>OX122914.1:0-4800000 GCA_944738685.1 Synanthedon myopaeformis
CGATCAGGCGCGGAAGGAGCATCGCCCTCCGCCCTGGCAGGGAACAGATTCACCACCACTCTCTCGAGCGTCTCCGTGTTCATGGTGGTCGACAACGGAGGGGCCCATGGGCGAAGCTTGCTCATGACAAGCTTATACGGCCTGCCCCATGGGTCCTGCTCGAGAGAGTTCACCAGCTCCTGCCAGGCGCGCTCCTTCGCTGCAGCGATCTCGGTCCTCAGCTCCTTCTTGGCCCCTTGGAAGGCGGCAAAGAGTTCGGCTATAACCGATGCGGGTCTGTGGCGTCGACGGGCGTGGGTGTACCGGCGTCGTGCTTTCACACATGTCGTCCGGAGGTGCTGAAGCTCCGGCGACCACCAGTACACCTGTCGACGGGGCTGCGGTATGCCCGCGCGTGGCATGGCGACGTCGCAGACATGCGTCATCGCCTCGCGGAACCACCGCGCCTCTGTGTCCGCATCGGTCGCCTCGGGTTTGACATTCCATGATTCCACGAGGGACGCCGCTATGAGGGCGTTTCTCTCCAGCATTTTGAGTGCCCATCTGGGCCCGATCTCAGAGGGAGCACGCCTCGGGCTGTTCGGGTCCGTCGAGTGGGGGGAGATGGAAAACCGAATATATCGGTGATCCGAAAGCGTCTCGACCCCCTCCTCGACTACCCAGCCCTGAACGCGGCGTGCCAGGGCGGAGGACGCAAACGTTACGTCCACGACCGATCCGCCCTGTTGTCGCACGCACGTGTTAGACGTGCCCCTGTTCAGCACACACAGATTGTTGCTGGAGAGCCACTCCTCCACAGCCGCGCCCCTCGCGTCCGTGAGGGCCGATCCCCACACTGTCGACTTCGCGTTCAGGTCTCCGGCGAGGAGCACCTGACGCGGGCGACACCGCCCCAGCAGGATGTCTATTTCCGCCAAGAAACGCTCGAACTCCGCCAGCGGGCGGTTTGGCGAGAAATAGACACCTACGTACACGGTGTCGCCGCAGAAAACGGCGACGAACCCGCGGCCTCTGAACGTTTGGTCGACAGCGGGGGCTCCCTCTCCGGTGGTCAAAACAATGGCGATGACACCGTCCCGGTCGCCGATCCAGTTGTCGCGATTAACAACCAGATACGGCTCCGAGACGATTGCCACGTGTATCCCCCACTGCGCCGTAGTCTGGACTAGCAAGTCCTGGGCTCCGACGCAGTGGTTGACATTCGCCAGGAGGCACTTTATGGACATAATTATATGTCCATAGGCGCTCCTTTTGTCCCGTTCGGTGGGGGGCCAGCGTTATCCTGGGACGGAGCCTCAGGATTCGCTGGCCTGCGTCTGTTCCATTTCCGCTTGGGCGCCGAACACTTTGGGCTACCCAAGCGGTGGTTATGTCGTTTTCCGGCTTCCAAGCACAAGAAGCAGCTGGCCTCGGAGCGGCAATCGGCTGCGCGATGGCCGCTCTTTCCGCACCGGTAGCACTGCTGGCTTCTGTCAACGGCAGCGGTGCACTGCCCCCTGACGTGTCCCGACTCCAGACACCGGAAGCAGCGCAGCTCTCGGGGTTCGAGGGCTTTCACCCTCGCTGCCGTCCATCCCACCAGCAGTCTACCCTCCAGGACCTTCTTGGCTGCTGTTGCGGGACAGCCCGCCCAAGCCGTTCCCATCCCGAAGCGCGGGAAACGTATGGCGCCGACTTTCACTGATTCAACAGCGCAGCCGCCGACTTTGGCGATGGCCGCCGCCACTTCTGCGGGAGTGACGGAGTCGCCGAGCCCCGACACCAGCAACTCGGTGAGTTTGACTGGCCCGGAGACTCTGACGAGCTCCGCACTCATTTGTTGCCGTAATTTGGCGGCCAACGCGTCCGCCTTTACGGCTGTGTCGGCGCCGTGCACTTCAAAAATGACCGCACCCGTAATTGCCCGACGGGGGCGGACATACGGAATGCCCACCTCCTCTAGGCTGACCTTCCGTTTAGCCTCCGCGACTACGTCGGCGTAGGTGACGCCCCTTTCTGCAGCCTCAGGCTGCAGTGTGAGGACTACGGCCGCAGTCTTCGGAGGCTTCGGAGCCTTCTTGGGGGCGGGCTGTTGAACCCGTCTCGACTTGGGGCGGGGAGTCGGAGGTGACTCCTTATGCTTCCCGCCTTTGGCCACCGTGCTCCAAGGCCGATCCATGGAGGCGGGGGCGGGTGGGAGAGGGCGCGGTTCCGATCGGGCCGGTCGTTTGACGGCCGCCTTCCGACCTTTCGTCCTCTTTCTCCTGGTTGTTGTTGTTTCCCCTTCTTTCGTCGCCTTTAACCCGCTGGTGGAGGGTTTAGGCGGTGCGGAGGAAGGAAGGGGAGGGACCTTCCTTGGGGCCGGTTTCGGAGGGGGTTCTCTCCGAGCGGCCAATGGAGGGCTCACCCTCGGCGCTGGATTCAGGCGCGGCTCCAGGTTCTCGAGCCGCGCGCTCAGCCGAGCATGGACCCTGTCCATGATCGCCACCTCCATGGCCTCTAGGTGCTCCAGCGTGGCCGGAGTCCCGGAGGCGGCGGAGGAAGCGGAGTTTTTAAATTCGGCGAACTCCCTCCGAAGCTGTTCAAGTCCATTTTGGAGTAGCTTATTCTGCGCCCGAGCGCTTTTAAGCTCGCGACGCAGAGCAGCTGTCTCCTCATTAGTCGACAGGGAGGCCAGACATTTGGCGTCCGCGACTATAGCCTCCACGTTGTCGCGGAGCGCCTTCACGGAGGTCCCCTTAAGGTTCCGTGATATGTCGGCCACCCTGCGAATGGCCTCCGCACTGGTCATCAACCTCTCGAAGATGAGCGAGGACGACTCGACGGTGTCGTCCCCGGACTCCATCTCCGAGAGGCGGGAGCGAGTGACCCTTGCCTCGGCCATCGAGGCGAGTATATCCCGCTCTGCCAATAGCTTTAGCTCCTCCCGTTGGGCTCTGGCCACTTCGGCCTTCGCCTCGGCGAGGCCGACATACTCCCCGGTGGTGGGTGGGCGTCCGCGACCGCGCTTTTGGAGCAGACCCGTGGCGATGGCGGATCGCTCCTTTTCTTCTCCTGAGGAGTCAGGGGAGGCCGCCGGGGACGGCACCGGTGGGCCTTTACTCCTCTTCCTTTGGAGCCGGTCCCCCAACAACCTTGGGTCCGACTCATTGTCGCCCTCGCTACCGGCGTCGCCGTCGACGGACAGCACCGTCTCCCTGTCCGAGGACGAGGGCTCCGAGATGCTGGGTTCCTCTGGAATACCCGCTAGCCCTCGCAAACTGGGGTTTGGAGAGGCTCCGTCGCTCGCTGGGCTTTCCATTCGGTGGAGGAGGACGACAGGGCTCAACGCCCTGCAACTCCCACCGTCGGCAGGGTCACGCGTCGGCGCGACCTTAGCCTGCGCACGCGTGCGCACTCCGGAAGACTTCTGCTTACCAGGCAGCCCGGGATCCACTGCCTGGAGCTCCTGCTGCCTGGCCTCGCACCAGACGCAGGGGTGGCGCTTCTCGCCACATTCGCATGAGCCGGTAACCAATTTCTCATCGACCGGCCCGGACACCGGTCGACGCCGCTGGCGAGGCGGGTCACATACGCCGCTCGTTACCGATTTCTCACTCGGGGGCCGAGCTACCCCCAAGCGCCGGGCGTCAGCCGGATCGCACGACATACTCTTTTCCTTTATTAACCTTTCCATAATTGTTTGGGTGGGATACCTGCGGCCCTTCCCCAACAGGCCGCAGGAGCGCTCGGGACCGGGTCCCCCCCAGCCATGCAGCCCCTCGGCACGCTAACCTTGGGCTTCGGGGTAATTTTTTATAGTGGTTTTCTTCCACGCGGCCCGACGCTCAGTGCGCCGGACCCCCGGCCCCGCGAATGCGGGGTTACGGTTTGCCCGACGGTGGCCGAGACCACACGCCGCGCCCGCGGACCTTATTAGGCCCGCCACCACGAGCCGAAGCTCCGCTGGCCCATCACTGGGCCCTCCAAACTGCGCCAAGCGCACCGCCATCGTGTCCGGACGAACCGGACCGCCAGCTCCAGCTAGCCAACCCACGACCCACGAGGGGTCCACTGGTGACAGCGGTGGGCTTCTTCTAAAAGAAGCCACGGCTTCACCCTCCGAGTGTGATTTTTTAGAGAGGTTTTCTTCCTCGCGATCCGACGCTCAGTGCGCCGGACCCCCGACCCCACTGAGTGAGGCTACGGGTTCATGTGACCGTGCAATGCCCGCCCTTAAGAAAGAGCAGGCAGCCACATGCCAGTTTTTGTCCGCGCCGGATGAACCGGTACCCCCCATATCTGGGGGGCGTTCCCCTATCCGCAACCTGGGGACGCGTCCGATGGCGGATCTGGAACCGCACACGGAAACCTAACCTAACCTTTTTTTTTTTTTTTTTTTTTTTTTTTGAGGAGGGGAAATCACACTTACGGACTGACCCCCCTCGCCGGCGAGGACGCGTCGGCGAGGGGGAGTGTGGGACTCGCCCGGTGACGCGAATTATCACCGGGAATACCCACTAAAACCCCCCCATGCTCCACCATCAGCGGTTGTGTACGGGTCCGTATAACAGCTAGGCCATGTCCGCGGAACCCGCACACCGCTACTTCCCGTGAAGGGAACCGTCGTGATGGTGGCGACCTAGGGAGCATCTCTAGGTCGCCACGCCGTCTGGTCAGTGTAAGCCGGGCGCCAGTCGTCCACCTGACGCCCGGTAGTCACGTTTAGTCGGCGCGCGCAGTATAGGCGCGGCGCCGTCTTCCGGCTTTTCGGCGCCTGAGTGGGTCCGCCTGGGGGTCCTCTTCGCGGGACCGCTCCCCGGCCTCTTTGCCACTCAGGGCCGTCTCACAGAAGATCCTGACGGCTTCCCAGCCGTCAGGGGTCTCGACCATTGCTCTGACGACAGCCGGTAAGGACAGGTCTTGTCCCACGACTGCCGTCAGAGCCGCTCTCTCCGTGTCCCAACCTGGGCATTCCTCGAGGGTATGTTGCGCCGTGTCGTCGGCGGCTCCGCACTCGTGGCAGACGGTGGTTCGCTCCCTGTGCGCGACGTTGCACAGGTACCGACCGAAGCAGCCATGCCCCGTCAGCACCTGCACAAGCCGGAAAGAGAGCGACCCGGCCCGCCTGCTCACCCACTCCTTCAGCACTGGCGCGATAGCAGACGTGGTGCGGGAACCCCACCCCGCCTGCAACAAATCATCGCGCCAGCGCTCGAGTGCCTCCTCCTGGAGCTCCGTCCTCCAACGCGCCACCTCCTCCGGGAGTGGACTCGCGCCGCGGGCCCTCGCGTCGGCGGTCCTGCGGTAGACCGCTGCGAGGACCTCGGCATCCAGCTCCCAGGGGAGGGTGCCGGCGATCGCGCATGCCGCCCTCCACGAGGTGGTGCGATACGCTCTGATGACCCTGGACGCCATGACCCGCTGCAGGCGTCGCAGCACGGTCAAGTTTTGGGCCGACAGGGAGTCGACCCAAATCGGCGCTCCGTACAGGGCCATCGAGCGCACCACGCCCGCGAAGAGACGGCGGCACCCGACATTCGGGCCACCCAGGTTGGGCATTAGCCTGCTCAAGGCAAAAGAGACCTTGACCAGTTTGGGAGCAAGGCTCTTAAAATGATCGATGAACTTCCACCGGCTATCGAGTACGACGCCGAGATATTTCAGCGTCGACCCGATGCCGATGGAAACTCCGCCGACCGTGATGTGGGCATCCGGCGGTGGCGCCTTGCGAAGCCCACGGAAGCAGATCGCTTCGGACTTCTCAAGGGCCACCGTCAGGCCCAAGCGCCGTATGCGCATCACAACTTGTGCGACTCCAGCGGTTGCCAACAGGGCCGCGTCACGGAACGTGCCGCCGCGGGCGGTCACCAAGGTGTCGTCCGCGTAGCACGTGACGTCGACCCCGCGCAGGGTAGCGCCTCGCAGCACCCAGTCGTAGCCGATGTTCCACAGGAGCGGCCCGAGAACCGACCCCTGCGGAACACCGCACGACACTTGGCGCTGACGATCTCCAACGCGCGTGGGGTACACGACCGAGCGACCCGAGAGGTAATCTCCGACAAGCCGTCGGAGGTACTCCGGGAAGCCGTGGTACCCCATAGCCTCCAAGATGACCCTGTGTGGTAGGGAGTTAAACGCGTTGGAGATGTCGAGGGACACCGCCAAGA
Organism: Synanthedon myopaeformis; assembly: GCA_944738685.1. Lineage (NCBI taxonomy): Eukaryota > Metazoa > Arthropoda > Insecta > Lepidoptera > Sesiidae > Synanthedon > Synanthedon myopaeformis. The sequence continues at coordinate 6,129 of OX122914.1, forward strand.
CTACCCCGCCTTTCCCAGTTTCCTCCTCCGCTAAGGCCCTCACCCGCGCAATCGCGTCGACGGTGGACCTGCCCCTCCGGAAACCGAACTGGACGGCAGCCAAGTTCGGCCCGGTGTCCTCGAGATGTTGAGTGAGGCGAGCAGCGATGACCCGCTCAAAGAGCTTACCCGCCTCACTCAGTAGGACTATGGGGCGATAGGCCGATGGTGAGTCCACCGGACGCCCGGGCTTGCGGATGAGGACAAGCTTTCCAAGCTTCCACTCCTTGGGAAAGTGGCCGTTCGTCGCACAAGTTGTGAGCAGCTCCCGGAACCTTGTTCCGAGGCCGCCCTCCTTCAGGGCCAAGACCAGAGCCTTCCCCGGGATGCCATCGGGACCGGGCGCCGTGTTCTTCGCACTGAGGCGAAGAACCGCCCTGTCCAACTCGCCCTCTGACACCTCGGGGGGATCCTCCGTCGAGATCTGCTGCCTCGCCCGAACAGGCGCGGAAGGAGCATCGCCCTCCGCCCTGGCAGGGAACAAATTCTCCACCACTCTCTCGAGCGTCTCCGTGTTCATGGTGGTCGACACCGGAGGGGCCCATGGGCGAAGCTTGCTCATGACAAGCTTATACGGCCTGCCCCATGGGTCCTGCTCGAGAGAGTTCACCAGCTCCTGCCAGGCGCGCTCCTTCGCTGCAGCGATCTCGGCCCTCAGCTCCTTCTTGGCCCCTTGGAAGGCGGCAAAGAGTTCGGCGATGACCGATGCGGATCTGTGCCGTCGACGAGCGTGGGTGTACCGGCGTCGTGCCTTGACGCACGTCGTCCGGAGGTGCTGTAACTCCGGCGACCACCAGTACACCTGTCGACGGGGCTGCGGTAGGCCCGTGCGGGGCATGGCGACGTCGCAGACGTGCGTCATCGCCTCGCGGAACCACCGCGCCTCTGTGTCCGCATCGGTCGCCTCGGGTTTATCGTTCCATGATTCCACGAGGGACGCCGCTATGAGGGCGTTTCTCTCCAGCATTTTAAGTGCCCATCTGGGCCCGATCTCAGAGGGAGCACGTCTCGGGCTGTTCGGGTCCGTCGAGTGGGGGGAGACGGAGAACCGAATGTATCGGTGATCCGAAAGCGTCTCAACCCCCTCCTCGACTACCCAGCCCCGAACGCGGCGCGCCAGGGCGGTGGACGCAAACGTTACGTCCACGACCGATCCGCCCTGTTGTCGCACGCACGTGTTAGACGTGCCCCTGTTCAGCACACACAAGTTGTTGCTGGAGAGCCACTCCTCCACAGCCGCGCCCCTCGCGTCGGTGAGAGCCGATCCCCACACTGTCGACTTCGCGTTCAGGTCTCCGGCGAGGAGCACCTGACGCGGGCGACACCGCCCCAGCAGGATGTCTATTTCCGCCAAGAAACGCTCGAACTCCGCCAGCGGGCGGTTCGGCGAGAAATAGACACCTACATACACGGTGTCGCCGCAGAAAACGGCGACGAAGCCGCGGCCTCTGAACGTTTGGTCGACAGCGGGGGCTCCCTCTCCCGTGGCCAGAACAATGGCGACGAGACCGTCGCGGTCGCCGACCCAGTTGTCCCTAGGGACGACCAGGTACGGCTCCGCGACGATCGCCACCTGTATACTCCACTGCGCCAGCGTCTGGACTAACAGGTCCTGGGCACCGGCGCAGTGGTTGACGTTAGTTTGTAGACACCTCATGGACATACTGATTGTATGTCCATGGGTGTCTCGATGGCCCCGTCCGGTGGGCAGGTCGTGGAGTCCTGGGTCGAAACCGCAGGACCCACCGGCCTTCGTCGGTTCATCTTGGGCTTGGGGGCCGAACATTTACTGCTCCCCAAGCGATGATTTGCCTTTTTATTAGCGTCGGCGCAGAGAGGGCAGCGAGGGTCTGCCCGGCACACCGACGCTCGGTGGTCGTTGTCACCACACTTGTAGCAAAGCTGGCTCCGGTCGACGGCAGCAGTGCACTGCCCCCTGACGTGCCCTGTGTTTAGGCACCGGAAGCAGCGCAGCTCGCGGGGCTGCAGCACCTTCACCCGTGCTGCCGTCCACCCGACCAGCAATTTGCCCTCCATGACTTTCTTGGCGGCTGTCACGGGGCAGCTCGCCCAAACCGAACCCATACCGTGGTATGAGTTGCGGATGGCTCCCACCCTCACTGCCTCCCTGTGACAGTCGCCAAGCTTGGCTATAGCCGCCGCCACCTCCTCTGAAGTGACGGAGTCGTCCAGGCCCGACACCAGCATCTCGGTGGCCTTGAAAGGCCGCGAGATCCGGACCGACTCCGCACTCAGAACCTCGCGGAGTTTGGCGGCAAGCTTGTCCGCCTTTAGGTCATTGTCGGCGCCGGAGACCTCCATGATGGCGGCTCCCGTCACCGCACGCCGGAAGCGGACATACTCTATGCCCAACTCCGCAATATCCACCCTCTTTTTAGCCTCCTCTATGACCAATTTGTATGTCACCCCCCTCTCAGCAGCCCCTGGCTGCAGGGTGACAACAACGGCCGCGGTCTTTGAAGGCTTGGCCTTTCGAGGAGGGGCAGGCTGTGGTGCCCGGGTCTTCCTTTTTTGCGGAGCTGGGGGACGCTCCTGGTGCTTCCCACCTCTAGCTACCAGGCTCCATGGTTTGTCCATAGAGGTGGGGGCGGGCGGGAGTGGACGCGGCTCCGACTTCTCCGGTGCCTTTCGACCACGCGTCGCTCTTCTACGCCGTCCTTTCTTCTTCGCCTGGGGCGAAGATGATGTTGCTCCGACAGGCGCCTTCGCCTTTTGCCCGCTGGTGGAGGCTTTGGGCGGCTTCGGGATTTGCGGGCGGGCAGTGGAAGAAAGGGGAGGGTCCTTCCTTGGAGCCGGTTTCGGAGGGGGTCCTCTCCGAGCGGCTAATGGAGGGCTCACCCTCGGCGCTGGATTCAGGCGCGGCTCCAAGTTCTCGAGCCGCGCGCTCAGCCGAGCATGGACCCTATCCATGATCGCCGTCTCCATGGCCTCTAGGTGCTCCAGCGTGGCCGGAGTCCCGGAGGCGGCGGCGGGAGCGGCTCTAAATGAGGCAAACTCCCTCCGAAGTTCGTCAAGTCCCGCCTGGAGCCGCTTGTTCTGCGCCCGAGCTTCCTGGAGCTCGCGACGCAGCGCAGCAGTCTCCTCAGTCGAGGACAGGGCGGCAAGGTGTTTGGCGTCCGCGATAATCGCCTCGGCGTTGTCGCGAAGCGCCTTCACGCTCGTCCCTTTCAAACTTTTCGAGATGTCGGCCACCTTACGGATGGCCGCCACTCTCGTCATCAGCCTCTCGAAGACGAGCGAGGACGACTCGACGGTGTCGTCCCCAGACTCCATCTCCGAGAGGCGGGAGCGTGTGACCCTAGCCTCAGCCAGGGAGGCGAGCAGCTCCTGCTCAGCCTGGAGCTTGAGCTCCTCTCTCCTCGCTCGCGCCACTTCGGCCTTCGCCTCAGCGAGGCCGATGTACTCCCCGGTGGTGGGAGGGCGACCGCGACCACGCTTCTGGAGCAAACCTGTTGCTACAGCGGGTCGCTCCTCGCCAGAGGACTCCGGGGAGGCCTCCGGGGACGGCGCCGGTGGGCCCTTCGTCCTCTTTCGTTGGAGCCGGACCCCCAGCTTTGGGTCCGACTCATTGTCACCATCCGAACCGGTGCCGCCGTCGATGGGCACCACGGTTTCCAGGTCGGAGGAGCCAGCCCCGTCGCTCGCTGGACTCCCGTCTCTTGGCGACACCGCTGGCGTCGCCACACGGTTGAGGAGAACGACAGGGCTTGATGCCCTGCTACTCCCACCGTCCTTGGTCTGCGCACGCGTGCGCACTCCGGTAGCCTTCAGCTTACCAGGCAGCCCGGGATCCGCTGCCTGGAGCGCCTGCTGCCTGGCGTCACACCAGGCGCAGAGGTGGTGCTCTCCACCACAGTCGCAATTGCCGGTAACCAATTTATCATCGACCGGCCCGGATACCGGTCGACGCCGCTGGCGAGGCGGGTCGCATTCGCCGCTCGTTACCAATTTCACACCCGGGGGCCGAGCTACCCCCAAGCGCCGGGCGTCAGCCGGATCGCTCGACATACCTTTTTCCTTATGCGACATTTCCATTTTTCGTTTGGGAAACGTACCTGCGGCCCTTTCCCAACAGGCCGCAGGAGCGCTTGGGACCGGGTCCCCCCCAGCCATGCAGCCCCTCGGCACGCTAACCTTGGGCTTCAGGGTGATTTTTTATAGTGGTTTTCTTCCACGCAGCCCGACGCTCAGTGCGCCGGACCCCCGGCCCCGCGAATGCGGGGTTACGGTTTGCCCGACGGTGGCCGAGACCACACGCCGCGCCCGCGGACCTTATTAGGCCCGCCACCACGAGCCGAAGCTCCGCTGGCCCATCACTGGGCCCTCCAAACTGCGCCAAGCGCACCGCCATCGTGTCCGGACGAACCGGACCGCCAGCTCCAGCTAGCCAACCCACGACCCACGAGGGGTCCACTGGTGACAGCGGTGGGCTTCTTCTAAAAGAAGCCACGGCTTCACCCTCCGAGTGTGATTTTTTAGAGAGGTTTTCTTCCTCGCGATCCGACGCTCAGTGCGCCGGACCCCCGACCCCACTGAGTGAGGCTACGGGTTCATGTGACCGTGCAATGCCCGCCCTTAAGAAAGAGCAGGCAGCCACATGCCAGTTTTTGTCCGCGCCGGATGAACCGGTACCCCCCATATCTGGGGGGCGTTCCCCTATCCGCAACCTGGGGACGCGTCCGATGGCGGATCTGGAACCGCACACGGAAAACCTAACCTAACCTAACCTAACCTAACCTAACCTAACCTAACCTAACCTAACCTAACCTAACCTAACCTAACCTAACCTAACCTAACCTAACCTTTTTTTTTTTTTTTTTTTTTTTTTTTCGAGGAGAAATCCTTTTATTGATTCCCTACCGCTGGCGAGACGGTAGGGGTATGTGGGGGTCGGCCGGCAGCGACGCTATGCTAGTCATAGCGGCCCGGCCACTACCCACTAAAACTCCCCGGTGCCTCCTTGCCCTATGAGCGGGGTGGACCGGGCTCTGCCGAGGCAACAACTCCGATCCACCCCAGGGCGGCCTAGCCGCTGTCGGCTAGGCTGACGCCAATGGGGGATTGCCCGGAGACACCGGGGCAATCCCCAGACGGGGGGAGCCTGTGCAGGCACACACAGCTAGCCAGCTGTGTGTGCAGGTCCCCTAGGGCATTTGAAAACGGGCTTGGTATGCCCGTCTTCTCCTGCCCGTCCGCCTACGTCTGAGGGAAGCGAGACCAGCCTCGTCCTCTCGCTCCCTCTCAGCTGCCTCCTTCTGCGACATGACAGAGTCGCAGAAGGAGGCAACTGCTTTCCAGTTCGTCTCACTGTCAAGCATGGCTTCAACCATGCTTGGCAGTGAGACGTCTCCCCCACCCAGCGCCACCTTCAGCTCCTGACGCTGGGTGTCCCAGGCCGAGCATACCTGGAGTGTATGCTCGGCCGTGTCGTCGGGATCGCCGCAGTGGTGGCACTGCGGCGATTCTTCCCTTTGAATACGGTGCAGATAATGACCGAAACACCCGTGTCCGGTCATTATCTGCACCATGTGGTAGGTGAGGCCGCCTTTACGGCGCCTCACCCATTCCTCCAACACCGGACGAATCGCTCCGATCGTCCGGTGGCCGGCGGTAGGCTGGCGTAGTGCCTCACTCCATGTGTGCATGGCCCTCTCCTGCGCCTCTGCGCGGACCCGTCGCACGTCCTCGGCGACGGGTCTTCCTCCTTGGGCCCTTGCCGCGACCCGATGTCGATGCACCTGGGACAGAACCAGGGCATCGACATCCCACGGGGGCACGCCCGCGAGGACGCAGGCGGCCCCGTGGCTGACCGTGCGGTACGCTCGCACGGCCCGGATCGCGATGGCCCTTTGAGGCCTCCGTAGGAGGGCCCGGGTGTGAGGAGTGAGGCACTCCGCCCAGACCGGGGCTCCGTAGAGTGCCATCGACCTTACCACCCCGTGGTAAAGCCGACGGCACGCCGAATTGGGTCCTCCCATATTCGGGAGGAGACGTCCGAGCGCGGCTGCAGCTCTAGTGAGCCGTGGAGCGAGGAGCTTGAAGTGCTCCTCGAAGCTCCAGCGGGGGTCCAGCGTCAGGCCGAGGTACTTCATGTACCTGCCGACCTCGATCCGGACCCCCTCCACTCGGACGCGGAGCCCCGATGGGATCCTGCGGCGTGGGGGGTTGAAGGCCATGGCCCTAGTTTTATCTAGGGCCACCTCCAACCCGAGCAGTCGAATGCGTCGGACGACGAGCGAGGTGCCGGCCGACGCAAGATGTACCGCCTTCTCCCACGTCTTCGCTCTTGCCGCGACTAAGGTGTCGTCGGCAAAGCAGGCAATCTCCATTTTGGGAAGGAGATTGCCTCGCAGGACCCAGTTGTACCCCAGGTTCCAAAGGAGGGGGCCGAGCACGGCCCCCTGGGGTACGCCTACCGCCACTTGTCGGCGAATTATTTCGCCGTCAGCGCCCTCGTAGAGGACCACTCGCCCGGCGAGGTAGTCGTCGACGAGGGCGCAGAGATAGGACGGCACCCGGTGGAAACGGAGTGCCGCCCTAATACATTCGTGGGGGAGGCTGTTGAATGCGTTGCGGATGTCGAGCGACACCGCAACAACAGCCTCCCCCCTGCCGGTGGCCTCCTCCGTCCACCTTTTGAGGAGGCCCACCGCGTCCATTGTGGACCGACCGGTGCGGAAGCCGAACTGGCGCTCCTCCAAGTTCGGCCCCCCATTCTCCAAATGCTCGACGATCCGGCGGGCCATGATCCTTTCCATGGCCTTGCCGGAGTCGTCGAGCAGCACCACCGGTCGGTACCCGGACGGCGAGTCGGCGGGGCGGCCTTCCTTACGAAGAAGGACGAGTCGCCCCGCCTTCCACCTCCTCGGAAATTTGCCCCGGGCGATACAAGTGTCTAGTACCGCCCGGAACCTCTCCTCCAGAGGCCCCAGCGCTATCGCCAGGGCCTTGGCCGGGACTCCGTCTGGCCCCGGGGCCGTCTTCTTCTTCCCGATTCGCTCCCTCACCGCCTCGAACTCGACGTCGGAGACGGGAGGGCCCTCCAATTCGGCCTCCGGCAGCGGTTCCGGAGGCTCCATGGGCGGGGGCTCGAACGGGCCTGGGGTCGGGAACAGTGACCCCACGACCTTGTCGAGCAGCGTCGGGTCGAAGTGGGCCGTGGAGGGGGAGCTCGACGCGAACTTCCCCCTCACGGCCCTGTACGGACGACCCCAAGGGTCAGCATCCAGGAGGGCCAGGAAACGCTCGTGGGCTTCCTCCTTGGCCCTGCAGATACCTTCCTGCAGGGCGTTGTGAGCGTTCCTGTACGCCTGACGAAGGAGGACCTCTTCGTCAGGCGTCCTCCTGGAGCGTCGTCTCCGGCAACGGAGGAGAGCTCTCCTGGCCGCTAGGCATGATGAGCGCAGGGAGGCAATCTCCTGCGCCCACCAGTACACCCTCCTCCATCGAGGAGGAGGGCGCCACAGCGGCATGGCGGCATTGCAGACTTCCCGTAGGTCGTCTGCAAAGTGGTCGGCCATGCCGTCGGGATCCCCTGCGAGGTGAGGGGGGAGCGACGACCATTCCCTCACCATCGCGGCCTCCTCCGCCACGTCCGGGCGGAGCTTGGCGAGTGCCCACCTTGGGAAGGCGACACCCGCCGTGGGGTCCCGACGCTGTGGGGCCCTAGCGGCCTGCGTGGAGACCTCGTATCGGACATAGAGGTGGTCCGATAGGGTCTCCACGTCCTCCACCACGTTCCAGTCCCGGATTCGGGCAGCGAGGGCAGCGGTGGCAAAGGACACGTCCACGATGGACGTACCTTGCCACCGTACGCACGTGGGGGTGGTGCCTCGATTTAGCACCTGGAGCCCCAGGCCCAACGCCCAGGACTCCAATATGCCCCCCCTCACGTCCGTACTGGGGGACCCCCATGCCGAGGATTTGGCGTTGAGGTCCCCCGCCACCAGAACTGGGAGTGGGGCCGCTCGCCTCACCACTCCCTCCACCGCAGCCAGGAAGAACTCGAAGTCCGCCCGGCTGCGGTTCGGGGAGAAGTAGGTCGACACGACCACCATTCTCCCAAAGTTCGCTGCCACGAACCCGGAACCCCTTTCCCTTAGGGAAATGGGAGGAGCGCCACCCCCCGGTCTCACCACAACGGCAGCGGAGTCGTCCAGGTCCCCCAACCAGTGGGGGTTCTGGGGAACGTAATACGGCTCCGCCACCACCGCCAGGCTAATCTCCCACTCCGCCATGGACTGACACAGCAAGTCCTGTGCCCCGGCGGAGTGGTTGATGTTCGCCTGGAGGATCTTTGTGAGAGACCTATTGGGCATTAGAGGTGTCCATGCGCTCCTCCCTTATCGCGCTTGTTGCCCCCGGCTTAGCCGTCGGTTTGGCCGCAATGAGACGGCCCCTGACGGCTGGGGGGGAGCAGTTCATCCCCCCCATACGATGGTTAGCCGGGAGACCGGCATCCGCACAGATGGCGCATCTGTACGCCGCCTCGCAGTTGTTAGCGGAGTGCCCGTCCGCTCCGCAACGGTAGCAGAGACCGCTGCGGTCCTTGCTGGACGGGCATCTGACCACGGGGTGACCGAGTCCCATGCACCTATAACAGCGCATGGGACGCTGCTCGATCAGTTGGACGGAGGCGGAGCTCCATCCAACCGTCAGTCGGCCCCCGGTCACCAGCTTCTTGGCGGCGTCAATCGGGCAGGAGGCGAAAGCCGAGCCTAGCCCCCTGGGTCCAGGGTGGACCTTACCCACCCTGAAGTGCTCGGGGGGACAGCCCGTGCTTTGCGCCAGCGCAACCTGCAGCTCCTCGGCGGACACCGAGTCATCGAGACCGGTGACCCGGATATCCGCCGATTTCACTGGGCGCGTTACCTTCGCCGCTTCGCCTAATGCCTCGCCAATTTTGGCCGCCAGCTGGTCCGCCTGCGCGACCGTTGTCTCCTTCGGGAGTTCCAGTATACGGGCTCCCGTCACTCCCGTTCGGAATTGGGCCGGACCAATTCCGAGGGCGGTAAGGGAGACAGAGGCCTTGGTTTTCTCCAAGGCCTTCTTATAAGTGGCGCCCTGTGCGATCGCGTCCGGCTTTAATGCTACCACCACGGCCATCTTTTTGTGCTCCCTAGGGAGCTTCGGCGTCTTCTTCAGGGCCTGAATGGCAGGTGCGGCTGCCGGAGCAGGTGCGCGCTTCTTACGCCGCACCACCTCCGACCAGCTTCCCGCCGCCTCCACGAGCCCCGATGAAGGGCCAGGGGTCGGCTCCGAGGTCTTGACCCGGGACGCTGCCGTCTTTTTAACCCTCGCCGTTTTTGGCAGGTTCGCCGGCGGGGCAAGGGTGGAACCCGTGGCGTGCTGGGGGAGGGGAGCTCTCTCCCGGTCCTCACGCCTCTTATCCGCCTGTAGCGGCGGGCGGAACTGGCGTGACGGGAGTAATCTCCCGTCAACCTCCAGTCCTTCCAGGTGGGCGATTACGATTCTCCCCACCTGGGACGCCATCTCCGCCTGGAAGGTGGATAGCGTTTCTATAAACTCCGCTCTAGACAGCAGCTGAGAGTCAGCCGCTGTCATAGGCGGGTCTATTGATACTTGCGCCGCCGGAGGCTTCCCTGAAGAGGGCCTTTCTGCGTAGTCCCTTCGGACCGCCTTCAATTGGTTCGAGACCACGTCCAGTTGTTCCTGCAGTCTCCTATTGTCGGCGCGAAGTCGCCGAACTTCTTTCGACGACTTGCGCTCGATTAACGCCCCCATAACTTCGAGGAGGGACTGTGTGGACCGGTTGATGTCCCGTTTAGTGGTTCCCTTTAAGTTGCCCGCTTTGCGGGCAGCCTCCAGAATAGCTTCGGCGCTTTCCTGGGCCTTTCTGGTCAGCTCCTCGATAGAGCCGGCCGACTTTGCCGACTGGAAGCTGCCCTCTGTCCCTCCGTCAGAGTCAGAGCTCGCTTCCTGCAACTCGCGTCGGGCCTGCGAGAGGCCAACGTCGTGACGGAACGCCTTTCCGCCACGGCCCTTCGCTCCTTTTTTGCATTTTGGCGGAACTGGAGGTTCCGCGAACACTTCCGGGTCCTCTGACCCCGACACCACAGCAGCAAAAAATTTGCTGCTGGCCAGGGAAGAGTCAGATAACTCCTCCTGAGTCACTATCGCCGCGGTCCGCTTGCGGGCAACCGAACGGGTCACGGCACCCGAAAATTGCAGCTTCACTGCAGCTTTTCCACCTCTCGGGCTAGGCCCACTATTTTCGGCGGAGTCCGACATGGCCAAATAATGGCCCTGCCGGCTCCCCTAATAGCCCGGAGTCTACACTCCCGCGGAGTGTCAACAAACAACAATAAAACAAACAAAACAACAAGAGATTCGTGTAAACACGAAAAAAACAACAAAAACAAGATTAAAACTAAGTAACAGCAACAAAAACAAAATTTGTTGCAGACCACCCCGAAGAGCCCCGGGAGAGGCTACTAACAAGGCAATCCGCAACAAAATCCGTCAACAAATAACGAAACGGCAACAAGTCAAACTTATAAAAAATGAAAGTTTTATAAGAAAAACAAAAAATCAACAATAACAGAAAAACAACAACAATAACAACAATTTGGAGCAAACTACCCTGTGCAGCCTTGAAAAAGGCTGCGTGCAAAGCAATCCGCGTCCAAATCCGTTAATAAATAACGAAATGACAGCCAACTGAAGTTTTGGCACGGAGACTGATGAAGCCTTAAAAAAGGCTTCAATCACGTCAATCCGTCAATCCTCCACTACAGTCAGATGAAGCGACTTGGAATGCGTCTAAAAGCACCGATAACACCGAAAACCTAACCTATCCTAACCTAACCTAACCTAACCTAACCTAACCTAACCTAACCTAACCTAACCTAACCTAACCTAACCTAACCTAACCTAACCTAACCTAACCTAACCTAACCTAACCTAACCTAACCTAACCTAACCTAACCTAACCTAACCTAACCTAACCTAACCTAACCTAACCTAACCTAACCTAACCTAACCTTTTTTTTTTTTTTTTTTTTTGAGGAGGGGAAATCACATTTACGGACTGACCCCCCTCGCCGGCGAGGACGCGTCGGCGAGGGGGAGTGTGGGACTCGCCCAGTGACGCGAATTATCACCGGGAATACCCACTAAAACCCCCCCATGCTCCACCATCGGCGGTTGTGTGCGGGTCCGTATAACAGCGAGGCCATGTCCGCGGAACCCGCACACCGCTAATCCCGTGAGGGAAACATCGTTATGGTGGCGACCTAGGGAGCATCTCTAGGTCGCCACGCCGTCTGGTCAGTGTAAGCCGGGCGCCAGTCGTCCACCTGACGCCCGGTAGTCACGTTTAATCGGCGCGCGCAGCATAGGCGCGGCGCCGTCTTCCCGTTTTTCGGCGCCTGAGTGGGTCCGCCTGGGGGTCCTCTTCGCGGGACCGCTCCCCGGCCTCTTTCCCACTCAGGGCCGACTCGCAGAAGGTCCTGACGGCTTTCCAGCCGTCAGGCGTCTCAATCATTGCTCTGACGACAGCCGGTAAGGACAGGTCTTGTCCCACGACTGCCGTCAGAGCCGCTCTCTCCGTGTCCCAACCTGGGCATTCCTCAAGGGTATGTTGCGCCGTGTCTTCGGCGGCTCCGCACTCGTGGCAGACGGTGGTTCGCTCCCTGTGCGCGACGTTGCACAGGTACCGACCGAAGCAGCCATGCCCCGTCAGCACCTGCACAAGCCGGAAAGAGAGCGACCCGGCCCGCCTGCTCACCCACTCCTTCAGCACTGGCGCGATAGCAGACGTGGTGCGGGAACCCCACCCCGCCTGCAACAAATCATCGCGCCAGCGCTCGAGTGCCTCCTCCTTGAGCTCCGTCCTCCAACGCGCCACCTCCTCCGGGAGTGGACTCGCGCCGCGGGCCCTCGCGTCCGCGGTCTTACGGTAGACCGCTGCGAGGACCTCGGCATCCAGCTCCCAGGGGAGAGTGCCGGCGATCGCGCATGCCGCCCTCCACGAGGTGGTGCGATACGCTCTGATGACCCTGGACGCCATGACTCGCTGCAGGCGCCGCAGCACAGTCAAGTTTTGGGCCGACAGGGAGTCGACCCAAATCGGCGCACCGTACAGGGCCATCGAGCGCACCACGCCCGCGAAGAGACGGCGGCACCCGACGTTGGGTCCGCCCAGGTTGGGCATCAGCCTGCTCAGAGCGAAAGAAATTTTGGTCAGTTTAGGAGCCAGGCTCCTGAAGTGACCTTGGAAGTTCCACCGGCTATCGAGTACGACGCCGAGATATTTCAGCGTCGACCCGACGCCGATGGAAACTCCTCCGACAATGATGTGAGCGTCCGACGGTGGCGCCTTGCGAGGCCCACAGAAGCAGATACCTTCGGACTTCTCAAGGGCCACCGTCAGGCCCAAGCGCCGTATGCGCAACACAACTTGTGCGACTCCAGCGGTTGCCAACAGGGCCGCGTCACGGTACGTGCCGCCGCGGGCGGTCACCAATGTATCGTCCGCGTAGCACGTGACGTCGACCCCGCGCAGGGTAGCGCCTCGCAGCACCCAGTCGTAGCCGATGCTCCACAGGAGCGGCCCGAGAACCGACCCCTGCGGAACACCGCACGACACTTGGCGCTGACGATCTCCAACGCGCGTGGGGTACGCGACCGAGCGACCCGAGAGATAATCTCCGACAAGCCGTCGGAGGTACTCCGGGAAGCCGTGGTACCCCATAGCCTCCACGATCACTCTGTGTGGAAGAGTGTTAAACGCGTTGGAGATGTCGAGGGACACCGCCAAGACTACCCCGCCTTTCCCAACCTAACCTAACCTAACCTAACCTAACCTTTTTTTTTTTTTTTTTTTTTTTTTTTTGAGGAGGGGAAATCACATTTACGGACTGACCCCCCTCGCCGGCGAGGACGCGTCGGCGAGGGGGAGTGTGGGACTCGCCCGGTGACGCGAATTATCACCGGGAATACCCACTAAAACCCCCCCATGCTCCACCATCGGCGGTTGTGTGCGGGTCCGTATAACAGCGAGGCCATGTCCGCGGAACCCGCACACCGCTACTTCCCGTGAAGGGAACCGTCGTGATGGTGGCGACCTAGGGAGCATCTCTAGGTCGCCACTCCGTCTGATCAGTGTAGGCCGGGCGCCAGTCGTCCACCTGACGCCCGGTAGTCACGTTAATCGGCGCGCGCGGCATAGGCGCGGCGCCGTCTTCCGACTTTTCGGCGCCTGAGTGGGTCCGCCTGGGGGTCCTCTTCGCGGGACCGCTCCCCGGCCTCTTTACCACTCAGGGCCGACTCGCAGAAAGTCCTGACGGCTTTCCAGCCGTCAGGCGTCTCGATCATTGCTCTGACGACAGCCGGTAAGGACAGGTCTTGTCCCACGACTGCCGTCAGAGCCGCTCTCTCCGTGTCCCAACCTGGGCATTCCTCAAGGGTGTGTTGCGCCGTGTCTTCGGCGGCTCCGCACTCGTGGCAGACGGTGGTCCGCTCCCTGTGCGCGACGTTGCACAGGTACCGACCGAAGCAACCATGCCCCGTCAGCACCTGCACAAGCCGGAAAGAGAGCGACCCGGCCCGCCTGCTCACCCACTCCTTCAGCACTGGCGCGATAGCAGACGTGGTGCGGGAACCCCACCCCGCCTGCAACAAATCGTCGCGCCAGCGCTCGAGTGCCTCCTCCTGGAGCTCCGCCCTCCAACGCGCCACCTCCTCCGGGAGTGGACTCGCGCCGCGGGCCCTCGCGTCGGCGGTCCTGCGGTAGACCGCTGCGAGGACCTCGGCATCCAGCTCCCAGGGGAGCGTGCCGGCGATCGCGCATGCCGCCCTCCACGAGGTGGTGCGATACGCTCTGATGACCCTGGACGCCATGACTCGCTGCAGGCGCCGCAGCACAGTCAAGTTTTGGGCCGACAGGGAGTCGACCCAAATCGGCGCACCGTACAGGGCCATCGAGCGCACCACGCCCGCGAAGAGACGGCGGCACCCGACGTTGGGTCCGCCCAGGTTGGGCATCAGCCTGCTCAGAGCGAAAGAAATTTTGGTCAGTTTAGGAGCCAGGCTCCTGAAGTGACCTTGGAAGTTCCACCGGCTATCGAGTACGACGCCGAGATATTTCAGCGTCGACCCGACGCCGATGGTGACTCCTCCGACAATGATGTGAGCGTCCGGCGGTGGCGCTTTGCGAGGCCCACGGAAGCAGATGGCTTCCGACTTCTCAAGGGCCACCGTCAGGCCCAAGCGCCGTATCCTCATCACAACCTGTGCTACTCCGGCGGTTGCCAACAGGGCCGCGTCACGATACGTGTCACCGCGGGCGGTCACCAAAGTGTCGTCCGCGTAACACGTGACGTCGACCCCGCGCAGGGTTGCGCCCCGCAGTGCCCAGTCGTAGCCGATGTTCCACAGGAGCGGCCCGAGAACCGACCCCTGCGGGACACCGCACGACACTTGGCGCTGACGATCTCCAACGCGCGTGGGGTACGCGACCGAGCGACCCGAGAGATAATCTCCGACAAGCCGTCGGAGGTACTCCGGGAAGCCGTGGTACCCCATAGCCTCCACGATCACTCTGTGTGGAAGAGTGTTAAACGCGTTGGAGATGTCGAGGGACACCGCCAAGACGAACCCGCCTTTCCCAATAGCCTCATCGGCTAAAGCCCTCACCCGCGAGATCGCGTCCACGGTGGACCTGCCCCTTCGGAAGCCGAACTGGACATCGGCCAAGTTCGGCCCGGTCTCCTCGAGATGTTGGGTGAGGCGAGCGGCGATAACCCGTTCGAACAACTTGCCCGCCTCACTCAACAGGACTATGGGGCGATAGGCCGATGGTGAGTCCACCGGACGCCCGGGCTTGCGGATGAGGACAAGCTTACCCCGCTTCCATTCGTTGGGAAAGTGGCCATCCTTAGCACAGGTTGTGAGCAACGCGCGGAATCTATCCTGTAGGCCGCCCTCTTTCAGGGCCAAGACCAGAGCCTTCCCCGGGATGCCATCGGGACCGGGCGCCGTGTTCTTCGCACTCAGGCGAAGAACCGCCCTGTCCAACTCGCCCTTTGACACCTCGGGGGGATCCTCCGTCGAGATCTGCTGCCTCGCCCGATCAGGCGCGGAAGGAGCATCGCCCTCCGCCCTGGCAGGGAACAGATTCACCGCCACTCTCTCGAGCGTCTCCGTGTTCATGGTGGTCGACAACGGAGGGGCCCATGGGCGAAGCTTGCTCATGACAAGCTTATACGGCCTGCCCCATGGGTCCTGCTCGAGAGAGTTCACCAGCTCCTGCCAGGCGCGCTCCTTCGCTGCAGCGATCTCGGTCCTCAGCTCCTTCTTGGCCCCTTGGAAGGCGGCAAAGAGTTCGGCTATAACCGATGCGGGTCTGTGGCGTCGACGGGCGTGGGTGTACCGGCGTCGTGCTTTCACACATGTCGTCCGGAGGTGCTGAAGCTCCGGCGACCACCAGTACACCTGTCGACGGGGCTGCGGTATGCCCGCGCGTGGCATGGCGACGTCGCAGACATGCGTCATCGCCTCGCGGAACCACCGCGCCTCTGTGTCCGCATCGGTCGCCTCGGGTTTGACATTCCATGATTCCACGAGGGACGCCGCTATGAGGGCGTTTCTCTCCAGCATTTTGAGTGCCCATCTGGGCCCGATCTCGGAGGGAGCACGCCTCGGGCTGTTCGGGTCCGTCGAGTGGGGGGAGATGGAAAACCGAATATATCGGTGATCCGAAAGCGTCTCGACCCCCTCCTCGACTACCCAGCCCTGAACGCGGCGTGCCAGGGCGGAGGACGCAAACGTTACGTCCACGACCGATCCGCCCTGTTGTCGCACGCACGTGTTAGACGTGCCCCTGTTCAGCACACACAGATTGTTGCTGGAGAGCCACTCCTCCACAGCCGCGCCCCTCGCGTCCGTGAGGGCCGATCCCCACACTGTCGACTTCGCGTTCAGGTCTCCGGCGAGGAGCACCTGACGCGGGCGACACCGCCCCAGCAGGATGTCTATTTCCGCCAAGAAACGCTCGAACTCCGCCAGCGGGCGGTTTGGCGAGAAATAGACACCTACGTACACGGTGTCGCCGCAGAAAACGGCGACGAACCCGCGGCCTCTGAACGTTTGGTCGACAGCGGGGGCTCCCTCTCCGGTGGTCAAAACAATGGCGATGACACCGTCCCGGTCGCCGATCCAGTTGTCGCGATTAACAACCAGATACGGCTCCGAGACGATTGCCACGTGTATCCCCCACTGCGCCGTAGTCTGGACTAGCAAGTCCTGGGCTCCGACGCAGTGGTTGACATTCGCCAGGAGGCACTTTATGGACATAATTATATGTCCATAGGCGCTCCTTTTGTCCCGTTCGGTGGGGGGCCAGCGTTATCCTGGGACGGAGCCTCAGGATTCGCTGGCCTGCGTCTGTTCCATTTCCGCTTGGGCGCCGAACACTTTGGGCTACCCAAGCGGTGGTTATGTCGTTTTCCGGCTTCCAAGCACAAGAAGCAGCTGGCCTCGGAGCGGCAATCGGCTGCGCGATGGCCGCTCTTTCCGCACCGGTAGCACTGCTGGCTTCTGTCAACGGCAGCGGTGCACTGCCCCCTGACGTGTCCCGACTCCAGACACCGGAAGCAGCGCAGCTCTCGGGGTTCGAGGGCTTTCACCCTCGCTGCCGTCCATCCCACCAGCAGTCTACCCTCCAGGACCTTCTTGGCTGCTGTTGCGGGACAGCCCGCCCAAGCCGTTCCCATCCCGAAGCGCGGGAAACGTATGGCGCCGACTTTCACTGATTCAACAGCGCAGCCGCCGACTTTGGCGATGGCCGCCGCCACTTCTGCGGGAGTGACGGAGTCGTCGAGCCCCGACACCAGCAACTCGGTCAGCTTGACCGGTCTGGAGACTCGGACGAGCTCCGCACTCATTTTCTCACGTAATTTGGCGGCCAACGCGTCCGCCTTTTCGGCTGTGTCGGCGCCGTGCACCTCAAAGATTACCGCGCCCGTAATAGCCCGGCGGGGGCGGACATACGGGATGCCCACCTCCTCAAGGCTGACTTTCTTTTTGGCCTCCGCGACTACGTCGGCGTAGGTGACGCCTCTTTCTGCAGCCTCAGGCTGCAGAGTGAGGACTACGGCCGCAGTCTTCGGAGGCTTCGGAGCCTTCTTGGGGGCGGGCTGTTGAGCCCGTCTCGACTTAGGGCGGGGAGTCGGAGGTGACTCCTTATGTTTCCCGCCTTTGGCCACCGTGCTCCACGGCCGATCCATGGAGGCGGGGGCGGGTGGGAGAGGGCGCGGTTCCTTTCGGGCCGGTCGTTTGACGGCCGCCTTCCGACCTTTCGTCCTCTTCCTTCTAGTGGTGGTTTCCCCTTCTTTCGGCGCCTTTAACCCGCTGGTGGAGGGTTTAGGCGTTGCGGAGGAAGGAGGGGGAGGGACCTTCCTTGGGGCCGGTTTCGGAGGGGGTTCCCTCCGAGCGGCCAATGGAGGGCTCACCCTCGGCGCTGGATTCAGGCGCGGCTCCAGGTTTTCGAGCCGCGCGCTCAGCCGAGCATGGACCCTGTCCATGATCGCCACCTCCATGGCCTCTAGGTGCTCCAGCGTGGCCGGAGTCCCGGAGGCGGCGGAGGAAGCGGAGTTTTTAAATTCGGCGAACTCCCTCCGAAGCTGTTCAAGTCCATTTTGGAGTAGCTTATTCTGCGCCCGAGCGCTTTTAAGCTCGCGACGCAGAGCAGCTGTCTCCTCATTAGTCGACAGGGAGGCCAGACATTTGGCGTCCGCGACTATAGCCTCCACGTTGTCGCGGAGCGCCTTCACGGAGGTCCCCTTAAGGTTCCGTGATATGTCGGCCACCCTGCGAATGGCCTCCGCACTGGTCATCAACCTCTCGAAGATGAGCGAGGACGACTCGACGGTGTCGTCCCCGGACTCCATCTCCGAGAGGCGGGAGCGAGTGACCCTTGCCTCGGCCATCGAGGCGAGTATATCCCGCTCTGCCAATAGCTTTAGCTCCTCCCGTTGGGCTCTGGCCACTTCGGCCTTCGCCTCGGCGAGGCCGACATACTCCCCGGTGGTGGGTGGGCGTCCGCGACCGCGCTTTTGGAGCAGACCCGTGGCGATGGCGGATCGCTCCTTTTCTTCTCCTGAGGAGTCAGGGGAGGCCGCCGGGGACGGCACCGGTGGGCCTTTACTCCTCTTCCTTTGGAGCCGGTCCCCCAACAACCTTGGGTCCGACTCATTGTCGCCCTCGCTACCGGCGTCGCCGTCGACGGACAGCACCGTCTCCCTGTCCGAGGACGAGGGCTCCGAGATGCTGGGTTCCTCTGGAATACCCGCTAGCCCTCGCAAACTGGGGTTTGGAGAGGCTCCGTCGCTCGCTGGGCTTTCCATTCGGTGGAGGAGGACGACAGGGCTCAACGCCCTGCAACTCCCACCGTCGGCAGGGTCACGCGTCGGCGCGACCTTAGCCTGCGCACGCGTGCGCACTCCGGAAGACTTCTGCTTACCAGGCAGCCCGGGATCCACTGCCTGGAGCTCCTGCTGCCTGGCCTCGCACCAGACGCAGGGGTGGCGCTTCTCGCCACATTCGCATGAGCCGGTAACCAATTTCTCATCGACCGGCCCGGACACCGGTCGACGCCGCTGGCGAGGCGGGTCACATACGCCGCTCGTTACCGATTTCTCACTCGGGGGCCGAGCTACCCCCAAGCGCCGGGCGTCAGCCGGATCGCACGACATACTCTTTTCCTTTATTAACCTTTCCATAATTGTTTGGGTGGGATACCTGCGGCCCTTCCCCAACAGGCCGCAGGAGCGCTCGGGACCGGGTCCCCCCCAGCCATGCAGCCCCTCGGCACGCTAACCTTGGGCTTCGGGGTAATTTTTTATAGTGGTTTTCTTCCACGCGGCCCGACGCTCAGTGCGCCGGACCCCCGGCCCCGCGAATGCGGGGTTACGGTTTGCCCGACGGTGGCCGAGACCACACGCCGCGCCCGCGGGCCTTATCAGGCCCGCCACCACGAGCCGAAGCTCCGCTGGCCCATCGCTGGGCCCTCCAAACTGCGCCAAGCGCACCGCCTTCGTGTCCGGACAAACCGGACCGCCAGCTCCTGCTGGCCAACCCACGACCCACTGGGGGTCCACTGGTGACAGCGGTGGGCTTCTTCGAAAAGAAGCCACGGCTTCACCCTCCGAGTGTGATTTTTTAGAGAGGTTTTCTTCCTCGCGATCCGACGCTCAGTGCGCCGGACCCCCGACCCCACTGAGTGAGGCTACGGGTTCATGTGGCCGTGCAATGCCCGCTCTTAAGAAAGAGCAGGCAGCCACATGCCAGTTTTTGTCCGCGCCGGATGAACCGGTACCCCCCATATCTGGGGGGCGTTCCCCTATCCGCAACCTGGGGACGCGTCCGATGGCGGATCTGGAACCGCACACGGAAACCTAACCTAACCTAACCTAACCTAACCTAACCTAACCTAACCTAACCTAACCTAACCTAACCTAACCTAACCTAACCTAACCTAACCTTTTTTTTTTTTTTTTTTTTTTTTTTTTTTTTGACGCGGGGAAATCAGCGCCCCTGATTCCTGCCAGCAATGGGGCACTGGCAGGATATGCGGGACTTCTACCCGCTAAAACCCCGCGGTGTTCCTCATCCACGTGCGCGTGGGGACGGGAGAGAGGTGTCAGCGCGAGCATTTCGTCCTGCTCTCCCGTCTGCGTTCGCCCTGGTCGGGCGCCACCGATAATACATCGGTAGGAGGGGGGGACGGTAGACTCCCCCCTCCCCGGATGACTGGGTGCGGGAAGACGTGCCGGAACACGGACACGTCTTTCACCGAGGCCGGGTCGGCAGATGAGCGGATCCCCATATCCGCTCACCCTCCGGCTGATCACGGGGGCGCTTGGAGTCGGCCGTACAGCCTCCTGCGCCTCCCGGATCGTTTATGGCGGATGTCGTCAGCGAGGGCGGCATCCTCCCTCGCCCGCTCCGCCGCCTCCTTCAGCGAGAGGACGTCCTCGCTGAAGGAGACCATCGCATGCCAAGCCTCTCTGCTGCCGACCATGGACAGAACCACGGCCGGCAGCGAGAGGTCGTCTCCAACAACGGGCGTTAGGTAGCCCCGTTGCCGGTCCCATGCCGGGCATTCGGCCAGCGTGTGCTGCGCTGTGTCCTCCGGGCCACCGCAGTGGTGGCAGGAGGGTGTCACCTCCCGTCTTGCGACGTTGCACAGATATCTGCCGAAGCAACCATGCCCCGACAGAATCTGTGCAAGCCTAAATGTGATCACACCCCTCCTGCGTTGGCACCATTGCTCCAGAACTGGAGCGATGGCCCGGACGGTGTGAGCGCCGGCGGTTGGCGCGGCGAGCCTCTCGGCCCACCGCGCCAGCGCAAACCTCTGCGCCGTGCGGCGCACTTCCTCCGGCAGGGGACCGGCAACGCCCCGAGTGCGAGCTGCCGCTCGACTTTCGTAGACCGAGGACAGAACCTCGGCCTCCAGGTCCCACGGGGGGGTACCTGCCATAACGCACGCGGCGTCGCACGAAATCGTGCGGTAACCGCGTATCACCCTGGTCGCCATCACGCGCTGAGATCTTCTCAGAAGCGTGATGTTGTGGCGATCCAGGGCGTCCGCCCACACAGGCGCGCCGTATAGCGCCATGGAGCGCACCACCCCCGTGAAAAGACGGCGGCAGCCGACACTCGGTCCGCCCAAATTGGGCAGGAGACTACCCAACGCCGATGTAGCCCCGATCAGCCTTGGGCTTAGCCGCCGGAAGTGCTCACGGAATCGCCACCTGGAGTCCAGGGTGAGCCCCAGGTAGCGCATGTGCACTCCGACGGCGACGTCCACGTTAGCAATTTTAATGTGGGCCCGCTGAGGTGGACCCTTCCGGGGGCCATGGAAGAGCATGGCCTCGGACTTTTCCGGTGCCACCCGCAGACCCAGCAGTTCAATGCGCTTGGCCACCAGTGCGACGCTCACGTTGGCCAAGCTGGACACATCCTTGTAGTCGTCTGCACACGCGACGACCAGCGTGTCGTCGGCGTAGCAGACGACGTGTACGTCCGGTGGGAGGGCGCCTCTCAGCGCCCAGTCAAATCCAATGTTCCACAGGAGCGGTCCTAGGACCGACCCCTGTGGAACGCCGCAGGACATGGTCCTCTCAAGGACCGTCCCGTCTCGGCGAGGACAAAGGATCTTTCGATCTCTCAGATAGTCTCCGACAATCAGCTGGAGATACGCGGGCAACCGGTGGTATCGGAGCGCCTCCGTAATGCAGCTGAAGGGGAGGGTGTTGAAGGCGTTGGAGATGTCCAACGAAACCGCCAATGCCACTCCTCCCCTTTCTACGGTCTCCTGCGCGATGGTCTTGAGGCGCAGGATGGCGTCGATCGTCGATCGACCCGCGCGAAAACCGAACTGATTGTCGGAGAGATCTGGCCCCGCCGAGCTCAAGTGTCCGGTGATGCGGCGGGCAATTATCCTTTCGAATAGCTTGCCCGCCTCGTCGAGCAGCACAATTGGCCTGTATCCAGAAGGAGAGTCCGCGGGACGTCCCTCCTTCCTTAACAGAACCAATTGGCCCTCCTTCCATATCCGGGGAAAGGACCCCGCTCGCAGGGCAGCGCCAAAGACGGCCCGCCAGCGGTCCCCCAACTCGCCCGACGCCAAGACCCAGGCGCGACCGGGTATCCCGTCCGGACCGGGGGCGGTACTCCTGCCGCGAAGACGGGCTATAGCCTCCTCGAATTCTCCGCTGGAGATAGGCGGAGCTCCGTCTTCGTCCCCGGTTCGTACGGGCGCTCGACCGCCCATGGGCGGTGGAGTGTGCTCTCCCTGTTCGGGGAACAGTGTGGAGAGCACAACCCGGAGGAATTCTGGGTCCAGCGTTTCGGCGACGGGTGGACCGTGCGAGCCGAGTTTGGCCCTGGCTGCGCGGTAAGGGCGCCCCCACGGGTCTCGATCGAGGGACTCGAGCATCCGCTCGCGAGACCTCGCCTTCGCCTCCCGGATAGCAATTTGAAGGGCTTTCCGGGCCCCCCTGTAGGCATCGTAGAGGCGCGCCTCAAGCTCGGGGTCCTTTATCCTGCGCCGACGGCACCTGGCGTAACGGCGGCGGGCAGCTACGCACGTGGCACGAAGATCCGCCACTTCTTCGCACCACCAGTGCACCTGCTTCCTGCGTGGACGTGTCCCGGCACGCGGCATGGCGGCATCGCACACAGCGGTCATGGCAGCGCGCATGCCGAGCGCCTGGTCTTCGACCGGCAAGTCCTCGCTGGGCTCTCGCGAGACCCAGTCCTGGACGATGGCCGCCTCGACAAGCAGGTTCTTGTCGAGTCTCGTTAGAGCCCAGCGGGGGAATCGCTGGGACCGTCCACGCCGACGCCGCGGAGCCAGATTATCCGCGCCCGATGAGCCGACAATGCTCAATCGGACATAGCGATGGTCCGAAAGGGTCTCAACGCCAACCTAACCTAACCTAACCTAACCTAACCTAACCTAACCTAACCTAACCTAACCTAACCTAACCTAACCTTTTTTTTTTTTTTTTTTTTCGAGGAGAAATCCTTTTATTGATTCCCTACCGCTGGCGAGACGGTAGGGGTATGTGGGGGTCGGCCGGCAGACGACGCTATGCTAGTCATAGCGGCCCGGCCACTACCCACTAAAACTCCCCGGTGCCTCCTTGCCCTATGAGCGGGGTGGACCGGGCTCTGCCGAGGCAACAACTCCGATCCACCCCAGGGCGGCCTAGCCAATGTCGGCTAGGCTGACGCCAATGGAGGATTGCCCGGAGACACCGGGGCAATCCTCAGACGGGGGGAGCCTGTGCAGGCACACACAGCTGGCCAGCTGTGTGCGCAGGTCCCCTAGGGCATTTGAAGACGGGCTTGATATGCCCGCCTTCTCCTGCCCGTCCGCCTACGTCTGAGGGAAGCGAGACCCGCCTCGTCCTCTCGCTCCCTCTCAGCTGCCTCCTTCTGCGACATGACAGAGTCGCAGAAAGAGGCAACTGCTTTCCAGTTCGTCTCACTGTCAAGCATGGCTTCGACCATGCTTGGCAGTGAGACGTCTCCCCCACCCAGCGCCACCTCCAGCTCCTGACGCTGGGTGTCCCAGGCCGAGCATACCTGGAGTGTATGCTCGGCCGTGTCATCTGGATCGCCGCAGTGGTGACACTGCGGCGTCCCTTCTCTCTGTATACGGTGCAGATAATGACCGAAACACCCGTGTCCGGTCATTATCTGCACCATGTGATAGGTGAGGCTGCCTTTCCGGCGCCTCACCCATTCCTCCAACACCGGACGAATTGCTCCTATCGTCCGGTGGCCGGCGGTAGGCTGGCGTAGTGCCTCACTCCATGTGTGCATGGCCCTCTCCTGCGCCTCTGCGCGGACCCGTCGCACGTCCTCGGCGACGGGTCTACCTCCTTGGGCCCTTGCCGCGACCCGATGTCGATGCACCTGGGACAGAACCAGGGCATCGACATCCCACGGGGGCACGCCCGCAAGGACGCAGGCGGCCCCGTGGCTGACCGTGCGGTACGCTCGCACGGCCCGGATCGCGATGGCCCTTTGAGGCCTCCGTAGGAGGGCCCGGGTGTGAGGAGTGAGGCACTCCGCCCAGACCGGGGCTCCGTAGAGTGCCATCGACCTTACCACCCCGTGGTAAAGCCGACGGCACGCCGAATTTGGTCCTCCAACATTCGGAAGGAGACGTCCGAGTGCGGCAGCAGCTTTGATGAGCCGTGGAGCGAGGAGCTTGAAATGCTCCTCGAAGCTCCAGCGGGGGTCCAGTGTCAGGCCGAGGTACTTCATGTACCTCCCGACCTCGATCCGGACCCCCTCCACTCGGACGCGGAGCCCCGATGGGATCCTGCGGCGTGGGGGGTTGAAGCCCATGGCCCTAGTTTTATCTAGGGCCACCTCCAACCCGAGCAGTCGAATGCGCCGGACGACCAGCGAGGTGCCGGCCGACGCAAGATGTACTGCCTTCTCCCACGTCTGCGCTCTTGCCGCGACTAGGGTGTCGTCGGCAAAGCAGACAATCTCCATTTTGGGAAGGAGATTGCCTCGCAGGACCCAGTTGTACCCCAGGTTCCAAAGCAGTGGGCCGAGCACGGCCCCCTGGGGTACGCCTACCGCCACTGATCGACGAATTAACTCGCCGCCTGCGCCCTCGTAAAGGACTACTCGCTCGGCGAGGTAGTCGTCGACGAGGGCGCAGAGATAGGACGGCACCCGGTGGAATCGGAGTGCCGCCCTAATGCATTCGTGAGGGAGGCTGTTGAAGGCGTTGCGGATGTCCAGCGACACCGCAACAACAGCCTCCCCCCTGCCGGTGGCCTCCTCCGTCCACCTTTTGAGAAGGCCCACCGCGTCCATTGTGGACCGACCGGTGCGGAAGCCGAACTGGCGCTCCTCCAAGTTCGGCCCCCCATTCTCCAAATGCTCGACGATCCGGCGGGCCATGATCCTCTCCATGGCCTTGCCGGAGTCGTCGAGCAACACCACCGGTCGGTACCCGGACGGCGAGTCGGCGGGGCGGCCTTCCTTACGCAGAAGGACGAGTCGCCCCGCCTTCCACCTCCTAGGAAATTTGCCCCGGGCGATGCATGCGTTAAGCACCGCCCGGAACCTCTCCTCCAAAGGCCCCAGCGCTATCGCCAGGGCCTTGGCCGGGACTCCATCTGGACCCGGGGCCGTCTTCTTCCTCCCGATACGCTCCCTCACCGCCTCGAACTCAACGTCGGAGACGGGAGGGCCCTCCAATTCGGCCTCCGGCAGCGGTTCCGGAGGCACCATGGGCGGGGGCTCGAACGGGCCTGGGGTCGGGAACAGTGACCCCACGACCTTGTCGAGCAGCGTCGGGTCGAAGTGGGCCGTAGAGGGGGAGCTCGACGCGAACTTCCCCCTCACGGCTCTGTACGGACGGCCCCAAGGGTCAGCGTCCAGGAGGGCCAGGAAACGCTCATGGGCCTCCTCTTTGGCCCTGCAGATGCCTTCCTGCAGGGCGTTATGAGCGTTCCTGTACGCCTGACGAAGGAGGACCTCTTCGTCAGGCGTCCTCCTGGAGCGTCGTCTCCGGCATCGGAGGAGAGCTCTCCTGGCCGCTAGGCATGATGAGCGCAGGGAGGCGATCTCCTGCGCCCACCAATACACCCTCCTCCATCGAGGAGGAGGGCGCCACAGCGGCATGGCGGCATTGCAGACTTCCCGAAGGTCGTCTGCAAAGTGGTCGGCCATGCCGTCGGGATCCCCTGCGAGGTGAGGGGGGAGCGACGACCATTCCCTCACCATCGCGGCCTCCTCCGCCACGTCCGGGCGGAGCTTGGCGAGTGCCCACCTTGGGAAGGCGACACCCGCCGTGGGGTCCCGACGCTGTGGGGCCCTAGCGGCCTGCGTGGAGACCTCGTATCGGACATAGAGGTGGTCCGATAGGGTCTCCACGTCCTCCACCACATTCCAGTTCCGGATTCGGGCAGCGAGGGCGGCGGAGGCGAAGGACACGTCCACGATGGACGTACCTTGCCACCGTACGCACGTGGGGGTGGTGCCTCGGTTGAGCACCTGGAGCCCCAGGCCCAGCGCCCAGGACTCCAGTATGCCCCCCCTCACGTCCGTACTGGGGGACCCCCATGCCGAGGATTTGGCGTTGAGGTCCCCCGCCACCAAAACTGGGAGTGGGGCCGCGCGCCTCACCACTCCCTCCACCGCAGCCAGGAAGAACTCGAAGTCCGCCCGACTGCGGTTCGGGGAGAAGTAGGTCGACACGACCACCATTCTCCCAAAGTTCGCTGCCACGAACCCGGAACCCCTTTCCCTTAGGGAAATGGGAGGAGCGCATCCCCCCGGTCTCACCACAACGGCAGCGGAGTCGTCCAGGTCCCCCAACCAGTGGGGGTTCTGGGGAACGTAATACGGCTCCGCCACCACCGCCAGGCTAATCTCCCACTCCGCCATGGACTGACACAGCAAGTCCTGTGCCCCGGCGGAGTGGTTGATGTTCGCCTGGAGGATTTTTGTGGTAGACCTACTGGACATTGGTGGTGTCCATGCGCTCCTCCCGCAACGTAGCTGTGGCCCCTGGCTTAGTCGCCGGTTTGGCTTCACTGAGGCGGCCCCTGACGGCTGGGGGGGAACAATTCATCCCCCCCATTCGATGGTTCGCCGGGAGGCCGGCGTCCTCGCAGACGGCGCACCTAAACGCCGCCTCGCACCCATTGGCGGAATGCCCATCCAGTCCGCAGCGGTAGCAAAGGCCGCTGCGGTCCTTTTTGGACGGGCACCTGACCACCGGGTGGCCGAGTCCCATGCACTTATAACAGCGCATGGGACGCTGCTCGATCAGTTGGACGGAGGCGGAGCTCCATCCAACCGTCAGTCGGCCCCCGGTCGCCAGCTTCCTGGCGGCGTCAATAGGGCAGGAGGCAAAAGCCGAGCCGAGCCCCCTGGCTCCAGGGTGGACCTTACCCACCCTGAAGTGCTCGGGGGGGCAGCCCGTGCACTGCGCCAGCGCGGCCTGCAGCTCTTCGGCCGACACCGAGTCGTCGAGCCCGTTGACCCGGATGTCCGCCGATTTAACGGGGCGCGTGACTTTCGCCACGTCCCCTAGTGCCTCGCCGATTTTCGCCGCCAGTCTGTCCGCTTGGGCGGCCGTCGTCTCCTTCGGGAGCTCGAGAATTCGAGCTCCCGTCACGCCCGTTCTGAATCGGGCCGGCCCGATGCCCAAGGCAGCTAGCGATACAGAGGCCTTGGTTTTCTCCAAGGCCTTCTTATATGTGGCGCCCTGCTCCATCGCCTCGGGCTTCAGGGCCACCACGACTGCCATCTTCTTGGGCTCCTTGGGGAGCTTGCTCTCCTTCTTCTTCGGGGCCTGAACTGCAGGTGCGGCTGTCGGAGCAGGCGCGCGCTTCTTGCGCCGCACCACCTCCGACCAGCTTCCCGCCGCCTCCACGGGCCCCGAAGATGGGCCGGGGGTGGTCTCCGAGGCCTTGCTGGCCTGGGGCGCTGCCGTCTTTTTACCCCTCGCCATTTTTGGCAGGTTCGCCGGCGGGGCGAGGGTGGAACCCGTGGCGTGCTGGGGGAGGGGGACCCTCTCCCGGTCCTCGCGCCTTCTATCCGCCTGCAAAGGCGGGCGGAACTGGCGTGACGGGAGCAACCTCCCGTCTACCTCCAGTCCCTCCAAATGGGCGGTAACTATTCCCCCCACTTGGGACGCTATCTCCGCCTGAAGGACGGACAGAGTCTCCAGAAACTCCGCTCTAGAGAGCGGCTGGGAGTCAGCCGCTGTCATTGGCGGGTCTACGGTTGGTTGCAGGGCCGGGGGCTTCCCTGACGCGGGCCTTTCCGCATAATCCCTTCGGATCGCCTTAAGTTGGGAGGAGACTGCGTCCAACTGCTCCTGGAGTCTCCTGTTGTCAGCGCGAAGTCGCCGAACTTCCTTCGACGACTTGCGCTCAATCAGGGCCCCCATTACTTCTAGGAGCGTCTGTGTGGAACGATTGATGTCCCGTTTTGTGGTCCCTTTCAGGTTGCCCGCCTTGCGGGCAGCCTCAAATATCGCCTCCGCGCTATCTTGCGCCTTTTTTGTCAATTCCTCGATAGAGGCGGCTGACTTGGCCGACTGGTAACTGGCCTCTGACCCTACGGCGTCTGAGTCAGAGGTCATCTCCTGTAGCTCCCGTCTAGCCTGTGAAAGACCGACATCATGGCGGAAGGCCTTACCGCCGCGGCCCTTTGTGCCTTTCTTAAATTTTGGCGGAATTTCAGGTTCCGCTATCGCCTCCGGGTCCTCAGACCCCGACACCACAGCAGCAAAGAATTTACTGCTGGCCAGGGAGGAGTCTGAGAGCTCCTCTGTGGTTACGTTCACCGAAGCAGTCGCGGGCCGTTTACGGGCGACCGAGCGGGTCACTGCGCCTGAAAACTGCAGTTTTACTGCACTTTTGCCACCTCTCGGGCTGGGCCCACTATTATCGGCGGAGTCCGACATGGCCAAACTATGGCCTTGCCGGCTCCCCTGGTAACCCGGAGTCTACCACTCCCGCGCGGTTGAGTAACAACCAGAAACTAACAATAAACAACAATAATAACAATTTTCCTTAAAATTAAACAACAACAAACCGCGATATCTCCTGAACCACAGGGGCTACTAACAACCGGATTGGACCGGGTGAAAGAGCTTCCGAGGAGGCTTCTTTCAACCCAAATCCGCGACGCGATCCGGTTGTTAGCACCGAAGATATTCCGCAAAAACAACAATTTCCTTAAAAATCTATCAACAAAAAACAACTATAAAAACTAAACAACAAGGAAACTTGAGAAAATTTTTAGACAGGCCGAAAGAGCTCCCAAGGAAGCAACTTTCAGCCCTAGACCGCGACAAGATCCGGCTACAGGAACCTGGACTTATCGCGGTTTTTGTCTAAAAATTTCCTAACAAAAAACAACAAAATCAACAATAACAACAAGAATAACAACAAACAGCAACAAGTGGTATGGGCAGTTGAAAGAGCCTTGAAAAAGGCTTCAGTCAACATACACCACGCCAAGAAACTCCAAAGGGGTTAGAAGATATCGTCAACTGAAAATGTCGAAATTACGGGAAAAAACCTAACCTAACCTCAACCTAACCTAACCTAACCTAACCTAACCTAACCTAACCTAACCTAACCTAACCTAACCTAACCTAACCTAACCTAACCTAACCTAACCTAACCTAACCTAACCTAACCTAACCTAACCTAACCTAACCTAACCTAACCTAACCTAACCTAACCTAACCTAACCTAACCTAACCTAACCTAACCTAACCTAACCTAACCTAACCTAACCTAACCTAACCTAACCTAACCTAACCTAACCTAACCTAACCTAACCTAACCTAACCTAACCTAACCTAACCTAACCTAACCTAACCTAACCTAACCTAACCTAACCTAACCTAACCTAACCTAACCTAACCTAACCTAACCTAACCTAACCTAACCTAACCTAACCTAACCTAACCTAACCTAACCTAACCTAACCTAACCTAACCTAACCTAACCTAACCTAACCTAACCTAACCTAACCTAACCTAACCTAACCTAACCTAACCTAACCTAACCTAACCTAAGGCATTTGAAGACGGGCTTGATATGCCCGCCTTCTCCTGCCCGTCCGCCTACGTCTGAGGGAAGCGAGACCCGCCTCGTCCTCTCGCTCCCTCTCAGCTGCCTCCTTCTGCGACATGACAGAGTCGCAGAAAGAGGCAACTGCTTTCCAGTTCGTCTCACTGTCAAGCATGGCTTCGACCATGCTTGGCAGTGAGACGTCTCCCCCACCCAGCGCCGCCTCCAGCTCCTGACGCTGGGTGTCCCAGGCCGAGCATACCTGGAGTGTATGCTCGGCCGTGTCGTCGGGATCGCCGCAGTGGTGGCACTGCGGCGATTCCTCCCTTTTAATACGGTGCAGATAATGACCGAAACACCCGTGTCCGGTCATTATCTGCACCATGTGGTAGGTGAGGCTACCTCGGTGCCTCACCCACTCTTCGAGCACCGGACGTATCGCAGTGATAGTCCGGTGGCCGGCGGTAGGCTGGCGGAGTGCCTCGCTCCATGCTTGCATTGCCCCCTCCTGTGCTTCTGCGCGGACCCGTCGCACGTCCTCGGCGACGGGTCTTCCTCCTTGGGCCCTTGCCGCGGCCCGATGTCGATACACCTGGGACAAAACCAGGGCATCGACATCCCACGGTGGCACGCCCGCGAGGACGCAGGCGGCCCCGTGGCTGACCGTGCGGTAGGCCCGCACGGTCCGGGTCGCGATGGCCCTCTGAGGCCTTCGCAGGAGGGCCCGGGTGTGAGGAGTGAGCACTCCGCCCAGACCGGGGCTCCGTAGAGTGCCATCGACCTTACCACCCCGTGGTAAAGCCGACGGCACGCCGAATTGGGTCCTCCCATATTCGGGAGGAGACGTCCGAGTGCGGCTGCAGCTCTAGTTAGCCGTGGAGCGAGGAGCTTAAAGTGCTCCTCGAAACTCCAGCGGGGGTCCAGTGTCAGGCCTAGGTACTTCAAGTACCTGCTGACATCAATCCGGACCCCCTCCACTCGGACGCGGAGCCCCGATGGGATCCTGCGGCGTGGGGGGTTGAAGCCCATGGCCCTAGTTTTATCTAGGGCCACCTCCAACCCGAGCAGTCGAATGCGTCGGACGACCAACGAGGTGCCGACCGACGCAAGATGTACCGCTTTCTCCCACGTCTGCGCTCTTGCCGCGACTAGGGTGTCGTCGGCAAAGCAGACAATCTCCATTTTGGGAAGGAGATTGCCTCGCAGGACCCAGTTGTACCCCAGGTTCCAAAGCAGGGGGCCGAGTACGGCCCCCTGGGGTACGCCTACCGCCACTGGTCGGCGAATTATAACGCCGTCTGCGCCCTCGTAAAGGACCACTCGCTCGGCGAGGTAGTCATCGACGAGGGCGCAGAGATAGGACGGCACCCGGTGGAAACGGAGTGCCGCCCTAATACATTCGTGGGGGAGGCTGTTGAAGGCGTTGCGGATGTCGAGCGACACCGCAACAACAGCCTCCCCCCTGCCGGTGGCCTCCTCAGTCCACCTTTTGAGGAGGCCCACCGCGTCCATAGTGGACCGACCGGTGCGGAAGCCGAACTGGCGCTCCTCCAAGTTCGGCCCCTCAGTCTCCAAGTGCTCGACGATCCGACGGGCCATGATCCTCTCCATGGCCTTGCCGGAGTCGTCGAGCAACACCACCGGTCGGTACCCGGACGGCGAGTCGGCGGGGCGGCCTTCCTTGCGCAGGAGGACGAGTCGCCCCGCCTTCCACCTCCTCGGGAATTTGCCCCGGGCGATGCATGCATTAAGCACCGCCCGGAACCTCTCCTCCAAAGGCCCCAGCGCTATCGCCAGGGCCTTGGCCGGGACTCCATCTGGACCCGGGGCCGTCTTCTTCCTCCCGATACGCTCCCTCACCGTCTCGAACTCGACGTCGGAGACGGGAGGGCCCTCCAATTCGGCCTCCGGCAGCGGTTCCGGAGGCTCCATGGGCGGGGGCTCGAACGGGCCTGGGGTCGGGAAAAGCGACCCCACGACCTTGTCGAGCAGCGTCGGGTCGAAGTGGGCCGTGGAGGGGGAGCTCGACGCGAACTTCCCCCTCACGGCCCTGTACGGACGGCCCCAAGGGTCAGCGTCCAGGAGGGCCAGGAAACGCTCATGGGCCTCCTCTTTGGCCCTGCAGATGCCTTCCTGCAGGGCGTTATGAGCGTTCCTGTACGCCTGACGAAGGAGGACCTCTTCGTCAGGCGTCCTCCTGGAGCGTCGTCTCCGGCATCGGAGGAGAGCTCTCCTGGCCGCTAGGCATGATGAGCGCAGGGAGGCGATCTCCTGCGCCCACCAATACACCCTCCTCCATCGAGGAGGAGGGCGCCACAGCGGCATGGCGGCATTGCAGACTTCCCGAAGGTCGTCTGCAAAGTGGTCGGCCATGCCGTCGGGATCCCCTGCGAGGTGAGGGGGGAGCGACGACCATTCCCTCACCATCGCAGCCTCCTCCGCCACGTCCGGGCGGAGCTTGGCGAGTGCCCACCTTGGGAAGGCGACACCCGCCGTGGGGTCCCGACGCTGTGGGGCCCTAGCGGCCTGCGTGGAGACCTCGTATCGGACATAGAGGTGGTCCGATAGGGTCTCCACGTCCTCCACCACATTCCAGTTCCGAATTCGGGCAGCGAGGGCGGCGGTGGCAAAGGCTACGTCCACGATGGACGTACCTTGCCACCGTACGCACGTGGGGGTGGTGCCTCGGTTGAGCACCTGGAGCCCCAGGCCCAGCGCCCAGGACTCCAATATGCCCCCCCTCACGTCCGTACTGGGGGACCCCCATGCCGAAGATTTGGCGTTGAGGTCCCCCGCCACCAAAACTGGGAGTGGGGCCGCGCGCCTCACCACTCCCTCCACCGCAGCCAGGAAGAACTCGAAGTCCGCCCGACTGCGGTTCGGGGAGAAGTAGGTCGACACGACCACCATTCTCCCATAGTTCGCTGCCACGAACCCGGAACCTCTCTCCCTTAGAGAGATGGGAGGAGCGCATCCACCCGGTCTCACCACAACGGCAGCGGAGCCGTCCAGGTCCCCCAACCAGTGGGGGTTCTGGGGAACGTAATACGGCTCCGCCACCACCGCCAGGCTAATCTCCCACTCCGCCATGGACTGGCACAGCAAGTCCTGTGCCCCGGCGGAGTGGTTGATGTTCGCCTGGAGGATCTTTGTGGGAGACCTACTGGGCATTGGTGGTGTCCATGCGCTCCTCCCTAGCTGCAGGGGAAACCCCTGTTTTAGCGACAGGACGGGCCGACAGATTCCTGCCCCTGACAGTTGGGGGGGAACAATTCAGTCCCCCCATCCGGTGATTAGCCGGGAGACCGGCATCTGTGCAGATGGCACATTTGAAGTCCTCCCCACACGCGTTGGCGGAGTGCCCATCCGAGCCGCAGCGGTAACACAATCCGCTGCGGTCCTTCTTGGATGGGCATCGAGCCACTGGGTGACCAAGCCCCATGCACCTGTAGCAGCGCATCGGTCGCTGCTCGATGAGGTGGACGGAGGCGGAACTCCACCCAACCGTCAGCCGGCCGACCGCTGCTAACTTCTTCGCTGCCTCGATGGGGCAGGAGGCGAAGGCCGAGCCCACCCCTCTAAGCCCAGGGTGGACTTTGCCCACCCTGAAGAGCTCAGAGGCACACCCTGTGCTCAGGGCTAGAGCCGCCTTGAGCTCTTCGGCCGACACCGAATCGTCGAGTCCATTGACTCGGATGTCGACCGATTTGGTGGGGCGGCTGACCTTCGCCGTGTCACCCAGCACAACTCTTATCTTTTCCGCCAAACTGTCCGCTTGTGCGGTAGTGGTCTCCTTGGGGAGCTCTAGGATTCGAGCCCCCGTGACCCCCGTGCGAAACTTGGCCGGTCCAATACCCAGGGCCTCCAAGGAGACCGAGGCCTTAGTTATGGAGATGGCCTCCTTGTAGGTGGCGCCCTTCTCCACCGCCTCCGGTTTGAGGGCAACCACAACGGCCAGGGATTTCGGCTCCTTAGGAAGCCTGGGCGCCTTGTTTCCCTTATTAGGGGACTGGACGGCAGGGGCGGCTGCCGGAGCGAACCTAACCTAACCTAACCTAACCTAACCTAACCTAACCTAACCTAACCTAACCTAACCTAACCTAACCTTTTTTTTTTTTTTTTTTTTTTTTTTTGAGGAGGGGAAATCACATTTACGGACTGACCCC
Source organism: Synanthedon myopaeformis (assembly GCA_944738685.1). Taxonomy (NCBI): domain Eukaryota; kingdom Metazoa; phylum Arthropoda; class Insecta; order Lepidoptera; family Sesiidae; genus Synanthedon; species Synanthedon myopaeformis. Next base: position 39,460 of record OX122914.1, read on the forward strand.
CCTCGCCGGCGAGGACGCGTCGGCGAGGGGGAGTGTGGGACTCGCCCGGTGACGCAAATTATCACCGGGAATACCCACTAAAACCCCCCCATGCTCCACCATCGGCGGTTGTGTGCGGGTCCGTATAACAGCGAGGCCATGTCCGCGGAACCCGCACACCGCTGCTTCCCGTGAAGGGAACCTTCGTACTGGTGGCGACCTAGGGAGCATCTCTAGGTCGCCACGCCGTCTGGTCAGTGTAAGCCGGGCGCCAGTCGTCCACCTGACGCCCGGTAGTCACGTTTAATCGGCGCGCGCAGCATAGGCGCGGCGCCGTCTTCCCGTTTTTCGGCGCCTGAGTGGGTCCGCCTGGGGGTCCTCTTCGCGGGACCGCTCCCCGGCCTCTTTCCCACTCAGGGCCGACTCGCAGAAGGTCCTGACGGCTTTCCAGCCGTCAGGCGTCTCAATCATTGCTCTGACGACAGCCGGTAAGGACAGGTCTTGTCCCACGACTGCCGTCAGAGCCGCTCTCTCCGTGTCCCAACCTGGGCATTCCTCAAGGGTATGTTGCGCCGTGTCTTCGGCGGCTCCGCACTCGTGGCAGACGGTGGTTCGCTCCCTGTGCGCGACGTTGCACAGGTACCGACCGAAGCAGCCATGCCCCGTCAGCACCTGCACAAGCCGGAAAGAGAGCGACCCGGCCCGCCTGCTCACCCACTCCTTCAGCACTGGCGCGATAGCAGACGTGGTGCGGGAACCCCACCCCGCCTGCAACAAATCATCGCGCCAGCGCTCGAGTGCCTCCTCCTTGAGCTCCGTCCTCCAACGCGCCACCTCCTCCGGGAGTGGACTCGCGCCGCGGGCCCTCGCGTCCGCGGTCTTACGGTAGACCGCTGCGAGGACCTCGGCATCCAGCTCCCAGGGGAGAGTGCCGGCAATCGCGCATGCCGCCCTCCACGAGGTGGTGCGATACGCTCTGATGACCCTGGACGCCATGACTCGCTGCAGGCGCCGCAGCACAGTCAAGTTTTGGGCCGACAGGGAGTCGACCCAAATCGGCGCACCGTACAGGGCCATCGAGCGCACCACGCCCGCGAAGAGACGGCGGCACCCGACGTTGGGTCCGCCCAGGTTGGGCATCAGCCTGCTCAGAGCGAAAGAAATTTTGGTCAGTTTAGGAGCCAGGCTCCTGAAGTGACCTTGGAAGTTCCACCGGCTATCGAGTACGACGCCGAGATATTTCAGCGTCGACCCGACGCCGATGGAAACTCCTCCAACGATGATGTGAGCGTCCGACGGTGGCGCCTTGCGAGGCCCACAGAAGCAGATCGCTTCGGACTTCTCAAGGGCCACCGTCAGGCCCAAGCGCCGTATGCGCATCACAACTTGTGCGACTCCAGCGGTTGCCAACAGGGCCGCGTCACGGTACGTGCCGCCGCGGGCGGTCACCAATGTATCGTCCGCGTAGCACGTGACGTCGACCCCGCGCAGGGTAGCGCCTCGCAGCACCCAGTCGTAGCCGATGTTCCACAGGAGCGGCCCGAGAACCGACCCCTGCGGAACACCGCACGACACTTGGCGCTGACGATCTCCAACGCGCGTGGGGTACGCGACCGAGCGACCCGAGAGATAATCTCCGACAAGCCGTCGGAGGTACTCCGGGAAGCCGTGGTACCCCATAGCCTCCACGATCACTCTGTGTGGAAGAGTGTTAAACGCGTTGGAGATGTCGAGGGACACCGCCAAGACTACCCCGCCTTTCCCAGTTTCCTCCTCCGCTAAGGCCCTCACCCGCGCAATCGCGTCAACGGTGGACCTGCCCCTCCGGAAACCGAACTGGACGGCAGCCAAGTTCGGCCCGGTGTCCTCCAGATGTTGAGTGAGGCGAGCAGCGATGACCCGCTCAAAGAGCTTACCCGCCTCACTCAGTAGGACTATGGGGCGATAGGCCGATGGTGAGTCCACCGGACGCCCGGGCTTGCGGATGAGGACAAGCTTTCCAAGCTTCCACTCCTTGGGAAAGTGGCCGTTCGTCGCACAAGTTGTGAGCAGCTCTCGGAATCTACATCCGAGGCCGCCCTCCTTCAGGGCCAAGACCAGAGCCTTCCCCGGGATGCCATCGGGACCGGGCGCCGTGTTCTTCGCACTCAGGCGAAGAACCGCCCTGTCCAACTCACCCTCTGACACCTCGGGGGGATCCTCCGTCGAGATCTGCTGCCTCGCCCGATCAGGCGCGGAAGGAGCATCGCCCTCCGCCCTGGCAGGGAACAGATTCACCACCACTCTCTCGAGCGTCTCCGTGTTCATGGTGGTCGACAACGGAGGGGCCCATGGGCGGAGCTTGCTCATCACAAGCTTATACGGCCTGCCCCATGGGTCCTGCTCGAGAGAGTTCACCAGCTCCTGCCAGGCGCGCTCCTTCGCTGCAGCGATCTCGGTCCTCAGCTCCTTCTTGGCCCCTTGGAAGGCGGCAAAGAGTTCGGCTATAACCGATGCGGGTCTGTGGCGTCGACGGGCGTGGGTGTACCGGCGTCGTGCTTTCACACATGTCGTCCGGAGGTGCTGAAGCTCCGGCGACCACCAGTACACCTGTCGACGGGGCTGCGGTATGCCCGCGCGGGGCATGGCGACGTCGCAGGCATGCGTCATCGCCTCGCGGAACCACCGCGCCTCTGTGTCCGCATCGGTCGCCTCGGGTTTGACATTCCATGATTCCACGAGGGACGCCGCTATGAGGGCGTTTCTCTCCAGCATTTTGAGTGCCCATCTGGGCCCGATCTCAGAGGGAGCACGCCTCGGGCTGTTCGGGTCCGTCGAGTGGGGGGAGATGGAAAACCGAATATATCGGTGATCCGAAAGCGTCTCGACCCCCTCCTCGACTACCCAGCCCTGAACGCGGCGTGCCAGGGCGGAGGACGCAAACGTTACGTCCACGACCGATCCGCCCTGTTGTCGCACGCACGTGTTAGACGTGCCCCTGTTCAGCACACATAGGTTGTTGCTGGAGAGCCACTCCTCCACAGCCGCGCCCCTCGCGTCCGTGAGGGCCGATCCCCACACTGTCGACTTCGCGTTCAGGTCTCCGGCGAGGAGCACCTGACGCGGGCGACACCGCCCCAGCAGGATGTCTATTTCCGCCAAGAAGCGCTCGAACTCCGCCAGCGGGCGGTTTGGCGAGAAATAGACACCTACATACACGGTGTCGCCGCAGAAAACGGCGACGAACCCGCGGCCTCTGAACGTTTGGTCGACAGCGGGGGCTCCCTCTCCGGTGGTCAAAACAATGGCGATGACACCGTCCCGGTCGCCGATCCAGTTGTCACGATTGACAACCAGATACGGCTCCGAGACGATTGCCACGTGTATCCCCCACTGCGCCGTAGTCTGGACTAGCAAGTCCTGGGCTCCGACGCAGTGGTTGACATTCGCCAGGAGGCACTTTATGGACATAATTAAATGTCCATAGGCGCTCCTTTTGTCCCGTTCGGTGGGGGGCCAGCGTTATCCTGGGACGGAGCCTCAGGATTCGCTGGCCTACGTCTATTCCATTTCCGCTTGGGTGCCGAACATTTTGGGCTACCCAAGCGGTGGTTATGCCGTTTCCCGGCTTCGGCGCACAGGAAGCAGCTGGCCTCGGAGCGGCAATCGGCAGCGCGATGGCCGTTCTTTCCGCACCGGTAGCACTGCTGACTTCTGTCGACGGCAGCGGTGCACTGCCCCCTGACGTGTCCCGACTCCAGACACCGGAAGCAGCGCAACTCTCGTGGTTCGAGGGCTTTCACCCTCGCTGCCGTCCACCCCACCAGCAGCCTACCTTCGAGAACCTTCTGTGCTGCTGTTGCGGGACAGCCCGCCCAAGCAGTTCCCATGCCGAAGCGCGGGAAACGTATGGCGCCTACTCTCACCGAATCAACGGCACAGCCGCCGACTTTGGCGATGGCCGCCGCCACTTCTGCGGGAGTGACGGAGTCGTCGAGCCCCGACACCAGCAACTCGGTCAGTTTGACCGGTCTGGAGACTCGGACGAGCTCCGCACTCATTTTCTCTCGTAGTTTGGCGGCCAACGCGTCCGCCTTTTCGGCTGTGTCGGCGCCGTGCACTTCAAATATTACCGCGCCCGTAATAGCCCGACGAGGCCGGACATACGGGATGCCCACCTCCTCAAGGCTGACTTTCTTTTTAGCCTCCGCGACTACGTCGGCGTAGGTGACGCCTCTTTCTGCAGCCTCAGGCTGCAGAGTGAGGACTACCGCCGCAGTCTTCGGAGGCTTCGGTGTCTTCCTGGGGGTGGGCTGTTGAGCCCGTCTCGGCTTGGGGCGGGGAGTCGGAGGTGACTCCTTATGCTTCCCGCCTTTAGCCACTGTGCTCCAAGGCCGATCCATGGAGGCGGGGGCAGGTGGGAGAGGGCGCGGTTCCGTTCGGGCCGGTCGTTTGACGGCCGCCTTTCGGCCTTTCGTCCTCTTTCTTCTAGTTTTTTCTCCTTCTTTCGGCGCCTTTAACCCGCTGGTGGAGGGTTTAGGCGTTGCGGAGGAAGGAGGGGGAGGGACTTTCCTTGGGGCCGGTTTCGGAGGGGGTTCCCTCCGAGCGGCCAATGGAGGGCTCACCCTCGGCGCAGGATTTAGGCGCGGCTCCAGGTTCTCGAGCCGCGCGCTCAGCCGAGCATGGACCCTGTCCATGATCGCCGTCTCCATGGCCTCTAGGTGCTCCAGCGTGGCCGGAGTCCCGGAGGCGGCGACGGGAGCGGCTCTGAACGCCGCAAAGTCCCTCCGCAGTTCCTCCAACCCCGCCTGGAGACGCTTGTTCTGCGCCCGAGCTTCATTGAGCTCGCGACGCAGCGCGGCAGTCTCCTCAGTCGAGGAAAGGGCGGCCAGGCATTTGGCGTCCGCGATAATCGCCTCGGCGTTGTCACGGAGCGCCTTCACGCACGTCCCCTTTAGGCTTTTAGAGATGTCGGCCACCTTGCGGATGGCCGCCACTCTCGTCATCAGCCTCTCGAAGACGAGCGAGGACGACTCGACGGTGTCGTCCCCGGTCTCCATCTCCGAGAGGCGGGAGCGGGTGACCCTAGCCTCGGCCAGGGAGTCGAGTAACTCCTGCTCAGCCTGGAGCTTGAGTTCCTCCCTTCTCGCTCGGGCTACTTCGGCCTTCGCCTCGGCGAGGCCGACGTACTCCCCGGTGGTGGGCGGGCGACCGCGGCCGCGCTTTTGGAGCAGGCCCGTGGCTACTCCGGGTCGCTCCTCGCCAGAGGACTCCGGGGAGGCCTCCGGGGACGGCGCTGGTGGGCCCTTGGTCCTCTTCCGTGTGAGCCGAGACCCCAGCTTTGGGTCCGACTCGTTGTCTCCTTCGGAACCGGTGCCGCCGTCGATGGACAACACCGTTTCTAAATCTGAGGAGTGTTCCGAGGGGCTCAACTCCTCTCGGACCACCGATAGTCCGCGCGAGCTGGAGTTCGAGCCAGCCCCGTCGCTCGCTGGACTTGCGCTTCTCCTCGGAGACGCCCCTGGCATCTCCGTGCGGCGAAGGAGTACAACAGGGCTCGATACCCTGGTACCCCTGCCGTCTCCCTTCTTCTGTGCGCGCGTGCGCACTCCGGTAGCATTCTGCTTACCAGGCAGCCCGGGATCCACTGCCTGGAGCTCCTGCTGTCTGGCCTCGCACCAGACGCAGGGGTGGCGCTTCTCGCCACATTCGCATGTGCCGGTAGCCAATTTCTCATCGACCGGCCCGGACACCGGTCGACGCCGCTGGCGAGGCGGGTCGCATGCGCCGCTCGTTACCGATTTCTCACTCGGGGGCCGAGCTACCCCCAAGCGCCGGGCGTCAGCCGGATCGCACGACATACTCTTTTCCTTTGCTGACATTTCCATTTTCGTTTGGGAAACGTACCTGCGGCCCTTTCCCAACAGGCCGCAGGAGCGCTTGGGACCGGGTCCCCCCCAGCCATGCAGCCCCTCGGCACGCCAACCTTAGGCTTCAGGGTAATTTTTTATAGTGGTTTTCTTCCACGCGGCCCGACGCTCAGTGCGCCGGACCCCCGGCCCCGCGAATGCGGGGTTACGGTTTGCCCGACGGTGGCCGAGACCACACGCCGCGCCCGCGGGCCTTATCAGGCCCGCCACCACGAGCCGAAGCTCCGCTGGCCCATCACTGGGCCCTCCAAAATGCGCCAAGCGCGCCGCCTTCGCGTCCGGACGAACCGGACCGCCAGCTACAGCTGGCCAACCCACGACCCACGAGGGGTCCACTGGTGACAGCGGTGGGCTTCTTCGAAAAGAAGACACGGCTTCACCCTTCGAGTGTGATTTTTTAGAGAGGTTTTCTTCCTCGCGATCCGACGCTCAGTGCGCCGGACCCCCGACCCCACTGAGTGGGGCTACGGGTTCATGTGACCGTGCAATGCCCGCCCTTAAGAAAGAGCAGGCAGCCACATGCCAGTTTTTGTCCGCGCCGGATGAACCGGTACCCCCCATATCTGGGGGGCGTTCCCCTATCCGCAACCTGGGGACGCGTCCGATGGCGGATCTGGAACCGCACACGGAAACCTAACCTAACCTAACCTAACCTAACCTAACCTAACCTAACCTAACCTAACCTAACCTAACCTAACCTAACCTAACCTAACCTAACCTAACCTTTTTTTTTTTTTTTTTTTTTGCGAGGAGAAATCCTTTTATTGATTCCCTACCGCTGGCGAGACGGTAGGGGTATGTGGGGGTCGGCCGGTGCGCGCCGCTATGCTAATCATAGCGGCCCGGCCACTACCCACTAAAACTCCCCGGTGCCTCCTTGCCCTTTGAGCGGGGTGGACCGGGTTCTGCCGAGGCAACAACTCCGATCCACCCCAGGGCGGCCTAGCCAATGTCGGCTAGGTTGACGCCAAAGGAGGATTGCCCGGAGACACCGGGGCAATCCTCAGACGGGGGGAGCCTGTGCAGGCACACACAGCTGGCCAGCTGTGTGTGCAGGTCCCCTAGGGCATTTGAAGACGGGCCTGGTAGGCCCGTCTTCTCCTGCCCGACCGCCTACGTCTGAGGGAAGCGAGACCTGCCTCTTCCTCTCGCTCCCTCTCCGCTGCTTCCTTCTGCGACATGACAGCGTCGCAGAAGGAAGCAACAGCTTTCCATTTCGTCTCACTGCCAAGCATGGCTTCTACCATGCTTGGCAGTGAGACGTCTCCACCTCCCAGCGCCAGTTCCAACTCCTGACGCTGGGGGCTCCAGGCCGAGCACACCTGGAGCGTGTGCTCGGCCGTATCGTCTGGGTCGCCGCAGTGGTGGCACCGCGGCGACTCCTCCCTTTTTATGCGGTGCAGATAATGACCGAAGCACCCGTGTCCGGTCATTATCTGCACCATGTGGAAGGTGAGGCTGCCTTTATGGCGCCTCACCCAGTCCTTCAACACCGGACGAACCGCCAGGATCGTCCGGTGACCGGCGGTGGGGTTTAGCAGTGCCTCACTCCAATCGTCAATGGCCCTCTCATGGGCCTCTACACGGACCCGTTGCACGTCCTCAGCAACGGGTCTTCCTCCAAGGGCCCTAGCGGCGACCCGATGCCGATGCACCTGGGACAGAACCAGGGCATCGACATCCCACGGAAGCATGCCTGCTAGCACGCAGGCAGCCCCGTGGCTGACCGTGCGATAGGCCCGCACGGCCCGGGTCGCCATGACCCTTTGCGGCCTCCGTAAGAGGGCCCGGGTGCGGGGAGTGAGGCACTCCGCCCAGACCGGGGCTCCGTAGAGTGCCATCGACCTTACCACCCCGTGGTAGAGTCGACGGCACGCTGAGTTGGGTCCTCCCTGGTTAGGGAGGAGCCGTCCGAGTGCGGCTGCGGTCTTCATAAGCCGTGGAACGAGGAGCTTAAAATGCTCCTCAAAGTTCCAGCGGGGGTCCAGAGTTAGGCCGAGATACTTGAAATGCATCTCGACCGGGATCCGGACCCCCTCCACTCGGACTCGGAGCCCCGGCGGGATCCTGCGGCGTGGGGGATGGAAGCCCATGGCCCTAGTCTTGTCTAGGGCCACCTCCAATCCGAGCAGACGGATGCGCCGGACGACCAACGAGGTGCCGACCGACGCTAGCCGTTCTGCCTTTTCCCACGTCTTTGCTCTTGCCGCGACAAGAGTGTCGTCGGCAAAGCAGACAATCTCCATTTTTGGTAGGAGATTGCCTCGCAGGACCCAATTATACCCCATATTCCACAAAAGGGGGCCAAGGACGGCCCCCTGCGGCACGCCGGCCGCCACCGGCCGGCGCATGACTCTCCCGTCTGCGCCCTCGTACAGCACTACCCGTTCGGAGAGGTAGTCATTGACGAGGGCGCAGAGGTAGGACGGCACTCGGTGGAACCGGAGTGCCGCCCTGATACATTCGTGGGGGAGGCTGTTGAAAGCGTTGCGGATGTCGAGCGACACCGCAACAACAGCCTCCCCTCTGCCCGTAGCCTCCTCAGTCCATCGCTTGAGGAGGCTCACGGCATCTACGGTGGACCGACCGGTGCGGAAGCCGAACTGGTGGTCATCCAGGTTCGGCCCCTCCGTTTCCAGATGCTCGACGATCCGACGAGCCATGATCCTTTCCAAGGCTTTGCCGGAATCGTCGAGCAGGACCACCGGTCGGTACCCCGCCGGCGAGTCGGCAGGGCGGCCCTCCTTGCGGAGAAGGCAGAGTCGCCCCACCTTCCACCTCGCCGGAAACTTTCCCCGGGCGATGCATGCGTTCATGACCGCCCGGGATCTCTCCTCTAGAGGCCCTAGCGCAATTGCTAGGGCCTTAGCCGGGACTCCGTCTGGTCCTGGGGCCGTCTTCTTGCCCCGGAGTCGCTCCCTCACCGCCTCGAACTCCGCATCGGAGACGGGAGGGCCCTCCACCTCGAGCTCCGGAAGTGGTTCCGGAGGCTCCATGGGGGGGGGCTCGAATTGGCCAGGGGTCGGGAACAGAGACCCCATGACCTTTTCGAGCAGCTCCGGGCCAAGATTGGCTGTCGAGGGGGAGCATTCTGCGAATTTCCCCCTCACAGTCCTATACGGACGGCCCCAGGGGTCGGCGTCCAGGAGGGCCAGGAAGCGCTCGTGTGCCTCTTCTTTGGCCCTGCAGATTCCCTTCTGCAGGGCCTTGTGAGCCTCCCTGTACGCCTGACGAAGGAGGACCTCTTCGTCAGGCGTCCTCCTGGAACGCCTCCTCCGGCAACGCAGTAGGGCGCGCCTGGCCGCCAGGCATTTGGTGCGCAGGAGAGCTATCTCCTGCGCCCACCAGTAGACTCTCTTCCATTTGGGAGGAGGGCGCCACAGTGGCATGGCAGCATTGCAGATGGCCCTCAGGTCGTCTGCGAAATAGTCTGCCATGCCGTCGGGATCCCCTGCGAGGTGAGGGGGAAGAGCCGACCACTCCCTCACCATCGCGGCCTCCTCCGCCACATCCGGGCGGAGCTTGGCGAGTGCCCACCTGGGGAAGGCGACACCCGCCGTGGGATCCCGACGCTGTGGCGCGCTGGGGGCCAGCGTGGAGACCTCATATCGGACATACAAGTGGTCCGACAGGGTCTCCACATCTTCCTCGACCCGCCAGCTACGGGTTTGGGCAGCAAGGGCAGCAGTGGCAAAGGATACGTCCACTATGGACGTACCTTGCCACCGTACGCACGTGGGAGAGGTACCGCGGTTGAGGACCTGGAGCCCCAGGCCCAGCGCCCAGGACTCCAGAATACCCCCCCTCACGTCCGTACGGGGGGACCCCCACGCCGATGACTTGGCGTTGAGGTCTCCCGCCACCAAAACTGGGAGTGGGGCCGCACGCCTCACCACCCCCTCCACCGCAGCCAGGAAGAACTCGAAGTCCGCCCGACTGCGGTTTGGGGAGAAGTAGGTCGACACGACCACCATTCTCCCCCAATTTGCTGCCACAAAACCCGCACCTCTCTCCCTGAGAGCAAGGGGAGGAGCCTCGCCCCCAGGCCTCACTGCTATAGCAGCGGAGTCTTCCAGGTCCCCTAGCCAGTTGGCATTATCGGGGACCGTGTATGGCTCCGCCACCACCGCCAGGTGTATCCCCCACTCCGCCATGGACTGACACAGGAGATCCTGCGCCCCAGCGGAGTGGTTGATATTCACCTGGAGGATCTTAGCAGTGGGCCTACTGGGCATTTAGCGTGTCCATAGGCTCCTCCCTGGTCGTGCCGGAAGCCCCGGCTTCGGCTCTTGTCTTAGCAGCCGTGAGACGGCCCTTTACCGCTGGGGGGGAGCAGTTTATTCCGCCCATGCGATGCTTGGCAGGGAGCCCGGCGTCCGCGCAGACCGCACACCTGTATGCCGCCTCGCATTCAAATGCGGAGTGCCCGTCGGTCCCGCAGCGGTAGCAGAGACCGCTGCGGTCCTTCTTAGACGGGCACCTGACGACCGGGTGGCCGAGCCCCATGCACTTATAACAGCGCATGGGACGCTGCTCCAACAGTTGGACGGAGGCAGAACTCCATCCAACTGTTAAACGGCCCCCGGACGCCAGCTTCCTGGCGGCTTCTACAGGGCACGTCGCAAAGGCCGAGCCCACTCCTCTGGCTCCCGGGTGGACCTTGCCCACCCTGATATGTTCAGGAGGGCAGCCCGTACTGAGAGCCAGTGCCGTCTGGACCTCTTCGGCCGACACCGAGTCATCGAGCCCGTTGACCCGAATGTCGACCGTTTTCACCGGACGCGTCACCTTCGCGTCTTCGCCAAGTACGGCTCTAATTTGGGCCGCCAATTTGTCCGCTTGCACGGGCGTAGTCTCCTTCGGGAGCTCGATAATACGGGCTCCTGTGACGCCCGTGCGAAATTGGGCAGGACCGATGCCCAAAGCGTCCAGCGAGACTGAGGCCTTGGTCCTGTCCAAGGCCTTTTTATATGTAGCCCCCTTCTCTATGGCCTCGGGCTTGAGGGCCACAACGACCGCAAGTTTTTTGTGCTCTTTGGGGAGCTTGCTTGCGGCCGCCTTCACGACTTTGGGGGCTGGAGTGGCCGGGGCGCGCTTCTTGCGCCTGACTACTTCGGACCAGGACTCAGTCTCCGGCTGCGGCTCAGGAGTCTTAGTGGCGGCCATCGTTTTGACCACCCTCGCCTTTTTGGGTAGGTTCGCCGGGGGGGCGAGCGTGGATCCCGGTTCATTCTGGGAGGACGCTATACGATTCTCCCGCTTTTTGTCCGAACTTAGGGGAGGACGGAGTTGACGCGCCGGGAGGAGTCTCCCGTCAACCTCCAAGCTATCTAAATGGGCGTTGACGACCCCCCCGACATGGGCCGTCAGCTCCGTCTGGAGGGCGTAAATCGCCTCTAAGAACTCCGCCCTGGACAGTGGCTGTGAATCAGCCACTGTAGGGGGCGGAGCTACGGCCTGGTGTTCGGCCGGGGTCTTTTCCGGTAGGTGCCTTTCGGAAAAGGCCCTACGGAGCGCCGTCACCTCCTGTATGAGCGCGTCAATCTGACCCCGGAGCCTCTTGTTGTCGGCGCGCAGTCTCCGGATCTCATTTGACGACTTGCGCGCCGTAACCGCTTCGACCACTCCGAGGATGGATTGAGTGGCCTCCTTTATGTCCCGTTGGGAAGTTCCCTTTAGGTTGCCCGACTTGCGGACAACCTCAAGTATTGTCTCTGCGCTGGCTTCGGCCTTAAGTGTCAGCTCTTCAAGCGAGCCCGCCGACGATTTAGCAGACCGATAGGTCCTCTCGGACCTATCGGAGTCTGTGTCTGAGACACCTTGCATTTCTCGGCGAGCTCGCGACACTCCATAGTCGTGGCCGAGTGTTTTGCCGCCACGGCCCTTGCTCCCCTTTTTGAACTTGAGCGGAACAGAAGGTTCCGCCAGCTCCTCCGTTTCGTCCGACCCGGACGCCAGGTCAAAGAACTTGCTGGAGGACCTAGAGTCCTCCGACACTTCTTTCGCGGCGGACCGCTTGCGGGCCGCCGACCGGGTCAACACCTTTGAATAGAGCAGCTTGACTGCCCCCGTTTTCTCCTTCGGGCTTGGCCCGCTGGTCTCTGCGGAGTCCGACATGGGCCACGAAATGGCTCTGCCGACCTCCGAGCTCGTTGGAGAATCCACCCCTACAAGAGGGGGGATAAAACAATGTAAGAAACAACAACAACCAACAAAATAACTAACAAGATAACAATTTTCCTAAAATTAAACAACAAAAACAACAATATTTACTGAACAACGAGGGCCACCAACAGCCGGTTTGGACTGGGTGAAAGAGCTTCCGAAGAGGCTTCTTTCAACCCAAACCCGCGACGCGATCCGGCTGCTAGCACCCAAGTTATCAGCAAAAAACAACAAAAACCCTTAAAAAACTAAAAACAAAAACAGCGATAACAACTTAACAACAAAGAAATTTGAGAAAATTTTTAGACTGGCTGAAAGAGCTCACAAGGAGGCAACTTTCAGCCGAAGACCGCGACAAGCTCCGGTTACGGGAACCGGTACTTATCGCGACTTTTGTCTAAAAATTTTCAACCAAAAAACAACAAAAACAACAAAAACAACTTAAAAACAAGACAACAACAACAACTGGTATGGGTAGGTTGAAAGAGCCTTGAAAAAGGCTACAATCAACATACACCACGCCGAGAAACTCCAAAGGGGTCAAGAGATATTCGTCGATAAAAATGTTGAGATTTCGAGAAATTTCAGCCAACCTAACCTAACCTAACCTAACCTAACCTAACCTAACCTAACCTAACCTAACCTAACCTAACCTAACCTAACCTAACCTAACCTAACCTAACCTTTTTTTTTTTTTTTTTTTTTTTTGAGGAGGGGAAATCACATTTACGGACTGACCCCCCTCGCCGGCGAGGACGCGTCGGCGAGGGGGAGTGTGGGACTCGCCCGGTGACGCGAATTATCACCGGGAATACCCACTAAAACCCCCCCATGCTCCACCATCGGCGGTTGTGTGCGGGTCCGTATAACAGCGAGGCCATGTCCGCGGAACCCGCACACCGCTAATCCCGTGAGGGAAACATCGTTATGGTGGCGACCTAGGGAGCATCTCTAGGCCGCCACGCCGTCTGATCAGTGTAGGCCGGGCGCCAGTCGTCCACCTGACGCCCGGTAGTCACATTTAATCGGCGCGCGCGGCGTAGGCGCGGCGCCGTCTTCCCGTTTTTCGGCGCCTGAGTGGGTCCGCCTGGGGGTCCTCTTCGCGGGACCGCTCCCCGGCCTCTTTACCACTCAGGGCCGACTCGCAGAAAGTCCTGACGGCTTTCCAACCGTCAGGCGTCTCGATCATTGCTCTGACGACAGCCGGTAAGGACAGGTCTTGTCCCACGACTGCCGTCAGAGCCGCTCTCTCCGTGTCCCAACCTGGGCATTCCTCAAGGGTATGTTGCGCCGTGTCTTCGGCGGCTCCGCACTCGTGGCAGACGGTGGTTCGCTCCCTGTGCGCGACGTTGCACAGGTACCGACCGAAGCAGCCATGCCCCGTCAGCACCTGCACAAGCCGGAAAGAGAGCGACCCGGCCCGCCTGCTCACCCACTCCTTCAGCACTGGCGCGATAGCAGACGTGGTGCGGGAACCCCACCCCGCCTGCAACAAATCATCGCGCCAGCGCTCGAGTGCCTCCTCCTTGAGCTCCGTCCTCCAACGCGCCACCTCCTCCGGGAGTGGACTCGCGCCGCGGGCCCTCGCGTCCGCGGTCTTACGGTAGACCGCTGCGAGGACCTCGGCATCCAGCTCCCAGGGGAGAGTGCCGGCGATCGCGCATGCCGCCCTCCACGAGGTGGTGCGATACGCTCTGATGACCCTGGACGCCATGACCCGCTGCAGGCGCCGCAGCACGGTCAAGTTTTGGGCCGACAGGGAGTCGACCCAAATCGGCGCCCCGTACAGGGCCATCGAGCGCACCACGCCCGCGAAGAGACGGCGGCACCCGACGTTCGGTCCGCCCAGGTTGGGCATCAGCCTGCTCAAAGCGAAAGATACCATTGTCAGTTTGGGAGCCAGGCTCCTGAAGTGACCCCGGAAGTTCCACCGGCTATCGAGTACGACGCCGAGATATTTCAGCGTCGACCCGACGCCGATGGAAACTCCTCCGACAATGATGTGAGCGTCCGACGGTGGCGCCTTGCGAGGCCCACAGAAGCAGATCGCTTCGGACTTCTCAAGGGCCACCGTCAGGCCCAAGCGCCGTATGCGCATCACAACTTGTGCGACTCCAGCGGTTGCCAACAGGGCCGCGTCACGGAACGTGCCGCCGCGGGCGGTCACCAAGGTGTCGTCCGCGTAGCACGTGACGTCGACCCCGCGCAGGGTAGCGCCTCGCAGCACCCAGTCGTAGCCGATGTTCCACAGGAGCGGCCCGAGAACCGACCCCTGCGGAACACCGCACGACACTTGGCGCTGACGATCTCCAACGCGCGTGGGGTACGCGACCGAGCGACCCGAGAGATAATCTCCGACAAGCCGTCGGAGGTACTCCGGGAAGCCGTGGTACCCCATAGCCTCCACGATCACTCTGTGTGGAAGAGTGTTAAACGCGTTGGAGATGTCGAGGGACACCGCCAAGACTACCCCGCCTTTCCCAATTGCCTCCTCCGCTATGGTCCTCACCCGCGCAACCTAACCTAACCTAACCTAACCTAACCTAACCTAACCTAACCTAACCTAACCTAACCTAACCTAACCTAACCTAACCTAACCTAACCTAACCTTTTTTTTTTTTTTTTTTTTTGAGGAGGGGAAATCACATTTACGGACTGACCCCCCTCGCCGGCGAGGACGCGTCGGCGAGGGGGAGTGTGGGACTCGCCCGGTGACGCGAATTATCACCGGGAATACCCACTAAAACCCCCCCATGCTCCACCATCAGCGGTTGTGTGCGGGTCCGTATAACAGCTAGGCCATGTCCGCGGAACCCGCACACCGCTACTTCCCGTGAAGGGAACCGTCGTGATGGTGGCGACCTAGGGAGCATCTCTAGGTCGCCACGCCGTCTGATCAGTGTAGGCCGGGCGCCAGTCGTCCACCTGACGCCCGGTAGTCACAGTTAATCGGCGCGCGCGACGTAGGCGCGGCGCCGTCTTCCGGCTTTTCGGCGCCTGAGTGGGTCCGCCTGGGGGTCCTCTTCGCGGGACCGCTCCCCGGCCTCTTTACCACTCAGGGCCGACTCGCAGAAGATCCTGACGGCTTTCCAGCCGTCAGGCATCTCGATCATTGCTCTGACGACAGCCGGTAAGGACAGGTCTTGTCCCACGACTGCCGTCAGAGCCGCTCTCTCCGTGGCCCAACCTGGGCATACCTCGAGGGTGTGTTGCGCCGTGTCGTCGGCGGCTCCGCACTCGTGGCAGACGGTGGTTCGCTCCCTGTGCGCGACGTTGCACAGGTACCGACCGAAGCAACCATGCCCCGTCAGCACCTGCACAAGCCGGAAAGAGAGCGACCCGGCCCGCCTGCTCACCCACTCCTTCAGCACTGGCGCGATAGCAGACGTGGTGCGGAAACCCCACCCCGCCTGCAACAACTCATCGCGCCAGCGCTCGAGTGCCTCCTCCTGGAGCTCCGCCCTCCAACGCGCCACCTCCTCCGGGAGTGGACTCGCGCCGCGGGCCCTCGCGTCGGCGGTCCTGCGGTAGACCGCTGCGAGGACCTCGGCATCCAGCTCCCAGGGGAGAGTGCCGGCGATCGCGCATGCCGCCCTCCACGAGGTGGTGCGATACGCTCTGATGACCCTGGACGCCATGACTCGCTGCAGGCGCCGCAGCACAGTCACGTTTTGGGCCGACAGGGAGTCGACCCAAATCGGCGCACCGTACAGGGCCATCGAGCGCACCACGCCCGCGAAGAGACGGCGGCACCCGACGTTGGGTCCGCCCAGGTTGGGCATTAGCCTGCTCAATGCGAAAGATACCATGGTCAGTTTGGGAGCCAGGCTCCTGAAATGACCCCGGAAGTTCCACCGGCTATCGAGTACGACGCCGAGATATTTCAGCGTCGACCCGACGCCGATGGAAACTCCTCCGACGATGATGTGAGCGTCCGACGGTGGCGCCTTGCGAGGCCCACAGAAGCAGATCGCTTCGGACTTCTCAAGGGCCACCGTCAGGCCCAAGCGCCGTATGCGCATCACAACTTGTGCGACTCCAGCGGTTGCCAACAGGGCCGCGTCACGGTACGTGCCGCCGCGGGCGGTCACCAATGTATCGTCCGCGTAGCACGTGACGTCGACCCCGCGCAGGGTAGCGCCTCGCAGCACCCAGTCGTAGCCGATGTTCCACAGGAGCGGCCCGAGAACCGACCCCTGCGGAACACCGCACGACACTTGGCGCTGACGATCTCCAACGCGCGTGGGGTACGCGACCGAGCGACCCGAGAGATAATCTCCGACAAGCCGTCGGAGGTACTCCGGGAAGCCGTGGTACCCCATAGCCTCCACGATCACTCTGTGTGGAAGAGTGTTAAACGCGTTGGAGATGTCGAGGGACACCGCCAAGACTACCCCGCCTTTCCCAGTTTCCTCCTCCGCTAAGGCCCTCACCCGCGCAATCGCGTCGACGGTGGACCTGCCCCTCCGGAAACCGAACTGGACGGCAGCCAAGTTCGGCCCGGTGTCCTCCAAATGTTGAGTGAGGCGAGCAGCGATGACCCGCTCAAAGAGCTTACCCGCCTCACTCAGTAGGACTATGGGGCGGTAGGCCGATGGTGAGTCCACCGGACGCCCGGGCTTGCGGATGAGGACAAGCTTTCCAAGCTTCCACTCCTTGGGAAAGTGGCCATTCGTCGCACAAGTTGTGAGCAGCTCCCGGAATCTACTTCCGAGGCCGCCCTCCTTCAGGGCCAAGACCAGAGCCTTCCCCGGGATGCCATCGGGACCGGGCGCCGTGTTCTTCGCACTGAGGCGAAGAACCGCCCTATCCAACTCACCCTCTGACACCTCGGGGGGATCCTCCGTCGAGATCTGCTGCCTCGCCCGTACAGGCGCGGAAGGAGCATCGCCCTCCGCCCTGGCAGGGAACAAATTCTCCACCACTCTCTCGAGCGTCTCCGTGTTCATGGTGGTCGACACCGGAGGGGCCCATGGGCGAAGCTTGCTCATGACAAGCTTATACGGCCTGCCCCATGGGTCCTGCTCGAGAGAGTTCACCAGCTCCTGCCAGGCGCGCTCCTTCGCTGCAGCGATCTCGGCCCTCAGCTCCTTCTTGGCCCCTTGGAAGGCGGCAAAGAGTTCGGCGATGACCGATGCGGATCTGTGCCGTCGACGAGCGTGGGTGTACCGGCGTCGTGCCTTGACGCAAGTCGTCCGGAGGTGCTGTAACTCCGGCGACCACCAGTACACCTGTCGACGAGGCTGCGGTAAGCCCACGCGGGGCATGGCGACGTCGCAGACATGCGTCATCGCCTCGCGGAACCACCGCGCCTCTGTGTCCGCATCGGTCGCCTCGGGTTTGACATTCCAAGATTCAACGAGGGACGCCGCTATGAGGGAGTCTCTCTCCAGCATTTTAAACGCCCATCTGGGCCCGATCTCAGAGGTAGCACGTCTCGGGCTGTTCGGGTCCGTCGAGTGGGGGGAGACGGAAAACCGAATGTATCGGTGATCCGAAAGCGTCTCGACCCCCTCCTCGACAACCCAGCCCCGAACGCGGCGCGCCAGGGCGGTGGACGCAAACGTTACGTCCACGACCGATCCGCCCTGTTGTCGCACGCACGTGTTAGACGTGCCCCTGTTCAGCACACTCAAGTTGTTGCTGGAGAGCCACTCCTCCACAGCCGCGCCCCTCGCGTCGGTGAGAGCCGATCCCCACACTGTCGACTTCGCGTTCAGGTCTCCGGCGAGGAGCACCTGACGCGGGCGACACCGCCCCAGCAGGATGTCTATTTCCGCCAAGAAACGCTCGAACTCCGCCAGCGGGCGGTTCGGCGAGAAATAGACACCTACGTACACGGTGTCGCCGCAGAAAACGGCGACGAAGCCGCGGCCTCTGAACGTTTGGTCGACAGCGGGGGCTCCCTCTCCCGTGGCCAGAACAATGGCGACGAGACCGTCGCGGTCGCCGACCCAGTTGTCCCTAGGGACGACCAGATACGGCTCCGCGACGATCGCCACCTGTATACTCCACTGCGCCAGCGTCTGGACTAGCAGGTCCTGGGCACCGGCGCAGTGGTTGACGTTAGTTTGTAGACACCTCATGGACATACTGATTGTATGTCCATGGGTGTCTCGGAGGTCCCGTCCGGTGGGCAGGTCGTTGAGTCCTGGGTCGAAACCGCAGAACCCACCGGCCTTCGTCGGTTCATCTTGGGCTTGGGGGCCGAACATTTACTGCTCCCCAAGCGATGATTGGCCTTTTTATTGGCGTCGGCGCAGAGAGGGCAGCGAGGGTCTGCCCGGCACACCGACGCTCGGTGGTCGTTGTCGCCACACTTGTAGCAAAGCTGGCTCCGGTCGACGGCAGCAGTGCACTGCCCCCTGACGTGCCCTGTGTTCAGGCACCGGAAGCAGCGCAGCTCGCGGGGCTGCAGCACCTTCACCCGTGCTGCCGTCCACCCGACCAGCAATTTGCCCTCCATGACTTTCTTGGCGGCTGTCACGGGGCAACTCGCCCAAACCGAACCCATACCGTGGTATGAGTTGCGGATGGCTCCCACCCTCACTGCCTCCCTGTGACAGTCGCCAAGCTTAGCTATGGCTGCCGCCACCTCCTCTGAGGTGACGGAGTCGTCAAGGCCCGACACCAGCATCTCGGTGGCCTTGAAAGGCCGCGAGATCCGGACCGACTCCGCACTCAGTACCTCCCGGAGTTTGGCGGCAAGCCTGTCCGCCTTAACGTCATTTTCGGCGCCGGAGACCTCCATGATGGCGGCTCCCGTCACCGCACGCCGGAAGCGAACATACTCTATGCCCAGCTCCGCAATATTTACCCTCTTTTTGGCCTCCTCGATGACCAGTTTGTACGTCACCCCCCTCTCAGCAGCCCCTGGCTGCAGGGTGACGACAACGGCCGCGGTCTTGGAGGGCCTGGCCATTCGAGGAGGGGCAGGCTGTGATGCCCGGGTCTTCCTTTTCTGCGGAGCAGGGGGAGCAGGGGGACGCTCCTGGTGCTTCCCACCTCTAGCCACCAGGTTCCATGGTTTATCCATAGAGGTGGGGGCGGGCGGGAGTGGACGCGGCTCCGACTTCTCCGGCGCCTTTCGACCACGCGTCGCTCTTCTGCGCCGTCCTTTCTTCTTCGCCTGGGGCGAAGATGATGTTGCTCCGACAGGCGCCTTCGTCTTTTGCCCGCTGGTGGAGGCTTTTGGCGGCTTCGGAATTTGCGGGCGGGCGGTGGAGGAAAGCGGAGGATCCTTCCTTGGAGCCGGTTTCGGAGGGGGTTCCCTCCGAGCGGCCAATGGAGGGCTCACCCTCGGCGCAGGATTTAGGCGCGGCTCCAGGTTCTCGAGCCGCGCGCTCAGCCGAGCATGGACCCTGTCCATGATCGCCGTCTCCATGGCCTCTAGGTGCTCCAGCGTGGCCGGAGTCCCGGAGGCGGCGACGGGAGCGGCTCTGAACGCCGCAAAGTCCCTCCGCAGTTCCTCCAACCCCGCCTGGAGACGCTTGTTCTGCGCCCGAGCTTCATTGAGCTCGCGACGCAGCGCGGCAGTCTCCTCAGTCGAGGAAAGGGCGGCCAGGCATTTGGCGTCCGCGATAATCGCCTCGGCGTTGTCACGGAGCGCCTTCACGCACGTCCCCTTTAGGCTTTTAGAGATGTCGGCCACCTTGCGGATGGCCGCCACTCTCGTCATCAGCCTCTCGAAGACGAGCGAGGACGACTCGACGGTGTCGTCCCCGGTCTCCATCTCCGAGAGGCGGGAGCGGGTGACCCTAGCCTCGGCCAGGGAGTCGAGTAACTCCTGCTCAGCCTGGAGCTTGAGTTCCTCCCTTCTCGCTCGGGCTACTTCGGCCTTCGCCTCGGCGAGGCCGACGTACTCCCCGGTGGTGGGCGGGCGACCGCGGCCGCGCTTTTGGAGCAGGCCCGTGGCTACTCCGGGTCGCTCCTCGCCAGAGGACTCCGGGGAGGCCTCCGGGGACGGCGCTGGTGGGCCCTTGGTCCTCTTCCGTGTGAGCCGAGACCCCAGCTTTGGGTCCGACTCGTTGTCTCCTTCGGAACCGGTGCCGCCGTCGATGGACAACACCGTTTCTAAATCTGAGGAGTGTTCCGAGGGGCTCAACTCCTCTCGGACCACCGATAGTCCGCGCGAGCTGGAGTTCGAGCCAGCCCCGTCGCTCGCTGGACTTGCGCTTCTCCTCGGAGACGCCCCTGGCATCTCCGTGCGGCGAAGGAGTACAACAGGGCTCGATACCCTGGTACCCCTGCCGTCTCCCTTCTTCTGTGCGCGCGTGCGCACTCCGGTAGCATTCTGCTTACCAGGCAGCCCGGGATCCACTGCCTGGAGCTCCTGCTGTCTGGCCTCGCACCAGACGCAGGGGTGGCGCTTCTCGCCACATTCGCATGTGCCGGTAGCCAATTTCTCATCGACCGGCCCGGACACCGGTCGACGCCGCTGGCGAGGCGGGTCGCATGCGCCGCTCGTTACCGATTTCTCACTCGGGGGCCGAGCTACCCCCAAGCGCCGGGCGTCAGCCGGATCGCACGACATACTCTTTTCCTTTGCTGACATTTCCATTTTCGTTTGGGAAACGTACCTGCGGCCCTTTCCCAACAGGCCGCAGGAGCGCTTGGGACCGGGTCCCCCCCAGCCATGCAGCCCCTCGGCACGCCAACCTTAGGCTTCAGGGTAATTTTTTATAGTGGTTTTCTTCCACGCGGCCCGACGCTCAGTGCGCCGGACCCCCGGCCCCGCGAATGCGGGGTTACGGTTTGCCCGACGGTGGCCGAGACCACACGCCGCGCCCGCGGGCCTTATCAGGCCCGCCACCACGAGCCGAAGCTCCGCTGGCCCATCACTGGGCCCTCCAAAATGCGCCAAGCGCGCCGCCTTCGCGTCCGGACGAACCGGACCGCCAGCTACAGCTGGCCAACCCACGACCCACGAGGGGTCCACTGGTGACAGCGGTGGGCTTCTTCGAAAAGAAGCCACGGCTTCACCCTTCGAGTGTGATTTTTTAGAGAGGTTTTCTTCCTCGCGATCCGACGCTCAGTGCGCCGGACCCCCGACCCCACTGAGTGGGGCTACGGGTTCATGTGACCGTGCAATGCCCGCCCTTAAGAAAGAGCAGGCAGCCACATGCCAGTTTTTGTCCGCGCCGGATGAACCGGTACCCCCCATATCTGGGGGGCGTTCCCCTATCCGCAACCTGGGGACGCGTCCGATGGCGGATCTGGAACCGCACACGGAAACCTAACCTAACCTAACCTAACCTAACCTAACCTAACCTAACCTAACCTAACCTAACCTAACCTAACCTAACCTAACCTAACCTAACCTAACCTAACCTTTTTTTTTTTTTTTTTTTTTGAGGAGGGGAAATCACATTTACGGACTGACCCCCCTCGCCGGCGAGGACGCGTCGGCGAGGGGGAGTGTGGGACTCGCCCGGTGACGCGAATTATCACCGGGAATACCCACTAAAACCCCCCCATGCTCCACCATCGGCGGTTGTGTGCGGGTCCGTATAACAGCGAGGCCATGTCCGCGGAACCCGCACACCGCTACTTCCCATGAAGGGAACCGTCGTGATGGTGGCGACCTAGGGAGCATCTCTAGGTCGCCACGCCGTCTGGTCAGTGTAAGCCGGGCGCCAGTCGTCCACCTGACGCCCGGTAGTCACGTTAATCGGCGCGCGCGGCATAGGCGCGGCGCCGTCTTCCGGTTTTTCGGCGCCTGAGTGGGTCCGCCTGGGGGTCCTCTTCGCGGGACCGCTCCCCGGCCTCTTTGCCACTCAGGGCCGTCTCACAGAAGATCCTGGCGGCTTCCCAGCCGCCAGGGGTCTCAACCATTGCTCTGACGACAGCCGGTAAGGACAGGTCTCGTCCCACGACTGCCGTCAGAGCCGCTCTCTCCGTGGCCCAACCTGGGCATACCTCGAGTGTGTGTTGCGCCGTGTCGTTGGCGGCTCCGCACTCGTGGCAGACGGTGGTTCGCTCCCTCCGCGCGACGTTGCACAGGTACCGACCGAAGCAGCCATGCCCCGTCAGCACCTGCACAAGCCGGAAAGAGAGCGAGCCGGTCCGCCTGCTCACCCACTCCTTCAGCACTGGCGCGATAGCAGTCGTGGTACGGGAACCGCACCCCGCCTGCATCAAATCATCGCGCCAGCGCTCGAGTGCCTCCTCCTGGAGCTCCGCCCTCCAACGCGCCACCTCCTCCGGGAGTGGACTCGCGCCGCGGGCCCTCGCGTCGGCGGTCCTGCGGTAGACCGCTGCGAGGACCTCGGCATCCAGCTCCCAGGGGAGCGTGCCGGCGATCGCGCATGCCGCCCTCCACGAGGTGGTGCGATACGCTCTGATGACCCTGGACGCCATGACTCGCTGCAGGCGCCGCAGCACAGTCAAGTTTTGGGCCGACAGGGAGTCGACCCAAATCGGCGCACCGTACAGGGCCATCGAGCGCACCACGCCCGCGAAGAGACGGCGGCACCCGACGTTGGGTCCGCCCAGGTTGGGCATCAGCCTGCTCAGAGCGAAGGATACCATGGTCAGTTTGGGAGCCAGGCTCCTGAAGTGACCCCGGAAGTTCCACCGGCTATCGAGTACGACGCCGAGATATTTCAGCGTCGACCCGATGCCGATGGAAACTCCGCCGACTGTGATGTGGGCATCCGGCGGTGGCGCCTTGCGAAGCCCACGGAAGCAGATCGCTTCGGACTTCTCAAGGGCCACCGTCAGGCCCAAGCGCCGTATGCGCATCACAACTTGTGCGACTCCAGCGGTTGCCAACAGGGCCGCGTCACGGTACGTGCCACCGCGGGCGGTCACCAAGGTGTCGTCCGCGTAGCACGTGACGTCGACCCCGCGCAGGGTAGCGCCTCGCAGCACCCAGTCGTAGCCGATGTTCCACAGGAGCGGCCCGAGAACCGACCCCTGCGGAACACCGCACGACACATGGCGCTGACGATCTCCAACGCGCGTGGGGTACACGACCGAGCGACCCGAGAGGTAATCTCCGACAAGCCGTCGGAGGTACTCCGGGAAGCCGTGGTACCCCATAGCCTCCACGATCACTCTATGTGGCAGAGTGTTAAACGCGTTGGAGATGTCGAGGGACACCGCCAAGACTACCCCGCCTTTCCCAATTGCCTCCTCCGCTATGGTCCTCACCCGCGCAATGGCGTCAACGGTGGACCTGCCCCTCCGGAAACCGAACTGGACGGCGGCCAAGTTCGGCCCGGTGTCCTCCAGATGTTGAGTGAGGCGAGCAGCGATGACCCGCTCAAAGAGCTTACCCGCCTCACTCAGTAGGACGATGGGGCGGTAGGCCGATGGTGAGTCCACCGGACGCCCGGGCTTGCGGATGAGGACAAGCTTTCCAAGCTTCCCCTCCTTGGGAAAGTGGCCATTCGTCGCACAAGTTGTGATCAGCTCACGGAACCTTGTTCCGAGGCCGCCCTCCTTCAGGGCCAAGACCAGAGCCTTCCCCGGGATGCCATCGGGACCGGGCGCCGTGTTCTTCGCACTAAGGCGAAGAACCGCCCTGTCCAGCTCACCCTCTGACACCTCGGGGGGATCCTCCGTCGAGATCTGCTGCCTCGCCCGAACAGGCGCGGAAGGAGCATCGCCCTCCGCCCTGGCAGGGAACAAATTCTCCACCACTCTCTCGAGCGTCTCCGTGTTCATGGTGGTCGACACCGGAGGGGCCCATGGGCGGAGCTTGCTCATGACAAGCTTATACGGCCTGCCCCATGGGTCCTGCTCGAGAGAGTTCACCAGCTCCTGCCAGGCGCGCTCCTTCGCTGCAGCGATCTCGATCCTCAGCTCCTTCTTGGCCCCTTGGAAGGCGGCAAAGAGTTCGGCGATGACCGATGCGGATCTGTGTCGTCGACGAGCGTGGGTGTACCGGCGTCGTGCCTTGACGCACGTCGTCCGGAGGTGCTGTAACTCCGACGACCACCAGTACACCTGTCGACGGGGCTGCGGTAGGCCCGCGCGGGGCATGGCGACGTCGCAGACGTGCGTCATCGCCTCGCGGAACCACCGCGCCTCTGTGTCCGCATCGGTCGCCTCGGGTTTGACATTCCATGATTCCACGAGGGACGCCGCTATGAGGGCGTTTCTCTCCAGCATTTTAAGTGCCCATCTGGGCCCGATCTCAGAGGGAGCACGTCTCGGGCTGTTCGGGTCCGTCGAGTGGGGGGAGACGGAAAACCGAATGTATCGGTGATCCGAAAGCGTCTCAACCCCCTCCTCGACTACCCAGCCCCGAACGCGGCGCGCCAGGGCGGTGGACGCAAACGTTACGTCCACGACCGATCCGCCCTGTTGTCGCACGCACGTGTTAGACGTGCCCCTGTTCAGCACACACAAGTTGTTGCTGGAGAGCCACTCCTCCACAGCCGCGCCCCTCGCGTCGGTGAGAGCCGATCCCCACACTGTCGACTTCGCGTTCAGGTCTCCGGCGAGGAGGACCTGACGCGGGCGACACCGCCCCAGCAGGATGTCTATTTCCGCCAAGAAACGCTCGAACTCCGCCAGCGGGCGGTTTGGCGAGAAATAGACACCTACGTACACGGTGTCGCCGCAGAAAACGGCGACGAAGCCGCGGCCTCTGAACGTTTGGTCGACAGCGGGGGCTCCCTCTCCCGTGGCCAGAACAATGGCGACGAGACCGTCGCGGTCGCCGACCCAGTTGTCCCTAGGGACGACCAGATACGGCTCCGCGACGATCGCCACCTGTATACTCCACTGCGCCAGCGTCTGGACTAGCAGGTCCTGGGCACCGGCGCAGTGGTTGACGTTAGTTTGTAGACACCTCATGGACATACTGATTGTATGTCCATGGGTGTCTCGATGGCCCCGTCCGGTGGGCAGGTCGTGGAGTCCTGGGTCGAAACCGCAGGACCCACCGGCCTTCGTCGGTTCATCTTGGGCTTGGGGGCCGAACATTTACTGCTCCCCAAGCGATGATTAGCCTTTTTATTGGCGTCAGCGCAGAGAGGGCAGCGAGGGTCTGCCCGGCACACCGACGCTCGATGGTCGTTGTCGCCACACTTGTAACAAAGCTGGCTCCGGTCGACGGCAGCAGTGCACTGCCCCCTGACGTGTCCTGTGTTCAGACACCGGAAGCAGCGCAGCTCGCGGGGCTGCAGCACCTTCACCCGTGCTGCCGTCCACCCGACCAGCAATTTGCCCTCCATGACTTTCTTGGCGGCTGTCACGGGGCAACTCGCCCAAACCGAACCCATACCGTGGTATGAGTTGCGGATGGCTCCCACCCTCACTGCCTCCCTGTGACAGTCGCCAAGCTTAGCTATGGCTGCCGCCACCTCCTCTGCAGTGACGGAGTCGTCCAGGCCCGACACCAGCATCTCGGTGGCCTTGAAAGGCCGCGAGATCCGGACCGACTCCGCACTCAGAACCTCGCGGAGTTTGGCGGCAAGCCTGTCCGCCTTTACGTCATTGTCGGCGCCGGAGACCTCCATGATGGCGGCTCCCGTCACCGCACGCCGGAAGCGGACATACTCTATGCCCAGCTCCGCAATGTCCACCCTCTTCTTGGCCTCCTCGATGACCAGTTTGTACGTCACCCCCCTCTCAGCAGCCCCTGGCTGCAGGGTGACGACAACGGCCGCGGTCTTGGAGGGCCTGGCCATTCGAGGAGGGGCAGGCTGTGATGCCCGGGTCTTCCTTTTCTGCGGAGCAGGGGGACGCTCCTGGTGCTTCCCACCTCTAGCCACCAGGTTCCATGGTTTATCCATAGAGGTGGGGGCGGGCGGGAGTGGACGCGGCTCTGATTTCTCCGGCGCCTTGCGACCACGCGTCGCTCTTCTGCGCCGTCCTTTCTTCTTCGCCTGGGGCGAAGATGATGTTCCTTCGACAGGCGCCTTCGCCTTTTGCCCGCTGGTGGAGGCTTTGAGCGGCTTTAGGCTTTGCGGGCGGGCGGTCGAAGGAAGGGGAGGATTTTCTCTTCTTGGAGCCGGTTTCGGAGGGGGTCCTCTCCGAGCGGCTAATGGAGGGCTCACCCTCGGCGCTGGATTCAGGCGCGGCTCCAGGTTCTCGAGCCGCGCGCTCAGCCGAGCATGGACCCTATCCATGATCGCCGTCTCCAAGGCCTCTAGGTGCTCCAGCGTGGCCGGAGTCCCGGAGGCGGCGGAGGGAGCGGCTCGGAACGCCGCAAACTCCCTCCGTAGTTCGTCCAACCCTGCCTGGAGACGCTTGTTCTGCGCCCGAGCTTCCTGGAGCTCGCGACGCAGCGCGGCAGTCTCCTCAGTCGAGGACAGGGCGGCCAGGCATTTGGCGTCCGCGATAATCGCCTCAGCGTTATCGCGGAGCGCCTTAACGCTCGTCCCTTTCAGACTCTTGGAGATGTCGGCCACCTTGCGGATGGCCGCCACTCTCGTCTTCAGCCTCTCGAAGACGAGCGAGGACGACTCGACGGTGTCGTCCCCGGACTCCATCTCCGAGAGGCGGGAGCGTGTGACCCTAGCCTCGGCCAGGGAGGCGAGCAGCTCCTGCTCGGCCTGGAGCTTGAGCTCCTCCTTCCTCGCTCGCGCCACTTCGGCCTTGGCCTCGGCGAGGCCGATGTACTCCCCGGTGGTGGGAGGGCGACCGCGGCCACGCTTCTGGAGCAATCCAGTAGCTACTGCGGGTCGCTCCTCGCCAGAGGACTCCGGGGAGGCCTCCGGGGACGGCGCTGGTGGGCCCTTGGTTCGCTTTCGTTGGAGCCGGACCCCCAGCTTTGGGTCCGACTCGTTGTCTCCATCAGAACCGGTGCCGCCGTCGATTGGCACCACGGTTTCCAGGTCGGAGGAGCCAGCCCCGTCGCTCGCTGGACTCCCATCTCTTGGCGACACCGCTGGCGTCGCCACACGGTTGAGGAGAACGACAGGGCTTGATGCCCTGCTACTCCCACCGTCCTTGGTCTGCGCACGCGTGCGCACTCCGGTAGCCTTCAGCTTACCAGGCAGCCCGGGATCCGCTGCCTGGAGCGCCTGCTGCCTGGCGTCACACCAGGCGCAGAGGTGGCGCCCTCCGCCACAATCGCAATTGCCGGTAGCCAATTTCTCATCGACCGGCCCGGACACCGGTCGACGCCGCTGGCGAGGCGGATCGCATGCGCCGCTCGTTACTGATTTCACACCCGGGGGCCGAGCTACCCCCAAGCGCCGGGCGTCAGCCGGATCGCACGACATATCTATCTCCTTAGCTGACATTTCCATTATTGTTTGGGAGGCTTACCTGCGGCCCTTTCCCAACAGGCCGCAGGAGCGCTTGGGACCGGGTCCCCCCCAGCCATGCAGCCCCTCGGCACGCTAACCTTGGGCTTCAGGGTAATTTTTTTATAGTGGTTTTCTTCCACGCAGCCCGACGCTCAGTGCGCCGGACCCCCGGCCCCGCGGATGCGGGGTTACGGTTTGCCCGACGGTGGCCGAGACCACACGCCGCGCCCGCGGGCCTTATCAGGCCCGCCACCACGAGCCGAAGCTCCGCTGGCCCATCGCTGGGCCCTCCAAACTGCGCTAAGCGCACCGCCATCGTGTCCGGACGGACCGGACCGCCAGCTCCAGCTAGCCAACCCACGACCCACGAGGGGTCCACTGGTGACAGCGGTGGGCTTCTTCGAAAAGAAGCCACGGCTTCACCCTCCGAGTGTGATTTTTTAGAGAGGTTTTCTTCCTCGCGATCCGACGCTCAGTGCGCCGGACCCCCGACCCCACTGAGTGAGGCTACGGGTTCATGTGACCGTGCAATGCCCGCCCTTAAGAAAGAGCAGGCAGCCACATGCCAGTTTTTGTCCGCGCCGGATGAACCGGTACCCCCCATATCTGGGGGGCGTTCCCCTATCCGCAACCTGGGGACGCGTCCGATGGCGGATCTGGAACCGCACACGGAAACCTAACCTTTTTTTTTTTTTTTTTTTTTTTTGAGGAGGGGAAATCACATTTACGGACTGACCCCCCTCGCCGGCGAGGACGCGTCGGCGAGGGGGAGTGTGGGACTCGCCCGGTGACGCGAATTATCACCGGGAATACCCACTAAAACCCCCCCATGCTCCACCATCGGCGGTTGTGTGCGGGTCCGTATAACAGCGAGGCCATGTCCGCGGAACCCGCACACCGCTAATCCCGTGAGGGAAACATCGTTGTGGTGGCGACCTAGGGAGCATCTCTAGGCCGCCACGCCGTCTGATCAGTGTAGGCCGGGCGCCAGTCGTCCACCTGACGCCCGGTAGTCACATTTAATCGGCGCGCGCGGCGTAGGCGCGGCGCCGTCTTCCCGTTTTTCGGCGCCTGAGTGGGTCCGCCTGGGGGTCCTCTTCGCGGGACCGCTCCCCGGCCTCTTTACCACTCAGGGCCGACTCGCAGAAAGTCCTGACGGCTTTCCAGCCGTCAGGCGTCTCGATCATTGCTCTGACGACAGCCGGTAAGGACAGGTCTTGTCCCACGACTGCCGTCAGAGCCGCTCTCTCCGTGTCCCAACCTGGGCATTCCTCAAGGGTATGTTGCGCCGTGTCTTCGGCGGCTCCGCACTCGTGGCAGACGGTGGTTCGCTCCCTGTGCGCGACGTTGCACAGGTACCGACCGAAGCAGCCATGCCCCGTCAGCACCTGCACAAGCCGGAAAGAGAGCGACCCGACCCGCCTGCTCACCCACTCCTTCAGCACTGGCGCGATAGCAGACGTGGTGCGGGAACCCCACCCCGCCTGCAACAAATCATCGCGCCAGCGCTCGAGTGCCTCCTCCTTGAGCTCCGTCCTCCAACGCGCCACCTCCTCCGGGAGTGGACTCGCGCCGCGGGCCCTCGCGTCCGCGGTCTTACGGTAGACCGCTGCGAGGACCTCGGCATCCAGCTCCCAGGGGAGAGTGCCGGCGATCGCGCATGCCGCCCTCCACGAGGTGGTGCGATACGCTCTGATGACCCTGGACGCCATGACCCGCTGCAGGCGCCGCAGCACGGTCAAGTTTTGGGCCGACAGGGAGTCGACCCAAATCGGCGCCCCGTACAGGGCCATCGAGCGCACCACGCCCGCGAAGAGACGGCGGCACCCGACGTTCGGTCCGCCCAGGTTGGGCATCAGCCTGCTCAAAGCGAAAGATACCATTGTCAGTTTGGGAGCCAGGCTCCTGAAGTGACCCCGGAAGTTCCACCGGCTATCGAGTACGACGCCGAGATATTTCAGCGTCGACCCGACGCCGATGGAAACTCCTCCGACAATGATGTGAGCGTCCGGCGGTGGCGCCTTGCGAGGCCCACGGAAGCAGATTGCTTCCGACTTCTCAAGGGCCACCGTCAGGCCCAAGCGCCGTATCCTCATCACAACCTGTGCTACTCCGGCGGTTGCCAACAGGGCCGCGTCACGATACGTGTCACCGCGGGCGGTCACCAAAGTGTCGTCCGCGTAACACGTGACGTCGACCCCGCGCAGGGTTGCGCCCCGCAGTGCCCAGTCGTAGCCGATGTTCCACAGGAGCGGCCCGAGAACCGACCCCTGCGGGACACCGCACGACACTACTCGTTGACAAACTCCAACGCGTGTGGGGTACGCGACCGAGCGACCCGAGAGATAATCTCCGACAAGCCGTCGGAGGTACTCCGGGAAGCCGTGGTACCCCATAGCCTCCACGATCACTCTGTGTGGAAGAGTGTTAAACGCGTTGGAGATGTCGAGGGACACCGCCAAGACGAACCCGCCTTTCCCAATAGCCTCATCGGCTAAAGCCCTCACCCGCGAGATCGCGTCCACGGTGGACCTGCCCCTTCGGAAGCCGAACTGGACGTCGGCCAAGTTCGGCCCGGTCTCCTCGAGATGTTGGGTGAGGCGAGCGGCGATAACCCGTTCGAACAACTTGCCCGCCTCACTCAACAGGACTATGGGGCGATATGCCGATGGTGAGTCCACCGGACGCCCGGGCTTGCGGATGAGGACAAGCTTACCCCGCTTCCATTCGTTGGGAAAGTGGCCATCCTTAGCACAGGTTGTGAGCAACGCGCGGAATCTATCCTGTAGGCCGCCCTCCTTCAGGGCCAAGACCAGAGCTTTCCCCGGGATGCCATCGGGACCGGGCGCCGTGTTCTTCGCACTGAGGCGAAGAACCGCCCTATCCAACTCACCCTCTGACACCTCGGGGGGATCCTCCGTCGAGATCTGCTGCCTCGCCCGATCAGGCGCGGAAGGAGCATCGCCCTCCGCCCTGGCAGGGAACAGATTCACCACCACTCTCTCGAGCGTCTCCGTGTTCATGGTGGTCGACAACGGAGGGGCCCATGGGCGGAGCTTGCTCATCACAAGCTTATACGGCCTGCCCCATGGGTCCTGCTCGAGAGAGTTCACCAGCTCCTGCCAGGCGCGCTCCTTCGCTGCAGCGATCTCGATCCTCAGCTCCTTCTTGGCCCCTTGGAAGGCGGCAAAAAGTTCGGCGATCACAGATGCGGGTCTGTGGCGTCGACGGGCGTGGGTGTACCGGCGTCGTGCTTTCACACATGTCGTCCGGAGGTGCTGAAGCTCCGGCGACCACCAGTACACCTGTCGACGGGGCGGCAGCTTTCCAACGCGGGGCATGGCGACGTCGCAGACGTGCGTCAATGCCTCGCGGAACCACTGCGCCTCTAGATCCACATCGGTTGCCTCAGGTTTCCAATTCCAAGATTCTACGAGGGACGCCACTACGAGGGAGTCTCTCTCCAGCTTTTTGAGCGCCCATCTGGGCCCGATCTCAGAGGTAGCACGTCTCGGGCTGTTCGGGTCCGTCGAGTGGGGGGAGACGGAAAACCGAATGTATCGGTGATCCGAGAGCGTCTCGACCCCCTCCTCGACTACCCAGCCCCGAACGCGGCGTGCCAGGGCGGAGGACGCAAACGTTACGTCCACGACCGATCCGCCCTGTTGTCGCACGCACGTGTTAGACGTGCCCCTGTTCAGCACGCACAGGTTGTTGCTGGAGAGCCACTCCTCCACAGCCGCGCCCCTCGCGTCCGTGAGGGCCGATCCCCACACTGTCGACTTCGCGTTCAGGTCTCCGGCGAGGAGCACCTGACGCGGGCGACACCGCCCCAGCAGGATGTCTATTTCCGCCAAGAAGCGCTCGAACTCCGCCAGCGGGCGGTTTGGCGAGAAATAGACACCTACATACACGGTGTCGCCGCAGAAAACGGCGACGAACCCGCGGCCTCTGAACGTTTGGTCGACAGCGGGGGCTCCCTCTCCGGTGGTCAAAACAATGGCGATGACCCCGTCCCGGTCGCCGATCCAGTTGTCGCGATTAACAACCAGGTACGGCTCCGAGACGATTGCCACGTGTATCCCCCACTGCGCCGTAGTCTGGACTAGCAAGTCCTGGGCTCCGACGCAGTGGTTGACATTCGCCAGGAGGCACTTTATGGACATAATTATATGTCCATAGGCGCTCCTTTTGTCCCGTTCGGTGGGGGGCCAGCGTTATCCTGGGACGGAGCCTCAGGATTCGCTGGCCTGCGTCTGGTCCATTTCCGCTTGGGTGCCGAACACTTTGGGCTACCCAAGCGGTGGTTATGCCGTTTCCCGGCCTCGGCGCACAAGAAGCAGCTGGCCTCGGAGCGGCAATCGGCTGCGCGATGGCCGCCCTTTCCGCACCGGTAGCACTGCTGGCTTCTGTCAACGGCAGCGGTGCACTGCCCCCTGACGTGTCCAGACTCCAGACACCGGAAGCAGCGCAACTCTCGTGGTTCGAGGGCTTTCACCCTCGCTGCCGTCCATCCCACCAGCAGTCTACCCTCGAGAACCTTCTGTGCTGCTGTTGCGGGACAGCCCGCCCAAGCAGTTCCCATGCCGAAGCGCGGGAAACGTATGGCACCCACTTTCACCGAATCTACGGCACAGCCGCCGACTTTGGCGATGGCCGCCGCCACTTCTGCGGGAGTGACGGAGTCGTCGAGCCCCGACACCAGCAACTCGGTGAGTTTGACTGGTCTGGAGACTCTGACGAGCTCCGCACTCATATGTTCCCGTAATTTGGCGGCCAACGCGTCCGCCTTTACGGCTGTGTCGGCGCCGTGCACCTCAAAAATGACCGCACCCGTAATTGCCCGACGGGGACGGACATACGGAATGCCCACCTCCTCTAGGCTGACCTTCCGTTTAGCCTCCGCGACTACGTCGGCGTAGGTGACGCCTCTTTCTGCAGCCTCAGGCTGCAGTGTGAGGACTACGGCCGCAGTCTTCGGAGGCTTCGGAGCCTTCTTGGGGGCGGGCTGTTGAGCCCGTCTCGACTTAGGGCGGGGAGTCGGAGGTGACTCCTTATGTTTCCCGCCTTTGGCCACCGTGCTCCACGGCCGATCCATGGAGGCGGGGGCAGGTGGGAGAGGGCGCGGTTCCGTACGGGCCGGTCTTTTGACGGCCGCCTTTCGGCCTTTCGTCCTCTTTCTTCTAGTTTTTTCTCCTTCTTTCGGCGCCTTTAACCCGCTGGTGGAGGGTTTAGGCGTTGCGGAGGAAGGAGGGGGAGGGACTTTCCTAGGGGCCGGTTTCGGAGGGGGTTCCCTCCGAGCGGCCAATGGAGGGCTCACCCTCGTCGCTGGATTTAGGCGCGGCTCCAGGTTCTCGAGCCGCGCGCTCAGCCGAGCATGGACCCTGTCCATGATCGCCGTCTCCATGGCCTCTAGGTGCTCCAGCGTGGCCGGAGTCCCGGAGGCGGCGATGGGAGCGGCTCTGAACGCCGCAAAGTCCCTCCGCAGTTCTTCCAACCCCGCCTGGAGACGCTTGTTCTGCGCCCGAGCTTCATTGAGCTCGCGACGCAGCGCGGCAGTCTCCTCGGTCGAGGAAAGGGCGGCCAGGCATTTGGCGTCCGCGATAATCGCCTCGGCGTTGTCACGGAGCGCCTTCACGCACGTCCCCTTTAGGCTTTTAGAGATGTCGGCCACCTTGCGGATGGCCGCCACTCTCGTCATCAGCCTCTCGAAGACGAGCGAGGACGACTCGACGGTGTCGTCCCCGGACTCCATCTCCGAGAGGCGGGAGCGTGTGACCCTAGCCTCGGCCAGGGAGCCGAGTAGCTCCTGCTCGGCCTGGAGCTTGAGCTCCTCCCTTCTCGCTCGGGCTACTTCGGCCTTCGCCTCAGCGAGGCCGACGTACTCCCCGGTAGTGGGCGGGCGACCGCGGCCGCGCTTTTGGAGCAGGCCCGTGGCTACTCCGGGTCGCTCCTCGCCAGAGGACTCCGGGGAGGCCTCCGGGGACGGCGCTGGTGGGCCCTTGGTCCTCTTTCGTGTGAGCCGAGACCCCAGCTTTGGGTCCGACTCGTTGTCTCCTTCGGAACCGGTGCCGCCGTCGATGGACAACACCGTTTCTAAATCAGAGGAGGGCTCCGAGGGGCTCATCTCCTCTCGGACCTCTGATAGTCCACGCGAGTTGGGGTTCGAGCCAGCCCCGTCGCTCGCTGGACTTGCACTTCTCCTCGGCGACGCCCCTGGCATCTCCGTGCGGCGAAGGAGCACGACAGGGCTGGATGCCCTGCTACTCTTGCCGTCGCCCTTCTTCTGCGCACGCGTGCGCACTCCAGTAGCATTCTGCTTACCAGGCAGCCCGGGATCCACTGCCTGGAGCTCCTGCTGCCTGGCCTCGCACCAGACGCAGGGGTGGCGCTTCTCGCCACATTCGC
This sequence comes from Synanthedon myopaeformis, assembly GCA_944738685.1. NCBI lineage: Eukaryota > Metazoa > Arthropoda > Insecta > Lepidoptera > Sesiidae > Synanthedon > Synanthedon myopaeformis. Next base: position 73,130 of record OX122914.1, read on the forward strand.
ATGAGCCGGTAACAAATTTCTCATCGACCGGCCCGGACACCGGTCGACGCCGCTGGCGAGGCGGGTCACATACGCCGCTCGTTACCGATTTCACACTCGGGGGCCGAGCTACCCCCAAGCGCCGGGCGTCAGCCGGATCGCACGACATATATTTTTCCTTATCCGACATTTTCATGGTTGTTTGGGGTGGGATACCTGCGGCCCTTACCCCAACAGGCCGCAGGAGCGCTCGGGACCGGGTCCCCCCCAGCCATGCAGCCCCTCGGCACGCTAACCTTGGGCTTCAGGGTAATTTTTTATAGTGGTTTTCTTCCACGCGGCCCGACGCTCAGTGCGCCGGACCCCCGGCCCCGCGAATGCGGGGTTACGGTTTGCCCGACGGTGGCCGAGGCCACACGCCGCGCCCGCGGACCTTATTAGGCCCGCCACCACGAGCCGAGGCTCCGCTGGCCCATCTCTGGGCCACTCCAAAAGCGCTGATGCGCGCGCAACTTCGCTGTCCGGGCGAACCGGACCGCCAGCTCCAGCTAGCCAACCCACGACCCACGAGGGGTCCACTGGTGACAGCGGTGGGCTTCTTCTAAAAGAAGCCACGGCTTCACCCTCCGAGTGTGATTTTTTAGAGAGGTTTTCTTCCTCGCGATCCGACGCTCAGTGCGCCGGACCCCCGACCCCACTGAGTGAGGCTACGGGTTCATGTGGCCGTGCAATGCCCGCTCTTAAGAAAGAGCAGGCAGCCACATGCCAGTTTTTGTCCGCGCCGGATGAACCGGTACCCCCCATATCTGGGGGGCGTTCCCCTATCCGCAACCTGGGGACGCGTCCGATGGCGGATCTGGAACCGCACACGGAACGGAAACCTAACCTAACCTTTTTTTTTTTTTTTTTTTGAGGAGGGGAAATCACATTTACGGACTGACCCCCCTCGCCGGCGAGGACGCGTCGGCGAGGGGGAGTGTGGGACTCGCCCGGTGACGCGAATTATCACCGGGAATACCCACTAAAACCCCCCCATGCTCCACCATCGGCGGTTGTGTGCGGGTCCGTATAACAGCGAGGCCATGTCCGCGGAACCCGCACACCGCTGCTTCCCGTGAAGGGAACCTTCGTAGTGGTGGCGACCTAGGGAGCATCTCTAGGTCGCCACGCCGTCTGGTCAGTGTAAGCCGGGCGCCAGTCGTCCACCTGACGCCCGGTAGTCACGTTTAGTCGGCGCGCGCAGCATAGGCGCGGCGCCGTCTTCCGGCTTTTCGGCGCCTGAGTGGGTCCGCCTGGGGGTCCTCTTCGCGGGACCGCTCCCCGGCCTCTTTACCACTCAGGGCCGACTCGCAGAAGATCCTGACGGCTTTCCAGCCGTCAGGCATCTCGATCATTGCTCTGACGACAGCCGGTAAGGACAGGTCTTGTCCCACGACTGCCGTCAGAGCCGCTCTCTCCGTGGCCCAACCTGGGCATACCTCGAGGGTGTGTTGCGCCGTGTCGTCGGCGGCTCCGCACTCGTGGCAGACGGTGGTTCGCTCCCTGTGCGCGACGTTGCACAGGTACCGACCGAAGCAACCATGCCCCGTCAGCACCTGCACAAGCCGGAAAGAGAGCGACCCGGCCCGCCTGCTCACCCACTCCTTCAGCACTGGCGCGATAGCAGACGTGGTGCGGGAACCCCACCCCGCCTGCAACAAATCGTCGCGCCAGCGCTCGAGTGCCTCCTCCTGGAGCTCCGCCCTCCAACGCGCCACCTCCTCCGGGAGTGGACTCGCGCCGCGGGCCCTCGCGTCGGCGGTCCTGCGGTAGACCGCTGCGAGGACCTCGGCATCCAGCTCCCAGGGGAGCGTGCCGGCGATCGCGCATGCCGCCCTCCACGAGGTGGTGCGATACGCTCTGATGACCCTGGACGCCATGACTCGCTGCAGGCGCCGCAGCACAGTCAAGTTTTGGGCCGACAGGGAGTCGACCCAAATCGGCGCACCGTACAGGGCCATCGAGCGCACCACGCCCGCGAAGAGACGGCGGCACCCGACGTTGGGTCCGCCCAGGTTGGGCATCAGCCTGCTCAGAGCGAAAGAAATTTTGGTCAGTTTAGGAGCCAGGCTCCTGAAGTGACCTTGGAAGTTCCACCGGCTATCGAGTACGACGCCGAGATATTTCAGCGTCGACCCGACGCCGATGGTGACTCCTCCGACAATGATGTGAGCGTCCGGCGGTGGCGCCTTGCGAGGCCCACGGAAGCAGATGGCTTCCGACTTCTCAAGGGCCACCGTCAGGCCCAAGCGCCGTATCCTCATCACAACCTGTGCTACTCCGGCGGTTGCCAACAGGGCCGCGTCACGATACGTGTCACCGCGGGCGGTCACCAAAGTGTCGTCCGCGTAACACGTGACGTCGACCCCGCGCAGGGTTGCGCCCCGCAGTGCCCAGTCGTAGCCGATGTTCCACAGGAGCGGCCCGAGAACCGACCCCTGCGGGACACCGCACGACACTTGGCGCTGACGATCTCCAACGCGCGTGGGGTACGCGACCGAGCGACCCGAGAGATAATCTCCGACAAGCCGTCGGAGGTACTCCGGGAAGCCGTGGTACCCCATAGCCTCCACGATCACTCTGTGTGGAAGAGTGTTAAACGCGTTGGAGATGTCGAGGGACACCGCCAAGACGAACCCGCCTTTCCCAATAGCCTCATCGGCTAAAGCCCTCACCCGCGAGATCGCGTCCACGGTGGACCTGCCCCTTCGGAAGCCGAACTGGACATCGGCCAAGTTCGGCCCGGTCTCCTCGAGATGTTGGGTGAGGCGAGCGGCGATAACCCGTTCGAACAACTTGCCCGCCTCACTCAACAGGACTATGGGGCGATAGGCCGATGGTGAGTCCACCGGACGCCCGGGCTTGCGGATGAGGACAAGCTTACCCCGCTTCCATTCGTTGGGAAAGTGGCCATCCTTAGCACAGGTTGTGAGCAACGCGCGGAATCTATCCTGTAGGCCGCCCTCTTTCAGGGCCAAGACCAGAGCCTTCCCCGGGATGCCATCGGGACCGGGCGCCGTGTTCTTCGCACTCAGGCGAAGAACCGCCCTGTCCAACTCGCCCTTTGACACCTCGGGGGGATCCTCCGTCGAGATCTGCTGCCTCGCCCGATCAGGCGCGGAAGGAGCATCGCCCTCCGCCCTGGCAGGGAACAGATTCACCACCACTCTCTCGAGCGTCTCCGTGTTCATGGTGGTCGACAACGGAGGGGCCCATGGGCGAAGCTTGCTCATGACAAGCTTATACGGCCTGCCCCATGGGTCCTGCTCGAGAGAGTTCACCAGCTCCTGCCAGGCGCGCTCCTTCGCTGCAGCGATCTCGGTCCTCAGCTCCTTCTTGGCCCCTTGGAAGGCGGCAAAGAGTTCGGCTATAACCGATGCGGGTCTGTGGCGTCGACGGGCGTGGGTGTACCGGCGTCGTGCTTTCACACATGTCGTCCGGAGGTGCTGAAGCTCCGGCGACCACCAGTACACCTGTCGACGGGGCTGCGGTATGCCCGCGCGTGGCATGGCGACGTCGCAGACATGCGTCATCGCCTCGCGGAACCACCGCGCCTCTGTGTCCGCATCGGTCGCCTCGGGTTTGACATTCCATGATTCCACGAGGGACGCCGCTATGAGGGCGTTTCTCTCCAGCATTTTGAGTGCCCATCTGGGCCCGATCTCAGAGGGAGCACGCCTCGGGCTGTTCGGGTCCGTCGAGTGGGGGGAGATGGAAAACCGAATATATCGGTGATCCGAAAGCGTCTCGACCCCCTCCTCGACTACCCAGCCCTGAACGCGGCGTGCCAGGGCGGAGGACGCAAACGTTACGTCCACGACCGATCCGCCCTGTTGTCGCACGCACGTGTTAGACGTGCCCCTGTTCAGCACACACAGATTGTTGCTGGAGAGCCACTCCTCCACAGCCGCGCCCCTCGCGTCCGTGAGGGCCGATCCCCACACTGTCGACTTCGCGTTCAGGTCTCCGGCGAGGAGCACCTGACGCGGGCGACACCGCCCCAGCAGGATGTCTATTTCCGCCAAGAAACGCTCGAACTCCGCCAGCGGGCGGTTTGGCGAGAAATAGACACCTACGTACACGGTGTCGCCGCAGAAAACGGCGACGAACCCGCGGCCTCTGAACGTTTGGTCGACAGCGGGGGCTCCCTCTCCGGTGGTCAAAACAATGGCGATGACACCGTCCCGGTCGCCGATCCAGTTGTCGCGATTAACAACCAGATACGGCTCCGAGACGATTGCCACGTGTATCCCCCACTGCGCCGTAGTCTGGACTAGCAAGTCCTGGGCTCCGACGCAGTGGTTGACATTCGCCAGGAGGCACTTTATGGACATAATTATATGTCCATAGGCGCTCCTTTTGTCCCGTTCGGTGGGGGGCCAGCGTTATCCTGGGACGGAGCCTCAGGATTCGCTGGCCTGCGTCTGTTCCATTTCCGCTTGGGCGCCGAACACTTTGGGCTACCCAAGCGGTGGTTATGTCGTTTTCCGGCTTCCAAGCACAAGAAGCAGCTGGCCTCGGAGCGGCAATCGGCTGCGCGATGGCCGCTCTTTCCGCACCGGTAGCACTGCTGGCTTCTGTCAACGGCAGCGGTGCACTGCCCCCTGACGTGTCCCGACTCCAGACACCGGAAGCAGCGCAGCTCTCGGGGTTCGAGGGCTTTCACCCTCGCTGCCGTCCATCCCACCAGCAGTCTACCCTCCAGGACCTTCTTGGCTGCTGTTGCGGGACAGCCCGCCCAAGCCGTTCCCATCCCGAAGCGCGGGAAACGTATGGCGCCGACTTTCACTGATTCAACAGCGCAGCCGCCGACTTTGGCGATGGCCGCCGCCACTTCTGCGGGAAACCTAACCTAACCTTTTTTTTTTTTTTTTTTTTTTTTTTGAGGAGGGGAAATCACATTTACGGACTGACCCCCCCCGCCGGCGAGGACGCGTCGGCGAGGGAGAGTGTGGGACTCGCCCGGTGACGCGAATTATCACCGGGAATACCCACTAAAACCCCCCCATGCTCCACCATCGGCGGTTGTGTGCGGGTCCGTATAACAGCGAGGCCATGTCCGCGGAACCCGCACACCGCTGCTTCCCGTGAAGGGGAACCTTCGTAGTGGTGGCGACCTAGGGAGCATCTCTAGGTCGCCACGCCGTCTGGTCAGTGTAAGCCGGGCGCCAGTCGTCCACCTGACGCCCGGTAGTCACGTTTAGTCGGCGCGCGCAGCATAGGCGCGGCGCCGTCTTCCGGCTTTTCGGCGCCTGAGTGGGTCCGCCTGGGGGTCCTCTTCGCGGGACCGCTCCCCGGCCTCTTTGCCACTCAGGGCCGTCTCGCAGAAGATCCTGGCGGCTTCCCAGCCGCCAGGGGTCTCAATCATTGCTCTGACGACAGCCGGTAGGGACAGGTCTTGTCCCACGACTGCCGTCAGAGCCGCTCTCTCCGTATCCCAACCTGGGCATTCCTCGAGTGTGTGTTGCGCCGTGTCGTTGGCGGCTCCGCACTCGTGGCAGACGGTGGTTCGCTCCCTCCGCGCGACGTTGCACAGGTACCGACCGAAGCAGCCATGCCCCGTCAGCACCTGCACAAGCCGGAAAGAGAGCGAGCCGGTCCGCCTGCTCACCCACTCCTTCAGCACTGGCGCGATAGCAGTCGTGGTGCGGGAACCGCACCCCGCCTGCATCAAATCATCGCGCCAGCGCTCGAGTGCCTCCTCCTGGAGCTCCGCCCTCCAACGCGCCACCTCCTCCGGGAGTGGACTCGCGCCGCGGGCCCTCGCGTCGGCGGTCTTGCGGTAGACCGCTGCGAGGACCTCGGCATCCAGCTCCCAGGGGAGCGTGCCGGCGATCGCGCATGCCGCCCTCCACGAGGTGGTGCGATACGCTCTGATGACCCTGGACGCCATGACCCGCTGCAGGCGCCGCAGCACGGTCAAGTTTTGGGCCGACAGGGAGTCGACCCAAATCGGCGCCCCGTACAGGGCCATCGAGCGCACCACGCCCGCGAAGAGACGGCGGCACCCGACGTTCGGTCCGCCCAGGTTGGGCATCAGCCTGCTCAGAGCGAAGGATACCGTGGTCAGTTTGGGTGCCAGGCTCCTGAAATGAGCGTTGAACTTCCACCGGCTATCGAGTACGACGCCGAGATATTTCAGCGTCGACCCGATGCCGATGGAAACTCCGCCGACCGTGATGTGGGCATCCGGCGGTGGCGCCTTGCGAAGCCCACGGAAGCAGATCGCTTCGGACTTCTCAAGGGCCACCGTCAGGCCCAAGCGCCGTATGCGCATCACAACTTGTGCGACTCCAGCGGTTGCCAACAGGGCCGCGTCACGGTACGTGCCACCGCGGGCGGTCACCAAGGTGTCGTCCGCGTAGCACGTGACGTCGACCCCGCGCAGGGTAGCGCCTCGCAGCACCCAGTCGTAGCCGATGTTCCACAGGAGCGGCCCGAGAACCGACCCCTGCGGAACACCGCACGACACTTGGCGCTGACGATCTCCAACGCGCGTGGGGTACACGACCGAGCGACCCGAGAGGTAATCTCCGACAAGCCGTCGGAGGTACTCCGGGAAGCCGTGGTACCCCATAGCCTCCAAGATGACCCTGTGTGGTAGGGAGTTAAACGCGTTGGAGATGTCGAGGGACACCGCCAAGACTACCCCGCCTTTCCCAGTTTCCTCCTCCGCTAAGGCCCTCACCCGCGCAATCGCGTCGACGGTGGACCTGCCCCTCCGGAAACCGAACTGGACGGCAGCCAAGTTCGGCCCGGTGTCCTCGAGATGTTGAGTGAGGCGAGCAGCGATGACCCGCTCAAAGAGCTTACCCGCCTCACTCAGTAGGACTATGGGGCGATAGGCCGATGGTGAGTCCACCGGACGCCCGGGCTTGCGGATGAGGACAAGCTTTCCAAGCTTCCACTCCTTGGGAAAGTGGCCATTCGTCGCACAAGTTGTGAGCAGCTCTCGGAATCTACATCCGAGGCCGCCCTCCTTCAGGGCCAAGACCAGAGCCTTCCCCGGGATGCCATCGGGACCGGGCGCCGTGTTCTTCGCACTCAGGCGAAGAACCGCCCTGTCCAACTCGCCCTCTGACACCTCGGGGGGATCCTCCGTCGAGATCTGCTGCCTCGCCCGAACAGGCGCGGAAGGAGCATCGCCCTCCGCCCTGGCAGGGAACAAATTCTCCACCACTCTCTCGAGCGTCTCCGTGTTCATGGTGGTCGACACCGGAGGGGCCCATGGGCGAAGCTTGCTCATGACAAGCTTATACGGCCTGCCCCATGGGTCCTGCTCGAGAGAGTTCACCAGCTCCTGCCAGGCGCGCTCCTTCGCTGCAGCGATCTCGGCCCTCAGCTCCTTCTTGGCCCCTTGGAAGGCGGCAAAGAGTTCGGCGATGACCGATGCGGATCTGTGCCGTCGACGAGCGTGGGTGTACCGGCGTCGTGCCTTGACGCACGCCGTCCGGAGTTGCTGTAACTCCGGCGACCACCAGTACACCTGTCGACGGGGCTGCGGTAGGCCCACGCGGGGCATGGCGACGTCGCAAACATGCGTCATCGCCTCGCGGAACCACCGCGCCTCTGTGTCCGCATCGGTCGCCTTAGGTTTAACGTTCCATGATTCTACGAGGGACGCCTCCACGAGGGAGTCTCTCTCCAGCATTTTAAGCGCCCATCTGGGCCCGATCTCAGAGGGAGCACGTCTCGGGCTGTTCGGGTCCGTCGAGTGGGGGGAGACGGAAAACCGAATGTATCGGTGATCCGAGAGCGTCTCGACCCCCTCCTCGACTACCCAGCCCCGAACGCGGCGTGCCAGGGCGGAGGACGCAAACGTTACGTCCACGACCGATCCGCCCTGTTGTCGCACGCACGTGTTAGACGTGCCCCTGTTCAGTACGCACAAGTTGTTGCTGGAGATAAACTCCTCCACAGCCGCGCCCCTCGCATCGGTGAGAGCCGATCCCCACACTGTCGACTTCGCGTTCAGGTCTCCGGCGAGGAGCACCTGACGCGGGCGACACCGCCCCAGCAGGATGTCTATTTCCGCCAAGAAACGCTCGAACTCCGCCAGCGGGCGGTTCGGCGAGAAATAGACACCTACGTACACGGTGTCGCCGCAGAAAACGGCGACGAAGCCGCGGCCTCTGAACGTTTGGTCGACAGCGGGGGCTCCCTCTCCCGTGGCCAGAACAATGGCGACGAGACCGTCGCGGTCGCCGACCCAGTTGTCCCTAGGGACGACCAGATACGGCTCCGCGACGATCGCCACCTGTATACTCCACTGCGCCAGCGTCTGGACTAGCAGGTCCTGGGCACCGGCGCAGTGGTTGACGTTAGTTTGTAGACACCTCATGGACATACTGATTGTATGTCCATGGGTGTCTCGATGGCCCCGTCCGGTGGGCAGGTCGTGGAGTCCTGGGTCGAAACCGCAGGACCCACAGGCCTTCGTCGGTTCATTTTTGGCTTGGGGGCCGAACATTTACTGCTCCCCAAGCGATGATTTGCCTTTTTATTGGCGTCGGCGCAGAGAGGGCAGCGAGGGTCTGCCCGGCACACCGACGCACGATGGTCGTTGTCCCCACACTTATAACAAAGCTGGCTCCGGTCGACGGCAGCAGTGCACTGCCCCCTTACGTGTCCTGTGTTGAGACACCGGAAGCAGCGCAGCTCGCGGGGCTGCAGCACCTTCACCCGTGCTGCCGTCCACCCGACCAGCAATTTGCCCTCCATGACTTTCTTGGCGGCTGTCACGGGGCAGCTCGCCCAAACCGAACCCATACCGTGGTATGAGTTGCGGATGGCTCCCACCCTCACTGCCTCCCTATGACAGTCGCCAAGCTTGGCTATGGCTGCCGCCACCTCCTCTGAAGTGACGGAGTCGTCCAGGCCCGACACCAGCATCTCGGTGGCCTTGAAAGGCCGCGAGATCCGGACCGACTCCGCACTCAGTACCTCCCGGAGTTTGGCGGCAAGCCTGTCCGCCTTTACGTCATTGTCGGCGCCGGAGACCTCCATGATGGCGGCTCCCGTCACCGCACGCCGGAAGCGAACATACTCTATGCCCAGCTCCGCAATATTTACCCTCTTTTTGGCCTCCTCGATGACCAGTTTGTACGTCACCCCCCTCTCAGCAGCCCCTGGCTGCAGGGTGACGACAACGGCCGCGGTCTTGGAGGGCCTGGCCATTCGAGGAGGGGCAGGCTGTGATGCCCGGGTCTTCCTTTTCTGCGGAGCAGGGGGAGCAGGGGGACGCTCCTGGTGCTTCCCACCTCTAACCACCAGGCTCCATGGTTTGTCCATAGAGGTGGGGGCGGGCGGGAGTGGACGCGGCTCCGACTAAACCTTTTTTTTTTTTTTTTTTTTTTTTTTTTTTTTTGAGGAGGGGAAATCACACTTACGGACTGACCCCCCCCGCCGGCGAGGACGCGTCGGCGAGGGGGAGTGTGGGACTCGCCCGGTGACGCGAATTATCACCGGGAATACCCACTAAAACCCCCCCATGCTCCACCATCGGCGGTTGTGTGCGGGTCCGTATAACAGCGAGGCCATGTCCGCGGAACCCGCACACCGCTGCTTCCCGTGAAGGGAACCTTCGTAGTGGTGGCGACCTAGGGAGCATCTCTAGGTCGCCACGCCGTCTGGTCAGTGTAAGCCGGGCGCCAGTCGTCCACCTGACGCCCGGTAGTCACGTTTAGTCGGCGCGCGCAGCATAGGCGCGGCGCCGTCTTCCGGCTTTTCGGCGCCTGAGTGGGTCCGCCTGGGGGTCCTCTTCGCGGGACCGCTCCCCGGCCTCTTTGCCACTCAGGGCCGTCTCACAGAAGATCCTGGCGGCTTCCCAGCCGCCAGGGGTCTCAACCATTGCTCTGACGACAGCCGGTAAGGACAGGTCTTGTCCCACGACTGCCGTCAGAGCCGCTCTCTCCGTGGCCCAACCTGGGCATACCTCGAGTGTGTGTTGCGCCGTGTCGTTGGCGGCTCCGCACTCGTGGCAGACGGTGGTTCGCTCCCTCCGCGCGACGTTGCACAGGTACCGACCGAAGCAGCCATGCCCCGTCAGCACCTGCACAAGCCGGAAAGAGAGCGAGCCGGTCCGCCTGCTCACCCACTCCTTCAGCACTGGCGCGATAGCAGTCGTGGTACGGGAACCGCACCCCGCCTGCATCAAATCATCGCGCCAGCGCTCGAGTGCCTCCTCCTGGAGCTCCGCCCTCCAACGCGCCACCTCCTCCGGGAGTGGACTCGCGCCGCGGGCCCTCGCGTCGGCGGTCCTGCGGTAGACCGCTGCGAGGACCTCGGCATCCAGCTCCCAGGGGAGCGTGCCGGCGATCGCGCATGCCGCCCTCCACGAGGTGGTGCGATACGCTCTGATGACCCTGGACGCCATGACCCGCTGCAGGCGCCGCAGCACGGTCAAGTTTTGGGCCGACAGGGAGTCGACCCAAATCGGCGCCCCGTACAGGGCCATCGAGCGCACCACGCCCGCGAAGAGACGGCGGCACCCGACGTTCGGTCCGCCCAGGTTGGGCATCAGCCTGCTCAGAGCGAAGGATACCGTGGTCAGTTTGGGAACCAGGCTCCTGAAATGAGCGTTGAACTTCCACCGGCTATCGAGTACGACGCCGAGATATTTCAGCGTCGACCCGATGCCGATGGAAACTCCGCCGACCGTGATGTGGGCATCCGGCGGTGGCGCCTTGCGAAGCCCACGGAAGCAGATCGCTTCGGACTTCTCAAGGGCCACCGTCAGGCCCAAGCGCCGTATGCGCATCACAACTTGTGCGACTCCAGCGGTTGCCAACAGGGCCGCGTCACGGAACGTGCCGCCGCGGGCGGTCACCAATGTGTCGTCCGCGTAGCACGTGACGTCGACCCCGCGCAGGGTAGCGCCTCGCAGCACCCAGTCGTAGCCGATGTTCCACAGGAGCGGCCCGAGAACCGACCCCTGCGGAACACCGCACGACACTTGGCGCTGACGATCTCCAACGCGCGTGGGGTACGCGACCGAGCGACCCGAGAGATAATCTCCGACAAGCCGTCGGAGGTACTCCGGGAAGCCGTGGTACCCCATAGCCTCCACGATCACTCTGTGTGGAAGAGTGTTAAACGCGTTGGAGATGTCGAGGGACACCGCCAAGACTACCCCGCCTTTCCCAATTGCCTCCTCCGCTATGGTCCTCACCCGCGCAATGGCGTCAACGGTGGACCTGCCCCTCCGGAAACCGAACTGGACGGCGGCCAAGTTCGGCCCGGTGTCCTCCAGATGTTGAGTGAGGCGAGCAGCGATGACCCGCTCAAAGAGCTTACCCGCCTCACTCAGTAGGACGATGGGGCGGTAGGCCGATGGTGAGTCCACCGGACGCCCGGGCTTGCGGATGAGGACAAGCTTTCCAAGCTTCCACTCCTTGGGAAAGTGGCCATTCGTCGCACAAGTTGTGATCAGCTCGCGGAACCTTGTTCCGAGGCCGCCCTCCTTCAGGGCCAAGACCAGAGCCTTCCCCGGGATGCCATCGGGACCGGGCGCCGTGTTCTTCGCACTGAGGCGAAGAACCGCCCTGTCCAACTCGCCCTCTGACACCTCGGGGGGATCCTCCGTCGAGATCTGCTGCCTCGCCCGAACAGGCGCGGAAGGAGCATCGCCCTCCGCCCTGGCAGGGAACAAATTCTCCACCACTCTCTCGAGCGTCTCCGTGTTCATGGTGGTCGACACCGGAGGGGCCCATGGGCGAAGCTTGCTCATGACAAGCTTATACGGCCTGCCCCATGGGTCCTGCTCGAGAGAGTTCACCAGCTCCTGCCAGGCGCGCTCCTTCGCTGCAGCGATCTCGGCCCTCAGCTCCTTCTTGGCCCCTTGGAAGGCGGCAAAGAGTTCGGCGATGACCGATGCGGATCTGTGCCGTCGACGAGCGTGGGTGTACCGGCGTCGTGCCTTGACGCACGCCGTCCGGAGTTGCTGTAACTCCGGCGACCACCAGTACACCTGTCGACGGGGCTGCGGTAGGCCCACGCGGGGCATGGCGACGTCGCAAACATGCGTCATCGCCTCGCGGAACCACCGCGCCTCTGTGTCCGCATCGGTCGCCTCAGGTTTAACGTTCCATGATTCTACGAGGGACGCCTCTACGAGGGAGTCTCTCTCCAGCATTTTAAGCGCCCATCTGGGCCCGATCTCAGAGGGAGCACGTCTCGGGCTGTTCGGGTCCGTCGAGTGGGGGGAGACGGAAAACCGAATGTATCGGTGATCCGAGAGCGTCTCGACCCCCTCCTCGACTACCCAGCCCCGAACGCGGCGTGCCAGGGCGGAGGACGCAAACGTTACGTCCACGACCGATCCGCCCTGTTGTCGCACGCACGTGTTAGACGTGCCCCTGTTCAGTACGCACAAGTTGTTGCTGGAGAGAAACTCCTCCACAGCCGCGCCCCTCGCATCGGTGAGAGCCGATCCCCACACTGTCGACTTCGCGTTCAGGTCTCCGGCGAGGAGCACCTGACGCGGGCGACACCGCCCCAGCAGGATGTCTATTTCCGCCAAGAAACGCTCGAACTCCGCCAGCGGGCGGTTCGGCGAGAAATAGACACCTACGTACACGGTGTCGCCGCAGAAAACGGCGACGAAGCCGCGGCCTCTGAACGTTTGGTCGACAGCGGGGGCTCCCTCTCCCGTGGCCAGAACAATGGCGACGAGACCGTCGCGGTCGCCGACCCAGTTGTCCCTAGGGACGACCAGATACGGCTCCGCGACGATCGCCACCTGTATACTCCACTGCGCCAGCGTCTGGACAAGCAGGTCCTGGGCACCGGCGCAGTGGTTAACGTTGGTCTGTAGACACCTCATGGACATACTGATTGTATGTCCATGGGTGTCTCGGCGGTCCCGTCCGGTGGGCAGGTCGTGGAGTCCTGGGTCGAAACCGCAGGACCCACCGGCCTTCGTCGGTTCATCTTGGGCTTGGGGGCCGAACATTTACTGCTCCCCAAGCGATGATTTGCCTTTTTATTAGCGTCGGCGCAGAGAGGGCAGCGAGGGTCTGCCCGGCACACCGACGCTCGGTGGTCGTTGTCGCCACACTTGTAGCAAAGCTGGCTCCGGTCGACGGCAGCAGTGCACTGCCCCCTTACGTGTCCTGTGTTGAGACACCGGAAGCAGCGCAGCTCGCGGGGCTGCAGCACCTTCACCCGTGCTGCCGTCCACCCGACCAGCAATTTGCCCTCCATGACTTTCTTGGCGGCTGTCACGGGGCAGCTCGCCCAAACCGAACCCATACCGTGGTATGAGTTGCGGATGGCTCCCACCCTCACTGCCTCCCTGTGACAGTCGCCAAGCTTGGCTATAGCCGCCGCCACCTCCTCTGAAGTGACGGAGTCGTCCAGGCCCGACACCAGCATCTCGGTGGCCTTGAAAGGCCGCGAGATCCGGACCGACTCCGCACTCAGAACCTCGCGGAGTTTGGCGGCAAGCTTGTCCGCCTTTAGGTCATTGTCGGCGCCGGAGACCTCCATGATGGCGGCTCCCGTCACCGCACGCCGGAAGCGGACATACTCTATGCCCAGCTCCGCAATATCCACCCTCTTTTTAGCCTCCTCTATGACCAATTTGTATGTCACCCCCCTCTCAGCAGCCCCTGGCTGCAGGGTGACAACAACGGCCGCGGTCTTTGAAGGCTTGGCCTTTCGAGGAGGGGCAGGCTGTGGTGCCCGGGTCTTCCTTTTTTGCGGAGCTGGGGGACGCTCCTGGTGCTTCCCACCTCTAGCTACCAGGCTCCATGGTTTGTCCATAGAGGTGGGGGCGGGCGGGAGTGGACGCGGCTCCGACTTCTCCGGCGCCTTTCGACCACGCGTCGCTCTTCTACGCCGTCCTTTCTTCTTCGCCTGGGGCGAAGATGATGTTGCTCCGACAGGCGCCTTCGCCTTTTGCCCGCTGGTGGAGGCTTTGGGCGGCTTCGGGATTTGCGGGCGGGCAGTGGAAGAAAGGGGAGGGTCCTTCCTTGGAGCCGGTTTCGGAGGGGGTCCTCTCCGAGCGGCTAATGGAGGGCTCACCCTCGGCGCTGGATTCAGGCGCGGCTCCAGGTTCTCGAGCCGCGCGCTCAGCCGAGCATGGACCCTATCCATGATCGCCGTCTCCATGGCCTCTAGGTGCTCCAGCGTGGCCGGAGTCCCGGAGGCGGCGGCGGGAGCGGCTCTAAATGAGGCAAACTCCCTCCGAAGTTCGTCAAGTCCCGCCTGGAGCCGCTTGTTCTGCGCCCGAGCTTCCTGGAGCTCGCGACGCAGCGCAGCAGTCTCCTCAGTCGAGGACAGGGCGGCAAGGTGTTTGGCGTCCGCGATAATCGCCTCGGCGTTGTCGCGAAGCGCCTTCACGCTCGTCCCTTTCAAACTTTTCGAGATGTCGGCCACCTTACGGATGGCCGCCACTCTCGTCATCAGCCTCTCGAAGACGAGCGAGGACGACTCGACAGTGTCGTCCCCGGACTCCATCTCCGAGAGGCGGGAGCGTGTGACCCTAGCCTCAGCCAGGGAGGCGAGCAGCTCCTGCTCAGCCTGGAGCTTGAGCTCCTCTCTCCTCGCTCGCGCCACTTCGGCCTTCGCTTCGGCGAGGCCGATGTACTCCCCGGTGGTGGGAGGGCGACCGCGACCACGCTTCTGGAGCAAACCTGTTGCTACAGCGGGTCGCTCCTCGCCAGAGGACTCCGGGGAGGCCTCCGGGGACGGCGCCGGTGGGCCCTTCGTCCTCTTTCGTTGGAGCCGGACCCCCAGCTTTGGGTCCGACTCATTGTCGCCATCCGAACCGGTGCCGCCGTCGATGGGCACCACGGTTTCCAGGTCGGAGGAGCCAGCCCCGTCGCTCGCTGGACTCCCGTCTCTTGGCGACACCGCTGGCGTCGCCACTCGGTTGAGGAGAACGACAGGGCTTGATGCCCTGCTACTCCCCCCGTCCTTGGTCTGCGCACGCGTGCGCACTCCGGTAGCCTTCAGCTTACCAGGCAGCCCGGGATCCGCTGCCTGGAGCGCCTGCTGCCTGGCGTCACACCAGGCGCAGAGGTGGTGCTCTCCACCACAGTCGCAATTGCCGGTAACCAATTTAACATCGACCGGCCCGGATACCGGTCGACGCCGCTGGC
Organism: Synanthedon myopaeformis; assembly: GCA_944738685.1. Classification (NCBI taxonomy): domain Eukaryota; kingdom Metazoa; phylum Arthropoda; class Insecta; order Lepidoptera; family Sesiidae; genus Synanthedon; species Synanthedon myopaeformis. The sequence goes on from OX122914.1 coordinate 88,252, forward strand.
GAGGCGGGTCGCATTCGCCGCTCGTTACCAATTTCACACCCGGGGGCCGAGCTACCCCCAAGCGCCGGGCGTCAGCCGGATCGCTCGACATACCTTTTTCCTTATGCGACATTTCCATTTTTCGTTTGGGAAACGTACCTGCGGCCCTTTCCCAACAGGCCGCAGGAGCGCTTGGGACCGGGTCCCCCCCAGCCATGCAGCCCCTCGGCACGCTAACCTTGGGCTTCAGGGTGATTTTTTATAGTGGTTTTCTTCCACGCAGCCCGACGCTCAGTGCGCCGGACCCCCGGCCCCGCGAATGCGGGGTTACGGTTTGCCCGACGGTGGCCGAGACCACACGCCGCGCTCGCGGACCATATTAGGCCCGCCACCACGAGCCGAAGCTCCGCTGGCCCATCACTGGGCCCTCCAAACTGCGCCGAGCGCACCGCCATCGTGTCCGGACGAACCGGACCGCCAGCTCCAGCTAGCCAACCCACGACCCACGAGGGGTCCACTGGTGACAGCGGTGGGCTTCTTCGAAAAGAAGCCACGGCTTCACCCTCCGAGTGTGATTTTTTAGAGAGGTTTTCTTCCTCGCGATCCGACGCTCAGTGCGCCGGACCCCCGACCCCACAGAGTGAGGCTACGGGTTCATGTGGCCGTGCAATGCCCGCCCTTAAGAAAGAGCAGGCAGCCACATGCCAGTTTTTGTCCGCGCCGGATGAACCGGTACCCCCCATATCTGGGGGGCGTTCCCCTATCCGCAACCTGGGGACGCGTCCGATGGCGGATCTGGAACCGCACACGGAGGCTCCGACTAAACCTAACCTAACCTAACCTAACCTAACCTAACCTAACCTAACCTAACCTAACCTAACCTAACCTAACCTAACCTAACCTAACCTAACCTAACCTTTTTTTTTTTTTTTTTTTTCGAGGAGAAATCCTTTTATTGATTCCCTACCGCTGGCGAGACGGTAGGGGTATGTGGGGGTCGGCCGGCAGACGACGCTATGCTAGTCATAGCGGCCCGGCCACTACCCACTAAAACTCCCCGGTGCCTCCTTGCCCTATGAGCGGGGTGGACCGGGCTCTGCCGAGGCAACAACTCCGATCCACCCCAGGGCGGCCTAGCCAATGTCGGCTAGGCTGACGCCAATGGAGGATTGCCCGGAGACACCGGGGCAATCCTCAGATGGGGGGAGCCTGTGCAGGCACACACAGCTGGTCAGCTGTGTGCGCAGATCCCCTAGGGCATTTGAAGACGGGCTTGATATGCCCGCCTTCTCCTGCCCGTCCGCCTACGTCTGAGGGAAGCGAGACCCGCCTCGTCCTCTCGCTCCCTCTCAGCTGCCTCCTTCTGCGACATGACAGAGTCGCAGAAAGAGGCAACTGCTTTCCAGTTCGTCTCACTGTCAAGCATGGCTTCGACCATGCTTGACAGTGAGACGTCTCCCCCACCCAGCGCCACCTCCAGCTCCTGACGCTGGGTGTCCCAGGCCGAGCATACCTGGAGTGTATGCTCGGCCGTGTCATCTGGATCGCCGCAGTGATGACACTGCGGCGTCCCTTCCCTCTGTATTCGGTGCAGATAATGACCGAAACACCCGTGTCCGGTCATTATCTGCACCATGTGATAGGTGAGGCTGCCTTTCCGGCGCCTCACCCATTCCTCCAACACCGGACGGATCGCTCCGATCGTCCGGTGGCCGGCGGTAGGCTGGCGTAGTGCCTCACTCCATGTGTGCATGGCCCTCTCCTGCGCCTCTGCGCGGACCCGTCGCACGTCCTCCGCGACGGGTCTACCTCCTTGGGCCCTTGCCGCGACCCGATGTCGATGCACCTGGGACAGAACCAGGGCATCGACATCCCACGGGGGCACGCCCGCGAGGACGCAGGCGGCCCCGTGGCTGACCGTGCGGTACGCTCGCACGGCCCGGATCGCGATGGCCCTTTGAGGCCTCCGTAGGAGGGCCCGGGTGTGAGGAGTGAGGCACTCCGCCCAGACCGGGGCTCCGTAGAGTGCCATCGACCTTACCACCCCGTGGTAAAGCCGACGGCACGCCGAATTGGGTCCTCCCATATTCGGGAGGAGCCGTCCGAGTGCGGCTGCAGCTCTAGTGAGCCGTGGAGCGAGGAGCTTGAAGTGCTCCTCGAAACTCCAGCGGGGGTCCAGTGTCAGGCCGAGGTACTTCAAGTACCTGCCGACATCAATCTGGACCCCCTCCACTCGGACGCGGAGCCCCGATGGGATCCTGCGGCGTGGGGGGTTGAAGCCCATGGCCCTAGTTTTATCTAGGGCCACCTCCAACCCGAGCAGACGAATGCGTCGGACGACCAACGAGGTGCCGACCGACGCAAGTCGTACTGCTTTCTCCCACGTCTGCGCTTTTGCCGCGACTAGGGTGTCGTCGGCAAAGCAGACAATCTCCATTTTGGGGAGGAGATTGCCTCGCAGGACCCAGTTGTACCCCAGGTTCCAAAGCAGGGGGCCGAGTACGGCCCCCTGGGGTACGCCTACCGCCACTGGTCGGCGAATTATCGCGCCGTCTGCGCCCTCGTAAAGGACCACTCGCTCGGCGAGGTAGTCGTCGACGAGGGCGCAGAGATAGGACGGCACCCGGTGGAAGCGGAGTGCCGCCCTAATACATTCGTGGGGGAGGCTGTTGAAGGCGTTGCGGATGTCGAGCGACACCGCAACAACAGCCTCCCCCCTGCCGGTGGCCTCCTCAGTCCACCTTTTGAGGAGGCCCACCGCGTCCATAGTGGACCGACCGGTGCGGAAGCCGAACTGGCGCTCCTCCAAGTTCGGCCCCTCGGTCTCCAAATGCTCGACGATCCGACGGGCCATGATCCTCTCCATGGCCTTGCCGGAGTCGTCGAGCAAAACCACCGGTCGGTACCCGGACGGCGAGTCGGCGGGGCGGCCTTCCTTACGAAGAAGGACGAGTCGCCCCGCCTTCCACCTCCTCGGGAATTTGCCCCGGGCGATGCATGCGTTAAGCACCGCCCGGAACCTCTCCTCCAAAGGCCCCAGCGCTATCGCCAGGGCCTTGGCCGGGACTCCATCTGGACCCGGGGCCGTCTTCTTCCTCCCGATACGCTCCCTCACCGCCTCGAACTCAACGTCGGAGACGGGAGGGCCCTCCAATTCGGCCTCCGGCAGCGGTTCCGGGGGCTCCATGGGCGGGGGCTCGAACTGGCCTGGGGTCGGGAACAGTGACCCCACGACCTTGTCGAGCAGCGTCGGGTCGAAGTGGGCCGTGGAGGGGGAGCTCGACGCGAACTTCCCCCTCACGGCCCTGTACGGACGGCCCCAAGGGTCAGCGTCCAGGAGGGCCAGGAAACGCTCATGGGCCTCCTCTTTGGCCCTGCAGATGCCTTCCTGCAGGGCGTTATGAGCGTTCCTGTACGCCTGACGAAGGAGGACCTCTTCGTCAGGCGTCCTCCTGGAGCGTCGTCTCCGGCATCGGAGGAGAGCTCTCCTGGCCGCTAGGCATGATGAGCGCAGGGAGGCGATCTCCTGCGCCCACCAATACACCCTCCTCCATCGAGGAGGAGGGCGCCACAGCGGCATGGCGGCATTGCAGACTTCCCGAAGGTCGTCTGCAAAGTGGTCGGCCATGCCGTCGGGATCCCCTGCGAGGTGAGGGGGGAGCGACGACCATTCCCTCACCATCGCGGCCTCCTCCGCCACGTCCGGGCGGAGCTTGGCGAGTGCCCACCTTGGAAAGGCGACACCCGCCGTGGGGTCCCGACGCTGTGGGGCCCTAGCGGCCTGCGTGGAGACCTCGTATCGGACATAGAGGTGGTCCGATAGGGTCTCCACGTCCTCCACCACATTCCAGTCCCGAATTCGGGCAGCGAGGGCGGCGGTGGCAAAGGACACGTCCACGATGGACGTGCCTTGCCACCGTACGCACGTGGGGGTGGTGCCTCGATTGAGCACCTGGAGCCCCAGGCCCAACGCCCAGGACTCCAATATGCCCCCCCTCACGTCCGTACTGGGGGACCCCCATGCCGAGGATTTGGCGTTGAGGTCCCCCGCCACCAAAACTGGGAGTGGGGCCGCGCGCCTCACCACTCCCTCCACCGCAGCCAGGAAGAACTCGAAGTCCGCCCGACTGCGGTTCGGGGAGAAGTAGGTCGACACGACCACCATTCTCCCAAAGTTCGCTGCCACGAACCCGGAACCCCTTTCCCTTAGTGAAATGGGAGGAGCGCATCCCCCCGGTCTCACCACAACGGCAGCGGAGTCGTCCAGGTCCCCCAACCAGTGGGGGTTCTGGGGAACGTAGTACGGCTCCGCCACCACCGCCAGGCTAATCTCCCACTCCGCCATGGACTGACACAGCAAGTCCTGTGCCCCGGCGGAGTGGTTGATGTTCGCCTGGAGGATCTTTGTGGGAGACCTACTGGACATTGGTGGTGTCCATGCGCTCCTCCCTAGCTGCAGGGGAGACCCCTGATTTGACGACAGGTCGGGCCGAAATATTCCTGCCCCTAACAGCTGGGGGGGAACAATTCATTCCCCCCATCCGGTGATTGGCCGGGAGGCCGGCATCGGCGCACACGGCGCATTTAAAAGCTTCCTCGCACGTGTTGGCGGAGTGCCCATCCGAGCCGCAGCGATAACACAATCCGCTGCGGTCCTTCTTGGATGGGCATCGAGCCACTGGGTGACCAAGCCCCATGCACCTGTAGCAGCGCATCGGTCGCTGCTCGATGAGGTGGACGGAGGCAGAACTCCACCCGACCGTCAGCCGACCGACCGCTGCTAGCTTCTTCGCTGCCTCGATGGGGCAGGAGGCGAAGGCCGAGCCCACCCCTCTAAGCCCAGGGTGGACTTTGCCCACCTTAAAGAGCTCAGAGGCACACCCTGTGCTCAGAGCAAGAGCTGCCTTGAGCTCTTCGGCCGACACCGAATCATCGAGTCCATTGACTCGGATGTCGACCGATTTGGTGGGGCGGCTGACCTTCGCAACCTAACCTAACCTTTTTTTTTTTTTTTTTTTTTTTTGAGGAGGGGAAATCACATTTACGGACTGACCCCCCTCGCCGGCGAGGACGCGTCGGCGAGGGGGAGTGTGGGACTCGCCCGGTGACGCGAATTATCACCGGGAATACCCACTAAAACCCCCCCATGCTCCACCATCGGCGGTTGTGTGCGGGTCCGTATAACAGCGAGGCCATGTCCGCGGAACCCGCACACCGCTACTTCCCATGAAGGGAACCGTCATGATGGTGGCGACCTAGGGAGCATCTCTAGGTCGCCACGCCGTCTGGTCAGTGTAAGCCGGGCGCCAGTCGTCCACCTGACGCCCGGTAGTCACGTTAATCGGCGCGCGCGGCATAAGCGCGGCGCCGTCTTCCCGTTTTCCGGCGCCTGAGTGGTTCCGCCTGGGGGTCCTCTTCGCGGGACCGCTCCCCGGCCTCTTTGCCACTCAGGGCCGTCTCACAGAAGATCCTGGCGGCTTCCCAGCCGCCAGGGGTCTCAATCATTGCTCTGACGACAGCCGGTAGGGACAGGTCTTGTCCCACGACTGCCGTCAGAGCCGCTCTCTCCGTATCCCAACCTGGGCATTCCTCGAGTGTGTGTTGCGCCGTGTCGTTGGCGGCTCCGCACTCGTGGCAGACGGTGGTTCGCTCCCTCCGCGCGACGTTGCACAGGTACCGACCGAAGCAGCCATGCCCCGTCAGCACCTGCACAAGCCGGAAAGAGAGCGAGCCGGTCCGCCTGCTCACCCACTCCTTCAGCACTGGCGCGATAGCAGTCGTGGTACGGAAACCGCACCCCGCCTGCATCAAATCATCGCGCCAGCGCTCGAGTGCCTCCTCCTGGAGCTCCGCCCTCCAACGCGCCACCTCCTCCGGGAGTGGACTCGCGCCGCGGGCCCTCACGTCGGCGGTCCTGCGGTAGACCGCTGCGAGGACCTCGGCATCCAGCTCCCAGGGGAGCGTGCCGGCGATCGCGCATGCCGCCCTCCACGAGGTGGTGCGATACGCTCTGATGACCCTGGACGCCATGACTCGCTGCAGGCGCCGCAGCACAGTCAAGTTTTGGGCCGACAGGGAGTCGACCCAAATCGGCGCACCGTACAGGGCCATCGAGCGCACCACGCCCGCGAAGAGACGACGGCACCCGACGTTGGGTCCGCCCAGGTTGGGCATCAGCCTGCTCAGAGCGAAAGAAATTATGGTCAGTTTAGGAGCCAGGCTCCTGAAGTGACCTTGGAAGTTCCACCGGCTATCGAGTACGACGCCGAGATATTTCAGCGTCGACCCGACGCCGATGGAAACTCCTCCGACAATGATGTGAGCGTCCGGCGGTGGCGCCTTGCGAGGCCCACGGAAGCAGATGGCTTCCGACTTCTCAAGGGCCACCGTCAGGCCCAAGCGCCGTATCCTCATCACAACCTGTGCTACTCCGGCGGTCGCCAACAGGGCCGCGTCACGATACGTGTCACCGCGGGCGGTCACCAAAGTGTCGTCCGCGTAACACGTGACGTCGACCCCGCGCAGGGTTGCGCCCCGCAGTGCCCAGTCGTAGCCGATGTTCCACAGGAGCGGCCCGAGAACCGACCCCTGCGGGACACCGCACGACACTACTCGTTGACAAACTCCAACGCGTGTGGGGTACGCGACCGAGCGACCCGAGAGATAATCTCCGACAAGCCGTCGGAGGTACTCCGGGAAGCCGTGGTACCCCATAGCCTCCACGATCACTCTGTGTGGAAGAGTGTTAAACGCGTTGGAGATGTCGAGGGACACCGCCAAGACGAACCCGCCTTTCCCAATAGCCTCATCGGCTAAAGCCCTCACCCGCGAGATCGCGTCCACGGTGGACCTGCCCCTTCGGAAGCCGAACTGGACGTCGGCCAAGTTCGGCCCGGTCTCCTCGAGATGTTGGGTGAGGCGAGCGGCGATAACCCGTTCGAACAACTTGCCCGCCTCACTCAACAGGACTACGGGGCGATATGCCGATGGTGAGTCCACCGGACGCCCGGGCTTGCGGATGAGGACAAGCTTACCCCGCTTCCATTCGTTGGGAAAGTGGCCATCCTTAGCACAGGTTGTGAGCAACGCGCGGAATCTATCCTGTAGGCCGCCCTCCTTCAGGGCCAAGACCAGAGCTTTCCCCGGGATGCCATCGGGACCGGGCGCCGTGTTCTTCGCACTGAGGCGAAGAACCGCCCTATCCAACTCACCCTCTGACACCTCGGGGGGATCCTCCGTCGAGGTCTGCTGCCTCGCCCGATCAGGCGCGGAAGGAGCATCGCCCTCCGCCCTGGCAGGGAACAGATTCACCACCACTCTCTCGAGCGTCTCCGTGTTCATGGTGGTCGACAACGGAGGGGCCCATGGGCGGAGCTTGCTCATCACAAGCTTATACGGCCTGCCCCATGGGTCCTGCTCGAGAGAGTTCACCAGCTCCTGCCAGGCGCGCTCCTTCGCTGCAGCGATCTCGATCCTCAGCTCCTTCTTGGCCCCTTGGAAGGCGGCAAAGAGTTCGGCGATAACCGATGCGGGTCTGTGGCGTCGACGGGCGTGGGTGTACCGGCGTCGTGCTTTCACACATGTCGTCCGGAGGTGCTGAAGCTCCGGCGACCACCAGTACACCTGTCGACGGGGCGGCAGCTTTCCAACGCGGGGCATGGCGACGTCGCAGACGTGCGTCAATGCCTCGCGGAACCACTGCGCCTCTAGATCCACATCGGTCGCCTCAGGTTTCCAATTCCAAGATTCTACGAGGGACGCCACCACGAGGGAGTCTCTCTCCAGCTTTTTGAGCGCCCATCTGGGCCCGATCTCAGAGGTAGCACGTCTCGGGCTGTTCGGGTCCGTCGAGTGGGGGGAGACGGAAAACCGAATGTATCGGTGATCCGAGAGCGTCTCGACCCCCTCCTCGACTACCCAGCCCCGAACGCGGCGTGCCAGGGCGGAGGACGCAAACGTTACGTCCACGACCGATCCGCCCTGTTGTCGCACGCACGTGTTAGACGTGCCCCTGTTCAGCACACACAGGTTGTTGCTGGAGAGCCACTCCTCCACAGCCGCGCCCCTCGCGTCCGTGAGGGCCGATCCCCACACTGTCGACTTCGCGTTCAGGTCTCCGGCGAGGAGCACCTGACGCGGGCGACACCGCCCCAGCAGGATGTCTATTTCCGCCAAGAAGCGCTCGAACTCCGCCAGCGGGCGGTTTGGCGAGAAATAGACACCTACATACACGGTGTCGCCGCAGAAAACGGCGACGAACCCGCGGCCTCTGAACGTTTGGTCGACAGCGGGGGCTCCCTCTCCGGTGGTCAAAGCAATGGCGATGACACCGTCCCGGTCGCCGATCCAGTTGTCGCGATTAACAACCAGATACGGCTCCGAGACGATTGCCACGTGTATCCCCCACTGCGCCGTAGTCTGGACTAGCAAGTCCTGGGCTCCGACGCAGTGGTTGACATTCGCCAGGAGGCACTTAATGGACATAATTATATGTCCATAGGCGCTCCTTTTGTCCCGTTCGGTGGGGGGCCAGCGTTATCCTGGGACGGAGCCTCAGGATTCGCTGGCCTGCGTCTGGTCCATTTCCGCTTGGGTGCCGAACACTTTGGGCTACCCAAGCGGTGGTTATGCCGTTTCCCGGCCTCGGCGCACAAGAAGCAGCTGGCCTCGGAGCGGCAATCGGCTGCGCGATGGCCGCCCTTTCCGCACCGGTAGCACTGCTGGCTTCTGTCAACGGCAGCGGTGCACTGCCCCCTGACGTGTCCAGACTCCAGACACCGGAAGCAGCGCAGCTCTCGGGGTTCGAGGGCTTTCACCCTCGCTGCCGTCCATCCCACCAGCAGTCTACCCTCCAGGACCTTCTGTGCTGCGGTTGCGGGACAGCCCGCCCAAGCCGTCCCCATCCCGAAGCGCGGGAAACGTATGGCGCCCACTTTCACTGATTCTACGGCACAGCCGCCGACTTTGGCGATGGCCGCCGCCACTTCTGCGGGAGTGACGGAGTCGTCGAGCCCCGACACCAGCAACTCGGTCAGCTTGACCGGTCTGGAGACTCGGACGAGCTCCGCACTCATTTTCTCCCGTAATTTGGCGGCCAACGCGTCCGCCTTTTCGGCTGTGTCGGTGCCGTGAATCTCAAAGATAACCGCACCCGTAATCGCCCGACGAGGACGGACATATGGGATGCCCACCTCCTCCAGGCTAACTTTTTGTTTTGCCTCAGCCACCACGTCGGCGTAGGTGACGCCCCTACCGACGGCCTCAGGCTGCAGTGTGAGCACCACGGCCGCAGTCTTCGGCGGTCTCGGTGCCTTCCTGGGGGCGGGCTGCTGAGCCCGTCTCGACTTAGGGCGGGGAGTCGGAGGTGACTCCTTATGTTTCCCGCCTTTGGCCACCGTGCTCCACGGCCGATCCATGGAGGCGGGGGCGGGTGGGAGAGGGCGCGGTTCCTTTCGGGCCGGTCGTTTGACGGCCGCCTTCCGACCTTTCGTCCTCTTCCTTCTGGTGGTGGTTTCCCCTTCTTTCGGCGCCTTTAACCCGCTGGTGGAGGGTTTAGGCGTTGCGGAGGAAGGAGGGGGAGGGACTTTCCTTGGGGCCGGCTTCGGAGGGGGTTCCCTTCGAGCGGCCAATGGAGGGCTCACCCTCGGCGCTGGATTTAGGCGCGGCTCCAGGTTCTCGAGCCGCGCGCTCAGCCGAGCATGGACCCTGTCCATGATCGCCGTCTCCATGGCCTCAAGGTGCTCCAGCGTAGCCGGAGTCCCGGAGGCGGCGGCGGGAGCGGCTCTGAAGGTCGCGAACTCCCTCCGGAGTTCGTCCAAGCCGGCCTGGAGCCGCTTGTTCTGCGCCCGAGCTTCTCCGAGCTCGCGACGCAGCGCGGCAGTCTCCTCGGTCGAGGAAAGGGCGGCCAGGCATTTGGCGTCCGCGACAATCGCCTCGGCGTTGTCGCGGAGCGCCTTCACACACGTCCCCTTTAAACTTTTGGATATGTCGGCCACCTTACGGATGGCCGCCACTCTCGTCATCAGCCTCTCGAAGACGAGCGAGGACGACTCGACGGTGTCGTCCCCGGACTCCATCTCCGAGAGGCGGGAGCGGGTGACCCTAGCCTCGGCCAGGGAGTCGAGTAACTCCTGCTCGGCCTGGAGCTTGAGCTCCTCCCTTCTCGCTCGGGCTACTTCGGCCTTCGCCTCGGCGAGGCCGACGTACTCCCCGGTGGTGGGAGGGCGACCGCGGCCGCGCTTTTGGAGCAGGCCCGTGGCCACTCCGGGTCGCTCCTCGCCAGAGGACTCCGGGGAGGCCTCCGGGGACGGCGCTGGTGGGCCCTTGGTCCTCTTCCGTGTGAGCCGAGACCCCAGCTTTGGGTCCGACTCGTTGTCTCCTTCGGAACCGGTGCCGCCGTCGATGGACAACACCGTTTCTAAATCTGAGGAGTGTTCCGAGGGGCTCATCTCCTCTCGGACCACCGATAGTCCGCGCGAGCTGGAGTTCGAGCCAGCCCCGTCGCTCGCTGGACTTGCGCTTCTCCTCGGAGACGCCCCTGGCATCTCCGTGCGGCGAAGGAGCACGACAGGGCTCGATACCCTGGTACCCTTGCCGTCTCCCTTCTTCTGTGCGCGCGTGCGCACTCCGGTAGCATTCTGCTTACCAGGCAGCCCGGGATCCACTGCCTGGAGCTCCTGCTGCCTGGCCTCGCACCAGACGCAGGGGTGGCGCTTCTCACCACATTCGCATGTGCCGGTAGCCAATTTCTCATCGACCGGCCCGGACACCGGTCGACGCCGCTGGCGAGGCGGGTCGCATGCGCCGCTCGTTACCGATTTCTCACTCGGGGGCCGAGCTACCCCCAAGCGCCGGGCGTCAGCCGGATCGCACGACATACTCTTTTCCTTTGCTGACATTTCCATTTTTCGTTTGGGAAACGTACCTGCGGCCCTTTCCCAACAGGCCGCAGGAGCGCTTGGGACCGGGTCCCCCCCAGCCATGCAGCCCCTCGGCACGCCAACCTTGGGCTTCAGGGTAATTTTTTATAGTGGTTTTCTTCCACGCGGCCCGACGCTCAGTGCGCCGGACCCCCGGCCCCGCGGATGCGGGGTTACGGTTTGCCCGACGGTGGCCGAGACCACACGCCGCGCCCGCGGACCTTATTAGGCCCGCCACCACGAGCCAAGGCTCCGCTGGCCCATCTCTGGGCCACTCCAAAAGCGCTGATGCGCGCGCAACTTCGCTGTCCGGGCGAACCGGACCGCCAGCTCCAGCTAGCCAACCCACGACCCACGAGGGGTCCACTGGTGACAGCGGTGGGCTTCTTCTAAAAGAAGCCACGGCTTCACCCTCCGAGTGTGATTTTTTAGAGAGGTTTTCTTCCTCGCGATCCGACGCTCAGTGCGCCGGACCCCCGACCCCACTGAGTGAGGCTACGGGTTCATGTGGCCGTGCAATGCCCGCTCTTAAGAAAGAGCAGGCAGCCACATGCCAGTTTTTGTCCGCGCCGGATGAACCGGTACCCCCCATATCTGGGGGGCGTTCCCCTATCCGCAACCTGGGGACGCGTCCGATGGCGGATCTGGAACCGCACACGGAAACCTAACCTAACCTAACCTAACCTAACCTAACCTAACCTAACCTAACCTAACCTAACCTAACCTAACCTAACCTAACCTAACCTAACCTAACCTAACCTTTTTTTTTTTTTTTTTTTTTGCGAGGAGAAATCCTTTTATTGATTCCCTACCGCTGGCGAGACGGTAGGGGTATGTGGGGGTCGGCCGGTGCGCGCCGCTATGCTAATCATAGCGGCCCGGCCACTACCCACTAAAACTCCCCGGTGCCTCCTTGCCCTTTGAGCGGGGTGGACCGGGTTCTGCCGAGGCAACAACTCCGATCCACCCCAGGGCGGCCTAGCCAATGTCGGCTAGGCTGACGCCAATGGAGGATTGCCCGGAGACACCGGGGCAATCCTCAGACGGGGGGAGCCTGTGCAGGCACACACAGCTGGCCAGCTGTGTGTGCAGGTCCCCTAGGGCATTTGAAGACGGGCTTGGTAGGCCCGTCTTCTCCTGCCCGACCGCCTACGTCTGAGGGAAGCGAGACCTGCCTCTTCCTCTCGCTCCCTCTCCGCTGCTTCCTTCTGCGACATGACAGCGTCGCAGAAGGAAGCAACAGCTTTCCATTTCGTCTCACTGCCAAGCATGGCTTCTACCATGCTTGGCAGTGAGACGTCACCACCTCCCAGCGCCAGTTCCAACTCCTGACGCTGGGGGCTCCAGGCCGAGCACACCTGGAGCGTGTGCTCGGCCGTATCGTCTGGGTCGCCGCAGTGGTGGCACCGCGGCGACTCCTCCCTTTTTATGCGGTGCAGATAATGACCGAAGCACCCGTGTCCGGTCATTATCTGCACCATGTGGAAGGTGAGGCTGCCTTTATGGCGCCTCACCCAGTCCTTCAACACCGGACGAACCGCAAGGATCGTCCGGTGACCGGCGGTGGGGTTTAGCAGTGCCTCACTCCAATCGTCAATGGCCCTCTCATGGGCCTCTACACGGACCCGTTGCACGTCCTCGGCAACGGGTCTTTCTCCAAGGGCCCTAGCGGCGACCCGATGCCGATGCACCTGGGACAGAACCAGGGCATCGACATCCCACGGAAGCATGCCTGCTAGCACGCAGGCAGCCCCGTGGCTGACCGTGCGATAGGCCCGCACGGCCCGGGTCGCCATGACCCTTTGCGGCCTCCGTAAGAGGGCCCGGGTGCGGGGAGTGAGGCACTCCGCCCAGACCGGGGCTCCGTAGAGTGCCATCGACCTTACCACCCCGTGGTAGAGTCGACGGCACGCTGAGTTGGGTCCTCCCTGGTTAGGGAGGAGCCGTCCGAGTGCGGCTGCGGTCTTCAAAAGCCGTGGAACGAGGAGCTTAAAATGCTCCTCAAAGTTCCAGCGGGGGTCCAGAGTTAGGCCGAGATACTTGAAATGCATCTCGACCGGGATCCGGACCCCCTCCACTCGGACTCGGAGCCCCGGCGGGATCCTGCGGCGTGGGGGATGGAAGCCCATGGCCCTAGTCTTGTCTAGGGCCACCTCCAATCCGAGCAGACGGATGCGCCGGACGACCAACGAGGTGCCGACCGACGCTAGCCGTTCTGCCTTTTCCCACGTCTTTGCTCTTGCCGCGACAAGAGTGTCGTCGGCAAAGCAGACAATCTCCATTTTTGGTAGGAGATTGCCTCGCAGGACCCAATTATACCCCATATTCCACAAAAGGGGGCCGAGGACGGCCCCCTGCGGTACGCCGGCCGCCACCGGCCGGCGCATGACTCTCCCGTCTGCGCCCTCGTACAGCACTACCCGTTCTGAGAGGTAGTCGTTGACGAGGGCGCAGAGGTAGGACGGCACTCGGTGGAACCGTAGTGCCGCCCTTATACATTCGTGGGGGAGGCTGTTGAATGCGTTGCGGATGTCGAGCGACACCGCAACAACAGCCTCCCCTCTGCCCGTAGCCTCCTCAGTCCATCGCTTGAGGAGGCTCACGGCATCAACGGTGGACCGACCGGTGCGGAAGCCGAACTGGTGGTCATCCAGGTTCGGCCCCTCCGTTTCCAGATGCTCGACGATCCGACGAGCCATGATCCTTTCCAAGGCTTTGCCGGAATCGTCGAGCAGGACCACCGGTCGGTACCCCGCCGGCGAGTCGGCAGGGCGGCCCTCCTTGCGGAGAAGGCAGAGTCGCCCCACCTTCCACCTCGCCGGAAACTTTCCCCGGGCGATGCATGCGTCCATGACCGCCCGGGATCTCTCCTCTAGAGGCCCTAGCGCAATTGCTAGGGCCTTAGCCGGGACTCCGTCTGGTCCTGGGGCCGTCTTCTTGCCCCGGAGTCGCTCCCTCACCGCCTCGAACTCCGCATCGGAGACGGGAGGGCCCTCCACCTCGAGCTCCGGAAGTGGTTCCGGAGGCTCCATGGGAGGGGGCTCGAATCGGCCAGGGGTCGGGAACAGAGACCCCATGACCTTTTCGAGCAACTCCGGGCCAAGATTGGCTGTCGAGGGGGAGCATGCTGCGAATTTCCCCCTCACAGTCCTATACGGACGGCCCCAGGGGTCGGCGTCCAGGAGGGCCAGGAAGCGCTCGTGTGCCTCTTCTTTGGCCCTGCAGATTCCCTTCTGCAGGGCCTTGTGAGCCTCCCTGTACGCCTGACGAAGGAGGACCTCTTCGTCAGGCGTCCTCCTGGAACGCCTCCTCCGGCAACGCAGTAGGGCGCGCCTGGCCGCCAGGCATTTGGTGCGCAGGAGAGCTATCTCCTGCGCCCACCAATAAACTCTCTTCCATCTGGGAGGAGGGCGCCACAGTGGCATGGCAGCATTGCAGATGGCCCGCAGGTCGTCTGCGAAATAGTCTGCCATGCCGTCGGGATCCCCTGCGAGGTGAGGGGGGAGAGCCGACCACTCCCTCACCATCGCGGCCTCCTCCGCCACATCCGGGCGGAGCTTGGCGAGTGCCCACCTGGGGAAGGCGACACCCGCCGTGGGATCCCGGCGCTGTGGCGCGCTGGGGGCCAGCGTGGAGACCTCATATCGGACATACAAGTGGTCCGACAGGGTCTCCACATCTTCCTCGACCCGCCAGCTACGGGTTTGGGCAGCAAGGGCAGCAGTGGCAAAGGATACGTCCACTATGGACGTACCTTGCCACCGTACGCACGTGGGAGAGGTACCGCGGTTGAGGACCTGGAGCCCCAGGCCCAGCGCCCAGGACTCCAGAATACCCCCCCTCACGTCCGTACGGGGGGACCCCCACGCCGATGACTTGGCGTTGAGGTCTCCCGCCACCAAAACTGGGAGTGGGGCCGCACGCCTCACCACCCCCTCCACCGCAGCCAGGAAGAACTCGAAGTCCGCCCGACTGCGGTTTGGGGAGAAGTAGGTCGACACGACCACCATTCTCCCCCAATTTGCTGCCACAAAACCCGCACCTCTCTCCCTGAGAGCAAGGGGAGGAGCCTCGCCCCCAGGCCTCACTGCTATAGCAGCGGAGTCGTCCAGGTCCCCTAGCCAGTTGGCATTATCGGGGACCGTGTATGGCTCCGCCACCACCGCCAGGTGTATCCCCCACTCCGCCATGGACTGACACAGGAGATCCTGTGCCCCAGCGGAGTGGTTGATATTCACCTGGAGGATCTTAGCCGTGGGCCTACTGGGCATTGAGGGTCTCCATTGGCTCCTCCCTGGTATTGCCGGAAGCCCCGGCTTCAGCTCTTGGTTTCCCGGCTGTGAGACGGCCCTTCACCGCTGGAGGGGAGCAATTCATCCCCCCCATGCGGTGATTGGCCGGGAGCCCGGCGTCTGCGCAGACCGCACACCTGTAAGCCGCCTCGCATTCGAATGCGGAGTGCCCGTCGGTCCCGCAGCGGTAGCAAAGACCGCTGCGATCCTTCTTAGACGGGCACCTGACGACCGGGTGGCCGAGCCCCATGCACTTGTAACAGCGCATGGGACGCTGCTCCAACAGTTGGACGGAGGCAGAACTCCATCCAACTGTTAAACGGCCCCCGGACGCCAGCTTCCTGGCGGCTTCTACAGGGCACGTCGCAAAGGCCGAGCCCACTCCTCTGGCTCCCGGGTGGACCTTGCCCACCCTGATATGTTCAGGAGGGCAGCCCGTACTGAGAGCCAGGGCCGTCTGAACCTCTTCGGCCGACACCGAGTCATCGAGCCCGTTGACCCGAATGTCGACCGTTTTTACCGGACGCGTCACCTTGGCGTCCTCGCCAAGTACGGCTCTAATTTGGGCCGCCAACTTGTCCGCTTGCACGGGCGTAGTCTCCTTCGGGAGCTCGATAATACGGGCTCCTGTGACGCCCGTGCGAAATTGGGCTGGGCCGATGCCCAAAGCGTCCAGAGAGACTGAGGCCTTGGTCCTGTCCAATGCCTTTTTGTATGTAGCCCCCTTCTCCATGGCCTCGGGTTTGAGAGCCACAACGACCGCAAGCTTTTTGTGCTCTTTGGGGAGCTTGCTTGCGGTCGCCTTCACGACTTTGGGGGCTGGAGTGGCAGGGGCGCGCTTCTTGCGCCTGACCACTTCGGACCAGGTCTCAGTCTCTGCCGGGCGCCCCGGCTGCGGCTCAGGGGTCTTAGTGGCGGCCTTGGCCGCTTTGACCACTCTCGCTTTTTTGGGTAGGTTCGCCGGGGGGGCGAGTGTTGTCCCCGATTCATTTTGGGAGGACGCTATGCGTTCCTCCCGTTTCCTGTCCGCCCTTAGGGGAGGACGGAGTTGACGCGCCGGGAGGAGTCTCCCGTCAACCTCGAGACTGTCTAAGTGGGCGTTGACGACCCCCCCAACGTGGGCCGTCAACTCCGTCTGGAGGGCAGAAATCGCCTCTAGGAATTCCGCCCTGGACAGTGGCTGTGATTCAGCCACTGTTGGGGGCGGTGCTATGGCCTGGTGTTCGGCCGGGGTCTTTTCCGGTAGGGGCCTTTCGGAAAAGGCCCTACGGAGCGCTGTCACCTCCTGTATGAGCGCGTCAATCTGACCCCGGAGTCTTTTGTTGTCAGCACGCAGTCTCCTGATTTCGCTTGACGATTTGCGCGCCGCCACCGCCTCCACCACTCCGAGAATGGAGTGAGTAGCCTCTTTAATATCCCGTTGGGATGTTCCTTTGAGGTTGCCCGACTTGCGGACAACCTCAAGTATAGCCTCTGCGTTGGCTTCGGCCTTTAAGGTCAACTCCTCTAAGGAGCCTGCCGACGACCTTGCAGATCGGAAGGTCTTCTCCGATCTGTCGGAGTCTGTGTCTAGGCCACTCTGCATTTCGCGACGGGCTCGCGACACTCCGTAGTCGTGGCCGAGTGCTTTGCCGCCACGGCCCTTGCTCCCCTTTTTGAACTTGAGCGGAACAGAAGGTTCCGCAAGCTCCTCCGTTTCGTCCGACCCGGACGCCAGGTCAAAGAACTTGCTGGAGGACCTAGAGTCCTCCGACACTTCTTTCGCGGCGGACCGCTTGCGGGCCGCCGACCGGGTCAGCACCTTTGAATAGAGCAGCTTGACTGCCCCCGTTTTCTCCTTCGGGCTTGGCCCGCTAGTTTCTGCGGAGTCCGACATGGGCCACGAAATGGCTCTGCCGACCTCCGAGCTCGTTGGAGAATCCACCCCTACAAGAGGGGGGATAAAACAATATAAGAACTAACAATAACCAACAAAATGATCAACAATATAACAATTTTCCTAAAATTAAACAACGAAAACAACAATATTTACTGAACAACGAGGGCCACCAACAGCCGGTTTGGACTGGGTGAAAGAGCTTCCGAAGAGGCTTCTTTCAACCCAAACCCGCGACGCGATCCGGCTGCTAGCACCCAAGTTATCAGCAAAAAACAACAAAAACCCTTAAAAAACTAAAAACAAAAACAGCGATAACAACTTAACAACAAGGAAATTTGAGAAAATTTTTAGACTGGCTGAAAGAGCTCACAGGGAGGCACCTTTCAGCCGAAGACCGCGACAAGCTCCGGTTACGGGAACCGTTACTTATCGCGACTTTTGTCTAAAAATTTTCAATCAAAAAACAACAAAAACAACAAAAACAACTTAAAAACAAGACAACAACAACAACTGGTATGGGTAGGTTGAAAGAGCCTTGAAAAAGGCTTCAATCAACATACACCACGCCGAGAAACTCCAAAGGGGTCAAGAGATATCCGCGATTAAAAATGTTGAAATTCCGGAAAATTTCAGCATCAATCCAACCTAACCTAACCTAACCTCAACCTAACCTAACCTCAACCTAACCTAACCTAACCTAACCTAACCTAACCTAACCTAACCTAACCTAACCTAACCTAACCTAACCTAACCTAACCTAACCTAACCTAACCTAACCTAACCTAACCTAACCTAACCGAGTCTCTGTTCAACGCTCGAAGAGATCGGACGCAAGCGCGGTCGTTAAAACTAGCTCCGCGTGGCAAAAAACACCTAAAAATCAAGTGTGCGTGCGATTTAAGTGGAAAAAACAAGTGCAATATACCATTTGACGCGGCTTGGCGCGGGCTACCCGTTGGTGTTTTCCGCGTCAAGATCCGACTAAAATTGAGGAAGATATAGAATATTTAAGAGCGAAAAAGTTAAGGAAAAAACTTTGCACGAAAACGCTGCAAGATTTCGCGCGAGAACTTACGAGGTTGAAGGTACCATTGGATAGCCGGTACATCCCTCCTATTTGTCCTGCAAAAACTGGATTTTTCCCGGCCCGGAAAGCTGCGGTACAACCGAAATTCCGGAGGTCCCCAAAGTCGGGCCCCCTTAGGAAGCTCCACAAAAATCAGGAAAGGTGTACAAAAGTAGCGGATAGAGTGTATGAGTGCATTGGTGAAAAAATTTCGAAAATCGGTCCAGCCGTTGCTGAGAAATCACGAAATTAAAATTTCCCGAAAATTGTTAATTTTTCGGGAGCTTGTGTTCCCTCAGGAATCAAGTCGCGTGGGAGCGACTTGTATAGTGGTGTGCAGCATTTCCTGCTGTATTTTTCAGTGAAAAAATCGTGCTCCTAGGACAAATATCTTGGAAGTAGTGAGCAAAAACGTGATTAAAGGAAATTAGGCCAAAATCGAAAAAGTTAAATTACGTAATTATAAAGTGAAAATTGGAATCCGTAAAAATCAAAAATCCCCAAAAAGAAAAATACTGCAAGATAGCCCTTGTTCAAAAAGTGGAAAGGAAGAAAAAACGGTGAAAATTGGACAACAGGAACCGAAGATATAGGGATAAAACCAAAAAAGTCATAGGGGTCAAGTTGACTGGTCGTCCAGCATAGGTTTTTACTTTATCCTGAAGTCCAGGATTGTCCTAGAGGAAAATAGCCGGCACCATCGGATTACACTTGAAGAGTTGTACATAGCAACACAAGCAACACCGGAATCGGACTCGATTGGGCGCCGGGATATTCCGGAAAAACATTGGGTAAATCCACGCTAAGTTGACCCGCGGCTAACAAAACTATACTACTGCCTGCACCGGGACGTGTCCGCTGAAATTAAAATCAAGATCTTTAAAGGCGCATAACTTTGCAACCACTAGAGCCAAAATTCAGTGGGACACGTCATTGGGTTCGGAAAATTAACACCTTTTTTCCCAACTTAGCGGGATTACTATAGTCCCTCACCCGACTTCACCCGTAAAAATTTGAAAATCCTATAACTCCCTTCCCTTACGTAGTACACGGTTGTGCGATACGTCGTTGGATAGGCCTCATCGAGATCTGTCCGGCGGCCTATCGTCCATAGCTGGTTCTACACCCGGTTTTGTCTGGAAAATTAAAATAAACTATTTTAGGCCTTATATATAAAAATTTATTCCAAATTAACTCCTAAACCGACCCCCCCTCCTTTAACCTTCCCCAACCCCCTATTTGACTACCTCTCCTCCCCCCCCATAGTTTTCTCTGGGTGCCCTGGGGGCCCGATCCGGGTCTGGGTTCTGGCAAGAATATATTACACAGAGACTTAGATTAAGTTAGTATAAGTTAGACTTAAGATCAATCAGACTATTACACTAATTATTAATTAGCGTTAAATAAGTCTGTTTTTAAGTATTTTGACGGAGCCCTTTTACAGCTCTAATTTTATTAATTGATTATATTCTATCTTGACATTTTAAAAAATTATTATTTGTTTGTTTGTATTATTTTAACTAGACTATTACTGTATATTATTTATTGACTGTTATTCTGTATATTGTTTTAACTGGATCATTGTTTATTGTATGAATATTGAACTTGGTTTATTGTTGACTTGATATTTATTGATTGTATTGACATACTGTTTAATACTGAATGTAACCTGGTAACTTGGGTTATTTTGTAACTTAAGTTATATTTTATTTGATATTAATATTTTATTGTTTGTTATTATTTCGATTTTATTGTGACATACTTAATTAGTCTTATATTCTGTGTAATTATAGTGACGAAAATACCATAAGTCAATATTGACTGACCCATATTATTTTATACATCACTTTTTAAAAATACTATTATTTTACACTTATAATATTGAGTTGACTTGTTGTATTCAGTCCTGATCCGACCTAACTTTATTTTATTTTTTACTTTGACATTTTGTATTGACGTGGTATATCATTTTATTGTATTTTATTTGACTCTTTGTTTTATCCTAGTATTAAGTTAGTTGTTATTTTATTTTTAGGCCCATATACAGCCCTTAGTTATTAAGTGTTTGTTGACCCCAAATCCTTTGGTCCCGCGATCCCTTGGGCTACCCCGGATCCTTTGGGCTCCCGGAGTTCCGTGGTTCCCGAGCTTTCTGGGCTACCAGATCCTTTGGGTTACCGAATTCTTTGGGCACCAAGTCTTTTGGGCACCAAATTTTTTGGGCACCAAACTTTTGGGCACCGGATTTTTGGGCACAAATCTTTGGGCACAAATTTTTGGGCACAAGTTTTCTTGGGCACAAATCTTTGGGCACAGATTTTTGGGCACAAATTTTTTGGGCACCGGATTTTTGGGCACAAACTTTTTGGGCACAAGATTTTTGGGCACCCAAATTTTTTGGGCACAAATTTTTTGGGCACCAGATTTTTTGGGCACCTGATTTTTTGGGCACAGATTTTTGGGCACAAATTTTGGGCACAAGTTTTCTTGGGCACAATTTTTGGGCACAAATTTTTGGGCAAAAAATTTTTTGGGCTACTGAATTTTTTGGACTAAATCTTTTGGGTTCCCGAATTTTCTGGGCTCCCAGATCGTTTGGGCCCCCGGTTTTTCGGGCTCCTGAGGTCTTCGGGCCATCGGACCGTTTGGGCCTTGGACGTTTGGGTGCAGCTGACTGCATTGACGAGCCCCTGTACAGCTCTTAGAATTAAGTGCGGACGAGCCCATCTACAGCTCTAATATAATTAACGCGCCCCTTTACAGCCATATTGATTATAGGCCACTATACAGCCAAATTTAACTAAATCAGGACAAAAATCCCTTCACGATGCTGCGGTCTCCAGCGACAGACCGACCGAGAGTGGCGCAAGCCGGAAAAACCCAGGAGACTCCGCCTCCACTGCCAAATGTTAGGAAGAGCATAGGGGAGTGGGAGACGGGGAAAGTCTCCATTTCTCCCCTGGCTCCGGCGGCGGGCACGGCGAGGCTCACGGAGAAAATTGAGTACCCCGATAGGGTCACTGAGGCGAGGGCTTGCCTAAAAAAGGCAAAGCTCAGCCTCAGTGCCTCAAGGAACACCAAGACCGAAATAAAGAATAACATCATCCAGGCCCTCGACCGGCTCCTCGCCCTGGTGAAGGAGGCGGAGTCTGAGGGGAATAAGAAGAAAGCTGTTGGGCAGGGGAAGGAGGAGGTCAAACCTCCTCCTCCTTCGGCTCACACTGCACAAACGGACGGGAAGATATTGGAGGCCCTAGAAAGGCACTCGAACTTGCTCAAGGCAAACGAAACGGCATTGCGGGACCACACGGCATTGATTAGGAAATTAGAAGCAGAGATGAAGGTGACGAAACCTGTGGGTCCCGCAAAGTCCTACGCGGAGACCGTAGCGGGTAAAACTGGTGACAGACCGACCCTGCACTCGGTGATCGTGGCGTCGGAGGACGTCACGGACACCGGGGAGCAGGTCCTAGATAAAATCAGGGAGGCGGTCAAAGCAAAAGATGGCTGGGTGAAGGTTGAAAGGGTGAGGAAAGCGAAAGAAAGAAAAATAGTTATAAGCTGCAGAACAGAAGAAGAGAGAAGCAAGGTAAAAGACAGAATTGAGAAATCAGGAAAGCGGCTTCTTTGCGGCGAGGTCGAAAACAGGGATCCTCTCCTGGTCCTTTGGGACGTCCTATCGGTAAATAACGATGAGGACGTCTTAAAGGCGATCAGGAACCAGAACGGGTCCCTGTTCGATGGCCTCGACGAGAAGAAGTCGAGAATGTTTGTGAAGTACAGAAGGAGAGCAAGGAACCCGCTCACGGGACACGTCGTCCTGAGCACCTCTCCGGAGGTGTGGAAAAGGGCGACTGAACTCGGGGCCCTGCACATTGATTTGCAACGTGTCAGGGTCGCGGACCAGTCGCCCTTGGTGCAGTGCTCGAGGTGTCTGGGCTATGGTCACAGCAAAAGGTTTTGCACCGGGACGGAGGACCTGTGCAGCCACTGCGGGGGACACCATCTAAAGATGGCGTGCCCCGAGTGGAAGGCGGGAACTCCCCCGGCCTGTCGCAACTGTGCTGTGGCCAAGCTCGGAGATCGCGGGCACAACGCACTCAGCCCGGCGTGCCCCGTGAGAGTGAAATGGGATGCCATAGCACGCTCCGCCACTCAGTATTGCTAAGGGCACCCCTGAGAGTAGCCGCACCTATGGGCTCTTACAAGTTAACTTGCAACGAAGCCGACTAGCTACCTCCGAGCTCCTAGTGGAAGCGGGGAAGAGAGGAACGACCGTAGCGCTCCTCCAGGAGCCCTATGTGGGGGCGGCTGGCACGGTTCGGGGTCGGAGGGGGATGCGGGTCTTCCAGAACCCCACACCAAAAGAGGGTACTGTTAAGGCTGCTATAGTAGTTTTTGATAGCAGCCTTAAGGTGACACAGTACCCAGAACTCACCACTAACAACATCGTAGTGGTGGGGATACGGATGGGGCGCTGGACGACAACGTTTACCTCCTTCTATTTCGAGCCGGACCAGCCAATTGAACCCTATATTGGGCTCCTGAAGAGAGTGGAGGCCAAGCTGGGGGCTGGGAGATGGTTGGTCGGTGGAGATGCTAACGCCAAGAGTCCATGGTGGGGCAGCGACAAAATAGACTCGAGGGGGGAAGAGCTTTCAGGTAGTCTGGATGAGCTTGGCCTCGAACTTCTGAACGTTGGTGATGCTCCGACCTTCGACACTGTCCGAGGGGGGCGGCGTTTCTGTAGTCATGTGGACATCACAGCATGTTCACATGACCTGTTGGACCTGGTGGAGGACTGGAAAGTCCTCAACGATTTAACGGGTTCCGACCACAACGGCATCGCATTCAGGCTGAACCTCGGACCTTCCCGAGGAATGGAAGTGGTCAGATCGACCAGAAGGTACAACACCCAAAAAGCAGATTGGCAAAAGTTTAGATCCAAAATTTTAGAATTAATTGGGGAATATGGGATGGGAGAGGGTGTTGTACCAGATAGGGAACAAACTATTTCGGCTGTGCAAAATTATACCAAATTGGTAATCGAGGCGTCTGACCACGCCATTCCGAGGAAGGGGACGAGGGAAAAGCTGGCGTTGCCGTGGTGGTCGAAGGACCTGGAAATCTTGAAGAAGGAGGTCGCCACCAGGAAAAACAGAATCAGGAACGCCGCACCCGTCCGACGGTCGTGGGTCGTCGAGCAGTACGTTCAGAAGAAGGCGGAGTACGAGCAGGCCGTGAGGCAGGCTCAGACGGACTCCTGGAAGTCCTTCTGCGAGCGACAGAGTGGCGAGAGTATGTGGGATGGCATCTATAGAGTGATTGGTAGAACGGCCATCAGAGAGGAGGACCCGCCGCTGGTTCGAGACGGTAGGGTTCTCGATGCGAGGGAATCGGCGGAGTGGCTTGCGGAGGTGTTCTACCCGCAAGACCACGCGACTTCGGATGAAGGGATTCACCGCCAGATCAGAGCGGAAGCGGACGGGGTGAACGTGGGGGAGCAAAACTCACCCTGCGACCCCCCGTTCACGCTGACCGAGCTTGAGATGGCGGTGAAGTCCTTCAATCCGAAGAAGGCCCCCGGCTCCGACGGGCTCACTGCTGACATCTGTTCAAGGGCCATCGGCTGTAACCCCAAAGTCTTTTTGGGGTTATTAAACAGCTGTATGGCCCACCATATCTTTCCAAAGATATGGAAAGAAGCAGCAGTGATTGTCCTTCGGAAACCGGGGAGGGATAGTTACACCGTCCCCAAGTCATTCCGACCCATTGGACTGCTGCCCGTGCTCGGAAAGGTATATGAGAAAATGCTGGTGGCTCGCCTCAAATACCATCTGTTGCCGGGGATCAGCAACCGCCAGTATGGCTTTGTGCCCCAGAAGAGCACCGAAGGCGCCCTCTATGACCTAGTGTCGCGGATCTATGAGCTGCTCGATAAGAAGAAGTTAATAGTATTGGTGTCATTGGACATAGAGGGGGCCTTCGACAGCGTCTGGTGGCCCATGGTTAGGGTCAGACTGGCGGAAGCGGGATGCCCGGTCAACCTGAGGCGAGTCCTCGATAGCTACCTCGCCGACAGGACGGTAAACGTCAGGTACTGCGGCGAGGTTCATAGTGCCGAGCCGAGCAGGGGCTGCATCCAAGGGTCAATAGCCGGACCCTTGCTTTGGAACCTGACGCTCGATCCACTGCTGCGGGGCCTGGAAAGTAGAGGCGTCTACTGCCAGGCCTTCGCGGACGACGTGGTCCTCGTCTTTGATGGAGACGGGGCGCTTCAGATAGAGCAGAATGCCAATGCCACTCTCGCGTATGTTTTGGAGTGGGGTGTCAAAAATAAGCTTAGGTTCGCACCGGGCAAAACCAATGCCATGGTGCTGACCAGAAAGCTTAAGTTTGACACCCCACGCCTCACCATGGGCGGGATTGACATTGGCATGAAGGACAAAATCAAATTGCTGGGACTGACCATAGACAGGGGTCTCACCTTCAAGGATCACGTAAAGAATGTGACGAAGAAGGCCCTCGGGGTTTATAAGCAGCTCGGGAGGGCAGCCAAAGTCAGTTGGGGCCTCCATCCCGAGGTGGTCCGCTCCATTTATGTCGCCGCGGTGGAACCAATTATCACCTACTCTGCGAGTGCGTGGGTATCTGCGACTCGCAGAGTGGGGGTTAAGCGGATCTTGAACGCTGTGCAGCGGGGTTTCGCGCAGAAAATCTGCAGAGCCTACCGAACGGTGTCCCTGAACTCAGCCTTATTACTGGCTGGGATACTCCCCCTTGACTTACGAGTCCGTGAGGCTGCCTCATTATACGAGGCCAAGAGGGGAGTACCACAGCCGGAGCTTGGGGACAGGGTCATCGAGCGGGGGGTTCTTGCGGCCGAGGCTCCCCACCCCGCCGAGCTGGTTAGCCTGGAGTTCGGAAGCCTGGTGGACGAGGACGAGCTTTTAGCCAATAGCGCATACCACCTGCGCATCTTTACGGACGGCAGCAAGATTGACGGTCGGGTTGGCGCCGCCCTATCCTTATGGAAGGGCGACGCCGAAACCAAGGCCGTCAAGCTTGGTCTGCCGTCGTATTGCACCGTCTACCAGGCAGAGCTCTTGGCGCTATGCGAGGCGTCGAGGGTAGCTCTCGGGCGCAGCGAAACATCCGCTGCGATATACAGCGATTCGAGGTCCGCATTGCAGTCCGTCGCGGCGAGTAAGTGCTCGCACCCTCTAGCAGCTGAAACTAGACAAAACTTAAATAAGATCTGTAAGGAAGGTAGAATAGTCAAATTATTCTGGATAAAGGCTCACGCTGGACTAGAGGGTAACGAGAGGGCGGACTGTCTCGCGAGGGAGGCCGCACTGAAGAGTAAACGAAAGCCGGCGTACGACCTGTGTCCGGTCTCGTTCGTCAAGCGGTGTATTCGCATGCGCTCGCTTGACGAATGGGACCAAAGATACAGGGAAGGTGCGACGGCTGGAGTTACTAGGCTGTTCTTCCCTGGAGCCATTGACGCTTATAAAACCCTGAGGAAGGTGAGCCTTGAAGGTGTGATGACCCAAGTCTTAACGGGGCACGGTGGGTTCTCCGAGTACTTGCACCGGTTCAAGCGCAAGGAGAGCCCATCGTGCATTTGTTCCAGCAAGAACGAGGATGTCCCGCACGTTCTGCTGGAGTGTCCGGTCTTCGCCAAGGAAAGGATGGAACTGGAGTACGAGCTGGATATGGAAGTGTGCCCAGCCAATCTTAGTGCGATGATCGCCGGTAGCCAAAGGAAAAGGTTTATAGAATTCTGCAAAAGTATTGCGACTAGGGTAATTAATAGAAATAAAACGTAAATTGTAAATATTTTAAACTTAGTTATTGTACACGAATGTTTTAAATTATATAATGTTTGTATATTATTTAATGCCATTAATTTATTTGTTTTTATATTGCTTATGTTTAATATTAATCGTTTTATATTTTAATGTTCTTAATTGTTTTAACTGTAAATAATATTGATGTTTGTAAATTTTTGAATTGATAAATTATTAATGTTTTAGAATTTTATTTGATCATTTTATATTTAATTTAAATTGTTTTAATTATTGCTTATTTTAACTGCTCAAATCTAATTATTGTTATTTGTAAAATAAGAATTATATCGTGTACAATTATTTGAAACCCTAGAAACCAATAAAGTATAGAATATAAGAAAAGATAGTTAGATAGTATAGGAAAAGTAAGGTACAGGCGGGAATCCCACCCGCAGAGTATGAATGTGAGATGAATAAAAGAAAGAACTAGTATGAAGAATGAAAGTGCGAGTAGTAAAAATGCGAGAACTGGAATGAAAGAGTACAGTAGAAATAGGCTACGACCCTGCGTCGAAGGGATGAGCATTAAAAAAAAAAAAAAAAAAAAAAAAAAAAAAAAAAAAAAAACCTAACCTAACCTAACCTAACCTAACCTAACCTAACCTAACCTAACCTAACCTAACCAGTCTCTGTTCAACGCTCGAAGAGGTCAGACGCAAGCGCGGTCACTAAAACGAGCTCCGCGTGGCAATAAATACTTAAAAATCGGTCGTGCGTGCGTTTTAATTGCAAAAAACGTGTGCAATACGTCATTCGACGCGGCTTGACGCGAGCAACACAGTGGTGTTTTCCGCGTCGAGATCCGACAAAAATTGAGGTTACTACGGATTTTTTAAGTGCTAAAAAGTGACGGAAAAAATTTCGCGCGCAAACGCTGCCAAATTTCGCGCGAAAAGGTGCACAGCTGGTGGTACCACTGGATAGCGGGTACCTTCGGCCTATTTGTACAGCAAAGTCCGGATTTTTTCCGGCCTTGGAAACGACGCCACGACCGAAAGTTTGAGGGCCCCCGCAGTTGGGTCCCCTTAGCGGGCCCCGTAAAAATCAACCAGGCGGACCAGAAGTAGCGGACGGACCAGGCGAGCATATTAAAGAAAAAATCTTGGAAATCGGCCCACTAGAGCCGGAGAAAACACGAGTTTTGTTTTTCCGGAAAAGTGACGTGTTTTTCGGGACCTTATACTCCCTCGGGAATAAGGTCGCGTGGAAGTGTTTTATATAGTGGTGTGCAGCATTTTCTGCTGAATTTTTTGGTGCAAAAACCGTGTCCCTAAGACAAATACCCTGGGAGCTGTGAGCAAAAACCTGAAAAAGGATTTTGCCCAAAAATTTATCAAATTAAAAAATCAAAATCCTCAAAAACGAAAAATCTCCAAAAAGAAAAATACCACCAGATAGCCCTTGTTTCATAAGTGAAAAAGAAGAAAAAACAGTGAAGATCGGACAACGGAGGCCAGAGATATAGGGAAAAAACAAAAACAGTCAAAGTGTCTTGACGACTGGTCGGTCAACATAGGTTTTTGCTTAATCCTGGACTCCAGGATCGCCGTAGAAGAAAACAGCTGGTACCACTGGATTACACTTCAAAAGTTGTACATAGGAACACAAGCAGCCCCGGAATCGGACTCGATTGGGCGCCGGGATACTCTGGAGAAACATTGGGTAAATCCACGCTAAGTTGACCCGCGGCTAACATAGCTATACTATTGCCTGCACCAGGACGTGTCTGCTGAAAATAAAATTAAGATCTTCTAAGGCACATAACTTCGCAACCATTAGTGCTAAAATTCAGTGAGACACGTCATTGGGTTCGGAAAATTAACACCTTTTTTCCCAACTTAGCGGGATTACTATAGTCCCTCACCTGACTTCACCTGTAAAAATTGAAAAACCTATAACTCCCTTCCCTTACGCAGTACACAGTTGTGCGATACGTCGTTGGATAGGCCTCATCGAGATCTGTCCGGCGGCCTATCGTCCTTAACTGGTTCTACACCCGGTTTTGTCTGAAAAATTAAAATAAACTATTTTAGGCCCTATATATCAAAATTTATTCTAAATTATCCCTAAAACCGATCTTCCCTCCTTTAACCTTCCCTAACCCTCTATTTGGCTACCTTTCCTCCCCCCATAGTCTTCTCTGGGTGCCCTGGGGGCCCGATTCGGGTCTGGGTTCTGGCAAAATAATAACAGAGACTTAGTTAAGTTAGTTATAATTTAATCTTAAGATAATACTGACTGAGCCCTTTTACAGCTCAATTATATTTTATTCCTTTGTAATAATATTGACTTATTTAAAATTTTAATTGTTTTGACTTCGTGCTTTTAATTTGTTTTTTATAGACCAATATTTTGTACATTATTTTAACTGGTCTATTTGTATATTCTTTTAATTGTATTCAATTATATTTGACCTGACATTTATTATTTGTTTTAATTTTATTGACATAATAATTTTATTGATTATTATCGTTTTATTTACTTGTTGACTTATTTTATTTAATTTTGAATTGTTTTAAATTTTATCTGATAATATTATATCTGATTGTAATTTTATTATTGTAAAATTATAAATTGTTGATTTTAACCGTATATACCACTAGTCAACCTCGACTGCCACATATTGTACATTGTCTCAAAATATTAATAACTATACACTTTTAATACTGAACTGACTACTGTGTTCAGTTTTGACTCGATTTCTTATTTATTGTTTTATTGTATATTTTATTGACGTGGTATATAATTTATTGTATTTAATTTGACATTGTTTTATCTTAGTATTAAGTTAGTTAAGTTGTTCTATTTTATTTAGGCCCATATACAGCCCTTAGTTATTAAGCATCTGTTGACCCCAAATCCTTTAGTCCCGTGGTCCTTTGGGCTATCCCGGATCCCTTGGGCGCCCGGAGTTCCGTGGTTCCCGGGCTCTCTGGGCTTCCAGATCTTTTGGGTTACCGAATTCTTTGGGCACCAAATCTTTTGGGCATCAAATTTTTTGGGCACCAAATTTTTGGGCACCGGATTTTTTGGCACAAATCTTTGGGCACAAATTTTTGGGCACAAGTTTTCTTGAGCACAAATCTTTGGGCACAAATTTTTGGGCACAAATTTTTTGGGCACCGAATTTTTGGGCACAAATTTTTTGGGCACAAATTTTTTGGGCACCCAAATTTTTTGGGCACAGATTTTTTGGGCACCAAATTTTTTGGGCACCAAATTTTTTGGGCATCAAATTTTTGGGCACCGGATTTTTTGGGCACAAATTTTTGGACACGGATTTTTGGGCACAAGTTTTTCTTGGGCACAAATTTTTGGGCACAAACTTTTGGGCACAAAGTTTTTGGGCACCGGAATTTTGGGCACAAATTTTTTGGGCACAAAAATTTTTTGGGCACAAAAAATTTTGGGCACCGGAATTTTTTGGGCACCAGATTTTTTGGGCTCCAGATTTTTTGGGCACAAATTTTTGGGCACAAATTTTTGGGCACAAGCTTTCTTGGGCACAAATTTCTGGGCACAAATTTTTGGGCAAAAAATTTTTGGGCTACCGGATTTTTGGACTCTAAATCTTTTGGACTCCTGAATTTTCTGGGCTCCCGGATCGTTTGGGCCCCCTCGTTTTTCGGGCCCCTGAGGTTTACGGGCCATCGGACCACTTGGGCCCTTGGACTTTTGGGTCACGTTGAAGAGCCCCTGTACAGCTCCCTTAGTATTAAGCAGACGAGCCCATATACAGCTCAGTCTTGAACGAGGCCACTATACAGCCGAATTCGGAGACAAAAATCCCTTCAACGATGCTGCGGTCTCCAGCGGTGGACCGACCGAGAGCGGCGAAAGCCGGGAAAACCCAGGAGACTCCGCCTCCATTGCCAAACGTTAGGCGGAGCATAGGGGAGTGGGAGACGGGGAAAGTCTCCATCTCTCCCCTGGCTCCGGCGGCGAGCACGGCGAGGCTAACAGAAAAAATAGAATATCCCGATAGAGTCACTGAGGCGAGGGCCTGTCTGAAAAAGGCAAAGCTCAGCCTCAGTGCCTCAAGGAATACAAAAACGGAAATTAAGGAAAATATAATTCAGGCTCTCGACCGGCTCTTCGCCCTGGTAAAGGAGGCGGAGTCTGGGGGGAAAAAGAATGGAAATGTTGGGCTGGGAAAGGGGGAGGTTAAACTCCCTCCTCCTCCCCCGGCCCACATTATGCAAACGGACGCGAAGATACTGGAAGCTTTAGAGAAACACTCAGACCTACTCAAGGCAAATGAAACGGCATTGCGGGACCACACGGCATTAATTAGGAAATTAGAAGAGGATATTAAAAAGACGAAATCCGTTGGTCCCGCAAAGTCCTACGCGGAGACCGTAGCGGGTAAAACTGGTGACAGACCGACCCTGCACTCGGTGGTCGTGGCGTCGGAGGACGTCACGGACACCGGGGAGCAGGTCCTAGATAAAATCAGGGAGGCGGTCAAAGCAAAAGATGGCTGGGTGAAGGTTGAAAGGGTGAGGAAAGCGAAGGAAAGAAAAATAGTTATAAGTTGTAGGACAGAAGAGGAAAGAAGCAAAGTCAAGGAAAGAATTGAAAAGTCAGGGAAACGGCTCCTTTGCGGCGAGGTCGAGAACAGGGATCCTCTGCTGATCCTTTGGGACGTCCTATCGGTAAACAACGATGAGGACGTCCTAAAGGCGATCAGGAATCAGAACAGGTCCCTGTTCGATGGCCTCGACGAAAGGAAGTCGAGAATGTTTGTGAAGTACAGAAGGAGAGCAAGGAATCCGCTCACGGGGCACGTTGTTCTGAGCACCTCTCCGGAGGTGTGGAAAAGGGCGATTGAACTCGGGGCCCTGCACATTGATTTGCAACGTGTCAGGGTCGCGGACCAGTCGCCCTTGGTGCAGTGCTCGAGATGTCTGGGCTATGGTCACAGCAAAAGGTTCTGTGCCGGGACGGAGGACCTGTGCAGCCACTGCGGGGGACACCATCTAAAGATGGCGTGCCCCGAGTGGAGGGCGGGAACTCCCCCGGCCTGTCGCAACTGTGCTGTGGCCAAGCTCGGAGATCGCGGGCACAACGCACTCAGCCCGGCGTGCCCCGTGAGAGTGAAATGGGTTGCCATAGCACGCTCTGCCACTCAGTACTGCTAAGGGCACCCCTGAGAGTAGCCGCACCTATGGGCTCTTACAAGTTAACTTGCAACGAAGCCGACTAGCTACCTCCGAGCTCCTAGTGGAAGCAGGGAAGAGAGGAACGGCCGTAGCGCTCCTCCAGGAGCCCTATGTGGGGGCGGCTGGCACGGTTCGGGGCCGGAGGGGGATGCGGGTCTTCCAGAACCCCACTCCAAAAGAGGGTACTGTTAAGGCTGCTATAGTAGTTTTTGATAGCAGCCTTAAGGTCACACAGTACCCAGAACTCACCACTAACAACATCGTAGTGGTGGGGATACGGATGGGGCGCTGGATGACAACGTTTACCTCCTTCTATTTCGAGCCGGACCAGCCAATTGAACCCTACATTGGGCTTCTGAAGAGAGTGGAGGCCAAGCTGGGGGCTGGGAGGTGGTTGGTCGGTGGAGATGCTAACGCCAAGAGTCCATGGTGGGGCAGTGATAAAATAGACTCGAGGGGGGAAGAGCTTTCAGGTAGTCTGGATGAGCTTGGACTCGAACTTCTGAACGTTGGTGATGCTCCGACCTTCGACACTGTCCGAGGGGGGCGGCGTTTCTGTAGTCATGTGGACATCACAGCATGTTCACATGACATGTTGGACCTGGTGGAGGACTGGAAAGTCCTCAACGATTTAACGGGTTCCGACCACAACGGCATCGCATTCAGGCTGAACCTCGGACCTTCCCGAGGAATGGAAGTGGTCAGATCGACCAGAAGGTACAACACCCAAAAAGCAGATTGGCAAAAGTTTAGATCCAAAATTTTAGAACTAATTGGGGAATATGGGATGGGAGAGGGTGTTGTACCAGATAGGGAACAAACAATTTCGGCTGTGCAAAATTATACCAAATTGGTAATCGAGGCGTCTGACCACGCCATTCCGAGGAAGGGGACGAGGGAAAAGCTGGCGTTGCCGTGGTGGTCGAAGGACCTGGAAATCTTGAAGAAGGAGGTCGCCACCAGGAAAAATAGAATCAGGAACGCCGCACCCGTCCGACGGTCGTGGGTCGTCGAGCAGTACGTTCAGAAGAAGGCGGAGTATGAGCAGGCCGTGAGGCAGGCTCAAACGGACTCCTGGAAGTCCTTCTGCGAGCGACAGAGTGGCGAGAGTATGTGGGATGGCATCTACAGAGTGATTGGTAGAACGGCCATCAGAGAGGAGGACCCGCCGCTGGTTCGAGACGGTAGGGTTCTCGATGCGAGGGAATCGGTGGAGTGGCTTGCGGAGGTGTTCTACCCGCAAGACCACGCAACTTCGGATGAAGGGATTCACCGCCAGATCAGAGCGGAAGCGGACGGGGTGAACGTGGGGGAGCAAAACTCACCCTGCGACCCCCCGTTCACGCTGACCGAGCTTGAGATGGCGGTGAAGTCCTTCAATCCGAAGAAGGCCCCCGGCTCCGACGGGCTCACTGCTGACATCTGTTCAAGGGCCATCGGCTGTAACCCCAAAGTCTTTTTGGGGTTATTAAACAGCTGTATGGCCCACCATATCTTTCCAAAGATATGGAAAGAGGCAGCAGTGATTGTCCTTCGGAAACCGGGGAGGGATAGCTACACCGTCCCCAAGTCATTCCGACCTATTGGACTGTTGCCCGTGCTCGGAAAGGTATATGAGAAAATGCTAGTGGCTCGCCTCAAATACCATCTGTTGCCGGGGATTAGCGAACGCCAGTATGGCTTTGTGCCCCAGAAGAGCACCGAGGGCGCCCTCTATGACCTAATGTCGCGGATACACAATAAGCTTGATGAAAAGAAAATTGTAGTATTGGTGTCATTGGACATAGAGGGGGCCTTCGACAGCGTCTGGTGGCCCATGGTTAGGGTCAGGCTGGCGGAAGCGGGATGCCCGGTCAACCTGAGGCGAGTCCTTGATAGCTACCTCGCCGACAGGACGGTAAACGTCAGGTACTGCGGCGAGGTTCATAGTACCGAGCCGAGCAGGGGCTGCATCCAAGGGTCAATAGCCGGACCCTTGCTTTGGAACCTGACGCTCGATCCATTGCTGCGGGGCCTGGAGAGTAGAGGCGTCTACTGCCAGGCCTTCGCGGACGACGTGGTCCTCGTCTTTGATGGAGACGGGGCGCTCCAGATAGAGCAAAATGCCAATGCCACTCTCGCGTATGTTTTGGAGTGGGGTGTCAAAAATAAGCTTAGGTTTGCACCAGGCAAAACCAATGCTATGGTGCTGACCAGAAAGCTTAAGTTTGACACCCCACGCCTCATCATGGGCGGGATTGACATTGGCATGAGGGACAAAATCAAATTGCTGGGACTGACCATAGACAGGGGTCTCACCTTCAAGGATCACGTAAAAAGTGTGACCAAGAAGGCCCTCGGGGTTTATAAGCAGCTCGGGAGGGCAGCCAAAGTCAGTTGGGGCCTCCATCCCGAGGTGGTCCGCTCCATTTATGTCGCCGCGGTGGAACCAATTATCACCTACTCTGCGAGTGCGTGGGTATCTGCGACTCGCAGAGTGGGGGTTAAGCGGGTCTTGAACGCTGTGCAGCGGGGTTTCGCGCAGAAAATCTGCAGAGCCTACCGAACGGTGTCCCTGAACTCAGCCTTATTACTGGCTGGGATACTCCCCCTTGACTTACGAGTCCGTGAGGCTGCCTCATTATACGAGGCCAAGAGGGGAGTACCACAGCCGGAGCTTGGGGACAGGGTCATCGAGCGGGGGGTTCTTGCGGCCGGGGCTCCCCACCCCGCCGAGCTGGTTAGCCTCGAGTTCGGAAGCCTGGTGGACGAGGACGAGCTTTTAGCCAATAGCGCATACCACCTGCGCATCTTTACGGACGGCAGCAAGATTGACGGTCGGGTTGGCGCCGCCCTATCCTTATGGAAGGGCGACGCCGAAACCAAGGCCGTCAAGCTTGGTCTGCCGTCGTATTGCACCGTCTACCAGGCAGAGCTCCTGGCGCTATGCGAGGCGTCGAGGGTAGCACTCGGGCGCAGCGAAACATCCGTTGCGATATACAGCGATTCAAGATCCGCACTGCAGTCCGTCGCGGCGAGTAAATGCTCGCACCCTCTGGCAGCTGAGACTAGAAACAACTTAAATAAGATCTCAAAGGAGGACAGAGTAATTAAATTATTTTGGATCAAAGCCCACGCTGGTCTAGAGGGTAACGAGAGGGCGGACTGCCTCGCGAGGGAGGCCGCACTGAAGAGTAAACGAAGGCCGGCGTACGACCTGTGTCCGGTCTCGTTCGTCAAGCGGTGCATTCGCATGCGCTCGCTTGACGAATGGGACCAACGATACAGGGAAGGTGCGACGGCTGGAGTTACCAGGCTGTTCTTCCCTGGAGCCATTGACGCTTATAAAACCCTGAGGAAGGTGAGCCTTGAGGGTGTGATGACCCAGGTCTTAACGGGGCACGGTGGATTCTCCGAGTACTTGCACCGGTTCAAGCGCAAGGAGAGCCCATCGTGCATTTGTTCCAGCAAGGATGAGGATGTCCCGCACGTTCTGC
This sequence comes from Synanthedon myopaeformis, assembly GCA_944738685.1. Taxonomy (NCBI): domain Eukaryota; kingdom Metazoa; phylum Arthropoda; class Insecta; order Lepidoptera; family Sesiidae; genus Synanthedon; species Synanthedon myopaeformis. The sequence continues at coordinate 122,878 of OX122914.1, forward strand.
TGGAGTGTCCGGTCTTCGCCAAGGAAAGGATGGAGCTAGAGTACGAGATGGATATGGAAGTGTGCCTAGCCAATCTTAGTGCGATGATCGCCGGTAGCCAAAAGGAAAAGTTCATGGAATATTGTAAAAAGGTTGTGACTAGGGTGATTGAGAGAAACAAAACGTGAGCAACAGTCTAGGCTTTAAATATATATTATACATAAATGTTTTAACTTATACAATGTTTTAAATTTTAAAAATACCTCTAATTATATCGTTTTATATTGTTAAATTTAAATGTAAATTGTTTTATAGTAGTTAATATTTTAAATTGTAAATAATGTTGATATTTATTTTAAATTGGTAATTATTACTGTTTTAGACTATTGGTATTTTAATATGTTAATTTATTCGTTTTAATTATTGTAATTTGAAAATTGTTTATTGTGTATAATATGAAGATGGTGTACAGTTTATTCAATCCCTAGTCAATAGCAATTAAGAAATGAAATAGAATAAGGATAGTGTAGCAGAATAGGATAAGTAAGGGTATAGGCGGGAGTCCCACCCGCAGAGTATGAATGAGGATGGATACAAGAAAGACACAGTATGAAGAATGAAAGTATGAGTAGTAAAAATGCGAGAACTGGTATGGAAGAGAAATAGTAAACATAGGCTACGACCCTGCGTCGAAGGGATGAGCATATTATAATAAAAAAAAAAAAAAAAAAAAAACCTAACCTAACCTAACCTAACCTAGGATGAAAACAAAACGTGAATTGTACCTATTTAGAATTAAAATAGTAACCAATTATGTTATTTATTGAGTGAATATGTTAGTTGTTCTAGGTATTTTTGATCTCATTTGTTGATTCATTTATAATTAATTAATCTCTCAAATATTGAACTTTCCCTCATGGTACTTGTTCGCTAATCAACAGGAAGGCAAAAAAAAAAAAAAAAAAAAATTGTTTTTTAATAGCCTTCCTGTTCGCTCAATGCTACTAAGTAATTTTATTAAGGCCACGTTCTGCTAAATGCTCTTTTGAACTTTCCCTGTCGGTATTCGTTTATCGGACTTGCCTATATTTTTTTTTTTATTTCCTTCCTGTTCGCTTAATGCTACTAAGGAATTTTATTAAAGGGCATATTTTTTTTATTGCCTTCCTGTGTTTAATTTTTTTTTTTTTTTTTTACTGAACCGCAGTTGCTTTTTTTCTCTTTTCGAGGTTTATGTCATCGCTGAGCTGGCCTTCTTAGGACACCTTCGTTATTCCTTTATAGAGATGTACCGCGCCCGTCAAACTCCTCGCTCCTCGAGCGCCACTGCACTCTTGTAACGAAACACCGTGCGCATACCGATTGGATCGTTAGCGCACCGCCTCCACCCAATTATGAATAAATGAAAATAGTGGTTTTTCAGCGACGACCGCGAACGATCTCCCACTGATGTTACACCTCTCTCCTTACAATACCAGACTAGAGTCAAGCTCAACAGGGTCTCCAAAGCCCGTTTCTCTTGGCTGAGAGAATCTAGTTAATTCATTCATGCGCGTCACTAATTAGATGACGAGACATTTGGCTACCTTAAGAGAATCATAGTTACTCACGCCGATTATGCGCTCGCTTGAATTTCTTCACGTTAGCATTCAAAAGCATTGGGCAGAATTCACAATGCGTCAAAACCCGCGAGTTCCATCGCAATACTTTGTTTTATAGTTTGAGAATAGGTTGAGGTCGTTTCGGCCCCAATGCCTCCAATCATTCGCTTTACCGGATGAGATTATTTCAATTTGACGCCAGATATCCCTGAAGGAAACTTCTGACGGGTCCCATCTTCTAGATGGTTCGATTAGTCTTTCGCCCCTATACACAGTTCACTATACCGTCCGGCTGCCTGTCAGCTACCGTCATCGGTCCAACAGTAGACGAATTAACGACTACCGCCAAACTCCCGACGCGGCGCCGCTTAGACATACACCGAACGGGTCGCGATTTATTACTTGGAGAGAAGTGCACGCCGTCCGCGAACGTCGACGCGGGTGCAGCATGTAACCCGTTGATTAATCCACCGGGTGCAACATTGCGAAACACCTTCGTTCGTACGCCGCGCACAACAACAACAAATCTTTCCGTTCATTTATTCATTCATTCTGGTTTCGTAGGTTTACCCCTGATCAGTTTCACACTGTTGAAAGCTCTTCCTCAAAGTTTTCCTTGAGGTTCAACGTAGGTCAAATATATCCTGCAGTAGACAACATGACCATGGTCAGCGAGCCAAGTGCTCCACCATCCAGGGTAATTAAATACTTTAAGACAATAAGAAAAAAAAAATTACCGCTCTATGATTGCAAGACTAGATGGTACGGATTTTCACCAATCTCTGCGTCTTAAATATTTATTAACGTGATGTTGTAACGTCTCGATTAACACAAACACGTTAATGATCTTTCCGCAGATTCCCCTACGGATACTTTGTTACGACTTTTACTTCCTGTATATGATCAAGTTTGGTCAACTTCCCAACGACGCCGACGGCCGTGAAGCCACCGCGTGTCCGAAGACCTCACTAAAATCATTCAATCAGTAGTTGCGCCGATTGAATCATAGCCGCCGGTCCCTCGAAGAATGATTTGTATACACAGCGAATTGAATCACTGCGCATATTAGTCTCGTTCGTTACCGGAATTGAGATTGGCCATTTATTGTTAGAACTAGGGCAGTATCTAAACACCTTCAAACCTCTAAATTTCGTTCTTGATTTATGAAAACACACCTTTGGCAAATGCTTTCGCTGTTGTTTGTCTTGCGACGATCCAAGAATTTCACCTTTTAGGTCGCAATACGAATGCCCCCAGATATCCCTTTATTAACCATTACCTCGGAGTTCTGAAAACCAACAAAATAGAACCGAGATCATATTATTCCATGCACGAAATATTCAAGCAGCTTTTTGAGTCTGCTTTGAGCACTCTAATTTAAAGTAAAATTGCCGGCCCAACTCGATAATCACTGAGCGCACCGTGATAGGTTTTACCGTCGCGGCGCACCGACAATATGGCTCTGCAAACGTGTCAGTATCACCGCAAATGCGATACACCGCGACAGCGCGCAGCACAAATGCAACTACGAGCTTTTTAACGGCAACAATTTTAGAATAGACTTGTCAGACTTGTCCTCCAATTGTTTATCGTTAAAATATTTTAAGCGTACTCTCATTCTGATTACAAGGCCTCGTAAGAGTCCCCGTATTTATATTTTTCGTCACTACCTTCCCGTGCCGGGAGTGGGTAATTTGCGAGCCTGCTGCCTTCCTTGGATGTGGGTATCCGTTTGTCAGGCTCCCTCTCCGGAATCGAACCCTGATTCCCCGTTACCCGTGACAACCATGATAGTCGCAGAAACTACCATCGAAAGTTGTTACGGCAGACATTTGAAAGATCAGCACTCATCCCATCACTGGTCAGAGTTATGATTGCATGTATTAGCTCTAGAATATACCAGTTATCCAAGTAACCGAAGTAAGGTCTAAGAAACTGTTACTGATATTATATTGAGTCATTAGCGGTTTCGACTTAATACGGCATGCACTGTGAGACATGCATGGCTTAATCTTTGAGACAAACATAAAACTACTGTCAGTATCAACCAGGGAGCAATGTGCTGAATGCTCTAACACAATTAGTTTACGCATCTCCCGCACGATCGCTCTCGGTATGAACGTTCGCAATGGACAGTTGCTTTTCACATCACAGGGCCACAGATAAGATTGTAAAACCCAGATTTTGTAAAACGCTCTCGAATGCGGCACGACAAACGAAACACGCCCGGGGACAGAGAGTATCAAAAGAATCCTCTGTTAAATAGATACACCACACAACGAGTGCGGAAATCTCCGATAAACTCAAAAATTTTTATTTTGAGCATTCGCGCTCTGTTATTAAAGTAACAGAAGTGCGAACCATCAACTGGACAAGCGATACCATTGTGTTTTCGAAAGACGAAACATTTACTGCGTGGCGCTTGCTGCGCCACGCGCAGAAGCACACACAATAAATTTAAAAAAAATAACATCGAATATGACGACAACTCAGCCCCGAAACAAACGACACACGAAGCGAGTCAGTCGTCGTTTGTTCGGAACAGATAGTGTGATTTGATTCAATTTTTAGGCGGATTCATATTATTCTTCTATTAAAATATACAATCAGTTACCCCAGTGCACTCAGGGAATTTACCGGGAAATTTATTTAAAATAAAATTGACCATATGGCTATTAGACCAATGTTTTTATTTTTTTAACTTTTTATTTTTTTCATCTTATATAATTCTTAAAGTAGATATTGTAAGATGATTTTACACGCCAGAAGTACATAAGTTTGCATATTCAAAGTAATAACTGGTTACCGAGACCCATGTTACTTGAAATATAAATGTCTTGAATTTGAAAAAAATATATAATTTGAGCGCCTTCGATTTCAGCTCTCGAAAACACATATACGATTGCAGCATACTGAAAATATAACGTTTCAATCCCACAAAATATCTAGGGTAACTGATGAATAATTAGCTCGCAGGTTTGCTCCGCCCCGCCCAAAACCGTTGTTTTTTGTATACGACCGATTCGTGTTTTCAAAACGCGAACATCGACAATAACAGCTTCACCCCGCCAAAACCGCTGTTCCTGTATTCAACTGATATGTGTTTTCAAAACGCGAACATCGACAGTAACATCTCCCCGCCAACACCTTTGTGTATTCGACAGATTCGTCTTTTAATAACGCGAACACCGACAATAACAGCTTTGCCCCGCCAAAACCGTTGTTCCTGTATTCGACTTATTCGTCTTTTCAAAACGCGAACATCGATAATAACAATTCCTCCCGTCTGTAAAGGATAACAGGATATTTTAACGACGATGTTCTGAGCCCCGGAACAACTACATACGTATCGCCTTTAACGGAGAACATAAGAATGGATTCTTTTAATGCAGGTCTTATCACTTTGAGGTGTACCTAATGGTAATAAAATAAATCTAAGAAATTTAAAAAAAAAACTTGGAAACGGCTAAGCCGATTTTTAATGCAGTTTTCACCGATGTATATTGTAGCAAGCTTTGTATTTTTTTCCTTAGGACCGTTTACAAAATAAAAAAAAAAAAAAAAAAAAGTTAGGTTATTAATTAAAATAATACCGTAAACTAGGCAACCGAAGTCGCGAACACCTCTACTAAAGTATAACTTGTAAGCTACCGTTTAACAAATATTTACGGTTAAGTTTGATGTGATTTTTTTTTACTTTATTAAAGTAAATATGATGAAGTGGATGGTTCGGTGTAAAATGACCTTATGCTACTATAGAGTCGTCGAAACCATCTCTGCGTCTTAAATATTTATTAGCGTGGTGTGTAAGTCTCGATACAAACACGTCGACAATGAAGCGCACCGGATCCGGATTCCAAAACACGTAAACGTCGACAATGACAATTCTGCCCGTTTCAAAACGCGAAAATCATCAAAGGCGACTACTGAGCCCCGAAACAAACGACGAAGCGCCTTCGACCGGGAACAGATAGTTTTGTTTCTTTTCAATAAAGTTCGTGCTCTGGATTCCGTCTTTAGAAACGTGTATTTATAAGAAATATGCTTTTTAAACAAGTTCCATACATTTTGTAGAAGTTTATCAAAGATGCATATAGAAATGTAGTTAACGCATTTCTCCGAAACGCATCCCCGTTTTTGATTCCGGATCTGGATCCCAAAACACGAAAACGGATTGTTTTGTTTCTTTTGCTTATGCTTTTTGAACAAGTTCCATACATTTTGTAGATGTTTATAAAATGTTTATAGAAATGTAGTTAACACATTTCTCTGAAACGCATCCCATTTTTGTATCCGGATCCGGATCCCAAAACAAGAAAACTTCGACTACAACTCAGCCCTTTTCAAAACACGAACATCATCAAAGACAGACTAATGAGCCCCAAAACAAACAACGAACGAAGCGCCTTCGATCGGGAACAGATAGTTTTGTTTCTTTATCAATGTGTACAGAAAAGTTGTTAACAGATTTCTCTGAAACGCATCCCATTTTTGTATTCGGATCAGTTATCCCAAAACTAGAAAACCGACTACTACTCAGCCCTTTTCAAAATGCGAACATCGTCAAAGACGACAGCTACTGTAAATACTTCGACTTTAGACGGCGCGTATTGATAAAAAATCATTCTAAAAACATATTTCTTAACAACCCAAAAATAATGTTTACAAATTTATGACGCTATGAAGTTTTCACTTGTGACGTGCACTTACAAATGACTTTTTATTAACATTTTTATTTTCAAATAAAAATATCTTTTTTGCTTGTTGTTGTGATAAAAAGTAGGTAATTTAGCTACCAATAAAAGTCTTAAAAATCATTTCAATCGCTTAGGAAAAAATGTTTGTTTACGCGTTGTTTGGCTGGCCTTGCTTTGAGTTGCATGTCTTCATTTAGCATTTTTAGGTGAATAGGTTTTAAAATGAGCGTTCGTTTAATATAAGAACAAACGATTTCCGTGTCTGGAATTTTGTTTCTGTATGCGTCTTACCGCTTGGTCTTCGGACGGAGGGTCATTCTCAGGCTCATTCGTCAAATCAAATAACGCTCCTTAACCTAACAGCAATCATTATACGGACACTCCTCATTCTTGAATTCTTTTTTTGTATTTTTTTACAGGAAGCGGCTGATCCTGATTGAGATTAAATGTTCCTGGTCTAAATTTTTTTATGAACATGTATTGATTGTGTTGACAAAAAACATAGGGTTAGTTCAGGTTTTGAGGTCCAGTTAAAATTATAAGAGCCTCTATATTTCTGACCAAAAAAAGGGCTCTTCATAGATTGAGGAGCTCTTCGAATGAGGTCAAATATTCTCTTATTTGCCCTCTTTGGTTTTCTTCGTTATCCTTTCCGCCGATCTACGCCGTGTAGCACAACACATCTCTCCGTTTATTTCATTTCAGGTTCCGTGTAGGTTTTTACCCCTGCGATCGGGGTTTCACACTCTATTGATGACGGCTCTTCCTCAGTCTTCTGTTTTGAGGTCAGCGAGAATCTCACCACCCCGTCCAATTTGTTTTTATTTAAGACAATAAGAAAACAAATTATTAAAAAATTACCGCTCTACGATTGGAAGACTCGAGACGGTGCAGATTTTCACCAATCTGCGCGCCTTATATAATAATATTTCTTAACGTGATATGTACACAAAAAGTCTCTTTCGCTCACAAACACGAAATGATCTTTTCGCAGATTCGCCCCCTACGGATAATTATTACGATTTTTACTTGCTCTAAAAATTTAGTCTAATGATATAGTCCGGTCAACTTCCCAACGACGCCGACGGCCGTAAAGCCTCCGCGGGCCGTAAGACCTCACTAAATCATTTAATTGGTTTATTATAAGTGTTCCTGGGCCTGGTGAGATTTCCCAGTGTTGTTTAGAAAGGTGAAAAAACCTGCACTGGTGGTGCTTTTGCCTCCCCGCTCAGCTAAGCCAAAAAATGAAAACATCGACAATGACAACTCCGCCAGTTTCGAAACGCGAACACAGAGAATATCATCAAAACTATTACTAAGCCCCGAAGAAACAAATGACAAACGAAACGCCTTTTGATCAGGGAAAGATATTCTCACTGCAATTCCCGTTCCTTAATTTCGTATTTCCAAAACATATATACGGTTGCAGCGTACTGCAAATATAACTTTTTAGTTTCACGAGCAGTTCATAAAATGTCCTCAAAAAATATTATTTGTCGTCTTTCTATATATCATTTAATTACTCTATTTATTACAAAACAATAAAACATTTATGTCATTATTTGAAATTGTCTCGAATAGTTGCGCATGCTAGGTTTCATACTGTCGTGCACGTAGCAAATATTGAAGCATTTTAAAAAATATGCGACGCACAAAGCGCCGTCACAAATTCACAATATGGAACGGATAGTGTTTCGACTTTCGATACATACATGGGGCATGCCAAAAGTGCTCTTTACTTCATAATTTTATACTGAAAGCTATACACACCATCGTAAACACTGACTATTTAGTGATAAATTAAAAAATTAAAAATATTTAAATTTCATTAAAATTTGTTCCTAATAAACTAATCTCTACAAAATATTTTTATTACTAGGTAGTTATTTTTCAAGTGGTTTAAACGCATGGAAATGTGTATACATGCTCGAGGTTACTTTGAAAAGATAGATATTAGTAATAAATAATAAATAATAATAAATACAAATACAGGGGTCTAGGCTCCGAATATGATTTTGTCCCATTCGGTGTAGAGACCCTTGGTCCGTGGGGTCCTAGCGCTATAAGTCTTTTTAAGGAAATAGCAAAAAGGTCGACATCACAGGAGACCGAAGAGTTGGCAGCTACCTTGCAAAAAGAATTAGTCTAGCTATTCAAAGGGGGAACGCTGCCAGTATCTTCGGAACCTTGCCTAAAGGGACTCTTTTTAATAATATATTTTAGTTATTATATTATATTTTTTAAGGTTTTTAGTTTTAGGTTCACTGTTCTAGTATTTTTTATTTTTTATTTCTGTATAAATATGAAGAATTATATAATAACTAATTAATCCAATGTCAATAAACTATTTAAGATATTTAATAAATAATAATTAGATATTATAATTTTTGAGTATCTAGTTCTTTTTGGCATACGGCAGTTGCAGAATACTGAAAATAACACGTTTTAGGTTACATGAAAATGTTGACATATGGATATATTTATATTAGATATGAAACGGATACCGCTAAATAAAGGGCCTATCCGGCAGGATAGGAAATGCGAATATTTAAAAAAAAATAACATATTTAAAAAAATTAAACCCAGATTTTGTAAAACGGTCTCGAATGCGGTATTTGTACGACAAACGAAACACCCCCGAGGACGACGAGTGCGGAAATCCCGATAAAGTCAAAATGTGTGTATTTTGAGCGTTCGTGCTTATTAAAGTAACAGAAGTGCGAACATCAACTGGACAAGCGATACCAGTGTGTTTTCGAAAAACGAAACTTACGCACGCGCAGAATGAGCGCAACATCACGTCTCTAAACGCGAACATCGGCAACGACGACTACTCAGCTCCGAATGAAACAAACGTTGTCGCTCGTAGCCGCGCCGCGCAGAGCGCATACGATAGATTTTAAAAACACGAACATCAAAGACGACTACGTCGCTGCCGCGCCGCACAGTGCGCACACGACAGATTTTTAAAAACACGAACATCAAAGACGACTACTGAGCTCCGAAACATACGATGCACGAGGCGTGTAGTCGTCGTCGCTGCTGCGCCGCGCAGAGCGCCACGATAACTTTTAAAAACACGAACATCAAAGACGACTACTGAGCCCTGAAACACACGACGCACGAAGCGCCTTTTTGTTTCTTTATCAATATGTGTATAGAAATGTAAACATATTTCTCCGAAACGTATCTCACATTTTTGTATCCGGATCTCAAACGAAAACTTCGTCTACAACTCAGCCCGTTTCAAAACGCGAACATCATCAAAGACGACAACTGAGCCCCGAAAAACAAACGATGCACGAAGCGCCTTCGATCGGGAACAGATAGTTTTGTTTCTTTTCAATAAAGTTTAATCCATTGCAATGTTCGTGCCTTTCATTTCGTATTTCGAAACATGTGTATTTATAAAAAAACGAGCTGACCCGCAAACTTAGTACCGCCTCAGGGAGAATAAAAATCGGTTTCATACAAAATGTATGAGAAAATGAATTTTCTGCACATATTTTTTTTTTCGTGAATATTTTTTCAAAGTTTTAATAGTTATTCTTCTATTCGGGATGGAAACAAATTCAATAAAACAAAGATCATAAAAATCGGTTCAGCCGTTCTCGAGTTATAAATGGTGTAACTAACACGACTTTCTTTTATATATAAAGATATGCTTTTTAAACGAGTTCCATAAATTTTGTAGATATTAATATCATCAAAAATGTGTATAGAAATGTAGTCAACGCATTTCTCCGAAACGCATCCCATTTTCGTATCCGTAAACATAACACGAAAACGTTGACAATGACAACTCCGGCCGTTCAAAACGCGAAAGTCATCAAAGACGACAACTGAGCTCCGGCACAAACGACGCACTAAACTCCTTTGATCGGGGACAGCTAGTGTTTCATGTCTTCCCAATATAATAATCCTTTTGGAATTTTTGCTCCTTGAATTTCGCTTTCATAAACATAATATAGGTTGCAGCGTACTGCAAAATTAAATATAACTGTACGCCGCTTTAAAATTATGATAATAAATTATTTGAATTTGTTTATTGTAATAACTTCATAATTTTTTTCATGTTTTCGAAAATAGTTTTCGAAGAACACGCCAGATACTTAATGACTTTTATAAGCGAATTTTTGTTAAATTGGGTGTTTTAATAAAATACAACTTGTTTATTATAAAATATAATAAATAAAATCCGGGATTTGCTCGGGATGCAATATTTAATAGACACAAACCTTCCTCGTGTATCCCTCTTGTACGATCTTTCGTACATTATATTAACAAAGAAAAGCCAGGATGAAATTTATGTTAAGGAAATTAGCTTACTAAGCGGATGGAACCATCCCACTAGGAAGTAATATAAAGACACGTAGTGTTTTATTTGTACCAAATATACAAGGAAATTATAGTTAAATAAGAGCACGTATGTACCTTTTCTACCTGCTAACAAATAAGTTAAGAATATGTAAACTGTTATTATAAAATTCATGGTCGAAACGTGGAAATTTATGTAGAAAGTATTTAGTGTTCTCAAAATTGTCAAGTGGATTATATCTAACAATAGTTGGTAATCTTGGTAGACAAGTATCAAATTATCCTTGATACTCGGGGTCACTCAATTTAAAAGTTTAATTGTAACAAGACGTGTTAACTATCTATATATGTGTCTATAAGTGTCATTAGTAAAATTATTCCAAAAAAGAATTGGTTTAATTGCATCCCTAGTGCACTTGCGTTAGAAATGAGTTAACAAGTCAAGGTAAACAATTAGACAACTTTTATGTAAGGTTTTTCCAACCCCTAACACCTCTTTCCATTAATGAAAATCGTATCAAAATCCATTGCGTGGTTTAGGTTAGACCAAGGCGAATAGGTTAGAAATATTTTTTTCTACTTATATAAAAGCTAAGGTACATAATTATCTATTTTAGCTGGGTAAGTTACAAGTGCGGGTTTTCTATAACATCCACATTCAGTGTATTTTTATAAATACTTAATTTAATTATTATGAATGTTGAAGTATTGAAATAATTTTATTGAGCGCCATCTGTAGCCCATTTTGAGTAACTCAGTTGCAACGCCCAAGTTGAAGGATATTATTATTTTTGGTACTAAATAAAATTATGTGTTGAAGTTTGTTTACGCACGAATTGTCTAGATGGCGTTGTGAGTAGCTTAGGTGCAGTTCATCTTCTAATATATAAAATTCTCGTGTCACGATGTTCCTTCCCATACTCCTCCGAAACGGCTTGACCGATCCTTATGAAATTTTTTATGCATATTCAGTAAGTCTGAGAATCGGCTACTATCTATTTTTCAAACCTCTAAGTGATAAGGGGTGTCCACCCCAAAAATTTTTTTTTATGGCATAACAACGTTTGCCGGGTCAGCTAGTAATTATACATAATTACCAACATTAGTAATTATAATTTCGGGGTATAAGTATAAAAAAAATGTATGAAGTTATTGTAATAAATGGTCACTGTAAGATACGTCGTGTTTGTTTTTATATTTGTCACTTTTTAATAAGATATCACTACTGTGTCTGTAACGATCGAATCAGAACAAACTTTCAAGTACGAGCCCTAACATAGTTATTAAAAAACAATAAGAAGATGGTATGAGATTGTATGGATGAATGGTCTAGCAATAGTTTGCTTATTTTTTACACATATGAAATTTTAAAACTATTAATTTTTAAAGTTATTTATTAGAATTTAAGTTTTTAAATTTGATTTTTAAAATATGGGTTTTCATTTTGTAATATTATGTGTAAATATAAAGATATTTAGGTATATACTTATAGTAAATTAATGTATTATTTGATTGTCCTCATTAATGCTTCAGGCATTAGATGGCGTTCTGAATCATAATTTTCATTTTAAATGTAAAGCATTATAAATGTAAAGCATTTCATTGCGTATTCATTCATACCTACATACCATTTATTTTGTGAATTTTAATTTCAAGCAAATTAATAATTATGTAGCATAATTATAAAAAAAAACAATAATTAAAATTTGTCCACGTGTTATTGTTCTATTATTATAGTAATTTTAAATTAAAAAGGAGGTAATGTACTATAAACTTAACATTTTTTTTTATCTAAATAGGAAAAATAATCCAAGAGTTAGAGCGAGATTTTCAGAATTAGTAGTAATATTTCGTAATCAAGAAAAATTACAATTTAAGCGGATTTACCCTTTATTTGTTTTTATCGATAAATTTGGGTGAACTTGGTCATGTTTTCTTCAGAGCAAGTGTACAGTGTAAGTGTAAAGTTGGGGCATGCAGTGTATAGAAAAGATAAAGATTAAGATGAAGTCCACGCGAAGTCGCGGGCACTACTTAGTATACAGTAAAAAATATTTTCATTTACGGTAACCCTAAAGAAAACCCTAAGGGGTGGATTAATAAATATTCTGTCAGTCAATTAGTGAAACCCTTTGATTTAGTGGTGGGCGGTGCTAATTAGCTGGTACGACGTAACGTGCTTATTAAACCCATTCGAACTATAATTAACTCGTTACGGCGTCACATCGCCGGCTCATACATTCATAACGATTCACTTCTTTAGTCGAAAGGGTTGAACATTAGTAGAGTGAGAGATGCACAGGTCACTGCCGTTGGCGAGCCAAAGTGTGGTACCGCACCTGCGCTGCCTGCGCTGGTGCGGCTTCTGCCAGCTGGGAGGCGACTCGCCCACCTTCGGCCGACTCGCCCACAAAGCTTACTGCGCTCTCGTTCTGTCGGCCACTTCCGCTTACCTGCTACAGGAAATCGCCTTCGCCTATCAGGTCGTCCCATCATTGCTCTCAGTTCCTCGGATAGATGTCGATTTGGATTTTTCATTTATTATTTTTACATAAGTTCCTACAATATATTTTTCATACTTATTTTATGCCATTTTAGCATTCCCATTTTCAAAAATAAAGTAAACCTTATTAGGATTACAAAAACCTTTATGCCTTAAATAGTATGATAAATAAACAACCTTCATTTATATTCGATCAGTTTTTAATGGTCAAGGGGTAATAAATAGATAAATTATTTCTATATAATTTTAGGTAATACTTAAAAAATGAGAATGTTTCAGGCGCGCAACGACATGGAGAAGCTAGCTCGCGTGATGTTCCTGCTGCTGTGCCACGTGACGTCGTTGCTCAAGCAGGCCGTCTTCTACGTGCGGGCGGAACGAGTCGATGCCATCATCAAGGGACTGGCCGGTGAGAACTTAACTGACGGACCACGCCGCGCCGGGCCTGTCTCGGCGTAGTCTGATCCGCGGGAAAGCATGCCGTGGGACCGCCGCACTATGTGGGTAAATGAAAAAGCGAAGCACATAAATGACAGTGGCGTATCTACTCAGACCCGGCGTATAATTGTTCGGGATGGGAGCAGTCTACGGCGCTGCGAGAGACGGCGAGGAGGTCGGCATTGGTCCAGCGGCTGTACTCCGGCACCGCGGTTATCACTTGCACCCTCTGGATCTCCTTCCCCATCATGTATCGCCTGCAGGGAGTGCAAGTGGAGTTCCCTTTCTGGATACACTTCGACGTCAACCGCTCTCTGCCAGGGCGAGTACATCGACGTTCATTAAAGATAATTCTCAACAGCGTCACGTTATATGTATATGACTATAAAAATCCGTTACAGCTTCGTCGCGATGCTGGCGTATTCGTACTACATCACCACGCTCGTGGGAATCGCAAATACGACCATGGATGCATTCATTGGGACTATATTGTTCCAATGCAAAACTCAAATGAAAATATTGAGGTGAGTACTCTACTGCGACAAATACATTATGTACATAAGTCTGCTACCTTTCATCAGCAGTTTCAACTACGTATTCATTCATTCGTAAGTTCATTCGCAGAATGAACTTGGAGTCGCTGCCCGAGAGAGCTTACGAGGAGGCTGCCCACTGCGGCCGCAAATACGAAACCACTTTAATGAAGCTTTTCATCGAATCCTTGGAGCACTATTCGAAGATTAATCAGTTAATTAATATTTTCATTTTTTCTTCTCTCTTCATCTAATTGATTGGCCTGGTAAAGCCAACGTAGAGTTTTATTCTTTTTACGGAGAAGTTAGAAGAGAAACTAAAAAATGTTGTTATTTTGTCTGTACGTATTGTTTTAAAAATATAAGTTGTAAGTTAGAATAATAACTACCAGCGATTTAGATCAATAGGAAGAATATGAGTGGAGGAAGAATAAAACATAAACAATGTTATTTTAAAAACTTAATTTATAAATATAAGGATAGCTATAATATTGTGATGTGGTGTACAGCACGACTCGCCTGCTGCAAGACACGTTTGGAAGTGCGATTCTGGTGCAGTTCGCGATCGGCGGGTGGATTCTGTGCATGGCAGCTTACAAGCTCGTCAGCGTGAGTACCCACTTGCTCCCTTCAAGAGCGCCATTAAATGTTAAAAATATATATTTTATCTATTTTTATTTTAAATAATTTTCTAATAGGAACCATATTCTTGAAATATGTAGATCAGTATTTTACATGATGAGGTATTTTAAATGATGAGGAAATGATGAGGAATACTTGAAATAAATTGCTATTAGTATTTTATAATAAATAATAAGAAAATGTCAAGGAAGATTTAATTTGTCACTTATGTATCGATCGCTCGGCCCAGTTGGAGATATTGAGCGCAGAGTTCGCGTCCATGGTGCTGTTCATGATATGCATCCTGACGGAGCTGTTCCTGTACTGCTACTACGGCAACGAGGTGACGGTGGAGAGCCTACGACTGACGCAATCGGTGTACGGCATGCGGTGGCTGGCCACGCCGATGGGCTTCCGCCGGGCGCTGGTGCTCACCATGGAGCGAGCCAAGCGGCCGCTGTGCCCTGTCGCCGGACGCATCGTGCCTCTCTCGCTCGACACCTTCGTCACCGTACGATACACCACCTTTGATACATCTCACGACACGCGCCAGACGTTTGAAGATCATCATCATTGAAATGTGGTATATTGTTACTTCGGTGGTCTTTCCATGGCATGGTAACCTTGACTTGGTGCTGCAGCATCAATTACCCTGTAGAATAACCAACTCCCCAACAACTTACAGCAGACATTGCGTGTTTGGGCTTAATAGAAAATCGAGGGTTAGTTTATAATTTTAATTATAGCTAGTATACTTTACTTTTCAGATTATCAAATCATCGTACACATTTTACGCTGTGTTGCGACAAACTAAATAAATAATTTTCTACAGAGTCTACTATTTCTTTCCTTTGTGTATCATCTAATGACAATAATATAATCCTTACATCTGCACTGTATTGTATAATTGCATCCTTTTTGTATAAACTAATGACGTTGTGCGAGTTTAATATTTGATAGAATGGAATATTAAAGATAATTTAGTTGGGGTGACACAAAGAGCGGTCGGCGGCGTTCCGGGAAATTTTACTGTTGGAGGTAATGAAAAGAACTCATGAATGTTGGCTGTAAAATGAAGCGTCTCATAAATCGAGAAAAAGAAGTGGGGTGAGACAGAGGAGATCTCCATACATTTGCACACCGCGAAGATCTTTTTGAGTGTTTTATTTTTAGAAAAACGACCCTTTATTAAGCGCGAGCAAAGCCGTAAATATAAAGCCATTGAGAGCAAAGCATATAAATTTCATTTATGTTCAACGAATTCTTATATTGCAGATAGCAACAAAGATCTGATGAACGGACACATTTCCCAGTGGGTCGTATCTCTTAGTTTAGTTTATCGATTTCATGTGGTTTAGAAATAAGGATCGCTTGATCTAATGGCAAAGAAAAATATCGTTACGACACTTGACACAATTTGCAAATTATGCAATCCGTAGTTTTATAACACGATAGATTCGTGGTGCATTTATCTCAAACTTCCTTTTTTAAAAAAAGAAGCCGTACGTGGTCTCGAGGCGACCAAATATGACCGATATTCCGTCCACGTTGACAAGCGCACAAGTGTGTTATTATAAATAGGTAATTGTATGTATGGGTTTGGATCGCCTGGCCCTTCGTCAAAATGCTTTTACGCGTTTTAATATGTATGACGCCACTTCACTTCGTTTTGCCATAAAATGGGTACAGCCCGCTAACGAACACCCATTCAAATGTCCACTCTTATCAACCCTCATCCACTACACCAGAAGCGCACGCTCTCCATCTTTTTTATTATAACTACCAACACGTTTCTAGATATATATTATACTATTACATACCTAGATAAATTGTTTGGCTGGAAATTAATAAAATTCGTAGGCAAAATGTGGAAAAGCATAAAACCTGCAACAAATGGCAATAATGAGATTGCCATAACGTTTTCATATTTGCGATCACGTTGTAAACCACTTGATAGGTATCGTTATTAAAACTGCCTTACATTCTTAGAAGAAAAAGAAAAAGAAGAAAAACAAATATGTTGTTAAATCAAAATTTAATCGAAGTCGGTATAGTTACGCGGATAAGAGTAGATAATATTATGTCATTTGGGAGAACTAATGTTTCAAATTATTGTAAACCGGAGTTGATTTTGAGACAAATATTAAGATAGAAGTGTTGATAGAATGCTACATTTACTTGCTTCAAGATATCAATAAAAGGCTTAATCTCATTACAAGTTGAGAGTACAATGAGAGATATTCATAGTATTCGCTGGCTGTCGGTTTGAATGAGAGCTGTCGCAATATCGTTGTGGGCAAATATTGACTCGAGCCGCTCGACGGAGTTTCGCTCGCTCTTCGCGACTTAATTAAATTCCTAATCATTTCCTCTCTGTCTACTCGGGCTCACTAATAACTGTTTACGAAACATAAATAGGATAACGCGATGTACGCGGGCTCATCCCGTCTTGTCAGAGACCGGATGTGGTTGTATAGACCTTTATCTACGTGTCAATTTGTCGGAAAATTAAATTACCGCTTACGCTCAGTATTTTTGTGAGCTGTGTCATCTTGTACTTTTCTATACACTGAAACTTGTGTTTACAAATTTTATTTCTACTTGCTATTCAACGCAATATACTCGTATGTGAGTGAGTAAGAGATTCCAGAGCCCATTTTACTATTTCTTCTTAATCGTCATCTCAACCGTAGGACGTCCAATGATCAACATCGGCCTCCTCGATAATTTTCCAATAGGATCGGTCAGGATCAGACCGGATCCAGCTTCCTTAATACTATTAGCGCGTATATAGTGTTGCTGTGTATAGTGTTGCTCGTGTTATAGGCGACGGTGGCCACCTGCCACTATCGAGTGGCCGTCAGTATGTCGAAAACCTTTACATAAATCTAGATTTTGTTACAATTATTCATTCATAATTTCATTTTACTAAACAATATCACACCGAGAGACATAATACAGATAATAAAAGAAAGTCGTGTGAGTGAAAAATAAAAGAGGTAACATTAAAAAGTCAATAATTTAATAAACAAATTGATTTCAGTAAAAGTGGACACGGCGATCGTTTATTGTACTAGCTATTGAAATATTTATGTACAGGCTACAACGCCTCCTGCCGCTGAAACGCCAACACACCGAGCGCAGTCCCCGCAGCCTTGTATCTGCAACACGAACGCACCGTGAGAACGAACGTCGGCGACCCGATGCCTCATGCAATCTATGATATGCGCTATGCGGGTAACATCGCACGCATGCGGGGAATATCTCGAGGAAGCCAAGCTCGGGGATGGGGTCTCTATTTAGTTCCGGGCCTGATCGCTAACACGTTACCCAAATTGTCCTTTGTGATCCCTTGTATTTTATCATCTCCATTAGAATCGATGGCTTTATTGGAAAAGAAAAATAAATGTATACTAGTTGGCAAGTTTCATTTAAATGTAGTTTGAATAAATGTTGAAAAATACCTAACGGTAGGTCCCGAAGAGTGTCTGGTGTCACGCCGGCGGCGCTGCGGTGCTCTGTTGGGGTTCCTGGCTGCTCCCGTTCGTCCCAATGGTGGGATGTTTGTGGGGCCCACTGGTGGGACTCCACACGCGCTGTACGAGGAGGTGTCTTCCGCGCTGCACTCCACCGCCGGCAATGTGTCTGCGATACGAACGTTCGGCTCATTTTGTCACCTCGGATGTTTGTTACGAACTAGGCCGTAACTACATTCATTCACCTCAATTCAGCTTTTTTTCCATAGAAAACAGGCAGTTTTGCATGGAGATACGAGTATTGTGTTTGTGCCCGTTCAGATTTTAAGTGTCGATTCAGCTTTCACGCCAAACAGGCGATAACGAGGACAGGTGTGTTTTATAATAGGAGTAAGTGTAACAAGATAAGTTGGTGCGTATTAGCGTTACCCGAGAGATGGGCGGCCGGCAGACGGTAGAGCTCAGCGGCACACGCGGCGCAGGGAGAGCCGCTCGACTCGGAGTCGCTGTCGCGGAGTCCACCCGCGCGACCGTACTCTGCATCACTCATTAATTACAATCGGGGTTGCGAGCGACCTTCGTCCTTCGTCACTCATTCCGAGCACAATTAACGAGGGTATCCGCTCGTAAACTCAAAATATACTGGCGCAGAGCGGTTACCTTGGACGGGATAATATAATTAAATTTGTATACGAAATATTGTGGATAATTTACTCTTACAATTAGAACTATTGTGCGGAACATAAAAGTCGGAGGTATTACAGGATATTAAGGGTCCGCAGTGACAAGGGTTAATATAATAATTATACATGCTCTAGTAACAAAATTAAAGTTGTTAATCAAATTCGTGATACCTAATATCATTTTAGACTCTAAATTGCAATTTAATATCCATATAGGCACTATTTCTTAAATGCTTTTGCTATAACAGCATTTAAGAAACTTGGATTAATTCTACGCCTAGGAAAACCCTAGGAAAAAGAAAACCCCTTAAACATACATTTACTTTAAAAGTATTATACTTCCCATTTGTACGTAGTATTTTGGAATTTGGAAGTATATGGAATCCACAATTAGAGAAGCATATAGCTGAATGGAAAAATACATAATAAATTCTTAATCATTTTTCCAACAATTTGAATTGAATTCTTATAAAAAGAAAATTGGCGAATTACTTTTGAAAAATTAATTTTATCACTTATAGAATATTCTCTTCTTTTTATTTTTTAGTGTTATAATAATTATTTTATTTTTAATTTAATAAATAAATGTAAAAATATAATTTTTATGATACTTTAGACCTATTTGTATATAATCTATAATATATATTTTTTAAGTTTATGGCTGTATGTAATCTAAATAAATAAATAAATAAATAAATAAATAAATAAAGCAACACTGTTCCGACTTTTCCGAACAAATGTGTAAAACACTTTGCAGACGCCAATAATTTCGTGGAGTAATAACTTGTTCTTTTGAATTTTATGATGATTTGTGTTTAAGCATGAGTACTGCCATTTAAATGACCTCGAATTGAATGCGCCCACTCGGCACAAGATTGGATGGGGGGGGGGGGGGGGGGTCGGGGGCGTCGGGGGTTGCAGACATGACAATGGCGAACAGCGCAGGAAATTGCGATCTCGTCCAATAAAACCAGAGCTAATGTCGTAACAGTGAGCTATTAAAGCACTACAACGAGTGCGCATATTGCATCCTATAAGTCTATCAACGTCACCGACGACAAATAAGTATGCACGTCGCCTTATTCTCATCAATCGAATATATTATATCCTGTAACATTTACAGTATTTGAAAACAATTCTTGGTATTTCGTACATACAAAAATATGGAAAAGCAATAAAAATAACAGCTTAATATAACAATAACTTAATATCATCCATAAATAATTATCATCCCGTGAATATCATCATCAATAAATAAAATAAATAAATACATCGATACAAAAAAAAAATTTGATTTCAGTTGAATTTAATGAAATTACTTTTTAACATTAAGATTATTTTATAATTTATAATTTATAAATAATCAATAAATAAAATAATCATCTATAATCATTTATAAATCATCAATAAATAAAATAAATAAATACATCCATACAAAAAAAAAAAATTTGATTTCAGTTGAATTTAATGAAATTACTTTTTAACATTAAGATTATTTTTTAAAAACTGTTATATTTAAAGTATATTTTTAAAGTATATTTTACAATTTTAAATGTTTATTTTCAAGTGTCAATCGCTACTTACTTAAATTTCGGTAGTCATGTAATTGCGTTAATTGATAATAACTCTTCAATACTTCATTTATTCTAGTCCCCGCCAAATGGCAATAAGAAATAGTGACAGGTAGAGTTAGAGGCTGCAGAGGAAATTGCGCCGAGCCAGAGCACGAAGGCGCTTCCAAATTTAATATAAAAAGGCTACTATGTTCAAAAAGTGAAATGATTCTGTTTTTTTTTTTTTATTTTTGCCTTTTAAAACCATTGTAAAATTAAAGTTTTTGTTTCACAATTACTCTAATAAACGTCTATTTTGCTCTTTGTCAGTCGATCTTAATGTACTGTATTTCTCGTTAGGGCGGATACTCTAAAACAACCACGATAGATATCGGAATATATCGGTCTTTAAAACATTGCTGAAAAAAACTTTAGATATTAGATCACTACAGATAATTAATATAAAGTCAGCAAAGTACCGGGCGTTCGAAAACTTTTTTTTTTGTGAAAAATTAATGCTCACAAAACAAGGTCTCGCAATACATCAGCACTATTACTTTTTGTAATAAGCATCAAACACGTTTATAAATTAACATTTTTAATTTCATAAGTATTTTATTTTTATGGCAATATCTACAAAAATAGAGAATTTACTAAAAATATATCAAAATTGAATCTGTTTCGTCAACGGTGTCTACTGGAGAAACGTTTCAGGAAACATACGAGAACATATTGGATTGAAATCGTTCTAAACTGAGTTCAATTTTACGACAAAGCTGTTAAGGCCGGTTAGGGCCATTAAAAACTGTCAGTAGTATCTTCATAAGGCTCTTTCATAGGGATTGTTTTAATTCTATTTATAAGAATATGAGAACTAGCTGGTGCTCTCGACATCGCCCGCGTCCGTTTTTCTTAGGTATCAAAACATCTATTCTTATTTATAAAATATTATCAAAAATAAGATATTACAGAAAAAGCATGTAGGTATTGTTATACATGTTATGTATCGTTGCTAGGCAACGCAACATTTGATGACATTTTTTTTATCAGTTGCTGGGCAACGCTTTTTTCGGCCACCGTTGACTTAGAATTAGTTAGGATAATGAATAGTGCAAAATCCTACCTGAGGAATGCCTTAGGAGATTCGGTCTATTCGGTGGCGCTCCCAAGTCAAGGTGCTCGGCGCGGCCGAAGGTTCTCAGGTGCAGCGCACAGGCGGACTCTGCTCGCGGGACACTCTCCTCCGCGGCGCCTCCGCCGGCCATACTGAACGTGGCGTACGGACTGATCTCGTGAAGATCGCCTGCGTAACGACCGATCATGTGTAATTCGACTCACATATATTATAGAGAGCGCGGAAGGCGAACGTCGTGCGTACCATCGAGCGGAGAGAGAGTCTTGGCGTTTCTCTTGCTGGGCTCGGTGGAGTAGAGCTGCGGGTGCGGACGGCGCAGCTGCGGCAGCGAGCAGTCGCGACGCAGGCACAGGGCCGCCCCTCGCCGGCGCACCAGCGCGAAGGCGGCCAGCGCGGCCAGCAACGCAGCCAGCCCGCCGCCCGCCAGCGTCGGCGCCAGCCCCGCGCGCCACTGCGACACCTCCACCGCCCCGTCCGCCGCCCTCGGCCGCGGCTCGGCCGGCAGCTCCATCGGCTCGCCCACTCTCTCTCCGTTGTGCGTGTGTGTGGCCGCCTTGTACTGGGCGACGGTCTCTCCGGCGGGCGAATGAGCCACCACTCGGATCTCGTACCAAGTGCCCGATTGCAAATCGTTGGCCTTTTAAATACGACGAATCACACTTAAAAACGCTCTTTACTTTGTTGAAATACAATGAGCTGCAATAATTGAACTAACCTCCGACATTCTATTAAGACCATTCTAGTGAGTCCGAATTCGCTATATCTGCTAAAATAAGTTATTGATAAGTCGAGTTACTTGATGCTGCAGCATGAAATCAAAATTACTATGTCATGGAAATACCACCGAATTATCAGTACACCAAATTTCAAATCACTCGAATCTGTGAAAGTTAATAATGAGATCCCTTTGTCAACTAAGAAATAAGCTGATTATCTTCAAACGCCCGAAAAGATCTTCATAAATTACAGCTACGAACAATCTCGATTTTGTCAGCTTTATAAACATTAAATTAAACTTATGAAATCCCTCCTTTATATACGTCCGTCGTCGGGGATTTAATATACAATAAATGTAAAATGGTATACTCACTTCGGCCGTTTCCCCGTTATTCACGAGGTCTCTCCAAACTCCGCCCGCGCTGAGCCGCAGCGCGACCGTCCAAGTGTCGACGGGACACCGACCGCTCCAAGCCAACAGATTCAGTCGCAACGTAGTACTGTTAGCCCACACGAAGTCCTTTCCCGGGGCCGCCTTCGCCTCTACGCACAGGACACACTTCCTAAAGAAAGCGTTCTACAAAAACGTCACCAGCGTACCGAAAGACGACTCACTGTCTCCTCTGGTGCGCACGAGCAGAGGGCGCGAGTGCGTCGAAGCGCCGACCGCGTTGTGCGCCCGGACGGTGACGCGGTACAGCGAGCCGCAGGTCAGGCCCGACAGCGAGTAGGCGTTGTCGCCGGGGGCGATGCGCGCCGAGCGCGGCTCGCCCGAGCCGCCCTCCGCGCCTGCGCTCTCCCGCGACCACCACACGCTGTAGCCGAGCAGCGGCGAGCCTCCGTCCGGCGGCGCGTCCCAAGCCAAGTGCAGCGCGTACATGTCGGCGCGCACGAGCCTCGGCGCCGGCGCCAGTGGCGGCAGCCACACCACCAGCGCGAACGACGTCGAGTCCGCTCCGGCGCTGTTGCGGACGCTGCACGTGTAGTTACCGGCGGACTGCTTTTCGGCATCTGATTTTGATTTTAACACACTTTAATTAATCATTCAATAATATACCTAATTTAAATTCAACGAGTGAAGAAACGTAGTGACTGTGTATGATGAGATCTCCGTCGTCGGTGACCGTGTGAGAGTTGGACAGAGGAACCCAGCGACGTCGTAGCGGCAGAGCGCCGACCGCCGCACACCTGAGCCGAACGCGCGCGCCTCGCCGAGCGCGCACCACGCGCCCGAAGGACGCGATTCGTGCCGACACTGCGAAACGCACACCCTTCATTCATACTCAAATATTGGGACCTTTGCGCGGACGTGGTCGAGTACACGTAAGTACATACCGAGATACGTCGGAGCCGCGGTAACCGGTCGACTGGGTGCGCCCGCGCCGGCGGCCGTCGCGGCTCGCACCCAAAACTCGTACACCGTTCGTTCTCGTAAGCCGCGCACCTCGCGAAACACCTCGTCCTCCTCGCCCTCCACGCTCCCGTCCTTCGACGAGCCGATGTCTACGCGCTGAGACCACTCGCCGCCGACTCTGCGTATTCATGCACCATGTTTTTATCGGTAACAAAACGAACGCAAGTCTTCGTCGTCTACGGATCGTACTTGCCAAGCTCTCTGGTATAGAGCGTGTAGTGTGTCAAGACGCCTCCTCGTTGCGACGGCGCAAGCCACGAAACTCGGACCGCGTCCGGTCCGGCCGCCAACGCGCGCACGAATTCCGTCGCACCGGGCGCTAGAACATAATTTAAGTGACAGTATTGCTACGACAGGAAGAAAGCCCATTAGTGAATTAGTGCTTTACCGTCTTCGAGCGTCGCGCAATAGACAGCCGAAGAAGGCGGACCCACTCCTGCATCGGTTCGCACCCGAACGAACACGGAGTAATTGGTAGCAGTGTGCAGTCCCTGAAGAGTGGCGTCCCCGCCGGGCCCGGCGCGCGCTATCTCCGACTGCGTCGGACCGGTCCAAGCTGCTTCAGCGATAGACTTTATGTTTGCGTATCGTCTACACACTACATACTGTCATACAAATCAAGTGTAAGTCACTCACAGTGGGAATAGTGCAGCGGTGCATAATGCAAGTCGTATCCCCGCAAGGCGTGAGCGTGGGCGCCGCGCGGGGACGCCCAGCGCACTCGGACGGAGCGCGCCGACACCGACTCGCATCGCACTTCTGTCGGCGACTCTTCCGGCACTGTATAACAGGTCTTTTTTCCATATTCTGGTGTTCTGGTTTTTTTTAATTATGTATACACGCCACGTGTCACGTACACAGTGCCATATGTTTAATAATAATAATAATAATAATAATAATAAAGCCTTTATTAATTCCAAAACTTTTCTTACAATAACAATTTTTTCTTATTAAATAGTTTATAGTAGGTATAATTAAACAGCATTAGTAATGTAGTTACACTGTTTACTATTTATTTTATTTGTTTGGTTTATAAAGCATCAATTTTCAGTTCATTTTTGATTTTTACTTTAATTGGGCTTATTTTGTGATAAAAAAAAGACAGCATTGACAGCTAGCCATCTTGTTCGCTTGGCTTGGAGCCATGCGACTTTTTCTAGTTCCGATAGGTAATGAAAACTTTGAAGGGACTAGTTCTTTTCATGGGTTTTAGGTTGTACAGATGTGCACGCTATCATACGGATCGGCGAAACGTGTATAAGCCTACAGACGGGATAAAAACAAATTGATTGAAGGAAAAGTAATACCTATTTAGAAATTCGGAAATCACGTTGGCTTAAGTGAATTATTATATCCAACAATGATTATTTTGATTTACTTGATTATAAATTGTTATAAATATTGAGGAATAAATAAATATTTTCAAAAAATATACATACAAATCCCAGAAGCACTGTTTATTGTTAAATTTGTTAATAGTAGACCATGAACACACACAACACGTTACTTACCTCCATCGGCAGTGGTCGCGAAGACGGCGGGCGAGGGTGGGCCGGCACCAGCCCTGTTGTACGCCCGGAGGGTGATGGCGTATCGAGAGAACGCTCGGAGGCCACCCAGCGTCGCTTCGGCGCTGCTCCAACCCGGTGACGTCATCGTGCCGCTTCTCCTCCCCTCCGTCTCTTCGGCGTCGTCGAAGTGACCCAGCTCTCGCCAACTCACTGCGTACCCCAACAGTTCCCCATTCCAAGTATCTCGAACCGGTGCCTGTTAAAATATCATCTTAGCAAAACAGTGTCCAATTGATTTCAATGCCCAAGGTGATATTTTACTCACCGACCACGTGACGTGAAGTTCTCCAGGACTAGCCGGTCGCACGTGAACGTTTAGTGGTGATCCGGCAGGAGCTTTATTATGTGAATTAAAAATGCATCCCATTAGTTATTAGTATTATATTTAGACTCTTGTATTATTTTATCGTAGGTTACCTTCTTCCAGAGTAGTAAAAATTAAAGGATCCGATTGCGGCGACCGTCCGACGTGGTTGCCGGCCGCCAATCGCAATGAGTAAGCGACGGCCGGACGTAAGCTGTCTAATCGGGCACTGAACGTTTGGTAACCGTCTCTGCGAACATTGAGCGAGTTAATAAAGGAATAATATTAGGAATAGAAATTTTCAAAGAGCAGCAGTGTGTTCTTACCTTTCCTCTCCCGAAGATTCGAGCGTCAGGTTTACAGTGTTGTGTTTGGTGTCGGCTCCCGGTAATGAATGCAGAGCGGTGTAGAGAGCCGCAAAGTGGACGTCTTGTACTGGAGCGATCTGCCACACCAGTCGCACCCACCTCGACCCCACGCCGCCTAACCTAACGCGGCGAGGAGCTTCGGGAGGTTCTATTCACAGAAAAAGTTTAGACTTTTGATGATGTTTTTGAATGACAAGCAATAGTTAATTGTTGAATCTGTCGACAACCTTCAACCCGCAGGTACATGATGAGTTCGCTGGTGCCATGCTGGTTGCGGGCATGGCAGCGATACTCGCCGGCGTCTACTCGCTCCGCGGCTCGTAGCTGTAACACCGACCGCAGCCCGTCCGCGGTTCGCACCTCGGACACCGTCGACCTGCACAGTCACTCTCATGTTTGTGCTCTCGCATTCCATTCTGACCAAACTCATATAACAACTAGCGCACGCAAAGCACCTGTACGAATTGAGGTCGATCCTGTTTCCTCGGTGAGTCCAGTGGACAGTGAGCGGCATGTCTCCCAGAGCAGAGCACGCAAGAGAAGCGCTGCGGCCGCGCACGCAAGACACGTTCCGTTCGCCACCATTCGAAGTGTCGAAATGAGCCGGCTCTGTTTGGGTTTGTATCAAATCAAATATTGTAATATTGTAATTGTAATCGGTGTCATTCCAGTTTACATTGAGCTATTTACCATGAACGGTGACATTAATGATTTTGATAAGCGGCGGTCCCACTAGATTGTCGGCCTTGCAGCGATACATGCCCTGGTGATGTCTGCTGGCGGCGGATGCCGCAAGAGAGTCATTATGAGCTTTCAAAGTGGCGCCACTGCCCCACTCGCCGCCGCCTATTTCTTCCCAGTGTTCTCCACCCTCTTGCGCATTGGCTGCGCCCTCACCTATGGATGCACGGTATTAAGTGACTATATCTACCTAATAACGATTTGGATTTTCATGACTAATATTAACTCACCTATTCTTTTGTACCACTTTATTGTCGGTACAGGATAACCTTTAGCTGCGCACTCCAACAGCAAAGGCGCTCCGAGCAATACCGCAGTATCCGACGGTTCGATGGTCCACGCGGGCGCCACTGTTATAAGTATAAATAAAGTAATCAAAAGCGAACAACGAGACTGGTGAACGTCGCTCATTCTTCGGACCGACCTTTGACGGAGAGTAGTGCGGTGTAGTTAACGGTGGCCGCGTGGTTGGAGACGCGACAAGTGTATTCGCCGCTGTGTCGCGCCGTCAGCTCGGAAAACATCAACAGGGAAAACTCGTTTAGACTCTTTTCCTCTATCTATAATTATGGGAATTCAATAAATAGAAAGAATTGTTTACAACTCAGTGCTCAGGTTGTAACTGACGACATAATTATAACTTTTGGCTTCTACATTTTGCAATTTGAATTGACATACTCAAACATTCAAAGAATGAAAATGAAATTTAAATTTTTATTCATAACTAATACGTTAAGTTTTGAACCTATTTACAAGTTAGCATTGGAGATGAGACGGTGAGAATATAATATAACCAGAATTAACGAAAATCAGTACGAAACAATGATTACCGTAATACCGAATTTGTTGAGCTTTTAAACATATGACTACATAAATGAATAAATTTCACATTACCTGTAAACTGGCCGGCAACGGAGCGCCATCTTTGAGCCACGAAAAGTACATGGGCTTGTCACCCGAGGAGACGCCACACAGCACTTGAACAGAGCTACCCTCTGTCAGTTCCGTCGAGAATATGAATGGAGATATCTTTGGTGGATCTACGCAAGGAAATTTTATCCCAATAAGACCTGTGTTTGCTACACCACCTATACTTTCATGCTTGCCTTGAAATTTTCTTTGAGTTCCTTAATTAAAATGGCTTTGTTTTAAGTATTTTTTTGTTTTAATTATTGTTTTAAGTATTTCAAATTACATTCGCTAAACATCAAATTACCATATAATATCATACAAACGATAGTGGAAACAAATAATTAATTTTGTGCAATTTCAAAACGCATCAGGCGACTGTTCTCCCTGCAACGGGTAAAAGATTATTCATGATAAACTAAATATTTAACCGTTGGATTTCATCATGTAAAGAAATATTTAAAATAAAATATCGGCTATATTTTTCCTTTAATTAGAATTAAGAAATTTTGAAAGAAATTTAATTTTTTATTCTATTTTAGATAGTCAAAATAAAATAAAACAAATTTTCAAATTAGATTGTGAAACCTTTTAAAAATATTCAACTACAAGAAACTAATTTATATTATTTCGCTTTAAACATGTTTAAACTCATAATAAATTTTATACACAACTAAGTCAGTTTTATTTTATTATTTTAGTATGTTTTCCTTATTTATATGGACGAGCATTACAATTATTATTTGTATTTTAAAAATGGACAGAGCGGCACGGTTTTTCTTCCACTCTGATATAAAATCAATATTAGTATAGATTAGAAGAGAACTAAATAAGCAAAGCAAGGAACTAACTTCGCACTTGAATTTCAATATCCCGCTTAGCGAGTGTGTTGTCGGGCGCGGTGACGGCGCAGGCGTAGAGGCCGGCGTCAGTCGCCAGCGCGGGCGCCAGACGCAGCTCGGCGCCGCGAGCCGAGACGCGCCCTCCCGCGCCCACCGCGCCCACCGCGCCCACGCGCTCCGACCCGCGCCACCACCACGATATCGCACTGCATCATCACTATATTAGCGGACACCTCGACCTCGACGGACGAACGCAATTTCAATGAAGTGAGAATGCCTATTCTGTCGTAGCGTGTGTGATCATCATGAGGATGGGGTGCAGTGTGTGCGTGTTAAGGAATTATCCTATCAAAGCACCTCTATGGACCTGATCGGATATCCGGCGTAGGGGCAGTGGACGGTGGCGTTGGTCCCGGCCACCACTCGGACCGGCCCCGGCGCGCGGATGGACGGTGCTCCTGTAGGTTGAATTAAATGATCCGGATGTTAAATGAAAAATAGAGCAATAGAAAGGTGAGTAGGAAGCTTAAAGCTTACCGTAAATGTTGAGTCGTGCGGAGTGCGAGGCGTGTCCTCGGGCGTTTTGAGCTTGGCACGAGTATCTGCCGCCGTCCGCCGCGGTGGTCGGCGCGCTGATGTTCAGCACGGAGACCACGTCCCCGCTCGGCGACGTCTCCTCGTGTATCGAGTACCTGTGGAGTACTACATGTGGTATACGCTTGTAGGTAGAGTGTCTCTCGTACGAAGGTCATTGTGAAGTGGCACCTGTGCGGCGGCAGATAGTGGTCGAGGGGCTGTCCGTCCAACAGCCAGGAGAAGGTGGGCGCTGGCGAGCCGGAGGCGGCGCAACGCAGTGAAACGGGTCCACCCGGTCGTAACGCTTGTTCGATGAATGTGTAATGAAGTTCCGCCCCAGAATCTACAAATATCAACAGCTGTAAAAGCATTATCAGGGTACAAGTGCGTTGCGTTTACGGTTGTTACGGAAAAGGAAATTGTTTACGGTATACGCTTGAAGAAGCCCATAGAGTAGCTGGACGGAAACCCTCAGAAGGGAAATTGTTCGAAAGATCACGAGTCTACGGGATAAGTCCGTGGGATAAAATAGATAGTCACGAAATCATGAATTAGATCGTGAAACATTATTTTGTGCACTTCATACGAAATGGGAATAATTTTCCAAATGACTTCGAAGTTTCTGACAACTCTCAAGTTTACTTAATCCACAAAGAGAAGGATACGCAAATTTAAAACTGAACTATTCACAGCAAGATCAATTAATCTTTAATTAATTCAATTAATTTAATCAGAAAACATTTAAAAAATCTCAGATCGTTTAATGTTTGGTGGTTTTAGAGGTTTATAAAAAAATAAAAAACAGTTTTTATTTTCAGATATTTCAGTAGATAAGCTTGGTGGCAAAAAGGTAAAACCGTAGCCGATCGAATTATAAATGGTGGTGGCCTATCGGAGAGGAGTTGAGACGACATGTGGTTACACCGTCCATATATCACTAGTTCTGTCACCCTCCGCCTAACCCCGTGATGCATGGAACATCCGCAGACGGAATTACGACTATTGCAATCGAGAAGGCGAACGTACTACACAGGAAAGGTAATTTTGTCCATTCTTGTTCAACCGTTAAAGTAGTATTTACACTGAACTATAATAAAATGTTGGAAAATATATTATAATTAGCAATTAATATTATTATTATTATGAAACAGGCGTTATTTCCATAACTGAACACCTGAGCGTACAGATTACGCTAGTCTAAGCATGTTTTGTCTGGAGATGAATTTTTGACAAGAAAAATTTTGTAGGGGATGACTGTCAGTTACCTGATTTTAACTCAATGAAAAGAAGCGCGAAATAAGCCAAAATGTACCCTAAAGAATCATAAAAATTATATTTAAAATATAATTCCATTTGCATTTATTATACGTATTTTAGATGACAACATTCTGAAAGCATTTATTTATTTATAGTGCGCGCGCGTATTGTACTTGCGAAATCTGCGCAAGTGGATTCAGTTGGGGCCTAGCCGCTAGGTGAAAATCTAAAGGAACAAAGAAGTTGTTCTTCAAAGACGTGAAAGATGTGTTAATTACGTTACTTACTGGATTAAATTATAATAGTATAAACAATAGCGGTACACTCGAAATCGAACAATAGGTCAAATGATACAAGTTATTTGTAAGAGTAATTTTAAATAAAACATATTGTAACTTGTTAAGTTTCACAAATTGAAGATGATTGGATTCGAATATTGTTGAATAAGTATAATGTAGAGTTCCAACGGGGAGTAGGTAGTTGATACTCGGAGTCTGATTAATTGGAGGACGAGCGCTGGAAGCGGACGAGGGAAGAGCACACAACTCTCGACACAAGAGGCGATGGGGATCGATACGTCCCGAAACACGACGCTAAGCCTTTGTGAGCGCTCTCAACGGCAGGCCTTTGTGGCGCCCATCCTTATCAACGGATAATATCACTGCTGTTTGTCTTCCGACTCTGAGAGCTCGATTAAACATGTGGCTCCTTTAATAGGATCGTGATTCACTCAAACCGTCATCCGTTTTGCAATATTGAGCTTTTACAAACACACTTCTTAGTACATCATCCCACTTACTAATAATTACAAACAGTCGTGTTCAGTACCGATCGCTTAAAGAATCAACGAGCTTCAACCGCTGATGGATCTCTGATGTCAAGTTACACTCGATCGAGATTGATTGCGTTTCTATCTCTCCGCCTCAACATCCGCCTTCTCCGGATGACTTTTTCTATGCAATAAAGCGATCAGATACAAGTTTGCAATTCCTCAGCTGTAATATATATTTTTTATTTATTAGAATTGATACCTCCAAGGCGAAGTTCCGCAGCGGCCTGCGCAGTGTCGCGCCCTCTCCTGGCGAAGCACTGGTACATGCCGCGGTGCGCGCGGCCTACAGCGCGGACTATCAGTTCTCCACTCCCTCCTTCGGCCGAAGCCCCTGCGCTTCCACCGTCGTGGAGCCAGCTCACGCTCGCCGTTGGATCATTCACGGT
Organism: Synanthedon myopaeformis; assembly: GCA_944738685.1. Classification (NCBI taxonomy): domain Eukaryota; kingdom Metazoa; phylum Arthropoda; class Insecta; order Lepidoptera; family Sesiidae; genus Synanthedon; species Synanthedon myopaeformis. The sequence goes on from OX122914.1 coordinate 154,331, forward strand.
GCACTTAAAGCGCACGGCGCTTCCGGTATCGGCCACCTGCGACATCAGAATAATCTCAACAAATGATAAACGGTATGTCAACGCAGCGGACCAAAAGTAAAGCCTAACCACAACAGGTGGAGTGACGGTCACCGTGAGCGTATCTCTCACTTGCACTCTCAGCTGATTGGTTGCGTCGCCGTATGCGTTGTAAGCCTTGCAAAGCCACGAGCCGTTCGCGCGTCGCGTGGCGCGCACCAAGCACGCCGCCGCTCCGTCCGCCCACAGGCGAACGGAGGGCGAAGGCTCTACCGGCTGCAGGCGGCCGCCAGCCTCCCGGTACCACGTGTAGTGTGGAGTCGGATGCTCGGAGGCGACGCACGGTAGGCACAAGTCCGAGCCGGACGGCACCGACAGCTCGTTCGGCGTCGGGGCTAACCGCGGCGCCGAGTTCTGCGATCCGGCTGATGGACAGTACAGTAATGTTACTCTATCGCAAGAGAACATCAATTGCAAAATTGCCTCACGTAAAAAATGAACTCACATATGACGGCCAAGTGAGAGGGCCGCGAGCGCTTGGTGTGAGCTGTGAGCGAATGTCGCGCCAGACAGCTATACGCGCCAGCGTCCGCGGCTGTCACGTCGCGGATGAGCAACGCGCTGTCGGCGATCAGGTAACGCGAGTCTTGACGTAGCAAAAGCGCAAATTATTTCAACTTTAGGATGTCGTAGTAGCAGGAATAGTACTGGGCTTAGCAGTAAAAATGTTGACGCATGTAAAAGCTTATACAGAGGGTCTTAAGTAGGATCATAACAAGTTCTCATCCGGGGAGCTATTCATCACAGTCTCGGTGAAATATTGGACGGAGCAACGCCGCTACCGTCGCCCGTCTCGCTCCGCTCTGCTTCGCTTCGCTCTCCACACGAATGAGATATTGCTTTAATTAATAAAACTTTATCCACAATATAAATTTGGAAGCGAGCAGGGATAAACCCCACTCGCTTTATACGAGATGATGCTAATTAAAACTTATGCAATCGCCTAACATCAAGTGAACAGTTAGCCGCCTTCCACCCTTTATTATATAAAACACTAAGATTATGATTACATTATTTGAGTGCAGCGGTAACCTACTTGCACCCCTGCATTACGTGTAAGACCATAACCTAAGCAAAGTTACGGTAGTCACCCATTTAAGCCTGTGTGTCGGCCTTTTTTTAAAATATACATAAATATATAAAGCCATGCTTGATTTGTGTTTATTAAAAGATTTTTATTGGATGTACACAAGCAGCACACAATAGCCATTATTCAGAAAGCTATGAATTCAAAAATGATTTTGATTTGGTCGGCTAAATATTAATTAGCTACGTGAAATAAGAGGGCATTGGTAATACTTTCTTTGCATTTTTATGTCAAACGCGCAATATACCAAGGGATGTCGGTTTACTGATCCAATAGGACTGCATGGAATTTGCAGCGACGCCGACGATAATTAAAGAAATAATTATACACGCTCTCTTTGTGGTATAAACAGTGTGGTGAGGCTAAGAATGAATGTTTTTGACGATACCCAACGTGGAGGAGTCAGCGTGGAGCACTCTGTCCCCTCTATACCAGAGGGCGGGTCGCACGAGTGCTGATTGCGGCGAGGTGCAGACCAGGGCTGCCACTCCGCCCTCCGCCACCGCCGGCGCCGTCAGTGACACCTCCCAGTTCGCCTCCGACACTGCGCACATTCATTATGACTGTAGAGGGCGCACGGGGGCGGTCGCTGCATTCGTCCTTGAGAGGAGTACCTGCTTCGAGGGTGACATCCCTGGAGTGCACGACGCCGTGCGCGTTGGCGGCTCGACAGCGCAGTGTCTGAGTCTGCGTTTGCGGACGCGTCCGTGATCCGCTCCACGGAATTATCTCCAAGGTTCCGTTGCTGAACACTCTCCTAAAATAATCTACTTGTCAACGCTACATTCTATTTTTGTTTTAAGAAGTGTATAGGTGTATAGGAGCCCTTAAACCAACCAGAAATCGCCTATGTACAATGGTTCATAGAATAGCGCAAAATAAAGGGCGTTGCTTCATTTAATGAAATTTAGTTCAAGGATAACAAATGACAAATTAATAACCTAGAAAAACATATGTATGTAAATGTTCTTACTAAATTATATCTCCAAAAAACACCCTACTGTTCCCGACGTGGATTGTAAATTATTGTTTTGGGCAAATTTATGTCACCTACTTGTGAAATGCGTTTAATGATTTTTTTAAATTGAGATATTTCAATGAAATTTGGCATCTCTTATTCTTGCACTGAAATACAACCATCTCCTTTCCGGGGAATACTCCCAAGTTTTGACATGGAACTAAGTATGTGCATAGTTATGACGGCATACATTTAAAGCCTGAGCCTGAAAAATATATTATTTTATTAATTAAAGAATTAAGAATTCAGTTAATAATAAAGGTTCTGTAAAGTACTATCAATTGTTTCATTTAATAATTTGTAAGATAACAATATAATTATAAACATAAAATTTTAGAATAACGATGTTGAAGTTTGATGTTAAGTGAGTTTAGATTCAATGCGAGCCACAAAGCACAAACACCGGATAAGTGCAATATATCTTTTGAAGTAGGTAAAAGAAATTACAAAAGGCAAATTATGAGTGGGTTATACCTGACGGTGGGCCGATCGTCGAGGTGAGTCCCGTCGTGGTCGAGCCAGGTGACGGTGGGCGGCGGGTCGCCTTGGGCGGCGCAGGTCAACTGAGCCCCCGCCTCACTCCAGTACTGCACCACCGACGGAGGCTCCACCACCAATCTGGGGCCCATCTGGCGGACTTGGGCCCCACTGCTGCATTTTGCGTCTGTTGTCAACATACTTTCATTATTATAAAAGCAAACAGTACAAAAAGAAGTTTTCACTTAAAAAAAAAATACTTTATTTTAATCTAGTTGTTATTTCTAAGACGTCAAGGTTATATATGTGTATATTTATGTCAATACGGAACTAAAATATTGTAGTAAAAACATAAACACAAATTGAGCTGCTTCATTAAGCTGCTCTAGATCATCAAAATAATTCCAATTAATATTCGATTAAAGAAAAACTCATGATAATAACTAAGTATATAAAATAATATTAAATAATCATAAAAGAAATAGAGAGAGGATTTTGAAAGTTGCTCTAGCATAGAATTAAAATATTTTATACTGACCATATCAACACCATGAACGATTCATAATATAGAGATCAATACAATCACGACAAGATTGAGATGCGAGTGGAGTATTGTTGTGGGTCCACGCCGACACAATAATACCGAGTTGCAGAATTGCCACCGAGACTTCCGCCATAATTACATTGAACCGAGTTATCTAGCACCAACTCGAGCAGGAAAGGGTCGCTATTAAACAATCATATTAACAATGTCGGGACAAGTTTTAACATTATGGCAAGTTCATTCACCTTACCTTATACCGTACGGGACTAATAACATTAGTTTGCCGAAAGGTCTACTTCCTACTTAACTGGATAAATATAATACAAACTGATAAGGAAACATGTTTTTGAATCAAATTTAATGTAACTTTTATCGCAACAAACGAAACTTTTTACCATACTCCCCGAAAGTTGGTTGCACATTTATTTTCCCTAGCGAAGTTTAACTTTAAGCCACTTAAAAGTCTTAAGCGTCAAGTGGAGTTTTGAAACTGTTAGTCCTGGAAAAAAGCCAGCGACCGTTCCACCGCTTCCATTCGACTTCATTCGGCTGCATTCGTATGTTACTGCGTTTATTCAAAGTTCTGTTGGTATCTTGTTTTTTAAAATTACTTCGTGTTTTCCTTTTACAAGTAAGGCTCTCGAGGGTGAAAATAGAAGGGACTAATTGAATCTTGTTATTTTTTATTAGACACTTTATGGGTGGTGCCACTATAGTTTGTAAACATTGGGAAGACCAGAATGGAAAAGCAATAGGTGGTGGGCGGTTCAGTCAACAATTAACACAAATGCTAAAACTTTACTCGTAGTAGGTAAAGAGATTAGTGATTAGAAATAGCTAAAACAAATGGGCTCTGACATTCCTTACTGAACACTGAAACGCAATTTCACGATTGTCTTACTGATGTAGGACATGATTACTGCCGTCAGATCGAAAAGCAGTAGTTTCCTGCTGCATCTAATAAAAAATCTACTGAACTATTTGAAATTATTATTATTTATTATTAAAGATGGGTTTGCCTAAGATGAAGCGAGTTCACCCAGAAAATGCCTATTCACTCAAACTTTGAAATGATTTGGGTTATATGAGCTCGGGAGTTCTAAACGTTGGCAGTGCGCATTATAAAATATGTTTTAAAGCGCTTGGTCCGAAATACGAGTAGAGGGATATCGACAAGATGAGGATTTTAACCAATTGTACGTCTGTATGTCCGATGGAAGAAAGGGGAAGGCGGTACGAGTTCATGCAGCTCCTGAGCACACTCTCCGAAGTACATCTTATAAAAGACACATATACTGGCAATTTTGCGTCTATGTGCCAGGCTCTGTATCTTAGTTTTTAAAAACTATTAGTTAGTTCGTGATACGAGTGCACTCACGTGGAAAGAAGATGAGTAAGAATAGCGCTGTCGCCACCCCAGTCGCCGCCCGCGACCTCTCCATCTGGATCAACAAATACTTCGTTAAGCAACCAAACAAATACACCGCGGAAAAGGTAACGCACCCCATTATCTAATCTAAAAATAAAGTCTGCATTAAGTCCCGTTCCTCGTCAATGTCAATGAACGCCATCCCTTCTGTCCGTCATAAAGAGGGTTGAATTATTGTGTTCGTATAAAGTGATTAAAATATATTTTTATAATTCCTGCCACAATCAGCAAGTACGGCTCCTGCTGTATTTTTTGTAAATATCTCGTTCGTTCCTAAAGCAATTAGTTTTACCCTTTATTCATGACGTTCGTCTAAAAAAATAACCTTTCCTATACAAATTTCCTTTTGAATTTTCTATTCTTATTTCCGTCTTTTGATTTAAAATTCTTATCACAAATTTAACTGTTAGTTAAAGAAATAGTAAATATTGTTTAAAAGAACAGATAGGTCATAGAACAAAAAAGAAGGGGAAACAATTAGAGCAATTACTTAGACCTTTAATCAGTGAAAGATCTGTTCTTTGAAGCCAAGAAATCTGTTCTTTGAAAACAAGACGTAATGTTTTAGACTAGGTTTCACTTATTCAGGCGCAATGTCTGTAATTTATCTATTAAGAAAATTGTATTTGTATTAATAGTCAAAATTTGAACAAATAATTATTGTATTACATTAACAATGTATTACATTGAAATAAATAAAAAAGAGAAATAAAAATTTAACCATTAAAGTATCAAGGGAAAATTAATAATAATTATATAATGAATTTTTTCGGCGTCTTTTGTTGGCGAGAAATTATCTTGTTTTCTTGCTTTTTATTGGCTAAAATTTTTAATAAATATATTTCTGCCGACATGAAGCAATCACACGTATTCAATTATTGTAATACATAATACCTACATCTTCAGAAGCTTCTTGATAAGTTCCCATTCCCATGAACCAATAAGAATAAGAGGTAGTTTAATAATATCTAGTATTAATATTAATCTCAAAGCCAAAACAAATATTAAAATAATAACTCATAGTCACGATTGTGTTCAATCATTAAACATACAGTGTAATAATGATAATTGTCCAAAAACATAGTGTGTAATAATGATAATCTGGGACTAGTTACAGGCAGTGGGTTTAAATAAGGAAACCACATTAAAAAAAATTAAAGTTATATTATTATGGCATAGAACATTGTAAAAGATAAGATGCCTTTTCTTCTTTCAATAATGTACAAAGCACTTTTTGAAAGATAATTATTTCCATAATATGGTCTTACCACTCTTACCAGTTATGGTCTAATTATATTATATAATAAAACATATATAGAACAAATATATAACATACAAGACCTATTTAAGTACCTCGGAATGCTTTCCATTCATTAAAAGTTGAATACTACATACATATGTTGGATATATATTAATAATATATTGGTTAATTATATCTTTATATATTATATCTTTTATAAACTACTGAACCGATTTTGATAAAACTGCGTAACTGTAATTAGGTCCAACTTAAAAGATAGGATAGTTTTTATCTCAATTTATAGTATTTTTTTATTGCAAATTATTTGTTTATTATATAAGAAGGAGTTATAAATTACCTTACACCGCCATCTGTGAGAATCTCATGGAACTCACAGTTGTTTTAAAACTTATTTTAAAAGTTATTTGTGAGTTCTCACAGATGGCGGTGGTGAAATGAAAATTATTTGGTGAAATTTAAAAGATATGATAGTTTTTATTTTGCACCCGTGCGAAGCCGGGAGCGTGTAGCAGCTAGTGACTATATAAATTTGATAAAGCTGTATATGCGATCTACTTAACTATGTACATATCTGACACTGATGTATGCGATAATTTATTGTCTAGACAACCTTATTGAAGGTTTAAGACCGTTACAGTTTGTTTATAAATAATAAATAAAGATCATATTTACTGCTCTGAGAACCAGGTTTTACACATAAAAAAAATTTCTTCAACATCTACTGAGTCAATATTTTCATTACTTATCTGCATCAAAAAATATATAAAAAAATAATTCTTTAATTACAATTTTGAAAAATATAATCAAACTAGCACGGTACTAAACTACATATATAAGCTATTTTATTTTATTTTATTTTATTAATTTTAACTTAATTATAATTATTTTATTATTATATTTAACCTAATTGCGCTGGACTAATTAATAATGTACAATTAAATTTTAAGACACTACTGGATCATTTATGTCGTTAGATTTTTGAAATAATGCATAAGAAGATTAGGATCTTTAATCTTATCCTCCAAATTTGTCTGAAACATATTTTGAAGTAGGTATTTACTTAGCGTGGGATGCTTTCTTAACAAAAGACCTATTGACATTGAGGCGAAGAGGGGACAGAGCGGAGACATCCAACTTTGAATCAACTACCAACGATTATAAAACACCATTTTATTTATTTATATTAAAAATTGATAAAACTGAAGAAATTGTATAGTGAAATTACAGTTTACATACCTACAGAGTTAAATTGAAATTCCATAAAAATGTATATTCTTGTTCACTGAAGGAACTCTTAAGTGACGTCACTGACCCGCACCATTTTTAAACAGTAATATATTTAAAAAGTAGCCCACTGAAAAGTTTTTGCCGGAAAAAGTTGCGAGTTCGTAAAGAGTACGAGAGGAGGGAAGAGGGCGCGAGAGGGCAACGCAGTGCGCCAGGCGTTGTATGTGCGCTGCGACCGCACGCTTACTGTGGAGCGGTGGAAAAGTCTGTGAGCGAACAGGGAGGACGCATTTGCGCCGCCGCGGACCCTCACACGATTTCCCGACTTTGTCGGCGTTTTACTTCAACAATTCACATTTGTTCACACTGTGTACACGATACAAAATTATGTAATGCATGTCACATGTATTAATGTCAGAGCCCATTGCCCCTATCCTTTCTTAGTCCTACTATAGACGGCAGCGCAGCAGTTTGGGTTATAGGCGTCGGTAGTCAAAAACTTTGTATAAAGAAAAATTCGGTGGACCGCAGAGCTAGGAGGCTCATTGGCAGCAGTACACTAGTAAGAACTAAGTAAGGGATGGGGTAATGGCCAAAGCCCATTATCCCATCCCTTACTTATACCTTATGCTTTATCTAAGATGTAGCGCACTTCACCTACCATCAAGTGGACCGTCAGCCTTGAAACGTTGAAAATAATTGCAGTAAGATAACGTTATCGGCTATGAAATTAAAATAAAAAAACAAAAAAATTGGGCGCCAGCTAACTAAAAAATGAAAAGAAATCATATGTTAGCACTTAAAATATATTTTAAACAAAAAAAAACAACACAGGGGGTGGTCCTTAAGCCCGTACGTTATTATATATATATATATATATATATATATATATATATATATGAAATTTAAAATTTGATTCAATAAATCCGGCTAATAAAAGTTAAAGACTTAGCTGGATGTGAATAAATGGCTGGCTGTAATAATAAGGTTTTCCTTCTCGGCAAAATAAAACAGGCTGCTCATCAGTGTCACCAGAGAAAAAATGAAGAAGGCTCATCAGAATGTAAATGCAGATAAAACCCAGGCTTCATTATATATTATTTATGTATCTCTAATTAAATCCATGAATGAAAAAAAAAACCAAAACAAAAAACCATAACAAAAAAAAACCCTGAAATGAAAAAGAAATAATTAAACACAAATCTAAAAGAAAAAATATGTGTGCCTGACCGTGGGAATCTAAAATTTAGATATAAGATCCCTAAATGTTAATAATTTATTCAATAAATGGTCAGGCAAAAATAAACAAGAGAAAAATAAAAAAATACAATTGCATAAGGATTAAAAAAAAACTGCAAAAGATAATAGAATTAAATGAGTAAATTAACAATAAATTTAAAATGAACTAAAACACAAATTATAATAAAAAAACATTAATCAACAATCTATCATCAGAAATAAGATGAAATACGTACCCATTTATAAACCGGGGTTTTTTACATAAATATTTTAAACTGAATAATTAAAATTTTAAAAGAAAATGAACTGGCAAATACAGGCTATTATCAGCACAAAAACTAAACCGCTCTCTGCGAGCGACAGAGAAACAAAAAACGCTCTCTGACTGAAAATTTTGAATATTGAACGTCAATGCAATTCTATATATTTAAAAAAAATAATAAGTTTTTAAATACTTAAATAAATAAATAAACAAATAAGGTAATATAACTAATAAAATAAATAAAATAAGTAACGCTACGTTACATATCCCCTCTTCCTACAGAAGAATTTTTTTTTCCCGTTAATAGGATAAAAAAAAATTCTTAGTGCCCATACACAAATGCTACCACTTTCATCCTACGTTCAAAAAATAAAACCTTCCATACTATTAACAGTGAGAATTGCAGCACTAGTTATTAAAACTGTGTTGTAGTACTCAAATGTTTCCTTTCAAAAAAACTAATTCAAGATATTTTCCTGAAGAAGTAACTTGCATAAGATAGGGCAGTAGTATAAAACTGCTGACCTTAAAGCAGAAGTGTTTAAGGAATAAATGAGGAAGAGTATAAAAAAAAAGAAAAAATAAATAAATTAAAAAAATAATTAATTATTAACATAACTGAATCCTAACTAGAGGAAACAATTAACACCAAGCGAACAAAACGCCCAGACAACTAAGCATTCAACCAAAGAATACTTAAACAAAATAGATTCCTTAAAAACAAAAAGGAACTACATTGTTAATAATAACAAACGCCCAGACAAATAACTAGACGATAACTTCAAGGCTTAAATTATTTTATTTAATAATCCGCCCTGCTTATGAACTTTAAGGCTTGTTTAAAGAGTTGTAATCCGCTCTGCTTATGAACTTTAGGGCTTGTTTAAAGAGTTGTAATCCGCTCTGTTTATGAACTTTAGGGCTTGTTTAAAGAGTTGTAATCCGCTCTGTTTATGAACTTTAGGGCTTGTTTAAAGAGTTGTAATCCGCTCTGTTGGTATAATAAAAACTAATTAGTTAAATAATTAAATAATAACTAAATAAATGAATAACTAAGGAATTAATAATATTAAGTAAATATGTACATAATCAAGAATTATAATATTATGTATTATAATACCTAAATAATTATTATAAAAATCATCTGGAAAGGTCTGGAGCCTAGATGAAAATATTTGAAATGAATATATGAAATATATTATTTAAAATATATGTTTATATATTTAAAATTTAAAATATATATTTAAAAAAAATTTAAAAAATAAAAAATAAAAAAAAATAAAAATTTAAAATAAATTTAAAATATATAAAATATAAATAAAATTTAAATATAAAAAAAAAATATATATGAAAAAATAAAAAAAATAAAAAAAATAAAATTAGATGAAAATACTAATTCCTTTTTTTTTAAAAAACAACATCTTATTTGTGACGATAGTGACAAATTAAATCAATAACCTATTTGCCTGTTACAACAAAATAGCGAATGACATCTTAAATATTAATAATTTATTAAAATAATTAAAATAAATTAACATGAAAAAAATGAAAATTAAGAAATAATCATTCTGAAATAACAAATTAATTAAAATGTCATTCTGCAACAAAAAACAGGAAATTGAAGAAATTAATAACTTACAAAAAATTAAATCAACAGAATTAGTGAATCAAATATTTAAAAATAAATAAGATAATATATATATACAATTTCACGTACTTTACAGTAACAACAATATATGTTATCTGTAAAAAAAAAACACGTTGGGCGCCAATGAGACGTTGAAAATAATTGCAGTAAGATAACGTTATCGGCTATGAAATTAAAATAAAAAAACAAAAAAATTGGGCGCCAGCTAACTAAAAAATGAAAAGAAATCATATGTTAGCACTTAAAATATATTTTAAACAAAAAAAAACAACACAGGGGGTGGTCCTTAAGCCCGTACGTTATTATATATATATATATATATATATATATATATATATATATATATATATATATATATATATATATATATATATATGAAATTTAAAATTTGATTCAATAAATCCGGCTAATAAAAGTTAAAGACTTAGCTGGATGTGAATAAATGGCTGGCTGTAATAATAAGGTTTTCCTTCTCGGCAAAATAAAACAGGCTGCTCATCAGTGTCACCAGAGAAAAAATGAAGAAGGCTCATCAGAATGTAAATGCAGATAAAACCCAGGCTTCATTATATATTATTTATGTATCTCTAATTAAATCCATGAATGAAAAAAAAAACCAAAACAAAAAACCATAACAAAAAAAAAACCCTGAAATGAAAAAGAAATAATTAAACACAAATCTAAAAGAAAAAATATGTGTGCCTGACCGTGGGAATCTAAAATTTAGATATAAGATCCCTAAATGTTAATAATTTATTCAATAAATGGTCAGGCAAAAATAAACAAGAGAAAAATAAAAAAATACAATTGCATAAGGATTAAAAAAAAACTGCAAAAGATAATAGAATTAAATGAGTAAATTAACAATAAATTTAAAATGAACTAAAACACAAATTATAATAAAAAAACATTAATCAACAATCTATCATCAGAAATAAGATGAAATACGTACCCATTTATAAACCGGGGTTTTTTACATAAATATTTTAAACTGAATAATTAAAATTTTAAAAGAAAATGAACTGGCAAATACAGGCTATTATCAGCACAAAAACTAAACCGCTCTCTGCGAGCGACAGAGAAACAAAAAACGCTCTCTGACTGAAAATTTTGAATATTGAACGTCAATGCAATTCTATATATTTAAAAAAAATAATAAGTTTTTAAATACTTAAATAAATAAATAAACAAATAAGGTAATATAACTAATAAAATAAATAAAATAAGTAACGCTACGTTACAGCCTGTCTGTCGACCTTAACATAAAAAATTAAAAAATAATCGCCTGTCTGTGTGTATTTTATAAGATGTACGAGTACTTCGGAGAGTGTGCTCAGGAGTTGCATGAGCTCATACTGCCTTCCCTTTTCTTCTATCGGATATGCAGACGTATAACTGGATCAAGCGGTTTAAAAAATCTTTCATAATTTGAACTGCAAAGGATTTTTTTTTTTAATTTTCCCCCGGTGGTTACACCACCCCCGTGGGCCGTATATTTCCATTACATAATGACATTACAACATTGCATAACATGACTAAAATTATAGTTGGGGGAATTATACATTTACCCCTTGCACAAGCAAGGGACCTTGTTCGGCTAATTAAACATTCATATTCATTCATAATTATTATTTATTGCATATTCATAATTATTTATCATTAGTATTATTCATATTTTTTAAAACATTTATTTAAAAAATAAAATAAAAATACAACTGCAAACACTCTCATATAACACAAATCTCTTTAAAGTTCTAGTAAAAGGCATCTCGAAGGTGAGCTTGATCTATCGTCTGCCTCGTCTTTGCTGAACGGTTAGATTCTGGATAAGAGCAGACCCATTTTTAATAAAAAAATAATCATAATGTAAAGTTAGATTTTTCAAAATAGTGAAACTTGGTTGACGAGTACTGTCCGTGGGGTGGATCGTTATCAATGACAACACACTCGATACTCGCAATATTGTGCGCCCACAATCCGTCCGGTAAACATTAAAAATGTCCAATGTCGTAGACAACAATGAGCTTTGCCGCTTGCTCGAGTCGAGTAATGAACCCAAATAGAAGGAGAGATAAGCTGGAAGAGGGAAGAGGGGAGACGGGAGACAGGGAGACGCCGCGTCCCTCGAGCGTGAAGATACCTTCATCAAAAGAAAATGAAACCTGCACCGAGATGATGTGACGCACCATAGATTAAAACTATATATTTCCAAAGCGACTCTCCATTCTACGGTTTCCTACCTTATCCTCTGACCTACAAGTAATAAACGTGTATACATGTTAACCTGCGAAGTTATTGTCTAAATGTTAGCGAAAGCCGCAACAAAATCCATACATTATATTGTTGGATATATTATTTATTTATCTGTATTAACTTTTATATTGTTCTTCTAATTCTAACACAATCGTATTTTTACCACCGGTTGTTACTATGTGGATAAAAATGGCAAGAACTACCGTTGTTACTCATTTCCAAATAAATCTTAAAACAAATGTACTTTGAAATTAAATTTGTTTCCACGCCATATTGTCAACAAGTATACTAAACCATAATAGGCCTTATAAGTACATTAACTATAGATAAGTGCCTTATAAGTGCAAGTTTAGGAAACATGCGGATATGAGTTTCTGAGGAAAATAGTGAGTAGTTAGTCTATGAGCGGCACCAGGGAGTCTCCGTAAGATTGGAGCATTGTGCGCGGCCATATCCAAGCGAATGAAAGCGGCGAATTAAAATTTGTTTTCATTGTGGAATTATTCGCACCGAGCGAGGCCAACATTCATTCCTCAACGGCGCTTTCCTCCACTCTTGTACATGTCACAAAGCCTTGAGCCAGAGTTTTGCGACGGCGACACCCAGATTAGTCACTATTTTATTCAACTCTATACTTAATACAAAAGTGTAGCTATAAGCGTCTAATTACTTATAGAGTTTCATTAGAAGTTAGAACTTAGGAAGTTTATATGCAAAATGCATAATATATTTGTATTAAGAACTAGCGCCCCGCTTCCGGCTTTGCATGGATACAATTTTCCGGGCCATTTTTCTCTTCATAGGAATCTCCCTCGTACTTCAACGAATATTCCAGCCTTTCTCGAGTTTTGCGCTTGAGGGATTTATTTATTTATTTATGTAGATTTGATCGTTCTGATCACATATTTCACAATTAATGAATCTAACATTCGCATATATGCTTCGATAAAAACTAAATCTAAACTAACCTAACCGCAAAAAATATCCGAAAATAATTTAAAAAATTTCATTTTTTTTCAATTTTTACAGAACCAAGTAAAAAAGAAATAAAAATTGGTGAGCAAGCAAATAATTCCTATAGAGTTTTTTCGTTAATGCATAGTTCTACTAATCGTTATAACGAATGACACCAAATGGTAACAAGTTTAAAGATAGAAATCATTTAATTTAATCAAAACATGAGCTTTAACAATTAATGTATGAGGATACAAAGAAAATTCCCCACTCTTGGAAGCCTATAAGAGAATTGTACAATTTCAAATCCACATAACCCGAACAACAGTATGCACTGTATAAATTCACCAACTCTATTACCGTACAAAACTTGTGATGTATCTTTTAAGTAATTAAGTTTCGCATGTTGACGATTTAACCCTTTCCAAAACACTCCACGTCAAAGTAAATAAAGCTCACTGCAAAAAAAGTAATTCGAGATTCATTGTAATTTGAGTGAAGTGCGAGACGCCAAACTCCATTTGAGCAGAAGGTGTATTGTATCGTGGGCATGTCGCGCTCATAAAAGCGGGCCACCCCATTCCAGTGTAACTTACGTACACTAAAATATAATACTAGACATGACATCTTAATGTGACGCTATCAAATGAAATTTTACCTGTATTTATCTGTTGTATTAAAGGTCACTTGGCGACAGCATTTATTTTGCATTTAAAATAAGACGTTTATTTAATCACTGATGGTGTGGCTTAACAGTTCTTGCTGTTGCAATGTCTGGTCTAGTATTCGAGTACATTAGAGCTCAATGGCCACCCCCTCTTGAATCGCAGCCTCATCTGCCTCATTGACGCCTCGGCGTGGATGGGACAAGAGGCCCCCTCTAATGTTGTTTGCCTTAGAGTGCTTGCTTTTCAATTCCATTCAAAACCGTCGCGTTCCTTTAAAAACCTCCACTCCCATTTTCTAAATGGAAGTGATAAAAAAGTGAGTCAAGCGCGAGTCGTGCGTCGACTGATTAAATGTATTTCGGGATATAAATTATACTGTGCTATGTGTAGAGGGCGATGTCCTACTCATGAGTGGCACAAGTTTCAAAGTTTCGTCGTCGGCTGTCGAACAATGTGGAACAAATGTTCATAAATCAACTCGAAACTTGTCATCATACACTTTATAGAGAATTATAATGATTATATCCTTCTTCATTTTGTACTTTAGACTATTAGGATCGATAGATTGGTACTGTTTGGCAGCAGTAACCATCCCCTTACAATACAATTAAGTTAAATCTGAACGATTTAACCTGTATTTGTACCAAGGCTTAAATATATAAATAATTTTTTTGTATTTGTATTTGTAACGATGAATAACAGGACACCTAGCGGTCCTGACCCGTTAGAGTACTAGGTACCGAAACTTAAGGAGTAATAACCGGCATATTTACCTTCAAAGCTCGATGGAAACTTTCACTTAATAAATGTTACTATATTCATTATAGTAACAGTCATTATATAGTGACTATCACTATACATTCTTTATAGTGACTATCGAAACAAGTGGATTTAAAAAAATATATTTTCTTGAAGTTTCTTTGTCTCATCCAACAAGTAGACTGTGTGAATTTAACTAGTGTTAGTCCACTAGTTGAAATTTCACCATTATAACTTCTAATGTGGAAAACAAATAATTTTAAAGAAAATCTCCTATCAAAGGAATGGCAAAAAGGTACCTACTCAAGTACCTATCTATTTATTTATAGATTACTGTGTTATCCAGTTTATCATTTGAACACGGTCACCGTCCCTTTAAACGAATAAGGCATTGTGGACAAAAGAGGAATAGGTTCATTCAGTCGAAGTTTTCATTCGATATAAAACGCTTCCGGAAACACGAAGGTAGCATTTTGAAAATAATTTCTATTTCCTGAAATACTAATGCACGTTCTCTGAATGCCCTATCTGCCGTTGCTTTTGACTAATTCGTACAATACTAAGTATGTTAATAAATGTTAAGTTTACAATAAGGAGCGTGTTTTAGGGTGTGTTTTTATCCGATAAGGCAAAAAAAGTATAGACTGATGTCGGTAAAAGGATTTTGTGCAGGTGATTTCACATTTTGGCTATTATAATGCAGTAAAAGTAAATAGTTTTTCAACAAATAACACACGATGGCGATTCTAATCTCTTTTATTTTTCCGGTGGTCAGAGATGTTTCCGGTGAGTAACGATCCGGCTATCCGATATAAATAATCGGATAAAGCGTCGAAAACAGCGGTGGGTCGTTCGACTATTGAATTCCATTGTGCTATATAAAACGCAAAGTCCGCAAGACTTACACCTAACGACTTCCGGTCTTCTCCGGGAAATGAGAAAAGTTCTCGATCACGAGACTCCCGGCGCCTTTAAATTTATTTATTGAACGACCTTTGAGGCCGTTTTGAATTTCTCTCTGCAATTGTTCCGACAAAGTGGCCAGACAGACAAAGCTCTGCTGCGGAAACTGGTCGCTAGAGTATATCCGGTCGACAATAAATGTGCTATTGGAAAATGAGAGGGGAGGTCCAGCAGTGGACTTCCTACGGTTTAGAGACGATGCTGCTGCTGCCCCAAGTGACGTTGAATCTTCCATAGCAGCATAATTTTCATTAATATAAGTCGCATGTTTAGGTTCACTTAAATGATGCAGACTGAGCACAAAATTTGCTAAACAAAAATACTTATTTAATATGGGATTGGTATAATTAAGTTGCATTTTCCCTTAAAATATTTGTAGTTGTGTTGCCTTTTATAGCCTATGGAATTGGTATATTTTACCTTACATCAAATAAGCTAGTTCTGATTTTTTTATTTATGTTATTAAACATTATTAAATATTTTCAAATTTTTAATAATGTTCCGTAAAGCTTTCGAGGTGGAAAACTTGGATTTGACATTACCATTTCATCACTACAAATATATAAAAAAAATCAGAACTACCTTATTTGATGTAAGCCAACAACTCTTTTTTTTACGATTTCCATGGATTATTATCAGCTTATCAGTAATTTTATCAGTTTGAGAAGATTTTGAAAAGCGAATACTGCTCAATTCCCTACTTTCTATTCACTGAAACACAACAGCATCCGTGCTGTTATTTCACGATCATGGTGGCTTGTGTTGACTTGGATTTATTTACAAACTTTTGAATTCGGAATGCAATATTCACTAATAATTTCGTAATGATTGTTACGAGTATAATATTAATAAATAAAAATATTATAAATAAAAAACAAATCTAATTTAAATTGAACTGTAAGTAGGTAACAATCTAAATAGCATTTGATACAATGTATACATTGCGTCGTTTCTTCGTGTTTGTTGTAATCGGCTTATGGACTTAGAGAGACTCTTCAGTGCATCGTTAGTTAAGTGTGAAGAAGTGTGTATTGTGTTTCGTTACTAAGCTCATTCGATACGGAATCCGTATACCAAGGGACATAATATACCTTACAACATGCTACGTGCGATACTTACTACAAAGGGAACTCTTGGACACAAATGTTTTAAATAAAAATTGCAATAGCTTGGAACACAAAAATTCAATAGTGTAAACGGCCTTTTTACACACGTCAAAACCGGCTTAACTATGCTATCCGCAAAATCGTGTCCATAGATCTTATTTTGTCTGAGATAGTACTTTAATAAGCATACACAAAGACCCTCCTATATCCTTAGCGGTAGTGAATTACCAACGTAATCAACATTTACTGTCTACTATAAAAGTTAGTCGCTGTGAAAACGTAATTAACCTTGAAGGTCGAGTCCTAAAGTACTCTCTTCTGGCCTCCCACCAACTTTTATAAGGTACAACATGTTTCAAAAGGTTTACTCCAATTTTAACAACTTTTGTGAAATGTATGTAAATGAAACAAGGATTCATCACACAATATGATGTTAATACAAACTGAGGAGGAAAGATAATCGACCAAACATAGAGCTACTCGTATAGATTTTCAATAAACAATAAGACAATACAAAACAGAACGAAATTCTCGTCTCGTCGAGGGAACGGTATAATTAATTCCAAAACATTATCTCATTGCTTCATCAAAGGATTAATTACAATGTCTAGGATTATTACGCCCTTATTATTTAATATACAGATACCATAACAAGTATTGAACATATTGAAGGCCATCAGTGTATCGAGCGAGGTATCGCAACTTCAAAACCATAATTATCTCTTTTTTGTGATTGTGACTTTTACAAATTTTTGTTAAATTTTATTTTGTATGAACTACACTAAGATGAAATATTATCTGAGGTTAAAATACCTTTTGTATATGTTAATTTATATAATGTAATATTGAGCATGCCCATCATTTTCAGCATGATTTTGAGCCCGATGCTCGAGTGTCACTCATTAGTCAACCTGTTCTGAGTGTACTGGGTTTGAGTCCCTCCTTATTGCAGGTTTAGTTTTTTAATGTAGGTATCTAATTAAATAATCTAAATAATTTATATTTGATGAAATAAAAATTTAAAATTAAACTTGTAATTGCAATTTCAATAGATTCAATTGATACACATACGTATACAGGTTGTGACAGTGCAGATTAAGGAGCTTCCTACTTATTCGTGATGCAGGAGAATGGGAACAAAATCAATAGTTAATAACTGTAGGTAAGTATATACAATATAAACAAATATTAGTCAATAGTTATAGTAAGGAACCAAATAATTAGTTTTATTTGGTGATGCAAAACTTGCTAACAATAAAAACATATGATGCAAGAATTTCGCATTAGAGTATAGCTGGTGCCCGCGACTTCGTCCGCGTTGAACGTTGAAATGTACCCTATGTCCTTTCTGGTGTACCAGACAACGTGTATGCAAAATTTCATAGTGATCGGTTCAGTAGTTTTTGCGTGAAAGAGTTACAAACATCCATACATCCAAACATACTTTTGCATTTATAATATTAGTACGGATTTACTAATAGGTAATTGTATGAAGAAGAGCGCTTGCACATTGAGAAAGTATTTGAATATTTATACAAACATAGGTATAAATATAAGTAGACGCCTTCGCAACACGTTCTCTCCTTTAATATAGTACGAGTAATTTCATTCGGGACTTTTCCTAATGAAAATGAACTCGCAAGAGTATTGTTGCCTTTCGTGTTTCATTTTAAATAATTCACCTGGCGGCGGTCCGTTCAAATTAATACCTACCATTTCATTGTACACACCTACGTTTCTATTCATTTCTTCCTATCCACGATTAGGGATACTTACTATAAAGAATTCTTCATTTATTCCTTTAGGGGAAAGTTTAGGTTTATCCCTCGTACACTTTTTACATTTAATTTATATTATTTATAATTAAATGAATAATTTATATTGTTTATCTTGAAGATAATTATAAAAAAAAGTATTTGAAAGCTTTTAAGTTAAAAGGTAAACGATTTATGGCGATTTTAAGATATTTGTAAGAACATATAGATATAGATAGATAGTTCCAGGATAGATAGTACTTGGACTACAATAAAATGGCTATTGATATAATTCACATGAGCCAGTCAATGTTGTAACTTGGTCGTATTGAAGTCGTTAAAGTTGCAAGACATACGAGTGGTTGGGTCAGTGAAAACGCCCTGAGGGATATGTTGCGATGTTTTCACAGACCAATTGTCATTTTCTATTACTCTCAATCAGAAAATGTGACTCTGCGGAGCAGTTATATGCATTCCTTTAAGCTTACTAAAAAAATTGTTTATTTGAGTAAGAAATTGAAATGGAAATACAGATATTATTTTAACTTATAAATCGCAACTAGCACTAGTCAAAATCAAATCAAATAAAAATATTTATTTATCAATTAGGTCTCTACAAGAAACTCTTATGATCGTCATATATCTAAAGAATGAATCCTAAAGAATGTTTAGGAGTGATATACTCGTGTTAGAAAACACGAAATTCTATAAAATTGTCAAGCTCCCGGATTCAGAAAGATTTTTTAATTAGTAAGATTTTGCAATTTGGGTTTTTCTTATGACAAGATGTGGTGGCACCTTGAATTTGGTATCAATGGCATGAACAAATTCCCTTGAACTATTTTAAGGCAGATCGAAACTCCTGAGATACTCATCCAAACGAATCTAACAAAAGGAAATAAACGATGTCAAAGTCATGAATTTCAGTTAGCAAAGATTTCCTTTGAAATCAAAACTAACAGACGAAACGGAAAATGGAGAAAAGCAACAAAGAAAAGTAATTGACAAATAAATTAATGGAACAAATACGAACTCAATGAATAAACCGAAAAAGTATCATTCTTTTAAATCAGTTAATATTCATATTGACTTCATATGTAAGTCTTTTCGAATTTTTTTGAATAAATAAATTAGAAACTATTATAGTAATGGCTTAAAATACAAGAATTCTACCTTCTTTGAGCGGTTGAATAAATTGATTAGGGTGCTTGTCCTAACGCTCCGTCTTAGGAATCCGGGTTCGATTCCGGACAGGGTCATGTTTGGAAATGAATTTTTCTCTGATCTGGATTTGTATAGTAGTTGCACTCATTAAATATGATAATTATTTAAAGAAATTTAGAAGATTATCGAAACGCTTTATTACGGAAGGACTTTAGTGATAGTGGTCAAAGTTCTATATGCTTTTAGAAAACCTTAAACTCCATTTTACCTTGGAACAGTCAATACATATTTCATTTGTTTTTTTAAGAGATAAGCGCAGCAGAAACACATTGAAGATAAAGATGGAATTTTAAAGTACTCGGAACATAATTGTTGGAAGTAAATGTGTCCAACTTTAGACATTCGCTCGACGCAACGGGCCACTTGTTTCCTCCACTTATACTTTTGCAAAGTTCGTTGAAACCGAACTTGTAGGGCACTAAAGACTGTCGGTTGAGGTTAATAAAAGCTCCGTGATGGCGCTATCCGTTTTGTAAACAGTTGCACACCAAATACTACTTTAGGTGTGCTATTCAATAGGATGATATAGAGGGGCATGACACAATATTATCCGCAAGCGAGAAATAAATGTTATTTGAATACATTTGCATATCTTACGTAATCTATATTATTTCTGAACTCCAACGATCACGGTAATGGCTGTTGTTTGTTTCGGTTCGCTTTTTGCAAACGTGATTGGTGTATTCTAAATATATACCTATTTAAAATAGCGCCCGAAGGAATGTTAGCTATATTGAGCGTTAAAACATCTGCTGTCCGTATATATGTAACAGTAAAGGAGCGCTTCGCGAGGGTTTATTCTCAACCTTACAATTAAAACGGCAAATAGCGAGTGAGAGCGGAGTCGACGCGATTTCTGGCGTTTTCCGGATACCAGGAAGAATATTTCTGGATACTCCTTAACCGAATACGTGTATACTGAATTTCGCCCCAAATGTTTCTTTTCCTTCCTGTCAAGCACGTACACATTGCCACAAAAGTTTCCCGCTTTGAATGCAGCCACCGCTCGACTGCAAGCCATTAGGTAATTGCGTGGAAAAACAGTGCCTTTTGGCATCGCTGCAGCCTTTACCTCGTCGAGGGAGACCCGCGTCACGCGCCGGTTGACATGTCAATACTAATACTCACCTTATATTTTCTATTTTCCGGAAATAGCAGTGACATTTCCGAACATGTTCGAATATGTATGAGCTAAAAATACAATCGAATCAGTTTCATTGAATTGACAGAGGTTTTTAAAAATAATTGATGCGAGGAAACTTTTGAAAGTAAAGTTTTGATATTACACAATCTGCATAGTGAAGAAGGGACGCCATTAGACCGCGGGCAGAAGCTCTCACATTATGATTCTTTCGAAGTACACTTGAGATTAACGCTCTTTGATACAACTTCGACGGGTATACTCTCAAATATTCATGAGGATTTTTTAATATTTTTTCATAACAGAACCACAGCTACGAACATTCGAATTTTACGTAATAGTTATTGTAACATTATTCTTAGAACATGTTCGTTGCATTTTAGAACCTTTGCACATGTTGCAAATCCGTAGCTTCACTGTTAATATGTACTGATAAATTTAGATTAGAGTGTATCACGATAATTAGTTAAATTATGGTTAATTGTTAATTGAAGGTGAATCGTGGAGCTTCTATACTATTAAAAAATTATCTGGCATGTCCAGCAATGGACGTCCTACGACTAAGATGATGATGCTGAATGTGTTAATCTAAGACATAGTCTGTCTGTTTCCCAATTTTGTATTTTAGGTTGAAGGTCCACTCGATGGTAGGTAAGCGAATAGGAGAGGACAGAAAAATGGATTCAATCAGTCCTTACTGATTCATCGAAAAATAACAGCATACGCGCTGTATTTTCTGAAGGCAAATGCTACCCAATTTATGACTTCAATACGGATACTAAATTCAATTTCAATAGGATTTTTTCAATTTCAAAACAATAAATTGATTAACAAACATCATCAGTTTTAAACATACTGAAATAAATTCATTGAGTAACAAAGTTAGATTTAAAGTGGGCACGAGTAACCACGAACTAAACAAGTTGTTAGAAAGAATTCTTGCCGCCCAAGTGGATTAACTGCCTCTCGCGGCCTCTCGCGGCCTCTCGCGGCCTCTCGTCTCTCGGCCCCTAATAAAAGTTATACTGCGGACCAACTCTCAGATAAGTACCTTGATCTCTTCAACTTTATCTTTTTTTTGGCTAACTCCACTACATTAGCCAAAGTTGTGTTGAGGTACGTGTTCAATGTGTCTATATTTACATTTGTTGGTGTACCTATATGTTTCATGATCAATTTAATATTGATTACTGCAGGGATAAATCGTCGGAAATATACACGTCACATAAAGACATAACATTTATATTTGTTCAATGAATCACAGGAATCATCATTTTCGGGAGGCATTAAACGCAACTTGTGTTGCTAATTTTTTGGTTAATGTCGTCTGCTTAAATATCACTAACAGGTAACGTAAGTGATAATTATTCTAATACAAAACGTTTTGAAATCGAAAAAGTCGATAGGTACAGGCTCGGCATTAGGCATTAGGGTAGTTACGTGAGAGGCAATAAACAAGGCTAGGGGCGGCCACTGGGTACAGTCGAGTGCTATATATTTCATTGTCTTGTTGCAAAAAAAACGTGACCTCTACCTGACCCCGGTCTGCCTTAATTAAACTGAAATTTACTACATCACTGTACTCGGAGGAGCCAGTGCGTACACTATAGCTACACAATTAAAAGTGTATGTATGTACGTAATCTAATTTATGTTGTACGTAAAGTAATTGTTTGGCATTAAAGAAAATATTCAAAAACAGTGAGTTGAACGGTGTTAATATTTCAGTTAGGATTTTATTAAGCTCATATTATACATTTTTTCATCTGACATTTCCAATTCGTTGAATATTCTAGGATTTTAATAAAATTTCTTTTAACATAAGTCATGAAATTCTTTTAAAAAATTATTACTTTTATAAACAGAAATATTAGTAGCAATTTATGAGAAGATGCAATTTTCCACAGGAAAAAATATTCAAGAAAATAAAGAAGAAATATGTATTTGTAAATAAATGGTAACATCACTTAAATTTCAGCATTCCAATAATAATGGAAAGATTTCAATAAATTGTAACGTAAATTGCGCTTGTCGATTTTTTACAAGTCGTTTTTTTTTATATTCCTACATTTCATTTTATTCTTCTTCTTTTTCATTATACCTATTTTTGTGAAAATATTGCTCTAATATCGCACTTCATTTCCGTTAAGATTTCCCTGAACGCAACCTAATTTTCTTCTAAATTCGATGAAAATATAAACAATTTTCTTTTGCGTTCGAGCATTCGTGTTATGTGAACTGAATCGTAATGTGAACCTTTATTATTATATATTCAACGTAATAATTATAAAACATTTGAAAGTATAGTGAAGCTATATCTCTAATTTATAATGATTTACAAACTATGTTAGTAGCAAAAGTAAGTTACCGATAGTCCTAAAAATATGTATATAAGTATATCCTAAAAATAAGTTTATAGTGGGTTGCCACTATAAACTTCTGTAAACAATAATACACAATTTTATTTAACAATATTTACACATAATAAGTCGAAAATAATATATTTATAATTTTTAAATGTTCGATAGAATAAAATATATGATATTGTGTTCGACACATATATTTAAATACCCTTTTAAAGGCAAGTGATTTTTAAATATAATATTTGTAAAAATAAATAAATAAATATATCTATAAGATAATTAGTAAATCGCGTTTTGCGTCGGGCGTTACTCCTTGAAGATTTTCTTTGAAAATTTGTTATCGCCGAGTCGAGGGCTCTTAATAATCTCGCGCCTCTTTAATTACTCCCAATTAATGGAAATAATTTAATTTGTGAAAATTATGTTTTGCGTAGTAAGCGAAAGAGGGAGAGAGTTTTTTTTTTACTTGTAGTAGATAAAGTAGCGCCTAGTGATAACGAGTTGAAAGGTATAGAACTTACCAAAAATAACCTCTCATCAAGTCGATGGAAACTTCAGTAAACAAATTAAACATTGTTTGTATAAATGACTCTTATAGAATTAACCCACAATGTAAAAAACACAAAAAAGAAATAAATTTAGCAAATTTATTGTCACTACATAGTATAAAGTTGTCAGTTTTTTCTTTGTGTATGTGCTAATCTCGAAAAAATTGTTAATAACTTTTAATAAATTTTTTATTTATGTTCACACTTTAAACACAGCGCAATATTTTTCTCTATATAACACGAAAACTTCCAAATTAATTATGTCGACATTACTAAATGAAGTTATTGAGCAAAGAGAAGCTACTACTAATGCAGTGGTGAGACTTATCATGAGTTTACAATGACCGCACTCGCTAGCGAGAGCGTAAATTATTTATATGGAAAATTGTCAATTGTCAATGTCAACTTGACAGATTTCTATATAATTTTTTACGCTTTCGCTAGCGAGTGCGGCCATTGTAAACTTATGGTAAAGGTACAGTTGTGTTTCGGAGTGTTTTACTTTTAGATGTGCTGTTGTCCCGCTGTGAAATTTGATAGCACAATAACTTTCTTTCTACGTGTCAACTTTCATGGTAACCTTCAAACTTAAATGAAAACGTAACGAAAAGAATAGAAATCAAATTAAGGCGTTTTTGACATAATATAAAAATGCAATTTTGACACCCAATTATAAATTCGTGCTAATTTTGCTTAATTCGTGGAAAATCAAGACTAAAACAATCAATAAATAAACGTGTTTCTCCTGTAATCAATGGTAACAGTAATTGATTAATATTAAACTCGAATTGTCTTACAATTGATACTCAATTCATTCAAAGCGGCATCACCAAACAAGCACTCTCTCGATGAAACAAATGAACAGAACACTCTGCCTCTGGTCGAATTAGCGTCACTAAGGCTGTCTTTGTACGACCACTGAAATGCTATTCAACTAGTTCTCCACAACAATAAATAATAATAATAAATAATAATAATAAATATCTTCACACATTCCACACATCACCATCTAGTTCCACAGTAAGCAACTAATGCTTGTATCATGGATACTAGACAGTTGATATAATACATAGATTACTTTTTTCAAATACATACATATTATAAATACAAAACACCAATGATTCAAATATAAAGGTAAAATGTTAACACATAAACATTTTGCCCTTGCGGGATACGAACCCGCTACCGTTTGGTTAATAACTAGGGTTACTAGCCACTAGACCAACTTGTCATCAAATGACAATGACATAATACATAATTCGTTTCCTAACTAAATCTCCTTCGGGGATTTCCTATGGCATCTAGTGATTTAGATATACTAGTGTTCAATGCTAATACTAACAAAACTTCATGACATTACAAATAAATTTACATAACTAGTATTTATGTTGCATTTAATCTTATTTTCTTTCAACCAAATCTTTTGAATTTCCCGAATCAAATAAAAACGCACATTTGTATATTAATCTCGTAAATGTATACGTGTTGGTTCACTTGTGCAGAACGCTTTCCCAATTTAACTAAGAATTTCTGCATTCGTGTACTGAATTTAGTTATCTTAGTAGTATTGTGACTTTTACAGTGTTTCTAATCTTAATTAACTACTCAGTTAATTAAGATTAAAAATACTGTAAAATAATATAAAAATTAAATTTCTTAGTAAGTATTAAAGGGAAAAATTGTCGAAATATATTTTTTTATTAAGAGGACATTAAATAAAATATTTCTTACAAATACATCTTAATACGGTGGCTTAACCTTAATTAGCTTTCATTTAATATAAATAGATTAAAATTGGCAGTCGTATGAGGCCAGGTTAATAATACTTACTAAGTAGGTATCTCCTATAAAAGACGGTGTGTAGATGAAAGAACGTGTAGCTTTATTTAGAGGAGACGCCTTAGAGGAGGTCGGTCTGTGCGCGGAGTGCGTTCGAGCGGAGAAATTAATATCCGGACGAGAGCCGCATCGTTTCCGGGTCAGCGGGTTTGACCCCTCCCTCCCCCTCCATCCCCCTCCATCCCCCCTCCAGTCCCCCTCCAATCCCCCCGCGACCCGCACCCAACAACAGCGATCTCGAATAACACTACACCAACAATGTTACACATTTACCAAATCATTTTAGAGGCAAATGGCCTCCACTATTTTGCTGGAAATTATTCAAATATTAAATGAGTTCGGTCGAAATTTAAACGTTCGACATACATTGAACCACGGTGGAGAAATCTGTATGAATTCTTATCCTCTTGTCCTTGCCTCTGCCACATTTTTCAAAAGAGGCTATTCCAATGCGAGTTCCAAAGAATACAAGGATTGCAAAGATTACAAACTAGTAATTTTATTGTAATATCCAATCTAACTGTATTGCATTTGAATTTTTAAATAATAAATTAGTTGCAGTATGTTTGATTGTCAATGCTAAATAGAATAGAGAACGAATGGGAATTTTCGTAATGAGCGGAGAAAGAGCCTTTAATTTGCGTCCACTTAATGAGAGGCGAAGGCCGAACATTAATCCCACAACAAATTGTAAAGGCTGCCCGAGTGGCCACATCCTAAACAACTTTTATCGTTCCAGCTCCACTTTATGGAGTGGAACCTTTGAATTTTTATTAAGGTCGTCTCGGAACCGAATGGAAGCGTTTTGCATTTTTTGTTCACTGCGAACCTTGTGCACTTTCAAATGGAGTTAATGCTCCATTCTATTTACATATTCCATTTATGAAATATTATTTACGTGTACCTGAAACCTGTATTCAGTATATCGACAACAACTTGCAGCGAATTTTTACTTCGAATCGACAACAAAATATGCAGCGAATCTTTACTTTAAGAAAGGACTAGAATTTATTTTTACACTAGCTGACCTTGCTGGACGTACTCATTTTTTTTTATATTTATTAAAACAGTACAAAAACACCAAGACCTAATCCTGAACCAGTTTCTGAACGGTTGTGAAGCTATCTTCACAGGTGGGCCAACTCTAGTCGGCTATGGTCAGTCAAGTCGAGTTGGCTATGGTCGGCCGACTCTAGTAGGCTATGGCTGGACACACTAATAAAAATCAAAATAAAAAAAAAAATAAAAAAGTTCCTGTGAGTTAAATCGCGTGTTTGAATTTCGAATCAAGAATCGATTTTTCTGCGAGTTTTTAGTCACCGACAGCACCCTTTTCGTGCTGGAGAGGAAAATAAATAATTCCGTTGCTATGTGAAACCGGAAGCGATGGACATCGGCTGAGAGCACAGCTGGCCTCGTTTGTCAAGCGGTTGGAGGCAGCCAGAGGATCAAGAGTGCGAGCGCTGATTGCGTTCACCGCAGACGCCGCACTTTCATTGTACAGATCACGTTTCATTTGTATCCACGTGACCTGTACACCATACGGACGTATATTTTATGTACCAACAATCCTCTAAGTCCTAGTTACTGGCTGCACCAGATCGCTGTTTAATAAATGTTCTATATACTTAAAATAAAAATGAATCGCTAAATGTGTTTTTGCTAAGCGCAAAACTCGAGAACGACTGCTTTTTTTTCTAATTATAACTATTTTAAAGTCATCTAATAACTATTCTGTTGAAGATTGTGTAAAGATTGAATATGGTAATTCCTAAAGTATAGTCATTTTGTTCGTTATATGGAAATTGTAGCGCTTTTGCTGTCATCATTTGTGTAGAGGTCCTTGACGGTGAATACTTCCAAATGCTTTAGTATTATCATCAATAAAATATTACTTCACCTGTAGTAGGTATTTCGTCTGATGGTGATATCTATCCAGCTCCAGAAGAAAACTGAGTAACAGCAATAGCACTACCTGCCCGATGGCAATGACAACCTGAAAATTGGGGAATAAATTATTCTTTAACAAAACAGTTGAAAACAAAATTTAGTGCTGAACCTGTGTAAAGGTTTAATAAAATAAACATACTCTTGCAAATTAGAGAAATATAGTATTACATGTAAGGTACGCGAGTCGAATATATTTTGTTTCACTCTTTGATAATTAAAACTGTTGCCTTCGGGATCTCGTTATAGACCTCGTTATTAAGAGAAGAAAAATCATTTATATTCTGTGTTCACTGCACACAAAAGAAATGTAATAAACACAAAAAAGAAAAGATACACAGAGACGTAACAAAAATACTTAAGCCGTCGCTGAGATTTTTGTGTTGCCATGACTAACAAAAGAAGGAGTAATCTTTTCAATATTTCTTCAAAAGCAAGACTAAATGTACTAAATGTAGTGTAACAATAAATTTTAATTATAAAGGGAAATCCCAGGAAAACATCTTATTAGTTTCTCTCTAATAAAAAATGCCAATAATATACTTTCTATAAAATCATAGGGAAATAATAAATAAATTGATAAAAGTAAGAATTTATGTATGTATATATATATATATATATATATATATATATATATATATATTTAAATACTTGAAAACTATAAAATACATGTGTATGGATAATTATCTAAATCTAAATTATCTAAAGAATTACCAATTATAGAAATTAAATAAGTATATAATATTGGTGACTATCGTGTCTTAAAACACAAGCAACGAAACAGAAATTCAAAAGTTGACCCTGATCGGATAGCGGGATAAGGATAAGAGATCAAATGGGAATCCCTTATTTATCAAATCATAATTAAATAAGACGCTCTCCAGCTAAAACATGGGTACTGAAATCCGATGAGCTGCTCACACTGTGTGCTTTAACCACAAATTTTCTAATGTCATCGTGTCTTACTGCTAATTTACTTCTGAAATAGACTACTGTTGAATAGACTACTGAGTTATATAAGTTTAGGAATAGAGCTTGTCTTCTGATTGGGTGCGGGGGGCACCCCTTCAGATTGGGTCCATTAGGTATCTTCGTCACGTAGTCCGATAGCCGAAACCCGTCGTCCGCGGCGGATCTAATAATGCCATTCAACTTTTTGGAGCGGCTCCAACCAGGGCCAATTCTAACCTTAGCCTATTCCTGGATCAACTTCCTTATGTCGCTATGAGCATATGAAATGCTAACTAAATTGTATGTTAATAAGTGACGTCATCTTACCATTCGCATTGTTATCATTCCTACACATAACTTTTATACATCTAAGTAAGTACATAATAACTATGGCTTAACTCAGTCCATGGTTTTATTAAGTACGACATTCAAAGTACCAAGTACCTAGGTTGTAAATTATTTCTCATCAACAATAATTATCGTTTTCAGTACACTTTTTTTTAAATATTATGTACTTTGATGTAAAAATAAATCAGTATTTATATATTCAAGATTAAATTAGCTGTAGATCCTACTCTCCTCCGAAATTACGGTGCATAACAGGTTTCACAATGTTGTGCTAACTGAAAGATTTGGTTTACTTCCAACATCCCCACTGAACTCCCCAATAGTGGGGATGCTGATGTTTTTTTTTTTTTTCTTAAAGGCCCCACCTCTCTCACTCGGTATAATCAGTGATTATACTGGGAATAAAACGACAATTTATTAAGATACTCGTATTTTAATACAGATTGATTTTAAAAATATCTCTAACTCTATTTTGTACCCACATTTATTTACATATACTTCTGCATATTTTTTATTTTTATTTTAATTATTAAAAATATAATTATATGTATATTTTTGCAGACCAATTTGTACTAATTAGTAAAATTGTTGTAGGAATATGTGACCAGATAAGTTGACGGCAATAGCGAGAACAAATTCGCGCCATTGATTGATCCCGCAAATTCACGAACAGCTTACGTATTTTGTTTAGGGGTGTTATTCTGCGTGTGCTCTTTACAAAGGAATACAGTCACGACGAGGGCTCGTCAAGATCAAAATGAAACTTAAGGAGTAAGCTTCAAGGTTGTTTGCAGAATGATTTGGAATGATCGGCCGCAATTCCAGCAGTAATTAGTCCGCGCGACACGTGATTCGAATGCGCCGATCTATCCCAGAAATGTAGCTTCGTTCTGTGTTCTGTCCAAGGTTTTTCTAAAAGCGACACAAGTAGGGACGTTTAATCAGTCCCACCCATCGGACTCCGCCTCATTTCGCCCCCTCTACCCCGAAAACTCATTATAAATAGCGAGAGCAGGTTAACTCATTATCTCACTGTTTTCTATCTGCAAATATTTGCGAACAAATGTACACCACAAAATCGTGTCTATTTCGTCCGGGGAAACGTTTCTTCATTCTTGGTTTCATTTCATTCAAAATAAAGAGCTAAAATGGTGAAGTAAAAATGCGTTCCATTCATTCCGCTCTCATTTGTAAAGTGCCTAGATAAATACAAATCTTTGGAGCAACGGTCGTTCAATTTCCTGCGCAATTCCAACTTATCACAAAATAAAGAAAATCGTAATAGGTTTTCTATTAGGAGCTATCTCCTTTGTTATTGTCGGCGCGGAGACGGGCAGCATGAAACAAAGACATTATATACAAAGCAAACATTAAGTCTAGACGCAATTCTCACAAGATTACCTCCAACCGTACCTATACCTCCGACCTCCGACCTCCGACCTCCTCACCTCCTCATCGCCCTGCCTCTGCCTCCCGCCTCGCTCTTTCCAAGACCTGTAATCAAATGAGATATACACGGAACAATGTTATTAATTAACAAACACTTGCATGTCTGAAGGACAGCCTTTTTTCGACTGTATATTTCTGGGCTGACTGCTTTAGATCTCTTACATTAAAACAGACAATAGTTGTTAATATGTTATAAATGTTGTTGTTACTCGGGAGTTATTGCATGTGAACCTTTATATCATGCTATAACTCTTCTTTGTGTAAGGAATCAACAAATGATAATCCAATGTGGGTAGGCAAGACTTTCCGAGGAAACCAAGCTTCCGTGTGATTAGGTAATTCATTCGTAATAATTGGCACTAATTTATCTAATGAATTAGCGTTGTAAGCAGAGTTGTTAAGCTCTATCGGAACAACCGAGCGAGGCATGAAGCCAAATGGATCATAGCATTACTTAGTCATGCCATTATCTCGAAGATAACACACACCGCAAACACTCCCGGACCTGCCGTATACATTAATGCCGACAATTAGGAACGGAATGATATTTGCTCGAACCACATCACACAACAAAAGAGTAGACGCCATCTCGGCTCTCTGTGTTCCACAGAATATAGTTACCTATATTTATACTGTTACGGACCGTTTTAGTAAGGGCGCACATTTGCACAATTGCGAAATTATTTAAACATATCTGAGTGCGGACATCGGTATGTAAGAGACGGCTGTATCAGTTGGTTACGATTAAAAGTCGCACGTGTGTGACGCGCCTTAAGCCAACAAGGTTAGAACATTACGCCCGCGGCCGCAGCAATAATAACGCGCTCGGATAAATAACCGGCAACCGAATGAAAGCAATCACATCGCCTTGTGTACCTTCCATTACCGGGAATTCGTCGGATATCAAACCGCTTTCATCAAAAACATTTTTAATTGGTTCCCGATGTCAATTTAAGCACACGCGAATACATTTCCGTGCGCAATGCATCGCCTCGGTTGAATGACGCCGGTACTAAGTAAGAGACATAAGCTTCTTATTGGTTGCAATAGTGCAAACTTGGTTCTTTATGGGATACAATACGAGTTTGAGTTGAACAATGGAGCCAGGGGCTGTGTGGGCGCTGGCGGGTGGCAAGGGAAGGAGGGGAAGCCAGCGAACAGGATTCGGGAGTGCGGTGCAGTTTGCTATCTAGATATTTGGAACATCGAACCGAACCACAATTGCTGGCGAGCTGCTATCCGATGATAAAGCTAAAACTTATTTTGCAGGGCTCTTACGGAAATTCACTATTCAGCCTTCATACTAGGAGAATACTTTCATTCAGAATTATTGCTAGAAAATATATGTATACTACCGTATTGGTCGATAGAATTTTTAGTGCGGAATTGAAATTCTGTCCGTTTACATTACATTACGCAGTTAAATGGTGTGGTGTGTCTCAGATTGTTTTGCCCCCAGCTTTCGTTACGAAAACAATTTATCATTATCTTCACTTTAATATTTACTGCAATAATATTACGTTAATTTTATAGTGACATTATCACTTTTATGACTAGCAAGATGTGAACTAGTCAGCTCATCTGGCAGATGACGACAGTCTTAGTCCAGATTAAATGCAGATATCGTAACTCATTTCTATTCTTTAACTTTGTACTTTTTCGCCTTCATCGTTTCAATAGATTCCTGTCTACAGGTACTCTAATCGAGATAACTTAAAAATAAATACATTTCTATAATAAATTGACGATTAAAAGTTAGGAAAGTCGCTATTATCTCTCAATATTTGATTAGAGTCGTAGCCGGCAGATTTATCTCGCAAACTGGCAGTTAACGTCGCAAACTTTTGAAAGGAGTGTAAGACAAAGCCGCTATCGGGAGCGCACAAAAAGAGAACGTCCCTGGCGGCAGCCACGTCGCTCGGCTTCTATAATATCATATTAGCATAACTTTTTAATTAACTGGAGACAGACTATGAGATCAAATACAGAGGATCTGTGTGAATAACATTTCGAAACGAATTCGTTGTCTGAATGCCGAGATTTACTGCCTCCATTCGGTTTAATATGTATATAACAGAGAAGGCGATTAATTCAGCAGAAAAGTTGAAGTTCCTCTGGAGCGCTCTCGCGGTGGATAACTGCACTAAAGCGGTACACAGAAGTATTACATCGCGGTTGTTATTATTCAGCTAACCTGTCGTGGTCCATGACATACCATCGGAGCGGATTTTACCTTTATAAACTCAGCTAATGTGCTCTATCATTTTCCACCTGCTTCCCATAAGTTCGTTACTTTTTTAAGAAATAGCATTTTCATTAGTACATTTGCAAATTGGGCTTTTGCTAGTTTAATAAAATTAGAGAGACGCTTCGCCTCACCCGAACACCGCGTCATGTTTCAGAAGTACGAATTCAATTAGAGAGACACGAGGCAGCTGTAAGCTCGAAGCGACGTTCGCTGCACTAAAGGAAACAAACAGACAGCCTACAACAATATTACCTACATTACTTGTTATCTGTGTGAGTGGCGTACTCACACGCCGGTCCTTCGGTACGGGTCTGCATCTGCATTGGAGTGGTGCCAGTTTCTAGTGATAATATTTTTAATTCACACGAATCATGAGGAATAACAAGGAAGTGTAGCTACTAGGAGTGTGGCTGTAGTGCAGGATCTGTGGTACCCTCATTGTTGCACATTCCTGTCTCTCATTTAAGATAATACGTTTTAAGAGCACCTGACACTGCGCCGCTGCAAGCCTTCCTCTGGCGCAATATTTGCAATTATGTTCTATATTATATTTTCAAGAGACGTTTAATTCTTTGTTAGAGGTGGCTAATAAAGTATCATAATAATTTCTCTCTTGATCAACAGTAGATGAATGAAATATCTGAGAATTTGAATACAGTTTGAGCTACTCAAATTTTAACGAGCCAGCGAAGTCAATCGCTGGCTGCCTATCAAATAAACTGTGCCACGTAGGTTTTTTTATTTTTAATACGTCAGGTAACTGGATCAGAAAATTTAAAGTCTTTAATTCAATAAAATTAAATTCAATATATTATCACCTTTAGAGCCAGAAGCCAGCCATTTATTATTAATTAGTATTATTAAGTAAAACATTTTTTTTATAAAATGTTACTCGTACGAATGTTTACATACTTTTTAATAGCAGCATTTTTTAAACAATATTTTTCTTTTCGGAGAAATCGCTTAAAAGGCGCACACGGCCCAAGTCATGTATAAAAGTAACCCGAGGTAGTCCAATTACTTCAAGTGCAGACGTGGAGAGGTCAGCCGGCTGAACGTTCAAAAGGCTGGCGTTCCTACTTGCTTACGAGTACTGACAGCGTTATTGGCCTTTGCTTACTAAAGCTTCATGTCGTTGTTTGTGAAATAACACCGAACATTAAATTTTTAAGTAAGTAACAAGTCCGTACTAATATTATAAATGCGAAAGTATTTTATTTTATTTTATTTAATCGAGATACCAACAGCACATCAAAATTTACCAATTAGTTATAAAGCATACATTAGTTATAAAAACACGTTTACATTTGCGTACCAATTACTGGTCTCTACAGCTATAATAATATGTTACATGTTGTCTATGTTAAAAATTTAACATGTATATTGTACATGTTAACATGTAAGTATGTTTGGATGTATGGATGTTTGTAACTCTTTCACGCAAAAACTAGTGAACCGATCACTATGAAATTTTGCATACACGTTGTCTGGGACACCAGAAAGGACATAGGGTACCTTTCATCATTCAACACGGACGAAGTCGCGGGCACCAGTTATTAAGTAATATTTTAGAAATAATTTATAATTATACAGTCATAAAAAAAGGCTTTATCTATTCATAAAAAAAGGAATAAACATGATATAGTTAAACATTAGTTTCACTGAATATATATACGAGTATTAGCGCCTGGGGCGGATTTCCATAAGCGAAAGGCTCCGACAGAAACCCGTTACAATGTTTGCGTTAGTTGTACGGGAACGGGAACAGGAACAGGAAAACATGTCAACTTGGGAGCAAGAGAGTTGTATTGCATCGCACAGCGCATATGTCGCCCTGCATTGACACATACTGCGGAGGCAAACATTTCAGGACCACATAAATAACTGATACCTATATACACTATCATTGTGGGAGTTACCGGAATCAATAAACAGTAAAATATTTTTATCAACTTACACAGGAAGCTTTTAGGTATAGGATAATATGACTATAGCTTATATTATTTTGAGAGAAATCATTGATAACTTATTGACCTTTGGATTCATTTAAACTAAATACACAACATGTAATTTGTTCCTCATGTCTAATCGAGTAAATAATTTCATGAGAACTCCGAGTTAACACATCTTCTTTCTTCTTAATATATAAAAGGCAATGTGTGTATGTATGTTCTCTATGACCTCAGAACCGATTTTAATGAAATTTACAGACAATCTTCAGATTAGTCCAGCCGGTGATCCTGTGAAGTTTTAGTAGCTATTGGATAAGAAAAATGGATGCGGACGAGGTCGCGGACAAAACCTAGTACAAAAATATACTGTCCATATTGGAGATGATGATGAGACCCAATAGTATTGGCTGTATGCTTTACCCTGGACGCTGCGTTGTATCAGCTCTGCGGAATTCCTTCACAAACAAAAATTATCGTCACGAAGTTAACATTATATTACCATTTTTGGAACACAATATAAAAAACTAAGGTATAACCTAAGGTCGGCAACGCACTTGCATAACCTATGACGTAGTTTGCTAATAGGTGGCAGAAATAGATGACACCTATCATTATGTCGATCCTAGCATTAGGAACAGGAACAGGAACCTGAACAAGAATTGACAACCTGAACGGATAGCTCCATTGGTCTACTTTCTTAAAATGTAGATATTGAACTTTATTGAGTATTGTTTAATTGTGGTTGTGTCGTGGACAGTTTTGTCGCCTCAACGACAGTTTTGTCCCCTCAGCGTCGCCTAATTCAATCTCCGCTCGCTTCCTCGGCTTCGATCGTATTATCGAAACGCTTCAGGTCGCGGCTGTTGAGCTCTGAGCTCCTTCTACCTTCAACCCTCCAAAAAAAATATTAAAGGTTAGTCTTATCTGTTATTGTGTAATAATATGATAATAATAAATATGTATAATTATCTCGCGATTTTTGGTGGAATATTAGAAAATTTTAAAATAAACGAATAACCTTTTAAAGTTCAATGTTGAAATAAGTTTTCTCGGTGTCTTTCAATTTGAGGTTCTATCTCGAACAGCCAAAAACGAAAACCGATCTGCTTACGCCTTTGGATAACATAAATGAAAAGTTACATTGTAATGTGTTTTCAAATTATATTTTTATATTCTCTATACGATAGGACATTTGTATTTGAAAGGCGAGTGATGTAAACCCGCCAACAATACAAACACAACTCCACCTAGCAATATTCTGCTGAAAATATTATTAAGACAATAGGGAAGGCACGAATTCCGCCCACAGCTCGTAAAGGAAAATATATTCGTGTAATGTGACGCCGTTGGAACTGTACGATTTAATTACTCGCCATATACTCTTAACAGTGTAAACACATTCAACAACTTTCCATCGCATAGTTTTCCGCTATCCTTTTCACGGCGCTCATTATCCCGGCTGAATGTAGTACTTCCTCGGGGATACGACAAAACTTCATCGCAAATATTATTTGCGATAAATTTTATTCAGCGCAGTCCAATGGGACTACGCTCGGCTTCTAGAAAGTCACAAAAAGATTAAAAAATGATGATCACTGAATGTGATGGGGAAACCAATTATAAATCAATCAAATTTATATTAAATCAATTTTATATTGAATATTACAAAAAAAATATGTTATTTATTATGTAATACCAATTTATGTAGATTGTAGGTATTGTATTGTATAATTTTTGTCTGCCTGTTTGATGTTTCGTTTCTTAATTAGGTCTTTTGTTATTTTTCTCATGTAAGTATCTTTAAGCTTTAATGAGAATAAAGAAATATAAACCTAATATTTATAATACTTACATTCAATTAATTATAAAAGTGGTATAGAAACATTCATTCAAAATATTGGAAGAACTTATGTTAAACAATCCCTTTAGTTTTCTAATTTTATAATGAGAATGAACAAATATTAGCCTAAGGGCCACTTTCACCAATTACAAGTAAAGTGTTGATTAGTTACTTTCAGAAATATTTTTATGTTTTATTAAATTATGCACTCGGTTTACTGCATCCTTCGATAGGCGATTTTTTTTTTATTTTCTTTTTAATGGTTGGGACTTTTACTGTACAAACAAAGGTATATCGTCTCCTTCATTCCCGGTTACCGGTGACTTTAAATGGCGGTTAGCCTACTTGACACATGGTGAAAAAGGCCCTAAACCTAAAATATGCTGAGGTCTACAAAAGGTCTAGGTATATTCGTATTTGTGGATTATGAATAGTAAAAGCCTTAGCAATGCGGGGCTAAGTAGCTATCCACTGAATGGATGCACTTGAATACTTTCAGCTTTTGCCACGCCAATGCGACTCTAGTAATGATTGCCTGATACTCGTATGAGCGACTTGGCACTCACTCTTTGCTAAAATATGAAAATGGATCGTTTACAAAACTGTGTCAAAGAATGTTCAAACTTACCTTCAGAGGATGACAAAATAATAATGTATTCCAAGTATTTTCTTCTTGAATTAATTCACAATCTATTATTGGTTGGTTACCATAATTCAAAAGGGTATTTATGTTGTATATGTTCTATATAAACTATGTTAACAAATTGACCAAACCGACTCTTGAGCTACAGTCCACAACGCTAGCTCAACAGAGTTTGGAATTTATTAAATATTTTCATACGCTAATATTTAATACTAACTGATGCCCGCGACTTCGTCCGCGTTGAACGATGAAAGGTAAGGTTCGATTTTGATGAAACGTGGTATATAATACTACTAGCTGGTGCTCGCGACTTCGTCCGCGTTGAAAATTTAAAAAAAAATGCAATATAACGCTTGACCTCGTGTTGCTATAAAACTTTGGCCAGGCGTTAGTTTTTTATTTTTTATTTATCCCTCGGGACTAGTCCTTTTTTCTGGATGAAAGGTCCTTTCTGGTGTCTCAGACAACGTGTATGCAAAATTTCATGATGATCGGTTCAGTAGTTCATACATCCAAATATACTTTCGCATTTATAATATTAGTAGGTACTGATAAATAAGTATTTAATATATTCAAATTAAACTAAAATATTTATTTCAATTAGTTTTATATTTTCCTTTATTTCTTTGATTTTTATAACGAGCTATTTGTTTTCTAGTAAGATAAAATAATTTTGATATATAATTAAAATTTTTAGTTATTTCTGAGATTATTCCATCAAATTATAATTTTTTTTTATATTAGTTTTGAGTACTTATTCAAATGTTTCTGTACGAAATCGCTATATTTTGTTATTTTGATAATTTCTCACATTTATGGAATTTATTCACCTTTGGATAAAGTTAGCACCTTTTTTATGCGGGTACAGTATTTCATAATTGTTTTTGTAATTGGATTTAATTGCGTGTTTGCACGCTCGGTATATAAAGTTGAAGAGTGGTAGGTTTGATATGAGACGAGGTTGCAGATTCCCAAGTGCATCGCGTGCTCGGTAGGTAGTCGTATATAGCCGCGGAGGGCTCTCGTCGGTTCATCATTCGGAACATATCCCGGTACAATTACCTGCAACTTGAGCGAGCGCGCGATGCCTCTTTTAATTAACGGGAACAGTTGACAATGTTTACAATTTTACCACTCGTTCAGAGGATAAATATTTGGTAAATAATTATGGTCCTATATTGAAGGTAAATCCCTACTTTGTTACTTTGTACTGTATTCTTGATATGTTACATTTGGATTTAGATGGATGAGTGGTAATAAGTGATTATTTTAAAGACCAATGTATCTATACGTTAGGACTACAATTAAAATGGTACAGTAAACAAAATTATCATGGTGTATACCAAATAAATACTTGACACAGTGGATTGATTTCATCAAAATAATGTGTTTGTAACAAAGAGAATGATAATCAGTGATGCTAACCGTAGAAAAAAAAACTTGGAGCTGCGTTCAGATATCGAAAAAATTTCATTTAAAAATAAAATAAAGTTTTTATCAAAGTAAACCCGTTCCACGGTACTAAGACCTACACAAAATTATCATTATGAATATTACTAGTATATACATACTATATAAGCTTACTATACTATAAGCAAACTATCTTGCTGAAAAAATGAATTGTTTAAATGAAAAATGAACTGCTTTTGGTCACAGTGAGACTCTCTTGACTGTAAATGTATATTTAATATTTATTTTAATTCAAAATGGCAACTACGGAAGTTTATTGTGAGTTTAAAATGTAAATACAGCTTTCCAAACCGACTGTAGATTAATGTTACTCGTATGTTAAGTATTATTCTGTGGAAATCCATAAACACTTGTGATTTATAGATCCTAACAAATGTATATCTAATATATCTATACCAATATTATAAAAACAAAGATTTGTATTTTTGTACATTTGTAATGAATAAACTCAAAAAGTAGAATAAGTAGTTTTCTACTGGACCGATTTTAAAAATTATTTCACCTGTAGAAAGCTACATTATCAGCGAGTAACATAGGCTGTATTTTATAAAGTTACGCGGACGAAGTCGCGTGCAACAGCTAGTCTAATATATGTAAGAGTTTACAAAGATAAAAAGATTATAAATTTAAGCGGGCCTCTTTCGCCCGGGGGCAATTGGGAGGATTAGTATATGTACATAATATAGCCCTATATCTGGATATAATATAATATCATAACATAGCTCGCTCCATCATAGGCCAATCATAACATCATAACATCGCTCATCTGATGTTCTACACAGCTGGATGTTGGCCAAGAGCAAACCCATCTCTAATTATATATATAATCTGGATTAATGTACCTTACAAACTGTTAAAATTTTTTTCAAATAGGTACAGTGTTTCCGGAGATTTCTCTCCACACATAAACAAACGTACGTTCTGTTATAATAGTGTAGATTAGTTTAGTTAAATTAGTAAGCTACATAACCTGACTTCGACTGATGATCATCTCATCTTCATGTCCATCAATGTCTTTGTTATAGGACAATGCAAATCACTTGTAACGACCCGAATATTTTAGGACTGGTAGTGACATCTGTACGATATTTTATGTAATTCAAAGACAACATTTGACTGCTTCATTTTTTCAACTAAAATGTCCTTACAAATTGGCAGATGGCGCTATACGATGTGTTGTTTTGCAACACGTATGTAGAGTTATTGCTGGTCGTTAATAGATGGCGCTATCATACGATATATAACACTGGGATGTATACCTAGCGTTATTTATTATTTCGATGTGTATTTGTGATTTTGATATTTTAAATTATAATCTGTTAATGGAAATCTATAGTACTCGATTTATTATGTTAATTTATTTTTAAATATTAAGAAGTTTTACAGAATATTTTATTTTATGTTTATTTCGATATACCTAAACATGTTTGTAATGAATCTATTCTACATACTTACATGTACCTACATGTTTTTTAAGGATTTTTTTAAATGTTAGTCATGTTGATTGCAGAGAATCTAATTGTGTTTTAATCACATAAAATAAACAAAAAATTGGCTTGTTTGGTGTTTGCAATGGTATCATATGTTTGACATATTCTGCAACTAGGCTTGCATTAATCTATCTGAAGGATTATCGTGGATAGTTTCTGCCCACCACTGTCCAATTTACGTGCACCGGTACTGTAACACTAGCAGCTGCAGTTCGTATAACTAACCGGTATTGATCAATGTGGCCACCTATGTTGATAGATAAACATTGTTAGCGTCCGAAATTGGGACACGACGGTGGACAGCGCTACACAATAGCCAAAGATTTAAATCGATTTAAATCTTTGTACATATCACAACAGACAACTCCTCCTACATACAGATCTAATTAAATTCATCTAAGATCCAGTGTAAACATTGGCTGCGGTGGAGTTTCTAATGTTTGTGCCAAGTTTTCGAACGACAGAGGGAAATTTAATAGAAATATTATCTACTAGCTGGTGCCCGCGACTTCGTTTGAAAGTTCTTTGATACGTTAAAAAATTACAATTAATATAACACCCAACAAAATATTTAAAGCAAAATTAAATGTAAATAAGTACATTATACTTTTGCCAAGCGTTGGACATTTATTTTTATAAAGGTTTTATAAGGTTCATCTGAACTATTATCCAAATTATATTTAAATGCCCCTCATACTAATTTGAGAAATCACTCATGTAAACTTTTTAATGAAATTTTACTAGAGGATAAAGATGTCGACCTGTTCCACAGTTCCATAGTTAAAACTAAAAATATTATAGCCGATAAATTCTTCGATGGCCTACCATAACTTAAGTATAAATTGTAAATTAGACTAGTTTGTAATCCTTAAACTATAATTGGAAAATTTTTATTAGGTGTAAGCTATCTATTCAAACTGTTACCATGTAATAATACCTGTAAGTTTCCCTAAAATAAAACAAATAAATAAATAAATAAATAAATAAATATAGCCGGTGCCCTATTGGAATATTTAACCTACGTCCATCCTGAAATTCTATTGTAACTATTGGTGAAAGATTTTTTTTAGATTACAGATGAGTAGTTTCCAAGATTACATCCTACATACAAATAAACAAACATAGAAACTTTATCTCTTTATAATATTAGTATACAGATTAACATAATTAATTATTTATAAAATAATCCAAAATAGCCTTGTTTTCGTATGTACAGTATTTCGTTTAGAATGAATTAATGACAATAAATGAATATATAAATTAAAAAAAAAGGTGTAACGACCTGCGATTTTGAAATAAGGAAAGGTTAGTTTTTTTTTACACACCAATTGTTTAACGTGAAGTATGAAGATTAACCCCAAAGAGAGCACTTGAGAGCTTGTGTTATGGGAGTCCAGTTATGGGGGACCAGAGTCCATTTTTAAAAGTTCATTCACGCTATATTAAACTCAAATGCAGTTTTAGATTCATCTGAACTTAATTGTGAATTAATAAAAAAAATGCCATTCTAAATTTGAAACAACTGTTAAATGTTTTAACTGCATCACAATTAAGTTACAAAAATAAATACTCGTATCTAGGTTATTATTTTTATTTTACGAATTCCTATGTACAAACAAAGTCGGGAACATCACTATATTTAAATGAAATAGTAGAACCTATTGTTTGAATTATTTTTTTTGTAATATACTTGTAAAGTGCGTCCACCATAAGGCGCCCTGTAACCTTATGCTAACCATATGCCAATATTTATGGTTTGTAATATTGTACTTATTACTTTGGCGTGAATATGGCCTCTGT
The DNA here is from genome assembly GCA_944738685.1 of Synanthedon myopaeformis. Classification (NCBI taxonomy): domain Eukaryota; kingdom Metazoa; phylum Arthropoda; class Insecta; order Lepidoptera; family Sesiidae; genus Synanthedon; species Synanthedon myopaeformis. The sequence goes on from OX122914.1 coordinate 196,310, forward strand.
AGTTCTATCTACATTCGTATCTTAGCTTTTTTCCGTCACCCTGGAAAATTTAAATTCATAATGAAGAGTTTCTTGGAGAAACCTAATTGATAAATAAATATTTTGATTATGATTTTGATTCAAGTCAAGTTATACATAAACTGTGTAACGAAGCGTTACATGTTTCAAATAAAAATTAATAAATTATTAAATAAAAGTATAATAATAATAATAATTCGTAAGCGGAGGAACAAAGGGAGGAACAATTTCATTTTTTATTATACGAGGGCAGTCGAAAATAAGCCGAGCGATGGACAAGTCCACGCCACTCAGCGTTCTAGTTGAGTGGTGAGGTCTAATTAAATTAGTTTATTAATCGTCCTGTTTATTTAAAAAGTCCACGCCACTCGGAGTCCTAGTCGAGTTGTACGTAATAATTTTAAGTAAAATGCTATTTAGGCTCGAGTTCACCAACAGACAGTTATTTTTAAACAGCTGTTTAAAATTTAATCAGCCGTTTAATAATATTTTGTTGATCACCATCGCTATACTGCGGGTTAAACGCCCTAAACATCAGATTAACTTAATGATTAAAAATAACGGTCTGTTGGTGAACTCGAGCCTTAGACGTCAAATTGATCTTCCGTTAGTTTGTGGATTAATAAGTCCACCAAATATTTGGATGGTGAGTTTTAAATGGCACACAATATTTGTAAATTTCTACTCGTAATATCATATTTTAAAATTGCTTATTTTCTTTTCATAACATGTTTTACTAGCTGGTGCCCGCGACTTCGTCTGCGTTGAACGATGAAAGGTACCCTATGTCCTTTCTGGTGTCCCAGACAACGTGTATGCAAAATTTCATTGTGATCGGTTCAGTAGTTTTTGCGTGAAAGAGTTACAAACATACTTTCGCATTTATAATATTATATAAAGTATGGATTTTATTATTTGCTTTTCTTATATATGTTATGGCACCCTCATATATGCTACACTGGCGCCCAACATTAATATTTTTCCATCACAAAGTAGTCAATGTCACCGTTGGGAAAATCTAACGCGCGACAACTGGCGACTCATATCGCCTTCACACTGGCACAATGGACACAAGAGGTTTGGATGTACCTACATAATTGTATGTTATTTCATTCATATTATTTTATTTCTTACAACACACAAACACTAGAAAACATAAATTTTTATTATACTATTTTTAAATTGAACAGAATTAATTTCAGAATTATTTGTCTACCATTTAGTAATTTCAAACTTGTCTAGCCCGTGCGTAATAAAATACAATTTATTATACTAAAATAACCAAAACGCCAATAAATTAATTAATTAATTAATTATGTTATAATGCAATTACATAATTAAATTTACAAATTGCCTATTCGTCAACTAGTATTACTTATTACGAGTAAATTAAATTTTATTACCTAATCACAGAAGCATTTGAGTGGATCTGCCATTTTGCTAACTTTACAAGAGGGCAAAAAAAATTAATCTCAAAATTTGTCTACAACTTTTAATTTTAAAGTGAAAGTTTCTGAAAAAAATTATTATACTTAATACATTTTTAAACACATTTAATAGCTTCAAGTTTTTTCAAGTATATAAATCATTAGAATTAGAAGGAACTATAAAATACCTTGACCAATTGTTATTGACCAACATCTTAATTGGAAATCACATACAAAATAAATTTTGTGATAGCACTGACCGATTTGTTTTTGAGTTACAAGGCCCTTCAAGTTTTAACATCTTTGCTTATTATTGTTCCGTAAATTATTATTAGTCAATTTTAATGTTATATGCTTATTCAAAGCTTCTATGCTTCTTCTATTAGAATTTAATAGCAAAAGAATGAGATAGAGATACGAATTTCAGGTGATTAGAAAGAACTCGACTTAATGTAAATAATGGTGCTAAAAATGATGTTGGACTTAAAAAAATTGATATTAACATCATGTCGATATCTCTCTATTTCGGACGAAGCGCTTTAAAACATCTTTTATAATGCGCACTGCCAACGTTTATAACTCTTGAGCTCATATTATAACCTAAACCTTTTCAAAGTTCGAGTGAATAGGCATCTTCTGGGTTGAGAATGAGGTTCGCTCCATCTTAGGCCTCATCCTTGCTACACAGTTGGTTGTTGGTCAAGAGCAAACCCATTTTTTATAAAAAAAAAAAATTAAAAAAAAAATCATGTTATACCGTTCGGCATGGTGTTAATTCGTTCAGTTGACATTGCGAGTAGGTTCCAGTTGTAGCTTAATTATTTGAGTCGGGAATTAATTGGCAAACTAGCGGGAGGAAGAGATTAAACTTCTTGCAAAGTTTTAGAATGTCGTCAAGAGAGGCGGGGGAGAGGTGGAGTGGAGGGGGGTGGCGGGGGGAGTGGCGGGGGGTGGAGGGGCGGAGGGGAAAGCGAGCGTTAATAACACGTTAAGAGTTTCACAAGTTCGTCCACTTCATCAATAAACACTTCTTGTTCGGGAGTCTTTGTTCATTCAAATTTAATTCAACGAAAACAAATTAATCCCGCCGCATTAACTTTAATTGAAACTAATAACCTTCAAAATGTTAGAAAATTCGTTGTTTTTTTTTTAACTTTGTAAAATGTTAAAATACTTTTAAAAAAGTCACAGCATAACGGCAAAAAAAGTAAGTTACTATACGTACTCGTAACTATAATATATAGTGTAGGTAGTGTATGTGGATGAATGGATTCGAGCCATCGATTGGCTCATAGTCGTAATCGGGCGTCCTTTGACAATCGACGCGTGAAATGGCCCAAGTGCTTATTTGTTAATCGGAATCGGACTATGCATTGTTGCTCTTTGTAAAACATTAATTATTTATACTGCTACATATACACATGATCTCTGATGTTGTAAAATGTATGTAGGTACTTGCTGGTGCCCGCGACTTCGTCCGCATTGAACAATGAAAGGTACCTTATGTCCTTTCTGGTGTCCCAGACAACGTGTATGCAAAATTTCATGATGATCGGTTCAGTTGTTTTTGCGTGAAAGAGTTACAAACATCCGTACATAAAAACATACTTTCGCATTTATAATATTAGTACGGACAATATAATATGTCTAATTTTGCAAAACACAAAATAGGCTTCACTGCATACTATGTTAAGATTTATCGCTGGAAAGTATTTGAGATGATACTTTCATTGTTTCAAATGTATTATAATAAATTGATATTTTAATATTTTTTTAAAATTAAAAAATTAAAGACAAACACACCAATTGTGTGTTTTCCATTACTATAGTCAGTACTATGTGAGTGTTCTGAGATAATTTTCAATGTAGAGGCAACTTTTATAACTGGTATAGCATATATATACTCATTAAAGGGGGTTAGATTTGTTAATTTTGCCTTTAGTTTGCTAAAAAGCATTTTAAAAGGAAATAATTTTTTATGAAAAGAAAGAAATTTCAATTAAAGTTCTTTGGTTTTATGTTTTTAAACTGATCCGTGTAAATTTTAGCTATCTAATATTGGGTTGTTTGCAAGTATATATTAGAAATAATCCAAACTAATGTGTGTATAGCGTCAAAACAGCTGCGCATTCCATGGCCGTAGCGTGGCTCAGGCTGTAACAAGTTGATAACATCATTACCAGTGGATTATAATTAAATCGCAGAGCGTTTTATCATCCGCCGGACTAATTGCGTTAAGCGCGTCTCGTTTGACGACGCCCTGTCGAACTTCGTTAAGGGAATCGAGCAGCGTCCAACATTAAAGGCTAATATCACTCTCAAAGGCTGCTCAGAGCCGAAGGGTTCTAAGCGAAGACCTGTGGAAAACAATTAGGTATAATATTTCATTCATAGATATCTGTACCTACTGCATGAGAACTCCACATATTATGTAATATTAATCTTAAATACATACAATTTATTAAATGTATCTTAAATTTATACTATATATATATTTGATATATATTTAAGATTAATACACATTTAGTATTTAAAATTTTATTTAAAAAAACTGACTTCGAATTACTTGTCAAGGGTGATAAGCATACTTGTCAAGTAACCAACAGTATCAACCGTATTTATTTATTTTTTATTGAAAAAGAGAGTGTGGATATTTTGTAGTGTTGCCAACCGTAAAAACGAAAGTTAATTCGTAAATAGAGCGACCGGTTCAGAGGATTTTAGTGAACCCTGTTAAACAGAGAGCAGTGTTGTGTAAAGACACGGAACCATTGTCTCTTACCTCCTACCTCTGGCCTCGAGGGACATTCTAAACAACTATTTAATTCCGGTAACTCGATTGCGTTTTCCAGATTGCTTCTACGTAGAAACGACGATTTACTTTTAAATAACATTTTTCTTAACATAAAAGCAATACCCTAGGCATCGTTAAACGAATACTTACCAACATTTTATGCTGTTAAATTTCAAGTCAATCGAACCAGCGTAGAATGGCAAGAATTTGATAAAAAAATTGCGTATAAGGTCTAAGGGCGTAACGCGATACACCCAAATTTCTATTTAATGGATGAACTCTAGACAGTTAAGTTAGAGTGCTCATAATATTTTAACAACATGACCGCAGTTTTCAAGTTTCCAATTAGTTAAAAAATATTTTATTTATATTTATATCCGACGGTCGGCGTGGTATCATTCATTTAACGGGAGTTGTAATTTTTTCACTCGAATTCCTACACTCGACAGATTTTTCATCGTTGAATATTTATTTCCGAGGAGACGTTTCGTCTGTTTGCAGGCCCATTTAATTTACCCCGGGACTCGAATTTGAGGAGTTGAACGTCGTGAGCGACAAGTGGTCGTTTCGGTCCGTCGGGAAATCATTCAAAAACGTTTACACAGTGACAATCCAAAGAACACTGCATTTCCGCAACCACAACAAAGGCATATTACAATTAACAATAACGGCGAGGTGATATTAACGGGCACGTTAATTTGCATAATGCACCCGTTCATATAATATAATATGTGGCGTTAATCCTGGATTCCCTGTTCTACTGCAACTCGACAAAGGAGATTAAATCGCAAGCGGTCCGACAGAGGGCGCTGGATTACAAACTCGAACCGGCTTACTTTGTCATCCCTCCACAATAAATAATATCTATTGATCCTGTTAGTAATTTTACATTTTTGTTCAATTTCAGGCTTCTCATTACAATTACAGGTTGATAGTATTCGCAGATAGATTGATATTATTGATAACTGTTGGCACATATTTAAGACATTAAAAAAAATTGCTTATATACGGAAAATGTGTGTTTTTTTGGGATTTTTTTTTAAGTTAAGGTCGACAGACAGGCTGATGGTCCACTTGATGGTAGGTGGTTACTGTCGCCTATAACACAAGCAACGCCATAAGTGCTACAAGTGAGACTTCGATATTACGTATCAGAAAATATATTAACTGTGCCTGAGAAAAATTCATACAAAATCTTGTATGGTTTTTAATATTGTATGATTTTATTTTTTCATTTACGCGCTTTATTAAATGAAAATTTAAAAGTGAACAATAACTTCTACAAATTAGATAAATACTTTAGGTAAAGATTGATGTTACGATATTTTGTATAAAATATAATTCATCATGTTAAATAAATTCCACAATATTTGTACGCCCTCATTAATTGGCAGAATGTGTACAAGATTATGATTTAATTGGGAACTTAATCGTACTTACCTATATTTATAAATATGTCTATTTGACTTAATATTTACAGTCAATGATCATCACAGTTGAAGTACCTGCAGCATCAGCAGCTGAGTATCAAATGAGTTCAAAACTTGGCGAATAAATAGGAAACTATAATTGCTACTTAGTTCAGAGCTTTTTCAGCTCATAACGCCGCTGTTTGTTTTCAAACTTTAAGTGTGTGCATACGTTTCGTTGCGTTCATTATAATATTGTTATTATTATCGTGGATGGGGGTTTCACTAAGGCACAATTGTTTTCGCTTCAAGAGAACTAATATAATTGGAATAGTTGACTGAAATGTTCAGTTGAATTTGGCTTTAGCTTTGTTAGTTCGGTACTGTTGTAAACTCACGACAAAGATCGATAAACTATGCGGTTTGTCACACGCTCCTTCAACTGTACATTTATTTATAATACATATACTAAATTAGATCTGTACTTATGTAATAAAATCGATGGTTTAAACAACTATCAGTTCAAGCGTTTTGCCTTTCTTGCTGTCGAATGATTCATTATTAATTAAAGTTAATTTTGAATCAAAAGTGGGAAAAAAATCTACTTGATTTCAAATGAATCAATATTTAATTTTAAAAAACATCTAAATGAAACCTCGAATTATTTTCAAAAGGAAATTGTGAATCTTTACAGGAATGTGAAGAGATTATCTTAAACATGTGTTTGGAACTTCTCTCGGTGTAACACTCGATCCAACATTTAAATTAAAATTTGTCGTGTGGTCACATTGATAGCGAATTTTTTTTAAATTTTAAAGACAACTAGTCTTAAAAATCGTCAAATCAAGTGATTTGACTTCGCACGACTACGCTTAACGAGGAGCAATTTTAATCTATATACTAATATTATAAAGTTGAAGAGTGTTTGTTTGGTTGAACGCGTTAATCTCAGGAACTACTGGTTCGAATTGAAAAATTATTTTTGTGTTGGATAATCCAGGCATCTAATAATTTAGTTAACAATACTCACCTAATATGGTAGTGCTAAAGCATCACATCCTCACTTCTAAACTTTATCCAGGTGAAGACGAACTAGTCATCAAATATATCAACACTCAAAATTAATTTGGGCTGAATGTACACATAGAAAGTCCAATTAATTTGTCTGTATTATCGTGATGTTTGTTCAATAATTGAATTAGATACAAATGTTGACTGTTTACCGGTGAGGGCACACCTCGTTGTGGTCTCACATCGGCTGCATGAATATTCAACGATCGCTCAACTGAAACTCTGCATGTTTGTGTATTATATACATGGGCATTATTACACTAGCGTACAACTACGTGAACATGGACATACATGTGTCCATACTTCATTGCATTTCGCGTCTCCTAACTGGACACATTATTTTTCTGATTTTTTAATTAATTTACTTAATATGTATTGAATATTTAAATATGTATAGAATAAAATTTAACAAAATTAAATTTTCAATTACGTATATGCACTAAAAACTAGAAGATTAAATATAAAAATTTATATAGAGGAAAAGTTTATGTCAATTAAGATTATTCTATAATTCAAGTTCAATTATGAAAGATAGATACAGTACATTTATATATATTTGATATAGTACACAAACAGATTGCAATTATATTATACTTGAAAACTATAAATTACGTGTGTATAGATAATTATCTAAATTGCACTCCTAAACAGTGTACTTAACATGTTTAATTTAACTTAACTACTAACGGTCTTAAATACTTAATTAATTCTTAATTTATAATACTTTCTTAATCTCTTATTAAATATTAGTCTTAATCTATTTTTGAATTCAGAAAACCTGCCGTCAAATATATCAAAACCGACCTCACACCCGATAACCATATCACTATAACTTCAACAACCGTCAAATGGAATATTTAGTCAGATCGTAGTTCGAAATATAAATAAAAACCTGTATCCGAGTGTCCCAAGTGGTTGAGAGGCGTTGGAGCTTGCGTCAGAGCCACGACAATTAAATTGGACATAATTCCTTTTAAGCTGACAAATTAAAACGGTGCTCATATTACACTGTACGATAATAAAACGTTATGAGAGATTTACGATTAATACAGATGTACTTAGATTTAATTTGGAGACTGACAAAACTTAGAGACTGAAAAAAATGTAAGAGCATCAAATTCCTTGTAAAACCATTACAACATTTACTCGTATATTGTACAAACATACTATGTAGGTACTATAAATATAACTCGATCCACAACATAATATTTTTATTTTTATTTTTAAATGCTTGAGTTTTGTGTAGGTATAAATATGAAGAAAGAACACACTTTATACTTTATACTAAAAGAAAAAACAAAATTTATACCATTAAAAGAACAATATTTTAATGAAAACGTAAAAACTCCAAAAATAACTTATTCAAACAGATTATTTTATGAATCAAAATTTAATTTACCCAACTATAACAACCTTCATGGAAAAAGACGTCTTGCTGATGTCATTCCGAACCTAATTAATCAACTACCTAAAACATTAAAAAGCGAAATAACATCCAAAAACATCACATATATTATTAAGCTAAAACAATACTTTCTACAATTAACTACAGATAAATATATTTTTTAACAAAAGTACATTTATTCGTAAACAATTAACTTATTATCTTAGACCTATGTTTGAATAATGTTGAATAATAAATAAATAAAAAATGTATTATTAATTATGAATTTTTCTTAATTTTTAACAGACAACAACATGTAACATGTAGCTGTAAATACAAGTAATTGTTACGCAAATGTAAACGTGTTTTGATGTGCTGTATGTATGTCGATTAAATTAAATAAAATATATTAAACAGCATTCGGTATTTAGTTGTTAATTCACACCATACATAATACAAGTATAGTATAAAGACATTTGAGGGAACAAACTAGATTCTTATGTAGTTTGCAAAGTGTACGTGTGAGGATTGTGTGGGAAGAGTGACGGTTGACGCGATTACAAAGTTTGTAGCAATTTAGTTCATAAAGGGTGCTATTATATTAGTCTAATGTTATGTTAATAAGCTTAATGTTTCTTGGTAGTCTAGCAAATGCCATTTAAAAAAAAAAGTAAAATAAAACAAATTTATTTTCAGGCAACATTTATGTTATACATTATTATTATTCTAGACAAATCCAAACTATTAAAACATATGTGGATGCAAGTATATAACAAAAATAATTGAGTAAAACAATAATATTTTAATTTTTATAAAATTGCATTATATGTAAATAATTATTTGTAAACATTTGTTCGCATTAGCAGCATAAAACCAACGTGTGTATATATGGGTAAAAACTAAAAGATAACAAATCAAGAGACATTAATAAGACACTGCCAGAAGAGACATCTCTTCTTAGAAAATAACGTTATAATTTACTTAATATTTTGATATTATTTATCTTTTAAGATTTTGCCTTAATTGTGATAATTAATTTGGTCTTATGTTATATTCGTAAGTAGGTTTTTTATTAAAAAAAAATCCGATAATATTTGTGTCTATTATATTTTTTTGTCCAGGTATACATGGATATATACATTTTTTACATAATTTGTTCTGGATGCTTGCAATATCATTTTATCTGCATTTTCTAATTAAATTTTTGAAGAGAAAACTTCTTTAGGCGCGTTGGGCACTTCTATTGTATAAGGAGAAGCGCTGAAACACACTTTGATATAAATATATAGTGTATTTGTGTGCTTAGACGTAAGGCTAGGACTAGGTTATACCAGCTGTAGAAAAAAGAAAAAGAAAAAAAGCCATAACATTTTAATTACACGTTATATGCCTGTGTGTTGGTCAAGAGCAAACTCATCTTTTATAAAAAAAAAAAGTTAGTCCAATAAATTAACTGCAGTTAGGCGTCTTAACGTTTTATTGTCGTCCCTCTGAATAGTCTTGCGATCCGTCAGTTTACAAAATAAGTGTTGAGCTTTAAATATCTTAAATCCTCGACGTTTGTTGGCTTTTATATCTGCGGCGGGCAGCCGCTGTCTGCGCCTGATAAAAAGCTCTCACTCCCTCATAGAACAAATCCTGTGTTACACGTAGAGGGGTCGTTCTCAAGTAGGCAACTGTGAACACCAAATTATCCGACTCATTAAACTCTGGTGCAACCATTTTAAAGTTGATTTTTATGGATGATTATGTTACACTGCAGCACGATACCATTTAATGTAAACGAGCATCTTTAACAATAAGTAAAGAGTAATGACAAAGGACCGATAGTTTGGGAAACTTTGTCCTATGGGAACTCACATTAAACACATATCTATATTAATATTATAAAAATGTGATAGTAACTCAACTTCTCAGCCGATCGTCATGAAATTTTGCATGACACATTAAAAGAAAAGGGCATAGGATAACTTTTAATCTGAAAAAAAAAAAAGTACTGTTCTCGAGGTTAACTAAAAATAAAATCCAAAAGACAAAGGCAAAAGTATAACAGCAATAAAGATGTCGAGCCTTATAATTTTTACTTTCCAGAGCGGACGAATTTAAATAAGTAATGTTAAATAAAACTAAAATAATTATTAAATTTTTGGTACATCAAGGTATACTTTACTTTGAAAAAATACTTATAGTATATTAGCTTGTGCCCACAACTTCGTCAGCTCCACTTTTTCTTAGGTCTTAACATTTATTTAAATTTTATTGCTCATATCATTTTCTCAAGTATTTTTTCTGGATGAAATGTATGTCCTTTTATTAGTAATGAAGGCGTGATACAAAAATAAAATAAAAACAAACAGTCATAGTTAGGATTTATACAAATATATGTAAAGGTTTATATATTCAGTTATTACTAATCTACACTTCGCTAGTCTACACAAACATTCTTTGTGACAAAGTTAATAATAAACACAACAAAGTTAATAATAAATAAATCCTGAGCAAATGGGTCCTTCGCCTGCGGAGCTATTTAATAAATTAATCGTCATTCAAACAAAGGGACAAAGGCATATTAATCCGCACAACAACATTTCGCATTCAATTATGTCCGAAACAAGCGAATTGATAATGAGATACAGAGTTGCGCATGTGACATAGCGCCAGAAGAATTGTACACCAAGTGCTTGATAGCTGTCGTATTGGGCCGATTGTCGGTATGCGTTTGTTTAGTCTGTGACGTGTCGTGTTCCGTCCCGTGCCGTAGCGCTCTCCCGCCATTCGCGGTGTTATGGGCTACGCGCGAGGACCCCTCGCTACGGCGTAGCGTCTAGCGAAAAGTATTTCGTGAGTTTTCGTAGAACTTGTGCTACGGTATTCAAACACTGAACTATGTTAATTGCTAATGGAATTTGTTTGCTGAAATCGCTATTTTAATACGAGAAATGTAAGTTAATCTAGTTGCATTTATGTTTAAATCAAATAGGATAAATATATTTTTATAAATAATTAATGAACAACTGTTGGTTAAAATTATTTATTATAGTATCAAAGATTATTATTTTATTATATACTTATTCTTATTCTATTAATTTTTTTATTGCTAATTATAAATAAGAATAATAATAAAAGAATTTAGAATGTATAATGTTGTTGTCTCAAGAAACAGAAAAGTTTATGCAAAAGTAAATATTTCTCATTTATAAATAATAAAAACTTTAATATAAATGTTTAATTAAAAAACTTTGTTATCTTTGATCAGATTTACTCTTTTACGTATAACATTTAAAATAATTATTAGTTCGCGTTTAATATATATTTATTTAAATATAAAAAACGCACTTGAATATTATGGATTTATTAAATAAATATTAAAAGTAAAGTGAAAAGAGAAAACATGAAATTTTGAACAAAAGAGAAGTAGTTTTAGTAATGTCGTATATTAGGTAATAAAATATTAGGCTACATGTGGCTTAAAATAAAATTAAAGTTTCTTAAGTTTATCATTTACAGGAAATGTTTAACGATTACATTTACAGGAAATAAAATCAAGATATTATAATTATGTCTAAGTAAAAATTATGTGTAAATAACCCACTACCACACAAAGTTATTATCGATTTTAAACTACGTCCCAATGCACTGAATTTTTTTAATCCTATATCAAACAGAAGATTTTTTTATTAATACTGGCTCTGTTCTCTTTTTAGAATATAAGTTCATTCAGTTAACACACTACGAGAACGTTCTGTTAATAGACGAAAACAGAGGTCGATATCCGTACTTATTTAATTACTAGATGGTTCTCGCGACTTCGTCCGCGTTGAAAAGCAATATAACGTTTGACCTCGTGTTGCTATAAGACTTTGGCCAGGCGTTAGTTTTTTATTTTTTATTTATCCCTCGGGAATAGTCCTTTTTTCTTTAGAAAGGTACCCTAAGTTCTTTCTGGTGTCCCAGACAACGTGTATGCAAAATTTCATGGTGATCGGTTCACTAGTTTTTGCGTGAAAGAGTTACAAACATCCATACATCCGTACACATAAATGCGAAAGTATGTTTGGATGTATGGATGTTTGTAACTCTTTCACGCAAAAACAACTGAACCGATCACCATGGAATTTTGCATACACATTGTCTGGGACACCAGAAAGGACATAGAGTGCCTTTCATCGTTCAACGCGGACGAAGTCGCGGGCACCAACTAGTACAAAATATTTTAGGAAATAAGGACGTTAATTTTAAATAAATATTTATTTTGCAGGCTGTAGCCATAAATTGAAATAATGCATTACTGTCATACATCACAATTACGCCGATATTATGAAAATGGCGGCACCGTATGATTAATTGACAATTGATAAATGAAATTGGGGATTTTGTTTGTGTGTTCATTTATTATTAGTGCTATTAGGGCTTGTGTGCCGTTAAGTACGGAATGTTTATATTATTACTTATTTATTTCACTTATAGAAATCTCCGGTTTACTAAAATAATTATATTGTGGGATGAAAATGAACTCCACATTAATTATTTACATATATACACACATTTATTATATACATTTATACATTTGATGAAACGCACGAATGGGCGTTTTTACATTACGCACGATGGGCGTTTGTGGTAATGAGTGGCGAAAAAGCGCGTGCTTTTTGTAGCAGAGTTGAAGGCCGACTGTCTCTCGTTTCCGTGCTTCTTCATTTGAAAGAATGACACGGAAACTAAAACGTAAGTTCCAAATAGGTAACTTAAAGGAGGTCGCCACAATATTATTCGACCTACGAGACATTTGAATTTTACCACATTAGACATTCGTCATATTCGTTATTTGTCAGACACATTTTATACTCTTATGTAAGAGTAAGGGCCTCTTTCACCAATTACAAGTAAAGTGTTGATTAGTTACTTTTAGAAATAATTTTATGTTTTATTAAATTATACACTCGGTTATAATTAAGTGTTAGTTAAGTACTAATATAACTATCTACTAACAAATTCTGGACAGTAATTCGTCTGCTGTAAATAATATTAACTTATTATCTATACTAATATTATAAATTCTTTTTATTTTTATTTGTAATGAATATACTCAAAAACTAGTGGACTGATTTTAAAAATTCTTTCCCCTATAGAAAGCTACATTATCAGCGAATAACATAGGCTATATTTAATAAAGTTGCGCGGGCGAAGTCGCGCGCTACAACCAGTTATTTGACAAAAAACAATTATTGCAGTGTCCGGCAGAAGTTCGGTCACGATGCTCGTTGGGGCAGGACTCGTCGTTACGTTCCTGTTGCTGGCTGCTTCCGGTGAGTGCTAAATTGAATTCTTTCTCCTCTATTTGTGGGTATACTCTTTCTGTCAAATCACTAACCAGCCTAATAATCTTTCGTGTTACAGCTATTTTTTTATTCAGTGAGCGTTTCCGGTCTTTGAGCCTAAAATAATAATATGTTTTAACACTTTATAACAACTAAAGCTCTATACAATAGCTATTTAACAAAAAAATAAAATCGGTTGTGAAACAGAGGAGAATAAGGGCCTTAAAGCACTTGCGGGTAACGGAGCGGGAATCCGTTGCGTGAGAAACCGCTAGTTCAGCGGATTCCCGCCGCGGATATCCGCGACTTGTATCCTCCTGTCACCAGCTGTCATTCAGAATCAGCTGGAATCCGCTCCTAGGATTCTCAGTACGAAAATGGATGTCGTTGAAATGGCCGCCGTCCTGGTGGGTGCAAACCGCAAGTGCGATACAAAACGTTGTTTTCATACAACACAATGATCACTGCGGAATTTCCGGCGGAATTCCGCTCCGCCGCCCGCTAGTGCGAAAAGGGGCTAAGATATTAAGGTAATACCTATATTTATATATTATAGATTACCCCCATTTGCAGGCATTGCAGGCGGTATAGATTTTAGCCTGCCTAAAAAAATACAATACGAAATAGATTTTAGTCATTTGAACATATTATATAAATGGCCGGTTACGAATTCCCGAAAGTTAATTTCAACTCTAAATTAATAATGTCTTAGACATTTGATAGTAGTATTTTATTTCCTTCACTATTTGCAGTTTCGAAAAAGTGATAAAAGTCAGAAAAATTATTGCGTTACTTGAGGATGTGAATTATCAGTTTTAACAGTTTATATGAAAAGTTCATATAAATGAATTCTCAAACTTGACCCTTATTTTTTTTTTGTGTAATAATAGCACCACTATAATCTTCTGGGATTGAACAGGTTATAATACAGTTATATATTGTACAATTTATCCCTCACAACATTTCCAAAAAAAAAAAAAATATATTTATTATATTTTATAAATAATACATGAATTAAGAGACCATACTAATATTAAAATTAAAATGTCATATTATTATCTGTCTCGATATATAGATATATTTAATACATTTTAACACATATAACCTTAATGCTAGGCTACATAAGAGACTGACGAAGCGTTTGTAAATATTACCATAATATGAGTACGACATTTGAAACGTACGCCCAAAATATTAACAGAACACTGAACAAAACAAATTACATGTCACGTAAAACCAATTACGAACCGCTCTATGTAAATGAATCGCGCATTGTGTCCTTAATGATCGCGATATCTCCTACTTTTATAATCGCTCGTTTCCAATTGCACTGTTTTAAATGTAACGATTGCTCTTAATTCTAAATTGGGAAAAAGCACAGTAGCCCGCTGCGTATCATGTTGCTAATTGAGCGTTTGTTTTCGTGTACTTCAATTTTCGTGTATTTCACAAATAACTTAACATTTTTACACAGTATTTTTATTTATATATTTTCATTGATTCTTGATTTCCCGTAGAAATAAAATATTATAGATTTCAAAATGGTGAAATGTTAGCCGGATATGATATTTTAGTTTATGGTCATGCATAATTAGTCTTCCTTTGTCGACGTAACTATTTAAATTATCTCTCAAGACCGTCCTCAGTAGATGCTATAAAATCAATATAGTCTGCATATTTCATGTTCTTAAAAAATTGTTTGTTAAATATGACTAGGACCACACCTTATTTTTAACGCTGAATAATAATAATAAAAAAAATTCTGTTGTAACTTGAGGTATACAAGGGGCAAATCCATTGGCGTAAGAGTGCATGAGCACTCCCACTGAGGGAATAGGTTTTTAATATTAAACGTCAGTAAACATTACTCCTCTATATTTTGTAGTGGGGATGTGATGATGAAATGAAATATTTCTCATTAGGAGAACATTGAAAATGCACGTATATCAGATTCAGCGCATTCGTATCAAAGGCTCGCGGTTTCATCGGTGGTTCGGTGGCAACACCCCCCCCCCCTTCCACATAACCAGCCTAATTAGATACCTGCTGTCCGCCCGCCTCTCTTATCTTCAGAAGCGGCTGCCACGAATCCGGGGTCAGCGTAAAGTAGCCGAGCCACCACCGCACGTAACATTGCCCCACTTTTTAATTACATGCATCACGCTGCCTGAGTGCAATTTCAAAAAGGATTTCCAGATTTCGTACTTACACAAAGGGTTCTTTGTTTTGTATTCAAATTAATATTCTGTTTGCGCTTCCATTATGTTTGTGCGATGTGCTTTAACTGTACGCTTTCAAATAAAAGCTAAGGTGGATAAAAGTAGTCCTTGCGTTAAGAATTTCTCACATAATATCTATGACCAGTTCTTTCTCATAGAATGTTTTGGCTCCCACTTGATGCAACCAAAATGTACTAGGTCCAGCTTGATTGGACCAAAATGTCGGGGATCGTACTTGAACGTTTTGATCTGATGCGGTTTTTACCAATGGATGGCCGAATTTGTACTATAATTGATTTTTATTATAAAATAATAAAACCACACACATTGCGTTTGATGTTCTACAATTGAGCTCTATATATTTTTACAGATATCTTATAATTTATAATAAATTATTGCTAACTTGATTGAACTGATACCTACAACGCCATCTAGACAATGAGGTCGTAAACATAAAATCAATATTTTGTCCCGTTATACTAAATGAGCAATTACTTAAAATATAATGCCGATGATTTGTCATCTTTATGTAAATATTTAAATATAATTTTTTTAATTTGGTAGGGTTTTTAAACAATGCTTAAATTGGGTCGGCCATCATTGGCTTCTTCTATCGTTCTTTTACTCTGTTCTGTATATGTAATAACTAAATGTAGCTCTTTCGGAAAGTAAATGAAAAATGTAAAAAATAATAATAGGCAACTGTAATTTACAATATATGCCAGCATTTAATAAAAGCAATGAAATCGGGAATGGCGCGGTCAATTCGCAAATGTCCGTGTGGCGGCCATATTGGAAATGGAGTGAAGCGTTAAATTCGTCCGCCGTAACTGATATGAAGGAACTGGACCAAAAATGTGTTTGCCGCAAATACGTAAATCCACCACCACCATGTGAAATACGCCAATTTATTTATATTGCGTTTCTACAAGTATGGAAATTGAAGTCATTAAAACCGAGAGACCGTATGCCGATGGTCCTTTGGAGAAACTTAAAAACTTTGATATAACCAATATGTTATGTACTTACACAAATAGAAAAAGGTTTTTAATGGCTAATATTTTTTCGCTACCAGAATAAGTTTTGTTCTTTAAGGTTCATCTAGACAAAGAAAAGTTATGAAACAATCGTAAATATTGTTAGAAATCGAATGTGGGACTTTTATTCAACCACCTAACTAAACCATTCAACCGTCTGCCTTCCCAAAAAATGTATGTGACCTATATAGAAACTATCCATAAACGTTACTTATGTTCTAAATGCCAAAAGTGACCGCAATTAATTGTTTCGTATGGCTATACCAAAAAAATATGTATAGAAGCTGAATTCTGATGAAATTTAATATGCAAATAACTTGAAATCTGCGGAAAGATTAATAGGTAAATACATTCAGTGGGGCACATTGCGTTGCGCAGTAATAAATTGACCAGCCCGTCTGGCGGCAGTGTCCAACCGCTTATAGAATACTAGCGTGAAATAACAGTAGGTAAACTTAAACTTGCAGTACTAGTAGTGCTAAATGTTAATAAATTCGAAGCCACTATCTAGTAACCGTCAGCACTCATGCCGAGTTATAAAAAGACATGCATGCCCTTTAAGTGTTCTTTGAGGCGAAGCCATGGCATTGTTTCAAAATACATAAGACACAAAAATAGACATCGAAAGGCATATTAGTAGCAAATCGCGAACCCCGTAACGGATAATTACTAATTAGTTTAATGCGTAGGTAGCGTAGGAGTTAAATTGGAATCGAATTTAATCAAACGTTTCTATGGAATCAAATCACGTTTGACAAACATTTGCTTATTGGCCGAGGCCGCCATATTGGTGATAAATCACTGACGCGACGATCACACCGCATGTCCGTACGTTTTATCTGATATCAAACGGCTTTAAGGAAACCATTCTGACGGTGAAGAGCTTGGAAGTGCTTGAACTTTTTTGCAATAAAAGACATAGTATCCGACATTAGGTCACATTTTATTCCAAGATTCTCCACTAATGCAACTAAAATACAGCTCACCTACAGTTATTTCACTATGGTCTTCCGTGAGACCTGTGAATATGTTTACGAAATGAAATTTAGTATAATAACATACGAATTTTCTAGTCGAGCGATTCGGGGAGAGACTACAAAGCCTCTTATTTTGTAAAGTGTCACGTGTCCTCTTCGAATTTATAATTAATCCGCGAGAGATTTGCGCACCTCGCCCCTCAATCCCCACTTCCAGTTACACTTACATATGTAGGTATATAGAATATGCTTGCTCATGTATGTGATAGTGTTAGCGTGTGAGTAATGAGTTTCGTTCACAACCCACTGACCACAGCCATCGCCACCCTTGCTGATGGCTTCAGGCATACATTTTTTCAACGTTTACGTATATCCCTATTAAGACTGCATGTACCATTTGATGTACAATGACAACGTATATGAACTAATTGATACAATTTTATTTTTATCAAGACCTTTCTCGGTTTTCGTGTCCTGAGTTCAATTAAAGACAATATTAATATTATCATACTTTATGAAAAAATCATTGAAATCAGTAAAAGGATACTATGATAAGATGTCACAGTTACAGAGTATCAGGATTTTTCAGTTTGTTATCTAAATATAATGACAATTGTAATAATCATACTAGTTTAAAAAAAAAAATAGCTATACTTTAAAGAATACTAACTTATGTAGTGCGATTCTAAACAGTTTATCTAATGTCATAAAATATTTGTTCACTTTCTTATAGAGCCAGGGATCTTTTGAGTCTCTCAAACAATCAATTCGCGATATATGTTATCTATTTCTGTAGCTTAAAACAAGCTATGATACTATGTAGTACGAGTATATAGTTCTTGTATGAACAATTATTTAGCCAGACGGAATCGCTTTAAGCTTGACGTTATTATAAAACAATGAAAAGCATAAAACCTCCGACGAATCGTTTCACTTGCTTGAACAATATTTGATTTCACTTAACGAACGTTCACTCAACAATCGTAAACTTATCCGGACCATTATTTAAACCGGCCAGGCTTAACTCGGTGGGGCCAAATGGTGAAATGAGTCTAAATATAGCGCGAAAGCGAGTAACTTGATAACTTAGGTTAACTCCAACCGCGGGCTCGATGCGAACCTATTTGCTTTCTCAACGTGAATCATTCTGGCAAGTTACGATGATGCGTCTCTAGAGCACTTCCCGGTGAAATGGCTGCAGCCATGGTGACATTCGCCAGCGACAGCGGAAATTATTGTAATCTATTCGATGTCTCTCAAAGGATTTGAATTTTTTGTTAAATTATTCTTATGTTTGCAATTCTTTCCTGGTTTCAACTGAATTTGAATTTATTAGGAGCGGTGAGCAACGCAAGTTCTGCGACTAAACACGTTGCAATTCACTTCTTTTGTTCTAATTTTATCACTTTCTTCTCTTCGAAGTTCAATTTCAACGAATTGCAATAACAACAATAATAAAATATAGATTATTGGATAAGACCAAATGTCAGTCACTTACTTACTATCGTTAATTTCTTACAATAATTATCGGAAGTTTAGAATCCCTTCAACTATATACATCACACAAGCTGTTATTTAATTACTATGATTATTTCTTGATGTAAGGACGTAATGTATTTAATACCAAACGAACTTGCCCATTATGTTCTACAACTACTGATTAATAGTAAATAAGGAGTAATTAATTCTCTTTGTTCCTATTATTTGTATTGTCCCAAGACCATGTAAGCAAATTTCAAGAAAATCAGAACTAAAAATATAACTTCCCACCCATTTTGCCACCTCTAATTTTACTTTCTTACGCTTTGAATTTCAAGATGTCTCCTTTACGATGCCTACAATATAAATCAACACTCCCTCCATTTCAAATTCATTTTATTAGCGATTTGAGCTGGGCCGTGATGAAGCGGTTTTTAGTGCTAAATTTATGTGAATCTTAACATACAGATAAACATTGTATCGTGAATTAATGCCGGTTTGATGTTGGATTAAATTTGACAACAGATAGTGAATAATAAATAAAGGAATAGCAGTTTCTGACAAGATAGGAATTTAATTAGCGACATTCGGAGCTCGCTCTCCGGAGAATAGATGCCTTGCCGAAAATCGCAACGAGATTATCGCAGACGAGAGAGCAATTGGCAGGATTGTGATTATCGAGTGCCATAAAACCAAACAGCGGTCGGGAGTTCGGAGTTACCGTAAGCCCAACTTTCTATTTGACTTGGTGATAGCACTAGTTGTAACAGTTTGATGGGAACTCCATCCATCCTCCCGACGGAGTCGCTTCATACTATGGATTAGTGCCTTCACTGAGTTACGAAACTTGCCCATCTATATCATTTATTGAACATGTTTCCGCCATTATCACTTAGAAACACTAAGTTTCAAACTTCATTACTCATATTTGGACAAATCATAATTTATAATTATAATTTTTTTGAATGAAATTGTACTAAGTATTCTATTATATACTCCCGATAAAGTCTATGAAAATTTTCATAATGTAAAGGTGTAGCAAACAAACAAACTAACTCATTTTCGCATTTATAATATTAGTCAGGATTATATACGGACTCAATATGTTAGGGCGAACGTAGCGAGAAACCACAAAGTTACTCTAAAGTCTAAAAAAACATCAAATCGTTACGCAATCACTATATAATACTCGTGTGCTAACAAAAATTCAATCTCAAGCTGTTTTATTTGTTAGATAATATTTACAAGATTTTATTAAAAGCAGGTAGTTTTTCTTTCAGTGTACCTTAAAAGTTATAAAACTGTGTTAGCTTTTACGAGTAATGTGGTATGAGATTCTGTCATGGGAGCGCATACTTTATAATTTAAAAGGCTTTTTGATTTTCGTAAGCTTTATGTGAAGAGTTTATTTTGAAATGTTTTTTGTTTACTGGTAATCTCAAGCTTTCCCAGCACTAAAATGATCTACTGTGTATTATATGTCGAATGAACTTTAACGCTAAATAATAACATATTAAAAATAAATATCCAAAAAATATAGTTAGTTCAATTATTTCCAGATTCATCTTATTGTTATTTTTATAAATAACTAGCGGCCGGATCCCGAATTAGTTAAGGAAAAAACTTAATTAGGTTTTATTATATAAATAAAAATACAGCAGATGCTGAAAGCGTCTTTAAATTAAATACTACTTTTGTAAAGATAGTCTGTACGAACATTTGGAGAACCTTTAATTGGTGTGAGTTAGTATATGTGGTTACGAGTATCATGTGAACACTTTGATCCGGTAAAGTGAAACTGTGGAGACGAGGTTGATCCAACAACTTGAAATATTAATAAAGGATCATCGGATCCTGCAGCAATAAGCTGGTGCGGGGAAAGACGGAGTTACGGGCGGAGAGGAGGCGAGTACAACATTGTTAGGAGGTATTGTCACTTCGCCGTCGATATATTATGTCTATGTATTCTTTTAGAGAGGTTTGCGAAATAATCGCTGTTCACTGTCAAGTGTTGATCCAAATGGTGAAAAGTTTGCATCATTACTTCAAGCATTGTTTGAAAGGTGAGATCCAATACCAATGTAAATCTATTTAATTGATTTTTAAATATATTTTTTGGATTTTTATTAATAAAACCTTTTTTTATTAGTTTAAGCAAAGGCACGCAAAGGTAAGAATTGCATCTTAATAACAGTAAGTTAGATATGAATGAAATACAATACCAGTGATACTCGTAGTGCCGATGGCCGGTGAATGGGAGTCCCTTTTGTCAGCTCTCGTAATCCGAGTTTGATTGCAGCCGATCCGCTGCTACGAGTAGAACCTCATTAACATGCTCTCGCCTGCACCCTGCACCCCACACCCCGTGCACCCCGGGTCCAATTCTTTTCACTTCGTCCCCATCAATTTCTGTAAAGTATATTAATAACTTAATAAGTACTTCACATCTCGAGTCTTCAATAAGAGAAATGTTCGAAGTAATTCTAAGATCGTTATTATCTTGTAAAATGGTAGATCATTACATAAATATTTTGAATAGCTGAAGATGTTAATTTGTTTTTTAAATCACGTTAATCTTTGTATATTTTTGAATTTTATTTTTGATTCGCAAATATACACCGAAACGATTCTAAATTTGAAATAATAGGTTCTTTTACCTCTCCAGCACGAAAAGGGTGCTGTTGGTGCCTAAAAACTCGCAGAAAAATCGATTCTTGATTCGAAATTCGAACACGCGATTTAACTCACAGGAATAAAGTGTGTCCAGCCATAGCCTACTAGAGTCGGCCGACCATAGCCGACTCGATTTGACTGACCATAGCCGACTAGAGTTGGCCCAGCTCTGAAGATAGTTTCACAGCCGTTCAGAAACTGGTTCTTATATTTTTAATATATTTTTTAATTAAGTTATAATTTATGTGACTATGGCTATAATAAACATAATATTTAAAAATATCTTAATTGATTTTCTTACCTAAAGATGACCTAGTAACGCTTTTCTCGCTGGTGAAAAGTTGTATATTTAACACGAGAGCAAAATATTTTTTTATGTCTCGTGCCTTTAAATCACTCACTTCGCTCAGTATTAGAATTGACTACTTCGCTAGTTGGTGATTTAAAGTCGACACTCGCAGCAAGAAACAATTTTGCTCTCTAGTTGAACAAATTATTATTATTATCATTTTGTCTTTCCACATATAGTATGCTTACGTTGACAGGACAATAACTTGTTTGATTTTCTAACTAAAACGTTTAAATATGAAACGAATAGCTCAAGGAATCTTTATTCAGTTGGATAGCTCTTCGAAAAATGAAAGTTAATGTTGACTTTGAACAGTTGGCGAGAATTTCATGAAAAAGTTATATAATACTAGCTGGTGTCCGCGACTTCATCCGCATTGAACGATGAAAGGTACCCTATGTCCTTTCTGGTGTCCCAGACAACGTTATGCAAAATTCATGGTTCAGTAGTTTTTGCGTGAAAGAGTTACGAACATTTACACATTCAAACATACTTTCACATTTATAATATTAGTGCGGATCTATGGTGAGACTACAAATGTCAAGAGTGGAGTAATAATGATTATTATTATGGTGTACAATGAGTGTGCGTTTTAATGAATATGTTGTAAGGTGGTGTATCGGTGGGGGATGTGTCAGGGCAGGCTGTAAAGGCAATTAGTGACAGCAGTACGAGGGTAATGGCCTATGTGGCCCAATGCGCGATTTGGCCACGCGCCAAAACCCGGACAGAGACGGGAATATCGGTTGGCTCGCACCCGGAACGACAACTATTCTTATTCGTCATATGAATCGACAAAGTCACTTGCAGCTTCATACATCTATTTACACGTTTAACCATTCAGACGAACAATAATTAATTGTTAGTTATTAATTGAAGAATCCGTACTAATATTAGGTATAAATGCGAAAGTATGTTTGGATGTATGGATGTTTGTGACTCTTTCTCGCAAAAATTACTGAACCGATCACTATGAAATTTTGCATACACGTTGTCTGGGATATCAGAAAGGACATACGGTACCTTTCATCGTTCAACGCGGACGAAGTCGTGGGCACCAGCTAGTCTAAAATAAATTGAAAACTTATTGTTTCCATTTTATTGTTATTATTTAAAATAAAAAAAAAATGTTATTATTGATGAATTTGACTAATATTGAAAAGTATTTCGGTAACGGCTTATTGTGCGGCATATTATGAATCCTGCACCGATTAATAAGTTAATGTCAATTTAAAAAAAAAAAATATTTTTTTTTGTAAATTATTCTAATAGTAAAAAAATACATACTGGCGCTTATATGAAAATTTTTGTTATTCATTTGTCTAAGTAAATTGTAATTCCACTTTTATAGCATAACTTGCCCCTTGGTCGCAAGATCGTAACAATATTAATTTTGAAAAAGCTACTGTCGACCTCCATTGAGCTAAAGTAACTGTTGAAAAGGCTTTAAAAGGTCCATATCTTATCTCGATTTGCGCCGTAAGACTGGTTTTTCTTGAGAGGTAAGCGATGGTATCGGATGCCAGGCTCGCCTTTACAATGACTCTAATCTCAGTTTATTGCTCGTAGACTCCTCGATGGGGCTTCATTAATACAGCCTTCGCGACCTGCCTTATGATATTTTCTATTTCCTGTTTTATTTTACTACAGGCTTCATTGGTATTGGTATTAAGTGTACTTAAGTGGCGCAGCGTACTTTCAAGTAAAAATTAAAATTGTGTCTTGAAGTTGTACAATTATGATATTATAAAATATCTTCACACATTCCACACATAACCATCTAGTTCCACAAGAAGCAACTAATGCTTGTATTATGGATACTAGACAGTTGATAAGCGACATAGATTACTTTTTTTTGTAAATACATACATATTATAAATACAAAACATCCACGACTCAGGTACAAAGGTAAAATGTTAACACATAAACATTTGCCCCTAGTGGGATTCGAACCCGCAACCGTTTGGTTAACAGCTAGGATTACCAGCCACTAGACCAAACGTGTCGTCAATTGAGATGTTTATCGATTATGAAAATATTTTTTGCTTTATTTTGTTAATGTAAATATTGAATTCACATTTAATTTTAATCTTAATGGTCTTCAATAGTATTGTTATATGTTTGTTTCGGAAGAGAACCGCTATTCTCTTGCTGTTTTAATAATGACTTTGATAATGTAATTTCTTCTATCAGTATACGTACTGATATCCATCTATTTCAGACGAAGCGCTTTAAAACATCTTTTATAATGCGCACTGCCAAAGGTTTGGAACTCCTGACCTCATATAACCCAAATATTTTCAAAGTTGCAGTGAATAGGCATCTTCTGGGTTGAGAATGAGGTTCGCTCCATCTTAGGCCTCATCCTTGCTACACAGTTGGTTGTTGGTCAAGAGCAAACCCATCTTTTATAAAAAAAAAAACGTACCTTCGTACATTAGTTATAGAGCTTATGGGACTGTGTCACCATAAGCTATAAAACCTAAAAATCTTTATAAATTAATATGTACGAATAAATAAATGAAGCGAAACTATGATTTGCCGAATTTATCCTTTGTTAAAATTTATCAGAAGTCTTACATTGGATAAAATTGAACAATAAAATAAGAGATGAGTGGCGCTCGATGCGTCCTATGTAACGAGCCACTCATAAATCTTGCATTGAAATAATGAGGTTCACAACCACTTCACAGACTGAAAAGATCCAATGTCATTGAAAGACACAATTCAAATCACTATTATATTACTTTTATGCATATACCCTTTTTTTTAACGTTGGGTAATCCTCTTGGATACCCGGCAGTGTCCCCTACACTGCCGGGTTATGCCGGATTCCTACCGGCTAAAAACGACTTTCTATCAACGCGGCCCGTTGATGGGCGGGGTCGCGGGGACGTTATGACACAACTTCGGTGCCCTGCCAGGGCTATCCAGCGCGGGGAAGCCTGTGCTCCCTGTCAGAACCTCGGCGTACCAGAAGGTAAAGGTACGCCGGCCATCTCGGGAAACCTTACGACGGGCCCAAGACTCCCCCAAGACCACCGCCCCGGTGACGGTCAGGGTGGAAGGCGGCGGATATAGGTCAACCGCCTGCGCCCGAGCCTTCTCCGGCGGATTGGCTGGGAGAGGGGATCCTCTTCCCGCTGCCTTTCCGCCGTTATGCATATACCCTGCCAAAGGTACCGATGCTTTATATTATATAATGTGTAAGTGTATATAACTTTGCAAAATTTAGTAAACATCTGCTTGCCTGCCAACATTAATAATACATAATAAAAAAAAAACCTAATTATATTTATGGAATAATTTTATGTATCAGTCGAACAATTTTAACATGGACAAATTTGTGTAGAAGCATGACTATACTAAAAAAAAATTTAATTAATCAAAATTAAATTATTTAATCTAGGTAAATGAAATCAAATAATTAAAATTTACTGTTTTCAGTAAGGCTTCTTCGCTGTATGTAGTGTAATAATTTTTTATTTTATTATCCATTAAATTAAATCAAACATTGAATTTTTTAGTTTAAAAAAAAATTATAAGTGAATCTATATTGAGCGTTAAATAATTACCTACGTGCTATTAGGAGATAGGTATGAATATTAGGAAATGCTAAGTCAATTGCTAAGTATGAAGCTATCAAGTGAACATCGAAGGCTTCAGCTGGCTTTGTTAGCTCTAACTAAACGGGAATGAAACTGATACTGAACCAATATTAGACATTTCAATGAGGAAAAATTCAACTGCAATATTACCTTGTTTAGTGAAGACTTTTAATATTTGCTTTGTGTGCAAAGATTTATCTTTTATTAATTTTATTTTACACCCAGTCAGTTTTAAAATGTCACTCTGTAGTGTTAATGTGAATTCATACATTATCATGATTTTGCTTTTCATTTAAGGAGTTTTTTTTTATGAAAAAGAACGCCACGAAATCTGATGAAACACTTGATATAATTACTTGTGGTTAGTTTCATTAATTATCGCAGAAAGTTATATATGTAATAATTTTACAGTCTAATAATGTGAAGTTAATATAAAATTAACTAAATCCTTACATATTATAAAACAAAGTCCTCCCTGTCTGTCTGTGTCTCTGTTAGAGATAAACTCAAAAACTACTGCACCGATTTTCATGCGGATATCACCAATGGATAGAGGGATAATCAGGGAAGGTTTTTAAGGAAAAAATGCACCTCTAACGAAGCCGGGAGCGGGACAGCTAGTTTAGAATATACATAAAACCAAATTAAAGTAGGAGATAAATGAACGCAGAGATTATCGTCTCGTTTTTTTTTGTTTTTTTTTTTTTTATTATTTATTTTAGGATGACCTTAACCAATATTTAAACAGACCAATATAGGATAGTGAATTTATATACCTCACCGAACATAAAAAGCAGCTCAATTACAAAAAAGCACTTTTTTCAAAAGAATTAATGAAACTTTTTAAAAAAATAATTAAAATTATTAAAACAATTGGAATCTTAAATAGTTTAATTGGAAAAGATAACCTTTTTTAATTCCACTATTGAATATCTTCTCAAAGTTTCCACAATAATTTGATTCTTGTGGTTTTGGTCGAAATGAAGTGTCGTGTCCCCGGATATTGCTGGAGTAAGGTTCTCAGAGGAGCCCTTTAATTTTCATGATAAATGTCTAAAATACGTTGTTCGAATACAATCATTTGAATATACCCAAGTTATTTTATTTAACGCCACTATTAAACAATGTTCCTACAAGGATAGACTTTGATTTTCCTTCGTAGAATACTGTGTTATCGTACTCAAAATTTTGATTCCTATTTGTAAGACTATTCGATAGTGCTTCTGTATATTCTGTAAGTTCAGAAAGAGCTTGGAAGATTTGCTATTGGTAACACTTAACACTATTTTGTTATATTCTTTTGAAGTTTCGATTTGTACCACCGTTTGTAAATGTTTTTATTAATCTATGGTAATATATGTATGGGTCTTATTGTTTTTATTTTTTGTAAAATAAGTTGTGTATGACTGTTTTTGCCTTAAATATATTTTTCTAAAAGCAACGAGATCGTTTTCCGAAGTTAAATTTTTAATATAGGTATACTATGTACGCATTTAGGTAGATTTTACATAACGAGCAGTAATTATAATAAGGCTTTAGGTAGAGAGAACGAGCGCGGTCCGCTGTCAGTCCATTTAAGTCGAATGACATAGAGTAATGGTCGGACGATGCACACGACAAGCGTCCCTCCTATACACTAGCGATCGCACGCGACATTGTTCGCTCAATTGTAATTATTTTTGCAAGTAACGATATATTATGCTTATGATAGTTATTTTGTTTTTAATTTGCAGATTTTTTTTTATATTTAGGATAAAATTGGAAATGGGTAAAATTCTAATAAAACGAATATTTAGGATAGCTAAAAAATTTACTAACCTTTTGCTAAAATATACTTGGGTAAAGTATAATTATTCATTAGAATGTTAGACCACTGTTACTGCATTTGCCTTCAATGCAACATTACAAAAAGAAATAAAATTTGTTTCTGTATAATAACAATTAAATTATACATTAAAATTTGCTACTTAATGGTGTTTACCATTAACATAGCGTTGCTCAAGTTATATACCATCAAGCACTATCCGTACTAATCTATACTTCTATATTTTCTATACTATCTATATCTATATCTATATCTATATCTATATCTATATCTATATCTATATCTATATCTATATCTATATCTATATCTATATCTATATCTATATCTATATCTATATCTATATCTATATCTATATCTATATCTATATCTATATCTATATCTATATCTATATCTATATCTATATCTATATCTATATCTATATCTATATCTATATCTATATCTATATCTATATCTATACTATCTATACTAATATTATAAATGGTAAGTATGTTTGAATGTATGGATGTTTGTAACTCTTTCACGCAAAAACAACTGAACTGATCACCACGAAATTTTACAAACACGTTGTCTGGACACCAGAAAGGATATAGGGTACCTTTCATCCAGACAAAGAGGACTATTCCCGAGGGATAAATAAAAAATAAAAAACTATCGCCTGGCCAAAGTGTTATAGCAACACGAGGTTTAATTTTCAACGCGGACGAAGTCGCGAGCACCAGATAGTTACGCCATAAATGTGAGTTATATATGATTGCAAATATTGAACATGGACGAAGCGTGTGAGCCGGATTCGGAGCATATTCTGAATGAGTGGAATCTGAGGCTTGGAGCTTGTACGAGTGAATAATGGCTGACAAAGGTTGTCCCGCGCGTCGACGATCGTTCGTGCACAGTGCATACTCGTAACACTCGTAACACTCGTATTACTCGTATTACTCGTATACACCACACATGCACGCTTGCTTGTACGCTACCGAACAAAACACTTGACAAATTGTTTCAACATTAAATATTATTTATGAGAAATTAAGATAATATGCTTTAATACAAAATAATGTTGTGAAATCCGTACTCTAATTTTATAAATGCGAAAGTATGTATGGATGTATGGATGTTTGTAACTCTTTCACCCAAAAACTAGTGAACCATGAAATTTTGCATACACGTTGTCTGGGATACCACAAAGGTACCTATTATCGTTCAACGCAGACGAAGTCGCAGGCACCAGCTAGTAACAACATAAATAGATGCTTGAGTAGGTTTGCCAGAGCCTAATACGTATTTATTTCAATAATAAATGAAACAATTTAATCATTAATGTTTTATAATAATAATTGGTTTTAAATTTTTAAAAATTTAATATAACTTTTTATTTTGATCATGAGTATCATAAATGCTTTACTTATTAAAAAATATTAACTAGATTATTTTAATATTGTTCAGGATTTATCTCTCTACAAATTTTCTGTAACAATAAACAAATCTGCTTTATAATGAATTGTATATAGGAACAATCCAAAATAATTTGTCTTGGAGATAAATTAATTAAATGGTGAACAAACAAACAATTAACGCTAATCGTTAGATACTGAAAAGGTACAACTCATTGAGTATTCCATGGCAATACGAGTTGAGTTACAATAAATCTGATTACAAGAGACAATAAATTGGAACTATTGCATTTTCAAGGAGGGCTTTGTTTTACAATTTCTCGTTGACACCTTATACAAATATTCAGCACTAGCGATCCGCCCCTGGCTTCGCACAGATTCTTTCTTAACGGATGCTTAACGTTATAAAATAAAGTTATATTCCAAATTTCAGCTTTATACACTTAGGCTGAAGTTCACCAACAGACGGTTAGTTTTTAACAGCTGTTTAAAATTTAAACAGCCGTTTAATAATAATAATTAAGTTAATCAGATGTTTAAGGCGTTTAACCCGCACTTTAACGATAGTGAACAACAAAATATTATTCAACGGCTGTTTAAATTTTAAACAGCTGTTTAAAAATAACCGTCTGTTGGTGAACTCGAGCCTTAGTAGTTTTGGCTGTGCTTTGATAGTAGTCGGTCAGGATAAATAATTTTATAATTATAATATTTTTTTTAAATTTATAATCATTGGGTGAAAACTGTCTATTAGATAACGGTTGTCCATTCTTCCTCCGACAGAGGACTGAGTTGTGCCGAATGATTGATATAAATAGTTAAATTAGCGCAGTATTGGATGACGCTAATTCAAAATAAAAATCAAATCAAAATATTTATCAATTAGGTTTCTACAAGAATCTCTTATGATCGTCATTACAAATTAAAATTTACAAGGGTTTCGGAAAAAAAGCCAAGATGACGATCCTGAGAAGTAACCCCGATCAATGATGATTGACCCGTTTAGTTAGGGTCAATCAATAGTATGTTCTAGTTAATTTATTTAGTCAGATTCCTGTGTCCGTACTTCCCACTAAACCTCCTCCTCTCCCTGGCACAGATTTAACCTAATCAAATCACTGGAGCCAAGGTTTACCGTGGTGTTTATAATTTTAATTAGTTCAGGAAGTGGGGAAGTGTTACTTACGTAGCTTTGAAACTTTTTGGACGATACTTGATTACACTTTTGATGATTCTCACTTGGTAATTCATATTTGAGTTGTAAGATTGAGCCGACGGGCAAACTTTTCACTAACTGAACTTAATATTGACACGGTGTTAATTTTACTTGAGTCAATGATGACTCTCCATTTAGATGTTTACATTTAAAAATATATCCATGAGTCCTGAGGGGAAAACATATTGGAGAGTCGTATTTAAAAAAACATATACTCAACTCAATAACTAATTATATTAGTTTTTAAGCTAAAAGTTTGTTATATAAAAGATTTTAATTTTAATACCTGGTATGTATTAAAATTAAGCCTCAAATTAAATCTTTCACAAATATTAAACCTTTTATAATAAATGTAATTAATAAAATTATAACATTAAATGGTAAGTTGGTTTAAATAAAACGTTTTTAATTAGTCGATGCCGTGAAAGCCTTAAAGGGTTCTCGCTGAGCAGATTGTCGACAAATAAATTAGAAATTCGGAATTGTTTCGTGACGTTGCCCCGTTCTCTGCGTTTTGTTTGTTGAAACACATTAAAACGTTTAAAATGTTTCTCCACGTCAAAGTTACACTTCATGAACAGTTTATATTTGAGTTTCAAATGTTCCATACCATTGCTATGTTACTGTCTGTCTTTCATATGAATTAAAGACAATGTCTCTTCTCTACTTGAGGCTCATTTATTATTTTATTGATAATTTATGTTGTTAATATTAACTATTTTAATTAACAACGGTCATGAGCTTGAACAAAGTGGTGTCATACGTGATTAACACACGAAAGCCTACGATACGAAAAAGCCTACGGGATAAGAATATACGTCAATATGTAGTAGGTATATTTTTATATGTAGTTTTGCTTCAACTCATTGGTACCGTCTTATCCCGATGGAATAATTGCTTATTCTGCTGCTGCAGATACTACATTTTTATTCTCTGAGTCAATTTTTGGATACCTGACGGTGCTTATATTTTTCAAAGCTTTAAGAAAACTCTGGTTGTCTTCACTAGCGATCCTACAATTAGCTAGTTTTATCCTAGCTATCTAGAACTAACTGAGTATTATTTTGGATAGCAAATTCGCCATGCTATACAACGATTCCTGGAACTCCGCCTAAGATATATACTGTAATATATACTGTAAACACATTTAAACCCATTTAATTATTAGCCTGTTAATGTAAACAAACTTTATTAAAATGTAAATAGTTTAATTATTTTTTCATAGCACATAACTTGTGCTATAATACAATCCGTACTAATATTATAAATGCGAAAGTATTTTTGGATGTATGGATGTTTGTAACTTTTTCACGCAAAAATTACTGAACCGATCACCATGAAATTTTGCATACACGTTGTCTGGGACATCAGAAAGGACATAGGGTACCTTTCATCATTCAACGCTTACGAAGTCGCGGGCACCAGCTAGTAAGTAATATTTTAGAAATAATTTATAATTATACTAGCGTGAAAGAGTTACAAACATCCATACATCCAAACATACTTTCGCATTTATAATATTAGTAGTAGTACGGATAAGTAGAATATTATTATTTATTCTTTTCTTGACATATCGTCTCGAGAAGACGTGTCACATAGAGCAGTGAATGAAATCACTTGGAATGCCGTTGGTCGCAGATAGCATCAGAAGCGATGCGCAATTGCACTGTAACGGCTGTAATTACACGAAGAGCGTTCAAACGACGCTCCTGTGCGCCAATTACACCGCTTCACTCGATTCCTTTCCTGTCTACGCGCTGCTAACACTTTTTCTACCCACTCCAAATTAAAAGCGACACCACACCAATTACCAGACCAACACCCGACACACGTCACTAATGGCCACTAACGTCCAATTTTACTGATTCATTATTTATTTGCAGCATAGAGTTGGCGTACTGGTTTAAATTCGACCATAAAGGAAAAGGGAAAACTGTTTTTTTTTTCTATTTATAATAATTTTCACAGTTAGTTCACAGATTTTCATTCACATTTTAATAGATACAGTGTGATTCATGAAAACGTCACGTCCTGTCCTGTCACGTGTGGACAGGAGAAAGATAAAGTGACCTCTGAATAATCAATCTATATAAAATGTATTTATTGAGAAGCAAATTGTGTTGGTTTATGGTGAAGTTACACTGTCGTGTCGAATACAATGATTTAAAGACGAGTTTAATTGCTTGCATATAAAGTAGGACTGAATGTTAGACTGGCAATAATCTATTTACCCAAAACTTTCTCAAGGTCCTTCTGAAATACACAATGAAACAATTTGTTGGCACGAGGACAACCTTTTACCAGCAAGAAAGACATTTCTAACAAAAGTACTCTCTTCTTCGACTGTAAAATATACATCAATACTAACAAACACGAGTGTTTGTTATTAGTTCTTTTATTTGATTTGTTTCTTCTACATACTTCAAACATTTTATACAGTTTTCCCTTTGGAGAGATGTTAAGATTGACGATGATGAACAAAATTAAATGATAATAATGACAGAAAAACGATTTTGCGGTGGTCATATTCGTAAAACTACGACAATGCAGTATCAGGTCGTTAAAGAAGGCGGACACTTGTCTTCCAACAACTGAGTTTGCAGTTTAGGTAAGAAATTTGGCAACTATTCAAGAGAATTGAACTATTGTGCGTTTGTTATGATAAAATAAGTAAGTTGGATTATTAAGAAACCGACTCGACGCTAAAGGAATTTTCGCTCAAGTTAAAATTCATAAAGTTGATCGGCTTAGTTGAGTGTCTGTGCATTGTGAGAGGTTACTTGGAGTATTATGCAGATTAGCACCCGGGACTTTAACAATAAATCATCCTAAACGGCCCCACTTGAAATAATTACGCTTTTAATCGAAACAAACGCTGTCCAATTTTAAAAGCGTCCAAACTGAGTCCACTTAATACGATTAAAGTTACTGGCTAGGATTTATTCCTTAAATGGAACACAACTTGTAAGTCACGTACGAGTATTAGCATTATTCTATTCACGATATTTATATCCGTACTAATATTATAAATGCGAAAGTATGTATGTATGGATGTTTGTAACTCTTTCACGCAAAAGCTACTGAACCGATCACCATGAAATTTAGCATACACTTTGTCTGGGACACCAGAAAGGACATAGGGTACCTTTCATCGTTCAACGCGGACGAAGTCGTGGGCACCAGCTAGTATTATATATTATATATTTCACAAATCGATGTTTTCACACGCTTAGTAATAACATAACAATTTAATTTTAAAGGACAATTTTTTTTAAGGTTCCAGGTTATTATTTGCACCGCTTTTTGTGGTTATCCAAGATATGGTCTATGCATTTCCTTAATGTCATTCTAATCGCGTTCAGCTTTTATTATAATAATTGATTAACAAATATCGCTAGACGTCCGTGGGGTTTGATTTGTGAATGCCAGACTTTCACATCGTCACAGGTTCTCAAAGTAAGAGTTACGACAAATACAGAATGTGCTAACGCCCTAAACATCTGATTAACTTAATGATTAATCTGATATTTATGGCGTTTAACCCGCAGTTTAGCGATGGTGAACAACAAAATATTATTAAACGGCTGTTTAAATTTTAAACAGCTGTTAAAAACTAACCGTCTGTTGGTGAACTCGAGCCCAAATGAATTAGAATAGAATCGTGCATGTATAAGTTTGAAATGACAATGTAATCCATGCAAAACGCAGCGTTGTGTCGAACTGTGTCGAGAAAAGCGAGTACAAAGGCGAGAGGTCTACTTGCGAAAGTAGGCGTAGTATTCGCTTCCGTCACCGTCGCGTCGCTTCGACACCACCTATTATACGTTTGAGTGCCTCTAATTGCTTTTCACCAACTCCTATCTCTCTCTCTCCCTCTGCAAATAGTGCTGTCCTATTTCCACACTAGCTTATAAACTCGCTACCTGTCTACATTCTTTTTTAGCGATAGTCTCGAGTTGAGTTGGACAATCGAGAATCTAATATTAAGTTAGTTAATGTCAGCAATTGGAAAAAATATTAGTGATCACACAGTTTTCTATTTTATAATAAATACAGTTACATAAAAAACAATTTAACAACTTATACTTTTTTCTGATATTTTATAATAATTTGTATTTACAAAGAAAAGTGCATCAAACAATATTGTGCTGGCGACTGTACCTTCCCGTATTTAGGCGTCTCTCATTTCACGTCCTGCTTGCGCTAATTGGTTTCCGCTCCTGTACGCACTAGCAGCCGACCACAGAACACTGTACGGATTATATATACATAGAAAGCTATTTAGTATAGCATAATGAGTGGCGTAGGACTTGTTTGTTGCTGTGAAATTAAAGAGAGAGCTTTACAAGTTAGAATAGAATAATGGTCTTCGCATAGTGACCATTACCTATCCCTTAAACTATTGAAATAGTGTCATGTTGGCCAATGCATTGCTCCATTTTTGTTATTATGTCTAGACATTGCAGAAAACATATGGTGTGCTAAGTATAGTGTTTTATGAGAGACTAAGGGATTAACTTAATATTTATGGCTGGCATTGCCACCTAAATTCAAGTGAACTGTCGACTTTTACATAAAAAATAACTTAAAACAATATTAATTTTGGAGTGCATTTTTTAAAGATTATTTTTTTAACCACATTATAGTGAAATAGACGCTTGTATCCTATATAATAGGAATGGAATGGAGTAAATTCGAGGAGTGGCGTCAGTAGGTACAGTATGCGCAGAGTTAAGGATCAGCACTTGATTAGCAATTCCGATGCGAAGCTGTTGGCTGCACTCAGACAACGCCGCGGCAGGTGTGCTATATATAGAATCAGCTAAAACTACGATACTTCGTCATTCATATTTATTAGTCGCAGACAAATTCCAACTAAATTTATATCTGTTTTAAATGCGTTAAACTGGATTCAGACCACTTTATGATGCATAGAAATAGTATGTTTTACAAGACAAAAATATTATTTTTAAATTTACAACAACATAGGTAATTAACAGAGCCCTATATAAAAAGCCGCCTAGAACCACAGTATCTCTTTTATTTTACATTTTAAATCAATCCTAATTAATAAATTTAAGCGAGTTCGTTTGTTATACGTTCGCTCCTTTACTAATACTCAACTGATTTGTCATGATACATACGAGTATTGTCACGGATACAGAAAAGAACATAGAGTACTTTACATCCAGAAAAAAAAACGGTACTGATAACGAGGGATCATCTAAAAATAAAAATTCAACGACTGATAAAAATATTTTGAGCTTAACACCTAATAAAAAAGGAAGTGGATGAAGTCGCTGGCAAAAGCTAATATGATTGTATGATTATGTCTTAAAACTTACATACCATCATTTAAAACTGATACCGCAATCTGAAACTTAACTCTATTCATGACATGCAACATTGCTAATTAATAAAATAAATCCAAAAATATAAGTTTGCTAGTGAAAATTGTAATTTGGAGGAAATCATACGAGTGTTAGAATTCGTAATTTAATAGTAGAAATTGTGTCCTATATTATTTTGTATAGTGTAAGCCTACCGCAAGATTTGTCAATATAATTTATGGGGTAGCAACACGGACGATTATTTAAAATTGAGAAAAAGGAAACTTGGGTAGGTTTTTCTTCTTTCGATTATTCATTCTTACGCTAAACTTCGTAGTGACAACACGCCTTGTTTTGTAACAAAAATAATACGTATTTATTTTGCTTGAACCACATGATATTTAATACGAGTAATGTGTAAAATGTTAAGGACGCCGCGTGACGTTGCTAAATTTGCATCAAACAGAGAATTGTGGAGAGCCCTCGAGTCGTACGTGACTCGTACGCAATGCAGCTCCAATGATGACACACACTCTGTGCGCGGAATTTGTTCAAGTACATCGTCAAAATTGTTGTAGGTAGATAAATATTACAGAAATTATTAGCGAATGAAATGTTGCGATCCAGTTGCAAAGTGGTAGCCAGTTAAAGGTAAATTTGGCTCGCTAACCAAATCGATTCGGCGGATTAAATTCAAATGGCCTGTCAAAAACAGTCTCTTCCTGCAAACGGTGGGGGATATATTTACCGCAATTATTTATGTTAAATATTCTTGTATTTTTATCAAACTACAATCTTAGAGTAAACGAATCTCATGCCAACTCATCTATGAGAAGGCTCCATCATCATCATCGACAGCCAAGTATCTTTTCTAGAATATAATAGACGTTTTTATTTGTGTAGAAATTTAGAAAATATTAATAAAATATTTCTTTTTAAAAAGTAGTGCTAACCTTTGCTTTGTCCTTGAATATTTAGATAAGACATTACTATCCTTCGTTCCTATTCTGGATTTACATAGAAACAGTAAGTCATTAAATTGATTTCAAAAAATAAGACTTCAAAAATAAAATACAATGATTGTAATTGTATTTATTCGCTTAAACACTTAACCGTACTTATCTGTACTAATATTATAAATGCGAAAGTATGTTTGGATGTATGGATGTTTGTAACTCTTTCACGCAAAAACTACTGAACCAATCACCATGAAATTTTGCATATACGTTGTCTGGGACACCAGAAAGGACATAGGGTACCTTTCATCGTTCAAAGCGGACGAAGTCGCTGGCACCAGCTAGTTTTTCATAATTATATTTTTAGATATTAGTAAATCTATTAAACTTATTAAATACCAGGACATTTCCTTAAAAGGAGCAGGTCTTTAGAAAATTTTACTCTAAGTATATAATTTTGAAAATGTAAATTCACGTATGCTTTTTGCTTGGCTTTATTATACATTTTTAGTATTTGTAAGTCTTAAAAAAAATATCAATTTACTATATACAATTATATACAATATTTATAATAGTTATAACAGCAGTTAATAATGTAGCACATCACAGAACTTAAGATCTTAACTTAAACTATAGGTAATATTGAAAGACTTATCTAACTTTGTTGACTACCGGCGTCTCTCGGCGACATTGTTCGATATTATTGTCAAGAAATGCTGATGTCTACTGCCAATATAATAGGAACGTCTGTATGTTTACTCTTTCATTTGGCTTTAATGCTAAAAGGCATTTATAAGACTTCAATTCAACGAACCCTACTTTATACCTTGTTTAATTTAATATTAAGACATAATGAAATTTACAAAAGATTTTTTCTTCAATATCAGCGTTTATCACTAATCCGAGAATCTACTTAAAGCTCGTCCAACATTTTACGCTCTTTATTAAAAAAAAAAGCTTAACCACACAACGCAATTTCATCATAAAAATAAAATGTATAAAGACTTATATTATAAATGTTTCAAATATTTAATTTTTAACAAGTTACAAAAGTTTACTTAAGTCCATTAAATTTTTTTAACTTTAAACCTGATAAATCATTTCAAAAAATAATATTGAGATATTTTCAGAATTTAACAAAAAAACAAGCATTCGCGGTCTATAATGAAATGAAATTTGTCTCATAATAAAATTCCTTATTAGGTTCTCCTTATTGTAATATAAAAACCTTATGATTAAATAATAATAATTATGTAACAAAATAAGTTAGAATTCAATTGAAATGTTATAAACATGACGTTAATATAAGGCAACACCTTCTAACTGAAGGTTGCATGGTTCGCTTGCATAGCTTGTAATAATCAACACAGATAGTCCAGTCCAGCTGGAAAATTCTCTGGCTGCAGATATGGTGGATGCAGATTCGAGTTCAGACAGGATGAGTGTGAGTATCAATGCAATTTTTGAAAGCTACATATACATGTAGCTTTCAAAGTTACAGTTTGCCACACGTCGCAAAAAATTGTTTGCTCATTGCATTAGATAAATCGAGTTGCGGCGTTCGTTGCCTCTTTCCGCCATTTTATCCCATTGTACTTCTCCAATTGGACTTGTTACATTGGCTGCAACACGATGTGCACTTTCAACTGTTTTTAAACTTTCTTTAACATTTAAAAAATATAGTATATTATTTCACAATGTGAAAACATACTTTGGCAAATCGATATCGCCGAATAAA
Organism: Synanthedon myopaeformis; assembly: GCA_944738685.1. Lineage (NCBI taxonomy): Eukaryota > Metazoa > Arthropoda > Insecta > Lepidoptera > Sesiidae > Synanthedon > Synanthedon myopaeformis. The sequence continues at coordinate 234,529 of OX122914.1, forward strand.
CATTGTCCTTTTTCTGTAGTGGCCTTTGAAACAATTTATATTCATAAATTTCAATGTTATCTTAGCCCCAACTCTACCTATAGCAAATAAAATACAATTCTAAGTTCAAAAATTATTTTCGGTAGGTACTAGTCAACATTAATTGTTACTTGAAGATGTAACTAATAGTGAAATGGATATGTAACACAACAAACTAAAGATATGCTGCCGTCCATAGTAGGATAGGGGATTAGAAAGGTCTGGACTCACTCATCGAAACACAACAGCACAAATGCTGTTATTTCATTGTGATTTTCTGTAGAAACGTGCTTAATGCCACTAATTGCCAGATCTAGACGAGAGCCTAGTTTGAAAAGTTAATTTTCAATAGTTAAACGTGAAAATCAACGAATGAACAATAAGTAGTAGCAGTGCTCATTGTATGTTATATGTGCTGCTGTATTTCCAAATATCTTTCTTTATTTTTCCTATTTTTTACCAGTTATTTTCTCGTCTATCTCCCCCAGACAAACGCATGTTTCATGGAGTTGCTTGTGCTTCGCCAACTGCAAAATAGGACGACAGCCTGATTGCTACCTTCTATTGTAAAACTGTATATACCTTAACTTCGACACTGCAACCATTTTGCTCACACATTGCAATAATTGTTGCTTTATTTTTGTTACAAGTAGCAGTAGTTAGAGCAATAAATGGATAAAAAAACCTCCAACTCTCACAGTTTATTAACTACCTTTTTATGAATAAAAATCGATGAGTTCCAAGATAAGAACAGAAGCATAAAAGACGCGAGCTTTGAAATCAGTGTGCTTTCTTTGTTACAGTGTGCAACTTCATAGTGCACGAACGGTGCGTAATGTAAGGTAACATTCTGTTACGCAGGCGAATTCGAGGGCAAAAAGTACTTATAAATAAATAGCATTCAAATAATTTTAACGAAATCTCGCATTGCATTTTCGCTGCATTCGAGTTTCATATTCCGCATTCGAGTTGCGAACAAGGCTACGAGTAGAAGGAGTCGGATACTTGGCGGCTCACGACAATTGCACTTCAGGGGTGTAGAACCTTTTCAAAATGTCACCTATTTCGCTAAACGCTAACGAGAACGTTCACCCCTACAGTCTCTCGATCACTGTCACGGTTTCAAACGATTGCTCTTAACTAGGATTGTTTACTGTTGAGCGATGTCAATGTACAGCAAAGTAAAAAGATGATAAGTTTCCAAAAGATTTGAGTCTCGAATGAGGTACCCTACTCGTATCAACTCCTAACTTTATAAGTGTCGATGAGCGGTTCTGAATCGGGAAAGTTTTACAATCGCCTTATCATCAACTTTTTACACGGTTTATTTTTTACCTCAAATAGGTAACCGGTGTGGAGAATTATATGCGTATAAGCTGGCGATTTTAGAATAAGATTTTATAATTATTTAGTTTTATTGATTTTTATGTTAAGTTTGGCAGAAAGACTGACAGTCCACTTGATGAGAGGTGGCTTCCATCGGTTTAAGGTATATAAAAATGGGCTTCGATAAACCCTTACTCACTCACCGAAACACAACAGCACACATGCTGTTATTTCAAGGTTGTCTTCTGTAAGAGGGTGTTTATGGGGCTTCTCAAATGCACCATCGCATTTTAGCGATGGTGAACAACAAAATATTATTAAACGGCTGTTTAAATTTTAAACAGCTGTTGAAAAACTAACCGTCTGTTGGTGAACTCGAGCCTAAACCTCGCACTAGTCCCTCGGATTATAAGTCAACTTCAATCCAAAATAAAATAAGTGACAGGTAGCATTGAATCTCTTGAACTGTCTCGAAGCACAGTAACACGGCTGCAGTATGAATTAATATGAATATGAATGGCGGCAACCAAGTTAAATTAACCGGCCGAAGTTTTAATGAAACTAATGATCCGAGAACTGAACTATAGCTGTCTCTTTCGCACCTCACCAGCGACTTGCTCAGGGACACGAATGCAATCCATTAAATTGGCATTTTAATCAAAGGACCCGATTTGCAAGTTAAGCTCGCGTAAGTCACGTTAGCGTCCGTAAAATTAGGGTCTTTTTACTAAATTCCCAATTTTATAAATAAATTAGGCTATAAGCCTATTTATAAAGTTTAGCTACACACTTGTAAAGTACATGATGTTGTTAAGTTTACTTTAAATAAATAAATGAGTTCAAATTGGCTGAAAAGATTTCAATACTTGATTCTGTTAAAATTTAATTTGAAAAGAAAATCCTCTTTATCAAATCCGAAATAAATTGTGTAAAGATATGCAAGAAGGAAGACAAGTATAGAAGGTATTTAAAACTGGATATAATATTATAATAGTTTATTAGTGAATTCAGCTCGCACCCATTAGTTTCGCTCTACTTGGAGACTTAATTAAAACTTTCAAGTCTTTGTATCTCCTATTCTACTTAACGTTCTTCTCCAGTAGATATTGATACGAAAAACGAATACGGGAGAGTACCGTATCGACATTTTATTCAGTTTGTTAACAACATTGGGAGTACGTTGAGAGCGCCATTAATTCGGAAGCTGGCAAGTTACAGAAACTAATAAAGCGACTTTATCGGTTTCTCTATGAACATTCCAACATTTTACTATACATTGTCGCTAATACGGGATTACGACGGTCTAAACTCACAGCCGGGGGAGCAATACTGCTGCAACACTGTTTTTGATATTAATTCTGGCACTTTTTTGTTCCTCGTGTTTTTTTATTGAAAAGTTTAATACACTTAACATTCTATATTAGGTACATAGGTTTTTGTTTTAGGCAGTTAAGTTTTACTTCAACGTCAACAGGTATTCCAATATCAACTAGGTCCTAAAAGCGTCGTTTCGAGTCTCATCAACTGTAAGAGTACCTATGCAAATAAATAATAATAAATATCTTCACACATTCCACACAGCACCATCTAGTTCCACAGTAAGCAACTAATGCTTGTATTATGGATACCAGACAGTTGATATACTGCATAGATAACTTTTTTTGTAAATACATACATATTATAAATACAAAACAACCATGACTCATGTACAAAGGTAAAATGTTAATACATAAACATTTGTCCCTAGTGGGATTTGAACCCGCAACCGTTTGGTTAACAGCTAGGGTTACTAGCCACTAGACCAAACGTGTCGTCAAATGCCACTATCTATCGATTATGCATGACGTGTGCTGTTGTGTTTCGACCAGTGAGTAAGGGTTACAAAAATTACCAAAGCAAAATGAATATCCTATCAATGGCGTCAGCGTACTTTGCTTTAGATCATGTCACAACATGATCTAAAGCAGGCAAGCAGGCATTGTCAAGTGTTAACTTGACAATGCCTGCTTGTCGGCCTTTTCATAAAAAAATACCCTCATGTCGTAGAAATGTATTGACAGTCAGTTGTCAGTAGTTCGTTATTAGTCCAGTGACTGGACTAAACAATCCATCAAGGATAAATATGTACTCAATTCTTGCGCAGCGCATATCCAAGTCACAAGAATTGCACTTAGTGCAGTGGTAGACATTGAGTGGAACAATCATCGGAACATCCACCAACGAGTCGTTTAGAGATTATAAATTAATGAAAACGATTTATGTGATAACTAGCTGGTGCCCGCGACTTCGTCCGCGTTGAACGATGAAAGGTAAGGTTCGATTTTGATGAAACGTGGTATATAATACTACTAGCTGGTGCACGAGAAAATTTTTAAAGAAAAGCAATATAACGCTTGACCTCGTGTTGCTATAACACTTTGGCCAGACGTTAGTTTTTTATTTTTTATTTATCCCTCGTTTTTTTTTAAATTTATTTAGTCCTTTTTTCTGGATGAAAGGTACCCTATGTCCTTTCTGGTGTACCAGACAACGTGTATGCAAAATTTCTTGGTGATCGGTTCAGTAGTTTTTGCGTGAAAGAGTTACAAACATCCATACATCCAAACATACTTTCGCATTTACAATATTAGTACGGATGGATGTAATGTGATATTCCCTTGTTTATTTTGCACAAGTAATGCAGCCACAGCCGGGCATACAAATATTTGCATATAAATGTAAATTGTCTAAATAACACTAAATTGTCCTAAGATGTGTAATTGTCCCGCTGCAGGCAAATAATGGGGCTCATATTGTGCAAGCAATTGTTTCCTTTTTTTTCTGTGCACACATATTGCGTTCACCGAGCCAGCTAACAATGCTCACAGTTATGAGGCTTTTTGCAAGAAATTGTGCACCTACTCGTACCTTTTAAGTAGAATTCCCAGGGAGACCTGTTGGGTCCCGTCTCTGTTTTTATTTAGATAAGAACTAGGTATGTTGTCCATTTAAAATAATCAATTGAATTGAAAATGTCATAATACCGATACGTGCGATCTTCTTGCGAAGATAGCTAATAGAGTAAGTGAGTTTGAAGTGTCCTCATAACTTTACACTTAAACGCGACACTCCGAGGACCAACTTGACAAAGTTTAGAACCTACTGGATTAACGCTTATCAAACTAACTCAATGTAGCTGCTTTGCAATTACATTCACATAGTCGCATTTACTTTACCTACATTTTTTGAATAAATTTGAATAAATTTTAGAAATTTCATTAATTAAAAAATTCACAAATCAGTCGATTGTACACTAATTTTTTTTTTATTATAATTTTTTTTTGTTGAACAACAATACTTAAATAAGTAGACAAAGACAAAACAGTTTAGTACTTTTTTTTTCATTTGTCATAGAAATAAAAAAAAAATGTAAACATTTTTCCCACTTTCAAATACCTACTATTTAAAATTAAAATCTGTTTAAATACTATCCGTATTTAACTGCAATAAGTGAAATGCTGCCAACATTTCTTATTCGATTTCTTGAAGTTGAAATTTTCCGCGAAGTGAAGTAATATAGTTTGAAGCTAAGAATCGTGTGTTTGACATTTGAAAATTCCTTGACTATGTTCTTTATGGAATCGGTCTCAACGGATCCTTTGTTGTTTTTAAAAGAGGCGGCCACCGATTGAATTGGTGTTTCGGAACCACCTGCGGGTACCTACAAGTAAACTAAAAAGAAATTGATTTTTGGTACCAAGTAAACTAAAAAGAAATTGATTTTTGTTACCAAGTAAACTCAAAAGAAATTAATTTTTGTTACCAAGTAAACTAAAAAGAAATTGGTTTTTGTTACCAAATAAACTAAAAAGAAATTGATTTTTGCTATTTACTTTAAATATGGTCTGGGAAAGATCGGATGGCATTTATGTAGGTTACCAGGGACGTGGCCACGTTCGACGTCGGATGTCTGCGGACAGAAAACGGTGACAAGGATGATATTAAGTGAAGTTTCCGTTGTTCAAGATGCTCCAACGTAAACATAGTGATATTGCAATGCGAGCGTGTGTGTAACATACAAAGACGTGACAAAGAGCGGCTCAGCTCATCTCCATACATCGGAAGAGTCTCGCCGAATTTCAATTTGCCTTGAAACCGGGACTCGCATACAAATGACCCTATCAACAACATGCACGAGACATTCGCACTAGAACCACATTTCGATCTGTTCATGTTGAGACGTCAGCAGAGGAATTACTACAACATTACAACATTTAGAGTCACTGGAAACAAGTGGTTCCAGTACATTTGTGAAATACTTTATAAATAAATAAATTTAAGACTAAAAACACTAATTGTATAGTTCCCAAGTGCATACAATTAGTATATACAGGCCTGTGTTATATGGGGTTACTATACAACGCACAGAGGGCGAGGACAGAGATGATATACCTTTGTTTGTACGTTAAAAGTCCCAAACATTAACAAACATTAAAAACATTAAAAAGAATAACATTAAAAGTAACTAATCAACACTTAAATTGAGAATAAAAAAATACAATTAAAAAATTTTTGTTCCTTAATCTTCTTAAGAAGTAGCTGAATATCTTCGGGATGAAAGCGAGATTAAAGTTTGTAATGCTCCTCTCCTTTTAATAATCAGGGTTTAAGTATAAAATTGGCGCTCGAAAGCGTCAGCTAGTTTGGATTACAGTTGTTGGTGTAGTTTGAGAACAGTAGTTTGGCTGTTTCCTTACATATATATTGTGATTTTAATATAAAATCTAATCTGGCAATAAAACAGGGATACCATTATTAAAATGAAACTTTCATTTCATCGCCTTAAATTTTTTCGTCCATCTATCGCATGTCGCATTACAGCCGGCCGCGGAGTAGGGTTAAAATGAATGGCGCCCATGGTTCGCATCAACTGATCGCGTAGAAACAAAGTTTCATTTGCATCGTGGTTTCATACATATAAAACCACACAATGTTTTATTTTTTTGGAAACTACGACTAAGAAAGGCACTGAGCGTTAATTTTAATTTGGTGATCCATTTTCAAAGGTTGGAACAGTCTCCTCACGTTACATACAGCTCTTTGTAACTAAGAACCATTATGACGTACTCACAATAAAGCTGCACTAATTATTAATCGAACTTTACTACTATTCTGTATTCTGTATAGCATTATTATTGTGTAGCAATATACCGCTGCAATGTGACATACTGCAAATAAAATTGATCCAAAGTTCCATAAGATTTTTATAAGTGTATAGTGAAAGTGATTATTTTGTTTCATCAGGAATATCAAACTGAAAATAAATTGTTTTTTATTTATCACAAAAGCAATTTCGTACCCTCATATTTAAGAGAAAACACAATCAGAAATTGTAGTGTGGCAGGGTAGTAGGTCAACGTGTTATAAGTATTCTCGTCATCATTCCACCACGAACACGTTTACTAGCAGATTTTGTGAGAATTGTTCTTATTGTTTTGTCTATTTGTTATGTTGCCTGCATTTAATGGGCTCAGCAAAATATGTTAAGCAACAAAATAATGTTTGTCTAGGAGTCCTCAAATATTTTAAAATGTATAATATTTTTGGTTAATTTATACTTCACCTAAACTAATTCTGAAAACAGAATCACCAAATGAAATCCAATAATCGAAACCAGTTTGTATATATGTAAATCACAGTATGCGAAATTATGTTTAACGAATTCACGAACGGATAATAAAACGTGAACATTTGTGAGTGTACAAATACAATAGGTATAATACAAAAGGAGTAGGAATTTTCATCAAAAGCGGCTGAAGAGTATTTGAATTGTATTTCGTCCAATTTCCAATTAAACATTCTGTGAATTATCAACTATACGAGTTTTTTGATGTCGATACCTTTATTCTGTCTGACCTATTTTATATTTTAATATAATTTGTGTTTAAAGAGGCTTTAATATGTAATTATGTATTATGTGTATATGTAAATTTTAATGTTAACATTACTATAAAAAAATATATATAATACTCCCGTTATCTTAGTCACCTTAGTTTACCTGAGTTATATAGTTTGAAATAATGTGTAGCCAGACGTTTTAATTTTTATTGAAGGTCGACAGGCTTACAGTCCTTTCGATTTTGATGAAACGTGGTATATAATACTACTAGCTGGTGCTCGCAAAAATTTAAAAAAAAAAGCAATATAACGCTTGACCTCGTGTTGCTATAACACTTTGGCCAAGCGTTAGTTTATAATTTTTTTATTTATCTCTCGGGAATAGTCCTTTTTTTCTAGATGAGAGGTACCCGATGTCCTTTCTGGTGTCCCAGACAACGTGTATGCAAAATTTCATAGTGATCGGTTCAGTAGTTTTTGCGTGAAAGAGTTACAAACATCCATACATCCAAATATACTTTCGCATTTATAATATTAGTATAGATGACATTATGAGACCATATATTCCTATCTCGCTCACATTGCGGAAGATAACCATCTTTGTATAATTGTTGTAAAATTATTGTTGCACACTAAAAATATTAAAAAAAAATGTGTACCTAATAATGATAATGTTGAAACACATAATAGTGTCGAAACAAAGGGACGCGGCGCTAGTTCCGGCGAGACGGCCCGGATGTGAGGCTCTGTGCCTCCCCACTCCTCCCTCCTCCCTCCTCCCTCCTCCCTCCTCACTCCTCACTCCTCACTCCTGCTGCGAGAGCTGCAATTAAATGCAGCATTACTTGCATATGCTTGTATGCGAATATTACTTTTTTAAACATGTCTTTATCATTAGCTCTGATGAGCCCCCAGGTGTTGAGTTACCGTGTCCAATAGATGTACAAGATAATTAATGTATACGGTTTTATAATAAAGTACCTGAGATGATCAGAGCCTTATTTATAAATAAATTTAAAGGTGTCATTAAAACGAAACTCCTCTCGAAAGGCTATTATAAGATCATTGATTATTTAAGCGACAATGAAGCCTGGATTCGGAGCTCATACTATGTTTAGTATTGTATATTATGTAATTTGATTTTGTTTGTATTAAGTGTAGGTACCTAATTGTTGTAATTTTATATTTTAAAGATGACAAAAAGAATAGTATATCCTGAGTTTAATTCGTGGTTTCTTCTCAGGGTCATCATATTGGCTTTTTTCCGAAAACCTGGTTAATTTAAATTTATAATGACGATCATCAGAGTTTCTTGGAGAAACCTAATTGATAAATAAATATTTTGATTTTGATTTTGTAGAGTACACCCTCCTTACTTGACGAAGAAGTTACAAACTCAAGTCATAGTGTTTCTATCTCCAACTACATTTGAATCATCAATATAAATTCTTGCAAATATATTTGTTATTTAAAACATGATTATTCGTACGTTTAACTATGATATTTTTTGCCGCATTTTCTATCTCATCTTACATTATCCAAATTTCAACATGTATATGTCCGATACTTTATTGTGGGGGGCATTTGGCGACTGTCGGTGAGCAAGATGAATGCGACCACATGTCGTAATTCACCGTCGATGTCGCGACACGACGCCACTCCATTTGGAAACAAGGACGGCTATAATTAACGCGTTTATTGCTGCTACAAATCACTCGTTATTGATAACGGTTATTTTTCAAACCATACTAAAACCGACCTTTGGTACTACCTTCATTTTTTACAACATTTACAAACGAGAGCAAAGGCCAAATGTGTGCATTGTTTTGTGTAAACAACATTTTACATTTGGGAGAGAATATAAGAAAATCTCAAAAATTTTGAAGTTTTCTCGTTCATTCCTTTCTTTATGTTATTTTTTTCCGTCTGCACTTCCGTTTTTCCTTCCTTCCTTACTTCCTGTCTCTTCTTTCAGTTTTTCCGCCGAAAAATTTCTATAATAAACTTCGATTTATTGCTTTTATTAAATACTAGAAGAGTGTTCTTTCGTAGGCAGTGGCCTTCTAATAAATAATTATTAAAGTGTATTTATTCAATAAAGTTTTAGTCAAAAATAATATGGTCAATAGTTGCTTGAACATAGTATTTTTGATTGGTTTTGAATGTTGGCTTTGTGTCAACTACTTACTCGTACTATCAAGTAAAACACTATAGGCCTCTTTCACCAACTACAAGTAAAGTGTTGATTAGTTAATTTTAGAAATAATTTTATGTTTTATTAAATTATGCACTCGGTTTACTGCATCCTTCGATAGGCGATTTTTTTTATTATTATTTTCTTTTTAATGTTTGAGACTTTCACTGTACAAACAAAGGTCTATCATCGCCTTCATTCCCGGTTACCGGTGACTATAAATGGCGGTTAGCCTACTTGACACATGGTTAATGATTAATTTGTCGCAATACTTCTCTATTACGACGACCGAGCCATAACTACCGTTATAACTATACAAAATTAACGTGAAACTCTTTCAAAAATGATAGCAGACGAATATGTCCAGCAGTGGGCGTCCTACAGCTGAGATGATTATTATTATATGACTTTTTAAGTGACTTTCAGTAACTTAAAGTCAACTAATGTAAGTTACTTTCAGTATTTAATATTTAGTTACAAAGCGACTTTTACATAATGCGTCATTTTTGATTCCGTCAAGTGTAACGGTCTAACGTTGGGCCATAAAATAAGCGGTAATAGCTTTGTACAACATAAAACAGCCATATATTTAAACGCCTCATCGTAAAAAGTCACACATATCGCATATCGCGCGAACTTCATTAAATTAATTTAAGTATACATACGCTACATTTATGAGCATCGCCAAATATTCCAGCCATTCGAGCCTCGACACACCCATTTTATATTATATAAATTTTATACACGTAATAGCGATTAAGTATTTTATTGATTTTGGCTTAAGTCCTTATAAATATTCTGCCACACGCTTTTCCGTTTGAAGATTTGCATTTTCCTTATTGTAACTTTATCCTATTACAGTATTTTTGGTTTCTAAAGGACTGTAGGCGTATACTGATTAATAATAAAATAAAAGATTAAATTATTCTTTTCAGAAAATGGTTTAAATGAAGTAAAGAAGACTGTTAAGCGTATTGCGCACAATGAGAGAGAAGTTATGAGTTATGGGAAGTTAAGAGATGTCTTGCATGAGGCCAATGAGGCTTGGCCGCTAAATGAAAGATATATTAATGCATAAATAGTTAATTTTTGTGTTATAAACACATAGCTTTACCTTTAATTAATTAATTAAATCCCTTCAGTAGACTGTCAGCCAGTCTAGCATCCTTTTTTAAAATTCAGTTCGTAATATTTCCAAAAATAATGGCATAAATAGATTTTCTTGTCAAATCCCAGGCCTTCACGAAAAAATATCATCTTAGCCGAATAAATAAGAACCTCTCTTTACTTAAAGCAATTTGTTATAAATTTTCTAAAAATATAAACAGTAGTTATCCTGTCCAAGTGTTAGACTAAGTGGGAGAGCATCACTTGCGAACACTGACAGGCGTCAGCTTAAAAGCACTTAACTCGCCTTAATGACTCGGAGAAGGCTTGCAAAAATCAAAAACATTTAAGGCTCTCTTGTGTACAATTTCGTACCTACGAGTAGGTGTTGGTTAGTTCTAAACTTTTATTCGTTTTTACAAAACCTACTTTTAATTGGTTTATTATTTTTATTTAATTTTTGTCATATTAATTTCAGTCAAGGGAGATTATGTAGAAAATATATTCAGTTATAAAATCATTTATAACTGAATATCGCTGTTCAAACAGTATGTTAGTTATAATGTCATACATGTAATATTTATTAGAATTATTTTTGTAGTTTGCATTATTCAATGAGATATTTTTATATAAAAAAAAATTTAATCTGAAGATTATGAATGAAACAAGCACAAATTTTAGAATTATTAATTATAACTTATGCGATATGATAATAATATAGTTGCTTGTAGTCGAAGCCAAATTTAAGAACGCTGCTGTTAAAGTTCCTTTATACTAACTGTGTTCCGCGGTTTCACCCGCAGTTTTTATTACTATATTTTCGGTTAGGTTTCTATCTGACTTTTTTCTTACACTCAGCTTCTCAGGGCCATAGCGAGACTATATATAGCCGAATTGGACTATTAAATGCATTTATTTATTTATTTATTATTATAGCTCCAAAGTTTAAAGCGATCAAACAAACAAACTTCAGTTTTTCATATGTAAAATAAAACTGAAATGAAATCAGAGTTCACTGAACTTATTAAAATATTGATGATTCGGTACTAAGTAAATACTATTAATAATATATTCTGAAAGCGAACGGGGACTGAGGTTTTTATTTAAATAAATATCAATTTTAAACGACTTACTTGAATTCAAGTTTTCTCTAAATCGGTTTTTTTTTACAATAAACTAAGACTTTAGGCAAGACGTGCTTTAGTTTCGTCCAAGACAGTCAATGTATAGCATTCGATTATTAAATTACACTTGAAAGTTGTGTAAGGGTGACCCCCGCATGTGAGTGGTGGCTGTAGCCAAGGTAAGGCCACGAAAGCTGCTGCTAAATTTCAATTTAAGTCTTTTGGGAACATGTCGCGCATACATATTGGTACATCAAAGACCTGTTTGAAAGTTGGTCTAAGCGAAAATCGCAAAGCGTCGTTCATAACCTTGGATTATAATAGTTTTGACAATTTTTATTAACTGTATGAAGATCTAGTGCCTTTTAAGTCTACAAGTCAATATATTAAATAGATACAGAAACTAAAATCGATTAAACTCCCCAAATAGGCCTTCGGACACAGAAAAATAAGTTCCACTATTATTTTTTTCATCGACTGGCTAAAATTAGTTTTTTTTTTTTTAATATTTTAAACATTAAATGTACAATTTGAAATTTTTTGAGAATAATGCTTAGCTTATCGTCCTTGAAACCGTTTGAGCCACTAATAATGTCAGACCAAGAAAGTGTCGACAATGATGTACTAGAAATATTAGATTCGCTAGTATTTTTAACATTGCACCAATGCTCAAGCTTCACAATGGGTAGAGGTTACTACCTTGTTTAGGGTCAAAAAGGGTTAAACAGTTTCAGAATGGATTATGTTGTTATTAATTAAGTTTCGTCCTTAAAATTTTAGTGAGCTCGAAGGCTCGAAGGCAAGGCCGGGTCGGGTAACTATAAATCTCTTAATGACGAGATTAGTGTACACTGTGACATGTATGACACGAGATTATCACGTTTGAAGCGGACAGAAGGTCTTTTGGTATTTCCTAAATGGTTTCAAATTCACTTTGCAAAGAGATTAATGTAACTTATACGCGGGCTTAGGAGTGGCCAATGGCGCAATAATCCACAATGCTTATTTGAAATTTGTGGGTTCACTGTAAGTTAACATTAATATAAGTAGAAGTGAAGTGAGGTAGTTTTACTGCTTTTTAATTTATCCTAGGTGACGCTAAAGAGATTCGTCTATTTGCAAATATATTAGGAAAATTGACATTTTGTTTTCTAGTTTGCAAAATATAGTCTTAGAATTCATGTAAAGAGCCGCCGTTCTCAAAATCCTACATAAATTATTTATTATTTATGTAGGGTTATTTATGTTAAATCCGGAACTCGGTTTGTTTAAACCCAAAACTCCGTATAAGCAAAATTCCCATGGCCTGTTCTTAGCCATGGAACCGTTTGATGTCGAACTCTGTCCAATCACCTATGAAGCCTTAACAAACTGAGATCATTTCTTCTGTTTAAATAGAGGAATGTAAGTAGGAACAAATTGGTGGATAGTGAGACACCGCTGCCACTAACGCGAGGGAACTCTTTATAGTTGAAGAGACGACGCAGTAAATTTGAGTGGTTCCGGTCTAAGCTCTCCTAAGCCTCCGAGCGTGTAATTTCGTTTTATTAAGTTCCCCCGGCCCACCCCCGCCCCGTACACGATATTAAACTCACTTGTTATTCGACATAAAGTGGTTATTGCGTATCGGTTATGAGGCCCACACGTTTTATAACTCGCGCTTAATGCTTTCTGCGCGTGCACTTTCAACTTTATTGGGTGTTCGGTGGTTCGATGCTTACCGCTGTTGGTGCGTCAACACTGTATGACTTCTTCTAAAGATTATTAAATAAATTAAGTTTTCCCACGATTTATATCGTGGGCTATAAATATGTAGCCTATAAATCTATGATTTGAAGAAAAATTGCGACCTGCTCCCAGTTTCGCCCAGGAAAAAAAACTTAATTAGGTTTTATTATACTATATACAAAATATTAGTGAAAAATTATCTAACCGATGGTGAAAACTCTGTAATTACAAGAAAACATTATCGTGAAAAGCAATAAATACGTCACATTAAAAATTTATCGTGATACAAGTTTTAGCATTCGGTGAGAGCGAGCACACTCCGAATGTAATCAATTTAACAAATTTAGTTCACAAAATGTGAATTGGTTGCCGTTAGGTATGAGAATTCGGGATCTACTGGAATTGTTGAGCAAATGTTCCCGACAAATGCGATACGAGGAACCATCCCCCGGCCACCGATACACACATCGCTAGTACTAGTAGGCAGGTTGCGTGTTTTCTCTGCGGACCAATAACCGAGCTACCATGGTTTTCTAATGCTCTGCTTGGCAGAGCATAACTTTGTGACAACTATGAACTGCGTTCTGGACACATTCCTTTAAATAAATTTGGATACCTGATGCGAAAAGTGGCACCTTGTGGAGGACGTGTACCATGTTTTGAAGGAATGTGTCCGGAACGAGAGAGTGCGTAGGCTGGGCTTCAGTGGCCAATTTAGGTTGCAAGTAGGTGATCTGAACAGCGCCCTGGCTTTCCCGTTATCTGATGATGTCAGGAATGATGCCACTAAATAAATAAAAAAATAGACGTCAGCGTTTGTCGAAAACGATGACAAAGAAAAATATTTTTAATACCGCCCAGCAAGTGTGTGGTGATTACTTTTTGACTAACAATTAACTACTGAAAGCTGGCAGTATTATGCGGTGAGAACTCTTGGAATTTTAATAAAGCCTCACAAACACACAGACAAAGCTAATTACATTCAACAGTGACGCGCTCTTGTAATATTCAAGAGACATGAGGTATACGTGTAACTGTTCAGTAATGAACAAACGTCAATTCATTCTTTATATATTAATATTATCTAAATGTTGTGTAATATTTGTTGTTACATTAATCAAAACAGATAAACATATTCCCGGGAAACTAGTGCAACTTTTACTACTTTTTCAACTTAAACTACCACATTTTTGAAAAATTAAAATAGGGGATCATTTTGTATACACAATGATATTATAAGTATTTTTTAAAATTTCTTCTTCTTCGAATCGCTATATATTATAATGACGGACAACAGGCGTTTATTTCAAAAGAATATATTGCGAATTTATAAAAATAAATTATTTTAAGACATTTTCCATACTATAAAAGAAGCATACTTCTAATTATAGTGCTTTTTTGTACAATATCTATGAATGTATTTTTAATAATTTATCCTTATTGTGTCCACAGTGTTCCAGTCGAACAGCCAGTTAATATTCCTGATGGAGCCACCACCTCGGCTCTCCTTTTCCAACTCGACGGGAGCCAGGGTGTCGTGTGCCGCCCACGGCACTCCACCTCCTACCATATCCTGGCTGACGGAAGACGGCGTGCCAGTTTCAGAGATTTCTGGCTTAAGGTAAATCATATTCCACAAAAGCTCTATGAACTAAGATGAACTTAGACATTTTAAAAATTTTGTTTTTTACTAACATTGTGTTCATAAAATTCGTAGTTTAAATATTCTACGAATTTCTGTTCTAAATTTGAACGTAACCCTGTCCGCCCCGAATCAAGCGAACAGCGAAATAGCGAAGAGAATACAATGATTGGCATTTGAATTGATACTAACGCCTGATTGATATTGACCACAACGAACTTGGTTAGTGAGTTAAGCTACGGACAGACATGCTCATTACTAGCATGCTTTCGTGCTAGTAATGAGCAAACGCTACTAAGTAGCATGTGTGTCACAACTTTGCTGATTAAGATTGATATTTCATTAGCTCGGTCCAACACAGCGGTGACTGACTATGACTGTCCTAATGAACACAATTAAAATGTTCGTAATTAATTAATTTATTTATTTATTTACAACACACATGGTACATCATAACAAGACTAATTATTTATATTACACAAATAAATTTGACAAATGACACAGTTCTAAAAAATACAGTAAAATATAGTTCCAAAAATTATAATAAGTCTAAATTTTAGTTTGAATTTTAATAAATAAAAATTGAATGTTGAGCTTTTGAATTAGATAAGCTGTGCTTTATTACATCCATGAAGTAAATGTTCACAGTCGACTGGACGTGTATGGAGGTTAATTCATTTAGTGGCATTGATGCGGATGAATCGGCGAGATTAATGAGGCACAAAACTGGTTTTCACTTGTATTATGAGCATACTAACTGGTGCCCGCGACTTCGTCCGCGTTGAACGATGAAAGTACCCTATGTCCTTTCTGATGTCTCAGACAACGTGTATGCAAAATTTCATAGTGATCGGTTCAGTAGTTTTTGCGTGAAAGAGTTACAAACATCCATACATCCAAACATACTTTCGCATTTAAAATATTAGTACGCATGCATATGAGCATATGCATATGAGCATATGCATAATGAGCATATGTTTATGAGCATATGTATATGATCATATGTATATGAGCATATGCATATGAGCATATGCTTAATGAGCATATGCATATGAGCATATGCATGTGAGTATATTTTGATGCGAAACTATCGTCTTGTATACTTAAAGTGAAAGTGAATGATTGTATTGTATATTTTATATATTTGTGTGATGGTTTTTTGTAAATAGTAGAGCGTTGGCCAATTCTCGGTTGCCCCATAAACATCTGTTGGTGCAGTGCCAAAGCTCGCGTTTAAATTTTATACACAATAACTGTTTACTGTATCGTTATTGAGACAAATATCAGAATGAAAATCGCTTGTTCCATGAGCTATTAAAGAGATAACACTAACATTGGCATTTAAAATTGTTCAGTTAAAATATAATATTGTTCTAAGGAATGTTAACTTTGATCTTAAAATGACTAAAAACTACTTTAATAGATTCAAAACTGAATAACGAACTCATAATATAGATTATATTTTATTACAAGCATTTCGTAACCGCAATTAATAGAAAAATAAAGGTTTTGGTTTTTATTTATTTCATAAACTCAAAATTTTATACAAGTAAATAAAGCTTTGTTACAAATTATGGTAATTTTAAGTTTGTACATCCCATGTATACCCCACTGGCCCAAAAAAGTCATTAACATATTATATGTTTCCTATTATGATATATCTAACATCAACTTAAAAACACGAAATATATTTTCAATTTATCGTATATATCCTTTTTGATGTAAAAAAATGCATCCCAGGCAATCCGGGGGCGGGTCGCTAGTTATATTATAGATACGTCAAAATGTTTTATTTTTATTTTTTATTTTTAATAAAAGATGGGTTTGCTCTTGACCAACAACCAAGTGTGTAGCAAGGATGAGGCCTAAGATGGAGCGAACCTCATTCTCAACCCAGAAGATGCCTATTCACTGCAACTTTGAAAATATTTGGGTTATATGAGGTCAGGAGTTCCAAACCTTTGGCAGTGCGCATTATAAAAGATGTTTTAAAGCGCTTCGTCCGAAATAGAGGGATATCGACAAGATGAGGATGGTAACCAGCCTTACGTCTGGGTACGGCATGTTGACCTAATTATGCAATTAGGTCAACATTTGCAGATAACACACGGACACGCCATCCGCACGTGCATTATGTTATCTGTGTCCTCGCTTAGAGAATGTGTGTGGGTTGAAACTGTTCGGAGACCAATTTTCATTATCCATCAGAGAATTTGAGGGCGCATTTCGGCGGTGAGATGTCGTTATTGAGGCTGAGGCGAGGGGAGTCACTCGCGCGCGAGTGATAAATGATTGATAAATTATGTATATGATAACGGCTGAAGCCGACGTTCGATACGGTCCAAGCGATGAACTTATCGCCACAGACACACTTGAAAAGGCCACTTATTAAAATTTAAATAAAAGATTAACATACATTTCAAAGGTCACTCAGTTTTCATTGATATGATCAAGGCCTGCTCGCGATTTATTTATTAGAATGTAGGAAGTACGAAGATATCATTTTTGCACTACCTACATACCAATTTAATATTTTAATGTGCTGTTTCTAAATTCTAAATCTGTTTTGTTCATTTTTTTTTTAATAAACATACACAATCGTATATTTTTTAAAAAGAGTAGCCTTTGTCCTATCGTACGAGTATCTAAACGTGTAGTAAGTAAGTATGTTAGCACATATAAAATATGTTTTCTCATAAAATATGATCTAGCTTTCTATTTAAAATTAAATTGGCTCTTTAAAAAAATATTTTTAAATATTTTTTAGAGTCAATTAGTAATAAGTACCTGCAAGCAACGGCAAGTGCAATAAAAATTGTGAAATCGCTGTGCTCTTGAGACCGACGCCTCGCTCTTAACAATTCCTTGCGGTTCATATTTGCGTCATGGTGGGCGCCGTTTGTCTTCGTTAACGTAATAACCTCCTGACACGGCTACGGCAGCCTCCAGCCTCAACACTACGCTCATTATTACGTATGACGGCGTCGGATCCACTCCTTCTTCCACCTTCCAATTATTTCTTCTCATATTCTTACATCATGTGTATTTATTTTGTAAAATTTTCAATATTTATATTGGATAAATTCAAAGAATATTTGAGTCAGAGTGTTGAGTTTCCGCGATAGGACCTGGTGCTAAAGTTATTAGCAAATTAGGTTTATAGGCCGCTGTTCAAACACACATTGTTAAGTGCTACTTGTATTTATCTAAAAAATAATTGATAATTCTGATTTTTCATTTTTTTTTTTTATTAGAGATGGATTTGCTCTTGGCCAACAACCAACTGTGTAGCAAAGATGAGGCCTAAGATGGAACGAGCTCACCCAGAAAATGTCTATTCACTCGAACTTTGAAAATATATTTAACATTATTGTTTTCTAAGTAATTATTGACTTTTGATCGTAAACTTCGAGTTTCTCTGTGGATCGAATGAAAGCTGAAATTAGTTGCTTTTATATATTCAACTAGCTGGTGCCCGCGACTTCGTCCGCGTTGAACGATGACAGGTACCCTATGTCCTTTCTGGTGTCCCAGACAACGTGTATGCAAAATTTCATGGTGATCGGTTCAGTAGATTTTGCGTGAAAGAGTTACAAACATCCATCGCATTTATAATATTAGTACGGATTTTTTACTCTAGTTGTTATATATGGCAGGTGTCTTCGCAGAAAATTAATATTTAAATTTAGTGTCAATCACTAACGGAGATCTATCACTTGACCGGCACTAGACAAGTATAGCTCGAAAAATCTGTCTGGAAATAAGTTGAGCTTTCCTTTTCTCTGAGTCTGCCGCAGACATTTCCGTTGAGCGCAGTACCTACATTATTATCAGAGGCGAAGGAGTGTCCGTCTTCGTTAGCCTCCACTTCACACTGGCCGCGGCAGCGGCACTTAAAAATTATCATCATGAGTTAACGTCAAACCGTTGCGGAGAGTTCCGAGTAAAAAATTAACAACAGTATTTGCCTCTTTCACGAACTACAAGTATTGTGTTGATTAGTTACTTTTAGAAAATAATTTTATGTTTTATTTAATTATGCACTAATTTTACTGCATCCTTAGATAGGCGAATTTTTTTTTTATTATTTTCTTTTTAATGGTTGGGACTTTTAACGTACAAACAAAGGTATATCATCTCCTTCATTCCCGGTTACCGGTGACTTTAAATGGCGGTTAACCTACTTGACACATGATGAAAGAGGCCCTTAAAAGAATTGCTAAGTGTTGTTTACATTACTGTCTTAGTTAGGTAATACTAGGTATAATCATTCTCATGGAATCCAGGTGTAAGTGAAATCCTGCAAGTTTTCTCAAATTTTTTAGATATTTCACTTAAAATAAAGACATTTTTTAATGTTTAATGTACAATAAGTTTAGACACTTGTCGGAGGCATTTCCACTTTAGTTCATTCAACTATAACTACTGCCCTTAAACTGCGTCTATATTAGGGTCAATTTGTCAAATCATTAAGTATTAAATTTATATAATTAATTAATCAAGTGTCAATTAAATATTAAATTGATTAATCAATTAAGTATTAAATTTATATAATTAATTAATCAAGTGTCAATTAAATATTAAATTGATTAATCAATTAAGTATTAAATTTATATAATTAATTAATCAAGTGTCAATTAAATATTAAATTGATTAATCAATTAAGTATTAAATTTATATAATTAATTAATCAAGTGTCAATTAAATATTAAATTGATTAATCAATTAAGTATTAAATTTATATAATTAATTAATCAAGTGTCAATTAAATATTAAATTGATTAATCAATTAAGTATTAAATTTATATAATTAATTAATTAAGTGTCTAAGTAGTTAAGGACTAACACACTAACTACCTACATTTTAATTAGTTAAATGTTTCAGCAAATGAAATAATATCAGTTCTAAATAGAATAAAATGAGTATCTGTTGGAAAGAGTTAGCGATGAAAGAGGTTCTGCCAACATTGGTTATGTGGTCCGTAGCCAAAGCAAAGCGCTCGCGTAGAAGCCTCATTTGTCTTCGTTACAGTTATAGCCACTATTCATAACTATACGAGCTACCAATCTAGTACGACAACTTCGACACCACAGTTCATTTATCAAGTAAGCGATTATATAAATAAAATCTTCAGTTTAATATAAATTTGTATATTTATATGAATTCTAAATTAAGTAAAACACATTTGCAATTTTTTTTTTTTTGAGTCAATATTTTGAGTATTTTGGAAGTGGCACGCAAAGAGTTGCGTCCACAGTGAAATAACAGCAGCACGTGTGATGTCGTGTTGATAACATATGAAAATAGGTTTAGATATATTTTTTTTTAAATTATGTTATACACTGTTAAGTAGTCTACTGTGCTAATGACAAACGGCTTTCCAATAATTGCAGAAGATATATGAACCTCCTACATCATATCGAGTGATAAGTTCGTGCTTTTGATTGTATCCTTATTAAGTGTATTAAATATTAATTTATTTTTTATAGTAATTAATTACATCCTATATCAAAAAATGTTTAAGATCTTCAAAAAGATTAGAAAAATTAGAAACCATCTTTTAAATAAATGTTTGTGCTAATATAAAATAAGGAACTTCTTAAATAAATTGAAGGAAGGTTGTTATTTTGTCATCTATTGATATTGTTTACAATTTATCAGAATACATAATATTAACGCTCTTTTGACGCATTCATAAAGTTGAAAATCGAGCGAGAATTATGTATTTTTGAAGAAATCTTTGAATAGCATCATATTTTTACGGCAACATTTCTATTCAAGCGTGAACTGTGATAAGGCGGAGACGAATACGGTCAGCAAATAAAATCATAGCTCAATTTTTATAATAATATATTTTTTAATTGCATTGATATTATTATACACAAAGTACAAAGACATAACTAACCTGAGGGTTCCTTTGACACAAATATATTTCGTTTAGTAACTTTTAAGTAAGATTTAGGGCCTCTTTCACCATGACTGTGTCAAGTAGGCTAACCGCCATTTAAAGTCACCAGTAACCGGAAATGATGGAGATGATATACCTTTGTTTATACGGTAAAAGTCTCAAAAATTAAAAAGAAAATAATAAAAAAAATTCTCCTATCGAAGGATGCAGTAAAGCGAGTGCATAATTTAATAACACATAAAATTATTTCTAAAAGTAACTAATCAACACTTTACTTGTACTTGGTGAAAAGAGGCCTAATTGTGTTACCCACTGATAATATATTCTTATTATATAGAGTTTATCCATTACAAGCAAACAATCAATAAAATCTATTTTTTTTAAATATTAATATAGATGTTTCTACATGTCATAACGTAACATAACGTAATCCCATATCATTTACATGACAACGTCGTTATAGTAGGAATGCTTCGTAAGATATAGCCATTTGTTCCACAAAGCGTTCAATATTTCCAAAGATTCTTATACTGAGGCTGAATTCCCTATGATTATTAGTTTATTTATTGCTTACAGTCAAGTCAGTTTAATCATGAAGACTGTTCTGATTTTG
This sequence comes from Synanthedon myopaeformis, assembly GCA_944738685.1. Taxonomy (NCBI): domain Eukaryota; kingdom Metazoa; phylum Arthropoda; class Insecta; order Lepidoptera; family Sesiidae; genus Synanthedon; species Synanthedon myopaeformis. The sequence goes on from OX122914.1 coordinate 256,067, forward strand.
TTTTGTACAAAATTGTAATAAAGTGGTTTTAAAAATGTCCGGTCCGGTCGAAATGAAAAGTTTGAGACGCCTGGAAGCGAATAAATGAAATAAATTGTTGTTCCGTGAGGCGTGTGCACAATTATTGACACAATTTCGAATTAAAATGGAACATCAAAATATAATTTCATGTTCCATTTTAATTCAGTTCAAATCACTTACGGACGAATAATCCCAACGTTTTATAAAAGTATTAACTTTATCAACAAATAACTAACTGTTATATCAGCATATTATTATATATTAAGTTTGATTATTCTATATCATGTATAAAAATATTTTAAAATTAAATTTATAAACAGTACAGATAAGATAAATTCGAATCAGTCGAGGTCCTGTATCTTTTAAGTAATTTTTTTATTTAATTTTTTGATCATAAACAATTATTTTTCTAACATTCAATGAATTTTATACCATAAAAATTTAATGCCACTAATATCGTTACTTAATTACGAACCACAGAATGGTTATTATGTTTTCTGATATTCACAATTATTATCATGAAGATTTATTGTACGAGCAATTTGTAATGTTGATATTGCAGCATGAAAAATTTCATAAACGCAGAGTGCGCTGTCGAAAATTGTAAGCAGATCACAATAAAATCCTTTGTATTGTGGCGGCACGTAGAGAACGCAGCGCCTGTATTCCAGGAATTTCGTTGAGATATTCCCGGTATTAATCCTGACTCGGGCCGCGTGAGAAATGTCCTGGCGACGCTGTGATAGCCAGACGCCAGACTCCAACAATTTTCACCTTTCCCTACTTTTCCCTACTTCCTAATTTTTTTTATATATTCACAACAACATTCCCCTCAATCACTAAAAGTACTCCACATTTCAAAAGAGATTAACACTCGTTTGACTTGACTTAAATCCTCCCTTGAGTGACTATTTCATAGAAATGGCTAACCCTTACATGAGTTATCAGATGAAAAGCTTCAAATTCCTATGTGGACGTATTAGCTCAAGCTGTTTATGTGTTTAAAAATAAATAAATGAATAATTTAGTATTTACAATCCTGTTGTTAAAGCATTAACCAAACGTCGCCGAGATTACCCGCCAAAAGCAACTGAAAATCAAAATTTCTATCTTCCACCGACACATTATTTTTTTCTCTTAATATACGATTATATACGTCACAATGTCTTCTATACGAATTATCTTTTTTTTCATAATGTAAATTTATAATATACGCAAGAAAACGATCAACGATTTTTATTTACTTAAACGAATGAAGAAGACATCCTCAACATTAACATTGGTCCTTCAGAGCCGATTTACGAAAAGTCGTAAGCCAGCCGAGTCGACTATACGAGTAAAGAAGCAAATCAGCGTCATCGAAAACTGAAGCTTCATCCATCAGCACATCGAGTTACGGTCAGGCTATCCATTTATCTTTTTCCTATCTATATTCGACTAGTGTTGACACCGTGTTGTGAATTTCATTTAATTAAGTTAAACGAATAATAAAGAATAATTAGTTTAAGCAGATACTTACATATTAATTAATTATTTAAATTTAGGTGGGTACTATATTTTACTAGATATTAGTTTGGTGCTTTATTGATTTTATCCCCTCAAGTCTTCAAAATGACTGATAGTGCTTCAAAATTAGAACCGAAAGGTAATTTACCACTTCGGTCAAATTCCAATGATCCTCTTTCCGATCTTAAGAAGCAAAGAGGAACTATTAAGGGAAGATTAACGTTATTCGAAAGAAGTATTTATAAATTTAATAAAAATTCACCGTTAACGAATGTTCAAAAGGCAGAACTTCGACTTCGAATTCAGTCAGCCGAAGAGATGCTTCAAAATTTTAATTCAATACAAACTAACATTGAAAATTCCAGTGATGATAATGAGCTTGCAAATCAGTTGGATTACAGAGAATCTTTTGAAACGCAATATTTCAACATTATGGCTACAGCTAAGTTGTTGGTAGAAGACTGCTCAGACGGCTCGGGGTATACGCATTCGAGTTCAGTAAGCGCATCCACAATTAAATTGCCTGAAATTAAATTACCAGTCTTCGACGGTTCCTACGATTTGTGGCTTGAATTTAAAAACTCATACATCACTATGATACATAACCGCACAGACCTGAACAGTATACAAAAATTTCATTATCTTAGGTCAGCTCTTACCGGTAGTGCTTCTCAAGTGATAGGTGCATTGGAATTTACGGCTCCCAACTACACTCACGCATGGGATTTGCTCGAAAATAGGTTTAATAATTCTAGACTTTTAGTTCATAATCATGTTAAGGCTTTGTTTACATTGTCAAGCATTAATAAAGAATCTCCTGTACAGATTAGAAAACTGATAGATAACGTTTCAAGAAATTTACGCGCTTTAAAAACTTTAAATGAACCCATAGACGCATGGGACACGTTAATTATTTATTTAATAGTTTCAAAACTTGACCCATCTACTGAACGAGAGTGGGAAATTTATAAGGGATCTATCACTTCAGGTGTGCAGGGCGATTCAAATATTACAACAAAATTGAATGACTTATTGACATTTCTAAAAAATCGAGCTGATATGTTAGAAATGATAAATACAAATTACATTAAAAATACGGGTGCTAGTAATAAAATGAGTCACGAAAAAATTAATAAATTCGATTCTAAAAAACATGTGCCTCGCGAACAGCAGATGCACAGTTTTGTGTCTACACGCAACGACAGATTAAACGATAAGCGCTCACGTAAATTTATTACACCTTGTGTTCTATGCAAAGCAAATCATGCGCTTTATATGTGCACTACGTTTTTAAATTTGCCTATAAGTGACCGGTTAAAATTAGTTAACGGTAAAAAACTTTGCACTAATTGTTTACGTACGGGGCACACGGTTACTAATTGTTTATTCGGAGCGTGTAAATATTGTCAACATAAACATAACTCATTATTGCATCTAAACACTATTGATAGCAGCAACGGCGCATACGTATCGACGGGTGCTCGTCACGAGCCGACTGATCGGAGCGCAATGACGACGGCTGCTAATGCGTCGACAGCGTTGCATACATCTGATTGCATTTCGAATAAAAATGCATCTAATTCGTTAGGTCTTACGTCGGTTTTGCTATGTACGGCGTTAATTGAAGTAGCGGTAAAGGGGGAGAATCGATATTATACTGCGCGTGCGCTTCTAGACAATGAAAGCCAACATTGTTTTATTTCTACGAAATTTTGTAAACGGTTTGACATTCCACTCATACAGTCCACTATACGAATTTCGGGTGTGGGACAATCAGTCATACAGTCGAATCAATCATGCGAAATTATTATACGTTCTAAAACAAGCGACTATTATATGAATATTACATGTTTGGTTTTACCTTGCATTACTTCTAAACTGCCGGCGAATGGCATTTCTATTGATACGTTACGAATTCCTGATAACATTCAGCTAGTGGATCCTTCGTTGAACATACCGTCCGAAATCGATTTATTGATAGGTGCCGATATATTTTGGGACTTATTAAATGCGGATAAAATTTGTTTATCTAATGGGCCATATTTACAAGGTTCTAAATTAGGATGGTTAATTTCCGGACCGGTTTATACGGAAGGCTTATAGTCCAGTAACTTTATACATCACAGTATGCGTCAAATCCGGTAGTTCTGATTTTTTGCAGACTTGTTTATGATGTTGGCCTAATGAATAATCCAAGTTTGTGACCTCGAGCGCCGAACGCAACTTTGTCAAAAATCGAAAAAACCGCGAAAAAATCGTTATTTTTTCAAATTTTGGCGATTATAACTCTAAAGGACTAGTTTTTGAAAAAACTTTCTTAGGACGTTTTTAAAGTAGACTAAATTTGCTACAATATGATACTAGAACTGTCTCTGTAGACCCAACAGTTTCCGAGATTAAGCCTTTCAAAGTTTATCATTTTTTTCGAACTTCGCAATTTTTGCAATATTTTAGACTTCACTCAAATAACTCTAGCGGGATGAAGTTCCAATTACCTCCCACTGAGTGTGCTAGTCTTTGGCTTAGGGAATATGCAAATGATGTCCATAGTCGAAAAAAATTCGGACATTGAAAAGCAAGCAGCGATTTTTCTCGACACCAACTCTACACCAATCTCTCTCTCTCTCGCACGAAGCGTTACAGTTCCACCTTCCTTGTCCGAACCGCTAGGGAGTGAGCACTTACTAGGTAAGCGTCGTAGTTGGATACGTTCCTGTAATTTAACAGTGAGGTGCTTCGAGGCCTTCATCTTGCTCAATTCTCTAAGCCATTACTGACTGCCTTGTTATTTGGATTACCTCCAGGAAAAGATAGAGAATTTATCTGAATACAGATGACTTTTTATCAGTTGATATATTTATCTATATTAAACTTTTACAGGTATTTATCATCAAACACATAACAAACAGGCAATAAACCTAAGTAGTTTCTCTCTTCCAATAATTTTATTTGTAGATACACGCCTTTTTGTCAGTAATTTATTTTCTATTGTATTTTGATAAATTTTTTAAACAGTTTATTCATAGTGGCAGATAGTTTCTGTTCATCATTTAGTAACTTATTATAGTGCCATATACATTAACCTATTTGAGCCTTAAAATAATTATGTACTTATTCCATTTAATCTGAAACCAAAAATGATGAGATTATTTTTATTTTTTTAGTTTAAGCAAATCAGAACAGCGTATTTTTGATTTGCTACAATAGCAATTATTGAGACAAATATCAGAATGAAAATCGCTTGTTCCATGAGCTATTAAAGAGATAACACTATCATTGGCATTTAAAATTGTTCAGTTAAAATATAATATTGTTCTAAGGAATGTTAACTTTGATCTTAAAATGACTAAAAACTACTTTAATAGATTCAAAACTGAATAAAGAACTCATAATAATAGATTATATTTTATTACAAGCATTTCGTAACTGCAAATATTTTTTTTTTTTATAAATAAAAACTGCAATTAATAGAAAAATAAATGTTTTGGTTTTTATTTATTTCATAAACTCAAAATTTTATACAAGTAAATAATGGTTTGTTACAAATTATGGTAATTTTAAGTTTGTACATCCCATGTATACCCCACTGGCCCAAAGAAGTAGTTAACATATTATATATTTCCTATTATAACATCAACAAAAAAACACTAAATATATTTTCAATTTATCGTATATATCCTTTTTGATGTAAAAAAATGCATCCCAGGCAATCCGGGGGCGGGTCGCTAGTTATATTATAGATACGTCAAAATGTTTTATTTTTATTTTTTATTTTTAATAAAAGATGGGTTTGCTCTTGACCAACAACCAAGTGTATAGCAAGGATGAGGCCTAAGATGGAGCGAACCTCATTCTCAACCCAGAAGATGCCTATTCACTGCAACTTTGAAAATATTTGGGTTATATGAGGTCAGGAGTTCCAAACCTTTGGCAGTGCGCATTATAAAAGATGTTTTAAAGCGCTTCGTCCGAAATAGAGGGATATCGACAAGATGAGGATGGTAACCAGCCTTACGTCTGGGTACGGCATGTTGACCTAATTATGCAATTAGGTCAACATTTGCAGATAACACACGGACACGCCATCCGCACGTGCATTATGTTATCTGTGTCCTCGCTTAGAGAATGTGTGTGGGTTGAAACTGTTCGGAGACCAATTTTCATTATCCATCAGAGAATTTGAGGGCGCGTTTCGGCGGTGAGATGTCGTTATTGAGGCTGAGGCGAGGGGAGTCACTCGCGCGCGAGTGATAAATGATTGATAAATTATGTATATGATAACGGCTGAAGCCGACGTTCGATACGGCCCAAGCGATGAACTTATCGCCACAGACACACTTGAAAAGGCCACTTATTAAAATTTAAATAAAAGATTAACATACATTTCAAAGGTCACTCAGTTTTCGTTGATATGATCAAGGCCTGCTTGCGATTTGTTTATTAGAATGTAGGAAGTACGAAGATATCATTTTCGCACTACCCACATTCCAATTTAATATTTTAATGTGCTGTTTCTAAATTCTAAATCTGTCTTGTTCATTTTTTTTTTTAATAAACATATTACTATTACACAATCGTATATTTTTAAAAAAGAGTAGCCTTTGTCCTATCGTACGAGTATCTAAACGTGTAGTAAGTAAGTATGTTAGCACATATAAAATATGTTTTCTCATAAAATATGATCTAGCTTTCTATTTAAATTTAAGTGGCTCTTTAAAAAAATATTTTTAAATATTTTTTAGAGTCAATTAGTAATAAGTACCTGCAAGCAACGGCAAGTGCAATAAAAATTGTGAAATCGCTGTGCTCTTGAGACCGATGCCTCGCTCTTAACAATTCCTTGCGGTTCATATTTGCGTCATGGTGGGCGCCGTTTGTCTTCGTTAACGTAATAACCTCCTGACACGGCTACGGCAGCCTCCAGCCTCAACACTACGCTCATTATTACGTATGACGGCGTCGGATCCACTCCTTCTTCCACCTTCCAATTATTTCTTCTCATATTCTTACATCATGTGTATTTATTTTGTAAAATTTTCAATATTTATATTGGATAAATTCAAAGAGTATTTGAGTCAGAGTGTTGAGTTTCCGCGATAGGACCTGGTGCTAAAGTTATTAGCAATTTAGGTTTATAGACCGCTGTTCAAACACACATTGTTAAGTGTATTTATATAAAAAATAATTGATAATTCTGATTTTTCATTTTTTTTTTATTAGTGATGGGTTAGCTCTTGGTCAACAACCAGCCGTGTAGCAAAGATGAGGCCTATAATGGAGCGAGCTCACCCAGAAAATGTCTATTCACTCGAACTTTGAAAATATATTTAACATTATTGTTTTCTAAGTAATTATTGACTTTTGATCGTAAACTTCGAGTTTCTTTGTGGATCGAATGAAAGCTGAAATTAGTTGCTTTTATATATTCAACTAGCTGGTGCCCGCGACTTCGTCCGCGTTGAACGATGACAGGTACCCTATGTCCTTTCTGGTGTCCCAGACAACGTGTATGCAAAATTTCATGGTGATCGGTTCAGTAGTTTTTGCGTGAAAGAGTTACAAACATCCATCGCATTTATAATATTAGTACGGATTTTTTACTCTAGTTGTTATATATGGCAGGTGTCTTCGCAGAGAATTAATATTTAAATTTAGTGTCAATATCACTAACGGAGATCTATCACTTGACCGGCACTAGACAAGTATAGCTCGAAGAATCTGTTTGGAAATAAGTTGAGCTTTCCTTTTCTCTGAGTCTGCCGCAGACATTTCCGTTGAGCGCAGTACCTACATTATTATCAGAGGCGAAGGAGTGTCCGTCTTCGTTAGCCTCCACTTCACACTGGCAGCGGCAGCGGCACTTAAAAATTATCATCATGAGTTAACGTCAAACCGTTGCGGAGAGTTCCGAGTAAAAAATTAACAACAGTATTTGCCTCTTTCACGAACTACAAGTATTGTGTTGATTAGTTACTTTTAGAAAATAATTTTATGTTTTATTAAATTATGCACTAATTTTACTGCATCCTTAGATAGGCGAATTTTTTTTTTATTATTTTCTTTTTAATGGTTGGGACTTTTAACGTACAAACAAAGGTATATCATCTCCTTCATTCCCGGTTACCGGTGACTTTAAATGGCGGTTAACCTACTTGACACATGATGAAAGAGGCCCTTAAAAGAATTGCTAAGTGTTGTTTACATTACTGTCTTAGTTAGGTAATACTAGGTATAATCATTCTCATGGAATCCAGGTGTAAGTGAAATCCTGCAAGTTTTCTCAAATTTTTTAGATATTTCACTTAAAATAAAGACATTTTTTAATGTTTAATGTACAATAAGTTTAGACACTTGTCGGAGGCATTTCCACTTTAGTTCATTCAACTATAACTACTGCCCTTAAACTGCGTCTATATTAGGGTCAATTTGTCAAATCATTAAGTATTAAATTTATATAATTAATTAATCAAGTGTCAATTAAATATTAAATTGATTAATCAATTAAGTATTAAATTTATATAATTAATTAATCAAGTGTCAATTAAATATTAAATTGATTAATCAATTAAGTATTAAATTTATATAATTAATTAATCAAGTGTCAATTAAATATTAAATTGATTAATCAATTAAGTATTAAATTTATATAATTAATTAATCAAGTGTCAATTAAATATTAAATTGATTAATCAATTAAGTATTAAATTTATATAATTAATTAATTAAGTGTCTAAGTAGTTAAGGACTAACACACTAACTATCTACATTTTAATTAGTTAAATGTTTCAGCAAATGAAATAATATCAGTTCTAAATAGAATAAAATGAGTATCTGTTGGAAAGAGTTAGCGATGAAAGAGGTTCTGCCAACATTGGTTATGTGGTCCGTAGCCAAAGCAAAGCGCTCGCGTAGAAGCCTCATTTGTCTTCGTTACAGTTATAGCCACTATTCATAACTATACGAGCTACCAATCTAGTACGACAACTTCGACACCACAGTTCATTTATCAAGTAAGCGATTATATAAATAAAATCTTCAGTTTAATATAAATTTGTATATTTATATGAATTCTAAATTAAGTAAAACACATTTGCAATTTTTTTTTTTTTGAGTCAATATTTTGAGTATTTTGGAAGTGGCACGCAAAGAGTTGCGTCCACAGTGAAATAACAGCAGCACGTGTGATGTCGTGTTGATAACATATGAAAATAGGTTTAGATATATTTTTTTTTAAATTATGTTATACACTGTTAAGTAGTCTACTGTGCTAATGACAAACGGCTTTCCAATAATTGCAGAAGATATATGAACCTCCTACATCATATCGAGTGATAAGTTCGTGCTTTTGATTGTATCCTTATTAAGTGTATTAAATATTAATTTATTTTTTATAGTAATTAATTACATCCTATATCAAAAAATGTTTAAGATCTTCAAAAAGATTAGAAAAATTAGAAACCATCTTTTAAATAAATGTTTGTGCTAATATAAAATAAGGAACTTCTTAAATAAATTGAAGGAAGGTTGTTATTTTGTCATCTATTGATATTGTTTACAATTTATCAGAATACATAATATTAACGCTCTTTTGACGCATTCATAAAGTTGAAAATCGAGCGAGAATTATGTATTTTTGAAGAAATCTTTGAATAGCATCATATTTTTACGGCAACATTTCTATTCAAGCGTGAACTGTGATAAGGCGGAGACGAATACGGTCAGCAAATAAAATCATAGCTCAATTTTTATAATAATATATTTTTTAATTGCATTGATATTATTATACACAAAGTACAAAGACATAACTAACCTGAGGGTTCCTTTGACACAAATATATTTCGTTTAGTAACTTTTAAGTAAGATTTAGGGCCTCTTTCACCATGACTGTGTCAAGTAGGCTAACCGCCATTTAAAGTCACCAGTAACCGGAAATGATGGAGATGATATACCTTTGTTTATACGGTAAAAGTCTCAAAAATTAAAAAGAAAATAATAAAAAAAATTCTCCTATCGAAGGATGCAGTAAAGCGAGTGCATAATTTAATAACACATAAAATTATTTCTAAAAGTAACTAATCAACACTTTACTTGTACTTGGTGAAAAGAGGCCTAATTGTGTTACCCACTGATAATATATTCTTATTATATAGAGTTTATCCATTACAAGCAAACAATCAATAAAATCTATTTTTTTTTAATATTAATATAGATGTTTCTACATGTCATAACGTAACATAACGTAATCCCATATCATTTACATGACAACGTCGTTATAGTAGGAATGCTTCGTAAGATATAGCCATTTGTTCCACAAAGCGTTCAATATTTCCAAAGATTCTTATACTGAGGCTGAATTCCCTATGATTATTAGTTTATTTATTGCTTACAGTCAAGTCAGTTTAATCATGAAGACTGTTCTGATTTTGTTTTGTACAAAATTGTAATAAAGTGGTTTTAAAAATGTCCGGTCCGGTCGAAATGAAAAGTTTGAGACGCCTGGAAGCGAATAAATGAAATAAATTGTTGTTCCGTGAGGCGTGTGCACAATTATTGACACAATTTCGAATTAAAATGGAACATCAAAATATAATTTCATGTTCCATTTTAATTCAGTTCAAATCACTTACGGACGAATAATCCCAACGTTTTATAAAAGTATTAACTTTATCAACAAATAACTAACTGTTATATCAGCATATTATTATATATTAAGTTTGATTATTCTATATCATGTATAAAAATATTTTAAAATTAAATTTATAAACAGTACAGATAAGATAAATTCGAATCAGTCGAGGTCCTGTATCTTTTAAGTAATTTTTTTATTTAATTTTTTGATCATAAACAATTATTTTTCTAACATTCAATGAATTTTATACCATAAAAATTTAATGCCACTAATATCGTTACTTAATTACGAACCACAGAATGGTTATTATGTTTTCTGATATTCACAATTATTATCATGAAGATTTATTGTACGAGCAATTTGTAATGTTGATATTGCAGCATGAAAAATTTCATAAACGCAGAGTGCGCTGTCGAAAATTGTAAGCAGATCACAATAAAATCCTTTGTATTGTGGCGGCACGTAGAGAACGCAGCGCCTGTATTCCAGGAATTTCGTTGAGATATTCCCGGTATTAATCCTGACTCGGGCCGCGTGAGAAATGTCCTGGCGACGCTGTGATAGCCAGACGCCAGACTCCAACAATTTTCACCTTTCCCTACTTTTCCCTACTTCCTAATTTTTTTTATATATTCACAACAACATTCCCCTCAATCACTAAAAGTACTCCACATTTCAAAAGAGATTAACACTCGTTTGACTTGACTTAAATCCTCCCTTGAGTGACTATTTCATAGAAATGGCTAACCCTTACATGAGTTATCAGATGAAAAGCTTCAAATTCCTATGTGGACGTATTAGCTCAAGCTGTTTATGTGTTTAAAAATAAATAAATGAATAATTTAGTATTTACAATCCTGTTCTGAATAGAAACTTAATAAGACACCTTTGAAGAATGCTTACGTTTGGTCGTGGAAGTTTCCTTAACACATTATATTAACTTTTTTAGGTTCTTCTTAACATTATCGGTTAATTAATTAATTGGTACGTCCGTCAAAAAACAGTACAGCATAGCAACAATTTATGAATTCGCTAAAAGTGATATTGTAACAAATTTGTCACAAAACTTAAGCCTTAAAGTAAAATTCAAAGGTCAGTGTTTCACTCGGAAACACTTGGTGCCGATAAAGGTTTGACGGGACGCCATTTGTTAAGGAATCGTGAACAAAATCTTTGTACAAAAAAGTAATTGATTGATGTCTAGCCTTTATTTGGATTGACGATTTTATATATATTTTCAAAACTTTATTAACAAGAAGTGAGTTTATATGAATTTCTTTCGCAGAAAGAACACAGACGATGCTGCCGCATCGTCGATCTGACAGAAACTCTTTCACGCAAAAACTACTGAACCGATCACCATGAAATTTTGCATACACTTTGTCTGGGACACCAGAAAGGACATAGGGTACCTTTCATCGTTCAACGCAAACGAAGTCGCAGACATCAGCTAGTAAACAATAAAATATTGTCCACCCCGACTCACTGCTGTCTTGTGCATTGGTCGTATGTCAACGGCGACCGATTGCCATGTCATTGTCATCTAAAACTTTTCCAGCCAGTACCATTCCAATAGTAAATGTATCGTGACCTTACAATTACTTTTATTTACTTACCAATAACACTTTATGAGAATACTTAGCTCCTTAATAAATGTTATATTTTGGGCATTAGCAGAGAAATAACACACAATCGTTGGCCATCAGTTAGCCGTCGAGTTCAGTTCTGACAGAGACGTATGGGCCGCTCGTGACGTCCGGACCTGTACGAGTATTACTGATACACCTATTGTATTTCACAATCGGCAACAAAGTCATGCCAATTTAACTCTTATTCTTCATTTCTTTAGTACTCATAATCACATTGACAAGTTTGTAAACAAACTTTTTTAATAATGTATGAAACTTGTAAGCATAAAACCGTTCTTCTGGTAATAAAAACATCACGAGCGTCACCTATTAAAATGAGTGATATTTTTAACCAATATTGTAATAGAAAATGTATAAAATAACATTTAATGATTAAAATTTGAATTGTTGTGCTCGAATTGTTATTCAATACAAATTGAAATTTGTAAATGCCATTTACATGGCATTTCGCATACACATTGTCTGGGACACCAGAAAGGACATAGGATACCTTTCATCGTTCAACGCGGACGAAGTCGCGGGCACCAGGTAGTATAACTATAATATTTAATACCTTAACAGTGATGAGATGATAACTCGACGGTTCGGGCGAGATAAATTCCGGCGAGTAGTCAAGTAACTCGGTCTTACAAGTTGGTATTTCATTTTGGAAAATAAAGTTTTAATGTTTTGGGAGGTGTATAATACTGCCTCATAAACTAGGAGCAACATCTGTTGGCAGGAGAGGGTAGAATTGAAGCTTGTTTCAGCACTTTTTCAAATTTTATCATACATGTGATCATATTATTATTATATAATAATAAACATTTTCAAAAGCATTTAATAACATTTGTTCGCGAAACTGGGCATGGAAAATCGCTAAGCTCTTGCGAAACTCGAACCTTTTGTTTGGCATTCAGCTTTGAAAGTTTATATCAAATCAAATATTGACTCAGTCCATTGCGAGCTTTTGCAATTGCTCCAGGCATATAATTGATATACGTATATATTATATGTACCTATAAAAATCTCTCCATAAATTATTTTAAATTTCCCCAAAATATAAGAGTCTGCGAAATTGACGTATATCGAAATTACATCCGCCCAAATTTTGCTTCAAAACACGTGTACGTAATCGTTTTAAAGTTTTAAAAAGAGAAAAGTTGGCATGGCAGTGCAAATATTAATACATGACATTGTCTATCTACCGTCTGTTTGTAACAGTGTAGCGGGCGGTCCATTATGAAGAGTGTGGGGGGGCGCTGGTATCACAAAACGCGGCGGCCATTTTGTTTCTTTTGGCACATGCACACACTGCACGAGTCATTGTCATAGCGGTGGCATCGGACAATGGAGAAGTCACTGTTCTATGAAATATCACAATTAATCAAATATTGTCAAATATATATTGAATATGGAATCCACAATACGAGAAGCATATATAGCTAGAATTGAAAAAAATATATAATAAATTCATAAAATCATTAGATTGTAAAACAGGAAATATATTCACTGATTATAAAACAAGCGTTTCAAGACACAAACTACATTCTTTAATGGATAGGCGATCTTCTTATATAAAATAATAAATGATCATATCGATTCTTCTTCACTTTTAGAATGTATTCACTTCAATGTACCAAAATTCAGAACAAGATCAAGTGATACATTTCATATTCCCTATTGTAGAACTAATCATTTTAAAAATTCCTTGTTTCATCGTTCTAAATATTACTACAATAAGATTCTAAATGATATTGACATATTTTCCAACAATTTGAATTCTTATAAAAAGAAAATTGGCGAATTACTTTATTCAATTTTATTACAATTAGAATTTTTTTACTACAATTAGAATTTATATGAAACATTTGAGTTAAACAATTATTTGAAGTTATACAGGAATATATTATTAAAGGATTTGATTCCCAGAAAAGCGTGTACCCGAGTATGAAGGCAGGCTTAAAACAAAATTCCATTTGCGTATCCGGTGACTGTATCAATCGCTCTCTGATACGATACCCCTCCCCTACGTCCCCACTAGTAACCGATATATTATATATCTGCGTATGACTTCGTAGCCTTTGTGGACTTTTAAATATTTTTGTGTAATTGGCAGCACAATTTATTTATTTTATTTCAATTTTTAACAAAAACCCTACACTCTACATCAACACTGATTATATTACCACTTACAATGTTTCATTATGTACCTAAACAGATATTAAAGTTAAAAATATGTTAAATTAAACCTTTATTCGTACAATGAAAAGTATTATGTTCCGTGTCAAAGTATGTCAAAATATTTATTAGAACACTGGTTAGGTATTAAAAAAAAAGTAAAAATTTATTCCTATTTAAAGTTGTATTAATTGAATCAGTCATATTTAAGCAGTATTTCGACAGGAGTAATAAAACGTTATAATTAAATCTGTCTGTACCTCAGACTGTAATGTGTAAAGATATGTAAGCTTATTTTAATTTTATTTATTTAATTTTAATGTGTAGTTTTAAAATTATTTTTAGAATTGATTATTTTTTAGGACAATGCTACCAAGAGCAAAGCTGATCGTAGTTGGATACGTTCCTGTAATTTAACAGTGAGGTGCTTCGAGGCCTTCATCTTGCTCAATTCTCTAAGCCATTACTGACTGCCTTGTTATTTGGATTACCTCCAGGAAAAGATAGAGAATTTATCTGAATACAGATGACTTTTTATCAGTTGATATATTTATCTATATTAAACTTTTACAGGTATTTATCATCAAACACATAACAAACAGGCAATAAACCTAAGTAGTTTCTCTCTTCCAATAATTTTATTTGTAGATACACGCCTTTTTGTCAGTAATTTATTTTCTATTGTATTTTGATAAATTTTTTAAACAGTTTATTCATAGTGGCAGATAGTTTCTGTTCATCATTTAGTAACTTATTATAGTGCCATATACATTAACCTATTTGAGCCTTAAAATAATTATGTACTTATTCCATTTAATCTGAAACCAAAAATGATGAGATTATTTTTATTTTTTTAGTTTAAGCAAATCAGAACAGCGTATTTTTGATTTGCTACAATAGCAATTATTGAGACAAATATCAGAATGAAAATCGCTTGTTCCATGAGCTATTAAAGAGATAACACTATCATTGGCATTTAAAATTGTTCAGTTAAAATATAATATTGTTCTAAGGAATGTTAACTTTGATCTTAAAATGACTAAAAACTACTTTAATAGATTCAAAACTGAATAAAGAACTCATAATAATAGATTATATTTTATTACAAGCATTTCGTAACTGCAAATATTTTTTTTTTTTATAAATAAAAACTGCAATTAATAGAAAAATAAATGTTTTGGTTTTTATTTATTTCATAAACTCAAAATTTTATACAAGTAAATAATGGTTTGTTACAAATTATGGTAATTTTAAGTTTGTACATCCCATGTATACCCCACTGGCCCAAAGAAGTAGTTAACATATTATATATTTCCTATTATAACATCAACAAAAAAACACTAAATATATTTTCAATTTATCGTATATATCCTTTTTGATGTAAAAAAATGCATCCCAGGCAATCCGGGGGCGGGTCGCTAGTTATATTATAGATACGTCAAAATGTTTTATTTTTATTTTTTATTTTTAATAAAAGATGGGTTTGCTCTTGACCAACAACCAAGTGTATAGCAAGGATGAGGCCTAAGATGGAGCGAACCTCATTCTCAACCCAGAAGATGCCTATTCACTGCAACTTTGAAAATATTTGGGTTATATGAGGTCAGGAGTTCCAAACCTTTGGCAGTGCGCATTATAAAAGATGTTTTAAAGCGCTTCGTCCGAAATAGAGGGATATCGACAAGATGAGGATGGTAACCAGCCTTACGTCTGGGTACGGCATGTTGACCTAATTATGCAATTAGGTCAACATTTGCAGATAACACACGGACACGCCATCCGCACGTGCATTATGTTATCTGTGTCCTCGCTTAGAGAATGTGTGTGGGTTGAAACTGTTCGGAGACCAATTTTCATTATCCATCAGAGAATTTGAGGGCGCGTTTCGGCGGTGAGATGTCGTTATTGAGGCTGAGGCGAGGGGAGTCACTCGCGCGCGAGTGATAAATGATTGATAAATTATGTATATGATAACGGCTGAAGCCGACGTTCGATACGGCCCAAGCGATGAACTTATCGCCACAGACACACTTGAAAAGGCCACTTATTAAAATTTAAATAAAAGATTAACATACATTTCAAAGGTCACTCAGTTTTCGTTGATATGATCAAGGCCTGCTTGCGATTTGTTTATTAGAATGTAGGAAGTACGAAGATATCATTTTCGCACTACCCACATTCCAATTTAATATTTTAATGTGCTGTTTCTAAATTCTAAATCTGTCTTGTTCATTTTTTTTTTTAATAAACATATTACTATTACACAATCGTATATTTTTAAAAAAGAGTAGCCTTTGTCCTATCGTACGAGTATCTAAACGTGTAGTAAGTAAGTATGTTAGCACATATAAAATATGTTTTCTCATAAAATATGATCTAGCTTTCTATTTAAATTTAAGTGGCTCTTTAAAAAAATATTTTTAAATATTTTTTAGAGTCAATTAGTAATAAGTACCTGCAAGCAACGGCAAGTGCAATAAAAATTGTGAAATCGCTGTGCTCTTGAGACCGATGCCTCGCTCTTAACAATTCCTTGCGGTTCATATTTGCGTCATGGTGGGCGCCGTTTGTCTTCGTTAACGTAATAACCTCCTGACACGGCTACGGCAGCCTCCAGCCTCAACACTACGCTCATTATTACGTATGACGGCGTCGGATCCACTCCTTCTTCCACCTTCCAATTATTTCTTCTCATATTCTTACATCATGTGTATTTATTTTGTAAAATTTTCAATATTTATATTGGATAAATTCAAAGAGTATTTGAGTCAGAGTGTTGAGTTTCCGCGATAGGACCTGGTGCTAAAGTTATTAGCAATTTAGGTTTATAGACCGCTGTTCAAACACACATTGTTAAGTGTATTTATATAAAAAATAATTGATAATTCTGATTTTTCATTTTTTTTTTATTAGTGATGGGTTAGCTCTTGGTCAACAACCAGCCGTGTAGCAAAGATGAGGCCTATAATGGAGCGAGCTCACCCAGAAAATGTCTATTCACTCGAACTTTGAAAATATATTTAACATTATTGTTTTCTAAGTAATTATTGACTTTTGATCGTAAACTTCGAGTTTCTTTGTGGATCGAATGAAAGCTGAAATTAGTTGCTTTTATATATTCAACTAGCTGGTGCCCGCGACTTCGTCCGCGTTGAACGATGACAGGTACCCTATGTCCTTTCTGGTGTCCCAGACAACGTGTATGCAAAATTTCATGGTGATCGGTTCAGTAGTTTTTGCGTGAAAGAGTTACAAACATCCATCGCATTTATAATATTAGTACGGATTTTTTACTCTAGTTGTTATATATGGCAGGTGTCTTCGCAGAGAATTAATATTTAAATTTAGTGTCAATATCACTAACGGAGATCTATCACTTGACCGGCACTAGACAAGTATAGCTCGAAGAATCTGTTTGGAAATAAGTTGAGCTTTCCTTTTCTCTGAGTCTGCCGCAGACATTTCCGTTGAGCGCAGTACCTACATTATTATCAGAGGCGAAGGAGTGTCCGTCTTCGTTAGCCTCCACTTCACACTGGCAGCGGCAGCGGCACTTAAAAATTATCATCATGAGTTAACGTCAAACCGTTGCGGAGAGTTCCGAGTAAAAAATTAACAACAGTATTTGCCTCTTTCACGAACTACAAGTATTGTGTTGATTAGTTACTTTTAGAAAATAATTTTATGTTTTATTAAATTATGCACTAATTTTACTGCATCCTTAGATAGGCGAATTTTTTTTTTATTATTTTCTTTTTAATGGTTGGGACTTTTAACGTACAAACAAAGGTATATCATCTCCTTCATTCCCGGTTACCGGTGACTTTAAATGGCGGTTAACCTACTTGACACATGATGAAAGAGGCCCTTAAAAGAATTGCTAAGTGTTGTTTACATTACTGTCTTAGTTAGGTAATACTAGGTATAATCATTCTCATGGAATCCAGGTGTAAGTGAAATCCTGCAAGTTTTCTCAAATTTTTTAGATATTTCACTTAAAATAAAGACATTTTTTAATGTTTAATGTACAATAAGTTTAGACACTTGTCGGAGGCATTTCCACTTTAGTTCATTCAACTATAACTACTGCCCTTAAACTGCGTCTATATTAGGGTCAATTTGTCAAATCATTAAGTATTAAATTTATATAATTAATTAATCAAGTGTCAATTAAATATTAAATTGATTAATCAATTAAGTATTAAATTTATATAATTAATTAATCAAGTGTCAATTAAATATTAAATTGATTAATCAATTAAGTATTAAATTTATATAATTAATTAATCAAGTGTCAATTAAATATTAAATTGATTAATCAATTAAGTATTAAATTTATATAATTAATTAATCAAGTGTCAATTAAATATTAAATTGATTAATCAATTAAGTATTAAATTTATATAATTAATTAATTAAGTGTCTAAGTAGTTAAGGACTAACACACTAACTATCTACATTTTAATTAGTTAAATGTTTCAGCAAATGAAATAATATCAGTTCTAAATAGAATAAAATGAGTATCTGTTGGAAAGAGTTAGCGATGAAAGAGGTTCTGCCAACATTGGTTATGTGGTCCGTAGCCAAAGCAAAGCGCTCGCGTAGAAGCCTCATTTGTCTTCGTTACAGTTATAGCCACTATTCATAACTATACGAGCTACCAATCTAGTACGACAACTTCGACACCACAGTTCATTTATCAAGTAAGCGATTATATAAATAAAATCTTCAGTTTAATATAAATTTGTATATTTATATGAATTCTAAATTAAGTAAAACACATTTGCAATTTTTTTTTTTTTGAGTCAATATTTTGAGTATTTTGGAAGTGGCACGCAAAGAGTTGCGTCCACAGTGAAATAACAGCAGCACGTGTGATGTCGTGTTGATAACATATGAAAATAGGTTTAGATATATTTTTTTTTAAATTATGTTATACACTGTTAAGTAGTCTACTGTGCTAATGACAAACGGCTTTCCAATAATTGCAGAAGATATATGAACCTCCTACATCATATCGAGTGATAAGTTCGTGCTTTTGATTGTATCCTTATTAAGTGTATTAAATATTAATTTATTTTTTATAGTAATTAATTACATCCTATATCAAAAAATGTTTAAGATCTTCAAAAAGATTAGAAAAATTAGAAACCATCTTTTAAATAAATGTTTGTGCTAATATAAAATAAGGAACTTCTTAAATAAATTGAAGGAAGGTTGTTATTTTGTCATCTATTGATATTGTTTACAATTTATCAGAATACATAATATTAACGCTCTTTTGACGCATTCATAAAGTTGAAAATCGAGCGAGAATTATGTATTTTTGAAGAAATCTTTGAATAGCATCATATTTTTACGGCAACATTTCTATTCAAGCGTGAACTGTGATAAGGCGGAGACGAATACGGTCAGCAAATAAAATCATAGCTCAATTTTTATAATAATATATTTTTTAATTGCATTGATATTATTATACACAAAGTACAAAGACATAACTAACCTGAGGGTTCCTTTGACACAAATATATTTCGTTTAGTAACTTTTAAGTAAGATTTAGGGCCTCTTTCACCATGACTGTGTCAAGTAGGCTAACCGCCATTTAAAGTCACCAGTAACCGGAAATGATGGAGATGATATACCTTTGTTTATACGGTAAAAGTCTCAAAAATTAAAAAGAAAATAATAAAAAAAATTCTCCTATCGAAGGATGCAGTAAAGCGAGTGCATAATTTAATAACACATAAAATTATTTCTAAAAGTAACTAATCAACACTTTACTTGTACTTGGTGAAAAGAGGCCTAATTGTGTTACCCACTGATAATATATTCTTATTATATAGAGTTTATCCATTACAAGCAAACAATCAATAAAATCTATTTTTTTTTAATATTAATATAGATGTTTCTACATGTCATAACGTAACATAACGTAATCCCATATCATTTACATGACAACGTCGTTATAGTAGGAATGCTTCGTAAGATATAGCCATTTGTTCCACAAAGCGTTCAATATTTCCAAAGATTCTTATACTGAGGCTGAATTCCCTATGATTATTAGTTTATTTATTGCTTACAGTCAAGTCAGTTTAATCATGAAGACTGTTCTGATTTTGTTTTGTACAAAATTGTAATAAAGTGGTTTTAAAAATGTCCGGTCCGGTCGAAATGAAAAGTTTGAGACGCCTGGAAGCGAATAAATGAAATAAATTGTTGTTCCGTGAGGCGTGTGCACAATTATTGACACAATTTCGAATTAAAATGGAACATCAAAATATAATTTCATGTTCCATTTTAATTCAGTTCAAATCACTTACGGACGAATAATCCCAACGTTTTATAAAAGTATTAACTTTATCAACAAATAACTAACTGTTATATCAGCATATTATTATATATTAAGTTTGATTATTCTATATCATGTATAAAAATATTTTAAAATTAAATTTATAAACAGTACAGATAAGATAAATTCGAATCAGTCGAGGTCCTGTATCTTTTAAGTAATTTTTTTATTTAATTTTTTGATCATAAACAATTATTTTTCTAACATTCAATGAATTTTATACCATAAAAATTTAATGCCACTAATATCGTTACTTAATTACGAACCACAGAATGGTTATTATGTTTTCTGATATTCACAATTATTATCATGAAGATTTATTGTACGAGCAATTTGTAATGTTGATATTGCAGCATGAAAAATTTCATAAACGCAGAGTGCGCTGTCGAAAATTGTAAGCAGATCACAATAAAATCCTTTGTATTGTGGCGGCACGTAGAGAACGCAGCGCCTGTATTCCAGGAATTTCGTTGAGATATTCCCGGTATTAATCCTGACTCGGGCCGCGTGAGAAATGTCCTGGCGACGCTGTGATAGCCAGACGCCAGACTCCAACAATTTTCACCTTTCCCTACTTTTCCCTACTTCCTAATTTTTTTTATATATTCACAACAACATTCCCCTCAATCACTAAAAGTACTCCACATTTCAAAAGAGATTAACACTCGTTTGACTTGACTTAAATCCTCCCTTGAGTGACTATTTCATAGAAATGGCTAACCCTTACATGAGTTATCAGATGAAAAGCTTCAAATTCCTATGTGGACGTATTAGCTCAAGCTGTTTATGTGTTTAAAAATAAATAAATGAATAATTTAGTATTTACAATCCTGTTCTGAATAGAAACTTAATAAGACACCTTTGAAGAATGCTTACGTTTGGTCGTGGAAGTTTCCTTAACACATTATATTAACTTTTTTAGGTTCTTCTTAACATTATCGGTTAATTAATTAATTGGTACGTCCGTCAAAAAACAGTACAGCATAGCAACAATTTATGAATTCGCTAAAAGTGATATTGTAACAAATTTGTCACAAAACTTAAGCCTTAAAGTAAAATTCAAAGGTCAGTGTTTCACTCGGAAACACTTGGTGCCGATAAAGGTTTGACGGGACGCCATTTGTTAAGGAATCGTGAACAAAATCTTTGTACAAAAAAGTAATTGATTGATGTCTAGCCTTTATTTGGATTGACGATTTTATATATATTTTCAAAACTTTATTAACAAGAAGTGAGTTTATATGAATTTCTTTCGCAGAAAGAACACAGACGATGCTGCCGCATCGTCGATCTGACAGAAACTCTTTCACGCAAAAACTACTGAACCGATCACCATGAAATTTTGCATACACTTTGTCTGGGACACCAGAAAGGACATAGGGTACCTTTCATCGTTCAACGCAAACGAAGTCGCAGACATCAGCTAGTAAACAATAAAATATTGTCCACCCCGACTCACTGCTGTCTTGTGCATTGGTCGTATGTCAACGGCGACCGATTGCCATGTCATTGTCATCTAAAACTTTTCCAGCCAGTACCATTCCAATAGTAAATGTATCGTGACCTTACAATTACTTTTATTTACTTACCAATAACACTTTATGAGAATACTTAGCTCCTTAATAAATGTTATATTTTGGGCATTAGCAGAGAAATAACACACAATCGTTGGCCATCAGTTAGCCGTCGAGTTCAGTTCTGACAGAGACGTATGGGCCGCTCGTGACGTCCGGACCTGTACGAGTATTACTGATACACCTATTGTATTTCACAATCGGCAACAAAGTCATGCCAATTTAACTCTTATTCTTCATTTCTTTAGTACTCATAATCACATTGACAAGTTTGTAAACAAACTTTTTTAATAATGTATGAAACTTGTAAGCATAAAACCGTTCTTCTGGTAATAAAAACATCACGAGCGTCACCTATTAAAATGAGTGATATTTTTAACCAATATTGTAATAGAAAATGTATAAAATAACATTTAATGATTAAAATTTGAATTGTTGTGCTCGAATTGTTATTCAATACAAATTGAAATTTGTAAATGCCATTTACATGGCATTTCGCATACACATTGTCTGGGACACCAGAAAGGACATAGGATACCTTTCATCGTTCAACGCGGACGAAGTCGCGGGCACCAGGTAGTATAACTATAATATTTAATACCTTAACAGTGATGAGATGATAACTCGACGGTTCGGGCGAGATAAATTCCGGCGAGTAGTCAAGTAACTCGGTCTTACAAGTTGGTATTTCATTTTGGAAAATAAAGTTTTAATGTTTTGGGAGGTGTATAATACTGCCTCATAAACTAGGAGCAACATCTGTTGGCAGGAGAGGGTAGAATTGAAGCTTGTTTCAGCACTTTTTCAAATTTTATCATACATGTGATCATATTATTATTATATAATAATAAACATTTTCAAAAGCATTTAATAACATTTGTTCGCGAAACTGGGCATGGAAAATCGCTAAGCTCTTGCGAAACTCGAACCTTTTGTTTGGCATTCAGCTTTGAAAGTTTATATCAAATCAAATATTGACTCAGTCCATTGCGAGCTTTTGCAATTGCTCCAGGCATATAATTGATATACGTATATATTATATGTACCTATAAAAATCTCTCCATAAATTATTTTAAATTTCCCCAAAATATAAGAGTCTGCGAAATTGACGTATATCGAAATTACATCCGCCCAAATTTTGCTTCAAAACACGTGTACGTAATCGTTTTAAAGTTTTAAAAAGAGAAAAGTTGGCATGGCAGTGCAAATATTAATACATGACATTGTCTATCTACCGTCTGTTTGTAACAGTGTAGCGGGCGGTCCATTATGAAGAGTGTGGGGGGGCGCTGGTATCACAAAACGCGGCGGCCATTTTGTTTCTTTTGGCACATGCACACACTGCACGAGTCATTGTCATAGCGGTGGCATCGGACAATGGAGAAGTCACTGTTCTATGAAATATCACAATTAATCAAATATTGTCAAATATATATTGAATATGGAATCCACAATACGAGAAGCATATATAGCTAGAATTGAAAAAAATATATAATAAATTCATAAAATCATTAGATTGTAAAACAGGAAATATATTCACTGATTATAAAACAAGCGTTTCAAGACACAAACTACATTCTTTAATGGATAGGCGATCTTCTTATATAAAATAATAAATGATCATATCGATTCTTCTTCACTTTTAGAATGTATTCACTTCAATGTACCAAAATTCAGAACAAGATCAAGTGATACATTTCATATTCCCTATTGTAGAACTAATCATTTTAAAAATTCCTTGTTTCATCGTTCTAAATATTACTACAATAAGATTCTAAATGATATTGACATATTTTCCAACAATTTGAATTCTTATAAAAAGAAAATTGGCGAATTACTTTATTCAATTTTATTACAATTAGAATTTTTTTACTACAATTAGAATTTATATGAAACATTTGAGTTAAACAATTATTTGAAGTTATACAGGAATATATTATTAAAGGATTTGATTCCCAGAAAAGCGTGTACCCGAGTATGAAGGCAGGCTTAAAACAAAATTCCATTTGCGTATCCGGTGACTGTATCAATCGCTCTCTGATACGATACCCCTCCCCTACGTCCCCACTAGTAACCGATATATTATATATCTGCGTATGACTTCGTAGCCTTTGTGGACTTTTAAATATTTTTGTGTAATTGGCAGCACAATTTATTTATTTTATTTCAATTTTTAACAAAAACCCTACACTCTACATCAACACTGATTATATTACCACTTACAATGTTTCATTATGTACCTAAACAGATATTAAAGTTAAAAATATGTTAAATTAAACCTTTATTCGTACAATGAAAAGTATTATGTTCCGTGTCAAAGTATGTCAAAATATTTATTAGAACACTGGTTAGGTATTAAAAAAAAAGTAAAAATTTATTCCTATTTAAAGTTGTATTAATTGAATCAGTCATATTTAAGCAGTATTTCGACAGGAGTAATAAAACGTTATAATTAAATCTGTCTGTACCTCAGACTGTAATGTGTAAAGATATGTAAGCTTATTTTAATTTTATTTATTTAATTTTAATGTGTAGTTTTAAAATTATTTTTAGAATTGATTATTTTTTAGGACAATGCTACCAAGAGCAAAGCTGATCGTAGTTGGATACGTTCCTGTAATTTAACAGTGAGGTGCTTCGAGGCCTTCATCTTGCTCAATTCTCTAAGCCATTACTGACTGCCTTGTTATTTGGATTACCTCCAGGAAAAGATAGAGAATTTATCTGAATACAGATGACTTTTTATCAGTTGATATATTTATCTATATTAAACTTTTACAGGTATTTATCATCAAACACATAACAAACAGGCAATAAACCTAAGTAGTTTCTCTCTTCCAATAATTTTATTTGTAGATACACGCCTTTTTGTCAGTAATTTATTTTCTATTGTATTTTGATAAATTTTTTAAACAGTTTATTCATAGTGGCAGATAGTTTCTGTTCATCATTTAGTAACTTATTATAGTGCCATATACATTAACCTATTTGAGCCTTAAAATAATTATGTACTTATTCCATTTAATCTGAAACCAAAAATGATGAGATTATTTTTATTTTTTTAGTTTAAGCAAATCAGAACAGCGTATTTTTGATTTGCTACAATAGCAAATCTATTGTAGGCTAATTTTATAATGATGTCACTAGGGGTAAGATAACGCCAAGCACTAAGGTGAAGTTACAAGATTAGTTTCTAATATTACGAAGTGTTTTAAATGCCCTTTTACTACTGTATAGGCACGCCATTAAACCTTTCTTAACACTCGAATGAATTAAAAGGAGAAAATCTTGTTTCCCGTCTAAAACGTACGGCGAAATACTTAAAAAATAATCTGGGCCATAATTTTCACATATAATAGCGAGCTTGGCGCGATGGCGGAAGTGGAGGGTGGTTCGCGAACACTTATAAAATTTCTACCCTTCCACAAAAACCTACATACACCCTTTATCACTTCAGCGTCAACTCAACAATTTGTCTAAGATTTCAATTTAGCTAGGTCATGTGTATAGAAAATATATTTTTTTAAAGATATCGTAATATCGTCATCATCATCATCGCACATTCCACACAGCACCATCTAGTTCCACAGTAAGCAACTAATGCTTGTATTATGGATACTGGACAGTTGATATACTACATAGATTACTTTTTTTTTGTAAAAACATACATATTATAAATACAAAACAACCATGACTCAGGTACAAAGGTAAAATGTCAACACATAAACATTTGCCCCTAGCGGGATTCGAACCCGCGACCGTTTGGTTAATGGCTAGGGTCACTAGCCACTAGACAAAACGTGTCGTCAAATATATTTTTATATATAATATATAATAATATATCTATTTTTTAAATGTAATAGGTAACAATATTTAAAGATTAATGTGATAGTGGCCCAAATGTACATCCAAGTTAAATTAAAATGTATATAAAATTTAAGCATAGAGTCAAATCAACAATTTTTGTAGACAAGAGCTCGCTTGTCCATTATTATGTGGTTGACTTACATTTTGGTTACTGAGACGAAATATGTCAAGAGGAAAATATCAACCGACAAACCACTCTGTCCACCTGGTTGTATTTGAAGACTTTATTTAAATCAGATTAGTAACCTCGAACATTACTTACCTCCTACACAAAATACAAACATTCAAACCTTTCCTCAGTATTAATATATTTAGTAATAAATTACTATATTAAAGTAGTTATTTTATTAAGTCCCGTTTATATTGTCATGCAGCTGCGACAATAAACCAATATTACTGAAAATGTAAACAGACCTTTGGGCACATCGTAAAGCGTACAATGTGTTCAGAGTACACCGCTGAGAACTATGTTCGGAATGTGGTGCAAGTCACAAGCGATGCGAACACATAATTACATAGGGTGAATTTTTAATCACTTTTATGGAATCGATACTATTCACCTAAACTAAAATTTTATATTAAAAAAATACACCACAGACACATCAAATCAGCGAAAACATTCAGATATTTTGAAAATAATTATATTTAACCTATATATAACCTATATTTAACCTGCTCCATTCGTCCCTTGTAAATTATCCTAGTATTGTTTTCTTTTACCAATTATGATAATAATTTCAAAATTTCTACTAGCTCTAAAATCTGATCAAAACGCCTAATAATTAATTTATAATCAAATATTTAATTACAATTGTAAAGTCAAAGTCAGTAATTTAAGCTCCTTGAATAAAGGCTTACACGAATCTCGTAGTGTCTTGAAAGTCATAGCTCTCAGGCATTTTTCCTGTGCAACAAAAGCTCTACGTAGGTGACTACTGTTGCCTCAAACAATTAAACCATAGCGAAGGACAGAAACTATGTAACTATGTAGTAGTAATAGCCGTGTCCTGGTTTGTAATTTTTCTTAGGCATTTTGTGACATACACAGATTTATTTATATATTACTATATTTTAGTATATTTTAGTATTACGTCTTAAACAAATTTCCTGGATGAATTATGATGATAAGTTTACCACCGGTGTGTGGTCCTACTATATTGTCAAAGCCAAATGGGCATTTCATAAATGATTAACCCGCTAACGCTTCGTACTTGTGGCCTCCGATGTTTGCTGAAGTCCTAACTGTTGGCTAGTTTGAATTTGGGACCCTTGTTGACGCCCTCTCAGTTTCTGAATTGATACGGGCTCGTGAACTTATTTTGCCTCACGTCGCGACCTCGCACTAAAACTAAAATTTCTATTTGACCTATTTAATTAAACCTCGCTTTACATTCGGGTAAATTACTGACTTTTTGATGACATTTTTAATTTAGCTCAATGTATGAATAAGCGAAATATTATATCAATTTGTAATATTCTTTTTTTTGAAATTACGTCCTATCCGGCTTTGTATATCGACCGGTATGTGAAAGATACGAAATTTTGTAAAGTTTTAGGTTTCTGCCACCAAATAGGCTGCCACTTTAAACACACCGGTGAATTAGTGTCCATAGGAATTACGCTGGTAGGGATAAAATCATGAACCCTGAACCCTGATATTACAAGAGTAAAAATAGAGACATTGTCTATGATATTCTATTCACACTCGGAGAAACAACACCACATGGACTCATTTATCATGAAAATCCGCTGCAATGGTGATAGCTGCGTAACGTAAAGTATAAAGATATGTGTAACCAATTTGTATTATATTCTTCTATACTATTACTAATATTATAAATGCGAAAGTATGTTTGGATGTATGGATGTTTGTAACTCTTTCACGCAAAAACTAGTGAACCGATCACCATGAAATTTTGCATACACGTTGTTTGGAACACCAGAAAGGACACAGGGTACCTTTTATCCAGAAAAAAGGACTATTCCTGAGGGATAAATGAAAAATAAAAAACTAACGTCTGGCTAAAGCGTTATAGCAACACGAGGTCAAGCGTTATATTGCTTTTTTTTTTAATTTTCAACGCTGCTCGCGTTATATAATTATTCAATTTGTTCAGTGTGATTAGGGCTTTATTTTCCGAACAAATCTGAAAAGTCGACGAACGAGACGCGTATGAACATTTTGAAATAAATCCAATATTAGCTTATGTTTTATTCATGTTCTCGATACATAAGCACGGTAGACTGCATTTGCAAGTGTAGATTGGGCCATAGCTACCTCTACGGCAGATACAGGTTAAAATCCTGCTCGATTTGTATGACGAATGACTTTATTGTTGACGAAGACCAAATTTAAATGTCTTATAATAGTAATTTTTTAATTTGCCATCAGTTTGAAATGCAGATTCCAATAGGCAGAATTGGCTAGATAAATTTTCTATACATTTACACAGTAAAAATTGGCCCTTAATCTTTAACAGCTCCGTTATAATTCTATTTTTTTGTTTAATTCATATATCTAATAACGCTTAGCGCTAACGTCAGGGTAGACTAACGTCTTCCACATAAGATATGCAGAGCCAGGCACATAGAAGAAAATTTGCCAGTTTATGTGTCTGTTATAAGATGTACTTCGGAGAGTGTGCTCAAGAGCTACATGAACTCATAACGCCTTCCCCTTTCTTCCATCGGACATACAGACGTACAATGGTTACCATAATCATCTTGTCGATATCCCTCTATTTCGGACGAAGCGCTTTAAAACATCTTTTATAATGCGCACTACCAACGTTTATAACTCCTGAGCTCATATTATAACCCAAACCTTTTCAATGTTCGATTGAATAGGCATCTTCTGGGTTGAGAATGAGGTTCGCTCCATCTTAGGCCTCATCCTTGCTACACAGTTGGTTGTTGGCCAAGAGCAAATCCATCTTTTATAAAAAATAAAAAAAATAAATGTGTGTGACCGACATAAACAAAACAATAAAAAAATGAGGAATGTCTCTTCCTGTATCATTTCAAGATGCTTGTGACATTACTCTAATTAAGATAGAGAGTATTCGCTCACAAACACTCTAATGATATTAATTAAAATGTATGTAAATATGAGTTGATTACTGTCGTTCCTAATTACAGGGATTCGTCTTAATGATGCGGTGGATGTTTGCCTTTTCCCACATCGTCGCTCTATCCTACATTTTAATCGTATTTCATATCAACTTACATTTTTAATTAAAAAAAATATTTTTTCTGTGCATTGCATCATCAGAACGAGCCAGAAGTGGTAATATCAAAATTAAAATATTTATTTATCAATTAGGTTTCTAAAAGAAACTCTTGCGATCGTCATTACAAATTTAAATTTACAAGGGTTTCGGAAAAAAAGTCAAAATGACGATCCTGAGAAGAAACTATTCTTTTTGTCATCTTTAAAATATAAAATAACAACAATTATACTTAATTTAAAAAATAAATAAATATCAAAGTATACATACAATACTAAACATAGTATGAGCTCCGAATCGCTTAAATCCAGGCTTCATTGTTAGATGGTCACCGTCGTGAGTTTAAAAAAAAAATTGTGTCAGTTCCAACAGTCGAGCCGAATAGAGTTTAGTCCTTACGAACGATTATAAAATTTGAATTTTCAAAATTCGAACACGCCAGAAAGAACAACATTGTTCTTTTTTTAAATAATATTGTGTAGATGGCGCAATATCTCTGAAACTTCAGATACTTATTCTAAAATATTCAAAAAATAGAATGTAACTATAACGCATAACATAACGCATTTGTGTGACAATTTTGATTTTACTGCCATAAAATATTGTAATCCAAAAATGGTCTCATTTACCCCTCAGTCTTTACCCTTTACGAAGTCTCTTAATGAAGTTTTACTTTTAATAGTTCATTTGGAAACTTAATTATAAATGAATTATAAATAACATTAAAATAAGAAAATTTTATTATACCTACAAGTAAGACTACTGTTGGTCTGTTCACTGAGATACGTGCACATAATTACGGCCAGAAGCCACATGCCAAATAACAACGAAATGGGTGCATTGGTCCGTTTGTAAACGTAATGAGGTCGTGCGATATACATACGGGAATATATTATTATTATTATACGAATATACCTCACAGCCGGCTTCGTTATAATATTCATGTCCTCAATAAATATTCATGTAAAATATATTGATAAATATTGTTTCAATTGCGGACTATTCATTGATCTGACTGACGCTTAATGCGTCAGCAAATATACGACGTGTCAGCGTTATCTACAGTCTTGTAGAAGAACTGTAGTTAGAACATTAAAAATTGCAATAATATTAAAGCCGTATATTATAAGAGAATAAAATCATCTGATGCCATCTTAAAAAAAATTTCAATTTATTTATTTTATTTTTTAATGATCAAAAGGCTTCTAATGAAAAAATATTATTGCAAAAAAACCGTTTAAACTCAAATTAAGGAATAAAAAATGAAAAATTGCCCGTTATCTTGATTTTCAGCAAAAACGATAGTTTTAAACATTCCGGACACTAAGAAAAATAAATCGCAGCACCTTGAAGTTTTCAGGGATTTTTCAGGACACATTGAGATTGAAAAGCTATAGAAAATATTTTTCGTATCTGCATTATTTGCAAAGTTATTGCACTCAACGGACAAACTCCCGACACGTCTACTCTCCTTGTGGCTCTTGTATTGCATTGTTGACGATACGTTTGGTCTAGTGGCTAGTAACCCTAGTTGTTAACCAAACGATAGCGGGTTCGAATCCCGCTAGGGGCAAATGTTTATGTGTTAACATTTTACCTTTGTATCTGTGTGAATGTGTGAAGATATTTATTTATTTATTTATTTATTTATTTATTTATTATTTATTTACTTATTTGTGCGTATTGCACTGCGTATGCAGAAAGCGTATTTTTACCGACTTCACTCAAAAAGCGTAGTTTTGCCGTCCACACAGGGCTTTATTTATCTTTAGTTCTTAATTTTATCTGAGGTATATAGTTGTTATGTGCGTTTGATTAGAACTCTATTGACGGTTTGCCAAAATTCACGAATATTTCTAATAAATAAAGATTTCATAATAATATGTCATCTATTAATTGATCTAAATTTCTCTTATTACGCCCTGGGCTCAAATTTATATGAATTGTCTTGTATTTAGGTTCAACCCCTAAAAATATTGAAACAATTTTAATAGTTATCTCTAAAGAAAACTCAACAAAATGATGAGTTTATTTTTTCAAGTAGAAAACGACAGTTACTAAACTTGACTAATAAACACTTGACATATTCAGAAGTGTTGGCTGTGAAGTTCAAGTTTCAAATCTCGAATTAATTTATTTTATACCCAATTTGCACTTGGCTAAGCATAGAGTGGAATAAGCTTTTTAAATTGGAATTTCCTATAGACATGTATCACTGCAATGCTATAACGACAAAATTCTTTTCATTAACTGTTTTTCTCTATAAGAGAGTTGAATAAAAATGCATTTCGTTTTAAAACCCCAATTAGTTGCATCTGTGTTAATTTACCAGCAATCTGTATCGCCAATACAAATATGAAAAACATTAATTGGTCCAAGCCACAAACTTTAAATCAAAACTCCTCTACTTATTGAGTATATTACACTTATTAATACACTCGGATACGATACGATTTCTTTATAGCTCCAATTAATTTATTTTTCTTTTATATTTATGAAAATATACTAGCTGGTGCTGGCGACTTCGTCCGCGTGGAAAATTTAAAAAATTAGCAATATAACGCTTGACCTCGTGTTGCTATAACACTTTGGCCAGGCGTTAGTTTTTTTATTTTTTATTGATCCCTCAGGAATAGTCCTTTTTTCTGGATGAAAGGTACCTTATGTCCTTTCTGCTGTCCCAGACAACGTGTATGCAAAATTTCATAGTGATCGGTTCAGTAATTTTTGCGAGAAAGAGTCACAAACATCCATACATCCAAACATACTTTCGCATTTATAATATTAGTACAGATTGAGAAGTTGTACTGGCTGGAGGTATAATTTAATTTTGCGTGTTTAATCCAACTATCAATGAATACTTCAGAAGCTTAACTATTTATATTGTTAATTTTGTTCGTTTTAAGATCTTTAAAATCTTTTATAAAAAAACCATAGTCAGGTGGCCAGTCGACTTAAACTTAAGATTTTAAACAAAATATTAGTTTATACAAATGAAGCGATTTACTTGACATTTGATTGCTATTAAACGTCTAAAGATGATCAATTTTACTCGTACATACCATAAAATAATGTATTTAATCGTATGAGTACCTCTTTTAGCTTATGCCCTTTTGGTGTGAATATTGAAACAAATATTGAAATTTACGCTCAGCTGCGTCAATACAGAGGATAGTTTGGAAGAGGAATATTAATTCACCTATACATATTATATATCCTAATCAATAATGACCCATTGTACTCGCACTGCGCTAAAGCTTAGTTTACATAATGCTTAACCTATCTGTTACTTAGGATAAAACACAAAAACAGCTGGACTAGTTGATAATAAACAAATGGAGGCTTTTTACCGTAACGATGATGACGAAAAATCATCAGGTTACTGTAAAATGCCTTTATATGTTTATTATCAACTAGTTTTTGTGTTTTATCCTCAGGAAACACATAGCGATTAATTTTCATTTGTAAAGATACAGTAGACTAGAAAAAGCTCATTTAAGTTTAACTATGTACTAGTCATTTAGTGTCACAATCTCGGAATAAATTATACATATTATAAATGTCACAGAAACTATTAACAACTGAACCTATTTTTGTAAAATCAAACAATAGCCTAGCTTAATAAAAATAAATTTAAGGCGACGATATAAACGGCACTCGTATTTTAATAATTTTGTTTTGTATCTGAAATTTAATGAAACCAGTCCACGTCTTATCTTTCAATTTCAACGAACGATTTCCTTGCCCGCAGTTTTTTTTTGTTCGGTAAAAATTCGACGGTCATTACTCTTATTCACAAACCCGAATTCTATTAAAACGATTTCATATTCAAAAATGGCGGGAATTGAATTGAATTGAAAGCGAGCCGGAACCCGCTTTGATTAATTGTTGAACATTTGGCGCTGACTGCTTCACTTTGAAATATTACTGTGAGTGGATCATTGTTGTTTTGATTCTAGGTCACCGACTCAATATTATTGACCAATGTGATGGAACAGATTATTTGTTTGCCCTCAGAGGAGCCCTCCCCAATGGTACTCTGTGGCTGGGAGCATTCTCAGCAGCTCAGTACCGAAGCGATGTCCATGCAGTCACATATAGATGTCGAGCGTCCAGCACTGTGGGAACCATACTGTCCAGAGACATGAGGCTGGAAGCTGGTGAGTTTTTTTTTAATATTATTAGCTTGTTTTTATGTAGAAAGACTGAGCTGTCTCAGTCCATCCATCTATTTTTAATGGTTATATGTTCGTGGCTTATGTTTCTAATACAATGTTCTCCAATTTAAAACACAATAGCACAAATGTTATTCCTTTAAGTTTGTATTCTAAAAGTATGTGGTCACTGCTACTAAAAGAACTGCCCATTTCATGTATGCCGAATGTAATAACTTTGCCACAATTAAAACACCTAAAGAATACCCTCTGAGTCACTGTTTTATGGTTTTCAGGAATATTAATAGAGTAACAAACTGATAAATAATCAACGAGACATATTTTGAATACTCATTAAAGAATATTATAATGTTCACTTTAGCATTGTGGTCTTCTGTAAAGAGTTGGTTACAGCTGTCAGTCACACATTTTGCCCAGTTCCTAATTGTTTTTGTATGGGGTAGGTACTTAATTAATTCCTCTAATGACCGATAGACTGCTATACTCGTAGCTGGCCCACACTTGAACTTTAACAATGATTATACGCGTTTACTAATGGCATAAAAAGCCTTCAGCGAGGCAACCCAACAGAGCCCTAAAGGCATTATGACTGGACTGGGAGAGAATTAATAGCTTTTTGAGACTAGTTAACTTAACCCACAAGATTACCACATAGAATACCTGGTAACATGAACACAGTGGAACATATTGCTTCATTATCTATTTCGTGTTATTCATATTGACTATTCATATTATTAACGTAACGCATAAGCCTAGATTTCTTCAGAATAGTACTAATGAAAGTTATGTCAATATGGATTCAGCCGGAATGTCATACTAACGTTCTAATAATGTGGGCTAAAGAAAAATCCTTCATTGCGAAATTATAAAACGATTAGGTAGGTATATTTTATATAAAGCTTTGTATAATTTTGAAGTAGATACAAATGATTATTGCGATGTAATGTGTAGGGCTGATGTGGTAAAACCACAAACGCGTGACATTGCGGTCGGGGGCGCCTGACTCAGACGTGGCCACGAAACTCTGAAATATACAGCATATATTTCAGTTAACAATTTACCCCAGCAAACACTGTAAAAATAAGAAATTTCGGACACTAGATAAATTTATTTTCTCACGCGACACAAAAATGTGGACTCAACATTTTTAGTTGCAATCAAATTTCAACCTTATTGTTGTGTAGTAAGATTGAAAATAGTAAGCGAGGAGAGTGGCTCGTTTCTTGTGTACACGATCTTCTAAGGCCGAGTTTACATTAGTTATTTATCTGATTAAGCGAACTAAACGAATTGTATAAACGGTGACCCGTGGTCTTTTATTTGTGCTTGTGTCGCTTGTGTGCCGAAACAGGCGAACACGCGTGCTACGTGACCCGTGTGCTTATATTCAATCTGCCGTCTGAAGGGAGCGACGCTGTGACAAGAATTTCAATTGTCGCTCTTCCAAAAAAACGGAATTCTTGAAATTATTTCTCTTCACTTTTCCCTCTATATACCTGTACCTATAACCTATACCTATCCCTCTATATATAATGTTATGATCATCGTGCTTTCGTATTAAATTTTAATGTACATCTAATCGAAATCCACGTTCGAAATTCCTCAATGAATTCCTCAATAAGAAAGCTCAAAGTCGCTTAACGAACTACGAAGAGGGCTATGCGCGAAGTTGCTCTGTTAGATAGATCGAACGTTTGTCAGTAGACAAGCGAGCTATGCCGTCCTGGATAGATCGGTGGATAGCCAAAGATTGATAGACGAACTAATAAGCCTCGGTTCGACTGCTTTTGACCGATCCAACTGGGAAATTATGGGAGAAACCTAATGTACTGCAGTAGACATAATTATCACCGATGAGACAATGATGAATCTATATTAATTGAGTTATATTTTCCATTGAGTTTTTTTATTAAACTCAAATCTAATGAAAATTAAAACAAATACTAATAATCATTTATATGTTTAAATAAAATCCAATTATTGTTTAATATAAACACTAAACTGCGATCTGTCTAAAGTAACGTGTTAAACAAGGAAAATCCTATGAACCGATACCGAAACAGCTCAAAGGCTGACGTTGTTTGACAGCGGATATTTAAATATTACAATATCACGAAAAAGATCGTCCATGTTTCATAGTACAAAGAGCTGCTGCGGTCATTGCGGTAATCATCTCTTTAGATCCCTTACACAAAAATCGTTTACGAGGATCCGAACAAAATTCTACCTCGAAAAATGCAAAGGGAAGTTCAATCCAGCTTATCTTTACGTTAGCACTTGACCCGCGAATTGACATTTTGAAAGGCGAAATTCTGGATCAATCTGTTCGGCGGGAATGCAAATAGGATTCTTTATGGAAGAGGTTGGAGGGTCGAAGTAAACCTTCGAGATTTAGGCGCGGAGTCCGCAATATCCAAGCTTTGTGAGACTGCGAGAAAGGGCCCTTAATGGAATCAACGTTCGACGGAATTCAGGAATCGCCGGCTACGTTCGTCCGCACCAATTTTTCGTTCAACATTCCTTTTGTTAGCTCTTCGATTTGGAAATATTTGCTGATCGTCCTCTTCCAAGTGAAATTCAAGTTGTTTTTTATTCGATATTAATATTTTATATAATTTATTTTTTACTTTTTAAAACCTTCTAATTGTAATTAATGAATCTTGGTGAATATACTAAAAATTGTATTACGTAGTCGTCATATTCAATTATTGTTAACAATTTTTCTTGGCTTTCTTATTACATAGTATATTTATATAAATTTCAAAAGGCTGCATTACTAACAACATGAACTGAGTTCGTATGTCAATATATAGCTTTCATTATTACAATACAAATTTTAAAAATATCAATGATAAATCACTCTTGACTTGAGTGTAGTTTTGAACTTTACACTTATTCATTGGCTTAGAATTTTTTTGGCTAAGAGGACTTATAAATTTTATTCCCACAAATTTAACGTTAGATAAATTTAGTAAAATCGTTATTACTCTTTCACATTTTATGACAACATCTTCTATAAGACTTGCAGTAGATGTCCCTGAAGTACCTTTATTTATAAGGATAGCATTGAGAGGCCTGATTATCTTAAGAGCTGTTGTTAAACTGATTTCCATATTATTATTATTATAATATAAAATAAATTCTCACATATGTTACTACATTTCTAATTTGATATTAATACAAATAACATAATCATAATATTTCATTCAAACAAGTTGTAGCGTCAGCGCCTCTGTCTCCAAAATGAATATAAAATGCGCAATATCATCATTTTGCGCCAATAAAAGCAAGCAGGCTTATCGAGGGAGGATCTTTCAATAAACTGCTACTTGTGGCTACTTGTGGCTTGTTCGGAACGATATGCAGTTGACGCGGATCTCAATGACCCCTCTAGTAGAGGGGCAGTTATTGCTTTACTTACAATCTCTGGCACTTTGCCCAAAACTTAATTTTTTGACTGATCACTGTGTCTACAGGTATTTTATTATTATTTTTTTGTCTGTAGGTAGCCTACATACATTAAATTAATTACATAAGTCCCAACTTTAAGTACACGTACAGGACAAAAAGAATTGTATGTGTGTAAGAAGGTGTGGACAATACTACAATAACACTCTTATGATTCCAATTGTTTTCAAATATTAGCAGCCTTCTAAGAGATGGACATTTTTCGTAACGTTCGACCAGGTTGATTTTATCAATATGACAGAGGATCTCGAAAACTCAGTGTTGTAAGCCCAATTCCCTGTACTATAAATGTTTTATTTATTTCAGTACAATTAACCAATACAAGAACGCCATAAATCTGAATAAACACGCCGGCACACCGAAGGTTTTTAGGTTTTTTATTGGAGTCCTCTCTGTAGAATTAATTCCAAGATTGATTCGTGTTATATATTTATTTACTGTTTTTGTGTTTGACTATGTATAAATTTAAATATCTGTAAAACTTTAATCAGATAAATAAATATCTAATATGAAATAATAATACTTAAGAATTCCTTTTCATATTATATAATAACAAGAAGCGATATAGTGACAGCCCATTGGAACCAACATTTGGTTGCTGCAAAGGCCATGTAAAGGCAGTTAAAGAATGACTTTCGGCTCTGCATTTAGGAATGGTTTAGATTAAATATGATGATTTATTCGAATAGGTGAAGGGGAATCCCCCAGCAATCCTCCACGTGGACTTGCTTAGGTTATGTTAATAGGTTTTTGTTGTTAAGGACTGAGCAAATCACGCTAGCCATTTATTCGATGTCACTTTTGAGTGCCTTGACCAAAAACCCTAGGCCAAAAGTCCCATTATTATTAGTTTAAATTTCAAAAAAATTAACAATAACAGAGGATGTAAATATGTGATAATAATATTGGTGACAGCTAAGAATAATAAGGAGTAAATCACCCCCACATTTGCTACTTTACAGCAGAACAATAAGCACTTATGACGCACTCAAACACCATTAATCCTCCGCTCGAAATTTTACTGGCTGCACCTTTTTAAAGATTCTCCCTAATGGACGCCCTTTGTTTCAAGAGGCAACGGAGTATCTTTGTAAAAGTATCTATACCACAAATTTAGCGGGGCTTAGTTTTTTTTACTATAATTGTATACAGCTTACGCACAAAAAATAAGAGCTATTGTAAATCTGTATATTCTTTTGTAAATCTGTATAAGCTCCAAGATTTTTTAAAGTTCATATAAATTTGAATATTATGGTTAATTTTTTTACAATAAATTTTATTAATTAATATAATGATATTATAACTGCTCAGGATTAATAACTTATTGCTAGAATCTAGCTACAAGAGAATTAGTATTGTTCGGAATATTATTGGTAATGATTTAATGAAAATGATTAAAAAAAATTAAAAAAAAAAATAAAAATTAAAAAAAATTAAAAAATTAAAAAAAAAAAAAAAATTAAAAAATAAAAAATAAAATAAATAAATAAAAAATATTAAAAAATATTTTATTAATATTTATACAATATTAGTTTCTATGCCAGATTGTCGATTAGACGTAGGAGGTTCTTCCATAGGCGACGGCCGCATCAATTTTATTATCATAAAAGAAGACCCTTTTCGTGAACGAATATTTTTTTTTATAAAAATACAATGTTGACGGTTAATGAGGCAGCCGCTAACGTGCTCTTTGTGTTATGTAAAATGAACTCATTGTTTGTTAAAGCAAACGACAATAAAATTGAAATGAGCCTTTTTAGAAGCTGTTTTTGTGTGGACCTCATTTGCTTATTACAAACATGAACGCACCTTTTTACTAAGCCTTCCCGTTTCAGGAATTTCTTTTGATGATAAAATTTTAAATAAAGTAATATGGACATTTACTTTTAATGCAATCGTTAAAATTAATATTTTAAATTCCCAAATTTACAATTATTTATCCACTTGCAGGAAATTTGAAAGAAATAAATCGGAAAAGTACTTCTGTAGTGATTTAAGTAATTTTTTTTTAATTATTTTATTGCACGAGAGATTTACTTATACACAAATGTTAAGAAAGCTTAAAGAAGGCAGTTAGCGGACATCTGCCGACGCATTTGAAACATCCCTGCCTCCAATTAAGTTTACTGGAGATTAGACCAGGTTAAATGTGTATACAGAGAAACCATAAATTTGCCCAAAATTGCTATTTTTTAATATGGACATAATATCCAACTAGGTAATATTAAAGTAAAAGTGTACAAGAAAATTTTTCTTCTCAACAAAAGTCAAAGCAGCGACCCCTTTGACAAGCCTAATAAAAAACATTCGCCGCTCGTTTAAGAACTTTATCATTTCCCATAAGTGCAACAAACTTGAATTACCTCCTATTTATCCACCACAATTTATAATAGGAAAAAAATTTTAGATAGTGTTCATCTAACATTTGACTATAACCTGCTCAGTAACATTTGCATGGAATAAAACATTTGAAGTTTAAAAAGTTCATTTAAAAGTTGATAGTGGGAGGGCACATTGCATTCAGATGGCATTGAGTGAGTCCTATTGAATTCAGTAATCGTACTTACTAAGAATCCGTACTTAATTTAATATTATAAATGCGAAAATATGTTTGGATGTATAAATGTTCGCAACTCTTTCACGCAAAACCTAGTGAACCGATCATCATGAAATTTTGCATACACGTTGTCTGGGACACCAGAAAGGACATAGGGTACCTTTCATCGTTCAACGCTGACGAAGTCGCGGCCACCAGCTAGTATTATAAATGCGACAGTATGTTTGGATGTATGGATGTTTGTAACGCTTCCACACATAAACTACTGAACCGATCACCATAAAATTTTGCATACACGTTGTCTGGGACACCAAAAAGGACATAGGGTACCTTTCATCGTTCAACGCTGACGAAGTCGCGGCCACCAGCTAGTATTATAAATGCGACAGTATGTTTGGATGTATGGATGTTTGTAACGCTTCCACACATAAACTACTGAACCGATCACCATAAAATTTTGCATACACGTTGTCTGGGACACCAAAAAGGACATAGGGTACCTTTCATCGTTCAACGCTGACGAAGTCGCGGCCACCAGCTAGTATTATAAATGCGACAGTATGTTTGGATGTATGGATGTTTGTAACGCTTCCACACATAAACTACTGAACCGATCACCATAAAATTTTGCATACACGTTGTCTGGGACACCAAAAAGGACATAGGGTACCTTTCATCGTTCAACGCGGACGAAGTCGCGGGCACCAGCTAGTAAAGCTAAAAGTATGTTCACTGTTTTGTTTGTGTATTGTAAACTGTGTTCTGTGGCAGCCATAATGAAAATCCGCGATGTACTTGCTATGAATAATAAACACTTTGGCCGGACTCTGATTTCCCTCGCCGCCAATACTGGCCCAAACAAAATTAAGTTTCGCTGCAACTTATTATTACCAAAAAGTGCAAATCAACACCAAAGCTCTATTTATAAACCTATCTCAATTAATAATTATAAATATTTATATTGTAAACTAATTATAAAAATTATTAATTTACAAAAACGGTAATTCTCGGAGACTTTCTAAATGAAATTAATATCCGGTTTTTCTCTTGTGTTCCTTCCTTATTAGACGTAGAATATTTAACGGCTGGGAAAAAAAATATAATTAAAATATGATTGAATCTCACTCGGCTTGCCAATAATTTATTCTTATCCGATTATAAAATGTGAAGTTCATTTCCTTTTAGACATTTCCATTAAATTGGCGTTCTTATTAAATTGCGTTTATCATTTTGCAATATTTTTCAAATAAATCTAGTTAGGGAAGATCATTTATTTAAATTGCAAACATGTAATTGGATTTTGAACAAGTGATAATGAATTGTCTACTGTGTATCTTTATTTAGGTTGGAGTAAGTATTATTGCCAATATGCAATGAGCAATAGGTATTAATTTTCGGAATTGAAAACAGTAAAGCCATATATTCGTTTGATATTTCATACATTGTTGAGTTTCTATCTTTTGACAAACAATACTAAAAAATTAAACCCTTATACCTGGTTTAAAATTAGGGTTAATTGGTTTAACAAAAAAGCATAAATTAATTATGTTTGGGATACTATTATTAGTAAAATTTAAATCTATTAAAAAGATGTTATTAAGTGTTAT
The DNA here is from genome assembly GCA_944738685.1 of Synanthedon myopaeformis. NCBI lineage: Eukaryota > Metazoa > Arthropoda > Insecta > Lepidoptera > Sesiidae > Synanthedon > Synanthedon myopaeformis. The sequence continues at coordinate 296,856 of OX122914.1, forward strand.
CACCTGATAACATATTTTTAATAGACTTTAATTTTTTTTTGTCAATTGCTTTTTATAATTGATATCCACGCTGAAGTAGATCTGTCTCCTAATATCCGAAAAGGCTGAATCGATTTTGATAATAGGATACACAAGTGCAAAAATCAATCAAAGATAAAGTGAGTCTCAGTATAAAATCCAAATATTATAATTTTCCAATTAATTTCTATTAATTTACTGAACCTCTCTATCTATCTATCTATTTGATAAAAAACGATTTAGAGTATGTGTAAAAAATGTAAAAAAAATGCGAATAAATTATCAGGCGATCGTTCGCGTTACATAAATGTAACACATACATATTTTCATACGAAATGACGGAACAGAATTTCACAAACATAATACACAAAGGGAAATTAATTTCAATACGAACAATTGGAATATTTTTTCTATAACAATCGTTTTCATATATGTGAGTACACACGACATACATTTTTTATTATATGTGGAGGTTGTTAGTTAATTGAAAAATTTGGCTCCCTAAAGCTTTGAGTAGATTCAGCTTTTCAGTGATCACTTTTCATTGAAATTTGGTAACCAGAAAAGTTTTTAATGGTCTCATTCAGATCTATACAGGATACAGGTATTTCATACCATTTAGATATTAAATGATTAGCTATAGATAGTGTTTATCTTGTGAGTTGGTAACTAACTCATTTTAGTCACAGAAGCAGTTTATTTTACCATTCAAGGCCGTTTAAATAAATATCAAAGTCTAGATATAATTTTGTCAAGTCAAATATCATATGATTCTTGATGGGCTGTCGGATTTCTGCACGCTTCTACCTATTTATATTGTAATAGTTATTTACGTACAATCAATTTCATCCACACATCCGTGATTTGTTTAGATTTAAGTTAAAGATTAAAAGTGTAGAGTGTCGTATCAGGACTCCCCAATGTTGGCGATCACCCACAAAAAGGCCTCTCTATCACTCGCCTCTCGAAACGGCTTTTCCACTCTAGTCATTCCAGTCCATTGACAGTCAAAGCCCTGATATCTGTCTTCTGCCCACTCCTCTTAGCCCCTCAATCTTGTCCATTATGATGAGATGGAGCATATGGTACTATACCAAATTCGAGGTCTAATCATCAATTTGATATAGGTGTGTAGTTGTCTAAACCGAACATTATCCATATGAAATTCAATATTATTGACATTTGAATATTAAGCACTATTTAACACATTTTCCATACATTTTTAATATGCATACATTCTAGAGTGAAACAGTGTAAACTTAGACAAAACATGGAAGTTTTTTTTTTTTAATAATATAAAAAGTGCCTTGGTGTCTGCACGTTTTACACATTGGCCACGTATGGCCAATGTGTAAAACGTGCAGACGTAAGCTTTTGGTTCTATAAATAAACATCGGGCCACGTGAATCATATGATGTGAAGATCAGTTCAGTTAGAATATTGCATTTTTGCACTTTTCGGTGTATTAAAATAGGCGGACTTATTTAGGGAGCAAATAATAAAAAGTATTTTTTTTTATTATTACAGCAGGCTGATGGTCCACTTGCAGCAGCAAGTGCCCTGCCGACCAAAGTAGGATTAAGGATAAGGGATAAGGAAGGGATAGGGATTGGGATTTTTTTTGTTACTGGATCTCCAAATGGGGTTTTTTTTATATCTTTAGATCAAAATGTTAAAAATTTTATGCTAGACACAATGTCATTTTTGTTCATCATTATAGATTCAAATTCGGAAAATATTAAACTTTATTTAAAGTTAATTAAACTTTATTATTAACTCAATAGAAAGTCGAGGGTTAGTTTATATTAATTTTTTGTTCGCTAAGTATAGCAGTCAATTTAAGAAACACAGGCCCAATTAATTCGAGATTTGTTTGTCCTATTTTATGCTAAAGTAATTTTAAAAAAAACATAACACATAGCTGTGTAAATTTGTTGTATAAATTATATATACTTCTATATCTAGAACAATGAACCTAAAACTAAAAACCTTAAAGAATATAATATAATAACTAAAATATATTATTAAAAGGAGTCCCTTTAGGCAAGGTTCCGAAGATACTGGCAGCGTTCCCTCTTTGAATAGCTAGACTAATTCTTTGTGCGAGGTAGCTGCCAACTCTTCGGTCTCCTGTGATGTCGACTAACCTTTTTGCTATTTCCTTAAAAACTATATTATTATTATAATATATGTATAGAAGTGTATGAATAAATGAGGCATTGTTGCAGTGATGGACGTGGCGTGGGAGGCTCGCGTGCAGCCCACTCACGGCGTAGCTGGCGGAGCGGCATTGCTCTCGTGCGCGGTGCCCACAGCGGTGCGCCATCTTGTTGTCGTCTCGAGATGGTTCAAAGATGGCCACGTCATCACGCCGATGTCCGCTGAAGCTGGTAATTGCGTTAACCCTTACCTTATTAAAGTTTTTATTTTATTTTATTTTATTTTATTTATATTAGACAAACATACAACATCTCGCTACACATTATAAATATACATACATAAATCAACAAAGTTTCCACTGAATTATTAAAGCATATTATAAATTACAAGTCACTAAAGAATATTGGAGCTGGTAGAAAACATACAAAAAGGTAAGAATCACACAAAAAAAATACCAATAATTAAACCAGTTAACAAATAACATATAAAATACAAAATAAACAAATAAACTGGCCGCAACAAAAAGGAGACTACACAACTATATTTTCACAACTATATTTTCGAGAGCTTGTTTAAGGCTTCGTTTATAGGCTCCTATAGGAAAACTAAAAATATCCAGATCTAGCAAGTGTTCATTATAAAATTTACAGGAGCGATGCAAAAAGGTATTGCTTGTATAATTCCTTTTGCAGAACGGAATGTAAAACGAACACTTACGGTGTGAATTTATTAGAGGGCAACTCAATCCAATATTGCTTAATAAGAATATTAATTCAACTGATGGTATATCATTAAAATCTATAATAAAACCAGGGTTTAGCAAATATTTCATCGTGGACACTGCTGTCACTTAGAAACACCAGAAATAGTGCAATGCAAGTGCTCAGCAAATCAAAGGTAAGTATATGAACTCTGTTATATTTGATACTTAAGTGCAAAACGTAACAGCACGTGTGCTGTTTGTCTTATGTATCTTAGTCGTAAATCGAAAACTTAAAGGAATCAACCTCTCCAACCAAGTCACCAAGTTAAGCCAATTAATTATAATACAATATTGAATCGAATAAACTAATTCATAAATACCTTAATTAAAATGTTATAGAGATTAAACAGCAGTTTTTATGTAATAGTGTAATTTAAACTTTTTTATTTTAATAAAGTTGAAGCTTTACAGACAACAATTTAGGAGTTGTATTAATGTTAATAGTTTGGAGAGCCGCCAACTCCTTAAGCGGAAAATTTACCAATTTAATATTAATTTCTTTCGGAGGCGAACAGCCGTTTATTACCGCTTCCGGTCTGATGGAAATACTGTCGAAAATTACAAATTTTTCGTTCCAATTTCGACAAAAGATCCATCAGCGTCAAAAACAAGAAAGTTGACTTTTTATGAGTTCTATTTCACCCGAATCAAGTGGAAAATTCGATTAACGTTTTCATTTCCTTGTGACAGAAATTTAAGCAATATCAAAACAATTGACGACCCTACATATCAAAAATGTAAGTACCACATTTTTATTTGTAGGTAATTGAAAAAAACGCTGCCTTGAGCACTCTAGCGCGAATTGTGTCTATTTTATGTAAATTTCGGCAAGCAGGCTTGATAATGTCAAATAATGGTTACCATTAATGGTAGGTGGCTACCGTCGCCCTTTAACACAACCAATACCATATGTACTGCATGTATACTGCCGACAATAATAGCATAAAAGGTAAGAAATTAGGAGGGTATAGGGAAACGTATATTACTCTGAAATGAAACTTGATTTTTGGAGTGATCATTTTAATAAATTAATAAAATAACATTATTTTTTTGATAAATATACTAATTTTATCACGTCATAATAAATTCACATTATAAGTGTTTATAAAAAGTAACAAATCCTTTTTGAATTAATATCTTATGTAAGACTAACAGTTAATTTAAATGGAACGGACTTTTCATTTGATAGTCTACTTGATTAAACTCAATATCAAGTAATTAGACGGTCTCGTCTGTCATCGAGTCTCTTCTTATTTCTTCATATCAAAAATTCTATTATCTCGGCTCGTTTATCGCCAAACATACATTTCGCAATTTCAAATGGAAATAAATTCTTAAAGACTTTTCGAAGCTGTTTTGTCCTAATTGAAATCGAAACAAACTTTTCGGGAATTGTATATTGAGGCGTCGTTAACAAAAGAGAAATCAGCGGTGAATAATAAAGGAATGTTTTTTCATTACCAGTTTTATTATGAGCTACAACCTGTTCGTATACTTTCATAGCATGATGGTTTTGTATAATAAATAAATAAATTATTAATATAAATAAATTTATAAATAAAAATTATGAAACCCTTAATTATTCTGCTTATTTAGTATATAGAAATATTAACGCTGTTCAAAAATTATGAGGATGCACAGCCAATTAAGGTTGTGCATCCTCATGATTTTTTGAACTGGTTGCTAATACTCAGTATGTACTAGGACAATTTTGTCTCGCATTTGTATAACGCCCCTAATATAATATAATATATGTCTCGATCTCATGTAGAAAGTCGTAATTAAAATGTTTGAAAGCGTATTTACATCTGACCTGGTGTACTTTGTATTTCAGGCTACCAACTGATCTTTATTATCTTTGAAATTGATGATCTTTGGAAACAATAAATTTTAAATTGATCACTTTCTTTTTTGATGCCATCTCCTACCAGAGTTTGGCTATCACAATGGTTATCTAAACCATCGACGTATCTGAACCTTATTTTCATCCGATTATAAGTTGCTCTCACTGAAACTTGTCAAGTGGAAAAAACGTCAACTTTTGGTATTAATTTGTTAATTGCGTCGTTCCCTCTTGTTAACTTAATTATGTGTTTCAAAAGCGAACGTGTTATTGGTAGAATTTTGTGGAGTAATGTTGCTCGGCGGAGGTGCGATACATCATCTCATACAACATAACACAATTACGTGGCTTATCCGGGACCCACTTTCCTACCGAACATCTTAATTAATACAATACTCCCGTAGGAATGATACGAATCGGTGACATTGGCGATAAAATGACGCTCATAACTAATAAGTATACTCGTAAAAACTACCCCAATGATAACTAAACAAACAAACTTTTCAAGAACCAGTGGTTTATATAAAATAATTAATTCATTTGATTATTATTTGAAATACTTAATTGTCAATTTTTAACACAGACGAGTGTATGAGCCAATTAGCTTCAATATAATTATATGATTGTTATTGCTAAGAATGTCCAAAAACCACATTCACATACGTCACATTAAAGTTAAGTTATAGTTTTTTTTATGTTAAGGTCGACACATGTTGCAAATGCACTGCCTACTATAGTAGGCTCTAACATCCCTTCCTCATTCACTGAAACACGACAACACACATGCAGTTATTTCAAGGTGATCTTCTGTATTGTGCAGGGTGGTTACTGCCGCCAGACGGCCACTACTATAGTTATTTTTCTGTTGCGTTAGCGAAATGTATAGGGAGGCTGTGCACACATTTGTTATATTGTTATAATAATCTCAATATTGCTGACCATAGTAAAATTTGATTATTAGTTTAGGACAAAAGCAACATTTTAGGGCACGCCTCTATCAATCTCGTAAGGATTAAGCAAACAGTAGTGGGACGATTCTCTCTCGGTAACTGAATTAATATCCGATGTTAATTCCGATAAAGGCTGCGTCCTGTTTGTTCATTACAGAAACTTATTCGACTGTAATTAAATCGCTCTAATTAACAAATACATTTTGCATCTTACAAAGGAATCACAGGTTACACGAATTCATGTAATATAATATACGTAACAAGTAATATTGTTTCTGTGTGACATATTTTCGTAGCAGCGCCTACGGCGTAGAACCTACGCTACGGCTTAGATGCTACGACTTAATAAACTCGTAGTGAGCTCTTTTTCACCCGTAGCAATTCTAATTTGGAACTGAGATTTTGAACATTTTTCTTTTATGAATTTGAGTCTTGTTCTTAGTGGTCGTTTCTTGTATTTGAGTATGAACTCAAAGTGAATGATAACTCGATTGAATGGAAAAACAGGGAAGTCGAAAAGCTGCTGTGAATCATGCCTAAGAAGAGCATATAATTATTAAATTAAGTTTCAAGCAGAATGTGGGAGAAAACAGCACATGTGCTGGTTTGGTACTATTAGTTATTTCTAATGTGGTCCTACTCTATGTATTTTTTATTCTTTATTTGTATAATATATTAATGCAGTACCTACATAAAAGCGATACTAAGTGAGCCTTGATATTAATTAAACTAATTTCAAACATAATTTTAGTTGCTGTGAGCACATGGACTTACAATTAACGCAAACAGTTGAATTGAACAAAAACTTAGCGCTGTTGGCGCTCAGGGAATAGTGGAGTTAAAACTTCAATAAACTGAAAGTTGCTAATTCAAGTTTAATGTTCTCTTTGATTCTCTTCGGAACGGTACATAACTATACTTATCGCAGACGTAAAAAAAAAGATGACATAATTATATTATAATATAGACTGTGTTTCGCCGAAGTAATGTCAAATGAATATGAGTCTCAGATCAAAGAGAATAGATAAATGATTGGTCTAAAATAACTGTAAAGTTTCTTAACAACGTAACTAGCCATTCAGTGACTTCTCTGTCCTGTGGAAAGAATCTTCTGATTGCCTCCTTCTCAGTATGACGTATCTTAGTCGTTTAAGTCATTGGTTTCAATTTCAACGCATGCAAAGAAGTCCGTCAAGCTCCTTTGTCAATAAAATGAGATGCAATCAATATTAATATTATTACTTATCTTAGCTAATACATACAAATATTATAAATGAGAAAGTAACTCGTGTCTGTCTGTCTGTTACCTTTTCACGCCTTACCTACTCAACCGATTATCATGAAATTTTGCATAATAATATTATTATGAGATAGTTGCCGAGGGATTATCTAAAAATAAAAATATAAAAAATATATTGTTCATATATTTTGTTAGGCTTTATATATTTTTATGTTTTCAACGCTGCCAAAGTCTAGTATAGGTAATTATAAAAGAAAGTGAGTTTGTTTTGTTTGTTTACTACGCTTTCACCCCTTAACTACTCGATCAATCATTATAAAAATTTTCATACACATTGTCACGGAAATAGAAAATGCTATAGGTTACTTTTAATCACAAAAAAGAATACCTTTTCATAAAAATGGAACAAATAAAAAATTCAACGCCCACGTTGAATATGATCAAAAAATATTGAATCAATATGAACACCTAAGAATTGCTTAGACGAAGTCGCGAGCAAAAGTTAATAATAATAATAATAATAAATAATTTTAATATAATATCTTTAACTTATGGCTTCGGAAACGCCGTTAACCTGACGGCATAAAAGTGTCGTTAAGATAACCTGTTTTGAACCAGAAAGCATTAAAATAATAACTTTAACGATAGGCTCGGATCATATAATCGTAAAAACAGATGGTCTACTATTAAAATAATCGTATATGCTCCTACAGACAAATTTACTTTAGCCTTTAATATGATAAGTAATATTTTATTCGAATTAGTAACTTCAAGAATATTATTTAGATATTTTACTGAAGTCAATTTAGTATATTTGCAACCGGAATTTAAGTCGTTAAAAATATTCTAAGTATCTATATCTATACCAGTCTATACTAATATTATAAATGCGAAAGAATGTTTGGATGTATGGATGTTTGTGACTCTTTCACGCAAAAACTAGTGAACCGATCACCATGAAATTTTGCATACACGTTGTCTGAGACACCAGAAAGGACATAGGGTACCTTTCATCCAGAAAAAATGACTATTCCCGAGGGATCAATAAAAAATTAAAAATATATTGCTTTTTTTATTAATTTTCAACGCGGACGAATTCGCGAGCACCAGCTAGTATTATAATAAATTATTGTTATTAATAGGACTAATCTATTCCCACTTATAGACTCCTCCGTGGCATTGAATGAGAGGAATAAAACGCTAAATTCGCTAAATATTATTCGAGGATTTTAAAAAATTTAGTATAGAACTTGCGTATAGAAATAAAAATTTTAATAAAAATAATATGCAGAATCTGGACCCCAATGTTAATAATTGTTTCTTTTAGGGCCTCTTTCACCATGTGTCAAGTAGGCTAACCGCCATTTAAAGTCACCGGTAACCGGGAATGAAAGAGATGATATACATTTGTTTGTACGGTAAAAGTCCCAAACATTATAAAGAAAATAATTTAAAAAATTCGTCTATCGAAGGATGCAGTAAAATGAGTGCATAATTTTATTAAAACATAAAATTATTTCTAAAAGTAACTAATCAACACTTCACTTGCAGTTGGTGAAAGAGGCCCTTAGTTTATTACAAATTAATACCTACACTTACATTTTTTTTTATTATTCTTTGGCAACAAAAAAGAAAGAAAGAAAGAAAGAGCTATTTAAAGTGGAGTGTAGCACCAACACTCGAAGTTATGTAACGATAAAACATCATTATATTGTTCCGGTTCCTTGGACTAACAAACGTGATGCACGTGAGGTATAACTGCAGGAGATATTGCATTCAATACATCCCACACATATCTCCGCATTCATGGTGCATTTGTCGCCATTGAATTTCCTCTTTTCGAGTCGTACCTATTGCAATTTTAACATTTTCACATCTAAAATCGTTTGCAACGAATTTTCACTAGTCTATAAAAATTTATCACATTCTACCTTTTGAGGTAAATCAAATCAGTATACTGACTTAATGTTGATAGGATTAAATTGTATTGTTGGATATTGCTTTGACTTGTACCTATAATGTAATTAATTGGATTGACTTATTATTATTTTTATATTTTTTTTCTAAATTTTTAACAGAGACAACATGTAACGTGTTACTATAGCTGTAGATACCAGTAATTGGTACGCAAATGTAAACGTGTTTTTATAACTAATGTATGTGACTTGGTAAATTTTGATGTGCTGTTGGTATCTCGATTAAATAAAATAAAATAAAATAAAATAAAATCACTTCCTGGTTAGGTAAAAACATCAATTTTTAAATTTCATATGTTATTTATTTATTTTGGAAATATATTAATCATTTTGGAATTTTAAGTCAAGTTTCAGAATATTGTTCGAAGTCAAAATGAATCGAAAATACTTTAAATCAATCTAAAACTACTAATATTATTAATGACAGGATAAGAATAATTTTCAATCATTTTCGTTGCTTTATCCCCTACGTCCCCCTTACGTCATTCTTTTTTGGACTAGAACAAGAAAAAAGTCATCACAATCACAAGGTTTCTGATGTTGCGCATAAAAAATTACAAATAGCATGCAACAATGCATACTTTCATCGTGATAAAATAAAATTGAAGAATAAGTAAATAAGAGTCCAAGTAGAATGCACACAAGCAAACGAAAAACACTTGACAATAGTGGCACTAGAAACAAAGTCACCTCGGGGGTCAGTTGTAAAAGTGCCGCTTTAGAGAGTGAGTGAGAGGGAGAGAGAGAGGTCGCCCGCACATTTAGAATTCATTGAAAAACTTGCCGCTGAAACTTATCTGATCGTAAACGGTGAAGTGTCGCCAGCGAATGTATAGCCCAGGAAGGGAGCGCTACAAGACATAATCAATATTCATACGATATATATACATACTATCTGGTGCCCGCGACTTCGTTCGCGTTGAAAGATGAAAGGTACCCTATGTCCTTTCTGGTGTCGCAGACAACGTGTATGCAAAATTTCATGGTTATAGGTTCAGTAGTATTTGCGTGAAAGAGTTACAAACATCCATACATCCAAACATACTGTAGCATTTATAATATTAGTACAGATATAAACAAAACCTCTTGTTTTTCATTCGTTTTTAGTTTTTTTAATGTAACTATTGGAAGACAAACTGACGTTCTATTTGGTAGTAGGTGGTTGGGATCTCCTATTAAAATAATAACGTTACACAGGAGTTGCAAGTACGATGTCGATTTTAGTAATCTTAAGAATTGCTTTGTTTGCTATTATTTTACGGTGCTCTTCTTTAAGAAAGTAGTTACTGTTGCTAGACTACCGACTGTATGACTCGGGAACGCAAAGTGCTTTTTAAAAAATACTACTACTAAAAAATAAGAGTACTAATTAATATGAGACAGAAGGATTAATATAAATGGGACATGCCAACAAATAACACTCTTTAACATTTTTTATATAACCCATATTACATACTCTCTAATAGGGTTGTAGATGAAGAAAAATTAAAGCAGAAGTTAGGAGTATCTAATGAATTTAAGTGCCTCTTCCAGGATAGTACATCGAGCAGAAAACATTGTGTCAAAATAGCTACCGTTTCTATAAATGTGTAAATGCACTAAATCGTAACTGTCTCCTAATTTTAAAGTCATGAGCGCCACTTGTCCTCCGCGCCATTCCACTTCATCTCAGTCTTCACTCATAGTGTAGAAAGCGTATCATATTTTTCGAACAATACCAGTGTACCAACATCATCTTTCATATTATTGGCCTTATATTGAAGAAATATTGAAAATTTTATTTTGTGTGATTTAAAATTCGTATTAGCACCACTCCATTGAAGACTAGCATCAGAGGGAAACTGTACCGATCTTTAATAGAAATACATTTTATTTAAATCAAAGACCAAACAAGTTGCCCATGCGTGACCCAGAGCAAACCAAGACCTCAACTCAGCATTATGCCGTATGAGCGAAATACTTGTCACACAGGGCTGATTATACCTTGGGACCTCATAAAGACTCCACAGATAGCCTCCCAAGTCCATAACAAATGAAAATTATGACAATTCCTAAGATTTTTTATCAATTTTATAAGGTTAAATTTATTTCCTACACACATTAGATTATTTTTTTTGTAGGAGGTCGATACGTAGTCGGAGGAAGTAGGGGTGATGTGCTGGTAGTTCGAGAAGCCCGCGCAGATGACACCAGTTCGTACTCATGTGAGGCACAGCATTCGCTCACTGGAGAGAAGAGAAGAAGTTCTGGCGCCATGATAACTGTCTCCCGTATGTAAACGTAGCTATGTTTAATCTCAAATAAACTTGTCTCTCCAAACATTATAACGCAAGAGTATAATTTTTAGATCCAACTGGGAGTATGGCACCGAGAATGTTGACTGTCTCTGAAGATGATGTGGTAGCACAGGGCGGTGATATAAGATTGGTCTGTTGTGCTATTGGCAGTCCACCTCCTACATACAGGTTAGTTAGTAAAAAAAAATATATATATATATATAGGCCTTATTTTCTGTCTGTCTGTTCTCATCGATGTGGTTACAATGAAATATTTTAATTGTGTTAACGTCAGGCGAATCCGCGAGGAAAAGTTAATTTATTATAAACTTGTCCTACAAGAATCAGTATAATGTCTATAGTGAAAAAAATAAATTTTGCACTACTAGTACCTACTAATCAGGTTTATTTGTTACAGTTGGTTTCGTCATTCAAATGGTCGTTTGAGTCCAGTATCAAACAGCATCCGTATATCAGTATCAGACCAAGTACTGATCATTCGACGAGCACAGCTCACTGATGCAGGAGTGTGGACTTGTAGAGCTCACAATCAGTACGGGGAACAGAGACGTGACGCCAGGTTGAGGGTCCGAGCGAGGTTGGTTGTCAGCGTTCAACCCCAGTTGCAGGTATATATATAGTCAATCTCATAAATTGGGATAATTTTTCTAAAATCCTAAAACGATTAGATCCTTTTGATGGTGAGGAGTTGCAAAGAGGCATATAAGTCATTTAGTAGACCTGACAAGATACTAGAATACAGCAGCAATTGTGTTGTCGCTAAATTCAAAAGAATAAGTTTGAAACCTTTGCCTGTTTTATTAGCGAGACACATCTCGATAACATCGTCCCACCAATGCTCGGTTAAATTCACATCACAGAGCTCATCGACATAGGAAAATTGAAAAATAAATATTCAGTGCGAGCGTTGTCAGACGAGCAGACGAGACAAGCATACATTGCGCCTCAAAATCGGTAGTCCGCTCGATTGACGAGAAACTTCACAAGTGTTCAGTTCAAAGGCCAAAGTGCAAACACGTACACATTTCTTGTTTCGCTGCATTCTTACATTCTAACTTTATTTTCGTATAAATAAATACAATTGTCCACCTGAGAGTGGACAGCAGTATAATTCTCGAATTCGGCATCTGACAGCATAACACACTAAATAAGATCAAAAACATAGGAAGGAATACAATTTACCAATGATTTATAAGGGATTATCAAGGGAATAATATCATACTGATTGCTATGTGAATAACACATTCACTGGTTTATTTTTAATAAATGTAATTTTTTTTTAAAAAAAACTATATTTTTTAATTTCAAATAAAATAAGCTTAGGTTAGGTCAATAAGACATTGAAATTAAAATCCATATATTTTCGCATATTATCTTAATGTAAAGTCCATAACATTTATGATAATTTAATTAAAATTTATATATAATATTTTATAAAATAAGTATATAAAAATCGTATTAATTAGTTAATACTTTTTAAATATAATTTAGTAGTGACAGAGCACACGTTTCGCACTTATAAATTGGGCTATCTATTTGAGGGCAGTAACCACCCTCTTACAAAAGACCACCAGCTTGTGTGCTTTTGTATTTCGATAAATAAGTAACGGACGCAAAAATCAATTTCCTTTTAATCCTTTTAGCAGGAAATATTCCGTTGCTTATGTTAATAGGTGACTGTAGCCATACCTAACCTAACCTAACCTAACCCAACATCAAGTGAACCGTCAGCCTGCATGTCAAACTTTACATTAAAAAAAATTGATTTACTTTTCCATTTATTTTAAAATATTTAATCCCTTTACGAGTATATTAAATGAGCATCAAAATGAAATAAATAGAATATGAAATTTTACAATGCATAAAAAAAAAACGCGTCTCGCATGTGACTTGTACGCCTCCGTATTGTAATCTAGTTTGAGACGTGACACGTCAAGGGGGGAGGGGGGGGGGGGGTATACCACACTGACTAGTGAATAATTCATGAGCCGTGTTCAGACTTGAACACGTGGCGAGCGGTCATCTCAGTTTGCTGTGTTTTACGTTACACCGGAAGGGAATTGTCGACATCATATAGGATTTAAGCGGAGGCGTAGGTGTAGACTGTCACTAGAGCTTACTAGATGTTACTAGCTTACTATATCGGTACTAATATTATAAATGCGAAAATATGTTTCGATGTGTGGATGTTTGTAACTCTTTCACGCAAAAACTACTGTTCCGATCACCTAGAAATTTTGCATACACATTGTCTGGGACATCAGAAAGGACATAGGGTACCTTTCATCGTTCAACGCGGACGAAGTCGCGGGAACCAGCTAGTAGATATATATATATATGTTATAGATGCTAGAGCTTACTAGAAGATAGCAGATGTTACTAGGTACGGTGTTATTCAGTTATAAATTAAGTAGTTAAAAGGGAGTTAGTTAATACTCCCTTACAGTACACTATAGTGAAATAATAATATATGTCCTGTTTTTGGCTGAATAAGTAAGGAATTCCAATCCTCATCTGATTTCTAACCCTTCTTCGTATCAGTTTCAATAACTTTTCTATTTACCCCGGTTTTGGTTATGTTTTTATAGGCGATAATAGTCACTAGACACTCATTAAACTGTCAGCTTGTCCGCCGCTTTTCATCAAAAAAATTTGTGCCTACAAGCAACACTGATTTAACAACATAATAGCATAATGCTGTTAAATCGGTACCAAAAAAAAAGTGTGCTTTTAGATTGTTTAGAAGTAAACTTACTTTTATCACAAAAGTTGATATATTTTTTTAATTGGTGACCGAGTTTCTTTGGTAGTACGTGGCATCTTGTCATTTGGACGAACTATTTTTAGAATGTAAAACTTCAGGTCTGAAGGTCTTCAGATGATTGTTGCAGACATTTTTATAGTTTCATTTGTTCCTGCCTTCCTTTAAATTTTTTTTTTAGAATACCCATCAAGTCAAGTCAAACTGATAAAAAGAAAACTTATGCACAAACATACACTGTTACTAAACATCTATACTAATACTAATATTATAAATGTGAAAGTATGTTTGGATTATGCATGTTGTAACTCTTTCACGCAAAAACTACTGAACCGATCACTATGAATTTTTGCATACACGTTGTCTGAGACACCAGAAAGGACATAAGGTACCTTTCATCCAGAAAAAAGGACTATTCCAGAGGGATAAATAAAAAATAAAAAACTAACGCCTGGCCAAAGTGTTATAGCAACACGAGGTCAAGCGTTATATTGCTTTTTTTTTTAAATTTTCAACGCGGACGAAGTCGCGAGCCCCAGCTAGTGGAACATAAAAATATTAATGCACTTACTAATATCAGATATCAGGTCACAATGGACTCGCATCCTTTATGGCACTATCTTCTGTTTCATGCTGTTTCAAACAATGAAACTATTGCAATACCGATAAACCAGGGTTGCAATTATTAGTTCATCAAACATTAAAATAAAAAAGCTCTCTAGGAACACATATCTAATTGTAATATATATGAACACATTATGGCCATAAATTTTTCAAACAAAATCTATTTTTTTACTGTATCAAATATTTATTATAGGAGCGTGCGTTTTTTTTTACACATATAAAAAAAAACGTGTAAAACTTCCTCAGTTAACTAGGCTGCAGCAGCCTAGTTCACTGAGGAAATATACTGAGCACAAAATAAAAAGACCATACTGACCCAGCAGCTGGGTCAGTATGGTCTTTTTATGTGCATGAAACCTTAAAGAGAGGGAGAGATTTTGTGAATGTAATTCCCCAGGTGGCCAACTCTGGTAGTTCAGTGAGCTTCAACTGTTCGGTGGAGGGTGGAGAAGCCAGGGTCAGGTGGCTCCACGACGGGGTCCCAGTGGGAGGCGGTGAACGGATGTTGAGGGTCCACGGCGTTGTCAGAGCTCATAGGGGAATGTATCAGTGCTTTGCGGAGAGAGACTTGGACAGCGCACAAGCCACTGCAGAACTTAGGCTCGGTGGTGAGTTTAGAATTTTTGATGTTATTTTACACTTGTTGCTGTAAATAAATAAATTTAAAAAAAAAATAATTTTTACATAATTAATTATATAAATCTTGGTATGTTATGTAAATTGTCAACAAATTTTCCATATTACAAGCAAATTTTGTTTATGGTAAATATTAAAACTTGATATGAAAAATATTATGAGTTAAAAAGTTTGTCTGCAGACCTTAGCATTAAAAAAAATCTCATTGAAAATTTCTATATCCTTGTTCAAATAAGAATTGTATGGACCTTAAAATAAATAAAAAAATCAACATTAGTTAAATCGACACTAGTTAAAAAATTAATTCCACGTATTCATATGCATATTATTATATTACCTATGGGTAGGTTAGTAGCTGCTTTATATTCTGGTGTTGGCAGGAAGACGAACTGAATTTGCTGAGATATGTTTCTTTAAGTTAGCGCAAATCATATTGAAAATAATATTTTAAATTAGTCCCATAGCTTTTATCTTATTGTAATAGATGATTTCATATCATTCTTTAAGAATATATAAGAAACGTAGGATAGGATGTATTATTCGTGCAATTACAAAACAGAAGTATTGTAAGCTCCATTTTTCTAATACAGTTTTTTCGAACAAAGGGAAGTAGTTTAAAACTTTCCTTACTTCGTATCCCGAGTTTCCGAAAGACATTAAAATAGGATTTCCAAGTTGTCCTGCAAGTAATAAAGGAATGAGGCTTTAAATTAAAACCCATTGCCTATCTATTTAAATGCTTAGAACGTATTTTTATTCGAATCCTTATACTATTGCTAATATAGTCTCAAATTAATAAATAAATGAGTTAATGTGTTCTATTATAAAATTCTAACCATTTTTCCTTATTGGATGATTGAGGTCACTTACATACTAGTGACTGTGCTGAAAAATTTACATACTTTTTTGTGGTTTTTTTACAATCAAGCATCTATCTGTTCCTACCAGATCACCTTATATCGAGGGCCATTATCTCTCTTCGCTGGACCTCGATAATAATAATAAATATAATAAATATCTTCACACATTCCACACAGCACAATCTAGTTGCACAGTAAGCAACTAATGCTTGTATTATGGATACCAGACAGTTGATATAATACATAGATTTTTGAGCATGCTCAAAATAAGCATGCTTATTACTAGCGTTGTGACACACATGCTACTTAGTAGCGTTTCCTCATTACTAGCACGAAAGCATGCTAATAATGAGCATGTCTGTCCGTAGCTTAATACTTTCTAAAAAAATTGAAACGTTGACGTTGAAAATTAAATTCAGCCTTTTTTTATTTAAGCTCCTTAGCAGTTTTTAAGTGTTAAACTTGTTTAAAAGCGGAATAAGAAGACTTACTTCATCATCAATTCAAAGTGCTACCCTAGTCTGTGTTCGAATTGATTGATTTTCTTTTCACGGGGATTTAGCGCCGAACTAAAGGGTCGTTTGCTTTTATAGCTACAATCCGCCCTGTACCACGCTAACTTCCCAATTTTTCTAACTTGTTTTTCACCTATTTAATTAGCTTAAAATTAACATACTATATCTTCACAAGTGCCCGCGACTTGAACGATGAATGGTACCCTTATGTCCTTTCTGATGTCCAACGTGTATGCAAAACTTCATGGTGATCGGTTCAGTAGTTATTGCGTGAAAGAGTCACAAACATCTATACATCTGAACATACTTTCGCATTTATAATATTAAGTACGGATTTTTAATTGGATATCTTATGTAGATACTAAATTGCAGTTAAATTTAATAAACAGTCATTACAAGCGAAGTGATAAGGTCTCCGTAAGCTCGGCCGATTACAAAAGGCGTCTACATCCGATGGCGGATATCTAACACAAAAAACCAACCGACCGGTATAAGGGAAGGGAAGCTCATCGGAATATTCAGCACACCTCGACTTTATTGCCTTCCGTCGGAAGATTTATTGAACGACAAGCCGAACCGACTTTAATTGTGCACATTGGATTAAAGATTGGCACATTTATTTGGTTATAGATTTGATAAAAGAAATCTGTCAGATAGCTAATAGCAACAGCATAAAGTATTGTTTTTTTTTTAAGGTAAGGTTTTAAGGTTTCAACGCAACGAAATCCGCAAGACTACCCTTTGAGCTGAGGCTGGAAAACGAGAGGGTCGTTTCTATTTATCCCCTGCGCAGACGCATCAGACGTGTCAACGTCTTCCCCTACAGTTTGATCGACATATTAGTATTATATATCATGTATGTTTAGCGACCCGCTCCCGGCTTCGCACACGTGCAATTTTTTTCTGCAAATTATATGCTCAAACTTTCCTCGTTTATAGCTCTTTCTAAAGAGCTATCGTTCTTTTATTGTACAAAAATGCGTTCAGCGGTTTAAAAGAAGTTAGCTTAGAAATGTTCCAAAAAAAATCTTTTTAAACGTGGACATAGGACTTAAACGTGGACATCTTATACATACATGTATAAATAATACATAATGTAAATAGTTTTAACTGAATTGTCTCTAAATAGTTTACACTTGTGGCTCACACAAAAAAATGTAATGTGACTGTATCGTTGACACGGCCGTGTGTTTTACGTGAATAAATGTACGCTTCGAGTAACATTTTATTTTAACATATTATATGTACCTGCCAACGAAATACCAATGAATTCGAATATATACCAAAAAAAAAATTCTTTGATCTTTTAGCTATCGCCATTTGTTATTAAATTTTGGGTAGAGATAAATATGTAGGCTACAGCATCAAACTCTGTAACCCTAGATTTTGTTATAATCGGTTTTCTAAATTGCCTCCCACTATGGGCCAGCAAATTGATATGATGTTTCCTGATGGGCCCAAATATTTTTTATTAGTCGTATTCCAGTCAAAATAATTTTAGTTATCAAAATAATTTCACAAATCAGTATCTAATCAATTTTTCTATACGTTTATTCTAACATAACCGGTGTCTTATAGAGTTTTGATCGTATATTGTATAATTAATGTTATATAGTCATAGAAACGGTATCAGCCGTAATTTGTATAGGTATATGGGTAAATTGTTTAAGCCTGTGATGCAGCCTACGGGTGGAGCCTAGATTACGGTCGGTTATTGATTAACGCGGCCTGCAATAATGGACGGACGTGCCATGCGTCAGCCGATGCTGTGACAACTGCCTCTGGTATAATTAAAAAGCGACAGATCCAAGTGAATTAAACTTGTCTCGATGTTTAACTTAAGATACAAGTGTCCTGAAATATGTTGTAAAAATGACTAAACTGCAAAAGTAATATAGTTATTTAAGTTTGAGTTTGTTTTTAGCAATCAATAATTGCATTAATTTTATTTAGAAAAACGGTTTAATAAAAATAAAAAAACGTTCTTTATTTACTGTCTCATAAGCTAAAATTAAATATCATTAAAAGCATAACATGTAAAATAGATCCAGATTCTCATATTCACTTATATTGTACTGAAAAAAAAAAAGTAATATCAAACAAAAAGTCATACCAGTCATTTAATATTTGGAAAAAAATTACAGGACATTTTTTTTTTTTCAAATTTATGGATTCACTAGCTGGTGCCCGCGACTTCGTAAACGTTGAACGATGAAAGTTACTCTATATCCTTTCTGGTGTCCCAGACAACGTGTATGCAAAATTTCATGGTGATCGGTTCAGTAGTTTTTGCGTTAAAGAGTTACAAACATCCATACAAACATCCATACATTCATACATCCAAACATACTTTCGCATTTATAATATTAGTACGGATTCCTAACTTGGCTTCTTACAGGAGAACAATTCTTTGTCGACGTAATAATGAAAAATAATTTAAATTAAAAGAGTTTAACAAAAGCCGTTAATAAATCCGCTTTCGCTTGTTACCTTAGACCAAACGTGTTGGCCGGGCTTCCATTGTGATCAGTACAGCGCACAACGGATAGGTTTAACATTGTCAGTCATTTTGGATATGGGATCGATCGGAAAACTGAACTTTATAATATTATTTTACAAAGTCAATGTCATTCCAATTGGATAATATTGGACCTAGGAAAACTGTATTTCTCTAATTAAAATGAACTGATAACCCTCTCACTAGAAGTGACCACGTGGACAAATTGACATTTCTTAAGTAGATACAGCTACATAATAATTATACATACATACAGCTAAATTTTATATGTGGTTTTTTTTTTTATTTAGTTTACTTTTGGTTTTCAAACTTTATTATTTATTAAAAAAAATTGTTTATTTGTCTTACCGCTCTAATTCTATATTATGTGATGCTTTCGAAATACATGTTTTTTTGTATAATGTATAAAAATAATATAATGTAACTTATGTCTTCATTCTAATAATAAATAAAACAAAGTGAAAGCTCAATTGAAAAGTCCGGATAGTAAATAGTAATTTTCACGTATAAATTAACAATTTAATTGTTTTTTGGAATCAGTTTTTTGAAAAAAAAAATCACACAATAAGTACCTATACCTAATGTTCTAACTATATAACTGTGTCCTAAGGAATCAACCAAACATGTTATTGGGTTTCCCAAAAATATCCTGATTTTAAATAATTTCCAAATTCCAGTCCGATGGTACGTTAAATGACCCGGATTATCCGGGTCTGATAGAATAATAGGAAGATGTCTCGGGTCGTCTATCACTGCTCATAAATCAAATATCAAAGGTGCATAGAGAGCTACGCACAAAGGTAACTCGATTTGCCAAATAACAGGCTAACGATAACGAAAACCTATCTCTAAGGCTAACGAACAGCTTTTCATTTATGGGATCTATTTAGGCTCGAGTTCACCGACAGACGGTTAGTTTTTAAACAGCTGTTTAAAATTTAAACAGCCGTTTAATAATATTTTGTTGATCACCATCGCTAAACATCAGATTAATCATTAAGTTAATCAGATGTTTAGGGCGTTTAACCCGCATTTTAGCGATGGTGATCAACAAAATATTATTAAACGGCTGTTTAAATTTTAAACAGCTGTTTAAAAACTAACCGTCTGTTGGTGAACTCGAGCCTTAGGGGATAAATTTATTTTAATATTTTTAGACGTATGTATATTCATGTTCTTAAAACTTGCAAGTAACCAAAAAGAAGTTTTAATTTTAAATTCGCAGACTGATACAACTGATTTGATACATTTATTTTGTTACAAATAAATCAAATAAATAAAATTTAATATGTTTTTATATAAAAGTTAGGTACTTACTTAATTCTCTGATTTTAAATTGTTTCATTAAAAAATAGTCTACACATTTTTTTCTCAATAATAAAAAAAAAAAAAAAAGTAAAAATACACTTTAAAAAAAAAGTTTTTTTTATTACGTTCGTCCGTTTGTTCTATTAATTGAATTGAGTTTTTTTATGTACTTTGAGGATGTATATTCACATGCAATTTTCATTAGTTGTCATGTCACCTGTCTTTGTTTCAACTCATTTTAACATTTACGATATTATGCTAGTATTTATAATATTAATAAACACCTTAGCATTTATAATAATTAGTTAAGATATCATATATAAAAATCCCAACTAATATTATAAATACTTTATTGAGTTTGTTTGTTTGTTACGCTTTCATGTCTTAACTACTCAACCGAACATCATTAATTTTTGCATGCATGTTATCAATGGTATAGAAAAGCCTTTAATTCACAAAAGAATAAGAATATGTCATTTCCTGATTATTTTCTACAGCATCAACAACATTTTAACATTTTACCTTTGTACCTGAGTCATGGATGTTTTGTATTTATAATATGTATGTATTTACAAAAAAAAGTAAGTAACTGTCTGGTATTCATAATACAAGCATTAGTTGCTTACTGTGGAACTAGATGGCGCTGTGTGGGATGTGTGAAGGTATTTATTTATTTATTTATTTTAAATCCGATTTAACATGGTGTGGCGACCATTTGTAACTAGATGGCGCTAATACGAAAACGTACGCGCGAACTATTGTTTCATTGAGTTGTTTATTTAATAAAGAGATTGAAATGGTCTTTAGAGAAATTAGAGCGATTTACCTATTTGTATTCCCTGTTTTATTTTGAGTTGAACCTGAACGATTGGGGATTTTTTGGGCGCATTTGTACAATTTATTTATTTATTTATTTATTTATTTATTTATTTATTATTTATTTATTTATCAAATTGTAATCCACCGATTTTGTTATCATCATTTTTTTGAATTGCCTCCCACTTTGGAAGAAAATTTAAGGACATAATATTTTCATAGTTAAATTAATTTATAGTTGTTTCAACAAAATGTTGCCTCATGTTGAGTCTTGCACCAAACGATAATGGATGGTCTGTCACAACGGCGTCCGGTGTCAGGGGAGCTTGTAATAAAGTTGTCACAAACGCCACTGTCCGTTGCCAATTTAGAACCTCATAATTCTCAGAGCTTTGTGACTGTTCGGATCCAATTACATAGTTAGACTTGAACGCATTTGCCTCTAAATCATTTAAACTATTTTAACTTTACAATTTATTGAATAATTCATTACATTGTTCGAATCAAATGTTAATAAATATTTGTTGAACAAAATGATTATATTGGATATTAATAAAATATTTGCGATTTATGAGCATTGTGCATTATTATTTCAAATTATAAAACATAATGATTATTATAATTAAACATTATACATACATTTTCTGAAATAAATTACTTCGTCAATTCCTATTCATCTATCTATGGTATTTATATATTTATAATAATTATGTGTATTTGTAATGTATCATTACGAAGTATGTACTAAGTCCATTGCGATCGTTATACTAGGCAATAATGGCCCAGTAGACATTTTGATCTTTGATAAAAAAGCTAACACGTATCAAATTAAGAATTCTGCAAGTTTGGCCATAAAATAAGCATTTTCGTTGTTTTCGTGGCCACACACCATTGTTGGTGGTGCACGGAATGGCAAAGCGTTGATTGGATTTTGTTTTGACGTTATTGATTTACTCGTATGGAATACAACCGAGCGAACATTGATATTGATGTTGAATATCAGTCAGCGACAACAGCGACATATTTCATTTAACGATACGCTTATTTTCTGGCAACGAGAATGATGTAAATAAGTTCAATAAATACTTAATGAAAGTATTTTCTTTTCTGTCAAATGGACCATCTATCCTTGAATACGGCAAGAAAAAAATACTCATTATGCATCCGAATAGAGAAAACGAGTTGAGCACTAACAAAACTACTTATTTAAAAAAAATTGTGTAAATATTTAGACAGCTTAACTTTTGATGAAAGTTTAACTGCCATCGTCTATAAACACAAATGACCGAATAAACAAATTAATTGTCAACACTTCAGGGTCTTGTTTAACATAGAAATGCATATGGTCGTTTCAGACACAGTTCCAGAGCTGCATTACACTTTCATAGAACAAGCTCTGCACCCAGGTCCGTCTTTGGCCCTTCATTGTGCTGCGTCAGGTTCTCCGCCGCCAAGATTCACATGGCTCCTTGACATGCAACCTATCGAGGAACATAATACTGGACAGAGGTAAGACAATGAAATCTTTGCTCATACCTAAAATTATCAATGATCCTAAAATCGTTTCAATTTCAAGAAATTTATTTATATTTTTCAATCATCGGTTACATAATTAGGCACTGTGGGAGTGGCTGGTCTCTGTCCCTAAGGTGATAGCGGAATTAAAGACTTTTCTTAATATGCATTCGTTTATTATACGTGTTATTCGCGTGGGGACGACCAGCGCACTGCGGCTACGCAGAGCTCGCCCTACGTGTCTGGCCCGTTGTAGCGTGCTGCGTCAGCACCGCTACAGTATTCCCCTTCTTATTAAAAAATTTTGACATTACACATTTGACAATTGAAAAAAAATTGAAAATAATTGAAATTTGACATTTTTGGAAAAGGATTACGTTACTATTCTAGCCTAATTACTATAAATTGAATACAATACAAAATTGTTATTTTAATTTCCTTAATACTATGTTAGTACTTACTTATAGTTATAGATGTTTATGTACGTTGTGCAAACACTACTTGCGGTTGAGGCTGGGGTTGAGGTTGCTGTACAGTGACCCTTGGTATTTCTGTGTTTACCATTTGTACCTGTCGTTGCATCCAACGTGCACTTCTTGTCTTGCATTTGGTAAATAGGAAATACAGGAACAATATGCTGCACATGATCAGTACGACCAACATGATGGATCCGTGAAGATTAAGATGTGTTTCTATGTCGCTTGTGCTCGCGCCGTTTGCACCATTTTGCGCGATAACTATTTCTTCTTGTTTACTGTAACTTTTACCCATTTGTTCGCGAGTATTATCAAAATTTCGGTGAGAATATGGATCAGTAATGATCATACTCTTGCGATAAAAGATTTGAAATGATGAATTTAATTTACAATGTACTATTTATTAGAAAATTTTTGATTACTAGGGTGCAAACCTCACCGTTGGTCTCGAAACTCGGCCACTGCGCGTGGTGTAAGTTTTAGACTTTTCGTCGTTGCTTGATCTATCATGTTGATTGTCTACTTTTACATTTGTATACTGACTTAATAACTTATGTTTACTTTCTAGCAATCCTTGACTTTCTATTTGATTGTAGAACTCTAAAGTGTAAGCGGGCTTAAGTCTATCTATTGATACTGAGCTTTGTTTGCCGAAAATATCAATTATAAATGACTTTTCTCCCCTTTTGATAACTTTATATGGACCTTCATACGGTTGATAAAGAGAAGATTTTAGTACTTCTTTTCTTAAGAAAACATGCTCACAGTCTCGTAAGTCTTTATGTACGAATATTGATCTTGAGTCACGTTGTTTAACTGACCTCGGTTTTAAATTTGAAATAGTATTCTTAAGATTTTTTATGAACTCGTGTGAATCGATATCTCTGGCTTCGCTTGTGTCGTAAAAATCGCTCGGAAGTTTTAACTTGATACCGTACATGAGCTCGGCTGCGCTGACGCACGTATCAGTTCGTGGAACTGCACGTAGTCCTAACATTACTGCTGACAATTCAGTGTACCAGTTTAAATTATTGTTTAGTCTTGCTCTTAATGCTGATTTAAGCGATCTATGCCACCTTTCGACCATACCATTACTTTGTGGATGGTACGCATTAGTACGGATTTTCTCTATACCTAAAAGTTTTGATAATTGAGTGAATAAATTACTCTCGAATTGTTTACCTTGATCTGTCGTTAGACGTCTTGGACAACCAAAACGGGAAATCCATGTTTCAAAAAATTTTTTAGCTATCAATTCTGCTGTAATTTCGCGCACAGGTATGGCTTCTGGCCAACCTGTTCCTCTATCTATCATTGTTAAAAGATATCTATAGCCTTCCGTTGTAGTAGGCAACGGCCCTACTATGTCTATATGTACATGCTCTAGACGTTCGCTTTGTGGAAATTGACCTAGTTCTGACATTGTATGACGTTGGATTTTTGACTTTTGACAGTTAATACAATTTTTACTCCAAAGTGATATATCTTTGTTCATAGACGGCCAATAGTAGCGATCTTTAATTAGTTTTTTTGTAGTTCTAATTCCTGGATGGCTAAGATTATGTAATGTATCGAAAGCGATCCTACGATATTTGTCCGTTAGATACGGTCTTGCCTTCTGAGTAGACATGTTACAGACTAAAGAATGTTCACAGTTCGGTAAATATATTTCCTTAAATTGTGATTTGTCTTTCTGTCTGTCAGTTCGATTTAATAAGTCTTTTAACTCGTCATCCGATGACTGTTCAATTGCTAAGTCTTCATAGTTAATGCTAGTAGGACACGTTATACTCTCTATTCGGGATAATGTATCTGCTACTATGTTACCTTTGCCTGTTACATGACGTATGTCCGTTGTAAATTCACTTATGTATGCCAATTGCCTAGTGCGTCTTGGTAATTCTTTGTCTGTGCTTTTTTTACTATATGCATAAGTTAAAGGTTTATGATCTGTATATATAATCAATTGACGTCCTTCATACATTTTACGAAAATATTGTACTGATAAGTAAATGGCTGTAAGTTCGCGATCATATGTTGAATATTTTTGTTGAGCGTCTGAAAACTTTTTTGAAAAATATCCTAGAGGTTCCCATTGATTATTAACCTTTTGTTGTAATACGGCGCCTGCGCATGTATTCGATGCGTCAGTCATGAGTGCTAGTGGGGTATCGGGTAACGGGTGCGATAACGTAACTGCATTCATAAGACTTGATTTACACTGTTCATATTGCTTTATCGCTTCGTTTGTCCAATTAATTTTTGTGCTATCATTACGTTTTGTATTATGTAAATAGGAATTTAATATAGACTGTATCTCCGCTGCATTGGGAATATGCGGTCTATAAAAGTTAACCATTCCTAAAAATCGTCTTAAATCTTTTACAGTTTCCGGTTTAGGGAAATTTAAAATAGCTTCGACTTTTTTTCCTAGTGGGCGTATGCCTTTACATGATACTTCGTGACCTAAAAATTCGATTACTTTTTGACCAAAACTACATTTAGATATATTAATTGTGATACCAAAACAATTAAATCTATTTAAAATAGCTTGCAAATGTTTTTTATGCATTTCTTCGTTATCACTAGCTATTATGACGTCATCCAAATATGCGAAATAAAAATCCGATTGTAATTCCGTATTTAATCCTGCTAATACACTTTGATCCATGAAACGTTGAAACGTTTGTGCTGCATTACAAAGACCAAAGGGCATTCGCACAAATTCGAAAAGACCGAAAGGTGTTATGATAGCAGTTTTTTTAATGTCTTCTTCATTTACTGGTATGCAATGATAAGCCCTATTAATATCTAAGCGAGAAAATATAGTTTTGTTACTTAGAATATATGTGAAATCGTGTAATCGTGGTACTGGATATCTATCAGGTTTAGTAATGTGGTTTAATCTCCTGTAGTCACCACAGGGACGTAATTGTCCATTCTTTTTTGGTACTATGTGTAGCGGACTTGCCCATTCACTTTTGGATGGTCGACATATACCTAATTCTTGCATATGAGTAAATTCTTCTTTGACTAATTTATAACGATCTGGTGGTAGTGGTCTTGCTTTAGCATATAAGGGTGGCCCTGTTGTATCTATATGATGCGTCACCGAGTGTGACGGTATGTCCTTGAAAGATATTGGTTTCATGACGTCTGGGAATGTTTTTAATAAATCGTAATAAGGATGGTCGTTACCTATGGTATTTATAGTTGAATGTTCGACATCAACTAGAGAGGCAAGGATATTTAAATTTGTTATTTGATCTACCAATTTCTTAGAACTTAAATCTACTAACAATTTATAGTACGTTAAAAAATCAGCACCTAGTATAGGTTGTGAAACATCTGCGATAATAAATGTCCATCTAAATTTACGTCTAAGCTTAAGATTAAGGATTAATGATTTTACACCGTAAGTTCTAATTTCACTACCGTTCGCGGCAAATAAGCGATAATGGGACAACTCACTGTTATTTTTGTCTTTCCTTGTCGCTGGTAATACAGATACGTTTGCACCAGTGTCCACTAAAAATTTTAGATTGTTTGTCCAATCTGTTACACACAGGCGATGGTTGCTGTTGGGTACGTAGTTGCCTGTTCCCGTACGTACCTCACTTAGTTTTCCTCCTTGTTCTTCCTGTTCTGCCAGTTACAGGGTTGCTCACAGCGTCTTGCTTGTTCTCTGAATTTGAAGTGATATCTACATAACCAGTTGGGATTGTTTGTTCTGGATCTTGGTCTAGCGCGGGAGTTTGATCTCGATCGACGACCTTCAAATCCTCTTCCACGGCCTTGACCTCGGTAACGACTGCGTCCTCGGTTCACTTCGCTGCGTAAGGATGCTAGTTCTAATGTTAATTTATTTAATTGTGACATCATCTCTGTTAGTGGAGAGTATGCTGGGTTGATAGCGTTGCATTGTGCTACTTCTCCTACGTTGATGTGTTCCATGACGTTATCTGCAACGATGGCCAATTTTTCTAATGTGGTCTCCTGCGTGACAGCTAGACTGGCTCTTACTGATGCTGGTAACCGACTTAACCATAAGTTCTTTAATATTTGCTCTGACACATTCATATTGCGACCCACTTCCGTCATTCTTCTTAAGAGTTGCGACGGTTTTTGACTACCAAGCTCGAGTTCACTAACTAATTTTTTTAAATTGAGCGTTAATCGAGTCCTCATAAACTTGTAATAGCCGTTCCTTTAATACTTGATATTTATTGCTTAAATTTGTGTTATAAATTATATCGCTGACCTGTTGTAATGCATCCTGTGTCAGCTTTGATACAGCCACGTGGAATTTTACTTCTTCACTTGTCTTCTGTGGCAATAATGTATGTTCAAACTGTGCAAACCACAGTCTTGGCATGTGTGGCCAAAATTCAGGAAGTCTTGAGTTTATACTTATTGCGGCCAGGTCGCCTGATAGACTCGTGCCAGCTGCTTCGATGTTAACGGCACTTGGTATCCCGCCACCTGAGTAGCCTGGATACGTCGCCTCATAATGATTACCTGCAGCTGCCGTTGTATATGCCGTTGCTTGCCCTGAGTCAGTAACTTGTACTCCTTCCATTATTTAGAATAAATTATCACCTCTGTACACGTGTTAATTAATTTGAATGTACCTCGTGCTTGTATGACGTCAACGTCGTGTGTGTGTTGCTATGCACTTGCCGTGCAATGACCGCTGTCCGGCGAGTAGATCACGCGTCGGCAATTTTTGCTTAACGCCTTATATTTGCACGCGTTCCGAACGCAATTATTTAACTCAATTGTTGCAAAGTTTTGTATTATTTTCACTGTTCCGTCACTATCACCTTCACCAAATTAAACGCGGGGTCACCAATGTGGGAGTGGCTGGTCTCTGTCCCTAAGGTGATAGCGGAATTAAAGACTTTTCTTAATATGCATTCGTTTATTATACGTGTTATTCGCGTGGGGACGACCAGCGCACTGCGGCTACGCAGAGCTCGCCCTACGTGTCTGGCCCGTTGTAGCGTGCTGCGTCAGCACCGCTACAGGCACATTCAAAAGAGATCAATTTAAATCTTTGGCATCACATACTTACTAACTAAAAAAACAACTGCACATATGCTGTTATTTCACTGTAGTCTTCCGTAAGGGAGTGTCACTATTTGAATTTTAAATTTTGTCTGAATTGAAGATTAAGGTCAGGCTTTTGACAATAAATGCACATCTATAATCCAGGTAACTTACATCCAACCGTGCTTGAGAGGTTCAGAATCGAAAATATACCTGTTTATAATAATTATCTGTTTATAATATAATAATTAAGATGTAATAAAAGAATATATCCTGTAATACACAGAAGTATATCCCAATTGATGAGCTCGAAGAACGACGTGGTCAGCTACCTGAACATATCGTCGGTGCGGCCGGAGGACGGTGGACGGTATACCTGTCGCGCACACAACTCTCGAGGCGCAGTCGAACATTCAACCAGGCTCAATGTCTACGGTACTAACAATAACTATTCGATTTGTATAAATTTATTTCCTTAACTGACTCTACATTTGTTTGTTCGCACTAAAATCCAATTCATATTAATTTGGAGTGTATTCAAGTATATTTTTCCTTCTAGTATTGCCTTGATCTTGACTAAAAAAGTAATTTGCTGCCCTGTTTATATATCCTAATAATAAGTATTATAATTGCGAAAGTTTGTATTAGTAGGGGAGCCCAAGAGGGGATTTTGGGATTTACTCGAGCGCGTCAGATTTTGCCAATGTATATACCTCACGGGTCTCCGATAAGGGATACGAGTATGTGTTATCTGTCGGTTTCGATGGTGGGCTTGTTGGGGGTTGAGGTAAAAATTTAAATACTGCTCGAGCGCGTCAGATTTTCAGAGGGGATGTTATGTGAACCGAAACTAAGCTCCCATTTAAAGTAAAGACTATTCGGATTTAACGCAATCTCGTGGCAACTTTTTGAAAATCCAAAAAAGATTTTATGCGATTGCCATTTTAAAATACTCGAGCACGTCAGATTTTCATACAGATGGTTAAGCCTGAATTCCTGATCGTGCTCATGCTTAATCTGACGATTATTTGGAGGAGTTTTCTTAATATAGCGTCTACAAACTTTTGGACGCCTATAGACGCTCACCCCACCGTTGAAAAGGGAACAATCATATAAACTTTCTACCATCTAATCTTCGAAGTCCAATAGGTCCTCAGTCCCCACGACGCCCCAGTGACTCCACATATGCATCGTGGGCTCCCCTAGCAATGTTTGGATGTTTGTTTCTCAATAATGCAAAAACGGCTCAACTGATTTGGATAAAATTTGGCACACAGCTAGTGTTTACCTGGATTAACACATAGGATACCTTTTATACTGGAAAGAATTTTAGGTACCCGAGAAATCGTCTGCTAGTATAGTATACAATAAATGGAATATATTCAATGCAGTTCGGTATTTTATCAGGTCCACCTTCGATCAGGAGCATCGGGCCGTTACGTGTCGTCGCCGGAGTCAACACCACAATATATTGTCCTTACTCAGGATTTCCAATCAGGTTGATGGAGGTGCATTTGCATAGTAACATTATAAGTTCCGTTTCAGTTATTTGTTTTATATGAATTTTCCCATTTTCTTATTTTTTAATGACCCACGTTTCAGTTGATTTAAATTTCATACTTAAGAAGTGACAAAAATGTCAAAGTTGTAATTAAATATTTATAAATTGCTGGTGTACCATTTGACATATTATGATAGTGGCAAAAAAAATCTATTTTTCCCTTCTATAAAGACCAATTGACATATTGGTTAGACGATTATTTTATTGTTAATTAAATCCTTAACTATGGCCATTAAATGTAACGTAGGAGATGAAAAATTTTGGATTTTTTATGTAAACAAATATATTAATTGTAAAAATTAAGCAATTATGTATTAAAATTACTATCGACTTTGATGATTGTATAGATGAACGCACATAAAAAGAGCTCGTTGCGCAGCAAGGAACATATCCGTACTAATATTATAATGCGAAAGTATGTTTGGATGTATGGATGTTTGTGACTCTATCACGCAAAAACTACTGAACCGATCATCATGAAATTTTCCATACACGTTGTCTGGGACACCAGAAAGGACATAGGTTACCTTTCATCGTTCAATGCGGACTAATTCGCGGGCACCAGCTAGTATTATATATAGCTAAAATATATTTGCGCACCATGCGCAAACAAAACCCCACCACTTGTGCTTGTACCATACCACCCAATGACAGATTATGTTTTCTTAATAAAAGCATTAATAACGAATCTATTGGAACATGTCAAGTGTAAAAAGAAAATCTCGTTAATGGTTTTACAGTGAGATCCGATGGCAACGTGGTGGCATGGACTTGGGTTCCAGTGGAGGAAGGGCTCTGTCGGGAGTGGGTGGAGAGTTGCTGCTGTGGCCGGTGGAACCTGCAGACGCAGGAGTCTACTCCTGCAGAGTCACGGCTCCTTCGGGACAATACGCACAGAAGGACGTGCAGATATTTGTTAGAAGTATGTTTTCCATTAAGTAAAATTAATTATTGCACTACTTCGATAAACAATATTAACAAAATCCAAATTGATATTACTGTTTTAGATCCTCCGAAAATAGCTGGATTTTCTTTTCCAACGGATTTAGTTGAAGGTAGTTCAATACAAGTGTTGTGTGGTATAACGTCTGGCGATAAACCAGTTTATTTCTCTTGGCTAAAGGACGGTCAACACATGCCTACTAATTTGCAGGTAATCTTTTTATTTATTTATTTTAGGCATATTAAAAATGAATATTCAATTTTTTTTTTAATTCTTTCAATTATAGAATATAGTAACTGTCCCAGGTTAATTAGGCACAAAACCCTTTAAAACTTTGTTTATAATTTTTTATATCACCTACCTAATTATAATATTTTATATTTAAAAATCTACACTATTTTTCTAATCTTTATTTATTTATTTAATAGCCAACATTACAGCATGTAACATTTTAGAAATACATAAAAAAAGGTTAAATTTTACAAGGTTACAATTATAGCCTATTATTACAAGGTTAGACATATTAAAATTTATAAGTACAAAAAAAAATACGAGTAATTAAAAAAAATGATAACAATATATTAATATACCGCCTTAATAAAAATATTAAGGCGGTATAAAGATAATGTGTATTAATTTTTTTCAGGTTCAAGAGAAATCTCTAGATGAATTTAGCTTCCTAATATTTTCACATGTAACTTCAAAACACAGCGGAGACTATACCTGTGTCGCCAGTAACTCCGCAGCTGAAGTCAATCACACTGCCAGACTAGCTGTCAAAGGTTATCAATCGCTTTGCAAACCAATTATTTATTTATTCAAAATTTTCTTTTTAGTGACATTATTTTTATGCAATTTTCAGTGGCTCCTTCGTGGGTGTATGAGCCACAAGATGTATCTGCTTTGTTAGGTGCTCAGATATTGGCACATTGCGCTACGAGAGGATACCCTGAGCCGAGGGTCAGTTGGTTAAAAGGACAAGGTATGTTTTGGTATCTATAATCCTATATATATAGATGTTAGTGATAACACAAGATCTAAATTGTCTGAGACACACTTTCCCTATCGCATCAGGATCGGGTGTGGGTGATTTTAGACCAGTTTCGAATATGGACCTCCAATTCTCTGTTCTTCCGAACGGCTCCTTGAGCATCTCACCTGCTGCTCATCACCACGAGGGTCAATACATGTGCAGGTCAGAAAATGGAATTGGGAGAGGATTATCCAAGATTATCGCCATCTCAGTTAATGGTAAATTTTATATATATGCTTCCTTAACAAATTACATGATGTTTTTTTCCGAAAGGTCATTAAAGGATTTGGGCTTTTCAGAACCTGCTCATTTTGAATTTTCGTCTCGCAACATGACAGTGAAGAGAACCGCTCAGGCAACATTGCAGTGCGACGCCCGCGGAGATCCTCCCATACAACTGCAGTGGACGCACAACATGAAAAGGGTAGACCTGACCACTTATAGGTATACCACTTTTTTCAAAACGTCATCTGTTAAATGTTCATAATATGCTAAACTATTAAGGCTCGAGTTCACCAACAGACGGTTATTTTTAAATAGCTGTTTAAAATTTAAACAGCCGTTTAATAATATTTTGTTAAACGCCCTAAACATCAGATTAACTTAATGATTAACTTAACTTAATGATTAATCTGATGTTCAGGACGTTTAACCCGCAGTTTAACAATTAACAGGTTAACAACGAAATATTATTAAACGGCTGTTTAAATTTTAAACAGCTATTTAAAAATAACCGTCTGTTGGTGAACTCGAGCCTAAATAAGTTTAACCTTCCATTTTTAAAATCAACAAGATTTCTAATATCATTGTTTACAGCGCATAAGTAAGCAATACCTTGTTGTTAATTTATACACTAACTAATTTACAAGTATTCATATTTATAACTTACCTCGTTCACCTGCATCTAGACAGATCTAGACCTTACCTGATCGTAACAAATAATTACCTATTATCCCCGTTTCCAGGGTGTCAGTATCTGAAAAGCGGTCGGAGAGCGGAGTCAGCTCTCAGTTGAATATAGCGCACGCAGAGCGTCATGACTCCGGCGTGTATCGGTGCCGTGCTGAAAATGCCTACGGACGAGACGAACTGCTAATATACTTAGCCGTTCAAGGTATTCCTTTTATTACCTATAAATGTCTTATATTGCTTTAATTAGAGTTATTTTTTTCATCTATCTGTAAATTCTTTGCTTATGATTTTTTACCAGATGAAGTAATTCCTATTTGAATGCGTTGTATGAGAGAGTTTAGACTGCCTGGGAATACTTGCAATAGGCAACTGGAGAATTTTGTCTCCATTTCTGAAGATAATTATATAGGAAATATATTTTTGGATTCCAGAATTCCCCGAGGCACCTCGAGGTGTTCAGGTGTTACGGCGTGAAGGTCGAGGAGCCACCATCGTCTGGCACCGAGGATACGACGGCAATGCTCGCGTGCGACTGTACCGGCTGCAGTACCGAGTTGTTGGCGAAAGGCATCGGCCCGAGAGGGACGACTGGACGGACGCTCCCACCAGAGATGTGCCTGTAAACTCGCTCAAAGAAAGGTTTGTTACTCATTAAAACTGCTGAAAATACAAACAGCTTCGTTGGTCTACTGTAACGACCAATTTCATTGCAGACTGGACACAATGGAGCCTAATTCTGATGCAATACTTGAATATCGCATCGAAGGTCTACGACCTGCTACAGCATATGCTCTAAGGCTCGCCGCAGTGAACGACATTGGAGATAGCGAATATTCCGATTCTGTAATAGTACAAACGATGGAAGAAGGTATTTCGCTTCTTATGTTTGTAATGTTAGTTCATAATATTAGTCGTAGAGCGCCTAATGGTGGACATAGGCCTACCCCATAATTTTCCAATAGGACTCGATCCTAGATGGTCTTCAGTCCATCTTGTGTGTCCATCCTGAACCGATCAATCCATCAGTGAAATAATCATTATAGATCAACTCTACCCTTTGGATTGATGCATTTGTACGATCATAGCGCCATCGGAACCTCCACACAACGTGCAAGTGCAACCGACGGCACCCGGGGAACTGGCGGTGAAGTGGCAGCCGCCGCCGCAGGAGTCGTGGAACGGGGAGCTGCTGGGCTACGTAGTGGAGTGGCGCCAGGCTGGCGTCGACAACGGCTCTCGCGCCCTGTCTGCTCCCGGATGGAGCGCCACCTCGGCCCTTCTAGCGCCGCTGCGCCCCCACCAACACTACGCAGTTACCGTCAGAGCCTTCAACGCGGTCGGCGCAGGCCCGCCTTCGCCCACACTCACTGCCGCCACGCTCGAAGGAGGTTTGCCATAATATCTTAATAACACCTTAAACAATCTCTCTCTATCTTTCTCTCTTTCTCTGTCAAGAGCCGACTAGAACAGTTGCTCGACTAAGGCAATTACAGTCGACTCCCAGATGTTTCGTAACCACGACATCTTTATCAATTATTACAAAACAACTTAGGGTAGACGAACTAATTAAACAAACATGTCTGTCGACTTCGACTCAATGCCCTATGCTCTCGCCTTATACCCTTACTCTCTACCCTATCAGAAGCCGGACGTTGCTTGCATGGCCACGTACCGTCAAGTGGACCCATCTGATTTATCTATTGTGCACACAGTGCCAGAAGCCTCGCCACAACGTGTCCGTTGCGAACCGCTGTCAGCGCAGTCAATACGCGTGTGGTGGGATCCACCGCCGCCTGCGATGCGAGGGGGAGTCTTGCTAGGATATGAATTGCTTTATGAGGTAAATTGTGGATATGTCTTCAGACACACTTCTCTGACACGTTTCTTGTATTACGTGTGCGTTATATTTCAGCCAATAGACGACCTGGAGGGTCAAGTGGAGATGCGTCGTTCAGGAAGCATGGAGACTGTGTTGCAGTCCCTACAACGGGCAGCGAACTACTCCATAGCCATCAGAGCGCGCACTGCGGCCGGCGCCGGTCCTCCCTCCTCACCCGTCTACTGCGCTACACACGAAGACAGTACGCGCTTTTATTATTCGCTTAGATTTTTAGCACTTTAAGTCACTTCAAGTTGTTGTCATTAGTTCCAGGAGCACCGGCCGACATAAAAGCACTTGCCAACTCTGAAGACACAGTGATCGTGAGCTGGCTTCCTCCGCTTCAAAGAAACGGAAAGATCAAACATTACACTGTGTACAGTAGACCACAAAGGTTAGTCCGTGATTTCAGTTTCATGTAGCGGATAGACTAAAAGCTCATTTACTGTATTAAGACTCAGTTGAGTCGTGCATTGGCGCCCTGATTATGTAGGAATCTAAAAGTCACATATTATACAAAAAAACTCGATAACTCGTTGTATGTAGCACTTGTTTATTATGTTATAGGACAGGTCAACACTCCCAATTGATGGTGCTACACAAGGACGACGAGGAGGAGTTCCACGTGGAAATCCGAGGCTTGCAGGAACACCAAGTGTATGAGTTCTGGGTTACAGCGGCGACCGCTTCGGGTGAAGGGGAGATGAGTGCTATAGTGGCTAGAAAACCCAACTCTAGAGGTTAGTTAAACGGTTTTAAGATATTTGATATATTGTACATTAATAATATTTATTCGCAAGAATACAAATCAAGATGTTGTAAAATATAATTTCCAGTACTATGAATATTCTACCCAATAGAGGAAGGCAACATTTTGAATATGCAATTTAATTTTTTTTTGTTTTATTACAAAAGCAAATGACACTTCGTGTATTTGTGACGTAGCACCGGCGAAGATATCGTCGTTCGGACGGCGCGTGCAGGCGGCGTCGGGAGCGAGGTTGCGTCTCAAGTGCGTGGCCGCAGGCTCCCCCCCTCCCCTCGTGGCGTGGACGCGACGCCGGCCTGCGCCCCCCTTACCCGCCGACACTCGCCTGGCTTTACAGGAGCACTACCTCATCATACTGAGTGAGTAGCGCTTCTCTAAATGCACGTCTTATTTCCTGTCAATCAGATTATGTACATAATATGTTAGATATTATTTAATTATTTATTTAGATTACATAAATTTAAAAAATATATATTATAGATTATATACAAATAAGCCTAAAGATTCATAAAAATTATAATTTTTACATTTATTTATTAATTTAAAAAAAATATAATAATAATAAGAAAAAGAAAAAGAATGAAATATTCTATAAGTGATAAAATTATTTTTTCAAAAGTAATTCGCTAATTTTCCTTTTATAAGAATTCAAATTGTTGTTAAATATGTGAATATCATTCAGAATCTTATTTTAGTGATACTTAGAACGATGAAAGAAGGAATTTTTACAATGATTAGTTCTACAATAGGGAATATGAAATGTATCACTTGATCTTGTTCTGAGTTTTAATACATTGAAGTGAATACATTCTAAAAGTGAAGAAGGATCGATGTGATTATTTATTATATCCAACTGTTTTCACGTTTCTACTCTATTTTATGTGGTATGTTCAATACACGGGTTAGACCGAATAAATTATGGGAAAATTTGACAGATGTTGAGCGCAGTGTATCGGATAACTATACATGCACCGCGCGTAATCCATGGGGAGAGGAACGTGCCACGTGGGAGGTTCACGCTCTCTCGCCGCCAGCGAGGCCACGCCTCACGCTCAGCGGAACCACCGCGTCCAGGCTTCAGCTCCTCTGGGAGCCACCGCTATCCGGGGGAATCGCTTTACACAGTACGTATCCTCCACTGTGTTTAATATATGGAGCGAAGGTAGGAAAGGCTCCAGTAATGACTCATCCCGACTGGGCTAGTAGCTCTCATTCTTATACAAAATTTCTGTAGGAGATTCAAGAGCACTCTTAATCATTTCAATGACAGAAACGCACTCTTTACAATATTATTAATTAACGATTTTACAATATTATCAATTGCATACATATAGTACTAACTTTTAGAAATTTTTAACAGTTGCTAGTTGCCATTGTATGCATATGTCTTTAATTTTTGAACTTGATGTTTACTAAAATAATTATTGTAGGCTACTTGGTCGAGTACCGGCGAGTGGACGAAGACAGGTGGCAGTCTACTCGACTGCCAGCTGACTCTCGCTCACACACCCTCGAAAGGCTGTCGTGTGGGGCCACGTACAGAGTTCGGCTGACTGCCTTCAACTCCGTTGGAGCCTCTCCACCGAGCGAACAGCTTGTCGTGTCTACCAAGGGAGGACGTAAGTGGAAAATCTTAACTATGAAGCACCTGCACAATTTAACGATTTCTATAATATTTTTATATATATAGAAATCGTTCGGAATTCGGACTGACGGTCAATTAATTGGATATATACTGATTACTGTTACCTATGACACAGTTCTGCAACATAAGGAGTTAAAAAATTGAACATACTGCTCGCTTGGTTAATTGAATTATTTAAGAGAGTTGTTCGTGCTCAGATATATATTTTTTTAAAATATATTAGAATATCGACAAATTTACATAAATTGTGACTTCTACAATTAAAACTTTAACAGAAAACCGCATTGCTCGTAGTTCCATAAAATACGTGATTATTTTTAATAAGTAATAACCATGCATATCGTTACGAACCGATGATAGATTAATTAATTTAATTGCGTTTGATGATCTAAAAACACTTGTAACAGTTTAAGTAAATATATGTACTTATAAATAAATAAGGACGTCTCTGACACAGTGATTATTCCATCAAAGAAACATAACCACCTCCTTCCCAGACCTTACACCCGCCAATAGACAATATATAACTAATAATTATAAAATTTTTATATCATTGCTATAACTTTTAGCATCAAAATCGGCACCAGAGAAGGATCTCATAACAACGAATAGTAGTTGCGTTCGTCTGAACCTGTTGACTTGGGACAGCAACGGATGCCCTCTGAATCAGTTCCACATATCCGTGAGGAGCTTCGAGGAGTCCGAGTGGAGGTCGGAACTGGTGTCGCCAGCGGCGCAGCCGGCCATCGTTTGTGGCTTAAATGTGGCTACCTGGTACCATTTGAAGGTTGTGGCTACTAGTGCAGCGGGAACCACTACTGCCACTTATTACTTCTCCACGTTGACAGAAGAAGGCGGTGAGCTTCGTACTAATTTATTTTTCTGTAATTATTTAACGTGAATTCGCATAATACACAGTCATGTTTAAAAATGTCTACATTCATATAAATAAATATATTCACACATTCCACACAGCACCATCTAGTTCCACATTAAGCAACTAATGCTTGTATATGGATACTAGACAGTTGATATACTGCATAGATTACTTTTTTTTTTTGTAAATACATACATATTATAAATACAAAACATCCATGACTCAGGTACA
Source organism: Synanthedon myopaeformis (assembly GCA_944738685.1). NCBI lineage: Eukaryota > Metazoa > Arthropoda > Insecta > Lepidoptera > Sesiidae > Synanthedon > Synanthedon myopaeformis. Next base: position 335,031 of record OX122914.1, read on the forward strand.
AAGGTAAAATGTTTGACACATAAACATTTGCCCCTAGCGGGATTCGAACCCGCGACCGTTTGGTTAACAGCTAGGGTTACTAGCCACTAGACCAAACGTGTCGTCAAAGCTACGTACCAGTTACCATAAAATATACGTTTCTACTTGGCAAGGACATAATATAAAATTTGGTAGTATGGTTTATTTACTGTAAGTGTTGACGACCTTTTTTATACCACTGGCTTTTTTTATATTCTAATTGTCAATTTTTATAATTTTTTACAGTTTTTGTCATTAGCGTAAGATTTTCGGACAAAATACATTCGTCTTGACCTAAAACCATTCTTTTCTCTTCCTCCGCCAATATTTAGCCTTTAACAGTAAGCTTTAATCGTAATAACCAAATCAAAAGCTAGAATGTGAAATGAAGTTTCTTGTTAAAATGAAATTTCAGAACGCATTCCAGCACCAGCTTACTTTCCGCCAGGAAGCGAAGACAACGAACGAACAACGACTGTGTTAGCTGCCTCTGGCTTCGCCATCGTGACCACACTATTGTTACTTGCTGTAATAGCCTGGAAAAAGAGGTTAGTTCTTGTACCGAAATCAGTCTCGAATGCTGAAACCGTAATCTATGCTCAAAGTTATTTGTCACGTTTCAGCGTTTCAAATTCGTGCTTCAAGAAAGGTTATGTTCAAGGAGATATTTCTGAAGAAGAAGACAAGTCTCTTGAGAAGCGAGACAATCGCAGAAACTGTCAACAAGTGTATACGTCATCACCGATCAAACATCCAGTTAGCAAGAAAGAACAACAAGGTACAAGAATTTTATGATAAAAATCTGTAGGTAGTTGTCAGTTACAAGTACTAAAACAGTGTTAATGCGTTAACTTAGTAAGATCAAGGATTACGGTGCTCCTCTGTAAGATGGTGATTATGACTGTTGTATGATTTCAGAGATGTACGAGATAAGTCCGTACGCGACGTTCAGCATGTCGGGTGGCGCGGGGGGAGCGGGGGGCGCGGTGTCGGAGGAGGGGGCGTGCGGGGGAGGGACGCTGCGCACCTTCGGCCGCGCTGAGCCCGCGCCTCTGGCCGCTGCGCCGCCTCGACTCGCAGCTGCCAATGCAGGTTTCTTAACTCGCTTGATAACGGCAGTGAACAGTTCCGCCGCCCAATTCTGGCGATATTCCCCTCGCGTTCAGTGTTGTACGCGGCCCGCCTCAACCTCTAGTCGATAATATTCTCAATCTGTACTGTATAAACTAGTGTTAGTAAAATGAGTGTGTCGTATTCCAGAGGAGTACACGCTGTCCCGCGCCATGACGCTCATGGTGAGGCGCGAGGAGTCGGACTCGGACTCGAGCGGGTCACCGTGCGCTGAGTGCACGTCGAGCGTGTCGTACCGGATGCCGCTGGCGCCCGCCAAGCCTGACGAGGCTGAGGCGCGCTCTCTGTCGGCGCGGCCGCACGACAAGGCGCGCCGACGCCCTAGGCGGATTCACACGCCCACTGGCGCCAGGTGAATTACTATCACCACGCCATCTCTTATGAAAAGGAAAAATTCACCTCCAATACTTAACATTTCAAGACTTGTGTCCTTACTGAATAACTTAGTTCACGTGAATTACGCTAGATGGAGTGAACATACTATCCAACATTGAGTCCACTGTCTGTTGAAGTATTTGATTGATTTTATATATATATTTTTTTTAGGTATCAACAACGCCAAGAGCAAGAGAGGAGAGATTTCACGATACACGTGTAAATTATAATTAAAACTGGAAGACAATAAAGACTGCTACAAGCGAAATAAAACTCTAGCAATTATGGCGTTAATTAGATTAACTATAATAGGCAATTTAGAATGCAAAGCCGGCACATGTGCTCGATTCGTATGAAAAATCATGATATTTTAGATATATTAGTTAATTGCCAAAGACGAGCACGTGTGGCGTTGGCCATTATAATTTGTGAAACCTTTTGTAAATTTAATATTAAAGTTGTCGGGGCCTATTTGGAAACTGTCGATCGATGATAAATTCTAAAATGTCACAACTCTAAATAGTTAATTTTTAGATTAAAATTGTCAAATTTCATATCAATAGTCAAGTTGAATCCTATCCGTGTAATAAGCAATAGTTCAAGTTAAATTCTACATACTCAATAAATACCGAAGTGTTTTCAATCATTTTAATATTATATATGTCAACTTGCTTTACAGAATTTTCATACTAACATAACATAAAAATTATTTATTTTACCGAACAATACTAATGATAAATAAATAAATATCTTCACACATTCCACACACCACCATCTAGACAGTTGATATATTATACATAGATTACTTTTTTTTTTGTAAATACATACATATTATAAATACATAAACATCTGAAATCCATAAAATGTTAACACATAAACATTTGCCCCTAGCGGGATTCGAACCCGCGACCGTTTGGTTAACAGCTAGGTTCACTAGCCACTAGACCAAACATGTTGTCAAATTATTGGTACTATTTGGTAACATCTAAAATCCATAAAATGTTGTTGAAAATTTTGGACAGCAAGTGACATTGTACGAGTAATGAACATTCCAACACTGCCATTTTACTGCTTTGTAGGAGAAACATCCAAAAACACCTACCGATACTAAAATACAATTAGGCCAATTACGATTCAGGTGTCAGTTAGTAATAATGTTTAAGGAATACTTTACCATGTTATATGGTGATTAAAATTATCTGTTTATAGATAAAAATTATGTTCGTTATTACAACTAAGTACTGTCACTGCCTGTTTTCTATTGTAAATATTTTAAATAAAGCGACAAAACCTTTAAGTGTTTATATTATTTTTGGTTTAGTACCCTATTGTGACTATTGAGACTAACTATACTTCTACATATATTTGAAGGAATGTTTTTTAAAGTGCTATATCAAAAAAGAATAAATCATAAGACTTCATCGTATAATTATTATTATGTTAAGTTAAATGACTTTTGGACTCCTTTCAGCTTTGAAAATATTAAAGGCCGATACTAAAGCGTCTACTTAACTTTAATGATGACCAACAATGCCAATTATAGTACTTTGAGGCAATGTGATGACTCGAGAAGAAGTCTTCACTCCTTTCCACATCTGGATCCACATTTCTGGATTGTCGTACACAGTTAAACTATAAATGAATGTAGTTACTAACGCTTCTAATAACTGTTTCTACAGAAAACAAATATATGAAAAGCCTATTTGTTTTTAACAATAACTTATCACAAATAAATGGTGTTCAAAATTACACACTGGTAATGGAATGACCTTAATATATGAAAAGCCTATTTGTTTTTAACAATTACTACACCAATTTTTTTTTCCTAGGCGAATTGTTTAAGTTTGAAACGTTTGCTGTAGAGAGCTGCTGGGTACTGGCGATATATAGACATAATATGATGATACTTTTCGTCCATGTTAACACATAAACATTTGCCCCTAGCGGGATTCGAACCCGCGACCGTTTGGTTAACAGCTAGGGTTACTAGCCACTAGACCAAACGTGTCGTCAAACCTAACCTAAATAAATTCAATTGGTTCGTATTTTTTGAACATATTACGTGCCTAGCAATAAGATTTATTATAAAATGAGAACAGTAAGAAACAGTTATTTAAAAATAAAAACACGAAGAAAAGACTGCCTGACTACGAAGGTTGTTGTATGTAATTTTATTGCATGGAACAATTAGTCTACATTGATTGTTTACTTGATCTCTAAACATTTTTTTAAATATACTAAACTAGCTGATGCTCGCGACTTCGTCCGCGTTGAACTATAAAAGGTACCCTATGTCCTTTCTGGTGTACCAGACAACGTGTATGCAAAATTTCATGGCGATCGGTTCACTAGTTTTTGCGTGAAAGAGTCACAAACATCCATACATCCAAACATACTTTCGCATTTATAATATTAGTACGGATTAAAAGATCATAATAGTTATTTTAAATCTAAAAAATGACAAAAATGTTAACCAACCGCTCAATTAAGGCTGTGTCAGTTTGAATCGACACCATTTTCACTGTCAAAGTGTCGAACTGCACTCCGTTCCGTGAGCCTGTCAAAAATGTCATCTGCATGTGTGTCTGTATATGCGTCGATTTCGCTATATATATATATACTCGTAAGTAAAGTTTTCTATGATAAAATCAAAGTGAAACATTTTTTTTTTATTTATTTATTTAGATTACATACAGCCATGAATTTAAAAAAATATATATTATATATAGATTATGTACAAATAGGCCTAAAGAATCATAAAAATCACATTTTGTTACACTGTACCTCAATGTAATTATGTAATGTATAAATAAATATAGATCACTAGCTGATGCCCGCGACTTCGTCCGCGTTGAACGATGAAAGGTACCCTATGTCCTTTCTGGTGCTTAACTACCATAAATCCATTTAGCCAAACATACTTTCGCATTTAAAATATTAGTACGGATATTAATTATATATCTATTAAGACTGCCTAAAACCTAATCTATCCTTACATATTATAAAACAAAGTCCTCCGCCGCTTCTGTCTGTCTGCATGTTCGCGATAAACTCAAAAACTGCTGCACCGATTTTCATGATATTTTCTCCAATGGATAGAGTGGTTCTCGAAGAACGTTTCAGTTAGTATATAATTTTCACGCGGGCAAAGTCGCGGGCACCAGCTAGTATAATATAAAAGGCGACGTATGTCTCCTATATACTCCAAAACCGCTGAACAGATTTTGATGAAACATTCAGACAATCTTCAGATTAGTCCAGCGGGTGTTAATGTGACGTTTGGTAGCGATCGGACGCGGACGAAGTCGCGGGCATATACTAGTTTACCATAAAAGAAAACTGCCATAAACTGTATCTGCTGTTTTGGAGTAAATAGGAGACATACATACACACATCGCCTTTTATATTATACTAGCCGGTGCCCGCGACTTTGCCCGCGTTATAATTATATACTAACTAAGGCTCGAGTTCACCAACAGACGGTTAGTTTTTAAACAGTTGTTTAAAATTTAAACAGTTGTTTAATAATATTTTGTTGTTCATCATCGCTAAACTGCGGGTTAAACGCCCTAAACATCTGATTAACTTAAACGACGTATTATGCATCGTTTAAGCCTCGGTTACATGCATTCGTCTCTGCTGGACGGACGACCCTGATAAGAAAGAAACAATTATCAAGTGGAGTATGGGTATAGATTTTTAAATAAGGGTAATTTTATAAGATATTTGAAAATTAAAGTACTGGTTACTTAATGCCCGTTTAGTACAATGTTGGTGAACTCTAGCCTAAAACGTTCTATGAGAACCACTCTACCATTGGTGAAAACAGAATTTGCTGTCTATGGCAGTTTCCTTTTATGGTAAATTAGGTTTTCGTAAACCGAATAAGCGATTTGTAATGGTTCAAATCGCTTATTAGACAGCGGAATGCCTGTTTGAGGCAGCTTTTCATTTTGCTAATATAACCTTCCAGCGCTAGGAAAGAAGTATATAGGGTACGCCGAGGTTCTGACAGGGAGCGTTGGCTTCCCCGCGCTGGATAGCCGTGGCGGGGCATCGAAGTCGTGTCATAACGTCCCCACGACCCCGCCCATCAACGGCCGCGCTAGAAAGAAAGTCGTTGGGTTTTAGCCGGTAGAAATCCGGCATAACCCCGCAGTGTCCCCTACACTGCCGGGTATCCAAGAGGATTTCCCAACGTTAAAAAAAAAAAAAAAAAAAAAAAAAAAAAAGGAAAGAAGTATATACCTACACTATGCCAAATGCATAAATCTGTACTCGGAGGTTAATTCCTGTGACTGTGAAATTTATCATTTAATCGCATTCGCTCTCTCCCAATTAGTGTCTCAATCTGAAAGCATAGCACTGTCACTGTAGGACGTGAAACACATATTCTGTACACTAATTGGTATTATTATTTTAGCAATATTTGATTTGAAATTTGATGTATTTACTGTTACTTCGGTGGTATTTCCACTATATGGTAACCTTGAACTGATGCTGCAACATCAAATTGTCTGCGGGAACTCCTAGGCAACTTTGTAGGTACATAAATGATATGCTTGGATATTTTTATCTTTGTAATATATTTCCGATAGATAAATAGTACAGAGAAGTTCCGGAAAGGACAATAAAAAATTAAAAATAATTACTATTTAAATGTTTATTTTATTAAACAAGGTTTCCAACGAGGCAGACTTAAAAAAATATCGCAATTTTCAAACTAAGCAGCACTTGGCGGATGCCGCCGCAATTATAGCAAGCACAACCTGCAGCAGTAAAAGCTCTAAACAACATCCAATGTACTAAACCTAAGTGCCTCTTTCACCAACTACAAGTAAAGTGTTGATTAGTTAATTTTAGAAATAATTTTATGTTTTATTAAATTATGCATTCGGTTTACTGCATCCTTCGATAGGCGAATTTTTTTTTAAATATTTTCTTTTTAATGTTTGGGACTTTTACCGTACAAACAAAGGTATATCATCTCCTTCATTCCCGGTTACCGGTGACTTTAAATGGCGGTTAGCCTACTTGACACGTGATGAAAGAGGCCCTATATCTAATGTTTAAGTCAATGCAAATTGTTATAAAAGTTTAAATAAGTCATACGACTTGCCTGGGCCAATTTGGTACACAATCATTCAAGTTATATGCATAGAGTCGTATCTTCTGATAACTTTGACACGAACGTGTGATAGGATCAGAAAATACGAGCGGCGTCATTCCATCTAGCACCTTATCGGTGGCCACTACTACCAGTAGGGGTGTTTATTGACAAAAATAAAAGCCTGCGTTTTTTTTTAAATAATAAAGCCATCTTACGGCCACCGGCACTCAGTTATTGGACCACATATTCGAACGAATGTTAATTGTGTTATTGATTTTTGTAGATATTGTATAATTATTAAAAAAAAAATACGTGTCTTCAAAACAAAAAGCCCATTGCTCTGCATCATTTTGATTTGTATGACGTTGTACAATTTTACATCAATAAATTGGTGTACATATAATATGTACAAATACTGCCTGAATGATTTGTAATACATTTGTAAGGAAATACTTGAAGGATCGTAAGGATTGTGTTAACATTTTGAAGGTCAATTGTAAATATTATTTAAGATTCTCAACCTCTTCCAAGAAAGCTTTCAAGAAAGCTGCAAGCACATCAGATAATAATCGAAATCGTTCTTCTGAGACATTTCCATTTGGAAACAAATAGAAAAATCAGCCATATACGAGTATGAGTAGGTTTTTTATGCCTTCAAACATAGCTTATTTACACATTTTTAATTACACAAAAGTTCTGAAAATAATGTTTTAAATTGTTTTTTTTTTATAATATTTTCGCTGATTTTCCCAGGAGTGAGGTCCCTCAGGTAAAATATGTCATATAACCGGTGTATGTTTCATGTACTTAGTTACTTCCGCTGAAACTGTGTAATTTTATTACGAAAAATACTTTTCTATCGGAAAATATTTTCAATATTTATGAAAATATTTTTCATACTCATTTACACACTTTATTGAAAGTAGCTTTATTAGTCACTGTGATCCAGGTTAAGTATACGATCAATGTTTTATACTCTTGGTATGGGTTGAGAATAATGCGGTGACCTCACTCCGAACTATAAAATTTTACAAGTCAGATGCTTTTGTTCGGATCTACTTTACCGTAATTTCCGGTTTAAATCCGATAGAAGCCTTCGTTCTAGCCGATGACTTCGCCTTGCAACTACATAGGCACATTTATTAAATTAGATAGATCCACTCAGAGAGATTTTATTATAACTACATGTTATTTTTGTGTTAATATTACTAAATTAAACTTTTATAACTTTGATATTGCGTAAGTATAAAAAATATAATTATTATGATCCCATATTATTATTATTATTATGACGACTCGTTTGGTCTAGTGGCTAGTAATCCTAGCTGTTAACCAAACGGTCGCGGGTTCGAATCCCGCTAGGGGGCTAATGTTTTTGTGTTAACATTTTACCTATGCACCTGAGTCATGGATGTTTTGTATTTATAATATGTATGTATTTACAAAAAAAAGTAATCTATGTATTATATCAACTGTCTGGTATCCATAATACAAGCATTAGTTGCTTACTGTGGAACTAGATGGCGCTGTGTGGAATGTGTGAAGATATTTATTATTATTATTTATTATTTTTATTTATTATTATATTTTCTTATGACATCAGAATATATCTCAGTGGCATCATAATTCAAATTGCACAAATATAATTAGTTCATGGTTAGTCAATTTTTAGATGTGCTAGGGAAGTATAGTGCGAGCTGGTAAATTACCATATAACCTAAAAGTTCTATGGTTTTTTTTTTTGGGTCAACACAACTCATTGGAACTGATTTGTTGATCTTGTAAAATCTTTAAATAGATTAATATTTAGAAAAAGAGTGGTCTAACGATGACATTATCTAAAAGAGTTTTCATTTTGATTGAACATTTACAAAGAAGGGATGCATTCGTTAGACACTTGGCCTCTTTCACCATGCGTCAAGTAGTCTAACCGCCATTTAAAGTCACCGGTAACCGGGAATAAAGGAGATGATATACCTTTGTTTGTACGGTAAAAGTCCAAAACATTAAAAAGAAAATAATTAAAAAAATCGCCTATCGAAGGATGCAGTAAACCGAGTGCATAATTTAATAAAACATAAAATTATTTCTAAAAGTAATATTACTTGTAGTTGGTGAAAGAGGCCCTCACTGTTAAACTGTGATAAGTTTTTTAAAGTTTAAAAATTTCACGTGGTAAATATGTTGAGACTGTAATTTAAAAATTACAGTATCGACATATTTATTAGCACGTTCTAGCTAAATATTTCAGAATGTGAAATATTATAAAATTAGCATTCAATTCTGAGTTTATTTTAACTCTAATAAAATATCAAATATTAACGACGACCAAATTTAATTTTTACTAAATTATGATAATAAACATTTTTAATAACAACATCTTATAAGGAAAAAAAAAATTCCATTCTTTCTTTAAGAATCAGGTCATTGTAATTAATTTATGACTGAAAACGATATGTCATTTTTTTAAGATGTAGGTAAATCATATCACAATATAGTTCAGTGTGGGTATCGCAAGTGACATTCATTTAGATAGTTCATATGGCATGACACGAGCTGCCTATTTATATGGAAGTCAATGCACAAACAGAAATGGACTTTGTGTTCAGGGAATAAGGTTCAAAAGGAGCACAATTAAAATGTGCTTCTCAAAGAGGCGCATGTTATCCAAATGGGTTTTGGCAAAGAGAAGAACTTATTTGTTGGTAGCACAAATAACATTGTAATGTTATACGAAATAACTCTTGGGAAGCTAGACTTAAGATTTATGCGTAACCTCAAGATAAATAGAAAAGTTTTTATTAAATTGTTATAATTTTAACTAATTATATAATCAACTTAATTAATATTTCTTCAGTAATCCTATGTTAGTCACTATCCAAATTTATTATAGTTTAAAACTTGTCATACAGTTTAAATCTTCAAAGTAACTTCACAATTCAATGATTGGCGTATAAAAACTTAACAAACGACCAGCCATACAGAGTTATTTTAAATTGATAAGTATAAAATATAGAAAATTGATTTCTTTACTGCGTCCAAGGCGCTACATTTAATTTTTTTTTTTGCGTGGCATTGACAGCTACATGAAAGGCACACGTGAGCACTTGTACATTAATTCCACCCACGCTCCCTTTACCTGTAAGAAGTGTCCTTTACCTTCCTCAAGTCCAAACTTCAAAGCCCGCCGTCTTCTTTGTGACTCGCCCTTCATTCGCGTCAAAGAGACATGGCTCTTCACGCTGAGAAAACAGAGTCTAAATTAAAATGAATTTCATTTTTCAATTGACATTCAGGGATTGTATCTTAGCGCATGCGCTAAGCCGAGGCGGCCATTTTAAGGGAAGTAAACTCGTACACAAATACTCGCACACATACAGACAGCTCACAGACGCAAATGTATCAACTTTCACGAACGATGCGGATGTTTGTGTACAGATTAGTGTGCCGCATGCATGTGTGCGTAGCTGGGATGCTGAATAAAGCCCCGTTTATACTGGCGGTGTGGGGTTTGATTGATAATTGTTCGATTGTTTATTTTGGTCCTGTTTTGGGATTAAGTTTGTAATACTCGTGAAACGGGGTTGAGTTAAGGAAAGTTTAACAAATTTTAGGTCACACCTAATTCGTTATACAAACAAAGTTTGTGACCGCTCCAATCATTTTATATTTTGATCATGGGCACTAAATATTTTGAGCATATAAATAAATTTTCATCCTCAACAAAAAAATAAAATGCTTTAAATTTAAGATCAATTTTAAATAACACTAAAATAATTTTGTGGCTTGTAAGTGGAAAGCCGTCTTTTTGTGTAGAGTATATATATATCAAAATATCGCTTTTGATATATACATTTTTAAATCAATTAGACTTTATCGCAGTGACCTTGAATTTTATCTGACTAAAAGCAAAAAAAATACTTTTAAAACGGACTGATAGCCCATTCTAATTCTTATCGAAACGTTTGTAAACTTCTTGATATATTATGAAGACATTACACTGAAAAGCGATGCAAAAAGTCTTCTTTTTTACAATGATTAGTAGTCTGCGGTGAAGTGAATGAAAAATATGAGGAGAGGCCATCTTTAAACAAAAAAGAACTTATTAGTATTTATTTATTTTTATGTTTTTTTTTTTTAAGTATTTAAGACCATTAATAATTAAGTTAAATTAAACATGTTAATACACATGTAATTTATAGTTTACAAATATTTAATTGCAATATGTTTGTGTACTAGGTATATCAAATATAATATATATAAATAAATTAATTATAACGAAATGAACACTTTCCTAAGAAATCACTGGAGACGAACCCCATCAACACGTCCATCCGGATTGGCGTTGAAAACGCGCCAATGTTAAAACATTTAGACAATTTATTATTGGTCCGTCTGCACAGATCCCAAGCTGTGACCTGACCTGGCTTCAGAACGGCACAGATTTAGTCAGGCTCGCGCCGCTGCCGCCGGCGGGTGTACCGCTTGCCAGCGATCCCTCTCCGTCGCTACTTCCCTCCCTATCGCGCAACGCACATCCGCCGCCCGTGCGACACGACCGACCAAAACGTGTGAAAAACTAGGTACGTCATTAAGGGTATTATGTGACCCGACAATTGCAGGGTTAAAGTCCCTACGAGTGTCGCTTAATTAATATTCCGGTGCCGCTTCGCTGCGTTCCGTTTCGCTATATTGTTTAAATCAAATTTTGGATATTTCACTGGTCAAACTGAGATGCTGTGAGGTTAGTTCTTCAATGCACACTGTGTAACTCAACACACAGTTACTAGTGGTAAGGGAGAGCACCAACTTTAACAAACAATACAATGAAAATTATATTCAAATTTGTCTAAATGATGCTTAAAACTAACTTAAAAGTACGAAAAGTTTTTTTTTAAATGTTATTATTTAATACAAGTTTTATACTTGTTTAAAAATTAGCGATGACGTTGTGAAATTTTAAGATCAAACGATTAATATTATAATTTATTACTAAAATGTGTTATCATTTCTTTAACATCGCAAAATTATAATTTAATAATTAAAGTTTAACTAATTTATAAAACGTTTAAGTGTCTAAGAGATCAAAGAGATATTTGCAATATCATAACTTTTTGCTGAACTTAAAGCTGTTTCTTAAAAGTACGGACTTGTTCACGCTACTGTAAATATCGTTTGAAGCTTTACGGCTACGAGGGATACTACGGCGTAGCATGTCTACGACATCCGTAGACATCATTATTTTCTTATAAGTTTATGTGGCGTATATTAACCACATAATAATATATTAACAAGCTAAGGCTAGCGCGTTTATGTTATGGAATTTTTTTTAACATTACATACTCTTTTTAAGTATAAATAGTTAGTTAAGTTATTAACGCAAATCTTTGTCTTTTTGTTCCTATAAAATTGGATTATTTGTCAAATATCATATTATATGAAACATAAATACATAATATTAATTAATTAAATATAATTAATTAATTTATGTAAAATATTTAATAATTATCTATATATTTTTATTTTACATACAGTTTTATTATAGATTGGAAAATGTGATCAGTAAATAGTTTCCTTAGTATCGAGAAGGCATTCTCCTGAGTCTGCATAATTGATCTCGGGCTCCAAGAGTGGCAGGTTGTCTGTCTTGATACAAATAGGATATATGGTTCGTGCCAATCGAATGTACACCTTCTTGTGAGGGCATAAGGCACTTGTAAAGGGAACTACGAGGCCGGCTGCAACGCAGGCTAAACAAATAGGCAACATTTCACGTGGAAATTGGGAGGGGGAAGAAAAAATCTTTCACTGGTTCTCCATTGAAGTAGTACCGAGCGTACTGAGTATAAAGGTCTTTGAACCCGACCTTTGTGAATCCGTCGAGCGAGTGAGACCAATTACCTAATAAAAAAGATTTTTGTTTCATTTGACGCAGCTATTCATATCAAATGAATAATTGAATAAAACACATGAACTACTAGTATTTGTCCACTGCTCGATATTCGAGCACAAGCATTTTGAAGGTGGAAAAAAATAACGTGTTTGAATTTTTTTTATTAATAACACTAAATCCAGTCAGTAGCTATATAAAAAAAGAAAATCGATTCACAAACAAACAAGGAAAAGCTATTATTATTAATGAACTGTTTTGTCTTTATTAATGAATAGATAACTAGCTTTTGCCCGCGACTTCATTCGCGCACCTTTTTTAGGTGTTAAAACATTTATTCAATCTTTATTGCTTTTTTTACAATATTTTGGTTTACATTTTTTACAATAACTCCCGTAATGTTATTTTAAAAAAGTCTTCTCCAATTTACTGTAATAGAGTGGACAGATTGGTCATTTTATTAATTACTGTAGAACGCAGTGTTATCTTTAATATTTAAATGTGTATAGCAAATATGAATTATTCTAAATATTATCTTCAAATAATATCAAATAATTTCAAATATTTAGTATTGCCCGTGCATAGCGCGTTTCGTACAAACCATTACAGTATGTGTTCTGTTGTGTTTCGGTGAGTGAGTGTATAAGTAATGTCAGAAGCCATTTCCCTATTCCCTCCTAATCCCTCTTCCTTAAATCTGTCTGAGGTTGGCAGCGGACTTACCATCAAGAGGACTTAGCTGCCTACAGCCTACTTGTCGGACATAATATTTAAAAAAAAAATTAAATACTTATTTTAATTACTCATAGACTGGAAGGACACAAAATATCAATTATATATCTGAGTTATATTATGTATTTTGGAAATACATACAGAGTGAATTAGAAATAGAAAAGCTAGCCTCGTGCATTATTGAATGTATACATTTGACGTGGCCCTCGTCTATCTCAAGAGGGTCGGAATAGGAAATGGCAAATGGCAGAACCGCTAATTAGTGGGAAGGAATATTCAATGTGGCAGAGTGATTTGTGCTTCAAGAGGTGAACCGTTTCTTCGGTCGTAGATCAATTTCATTTACATTTGTAAGAAATTGTTTATCCTTTCCCAATTAACACAAATCAAGAAGTTCTATCCGTGGAAATGCTAATCATTTCATTTTTAAATAAGTCATTCGCAACGAGTGTTTGGACCAAATGAAACGCTTCGCTTAACTATAATATGTATAAATAAAAATGAATCGTTAAAAGCATTGAATTGCTAAGCGCAAACTCGAGAACGGCTGGACCAATCCGGCTGTATCAACACCTTTTTTTTTTTCTAATATTCGTTGAAGACTGAGGAAAGTTCTTATGAAGAAAAATTATTGAATAAAATGCCAGGAAAATTGCATCGATGCTTAGTTGGGGTGGGTCGCTTGTTTTATGTAAAAAAAAAAAACTTTTCTATTATGGTCCTCTCCGGATTGCCCCAGGGATCACTGTTGGGACCCTTTTTTATTTTCAGTCTACAGTCTTCAGTCTTCTTGTCTCCTTTACGCTGATGATTTGAAACTGTTTGCGTCTATTAATAATCAAAATGACTGTGTTACTCTTCAGAGGGGTCTTGATGTTTTGGCCGATTGGTGTATGGCAAACAAGATCGCTCTGAATGTTGATAAATGTCAAATTATCAAAATTACATATAAATTTCACAGAATTGTAAGTAATTATTATATTCGGGATTTTGCATTGAGACGTGTATTTGTGATTGGAGATTTAGGCGTTCTCTTCGACGAAAAACTTACATTTAGACATCATTATGATTACATTGTCAGTAGATGCAACAAATTATTAGGCTTTGTCGTAAGGTCCACTAAGCAATTTAAAAAGCCTGCTTCGACTCTTTCCTTGTTTTGTGCTTTGGTGAGAAGTGTCCTCGAGTACTGCTGCCCAGTTTGGTCTCCCTTCTATGCTGTACACATTAATAGGATTGAGTCCCTGTAGAAAAGACTTCTTAAAAAAATTTCATATAGAAATGAACTGGGTCGTACACACCACAAATATACTGATCGCCTTCGGAGTCGAAGTTCGACGAAGGAGGTATGATATCGTTTGTCTTCATAAAATATTACACTCATCCTGGGATTGTCCGAATCTTCTCTCCGCGATTAAGATTAAAATTAAATACAGATCACGTTCACCACACTCTGGTCCCTTTTCCTTAGGTGGAAAGTGCTTTTTAGTCAATGCAATATTAGACACTGCTAGTTTTTTGTACGGTGGTTCGGAGAACCACCTTATAAATTTGTTACTCGTAAAAACAAGCTGGAAGTAAATTATTAAGACGCTTACCATGGGAGGGAGCGGTGAGAGCGGAGCTGTCATTTATCAACCCGCCTGCTTACTCGTGAAATGCTTCGCCATGCGGATTTGTGGGCGAGTGAATTTTTTTGACACCGATGATTTAGGGAGACGTCGTCGCTGGATTCTGTTACATATCGACATTAAAATGAATGACATCGACTTTATTCAACGAGAAACATCCTTAACGCACAAATTTAATAATATTATGACACTACTCGTTCTGTGAGCATCAGTTTTTAATTATGATATAAAACTCATGGAAATTTATACAATAATGGTATACTGAAATCTGACTGTGAAGCATGTGAAATAGCAGCCTGGATGATAACAGTTGAAACGTATATAAGGGATACCAGAGCTATTCTCCTTTTCTTCAGTGTTAAAGTGGATCTTTTGATAAAATGTTTTTATTTTCAGATTCCGTAAAGAAGTCGTTGAAGGACAAGCGGATAGAAGAGATGTGACATTCGATATAATAGTGATTCAAAATGTGCTCCTGGGTGATATCCAGCATTTTCATACTCTTCGCCATTGGTGAGTTACATTTATTTCCCACTACAATAACAGTATCATGGTCATGGTTTAAATCATCATCATCATCATCATCATCATCATCATCATCATCATCATCATCATCATCATCACCATCATCATCACCATCACTATCGTCATAATCATCAGCCTATGTCTTTCCACTATTGGTTATAGGCTTCTCCCAAAGTTCGCCACCACACACTGTCCTCTGGCTTTTGCATCCAACCGTAATAAAAGTAGAGGAAAAAAATTTGAAACATTATCAAAGTCGTGGAATGATTTTCGTTTTAATTTTATTTAAAAAGTTTCATAAACATTTGTTTTACATAAAATATGAAAGCAGGTTTCATGGACGCAGAGGCTCCAATTTACATATTAATTGACACGACATTTAAAAATCTCTGAAACCCTCACCCTTTGTACCTCAATAATAACAATTTTATAAAAGTAAAAAAATACTTGATTTTTTACTTTTATAAAGTAAGTATGGAAAGTCATTTAAAAAATTTCAATCGAATTCTTAGATTGGAAAGTAAAAGTTCTTTCTATAATATTTTTAATTATTGTAAGTGTCACTTTTCAAAAGTTTCTTAATTTTTATCATTAGAACTTATTTTAATTTCGTAAAAAAAGGCGAATTTAATAGTGCATAACTGATATATTTTCTATTCGTAATTAGTGGCTGAAATAATTTTCGAAATGATTCCTAGCTAATTTACTGTATCGTGGTTCATAAGCTGAATGTCACACTGTCCTGAGTATTATTTATTCGTAGCCTAGATCCTAGATCAAATAAATCTAGAATGAAACTCCACTTTAATAGACGACAAGCAGAGTAGTATTTAATTTAGCTGTGTGATCGATCGTGCGATCAATCTCCCGATAACATCCCTTTTACTCGACGAGTTGCACTCAAAATAAATTTAGTTTTTTTTCTATTCCATTAAAACCCGCGTATCCCTTTTACATTTGCTATTAATTTTTTTTTCTATATTCAAACTGTTTGGGAAAAACCTTAAGTGAGTGTAGACGATGAGTCAACTTCATTCAATACGAAAATAAAGTCGAACATTTACAAAGGTACATCTGAGCTAAAGGTTGTTTTTATATTGAAAGAAAATTAGGAATATTTTAGACATCATCATCCGTACTAGTCCATACTAATATTATAAATGCGAAAGTATATTTGGATGTATAGATGTTTGTAACTCTTTCACGCAAAAACTACTGAACCGATCACCATGAAATTTTGCATACACGTTGTCTGAGACACCAGAAAGGACATACGGTACCTTTCATCTTTCAACGCGGACGAAGTCGCGAGCACCAGCTAGTCTGTACATAATTACAATTAAATAGTAAGCGAGCCGTATCTATACATTAAATATTTTTTCAAAAGAAAAATTTGTACACGTTGTTAACGAGGTCAAAAAAATAGTTTTTAGAATTATCATCTGTTTGACTGTGCTTTTAAATGCGGTTTTCACTTATACATTATACTAAGTTTCCAGTAACATTTAGTCTTTGTGTCATTTCAATCGGATTACAAAAAAAAAATTAAGTACACGCGTACGAAGTCGCGGACACAGCTAGTCAAAAATAAACTTGTCATTGCTGATTAGATTTTTCACTAGTACGAGTAAGTTAGCTTTTTGTTGATGGACTTACAACAGTCTCATTAGTTGAGTTTTATTCGTTTCTTGTTTATATGCTAATTATTTTTGCGTGCATTTTAACTTGAGTAGTTTTTCGTGAAAACATTTAGAACCGTACGGTTGGAGTGTTTACGTTTCATTTTGGTTTGCACATTAATATCAACACAACAATGGAGACTGAAAAGTTTTCGGACAAGAATTTTCTCGTCCTTTGTTTCTTAAGAGTCTTAAGAGTAATATTTTAACTAGTATTCCTTTAAAAAAAAATACACAAGCGTAATTTATTTTCTTTTCCTTTTAAGTTGATTTCGTGAGACAACATTTTTTGCTTAAATTTTTATAAAAGAATCGTTCCGAGTATCGCGAAAAGGAAAATGTATTGTGGGTTTGTTTGGTTTTCTGGTATACTTCGTCTAATACATTTGACGTGGATATTTGCTTCCATAGTGGAAGGCAATTCAGAAAAGGGAAGATTTAAAAAATCGGGGAATACGTTTTGATCAATATCTAAAAATGTAATTACATATTAAGTACTCATTACGTAAACATTTTCAAGGAAAACACGCGTCCCTAACTCCACGATACAGCCGTACGCCAATTTTTTTACATTTGACAGCTTGAGTATTAATTAATCAAATTAGTGATCCTATTTACTATGGCTTAATTTAATTTTGTCGTTTTATTTTATACTAGCTGGTGCCCGCGACTTCGTCCGCGTTGAATCATGAAAGGTACCCTATGTCTTTTCTGGTGTCCCAGACAACGTGTATGCAAAATTTCATAGTGATCGGTTCAGTAGTTTTTGCGTGAAAGAGTTACAAACATACATACATCCAAATATACTAACGCATTTATAATATTGATACGGACAGATTGTTTTGTGAACATACTCAGATGTTTAAATTAGTATAATTTATATATATTAAAATAAACAATTTATGCATATCAATATCACGGTTATTATTTGACTAATTTAGTTTCTAAAGTCATCATCGTCACCATCTCAGCCGCAGAACGTCCTCTGCTGGACATAGGTCTTCCCCATAATTTCTCAAACAGCCTGGATCCACCGTCGACCCGCAGGCTTCATCAGGTCGTCTGTACACCGTCCTAGACTGCGTTTGCTGGTCCGTGGCCTAGAACCTTCTGGCCCCAGCGGCCATCGGCTCTCTTATCACAGCAACGTTAGCTTCTTACCACATGCCAGCTTGTTAAACCATCCGCCCCCTTTTATCACAAAAGAAAATATATAATGTAATATCGTTAAAGTTGCAAAACAAGTAGGTGTAATATGTTTGTGTGGATAATATATCAAAGTTGTTGCAGACATGTTTTCAAAGAAACTAGAAAAGGTCAAAGAATCTGCTCAGCTTAATGAAAATTTAAATTTGCGGGAAACTTTTTAAAGTTGAGCAAGTAATTCGTGACTGTTTAAGAGTTTCATTCTCTGGAGTGCAACACGTTTAAGATTTATCTCGTGGAGTTCACTCGTTGATTTCGTTAAGGGAAAAAAAGGATGAACATTAACTTCATTTGTTAATGGAAGTTTTTGTGATTTCTCCGAATAAAGTCGAAATAAAAATTAAAGCTTTACTGCCGCGTCAATACAAATATATATAATTAATGGATATATATATATGATTGCATCAATATACGATATCTTGTCCAATTATAATATGTTGGGGAACAAAGTTTTTAAAACGGAAATATATATCGTATATTTCTTACATAAATAATAACATATTAAAAGAGTCGTGTCTGTACATTAAATAAATAATTTAAAAAAAAAATTGTGCATATTGTACTTATGTTAACCATCAAGGTGAAAAAAATTGTTTTTTAAAATATTAATCGTATAGTTTTTTTTTTTGTATCGTGTTTACAACATTACGAGTAAATGTACAGACACGACCATTTTATTATGTGATGAATATATTACTGAAAACCATCGGCAAAAGTTGCAGACTTGATTTTAAGTGACATTTTTGTAAAATTGCCAGTGTATGTGTCTTTTATAAGATGTACTTCGGAGAGTGTGCTCAGGAGCTGCATGAACTCATAACGCCTTCCCCTTTCTTCCATCGGACATACAGACGTACAAATGGTTACCATCCTCATCTTGTTGATATCCCTCTATTTCGGACCAAGCGCTTTAAAACATCTTTTATAATGCGCACTGCCAAAGGTTTGGAACTCCTGAGCTCATATTATAACCCAAATCTTTTCAAAGTTCGAGTGAATAGGCATCTTCTGGGTTGAGAATGAGGTTCGCTCCATCTTAAGCCTCATCCTTGCTACACAGTTGGTTGTTGGCTAAGAGCAAACCCATCTGTAATAATAATAAAAAAAAATGGACAAACAATACTTGCGACAGTACTTGTAATCAAATACTTACAAGTACATTACATAACTTCGCAGTTAAAAAAAGATAAAATTACTCGAACCCAAATGACGACCACCGTTCGCTTACAATGTTTGGAGGCAAAAAAGAAAACACCTCCAGAAGCTTTTAATACTTCCCGTCGCCCTTTCTTCACTTTTCTAAGAAAATCACAAAAAGTGCCGCTTGGGAAAACGGAAAAGGTTTTCGTAGGACGTCGCAGATTTTGAGCACGCTTGCTAAATATTTTCAAATCCTATTACAGTTTTAGCAAGCTCCATAAAACTAAGAGCTTTTTATAGCTCAGAATGTATAGTTGTAAAGTCAGACCAAATAAGAACTATGGACAGAATTTTTTATACAAAATAGTGAAGCCGTTTTTTTATAAACATATGTGCGTAGGCCGTTTACTGTATTGAGATTTTGTCTTTATATTATATTTGATCTGGCGGCAGTAACCACCCCATTAGGGAAGACCCATGAAGATTGAATATTTTTCAGCAAGTGAACATGTCAGACGATACAATGGGCCAAGGATTAATGATTTAGAACTTGTTATCGCGATATTTGTTA
Source organism: Synanthedon myopaeformis (assembly GCA_944738685.1). Classification (NCBI taxonomy): domain Eukaryota; kingdom Metazoa; phylum Arthropoda; class Insecta; order Lepidoptera; family Sesiidae; genus Synanthedon; species Synanthedon myopaeformis. The sequence goes on from OX122914.1 coordinate 355,039, forward strand.
TCAATAAAGCACAAGGACAATCTTTGCCAGTGTATGTTTTGAATTTAGAAAACGAATGTATATTTCATGGGCAAGTAGCGTTATTCTAGAGCTGGTAACTGATCTCTAATGTTTATGCGGATAACGGACAAACATAAAATGTATTACTTTCAATAGGATTTACAAAAAAAAATAACATTTTAATTATATTCAATGGCATGGCAACACCAACGTTAATTACTTAAGGTGACACAATTCAGCTTTCCTCCATAAAAACTCCGCTGTTTTATGTTTAATTTACAAAAGTAAGCATGATGCCGATTTATCTTGTCGTTAACTAGGTTCGTCTTCATACAAACTTTAAAAAAAGTATTAATTTAAAAGATATGATCATTGAAAAATCTATATTTTAACAATGTGTTAAAATGGGAATATGGATCTTAAATTGAACAATGTGTTTTTCGGTAAAGCTATAATATGTTCGCTAGAATACTTTTATTTACACTAATAATAATAATTAATATTAGATTGAGTCACAGCGAAGCGTGGCCGGATTGAACTGATAATTTATATAAATATTTAGTTTAGGCACTCTGTGTCATTTCGGTTATTATAAATATACTTCTATGCGAAAATATGTTTAGATGTATGGATGTTTGTAACTCTTTCACGCAAAAACTACTGAACCGATCATCATGAAATTTCACATACACTTTGTCTGAGACACCAGAAAGGACATAGGGTAACTTTCATCGTTCAACGCGGACGAAGTAGCGGGCACCAGCTAGTATGCTATATTTTATAAAGTTACGCAGGCGAAGTTGCGTGCAACAGCTAGTCTGTACTAATATTATAAAAGCGAAAGTATGTTTGAATGTATGGATGTTTGTGACTCTTTCGCGCAAAAACTACTGGACCGATCACCATGAAATTTTGCATACACGTTGTCTGGGACACCAGAAAGGACATAGGGTACCTTTCATCCAGAAAAAATAAACTATTCTCGAGGGATAAATAAAACATAAAAAACTAACGCCTGGCCACAGCGTTATAGCAACACGAGGTCGTGCTTTTTTTTTTTTTTTTCAACGCAGACGAAGTCGCAAACACCAGCTAGTATAACATAAAATTAAACTTATATTTGGGTCGTTTCAAATCTGTGCGATTATTCTATAAATAAACATTAATTTGCTTTTCAAATTGAAAGCGCCCAAGTTTCACAGAATAAAACAAGTAAGATTGAATCTCTCACAAAACAGTAAGCCCTAAAGGACATTCGATCATAATATATTTTTCATTTTATCTGCTGAGTCCTATTACACTTAAATCAATCATTTACACAATCAGTAAAACCGTATTGATTTTCGCATAACATAACCAATGTTACGTTATTTAAGACAAGCCCTTCTCATTGTCGAAAGAAAATAAGTAAGTATGCCTAACAGAAAAATAAATGATTGAATTAAATGTTTTATAAGAATGAACTACGCTACAGGAATATATGAATATAGGAATTAAAATATATATATCTATATTGGAAATCATAGCGCATGAGTCTATGACAAATATTCATCAACATTTTTGTCTCAGCCTTAGTACGTCTACTGCTGGAGTTAGACCTCCTCCTTGATTTTAAACAGAAAAGCTCAGAAACAGCCTTTCTTAGATCGTCCCTCAACCTTGTGCGTTTGCCAGTCCGTAGCCTCCACACGAGAACCTCCGAATGCCATTTCAACTTACTTATCCGCCGGCTTATATCGATAATTTTCGTTCGTCTAAGGATCTCCTCATTCCTGATTAGAGAGCATAGCCTTCTCTATGGAGAAGGCTACGTTTCAGCGCCATATTTCATCTCTGGCAACAAATATTATTCGAAAGCCTGAGCCACTGATGGATTTTGGACGAGAAGATGTCTCGGAGCTTCCATTGTCCGCACTATATCCGCACTAATATTATAAATGCGAAAGTATGTTTGGATGTATGGGACACTAGAAAGGACATATAGTAACTTTTATCGTTCAACGCGGACTAAGTCACGGGCACCAGCTAGTCTGCTATAAATTATAAAATATTAAGTTTAAAGGTTGCATTTCAAATTGATATAAAGTATAATATAGGAGACCAGTGAACGGAACAAGTTAACGTGGCTTGAAATTCAAATCACGTACTATAGAGGAGGTTGGGCGCCCCATCCGTCTGTCTGACACACTAACCGCATTAAACCAGTTTAATCTGGACTAATTTGACAAATCTACGTTCAGTAAGGCTCATTTCACTTGCTCTAGCGCCGCTATAACTTCAACTGTATTTTTTTTTATTATTTTTTTTTTTCAATGTTGAGTGCTTCCTCTCTATTAAAGATTGCTATTTTTGTTTTATTAACTAGATTGATTTTATGTTACTAATACTAAACATAATCAATTAGTAAAAACTAATTTTAAACTAATTTTAATTTTTAGTTTTAAGTAGTTAAAACTAATTTTGTGTTACTAATGATCGCGAACGAATTCTTAAACAAAAGCAAGTCTGTACTAATATTATAAATGCGAATGTATGTTTGGATGTACGGATGTTTGTAACTCTTTCACGCAAAAACTAGTGAACCGATCACCATGAAATTTTGCATACACGTTGTCTGGGACACCAGAAAGGACAAAGGGTACCTTTCATCCAGAAAAAAGGACTATTCCAGAGGGATACATAAAAAATAAAAACTAACGCCTGGCCAAAGTGTTATAGCAACACGAGGTCAAGCGTTATATTGCTTTTTTTTTTATATTCAACGCGGACGAAGTCGCGAGCTCCAGCTAGTAAGTAATAAAGTGATTTCTGGCAACTAACCACGTCTCCCATTTTTGGCTGCATTCATATAATAAATCTACGACCGAGTTATTTTACGAAAGCATTTTACTTTATTAAAAAAAACATATTACAAAGCTCGGGTTTGTAATAGCTTAAAAATTAATAACTAGCTAAAGAAATTTCCATTTAATATTCAAAGTGAATACCAATTTTTCTTGAATAAAAAAAAAACATATAATTTTATTTTCAGTGGATTTGTCGTCGAATTTATCAATCTTGGATTCATGTTTTACAAATACTTTTTATAGATAACTTAAGTATATGCCCGCGACTTAGTTCGCGTCCGATCGCTACCAAACTTCTCAGGAACACCCGCTGGACTAATCTGAAGATTGTCTGAATGTTTCATCAAAATCGGTTCAGCGGTTTTGGAGTCTATAGGGCACATACATACACACATCGCCTTTTATATATTTAGAGGATTAGATATTAGACATATTTTTTTTTTTATAAAAGATGGGTTTGCTCTTGACCAACAACCAACTGAGTAACAAGGATGAGGCCTAAGATGGAGCTAACCTCATTCTCAACCCAGAAGATGTCTATTCACTCGAACTTTGAAAAGATTTGGTTTATGTGAGCTCAGGAGTTCCAAACGTTGGCAGTGCGCATTATAAAAGATGTTTTAAAGCGCTTGGTCCGAAATAGAGGGATATCGACATGATAAGGATGGTAACCAGCCGTCTGTCTGTATGTCTGTAATATATTTTAAATTTAAAAAGTGAAGCCCGCGGGGGCGGGTTGGCTTTTGTGTATGTTATATATTTTAATAAATATCTGTTGATAGGTGGCGATGGCCAGGAGCACGGACCAGTCTTCCTAATGGAGCCACCGTCGCGACTGGTCTTTTCCAACAACACAGGCGCTAGAGTGTCCTGCGCCGCGCATGGCTTCCCGTCTCCACAGCTCGCCTGGCAACTGCCCGACGCCACTCAGCTGGACGATGTACCTGGACTCAGGTGAGGGATAATCGTCATTCTAACAATTATTATAACTATAGGCACGAGCTATTCTTTTACACGCAATTGTTTGTTCAAATGGTGCTTTATTTATTACCTACCAGTATAATAAATTATACCAAGTACTATTTAGGTAATTTCAATGTAGTAAACTTAGGCAATCTGTCTAACGACAGTACCACCTCCTTACAGATGATTGTCGTTACATAATACCACAATTCAGTAAGGTATACACAAACCAACATCCTTTATCCTGTTAACGATGTCAGTCCACTTCCAATTACAACTCATAAACACACGTTTATGACGTTGCTTGTAATAAAAGACGTCTATTCCTAACCTATATAGTTTGTCGGTTAGTAATTAACATTTTTATTCCTAACTGTCAAGTTGAAGTTTACTACCGACTCGCACACTATCTTAGAGACGGTAGCCACTTTTATTAATAAAATAATATTTAAGTAGAAATTAAGAAAGTATTATAAATTAAGAATTAATCAAGTATTTAAGACCATTAGTAGTTAAGTTTAGTTAAACATGTTAAGTACACTGTTTAGGAGTGCAATTTAGATAATTATCCATACACATGTAATTTATAGTTTACAAGTATTTAATTGCAGTATGTTTGTGTACTATATGAAATATAAATATATAAATATTAATAAATATTAAATAAAAAAAAAACGTTATGTGCCATTTGTTACCCACTTATTTGCTCAAAAGCATAGATAAAGTTATGATTCATCCAATCCCTTTCAGTGAAATACTTAAATAAACATTAAGAGTAACCCAAAACATCGGGGAAACGTCACTTAGAATTATTCTTCATCGATACAAACGACAGAGAATTGAAAATAGCCATCTGATCGATAACAAGCCGGGACTCCGAATCGTAGTGGCACACTGAGGGCCTCTTTCACCAACTACAAGTAAAGTGTTGATTAGTTACTTTTAGAAATAATTTTATGTTTTATTAAATTATGCACTCGGTTTACTGCATCCTTCGATAGGAGAATTTTTTTATTATTTTCTCTTTAATGTTTGGGACTTTTAACGTACAAACAAAGGTATATCAGCTTCATCATTCTCAATGACCGGTGACTTTAAACGGCGGTTAGCCTACTTGACAGTTTACTTAGATACGGTGAAAGAGACATTGAGACAGTTTACTCTGTATCTAAAAATATAAATTTAAAAAATAATGTTATCCACTTCACTTAGGTATATTGCGCTACATACGTAAACTACCGGGTTCGGTTGAACAGAATCACCCGCTAAGCTAATTTAAAGATTGCCTGAAAATTTCATGAAAATCTATTGTTTTAGACGGCTTTGAAGTCCACAGGGAGTCCATAGGAACACATAGGGAACATCTATTATTATAATTTGATTAATTAACGTTATTAACGTACATTTAATCTTATGTATAGGAATGTATATATGAAGTACTTAACGTCCACTTACTCGTACTATGCTCAGATATCGATATAGATATCGTACTAAATATCAGATTAATCATTAAGTTAATCAGATGTTTAGGGCGTTTAACCCGCATTGTAGCGATGGTGAACAACAAAATATTATTAAACAGCCGTTTAATAATATTTTGTTGTTCAAAATCGCTAAAATGCGGGTTAAACGCCCTAAACATCAGATTAATCATTAAGTTAATCAGATGTTTAGGGCGTTTAACCCGCATTGTAGCGATGGTGAACAACAAAATATTATTAAACGGCTGTTTAAATTTTAAACAGCTGTTTAAAAATAACCGTCTGTTGGTGAACTCGAGCCTTAGTGTGGCGTAAGCCTATAGCTGATCCATATTTCATACGACGCCGCGTATCCAGCCAAATCTTTCGTTTGCATCAAAGAGCGACAATATTCGAGATATACAAATATTGTTTACACATTATGCTGCCTATGGATTCTTATTACACATACACTTTAATAAAATTAAAATTTTTATAATTTTTTTTAGTGAACCCTTCACTTAATCTGTTATTTTAAATTTTAAATTATTTGATATACATTTTATAATTGTCAATTAATTTTGCAACTCAACTTGTCAAGGGTTTGAGAAAATGTTTATTGAAAACCTTCTATTGACTCAATCTGTACAAATGAATATTGAGATAATCTGATGAAGACAAATGACTGATATAAAATAAAAACGCACTAGCATTAAATATATTATATTTTAATATATTATACTTTTAATATATTTTACATTAATATAATATATTTATATTTTATATATTTAATATAATGTAATACATTAATATAACATTTTAATATATTATATTTTTTTCTAAAAATAAAATGCTTTCGGATACTTTTCGGAGACATTCAGTCTGCGAAAAATATTTAGACTATTAAGCATATCGATATTTAGAAAAATATTATTTATTTTTAATATAAAATACGTAAACTTTAATCAAATTACTGATTTATTTTTAAACTTCAATTTGATGACAATTTTATGTATATTTAGGTGCGTAATTATGCGTAATAGTGTCTGAAAATGAAAATATTTGTGTTTGAAAATTTAACATATATAATAGGTACACCGCTACTCGAATTTCCATAGAGGTAACATTATTTCGTATACGTGGAGGACTAACGGGTTAAAACCCGCAGGCTTTGCGGGGCTTACTCCTGGGAATAGCGGCTGAAATATGACCCTTATTGTTGAGAAAATAGGGGTTATTTATTGCGACAACACATTAAGCTTTGCGATAGTGCCATATACCTCGATTATGAGTTATGTAATAATTTCATTGGGGGGAAACGTAGCAATTTGGACTCATCAACAATTCCAAAATTGTCATAACATTTACCTAATGCGAAACCCAAATTAATTACTTAAAGTGCTATAATATCTTACTGGAAACAAACAACTTATTATTATCACGTTATTAAGAGATTAATAAATAAATAACTGTACATAGTTAAGTAACTAAAGCTCAATAAATGCGAGGTGCCAACGCGTAAAGTGATTAGCCGGTCTTGGCGGCCGTAACCACATTACAAATGACTGTCATGGAATAAATATTCTATCCTTTATTTTATATGACCATATATTCCTTTACTTTTTGGCCTGCTTCCATAGTGGGAGGCAATTCGGATGTAACGGATGATAACAAAATCGGGAGACACAGGTTCATGTTGCAGCTTTACCTACATTCAAATTTAATTAAAACCACTCAATAGCTAAAGGATCAAAAAATGTTGAACATGCCATATATTATAAGTATGGCATGTTCGAATTCTTTGAATATCCGTACTAGTATATCCGTACTTCCGTACTAATATTATAAATGCGAAAGTATGTTTGGATGTATGTATGTTTGTAACTCTTTAACGCAAAAACTACTAAACCGATCGCGATGAAATTTTGCATACACGTTGTCTGGGACACCAGAAAGGACGTTTCAATGTTCAACGCGGACGAAGTCGCGTGCATCAGCTAGTATATAATATTATAAATGCGAAGGTATGTTTGGATGTATGTATGTTTGTAACTCTTTCACGCAAAAACTACTGAACCGATCACTATGAAATTTTGCATACACGTTGTCTGGGAAACCAGAAAGGACCTTTCATCGTTCAACACGGAAGAAATCGCGGGCACCAGCTAGTATATAATATTATAAATGCGAAAGTATGTTTGGATATATGGATGTTTGTAACTCTTTCACGCAAAAACTACTGAACCGATCACCATGAAATTTTGCATACACGTTGTCTGGGACACTAGAAAGGACACAGGGTACCTTTCATCGTTCAACGCGGACGAAGTCGCGGACACCAGCTAGTACCTTTATAAGTAAGGGCACTGTCGGCACAGCTGGTCGACTCTACAGGGGACAACAGTAACTTTACCATGAGTTTACAATAACCGCACTCGCTAACGAGAGAGTAAAATATTTATATGAAAAACTGTCAACTGTCAATGTCAACTGTCATTGTAAACTCATGGTAAAGGTACTTACTTCTGTCAACGCATAGCTCTGACAGTACAGAGAGGTAACATTGCAAGCATAATAGTATCCATGTTAATTGTTTTGTATTGTAAGGTTTACAATATACAATGCTATTTATAAAATAAACAATGATATGAATATTTTTAAATTTTGTGTCATTTAATATAATTAAAGGTCAACTATAAATAATTGAAACCAATTAATTACGATTATACCTATATAATATAAAATATTACTCACAATGTACGCGTATTTAAGTAAACAGCCTTGTATTAATTTTAATATCACATTAGGTACTATAGTGACTATAGGAGCTTTTCAAAGAAAATTATTACACCTATGTCTAAGTAAGAAATCCAAAAGAGTTAATATTGTACTTATCCAAAAGTATATTTAGTTTAAATATTTGATCGAAACCTAACTTCGCATTGTGCTTCAATATTTTCAAACAAGACGAAGCGTGAAAAGCTTGATTTTGTGTTAAAATATTGCAGACGGGATTTCCGAATCGCATTTTAATGCTAGCCAAATTGCCGCAATTATCCTACGACATTTATTTATTTTAAAAAAAGTTTGACATTTAAAAAAATCTTACTACTATTATAAATGAGATAGTTTGTGACAATGGATTTTTGGATGACTGTTACTCTTTCATACAAAAACGGCTCAACGGATTTCAATGAAATTTGACACAAATTATAATTTATTACGTGGATTAACAATTATATATGATACTTTTTATCCTGGAAAAATGTCAGATTCCCTAGGGATCGTCTAAAAATAGAAAGAATTGGGCGTCACTGTTGCCGTGGTAGCGCCACAGTCGTCACAGCGACAAAGATAGGCCATTAAGGAGTTATAATCCGTACTAATATTATAAATGCGAAAGTATGTTTGGATGTGTGGATGTTTGTAACTATTTCACACAAAAACTACTGAACCGATCACCATGAAATTTTGCATACACGTTGTCTGCATTCAACGCGGACGAAGTCGCGGGGACCAGCTAGTATTGTTCATATATTTTCTGCTTCAACGCGAACGAAGTCGCAGGCACCAGCCAGTGAGTGTATATTGATTCGTTTGTCGATTTATTATTTTAATGACAAATTGAAACACAAACATTGCTTTAAAATAAATGCGCGTTCAATTAAGTTAATGTAATAACGAATGAAGTTAATAATACTAATAGCAGTTCATCGAATATTATTATTTTGGAATGACGGTACTTATGCATTGAGTAATAAATTGGAGTACTCTGTTCTATTGTAAGGCTTGGAAGGCAGGCTTACGGTCCACTTGATGGTATGTGGCTTACTCGTATTGCTACCGTGGCCTATTAAAACAGAGAGGGGGGTGGTTACTGTGACCAGATGTGCTGCCCAAGTTATGACTGCAAAACTAAATATGCCCAGACACAAATAAAGTTACACTAACTCAAAAGTATAGTGTAATATTATACTTAAGTAGGTACTTACCACATTAATAATTAAATTATTATTTTTCAATACTCATGTTCAATATAAAATTAATTTAAAAATAAAATAATTAAATCCAGATTAAATATGTATAAATTAATATATTTATTATCAAAACTAAAACTGGGCTTTTAAAGCAGTTACTGCTAAATGGGGTTTCCTTTTGAAATGATACGAACAATGTATAAAAATTGCAAAATTCATTAAAGTTTGAAAGAGACGTCTGAAAATGTTTTTCTTATGTTAGCAAATGCGTTGAGCTCGTTATTCATTCAGATTCATAACAAGATGGCGTCATTTGAAATCCGATCGAACTCTTTGTTCCCAATTGTGATTATTTCATAAAATAGGAAAGTGGACGAGTGGCTGCTACAGTTGAATTTTTAAAAGAAACTTTAGCTCAATGAACATGAACAGTTTAAAATATAACTGGAGAAATTTATTCATTTAAGTATTACTTGTTTAAATGAAATCTCTCATATCATTATAATAATTATACAATAATCTTTTTTAAATGCCAAATATTCGTTGGAGTCCGAGAAAGATTAAAACAAAAATTGTATATACTTTGACAATAAAAAAAATTGTAGGTACTTGATTATTCTTTTTATGAATTTATACTCAATAATTGTCTACCAATACAAAGTTCTTTAGAAAATTATGTTTTGACAAGTTAAAAACTAAGTTATTTCAGTCTGACTTAGTTTTAACTTGAATAGAAATTTATACTTCCTCTATGCTAGAAAAAAGCGAAGTAATCCGTACTTAATCTTACTTTACTAATATTATAAAAGCGAAAGTATATTTGGATGTATGTATGTTTGTAACTCTTTCACGCAAAAACTACTGAACCGATCACTATGAAATTTTGCATACACGTTGTCTGAGACACCAGAAAGGACATAGGGTACCTTTCATCTAGAAAAAAGGACTATTGTCGAGGGATCAATAAAAAATAAAACTAACGCCTAGTCAAAGTGTTATAGCAACACGAGGTCAAGCGTTATATTGCTTTTTTTTTTAATTTTCAACACGGACGAAGTCGCAAACACCAGCTAGTAAGTAGAAAATTAAGTTTTTTGTTCGGTTCGCTCAATATAGTGTAGAATTAAAGCAAACTTTTCCACCATTGTGCTGGCGATCCAACGCAGAATACCAATTCTTAGGCAACAGAGACCAATTTCAACTTTGTTATAACAGTGGACAATATTCTTTTATGAGGACTGCATGTTAGCTTTCATTAAAGGCCGACTATTCGGGCAAAAAATCTCAAATAAAGTAAATTTTATAACCGCAACACATTCGGAGTCAAGTAATCTTAAACTGTTTGACACGTATTATAGTTTACTGATATGAAATAACAGCAGCAGTGCTGTTTTTCCCTGATGCATAGGTATTTATAAGTTCGTCAGCCGCCATTATACCTTTTTTTTATCTATAAAAAGTGTGTGTTTTTATTAGTGAAGCTGAGAATCTGTGTGCAATTTCTTATAGCACATTTTGTGTTTCGAAGTGCGCATAAATCAAATGTCACAAAAGATTTATGACATAGCAAGACATATTTTTGGCAAGAACAAACGCGCAGATAAATCGGCTAGACATTAGTTACATCTGAGCATTGTAAGCACGATTATAAACGTATTGTGTAAAGACCTTTTTGAGATATAACGGCGACAAAAGATTTTCTGTTTGCGTTTTTTGTATGAAAAAATGTGATTCAATTTTTTGTAATATTTGTGAATGGTAGTTATTAACTAATTAAGTGGGTACTTTATTTAATTACTGATCAACCTGGCCGTACCCCTCTGGACAGAAGAAAGAAAACTGCATTAAATATTTGTAGTTTACTACCAATAAAAAAACTCTATTCACTAAATAATGTGGGTTCACTAATATCACTGCAAAATTCAATTTATCTCATGTAACTGTTTTCTTTTAGTAGCAAAAGTTTTGATTAAATTCGAAGAATATGTATATATAATACAACTATTTAAACACTTACACTTAGGGCCTCTTTCACCATGTGTCAAGTAGGCTAACCGCCATTTAAAGTCACCGGTAACCGAGAATGATGGAGATGATATACATTTGTTTGTACAGTAAAAGTCCCAAACATTAAAAAGAAAATAATAAAAAAATTCGCCTATCGAAGGATGCAATAAACCGAATGCATAATTTAATAAAACATAAAATTATTTCTAAAAGTAACTAATCAACGCTTTACTTGTAGTTCGTGAAAGAGGCCCTTAGTGTTTAAATAGTTGCATATATTGAGATTGCAGGAAAAAATCTCTGCTAAGTGTGCTGCGTTTATAGTACAATTTTTGATGGCCTTAATCATACAAACATTTTTTTTAATAAATAAATAAATGCACACAATTAAAAATGTTTTTCATATTATGTAGATTTGAAAACAATTTGTGTTTTTTTTTTTTTTGGCTTATTATGTTTCAAATGAATATAATTAATAAGGAAACAGCTTTGTTATTAGTTATAGAGAGTAACGATCTAAATCACTACCAAAGAAATGTACGTCTCCATTTTGCGAGCAAATAAATAAATGAAGCTATTTATTTCTTTCGGCTTAGATTTTATCTTGTAAATACGAATGAGGAAGTGATCTCTCATACATGTTACAAGATATATGGCGGTTTTGTCTTTGACTTAATCCTAGAGACTATTTTTGATATTAAAGTGAGTACTCATTTTAGTGATTAATTGCTATAAAAAAATTTTCATTGAGATTTTGTGAATAAAATCACGTAAAACATTTGTACATTTAATTAAAAACTTCTAACACATTAAGCTACATAAAGTAAATATGAAGTTAAAGCTATTATTAAAATTTTTAATTATTTATTTGTCAATAATTAAAAATGTCTGTCATCAATTATCGTAAATTTTATTGTTAGTGTTTATAGTAACACTGCTTTAGTGTTACAATTTAACTATTAGGTAAGTATTATCATTTGTTTAAATATGACCCTACAAACCTCTTAATAGCTATTAGATTTTTTTATTGTTTTTGTAATTCTTTGTAAACTATATTATCTTTAAAAGGATTAGAAATATCTGCCTGCGCCGGAAACATCCGTTTTTAAATTGTCTTTGTTCATTCCAATCCAAGAGGCGTCCCCTAACAATATTCACAGTCCATAATACACAGGGAAATAGCCCGATAGGAGCACATGTATATTCATGAGTATAAACAAAACAGGACACAACGGAACAACGCCACTTCCTATGTGCCCGTGCGACGGACACGAGCCAACACATACGGGCCTTTATTGCACCACGGGAGTCCTCCTGAAGAGGCTGTTCTCGTCAACTGGGAAGCAGTCATCCCCGTATTGAAGACCACCGTGAAATAACCTTTTATATATAATCTATTAAATAAAAAAATCTCTCATCTCTTGGCTGGCGTACCAAAATACCAGCTACATCCATTTGACGCCTTGCAACGTCGAATTATTCGAATTTTTAACGATCCAATGCTCACACAAAAACGGTTAGAACCACTTAGTTTAAGAAGGGATGTAGTAGTCTATCTTTGTGTGTTCTGCCGACTGTACATTGGTGAATGCTCTCATGAGTTGTTCCAACTAATGCCTATCCCAAGTTTTTACCAAATTACTGCGCGTCATAGATGCGAAGTTCATTCGCATTACTTGGACAAGATGCCACTACAAACGGTCCGGTTGAGTAGAAACTTTATCTCCCTCCTGAGGTGTTTCCACCTAGCTACAATATGGGTTACTTCAAGCGAGCTGTAAACAAACTCCTGCAGTGTAGGCAGCCCACTAGCACTCCCCTTGGTGTCGCCTGTGTCCTAAGACGGCGGTAACCACCTACCATCAAGTGAGCCGCCAGCCTGTTTGCCACCTTTATATTATGACAACAAAATCGAGGGATACATTTTGAGGCTGTATATAGGCTACATAATATATAACATCTATCATCTACATCCAAATTTAATTACACACCTAGATTGAAGCTAAAGATTAAAGAATTTTTTTGTATATAATTCAAATTCGTTGAGTGTGTTATCCAACGCTCAAGGAATTAAAAAATACGCTCAAATAAAATATTACTCCTAAAGTATGTATACATATTCATTTAAATCACACGGCCACATAGCCACACCCCATTTGTTTGTGCAAATATTATAGAATTTTAAGAAATGCTTAAAGAACTGTTAGAATTGTAACGAGTCAAATAAATTATTAGGTCCCCCTATAGGGGAGAGTTTGAGTCGAAACTTCTCTATGTTAAAGACGTCTATGTTAAACTTGTCTATGTATATTTGAGTCGAGTTTTTAAAGGAAACTTGTCTATGTTTCTATTGTTCCTTCTTTCTAAAGAAAAAAAAGTGTATTAAGTTTGATTCAAGAACTAATTGTAGCGTGTCTCACGCAATGAGCTCCCGTGTAATGTAACGGGATTCGTACACACCTATGAAACTGGGACACGTCATAATTCAGTACAGCCTTAATGAATGCACGCCGCTACAGGAATCTCGGCTCGTTTATTTGCGTGTTCGTGTCGTGGTCGCACACAAATACACATCGTATTTATTTGCAATATTACAAAGGCCAAATTGAATCAGTGACTTGACACTAGCACTTGTGAATTTTATTTAAATTTAATGGGAATTGAATATGTAGGTGGCGCATTGCACTTTAAAGCTTGTACTTAACACAGTCAGTCCTTAACTTTTCAGAAGGCATTAACAGTGGCAGAGAACTGAATCTCTTTGCAAAGTAATAAAAGTATAGTTTGAAAATTATAATGTATGAACTGTTACGTCTCATTTAAATATGTGTCTTCTGTGTCTGTGTCTGCCTTTTCTGTCTATCTGTGTCTATTAAAAATATCTGTACAATGTTTGTGGTATAAACAAAATGGCGCTCATTTGTTTTTAATTGACAAATCTGTCGAGAATTGGCTATTACATTGTGTAAGCTCCATAACTCTATTAAGTGTTTATGTACTTTAAAATATAATACTTTTTTTCTCCAAAAATCGAATAGTACTAAAATATTTGAACATTATTATTGAACTGAAGACACAATTGTAAATTTACGCATATTTTATGAATATCTTGTTATGGAAGTCGTAAAAATATGTCACAAATATAACATATATTTATGTTAAAAACATACGTGGAATGTTTAAAGGATCCCTAAATGTACCTTCTTCTCCCTTACTTCATACATCATAATATTTTGGCCCAATTTGATAAGATATTAACTTTTTTGCTTTAACTATGGTTGCCTGTTATGACAGGCACATCGGATTGTGCTTTTGGGTGCTAGTTTTTCACATGGGTACTATTAGCGAAAAATTGACTTCTTGTTCAGCAATAGCTTGTTTAGCTTCAAGAATTTAATAAATAAATATTGGATAGGATTTATTTTATACTGTACGAGGGAGACAATTGTATAATTGAGCGAAAGATTTTGTGTATTGCAATAATATAATGCATAAATAATGCATATAATGCGTCACGTTTGGTCTAGTGGCTAGTAACCCTAGCTGTTAACCAAACGGTCGCGGGTTCGAATCCCGCTAGGGGCAAATGTTTATGTGTTACCATTTTACCTTTGTACCTGAGTCATGGTTGTTTTGTATTTATAATATGTATGTATTTACAAAAAAAAGTAATCTATGTAATATATCAATTGTCTGGTATCCATAATACAAGCATTAGTTGCTTAGTATGGAACTAGATGGTGCTGTGTGGAATGTGTGAAAATATTTATTTATTTATTTGTATTTGTTTGTATTTGTATAAAGATTTATTACTATAATATTAATTAAGCCCAGATACACTTCTGCGAATATGCATTAATATCTCAGCATTAATCAAAATAATAAAAATCGCTCTCCGCTCATAACATGCGGCCGCATTAAAGATACTCGGTATATCACGAAGCCGTAACAAACACTGTTTGTATCATTTGAAACAACTTTTACGTCGTCGCAGAATCGCCAGGAACTCAATTTTTTATGACTAACTCAAGTATAATCGCATTACTGGATACACGTGACTTGGATTACGTTTTCAATTTTTCTTTCTTTACTTCAGTTCCTTTTACTGTCTCTTTTACGTGTACGCGAATCACCCTCCCATACGTTTTGTACATTAAATTATTAGAGTTATTTCTTTTAGGAGTCATAACTTGATACCTTTATCAGAAAATATGAGTCGAGACAATATTTCGCAAAATGTTCCTCCATTTATAATACAAATTCGTTATACTTATAGAAAGATATAAGATTTCCCTTTTGAAAATTATTATTTTGTATTTTGTTTGAATATAATCCATAAATGTAAGGTTCGAAATCAAAATATATTTTATTAAATTTGAAATAAGAACTGAAGTCCAATAACTGATTTAAAGTTGACGCATTGCCAAAGGGCGGATCTCAAGTTTGCGTCGTGTCAGGCTTAGACAAGAGAGAACCAAAAAGCAATAACGAGAGTTGCAAACTTACAAAATAAACTGTTCGGCGTGAAACGGTAAATATCTTAACGAGTTGCCGGAGGCCGCAACCGACAGCCCATGAACTTAGTAGTGAGAGGGAGCGGAAAACATATCGCGTGTTGGCTCTCTGACACAAACAGTTCCGGCTGCCTTATTATCTAACAGCAGACGACTAGCGACCAACTTGCGACAGGCGAAAACTTTCTATCAATTTGTGCAATATCACACTAAATAGTGTTTTTGGTATCACATAACTCATAACAAAGATGTGGTTTGCGATAATGCCTCTTACGGACAATAACTAAAATTAAAGTCCATCATTGCAGCACACGCGATCGCATGTCGTCTGCTGTTAAATAATAAGGCAGCGGGTTTGATTGCCGGTTAAATAATTAATGTTACTACTGATGCGTCTTTCAGTGCACTGTTTTATTCCCTTAGGACGAAATAAATGTATAGTTTCGCGACCAAAGGATCGGTGCTCATTAGAACTGACTAAGTAATCAAGTAATTAAAGGTAAGGTCTCAGCTACTCGACTCTGATTAGGGCTGCAAAGAGGAAAGCCTTCCGATTATACGCGCTACGACAAGGCAATTTGCCTACATTCTTTTTGCTTGCTTTTTAACCGAAATGACATATATTTATTACAGAACAGAACTGACGCGAATTGAATCATTATAGTGGCCTCTGAAACTTTTCACTTTTGAAATCCGTACTAATTTTATAAATGCGAAAGTATGTTTGGGTGTATGGATGCTTGTAACTCTTTCACGCAAAAACTGCTGAACCGATCACCATGAAATTTTGCATACACGTTGTCTGGGACACCAGAAAGGACATAGGGTACCTTTCATCGTTCAACGCGGACGAAGTCGCGGGCACCAGCTAGTTAAGTCATATATTACAACTAGACGAGTAGATTAAAAACGTGATGGGCTTCGACTTATTTTCTTCAAGCAGTGAACGAGAAAACTCAAATTATATTTTTGATGTTGACATAGAATCTTTAAAAAACGCTCCGCTTGTGCACTGAATGCACTTCCTAAGGGTACGTAACCACATTTTATCGAATATCGATAAAGCTGTAACCGTAAAGATAAGGTTCGTGCCTAATTAGTTTCAAGGTGATAAAAATTTGAAGAGACGCTTTGAAAGTCGTTGGTTTAACGTATTCTTTGCATTTTAAAGTAACTGGCTTAACTTTTTACCGATTGAGCGAATAAAGTATATATTTTATGTTGGATGAAGAATGTCATTGATGTTATAATTCATATACAAATAGTAATGTTAATTAATTAAAGTTTTATGGTTTACTGACTCATGTTTAATAAAAGGGACATTGTGTGGATATTATTATGTAATAACATAGAGTACTTAACCAGTAGTAATAGGCAATCTCTGTAGTTTATGTAGACAGAATAATATCTAGTTATGGTCCTAACTGTGATGTTTTTTTTAAGAAGTTTTATTTAAATTAATTTAATTTTCAATTGCAGGTCTGTCAGCGACATACTTTTATATATATTTTTATTACAGTATAGGTACTATTATATTTTATTACAAGCAAAACTAAGAAGGTTATAAGTGCAGCTGATAAAATACTTTATAAGTCCACATATTTTCACAATAGCCTAAGTATATAACTTAAATTTAACCTAATGTAATAATATTGAATCGTTGGAAGCAGATTGTTGTTGATTATATTTTGACCATAAATAATAAATAATAAATATCATCACACATTCTACAGAGCACCATCTAGTTCCACATTAAGCAACTAATGCTTGTATTATGGACACCAGACAGTTGATATACTGCATAGATTACTTTTTTTTGTAAATACATACATATTATAAATAGAAAACATCAATGACTCAAGTACAAAGGTAAAATGTTAACACATAAACATTTGCCCCTAGCGGGATTCGAACCAGCGACCTAAGGGTTAGACCAAACGTGTCGTCAACCATGTATTATAATACATCAGACTTGGGTTCTATTGTCAATTAATAATATATTCTATTTCACAAAGTTTATTTGTCAAATTAAGACTCGAGTTCACCAACAGCCGGTTATTTTTAAACATTATTAAGTTATTAACATCATTAAGTTAATCAGATGTTTAGTGCGTTTAACCCGCAGTTTAACGATGGTGACCACAAAAGTATTATTAAACGGCTGTTTAAATTTTAAACAGCTGTTTAAAAATAACCGTCTGTTGGTGAAATCGAGCCTTAGTCTCCCAAAGAATCTGTATATCTGGAAGTTAGTCGGTATAAGCTTGAACGGGATGAAGTTTTGAAACGTAGCGGTAGTATGTTACGCTGAAACAATGAGTGCACGAACCGTAAGTTAGTCACAAAGCACATTTGTTTGTGGAACACTTAATTAACTTTATTATACTGTTTATGCGACAAAGTAAGCGAGACAATAATGCTCGTGTTCACGGAATGTCTTTGTTCCACACCATACTCAACGAAACAGCACAGTGCATACAGTTTACGTCAAAAGACCTTTGCGCCACATTTCACTCGTACACGTCTCGATCAAATGTTATATAAGTTTTGGAAATATTGCTGTTTTGACGTGAATATGTCTTTAAATTTGCTTCCATAGTCTGATGCAATTCAGAAAAGTCATTATAACAAAATCTGAAGATGCAGTTTGATTATGTAGCCTCTCCACGATAAAGCCACACTGTTTTTTATTTCAAGACTAGCTGTTTCATGCGACTTCGTATGTGTAATTTTATAAAATATAGCCTATGTTAGTCGCTGATAATATAGCTTCCCAACAGTGAAAAAATTTATCAAATCGGTGAAGTAGTTTCGGAGCATATTCAATGCAAACAAACAAACTAATGTTTCCTCTTTATAATATTAGTATAGACATTAGACAACCATTTTAAGCGCTCATTTAATTTAGTGTTTCCAAAAAGGGAATACCTACTACTACATGATTTGAATTAGCTTGCAAATATTCAAGTTTGCCTCGCACTCAAGCGGAAACGTTTGTGTTACAGCCAATCCCACAGGATACGATAACTCAGTAATTGGCGCATCACTCTAATTCACTTTGCTCTGGCTTGGTTTAGTTTGCTACGAGAAAGGCAGACCCGTTGCAACTTGACGACACGTTTGGTCTAGTGGCTAGTGAGCCTAGCTGTTAACCAAACGGACGCGGGTTCGAATCCCGCTAGGGGCGAATGTTTATGTGTTAACATTTTGTATCTGATATAATCATAAAATGAAAAATATACGTTAGTTAATATACGTTAAATGTTAGTTAAACGAAATTCAAATCTTAAAATAACAATAATACGTATGTTAAATAAATAAAACAAGATCAAAAATATTTTTACCGTAAAATATTTTAACTATTTAAATAAAACCGATATTAGTACAGCACTACGGAAAAAACGCTGGTAACATTGACGACACGTTTGGTCTAGTGGCTAGTAACCCTAGCTGTTAACCAAACGGTCGCGGGTTTGAATCCCGCTAGGGGCGAATGTTTATGTGTTAACATTTTACCTTTGTACCTGAGTCGTGGATGTTTTGTATTTATAATATGTATGTATTTACAAAAAAAAAAACTGTATAGTATATCAATTGTCTAGTATGCATAATACAAGCATTAGTTGCTTATTGTGGAACTAGATGGTGCTGTGTGGAATGTGTGTAAATATTTATATTTGTTTATTATTTATTTATGACGTTTTTAATTGAAAGGTTTGATTACAAAAAGCACCTTTTCGTCAACCTTTTTCCCCGAGTGAATTTTTTTAATAATATATTATGATAAGATCAGACAAAACTCATTTCACGATAACAAGAGGTCTATTATTTTGTAAAACTTGAACATAAAATGTAATAGTATTTTTTTGTTATATAAAATACTTACTGAAGTTAGCGGAGAAACAGTTAGAAGCAGTCAAGTACTTTCATTGACTTATATATTACTAGCTGGTGCCCGCGACTTCGTCCGCGTTGTACGATGAAAGGTACCCTATGTCCTTTCTGGTGTTCCAGACAACGTGTATGCAAAATTTCATAGTGATCAGTTGAGTAGTTTTTGCGTGAAAGAGTTACAAACATCCATACATCCAAACATACTTTCGCATTTGTAATATTAGTATAGATTTAATTATTAACTTAATTTGTTAATATTTATAATTTTAACTTATTTCGGACCAAGCGCTTTAAAACATCTTTTATAATGCGCACTGCCAAAGGTTTGGAACTCCTGAGCTCATATAACCCAAATATTTTCAAAGTTTGAGTGAATAGGCATCTTCTGGATTAAGAATGAGGTTCGCTCCATCTTAGGCCTCATCCTTGTTACACAGTTGGTTGTGGTCAAGAGCAAACCAATTTTTTATAAAAAAAAACCTTTTTTTTTTATATAAAAGATTCAAAAAAGTAATTTTTGAATAATTCTTAATTAGGACACTTTCATCTAGTCTGGCAACAGTACCCACAATCATAGAGAAGTGAGGAAGGTATGCAAGAGATCATTTTTCCATCCCTCCTAAACCCTTATTCTTAATCCTAACTAAAGTCAACAGCGTACTTGTAACATTTGAAGCTTTGCTTGTGTTAAAAGTGACGGTAGCCACCTACCTTCACTTACCGTCAACCTTAATGAAGTGTAAAGTTTAGCCATCACAAAAAAATAGTCGCACAAAGACCAAAAAATAGTCAACAAATGTTGAAAATAACAAAGGTTTTTACGCGAAATTCTCACTGAAACTCGTCTGAATAATATTCTAAACGGGCGTCGAAAAATTTTAACATTTCATAATAATAATCTAGGGGAAGTTTGTGCCATTTGCATAATTCCTGTCTTTGAACGTTGGGGCTCGGTTAAAACGTACATAATGTACAGTAAAACATAATATAACATAATGTCGTTCACTACACGTATTCATAGTGATAAATATTAACATTTAAAATATGAAAGGGATTTGTTAGATATTTATATAAAGTGGGGACAGCAATGAAACGTTGTTCATGTTTAATTACTAACAAACTTATTAGATACCCTTATGTGTAAACGTATTAATAATAATAAATACCCTACATTACAGGATTCATACGGTTCATAACCAAAAGGATATGAAATAATTATTATAGATCAACTTGGTCAATACATAATTGACCAAAGGGTGATATTTAATGTGTTAAATATTTTTCGTTTGTTCTTTGATATCGCATGAAATTTTTGGTGAACCAAATTTGTAACAGATACAAAATATTTTATAGAAAAATAACATTTAATACGTGAATATTGTAAGATATAAACTCGAATCTTTCGATTATTAATTTTGTTTCGTTACCTATGGAAAACTGTTTCATTCGTCTTAATATACGAGTATTTTAAATTTTGTGCCTTCATAAGACCGAATGTTTTTAGTCAGTACCTCTGTGGAAATATGCTGTTTCCATTTTAAATTACATTTAAAAAAAAACTAACAGGTACTTATTACGACCAACTAAATAATCTAAAAATGTTTTCGTCAAATACCAAATAGTTCATTATGAATCTATACATGGCCGTTATTTAATACTACCTGCCTTTCTATCACAAACTAGTATGTATTTTTTTTGTGAATGAATGTTATTAAACTTGATCAAATTATTAAATTGTTGATATTAATTCAAAAAACTAATTTTATTTTCATAACTCTAAAAAGTTGCCAGGAGAAAAGTTGTAAAATTGGGAAATGGGGAAATCTACTTCGTCTGGAGAGTTGTTTTTGATTCCATTATCTAAATACAGTTTCCACGTGTCATCACTGAGTAGGTTACACCTTCTCACCCCCCAAACCCTGGGGAAATCTTACGGTGTATCGACACATGTCATTCGTCAACGGAGCATTTCCAAACGTTACCTTCCAAAAATGAGTTTTAATAAACTCACATCAGTCTGTGTTATTTATTACGACCGTATACCATGCTTGTGCACTTTGTTGGTTTCAATTATATTCAAATACTAGCTGGTGCCCGCGACTTCGTCCGCGTTGAACGATGAAAGGTACCCTGCGTCTTTTTTGGTGTCCCAAACAACGTGTATGCAAAATTTTATGGTGAACGGTTCAGTAGTTTTTGCGTGAAAGAGTTACAAACATCTATACATCGAAACATACTTTCGCAATTATAATATTAAGTACGGATTTTGATATAAAAATATAAATTTTGTGTAGCAAAGAATAATTACTAACAGAAAGATTGCAGTATACTATTATTTCCCAGCTTAATATAAATAATTGAAGTGTAGGAATTTTCATGTAAACAGTAATATCTAAGTAAGGAAATAAGTAAAGTTGCGATCTCATTATACGTAAGTCCGGGTTCTAAAGGCGCGTAATTCGAAAACAAAAAAGTTTACGACCCCTATAAGCCCGGTCGCTTAACTTATGACATAAATTTTTCTCTTTCGTTTTCCCATTAAAATAGGGTAACGTCATTTGCAAACTGCTCTTTGGTTAGGATATTTTACAGTGAAAATCGGTTATAGCGACCTTCAAGGGAACTCAAAAATTGGTCGTAATAAACCATTAGTACTAAATCGTTATAGGCATTCAACAGGGACCTTGCCATTTGGTCGTTGTAACCGACATGTCGTTATAACCGAAGTCGTTATATCCGGTTTCTACTGTACAGTGAAAATCGGTTATAGCGACCTTCAAGGGAACACAAAAATTGGTCGTAATAAACTGATTTAGTACTATAGCAATACTAAATCGTTATAGGCATTCAACAGGGACCTTGCTATTTGGTCGTTGTAACCGACATGTCGTTATAACCGAAGTTGTTATATCCGGTTTCTACTGTACAGTGAAAATCGGTTATAGTGACTTTCAAGGGAACACAAAAATTGGTCGTAATAAACGGATTAGTCATTATAAGCAATATACTAAATCGTTATAGGCATTCAACGGGGACCTTACCATTTGGTCTTTGTAACCGATATGTCGTTATAACCGAAGTCATTATATCCGAAGTCGTTATACCATACTATGGTCGGCAGCACATTTGCAGCTTTTGTGGCGTTGCTTGCATCATAGGCGACGGTGACGGTGGCCACCTACCATCAAGTTTATCGTCAGCCTGTCTGTCGACCTTAACAGATGATTTAAAAAAATAATAATCGGTAAACGACTGCTTAAAAAAATATATAATAAATACTTAGGCTCGAATTCGCCAATAGATGGTTATTTCTAAACAGCTGTTTAAAATTTAAACAGCCGTTTAATAATATTTTGTTGTTCAAAATCGCTAAAATGCGGGTTAAACGCCCTAAACATCTGATTAACTTGATTAATCTGATGTTTAGGGCGTTTAACCCACAGTTTAGCGATGGTGATCAACAAAATATTATTAAATGGCTGTTTAAATTTTAAACAGCTGTTAAAAACTAACTGTCTGTTGGTGAACTAGAGCCTTAGAATGCCTCTATTTTAAGATTGAAATAAGCGAAAAATAAATTGAGGTTTCGTCTATATTTAACAAACAAATTTATTCCTAAATATGATTGTATTGTTAAAGGTTACTCTGACCCGAACATCTGGTAATAGAGTTCGTAATTTGAAAAGAGTTCACACACACATACCTACCTATTTTACCTATTTTGTATTTTGTTAAAGAAAAATCCAACGATTTTATCTAGATTGAATTTTAAGTGATCCACATAAAAAATGTTTAAAAAGGCTTTGATATCGCGGAGTGTATTTGTCGGATCTAAAGAGAAAAAAAACTAATTTGTTATTTGAGCCATTAAGTAACTAAATTATTTTAAAAAATGTTATCTTTATAAAAATGTTTACATATAACAAATTGAACTAGCAAGCCGCCCCCGGTTTCGTATGGATACAGTTATTTTTTGCAAACTATATGGCATAAACTTTTGTCGTTTATCGCTCTTTCGATTAGTGAAAACCTAATCAATATTCATAGGGTGTTTTAGAAGAAAACAGCGACAGGACAGGACAGCGACTACTTTATGATAATACTAGCTGGTGCTCGCAACTTCGTCCACGTTGAAAATTAAAAAAATAAAGCAATATAACGCTTGACCTCGTGTTGCTATAATACTTTGGCCAGGCGTTAGTTTTTTAATTTTTATTGATCCCTCGACAATAGTCCTTTTTTTTCTGGATGAAAGGTCCTTTCTGATGTCCCAGACAACGTGTATGCAAAATTTCATGGTGATCGGTTCAGTAGTTTTTGCGTGAAAGGTTTACAAATATCCATACATCCAAACATACTTTTGCATTTATAATATTAGTATAGTATAGAAGTATAGATATACATATATGTAAAAATAGGTTTAATAAAATATAAGATGGTTATAAATAAAATAAAACGATGTTTCATATCTGATCGTAAGAACTAAGAAAGTTATCTTCTTAATAACATAATGTATTCATCGTCAACATAAATAAAAAATTGAGTATCCTTAGTTATTTTCAATGCATAAATTTACTTTGTACTGATTTTTATATTAATATATAAGTAAATATTTCTAATATAATATTTATATTTAATTAGGTAAAAAATACTGTAATATAATGTTTTACACATAATATGAAATGCATAATTTTTTGAAAGTTTTACCATTTTGTGTCAAATAATTTAGTTCTGTTGACTGTTCTATATTTAAAATATATATTATTATTTGAATATGTAAGAAGCGTATCACTTGTGTCTTGTTCCGGCGACTGTAGCCATGCTTTCTGGAAATTTCGCGGGCCAATGCTCAAAGCTAGTGCGAGGTCATTAGTGGCTGTTTTGCACCAGCTCGAGTGGTGCTCTACTTAACAACAAAAAGCTTCCTGCTTGAAAAAGCTTGTACTGCAATTTATTAGGTTCGTTGATGTTGCGACAATTAAAGTCTCTATTCATTCTTTAACAAGTCAATAAAATTTCTTAGCGTTAAAAACTAATGTTTGCAAAAAATTACTACATTTGAAACTTATACTATTTAATAAAATTAAATTTAGTTAGCTTTTGTCGCAGCTTTGATCGCGTCATCATTGATAAATCATTCTTTATGTATATATTCGTCTTTTGACTGGTAATTATTTAATTATTATTTAATATTAATACTAGGATCCGCTCCCGGCTTCGGTCGGGGTGCAATTTTTATATATTTTATCTTTCCCATATATCCCTTTTTCCATAATAATATGTGAAAACCGAATTAAAATCCTTCTACTCATTCCCGATTTTTTAAGCGTAATATTTAAAACAACTTAACATTTTTATATATAAATTTTTCCGTGTTATTTGAGTATTTTTAATATACGTATAATATGGACACCCTACACAGAGCCACTACACCAGGGAGTTGGACCGTGCCTCCTGCCACGAGCCTTTTTTTCCCTTTTTATTCAACAAACGAAGCCTTTCCACCTCGAATTATGTTTTCTATTTTTAATTTGTCTATTTTTAATTGCCATTCCGTTACCAGGTATTCGCAAAGTATGCACATTTCGTAGTGAACTGGTAAATAAATATACAATTCTAAAAATATTACTTCCAACTAGTATATCCTCGAAACTCAATTCAGTATACCTATTTTTTCGACACTTATTAAATCGTCGTGACATCGCCAGAAATCACACAACTACGTTACTCAATAAATAAATAGACTTGGAGACATAAATACATTTGATATGAACATGTAATGCCCTGTAATTAAGTTGCAAAATTGTATAACCGCACGCCTTTACACTGTAACCGTAAAATAAATTGAAGGGCATATCCCTTATAAATTAATTTAGACGCTAGCCCGAGGTTCGGACCGCTCACTGGACCGAGATTTTTATTGGCTTTTCGCGCCCTTTCTAAGCCTATACGAGTTGTGGAGGGGAGGGCTGATTGATTTGCTGTACCGAAAAAAGACCTCGTAACTTCTTCTAGAAAAGTTCCGCCTTGGTTACAAGGCAACTATCGTTTCTACAGACACAATTCGCGTGGCTTGTAAATTATTTATTTAAAAATCCCAATTATATATAACAAATATGACGAAGCTGGTGCTCGCGACTTCGTCCGCGTTGGAAATTTAAAAAAAAAGTCTACAGATACAATTCGCGTGGCTTGTACATTATTTATTTAGAAATCCCATTTATATATAACAAATATGACGAAACTAACTGGTGCTCGCGCCTTCGTCCGCGTTGAAAATTTATAAAAAAAATGCAATATAACGCTTGACCTCGTGTTGCTATAACACTTTGGCCACGCGTTAGTTTTTAATTTTTTGTTGATCCCTCGGGAATAGTTCTTTTTTTCTGGATGAAAGGTACCCTATGTCCTTTCTGGTGTTCCAGACAACGTGTATGCAAAATTTCATGGTGATCGGTTCAGTAGTTTTTGCGTGAAAGAGTTACAAACATCCAAACATACTTTCGCATTTATAATATTAGTATAGTATAGAAGTATAGATATACATATATGTAAAAATAGGTTTAATAAAATATAAGATGGTTATAAATAAAATAAAACGATGTTTCATATCTGATCGTAAGAACTAAGAAAGTTATCTTCTTAATAACATAATGTATTCATCGTCAACATAAATAAAAAATTGAGTATCCTTAGTTATTTTCAATGCATAAATTTACTTTGTACTGATTTTTATATTAATATAAATATTTCTAATATAATATTTCTATTTAATTAGGTAAAAAATACTGTAATATAATGTTTTACACATAATATGAAATGCATAATTTTTTGAAAGTTTTACCATTTTGTGTCAAATAATTTAGTTCTGTTGACTGTTCTATATTTAAAATATATATTATTTTTTGAATATGTAAGAAGCATATAACTTGTGTCTTGTTCCGGCGACTGTAGCCATGCTTTCTGGAAATTTCGCGGACCAATGCTCAAAGCTAGTGCGAGGTCATTAGTGGCTGTTTTGCACCAGCTCGAGTGGTGCTCTACTTAACAACAAAAAGCTTCCTGCTTGAAAAAGCTTGTACTGCAATTTATTAGGTTCGTTGATGTTGCGACAATTAAGTCTCTATTCATTCTTTAACAAGTCAATAAACTAACGTTTTCGCCATTTAATTTACCTGCTGCAAAAAAATTACAATATTTGAAACTTATACTATTTAATAAAACAAAATAAAATTAGCTTTTGTCGCAGCTTTGATCGCGTCATCATTGATAAATCATTCTTTATGTATATATTCGTCTTTTGACTGGTAATTATTATGGTAATTATTTAATTATTATTTAATATTAATACTAGCGATCCGCTCCCGGCTTCGGTCGGGGTGCAATTTTTATATATTTTATCTTTCCCATATATCCCTTTTCCATAATAATATGTGAAAACCGAATTAAAATCCGTCTACTCATTCTTGATTTTTTTAAGCGTAATATTTAAAACAACCACATTTTTATATATAAATTTTTCCGTGTTATTTGAGTATTTTTAATATACGTATAATATGGACACCCTACACAGAGCCACTACACCAGGGAGTTGGACCGTGCCTCCTGCCACGAGCCTTTTTTCCCTTTTTATTTAACAAACGAAGCCTTTCCACCTCGAATTATGTTTTCTATTTTTAATTTGTCTATTTTTAATTGCCATTCCGTTACCAGGTATTCGCAAAGTATGCACATTTCGTAGTGAACTGGTAAATAAATATACAATTCTAAAAATATTACTTCGAACTAGTATATACTCGAAACTCAATTCAGTATACCTATTTGTCGACACTTATTAAATCGTCGTGACATCGCCAGAAATCACACAACTACGTTACTCAATAAATAAATAGACTTGGAGACATAAATACATTTGATATGAACATGTAATGCCCTGTAATTAAGTTGCAAAATTGTATAACCGCACGCCTTTACACTGTAACCGTAAAATAAATTGAAGGGCATATCCCTTATAAATTAATTTAGACGCTAGCCCGAGGTTCGGACCGCTCACTGGACCGAGATTTTTATTGGCTTTTCGCGCCCTTTCTAAGCCTATACGAGTTGTGGAGGGGAGGGCTGATTGATTTGCTGTACCGAAAAAAGACCTCGTAACTTCTTCTAGAAAAGTTCCGCCTTGGTTACAAGGCAACTATCGTTTCTACAGACACAATTCGCGTGGCTTGTAAATTATTTATTTAAAAATCCCAATTATATATAACAAATATGACGAAGCTGGTGCTCGCGACTTCGTCCGCGTTGGAAATTTAAAAAAAAAGTCTACAGATACAATTCGCGTGGCTTGTAAATTATTTATTTAAAAATCCCAATTATATATAACAAATATGAAGAAACTGGCTGGTGCTCGCGACTTCGTCCGCGTTGGAAATTTAAAAAAAAGTCTACAGATACAATTCGCGTGGCTTGTACATTATTTATTTAGAAATCCCATTTATATATAACAAATATGACGAAACTAACTGGTGCTCGCGCCTTCGTCCGCGTTGAAAATTTATAAAAAAAATGCAATATAACGCTTGACCTCGTGTTGCTATAACACTTTGGCCACGCGTTAGTTTTTAATTTTTTGTTGATCCCTCGGGAATAGTTCTTTTTTTCTGGATGAAAGGTACCCTATGTCCTTTCTGGTGTTCCAGACAACGTGTATGCAAAATTTCATCGTGATCGGTTCAGTAGTTTTTGCGTGAATGAGTCACAAACATCCATACATCCAAACATACTTTCGCATTTATAATATTAGTATAGAAGTATAGATAGATTTGACACAAAAATATTGTAAATATGTATGATATTTTTTTATGATAAAGTTCATTGATAGAGCATAATGAAATTTTATAATAATTATTATACTTAAATTTTAATTATACAACAACAACCAAATTATAGATAAGATATAAATAAGATTTAATTGGGTATAAATAGCCGATTGTATAATTATAACGTTAGCGAAAGCGGAACATTCCTTTTGTTGTGTTGTAGACAATTATTTTGTTATCCCCGGAGGCCGAAATGATTAAAATTTCGGGTGCGAACAAAATTATTACGTTCCTTCTTAAACTGTTCAGAATAAATTCCTTTATTTTATAATTCGCAAAAAACAATAGTCCATTTTCATGATTTTTTCAAACAAAATTCGTTTAATTTTCTAGCAGAATATTGCCGTAACGTTATAATTAACTAGCTGGTGCCCGCGACTTAGTCCGCGTTGAACGATGAATGGTACCCTATGTCCTTTCTCGTATCCCAGACAACGTGTATGCAAAATTTCATGGTGATAGGTTCAGTAGTTTTTGCGCGCAAGAGTCACAAACATCCATACATCCAAACATACTTTCGCATTTATAATATTAGTACGGATTATTGCATTAGCACTGCACTCTAGTATATTACTTTGTGACTTAGTATTTGTAACCCTTTGTAGCTGGTATTTTAGCCACTTTTTGAATCGTCTGCCTAGTTGCCAACATTTACATAAAAAAAAACTTAGCACACTTAAAAAATATATGTATAACAAAGTTTTAGTTTAGTAAACTTTTAGTTGTGAAAAATTAGTCACAAATTTATAGGTTTTTATTCAACAGAATAATCAACTCTGAATCTAAGTTAAATTACTTATGACGTCATGTGCCACTTACGTCTTTATAGAATGTAAAAAGTTCAACTTGGTTTTTATTACGTAAAAAAGCACAATTTTTTATATATTATAGAAATTAATTTCATTATGTAATTTTTTTTAATATTATTTATCTAAATTTCGGCAGACAGGCTGACGGTCCACTTGATGGTAGTGCAGCATGTGCGTTACCATCCTTAGTATCATAAACGATAAGGAATGATTTGTGACTACTTTTGTGTTATATAATGAAGTGGTCACTGCCGCCAGACAAGCTTCTCAATTTATAACACAAAAACACAGTGTCCCCTTCCATACTAAAAAAAATAATAATTATCTCAACGTTCACAGTCTTTATTCGGAGAAATGAAGTGAAGTTGTCTAAGAATAAAGAGACGAGATATATTTTTTTTTTGGAATAACATTTGCCTCAAAGCTTGTTGAAAGAGACAAAGCCGATTCGCTTGAAAACTCCTTCGCGCCTTAATTTCCTCTGTGATGAGAAAAAAACGGCGTTGGAATTAAGAGACGAATTGCAGTCTGGTTTTTTGTTAGAAAAAGATCCGTCGGGAGGGCGTAATTGGCACCCGTGGATCCCTTGACTCGCATCACACTCACAAACACTAATCAGTACTGGAACTCAACGAAACACTATTTAGACGACACGTTTGGCCTAGTGGCTAGTAACCCTAGCTGTTAACCAAACGGTCGCGGGTACAGATTATTTTGGAGACTAAATTTGACAAATAAACTTTGTGAAATAGAATATATTATTTAATTGACAATAGAACCCAGAAAATAAACATCAAAAGAAACCAAGTCTGATGTATTATAATACATAGTTGACGACACGTTTGGTCTAGTGGCTAGTAACACTTAGGTCGCGAGTTCGAATCCCGCTAGAGGCAAATGTTTATGTGTTAACATTTTAACTTTGTACCTAAGTCATGGGTGTTTTGTATTTATAATATGTATGTATTTATAAAAAAAAAGTAATCTATATAGTATATCAACTGTCTGGTGTCCATAATACAAGCATTAGTTGCTTACTGTGAAACTAGATGGTGCTGTGTAGAATGTGTGTATTTATTTATTATTATTATTATTATTTATAGACTAAGATTAAGTCGCTTTGCTACTATTAAATATGAACGCACATGCTTTTCGGCTTTCAATGTAATATAATTTTATTAGCACTTTTTTTTTAATGAAATTATTTCTATTTTAATCATTTAAGTATATGGCTTTTTTAATATATTTCATATATATACAAAAATATAAAATTTCTATCAAAGTTCTTCGAAATAAAATGAAGTTCGCAAACCAATGGTAAATTAATTGTAAGTACAATTCGGTATTGAGAATTTAGTCAATTTTAAATTTAGAATTTGATCGCGAGCAGGTTACGTACGAGTAACTCGTACCAAGCAACGCAACGTTGTTGGGAAAATCGTCGAAATTTTTTCACTTGCTGTGTTTTTATTGTACTGCGGACATCCCTAGTAGATACATCCCAGTTTCCCAGGTACATCCAGGTTATATTTAACAGTGAGCCGGTGCATATTTGAGGTGGCAGCCGGGAGATAGACCCGGAAACATTCCAGGCGAAACTTAATGAACTTTGCTTTTAGAATGTCTCTGAATTATGCTAATTTTCAATATGAATATTTTATGAGATTCACCGTAGAATATTCGTGACAAGTGTGTGTGTGTGTGTAAAATAGAATTAAAAGTGGCATGGCACGATGAGTTCAACACTAATTAGATAGCCAATAAGTCTGGCAACAGTAACCACCTTATTATAGAATAACAGAACGTGTGCTATTGTTAAGCACTGTCAGAGATCCATGTCAATTACATCCACACCTTGTTCAGCAAAGGAGTTATCTATTGCTGATTATCATTTATCAGGGTCGTCGAGACACTTTAATTTCATTTATTTATTTATTTATTTATTTATTTATTAACAACACACATGGTACATCATAACAGGACTAATCCTAATTCAATGTATCAGTTCCCAATCGAAGTACATTATTTAAATTATTTACATTAGAAAAATTATAAAATACACAATTTACAAAAACATGCACAAGAAATTATAAGATTAATTAATAATAAACCGAAATTACCCACTATAAGATATCACAAATAGTTCCACCCTACTGAATTAATTCAGTGTGCAATCAATTGTGCCATTTCATTAGTTAGTTAGTATAGTTGCATTGTTGTCCACAGACAAGTCCTCGAGAACGGCACGCTGGTGTTCCATCCGTTCTCGGCGGTGCAGTACCGTCAGGATGTCCACGCGACGGTGTACCGGTGCCGGGCTCACAACGCCCATGGCGCCATTGTCTCAAGGGACATGCGGACACAAGCCAGTAAGCACATTTTATTACACTCCTTAGCCTATACACTATGTTTTGTCTAAATCCGTACTAATCCGTACTAATATTATAAATGCGAAAGTATGTTTGGATGTATGGATGTTTGTAACTCTTTCACACAAAAACTACTCATGAAATTTTGCATACACGTTGTCTGGGACACCAGAAAGGACATAGAGTACCTTTCAACGTTCAACGTGGACAAAGTCGAGGACACCAGCATTATAAATGCGAAAGTATGTTTGGATGTATGGATGTTTGTAACTCTTTCACGCAAAAACTACTAAACCGATCACTATAAATTTTGCATACACGTTGTCTGGGACACTAGAAAGGACATAGGGTACCTGTCATCGTTCAACGCGGGCGAAGTCGCGGTAAGGCACCAGCTAGTAAGTAATAATTTTGAGATGTCGCAAACTCTTATGAAACTTTGACGACTCGTTTGGTCTAGTGGCTAGTAACCCTAGCTGTTAACCAAACGGTCGCGGGTTCGAATCCCGCTAGGGGCGAATGTTTATGTGTTAACATTTTATCTTTGCACCTGACTCATGGATGTTTTGTATTTATAATATGTATATATTTACAAAAAAAAAAGTAATCTATGTATTATATCAACTGTCTAGTATCCATAATACAAGCATTAGATGCTTACTGTGGAACTAGATGGTGCTGTGTGGAATGTAAGAAGATATTTATTTATTTATTTATTTATGTCTATCTCTTACTAAATATAAGCCTTTTGATTTGCATTTTTATACAGTTCTGAATGAATATTCTATGAGGAAGAACTCATGATAATTTTTAAATACATGTAAAATAATTTATGGAGACAAACACGTATACAGGGTGTGTAATTTGGGACGGGTCAATAAGGGTTAAGTTTACCTTTTTTTTTGGTAGCTTACAGAATTATTACTTTATAAACTTTTTTTATTTTCAGAATGCATAAATTTAGACATGCAACTCTGATCTGGATTAAAATTTAAATTTACACCTACCTAATACGGTGACATAGATTTTACTAATTGGAAACCAAATTTTAATATTTCAAGCCATTGCCAAGCTTAATTAGAATCCTAAAGCTTTGTACAAAAAGAAAATAAAATGTTGCTTCCCCTCCTGGGGTTTTACGTGAAAATCGACTATAAATGGAAAAAATGAGTTGCGTTTCAGTTAAGTAGTGATTATCCGAGAGGTCAGGAGGTAAGGTTGTATAATTAAGTCGAGCGCAAAAAGGTGCCTCTTCACCTAATAGAGCAGAGGGGAGGGATGATTTAATTACATTTTCTGTTTCTGGAAACCGGATACGGATATCCGGTAGTATGAAGCCATTACACTCTCAAGCATGAAGTAGTGTATATATTTTCTTCTCTATTTTATTATTTCCTTTAAAAAAAATTCTCAATCACTTTTATGTTTTCTTGTGTTCCGAGTATTCTTACCCTATATGTTATCACCCTCTACTACGGGTACATTAATTAAATCACTTTATGTTGAGTCCCAATACTTTTATTGACCGATCGATACAAGGAGTTTATAATGACCGCACTCGCTAGCGAAAGCGTAAGACATTTATATTGAAATCTGTCAATTTGACATTGACAGTTGACAATTTTCCATATAAAAATATTTTACGCTCTCGCTAGCGAGTACGGTCATTGTAAACTCATGGTAAAGGTACTGAACTACAATTCCAACTATAAGGTGAGCGGACATACCACAACGACCTCACTTCGTGAACGCGTTCGTTCAACTGAGACGTTCGTTCGTTTCCTTTTGATATCTATACCACTGAACAAATGAATCTGAATGAATCTGAACGTCATAGAGCACTTAATGAACTTCAGTCGACGTAAATAGCAGCCGCTAACACCTAGAAAAAAATCTGAGTTTGAGTCTGAGTGGAAAGTGTTTCAGAGTATTATGATAAAATAATAATTGCATTACAAAAATGTTGCTATCGGAAATATGTTGGTAACTAATTCGTAATAGGAATCAGATGAACTCGTTAGGTAAGCCGGTTATGTCTTTACGTCTTCTAGGACGAGGTTAGTGCTAATACCTAGGAAAAACCTAGGTCGCCTTATCCTACAAATAAAAAAGAGTTAATATGTAGTAAGCTTAAATATATTATATATTAGTCATGATTTACAATTTCGAGACAACTTGTGTCGCTAAATGTTTAATAAATTTTTATTAAAATAAATATTAAGAGGAACCTGTATTTTTTAGTTATCCTAAACTAAAATGAATTTAAGTATTTTCAAATTGATTTTAAGATTACGTGTATTGGCGAAATTACACAAAAACATTTATGATTTTATTTAATACTAACATTACTTCAAATTACGTACTTTTAAGTGTACGAAATCAACCGCACACGTGCTGTTATTTCATCGAAAGGTTATTACTGCCAGAAGACAGTCCAGATTATATATACAAAACGGAAAAAAAGTAATTAGTTATCAATAATACCACGAAGTGAAGTGACAAGCGTGATTTTGTACGATTTGAAATAGTGTGTACGATTTATCGTTCTATTTATAACGAACAATCAAACGGTTTAGTTAACAGAACATTGTTAACCTGTACAATAGCAAAATTATTTTGTAATACGAGAGAAACCCTTAACATTGAAACTGAATTGTTGAACAGGAATTTCCAGTTTATCGATACGTAACTGTGTCCGGTTAAATATGACAGAAGTTCCGGCGTTGCCTTTCTAAATTGAGCGCAATTTGAGGTAGCCTTTGATACTAACTATATACCTGCATTTGCACATCATAGCAGACTAGTTTACGTATGACTATTTCGTTATTGGACGCCATTATAAATGTCAAAAACAAATAAGGGAGCAATTTAATATTACTTTGATAGAATTTGTACCTATTTGTAAAAAAAGCCTGCAGCGAAAAAAGGTCCCGTTATTTATAAATCCATTATTAATATTATAAATGCGAAAGTATGTTTGGATGTATGGATGTTTGTAACTCTTTCACGCAAAAACTACTGAACCGATCACTATGAAATTTTGCATACACGTTGTCTGGGACACCAGAAAAGACATAGAGTACCTTTTATCGTTCAACGCGGACGAAGTCGCGGGCACCAGCTAGTATCAAATAAATATGTGTAAATGTGTTTTTTTTTTAATTAATAATCAAAATTAGTTCTTATTGCTCAGAAATATTTCAATTTCAATATTTAAAATGTCTTTATAGAATTCTAAAAACTTAATAATTTGTCATACAAATCATATCCGGTAAAAGTGTTTAGAGTTGTCAATCACAATTAATTTTATGAATTAAATTGTCTCTAAAAGTCTTTCACTAAAGTCTCTAAAGTCTTAAAAGTCTCTAAATTCGTATTCACTATCAAAGTTTTTACAATTACCGTAAGCGGCCTAGATTTAAACTTAATAAATAAATATAGGTAATCTTTATTTTAGGCCTATTTTTTGCAATGCCAATTTATATGGCTATTAGAATAATATACCAAATAATGCACAACAAGTACCATTATTTTTTTTGTGACAAAGAAAGTAACTGATAAAACTATAATTACTTAATATAAATATTTATATAAATACAAACAAATAAATATTATAATATCATAGACATACATTGTGGGTACATTTGGGGTCAATATTTTTTTTCGATTGAGTCAAGGCAGCGCATTGCAGATGCAGCCGAATGTGGACCACGCTTACCTAGTAAGTGCCCATTTAATCTAGATTTGAAGACCCCTAGGTTGTAATTTTGTGGAAACACAGACGCAGTCAGTGGAAACACAGACGCAGATAGTGAGTTCCACTCCCTATAGCAGTTCGGACAAGAAGGTGGAACTGTAACGTTTCGTGCGTGACCGAGGAACATCAACCACGAAGGGATGGGCCAACTTAGTTAGAACAAAGCATGTAACTACACTTATAAATAGGAGATACTTAAGCGTAACGTTTGAAAAAATGTTTGACAATGATCTTTCGATAAGTAAGCATTCCTATGTGTGATAAAAAACATTATTAATGTTCTGTAAATCATGGCGTATCGCGGAACGCGACGCCCATTTAAGTTCCGCCCACTGGCTACTCCACTATGTTCACAATTTCAACTTATATACCTAGCAACTTTACGAAACTATATTATTTTTATTCGACTACAAGAAAAAAGGTATTTAATACACCAAAATAAGTATGATGATTTGAATAATACCTCCTCATAATCGTTGTTAGAAATGCAAAGACTTAACATTCTCTTTTTAAACCGCTGAGGTATAATGACGTATAACACTACTAGCTGGAGCCCGCGACTTCGTCCGCGTTGAACGATGAAAGGTACTATGTCCTTTCTGGTGTCCCAGACAACGTATATGCAAAATTTCATGGTGATCGGATCTATAGTTTTTACGTGAAAGAGTTACAGACATCCATATATCCAAACATACTTTCGCATTTATAATACTAGCTGGTGCCCGCGACTTCGTCCGCGTTGAACGATAAAAGGTACCCTATGTCCTTTCTGGCGTCCCAGACAACGTGTATGCAAAATTTCATGGTGATCGGTTCAGTAGTTTTTGCGTGAAAGAGTTACAGACATTCATACATCCAAACATACTTTCGCATTTATAATATTATAGTACGGATAATGCACTTTTGGTTTTGTATAACTAATATAAACATTTTCAACACTTGAATTATTATGAAATAACACAATGTCCTTTCATTAAACTATTCTAAAACCCGATTTGCTTAACTATAAATAACATTAAATTGGCACTAAAGATGATCCAGTCTAATTAACTAAATACCCGTATCAGCCTTATTAAGTATAATTATATGGGGCCCTCGCGCTGCAAATTTAAAAGTTTTTAAATTGATTTTGTTTTTGAAATTCCCGTTACAAATAATAATATAAGCCAAAATAGTTAATTAATTTTATAATGTTTATGAAAAATTGAAATTTCTTAAAGCAAGCATATTGTGCCTAGATATTTGAACAAGTGTCATAACATATTATTATCATGCTTTATAAATTAAGCTATGTTTTTTATAAATAAAGGTTATACAAGAAGGTAACCCTACTCTGATGGATAACTATGCATCGATCGCCACTTGGTGTGACTTAATCTTAACTGAAATCCAGGTCAAAGTAGTAATAAGCCTTTGTTTTTGGTAGTTCACATGCACTTCGGATGGACTTTTTTTTATTAAATATGGGTTTGCTCTTGGCCAACAACCAACTGTGTAGCAAGGATGAGGCCTAAGATGGAGCGAACCTCATTCTCAACCCAGAAGATGCCTATTCACTCCAACTTTATTTTATTTATTTTATTTATTTATTAAGGTACACCAACAATAGACACAACATTACAACACAGTAATACAGTTTTTACATTTGGCCTAACATCAATCACCGACCTTTAAGATTATAGAGAATTCTTATACTAAGTTCCAAAATAATAACAAACAAACACACACACACACACACACACACACACACACACACACACACACACACACACACAAACGCGCGCGCGCGCGCGCGCGCGCATATACAACTTAGTGATAAAGATTTCTACCGTCAACGTCATAGTTTCTGTAGGTCTTAGTAGGATCCCGATCTTAGTAGGATAACAGATAAGGGTTGAGGACACCAGAAACGACATAGGGTAGTTTTCATCGTTCAACGCGAAGTCGCGGGCATCAGCTAGTAAGTTTATAAAATCGACAATTAAATATAATTTTTATTCTCAATGTTTAATCTGTGTAGTTAAAAGATCGCATTCCCACGTATTTAAAATTAATTTTTAATTAATTACATATATAATTTACTCTTATTAAGTGATGGTACTTACTTTTATTATAGAAGTGTATAATAATGACCTAAGAAAATTTGCGAGACAAAAAAATGTAGAAAATGATTTTCATTCTTTCAAGTATAGGAGCAACGTTTTCTAAACAATCCACACATCATATTTCATGTATGCATCAAAAGAATCATTAATTATACAAAAACCTCGCACGAGTGCTTAATGGCTCTGTCACAAGATGATTCACTGTTAAAACTAAAACGAGCCAATCACCTAAATGAATCGTATGGCGTACATAATAAAGTTCAAAATTCCACTTTCCTTAGATTACTTAGTGAAAAGTAATTCTAAATAGGAGTTGGTGTACGAGGCTCTCACTGGTTATGAGTTACTTTAAAATAAAAAGTACTCAGTTGCAGTAAAAGAACGGGATATTTTACTGTGTTTTAGAATTAAAGAGTGCACGGGTTTTTTTTATATTACACTTTCATAGTGAACTACCTTTATATGTAAAATTTTTAATGAACAAAATGATTCTTAATTCAAACTCGTATTTAAAATATAGAGGGTAGATTTTTAAATAGAATCAATTGCTGTTTTTTTTTTAAATTTAAGTAAAATATGTGATTTTCAATAAATATATATGAAAATATATATGATACTTATAACGAAAAAACTGTTTTTAATTAAATCTATAACTATAATATTTTAAAAAAAGAATAATAAATTCACATTATATTATTTACTTACTAGCTGGTGCCCGCGACTTCGTCCGCGTCGAACGATGAAAGGTACCCTATGTCTTTTCTGGTGTCTCAGACAACCTGTATGCAAAATTTCATAGTAAAAGTAACGGGGTGAACGTTCAGACTTCAATGAAACAATTACTATAGATTTAGGAAAAATTACATTTATTACTCGGTATCATTTTATCGCTTTACATTGGAGAAATTAACCACCAATACGCCAAGAGGTAAATTACTGATTAATTAAAATTAAAATAAATAAACGTTGTAATATTATATAAAAGAAAGATACAACCTGGTTTTCCTTAGACTCAACAATACACTTGAGACTTTCACACTTCGCTTTATATTACATTTTCACAAATTGTATGTCTTCATGATGATAATATATATGTATATAAATAAGACTTGTGCGCCGCGGCCATGCCGCGGCTTGCA
This sequence comes from Synanthedon myopaeformis, assembly GCA_944738685.1. NCBI lineage: Eukaryota > Metazoa > Arthropoda > Insecta > Lepidoptera > Sesiidae > Synanthedon > Synanthedon myopaeformis. The sequence continues at coordinate 393,755 of OX122914.1, forward strand.
ATTTTTTTCTGAATAAAAACCCCCACCGCTAAATCAGTTGTGTTGCCTTATATGAAAATATCTGTCAAACCTACATTAATAATACTGTATCCTAACAGCTCGGCCATCCTGTTCTGACGAGTCCCTTCGTCACTTATATTCGAAGAGGCAGAAACAAAAAAAAATATATAACAATAATAATAATAATAATAAATCTATGTTGCATAAAACGAGCAATATAAAATTAAACATAAAGTACGAAACATTATTCTTATGATAAGTAGACTAGAATTAAATTGTAACAATAATTGACATTTCTTAAGTAGACAATAATAATTTAGACATCTATTATTTATTCTGTGATACAAGTTTAGTGTTAATAATCTTTGCCGCCTACTGAGCAAAATTATATACCATAGTAATAGCGACTAATCAGAAATCAATTACATCTGCAACCAAATTATTTTTTTTTTAATTTTTTTTTTGACAGTACCATTAGGCAATATATTTACACATATTATTAATACAGTGTACAATCAACGTAAATCTAGGGTATATTTATTATTAGTTATACATTTAATATTTCAAATCAAATTATGTAATTACAATATGTGCAATGGTATTTTTATTTATTTATTTATATATATATTTTTTTTTACTCTTTTCCTGATTCTGTCTCAGAGCTTGACCCAACCTACGGCTTTAATTTGTCGATGGCTACAACACTATCGTGAGTATGATGTCCCTTATTTTTGTCAAAGAAGTATTTTCTATAACAAATATTTGTAATTCGGTACCTGTGCGGTACGCGGGCTTTGAAACTTTGCTGCAAGTTCCATGGATTTACCATCACCAGGTAGTTCTCTCCTGACGCTTACTGGATCTCCTACCGAATATCTGTGACCGGGTCGGTGTTTGACATCAAATCTCTGCTTATTTTTCTTTGCTGATTGCTTACCCGTTTACCTACCTCTGATCTAACATCACACAAGTCTTCAGTTGACTTATATGATAAATAATAAATATCTTTACACACAGCACCATCCAGCTCCACAGTAAGCAACCAATGCTTGTATTATGGATGCCAGACAGTTGATATACTACATAGATTACTTTTTTTTTGTAAATACATACATATTATAAATACAAAACATCCATGACTCAGGTTATAAAATGTTCACACAAGCATTTACCCCTAGCGGGACTCGAACCCGCGACCGTTTGGTTAACAGCTAGGGTTACCAGCCACTGACCAAACATGTCGTCAAATGTCAAACATGATATAGACCTGTTGATAGTTTTAACAACAATCGCGTCACTTAAAATGTTTTCCGAAGCATTATTTATTTTAAAACCGAAAAACAATTCCGACGGGCTTTTGCCCGTTGTAGCTCTTTGTCTTCTTTTGCACTAGTGCATTTAAGCTAACAAATGGAAAAGAATATTCACGGATTATACCATCTGCCAAAATATCCTCTACCATATTGCGTACCTGGATTTTCTTACTATACGACATTCTGTAGAGCCTTTAAACAACTGGGTCAGAGTCCCTAAGTTTAATGTTCATCTCCCCGTTTTGTATAAATCCTAAATCCTTAAGCTTAGTCGAAAAATACCCGACATAACTCTACGATAGCGTCTGTAGTTTTTGTTCGGGCGCTATCTGACTACCACAATTAACGTTTTCATATGAAGCGCACGTCATAGATCTTATAGGTGAGTTTTTGGCACATTCACAGTACTCACACTATGTTGAGAAGAAAAATAGTCATATTTTAACCAATTTCGCAATATTTATGAAATCTGTTGGATGGAGATCTGAAATCTCTGTAAAAATGAAAACAAGAGGCATGTGCGAATGTGTTGACGTGTCAACTCTCGCTAACCCGCCTATACATCGTATCCGTGACTGGCAGATACGACACCAATTAAAAGAAAGTTCTTTTTAATAGCAAGCTCGCTTATTATTAATGTTTTGGTCTATTAGGCGTCCAAAGCCTGCTTCTAGCTAGTGTATACTCCGGGTAACAAGTAGTATTCCTTTCCTGCTATACCCCTGAGTATTTTTCTATGATGTCTAATCCTTTCCTCTTCGCGTTTAGCGGTATTAGTTGTCTTGTTTATCCTGTAATATTCGTCCAGAGGACTCTCTACAGCATAAGGTGCATTTGACCGGTCGTTGTCCTGGCCGTTGCTCACCCTTACGGCCTTTAGGTGCCGTAAGGGTACATCTTCAGGACCTTGGAACCGGGCTGCTTGTATCCAACGCATAATGCATCATCATCAATGCCATGAAGTAGAAAATCGCCTGCTGTCCACCCTCTTATTGAGAGCCTATTGAGTAAATTAAGTTTTTTTTTTTTTTTTTGTAATAGTAAAGTTGCATCGGATTACCGTATCGGACGTGTTTATCTGGCATTCATGAAAGAATTTCGGCATAGTCACCACGGCACGGAATGGACTCATTGAGCTTCTTCCTCCATTCGTTCTAGGAAGAAGCTAAATGTCCCACACTTCGACATGTTAAGGACTAAGATGTATTACTAAACATAATATCAGTTTGAAAGCTTTCGTGTGATGAATATTGGTATTTTGCCAGTAATTTTAATGCATGAATTATGTAGTTTTAGTACGAACTGTTTTTTTTTTTTTTTTTTTTTTACAGTGAATTATGACGATTTATTATTATTTAAAGGGGTTTAATAATTAAAAATAGGATAAAGAATTTATGAAGTGAAAACATCTTCAGGCGCGTTGGGCATTTCCGAAATGGAAAAGAAATACCGTCGAACTCGCGACCTGCAGCTGTGCAACCGACACCTCAGTATATAAGTATGTACTTTCCTGACAGTTCAGAAAAAAATACAGACGTAACCGCTCAAATTGTCACATCCGTGGGCACTCCCGGAGTGATACTGTTTTTTTTTTTTTTTAAATAAAAATATGTGAACATGGGAAAATCATTACCAGATCGCCCAGTTTATATCCTTTTTAGGCCTCTGCTTGCCAATAGAGATTAACCTTTATTGGTACAAGGAAAAAAACTAACTCGTCACAATAGTGACGAATTCAATAGAATATTCGAGACGGATCTACAGACATACAAACAGTTGATCGCTTCCAAACACTTACTTCGTACCAGTGTGTTTCTGGAATTCCATCTTTAAATGAGTTGGGCCTAGTCAATTCCTCAACTGATTTAATGTGCCAAGAGAATGCAGTAACTACTCCTTTGTGACAGAAAACCTGATCTAATTCTTCTTCCTACTTCGTGAGCATGCCCAGGAGGATTTGTATAACAATTTTCTCTAATAATGTTTGGTAGTACCTTAGTCAATTTTCTTCAATAAGTTGTATAAGCACTTTACCTACACAATTTTGAAGCCTTTTTATATAAGCAGTCATTTCGCCATTCCTAACTGATACCAAATCATGGTCTAAGTTTTTGGCACTAGCTTTTGTTATTTTGTTCATGGCCTGTCTGTAGAAAATAAAAAGATCAAATTTTTAAGTAAATACTTAACAGGCTAATTCCTACCTTAATAAACACCGAGAATAAAATAAATAAACCAACTTCATATCTATTGCGTGAGTGGTCTGTGCTTGCCTTACCTACTATTATAGATTTGTGCCACGAACTTGGGGAAATGTAAAAAAAATTGAGTCCCTTGTTTCGTGTTATTGATTTTTTTGAATAATCCTGCACTCAAATTTTATTTATCATTTTTAAATTATGTGAATTAACAATTAATTGCCCGATATATAATAAAAATATACAAAAACAAATTAAAATAATCGAACAACAAACAAAATCATGCTAGTAGTACCTATGCGAGTTTACCTTAAAAATGTAAATTTTGGTCACCTTTAAACTCTTATTATATTAATTCTAGTGAATAAAACATATACCGAATTTAACTCATAAGGAACTTTAATATATACGTTATATGTTTTTTTTTTATATTTACATTTGAATTGTCTTTATTTATAATATTATATTAATATACAAGAAACAGAAATGTATCTAAAATAAAATAACCGCTATTTCGTGAGTCGATTTATTGCAATTTTAAAGGATTCTATGTTTGCATATAAGTTTTTTTTTTTTAAGTCTAATCAATTGTAAAGGAACACAAACAAGCACTATTAAAAGTTCTATTCAAATGCTGCCTGTCTTTGCCTGTCTGTAAGCTTAAGAAGTACGATAGCTAGCCTTACGGTGACAAGGTATAACCCGCAAGCCGCACAGCTGTTCGGGGCCGACCAAAAGTTAGCGTCGCATTTCTCTCAGTTTATTTGCTAAAATGTTGGTACTTGATTTCTTAGATAGCCTAAATGATAGAGAATTAGTACTAATGTATAATTTTAATTAAGTAGTATTTAAAATGCTCATTTTTTTTTGCGCCGAACAGAACTAACGAATCAACGTACTAGCACGAAACAGTGGCCTTTTACCTTAAAGAACAGAGTTTAGTCTTTGCTACCCTAGTAAGTTTAGGCAAAGCGTTATGGGTGGTTTCTACTCCGCTCCACCCGTAAATTTTCATGCATCCTTCAACTTTTGTGAGCCACGACAGTATAGTATTATATGATACTTAAGCATTGGGTTGTATTTCGGTTTCATGTTATTTAAAGATATTCTCGAACCAATACTCATAAATTTGTCCAGGACATCACTAGTATCATTAATACACGTGCGTTGGGTCGGTGAACTAGTACCTGGTGAACGAGGCCTCTTACAACTTAATAGTTAACTAATAATTTAGGTACATCAGAATAACTGACTAACGTTTGACTAAATTAAGATACGTTTTGTCCCCATCAGGGTATCGTCTAGTTAATGACTTAGATCCAGTATTTTCTCCCTGATGATACACCCGAATACTGGTCCCACGGGACCGGCTACAGCTACGTCGTTGTCGATAAGCATTTCACAGGCAACACAATGGAACGACGCCTAGAGCAACAATGTCGGGACTCCCTGCTATAATCAGGACCCAGCCTCGACAATGCTCCGTTTCCAGTTTTGGGCAGATCATGGTTAGTCTCTGGCTACTTCGTCGTCGGTAAGCATTTCATCGGCAAAACAATGGAACGACGCCTAGAGCAACAATGTCGGGACTCCCTGCTATAATCAGGACCCTGCCTCGACAATGCTCCGTTCCCAGTATTGGGCAGATCATGGTTAGACCTCAACAGGCTTTCACCATCACCCGTTTCATTGTTTCGATGAACCAAAGCTTCGTATGTTATATTATGTTGGCGCTCACCATTAACGTGAAACTCGTCTGCGTCGCCGTGGTCGTCAGCAAAACTACGTACGCTCCGTCGCATCAACCTCCGACAGTCTATCGTCATTTCCTTCGAATGCCATAACACTGAAACGTTAATGAAGGTATTATGGGTTAAGAGTAAGCTAATCAGAAAATTACGAAGAGGTAAACAAAACTGTGAGCAAAGTCAGCTGTTCCATATACTCGTAGATACACGTCGGAGAATGTATATCATCCATTACTTTAATCTTATATCGCCAAAATAGGAAAACTAATTAATTAAATCAAATATTATATGCAATCCTCGTAGGTTGTAAATTGCTATAATATATACAAATATTAACTCCAATTTCTTGCACGAAATAATATTGTCTAGTTAGTTCTTCAACTATATTACGTAATATCCAATGTAATCGCAACTTCCATTATTGTGATGTGTAACTAACTAGCCCGCCGTGAGCCACAGAATCTAACTGTACATACCTACGTGATAAAAAAAACCCCATTACTTACATTCTATTCACTTATGCAGGTAGTTCCCGATTAAAATAATTTTTCTTTCAAAAATAATTTATATACACTACATATTCTTTTTTTTTTTTAAGTCACTTTAGTTAATCATGATAGTTATTACTTTGGTATACCTACCAATATTCAACAGTCAAGTAGTGCGAACTGACGGACTTGGTTTACTGTGCTAAACAAGTGAACCTACATCCTTACCAAACTCGTACCTACCTACCTGTTTACACAAACATATTTTAAAAGGAATCACTGTCGTGTTTTATAATGAAATAATTAAGTTTTTCGCATTCATACACTTATAAAACCACCCTGGACGGCAGCTGTATCCCTCAGACGTCAATGGAATAGCATACTGGTGGTTATATAGCTATTATTTACGTTTAATTGTGGATATCAATTCGTAAATGAAAACGTAAATTAGCGTAACGTTTTAATAATTAATCATTAGTGAGATTGTTTCCTGAATCAGGTCAACCAAACGAAGGCAAGTTAAGAAAAAAAAATATTTTAACATTTTCACACCCGTGGGCAGGGATAAACAAGCAATTTTATTGCTAAATTGCTCGTCTATCCCACTTCTGAGCTAAAAGTAACGGGGTGAACGTTCAGACTTCAATGAAACAATTACTATAGATTTAGGAAAAATTACATTTATTACTCGGTATCATTTTATCGCTTTACATTGGAGAAATTAACCACCAATACGCCAAGAGGTAAATTACTGATTAATTAAAATTAAAATAAATAAACGTTGTAATATTATATAAAAGAAAGATACAACCTGGTTTTCCTTAGACTCAACAATACACTTGAGACTTTCACACTTCGCTTTATATTACATTTTCACAAATTGTATGTCTTCATGATGATAATATATATGTATATAAATAAGACTTGTGCGCCGCGGCCATGCCGCGGCTTGCAATTTTTTTCTGAATAAAAACCCCCACCGCTAAATCAGTTGTGTTGCCTTATATGAAAATATCTGTCAAACCTACATTAATAATACTGTATCCTAACAATAGTGATCGGTTCACTAGTTTTTACGTGAAAGAGTTACAAACATCCATACATCCAAACATACTTTCGCATTTATAATATTAGTACTAATATTTGGTGCGTGATGGTGTGTTTTTTTTTTTTTTTTTTGAAAGCTCATACCTCTGTCCTTCTCTTACCTTGCTCCGAATCTGAATCGAATAAATCCTAGTATTATTTGCTATAGGTAAAAACTATAGTTACCTAACTAACGAAATTTTCATAGAAATCTGACACTAATGTAAAAAATTAATGGCAACAATCAAACGTGTAGTTTAAACTACATTAACATTACATTAGTTTTTTGGTTTAAACCAAAAAAATGCTTACTTTACAAGCAAGTTAAAACTTAAGCTTAGGGTAACGAAATATGATACGTGTATGTCGGAGACGAAGTTAGCGTGATAAGCATCAAAGTTGAAATTTCCTCGTAAATAGTCTACGGTTAAGTGAGTTTAAGACAAGTTGTTTGTGGCATGCGAGACGTTCCTTGTTAATAATAGTATCGCGTTCATAGCAAACCTTCGTTCCGCAATTTCCCCAGAATTGAATTGAAAGTTTTCTTCAGCGAAAACTTTCAAACTTTACTAAGAATTTTACTAAGTTACAGGAGTAATGTAACACACGACTAGTCGAAGAAATTTTATATTTTTTTTTTGATTAATTTTTTTTTAATTTATTTATTTAGATTACATACAGCCATAAATTTAAAAAATATATATTATATACAAATATAATATAAATATATATTATATTTTTACATTTATTTATTAATTTAAAAAAAATTTATAAGACTAAAAATTAAGAACAAGAGAATATTCTATAAGTGATAAAATTAATTTTTCAAAAGTAATTCACCAATTTTCTTTTTATATAATACCTACCTTGAAATGAGTCAATAAAAATGGCGTCCCAATTTGTCCATAATCTAGACGTTTGTCATGAGAGGAGTTGATTTGTCGAAAGAAATAAAACAGTTGAAATTGTTATATGCAAGGGTATTGATTGAAATCCGAATTGATAGTGTACGAGCACATCGCTGACTCGAAACTTGGAGGCATCAATATAAAAGCGATTTGAACATAAAGGAATCGAAGTTACGCCGAAGGCAGTTAATGCGACCGACGAAAAGGACCCCCTCGGGGATCTGATGCTAGATAACCGGGGATCTGCGACATACTATCAGCAATTTTTGTTACGACCCAATCGGAAAGCAAACTTATTTAAGTGATTCCCTTTGACATTTTACTTACTAGACTTCACCGTCGGGTTCATTCACATTTTCAAGCTTTTATTTCATACAATATTCACTTGTAAAACATGGTAACTGGGAAAGCTGCGGTTATATAGCCATCAATATCTATGACTGGCTGAGGTGCCAGTCATTTATATAATGTATAATTATGTTATTATTTATATAATGTATAATTATTATATAATTATTATATAATGTATTATTATATATTATTTATATAATGTATAATTTTATGATATTATTATATATATTTGACGACACGTTTGGCGAATGTTTATGTGTTAACATTTTACCTTTGTACCTGAGTCGTGGATGTTTTGTATTTATAATATGTATGTATTTACAAAAAAAAGTAATCTATGTATTATATCAACTGTCTGGTATCCATAATACAAGCATTAGTTGCTTACTGTGGAACTAGATGGCGCTGTGTGGAATGTGTGAAGAATTATTTATTTATTTATATATTATATAAATATTTATATATTATATCATATTTATATATTTATATAATGTATAATTATGTTAGTCAGTTAGTATTTAAAAAAAAAATCAAAGCTAAGATTAATAAAAGCTTTCGCATGAATTGTAAATAGTCATACGGTTACGGTCCCCTAGCTTGCCACATCTAATGTAGGAATGTGAATAACACAAGAATTTCAACACAAACAAACACATCGCAGTGACAGCTCCCCGGGAAACAGTTTCCTATTAGAGACAAGAAATATTATTTTCCCTCGCGATCCACATTTACGTAATAGATGAATTAAGCGAGCAGTATATATATTTTCATTTCGCAACGAATGCAAATTTACGGCTTCCTGTCGAGACTCGAGATATGACGCTAATTTGCGTCAACAACAGCACTAACGTTTCTGTCTTCACAGAGACCGGCGTTGTTTTCATTTGTACAGCTTGGAACTTAAATACACTATGTACTTACATAATTTCACTGGTTCTATGTAAACAGTGTTAACATACCGATATCGTTTCATTTTCATACAAAGATACATCAGAAAGTCGTCCAAATACGCAAAAACTCATGTGCCCGCGACTCCATACGATTGGTATTAGGGCTTTTTCGTTTGTAAACCTATTGTATTACTTAAATGTTAAGAGAAGCATGCTACAATACATCTGTGAAAACCGCATTCAAATGGGTTAAGCCGTTCCTGAGGTTAACGTGAACAAACGCACAGATAAACTAATGAAGATTCTAAAAGCTGTTTTTGTCGGTAACATAAGTACAAAGTGTACAAACTGTATATAGTTATTTTTTGTATAGGTACTGATTAATTATAGGATACTTATTCGGTGCCGAATGTCTGTAGACGCGCTAGCTATAAAAAATCCAAGCTTTTGTGTCAAATTGATAAAAATTTTCAGTATTTTTGTGTAGAGTCGCTATTTGACATTTAAAAAAAGATTTGATGTTGAAATTCTACGTGTAAATTGGTAGAAAAATAAATATAATTGATGTAACATGATCCGACATTCCAATTTCTGCGGATTTCTATCGTGTCTGCATTAATACAACAGCCAACATTGTGGAAACGAGTCGTATGTAGCTCACGGAAATCATTCGAGATTGAAATAACCAACCACACATCGTATAGCGAGATTTCTTCACCGTTCACAAAGCAATTTGTGAATTCTGTACAATTTTCTGCGCATTGTACTTTCGCAATTGTCGTGTTCACAAGGACAGAACACAGACAGACACGCGATGTGAAATGTCAATTGTAAAATTGAAGTCGCACTGACAAATTGTTTCCTTTACAGTTGTATGGCAAGAGTGGCAGGTGCGAGTGACAGCGACTCCGGCCGAAGCAGGCGGCCCCGCGATGCTGACGTGCGTAGTGCCATCCTCACTCAGAGAACACACTTCGGTGGCTGCCTGGTATAGGGACGACGCCGTGCTACCTGCAGCCGAACATTTATGTAAGCATCTCCCTAAGTACTTCTCTAATTTTTTTGACAAAAATACACGTCTCCATTTTCTTGGTAATTCTTTTAGGCTCGAGTTCACCAACAGACGGTTAGTTTTTAACAGCTGTTTAAAATTTAAACAGCCGTTTAATAATATTTTGTTGTTCACCATCGCTAGACTGCGGGTTAAACGTCCTAAACATCAGATTAATCATTAAGTTAATCAGATGTTTAGGGCGTTTAACCCGCATTTTAGCGATGGTGAACAACAAAATATTATTAAACAGCTGTTTAAACAGCTGTTTAAAAACTAACCGTCTGTTGGTGAACTCGAGCCTAAGTTAGCATAATATATGACTTTACTAGCTGGTGCTCGCGACTTCGTTCGCGTTGAAAATTTAAAAAAAAAAGCAATATAACGCTTGACCTCGTGTTGCTATAGCACTTTGGTCAGGCGTTAGGTTTTTATTTTTTATTTATCCCTCGGGAATAGTCTTTTTTTTCTGTGTGAAATGTACCCTATATCCTTTCTGGTGTCGCAAACAACGTGTATGCCACTAAAAAGGACATAGGGTACCTTTCATCGTTCAACGCGGATGAAGTCGTGGGCACCAGCTAGTGTTAATATACACTTAACAAACAACATTAAAAATACATAAATTTGTCTACAGCTGGACCAACCCTGCTGGTAGACGACGGTTGGAAGTTAATTGTGCGGTCTGTACGCAGCGAGGAATCGCGATCTCAATACTCGTGCTCAGTTCTGGACTCGCTCACTGGGGAACGAAGACGCAGCACACCCATAGTGCTTGAAGTTACTCGTAAGTGACTCTCACTTGCAGTGAGAGCTATTTTGTTCTGTAACTTATAGATATACAGATTTTGTATATACCTTCACATTTTGTGTCCTATACTAGATTTGCAATTAGAATCAAAAGCTGTATTTGATATTTACTTCAAGACTGAGAGAATGTAATAATAGCTCAAACTATGAAATAGCAGAATTACAAAATTACAACCTCAAAATCCTCAAAATTACAACCTCGGGGTCTTCAAAATTAGGGTCACTTACTAGGTAAGCGTGGTCCACTTCTGGCCGCATCTGCACCTTACATCAAGTAAGATCGCGGCCAAGCCTTGACTCAGTTTAAAAAAAAGCAGAAGTACTCATTATGAAAATAATATATTATAGCATCCAGTGGTGCATCAGCCCCTCGAGCGATCGTCCACGGGCCTTGGGAAGCAAACGTACGTCGCGGTGGAGACCTAGTGTTGCCATGTTTAGTACACGCCAACCCACCCGCCACCATCACGTAAGTACCATGTATTAATTACTCAAAAATTAATGTTTTCATAGAAAATATTTGTTGTTCATAGAAAATGTTTTCATCGTCATTATATTGAGACACCCATTGTTAAGAGTATGTAGTACACATTATTTTTTAAGTATATTAAAGTTATTGAATTGAAATTCTTTAACGAGAAACTGGGACGAATGTTGACGACATATTTTCATTGTACCTATTGATTTTGTTATACACAAATACTTGTAGAGTTACTAGCTGGTGCTCGCGACTTTGTCCGCGTTGAAAATTTTAAAAAAAGCAATATAACGCTTGACCTCCTGTTGCTATAACACTTTGACTAGGCGTTAGTTTTTTATTTTTTATTGATCCCTCGGGAATAGTTCTTTTTTCTGGATGAAAGGTACCCTATGTCCTTTCTCGTGTCCCAGACAACGTCCATACATCCAAACATACTTTCGTATTTATAATATTAGTAAGTATAGATATAGATTAGAAATAGAACTATTGTTAAATATTTACAACTTCATGTCGATGTTAAAATGTGAAGATTAGTTCTATCTTCACCATACTTTCTCTGAGTATTTAGATACTGGCTTACTTAACTCCTTATTAACTTTGACTTCATTAATCTGGAACTTTACTGGAGACAATTTAGTTATACTTCATTAATACCTATTAGTCATTTTATAGTCAAAACACGTTATATTTTTAGTGAGAGCAAATTGGGTAGCGTAACAATATTAATCATTAATTGATCTAAATTAAAGGATACAGGTCAAAGAGATATAGCATTATATATTGTTGGAATTCCAGTTCATCTATACTAGTCTATACTTCTATACTAGTCTATACTAATATTATAAATGCGAAAGTATGTTTGGATGTATGGATATTTGTAACTCTATCACGCAAAAACTACTCAACCGATCACTATGAAATTTTGCATACACGTTGTCTGTAACACCAGAAAGGACATAGAGTACCTTTCATCCAGAAAAAGGGACTATTCCCGAGGAATAAATAAAAAATAAAAAACTTACACCTTGCCAAAGTGTTATAGCAACACGAGGTCAAGCGTTATATTGATTTTTTTTTTAATTTTCAACGCGGACTAAGTCGCGAGCACCAGCTAGTATCCTGATATAATAGTTGTACTTCGTTGGATAATGCGAACTTATGGGCTGTGCTTTAATAACACCCTGGAGCGTTGTTAGTAAGAGGCCCTCGAAACTTACTCTCAAAAACAAACCACATAAGCACAAAATATAATTTATATTTATATTCTTACATTTTCCTTGTATATTTATTACCAATTTAACATGTTTTATATACCAATATTCTTAATAAGTAACAGAGTAATACATTTCCAGCGATAAAGGCTCCGGTTCGTAAATTGATGTGGGATATTGGTATCACAAATTGCAATTAGTTTCTCTCTATGTAACTGTCTATTGCGTCCTATTGCTTCGTTTTCTTTTCAAATGACCTCGTGATATTTATTTTGCTTTACGGATGATTATCATAACGGCTCATTGATGATAATATGTTCCATAACATACACTGGACCGCAAAGAAACAGGGTCTGTTAGAAAATCTTCAATATCTTCAAAAGTACCTGACCTAGCTTTATGAAATAAAGACTAAATTAAAGCTAAAATAAATATTTTTTTATTTTTATTTAAACACATTAAAATATTCTTCAATTTAGTCTTTATTTCATAAAGCTAGGTCATATACTTTTGAAGATATTGAAGATTTTCTAATCGACCCTTTTTCTTTGCGTTCCAGTGTATTAAGTTGCGTCCATATTAAATAACATATTTATTACGTAACTTTTGTTATATAACACGTATTATTATATTATAATAGCATTGCAAAATAACAATGTTATCTAATGTTATCTACACGTGATGAAGTAACACACACGCACTAATGTTTATATAACTTTATTATTATTAACTCATATCGTTCACATAATATTAACATAATATATAACAAACATATTTTGCTATATAAACTGGATTCAATTCATACAAACTGTTTCCATGTCCAGAGCTCTAATCACTGTTATTAGCAAAGAATTAACATTGAAGAATCTTAAAATACTAAAACACTTTAAATGCCTCGCCATCAAAAAGGGTTTTAATTAACTTTACTTACCTATTTTAAAGTTACTTAAATAATTTAACCGCTCGAGTGATGATTTCAAAAATGGCAGGCACTGCGTAGTGATCTTTTGATGTCGTCGGGCTGAGTTTCGCCCCAATTATACTTAATAAGTAATTCAATTAGCAACTTTTAAAGTTATTGCAAGCTCGAATTCTATTTTTCATTGGCTTAGCATTCGAAGGGTATTTGAACAGTGTCTAGACGGACTTTGATCGGCTGTGTGTCGCGTCATCTTTTTCTTTATTATAATTGGATTTAGTTAGGAAATTGTATCACATTAAGATAAAAGGATCCACGCGAAGCTCCGACAGTATTTTATTATACTTAATATAATCATGACATTAATATTTCACTTGGGGCCTCTTTCACCGTCTGTCAAGTAGGCTAATAATGTCAAGGTCATTTAAAGTCACCTGTCACTTGATAATTGGAGCTAATATACCTTTGTTTATACGGTAAAAGTCCCAAACACTAAAAAAAACCGAGTGCATAATTTAATAAAACAAAAATTATTTCTAAAAGTAATTAATCAACACTTTACTTGTAATTGGTGAAAGAGGCCCTTAATGTAATGAGATCTTTATAAGCCTTTAAAGAGACTAAAAGGCTAAGTGTAGTATTTAATGTAATGAGATCTTTATAGGCCTTTAAAGAGACTAAAAGGCTAAGTGTAGTATTTAATGTAATGAGATCTTTATGGGCCTTTAAAGAGACTAAAAGGCTAAGTGTAGTATTTAATGTAATGAGATCTTTATAAGCCTTTAAAGAGACTAAAAGGCTAAGTGTAGTATTTAATGTAATGAGATCTTTATAGGCCTTTAAAGAGACTAAAAGGCTAAGTGTAGTATTTAATGTAATGAGATCTTTATGGGCCTTTAAAGAGACTAAAAGGCTAAGTGTAGTATTTAATGTAATGAGATCTTTATAGGCCTTTAAAGAGACTAAAAGGCTAAGTGTATAATATGAAGCTTTTATATTTATGCCTTTTTTGACTTAGTATTGGTTTCTTTTTTTGTGACAGTAATCATCTATCTAGGAACCATCTGTTATTTATTTCCCACTCAATAAAATTTTTTATCCCCCGAGTTGACGTTACTTATAATAATATGTAAGTTGTTTTATAGCTAAGTGTTTGAGAAATATGTCTGCTAAAATAATAATTACAGAAGAGGATCCTGAATGAATGCTTAATAATAAATAATAATAAATAAATTCCACATTTAGTTCCACGGTAAGCAAGTAATGCTTGTATTATTGATACCAGCCAGTTAATATACTACATAGATTACTTTTTTTTATAAATACATACATATTATAAATAAAAAACATCAATGACTCAGATACAAAGGTAAAATGTTAACACATAAACATTTGCCCCTAGCGGGATTCGAACCCGCGACCGTTTGGTTAACAGCTAGGGTTACTAGCCACTAGACCAAACGAGTCGTCATAATAATAATAATAATATGGGATCATAATAATTATATTTTTTATACTTACGCAATATCAAAGTTATAAAAGTTTAATTTAGTAATATTAACACAAAAATAACATGTAGTTATAATAAAATCTCTCTGAGTGGATCTATCTAATTTAATAAATGTGCCTATGTAGTTGCAAGGCGAAGTCATCGGCTAGAACGAAGGCTTCTGTCGGATTTAAACCGGAAATTACGGTAAAGTAGATCGTGTAGCAAACGTGTCGTCAAATAATAGCTTACCTTATCTTAAAGGTCATGTAATGGGGTGTGTAATGTATATATATAACTATAATATTAAGGTATACCAAATAATTGTCTGAGAGAATTTAATCATAAAACGTTGACAGGAAAGTCCATAGTCACGTTCATGACAAATTACCAGCCGCATGTGTTCAGTATCTCACTAGTGAACAAAAAGTTCGTCTACAGACCAAAAGTTCACAGTAGTTGAGGGAAATAAAATATTAATATTATTATAACCTTGTACAAACTAGAATGCATAAAAAAATATTCTAATATTTTTGTTACCCTTTTAAATGAGGTTTTAATGTTGATAAAAACAACATACAATAATCAATTTCGATAACTTGTTACTTAACGATTCATAACAAACATATCAAGTACCTACGCAATGTCAAAAAACTGACATTTTGACACCTGAATTATTACATAAATGTTTAACTGATACATTAATACTAATTAAACACTTATAAGTAGGTATCGTTGGTACTGACCGTATTGGTCAGTACCTAGAGATTGTTAACAATAATAACGCTACTTAATAAATAATAAATATTTAAGTCATAAAACATTATTTAAATATAACCTGTGGCTCTAGTCAAAGTAACAATTTAAAACGATAACTAAGTTCGAAAGAATAAAATGTATGGGATGTGTCACGTGATTTAGCGACGGCATATGTCAATCCTATACAATTTCGAACTTCGTTATCGTTTTAAATTTTTACTTTGACTAGAGTTCCTGATTTCTTATGTTATCTAATTTAGATTTCGCTTCGCAGTGACGTTTTTTCTTTCGACAAAACCTCGACAAAAGCCTCGAGGCTTTCCATTCTGTTCCTGCCATTCTTATCCCTGACTTTCCTATTGTTTGTATTAGTTTATCGTCTCATCTTATATTTGGTTTTCCTTTTTCCTTTTTTGGTCTCTGGAACACTAATCTGTGTTAATTTTAATATTCTTCTAAACCTAATACCCTCGTAAATTTTTTGGAGTCATTTCATTTTGTTACAAGGTCATCCAAATGCAGCATAATCTTAAAACATCAAATCGGTTGATGGCTATGCAATGAGATCCATAACTCATTGCGGCATTTTATTTATATTTTTTTAGATTGTGTAACACTTAAATTTGATCACCAATAGGAAGAAACAGTTTTTGTAGTTTGTATTTACATACATGAGAAATTGTACTTCTCTGGCGTCAATAAAAAAAAAAAATTATATCCTTAAATGTTGACACGCAATTTTACCTGCAAAAGAATACACTTCAAAATAAATAAATGTTTCTAAATAATAAACACAATATTTACAGTCTTTATAGTAAACTCTTCAGTTCAGTTTCCAACCTTATTCCGCCAAAAGAAATATAACTTCAATTAAAATGAAAAATTGGTAAGTGACGCTACTGTTTCCTTCTGTAGCGGATATTCTTTGACGTAACAAGCAGTGTAATACTCGTACGTGACAGGTGACTAACGACTGGGCGTATATTTCATTATTAAGGCTAAGGCTAAGGCTCGCACTTACTCGTACGCTTACGTCGACCTTATGATTCCGTTCGCTTTCCACTCGCGCTTCAATATTTCCATACTCAGTGTATACTTATCAAATTAGAACACTTCAATTCAACTTTATAACCTTTAGCCTAAGTTCACATACGGCATTGACCTGCACGTTTATTTTGTATTCGTTTTTTAACGTTCAATCAGTCCGCTGTTTGAGTTAGCGTACCACTGGTCAGTTTTCTTACTCGTAAATTTTACTAATTCACCAGTTCACTCATTAAACAGTTTCGATAGGTTGACAATTTCGCTAGTTAGGCATTTTTCCTGATTCTTCAGTTTCCTCCTTCGCTAGTTTTGCTATCATTCGTGTAAAAACGAATAGCCGCAGTTTTCACACAGTTGTCACAGTGAGTGACGTCAGTGATGGGTCATTTATATTGGTATCGAAGGCACCAACGGTTTCGCTGCCAACAAAACAGAAGGTTTTGGCGTACATCCTATAATTAAGAATCAGTATCATATAATCTATATACGATGAACCTATCTACGATATCCTATATTGCTATTCGATAAAAAACGTACGTGTCAAGGAGACAGCACTATACTATGTGCCTCTGAAAACCGAATACGTTAAAGTTCATTCGATTTGCTTGACATGTATAAACGGTGTACGTTTTTTTGCAGTGAAAACGACGTGTGAATGGTTCTATATACAATGTATGTAACATTATTTATTCGTTAAGACGTATACTGCAAAAAAACGTGCAGGACAATGCCGTGTGAACGTAGCCTTAGATTACCACAGACTGCTTCGAAGGTTCACCTCTGAGAGACTATTATACCCAGGGGCGCAAGTTTCCGAAATGTGGGTGAGTAAAAAAAAACTATTCTTATCATTCAACACTTTTTTAAAAAACACTACACATTAATGTGCGCTAAAGGCGCTGATTCTAATTCAAATTTAATTAAAGATAATTACATAAAAATATATATTTTTAGCAGACTGGCTGGTTGTAATAACAGCTCATCTTAATACAAGTACACACTACACACCCTGAAGCCTGACGTGACTAAGCTTTTGCCTAAAATGAAATAACATTTACCTAAAATGAACTAAAAATTACTGAGAGATATATATTTTTTTTAACACATTCCACACAGCACCATCTAGTTCCACATTAAGCAACTAATGCTTGTATTATGGATACTAGACAGTTGATATACTACATAGATTACTTTTTTTTGTAAATACATACATATTATAAATACAAAACATCCACGACTCAGGTACAAAGGTAAAATGTTAACACATAAACATTTGCCCCTAGCGGGATTCGAACCCGCGACCGTTTGGTTAACAGCTAGGGTTACTAGCCACTAGACCAAACGTGTCGTCAAATATGGTATACATATTTGAATTCGTTGGATATATACATTATAATAAACTCAAACAAAGAAAATGTTACTCGTTATTGTATATTGTATTCACTTAAAACACACGGCCGTGTCTATGACACAGCCACAACCAATTTTTTGTTTGTAAAGCCTTTTGTTCTAAACTTCTGGAACTAATTTCAATGATATTCCTATAATATAACAGGATAATACAGATATAATAATATACTTGACGGTTTGTTATTAGTTACTTGATCGGTAGAAAAATCGTTTTCATTCTGGTCGTTACACTGTACTGTGATATCAACCCTCCGTTAAGAATTTAATAGCATTAATTAGAAGCCTAATGGACATGAAGTGTTATCTTAATTACATAGAAATTTAGTTATCGGTGTTTGACCGACATATACACGGCATTGTAGATTTCATGTAGGCATTAAACAATTCCAAATTTAAAAATACACAAGAACGTTCCTCAATTAGACAATTGGTATAATTATTTAGAGATAATTTAACAAGCAGGTAGAATAACGTAAACAATTAAGGAAGGAATATTTCGCGGAGGGAAAATATTAATCAAAAGAACCTTGTCGGAGAAACGCGGCAAAAATGTTAATTACTGTTTTAATTATGATATAATTTGTACAACAATCATTTACAAAATATATTTTAAAACACAATTTCAATTGCATATTCTGTAACTACATATATTTTGAAATAATAACCGAGTAGTTGAGAAGAGGCATTATCCAACACAAACTATGGCCATTTCGTTGTTTTAAAAGTTGATTTTATTGATAACACTAATTATCAATAAATGATTTACATAATTGAAGTTATAAAGATCAAAACAATGAGTGATTAGATTAGCTCGAACAGATTTTAATCAGATTTACTCAATTTAAATCTAAGTTTAAGTTACAGCAGCTTTGGTCAGCTTGAAATTTGACAGCTTAAGATATTTTTCTTGTGATATCCAAGTCCACGATGGGAAGCGTCATCAGGACCTATTGGATTTTGAAGATTAGCTAGTAGAAAGAAAAAAAGGTTATATTTTAATGTATACCCATTCACCGATGGAGGAAGCGTCTACAGGCTTTTGAGAGCCTCCAATGTATTAAGAAAAGTCCTCCAAATTATCGTCAAATTATAAATCAGCACGATCAGGAATCTGAACCGTCTCTATGAAAATCTGACGCGATCGAGTATTTGAAGCTTGTGCCAGCTAGTATTACATATAAACTAATGTTCAGACAAAAGCTATGCGCGTGCGTCGACTACGTCACAAATGACGTGATCAAGAGCCAATCACGATACTCTGATTGGCTCCGGCGCACTATATACCTATATACCCACTGAATATTACCTCGTGAACACATCAACTCCCTTTCCAAATTAAAATATAAAAATTTTGTTAATAATTGTAAGTTTAAAACAAATAAATCGCTGCTCAATAAAAGTTTACATCGTTTACATAATCTGAATTCGACAAGCCCGATTACGCTTCCACATGTGGGTACGCATTTCTACAACTAGTAAGTCTGTACTAATATTATGAATGCGAAAGTATGTTTGGATGTATGGATGTTTGTAACTCTTTCACGCAAAAACTACTGAACCGATCACCATGAAATTTTGCATACACGTTGTCTGGAACACCAGAAAGGACATACGGTACCTTTCATCGTTCAACGCGGACTAAGTCGCGGACACCAGCTAATAGTATATAAGTTATACATAACCTTGTTATGGATGGATTCGTTTTACATAAAAACGGGACTTTTTAGTATCCGCTTGAGTTTATAAATGTTCTCCCCGCAACAGTACTATTAAATCATTTATAAACGGAGAAGTTTGAAACAAAAAATCAACTTTGTAACGACGTCGATGACAGCAGTGTTGTTGTAAATAGCGAAGAACTCGAAGCGAGATGTCTGCAAGCGGAAGGGTTTCAATTACACGAAATTACAGTTCTAAAACACGTCGTCAGAGTTGAATGGGGAAATAAAAAAGGTAAATAAATGGGGTCCGTTGTAAAAGTGGGTTCGCACGGCGTGTACGAAGGCCCTTACTAAAGGTTAATGAGGGGACATGGAGCGCGCTGTTGACAACATGGCGGATGAGCGGTAAAAACGAAGCCGCACCCGCACCCGACAGATCTCTGTTCATTTGTCTCGACGTTCGTCATTTTTTTTTTGCCGTTTTGCCGTATACTTGTGCTTGCACTAATAAAATTTTTAAATATATTTGTCGTCGAGAACTGCAAGAGGGTCTCTTTTATTGTTAGAGGCTGGCTACTAAATTTGTCATATGCCGACACTGAGGCCATCCTCCGCTCGCTCAATTAGAGAAAATGTTTTGAGTCTGTGCCGGCGTAGCTGTAGTGTGCAATTGTCTATCCTTTTATTATATTAAAATATGTTGATCTGTATTTATTATAAATTATTGTATATCAGATATATGTAGATTAATTAATATGTATATGCTTATGTATTTGCAGTAGACTCTTACGATACAAGCATAGCTTAGTGTGGGGGTCAACGATAACTTGTGAGCATTGTATTTTAATTGTTTGGAAATAAATTATTATTATATTAATTTTTTATTACCTTCCAAATTCAGCTGTTTAGGTACGTTATAAAATAAAGCTATGTGCCAAAGTTCAAATTTCTAAACTTGGAAGTTTTGACTGTGCTTTTGTTGAACAGTTGGAACAAACGTTTTTTATGAGTATAGAATATTAGGAATTACCTACCAGTAGGTACTCAATAAACAATTGGATATTAATTTGTTTTATCAAATCTATTTACGCGTAGATACACTGGTCCAAGTTTACGAAAACATTTTATGGCGAAAATAATCTCAATAACTTTTTTCATGTCATATTAATAAACAAAATTTTATCTAAATATTAGTTTCGTGAGTTTTTTTTTTAAGTCAAAAAATTAAGTTAAATAAATATTTCTACCAGCTTTTTACCCACGATTTAGTTCGTGTTTCACGGCTCGTGTTCTCCTACCAATTTTCATGATTCATCATCGATCAGATGAAAATATGTATATAATGCTTAATTAATTAAAGTGGATTATTTTTATAAAAAAAGCAGTAAAAGCTCATTAATTATTATTAATATTAACATAATAATATATTTATATTAAATGGAACATTAACACGGTTGCCCCCCGCCCCAGCGAAAAGGGTTCTGGTGCTACGTTTATGAGGATGGCTTAACGCACTCTCCGACCTTCCAAGTTTTACACTACGCACTTAAATGTGAAAACATACAGCCATTTAAAACGTGCGGTGCCGCTACTTCAATTTGTATAACAGGGAAAATATATATTTGTATATAATATGAGACAGTTCAGCCTTAAGAATTTTTATTTTTCAAACACAAAATTACTTAGTTACCTACATCTACTCTATGAGTCTATATAATTATTTAACGGTCAAAATAAAAATATCAATAAACATAATTTTAATAGCTTTTCCGTACATATACTAGGCACATTTGATTCTGATAAAGAATTAATTAAAAATGTGTCATCAGGTGTAAAAACAAGTCCGCTACGTCCCCCCGTGTGTTTCCAAGTAATCACCGACACGCAGACCATGAGTTTAACACACGTTTTAACTTAGCAATTAAATTCGTTCGCCTCCGGATGTGCTTTAATTATTTACAAGAGCCGGTGCCACATATTTGTTACACTTATTACTTTGAGTAAAAACTGCGTTGGACCTTTCAAATACTTATTTAACACAAGTTGTTAAGTGAATTTTATAAATTTATTTATTTAATATATAAACGTGTAAGTATACATTTTGGTGTGTGATTAGTGTAGTGATTATTATACATTTATTGATTGATATTCTTTCTTCACTATAAGTTTTTTTACAATATATATATAAAAAAAATATATTACAAAAATCTTAAAAAAAAATGTTATTTCCCTATTCCTTTCCAATCCCTCATCCTTAAACCTTACAGTGGGTAGGTAAGTGGCAGCACACTTGCAGCACCTGCGGCGTTGCTTGGGTTACACGATAGCCACTTACCATCAAGTGGACCGTCAGCCTGTCTGCCTACCTTAATATATAAAAAAACTGACAATTCGTGCTAACTTAAGTAAACGGTACTTAAGCCGAAAATAAAATACGATAAATAACCATTAAAAAAAAAATATGTTTAAGACCAAATTTTACTGTAATATAATAATAACGAAGCACTCCGTAACGGACACTCTGAAATATAATAGTCATCGCGTGGGTTTAATTAATTAACAATTAATTAACACGAGTAGTTAAAACATGTGGTTTAGAATAATTATTCATTATTTAAGTACCAAAGAAATTGAAGGTATTATTGTTTTTAAATTTATAATAATATGGGTTGACGACACGTTTGGTCTAGTGGCTAGTAACCCTAGCTGTTAACCAAACGGTCGCGGGTTCGAATCCCGCTAGGGGCAAATGTTTATGTGTTAACATTTTACCTTTGTACCTGAGTCATGGATGTTTTCTATTTATAATATGCATGTATTTACAAAAAAAAGTAATCTATGTATTATATCAACTGTCTGGTATCCATAATACAAGCATTAGTTGCTTACTGTGGAACTAGATGGCGCTGTGTGGAATGTGTGAAGATATTTATTTATTTATTTATTTATTATTTATTTATGGGTAATTATATTGAATTCTTATTTGTTTTCAGATTAATTCTGTTTTAGTACCTTATCATTGCGACTTGAAAAATTTTTAGAAAGATCAAAGTTTATTCTACTGAACCATTTTCATGTTGATCTAATCTCTTCTCCTTGCGATCTCCTGGTGTATATCACCAATGATAGATAATCTTAAAGTAATAAATTCATCTGAACATAGGTATCTGAAGTCTCGATACAATATAGCCGGTACATATACTATACAAGACTATACAAGACTATGCGACATGAAGGGAAAGTACCTTAAATATCGTAGATAGGATATTTTGTTGAAAGAAGACTTTGTTATTTTTAAAAAATAGTAATACTGCATTCAAAGATTTTCTAAAAATTATTTCGACAATAAATAATATTCTTGAAATTTGAATCAAACATTTTACATTATTCCTTTCTTTTAAGATACTATATTACTTAAGAAGAATTATTTAATTTTTGTCCATGCTTTCGATTGGCATCATAAAAATACGGGTAATTTTTTTTTTCACATTTAACCCAGACGAAGCAAGTAATTTTTTAGAAAATCTTCGAATGCAGTATTAATAACTTTTAAAAATAACATAAAGTTTTCTTTCAACAAAATATCCTATCTACGATATTTAAGATACTTTCCCTTCATGCCGCATAGTCTTGGAACACCCTGTATAGGAATTCTAAGTACTTAATAATTTATTAATCACAGATGAATTACCAAATTAGGATATAATTAATTGTCTGGAACTAGAGTCGAGTGGCACAATTAATAAGGTGGCCATCGAATATCGCACGAAACGCGAACGCGACACTCCATCTAGATATTTGGACAGAGATCCATTAGCGCGGTTCCGTCTCGTCTGTCCTGACACGTAACAAATGGCCCCCCCACTACAGGGTTAACTGTCCGACTATGCCGTACACTTTTTAGTGACGCTATATTCCAACTCCCCCTATACTATATACTATCATTTATTGCGGCAATAGCTTTCACGGACTTAGCGAACCATTCGGTGAACGCGCTCTTCGGTTTATGACGCGCGGTTTAACTTTTTATACTTACAAAAGGCTCTTGTGAGCCATTATGAGAGGCTGAGTGGGTATTATTATTTTGTTCCTTTAAAAATCTATAATATTATAAATTCGAAAGTATGTTTGGATGTATGGATGTTTGTAACTCTTTCACGCAAAAACTACTTAACTGATAACTATGAAATTTTGCATACACGTTGTCTGGGACACCAGAAAGGACATAGGGTACCTTTCATCGTTCAACGCGGACGAAGTCGCAGACACCAGCTAGTAATATTATAAATGCAAAAGTATGTGTAGATGTATGGATGTTTGTGACTCTTTCACGCAAAAACTACTGAACCGATCACCATGAAATTTTGCATACACGTTGTCTGGGACATTAGACAGGACATAGGGTACCTTTCATCGTTCAACGCGGACGAAGTCGCGGGCACCAGCT
The DNA here is from genome assembly GCA_944738685.1 of Synanthedon myopaeformis. Lineage (NCBI taxonomy): Eukaryota > Metazoa > Arthropoda > Insecta > Lepidoptera > Sesiidae > Synanthedon > Synanthedon myopaeformis. The sequence goes on from OX122914.1 coordinate 418,019, forward strand.
AGTGTTATTATATAAAATTTTGTAATATTTAGTTTTTCTAAATTATATTAATATATATATATATATATATACAAATAATGTTCGAGAAAATATTCGAGAAAATATTTTGTGATTTTTTTTTTTAGATTTCATTCAACGGAGCCACATGAATAATAACTTACATATATGTTGATTCTTTAATAATCTTTGAATAATTTATCTGTGTTTAATTTAGCTCAGGGGACGATGGCGCTGACATGCCTCAAAAGTTCCAAAATAAATTATTAAAATAACCAATAAATATCACAAAAACAGTAATAATTATAAATCCAAAGACTTACTCAAGCAAACACAAAGCGTTCAATAGGTTACCACAAAGGTTAATGTTCGTTATGTTTGCATTTGACACAGTTAGATATGTATTTTTTTTTGTCTAACTTACTATAAATGTCTACTTTCTAGATCGAAATCTCCAAGTGACTGGACTTATCCAGTCACTTAATTGCTTTTACTTCGACGACTATATACCTAACTAGCTGGCGCTCGCGACTTCGTCCGCGTTGAAAATTTAAAAAAAAGCAATATAATGCTTGACCTCGTGTTGCTATAACACTTTGGCCAGGCGTTAGTTTTTTATTTTTTATTTATCCCTCCGGAATAGTCCTTTTTTTCTGGATGAAAGTTACCCTATGTCCTTTCTGGCGTCCCAGACAACGTGTATGCAAAATTTCATCGTGATCGGTTCAGTAGTTTTTACGTGAAAGAGTTACAAACATCCATACATCCAAACATACTTCCGCATTTATAATATCTTTATTGCGGGTAATTAAAGATATTTTTCACGTAAATCTATTTATAAAGTTTTGCTGCAGCTGCAATCAAAGAGGTCCATAGGCTATAAAGGCGCGCATTAAAATGCACGCGAATGCAGCGTAAGCAAGTTCCGAAGTAACCGGTAACTTGTTCGAATGCAATACAACACTTTGAACCGAAGAATTATTGCTCCGCATCCGCAGTTTCTAACTTTTAAGTAGCAAAGTAAGTATTGTGTCAGTGTTGTCATTTTGCGTTCGAAATTGTTGCTCCAGACCTGAGTTAAAGGCTACAATGTCATAGAACAATATAATCATACGGCATAAGTATATTATAACTGTCCAAAAAATTAAATCGTAAGTCAATCTGAAATATGTTTATAAAAGAGAACACCTTACGTGTTTAGATACATCGAGTGTTAAAGATCATAATAATTAATTTTGTATGATCCCTGCTAAAATCACAATAAAAGTGTCTTTTGTATAGCACCAAACATATACAATAAGATTCTCAAAAATATAAGGAATATCAGGTGATATTACTTTTATTTTTGGGAATCTTATATATATATTCGTTTGGTCTAGTGGCTAGTAACCCTAGCTGTTAACCAAACGGTCGCGGGTTCGAATCCCGCTAGGAGCAAATGTTTATGTGTTAACATTTTACCTTTGTATTTGAGTCATTGATGTTTTTTATTTATAATATGTATGTATTTATAAAAAAAAAGTAATCTATGTAGTATATCAACTGTCTAATATCCATAATACAAGCATTAGTTGCTTACTGTGGAACTATATGGTGCTGTGTGGAATGTGTGAAGATATTTAGATATTTATAATTAGCAACCAATAAACAGTACAATGACTTTTTTTCTATTAACATAAATAATTAAATCACATACTTAGCTATACATATTAATTATTAAAATTATAAACGCTAATTTCCTTAACACTTGTGGCATACGTCACATACATTTCAAGCGAGAACTTTTAAGGAGAAAAGTTAGTCACGGACGAAGTACTCCGGCGACAAATCTTTTAAATTGTCTGTGAATATCAGTTGCTTTAACTTGCATATCAAGTTATATTATGTGACTTCAATACGGTAACATAATAATATAGGAAAACGACGCTTTTTTTTTTTTGATGGGAATAGAACCTTAAGCAAATATTAATAAAATATCATTCCGGTATTTAAATCTCAAAAAATTGCATGTTATAATGAAATTTTGGTTTGACAATGACGCGATGATATGTTTCATATATTGTGGACTTGATTTCGTTATTTATCAATTTATCTTTATGAACACTTGAATATATAGCCTCGTTTTTTAAAGTGTACATCTGTGTCTTGAGGACATGATCGATTTTTCAATATATAAACAGAGTTAAGTTATTAGGTGTTATTGAAGCAAACTATGTCGATACGCATCAGACTTATCTTAATAAGTTTTCATTGATTTTTAATAATAATATGTTGTCGCTTATATAATTATAATAATTATTGTTATAATAATATGATCTAAATCTTAAGAAACGTTGCTTTTATACGAACTTTCAAATACACATGAAGATTTTCTTTTATTCCGACAAACTTTAACTTACGATTTTTCGCAAATAATTTAAAGATCTTCACAAAAAAACGTACCTATTCAGAGTGTACCTATGTAAGTAGGTATATTGAGGACAAGTTGTATCGATGACGAACGAAGAGAGGCTAGGAAAGATGAGGGGGTGTCGGGAGAAGATGGATGACTGCTTTTATTGCTCAGTGTTACAGTGTAAGAGCCTCTAGAAACCGCCGAGTGTCTGTTCACACGTTTACATACAGATTGGGGGACTATAAGTATTTAAATTTTGAAAGGATTTTTTCTCAACAAAATCCTGACTAATATTTCGTCTCGTTTGTATCGAGAGATAAACTACTTTCCAGGAAACTCTTGGTCAAAGCGAAGCCTATTTGGTGGCTTGAATTTTACATGGAACACATTTTGAGGGCAACACATCGCTTTGAATTCACGGAGGCTGTTTCGCAATATTAATGCCACACGATAAATTCTTTCATAGCAATTAACCAACAGAAAAGAAACGATAAACGATAACGATAACGTAAAGATTTTTTTAATGTTAAGGTCAACAGACATGGTAAATGGCTACCGTCGCCTATAACACAAGCAACGCCATAGGTGCTGCAAGTGCGCTGCCGACTACAGTAGGATTAAGGGCATCCCATACTCACCAAAAAACAACAGCACACGTGCTTTTATTTTATGGTGGTCTCCTGTAAGAGGATGGTTACTGCCGCCAGACGGGCTGCTCAAAGGACTGCGAAACCCAGTGTGCCCTGTTACTGTTTTTGAGATACAGATCAGAGCCAATTTTGAAATATTAATTTCCAAAGTTGACCCTGTCGAGAATAGAACCGAGGAGCTTGCCTTAATGGTTAGGGTGCTTGTCTTAACGCTCTGTTAGGCAGAGTATATATATAATATATATATATATATATAGCAACTTTTTTAAAATAAAAAAGTATATAAATTATATGTAATTGAACTATCACATTACAGCCGAATCAACTCGATGGTTTATTCGGGCTTAATTAACAAAGCATTTATAATATTAAATATATAAGTAAGCTTTTTCGGCTACAACAATATGTAAAAAGAAAAATTTTTTTTGTATAATTTATTTATTAACACTATACAAATTAAACCTATGTTGGTTATTACATCATGAATTAAGTATAAGTTATAAATATAAATTATTGAACTCCTCACTTTGTCTGATAATGCCATATCTTCCAAAGATGGCCTACATAATTAATTACTTGTCCATTGATTTCGTTTGCCATACAATTCTTTTCAAACCTTTTCTTCGTAGTTTCCGTTTCCGCTTCATATCCGTTTCCGCTCGCCGCCTTTCGCTTATCACCTGCCGTCAACCAGAGATAACAAATTCAACTTTGGTTTATGACCAGGACATATAACATGGCTTTAACGTTTGCTTTAACATAATCAACAGAGCAAATGTTAGATGTAAAGTATTGTACATCTAAAATCTAAGATCTAAAAAAAAGTTTGTTAGAATAAGTGTAGTGTCAACAAAAGAATTGATGTCGGTTACAAAAACCCTTCAGAACTCGAACCAAACTCACATTGGTTTGATTGCATGCATAAAGTGTATTTGTGAAATTTTGTCCACCTAGTAAAATAAAAAAAAAAATGTCTTCAAAAGATTAAAATAATTATTAAAATAATATAACTGTAAATTCCTAAACGATAAGTCAAAATGAATCATTACATTTTGGTTCTTTATAGTTTGCAAATATTAGGACACATCACTATTTAGCACTGTCTAGCAAAAAAATCTAAAAAAAAATTCTTTTGAGATAAAAAAGCAAAGTTTAATTATACTTTGATCCATATTTCGTGCAACTTTTTAGTAAGAAACTTGAATTACTAGTTTATGTAGTAAAAAACTAATCGACGCGAGTATTCGCAGAAACTTGAGCCAAAATTACAATTCGTTCTAAATTTATTTTGAAATTACCTTCAAAGCTCTTTCTTAGGATGTATAATAATTCATAATAAGATGTATAATAATTAAATCATTATATGATTATTATTATAAAATTCATTAAGGATCAAAAGACACCTCTTTTGGTAATTTTAAATGTGCCAACTTTGGAACCTAATTCAATACTCTTGAACGTCTTCACTTACCTCCTATATAACTTTCGCTAAGTAATTAACTTAGTGCTTATCTTCTGTGGTACAACTCGATACCATAATTAAGTTTATGGCAGTTCTGTGGGCTCCAGTAATCCCCTTGAATTAGTTCCATAAAGTTTACACAGCTATCGCACTGAGCCGTCTACTTAGGTAACTTTAACTTTGCATTTCGACCATTCATGGGACAGACGCACCCCACACTCTTGTGGGGTGTGGGAATCCTGAATATAAACTTTTTCTTAATTAAAAAAAAATACTCAAACATTTGTTTTAAATTTTTCTTCCATAGTAGGAAGAATTTTTAGAAATCGGGGGATAAAGTTTTATGCTGTACATACAAATATCTGTCACCTATATCAATAATTTAATTACAGCACTCGATAGTTAAATGATCAAAGAATTTTTTAGTATATATAAATAAATAATAAATATCTTCACACATTCCACACAGCACCATCTAGTTCCACAGTAAGCAATTAATGCTTGTATTATGGATACCAGACAGTTGATATACTACATAGATTACTTTTTTTTGTAAATACATACATATTATAAATAGAAAACATCCACGACTCAGGTACAAAGGTAAAATGTTAACACATAAACATTTGCCCCTAGCGGGATTCGAACCCGCGACCGTTTGGTTAACAGCTAGGGTTACTAGCCATTAGACCAAACGTGTCGTCAAATATGGTATATATATTTGAATTCGTTGGATATATACATATAATACACTCAAACAAAGAAAATGTTACTCGTAACATATATTTGTATTTACTTAAAACACACGGCCGTGTCTATGACACAGCCACAACCCATTTTTTGTTTGTAAAGCCTTTTGTTCTAAACGTCTGCAACTAATTTTCAATGCTATCCCTATAATATAACAGGATAATACTGTTTAGAAATAAATATAGCATACTTTTAATCCCCTAAATGCGCGATCCAATACGCTGGAGATTATTATATGTGTGATGGATGATCGTTGAAAATAAGTTATATATACATTGGCTTAACACAGTTTCGAGTAACTTATTGACAGGCACGATACTGTCCTATTGAACATTGTATGAACAAATTTTATTATTTGGATAACAAAGAATAAGAACAACATTTGGAAAACTAGCCATCACTAATCTAACCTAAACATTTTTTTCTAATGTCTAGGCTTTATGACGACTCCGTTAAATGAGTGGTTATTATACTCAGGTGGTCTGAGCCAGTCTGATGTCAATAACCACCTCTTACAGAAGACCACCGTGAAATAATAAGGCCTGTTATTGTATTTGTATTTCATTTATACTAAAAATAGCATAGCCGATAAATTCTTCGATTGCCTACCATAACTTAAGTATAAATTGTAAATTAGACTAGTTTGTAGTCCTTAAACTATAAGTGGAATTTTTTTATTAAGTGTAAGCTATCTATTCAAACTGTTATCATGTAATAATACTTGTAAGTTTCGCTAAAATAAAATAAATAAATTTCGATGAGTGAGTAAGTAAGGGATGCCAGAGCCCCTATTTCTATCCCTCAACTTATCCTTAACCCTTAACTTATCCTTATGGTCGCCAGCACATTTGAAACATCTGTGGCTTTGCTATAGGCGACGGTTAATCAGCCTTTCTGTCTACACTAACATAAACAATAAAAATAAAATCACTAAAATAATATGAATTACTTAGATATCCGTACTAATATAAATGCGAAAGTATGTTTGGATGTATAGATGTTTGTAACTCTTTCACGCAAAAACTACTGAACCGATCACCATGAAGTTTTGTATACACGTTGTCTGAGACACCAGAAAGGACATAGGGTACCTTTCAACGTTCAATGCGGACGAAGTCGCGGGCACCAGCTAGTAATCTCTAAATATTTCAAGTGCCGTAATGATTAAGCAGAATTCTTAATAAACCTTTTGCTAGGTAGTTCAAAAAAATAAAACTCAGATTAACATTTAGTTTTTCAAGAGCTTTCTCCAAAGACATTAAAAGGCATTTCACGAATTTTTTTTCTGCAAGCTGTACAGGTATTATTTTTATTTTTTTAAAGTGACGACCAACTTATAAAGAATTCTTTATTGAGTCTTTATCGAAGTCGAAAACACGATCTAATATTGTTGGACGCGAAAGTTCCACGACTCTTCTTATAAGTTCTTACGGTGAGAGTTTAGTTTATAGAGTTTATAGGTTTAACGAGGTCAAAAATAGGTTAACAAATTTATCCCTTGTGCAGACAGGGGAGGCTCCAATTACAAAAGTACCTACTACCTTCGGCATTACTACCTTCGGTAACCTAAAATGTAAACTTTTTATTTGTTTATTATTTATTGTAATTAAATTGAAACCTTAAATCCGTACTAATATTATAAATGCGAAAATATGTTTGGATGTATGGATGTTTGTAACTGTTTCATGCAAAAACTATTGAACCGATCACCATGAAATTTTACATACACGTTGTCTGGGACATTGGAAAGGACATAGGGTACCTTTCATCGTTCAACGCGTACTAAGTCACGGGCACCAGCTAGTATTATAAATGTGAAAGTATGTTTGGATGTATGGATGTTTGTAATTGTTTCACGCAAAAACTACTCAACCGATCATTATGAAATTTTGCATACACGTTATCTGGGACAGCAGAAAGGACATAGGGTACCTTTCATCGTTCAACGCGGACTAAGTCGCGGTCACTAGCTAGTACATTATATTTATGCTAATAGTAGTTTTAATAATTATATTAGTTTTCATGATTAGATTATTCTAAAATAGTAAAATCGCACTGTACAAGTCTAGAATAAAGCTATTTGAAATATACTTAAGTTACTTCACAGACAACTGTCCGCTTTTTTAACTGTCTTCACAAATGGAAAGAGCGATAAACGAGCAGAAAAAAATTTGTATCTGTGCTAAGTTGGGAACAGGTCACTATATATATACATATATATATATATAAATAATAATAAAAAATTATATATATATATATATATATATAATTTTTTATTATTATTTATTTATTTAGATAACATACACTCATAAATTTAAAAAATATATATTATAGGCCTAAAGAATCATAAAAAATATATTTTTATATTTATTTATTAATTAAAAAATATATAATAATAATAATAATAAGAAAAAGAAAAAGAACGAAATATTCTATAAGTGATAAAATTATTTTTTCAAAAGTAATTCCCCAATTTTCTTTTTATAAGAATTCAAATTGTTGTAAAATATGTCAATATCATTTAGAATCTTATTTTAGTGATACTTAGAACGATGAAAGAAGGAATTTTTACAATGATTAGTTCTACAATAGGGAATATGAAATGTATCACTTGATCTTGTTCTGAGTTTTAATACATTGAAGTGAATACATTCTAAAAGTGAACAAGAATCGATATGATCATTTATTATTTTATATAAGAAGACTGCGTCAATATAATATCGCATATCCTTTAAAGAATGTAGTTTGCGTCTTGAAACGCTTGTTTTATACTCAGTATGTGTATAAATAGAAATGTTTCAAGTAACATATAGAACTCTAGATAAATTATTAACATAAAAGCGGAGAACTGTTTGTTATGTTGACTCAGTTTCGTGTAGTTCGACAACTGCTATGAGTTCGCACAAACTCTGCAAGCAATTTATTGAAAATTGTAAGCAAACAAGAACAATTACAAACACCAAATGAAGGTAAACCTACGTGTTCACAACCGAACATATTATATTATATTTAGTTATTGAGTTGACAGTTCCAAAATTTCACATTTAATTTATCTAAATTAATTGCTGTCATAAGACTTCTTACTAATAATATCATTATTTGCACTAAAAATAATTACAATTTTTGTATAAGTACTTAATGTTATATTAATGTTATACAAATTGGAATATTAAGAGGATAAAAATTAGTATATAATGTACTAGCTGGTGCAAGCGACTTCGCCCGCGTTGAACGATGAAAGGTACTCTATGTCCTTTCCAATGTCCCAGACAACGTGTATGCAAAATTTCATCGTGATCGGTTCACTAGTTTTTGCGTAAAAGAGTTACGAACATCCATACATCTAAACATACTTTCGCATTTATAATACTAGCTGGTGCCCTCGACTTCGTCCGCGTTGAACGTTGAAATGTACCCTATGTCCTTTCTGATGTCACAGACAATGTGTATGCAAAATTTCATCGTGATCGGTTCACTAGTTTTTGCGTGAAAGAGTTACAAACATCCATACATCCAAACATACTTTCGCATTTATAATATTAGTACGGATTAGTCTAGACGAAAAAATAGAAATATATTTCAAAGGAACATTATTACTTAGGGCACATTGCGTTTCGCAGTCATTTTGACAGTCTGTATGGCAGCAGTAACCACCATCTTACAGAATACTATCGTGAAAGTATATTATATAGACGGTAGCCAACTAAAATCAAATGAAACGTCAGCCTGTCTAACAACCTTAACATAAAAAAGTATTTTAATCGTATTTCAGTTTCGTTTTGAATAAATATTAAATTTAACAAATTTTATTTCTATATAAAAATTGGATAAATATTTAACCTTTTAATGTCCACTTTATATGTCCATACAGAATTGAGTGTACCTATATAAATGTAAATACGTTGTCTGTTTGTCTAAGTTGTTTACCTTGAACACAATTTCCGTAGAAAAGGTGTGGTCATCTGACGACCCGAAACCTAATTATTCGGGGTCCTGTGACCCCTGTAACGAGTGATGGAGTGAGTGAGCGAATCAGAGGAAACTGAACCACGTTTCTCGCTTGAACGACTGTCGCAACCTGTCTCTTTGATATTAAATAATGTTTGTTATTCCCATCACTCTTAAAAAGGGCAAAAAGGAATTAAATTTATTGAGTTGCTCTCATGTAACCTTGTGATATCTTTTCGTATAATATTTTAACATCAATTTACATTTTATTTATGCTTTGCAAGTATTAGTCATTTAGTATTACGAAAAACATTTGATTCTTTTATGAAAATTGGCGGAAGATAGGTTTGGCATTTCACTTGATGGTATGTGACTACCGTCGAACAGACGTCCATGTGAGGTTTGGAAAAAATGTATGAAGATGAGAGTATCTTTCTTCGTGCTATCTATTCGGATTTATATTCGACTCGCTTTTACCCGCGACTTAGTCCGCATTCCACTTTATTAGGCCAATCTTTATTATTCATATACGATATACATATACATAGGTTCGAAGTCGCGAGCACCAGCTAGTATTATAAATGCGAAAGTATGTATGGATGTATGGAAGTTCGTAACTCTTTCACGCAAAATCTACTGAACCGATCACCATGAAATTTTGCATACACGTTGTCTGGTACACCAGAAATGACATAGGGTACCTTTCATCGTTCAACGCGGACGAAGTCGCGGGCACCAGCTAGTATTATAAATGCGAAAGTATGTTTGGATGTATTGATGTTTGTAACTCTTTCACGCAAAAACTACTGAACCGATCACTATGAAATTTTGCATACACGTTGTCTGTGACATCAGAAAGGACATAGAGTACCTTTCATCGTTCAACGCGGACGAAGTCGCGGGCACCAGCTAGTTCATTATAAAATGTAAGCTCAATAGGGTTGAATTTTGAATTATTTATGTTAACATTTTGATGGATGAAGTGATTATTTTATCACGTAAGTGTTAGCTAAGGAATTTTGAAATATTCAACTCCGTGCGAGGCCTGGAGATGGTCGATAGTATACAAAATATAATAATAAGTTACAAACCTTCAACAAGAATGAGGTTATAATATAAATATACTCAAAAGAAAATAATATGTTTTTATGCAAACATTTATATATTATTGCGATATTATTTGACAAATTATATTAGTGTTGGCAAAACAACTCGGACTTACCTGTATTTTGATAACTTTTTGATGGATGAAGTGAACATATATATAGTTACATATACCGCCTTATGACGGGAAGAAAGTAAAAGTTACAAGGTGACTTGTTACCGGAACCTTTTCCTGTCGGGTCTAATGATGAGTCTCCTTACTGTTTGCCATTCAAATCGCGCTCCAGGCCCAAGCAATGTTTGCCATCAACAAACAGCCAGAAGGTCACCACGCCTCTCTGACACCCACAAAACGAAACTTAAAAATGGCACTCAGACGAGTTTTCTGTTATTTTAAAGAAACGTGTTTCAAATAGTAACACATCTAGAAAGTGTGTTTCGAATCGAAAGACAGACTATTGGAAATGTTTTCCATTTATTTATATTGCTGTTTAGATCTCCACTAATACTTAATAATAATAATAATGTGAAGATTCAATTCAATTCAAATATTTATTGCTAAACCATAATGTAAAAAAGGTGTTCCAAAATTTATAAAGATCAGTGTTATGGACCCTGTCAAGTATATATATATACAATATATATATATATATATATATATTGTATATTTAAATATGAGTCAATTGTATATTTAAATATAGTTTTGTATATATAAATATGAGTCAATTGTATATTTAAATATGAGTCAATAGCATATTTAAATATGAGTCAATTGTATATTTAAATATAGTTTTGTATATTTAAATATGAGTCAATTCTAAATTGGAAATGTATTACATTTATTCATTGTTTAAAATGTTTAAAATAGTAGAACGAAACAAACAGGTAATTCGCTATAAATGTTGATGATTTTATTTGATTAAATTGTTTACTGAGTTGATGCTACGTATAACTTTCAATTGTCCGCTTCGTTTTACAAGTTAAATTCAAATTAAGTAATTCAAGCATTAACTTCTTTGATGTCGGTGGTAATTTTGCACAAACGCAACTTGTAATTTACAACGTCGCTTTTCGGATTTCAGGTGTATGCTTACATTTTAAATCAAATTGTTTCAATAAACACTCACATAAATAGCAATTTGCCTAATTGACTGTACTATGAGCAATTTATCAATATTACATGACAATTAAATAAAACAAACACATCGCCCCAAATAAAAGTAATCGATTGACCTAAAAAAAAAGGTATTTTTTGACTTATTATTTTTCCAATTGTTAATTTAAATAGTTATTTTTCCGTTACATTCTAATGAGATTTTGTGTTTGACATTTTTTCAATTTTGTAATATTATTTTCGAATGTATTTAAAGGGTTTTCAGGGTGAAAAAAAAATAGGAAATATACTTTACCCAAAAAGCAGTTTTTCGAGGTAAAAAGACGTAAACTGGTGTAGTGTGCTAGAGTTAGAAATGTGAACGAGTAATTTTTCTCTGTATGTGTTGCGGCGCTAATGATCGCAGTCGGCGTAGCGCGTGCCGTCGCCTGGCAACCGAGCCGAACATATGAGAAAACCAACACTATTAATTCATGGACGTACCGCCAACATTTACAATCATTTCTCTTTTAACACCTTAATTAAGACAAGACCGCCTCTCTAAGGCTCGAGTTCACCAACAGACGGTTAATTTTTAACAGCTGTTTAAAATTTAAACAGCAGATTAATAATATTTTGTTGTTCACCATCGCTAAAATGCGGGTTAAACACCCTAAACATCTGATTAACTTAATGATTAATCTGATGTTTAGGGCGTTAAGGCAGTTTAGCGATGGTGAATAACAAAATATTATTAAACGGCTGTTTAAATTTTAAACAGCTGTTTAAAACTAACCGTCTGTTGGTGAACTCGAGCCTAAGAGAATTACCAAGAAAATGGAGACGAGTATTTTTATTAAAAAAATTATCTCATCCAACAAATTGTGATAAAAATATCTCCTCATATACTCGTATGTAGTAATTATAAGATATAGATTTCTGTAATAAATAATAAATATCCTCACACATTCCACACAGCACCATCTAGTTCCACAGTAAGCAACTAATGCTTGTATTATGAATACCAGACAGTTGATATACTGCATAGATTACTTTTTTTTGTAAATATATACTTATTATAAATACAAAACAGGTACAAAGGTAAAATGTTAACACATAAACATTTGCCCCTAGCGGGATTCGAACCCCCGACCGTTTGGTTAACAGCTAGGGTCACTAGCCACTAGACCAAACGTGTCGTAATAGCTAGTGATTTATTTATTTTTTATTAAAGAAATCGGCCTTTCTGTCGACTTTAAAATAAAAATAAAATTACCTCAGATTCGGAATATATTTTTTTTTTTTAAATAATATAAACTTAAGATTAATGTTTTCTACTAATAATCACCTACAGTTTATGTATTATTTAATTTGTGCTAATAAAAAAAATTGTAATTATATTACAATTTTTCTTTTGAAGATTAAAATTAATATAACTTTGCAAGATCTAATATTTGTATATAATTTATATTTATAATATTAGTTTAAAGCATTAAAAGCTAAATTGTTGAACATCTATCATACTATACATTTTAAATTAAACATTTGTTTGTGTTGTAGAAAAATAAATGTGGGTTATATTATTTCCTTCCATGCATTTTCATATGAGTCGTAGACGAAAATCCTTAATTTTCCCACCTACAAAGCTTCCTTTGTTTTGACAATCCCGCTACAAATCTCACAGATTAACATCAACATTAAAACTGACAATTAGAACATAGCCCTTTCAATTTGTATACCTATAGGTATAAAACATAGTTATGTAGTTTCCAATATACCTACTTATATTTATTTATTTATTTACAGGAACATATATATTTAGTTTATTGGCTATGAAAACACACACTAAGCATGCAAGCCTGTATCGTGTGCTACATTATATTAATTAAATATAGTATATTAGTGTACAGCCACAGTATATATATATACACCAACCTTTGACCTCCACAAGAAGAAATCGTGCATCGAAAGACAAACAGCACACGTGCTACTTCACGGTGGCCCTTAAAAGTATTCCTCGCATTTATAAATATACGTTGAAATTCAAATTCAAATACAAAACATTTTTATTCGAAATAAGATTTACCAAATCGCTTTTCGACGTCAGAGAATGGCAGAGAATGGCACGTTCACTACCAAGGAAATCCTTCCAGGAAAAGGAAGGAAATCAGGATGGAGGCATTCCTCTGTGGAGAAGAACGGCCAAAGAAACTCCACAGGAATCGCATCTTTTATATTTTCATTTGTAAAAAAACATATTTTTTTACATTATCATATTTTCTACATAACACGTGTCGTCGCAGATGGTATCGCGAGACAGCTGGTGGTGTACTGCGCGAAGTGCGTGAATCCGAAGGCGGGCGCTACACTCAGAGCCACGACGCGCTTGGCATCCGGCGGGCGGAAGTGGCTGAGGGCGGGCGGTGGGCTTGTCGCGCCGCCAACTCCCATGGCCACCTCACATTGAGGCTTCACGTCTCTGTTCGGGCACACCTCACTGTGCATGTGCAGCCTCATACGCAGGTTAGCTTCTGTTATATTACGACTAGAATATGTATAGCTACAGTCGCCAAAGGACACGAATAATACTGCAAGGGAAGTATTTGCAATAATTTTTTTAGAAGCTCATAATGTAGTTAGGAGGGAAACACTTCAGAAATGAGATTGTCCGACATTTTGCTCTATAAAGTTTCTACCCATACCAGCCGTGTACCTTATCAAGGTCACGAGATGAACTCATCAGTGCACTTATCATTGTACGGCTGGTAGAATACACAAGGAGAAACACATATAAGAATACATGTGCTAAAAAGCTGGGGGACTTAACTAGTTAAGTTAAGCTTCTTCTATAATAATGAGTAACTGACAGACGGACGGAAAATACGCCAATATACCTGCACAAAACAAAAATGCTTGGTGTGATATTGGTGTGATCACATACACACAAAATCCTGTTGCTAAGCTTTGGTGATTTGCTAATCACCAAAGATATGCAAAAATTTGCATTGTATTATATAATTGTGTCTGCAATCTTATATAATATAGAAAATATGTTTTTTTTTTAATTTATAGTGCTCTGACATTTGTGTTAATAATTTAATAATCTATATAAATAAAAATGATTCGCTAAATGTGTTGCTAAGCGAAAAACTCTAGAAAGGCTTTGCCAATTCGGCTATTTTTATTTTTAAACATTCGTGAAACTCCGAGGAAAATTCTTATGAAGAGAGAAATTGGAAAATTTGCCTATAAAATCCCCAATTTTCTTTTTCCCATCTAAAGTATCTAGCCGACAGGTATACACACACATTTCAATGAAACATTGACATCAAACACTGATATCAATCAAGACAGAATTTTCAACGCCTCAGAAAAAGAGGCGCGGACGAAGTCATGGGCAAATGCTAGTAAAATAATAATTTAAAAAAAAATCAATTAACTACATCGTGAAAAAGGTATATAATAAAAAACACATTTTTTGTCTATACATTTCAATTACAAAATGTGGATTAGAAAAAAGTATCTCGTCAATTATTGGTTAAAGCGCATTCAAAGCGTTAGTTAACTAGAAAATTATAATTTTAATAATAGGATTAACTCGAAATATCCCCGAGGCGAAAATACGTAAAGGTTCTCATTGGGTGCCTTCACTGACAAAGAACTGCGATTAAGTTTGGTAATAGACAAATTACCGTCCAACATTAGTTATTTACCGAAAGAAAATCAGTGTATTTTTTTTTCCGAACAACATTAAATATTTACGCTTTAGCGAACAAAGGGTATAATAATAAAAGTTTCGCGTGACCGAGCGAATGTTTTTATTCGTTCTCCTTTATTCGTTCGTAGTTCGAAAAAGTCGAACAATAACATTATTTAGTATCCCAATCATCTATTCTAACTAATTCTCTTGTATATATTTTTAATGATAATATTTTCTATTTTAGACATGAATTACAGAACGTTGTTGACCTGCTGTCGATCTTTTCATAAAAAAAAAAAAATTTTAAATTTCCACTTAAAATATAATATAATATAGATTATGAACATTATAAGTTATTCAACATTACAGAGATTATAAAAATGATAAATTTTACCAAAATATTTTAAGCTCACTAGCTGGTGCCCGCGACTTCATCCGCGTTGAACGTTAGGTACCCTGTGTCCTTTCTGGTGTCCCAGACAACGTGTATGCAAAATTTCACGGTGATTGGTTCAGTAGTTTTTGCGTGAAAGAGTCACAAACATCCATACATCCATACATACTTTCGCATTTATAATAATAGTACGGATAAACTGGCTTGTTTTTATGGCTTCTGGCTCGTGATTAGATAAGAATGGGCTATGCTATATCTATCACAGAACTTATCATGTATTGTGCCATCTGATTCACAAATAGAGAATTAAGTTCGAAATATATGCAAGGCTTAATACAGTTTGAAGTTAACTACTACTTAACTAACTACATACAGTCTTCATTTGGTGCAATCTCCTACGCTGGAAATAGAGCTCTGGTATTTCGTATCATACCGGATTCACTGAGATTTTTGAGCCAGGAAGTACTATGTCGTCTACCCTGTAAGTATTTTCCCTAGATGATCATCTGCAGCAGATTTTACTAGTATTTCCAGTTCTCTGATGTTTATTGCTTTCAATATTTCAGCCTTCAAAATGAACAAAAATTTATTTTAATCCAAATACTTTCAGTGGCTTCTATATACAATTATTTAAGAGGAACATTCAAATAGCATCCGACCGCCAGTTTCATGTTAGACCAACTGCATATTTACAAGCACTCTGATTGGAATTCCAATGGTAGTACTCCATTGAGAAAGAATTTAAGAATGTTTCTTAGAGGAAGAATATTTCGTTTGTGAAATCCCCAGTGGGACAGTCAATTAAGTTCTAACATACAGAAGAGGAGATTTCATTAAATTAGCTAAACTTAATTATACAGAATCATTTTTACTTAAGTTTACTCAGCCATTGATAGAGCGTTTCTTTGTTCATCATACTTTTAACTTGGTTTAAAATATCAAAGGTTCTTGGTGTCAAAATTTCCAATTATTAGAACGTTTTCAATGTTTTTAATATAATCTATACTATTCAATTAAATCTCAATGGAGAAATGTATCAAGCGCCAACCTATAAATTGAGACTTATAATTTAAAAGGTTTATTGTTTGCGCACTGTTAATAAATTGACGGCCGATTAAATTGGTTTGTGCGTTCTCGTAATTAACAATGCATTAAAATCATTCGACAATAGCTACCCGCAGTACATAGCATTACTAAAGTGGCGTTTCCATTTAAAACGTTCGCTACAGAGATTAAATGTACGCTGCGGCAAAATGGCGGCACCGAGTGACGTCACTCTCTGAGGTTATTGGATCCGAATAACAATCATATACAAACAAATTGACAATTATTGACATCGGTAATCTACCCAATTTACATTTTAAACAAATAACTTCGAAACATTATAGCTTTTCTATAATATTTTTTAATATATCACTAAATACCTACGCACCTGGAATAATACGGACGAAAATATGAAAGAAGACGACAAAATGGCCGCCGTCACTTAATTTATTGGTCATGAAGACATAACCTCCTTCACTTAGAGGTACTTTACTAACATTATGAATAAACATAAATTGATAAACGGATTTGTATGACATTTTGAATGGTCATCAAAATGTTAATTAAATCCAAACCACTTTTTATCCCGCTAATAGGTATAAGTTAAATATTCACATTTTAGTAAAATTAGATATGGCATTACTATTAATTTTATCACTTATAGAATATTCTCTTCTTTTTCTTATTATTATTATTTTAATTAATAAATAAATGTAAAAATATAATTTTTATGATTTTTTAGGCCTATTTTTATATAATCTATAATATATATATTTTAAAGGTTTTTTAAATAAATAGTTTTTTTAAATAGTTTTTTTAAATAATTTTTTAAATAAATAAATAAATAAAAAATTAATATGTATCGAATATTAAATATTATATATTAACATTAAATTCGTATAGTAGGTATTTATCTGTAAGATGTCACCACACGTTCACGCATTAAATAATACTCAATATTCAAAATGAAGGGGGATAACACATTCGTAAAATGCAGGACAAAAAATAGATATTTTATTCTATACTAAACGTAAGGGAAAGGTCGCGTAACCTTTACCTGTGAACTTTGTTTTGTATTTCAAGGACAAACTAATATGAAACAGCATTAAAATTGAGCTTATTCACTCTCGTTACGATCAAATAGATTCTAATTACTATTAAAAACACTCTCGAAATGTTGGGATTTGAAGTAGCAAACAAATAAATCAGAATAATTCATCAGGCGGATCCTTTTAGTTTGACAAGTGGTGATCTTTGTAAATATTATACGAACTAAACTGGCTTAAACGATTTAAACCGAATAATTTTATACATTTATAACTTTCCGATCTCCGAGGACGTTATTTCCTTTTGAATAGAGGGATATATTTTTTTACATTTTACTTGAACCTATTTGAACTTAAACACACCTACATAATAAATTTAATATATATTAAATAGCTGTATCAGGACGAATATTTTATACATAATAATAATCTCGTATACGACTTTATTATATCTATAATTCGTACTTATTATAAGTATTATTATATTTTATCCGTACTAATATTATAAATGCGAAAGTATGTTTGGATGTATGGATGTTTGTAACTCTTTCACGTAAAAACTACTGAACCAATCACCGTGAAATTTTGCATACACGTTGTCTGGGACACCAGAAAGGACATAGGGTACATTTCATCGTTCAACGCGGAAAAAGTCGCGAGCACCAGCTAGTATTATAAATGCGAAAGTATGTTTGCATGTATGGATGTTTCTAACTCTTTCACGTAAAAACTACTGAACCGATCACTATGAAATTTTGCATACACTTTGTCTGTGACATCAGAAAGGACATACGGTACATTTTATCGTTCAACGCGGACGAAGTCGCGGGCACCAGCTAGTAAATTATAAAATCGTGTACAATCTTGTATAATAAGTATTATATACAAATAAAATGTTTGTATAAATGGGTACAGGTAGTGAACAGCGGCGGTACTGCCACAATAAACTGCACATGGGGTGGGTGGCCAGTTCCTCGGCTCGAGTGGCTCCACAACAGTGTCCAACTCGGGGTAGGAGTCGCCGGAGGGAGGGTCAGGGTGCACAGCAACGGAGAACAGCTCGTCATCACTTCGGTGCACAGATCTGACAAAGGGGTGTACCAATGCCTCGCCAGGAACGAACGAGATTCAGCTCAGGCTAGCGCTGAACTGAGACTCGGAGGTAAGCGAACTCTTCAATCCGTTTCACCGCACCGTTAATCAATCGCATTAATCTTAGACTAAAGCTCGAGTTCACCAACAGACGGTTATTTTTAAACAGCTGATTGAAATTTAAACAGCCGTTTAATAATATTTTGTTGATCACCATCGCTAAACTGCAGGTTAAACGCCCTAAACATCAGATTAATCATTAAGTTAATCACATGTTTAGGGCGTTCAAACCGTATTTTAGCGATTTTGAACAACAAAATATTATTAAACGGCTGTTTAAATTTTAAACAGCTGTTTAAAAATAACCGTCTGTTGGTGAACTCGAGCCTAAGAGCCTCTTTCACCAACTACAAGTAAAGCGTTGATTAGTTACATTTAGTAATAATTTTATGTTCTATTAAATTATGCACTCGGTTTACTGCATCCTTCGATAGGCGATTCTTTTAAATTATTTTCTTTTTAATGTTTTGGACTTTTACCGTACAAACAAAGGTATATCATCTCCTTCATTCCCGGTTACCGGTGACTTTAAATGGCGGTTAGCCTATTTGACAAATGGTGAAAGTGAAACACATCTCTGAGTAAAGTGTCAAGTAGGCTAACCGCCATTTAAAAAATATATATATTATTTAATTAAGTACATAGTTGATATTAAAGCAGAGCATGCTTTTATTTTACAACGCGGACAAAGTCGCGGGCACCAGCTAGTGTTAAATAAATCTACGATCTATTATGTATTATCTATATTAAATAAAAAAAATACGGAACTATAATTTAGTATGTAAATAATATAAATAAAACGGACTACACGCTGAGCGGAGACCATTTTGGTACACTTTTTTCAATGTATGTATTTAGAATGTACCAAATAAACATTTTTCTTTCTTTCTTTCTTTCTTTCTTTCTTTCTTACTTTCTTTCAATCTGCAATATGAATAAATTGTGAAAATCTATCTAAACTCACTTGAGTATCTTTGTCTGAAGCTCGCCCGGCTGATAAACGAATCGATCTGTACGCTCTAATTAAAGTATCAATGTCACTCCAATTAAATGTTGGCTTAATTGTTGTCAAAATCCAATATCCGATGATTTAAATCCATTTGGCAATTATTCTAATTGGAAATTCGATAGTACCAATAATGTTCCGTTCACAGATACAGCGCCAGAACTTCAGTATACATTTATTGAGCAAGTACTGAGGCCCGGACAAGTGGTTACACTCAAATGTTCAGCGGTGGGATCACCCCCACCACACTTCGCCTGGATGCTGGATGGGCAACCTCTCAATACGATGGCGAGAGGACACAGGTAACTCGGTTTTAAGATTTCAATACAGTCAATACCTTAATTTATTTACAACTAGCTGGTGCCCGCGACTTCGTCCGCGTTGAACGATGAAAGGTACCCTATATCATTGCTGGTGTCCCAGACAACGTGTATGCAAAATTTCATGGTGATTGGTTCAGTAGTTTTTGCGTGAAAGAGTTACAAACATTCATACATCCAAACATACTTTCGCATTTATAATATTAGTACGGATTATGCTCGTTTACAGATACAGCTTAGAACAATTTGCTACAAAAGCCAACGATGTCGTAAGCTATTTAAATATATCCGAAGTGAGATCCGAAGATGGCGGATTGTACACGTGCAAAGCGGCTAATTCCTTGGGGGAAGTGTCTCATACATCCAGACTCAATATTTATGGTAAAAAAAATAATAATTCTTATTTATAAGAAAAGTGAGTTCAAATTACGAGCGAGTTTTCTTAAATTTTTCGACATTTTCAGGACAACCTTATGTGAGATCCATAGGACCAATAAGAGCAGTGGCTGGCAGGGAATTAATATTATACTGTCCCTATTCTGGATACCCAATCAGGTGAGGCATCAGATATGGGGGAGTAATCAAAACAGATTTTCATAGTATACAATAAAATATTGTCATGAGCGGGTTAAGTATTAAGATGCCGGTTTCGAGAAGAATTGCTGTACTTTAAAACACGAAAAAAAAAACTAGCCCAAAAAGTCGAAACTAGAATCACAGCGATGAAGTTGTTTGCTTCGAAATGTCCCAAACACTTCGAGAAGGCCCGGTTCCGTTCTATATCGACTTCATGGAATCTTAAACTTTATGCCGTGCTCACAGAAGTCAATTTGGCTTGTACAGTGTAACCAAATTTAGCGGCAGTCAATGGTTGCTTTTGTTCTTTACAGAAATTACTTCATACAGGCTTTATGCAATAATATATTAACAAAATGTTTAAATATTGTTTAGTTCTGTAAAATGGGAACGAGATGGAAGTCCTGTTGAATGGGACAGCAGTATAGATGGTGCCCTGAAAGTGGTTAAGGTCGAACCATCCCATGCGGGAGCCTACACTTGCGCAGTGACTGGACCTCATGGAGCGATTGCCAGGAGAGAACTGCAACTGGTCGTTAGCAGTAAGAGTTTTACTATTCCGTGTTAATTAAAATTGTTGTGACTTTTATTCTAATTCCTTTTTTATACTATTATGGGTGGCTAGTAGACTGACAGTCCACTTGATGGTAGGTGATTCCGTCGCCTAAGGACATGAGCAACACCACGGAGTTATAAGTGCGCTGCTGACCCTGCAGGAATTTTTTACGGCGCCCTTGAAGAAGGCCATATTAAAGCTAGTTGAAAACAGCTCACTATAACTAAACTATTGCCTTACTATTTCCTTTGCAGATCCACCTGAAATAGAGCCATTTTCTTTCTCTGCCAACCTGCAGGAAGGTAAAAGGGCACAAGTGAGTTGCAGCGTCACTTCGGGAGACATGCCGGTACACTTCACTTGGCTGAAGGACAATGCACCCATACCTTCATCATTGCAGGTTATTAACTTTTTCTTACTCTAATATTTAAAAGATAACGAAGAGTTTACTAAACAATATATTTATAGAACTTTAGCTTATCTATATTAATAACCCCAGTATACCAGGTTTATTAGTACTCATAACGTTTTGCCTCTGTACAAGTAATGTAAAATTTGTTGTAATTTTGACTTTGACGACTGATGTCAAAGTAATGAAGTGACAGGACACATTGCACAGTCATAAATTGGGCAGCTCGTCTGGCGGCAGTAACCACTCCTTACAGAAAACCACCGTGAAATAAAAGTACGTATGCTTTTGTGTTTCGGCGAGTGAGTGGAGGATGCCAGAGCCCATTTCCCTGTCCCTTTCTTACCTATTATCCTTCTAAGAGCCTTTGCACACGTTTTTTTTATGCGCTGACGACGCGCGTAGAACGCAATTAGGACACTCAGCAAACGCTAGGCGTTTGTAACGATGCAAACGCGCAGAGAGCCACCGCCATTGTCGCCATTGTATTACGATGGCGTTGGTCAAGACAACTCTGCTTACGCTAGCCCTCGTGCTGCATTATTAAATAACGCGCGTCGTCAGCGCATAAAAAATCGTGGTGTGCAAAGGCCCTAAGGTCTGCAGCGCACCTATAGCGTTGCTTGTGACCGTAGCCACCTACCATCAAGTGTTTTGTAACGTTGCATGTCGCTAATCTCACGGAAAGGCTTGTGGAATTATGACAGGAAGGATATTTGAGGTTGTTTGTGTATGTGAACGGATCTAGTTGATTGACAAGTGACTTCGCCTGTAGGTGGAAGAGCGAGGCGCTGATTTTTTCAGCAATCTCGTATTCAAAGAAGTGTCGGCCCGACATAGCGGCCTTTACACGTGCGTAGCCTCAAACACGGCAGCCAAAGTTAACTACACCGCCGAACTGGTGGTGAAAGGTAAAGCCGATGGTCATTCGAGCACTGCACAGAGCACTTTTATTTAGACGGCGCAATTCACGCACTAGATGCACCGATAAAACAGCACTGCCACCATCAGGTCCCTTACCCTTACCCTTATCCTTACCCTGTTACTTAAAATCATCATTTATGTGTTATAATAATAGCTATAAATAATTAGAAAAAAAAAAATTTTTTTTTGGGTTTTTTTTTTTAAACTGTAATTTTTAGTAACACTTACCACAAACAATGACGAAGTTTATAATACTATTTATATTACAATATACCTACATATTATAGTTAATGTGTAAATCACTATATTATTAAGTAATTATAATCTCATTATTTTATGTCACATTTTCTTAAAATTAAATCATTAAAACAAAATATTATTATAAATATTGTATACAAGCAATTTCTGAGTCCCAATTTCTGAGTAAAGTAATATTTTTTCTCGAAAAAGGCATCACCAAAATTAAATGTGCTTATCTTTGTTATATATTTCTGCTCTTTGTCCTTTTAGGATTCAGGCTTTTTAGGAACGAATCCATTTAACTGTCAATTGTCTTTACATAGTCAAGTGTTACTTAATTGATCTCATCACTAACTTATAAAAAATATTTATATTTCAAATTACATTTATATGTTATTTCGTCATTTTTGTTTTGCACAACTTTGGATTAGCACAGATAGCCAAAGGAAAAGGGTAATAATAATATGTTTACTAAATATTTCTAATCACAGATGACATTGTTTTGAAAATGTAATTTTAAAACTAATTTTTTTCATTCCATTTACAATTTATGCTTTTTAATATTATATAATAATGAACAACGCAGCTGGGATAAAGCTTTTGTCAAATAGAAAGCGTAACGAAAGAGAAACTTTATGCACTAAATACATTTAAAAAAAAATTTACGGGTTATAAATTAAAATAAAAAATACTACTTCCGCTTTCAAATTGACAAAACTAATAAAGCAGGTGAGATTATATTTTGAAAATTTTGAAATAATATATCCTTATTTGGACATAATATTGGAATAATAACCGAACACTGAAATAACTGTACTTATATAGAGAGGCTCGAATAACATTAATTTTATTATAAAAATATAAATTACATCTTTTTCTTTGTGTACAGTCGAGGTAAGAAATGAATCTTTGTAAATTTTCAAATTCATTCCTTCATAGATTCAAGTTATAGATTCTTAGTACCTTTTGAAACTAAAGCACTAAGCACTAAAATTTTGGCATGTCTGATAATTTCCATGGTGCAAGCAAATGTCGAATTTTCTTACCCCGACTGTACCTACATATCGACAGCGAAATGACAATACCTCCTAACTAACAATTTTGTTAAAAATTACATTCTTATGCCATTGCCTTTAAGGACTATTTCTGCGTGTTTTGATAAAACTTAGCTTTACTTAGCATAGCATAGCTTAGCTTCCTTACATTCTCTATACAAATAGATTTATTGATTATTAAGTTTTAAGAAAACTAAACGTTTTTTTTTCACTTTGTGTTAAATTTTGTCTATGTTAGTTAAGAGGTATTGTCACTTCGCCGTCGATATGAGTTATTTAGGTCATGTTTAATGCGTAATAATTTTTTGATTAATTTGACAATACAAGCATCGTTGCTGACTAAACACTTTTGTCATATTACTCCTGATACAAGTATTTTTATTACTTAATAGGAGGTTCCCCTACACCATTTTTGCACCTAGGCTTAAGTAGATGAATAAATTATTTTGTACTAGCTGGTGTTCGCGTCTTCGTCTGCGTCGAAAATTTTAAAAAAATAGCAATATAACCCTTGACCTCGTGTTGCTATAACACTTTGACCAGGCGTAAGATTTTTATTTTTTTTTGTTATCCCTCGCGAATAGTCCTTTTTTTCTGGATGAAAGGTACCCTATGTCCATTCTGGTGTTCCAGACAACGTGTATGCAAAATTTCATTGTGATCGGTTCATTTGTTTTTGCGTGAAATAGTTACAAACATCCATATATCCAAACATACTTTCGCATTTATAATATTAGTACGGACGGATATTAAAGTAAGAAAGATTAGTAACATTTAGTATTTGTATTTTTGTATTTTACACGCTGCAGTATCGCCGAAGTGGGTGATAGAGCCAAAGGATGAAGCTGTTCTGGCTGGAGAATCGATAGCGCTCCATTGCCAGACAACAGGCTCTCCATCTCCGCAAGTTACTTGGCTTAAACAGAGAGGTAGCTATTCAACTAGTAATATAGAGATATTTATATATCGTGTGTCTCAAACAACGCTCTGTACATTTTAGACTAATATTGCCAATTACAATATTAAAATTAAATTTTATCTTGTCCATTGCTGGAAACAAAACTCTACCATCATATGTTGCGTTATCCGGTTCGTGATCAATAGAATCAATCACAATTATAACGTATCTATAAATTTAATTGAAATAAACTTTTTTAAATGGAAAATAAAGTTTTCAAAAGTTATTCAGTAGTTCTATCCCTTGAGATACTTCGCAGTCATATAATAAGTCATACATTAATTGAATCACTCTGGTCTCTTTTCCATAGAAGCACATAAAAATAACACATCCTATTACAATCCCTTAGTTAGGATGTGTCGAAGTTATAATGTTATGGTCATCTGGTGTGAGTTCGGTTTTAATATATTCGACGGCACCTTTTCTAAATTTAAAAATAATTTAAGACTAATATATAATTAGAAATTAAGTAAGTATTATAAATTAAGAATTAATTAAGTATTTAAGACCGTTAGTGGTTAAGTTAAATTAAACATGTTAAGTATGTACACTGTTTAGGAGTGCAATTTTGATAATTATCCATACACATGTAATTTATAGTTTTCAAGTATTCAATTGCAATCTGTTTGTGTACTGTATTAAATATATTAAAAAATAAATAAATGTATTGTTAACAGGTACGTTAACAATAACAAGTACGTAACATTTGACGACACGTTTGGTCTAGTGGCTAGTAACCCTAGCTATTAATCAAACGGTCGCGGGTTCGAATCCCGCTAGGGGCAAATGTTTATGTGTTAACATTTTACCTTTGTACCTGAGTCATGAATGTTTTCTATTTATAATATGTATGTATTTACGAAAAAATAATAATAATCTATGTATTATATCAACTGTCTAGTATCCATAATACAAGCATTAGTTGCTTACTGTGGAACTAGATGGCGCTGTGTGGAATGTGTGAAGATATTTATTATTATTATTATTAATTTATTATTAGGTACGTCAACAGCCGACTACATACCGTTGGTGAACCTCGGCGGAAGGTTTCAGTTCCTGTCCAACGGTACTCTGTGGATAGAATCCGCGCTGCCTTACGACGAAGGCTACTACATGTGCAAGTCCGAAAACGGAGTTGGCGTTGCCCTCACAAAGACTATATTTGTTGCCGTCAATGGTATGTGGTTGCGCATGAAACTGTTTCATTTATTTATAATTCAACTCTGATTTCAACTAAGTGTAAAAGAAAAAAATAAATTATGCCTTGAATATGCCTCCGTCATGTTTTTAGTAGGACATATTTAAGTTTTATTCCTCATCGTGCACTTCCTGGTATATATGGTAATGAAATACATATTATTTATTTATATATTCTATATATTCCCTATTATAGAATTAATCATTGTAAAAATTCCTTCTTTCATCGTTCTAAGTATCACTACAATAAGATTCTGAATTATATTCACATATTTTTCAACAATTTGAATTCTTATAAAAAGAATATTGGCGAATTACTTTTGAAAAATTAATTTTATCACTTATAGAATATTCTCTTCTTTTTCTTTTTCTTATTATTATTATTATTTTAATTAATAAATAAATGTAATAATATATTTTTTATGATTCTTTAGGCCTATTTGTATATAATCTTCTATAATATATATTTTTTAAATTTATGTCTGTATGTAATCTAAATCTCAATAAATAAATAAATATTTATTTTCAAGGAAAACTTACAGTGATGTTTGTACAAATTTACTTAATAGCTAAATGACAGGCCATAATATAGATTAACTAAAGAAATGCGTTTCAACAGATGGAAGCTTCTACTATTATGTGGATTTATATGTTGGTTCTCTATTTCTAGAACCAGCTCGATTCGAGCTGACGTCCCACAACATGACATCGCGCCGGGATTCGCCCGCGACTTTGCTGTGCGACGTTCGCGGCGACAACCCGATCAGGGTGCAGTGGACGCACAACATGAACGATCTAAATCTTAATACTTATAGGTTTGTATTTGCAACATCTACAATCCTTAGTATCTGTACTATATTATAATATTGTTAGAGGACTCGCGTCCTCTAACATGATGTTGTGTGACCGCGCCCGCGCCGTGTTGGGCCGGTAGCGACACGCATGCGCGCGCATGTTGTGCGGCGGACCGACGGCGACGGCTCGACTACGTTCATTCGGTTGCAGACTCTTGGTCGTGACGGACGTTGCTTTCGCGTATATCGGGTTGTTAGGCCTTAATATTCATTACTTGACGTTGAGCTTACTTATAAGCGGTAGTCAATATTCGCTTCTCGTAATGATTATGTTTTTGATTATAATTAAATCTTGTATTGACGGAGCATTTCTTATTTATTTTCAATCTCAATTCTGTTTCATAAGAATATTATAAATGCGAAAGTATGTTTGGATGTATGGATGTTAGTAATACTTTCACGCAAAAACTACTGAACCGATCACCATGAAATTTTGCATACAAGTTGTCTGGGACACCAGAAAGGACATAGAGTACCTTTCATCGTTCAACACGGACGAAGTCGCGGGCATCAGCTATGATGATATGCTTATCATATTATATTTTCATCCTTAAGAATTCCTGAATTTAATGCTTTTGTGTTTCGGTAAGTAAGGGATGCCATTTTCCTACCCTTCCTAATAATACCTTTTGCTTAATCCTACTATGATGGACAGAGCATTTGCAACAGCCACCTACCATCATAAGGACAGTCAGCCTGTTTGACGACCTTAATATAAAAAAATTGGATCATTGTCATTTATATTATATAATAACTTGTATTCTCTGATACTTTATAGATATACAATTAAAATCGGTTATAGCGACCTTCAAGGGAACACAAAAATTGGTCGTAATAAACGGATTGGTCATTATAAGCAATGCTAAATCAACATTCAACAGGGATCTTGCCATTTGGTCGTTATAACCGAAGTCGTTATATCCGGTTTCTACTGTAATACATATTTACTAGTGCAGTAAGCCAAATTGTACTTTTAAACAGAAACATTGTATATCAAGGATAATCTTGTTTTGTTTCATTTAAGGTTAAGTGTCTCCGAAGCAAAGACTGATAGTGGTTTAAGGTCCCAATTGTACATCAGCAGAGCCGACAGACAAGACTCTGGTGTATACAAGTGCCAAGCTGTCAACGCTTACGGTCATAGTGACCATTATATATATTTATCCGTCCAAGGTTTGTGCGAACTTCTCCGCGATTATTGTGTGGCCTTTAAGCGAGGAATTATATTTATCCATACGTGTGTATGCTTTAGAAAAACCCGATACACCGCACTCTTTATCCGTAACGGAGATCTTAAGCCGGGCCGTGCGGTTGTCTTGGAGTCAAGGCTTTGACGGCAACTCGCCTTTGGTGGGCTATAGTATACAGCACGCGGCGCTGTCCACGCAAGGGGCGCTTCGAGTGGACCAGTGGGACTCGGCGGTCTCACTCAACGTCTCCGTCCATGGAGCTCATCAAACGCATGTCGCGTAAGTCACTCTTATTTGTCGTCAAATAATAAGTCACTAAGAAAAATTATTGATTAAATCATTATTGATCTGTTCGTAGATTGACTAAAAAGGGGGATATTCATTATGAAGCTTTGCTCAACAATTTGAATCCGCACACTGCATACATGATACGTATCGCCGCTATCAATCAAATTGACGTGAGCGCCTTCACGGAACCCGTAGTGGTGAAAACTCAGGAAGAAGGTCAGTTATTTTCACAAATAATTCAAGCATAATACTTTAAAAAAAGAACGAATCCGTACTAATATTATAAATGCGAAAGTATGTTTGGATGTATGGATGTTTGTAACTGTTTCATGCAAAAACTACTGAACCGATCACTATGAAATTTTGCATACACGTTGTCTGTGACATCAGAAAGGACATAGGGTACCTTTCATCGTTCAACGCGGACGAAGTCGCACTCACCAGCTAGTATAATATAAAAACTTGAGTATATTTACTTTTTACTTTTTAAAATTGCCAGTCTACGTGTCTTTTATAAGATGTACTTCGGAGAGTGTGCTCAGGAGCTGCATGAACTCATAAAGTCTTCCTCTTTCTTCCATCGGACATACAGATATACAGACGTACAAATGGTTACCATCCTCATCTTGTCGATATCCCTCTATTTCTGACCAAACGCTTTAAAACATCTTTTATAATGCGCACTGCCAACGTTTGGAACTCCTGAGCACATATAACCCAAATCTTTTCAAAGTTCAAGTGAATAGGCATCTTCTGGGTTGAGAATGAGGTTCGCTCCATCTTAGGCCTCATCCTTGCTACACAGTTGGTTGTTGGTCAAGAGCAAACCCACTTTACAGCCCCATCAGAGCCACCCAGCAACGTACACGTGACTCCCGGTGGACCGGGAGAGCTGCACGTGTCGTGGAGGCCTCCAGCGCGAGAGGCTTGGCACGGGGAGTTACTCGGATACACCGTCACTTGTACAGAAATCAGCCCCGGAGGCGCCGCGATGCCGAATACCTCTAGGTACTTTTTCGTTTATACTCCTATTTACTCCTTATTATTTATTGTACACGTTTACGTGTAAAAGTATATCAAAAAGGATGTTACTATTGTTGCCGCTGCCTCGCAGTTAGGTGTTTGGAATAAATTGTAGCCGTATATTTCAGTTATAAAATGCTTATTCTACTTTCACTAGAACTATGTATAAATCACAAGTACAGTACTGCCTTTAACTATCTCTGATTAACTATTTTTCCAAGCCCTAATACCAAGAACCATCAGTTCCCGTTGTCCCGTTCTAACCATAAAGTTGATAAGACAGAGACAACACTATAGTATTGCCACTTTTTAATTTTTACACTTTTTTGACAGACTATATGTAAGACTAAATTTCAACCTGGTTTGCAGGGCAAATTCTGTGAGGAATAACTGGCAACAAATTTCATAGTGTTAGATTTCATTAATTTAAAAGTATTTTATCTGAATTTTGCTACATTTTGGATTAGTATAACAGCACATTATTAGACACTTCCTCTTGAACATTAAACACGCATAGGGTTTGGGCTGTCATCGGGAACGCATGGTTCTTGGTATTAGGGCTTGGAAAATAGTTAATCAGAGATACTTACTTTGACAGACTGTTAGTTGAGTATATTTTTATTTATTTATTGTTGTTTTTGTATTTTTTTTATTCCTCAGAACCTTGACTGTAAATGGTTG
This sequence comes from Synanthedon myopaeformis, assembly GCA_944738685.1. Classification (NCBI taxonomy): domain Eukaryota; kingdom Metazoa; phylum Arthropoda; class Insecta; order Lepidoptera; family Sesiidae; genus Synanthedon; species Synanthedon myopaeformis. Next base: position 448,031 of record OX122914.1, read on the forward strand.
GTCAGCCACAGAGCTCAGTTTGTCAGCTTTGAGAAAATTTACAAGATACGAAGTACGCGTCAGAGCATTTAACGGTGTTGCTGCGGGACCTGCGTCTACACCGGTTTCCGCCACCACTTTAGAAGGAGGTAAAGGTTCAAATTAAGTCTTGTTTTAGTTACATTTATATAATTTGAACGGTATATACGAGTACATATTGAACATTTTTTAATTTGTATACATTCTTTGTAATCGTCAAAACTTGAAGAAATTAAAGACAGATATGAACACTTTATGTTTTCTCCTTATCAGTTCCCGAGTCGCATCCAACAAGAGTATCTTGTTCAGCTTTGTCATCGTCTAGTATGAAAGTTTCGTGGAATCCGCCGCCAATCGGACAGCACGGAGGTCTTATTCAAGGCTACAAAGTTATATACGCACCGCTCACTACTGATCATGGTAACTCTTTTTTAATATGATCACTTTGTCAATGAATCATTTGAGACGAGTAAAAGTTGGATAATAAATTTTCTTTCCAGCTGATGTTGGCGAAATCAAGCGAGTGACTACGACAGACACATACCTTCACACTCTGAGGAAGTATACTAACTATTCAATACAAGTTTTGGCGTTCACTAACGCCGGAGATGGCAAGAGAAGTCCTTCCGTCTACTGCATGACCGAAGAAGATGGTATGGTATCACGCCGATTTATCTGGGTGATTTTATTATGTTGTACATAAAGTTCTCTTTATGCCATTATCATATTTGTACAATTTCTTTCATCGCCAGTTCCATCGTCACCGCAGAAGATCAAAGCGTTGCCATCATCCAGCGACTCGGTGCTAGTGAGCTGGTTACCACCACTGAACCCGAATGGTGTAATATCGCATTACACTGTTTATTACAGGGAAGCTGGACGGTGAGCGTGCAAATCAAAATACTATCATTTGTAATTCATTTTAATTTGTAACTGGTTTTTTTTTAAAAAAAATTATTTATTGCTATTCTATTTTCCAGATTAGGAAAACATCTCAGTTTTACAGTATCGGCGGATAAGAAATTTGATATGGAGTTGATGTTCCAAGTGAGAAATCTAATGGAGAATCAGCTGTATGAGTTTTGGGTTTCCGCTACGACGGGTTCCGGAGAGGGAGAGTCCACGCTGGTGGTGGGGCAGGGGCCCAGTTCGAGAAGTACGCTTAAGTGACTTTTTTTTTAGTGTGGGGGGAAAATTGCAGTTACCCCTTACGTAGACAAGGGACCTTGTTCATCAATTGCTCCATTATAATCTCTCTAGTGAGACTAGTGTCGTCTATTTAATTTTTATTCGCCCTGACCGACACCGTTGCCTTTGTGGCAAAAAAATTTCAATATTTGTTTTTTTTTTTCAAGATTAGGTGCAAATTATCTGCACTAAGATTCATATCAATATCATGCTCCAGCACGAACCTGGGGCAGTCCACTAATAAATGCGGAACGATTTCCGCTACCCCATGTCTGCACAAGCAGTCCGAGCTGGTGGTCTTCTTGATTCTGTGCAGATAATCCGCAAACCCACCATGACCCGTAAACACCTGTACCAGGGTTGGTGACAGCTGTAGTTTACGTGTCAGCTTAAGTGACTTTAACAGTAAAAGTGTTAAGAGACAAGATGCTGATGCATATTGTGCATTTGCAGTACCAGCCCGCATAGCGTCGTTCGGCGGAGGCGTAGTGGTGGGCGCGGGGAGAGCGGCCATGTTGCCGTGCACGTGCGTAGGCGCACCCACTCCCCGTTCCCGGTGGACGCATGCGCATGCGCCCGTCACGCACCACGCCTACTACCAGGTCACGCCCAGAGGCCATCTTCACATACGAGGTATACATTTCTCTTATATTTCAGCATGTTTAGGAGCACTAGAGGGATTTCGCATTTTCTTCGAAGGTTTCTGATCTACTCGCAAAACATTTCACTAGTTTTTCCTGATACTCACATAAAATCAAAAAGGTTTAGAGTTTCATTCCTAAAATTCTAACCTCAAAATCAAATCAAAATCAAAAAATATTTATTTATCAATTAGGTTTCTCCAAGAAGGTTTCGAAAAAAAGAAAAGATGACGATCCAGAGAAGAAACCCCGAAAGCAACTCAGGATACTATTCTTTTTGTAATTTTTAAAATACAAAATTACAACAGTTAGGTATATATAGGAAAAACTCACAGGACGATCACTGCTAAGTGACTAGTGATGTATATTTACCATTATTCCTTCCATCCTGCATTAAAACGGTATCTAAATGACAAAATGAAAGTTCGCAATATTTCTTATCTCATTATGTTTAATTTTTTTAGAAGTAAACGAGCAATCGTCGGGCAATTTCACGTGTACAGCGAGCAATACAATTGGCGAGGATTCTATAACTTACAGCGTAGTCGCCATTTTGCCTCCCGCTGCGCCTGCGCTCTCTCTCCAGTACACGACGGCTTCCAGCATCAAACTGCACTGGCAGCTGGCCACTGATGGCGGATCTCCAATATTAGGTGTGTACCCATTATTTTTAATAGTAATAATTTTACTGAGCTAAGCAACGATCAGGCTTTAATCAGTAAAAGTCAACGAATTTCAGGTTACCTGCTACAATATAAAGAAGCGTCGGAGCCCAACTGGCATACGATAGAATTGTCAACAGAGACCCTGTCTTACACCATGGAGATGCTCAAGTGCGGAACCACGTACAGCGCCAAGATACAAGCCCGAAACAAAATCTCCATAGGACCTCCCAGCGAGCTCCTAACTGCCACCACCAGAGGGGGCCGTAAGTTACAAATTTATAACTTATCAATATTCTCTCTCTCACCAAATTAAGGTGTTCAGTCTGTTTGTTTCTATGTAATACATTTTCAGGTCCCAAGCCTCCAAAATCAGAAGAGCACGTGTACATGAACTCGACGGCAATAAAAATAAACTTCTACGCGTGGAGAGACGGCGGTTGTCCAATTCTAGGATTCCGTGTGTCCTATCGTAGAGCTGGAACTGAACATTGGATCAAGGTGACTTCTTTTTTTTATTAAAGATGGGTTTGCTCTTGACCAACAACCAACTGTGTAGCAAGGATGAGGCTTAAGATGGAGCGAACCTCATTCTCAACCCAGAAGATGCCTATTCACGAGAACTTTGTAAAGACATGGCCTAATTGATGGCATAAAATGCTTCGTTAGGTGGGCGACGATCTGAGTTCTGCGAGTCACGTGTTGGGCGAACTGAGTCCGGCCTCTTGGTACGAGTTGGCCGTGGAGGCGTTCAACGACGCGGGCACCGAACGGGTCACGCTGTTCGCTGACACGCACACTCTCGCTGGAGGTGAGATCAGATATATATATATATATAAATTATTGATTGATTGATGATTGACTGATTGATGATTGATTGATTGATTGATGATTGATTGATTGATTGATTGATTGGTTGATTGATTGATTGATTGATGTTAAAGTGAAATTAAACTGATTATTTATTTATTTATTTAGATTATATACAGCTATAAATTTAAAAAATATATATTATAGATTATAATTATACAAATAGGCCTTATAAAGAATCATAAAAATTATATTTTTACATTTATTTATTAATTAAAAAAATAATAATAATAATAATAAGAAAAAGAAAACAAAGTGAATATTCTATAAGTGATAAAATTATTTTTTCAAAAGTAATTCGCCAATTTTCTTTTTATAAGAATTTAAATTGTTGGAAAATATGTCAATATCATTCAAAATCTTATTGTAGTGATGCTTAGAACGATGAAAGAAGGAATTTTTACAATGATTAGTTCTACAATAGGGAATATTATGAAATGTACCTATCACTTAATCTTGTTCTGAATTTTGGTACATTGAAGTGTATTATAACAACTCGATTGTTGATTCTGCTTGGTATTTCCGATTTGAATCAATAATTTATATTCTTAACCTTATAAAAAGTTCCTAAGAATATAAATAATTATTTTGTATAATTTTGATTTTGTATTTAATTCAATGCTTTAGTTGGATTTTAGTATTTCAAACGAACTTATAATGTATAGTTGAATAATAGTAGGTCCCATTTAAATGCGACATTGAAAATGTTGAAGGTCGTATTCCTCCGATGAAGCCTTCATCGCCGCTATCGGGAGTGTCAAGATCCGGGTCACTGCGCACCGTGGTGGTGTCGTGCGCAGCGAGTGCGTTGGTCATCGTCGCCACTCTGGCAGCCATCGTCTGTTTGGTTCAGGGGAAAAGGAAGTAAGTTTTACTATGGCTTCATTCATTCTTTGTTCCAGATTATAATAAAACTAGCTGGTGCTCGCGAAAAAGCAATATAACGCTTGACCTCGTGTTGCTATAACACTTTGGCCAGGCGTTAGTTTTTTATCTCTTATTGATCCCTCGGGAATAGTCTTTTTTTCTGGATAAAAGGTACCCTATGTCCTTTCTGGTGTCTCAAACAACGTGTATGTAAAATTTAATGGTGATCGGTTTAGTAGTTTTTGCATGAAAGAGTTACAAACATCCATACATCCAAACATACTTTCACATTTATAATACTAGCTGTAGCCTGCGACTTCGTCCGCGTTGAACGATAAAAGGTACCCTATGTCCTTTCTGGTGTCCCAGACAACGTGTATGCAAAATTTCATGTTGATCGGTTTAGTAGTTTTTGGATGAAAGAGTTACAAACATCCATACATCCAAACATATTTTCGCATTTATAATATTAGTAAAAAAGGATAGTATAGACTAGTATAGATATATATTTTGGTATATAGATTCAATTGATTATATATATATATATATATATATATATATATATATATACACTATTCAACAAGAGAATAACCAATCATCCATTTTATAGAAACATATTTAGAAAAAAAAAATGTATAATGTGTATAACACCTTAAATAATTAAATACTTAGTTCGAACAACTCATACACATCTCATTAACAGTGACTTACAACTCAAATTTATTATTATGTTTTCTCAGTAAAAGAAAGTTACTAAGTACCTAACTTAATGAGAATCATACTTATTAATTTTCGTTTTAGATTCTTCTGCATATCCAGCGACCACTACATGAGAGATGACAGGAAACTGAGCGAAAGTAACGAAGCAGAAAGAGAGAAGCTTAGAGAGAGTCACAAACTGTATTCATCCTCGTCTATTAACGGGAACGAGAAGTCTAATGACGATTCATCAGGTATATGCTTCTTGAAGACTCTCCCTTGGAGTACAATATCTTAAAGATATTCGTACACATATGAGGACACACGTTTGGTCTAGTGGCTAGTGACCCTAGCTGTTAACCAAACGGTTGCTGATTCGAATCCCGCTAGGGACAAATGTTTATTTGTTAACATTTTACCTTTGTACCTGAGTCATGGATGTTTTGTATTTATAATAATATGTATGTATTTACAAAAAAAAGTAAGTAACTGTCTGGTATTCATAATACAAGCATTAGTTGCTTACTGTGGAACTAGATGGTGCTGTGTGGAATGTGTGAAAATATTTATTTCATTAGACAATATGCTGAGGGCAACATTACATCTAGAAATTTAGTACTACAAGTTGTATGCTTTATTTTGCAAGAACTGTACGAGATAAGTCCATACGCGACGTTCGGCGTGTCCGCCGCGCATTCGCTCCAGTTTCGCACTCTGGCGCGACGCGAAACAGACGCCGCGCCTCCGCACAGACGACGACATCGCGCCTGTGAACACTACAGATATGGTAAGTGTTCAAACTTACTGTTTCTTGCTGGAACTGTGAGAAATCATTATATCTTTGATTTAAATCCACTTGTTAATAATAGCATAGAGTAATACTGGTTATTTTTATTACATTATATGTCTAAACTTGAACTAAACTCGTACAAACAAGTGAAAATTAAAGTCCATTTGTCATCTAAGCTACATATTGTAAAATTTCGCGAAATAACGACATCTCTGTCGATGACGAAGTGAACATCTACTAGAATCGGTTAACTAGATTTTGAATATAATCAGTAATTAAGAGCGTTTTGTAGTATTTACATTCTAAAACATGATTTACATGATAATTTATTTGAGATCATTATTTGAATACAAAAGTTCTTACCTAATAATATAGTTAATTCAGTGTTATATTGTACTTAATTAATTATATTCGAGTTACTTTATCTCAAAAGTAGTTGATTGACTTTGAAAGACCTCTCAGTCATTTTGACTTTAAAAGTTGATGACCAACTCCACATGCGTAGTGGTTTAGCGCGATAAGACTTATATAACGGCCGGTAGAGAAGTTGTTAATAAAATGGTCAGTGCCGGGCTACCGGTACCGTATTGGTGACGTTTGTACCGACAGACGAATCGAGCCTGTCTAAATGCTCGACAGTGGAGGCGCGCCATCGCATGAGGGCGGCCTGCGCGACGGCCGCTGGGCTCGCGACTGGCCCCGCGACTGGCCCCGCGACTGGCCCGGGCGCCGGCGGGTGGCGCGACCATCACACCGACTCGGACGACAACAGCGACAGTGCTGCCAACACCACTACCAAAGGTGAAACCACCCGCACATGGTATGATAAGGTCGACAGAAAGGCTGACGGTCCACTTGATGGTAGATGCCTCAGCAACGCCACAGATGCTGCAAGTGCGCTTCTGACCATATTAGGATTAAACATAAGGAATAGGGAAATGTGCTCTGGGTTCCCTTTGTCACTCACTGAAACACAACAGCACACATGCTATTATTTCACGGTGATCTCTCCAGGCTCTCCAGCGAGGGATTCCTGTGCTCCCTGTTGGTACCTCGGCGTACCCGAAAGTTCCCTTAAGAAATGCAGTATACCCTGCCCACTGTTACTGTACTGTAGCAATGTGTGGCAACCATAAAATAATTTGCCACTTTTTAAATCGAGTATTAAAAAAAATTTACCTAAGTAATTTTAAGTCAGCGCCAAACAAGCAAATTAATTAATAACGTAAAGCGTGATGCGCGGCGGCGGCGCGGCGTCGCACGCCCCTTCGCCTTAACTAATTACTACATGCTTAATTTTTGATTACTTTTTTTAATTGTAATACGCAACTCAGCATTAAAATCTGTGAGTGAACAATAAATCACCCCTATTTTCCCACCTTTAGAGTAGGATTTTTTTTTCCAAATTTATATGTGACCAACTACGGGGTATACCCTATCCAATAAAAAAAAAAAAGAATTATCATTATACGTGGTCATACATTACAATCAGTGAGTTAACAATCAATCATCACCTGTTTTCCTACTCTTAGGCTTAGCACGCACTGCGGTTTCAGACACGCGGTTGAGAAATAGCTGAAAATGCAAAACCGCATACACGCACGCATTGCGGTTGGCGTTTGGCTTAAATTTATTTCAGTACCATCATGGATTTCTGGCGAGCAGCGTGTGTTATAGTTTTGGTTTTATAGCCTTAATATTTCTGTCTCTATACTGATCTGAATAAAAAACCGAATGCGGTTAACCACAGTGCGCGCGCCCCCGTACTATTACTATGGGACAGAAAAAAAGTCGCGCGTTTACAAACCGCGATCAAAATGTAGCAAGTTACGTTTTATATAATCAGTCTTGCGTTTTTAAAATCAGTCATTGAAAAAAGTTGCCAATGCGTGCGCTTGTGTAGGAAGCTTTGTGTTACATTTTTTTTGCGGTTTCAGACTGTCTGAAAACGCGTGTCTGAAACCTCAGTGCGTGCTAAGCTTTAGGGTTGGAATTTTTTTTCCAAATTTATATGGGACCACCTTCGGTGAATACCCTTTGCAATAAAAAAAGAATTATCAAAATCGAGCTACTCTGTAAAAAGTTATGCGTAGTCATAGATAAATAATATATATATATATATTCGTTTTCGTCGGTTGCCAAAGTTCATTGAACTTTTGCAGGCTCGGGAGGTTCGCCCGGTGGCAGCGTGTACGGCAGTGGCAGGCGAAGTGCTCGCACAACCAGCAGGTAGAACTCAGGTACCTCCCCCGCTACCTCCCACACCCTATCACCCTCATCACTAGGCTGATCATCGTTGCCATTAGTGGATCTAGCGCAACAATACTGATGCCACCTTAGAGTATATAAAAGGGAACTCTTTTTATGGGATAGTCCTTTTCTGTATCCTTGACAACGTGTGTGCAAAATTTCACGATGATCAGTTGAGTAGTTAAGACTTGAAAGAGTAACAAACAAACAAATTTACTTATATTTATTATAAATCGGATATACTGTAAGGTGCATTCGTTGTACAACCACTTAAAAATTTCAAGAAATAGCACATATTTTTAAATTAGCACAACAATTCAACATCATATGCTATTTTTTTTATTTCACGTATAAATTGTGCACACCCACATTAGGAATCATAGTAATTAATTCAACAAAACATTTATAATTTATTTAAAAAGGAAAAATTCGTATTTTTTTTTATATATATAAGTCTAACTATATTCAGTAATATTATGTTTAGCATATCACTTTATTTAACAGTGGAGGTCTAAATGGAAGCGACGGAACTCCGGGCTGCTTCGCCCAAGTGCCGGCCGATATATCATCTCTAATTGATAAGTATGTAGAGAATCAAGATATATTATATGTACAGATATATCTATCTATTATTAACGCCTTTTCAAGAATCAAACTCTATTTACCAAAAGATAACATTTATTGTGTCCTCACTTAATCACTTTTCATTGTTACTTATAATATTTCATTATACTTATAATTAATATAATACAATCCTTTGTGATAATTTTTATTCTTTTACATCATCTTCGAATTATATTTTAATATAAAGTAAAGTTAAAACTCTCGCCCCATAATGCAATGCAAATCATCTGTCACAGAGCAAATAAACATACCACAGTACAATCATAAGCTGTGGCCTCATTGACGTCTTGTGGGTATAGAACTAAATTAAAGGATAATCATCATAAATGTAATACAGCACAATGGATTGACTTAACACTATCTATACTAATATAATAAGGTAATTTTGTATGTTTTTTTTATATGTCGAGGGTAATAAAAAATATTTTCCTATTTAAAGGGTAGTATATTATTCCAGATGGACATAAATAATTATTAATAAAATTGTAAATTATATTATTAGGTATATTATTTAAAATTGTAAATTTTATTTATTAATAAAATTATAACTACTAATCTTAATAAGACATGGTTCAAGCTGACTTGAAACAGATTAACTTTATTTTATACATTGTACAAGTCACATACTGACTCAGTAGATATTAATTATTTTATTTGTTAATTTAAAGCATTTTTTTTTTATTGATACAGATACCAACAGCGAAAGGAACAAGAACGCCGCGAGTGCACCATCCACGTATAACAAACACTTCACAACTGAACCAATTATAGTTGAACGAAATAATTTATAATTAGTAACATTTGGGGACACGGATCTTCAACTCTAAGCGAAAGTGCCACTTTTGAGAAAGTGCATTTAAGGGCCGCCACATACAGTCGGAATTATTTTATTCGGACTTTATTTCGATCCATAGGTACGTTCGGACTTTATCCGAATCGAAATTCAGAAACGGAATTCCGGATTATGTGTCCCTAAGAATAGAATTAATCATTTTAAATGAATGCCTACTGTAATCCATCTCTTTTCCAAAGTGAATTAAAAATTATACCTAAAATGTCTTGATTCGTGTCCCAAACTAAACTATTGTGTATTTTGTACACATGAATCAAAATCTGTAATATAAACATTTCTGAAAGAAGTTTATTCAAAAATTCGGCTTTTATAATAACAATTAGGTATGTCAATTTAAGGTATGCTAACTTATTTTTAAAAGTTCCAATACGTCCACAACTATTTATGTATCTAAGCTAGCGTACCGCCCCAGCTTTGCATGGATGGAATTTCATATACCAAACATTCCTCATATAACTCTATCTTCATTTGTGAAAACCTTATCTAAATCAGTTAGCGGAGAAACAGATAGAAATGAACAATGACTTGTTTTATACTATTTAGAGAAGACTAGCACACCGCCCTGGATTCTCTCGGGTGTAATTTATTATACAAAAAAAAAATCCCTCTTTTCTTCAGAGAAATCTGTATAAAAATCAGTTGGTTTAGAAATAAGGACAAATATGACTTTGATAATTATCATTCTTATTAATTTTTTTAAAACATTGTTTTTCTGCAGTTTTTTTTTTAATATTTTGCTTGTAGACTTTTTACTATTTTATCGTTATGATACTCTAGTTCGAAATCACGTGTATTTGGTATAATATATTATGAATTAACACCAAACAATTGATGTTCATCTCAAGATAGGTATATATATCCATTAAAAGACCAAAAAAATTTATAGTACCTAATTATGTAGTTATTTTGTATCTAATAAAATGAGAAAAATTCTGATGTACCTAATCTGCTTTTAGTATCTACCTGAGTAGTTAATACCAAGTTACCATTGAATCAAAACAACATTGCTTATATTGAATATTGATTGACACATTGAACATGCTCATATTTACAAATTTTTACAAATACAAAAAAAAAGCAATAAAAATTCCATTGCTCAACAAAAAAATTACCTATTGTAACGCACTAAAATAAAAGGCTACTGAGATTTTTTTACTAATTTACACCTATGTAGGTATTTACGATTATTTTGATATTCAAGTATGTGCTAAAAATTAAAAAAAAATATATAGAGGAGCGGTTGTTTAAAAAAAAATTAAAATAGGTGCTACCAACATCGCAAAACTGAATTGTATGATATCAATATGATATACTTACATATACTTAATTGTCTATGAAAGGATTGCCATCGCCGCGCAGATGTCACAATTGCGAGACCCCATTAGTATTAAAACATTGTTGCATAAAAAAATATAATGTGATTTACTTAAATGCCGTTAATCTGTGACAGTTTAGATTTTAATATAATCTTAATAAATGTGTACATACTAGTGTTAAGCGAAATTTTATGCTGTGGGGTTGGTTTTGAACATAGACGTTAATACACTATATTAATATTGTCTTTGGTTTTGAAGAATGTGTGACATTTGAATGTCACACATTGCTGTTAAAAATTATATGAATTTTAAAAATGGAAAACACCTCGAAACCAAGTTGAATATTCTTTGGTATATTTTTAAAAAAATGAATATTTAAATTAAACCCCCACAGCAGTTTCCAAATGCGCTTTGAATATTTTTATGTATATTTCTACCCGTCTATCGGCCTAAAGGACGTTATAAGTAGATTTGTATTCTTCTTTAAGAATATTCAAGTCGTAATTACGATACAAAAAATATTTAAAGTTGTTATTAATTAAAGTTAAGGTTATACCTTTAAATGGCTGTTCCAAACTGCAAAAGATACATATCATTAAAATAGACTGCCATTATAAGTATAAGTGATTCATAAAATCCTTTTACCGTTTGTTGAATAATATAGTTAATTATTAGCAACTAATTTATACACTATTGTATAAAAATCTTTCTATATACATGTTGTGTAATAATAAAATTAATAATACTATAGCAAAAATGAAAATAAAAATGTGTGTTGTGGTATAATTTTCGCATTTTTATTTTTTCTTTAAATTATTCCCTACTAATTTAAAAACAATGCAATCCAGAAACAAACACAGTTTAAATCGGGAACAATCTCTCTTGAATTGAAGGGAGCCGTAAAATTCTTCCAGGGTCTACAGCGCCTACATCCTCCAAGGTGTTTTTTGTGTTCTTGGGCGACGGTAATTACCTACCATCAAGTGAACCGTCAACCTGTCTGCCACCCTTTATAGTACTTATAAAAAAATTCCATGTTCTATTCGGCGAGCTTGATCCTTATGAGACTTAAGATAAATTTATTCGGAATATATATTATTTTTAATATTTTTTGCTAAAATTATCGATTGTATACATATTTCTTCGGTACTTAGGGAGGTAATAGGTATACCTGTTGTTCAAAGTTTCAACATGAGTTTTAGGTAATTTTATAAAAATTAAACCCTGTACCTATAATTAAAGAAAACCAACCATTCTGGTATCAAGACCTAGAGAGTACCTAGTTATATCCTTTGATCAAGACTATTCAATAACCGTCATTTATTGTATAAACAAATATGTACACATATTTCAGTAACAAGCTTTCAATACCTACATACAATGATTTCGAAGTAAGGATACGCCAAACGGAACATTTTACACAAACTTACTTCTTGTAGACAAACAGTAGCGCCATCTGTTAGAAAACATTAGAATTCGTACGAACACCACAGGTAGCGCTTTGTACGTCTACGACGTAACCTTGTGTGTAGGTTCATGGATTTTAATTATAGTTTTATCGTAATAAGCTAGTTTAATGCTAGTATTCAATGTTTTATTTTTATTTATTTATAATTATAACTATTCTATTCTATTGCTATTCTAAAAGTAAGAGATTCCGTCCTACACTTTTGTGCATTTCCTGTGATAATTTTTGCATTTTTTCACTATACAAGTAGGCACAGAATGAACTCGTCGTCAACGCGGTCGTCTCGGTGACTAAGCAGTCATTGTTGTCACTTTACGATTTTGACACCAACGCGTCGGTGCCACGTACTAGGACCGTTAGCCTTATCCTTACGCAGTAATATAGTAAGACAATGCCTACATATCAAACAAGAAACAGATTTTTTTCTTCTCCAATTTACAAAAAAAAACCGGAACAAGCAGTTTTCAAAAATAAATCCATTATACATACTCGTAATAAATTATAATAAGTGTTCTGTGTTCCTTGTAGGTATATAATATTCTATGGTTTGTATTGACTTACAGCTGACAGCTGACAATGCATAGCAACGAACATTATATACTCTCTAGCGAGACTGCATAGTATAATCTCTTCACTTCCCCCTCCTACTCCTACTCTCCCAGGCCCACACTCCACAGTCCAACCAAACAACCAATCAGCCATCAGCCAGCCACCGGCCAGGCAGTTCGTTCATGTTGTTTGGGCGCGATTCTGTGCCTATTTATGCATAAAACAATATGTTTTAAAGTGATTTCCTGTGCTTAACCTAGTGTAAATTAATTAGTGAAATTACTTCTGTGCACTAACTAAAACTACAAGTGTTTGTTTCTCAATTAAGAAGTAAATTTTGGTTTGTTTTCATGCCATTCACCTATATTGATTTATCGTATGCTAGTGACCTGTTTTCGTGATAGTAGTATGAACTCGTAAATAATTAATGAAATCATTAGTGAGAGTTTTTTAACAATGTTAAGCGCAGTCTAGTGGTGGATACTTTCATTAAAATATGTTGTTTAACAACATGAAATTATTAAACTTTTGCGCGTAAAGATTGTGTTTCCTTACATGGTTTTGTTTCGTAATGCTGCACACTTGTGTTTCACGATGATTACGCCAATTGAGGAGAAAAAAGATGAAAAAGTAAGTAATTAAATAGACATTAAACTTCCATCAACCAAGCTGCATTCGTTTAAAATGTCATAGCTTATACAGCAAGTTACACAACACGCTAATTAAGCAGCCGCAACTACATGCGATGAGTGTAATGTCTATATTATAAGCTTATTACATACAAATAAAGGTTCTAGCTTCTTTTCGAAGTATAGATTTCATGTTGAAATATGTTTTGATTGGCAATTTTTGCTAGACCATTTCAGTGTCACATGGTTGTAATAAAATATATGGTTCGGTGTATAAAAAGTCCATGTTCCATTTTTAAAATTGCGCTTTCTTTATTGGTTAGATTCGTATTGGCATGGTGCAAGTGTCAGATGGCAAGTCGCGGCCACGACCAGCGCGACTTGTCCTTACAATGGAAGCGGTGACCATTCAGAGAGAGACCCCTGTTCCTGTTCAGCCACCGAGGGATAAAAATGTACCTCATGCTAGAGTGAGTTTATATCTATGAGTATTTTAATTAGATCACAAGAATTATCTAATATTATTGTGATTTGGAGTATGGAGTTAACTATACAAGGTAATAAAAACATTTTAATGTTTGAATTATCAGTTAGGAACCTTGAATGGAAAAAATGGGGTTTTTACATTATTCCGGGCAATTTTTCCAATTTTTCTCTTCATAAAACTTTGCTTTGACTTCATTGAATATTTTACAATAAAAACTAGGAGATTTAGGCACCACTTTGATCAGGATATTTCATCGATTGTCAAGTGCATTAAAGACTTTGCCTTTAATATCCCTTTAATAATTCTATATGGATATAGCACAATAACATAGGTACTTAAACATGATTTAATTTAATATATCCAAAAAAGTATGTCCGCTTACTTTTCAGGAGCGTATGGTACAGATAACGAGACAGAAAGTGGGCGGATTGGGGTTAAGTATAAAGGGTGGCTCAGAACACAAATTGCCCATTCTCATTTCCAAGATCTACAAAGATCAGGCCGCAGATCAGACCGGACAGCTCTTTGTGGGAGATGCCGTTATTAAAGGTAATATTTTAATAACTCTCTACATACTCTATTGATGTCATCAAGGGTATTAAGTCCACCCAAAATACATATTAAAAATTAGTTAACATTAGTTGTATTTTTTCTTTCATTCCTTTTAATTTCTTGAAATAGGTATCTTAAAATTTGTTAGAAAATTTCATACCTAGTTATTTTTATAAAAATTATTACTGAGAGTAATTAAATAAAATTGTTACTGACTTTTATTAATTTATGAAAACTGAAAAAGTCATAAATAATTTTCCAAAAAATTTTATGACATACATATATTGCTAATATGGTTCTTTTCTATCAGTAGGTATAAATATAATTCTGCTGAAAGTTACACCAATTTTTTAGTTTAAATGCGAATTTATTTAATTTTTTAAATTATTATGTTTTTTAAGTTAGTAATAATTTCGGAAATTTTTTCTTAGAAGCTAATTTTTTTTTCGGAGTATTTTAAATCATAATAATTTAAAACACTAATTGTAATTTAATTTTAAGTGATTTATTGCAGACTTTTTTGTCATTAATTTATTATGACATAGCTTAGTGTAAGTGGTGTTGGTTTGCAGTGAACGGCGAATATATAACGGCGTGCAAGCACGACGACGCCGTCAACATCCTCCGCAACGCAGGAGACATCGTGGTGCTCACAGTGAAGCACTATCGCGCGGCGACCCCCTTCCTGCAGAAGCAAGGTATATCTCGATCGCTCCGTTACTGGGTCAAACGACCCCTCCACTCCTCCACTCCTCCACTCAGCAAATGCTGAGACGGCCACTCGACTCAACTCATTTACAATGGCCCCTTTGTACCTCCTCCTAACGCTCTTGTTCTTTCTTGTTGACACTATTAACATATTTTCATTATTCTCTTGCCTATTATACCTTTGATTTGATTTTGAATTAATTTGGTTATAAAGTAATTCTTATTTTATTTAACTATTGATGAATTATCATTCATTTTATTTCCTTTTGTTTATTATTAATATAATAGTGAATTATAATGTATATTAATTACTTACACTACAATTACAAACGCTATAAAAAAATTGGTCAAACCATCTTTAAGTGATGTTTGTTCTTTTCTACTTGTGGCAATTCATATTTTTTTTTTTTATATACACAGATTTTTAAGAGAACTGTTCTACTAAATGGATTCTATTAATTTGTAAAATTTGTTGTTAGAAACAACAAAACTAGTAAACGAATAAAAGCAAAAAAAAATTGTATATTTGGTGACAAATTGTATATTAAAATTAGATGCTATTTTGTCATTCATAGCAGATGAGTAAAGGAAGTGTCGGTTTGTTGCTAGCAGCGGACGCTTCGGACACCGACAGCAGCACCGGCGATGAGCACCCGTCGCTGCACTCGAAGGGCGTCGACGCCAACTGCAACTCGGAGCACACGAACGGCGGCTGGCGGCCCGACGACGCCGAGGCCGACGAGCTCAGCCGGCCCGCCAGCGCCGCCGGCTCGGCCCGCTCGCGGCCCGCCTCCGCCGCCTCCGACCGGCCCGACTGCGAGTGGACCGACGTCGCCTGCGTGCCGCTCATGATGGCCTACGTGACGCGCTACGTGACCGGCACCGACAAGCTGCGGCCCGGCGCGTTCGAGGTGCGCGGCGCGCGGCCGCACCAGACCACGGGCGTGGTGCACGTGGAGGACCCGTCCGCGCTGTCGCACTGGCTCAAGAGCATCTCGGACAACATCGTGGGACTGACGCACCTGCACATGAAGCTGCTGAACCGGGGCGGCGGCGAGCGCATCGAGTACATGGGCTGGGTGCAGGAGGGCGTAGTGTGCGGGGGGCAGCCGTGGCAGGCGTACCGGCCGCGGTTCCTGGTGCTGCGCGGCACGGACGCGCTGCTATTCGAGGTGCCGCCGGCGACGAGCGCGGAGCTGTCGCGGCCCGCGGAGGCGCTCAAGGTGTATCAGACGCTGTTCCGCACGGTGAAGGAGAGCGAGACGGTGGACTGGCGACAGCACTGCTTCCTGGTGCAGAGTGGGTGCGGCGCGGCGCCGCGCGCGTCCGGCCCGCGCTACTTCAGCGCGGAGACGCGGCAGGAGCTGCTGCGCGTGGAGGCGGCGTGGACGACCAACGTGGTGAACTCGGTGGTGCGACTGGGCAAGAAGACCTTCACGGTGGTGCACGGCGGGCGCGCGGCGGGGCTCACGCTGGACTGGTCGAGCGGGTTCTCGCTGAGCGAAGGCGCTCCGTCGGCGCCGCCCGTGTGGTCGTACCGCTTCTCGCAGCTGCGCGGCTCGAGCGACGACGGCAAGTCGAAGCTGAAGCTGCACTTCCAGGACCCCGACACGAAGCTGATCGAGACGAAGGAGCTCGAGTGCCAGATCCTGCAGAGCCTGCTGTTCTGCATGCACGCCTTCCTCACGGCGAAGGTGGCCTCCGTGGACCCCGCCTTCCTGGCGTCCGTCCACAGAGGCCACTAGTGCTAGCTAGTGCTCGATCCATCAAAACTTGCACTTATCTGTACCAACGATAAGGTCCACTTTCTAATAACTCCAAGTGACTATATATCCATTATGTTCTTCTAAAATTTTGTAATGCCTATTTATATTATTTTTAAACGTGTGCTAATAAAGGCCTAAACATAATATTTAAACCAAACAGCGAATATTAAGACTTTGTTAATTATTACTATAATAACTAATAATTGTTATTAGAATATTATATTTGAATTCTCTGTTATTTCGCTGCGGATCTAATTTTGAATCTTATGCGTGTCGTTGTTAAGATCTGTTTTGCATAAATAATTGTATTCGGTCTTCCCTTTCCCTTTCCCCACTCCCTTCTCCCTTGTCTTGTTATAAAACAGAGAAAGACATGGAGTCTCATTCTTGTTTATATAGTTTACATTAAATTTTGTACAATGTACATTAGTTTACATACACAAATGACAGTATTATTTTTTTTGTAGCACGAAGGTATTAAATATCTTCTAAAATGATATTATATATATATATATATATATGTATATTGAAATTCTTTACTTTCTTAGAGTAGTTTAATTTAGTCGAGCACTTTATTTATGTAAGGGATGAATTCTATTCTATAGATTTCACTATAGACGAGTAGTTTTACTAAACATTAAAAAAAAAATACTTCCTTATTTTTTAAATGCTTTATAATTAAATGAAAAATTATTTTAAATTTTATGCAAAGACATTAAAATGAATGATATGATTTTTTTATCGGTCAAATAAAATTAAAAACATTCATCAAGATATATTTAAATGATTATATTATAAATAAAAAAAAAAATTCAATTGTCATTTTAACTTAATGAAAAAATTCCAAGTTCATCTTTTTTTTTTTTTTTTTTTAAAGCATTTTACTTACTTAACTTATCTGTCTAGTATATGCATTTTAGTGTTAATTATTTTCAAAATATTAAAAAAATATTTTAATTTTAAATATAACATTTTCAGTTCGCACACGAAACCAAAGATTTTTTTTATAATACTCGTTACATTTTCATGCAAACATATATTTAAATGGAATATTTTATTTATTTTTCCCACCGATATAGTATAGGAAAAATTAAATTAAAATCTATATAAAAAAATAAAATAAAAAAAAAAAAAAACAAAATACACGCGTCTCATTAAAATGTGCAAACATATATTTTGAAATTAAATTGCGCTTCAGTCATATCATTAAATTGTAAGTGAGAAATATCAATTATGAATTGCTAAATATATATATATAATATATATATTATTGTAGGACTTAAAAAAAGCCCATTTCATTAGACAACAATAAAAAAAAAAAGTACGCTTAGAGCTTTCACCTATAGCCTATATAGATTATTAATTGAATTTCTAAACAATTGCTCTTATTTAGTGAAGTGAATATGTTTTTCAGATATAAAGGAATATTAAAAAAAAATGACGCCTAACAAAATATAAAATATGAAAAATAAATTTATTATTAAATCTTTATTACGGTTTTTAATTTTCGGTTTTTTTTTCTGGATGAAAGGTACATTAAGGCGTGAAAAGGTGACAGACAGACAGACAGACAGAGTTACATTCACATTTATAATAAAAAAAAAATAGTATTAGTATCGATTGTCTAGTGGAAGTGGGAAATATTTATTGATATGTTAATCTTTCATATTTTATATCGGAACGTCTGTCTGAAACAAAGTGGGAAAAGTCCAAAATAAAAAAAAAGTGACAATCTATTTATTTATTCAAAAAAAAATAAAAATACAAAAAGCGATTCATTTAGAATTTGTATTAAATGATTTTTTTTTTACATTAAAGTTTTTCATTTACGTTTCGAAATGTCATTTTGTTTCAGAAGAGTTCCTATTTATTATTAATTAATTAATTATTAATTAATTAATTATAGAAAATGTATTTATTTTTAAAAGATGTCTTGTTTCAAACAAAGTACGAGTGTTTCAAAATAGTTATAATTATAAATATAGTTTTTAATTAGTATTCTTAAGAAAATTCACTGCCTCGGTTCGTTACTTTATTATTTCCTGTTATTATTATTATTATTATTATTATTATATAAAAATAATTAATAAGGCCTTTCATTTTTTTCATAAAAAAAATAATAACTCAAGACTTCTTTATTAAATATTTAAAACAAAACTATATCTATATCTAATAAATGAATAAATAAATATTTGCCTAATACTTTTTAACGTTAAATTTTAAACATACTTATCTAATTTTAATAAAAAAATAACTTTTGTGATTTTCTAATTGCATACAATTTTTAAATTTTCAATTAATACAAAAAAATTACAGCATGTAGTTGTTTTTTTTTTTCTAATATCGATACTAGAGCACGGTTTCGATATATTTCATATGACTACTTTTATATTCAGGAATGAATTTTTAAAAATATAAAATTATTGTGAATTGTATAATGAATAATAATAATAAAATGAATTAGCAATTTTGAATCATTCATCGTAAAAAAAAATGACAATACGGTTATCGTCGGGTCCTGTTAAATAGAAATCACCGTTGGGACCAGCTGGAGTGCGGGTGACGTCTTCATCATCATCATCATCAGCACCACCATTATCATCATCACCACTATCATCGTCATCATCATCAGCACCACCATTATCATCATCACCACTATCATCGTCATCATAATCATCATCACCACCGTCATCATCATCATGACATCGTAATCACCACGACATCATCGTAATCATCATCATCACCACTATCATCGTAATCATCGCCATCATCATCATCGTCACCGTCGTCATCATCATCATCATCATCATCACTGTCATCGATGGGTTGCATTGCTCCACGTTTCATAGAAAACTTATGACAATTGTAAATAGTGATGTTTGTATTAGTCTGTACGTTGGTGACCCTTTTCGCACGTATATCTTTTACCTTACCTTAGGTCGTATGTAGAGAATGCGTTCCCGCTGTCAATGAGAACCTACCCTTTGTAGTGGTGATTGACTGTATGTACAAAGACGGCAGGTCACGTGACTTGCCATCCAAATGGTGGCCGTCGAAGCCAGTACAGTGAAAGGCTGCCACAACTAATTCTCTTGAATATTTTCCGGCTGCCAAAGCGTGTATATATTACAATACTTTTGAATATAACATAAGTAAAAACTTACCTATTATTATTATTACTAATACAGAAAATAATACAAAAACAGTCCGGGAGTGCCGACAGAAGTGAAAACTTGAACAATTACTTGTGTATTTTTTGAATTGTCAGGAAAGTACATACTTATATACACAAAGGTGTCGGTTACGGTAACACTGTCGCGAGTTCAATGATTTTATTCCCATCTCAAAAAATGCCAACATACATGTGTATATATGTGCGTACAACACAATATGTACATACTTATATACAGAGGTGTCGGTTACGGTAACAGTGTCGCGAGTTTTCATTTATTTTATTCCCTTCCAGAAGCGTTGTTAAGTATCTGACTTGTTGCGTTTGTGCTTAGTGCCGAGCTTAACATCCTTCGCACGTGTATCGATAGCATTATTATTATTACTCGAGATGCATATAATGCATAATTTTGTTTAAAAATAATTGATCCAAGCGTTTCAAAAAGTGTTCATTCAAGTACGAATTCGTGTTAATAAAAAAAAATATATATTTATTCTCTATACCTAACCACATATTATATCAGATAGATGTGTGCTTGCACTCAGAGCTGCACTCGAGTTGTTCGGAAAAATCGTAACTCTTCATAATGATTGAAACTCAGATTAATGATTAATGATTGAAATTATGATTCATAGAAATGATTGAAACTCAGATTATTGATTAATGATTGAAATCATGATTTATAGAAATGATTGAAGCTCAGATTAATGATTAATGATTGAAATGATTATTCATAGAAATGATTGAAACAGCTTTTGGCGGCCGGAAATATTTTTGAATAATGTTTGATGGCTAATGTTTAAGAATCTGTTCGGGCGTTGGGAATCACTGTGTCAATTTCTAAATATTTTCTATTTAATTACGTACACCATTCACTTTTGAATTATACTAATTTTGACATTAATTGAGTGTGAAAACCGAGCCCGTCCAAGTGTTTAATGAATAATTTTTACTCAATTTTATTCGATTTGATTTTTACACTTGTTTTTTTAGTTTATACAAGAAAAAAAAACGGAGTGTTCCCCGACACCGGATTTTTTTACAAAAAGTAGTCGAAAACAATGGTATCAATGGATTAGTCAATTTAGCGAATATACTCAAGACTGA
The DNA here is from genome assembly GCA_944738685.1 of Synanthedon myopaeformis. Classification (NCBI taxonomy): domain Eukaryota; kingdom Metazoa; phylum Arthropoda; class Insecta; order Lepidoptera; family Sesiidae; genus Synanthedon; species Synanthedon myopaeformis. The sequence goes on from OX122914.1 coordinate 469,247, forward strand.
AGTTGAATGTTGTGTATTATAATAATCATTTATATAAAAAAAACCCACGCTTCCTTATTTATACGGAGTAAGAATTTTATATATTATATTTTCTTTTGTTGACTTAAATATTAGGAATACTTCAGTTGTGTTTGTAGAATTTAGCTCAACTCAATTAAGGCGAAGTATTTTCTCAATTGAAATTTAAAATTCATATTTTTAAAATGTCTAAATAAATATTCTGTATTTAGGTGATTAGGTTATAAATTATTATCGCCATGCTGTGCCCGTTGGCTTCGCCCCCCTTAGATTTCGTTCTCCTTAGATTTCGTCCCCTTTAGATTTCGTCCCCCTTAGATTTCGCTCCCCTTAAATTTCGCTCCCCTTAGATTTCGTCCCCCTTAGATACCGTCTCCCTTAGATTTCGTCCCCCTTAAATTTCGCTCCCCTTAGATTTCGTCCTCCTTAGATTTCGCTCCTCTTATATTTCGTCCCCTTTAGATTTCGTCCCCCTTAGATTTCGTCCCCCTTATATTTCGTCCCCTTTAGATTTCGTCCCCCTTAGATATTTTTTTGCCTCCTTATATAATATTGATTAATTTTTTATAATACATATATCAACGTTTCAATTGAGAAAAGTATCTTTCAGAAAAAATGTTCTTACTCCGTTAAATTCAAGAGGTTGGTCAGTGACATTTTGTATACAGAACAAACGACCGCTTGGATGTCGAAGTCAATTTGAGTGGAGATGTTTACGATTAGAAAGCTACGTTTAGTGCATAGGGATAATACCTAGATACTAACGGACAATGTAACCACGTGTCTATAATTAGCTGTTATTTATTAGTTATACTTATTGTTAACTTTATGTAACTATATTGTATTCATTAGTAAAATATATTGATGCGATTACATTTTAATATGTTTTATTTCTAATATCAAAGTTCCAAAACAGATTCGTAAGTAATTTGTGTAAGTATTGCTATCATAGAAACTAATTCTTTTTATACTACCAACACAAAAAATGCCTGGAATTGACAGAAATGAGCAAATAGTTCTAAATTACATTTAAAATACAATACGAATTATCAAATTAAATAATGATTAATATTACTAATTAAAATTTTTATTCGCTCAATTGTTCCTGACTTAAATCATAGAGTAAATAGTACTTAATATTTACTCTATGCTGAAATGCAGACTTGGGGTCTTCTTTCAGCTACTACAAGTAAAGTGTTAATCAGTTACTTTTAGAAATAATTTTATTTTATTAAATTATGCACTCGGTTTACTGCATCCTTCGATAGGCGATTTTTTTTTATTATTTTCTTTTTAATATTTGGGACTTTTATCGTACAAACAAAGGTAGGTATATCATCTCTTTCATTCTCGGTTACCGGTGACTTTAAATGGCGGTTAGCCTACTTGACACACGGTGAAAGAGGCCCATACTATTTAAATAAAGAAAATCATTTTGTGCAAAGTATTATTTTTATTTCGTGCGCTATGGTCAGTGAAGTGATAAATGAAACTCGCATAACATAGGTTTATTTATTTATTTCAAGCTTGAGGGATAAAATAAAGCTACACAGTAGAACACTAAAACATTACAAGCCCACTCATTTAGTCAAATAAATATAACAGATTTTCATATAGCATTTAGCTAGAACTTAGCTATAAATAAATACTAGGTCATTTCATAAAATAATTATGCCAATTTTATATTGTAATATTCATAAAACAAATTAATATTAAACATTTTATCAATAATAGAAAAATAGATATTTTTTTCTTTCGTCAAAATTATACTTAGAACTACAATTAGGTAAGTAGGTATAGTTTATTTATATTTATCTACCTATGATTGATTTCTTGTTAATATAGATATGTTTATTCATATGTAAAATGATTATAAAAAAATGTTAAAAAAAAATCTCTTTAAGTAAATAAAATATGTTAAATTTGAGTTGTGTTACATGATATCTTAATAATAATTTATTGTCTTTAATTAATTATTTATTAATAACAAAAAAAAAAAAACTTATAATGTTATTCGAATTTCAAAACTATTACATACTACAACAGTTTTGCAATTAATTGATGCTTTTTTTAAAGTAAATGTTGCCTAGACTTACTTTTTTGGAACTTGACTGCATCCTGACAGTAAATTTAACTAATAACCACTTTCCTATATACTGGAACCTTTAAGTGAAATTTAACGTTGGTATAAGAAAACTGGATAGGAGACTAATGCCCACTTTCAGGCTAAAATATAGATTATTGACCGTCGAGTTGGATTAACGCAATATTTTTGGGTGAAGGTAGCAAGTATAATAAGTAATTGTGCAAAGTCTCCAACTGTGCAACCATATAGTTTTTTTTTACATAAAAAATTGGGTTAGGTTAGGTTAGAGCTCTGGCACAGTATAAATATGTATACAGTACGGAAACTATCTACAAACGTTCGAAACGGCACACTCACACAAACATGCGCATCGACGAGACTTGTAAGCGGTTTTCGCGGTGCTGTCAGTAGTGAGTGCTGCGTCAAGACGAGTGCTCACGTATTTAGTTTATTTCCGTGTTCTTTTTAAAAATGCCACGAGCATATTGCGTAGTATACCTACGACTGTTTGAACTCGGCTTCATCAACACCGGAACTATCTTTTTTTAAACTTCCTGCTGACTTTGAAAGGCGAGAATGATTTATTGTTATAATATACCTAATATTATTGTACTCGAAATAAAAGTCCATGTGATCGATCATAATAAATTCCTGAACTTAATTCAAAATGTAAATCTAAGATGGCGGCTGCAATAGATTATCAACTTTTTCATGGTTTTTGGAGGGTGTTAAAGCCAATAGCGCCGTCAAAATAGAGATCCAAGATGGCGGCTGCAAGAAATTATTAACTTTTTTGTCATCGGTGTCGTTTTCATGTTTCAAGGGTGTTGAAACCGATAGTGTTGTTAAAATGCAAATCCAAAATTAAGGAACAGTGACAACCCTATTGCTTCAATGGAGCGTAGGTAATTATTTTATCAATTAGGCTTAGTTTCCATACTGTATACATATTTATACTGTGGCTCTGGCATCCCATCTCATTCACTGAAACACAACAGCACACACAAGTAGTGTCACAACTTTTTAAGCGGTACAGGCATAACCTAAAACTTTAACCACGAATATCTTGGAAACTATACATTAGCGCAGGTCGGGGGTTGTACCGCAGAGACCGCCCCTCTCCCTCTTCTCCCCCCCCCCTCCCCAATTAAAAAATCGACGGTTCATAATCTATATTTTTACACATTTTCAATACAGTCTCCTAGAGTTAGGGAACACATAAAGCCAGGGCACTCCGCCGTGCAGTCTGGCGATTTGATTGTCGTCTTTATGTGTTCCCTAACTCATTTATATGGATACCTAATTGGATGTCATGTTATTTCAACCACAACTTCAATCAATTTACCTCACCCTTGACATAAAATCATTTAGGTATAAAGTAATAAGTACAAGTTGTATAAAAACTGCTTGGATGTTACAATTAGACATGAAAGCAATACGTTCGCTCGCTACTTAGATAATACAACATCAATTAATACGATAATTTAAATACTAACGGCAATTAAAAACAACAGATTTTTTCTAGTAATTAGTTCTAGACAATTTGAAGATTTTTTTTAAATTTTAACAAAGATTTTGTGCGTATTTAATTACATAGATGTCAACTTGTTCATAATTATGTATGTTGGAGATTAATTGCGTCAAACATTGTTTTAATTGACCAATTTAATAAATAAAATATTAAAAATTAAAAGCCAGATATCTATTGAAATGAAAAAATATATTTTTTGATAACTCAAAATTTTACGATTGAATACCATTTAACTATTAAAAGCCAGGAAAAAGTTTAGCAATCTACCTTTAGGTATACGTAGGTATTGTCCTAACACATTATTGTCTAAAACACATAGGTATATAGGTATAAAGTTTTTTTCTTCTATAAAACATGTAGATAGGTACACCTAACAATCGAAAACATATTTTTTTTTTAAATCTGATACTGATTTATTCTTTTTAAAATTCCTTACAAAGTTTATACTTAACTAACACTACATTTTATTGTCGTAGGTATAAATATTTTCATGACAGTTATTGTCTTCGTGTTTTAATTTTTTTTTTTTTATTGTTTAATAATTTAATAACACCGGTGGACAATTGACTGTTTAAAAAGAGTCATATTCAATGTAAGTATATCTACTATCTAAATTCTAACAAAAAATTCTCAATCATCAAAAAATCATAACGACAATGTTTGATTCTATTTTATTGTCATATATTAATATATTATGTATCTAATATAGTTAATAAATTTTAAACATAGGAAGATGCCACATCTGAATCAGAGCTAAGTACACCAACAAATGTGCTACACAAATATTAAATGAATACATTCACTAGACAGCTGCACAACCTTCAATTTGTCCCGTACAAGTTTACGAGAAAGTACAGCATTTGAACAGAATTTTGTATTAAAGTTCAAAATATCAATAACCGCCTCACCTCTTTTGCACAATATCAAAATATTTTATTGTCACTAAGTTACCAACATTAAGTCACTAAGTTATTTCACATTCAATGTTACATTTAGGTGACAGTTATATATATTTAATAGGTTTCTATAAAGCTAAGAGCTAGCAGTCAGTCCGGCTGACTTTAGGGTTGGCTCTGAACACGAATTTATATATCTACATGTAAGTGGTTTTTTTTTTTTTTTTTTTAACAGCGACTTACAACTATTATCTTGAAACTTTTGTAGACACGGCACACTTCACGTTTGATATTTAATTTCTAGATTTAAAAAAAAAAAATAATTCAAGATTTTTGTCAAAATTCTAGAGACTAGATACTGCGAATCTTTTTCCGGTGTATAGAATTTACAGAAGCACCGTGTCTCCTTAAAATGTTACAATCTAATATTTTAAGTCCATCGTACAGCTAATATATAGTTATAATATAAACATTAAGAGCTGAACATGTATACGATACACTTACACATGTTCTTTATAAAGCCAAATACCAATGCATTTCTTCGTTAATTATATCTTTAGGTATCATCGTAAATTAATATGTTTATGAAACGCTTCTATGCCGTTTCTAAATAACACAAGCATTATTACAGCGGAACAACAAATCACAAAGGAACACAAATCAACTAAAAACACAATCGAGAGGAAATATATATATATATTTTTATTTAAATAAAATTTAATATATTTTCACCAATAATTTAGAATAATTCAGATTTTCTAGTGTAGATCAAGATGTCATTATTATCAATTATAATGAGTTAATTTTTTATAATGAGTTAATAAATTTTGACTAATTAAATAACTAAATAAATAAATATAGGTATTTGAATACTTAGTTTAAAATAAGTGGCTCAGCTCAAAAGTAAATAGTTATTTGGAAAGTTTTAATCATATTTAAAACAGGTAGGTACATTTTGTACATATAAAAAAAAATATTTTTTTTTTTAAATTTATTACGAGAATTAAAAAAAATTTCTTTAATTGAATTTTATTTAAATTGTTTGAAAACGATTTACTTGTGGGTTATAATAACTAACTGAAATAAATAGAGATTGTGTATCACCTATTCGGTGGAAGTGTTCTTAATATCTAGACAATACTCTAAAAACATCTCTATGTCTAAATAATCTACTAATACATTAGTAACACTAAACTGTTTTGTTAACTAACACAAATATAATTATATTTATTAAAATGGGAATATCATTTGAGAAAAAAAGCTTTGAAATGTAATCTTATGCCACATCTAAAATCGACTATTTGTGGGTAGGTAAGTATTTTACAAATTATACTATAGATTTTTTTTTATATTATTAAAATCATATTAATGTATTCGTACAATGAAACAGAGACAAGTTGATGAATTTATAAAAAGTAATTTCTTTGGTTCATAATCTTCAAAATTGATATTCCCATTTTTTCATCTACCTACATTTTCAGTCGCTACGAAGATATTTTTTTTGCAGTAAATAAACGAATATATTCTGTTCAATCTACCCTCGTTTGCCATTGTTATTCCCTCAATCTACCCCCAATGTCTTTCATGTATTTGTATTTCAATATTTTTTATTACCTACTATTTTAAATTTCTTTAAACACTAATATGTAGAAAGCTCGAGTTAAGAAATAGACTCATAAGTATTTAACAACCATACATTATGTATATACTTACTTAAGTAATTATAATGAGCCTCAGTAGACAAGTTAGAAAATAATTATTACAAATACAATTTTAGCTTTACAAAAAGCACATCTCTGTTTCGTTTGAGCTTTTATCTTGTCTAATGAGACTTAATATTTATTTGAGTACTTTATACCGAAGATGTCGTTGTGGTTACTAAGATTTTAGGGAATAGCGAAGGGTGATGAGAGTATTTCAAGAATTTACTATATACTCATAATCCTAAAGCTTTTGAGCGTATGAGCTTCTTACCAAACTTAACAAAAATCAGGACATTCTTTGTCAATGGTCACATATGATATTATTTCGCGGTGGTCTTCTGTGAGAGGTGTTTACAACCGCCTCGGGCTGCTAAAAGTATCCAGACGAGAGCCAACTATGAAAAGTTCTTTTACAAATTTGGCCCTGTCGGGTATTGAACTTCAAACACCTGAGAGCAAGCACCTTAAACACACGAACAAGGGGCTCGGCAAATCACATAGGGGACGTTCAAGTATTACGTAACGAAATTTGGGGGGGAGGGGGTTGTCTTGTAAAACGTTATGATGCTTTTTTTACGAGTTCTCCCAAGTTGCCAACCCTTTTCTTTGGTAAAAATGGTCACTTGGTAAACGTAATGTTTAGGGAGGGTATAGAAAAACATTACAAGGGGGAGAGGGGTCAAAATACTTAAAAAATTGCGTTACGTAATACACGAACGCCCCCCTATGTTTTAAAACTTCTTGGTCAGAAGGCTTTTTGTTAGAGGTTTGAATTTTATACTGGTGATGAATAAATTTAAGAAATACAATTTGGAATGTGATTTTAACAAACAAGTTAAGGGTTTTTTTTGCAGAATTAATGTCATAGTTGATTTGAAGATATTTAAAGCGTGTGTTTTAGAAATTGTATTGAGATTGTTACCTATAAAGTAATTTTGATGAATATGCTTATAAGTATATGAAGTTATACATAGCTATGTAAAATGAAGTGATTAAATTTATGATATTATGGGAATATCATAGCCAAGAAAGTTTTCTTATTTAATTATTTTATGGGGCCCGTGAAGAAGTTTAGAAGAACCACTTACTTGTAACTTGAACCAATCACTTATTAACCACAACAATACCAGCGATTGAGTTTCAAGTCATTAAAGTAACTATAAGTATTCGAACGAATACAATCGGAAATTTTTACATTCAAATTTTTTAACTTCATCATAAGTAATAATGTCTACCTATTTTATTATCCAATGTCCCTTAAAACTATTAAAGCTATGTTACTAGTTTTTTTTATTTTTTAAATCTTACAAGTGTTACTACCTAATTTTAAATACGGTCCAAATTAAACAATAATTTAATAGCATTTCAAATATCTAAATAGATTTTACAAACATTTTTTTTTTAGTTTATATAAATTCTAGTCTACGGTTTTTGTATAAATATATTCGAAAATCTTTCGTATTGTCATCAGTTACACTTATTATTATCGGATTTGGCTTTTATAGAACTGTTATACAAATTCATTCTATAAAATCACATGTTTTTTTTTAATCTTTTTTGACGAATAAACGGATAAAGAGAAAACGTGGTGAACGACTCTTGGATGTTGGTTACTAAATAACGCGTTAACCCCTGAAAGGATTTGGATGAAAATTGGCACACAAATAGTGCATTTTCTAAATTAAAAAAATCTAGTTCTTTCCGATTAGGTAATAGGGTTTTATTGGGTTATATTATACACTTTACTTTTCGAACTAAATTTCGTCTTGAATCTATTTAAAACTTTGTTAATCGATGAAATAAATGATTTATTATAAGGAACAGTTCCGGTAGATCTTAGGGAAGATCTACGAGTCGACATACTCACGCACCCCAACTTCGTCCGCATTTTAGTTAATTAAGGCTCGAGTTCACCAACAGACGGTTATTTTTAAACAGCTGATTAAAATTTAAACAGCCGTTTAATAATATTTTGTTGATCACCATAGCTAAACTGCGGGTTAAACGCCCTAAACATCAGATTAATCATTAAGTTAATTAAGTTAACCCGCATTTTAGGGATTTTGAACAACAAAATATTATTAAACGGCTGTTTAAATTTTAATCAGCTGTTTAAAAATAACCGTCTGTTGGTTAACTCGAGCCTAAGTTAATCAGATTAATCATTAAGTTAATCAGATGATTAACTTAATGATTAATCTGATGTTTAGGGCGTTATTAAACAAAATATTATTAAACGGCTGTTTAAATTTTAAACAGCTGTTAAAAACTAACCGTCTGTTGGTGAACTCGAGCCTTAGTATTATTGAACTAACTTTGAAACAGTATATATTTTTTAAATAGTTACAGTAATGGTTCCAGAGATTATCATCCCCATAATAAACAAACATACAATATCTCTCGTTATTGTACCTATTAGTATCTAAGAGGCTCACCACGTCTCAACATTTCTCGTTAATAAAGTTCAACATTTTTATAAAATAGTAATCAGTAGATAAATTATCTCATCGTCTGAGTGAACGGAATCATACAACACCTAATCTATAAAAGCACTTCTCACTAAACTACTAACATCAAACATTAAACAAATACTTTATAACTAAGAGCTTCTAATATACAAACATAGAACGGAAATGAAAAGTTTCGGGGGCCATTATAAAAGCCTCCTAAAAGTTTAGGCTAAAGCTTCACAGAGTCCTACCAGTTACTTAGTCATAAGCGGGTTTTTAAATATTTAAAATTTGACATATTTTCAAACACTGTATATATTATATAATATAACACATTAAAAGTTGTCGAGATACAAGAAAATGTCAACCTCAATGCGATACATCTCATAATTACATATTTATCACAGCTTTTACATTTACTTCACACGATAGTCGAGTGATATGTAAAAATATTCAGCCATTTATTGTCATGGTAGATTTTTATTGTCGTTCCTTATACACAGATTATAATTATCAAGTTCTCTCTAAGTGATGAGCAGTTGCATTCAGTTGCTTACTTCGTATAGAGCACGTTAGACGTCGGGGTCTGATTTCGCGTTGTCGTCATTGTATAGACTTATCTGTTTGTGGATCCAGGATATGTATTTCGGCACGTAAGCGTAGACTCCAGGCAGACGAGGATGTGCACACTTTATCCCCCAGGATACGATACCGCCGACGTACCATCTCGATGGATCATCCGGATCTTTGCAGAGCAGTGGACCGCCTGAATCGCCCTGGAAGTAGAAACGTCCAATCCATTGATCTCGATAGATATAAAAAGGTTAAAAAATAATAAATTTATGCCCAAATTACTAGTATATGTCCAACAGCAGAGCATAATGGTTATGAATATTGCTCTCGCCTTAAGGCTGGTGCGCCAAAATACCAGCTAGATCATTTTGACAGTTTTCAGAGTCGAATTATTCGAATTTTCGACAATCCACTGCTTATACTACAGTTAGAATCTCTTGTTTTAGGAAGATAATTATGTAGACTCTTTTTGTGTGTTCTACCTATTGTGAAATGGAGAGTGCCCCGACGAATTAAACTTAATAATGCTTACTTGCTGTTTTTACCATAGTTATGGGCGCCATTATTAGGAGTTCAACCACATTTCTTGGTTAAGGAGTCGCTGTGCACTCTCCAGATGGATAGAAATTTTACACTCTTTCTGAGGTGTTTCTGACTTACTTCAATATGGGTTTCTTCTAGTCTTGTAAACACTCGCCTCACTCATATTGGTTGTGTCCTCAGGTGTAATTAGACAGCGGTAGCCATCTGCCATCGAATAGACCGCAAAAAAAGAACTTGTTTATAGAAGACTAACCTGGCATGCATCCTTCCCACCCTCGGGATATCCAGCACATATCATGCCCTCAGTGACATTCAGATCTCGATGCTCGAGCCATTGGTTGCACAGGTCGCGATTGAGAACAGGCACTTCTACTTCATTTACGGCAGGTTCATACTCGGACACTAGTACGATATTATTTGAATAAATAAAAACACTAATCATTGCATAGGACTAAGTCTCAGTCTCTTACAAAAACCACTGTCAAATAGCAAAAAAAAAACTGATAATTGCTCTTATCAATATCAATTTGCTATGCAAGTAAACTATTGTATAAATCAGCTATAATTCTCAAGCAACACCATCAGATAAATAATCATGATATGAATAATAAAAAATATTTTGTACATACTATCTGTTTCACTACTTACAAAGTTATACAAAGTTAACCGGGTCAAGAAATTTTCAGTCTGCCTACTTTTGACGATAAAAAACACGTGATTTTTTTAATAAACTATAATGGCTATTTATATTAATACGTACTATCTTTGTCGTCTCTTTTACCCCATCCAATCACGGTGCAAATTGTTCCTGGGATGAGGGCACGGTCTGACGGCGGAAGACATACCGGAGACAGTTGCTCATGGTAACGGACTCGGACAGCGAGCTGTACAACAATCATCAACTTGCTCATAAATTAAATAACTAATCCGACTTAGGCTCGAGTTTATCAACAGACGGTTAGTTTTTAAACAGCTGTTTAAAATTTAAACATCCGTTTAATAATATTTTGGTGAACAACAATCGCTAAAATGCGGGTTAAACGCCCTAAACATCTGATTAACTTAGGCTCGAGTTTACCAACAGACGGCTGTTTAAATTTTAAACAACTGTTAAAAACTAACCGTCTGTTGGTGAACTCGAGCCTTATCCGACTTAGGCTCGAGTTCACTAACAGACGGTTATTTTTAAACAGCTGTTTAAAATTTAAACAGCCGTTTAACAATATTTTGTTGATTAAAATCGCTAAAATGCGGGTTAAACGCCTTAAACATCTGATTAACTTAATGATTAACCTTATGTTTAGGGCGTTTAACCTGCAGTTTAGCGATGGTGAACAACAAAATATTATTAAACGGCTGTTTAAATTTTAATCAGCTGTTTAAAAATAACCGTCTGTTGGTGAACTCGAGCCTTAGTTGACAAGAAATTTTAATCGAGAAATCTCTATAGTCCAAAATCCTGCAAAGCATTATAAATAATATAAATAAATATAAATATTTTCACTCATTCCACACAGCACCATCTAGTTCCACACTAAGCAACTAATGCTTGTATTATTGATACTAGACAGTTGATATACTATATAGATTACCTTTTTTTGTAAATACATACATTTATTATAAATAGAAAACATTCATGACTCAGGTACAAAGGTAAAATGTTAATATATAAACATTTGCCCCTAGCGGGATTCGAACTCGCGACCGTTTGGTTAACAGCTAGGGTTGCTAGCCACTAGACCAAACGTGTTGTCAATGGTGGCGACATACCTGAAAAAGAGCTACGTCGTTGTCGTGTGCGACGCCGATGCTGTACAGCGGATGAGGAACAACTCTTCGGACCTTCACCTTCTGGCCATAGTAAGCGTGCGAGCGGCGACGTGTTATACCCAGTTGTATCGTCCAGCCGTTAACGTCCGAATGGCTGCAAAAACAGAATAAATCTCATACGGCTATAGTTAACTCTGCTCTTGGGGAGGTCTCTTTTATTCAGTCTATAATACTTAGTAAATGATAATCCAAACTTGTGCACATATATATTGTTATTGCATATTTCAATAACAATATTTATAAAATCACAAAACTATAAATCAACATATATTTTATATATTTTACTTTTATCAAAACAACTCTCTGAACACAACTGCTATCAAATCTGACCTATTAATTTTTTTCTCTGTCAACAAAACAACTTTCTAAACTATCACATCAAAACTATGTCTTAAAAGCTACTAATAAATTTTCCCTGTCATCATACTCGTAATTCTATTCAACATTTTCTTGATTTTAAATATAAATAAATATTCTTCAAATATAAATATTCTTTTTAAAAACAACCAGTGTTCTTTAAAATTCAATTTCCCAACATACTCTTGTAATTTCTTAATAAACTTATTTCTTCATAAAAAAATTATTTTGTTATGAAGTGTTCACAAAATATTTGCACACCCTAAAGGGTAGAATGTAGCGAGCCTTATTTCATTATAAAACCATTGTAATTACCTATATTCAGCAATAATATGTCACATTATTATTATTATTATGACGAATTGATTTTTTCATCCATTTTGTTACAGTTTCAAAGACATCAGTTTTCCTTGAATTTGGGAACATGAATTTGGGACGCTTTTTTCTTTAGTTAATTATTATCACTTCCGGTGATAAACAACAAGAGGACGGACGATCTATTGATGGCGATTACAAGGTTCATTGATGACTTACTTGCCAACACAATGTGAAGCTGTGAGCACCCACTGATCGGCGACCAACACTCCTGCGCAGTAGAAAACCTCTTCAGGTCCGCCGAGGATGGCGGCAAGGAATGGCCAGTCGCCAGGAGTCGCCTCCACTCCGCCGACTATTCTCTTAGTGGCACCTGCTATAGCTCGTCGCTTGCCACATTCTAGAAAAAAAAAACCGGTTATGTTTCGTGTAATAGTTGTGTTGACACGTAATATAAATATTTTACACACCAAATGTGATAGTACATGTTGGGACGTTGTATTAAATAGTATTTATGTTATCTGGTTTTACACACATGTACAGGCAAATAAATGATTGATTGATTGATTGATATGTGTGTGTGTGTGTGTGTGTGTGTGTGTGTGTGTGTGTGTGTGTGTACTCCGAAACCACTGAACCGATTTTGATTAAATTTTCAGACAACCTTCAGATTAGTCCAGCGGGTAATCCTGTGAAGTTTGGTAGCGATCGGACGCGGACGAAGTCGCGGGCACCTACTAGTATATACATAATTTTATTGATGAGTGCCTCAAGCTTTATCTTTATTGTTAGTAGCTGCGTTTGTGGCGAGTAATATTTAACCTTCGTTGACACTCACGGATTCTAATTGAAATTTTAACAAAAACCCTTTCAGGGTGTAGGTAAACAAATTTCTTCACCTTTATTCGATAAGTGACGAGTGGATGGCGGCGTTTCTTAAATAATGTCTTAAATGTTAGTTAATATTTTTTTTTGTTATCGATTGTTTTGTGGACGTCAATTGACATTGTTATTGACACATTGTCTGTGTCTATGCTTTATGTAATATCAGCCCATTTAGAAAACAAACACAATACACAAATGAATAAAGCCATCTTGGTTCGTGCCACGCTTAGTTGACTCGTTGACCGTTACATGAATAATTATATTGAGAGCTTTTGGCTTATCTGCCAACAATATGTCACAATACAAAAATATATAGCTAATATTTATTATGTTTAAGGAAGATATTTTATGTAAGATGCTTTTCAACCTATTAAGTGATACATGTACTTGAACAAAAGTATTTCGTTATATGAATAATTACATTGAGAGCTTTTGGCTTATCTGCCAACAATATGTCGCAATACAAAAATATATAGCTAATATACTTTTGTAAGATGCTTTTCAACCTATTAAGTGATACATGTACTTGAACAAAAGTATTTCGTTATATGAATAATTACATTGAGAGCTTTTGGCTTATCTGCCAACAATATGTCGCAATACAAAAATATATAGCTAATATACTTTTGTAAGATGCTTTTCAACCTATTAAGTGATACATGTACTTGAACAAAAGTATTTCGTTATATGAATAATTACATTGAGAGCTTTTGGCTTATCTGCCAACAATATGTCGCAATACAAAAATATATAGCTAATATACTTTTGTAAGATGCTTTTCAACCTATTAAGTGATACATGTACTTGAACAAAAGTATTTCGTTATATGAATAATTACATTGAGAGCTTTTGGCTTATCTGCCAACAATATGTCGCAATACAAAAATATATAGCTAATATACTTTTGTAAGATGCTTTTCAACCTATTAAGTGATACATGTACTTGAACAAAAGTATTTCGTTATATGAATAATTACATTGAGAGCTTTTGGCTTATCTGCCAACAATATGTCGCAATACAAAAATATATAGCTAATATACTTTTGTAAGATGCTTTTCAACCTATTAAGTGATACATGTACTTGAACAAAAGTATTTCGTTATATGAATAATTACATTGAGAGCTTTTGGCTTATCTGCCAACAATATGTCGCAATACAAAAATATATAGCTAATATACTTTTGTAAGATGCTTTTCAACCTATTAAGTGATACATGTACTTGAACAAAAGTATTTCGTTATATGAATAATTACATTGAGAGCTTTTGGCTTATCTGCCAACAATATGTCGCAATACAAAAATATATAGCTAATATACTTTTGTAAGATGCTTTTCAACCTATTAAGTGATACATGTACTTGAACAAAAGTATTTCGTTATATGAATAATTACATTGAGAGCTTTTGGCTTATCTGCCAACAATATGTCGCAATACAAAAATATATAGCTAATATACTTTTGTAAGATGCTTTTCAACCTATTAAGTGATACATGTACTTGAACAAAAGTATTTCGTTATATGAATAATTACATTGAGAGCTTTTGGCTTATCTGCCAACAATATGTCGCAATACAAAAATATATAGCTAATATACTTTTGTAAGATGCTTTTCAACCTATTAAGTGATACATGTACTTGAACAAAAGTATTTCGTTATATGAATAATTACATTGAGAGCTTTTGGCTTATCTGCCAACAATATGTCGCAATACAAAAATATATAGCTAATATACTTTTGTAAGATGCTTTTCAACCTATTAAGTGATACATGTACTTGAACAAAAGCATTTCGTTACATGAATAATGACATTGCGAGCTTTTGGCTTATCTGCCAACAATATGTCGCAATACAAAAATATATAGCTAATATACTTTTGTAAGATGCTTTTCAACCTATTAAGTGATATATGTACTTGAACAAAACCTTTTCGCATCAGGTCCATGCCCTTCAGGTGGTTATGTGTAACAATAAAACGCTATCTATCTGTAACTTGTAACACACGAGCGGACTACCTGGCGGTCCATTGTTGGCGTACAAAACATAATTAGAAAAGTTTTCGCAATCGTGTCGCGATGTGCCCGGACCGAGCAACCGAGGATTACACAATTAAGAAGGATTCCTGTGGGATATTTCGACGGTAAGTACATTCTCCGCAAAATGGAAAATGATCTGTCTAATATTTATGCCACGAAATTCATAACTATACTTTGTATTGGTTGGTATATAAGCTACTGTCCGTTGTGTAATGTCCAATCTTTGAAAGCAATATGTCGTTGCAGTACAGAACGCATAAGCGCCGTATTTTCCATAGCGCTTTCGAGCTTTTGGTCGCGAGAAAATTAAACCTCAAAAGCAATGAAGTCATTTTATGATGGGCCCGTTGCATGAGTGGTTGGAGTGCTTGCCTTATCGCTCTGTTCTAGAGTTCCCCTATTCGATTACCGGCAACGTCAACTTTAGAAATGAACTTTCAAAGTTGCCTTCATCTGGATTTGGCAAGTAGTGGCAGGGCACCCAGCGTTTCGCAGTCTGGCGGCAGTAACCACCCCCTTACAGAAGGCCACCGTGAACTAACAGCATAACAATCATCTCCATCAGAAGACCATCGTGAACGTTTATTTCAAATTATAAAATATTTGAATTATAATTCATAATATTTGAATATTTGAATAATAATTCTGACTGTAAAATATGTAAGTCTATCCTCATACAGTGTTTGGATAGGACAGTCGTATCTTATTGATATCTATTTCAAAATGGTTACTATTGCGCTTTGAAAGTTCTTTTGCGAAACTATATATATGCCTTCGCAAATACATACATATATAAGATTAAATCATTATATTGTTCGCGCAAGGCGTTAAAAGCCTTGTCTTATGAGCGTCTCCTATGAAAGCGTGTGGAGTATAAGTGTACCTATGCATTAGGGTTGGGAGTGCTTCTGAGGGTATACGATTGTTCCAAAGGCTAATGTATTCCGGTTCAAATTCGTAAGCTGAAATTGAACAAGGATATTACATGTGTAGAGTTACATCCTTTTATAATACTAAAATGTGCTGATCTGTATTTATTATAAATTATGGTTTAACAGATATATGTAGATTAATTAATTATGTATATGATTATGTATTTGCAAGTTGACTCTCACGATACAAGCATAACTTAGTGTGGGGTTCAACGATAACTTGTGGCCATTGGTATTTTAATTTTTTGGAAATAAATTATTATTATTATTATCCAAGTATATATTTTTCTTTCTTAGTTTTAAATTTTTTACAATATAAATTAAAAAAACAATAAATATTATAAAAAACTTAAATCTAGAGTTCCGCAAGTAGCGGGGCAAGGCCCAAGCTACCGGTGGTTAGGGCTGCAGAGTGAGGAACCTCCTAACAATTCGTGCCGTGTCAAGAAGTACCGCCTTCTGTATCTGATTATTATTATTATTAATATTATTATTAAATTCACACAACAGATTTTTCAAAATACGTTATAATGATAATGGTTGTATTTTACATACAGTTATGGTTAGGCTTAACTCTTAACAAAAATCTTGAAGCGTAATATCGTATCTCAAAAGGCATCAATAACCTCCATAAATAATGCCAATTTCATCCGATAACAATGAGTTCTCGATTGCCGGATCGATTTTCAATTTCAATTCAATGCTTTGTTATAACTTATAACTTGTCCTCTCGTTTCCAATTGCATTGAAATGATAACTTAGCGAACTGCATTTATTGAAAAAACTACTATAACTAGAAAAGTGTTTGACTCGTTTGACTTAAGTGAGTTTTTTTTTGCGAATTTCTATTAAAAATTTCACTACGTACAAAAGGATTTTTCAGACTTATCATGGGAAACTTTTACAAAAGTGTCTACTCGACATATTATATTAAATTTATTCGGATATGGAATATTAAAAATTCATTGCGTCCCCGCCATCCATTATCAGCGAGTTCACGACAGCCAATATTCACCTGTACTGTAATGGAAATATTTTATTATGATCTATCACAGTAAGGAAACAATACATTGAAAGGGAATTTTACTGATTGATCACATAGAACAAAGTAAATGAATTAATTTTAATATTTAAAGAAATAATTATGCATACTTTGTCTCAGTATTAATATGGCTACACAAAAATATTACATACATACACGTTTAGATGAAATTTTTGCATTTATTTCTGAAATTGAACGGATTTTATTTTTGTTTACATCGAAGAAGGATTTCTGAGGATGATTTGTATGTATAATTAATTAATATTCTATTTATATTTGCCGAGTTATAATATATTTTATCAAAGAAGTCATTAAATATCTGCTTGAAATTTAGATTTTTCGCATATGACCAAAATGTAGGTCTTAAATAGATCTATACAACATTCGAAGCAGTTTAATGTTATATTATAGGAATAATAAACACTAAAAATCTCTCTTCGAAATTTTAAATTATTTTTGCCAAGCTGTTCTTTCTAATTTTTATGGTTTTAAAGGTTAACAACCAAACAAACAAACTCATAATATTAGTTAGGATGAAAGAAATTTTCAAAGTCGTCTTGTGATAGCTTGCTTATGCATTTTCAAAGAAAATGTCGGATTTAACTCGGATTCTGGAAAGTTTTCGCTTAGTAAAAGTGTAGACTTAGTATTTTAAGCTTTAAGAGTTTACCTTTATAGCATTTTTGTATTATTTTTTGAACGAACTAATCTCTGAAAATTTAAAAATTATTCCTGCATTTTACAACCTCGACTTCTTGAGGAAGATTAAGTATTATATTAAGATAATAGACCCCAAAAAAAATCAAAAAGAACGCTCCACGAAAACGAAACACACGACCAATTGTATGCCTATGTCAACTAATGTTCCTTAAAAGGCGGGCGAAACCGCGAGGCGCGGCTAGTTTGTAACAAAAGTGAATGTTCACTGGACTTTATACGACTGTGAGGCCTTTGCCAGTTGACGATGAAATATCGGTCGCTCCCACAGTTGGCGGAGCAGACAAATATTTGCTTGACAGATTGCTCGTATCTTCCGAGAAGCCGACGCGTTGTTGTGACGATACGAAGGCCCACACTATTTACATTTTCTCCAAGAGCATCGAGGAGGGATTTGTTTAGTGTCAGCACAGTAGTGTCGGGGATATTGCGTGAAAATTCTGCGGGAAATTCTCACTCAATTGCTAACACTTAGTAACTAGGAGACTTATTGGCGGCAGTAAGTTATTAAAAACTAAGATGCAGAGCCTGGCACATAGACGTAAAATTGCCAGTCTATGTGTCTTTTATAAGATGTACTTCGGAGAGTGTGCTCAGGAGCTGCATGAACTCATCTTCGATCGGACATACAGACGTACAAATGGTTACCTTAATCATCTTGTCGATATCCCTCTATTTCGGACCAAGGGCTTTAAAACATCTTTTATAATGCGCACTGCCAACGTTTGGAACTCCTTAGCTCATATAACCCAAATGTTTTCAAAGTTGGAGTGAATAGGCATCTTCTGGGTTGAGAATGAGGTTCGCTCCATCTTAGGCCTCATCCTTGCTACACAGTTGGTTGTTGGTCAAGAGCAAACCCATCTTTTATAAAAAAAAAACCAGCTGGTGCCTGCATCGTACGCGTTGTACTTTTTTTGTAAATTTCCCACGTACATCACATTTTTTCAGGATAAAAAGTATCCTATATGTTAATCGTCAATGTATCAGTGGAGACCGCATTCAAATCGATTAAGTTCTGAGATTCTGAGAGAATCGTTTCTGAGATTAGTGTGCACAGATAAACAAACAGGTGAATTAGATGTGAACTCGATGTGTGACTGTGCCACAAGTGGCCAGTAAGCCGCGCAGTTAGACAATAAATTTATACGCTGTCAAAATTGAGCCCTGGTCCGGAATCCGGAGGGAATTTAATAAAAAGTTAACATTAATCTCCGATGAAGTGGATGAATTATGACTCACAACGCTATTTAAATAAGGTACAAGTGGGAATTTTATTAAAAATATTTGTTTTTAGGTGTAATTAACTTTAAATCTGTCAATATTTTTTAGTTTTTGTCGTCGCAAATTAAGTTACCACAAAAATAACATAATATCTAAATCAGGTTTTTTTAAATTTAAAATTCATAAATTTTGTCAGATAAGCGTATGTAAAGGCACCAATCATGGACGCCTTTAGACAATTCTATTCATCTATATAAATATATAATAAAAATTTCTTGTCACGTTGTTTGTCCGCGATGAACTCCTAAACTACTGAACCGATTTTGAAAATTCTTTCACTTATAGAAACCTATATTGTCAGCTAGCAACATAGGCTATATTTACGCGGACGAGGTCGCGTGCAACAGCTAGTATATTTAGAGTGTAACTTTTTTTCAATTTGCAAATAAATTTATAGCTCACAAAAGCTATAATTCTTTGTAATCAAGTTACAAAAAAATATTAGTAAATTAAGCCGGGTTCACTAGTGATATACAGCTATAAATAAAAACCAGTAATGTTCATCCAATAATGAACACATCTCATATTATTAACACCAAATATGTTATGTTTTTTTTTTTATAAAAGATGGGTTTGCTCTTGACCAACAACCAACTGTGTAGCAAGGATGAGGCCTAAGATGGAGTGAACCTCATTCTCAACCCAGAAGATGCCTATTCATGAGAACTTTGAAAACATTTGGGTTATATGAGCTCGGAATGTTGCATGTTGCATATGGTGCAGAGCGAATAATCGATGGGGTTCTCGAAATGAGGTCACGAACTGGAAAAGGCAGTGTGGGTCGCTCTGCGGCCAGGTGGACATACGACCGTTTGGTTAACAGCTAGGGTTACTAGCCACTAGACCAAACGTGTCGTCGTTATTATGATATTATTAGTTAAAAGTTATAGCAGAATACTCGATCTCTTTCTATCCCTCGATTATATAGAACCAAAATATCTGTATAGTTGATTATACTTGAAAAATTATCTTTAGTGACTCGCATTTCAAAACGCGTAACCTCTTTTTACGCGTATCGTAAATTAGTATACCCAAGTGCTGATTTAGAAGAGTTATTACAAACGCAGTAGACATTGTAATGGCTGTCATAACTTTTTTTTGCTAGGTACATCGCCACTCATTTTTTATTCTGTCCCATAAAACGCGAGGTCTGTATGAGAGGTGGACGATAGAATTAAATCGGTGAAACTTATGAGCAGTCGTTACAGGTAATGAGGCCAAAGCGCGTCTTCATACAGACGTCTTTCGACCTTACGCCTCGGCTATAAGGTCGCATTTACCTCTAGACGTTGTTGTAGTATTTATGGGTTCTTTTGAATTTTAAGCGTTCCAGTCGGTGATTAATTTTGTTTTCTTTAAATCAACAAAAGCTATTAAGGATTGTATCGCTTCGCGTTCATCTCGATCTCTTGTGTGCGATGGAATTTCAATTCGTAATTGATTCTGTTTCGTCCTTCTTTAGACAGAGGGTGAACAGTAGTTTATGTATTTCGTGGTTTTTATAAAATTTCAGCACTTGATCAATTATTTCAAAAATTGTTACCGTGCATTGGCAGGCATGCCAAACTGACTGTGAAGGGCAACCTTTACAATTATTATTCTGTAGCGTTGCTTGTGTTATAGGCTACGGTAGCCAGATACCATCAATAGTGGACCGTTAGCCAGCCTAACGACCTTAACATAACAAAAAAATCCGAGAAAATATTTAACTAATATTACTTAAGCATACAAATTTTTCCACTTTATTTTCGAACATACTTAAATTGTGTATTAGACAACATGTTTTATTATTTTGAACATTGCTTGTAATAAATACAAAACGAATAAGATGTTGATGTTATGGATGTTCGTGTCTCGATAGCAAAATGGCTGACTTGAAATTAAATCGATCTAAATAAAGGTAGTATGCATCGCTTCATCTTAAAACAAGATATTATGTGGCATTTTCCAATAAGGTTCAAGCAACGGTCTGCTGGGTAACAGTAGGTACACCCCTTTAAAGAATATTGAACCCTCCCCGACCCCTTTCGATCACAAAGCGTTGAGAAATTTTAATACTGGCCGATTTATTAAACTCTCAAAAGACGAAGAAAATTATCATAAGTTAATTTGTGTATATGACATAATACTAGAAATTCTGTAAGAAATGTCAAGTCCTGCCAATATTTGATAAATCTATCTATATTAAATAAAAATGAATCCTTAAAGGTTTTTCTATAAAAGACACATAGACTGTTACTTTACTGTTAACTGTTACTTTAAGCTCAAGCCTTAACACAGCCTTAACCGTTACTTTTAATCACTTAAGTATACTGAAAACATATTTTGGGCAGTTCGTCTGGCGGCAGTAACCATCACTTTAGAAGACCACCTTAAATAACCATTTCAGTCAGTCAGTCATTCACCACTGTCAGTCATTCACCACTGTCAGTCATTCACCACTGTCAGTCATTCACCACTGTCAGTCAGTCACCACTGTCAGTCAGTCACCACTGTCAGTCATTTACTACTGTCAGTCATTCACTACTGACCACTGTCATCATTCACTACTGTCAGTCAGTCACCACTGTCAGTCATTCACCACTGTCAGTCATTCACCACTGTAAGTAATTCACCACTGTCAATCAGTCGCCACTGTCAGTCATTCACCACTGTCAGTCATTCACCACTGTAAGTAATTCACCACTGTCAATCAGTCGCCACTGTCAATCAGTCGCCACTGTCAGTCATTCACCACTGTCAGTCATTCACCACTGTCAGTCATTCACCACTGTCAGTCATTCACAACTGTCAGTCATTCACCACTGTAAGTAATTCACCACTGTCAATCAGTCGCCACTGTCAATCAGTCGCCACTGTCAGTCATTCACCACTGTCAGTCATTCACCACTGTCAGTCATTCACCACTGTCAGTCATTCACCACTGTCAGTCTGCTTGACGCATTTCACATTAATAAGAGTGTACATAATCTAAGCGTAAGTATTAATATTGCTCATATCATGTAAAAACCTGAAAAAGGATACCTTCAACCTCCTCTACACCCTCAGCTCTACACCAAAAAACTGGTTTTATGCGAATGAGCCACGGAATTCCGATGTGTACATGTAAAACGTACGAAAATTTTCAAAAAATTTGTGATACAAAAATTATGTTAGAGATTGTGAGCTTCAGAAAGAAAAGTGTGTTTTTTATTGTTGCTAAAAAACACTATTCACTTATATTAAACATAAAATTGTATTTTGAAAGAGGACAAAAATAAATAACAAAAGGCTGTAGCAATAAAGAACAAAAGCCTTTGTCCAGGCGTTTAACGTTTATATTGTGGCAGAGGAAAAATAACTTTTAGACGCACACTTGGTTTGCGGACAAAAAAAATGTTCAATATTGTTTAAAATTTATAAAATGTATTCATAATATACAAGGCTATAATTTCTATAAATGTTATATACACTTGATCTATAATTTCGAGATACCTATAAAATTTTAATTTGGAGATATTGTTTCCTTTTAACAAATTTATTTGTGTCACTCACAAAGTACCATTTAATATTATTAGTTAAAATTATTTTTACCTATTTATTGGTATTGAATTTCTCTATTATATTATAAGATAAAATTTATATTAATAATAAAAAAAAAATGTAATATTTTATTATACCCATTATACTATTTTTAATAATATAATTATTTTGCCACATTTTAATGCTAATTATTTTATTGTAATTAATTGTATGCAGTTTTGATTTTAAAATAAATATATTTTTTAACTTTTTCCTAATATTTTCATTGTTAAATTGAAGTAGCTTTCCGCCACTGTCTTTCTGTATATCCGCTAACTCCTTCTAAACCTAATTTTGATGCGGTTTTCACTAAGCAAGAAAAGTTTTGTAAATAATTTGCAGAAATATGTAAAAAAAAAAATTTTGTCTATAACAAAGCTTGTACAAAATATTAAACAGAAAAGCAATTTGGCGGCACGTTTCCCTTAAAACATGAAATACTTATTTATGAAATAAAGAGGCCTTTAGTAGCTGGGAGAAATTTTAGGCCCGTTAATAATATTCGTTTCAAAGTAATGCCTTTACAAAAGAGGCCAAATTGAACTCAATCATTTATCCTGTAAGCTCTCATTTGATGGACTTTCGGAAACATAAATTTCTTATTGACTTATTTGCAACCAAACTCGAAGCCAGCGAAGGACTAATTGTTGTAACCGATTTAATTAAGAACATTTTATACTTAGCTAACCGTTTTGGATTTAACTAAATTACTGAGAGAGCACTCGCGCCACCCTTAAGTATTGCATAAATCTTTTGAAGGAGTTTATTAATTTCTAGACGTTAATTAATTATGTTTTGAAAATAATTATTTAAAAATTTGTTAGTTTATGGATTTTTTTTAAATGTTTCAAAACGGGGTATACAAATATATAATGTATTTGGATTTAAAAACGTGATATTAGCAGTAGGACATAACCCCACCAATGTAATGTGGGACAGTAGTGTAAATATTTTACAAATTAAATGCAAAGTTCACTTGCACCTACATGTTAAAATATGTAATAACATATCTTATAAATACTAATTGAATAGTTAACCTTTTTTGTAAATATACTCATTTCATATTTCTTATTTTAAAACATTAAAGGAACAATATAGAATGTGATGTATTGTAACTAAGACGAATGTTATTAAAAACTATGTACATAGCAACATCTATTTTTCTTTTTAATAATTAATTTTTACATAAAACTAAGACATTTTTAATCATCTTCCAACAACATAACCTAAAAGTTGCATACACGTAAATTGGGAAGCTTATGGTCGTGACTTTACATGACAGAGTGTAGAAGAGCGTTGTAAAATGCCTTCCTTCCACTGATACTTTGTAGAAACAAAGCGAACGCTGTTAGCGGCCATTTTGCGGTTGAATTCACACCATTTTATTAGACGGATGATATTTCCGGACACTGTGAACTGTGTGCGCTGTCCGGAACCTACTCTCGTGTTATTTGATGTGGCTTGTTTGCAGTTAACATAAACATTAAAAAATTTTATGCCAGAAATTCTCAAGTACATTAAATTACTTTTTTTTACAGATATTCATCATAAAGCCTCTTAAAAAGCGGAATATTTATATACCTACTAAGTATATTAACTTTTACAAGTATTTCTAGATCGTCAAAGACGATAAAATTAAATTATTATTTGACAGATTATAAAGAAAACTCCATAGTTCTATTTAAATAAATCTATACCATTAAAAATATTAATAAATATATATTTTTTTTTTAATTGTAAAGATTTTGTAAATGTAAACAAATACGTTTCAATCCAAACCCAAACTCAGGTCCTGATTAACAGACCTCTCGTATGAATCTACCAAAAAAAACTCCTAACCAAAATAAATTATTGACACTGATATATACATTGACACATTAATTTTGTAAGCACTGACACACACACAGACAAATCCGTCATTTACTCCTTGTTGCTCGCTCATTTTATTGATCACTTAGCCGTACTGTAACTTAGATCATAAGTCTGGTCTGAAAAATTGTAAAGTTAGGGACTCCACTGTACATAGCTCAAATGAGTGACTCCTTGGGATACATTTTACACGAACTTAGTCATATGCAGATTTGTCTGTCCATAATATGTCTGTCCATATGCAGATTCCATCAATCAATGTATCACAACGCCAATCCTCATGACAATATAAGATTTTTTTATAGAAGCACAGATGCGAAACGCTGACTTTATGACGACGCCTTGACGTGAAGGCTACGAAATGGCCGCGATATTTAACATTTGCTGAAAGTATGTCAAAGTGTACAAAGAGAACGGAAGAAATGCATTTGAAAAATTAAAAGCTCAGAGTGGATGACATCGCGATGAGATGTTATTGTTTAATTCCCATTCACGGTTGAAAATAAAATATGTCGTTACATGTAAGTACATAAGCTACTAAGTTCTTCCTCGCAGCTTTGACCGCCCAAAATGTATCATCCAAACCAATTTCATTGCCTTACTGTTACATCCGTACTTCCGTACTAATATAATAAATGCGAAAGTATGTTTGGATGTTTGTAACTCTTTCACGCAAAAACTACTGAACCGATCACCATGAAATTTTGCATACACATCGTCTGGAACACCAGAAAGGACATAGGGTACCTTTCATCCAGAAAAAAGGACTATTCCCGAGGGATAAATAAAAAATAAAAAACCATGTTATAGCAACACGAGGTCAAGCGTTATATTGCTTTTTTATTATTTTTAACGCAGACGAAGTCGCGAGCACCAGCTAGTAATACCATAATTGGTACTTATTGATTAATAAATTAGCCCCCGACTTTCTATTGAGCACAAACACTATAAGTTGCTGAGGATTTGGTTATTTCGCAGACTATTTGATGCTGCAGCACCATATCATGGTTACCATGTCATGGAAATACCATTGAAGTAACAGCAAATCAATTAAACCTGTAAAAGATAAAAGAATTGAGCTGATGGTCTTCAAACGCCTCAATAAATCTTCGTCATTTATATCTAAGAAATATTCTGATCACATTAAGTTTCAAACAAAAAAAACCGTAACAAAATCTGGCTGTGATATCGTAGCTCTCTAAAGGAGTCCATTCCACACACACATGGACAGAACACACACACACACACATCAAACTTATAACACCCCATTTTTGTGTCGGGCTTCGAGGAATAAAAATAAACTCCAAAGCACTTACCATAATTATTGCAGACGAGGTGCACCCGAGTCTTATCGTGACGACATTCCTTCAGTTCCTGTAGTAGACCACCTTCGCTCCTCAAGAACGCCCTGTAAGTCTGAGCGACCCCTTGGAACCTTCCTCCGACGCCACCGGCATTCTTCACTACGCTGCTGTTCATAACGCTCCTAAGATAGATAGATTATATTTAGCACAAGTGTCTTTTTTTATAATTGATACAGTACACAAACAGATTATACACAAAACTATAAATTACACGTGTATGGATAATTATCTAAGTTGCACTCATAAACAGTGTACTCAAGCTCGAGTTCACCAACAGACGGTTATTTTTAAACAGCTGTTTAAAAATAACCGTCTGTTGGTGAACTCGAGCCTTAACATGTTTAATTTAACTTAACCACTAACGGTCTTAAATACTTAATTAATTCTTAATTTATAATACTTGCTTAATTTCTAATTAAATATTAGTCTTAAACTATTTTTGAATTTAGAAAACCTGCCGTCAAATATAATAAAACCGACCTCACACCAGATAACCATATCATTATAACTTCAATACATCCTAACCAAGGGATTGTAATAGGATCTTGTCTCAGATGGGGGCGTTACGTCAAATCGTAATCACACTTTTAAATTGGGGCAGGAACTGCTTTATCATAAAAAGGTTTAGGTTTAGATATATATTTATTCTCACAAAGAATTACAAATTCAATTACGTGAGAAACTTAAAACTAATAGGTAAAAAATATAATTCACATTGCAAGCATACCAATAGCAAAACATATAAACAACAAAAACACGAAAAACGCTTAGCACCTACAACTTACCAATAATACATAATTTAAAAAGTGGGTAGAATTTACAGAGAACAAAAGCATGACAAATCAACGAAACATTGATATACAACACTGGAAGGGACATCATATCGTGTATTAGAAAATAATATGTTTTAATATACAATGATATTATGTTAGAAGGCAAGTTTTTTGAAAGTATTAGTTGATTTAGCATCTTTTATATTTTTAGGAAGTTTGTTGTCCCCATATAGTATACATTTTATTCCATAATTAGTTCTAAATACTTACGAATATCCAAGCATTGAGCAAAGTTTAGTAGCTGTCGCATTGTCGAGAGTGCTAAGGCAAGCCGGAAACCAAGATTGATTAGCAGCACGGTACACCTGAAGTTCACCACGTCCGATGTCGCCATTCGCTTGTGAGAGCCTCACTGTTTTCAAAATGTTATTTTTTTTAAATCGTTTTTTTTTTACAATTTTACATTTAAAAATGTATAATTTAATATATGTAGTTCATTTGAAATTTACAACAAAATCCAAAAAAAAAATTGTAACTAAAACATGGTAATAATTTTTAGGCATTCAATTGTAAATTTTTCAAAAAGACATTGACTGTCCACTTGATGGTAGGTGGTTACCGAAGCCGAAAAGCCTTACAAATGCGCCACATATCGCAGTAGGATTAAGGATAAGGCATAAGGATGGGTAATATTTTAGTAAAATATTAACAGTTATGAGACTTTAACTTTAACTTTACACTTTAACTTTCATAATATAGATAATGCTACTTCACATACACATTCACACACACACATTCACACGCACACATACACTTACACATTTTATTTTATCTAACATTGTATAAATCATGTAGTTTTTCTATTATAAATTAGTCTAAGATTTGAGTACGGTGTTGGAGCAGCGGAGGTCTCCTGATACAAGTATTTTTATACTTAATAGGAGGTCCCCTAAACGCTTTTTGTACCTGGGCTTAAATAGATGAATAAATTATTTTGTATTTTGTGTTTTGTGTTTTGTGTTTTGTGTTTTGTGTTTTGTATTTTGTATTTTGTATTTTGTATTTTGTATTTTGTATTTTGTATTTTGTATTTTGTATTTTGTATTTTGTATTTTGTATTTTGTATTTTGTATTTTGTATTTTGTATTTTGTATTTTGTATTTTGTATTTTGTATTTTGTATTTTGTATTTTGTATTTTGTATTTTGTATTTTGTATTTTGTATTTTGTATCTGTCCGTTTGCAGAACTGGTAAAGGTTCAGTGACTTACAGCAGTTCCTCTCGTCCTGTCCTCTGGGACAGTCGATTTTTCCGTCGCACATATGCGACTGCGATATACACCGCTGGCTGCCGCAGTGGACATCTCCGCTTCTCTTGCAAACTCGACAGTTGAGCTCGTCGGATCTGTCGGCGCAGTCTACGTGACCGTCACAGCGCCAGTCGTGTGGGATGCAACGCTTCACATCACATTGGAATCCGGTTGGGCAAACTGGGAAATACCATTTCACCTCACTATCCATTGTACATTAGTAAACCGTGCTTTTTATAACAATTTCAAAGTGATTCATAAAACAATAGTAATTACCCAGTTCAAAATTAAATTTGCCAAATACGTTACTACGGGTAATTTTAAAAACAGACGTGATAGGAAAAATAATTTGGGTTTGTGACTCAAAAAAAAAAAACCACTACTATGCTTTACTTCAGCCTGGTTGATTTTAATATACATTGTAGAACAAGCATTGATTATACGTATTTTATATTAACATATATTATACGTAAATTGTACTATAACTTAAACTGTATGTATATATTTAAAAGGAAATGTAGTATTTGAACAATTCTGTATTATTCATCAATAAGTATAAAATTAAAAATACCAGGTTTTGCTGCTCTGAATCTGGCTTCTTTCACTTCTCTATTCCCTAGACAGACGTCTGTATCGGTCGACTCTGGGAACATGTCGCACTGCAAATAATCCGGCATCGACAGTCCAAACACCTCCAGGAAAAAACCACAGCGACGCATAGTTTCTGGGAGAGAAAAATCAATAAATTATTATTATGACGTTCATAATTTCATAGTGAAGACGAAGGTAAGGTGTCGGATGAAAATAAATGGTTAAATTCACCTTGACAAAGGCTTCTGCACGGACGCACCATGTGTCCCAAAGGGCCACACTTGGGTACGAACAGTGAACACAGAAACAAGGCTGTTAACTCGTAGCACCGCACGTCGACCACCGCGTCGTATATTTCTAAATCCTGTCACACAAAACGGATCGATATGTAATACAGCAAATCTAGTGTGAAATTTTTACGACTTCTTCATGGACCAATTGACTTGGCACGACTTATGCTGTCCTAACTTTATCCGTACTTAATATTATAAATGCGAAAGTATGTTTGGATGTATTGATGTTTGTAACTCTTTCACACAAAAACTACTGAACCGATAACCATGATAATATTTTGCATACACTTTGTCTGGGACACCAGAAAGGACATAGGGTACATTTCATCGTTCAACGCGGACGAAGTCGCGGGCATCAGCTAGTAATATTATAAATGCGAAAGTGGATTTGTTTGTTTCTTGGTTAGTTTGTTACGTAACCGATTATCCTGAAATATTGCATATTATACATTGGTCAAAGATACAGAAATTATCTTTTACTGAGAACTATTTTTGATTTTTTAAGAATCATCTAAAAAAATATTTGAACAATGACAAAATTAACATCTAAGAGAGTGGAGCATGGACGAATTTTGTTATTCGATTTTTCATCAGCAAAACACACATTTTAAAATAACTTTCAAATCCTTAAACACTCATTGTCTTTCTATGGCTGATGATGCAATCCCATAAGGTTGCATCATCAGCCATACAAGGTTGAAGGTTGAAGATAAATTGGGACACTAGTTGTTCTACTCTAAGTTCCTGAAATGGTCTGGTTTAAGGACTATAGACGAAAATATTTAAAGAACCGTACAATGTATCGATTTCTCATTGTTGCCAGACTTTAGATACAACCTTAAAACATAGAGTCTTAAGGGCTTGTATATACACGTATTAGAGAAGTTATATTCAGTTAAATATATTGAGATATATTCGTTTGTTAATAAATATTCGCGGCGCTCGGCAAGTTTCACGTCCAGGGTTATATTTTAAACGGCGCTCGCCATTGTTGTGTTGACATTGATTGATCTGGTGGCGGTGAAAGGCTTTCACTAATGATTATCGATGTTACCTTGTCATGTTTTACGTTACAACTGATGCCTAGGTGCCAAATTTAGGAAAACAGTCATCTAATCTCACTGTGTATAATGCTGATTAAACCAAAAGGTGGTTGAAAGAGTCTGATAGCTACTGCTTTTGAGGGACGTGAATGCAGTCGAATCCTGGTATGCGAATCCAGGAAATTATCGTACACTCAAAAAGTAGGAATTAGAATAAATAATATAATTATATATAGTGTATTAATACACATTCCCTGCTTATCTTTTTTTTTATTTTTATAAAAGATGAGTTTGCTCTTGGCCAACAACCAACTGTGTAGCAAGGATGAGGCCTAAGATGGAGCGAACCTCATTCTCAACCCAGAAGATGCCTATTCACTCGAACATTGAAAAGGTTTGGGTTATATGAGGTCAGGAGTTCCAAACGTTGGCAGTGCGCATTATAAAAGATGCTTTAAAGCGCAAGATGCAAGATATGGATGGTAACCATTTGTACGTCCGTATGTCCGATGGAAGAAAGTTGAAGGCTTTATGAGTTCATTCAGCTCCTGAGCATACTCTCCGAAGTACATCTTATAAAAGACACATAGACTGGCAATTTTTCTTCTATGTGCCAGGCTATGTCTATGTATCTGTTAACAATTGTCCTATTAAGGTTGGCTTGCTGCTCCTATGGAGTTTCCTGTATTTATAAGCGAAGGTAGCCAGGTAATATATAATTAGTGTGACACAGTTACACTGTCGCAGTCTAATAGTAATTAGTAATAGTGTAATTTTTGACTTTTAAATTACTTCTCTGAATAGTTATAGCGTACTAAAAGCCGGACGATAAAATACGACCACATTAAAAGTTGGTATATTAGTACTGGCAGGTTAATTAACATATCGATCGAAGTGAGTTTGTCGAAGTTAATTTGTCTAACCAGTGGACGGTCACGTTTCATAATGCCCGAATATAATATTATCTGCTGTAAATAATAATTTATAATATAACTAATATCTTGTCACTAAGAAGTGTCAATTTGATCTCAGTGAGAGTAAATATTTTTCCTATAAAAATGTTTCTTCGAACAAGTTTTATAAAATCCAAATTACAGGACTAAAAATGTCGTCAATTTCTAATTTTAAATCGCAGTCATAAACTAAGCAGCACACCTAACTAGAAGACTTCCATTAAATAACAGCACATGAGCTGTTGAGTTTTAGTGAGTGTGTAAATGACACAAAATTTCATTTCATATTATGCTTTAATTATTGTAAAACTAATAATAACATTAGCAGTCACTAATGAAATACTAACTTTTACAATCAGTTTTTGATGTTACTCTTTCAATTCTAAACAAGTTATTATACTAACAAATAATAATAATAAATTAAAGACTTTAAAAGTGAAATAAATATTTTGATTTTTAACATTACGATTTATGATTGATATATAAAAGAAATGACATATCCGTAATATAATATTACAAATGCGAAAGTATGTTCGGATGTATGGATGTTTGTGACTCTTTCACGCAAAAAATACTGAACCGATCATTATGAAATTTTGCAGACACGTTGTCTGGGACACCAGAAAGGACATAGGGTACCTTTCATCCAGAAAAAAGGACTATTCCCGAGGGATAAATAAAAAATAAGAAACTAACGCCTCACCAAAGTGTTATAGCAACACGAGGTCAAGCGTTATATTGCTTTTTTTTAATGTTCAACGCGGACGAAGTCGCGAGCACCAGCTAGTAATATTATAAATGCGACAGTATGTTTGGATGTATGGATGTTTGTAACTCTTTCAGAAAGGACACTAGAAAGTACATAGGGTATCTTTCATCGTTCAACGCGGATGATGTCGCGGGCACCAGCTAGTTATCTATAAACTCTCCTTAACCCTTATCCCATTTATTATCGTCAGCCTCTATGCCACATTTTATTTCAAATAAAGTAGGTAACAATAAACGAATGCTCAAAAATAAAGATAAGTAATAATTTTTTTAAGTAATAATAAATATATTATTACTCAATATATTAATTTAGTGGCCCGGTTTATTTGCTATCCAGTGTATGTTGTAAAAAGTAACTAGAACTTAGGTTACTTGTAACTGTGTTTGTTACATAAAGCTTTTTCAATTAGCCTCGCATTGTATTAATACAATAATGGACCTTCAGATCCCATTTTCCAGTTTGTTTGTGAACTGATTTTCTCTTTTTGTTTATTAGCTATTGACTATAATAGCTTCAAAGTCAATACAAAATGAAAAAGGATTTTTTTTTTCATTCAAACATTTTCGTCGACAACAACAATAACAGTTCTACTAATATATATTTATTATTTATATATAATTAAATTTAAAAGTAAACTCATCGAAAAATATCCTCTTGAAATATTATTACTGTCGAATAATTAACTTTCCTGTCCAACCTTTCATTAAGACCCTTAATGGTTTTCAAGCGATTTATTCGCAAACAAATTAAGCGAAGTAATCATAATTGTGAAAGCTAGATTGGAACAAAACTTAAGCCTCTTAACTTGAATGCATTTAATCGTCCATTTATATTTTACGAATTTTGATTAGTTATATACCAGATTAACTAACTATTGGGTGGTAAAAGGGGAATCACACAAGCAAGAAATCGGCCTTCATTGCAGTTTTAATTTAATGCGACGACACGTTTGGTCTAGTGGTTAGTCACTCTAGCTGTTAACCAAACGGTCGCAGGTTCGAATCCCGCTAGGGGCGAATGTTTATGTGTTAACATTTTGCCTTTGTACCCGAGTCATGGATGTTTTATATTTATAATATGTATGTATTTACAAAAAAATAAGTAATCTATGTATTATATCAACTGTCTGGTATCCATAATACAAGCATTAGTTGCTTAATGTGGAACTAGATGGTGCTGTGTGGAATGTGTGAATATATTTATTTATTATTTATTATTATTATTTATTAACTGTTACAGATCATGCTACTGTTCTTTTAAAACTCTCAAATGTAGTAAATACTAATCATATATATAATAAATAGAGAATTGTTATAAATTACGATAAACCAATTGATAATCTAATAGAAAATATTTTAAATGATTTATTGAAGTGTATTTTAATTGATTCATTGAAGATTATTGAAATAATTTAAATGATTTATTGATCCGAATACCTCAACTAATTAATTAATTAATAATTAATTAATTAATTAATAAGAAAATTACAAGAATCTCTGAAAGAAAATACAAAAGTAACAAATATACCAAGAAACAAAAGAATCCAAAATGTATCCAAAATAGAAATAAAATTCAGAAAAAAAATTGTGCTACTTTAAAGTTTTGTTCTCCTAATTGTTTTGAGCAGTATTATATTTTGAGCAATAAAAAATAAATAAATGTTTTAACGCCTAATTAACGCGACGAAGTCTCGGATATAATTTTATAAGAAGCAAAATGTGTCTGTCTACTTTGTAGACTGTGAGATGTCGTGACACTGCACTTTTTGATTTAAAAAAGTGCACTCCTTGGAGAAAACACTCTGCTTAATGTTGTTTCTTACAAATATAACTTGTATTCCAAGTGCCACCCCCTACTACTGGAGTACTGCCACCCCTACTAGAGGGAGTAGTATAACGGCCATTCACCTAATGTTGCACTGGAGATTAAAGGTTGATTTTTTCTCGCCAACACTAAGGCTCGAGTTCACCAACAGACGGTTATTTTTAAACAGCCGATTAAAATTTAAACAGCCGTTTAATAAAATTTTGTTGTTCAAAGTCGCTAAAATGCGGGTTAAACACCCTAAACATCTGAGGCTCGAGTTCACCAACAGACGGTTATTTTTAAACAGCCGATTAAAATTTAAACAGCCGTTTAATAATATTTGGTTGATCACCATCGCTAAACTGCGGGTTAAACGCCCTAAACTTCAGATTAATCATTAAGTTAATCAGATGTTTAGGGCGTTTAACCCGCATTTTAGCGATTTTGAACAAAAAAATATTATTAAACGGCTGTATAAATTTTAAACAGCTGTTTAAAAATAACCGTCTGTTGGTGAACTCGAGCCTAAATATATAAAAGCTTTCTTATGTCAGATTAAGTTTCAGTCTCTAACAAAAATCAACTCTTTTGCATATATAATTTTCTTATATTTGTCTATAAAATGTTACATGGAACACTCTAGACGTGTTTATATATTTATACAGAAGTAAAAATAAAAAAATACTAGGACAATGAACCTAAAACTAAAAACCTTAAAAAATATAATATAATGACTAAAATATATTATTAAAAGGAGTCCCTTTAGGTAAGGTTCCGAAGATACTGGCAGCGTTCCCCCTTTGAATAGCTGTTCTTGCATTTGCATTCACTATCAGTTCAGAATATATATATATTCTATATATATTCTGAACTAAATATATATATATATATATATATTTATATATATTAATATATATCAGTTCAGAATATATATATATTCTACGCTCAGATGACATTAGAACTAAAGATGTAGCTGGTAAAACTACGCCTTCAACATGTACATACACGGTTTAAAAAAAAATGCCTAATTGCGTAGTGAAAGTGTGTAAAAAAACTAGTCTTCAAAAAAATAAAAAGCATGATGGTATCACATTTCATACGCAAGTAAACTTGCAAACCAATATCTGTACTAATCCGTACTTATAATATTATAAATGCGAAAGTATGTTTGGATGTTTGTGACTCTTTCACTGAAAAACTACTGAACCGATCATCATGAAATTTTGCATACACGTTGTCTGGGACACCAGAAAGGACATAGGGTACCTTTCATCGTTCAACGTGGACGAAGTCGCGGGTATCAGCTAGTATTCAATAAAATAATTAAAAAAAAATTATAGCTTGGAACACAAAATCTCAATACAGTAAACTGCCTACGCTCATATGTTTATAAATAAAATAGGCTTCACTATGTTGTACGCAAAATTCTGTCTATAATTCTTATGTATTTGATCTGAGATTATACGAGGAATAACTGACAAAATATCTCATTCATAGTTACCTTTTTTAACATCAATATTTAATACAAGTATACAAATACATAGTCAGCCATCAGTCAAAAGCAACCCATTAGTCAAATGATCATCATACGAGTAATTATAGAGCTTTTTTTAACATTTCTATTGTCCTACTAAATATTATAATCGATATATCATTCTAATATTATAAATTCGAAAATTCACTTTGTTTGTTGATTGATCGTCATAAAATTTTCTATATACGTTATTAAGAATATAGAAAATGTTCATCCAGAAATATTGCGTTGATATTTTTATTTTACAACTCTTAAGAAAAAGGGGTGCAGACGAAGCCGAGGGCAAAAGCTAGTTTGATATCTTCGTCTAATTTAGATAAGACAACATCAGACAGTGCAGTGCACTGTAAACTCTAATAGGATGATGATTAATAAGGATTAATAAGGATGATGTTTATCTGCAAACAGTTTTATATTTTTCAAAAACATTTATCATAAAGTGAACCTTAATTTAGTTTAGAGTTATAGTGTCATATTTTTATTTAATAAACCAATCCGTGTTTTACACATTCTACGCATATACACTAATAAAAATAACTCATTAAACAACACACATGCTTATATCAATTCAAGGGTTTTTTTTTTAATAAAAGATGGGTTTGCTCTTGACCAACAACCAATTGTGTAGCAAGGATGAGGCCTAAGATGGAGCTAACCTCATTCTCAACCCAGAAGATGCCTATTCACTTGAACTTTGAAAAGATTTGGGTTATATGAGCTCAGGATTTCCAAACGTTGGCAAAAGATGTTTTAAAGCGCTTGGTCCAAAATAGAGGGATATCGACAAGATGTGGATGGTAACCATTTGTACGTCTGTATGTCCGATGGAAGAAAGGGGAACGCGGTATGAGTTCATGCAGCTCCTGAGCACACTCTCCGAAGTAAGTATATCTTATAAAAGACACATAGACTGGCAATTTTACGAATTTTAGGGTGGCCTTATCAAGTTATAACTGCGAAATATTACTTCTACTAACTACTGAATTACTCTACTAACAACTCCGCTCATAAAGTCCTCCTTAAATGGAACAGTCGTTAAAAAAAAAGGAGATCAGTTAACAAACAAATATGGTTACCTGTTGGGCATCCCTCTGGCCGAAGTGACCAATATAATTGGGGAAGACAGTAAAGTTGTAAGATATCCTGTGCTGCTGGCAGAAGGTGACTATAACCGGAAGGCAGACTCCTGGTGCTGGATTCCTCGCTGTCGGAGTGTCGGTGGGAGCTGGCCACGTCACCACAGTAGATCGATTAACCACTTGCGACACGTACTGGGAAATAAAAGGGAACATTATACTATTGACAGGAACTCAGACTTTGTATATTTATTATTCTGAACTAATGATCCGCTCCCGGCTTCGTCTGAGGTGTCATTTTTATAACCTTTATATATATATATATAAGGAATAAAAGTGAATTATTCCTTTTTCCATGTGTAAAAATCGAATTAAAATCGGGCCAGCCAATCTTTAGTGAGACGTTAATATGCAATGATTTAATTTTAAAAATATTTTATTTAGTATGTGTTTTAGTCGTGTATTTATTTCGTCTAATATTTTGTCTGAGTATTATTTATATTTAAAAAAAAACCAGATAAGTATATAAAACTGTATCTTTTCTAAATAAAAAGAAGAAAAAAAATCAGAATAATTAGAAATTGATACCTACTGAAATCTTAAATGTACGAATATTTAAGCTATGTAAATATAAACCAAAGTTTCTAGACTGGAATTCTACGAGTAGACCGTTTTTACATTAAAAAAAGGGTCTAAAATTCCATAATTTCAAAATATTTCAAATGAACCCACAACTATTTTACAAGATAAAGACTTTCACTGGACATTTTCTACTTAAGAAAATTTGACATTTTACAAATTACTTTTTTAACACAGAAATATTTTTATGATACACACTTTATATATATAAATATCCCTCTGAATAATAACGTATACCTTTTGAACTCCATAAAAATGATAAAGAATTTTATGACGTGCTATTGGAATATATACTTTTTTACGTTATACCAATATATAGCTTATCTATTAGATTATAAAAGGTTATAAAGGTCTGTGTACGAAATGGTTAAAAATATTTTAACACCTTCACATTCGGTTAAACTTTTTGATATCCAAAAATACATTTATTCAAATCAGCAATGCTTGTACAGATGAGCGTTTGGTTGAGCGGTTAAGGTACTTGATTTAACGTAATCTCAGCGGTCCAGCGTTCAATTCCTGGCCGGATCAAGTTTAGTAATCGACTTTTCATAGTCTGGCCTGGATCTGGCAGGTAGTGGCATTTTTCAGTGTAATTGTAGACATTTTTTCGCATGAACAATATTAGCAAAGTATGTAAATTTAATAGCGAACAAATTAAATTAAGTTTTCAAAAATGTAACTCGCAATTTTTTAACAAGCTTCCTATTATTTTGCCATAACTTGATGAGACTCTGCAATATTACCTATTTGTAAAAAACTTTGTAGATAAAGTTGAAATATATTTCAAATAAGGTCGTGGTACCTATAAAGGGTAGATTGTGTTGTATAAAACTTTGAACAGGTGTCATTAGGCGATATAAAACTTGACACTTAGATTTGAAACTTAAGTTCCAAACTCTGTCACTTGGAAAGTACTTAAGAGTGAAGAGTTTGCTAGCGTTTCAAACTTTACGTTTGCATAAGCAACGTAGGATTATATATATTTTCTATTAGGCTATTTAAATATAAATATTTCTTTATAATATACTAGCTGGCGCCCGCGACTTCGTCCGCGTTGAACGATGAAAGGTAACCTATGTCCTTTCTGGTGTCCCAGACAAAGTGTATGCAAAATTTCAAACTGATCGGTTCAGTAGTTTTTGCGTGAAACAGTTACAAACATCCATACATCCAAACATACTTTCGCATTTATAATATTGGTACGGATTTATTGAAGCTTATAAAATGTAAGCCTTTGAATGAAACTTGTAATCTGCGGATTCTATATATTTCGGTCAAGGGAAATGAAAATAAATCCTATCTTTTCAGTAAATAAACTATGAGAGCTACGGAAGCTTCGGATAATGCGTCAAAGCCTACATTAAACCAGGATTTCGTATGAAACGCGCGCTTTATATTAGGTACAACTTAATATACCCCTAACTATGACTTATATGTCAACACCATATTAAGAATCCAAGTTATTGCGATATTTTATTGTACAACCAGATAACTCGTAAAAAAATTTATATTCAATAAAAACTGATTTTAGCAGAGACCTTCCATTGAATATTATAGTTTTTTTTTATATAAACATTATACACTTAAAGACACCTATCTATACAATGAAGGCAAATACAAAATTAAAAATTTTTAGAATGCATCTTACGTTGTTTTAAATTGCAAATAACTCTAATATTTATTTACATTTATATTTCATACAGTACACAAACATATTGTACACAAAACTATAAATTACATGTATATGGATAATTATCTAAATTTGCTCTCCAAAACAGTTTACTTAACATGTTTAATTTAATTTAACTAAACTACACTTAATTAACTAATACACTTTTTAGTTATTACTTCCTCGTTTGTTAGTGTAGTTACTACTTGAACTTTAATTACATTTTTTTTGTCTCTATTAAAAGTTGCAATCTGTCATAATAGACATTCAGCAACAGTATTGATATATAAGTAACATGAGTCAGGATCATAAAGCGATGCTTTCTCATTTAAGCCACAAAAGCAAGTATCATTGAACACTCAAAATATTCTGAGGTAGCTTTTTCTTTAGTCTACGGTTCAAATAAGATTGTGTCATAAGGCTTTTGGCTTCACTATTGGGATGATTGAGAATCCTATCCTTATATCTTTTGGACATTACAATTATTTCCTTCTTAACAGTCGGTATATTTAAATCATTATGGATGGTGTCATTGGTGACAACCAATTAATTATTATATCATACAGGTTTAAATATTCAATTCATTAATTAAACACGTTGGAACTATATAAAACTAATCTTAACTAATATTATACTATAAGTGTGTAGACTGAAAAAAAATTTGGTTAAAATCTCTCAAACACAAATAAGTACGTGGAGTCAATAAATCAAGAGGTGTCGTCATCGTTTTATAAAAAAAAATAAACAGAAACGATGACTTAGTATTCCTTGCACGCGAAAGGGACAAAGGACGGGTCACTTGTACCGTGTGTTTTTCAGGCTTAGAATGTAACATTATATTTATGTCACAAACTTATATATGTCCATTGTCAATGAACCCTTGTCAATCCAGCTGCTCTACAGAACCTGGAGGTTATTTATTGTAACGCTTATTAAATATTGGACATGTATACGTTATTGATAGTTTCATTTATAAACGACACGAATCTGTACTAATATTATAAATGCGAAAGTATATTTGGATGTATGGATGTTTGTAACTCCATGATCACCATGAAATTTTGCATACACGTTGTCTGGAACACCAGAAAGGACATAGAGTACCTTTTATCGTTCAACACGGACGAAATCGCGGGCACCAGCTAGTATATAATATTATAAATGCGAAAGTAGACGACACGTTTGGTCTAGTGGCTAGTAACCCTAGCTGTT
This sequence comes from Synanthedon myopaeformis, assembly GCA_944738685.1. NCBI lineage: Eukaryota > Metazoa > Arthropoda > Insecta > Lepidoptera > Sesiidae > Synanthedon > Synanthedon myopaeformis. The sequence continues at coordinate 508,910 of OX122914.1, forward strand.
AACCAAACGGCCGCTGGTTCGAATCCCGCTAGGGGCAAATGTTTATGTGTTAACATTTTACCTTTGTACCTGAGTCATTGATGTTTTGTATTTATAATATGTATGTATTTACAAAAAAAAGTAAGTAACTGTCTGGTATTCATAATACAAGCATTAGTTGCTTACTGTGGAACTAGATGGTGCTGTGTGGAATGTGTGAGGATATTTATTTATTTATTTATTATTATTTATTTATTAATAGACCAAATGGCTCGAACTTGTTTTTTCTCGTTTCTCTCCGAGAATTAAACAAAGCCTCCGTGTAAAGACGCCGTAGTTGTTCATCGGGAAGCAGCCTCGCAACAAAATAATTCTACTTTGAACAATTCCGTCTTGACAAATTTGTGTGGCTTCCCATTTTAAAGCAATGAAATATGGCCTTACACTTTTTTTTCTTTTTCTCCTATTGCTTTGTTTTTATAAAAGCGAATGTAATATTAAACAAAAAGGTAAGTATACGATTATTTATACAACGGCTTCAGGCTGACGATCAATTTTAAGTCAAGCTAAATTTGTCACTCACATTTTGAGACTAATAATAAATTTTAGATTAAGCTCATCACGCAGACTGACGGTCCACATGAACCACAAAGAGTCCATTGTCGTCTAATAGTACGAGTAAAGCCATGTTAGCGTGCAATACCTAGTAAAGATTATAGAAAGACACGCTGTGAAGATTTCAGAATGGTGGTACTTTGTAAAATTTCAAATATAGCTTTATTTTATAATATAAGCATTCGCTAAGAAAGTATTTTTACTTGTATATCAATGTGAAAATAACTGTCATTGTGATTATAAAATTATTTTTAGTATATTTTGTTATACATGCACAAATAACACAGCTGTAGAGCGAACAATACGACCAAGGGGAAGGGAGAATCGATGCGGTTATTTATGTCGTATCTATTATTGAAACGTATTCAATAAACTTACTTGTACAGCAGGATTCGCTTTGAAATAAGCGAATAAAGCTCCAGTGATCGCCACAAGTGCTACAGCGTTTAGCGCCAACTGCATCAGACGGAACTTGTGTGGAGAGCCTTCGGTGCTGCCTCCACGCATGTCTCGAAGCATCTAAACCAATTGAAAATATATAAATTTAACCACGGTGTAACTTATTAGTATTTTAGTGTGAAGAGGTTACTGTACTCTAGATAAAAGCTTTTAAGTGGTACAATAAGCTTTTAAGAATTTAAGGTTTATCTGCCCCTTTTTGGACTAATAATTTATTTAATTAGTCCAAAAAAATACTAATAATTTATTTAAATTCTGTATTTGTCTTATGTACATAGTACATAGTGTCTTGAAGTATTACTGTAGCACTTAGTGCATTCTAAGTGACTATATAAATAAGTAATCGATTCTAAGTAACTTCGTGCCAAGCAGGGAAGAGGACTCTTTTGATCATATTCCACTGATATTAGAAGATCATCGACGTATAATTTTACATGTGCTATTCCTAGATTATATATGTAATAACTAAGTTAATACCGCTCACTTGACAAGCTATTTTTAATTTTATTATTATTTGTGATTTATATTTCTAACTTCAATGAAATAAACATCAGGAATAAGCTGGATGTTAACTCATTTAATTTGCATTAAAATTTGTTTTTAAATAGTTAGCTGGTGTGGCTATGTTCTATTAATGAGCTTTAGAATTTATTTCAGCAAAAATTGTACCTAAAATCTGAGACGAAAATTATAATTGAATCATCACGAACAATGAACACAGATCCGTCTGCCGTTGGAAAAGCTCTGTCGACTGGTGTGGCACAAGTTATGACAATTGGGCGTCAATATGGAAATTTTTATTAATTTTTACAGGACTTCCTGTACATGGGACACTTTTTATAACAGAATACGTTCCCGTACGTATTTTATAACTATATTATATTATCCTACGGCCCATGTAAAAATTTCCCTCAGTAAGAAGGCAAATTTATAAGGGAAATAGTTGGGAAGATATTTTTACATCGGAATATTTTTCAGTTTAAACTTATTTAAAAATTAATGGCACCTAAATACAAAAACATATTAACATTAATTTTAAAAAATTTAATTTCTCAATCACTCAAGCGAATCGTGAATATAAAAAACTAATTTTTTGGTAATACATGCACTGAACTTTAAAGAAGGTTTTCAAATTATTTTTCAGTTTAAAGAATCTCTCTCTATGCTTGTTCTAGTAAAGTTATGTAAGGTTTTGACGCGTATTCAATATGGATAGTAAATAAATTTTTCTTAGAATTCATTAATAAAAGCTAATCTATATCTATACTAATCTATACTTCTATACTTACTTAATATTATAAATGCGAAAGTATGTTTGGATGTATGGATGTTTGTAACCCTTTCACGCAAAAACTACTGAACCGATCACTATGAAATTTTGCATACACGTTGTCTGAGACACCAGAAAGGACATAGGGTACCTTTCATCCAGAAAAAAGGACTATTGTCGAGGGATAAATAAAAAATAAAAAAACTAACGCATGGCCAAAGTGTTATAGCAACACGAGGTTATATTGCGTTATATTTGCTTTTTTTTTAAAAAATTAATTAAGTCGCGAGCACCAGCTAGTAATATATATATAGTAATATAGTAGTTAGTAATATATATATATATATATATATATAGCAGCTAATAATATATTCGACGACACGTTTGATCTAGTGGCTAGTAACCATAGCTGTTAACCAAACGGTCGCGGGATCGAATCCCGCTAGGGGCAAATGTTTATGTGTTAACATTTTACCTTTGTACCTGAGTCATGGATGTTTTGTATTTATAATATGTATGTATTTACAAAAAAAAGGTAATCTATGTAGTATATCAACATAAACTGTCTGGTATCCATAATACAAGCATTAGTTGCTTACTGTGGAACTAGATGGTGCTGTGTGTGGAATATGTCGCACGCATAGTATTAAAGTGACCTAATTCAGAATAAGTCTTAAACGAGTTAGATAAACAACTTAAATAGTTTTCAATTCAAATTAAAGTTTCACTCAAATCTGTGTTTCATATTCTATATTTATGGAAAAAAAACTAACTGTAAAACTAACATCTTGTGTTATTAATGTCCAAATAAACAACCCAACTCCTAATTACAAAACATTTATCAAAAAAGTGATTTTTTTAATTCGGTCACTTTAATACTAAGCGTGCGATGTGAAGATATTTATTTATTTATAGTGTCTACACGCTTATTACTTGAAGTATCGCATTGGTTGAAAGTTATATCTGGCTGCAGCTCGCAACGAATGTAACAGCATACATCAAATTTAAGCACGCCCCGTGAACTCACCGGCCTCTACAATGAAGCCTGTGTTTGCCAGTCGACTGATACGCGCATAATATTATTTCGAATTTCCTTCTGTTTTATGCCGTGACTGAAAATTATCGTTCCCTTTTTCAACACTAACTTGAATTTAATACTTCGCGGGATGGTAATTTTATTTTATGATAATGTATCCTTGTATTTTAAAACTATATAAATTGACAGACACATTTGAAACACAATCAAAACCCTAACTAAATTATTAATGCTAAAGTTTGTATGTTTGAATGTTAAACGCAATAATGCAGAAACCGCTGAACTGATTTGGATTAAGTTCAGCACATAGATAGTTAACATATGAAATTCCTTTTTATCCTGTAATAATGTTATGTTCTCGATCTAAGGATATAAAAATTGGACACCACCATCTTCATTATCTTAGGTGTTTTCATTTTAATTTTTCAACGCGGACGAAGTCGCGGGCGCCAGCTAGTAAATGCGAAACTGAGTTTGTTTGTTAGTTACTCTTTCAAGCCTCTCATCTAAGCTGAAAAATATGTGCGATTTATATAGGTTGATCAAGGATTAATATAAATTAAAATTACTAATTAACTGAACGGTACAAATATTTACTAATATATGAGTATCAAATTGAAGCTTTACAAAAACCATGTCAGAACTTTCTAATCAGTTTGTATGAGATTAATCAACATATGACAACGCCGGCTCTAATACCCAATTAACGATTTAATATTCAGGTAGTAGCTTTCAATAATTCACATTGAATATTACTTTGTCCCACAGGTCCATGCTGTGAATTAAGGCTTTTAAATTCCCTTCTCTTCTTTCATTATCAACTGCCTTGAAATATAATTTATTATATAATACATAAGCCTATACATATAACTATTTTACACATGTAACTAAACTGTGTGTGGCTAGGACTTCATAATTTACACGTATATAATAATAAATAATAAATAGGTATTTATCTTCACATATTCCACACACAGCACCATCTAGTTCCACAGTAAGCAACTAATGCTTGTATTATGGATACCAGACAGTTGATATACTACATAGATTACTTATTTTTTGTAAATACATACATATTATAAATAGAAAACATCCACGACTCAGGTACAAAGGTAAAATGTTAACACATGAACATTTCCCCTATACTATATACTCTTATACTCGTAGTCTTATACTCTTATACTATACTCGTATTGACGACACGTTTGGTCTAGTGGCTAGTAACCCTAGCTGTTAACCAAACGGTCGCGGGTTCTAATCCCGCTAGAGGCAAATGTTTATGTGTTAACATTTTACCTTTGTACCTGAGTCATGGATGTTTTTTATTTATAATATTTATATATTTACAAAAAATAAGTAATCTATGTAGTATATCAACTGTCTGGTATCCATAATACAAGCATTAGTTGCTTACCGTGGAACTAGATAGTGCTGTGTGGAATGTGTGATTATATTTATTTATTTATTTACTCTTATATATATATATATATATATATATATATCGTCTTTATACTCGTAGTCAATCAATCTTCTCAAAATTGAATGTATCCTAGTCAAGTTTAATATCTCTACTAATTAAATGTCACCAAATTCTCTTTTGTCTTTTGTCTAAAAGGACCACTCTCTGCTCTTACAAAGCGAAAGCCTATAAAATACCTAATTATTCACTGCCTCGGTCTATAGCCCCTTTGTGGTTATGAATTTTAACAGAATCCATTTACATACGAACGTTCACATAATTGATAAATTACAAATTTACAAATTGATATTTAACAATGTAGTTTTTCACTGAGAATTTGTTATGTTGCTGTCACATTTAACTGTGTATCAAGTTTAGAGTTGTCACGTTTGTTAATGTAAGTAATATTGGCATTGTTAAATTCGTGGCATGTTAGTAAACTACAAAATATATTTTTATTATTGAGATAATATTTCATACTGCTCTTGTTATTGTACGCAGACGATCTATAGATTAGTGAATAACATTTTTATGGAACTTTCAGTCATAATTTAGTAACACCGTAGTTAAAATACTTTTTAACTAATTACTAGGACAAAGCTTTGAGAAAAAGCTAGTAATTAATAAAATAATTAACTTAATACCAAAGTTGTAGTATCCAGTTACAAAGTATTTTCTAAAACAACTTTCGATATTATTTAAAGAATATATATTTTTTGATTTTTTTTAAAGAATTTTAAATTGGCTCAATCCAAATTTATTTTGTTAAGATGTATTTTTCGAAATAATATGACATCGATTTGAAATTAATATAAAAACTGAATAATTATTAATAAGAACATAATGAAGCAGATTCACAGTAACTTTCTTGTTACAACTCATAACATATGAAGTATGTTTTTAATTAGTGCATGAAGTGCAATATTCTCGTAGTGAAAGGACGCTATTTACTTTGCAACTATTATTGCAATACATTGCAAATGAAAACTTCTCTTGTACCATATCGAGTTTATAAGTAACATAATTATCAAGCTATATAAAATACTAGCTGGTGCTCGCGACTTCGACGGTGTTGAAAATTAAAAAGAAATCAATATAACGCTTGACCTCGTGTTTTCAAAACAATAAATGGCTTCATAATCTTCTAGATTGTTAATGGTACAGTTGTGGTAAGAAAAGGTTCGTCACCTTAAAGTCGACATTTATTTGCACCAGGACAATCATCACTCATGCCAAAATTTCATTTAAAACGTCTGTCATTTGTCTACTTGTGCTTTAGTTTCAAAAGGGCCCTGAGACTCTACGACATGATAAAGGAGTGAATTTTGAATTTACTAGGATGTCGGAAAAAAAAGCCAAGATGACGATCCTGAGAAGAAACCCCGAAGGAAACTCAGGATACTATTCTTTTTGTCATCTTAAAATAACAACAATTACACTTAATTCGTATAAAATTCGTAGTCCTGAAAAGTTGAGAGTAATAAATTGACTAGTCAAGTTTTTCATATCACGTACAGTCTTTGGGACAAGATAATGCCGTTCAAGTGACCGGATTTTTTTTTATTAAATATTGCTAAAAGAAATATAAAAACTTATTACTTCATAAAAATCCATTCAATGTTATTTTTTGCTTATAAATAATTTAAAAAATTTTAATACAATATTGTATAGCTGGCGTAGCATCGTAGCATCGTAGCGTCGTAGCTGCGTAGCACCCGCGTAGCAGCGTAGACAAGTATTTTGTTAATAAACTTTAGTGACTCATTATTCCCATCACAATAAGAATTTATGTTTAGATTTGACACCGATCATTAATAAAATTTATTACGTCCTTATTTTTTTAAGTTTTATTCATAGATACTATTTCTTATTATCAGTAAAATAGTAAGAAACAGTTGTCATAATTTTAAAAATTTTATTTAAGATTTTCAAATTTTGATTAGTTAAATAGTTAATTAGTGCTGTATAAATCTTTTATTAAAAACCAGAGTTATTAATTCTAAGATAGATGTTACGTAGGTAACTAAAAAAACGAATCATTCATAAGATGTATTTGTAATAGTCAATCCAAATTTTTCATTATCTTTTGTGTTTTGATTTTTATTTTGCAATAACTTCAAAGATATTATATTATAAGATATTTTAATTACATAGTGTGAGGGAGAAATATTTTCAAAAAATATTTACTTAAGGCTCAATAAAGTTAATAGAATATAGATTAGTATCGTATTGTACAACTTGGTAAAATCGTGATTATTTTTCATCAAAACTTTAAAGATAAATATTGTTACTGTTAGTTATCTTTAGAATATTAATATATTAAATATCTTGGAATTGTTTGAGGACCTTATAATATAAGGTTGACATTTTTGTGGTAAATTATTTACATTAATTATATTACATTATTTGTGTCGTACATTACAGAATGGATCTATTCAAAAATTTCACTATTACGAGTAGGTATCTCTAGGCTCCTTACTATTTATATTGTTATTGTTGGTGCCCGCGACTTCGTCCGCGTTGAACGATGAAAGGTACCCTATGTCCTTTCTCGTGTCACAGACAACGTGTATGCAAAATTTCATGGTGATCGGTTCAGTTGTTTTTGCGTGAAAGAGTTACAAACATCCATAGATCGAAACATACTTTCGCATTTAAAATATTAGTACGGAAGTATGGATAAAAAAAATTGCTTACCAAACATACCAATTAATTAAGAAATGTTCGTCTTTTTGTACTCTCAAAGAATTTTGCCACGAATAAAAAGTAAATACGCTCTATCCATTTTAATATAGATTTTACATGTAACTATACTTTTTAAAATTATTCTAAGCATTTAATTCAATTCAATTCAATTCAAATATTTATTGCGAAACCATAATGTAAAAAAGGTGTTACAAAATTTATAAAGACCAGTGTTATAGACTAGGAGAGAGAAAGTGTAAACTAAATATATATATTAAGATTTTTATTTTATTTAAATTAAATAATATTTATTTAAATTTAATTTTAAATTAAATAATATTTACATTTATATTTATATTAAATAGAACACTATTTAATTATTAATTAAATATATTAATTATCTATAAAATATTCATAAAAAAAAATTGTAGTAACATTTACTTTAATTTTTTTTAAATTTTTAAATTTTTTTCTAAGATTTTTTTTAATTTTTTTTATAAATTATCGTTGTTTCCTTTTTATAAATTATCTGGTTATTTGTTATATATTTTTATAATAATGTTATAAAATTGAATTAGAGATAAAGGTTATCTTTGTAAACAAACGCAAACGCCATCATGCATTAGAAAATATAAATCTGTTATTATTAGCCGCAAATCCAATTTCATTTGGAATCGAGAGTCGCGTTCAACAATCAAGTGCTATTTACTGGAAATCGTTTTAAGTGTAAAATAAAGTGTTATTTAGGCGCAAGTCATGAGCTCATGTTACTTTTATTTTAATACTAACTATTGCACGCGACTTCGTCCGTATGTATAGCGTATGTTACTCGCTGATAATGTAGCTTTCTATGGGTGAAAGAATTTTCTAAAATCAGTCCGTTAGTTTTTGAGTTTATCCATTACAAAATAAATGCGAAAATACAATTTTTTTTTATATTTATAATATTAATATAGATAGGTAAAAAAAAAAGTATCCTCAGGGATCATTGAAAATTAAAATTAAAATTCAATAATTTTTTTTTTTTCAGAAATTACATTTTTTTTAATGCTTAAGAAATTGAGACGCGAACTAAGTGGCGGGCAAAAGCTTATGACACGAAGAAAGTGATTTAAATGGTATTTTATTTTTTTATTTTTGGGAGAAATTAATATCGTCTCTCTTGTTATATAGGGGTGGTTAACTTTTAACTTCATAACTTTTAACTTGAGACACAGAAAAGGCTTCTCCGCACCGCATGCTGTTAAATATTGCACTTTATATAATTGCCGACTGCACCAATCGTTTTACACGTGGCGGCGTGCAATGAACAAAAATGGTACCTACTTTAAAGCTATTGCATTTTATACTTAATAATAGGATAGGATTATTGTTTTTTTTTATGTTTACATATATTTATTTTCTATTAGATTTGTGTAGTTTTAAAATTTTTTTAATTTTTATGTCCACGGACGCATTTTTTAATAAAATTCAAGTATCAAATTTGTTTGATTAACATAGATTTAATTGTGGTCACAAAGACCACAGAATCTGTATTGACTCTATTATTTTTATGAGAATACGATTTTTATGAAACACTAAGTGTACACAATGTATATATACACAATGCACAATGTACAATGTAACATTACAATAAGAGCTTTAAAGTTACCTTTTTACTTGGTTTAAAGAATATTTTTCCAGTATTTCAATGATACGAGTAATCCTGTCTGACTTTGTGAAAGGTAAGCTACTTAGTCTGGCCTTAGTCTTCATTGGATAGAATTAAATTATAAATAGTCTGTATTTTAATAAACATAATACAGTTATTTCTTTTCCTTATCAAGGATGTTTGTTAAACCAAATTATGAATAGCTGCAGAATATGGTTAATGCGGTCTACAGTCTGTATCGACTCCCTGTCTGGCGCGCTTTATCATAAAAATGTACTCACCCTATGATGTAGCGACATGTTACTGCCGTTCTGGAATCGCACGATTGTCTGCAAGGAAGCCGGCGTCGACATGCTCTTCGTTATTGAAGAGTTCCCAGATTCTTTCTCTTGCTGCTCCTTCAAAAGAAGACCGCGAGCGATCTTCGCATTCAGACTCTTGTTTACGTGTTGGTGTGGAAGAAGAGGTGCTTCCATGGTCTTCGTGGTGTAAGACGGAGATGACGTTTGACTGAATGAATCCGACGACACGTTGGAGTCCTGTCGGACACTGATATTGGAGCCTGAACTGGGCGACCGTTTCATTGTGTTGTTTTGGGGTGCGGGTGGAATGTAGGGGGTTTCCGGTAGTGTCTTCTGCGGTGGTCGCCTGAGAACCGGCGGTTGTGGGTTTCGATTGCAGTCGAGTCGAGGTTGCTGCGGGGGTGGGATAATGCGACGGTTGCCGTTCGGGTCTGCCGGACTGATGGCATTGGGACGCGGAGGCGTCGGTGGGGGAATCCGACGTGGCGGTTGAGGTGAAGATCGCCGCGGCGGTGGAGGAGGGACTGGCAGAGGGGCGGGAGTGATCGGTGCCGTCCGTTGCGGCACCGGAGGTGGTTGTATCTGTATGGGTGGTTGAATCTGCGGCGGTGGCTGCAACTGAAACAAAAGGAAATCAATTCATCTCTCTTTCTCTCTATAGTGGATATTTACCTGCGCAAGAGCCATTCATTTCGTGAAGGTCATAAAAATTAACCAATGGCATTAAAATAAAAAACTGTGTTATAGCTGAAATTTATTATTAAGGATGCTGGGAGGCACATCGTGAAGTGATGTAAAGTAGCTACGAGTATGTAAGCTATGTAAGTATCCTTGCGAAGTCGTAGAACGCAGTGTAAAGCCGCAGATACCACTTTCGTGTATTCGCTGAAATGTGTGCCTGTTAAGTTCTATATTGTATTTTCTGTTCCATTTTTAAGTTCTACCTTAAATATGCGTCGCGTTTCGGTGTGATTTGACCGTTATTTAAAATTTTTCTTTTCCCACAAATTTTGCAATAATTTAAGTGATGACCAAGGAGTATTTCAATTTTATAATCCATTTGCAAAACCCTTCGCGTGCCAACGTATTTATATTAGAAAACTCCTTATTGGAAAAAGTTCAATATTGAGCAATAATAATAATCTTCTCCCCGAGGGTACAAAAAATTGTTATCAGACAAACAAATTTTGCACAAAGTTACAGCGAGTAACGATACAAAAGTTTGAGAGTTACATTAGGCAAACATTCCGAGTGGCTCGGGGTAAGTTGGGTACTCCTCTCTTATGTTGAACTTCCAATAAGCAGCCCTGTTACTTCGTACAATTTAAAGTTTACTTCGCCATGTTATTACCTTCCAACGTAAATCTTTTGAAAGGGTCGTGTGCATCATTAGACATAAAGACTTGGATTCTAGAAATAAATCCTTGCTTGTGGAAAGTAATCCACAAAAATTTGCCACACACGTTGTCAATGATACAAATAAGGAGGTAGGGTATTTCATCTATAATAAAATATGTTATGGAGGAATCATCTAAAACAAATGAAAAAATCAACACTTGCCAATAATTTATGATAACTATTGATAATCACTGGAATTTGGTTTTATTTTATATCTCTTAAAAGAATTCAACTATTAATGATAATTACTGTTAATTGGTGTAATCCGTAGCGAAATCAAACATCAATATCGTGGTCTGGTGATACGATACAGAGTGAGGTTTAAAATGTAGTATAACACAGTGAATTTTTCCATAGGTGGTCTTCAGTAAGAGGGAGATCATGCCTATTTGACTGTCTAAGTTTAAACTACAGATTGCATAATGTCCTACTAACCAACAATTAAAAAAATTTTAGCTTCAAATGGTTTAGGCTCGAGTTCACCAACAGACGGTTATTTTTAAACAGCTGTTTAAAATTTAAACAGCCGTTTAATAATATTTTGTTGATCACCATCGCTAAACTGCGGGTTAAACGCCCTAAACATCTGATTAACTTAATGATTAATCTGATATTAAGGGCGTTTAACCCGCAATTTAAGCGATAGTGAACAACAAAATATTATTAAACGGCTGTTTAAATTTTAATCAGCTGTTTAAAAATAACCGTCTGTTGGTGAACTTGAGCCTTAATTCGTTTGATTTTATGAGTTTTTATACATACTTTGAGTATAGGTCTCGGTGGTGCAATCCTGGAGGGTGGACAGTAGGGCAGGGCATCTGATGGACAGTAGACGAAGCCGGTTGGTCTTTGCGGCGGTGCAGGAGCACACGCTGCAGTAGAATGTCTTCTTGGAGTGCCCACGTTTGGCCTCAATAGTTCCATTAGCTTTTCACCTGGAGTCGCTGCCAGGCTGCCGGCTCGACCGCATCTGTTAAAATTGAACATTTTTTTTTTTAATTCCATCATCCAAGAATCATACAGTTTTAATATTTTATGCGACATGGAGCACAAAATTGTAAATTAGGCAAAACAGTTACGTAGCGAAGATTATTATATTCTTAAAAAAATAAGACCTTAAAAAAAAATAAGAAAAACTTCATTAGAAATTTTATATCAATCTTAAGAGCAGTAGCGATAAAAGTCCTAAAAAAATGTTTTTTTTAGGTTGGGTTAGTAGATATATAATAAAAGAATGACTTAAACGTCATTCCGTTTAGTCCATTTCAACTACACAACGGTTGCGTTACATCGACGCATCAACCCCGATAGATAATTATGGAAGATTTTTGATTATATAATTAGAATAGATTGTATTCTTTTATAAATTCAGTGTACATATTCGTTTCGAGTATGAAATATATTAACGGAATCATCTCTGCTTTATGTTAACAATTTTCACCTCCCCTCCACTCCCCCCCCCCCCCCTCTATCGCCTCGATGGCACTACTCCCCTAATTTCCTAACTGTCATGGCTGACACTTTATTAATCTTCCTGCTTGAACGGTGTTATATAACTAGGGAACAATGAATGAATTATATTAATCTAGTTTAAAGATTGACCGTCTTACTACAAAAGATTAAATAAGCACTGTTTAAACACGTGCTTACTTAGACAATGTATATCTATTTAAACATTGTTTAAATTACTAGGTACTAAAGCGAGTTCCTGTTTGCATGCTTCATATGGACTATAATTATCCGAAATAATTAATGTTGATATAATATATTTTATTTTGTGAACTTAATTTAATATTATTTACAATATACAAATAGAAACAAATAAATATTATAAAAAAATTAAAGCTAGTATTCCATAGGCAGCCTTGCCGTAGGGGCAAGGTTTAAGCTACATGTTTAGAGCTTTTGGAGATAAAGTGAAAATTACATTATCTATTAATATAATAACTTGTAAATCATATAATATTATTTTAAGTGAAAAAGCTTTTGAAACTATTAAAATCTTATGCTTTACGTGATTGTATAACACGAGGTAAACACGAACACTCATTCTGCGACAATCGTTCTTTCGATTCCGAAATGAGTGACATTCCAAAGGTCGTAAAGTTACCTGACACTAATGAAAATGGAAATAAGGTAGAAAATATGTCCGTTGAGTTAAACTTTAACCATTAATCACTTGCTTAAGCGTTAGAGACAAATTTGTGTTTACAAAATGACAGATTGTCAGTTTGAGTGAATTAATTTGCAGAGCAGTAGTCATGTGGACACCTGTTTTACTAATTTGTTTTTTGACTATCTGATAATGTATTTTAAGTACGAAATACAGTTTTGTAGTCCACTAGTGGGCCCAGTTATTTGAATATTTGTCCGTCTGTTTTAATTTTGGATATTCGGCGTGTTTTAAGTTAAGTACGTATATAAAAATCTTTCATTTAGAATTCACACAAAGTTGATAAATAAAAAGCAGCTTATTAAGTTGTTTCTGGAAAATTCCGGGTAACTTTTCTAAATTTTTCTTTCCCTAAAATCTTTATGGGAACTATTTCAGTCTTTCAATCTAAAAAAAACTAATTTTTTTTCTAGCCGTTCTCAAGTGTTACCACTCTTCTAATGCATGAAAAGACAAAATCTTTTCAAGTTCATAACTGAAAAAAAACGCAGTGTGTACGGCCACTAACAAATTAGTCTTATTTAGTTATTATTAACTCAATAAAATATTTAGTTTTTATTAGTCAATAAAAACAATTACATGCATAAATGGAGACCTACTTAGTCACTCTATATTTTACTAGAATTATAAAAGCAATAAAAACGTATCTGCAATCAATTTGGTAACTTGAAACTCTTAAAGAGCTTAAGTTTACTAATGTACTGTGAACTTAAATTGAAAATGGAACATGACGTAGCTTGGTGCTCAGTAATGGATGTATTCATCGCGAACAATACACCATACCATCCATTTAGGTGTGAAATTTAGTAGACCACCTGCTCCTAGCAACTGTTGCGTAAGTGTATATCACTCCGTCGTATATATCCTTGTAAACTTGTTAGGGCTGCGTAATATCGAACTCTTCCTGCTTATAATTACATTATTTCTAAGATGAAATTGACAAGGGTCGCTCCTAACCCTTTTCATGTTACATTTAATTGAGACACGTAATTCGTATTGTATATGCAGGCAGGAAAGAAATATAATTCTCTTGTAAACCAAAAATTCAGGGACTTATTAATTTAATTAAATCTGTGTTTGAGTATGAAATAGTCGTAATTTTTATGTTAAGTTAGTCAGACAAGATAACGTTCCATTTGATGGTAGGTGGCTACCGTCGCCTGTAACTCTAGCAACGTCACAGGTGCTGCAAGGTGTGCTGACGAGGATAGGAGGATTAACGATTAACTTACTCACTCAACGAAACACAAGACCTAGTCTTTTGCAAGGGTTTCAAGTCAAATCAAATCAAATCAAAATAGAAACTCTTTGATCATCATTACAAATTTAAATTTACCAGGGTTTCCAAAAAAAAAGCCAAGATGACGATCCTTAGAAGAAACCCCGAAAGAAACTGGTTGGTTGGTTACTGCCGCCATTCGGGCTGCCCAAATGACTACGAAACGCAGGGCAAGTGCAATGATTGCCTATACACCATAGCCAACTATAAAAAATTCCAAAGATGGTCTTGCCAGGAATATGGAATGTTTATACAAATATAAAAATATGAAAACTTAGTGGGTGAGTTCTATTTTTTAATGTAAATATAATCTTTTTAGAAAATTTACTTTTTTTAGTGAAGTGAAGTCTTTTACAAATAAGAAACAGGTTAGCATGATAGACTTGGTTCAAACCTTTTTTATTTTGGGATAAATGTAGAGACAATGTTGTACTGAAAATTGACTATAAATTAAGTCAGGAGAACCACCGGAAACATCTAATTTGATACAAAAGAACCATATTTTTTATTTCTCAGAAGCAGCATTTTATTCTTGATAAAAGAATTCACTTTCGCACTAACAATATTAGTTAGTACGGTCATTGTAGAAACAATTTACATTTTTACAATGACGTGAGAATGACAGTGTTTAATAAAGAAAATTCATAATTAAAATTTAAAAATTCTCCTGTTTTTTTGACATCTATTCAGTAATTTATATACTTAATAGGTAGATTTATAGCCAGTCTCAAACATTTTTCTAATACTAAATAAACTTATTTGAAAATTACAAGTAAGAATTGAAACTTTGTAAACATAGACAATGCGCAATACGTTGAGTATTATCTCAAATCCCCGTTAATCTTGTCGAGTACCTGTTTGTAATCTCCCACATAACAATCGGCGCGCAGCGACTCTGTCAATGTATCTCTAGGTTTAGTGATCAATTAAACGCTATTTGTCTAGGAATTATCGGAGAACAGATAAAATACAAAAAGTTTTTTTTAAAGTGAAAACTTCTTTATAAAGAAGTTGGGCATTTTTGAGATGAGCAAAAAACCATTGAACTCGCGACACTGTCACCGTAACCGACACCTCTGTTGACAATTATAAAAGAACACAGTAATTTAAATAATAATGTAGAAAACGGCCAGTGATTTACAAAGGTTATTTTTGTAGTATAGTAGTTTATAATAATTAATAAAAAAAACATTCATTTAAAAGTATTTCCTGCACAATAAAATATTTCCTGACGATTCAAAAAATAAACACGTAATTGTCCCTAATAAACACATAATTTTCACTTCTGTCGCCACTCCCGGAGTGCCACTGTTTTTTTTTTTTTTTTTAATTTAAAGGTTCTCAGACAGGCTGACGGTCTACTTGGTGGTAGGTGGCTATAAAGTTGCCTATAACACAAGCAACGCCACAGTTGCTGCAAGTGTTCTGCATACTTTAGTAGGATTAACAATTGAGGATTAGGAAGGAATAGGATAATGAGCCTTGGTATACCTTTCTCACTCACCGAACCACAAAAGAACACATTTTGTTATTAATTTAATTTTCAAAATTTGCTCTGAAAAAAGAGCGTTATAGCACCTTCACCACTCGACCTTCAAGGGCTCTTCAATTTTGATAAACATTTGTTTGTTATTGATTCAGTGTAGATATGTATAAGGCTTTAGATTTTTTGAAAAATATGTAAAAATATTAATACATACACGAAGCTATTCGGATCTCTTTTCCTAAGTTTATAGACCGTTTTTTTTTTGTGTTTTGCAGCTATTACAGTAAGTTCTAATAATTCTAATCATAAATATATTTCACTACAGAAAAGGATTCAAAAATCATTGGAAATTTCTCAACATGCGGAAATAGAGTCGGAAATAGACACACGAGTCATTGGTAAACTTTATTTTAAACAGCACATTTATTAGCCTATTTAATTTTCATGTATTAACATATTTTTAATTTAAGATCTTCCCTTAAATTTAATTAATAAAAATTAAAATTTAATAAAAATTATAATATATTTATAACTTATACTTAATTCATGTTAATATTATTTTAACTTGTAATCCTAATATTTTTAAAAGAAAAAAGAAATTTAATTATGTTATAGTTTGCTTATAAATTCAGATATTCGCTAATGTCGTAATAAAATAACAAGCCCTGCCAAAAATAAACCGCCTAACGAAAAAATGACACGACTTAGTTAAGCGTTCGGAGATGCTCGGTCAACCAGAAGCAGGCCAATGTGTCGTTCACAGACAACCACGAGACGGTCCACTGAACAAAGTATGTATACCCAGTTTCATTACAAGTTCAGATCAATGAAAATAGGAGCTGGATACTAATTAGATTTGAAAGCTTCCCCTTTTATTTGTTTGTGTTGATCCCACGTCTTATATGAGTTAAATGAAATGTAAGTTGACTAGCTGGTGCTAGCGATTTCGTCCGCGTTGAAAACTTTAAAAAAAGCAATAAAACGCTTGACCTCGTGTTGCTATAACACTTTGGCCAGGCGTTAGTTTTTT
Source organism: Synanthedon myopaeformis (assembly GCA_944738685.1). NCBI lineage: Eukaryota > Metazoa > Arthropoda > Insecta > Lepidoptera > Sesiidae > Synanthedon > Synanthedon myopaeformis. The sequence continues at coordinate 525,732 of OX122914.1, forward strand.
ATTTTTTATTTATCCCTCTGGAATAGTCCTTTTTTCTGGATGAAAGGTACCCTATGTCCTTTCTGGTGTCCAAGACAACGTGTATGCAAAATTTCACGCTGATCGGTTCAGTAGTCTTTGCGTGAAAGAGTTACAAACATTCATACATCCAAACATACTTTCGTCCAAACATCAAATATATATATATAAGTACGGATTATTCAACGCGGCAAGCTTGTAAATTTTAATATTTTATTAAAATGAGTTCCAGCTCAAATTGAAGGAATGTTCAACATTGACTATACGAGACTATATTATTAATACTTACATTTACGTAATATTATTTTTTCTAATGAAAAAAATTATTTAAACATTAATTTCTTTTCTAGAAAAGGTTATGAACCCCTGAACACGCTTTATTCAGTTTTACCATACTACATAAAGTTTACTTGAAATCAAATATTGAACGAATTCCGAATGTAATGGCATTAAACCCGGGGCGGTGGTGTGAGAGGCAGTTTTAAACTAATCTCTCAACTTGAAACAATATGTAATTAATGGACATGTCTACACAAATAACTATATTACTTTTTTATTGTACAAAACGGATACTGTAATGTGATCAAGGAAAACTCGTAATTGTTAACTTTTTTAAAGCAGCCTCTTCTTGTCTAGTCAACGACAATCCGTACTAGTCCGTACTAATATTATAAATACGAAAGTATGTTTGGATGTATGAATGTTTGTAACTCTTTCACGCAAAAACTACTGAACCGATCACTATGAAATTTTGCATACACGTTGTCTGGGATACGAGAAAGGACATAGGGTACCTTTCATCGTTCAACGCGGACGAAGTCGCGGGCACCAGCTAGTTTTCTAAATTTCGACACTTTTGTATATAATCGTTTGTTGTACGCGTATTATTGTCATTATCGTTGAGGTAACAATGTAAGTAAATCGTTAAGGATATTAAGTATGGTATTAAATTTTATTAAGTTATCAAGGTTTTGCACGCGACTTCGTCCGCGCCCCGACGGCCGACGCAAAAACGAGGTGAAAGAAAGAAAGAAAGAAAGAAATTTATTCGCTGCACGAAGGACATTAACATTAAATAAAAAAACAGAAACAACAAAAACAAAATGACAGAAGAAAATTAATAAAAAACAGACAGGTAAGATGTGTGTGTCCTCACGGCAGTGAATCGGATACTGGCTCAGCATTGTGCCGAGGTGCTAAACAGGCTCAGCAGCCTACAGCGCTGATTTTCAGCCAGCACCGTGATGTTATAAGTTTGAGTTGTGTGTCTGTGTATAATATATGTGGAATCGTAGCTGTCAAGCGGATGGTGCAATTTTGATCCGTTTTTTTTTTTTTGTTTGAAAAGACGTGATCGGGATGGATCTTAGCTATAGTTTAATGAAGATCTGTTCGACGTTTGAAGACCATTAGCTCATTTCCTGGTTGGTGAAAGGAATTTTACTAACTTCCACATGTTTATAAAAGCCTAAGTAGTTGGAAATCGACCTCGTCTTGACCCCTGTTACTTGTCCGTTGCCAAACACTTAACACTAAGTGGCAACCTACGATAGACACCCTAAGGCTCGAGTTCACCAACAGACGGTTATTTTTAAACAGCTGTTTAAAATTTAAACAGCCGTTTAATAATATTTTATTATTCGAAATCGCTAAAATGCGGGTTAAACGCCCTAAACATCTGATTAACTTAATGATTAATTTGATGTTTAGGGCGTTTAACCCGCAGTTTAGCGATTTCGAACAACAAAATATTATTAAACGGCTGTTTAAATTTTAAACAGCTGTTTAAAAATAACCTTCTTTTGGTGAACTCGAGCCTTAAACTTCAAACCGATGCAATTTTACTTATGTTATAGTATAAAGTTTGAATTTCGTATAATTATGTTATTTGGTTAACAATTATAGATGTCTCCTCAGTTGCCGGACTGTTTTGACAGTTCTAACAGTTTACTAGGCAAAGTTAAAGACAAGCCAATGGTGTCAGAGTTGAGGCAATATATTTACAAGCGAATGCCAGTGAGACGTTGAGTTAGGTGTATTGCAATGTTCAACGTACATGAATTATCATGCCCAAAACATTATACTTAGCAAAATAAAATAATCGCTACATTTGGAACTAGGTGGTGCCTGCGACTTCGTGCACCTTGGAAAATGAAAAAATTATACACCTGTGAAGTATTATAGAGCCCGAAATCTTTATCGCTGTGATGACGGTGGCGCACAATGTTTTATATTTTTTATAATCCAAAAAAAATTTCGGGTAAAAAGTATAGATAATGTTAATCCAGGTAATGAACTATTTGTGTGCCAAATTTCATTCTAATTCGATGAGACGATTTTGCGTTAAAGAGTAACAAACATCCATAATTTTCGCATTTATAATATTAGTAACATACACGATGGACGTGCCGATGTATATTGTTTAAAGTTTCAAACTAATCATTCGGATTTTGGCTACTCCAATGTGTTACCTTTGAATAGCGTTAGAGACCTCGGCGACCGGAGACCTTGATTAAGCATTCGTGTTTCATTACATTCTGTAATTAAACTTAACTTGTATGTACGCTTAAATTAGTATTTCAATTGCGTTAAGTAATTAAGTTTATCTTACCTAAAGTGTGTGCAATTATTTCGAAAGAAAGGGACACACTTCTTGTCATTGTCAAGTGAACGCTGCATATGAATTGAATTTACTCAACAACTTATTCAATAAAAAAAGAAATTCTCTTGCATTATACTGCGAATAATTGATCTGCTTTTTTGAATTTACAATGATTGCATTGCAAAATGTGTTTACCGATTTCGGATTACTGTAACTAAATGAGCTTGCCGGTTTAAAGATTCAGAATATAGTCTTGCTTGTCATCAGCCCAATTCGAATTTATTTTATACCTACTACTCCTATAAAATAAATTAGAATTGAATGGTAATGAAACCTTCAAGGGTAGTGTCATTTCAAATGATAATCTAGTAGCAATAATGATATCGAATAACGGTAACTCACCGTCCCTTTACCGAGTCCATGTCGTCGTCCGCTGCGCCGTTTGGTTGCAACTGCATGCCGCCTTGCGCCCACGTCACCGTTAGCCAATCTGAAACACAGCCAGAAAACACATTTAGGATAAAGATAGGTATTTCAAATGGCTGGAAACCTACGTTATGCAATCATTAAAACGGGTCGTCCGTCTCGCGGTAGTAAGCACTCAATATAAGCTCCGCAAACTGCTAATGTACCTGGACGCCATTTTGGTGACGTAATCTCTTAACACACTAAGGCTCGAGTTCACCAACAGACGGTTAGTTTTAAATAGCTGTTTAAAATTTAAACAGCCGTTTAATAATATTTTGTTGATCACCATCGCTAAAATGCGGGTTAAACGTCCTAAATATCAGATTAGTCATTAAGTTAATCAGATGTTTAGGGCGTGTAACCCTTATTTTGTTGATCAACATCGCTAAACTGCAGTTTAAACGCCCTAAACATCTGATTAACTTAATGACTAATCTGATATTTAGGGCGTTTAACCCGCATTTTAGCGATGGTGATCAACAAAATATTATTAAACGGCTGTTTAAATTTTAAACAGCTGTTTAAAACTAACCGTCTGTTGGTGAACTCGAGCCTAAGTAGGTACCGTTAGCAACATTGGCCGCCGAGTTTTAAGTCGGAGTTGACGTCACGTGGATGTTAATATGACAAGCTTTCGGCGCATTAGCAGTTTGCGGGGATTATAATATAAATAATATAAATATCTTCACACATTCCACACAGCACCATCTAGTTCCACAGTAAGCAACTAATGCTTGTATTATGGATACCAGACAGTTGATATACTACATAGATACCTTTTTTTTTATAAATACATACATATTATAAATACAAAACATCCATGACTCAGGTACAAAGGTAAAATGTTAACACATAAACATTTGCCCCTAGCGGGATTCGAACCAGCGACCGTTTGGTTAACAGCTAAGGTTACTAGCCATTAGACCGAACGTGTCTTCGATAATATACTTAATTATTTTAAATTGTAATTTAATACAATAAAATTGACAAATATATTGAGCAAAAAATATATTTTTACAAAGCTTATTTATAAGGTTTGATAAATAGAAAAGAAAAATTATGAATTTACAAAAAAAAAGTTAACTTCCAGAAAAGTTAATTAGTAAAATATTTATTACATTTATTATTTACATAAAAAAAGTTACTAGTGGTCTTTAAATGAGTATGTGTGTGTATGGTTCTGTTTAGTAAAAAATCCGGAGGCATATAATCGCTAGTTAATAATCTTACAACGTTTATCCTGAGCGAAATATTTTCATACTATAAAATATTTTATAAATATCGAAATATTTAATGTGAAGGCAAATTATACATAAAAGATTTTTTATTTATTAATGCTTTTAACTGTACCGTAGAATAAAGTCGATGCGCGATATACGAATTCAATAGGCTGACAACAAAGCTGTTTCTGGCATCCCTTGTTAAGAAATTTGAGTTACAGCCGCAGTTCATAGAGGAGCTTTCGACTTCTTTCAAACCGAACTGTTCCGATCTAATCCGGGGCTCTTCACAATTTGGTCCGGGATGCTATTTAACAATCGAACAATATGAGCCAGGGTTTTGAGTGTTGTGTTAATTAGAGCTTTTATTATCTTATTGTATGTTTAATGTTTAAAAGATGTGTTCCAGTGTATCACATGTAACGGCGTTTGTTTAAAGAGCAAAATATAAGCTATATCAATAAAATTTGCAAACTTTAAAAATGTTATATTTATGGAAAAAGCATGAAAAAGCATCCAAGCAGTAAGAGATTTCAGAGAGTTAATTTTGGAATTTTTTTTTAGGATTATTAATTTTTGCTCACAACCACAATACAGTTTCAGTTTTTTTTTGTATACAAAATTAAAGTCTTAAACATTTTATAAGTTGAAAATAAAAAAGCAATATATTTCTAACTTTTAGGTTAGGTTACATTTTAGGTGATTTAATGTCGACATCAAATTTGTTAAGTAATATGAATTTTTTTAATGGGGAATGTTTTCAGTCGTATTTCTAGTCTTCCTATATTAAAAAAAAAAATCCATGACAAAATACGAAATGGAACAATGCGCAAAAAGTAATAATAACTGGTGTTATACGTTTGTCATCAGCAGCATCTCCCAAAAGCTTGTCAAGCGCTTTTGTTGTCAGCAAAACACGCGAATATACGAAAATGTATGGAGCATCAAATTATCACTAAAGTAGATGACAGTTTGGCTTAAAAAAATAAAATTATTTTATTTGATTTTATATATATGAAAAATAAATTGAATCCAAACCAAATAGAGAAATTGTAACATTTAGAACATTCATTCAAAAAAAAGTTATTCCGACTATCAAAGTACAAAGCGTATGAAAATCGCGTGTACTGTAATTGCGGGTACAGTTAGTTTATTATTTGTTATATTATATATTATACTAGCAATTTTTTTTCCGTAAAAACCTTCCCTGATTATCTCTCTATGCAATGGTGAAAATCGCATTAAAATCGGTGCAATAGTTTTTGAGTTTATCGTAAACAGACAGACAGACAGACAGACGCGACGGAGGACTTTGTTTTAAAATATATAGTGATTTGTTACTTCGATACTCTTATATTAATTAATACAATAAGGCAAATCGTTAAAAGGTATTATCTTCAAAGTCATTCTTATCGCTATTATAATCTCAACTCATATTATCTGTCAGAATAAATTAATTTTCCAATAAGATTCGTTCACTCTCTCTCTCTCTCGCTTTTCTTTTGAATCTTCAGTATATTAAGAATTCATATTTTTCATTGTATTTTTATTCCAAGGAAGCTTGACGATCCACTAAATATTATTAGTGGATTATGTTAGGGATACGAGAAAGGTTTGCCTTTTTTTTTAACGTTGGAAAATCCACTTAGATACCCGGCAGTGTAAGGGTTATGCCGGATTCGTACCGGCTCAAATCCAACGACTTGATGGGCGGGGTCAATTGGACGTTGACACGACGTCGGTGCCCCGCCACGGCTATCGAGCGCGGGTACACCTGTGCTCCCTGTCAGAACCTTGGCGTACCCGAAAGTTGAAGGTACGCCGGCCAGGCCAAGGGGACCTTACGACGGGCGGCAGTCTCCCCCAAGACCACCTACTTATGTGTATATACTCTGGTATATACATGTAAGTAGGTTTTTTTTTAGGTTAAAAGATGTTGGCATGTTGAGTGAATAAGGCTCGAGTTCACCAACAGACGATTATTTTTAAACAGCTGTTTAAAATTTAAACAGCCGTTCAATAATATTAACTTAATGATTAATCTGATGTTTAGGGCGTTTAACCTGCATTTTAACGATTGTGAACAACAAAATATTATTAAACGGCTGTTTAAATTTTAAACAGCTGTTTAAAAATAACCGTCTGTTGGTGAACTCGAGCCTAAGAGATGCCAAAGCCCAATCTCTTATCCCGCGTTTATTCCTTATACTTTATCCTATTAACGTGGGCAATACATTTGAAATTATTGTGGCGTTTTTTTGTTTGTATAAATAGGCGTAGGTGATCACCTACTGCCAATTAAATGATTTATGCAGGTAATTCAAACGGCCATGTTCAATTTAAACCAATTCAGACAGTTATATTATCCAAAATATTTTATTAAGAAACAGTCAATTAGATTTTATAAATCGTCTTTATACTGTTATGAAATTTACTTATATCATTCATAAACTATATAGTAATTTATTTAACACGAATCAATTTATCAATTAATTACTAAATTACAATTCATAAGTAGATCCTAAATTACTTTTATTAATCAAAGTTTACTAAGTAGGTGTTACAAAACTAAGCAATAAATAAAAAAGTTAACAAATTTTTAACGATGACATTAATTGATGACATTTTAACTTACTAAGTGATTTTCTTTTGAGAAATTATAACCTATAACTTGTGCAGTAACATATCATTACATCCAAAGTGGCATTGCCAAAGTTTCAAGTATGTATTTCTACGAAATGTATAAATAATCTGGATTTGTGGGGACATGATCCGAAGTGTGTGTGCCTCAATGTCTGACCCAACTCAAACACCGTCCACCTAACCAACTCTAAGCGAGTTTTACATAATGTTAGTCACATCAAAACGAATATGCAAAGAATTTCAAAAAAAAAACACCACTTCATATTTTATAGTATACAGTTAAATGTAAACGATTGTACATTACTACATAGTCATGAGATAATGGTTTTTTTTAATTAAATTGGTTTAGATTTAGATATCAATCAACTATTTGAAAAATAATTCCGAAATTTAAACACAAGAAATTTATTATACAAATTTATTGGATTATTTGTATTTTATTTAACGACAACAGCCTTATAATTTCCCAAATGATAAGGTTTTCTTTTATTTAGGGCCTCTTTCACGATGTGTCAAGTAGGCTAACCGCCATTTAAAGTCACCGGTAAACGGGAACAAAATATACTTACAACAAAATAAAACGCATAAAAAACTATAAATTAGTTTGTACCAAGCAACAATAGTTTAATATAACGTCGGATAAGAAGCGGATATATTAATCTTAAGCGTCGAGATCGCTACTGTGGACATATTATACCTGTTGGGGACGAGTTCAAAACGCTCGAATAATTGGAGTTAAATCATTCAATTAACTAGACAGGTGCCTTTTTGGAAACATTTGGATCATATATGGTCGAGAATTATTAACGACTAGCTAGTGCTCGCGACTTCGGCAGCGTTGAAAATTTAAAAAAAAACGCAATGTAACGCTGTTGCTATAACACTTTGGCCAGGAGTTAGTTTTTTATTTTTTATTTATCCCTCGAGAATAGTCATTTTTTTCTGGATGAATGGTACCCTATGTCCTTTCTGGTGTCTCAGACAACGTGTATGCGAAATTTCATTGTGATCGGTTCAGTAGTTTTTGCGTGAAAGAGTTACAAACATCCATACATCAAAACATACTTTCGCATTTATAATATTAAGTATAGATAGATTAGTAAATAGATATTATTAACGATATATCTAATAATAATAATAATAATAATAAATAAGCGTTAAAAATGATATAGTTTGACATTCTCAAGTCTGTACTTGAACATTTGTAGAAATGATAATATTTGTCTATAATTTAGCAAGAAAATTCTATTAGTCTATTAGTCTTTCCATTCATTTAAACGGCAATTAAGAACATCGTGAAAACTGCACAATTGTTATTCACACAGAACAGTATAGGCTAAAATAAATAATAGGTAAAATAGAACCAGGATAACGCGGATGCACTCGAGTTAATTAGCCGAGTTAACTCGAGTTAAAAGCGAGTTATTGTCTAATAACTCGCTTTTGCCCATCAGTGGATCAGACCCACATAAGACTTAATGTGTAAAATACATAAGAACAAATAAAACAGCTTTTCTCAGTAAGCAAATATCGCAAAAATATATTTGAATTCACATTTGACTGAAACGCCCCGAAAGTTACGAAGTCGAGTGAAAATTTTAAGTTAGCACAAAATGCATCTCTCGATCGGTATTGAACACTTCTTTCAACATACTAAACTTAAAATAAAATTTAAAAAGTTATTTAAGTTAAATTTACAATTGAAAATAAATATAACTTAACCGACGAGGGAACTTTGGTATATGTAACAAACTAGTTTGGACATTAAGCCATACACTATACATTCCATACATAACAGCACGTGTGCTGTTGTGTTTCAGTACTGAACAAAGAGGTAGTGCAGTGCAAGGTATACATTAATAAAATCGTAAACGAGCCGAGTTGTATATTAAATATTTTTCAAAAAAAAAAAAAAAAAATATACACGTTGTATATATACTTAAGTCAAAAAAAATAGTTTTTATAATTTTTATATGTTTGTCTGTGGGTTTGTGCACGCAAATATCAAAAACGGTTCAACCGATTTGAATGCGGTTTTCACTTATTTATGATAATATGCTATAGGATCCTTTTTACTTTTTTAAAAATGTTAGGTTCCTGTGAGATTTTTTAAAAAAAAAAAAAAAAACGAACTACACCGCGTACGAAGTTACGGCCACCATGTTATGGTATATAATTTCTTATTTAAAATGTGTAACATTAAAATGACCTAGTTACTATTGGAATGGCATAGAAAAACTCGTGCATTTAGGTCCTTCTAGTGACTGCTTGTGTCTACAATCGAATGGTAACCAATTACCATCAATATTCATGGTCTGTATTACTCACTGACATTCTCATGACTTTGAGATGAGATACAATGTATAAATTAAATACTCTAGCACTTATCACATTATTGGTTTTAGTTTCGTACACATCAATCTAGGCCTTAGCCTAGATAGCATAGATGAATTTATGAATTTTTTACAAGGTCCTATTAACTTTTTGATATAATTTTAAGCTTTATTTAGTAGTTTTTTTTATATTAAAATCTTAAGCTACTTTCTGTAAACATGTTTTACCTATTATAAGTTTTTGTTCATGTGTGAAAGACGTATATTACGAGAGATTAACACAAAGATCGCTACCTCCAATAAATTGTACCACAAGCCCACACGTTGAAAGGTTTAAGCGTTACATAACCGTCACTTTATACCCTGCTTGGTCCGCCTATTTTCAATTTAATCTGGCTCACACATTTATTTATAATAATGGTCTACGGACAGGCTGATGTCCATTCCACGGTAGAAGGTTGTTGCCTATAAACTCAACACCAACAAACAACTCAGGATTCAAATACATTTTTGAGATGAGACAAAACCATTGAACTGATTAACTTAATGATTAATCTGATGTTTAGAGCGTTTAACCCGCAGTTTAGCGATAGTGAACAACAAAATATTATTAAACGGCTGTTTAAATTTTAAACAGCTGTTTAAAAATAATCGTCTGTTGGTGAACTCGAGCCTTAGAAAAAAAAAAAAATGTTAAATGTACAATTAGCTGTTTGTATAAAGTTCAAAATATTAATTTAATGGTAAGTTGTCTCAAAATCTATTCCGCTTGGAATATAACCGATTCGAACCCGATTAATAATGATCTATTGAGAGGTAAGACAAGACATCTCTCCCTGTACTTTGGCAATTAAATCGAGCTTCGAAAGCTCGCTTAGAATATAAATTACGGTGTGCATTGTTTGAATTATTCATTACATTGTACACTTTGAGGTTATTTACTTGATCTTTTATTTTGTGAGAAGGGTGACTGACTGTCCATTTGACGGTAGGTGGCTACCGTCGCCTAATAACACAAGCAAAGCCATAGGTGCTTGCAAGTAAGCTGATTAGAATGAGTTTTCTTCGCACGGGTATTTAACAAATTATTCGATTCCGCACACGACCGCTGCGTAGGGAGCCTGCGCTGCACTTTATTATGGTGCCGCGAATTTTTGTCTAATACTTACATTTTTAAACTTGTAATATCTTTCGAATGGAATATACGAATTGAATAATTCAAAAAGTTATATAAAGATATTGAAGCAGTCTTGAATATGAAGTAATTTATTTTGATTAGGATTAATACCAAGATACAAATAAAGAGCCTTTTCTAGCGGCGGCATTTTAATTAAAATTTTAAAATAAAAGAACACTTATTGTGGTATAATTATAATAGTTAGACATATGCTGTCGCTACACTTTTTTTAGATAATGATGTGTTCTGCAAAGTCGTAGTACATTGTTTTGTTCTATCATTAATAGTTTTCGTAGCGCACGCGATGTAAGGAATATTTTAGGTCATTTTTTACACCTTGGGTTACATTATTGGAGTTTTAGTAAGAATCCCTAATTATTTTGAAAATATAATACAACCTATGTTCATCGCTGATAATGTAGCTTCCCAACAATGAAAGAATTTTTCAAATCGGTTCAGTAGTTTCGGAGTCTATTCAATGCAAACAAACAAACAAACAAATCTTTCCTCTTTACAATATTATTATTAGTATAGATTAATTTAATATTACAAAAACTATTTTCAGAGCATACAGAACAGAAAGCAATAGAGGCTTTTCAAATAAATCTTTCTTTATTTGTCAAGAAAGTTCTAAGTCCTACTTAAAAGCTTGATATGACCGCATTGACCGTCTCACGGACCGATCGCGGTACGTTGTCGTCTGATAAAAAGATTTTTTTATATATATATATTAGATACTTTCCCATGAGAAAAGTTAAAGATCTCCATATAAAAGGAATACGTGACTGAATTACTGTAACATTTTGGGACTGCCTTATACATATAGTTAAAAATAGGATAGCCCTTCAGGCGGCAGTAACCAACCCCTTACTTAAGACCATTGTTAAATAACAGCATATGTGTTTCCGTGAGTTACGGACACCAGAGCCCTCATTTCTCTAATCCCTTATACTACTAATATTAGTAGCGTTAATGTTAATAAAAGCGACCGTAGCACCTACCTGTCAAACCTTTAATCGGACAGTCATCCTACCTGTCAAACCTTTAATCGGACAGTCATCTTACCTGTCAAACCTTTACGGACAGTCATCCTACCTGTCAAACCTTTAATCGTTTCCAAGTGAAATGTAATAATAATAATAATAATAATAATAATAATTTATTTCCAAACAATTAAAATACACTGGACACAAGTTATCGTTGACCCCCACACTAAGCTATGCTTGTATCGTGGGAGTCTACTGCAAATACATAAGCATATACATATTAATTAATCTACATATATCTGATATACCATAATTTATAATAAATACAGATCAACATATTTTAATATAATAAAAGGATAGACAATTGCACACTACAGCTACGCCGGCACAGCCTCAAAATATCTACACTAATAGGGCGAGCGGAGAATGGCCTCGGTGTCGGCATATGACAAATTTAGGAGCCAGCCTCTAACAATAAAAGAGACCCTCCTGCAGTTCAGACTCCCAACATCGCAAAGACGAATAACCCTATTATAGACCAACGGATGTAGGACTCGGCCAAATCGCCTCCCGAAACTGGAAGCCACCAGAGGGATAGGAATTTTGAAATGCCTTTTGGAAAGCAATGACTCATAGGCGCCGCTCGAGATGGTCAGGCGGTGAGCGGAGAGTACAGCCTTCAAGATAAAAAGTTGGCGCACTGTGAGAACCTTGCAATCACTGTAGAGGGACGTTGTGGGGTATCGAAAAGGTTGTGGGGTATCACTCTAATCGGACAGTCATCCTACCTGTCAAACCTTTAATCGGACTGTCATCCTACCTGTCAAACCTCTAGTCGGACAGTCATCCTACCTGTCAAACCTTTAATCGGACAGTCATCCTACCTGTCAAACCTTTAATCGGACAGTCATCCTACCTGTCAAACCTTTAATCGGACAGTCATCCTACCTGTCAAACCTTTACGGACAGTCATCCTACCTGTCAAACCTTTAATCGTTTCCAAGTGAAATGTTCCAATAAATTTCCCATTTTACATTCATTTAAAAGTGAAGACAAGTATTGTTTCGCCATCTCACCGTCACCTCTGAGAGTAGAAAAAGTTTGTTTCACTCTAATGGCGAGATCGAAATGTGTTTGCGAAGATAAAACGCAAAGGAATTGTTATTTGTCGAACACTACAAAGTATTGTCCATAGGGTGAAGCGAAAGGAATGGAAACTGTGTTTGTTCTAACAAAAAATAACATTCATTTCCGTTGAATGGGAAAACAAACTCACAAGAAACCTCGCTTTACTATTACTAGCAGATCCCTAACACTTTGTACGCGCTGTAAAACGAAAATATTTACCTACTCCTGAGAAAATATTTAAGTAATATAACTCCTGATCCCTAACTCTGTTAATTTTAATTTTAGCAAAAAAAATTTTTGAAACTTTTTTTGTTACTCTTACCATTTTTGTATAATTTGAATAATTTTTTTTCCATCCCCTTCTACAAGTTGTATTCGAAAATTTCTTTCACCCATCGATATTACATAATACTTATTCTAGAAACTTATATCAAAAATTCCCCTAGAGATCTCAAATTTTAATTTGAAATTAAATTTCCTGGACTATTAGGTGCTACGTGTTCACTTAGTTCGACCTTAGTAGAATAAATCTCACAGTTTTGTAACCTTTTTGTAAGGGAGTGGTTACTGCCGCCAAATGAGCTGCCAAAATTACTGCGAACGCAGTGTACCCTGACACTACTTTTCAGGTCCAGAGCAGTGCCAACTTTGAAAAGTTCATTTCCAAAGTTGACCCTGCCGGGAATCGAACCCGGGAATCCTGGTACAGAAAGTTTAGGCAAGCACCGTAACCATTCATCCAACAGGCTCGTCAAATAAATATAACCTAACTAAATACTTTTAGTCAAATAAAATAGTTATAAATTACGCATTTAATATTAATTAAATTAAAGGCCTCTTTCAAGAACTACAAGTAAAGTGTTGATTAGTTACTTTTAGAAATAATTTTATGTTTTATTAAATTATGCACTCGGTTTACTGTTCTTTTTAATGTTTGGGACTTTTAACGTATAAACAAAGGTATATCATCTTCATTCCCGGTTACCGGTGACTTTAAATGGCGGTTAGTCTACTTGACACTTTACTCAGAGACGGTGAAAGAGGCCCTAAGTGTAACTTTAAAGTAACGTAATTGTTTCAATTTGCTTACTAATTTATTAGCGTGATAAGTCGTAAACATTCACAACTTAGTTGTGCATAGTTTAATGTTATAGTGCTTGATAATATGCCACTAATAATGTCTTAAGATAATTATCACTTACCTTCAAAGAATGTAATTTATGATTGTATAAATTTAAGTAATAAGTTTTTTTATATGTTGAGTTTGACAGACAGGCTGGCGGTCCACTTGATGGTAAGTGGCTAGGCTACCGTCGCATATAACACAAGCAACGCCACACGTGTTATAACAGCGTTACCGACTCTAGTATAATAGAATAAGAATAACGGATTATAACGAATAGGATAGAACTAGGCTCTATCTCCAGTAATAGAATTTATTGAATTATTGCATACTAGCTGGTGCTCGCGACTTCGTCCGCGTTGTAATTAAAAAAAAGCAATATAACACTTGACCTCGTGTTGCTATAACACTTTGGCCAGGAGTTAGTTTTTTATTTTTTATTTATCCCTCGGGAATAGTCCTTTTTTTCTGGATGAAAGGTACCCTATGTCCTTTCTGGTGTCCCAGACAAAGTGTATGCAAAATTTCACGGTGATCGGTTCAGTAGTTTATGCTTGAAAGAGTTACAAACATCCATACATCCAAACATACTTTCGCATTTATAATATTAGTAAAAGATTATACTATTAAACATTTAAGGGATTTTTTTTTTATCTTGAACGGTGACTGACACTTGACTTGAAAGCAGGTGTCTGGTGATGTCATAACTCTAAAAAATACCGGTTTGATGTAAGTGCTGATAAACCTAGACAGGATAAAAAACACACATCGAATCACAACTGCATACGTGCTGTTATTTAACTGTAGTCTTCTGTAAGAGTGTGGTTACTGTAGCCAGACGGGCTGCCCAAATGACCGCGAAACACAGTATCTACTGAATGTTTTGTTATTAGATCTTAACGTAATCTTTTATTAACTATATTAGAATATTTCAAGATAAAAGTATTAATTTTCACATGTCAAACATATATAAGACAATATATTGTATACTTAGATCTAGAAGCTTCTAAAGTTAGATCTAAAAGCTATGTCGAAACTAAATTTAGGCTTGTTGGCTAACTTTCAAAAGATCTTTGACTACTTCAATGGGCACGTCAAATATAAACTGAATATGACGTACAAAGTATGCGTGATGTATTTGTATCGTGTGGATAAAATAGCTACGTACAAATATTTGGTGGCGTTTATCCTATTAAGGCCCGATTTCACCAACAGACGGTTATTTTTAAACAGCTCTTTAAAATTTAAACAGCCGGTTAATAATATTTTGTTGATCACCTTCGCTAACCCGCAGGTTAAGCGCCCTAAACATCAGATTAATCATTAAGTTAATCAGATGTTTAGGGCGTTTAACCCGCATTTTAGCGATGGTGATCAACAAAATATTATTAAACGGCTGTTTAAATTTTAAAGAGCTGTTTAAAAATAACCGTCTGTTGGTGAACTCGAGCCTTAATGATTAATCTGATGTTTAGGGCGTTTAACCCGCAGTTTAGCGATGGTGATCAACAAAATATTATTAAACGGCTGTTTAAATTTTAAAGAGCTGTTTAAAAATAACCGTCTGTTGGTGAACTCGAGCTTTAATGTTGTAAGTAACGCCGAGTACAATAACACAAAGGTTTCGGCGTATACGCGTATGTAGGCTATGTGTAGCGCGTTGGGATATTAACATTAATTAGTTAAAGAGATCTCTCTAGCTGCGAGACAAAAAGGTATTGTTATGTCGTCATAATTTATTGTTATAATTTTCTGTCCAAATCTTACTAAGTGTTACCTTTAAAAATATATTTTGTTAGTTTAATAAGAACTCAAGCTTTAGATTGTCTGAAGCAGTTAATACCTTTTAATAAATAAGAAAATATTTAGTGCTCTTGTTTTTAAATTTATTCTAATATAACCTCTTTTATATCTTGAGATGTAATTTATCCCTTGAAAGCCCGAACTTTGAAACAATCTCCCTCCTGAGGTGTTACCGCCCATTTATATTACAATATGAATTTTTTAAAGTTAGATATCAAATTTTACAGCATCCCTTGAACGGATGCAATTTTTTCTGCAAATTATGTACAAAAACCCTTCTTGCTTATCGGTCTTTCTACTAGTCGAAACCATATCAAAATCAATTAGGTCGTTTAGAAAAAAATTGCGTAGGAACAGACTGAACGAAGATCGATTTTATTTTACAATATGTATAGATGTCACTTGCAGCACCTACGGTGTTGCTTGTGTTATAGGCTATGGTAGCCACCTACCATGAAATGAGTGAACGTCAGCCTGTCTGTCGACATTAACATTAAAAAAAATATATTTGTAACATTAAAAAAATCTTTTTGTAAGGATTTCTCATTGCTGCTACACATACTCCCGAAGACAGTAAGCCCTGCCACTTAGGAACTCCTTAATTACAACAGTTTCCATCAGTGTTAAGCCAAACTCAAACACGTAACTCAAGTGTGGTTGAATAAAGTAGTTTAAGTAGTCGGAACAAATGTTTGTGGAACTGAAATGGGTCCGTTATGCGGTCTCTACTTGGGCATACATATATGTTTTAGGATTCCTCACTCAACTTTATGCAGAGGTCAAATACTATAAATGGAATTGTTGTCATCCATCACATGTTGTGGTGCTTAGAAATACAAATACAGTTCATACGGTGCTGAAATATTGCAAAGTTGTGGAAATTTGTTTAACCCTTAAATGACTATTCTGCCTAATTATTTTTATACTTTTAAGGCCTTATCCTTTATTCTACTAAGACAGGTAGTAGGTTCTACGATAGCCATAAACCAGCGGCCATCGAGGGGCCTGTCAGCGTGCCTGTTGGACTTTACAAGAGAAATTTCTGCAGTGATTGCCCATTTATGCATGAATTTGCACACATGAATTATGTAAAAATGTATAGCCGTTTTATCGATAGGTCAATAGAAATAAAAAATCCATTGAACAAATCCGCTAAAAGCCACCCCCGAAACAGATGTTCACGGTCCGTCGAATCCCAATATTTGACTACTAAAATGCCTCTTAATGGCTTTTGAGAGCCTCATCGACGCCTATAATATGTTAGAAAAGTCTCTCACCGTTCTATCCATGCAAATCTATTATTGTTCAAAATGGATCAGGCACTTATAAGAACGGTTAAACCTAAATTCCACGATATATAGGACATAATACATTCGACTGTTTTCGAGGCAGGATTTTTGAAGGTCAGATATATAAATAATATAAATAAATATAAATATCTTCACACATTCCACACATCACCATCTAGTTCCACAGTAAGCAACTAATGCTTGTATTATGGTTACTAGACAGTTGATATACTACATAGATTACTTTTTTTTGTAAATATATACATATTATAAATACAAAACAGGTACAAAGGTAAAATGTTAACACATAAACATTTGCCCCTAGCGGGATTCGAACCCGCGACCGTTTGGTTAACAGCTATGGTTACTAGCCACTAGACCAAACGTGTCGTCAGTTCTGAATATTATCAATTAGGTAAAAATAATTTTGCTAAAAAGAAGCTTAGCAGTTTTTTTAAATATGCATACTATACTAGTTACTAGACGCAATTCTCCCGCAATTCAATTAGGTATTAGAATTACTTAAGTACCTATTTATAAATAATAAAAAAGAACACTTATTTTATATACAGACAAACAGACAAACGCTTATTATGTACAGATAAACATTTAGTAAAAAATAGTTATTTTGGCATTCAAAAACAGACACTTCAATTTTAGTTATTATCTAGCCGTAGCATGCGACTTCGCCCGCGTAACTTTTTAAAATATTGTTACTCGCTGAAAATGTACGAGTACATAGCTTTCTATAGATGAAATAATTTTCAAAATCGGTCCAGACAAACATACAATATTTCTCTTATTTATAATATAGTAAGTACAGATAATATATCTTCAAATACAATAAAATAAAAAATAATTTTCGAATCGGTTGAACTACTTGAAGGCTTGAAAACTCAAATTTTTTTTTTTTTTTTTTTTTTTTTTCAAAAAATGTTTAAAAAAGACGACAGTAACAAATACAATAATTGCATGCGTTTTTGTCAGTGACATAGTTTATTATGTTACACTCGTAGGATAGGACTTGTTTCGCGATATTATTTTTCGAAAAACTTTCCTTTTGTGAGACGTATGAATGTGCATTCGCCTGAAATTGGGTATACAACATTTTACAACATTCTTGCTGTATTTAAGGGTTTAAATGTTCACAGTTTTGTAACTGTTTCCATTTATATATTTATTAGGGACTTTGCAAACAAAAGTTCTATTACAGTGAAGTCAAAAGCTATAAAAACTAATGCATATTCCTCCAAAACAAAACAGAGTCCAAGTAATAGAATGAAAAATAAAATTCTTAATCCAAAAAGTAATCAAATGATCTACTTACTTAAATTTAACTAATGAAATAAATATTTCAAAGTTACATAATTAAATTAACTGTTTAGTTGTGTTGTTTATTAGAGCTTATCATAATATTTCATAACAGCGTATTTATGTAATAAAATTTTAAATTTTATATTAAAGAAATTAAATTAATTTAATAGGCCTAAAGCTAAAGTGGAAAGTTTGTACAAAAATATTTGATCTTTTTCGATCCGACGAGTACAAAAGGTTGAAATATTTGATGAAGGCGCTAATCATTTTGTGAAAAATTTGAAATTATAAAAATTTTATGAATGTTTTTTAAATACACACAAAACTCGCGTTTCTCAGTCATTTGGGAAACCCATCTGGACCACAGTGACATAACAGCATGTGTGCTGTTGTGTTTCGATGATATCCTTAATCCTTAATCCTTATAGATAATAAATAAATAAATAAATAAATATTTACACACATTCCACACAGCACCATCTAGTTCCACAGTAAGCAACTAATGCTTGTATTATGGATACCAGACAGTTGATATATTTGATACAGTTGATTACTTTTTTTTGTAAATACATACATATTATAAATAAAAAACATCCATGACACAGGTACAAAGGTAAAATGTTAACACATAAACATTTGCCCCTAGCGGGATTCGAACCCACGACCGTTTGGTTAACAGCTAAGGTCACTAGCCACTAGACCAAACGTGTCTTATATATGGCAACGCACTTGTAGTATCTGTGACGTTGTTCGTTTCATAGACTACTGTCAGCCTGTCTGATGAACTTAACATAAATAAATCTTCAGCCGTAATAATATGTTTATGAAATTGTCCATGGTGAACGTTTTCATGTTTGGAATTTATTGAAACCAAAAAGAAATAAATATACTTCCGCAAAAAAAATCAAAGACCCAAAATCGCCTCTGATGGAGGCCGCCCTAATAAACAAGATTTTACAAACGCTATTTATTCGGCGACAGAGCAGAGCCGCGAAAAATTTTCCACAAACACAATAAGGAAAATGGGAAATCATAACGAAACCAAGAGGCTATGTTTCGCTTTGATGTAATCATTTCCAAATACTTTCTTTCTTAACTTATAATAAAATTAATAAAAGCGTATCAGTGAAATTATTTTAACTCTGCAAATGAAAATTTATTCGTCCATAGACAAGTAATGAATATTATACTTTATTAATCCAATATTTTCATCTGAAGCTCGCTTCAAAGAGATCGCTTCTGCTGAACAAGATATTTCAATTAACTAATAGCTCTAGTAATAACGAATTTGATCTCCTTAAAATTTTTAGGCAATTTAACGTTGCTATATTTTCTATACATACATTTTATTTTATTTTTTTTTATAAAAGGGGTTTGCTCTTGACCAACAACCAACTGCGTAGCAAGGATGAGGCCTAAGATGGAGCGAACCTCATTCTCAACCCAGAAGATGCCTATTCACTCCAACTTTGAAAAGGTTTGGGTTATAATATGAGCTCAGGAGTTATAAACGTTGGCAGTGCGCATTATAAAAGATGTTTTAAAGCGCTTGGTCCGAAATAGAGGGATATCGACAAGATGAGGATGATAACCATTTGTACGTCTGTATGTCCGATGGAAGAAAGGGGAAGGCGGTATGAGTTCATGCAGCTCCTGAGCATACTCTCCGAAGTACGTCTTAAAATAAAAGACACATAACCTTGCAATTTTACGTCTATGTGCCAGGCTCTACATCTTAGTTTTTAAAAACGTACTACCGCCCATACAAACATATTTGTAAAATAAAGTCGCTGTCGACCACCGAATGAATTATGATACTGCTTTTCTCGAATGGAAAATGCGATAGACCAGGAAAGTTTGTACATATATTTTGATATGTAAAAATAAATTACATCACTGAAATCTGGGAACGGGTCGCCAATATAGCCGATGGAATTGGTATTTTTAATGAAATACCTAAACATACGCGTACGTGCGGTACCTTGAATAAAAAATTCCTTAAAAAAAACTCGCTAGCGATACAAATGTCAAAAGCTATAAACGTTGAAATTGTCAAAGAGCGTGAAACCGTCTTTGGAGACGAGCGATAAGCGGATTACAGGATTTTATCGCGTTACAACGTTCAAGCGACTCCTGTCTACTTATGGTAAATTTAATTAGGCATTATTTGTTTAACTACACGTTCTACGGAAATGTATAAATAAATGAACGTCTAATAAATATTCAACAATATTTTCTCCAGGGTTACCTTATTTGAAAAACATTCCTAACAACAATTTACTGTGAATTCCGAGATTAATCAGAGTCTCTACACCCCTTTACAGGGTTTAATATCATTTCTATATAACATAATAAGTTTATTAGTGTATAAACATAAATCTATTTACTCAATATTTAGTTATACGTAAGTTAGGATTCAATATTTCAATTTTACGTATCACAGACTTCGACTCAATACTTCGAGTGTTTTCGGTGAATGTGTATACTATGTTAGAGTCCTTATTCCTTATTCTTTAACTTATCGGCTTATGTAATCGTCAATTTTATCCAAATCCAAATGGTAAACGGTATACTTGTAATTGTCCTTCCTTGTCCGAACTGCTATTGAGTGGAAATCACTGCTTGTGTCTGTGTTTCCTCAAAATTACAACATCAATTTAGGGTGTCTTCAAATCTAGATTAAATGGGCACTTAATAGGTAAGCGTGGTCCACCTTCGGCCGCATCTGCATCTTACATCAAGTGACCAAGCGCTGCCTTGACTCAATTAAAAAAAAATAAAAAAAAAATGTCCAAAAAAAACTCACCTTTGAAAGAGGCCATCTTTGATTGCAGGCCCCAATATTTTCATTTAACAAACTGCAAAAATTTCACACGCGATAATTAGAGTGCGCAGACGCCCGACACCTTGTTAGTGCAATCTGCAACAGAACATAATAAATGTTGTAGCTCACGTCTATTCCCTGTATCAAAATTAGTTGGACCCAAATGAAGGGTAAACATTTCTCAAAAAAGAAACAAAAATGCTTGCATTAAATTAAAATAAATACTTATTGATTATAATAATGATTATAGGTGTCCCAGACAACGTGTATGGAAAATTTCATGGTGATCGATTCAGTTGTTTTTGCGTGAAAGAGTTACAAACATCCAAACATACTTTCGCATTTATAATATTAGATACGGATTGACAGATACTGATGATAGAAAAATGATTGTTTACATATAATTGAGACAATAATGTCACTGTAAATATGTTGCTAAGAGATTTTCATAACTAATAAATCATTGAAAACAATTTTAAACTCTTAATGATTACGTGATTTACGATAAGTACGAATATATTTTGTTAGGCGTTAAATTTTTTATGTTTTAACGCGCACGAAGTCGCTACCACCAGCTAGTTATACGTAAGAATTTTGATATTACACAAAAACTGTTCACATTTTAAGAATAAATAATTAGTTCACATTTTAAGAATAAATAATTAGTTCACATTTTAAGAATAAATAATTAGTTCACATTTTAAGAATAAATAATTGGTTGACGCTTCGCAAGACGTACAAAATTACAGGTAAATTAATTTAGAAGAAAATATGTGGCAATTAAAAATATTTTCCTCCGTGTCATAAAATATTCGTCGGAGCTAATTCCCGGACATTTCCCAGGAGTTCCGGAGTGGGTGAAAATGCGCGGGAAACGTGACAGCTGTCAATCAGCTCCCCTTCCCAATTTGTGAGGCCAGCAAAATGAGTTTCTTCGCCAAGTTTACACAAATTTGTACTACCTTGCCGTTTCTAAGTACTATTTGATTTTTTATTTCTTACTAGCTGGTGCCCGCGACTTCGTCCGCGTTGAAGAACTTTCTGGTGTCCCGAAGACAACGTGTATGCAAAATTTCTTAGTGATCGGTTCAGTAGTTTTTGCATGAAAGAGTTACAAACATCCAAACATACTTTTGCATTTATAATATTATATACTAGCTGATGCCCGCGACTTCGTACGCGTTGACCGATGAAAGATCCTTTCTGGTGTCCCTGACAACGTGTATGCAAAATTTCATAGTGATCGGTTCAGTAGTTTTTGCGTGAAAAAGTTACAAACATCAATGCATCCATACATACTTTCCAATTTATAATACATCCGCGTTGATAATTATATATTACATACATATTATAAATAGAAAACATCCATGACTCAAGTACAAAGGTAAAATGTTAACACATAAACATTTGCCCCTAGCGGGATTCGAACCAGCGACCGTGTCGTTAACAGCTAGGGTTACTAGCCACTAGACCAAACGTGTCGTCAATGGTTAATAGAACAGATTACGCAGCCCGAATGAGCCTCTTTGTTAAAGTTAAAGCTTGACTGGATCAATACACATACACTTATATATACGATTAAGACGTTCCGATAATGTTTGAATCATATATTAGTTAGCTATCAATTATATTCCTTAATAGAAACCTTTGATACTAATTAGTTGCTAAGTTGACTCTACATTATATTGAAAGCTTTATTGAGAACTAATTGAATCCTAACTTCAGACTAAACTCAAATGTTTGTCGACTATGTGAAATGCTGACGTTTCCAATATTGTATGATTATTGTTTACAGAAAATTAATTATGTAGTACGTTGTTTGGAAGAATATTTTAAACAAAAATAAAGAGCCTATAGTTACCTACTAATTTAAGTAGGTAACTATAATCTTAATAAAATCTTTTAATTTCGGTCCACTTCAATTTACAATAGCTTATTTGTTCACAATCATGATTAAAATTATTAATTCTTTATTAATACTTTTAGGCTCGAGTTCACCAACAGACGGTTATTTTTAAACAGCTGTTTAAAATTTAAACAGCCGTTTAATAATATTTGTTGATGACCATCGTTAAACTGCCGGTTAAACGCCCTAAACATCAGATTAATCATTAAGTTAATCAGATGTTTAGGGCGTTTAACCCGCATTTTAGCGATTTTGAACAACAAAATATTATTAATCGGCTGTTTAAATTTTAAACAGCTGTTTAAAACTAACCGTCTGTTGGTGAACTCGAGCCTAAGTTAATCAGTTAACTTGTTGGAAAAAGAAAGAACACAAGAGATGTAATCCTTTTAAATTAGTATTTCTATTTAAAAAATATTCATTCATATAACGCAGGTACAATTTCGAATATTTTGTGGATATTAAAAAATGTATCTATAAACGAATCTGTCCGAATCCGCTTCTGTCTGTTGGTTGACTGTTTTCATTTCCTGAACGTCGAAAATATCAAGCCAACCAAATTATAATGTAAGGCTAAACGTACACGAGAGAGAGAAGCCTATATTTATTATTTTAACTTGAAGTAGGTCCTGGAACACTTCATGGTAATAAGGCCTTGTCTGAGTACAATGGACCACTATCTTACTAAACCATGGACAAGGCAAAATTTAATTAAGATATCATTCAACTGTACTGTTGTTTCGGAAATCTAAGTTACATTATATCTAAGTTACATTTTTGTACTAGTTTAGGTATGTGAATAGACTTAGAGTGATGCCTTACTTATTGGCACTAATAAACAAATATTCCTTTATCGATCATTATCGTAATCGAAAGTACTTTGCGATCACATAAACATGTTTTGACGTTTAAGAAATAGTTGTGATATACTGTTTTCTTATAAAAATGTCTGAGTAGATATACCCATACCTAGAATCTACATCGTAGTACTAAATTCGCTCACATTATCCCAACAAAGAGAACGTAGGATCTCGTCTTTTCGCCTCTAATTAAACAGGAACACTGCAACACTTACTTAATTAAAAATCAGGTATAATTAAAGAGACGGGGACATTTGGTTCTTAATCGTAAGGCATTTTATTGTTTTATACACGTTGTGTGAGCTTTTTCTGGATCTACCCACATGCTGAGGGTAGATACGGAAAGAGAGGCCAATGTGTGTTGGCTGGTTGTCTATTTCGAGCCGACAGTCTTTATGAAATCAGCGACGAGTGTAGTCGCGATTAGAAGTAGCTTATGATAATAAGAGTCACTGAGTGTGTAGTGTGATGTAAATGTATAATTAGGGTTATTATTGGTAATGTAAATATTATGTGAATATTATAATGCGAACGTGTAAACAAATAATATAATTGAAATGTGTCCATCTAATATTGAGTTTTATTCAAGGCAACGATCCTTCTGAACTCTTATAGTTCAGAAGTGGGATTGTACCAAGAATATTTCTTAATGTTCTAAACGTCCACTAAATCGACTCAAGTTTTATATGCATTGAGTGCGGATTCAAGTAAAAAGGATACACTTTAAACATGAATCACGTCGTCATGACTACGCTACTGCGGGTTGATATTTTACAGGTCAACTACGTCGGCCAAAAGTTGTGAGTGCAGGTTGGATATGCCAACAGAGTAGCGCCGTAGGCATACGTCTGCTGAGCCACGCATTCTAGTCTGGGCATAGATGTTAGTCCGGACAAGGAAGGAAAGTTTGTATGAAAGGCTTACATTGGTTTTTATACAATATTTTGTTGTTTAATTAAATGTTAGCATGTGAATGGATTGGTATTTAATTTTGCCAAAATTACGTTTCAATATATTTTTTTCTAATGTCGTCTGAATTTTAAATTTAAAATGAGATTAAATACTACTCGGGTGACTTTTTTTTTTTATTGAGGGACATATCTTAATAAATATTAGAAATGATTTATTCTTAAAGAATGTGACAAAAAGGGCCAAAAAAAAAAAAGAAAAAAAAAAGTGATTTTTTTTAGTATATTTATACAATATTAATGGTAGATCTTATAGATCAAATGTTAATACTTATGTTATGAAATACTTATATGTACATATGATCAACAAATAAATTATTTTATTCCAATAAACGAAATACAAAACTATTAGAAAACACTAAAAATCTCTACTGTAGAAATTGATGTCCAAAAATTTATTTTTCCCGATTATTTGTCGCCGAGTTTGCCGAGAGGAGCGCGTGTCTGCACGCGCCTGTTGTGTGTCACGCCTGTTGATCCTGACTGTGGCACCCCGGTGGTGCTTGCTGAATGGTGTGGCTGCGGGCTTAGTGGGAGTGCTGCTGAAGGGAGACTCGGGCTCTCGCTTTCACTGGTGCGGTGCAATGGGCTGCCGGCGGCGTTCCGGCGTCAATTCTCGGTGGAGCACGTGGCCGGGTTCAAGTGCGTGTGTGTGCCGGGCACGACTGGCACGCGCTGCGAGGTGAACGTGGATGAGTGCGTGTCGTGGCCGTGCAGCCACGGCAAATGCGTGGACGGCCACTCGTGCGAATGCTTGACGGAGGTTCGACGTAAAACATCCAGGTATTCGGCGCAGTCACTTGCGTCATTTAAATAGTAATTATTTGAAACGTTACGATGTTGATCAAACATGACGTAGTGGATCAAAGTAGGTCACTCGAACGAAGGGTCGAGTGACGGCACCGCACAACTGACAGTAGATCTTCATCCAATAGTTCTCTTATTGATAACGATAATTTAAAAGGTAATAATAGGTTGACAATAAAAGACGTAATGGAATTAACAAAAACACTACCTTCATCAACACCCCATACCCAAAATCATTTTGCAACAAACACAAACGTTGTGCCAGAGTTCGATCTTGCTAATAAAAAAACAAACCATTTACTCTTGGATTACGAAATTAAAATAATGTTTTTCTCTTTACATATGGACTGAAACATAATAAATTCATTATGCTTTGCTTAAATTAACAGGCGTAGTAAAAAAAATATGGTATCAGGACTTGACTTGAGAATGGAAAGAAAAGTTGTGTACGATCTTTCGTACATTATATTAATAGAGAAAAGCCTGAACAAAAAGTATGTTTAGAAATTTAGATTTTCTAGCGGATTTAAGACTGTGATCAAAGGAGTGTGGGTGCGTATGGATGATTCGCTGAATAATGGGAAAATGTTATTATAATAAAGTTCACATTGGTACGTGGTAACGTGATGATAAGGAAATTAAGAACATTTATAATGAAATCTATGTAGAGATTATCTAGTGTTTAGTATTCTAGCTGTGTTTAACGTTAATTTTAACCTGACATTCTAGCGGACCATATCTAGCAAATACAGCTCTTACATGAAATGTTGGAAAAGTAAAGTATGGTGAAACTATTATATTATATTAGAGCGTATTATTATCATAAAATCATAAAAAGTGCAGTCGATTGCATTATGTAATTATGGGTTAGAGAATAAAGGTGGGTTGGGAGCCCAAGCTTATTCTCAATTTGAAGATTTGGTAACTAATTTCAAATCAATTAAGGAAGGGGGTGTAAGGAATTAGCGTACACATTTTGTTAGGAGTACTCCGGACAAACTTGCAATGGTATTAACAAATCAATTGTAATGAAATTGGCTACCCTAAACCTATGCTTAACCTATGTTTTTAATGCACTAAATTAAACCGTTGTTGACTTGCCAAGTTCGAAAGCGACTAGAGCATATTAGTATAAATTGTAAGCGATTTCAATGAGCTAGGATTCAGACACCGCACCGATAAATTACCCAAGTTGAAAGATTTTCTAGATAGACTTAGTTATAAAACCGCTAGGGAGAGGTCGACTGTGGAGTTACAAGTGAAAACTATTATAGTAACAATAGAATTTCTGACAGTACTAGACCACTTACTTAAACTCGCGGTGTTACTGGACACTACATTTACTGAATGGGATGGTATGGTTATCATTAATACTGATAAACATTTTTTTTTGTTACAAAAGCAGCCTAATTTAAAACAGATGGAACGTATATTAAAATAACAGTGAGGAGAGGATACTGAATTTAGCTTAATAAATGCGGTACCAGTTGAGGTTAATGACGATGCTACTTGTGAAATTTATATTTATTTATTTATTTAGATTTAGATTACATACAGCCATAAATTTAAAAAAATATATATTATAGATTATATACAAATAGGCCTAAAGAATCATAAAAATTGTATTTTTACATTTATTTATTAATTAAAAAAATAAATAAATAATAATAATAAGAAAAAGAAAAAGAAGAGAATATTCTATAAGTATAAAATTAATTTTTCAAAAGTAATTCGCCAATTTTCTTTTTATAAGAAATCAAATTGTTGGACAATATGTCGATATCATTCAGAATCTTATTGTAGTGATACTTGGAACGATGAAAGAAGGAATTTTTACAATGATTAGTTCTACAATAGGGAATATGAAATGTATCACTTGATCTTGTTTTGAATTTTGGTACATTGAAGTGAATACATTCTAAAAGTGAAGAAGAATCGAAGTGATTATTTATTATTTTATATAAGAAGATTGCGTCAATATAAGATCGCCTATTATATGCAATTTTACGTACATTTAGGGAGTCAGACATTTAGGGAAGCTAATTTGTCAAGAGTTGGCGAAGCTGGGTAAAAGTCAACTATTTACTAGAGCTCAAATTATTTAATGAAAAGGAGGATACAGAAAGAAACAAAATAGATAATCTGATCTTGAAGTAAATATAGGAAAAAAAAATATGAAAATGAATTAAACGTAGAAAATAGAGAGCGCAGCTAGTGGCCTTGCTTAACATACAAGAATTGTTTACTTTTTGACTTAGTAGATACACATTTAATTGACATGACTATTACACTCAAGGATGCTATACCTGTTGTATACCGACCATATAGATTAGCCTATACCAAGAAGGGATAAAATTAATGGGATGATACAAGAAATGTTAAGACTTTAGTATATTAGTATAGTCAAATACATCTTACGCTAGAGCTATTATATTAGTGTAGAAGAAAACGGAGGTAGTAGAAAAGTTTATGTGCCCTACTAGGATTGGCTAGTGTTTTTAGACGGTTTAAAAAAAAATATATCGTGATTTTAGGTAATGCTCTTACTAATAAGATACTCTTGAAATAAGATTGGAAGTGGGAGTAGGGTGATGAAAAGGAGAATGAATTTAGAACAGCAAAGGTAAAAAAAGGAAGGTTGCTAAAAATAGGGAGGTAGCTAATAAGTATAATGTTGATGATTTAGTGAGAATAGAGGAGAGATATAAACAATAGTGAAAAAAGAAGGTTATCCCTAAATTGCAAGGTCCCTGTAGAAGTTAAAAAGGTATTAGATAAAGATCGGTACGTGGTAGAGGATGCCCCATTGACGCACAAATCAAATCGGAAATACGAGGGTGTGATTTCTATAGATACATCCGTGGTTAACATTTACTCGGATGTTTAATTGATTCGGATAAAGTGAACTTTGATGGGTCAGAGGATGTTGATGAAGGAAGTGACAAAATATGATTTGAATTTATTTGGTCAACAGGTGAATTTACAATTCAAATTAACTTTTGAATTGATTTGGTTTATAAAATTAATGATGTACATTTACGATTTTTATTAATGCGATTGATATGTTTTAATGATTACAAAATAGGTAAAATATCATCACGCATTGGAGTCGTAAGACAATTTGGGAGTGTGGTAGATATTTTAATGGAATGTATTTTGGACTGCGCAATGAGGCCCTTGAGCCAAGGAAAGGAGCGCTTAGGATAAGTTTTGTATATATTTTTGATTGCGCAATGAGGCCCTTGAGCCAAGGAAAGGAGCGCTTAGGATAAGTTTTGTATATATTTTTGTTTGCGCAATGAGGCCCTTGAGCCAAGGAAAGGAGCGCTTAGGATAAGTTTTGTATATATTTTTGATTGCGCAATGAGGCCCTTGAGCCAAGGAAAGGAGCGCTTAGGATAAGTTTTGTATATATTTTTGTTTGCGCAATGAGGCCCTTGAGCCAAGGAAAGGAGCGCTTAGGATAAGTTTTGTATATATTTTTGTTTGCGCAATGAGGCCCTTGAGCCAAGGAAAGGAGCGCTTAGGATAAGTTTTGTATATATTTTTGATTGCGCAATGAGGCCCTTGAGCCAAGGAAAGGAGCGCTTAGGATAAGTTTTGTATATATTTTTGTTTGCGCAATGAGGCCCTTGAGCCAAGGAAAGGAGCGCTTAGGATAAGTTTTGTATATATTTTTGTTTGCGCAATGAGGCCCTTGAGCCAAGGAAAGGAGCGCTTAGGATAAGTTTTGTATATATTTTTGATTGCGCAATGAGGCCCTTGAGCCAAGGAAAGGAGCGCTTAGGCTAAGTTTTGTATATATTTTTGTTTGCGCAATGAGGCCCTTGAGCCCAGGAAAGGAGCGCTTAGGATAAGTTTTGTATATATTTTTGTTTGCGCAATGAGGCCCTTGAGCCCAGGAAAGGAGCGCTTAGGATAAGTTTTGTATATATTTTTGATTGCGCAATGAGGCTCTTGAGCTAAAGAAAGGAGCGTTTATGATAAGTTTAATACCTAGTTTAAGCACTTTTATATTTGTTATTATATATACGTTTTTAATTATTGGTCTAATGTGATTAACGTGTTTATGATTATGAAATGAATAAAATATCACCATAATATTCATAAGACGACTTGGAAGTGTGGTAGATATTTTAATAAAATGTATTTTCGATTGCGCAATGAGGTTTTTAAGCCAAAGAAAGGAGCGATTATGATTAAGTTTTTTTTATGTATATTTTTGATTGTGCAATGAGTCTTTTCAGCCAAGTAAACGTTATGATAACTTTAACACTTAAATGAAGTACTTTTTGTATTTGATTTAATTTATATTTGATGATATTGATTTAAGTTGTTAGTATCGATTTATGATTATTATTATGATATAGATAAAATATCACCACACATTGGAGTCAGACAATTTGAGAGTGTAGTGATATTTTAATATTAAGCCAAGGAGAGAATAGATTGCAATATTTTACACAATTTTCTAAATATTTAATATGTATCAGACTTCCTTTATTTTGTTATTCTGAATATTATTCCATAGTGTAAAGACGTACGGTATTTTACTTTGGTATACGAGTAACGCTGCGGATATATATACTAGCTAGTCCTAGAGTCTCGCTAATAGATCAGTTTAGGTAAATAAATGTACTTATTGTAGCAATACATTTTCGAAAATCTTATGTTTGCTCACAAAAATAATAGAACTTTTAGAATAAATAGTGAGGTTAAGAGAATAAATAATATTTGAGAACAAGCATAAGCTACAATTGGATAAAACTCGTCTCCACAAGGTTGGTAACTCTTTTGTGGAACAATGTGTACTTACGCTTTTACAACAGGCTCCCTATTAATATACAGCAGCTATCTATAAATAAAAAACTTAAACTTTAAATTCATTTATAGATAAATTTAAATAAAAACCTTTGCAAAAAGGGACATTATAAAATATTGGATTAGGTATATAAATGATACTAAACATCCTTAACATCTTATTGTTAATTAGACCCTGCCTAGGGGACTGAAGCTTTATATCTATTATATAATAATAATATGTAAATATATATAACTAAGAATTAAATGAAATAAATGTATAATAACTTTAATATTAAAATAGTGCGCGTACTTAATGACTATTTTGTGACATAAAAATTGTTAAACTTTGTTACAAATTATGTAATTGATTATTCGTGAAAAGAGCAACTAGGGGGTTTCTTGCCGAGTTCTTCCTCCTAGAATATAAAATTGGTGGAACAATTAATATGTAGATGGCCGAACGATCGAATTAATAATAGAGTTCTTTCTTGATGTTTGATTACAATAACAGTAATAAGGTATATATACTCGTATTATCGAGATTAAATTGTTATTCAGGTTGTCGATTTGACTCGCACTTTGCATACATGACGAGAGGACTCGTGTTTTTCAGAATGGCCGACTGTGAGCTTTTTCTGGATCTACCCACATGCTGAGGGTAGATACGGAAAGAGAGGCCAATGTGTGTTGGCTGGTTGTCTATTTCGAGCCGACAGTCTTTATGAAATCAGCGACGAGTGTAGTCGCGATTAGAAGTAGCTTATGATAATAAGAGTCACTGAGTGTGTAGTGTGATGTAAATGTATAATTAGGGTTATTATTGGTAATGTAAATATTATGTGAATATTATAATGCGAACGTGTAAACAAATAATATAATTGAAATGTGTCCATCTAATATTGAGTTTTATTCAAGGCAACGATCCTTCTGAACTCTTATAGTTGTTAGCGACGTGCTAAATTTAGATATATTTAAATTTACCATTTAAATTTGATAAGGTATTTGATAAATTTGTACATACTATATTAATTAAATGTGGAGGTAGCTTCATATTTCTAATGGAATTTGTATAGTTTAAATTATGTTATTTTTTAAAAGGTGAGGGTAGGTACGTGCGATGCAGCGATACAATAAAACTGTTTGTTGTTTTTTATATAAGTCAGTGCCTTGAGTCTATCCGCGCGCGACGCACGTACCGCTCCCATCACCCTTTTCTTTACGTGTCGTCACAATTTTGTAATTAATTTCGGAAATTAAACAGTTTTTCGTTACCCTATCTCTGCGCACTTTATTTGCGAACAACCATACCACCTCTGACCATCTACACACGTGCTTAACTTTTTAACAGTATTTTAAAATGTTATTACTATTCCAGCAAAATAACAATGTACACCATATTGGGTTCATTGAATAACCTATAAAGGATACACAAAAATAATTAAAATCTAATATACTCATAACATATAATATTATAGAGAAAAAGATTTTTTATTTTTGGACAAAAACTACTGGACCGATTTAAAAAAATCTTTCACATATAGAAAGCTACATTATCAGCGAGTAACATGCGCTATATTTAATATAGTCACGCGGACGAAGTCGCGTGCAAAAGCTAGTGTTATATAACTTGTTGTTGTATAACACGACCACATATAACATTTTAATATAACAACGCTATATGAATATCTCGGTCGCATCATGAGTACACGTGATAGATAACGTGACTCACGTGCAAATGTTATATTATATAGTAATATAACAATGTTATCTAACATGTTTACAATTGACTCGATCACGTTCTGAGTACACGTGACGAAGTGTCTTATGCGCAAATGTATATGTGTTATATAACTTTGTTTTATAACACATATCGTTCACACATATAAAACACGAGACTATTTTTATCGTGTATTGCTTAGCTTCGAGCTTTGCAGGCGAAGGTTTCTTGATCTACTATAAAATCTAACAAACTTTTTTGCTATATTTTGTGCGCCACATCTGGCACATATTTTTTTACAAATTATAGCATATTTGTTATTTTGATATAAATCCGTACTAATATAATAAATTAGATTTAAACGTAGAAAAATGCTATCGTATAACGTTTACTCGTAAAGCTTTAAAATACTTACAAACAAATGATTTATAAAAGGGAAAGTGCTCAAACGTGTAGAAGAGATTCGTGATCTTGGTTGTTATTCACGATTCAAACATGACATATGAAAAACATGTGTATAATATTGTGGACAGATCTTATAGAGTTATGGGATTCTTAAAGAGGGTGAGCTGTCAGTTTAGTAATGTTAAGGTTGTAAAAATTTTGTATTTTGCTCTTTGGTGCGCAGCATATTCGAGTATTGTTCAAAGGTTGTGAATCCCCAATATGATATTTATATCAACAGAATAGAAATATTCAAAGTTCGAGTGAATAGGCATATTTTGGGTGAGCTCGTTCCATCTTAGGCCTCATCCTTGTTACACAGTTGGTTGTTGGTCAAGAGCAAACCCATCTTTTATATAAAATAAATAAATAAATGCGAAAGTATGTTTGGATGTATGGATGTTTGTGACTATTTCACGCAAAAACTACTGAACAGATCACCATGAAATTTTGCATACACGTTGTCTGGGACACAAGAAAGGACATAGGGTACCTTTCATCGTTCAATGCGGACGAAGTCGCGGGCACCAGCTAGTTAGTTATATTACTGTGAAGCGTCACCAAAATCCGTTCAGTGCTTTTTTTATTAAAAGAGTGAAATGGGCATAAATATTCACAAATTTACGCATTTTCAATAATAGTGGGATTCTTATTTAATGTTCTTTGACTATATCTAGCTCCTCAATTATAATTATCTAGAAATCAGTTTTGCATTCAAAAATGTATTGTTCATCTTGATTATATAATTATTAAGATGAACAATACGTTCTCATGTTATATAATATTAATGCCTATTACAATATTAAAATAGCTATATAATATCCTCCAAATGAACGGCTTTGTAGAATTGGATGTTTACTCGTACGAATACCTATTGGATCCGAACTCGAGTGGGACGAACTCTTTCAACGGCGTGTTTGCTTTGTTCCAAGATTCTCCAATTTGTACATATTGTGGACAGATTACATATTAGGTACATAAATTACTTATTTATTTATTTATTTATAGTTAGCTCTGTCAACTGCGTCGACCACAAAACCATATTATTATTATTATTATTTAATATTTAATCAATTAGCGTTAAGAAAATCTAAAACTTGAATAATTTCATTAACCATAAAACGCTTTTTAGATTATAATTTTGTTTGTGATATTTATTTAGAAAATAAATATGCTTTGTTTAATTGTTTAGAAAGCATTTATATTTCAAAAAAAAAATAGTGCTGCAAATGATATATAAGTACTTGACATTGAAATAATTGATACTGACATTAAATATTATAACTTGATAATACTTAGATAAATTAGATTTAAGATTAAGATTTTGTATGCCAGTAATGGTAGGTCATATAGATTAAATATTAATACCTATTATGTACATATGATCAACCATAAAATTATTAAAAAAAAAGCGCTTTTATTTCAATAAATATTATTTCTATAATCAATACCTATGAGAAGTAATATATCGCCAAAAATAGGCCATAAGCCGTTCGTCCCTAATACATAGAAAAAATAAAGCCGATTACAGGGGACCGTGATAGGCAGTTTACATAAGGCTGTGTTCACACAGGCAAATAGTGACTAGTCATTGTATTTTGTCATTCATCAACAGCGATAAGCTTTTGTCCGCGTTTTCGCTTTCGTGAAAACTTAACAAGATGTAATTAAATTAATAACTCCTGACATTCTATTGAGCCCAAACACGCTATGCCCGCTGTAAGTTGTTGAGGAGTTGGGTGTCCCGCAGACTATATGATGCTGCAGCAGCAAATCAAGGTTACCTTATTGTGGAAATACCACCGAGTAACAGTATACACACCTGTGGAAGTTAGTGAGAATCCTTCGTCAACTAAGAAATGAGCTGATGATCTTCAAACGCCTGAACAGATCTTCATATGTCATAGTTAGGAACTATCTCGATCACGTCAGCTTTCAAACAAAAATAACTAGATAAAAATCGATCCATCCGTTTGGGAGCTATGATGCCATAGACAGATACATATATATATACACCCACGCACATATTAAACTTATACACCCCTCCTTTTTGCGTCGGATGTCTGTTGGAGGTTTAAAAAGTATTTTCTTGTTACAAAAAAACGTTACAAACAACTAACTTGGTTAAAGTCATTTTAGTTATGTACCTATAATTATTTATTAAAACATAATATTAAAATATAACCTTTAATATTATTCTGAGGAAATTCATCACGGATTTGTATAATGTCTAATTTTGTAATGGTTATTATAGTAAGTTAACCCGCTGCAACTGTGGCCCCACATTTAACGAGTAAGTTAACCCGCTGCAACTGGGGCCCCACATTTAACGAGTAAGTTACCCCGCTGCAACCGGGGTCTCACATTTAACGAGTAAGTTAACCCGCTGCAACTGGAGCCCCACATTTAACGAGTAAGTTAACCCGCTGCAACTGTGGCCCCACCTTTTACAAGTAAGTTGACCCGCTGCAACTGTCGCCCCACCTTTTAAGACTAAGTTAACCCGCTGCAACTGTGGCCCCACCTTTTACGAGTAAGTTAACCCGCTGCAACTGTCGCCCCACCTTTTACGACTAAGTTAACCCGCTGCAACTGTCGCCCCACCTTTTACGACTAAGTTAACCCGCTGCAACTGTCGCCCCACCTTTTACGACTAAGTTAACCCGCTGCAACTGTCGCCCCACCTTTTACGACTAAGTTAACCCGCTGCAACTGTCGCCCCACCTTTTACGAGTAAGTAAGCCTTCGCGTGTAATACTATCGAAATGCTTGGTTTTATCATACAAGTGCGTGCGAATTATATTTATGATATTAAGTGGGAATCATATTTATTATTTGTATACTGTTTATCTATTAAATATTTAGTATATACTGACTCCAACTCATCATCGTCGTCCCATTTTAATAGTATAATTTTGCTGTCTTCCTTATTATTAAAATGTGATTAAAAAGTATTGACTGATATTATTCAAAGTTAGTCCATTTATTTTTTTTATTGTGATTTGAAAATTTATAATGTAAATATGTTACCTAAATAAATGATGGTCAAACGCGTAATTAAATAGGTTATTTAAACGGTTTATTAAGCATTTTTTTTAAATTAAGTTTTCCAAGTGAAAATATGGCGTGAAAATTATCTGTTTTTTTTTTTCTTCGCCTCATATTTGTAATTTTTTTTTAGTATTCTAATGTCTAGTTTTATTTTATAATATTTTTATTGAGTTTTCTTAGCCATAGAATTAAAATTTCGGAACTATGTTATTATTATTTAATAAAATAATAAATTAAAATTATTTAATTAATAAAATATAGAATATATTATATTAATTTTTTTTTAATTTTTTTTTTTAAATAAATAGAATAAAATGAAGTAAGATGTATAGTTTAGTCAGTGGCATGTCGGTAACGAATTACGTGCAGTTCGTCTAGTTTGGCCACTCAAATTAAAATCGATATCACCGAGTGAGTGAAGGTACATACTAGTCACTCTCTTTAGCAATAGCAATGCAATTAAAAAAAAAAAATTATAAACAAATGACGACCCACTTCAATAAAATATTTCATCGATTGCTTATTAAAATTATAGCCTACTAGTTGGTGCTCGCGACTTCGTCTGCGTTGAAATAAAAAAAAGCAATATAAAGCTTGACCTAGTGTTGCTATAACACTTTGTTCAGGCGTTAGTTTTTTTTTTATTTTTTATTGATCCCTCGGGAATACTCCATTTTTTCTGGATGAAAGGTACCCTATGTCCTTTCTGGTGTCCCAGACAACGTGTATGCAAAATTTCATGGTAATTGGTTCAGTAGTTTTTGCGTGATAGAGTCACAAACATCCATACATCCAAACATAATTTAGCTATAATGTTTTGGATGATAAATGATGGATGATATACTTGTAAAAGTTTTTTAATCTTAACTAATATTATAAATTCTAAAATGAATTTGTTTCTTTCATAGACTTTCGCGTTATTAGGGATACAGAGGAGAAAAAGTATTTTTACATAGAGTAACTGTTTTCGAGGGATTATCTAGAAATAAAAATAAAAAAATCATAGGCCTTCAAAAATATATAATCAATAAAAAAATTATAAATGTTTTAACACCAGTTGTTTAAGTGTAGTCACGGGTAAAAGTTAGTATTTATACACCTAAATAAATAAATATGAAAGCTTGAAAAACTTTTCATTTTGCTAACACTTGTTACAATGAATTTTGAGGCGGTTTTGTGTAAGTACAATTAAAAAAAAAATAAGTTATGATTAAGTGAGGTTGTCTGTCCGAAGTAAATGGAGACTTGACAAATGGCGCTCTTGAACTTTGTTTTCTTTCTCGTTCGCTCATAACTATAACTGCCACTTTAGACTGGCATAACACCGACACCATATTTACTATAAATATTATGTAATATTTACACAATTATCGATGAAGCCTTCCTACTGTTTTCCCGATATTTTGAGAGAAAACGACAAAATTTATAGCTTCCAAACATCATCAATCATATATTGTATAATTTTTTAAACATTTTTCTCGCAGATCGATTAAGCTTACAATTTTTCCATGCTGTTTATTCACTTATTAATATCAACCGCCAATCTCATCAGCCACAAAAGCCCACAATTGAAAAATAGGCCATTTAAATGAACGCTTCGCCATTAAAGTGCAAGCAGGTGGTCGGTCCATGGTCAGTACCTTTACCATGAGTTTACAATACACTTGACGACACGTTTGGTCTAGTGGCTAGTAACCCTGGCTGTTAACCAAACAGTCGCTGGTTCGAATCCCGCTAGGGCAAATGTTTATGTGTTAGCATTTTATCTTTGTACCTGAGTCATGGGCGTTTTGTATTTATAATATGTATGTATTTACAAAAAAAAGTAATCTTTGTAGTATATCAACTGTCTGGTATCCATAATACAAGCATTAGTTGCTTACTGTGGAACTAGATGGTGATGTGTGGAATGTGTGAAGATATTATATTATATTATAAGGTCCACCACCAGCCTGTCCGTCGATTTAAACATTTAAACAATGACCGCACTCGCTAGCGCTAGCGAGAGGGTGAAAACATTTATATGAACTGTCAACTGTCAATGTCAAATTGACAATTTTCCATATAAATATAAGTCATTGTGATAATTCAGTACTTCATGAACACTTTAAGTAAATACGCGAAATATAGACGTTTGTAGTGTCAATTTTGAAATATTTTAGGACAAATTTGACATATAAATAACTTTTTAATTGATAACACTGATACACTGTTCCTGAAGATACTTTTTAACGTACTCTTTAACAAAAATTTTTTTTAGTATGTCTACATTAAACACTTCAATAAATGTGTATGCAATAAAAGATGACAAAAGGTATTATATATATACCTTTTTTTAGGTATTATATATATAGGTATTATATAATATAATATATTTAATTATCAATTATGAAAATGTCTCAATGTACATATTATTCACACTTTTTTTAAACATATAATAAAATCGTAAACGAGAGATGTCTTGTACAGACAAGATTTTTTTTCAAAAAACAATTTGTACACGTTGCACTTATGTTACTGAGGTCACACATATAGTTTTTGTCTGTTTGTCTGTGCGTTTGTGCACACTAATCTTTGTAACGGCATAACCGATTTGAATGTGGTTTTCACTGGCGTATTAATTATTACCTGGATAAGCTAAAGAATACTTTTTATCCTGGATAAATGATAGATTTCTGTAGGATTTTCAAAAAAACGAACTACAGCGCGTATGAAGTTGCACGCACTAGCTAGTTTTAAAATATATATATCAGTAACTAGCAGAGTTATATAGAGTTTTCAATTACTTTTCCCTATTAGAAGGTTTTAATCGTTTTTATTTATTTATTTATTTATTTTCCAAAAGGTACACCAACAGCACAAACAAAAAACTTACAATAGGTATAGGTAACAAAAATTTTGAAAATGTTATAGCTTCCTTTTATATACACTAGGCCTAATATCTGAATCTCTGGAAAATTATACAAGAGCATTACGACATTATAACGCCTGGCTAACTTTGAAAAACTATATTAGTATAACATCAGCCTTACCGGCATCGGCAGAAGCAATAAAAGTTAGTTGGAGCAGAAATCGCAATTTGCGTTGAGTTGACCCCCTCCGAAGGCCGCATCTTTCCTTTTTATGTAATTGCTTCACCATGATTTGTGAGTTTGAGATGAATTTTAGGATATTCATCCATCCATGGGGAGGGACGGCAGACAGGCTGACAAGCTGACAGTTGCTTATTAACACGAGAAAAACCAGCAGGTTTCAAGGGAGTTAACGATCCTGATAAGATACTTACATGTTTAAAAGAAATCTTTAGTGAATTTGGTCTTATGCAAGACCAAAGTCGGAATGCAGATTCTATAAGAAAGAACTGACAGGAAACAAGACTTGAAGACGTGTTTTAGGTTCTTAAACTACGCATGGTTGCAATTTTCTGGGATTTTATTCAAATATTTCTCGCTATAGACGTTCCTCGAAATTAAGGGTAACCGAATATTTGAAAAATAAATTAGCCGAATCGGTCAAACTAGGCACTTAGCTGCAACTCCAAAGCCTGCAGCTTCGGCTCCAAAGCCGAAAAGTAGCATGCCTATCAATTTTCTATCGTCTGCACTATGGAGAGTGTGCGTCCATTCTATACAACCTGATCCAACCGGAACTGTTCCACTTGCGGACCACGAGGCGCGGACAGGGGTTTCATCCCTTCGTGGTTGATGTTCCTCGGACACGCACGAAGCGTTACAGTTCCACCTTCCTTGTCCGAACCGCTAGGGAGTGGAACTCACTGCCTGCGTCTGTGTTCCCTCAAAATTACAACCTCGGGGTCTTCAAATCAAGGGTAAATGGGCACCTATTAGGTAAGCGAGGTCCACTTTCGACCGCATCTGGACTTTACATCAAGTGAGATCGCGGCCAAGCGCTACCTTGACAGCATAAAAAAAAAATTAAAAAAAACTTGCAACATTTGTGACATTGCTTGTCAAATGTTATAGGCGTTTGATTGCTGTCTGACGACTTTATCATAAAAAAAACCGCTCTCAGGTAGCTCGCTTAGCAACATATTTATTTTTATTTATACTAGTTGAGTTCTAAATATGTAAAAGTTATTCCTATTAAACTATAATCCATTTCATTGTAACTATTTGTATTATCAGTCAACAATCATATTTACTACACCCACGCATGGTGTCTAAACCCAACCCTTTTATAGTGCTTACGTTAGAGCGAGACGGAACTAGATCGTAAGACTCCTTGGCCTCAAATATAGGTCAAGTTCGGCAGCTGGCTTTGTGGAAATTAATGTTCTCACCAGCCAAGCTTGTTCATAAATATCGAGCTGGCAACATACTCGCGTTCACTACGACGAAATGTTTGTTGTTTTCAATGTGGAATGGACAAACTTGTGCCCTTTAGTAGAACAGAGACAAGTTGAAGCCCTTTTAGAGAAGGGTATACAGAAGACTTTACGACTATCGTATCGTAGCCAACAAAAATAACACATTCTATTACAATACTTTGATTATGTGAATCATTATAGGATGTGTCGAACCTATAATGATATGATGTCTGATATAAGGTCGATTTTGATATTTGACAGTAGGTTTTCTTCATATAAAAGTATATTAAGGTTACTATTTAAGTAGGTTTAGGAGAGACTTGTAAAATTGTAAAGTAAGTCATTAGTATCATTAGTAATTAAATTGAACATACTATGTATTGTTAGGACATTGTTTAGGACTGCAATTTATCAAAATTAATCTTTATAACTGCATTCTGTGTACTTTATAAAATAAAATACCTTACTTATCATTAGTTAACAATTCACAGATTTTATTTTAGTTTTAATGTTGACCGTCACCTATTAACAAGTAAGGTAGGTACTGACAGCGCGTTGCTGACTGTACCCATGGTGCTGTAAGTAGGATACAGATTAGGGGATAAGCATGGGAGGTAAGGCACTAACTCTGGCATTCCTTTCTCACTCAACGAAACACAACAGAACAACCGAATCATCGAATAACGCCAAACTTAGGACTGCGGAACGGATTTTGCCCTATATTTATTTTTTTAACGTTGGGAAATCCTCTTGGATACCCGGCAGTGTCGGGTTATGCCGGATTCCTACCGGCTAAAACCCAACGACTTTCTATCAGCGCGGCCGTTGATGGGCGGGGTCGCGGAGACGCTATGACACGACTTCGGTGCCCCGCCACGGCTATCCAAAGCGGGGAGACCTGTGCTCCCTGTCAGAACCTCGGCGTACCCGAAGGTGAAGGTACGTCGGCCATCTCGGAGGACCATACGACGGGCGGCAGTCTCCCCTAAGACCACCGCCCCGGTGACGGTCAGGGTGGATTGCGGCGGATATAGGCCAACCTCTTGCGCCCGAGGCTTCTCCGGCGGATTGGCTGGGAGAGGGGATCCTCTTCCTGCTGCCTTTCCGCCGCTTCCTTGCGCGACATAACGTGAGCATCGCCTGCCACGCAAGGTCACTGCCAACCATCGATTTCACGACGGCAGGCAGCGAGAGATCGGCGCCCACGACGAGAGACAGATCGACGCGTTGCTCTGCCCATTCGGGGCATTTAGCCAAAGTAACGGATTTTGCCCTGCCGTTACTGACAGATGTCCATTGCTGAAAATAGGCCTCCTATAAAGTCATTAAGAGAGTGTATGACTCTCGCAACTTTTATTACGTATTAGGCAGCCTACGGATTTAATACAAGCGAATAAAGCACTATAGATAGTAATTGCTGTTTATTGAAATAAAAGTAAATAGTGTGATGGATTATTAATTTAATTAATTAATGACCTAAATAATTTCTGTATTGTTAAATTTAAAATATCGTATATAGTTCAGGAAAATTTACTTGAAGTATTTAAGTTATTTGAAGCAATATCGATGGGCGAAAGAAATTTTTGAAATTCCACCTTGTAGAAGGGTTGGAAAAAAAAAACTGTGTTTTTTCTCAATTATACAAATATAGTAAGAGTTAAACGCTACAAATTTAAAATTAAATAATTTTATAAACATTATTATATTTTCTTATAAAACGCGATCGTATTTTTTGTTATACCCTTCCAATTCTTGCGAGTTTAATATTTAAACATTTGTCAAACACTTGTTTCTTGAGCTATAAATTATTACTTCGGGCATGTCGAAAGTTTCCAAAAGGACTTCAGTTTTAACAGCGAACTATGTGAAAAAGCACAGGAGAATTTACATTTAAAAATATAATATATGGGCGCAGATGCTCGCGATCCACAATTTCCATAATTTAAAAGCTTTCGCGTGTCGTATTTTTTTTTTTCAACTTTCAGACAAAAAGTTTTGGGAATAATTTCCGCTATAATTCATTTTGGACTACATATTATTTTATTCTAGACATTGAGTCACCATAATATATCTACGGTTGTAATGTACTTATACATTTGTGCTCGCTGAAATACAAATAAAATAGTCTCAATATGTTATTTGTATTGTCCGTATATGTTAACAGGTATATCTGTGAAATATTGTATAAATTGACTTTTTTTATGTTAAGGTCAGCAGACAGGCTGACGGTCCACTTGATGGTAGGTGGCTAACGTCGCGTATAACTCGAGCAATACAAGTGCTGCAAGTGCGATGCCGATCCGAATGGGCTCCGGTATCTCTTACTAACTCACCGAAAGAGTGAGTCCCAGTTAAAGGGGAAGGTGGCGGACATAGGCCAGCCGCCAGCGCCTGAGCCCCTTCCGGCGGATCGGCTTGTAGAGGAGGTCCTCTTCCCGCTGCCTCTCCGCAGCTTCCTTGCGCGACATATAACGTGCTTACAAAACGTGAGCATCGCATGCCACGTAAGGTCACTGCCGATCAGCGATGCCCCGTTCGGGGCAGTCAGCCAAAGTGTTCTTGACAGTGTCAACCGACCGAGGAGTTTTACCATTGTGGCTGCGCCCACAATGGTCACACTCCTCGGTCGGCTCTCTCACGGCCACTTGGTAAAGGTAACGCCCGAAGCAACCATAGCTCGAGAGCATCTACACCAGGCGAAACATGACGGCATGAACATGGTGATGAACAGGCCGGCCGAGATGGCCGGCGAAGCGACGAACCTCCTCCGACTTAAAACCTACCCACGCGACCGCGCGTCTACGACTTATATCTGTGGCGCTATACCGTCGCCAGTACTCCCATGGAAAGCTGCCAGCCAACACACACGTCGCCTCAAAAGAGATAGTGCGGTAGCCTCTCGCAATTCTGAAGGCCATGGTCCGTTGTAAAGTGGCCTGTTATGGGCGAATGCCTACACCCATGTGTTATGTACCCTACACTTGGCTACACACCCCCTACATATAAACAATTATCAGTAGATGCATATCAAGTAGATGTTATAGCTTATAGCCAGCTTGGTTGGCTGAAGGGTTAAAAAAATTACTTTGAAATTATGAAGGGTTGAAAAAATTATAACATATTTTAAATGGCTGTTGAGCACAGTCTAAGAGCCTACCACTGAATCTAGAATGGAAAGTAGGGTGTAACAATTGTTTAAAAATAAATATTGGTTTAAGTATACCTGAAATTATATTTTGAGACATTAAAATGTTATTTATTTTGAAGATTTATGTATATTGTTCAAAATTGTTTAACTATACATTATTTTATTACTTAAGAAATTTTAGTTAAACTTTAATGATTACATAATAGAGCATTAGGACTTCAATTAAGCCTCTGTTGCTGAGACAACCTTAAGGCAATGTCTTACGTCACAATATTAAATGGATTAGCAGGATATGAAGCACTACGTGTATTTTGACAGAAATTGCGCAACATTTAATAATATATTTATTTTAGTTCTTAAGTCATTAAAGTCGCAATTTTGTATGTGTCTTTTTCACAGATAACTTAAAATTTAAATAACTAAAAGGACAATAGACTCTAGATGTTTTTTTTTAAATGTTATTATGTCACTTTTCAATTTTTCTTACCGAAATCTATAGACTTAAAAAATTTGAGACTTATTTTTGATAGTTTTTTTTTAAGTTATTTCATCCGTATTTTCATAGAAAAAAAACTTTACAAATAAACTTTTAACTAACATCAAAACTAACCAATTAAAAAATTTTGGACATTTTAATTGATTGTTCGAAATGATTTTCTGTCTAATATATTATACGGTTTTTATGACCTTTTACAAATTATCAACGACAATAAAATATTATTAATATTATTTTAAGACCAATTATTTGTGTGTTTTCGTTATTTATTGTATTTTAACATGATTCTAACCTACATTTATTCAAATTTGTTATCTCTTTTTAACTTTGGGTAAGTAACTTATATATACTTAATATTATAAAGAGGAAATATTTGATTGTTTGCTTGTTTGTTTGCATTGAATTAGCTCTGAATCTACTGGACCGATTTGATAAATTCTTTCACTAATGTTAAGCTATATTATCTAGCTATATTTGATAAAGTTACGCAGACGAAGTCACGTGCAATTGCTAATTTCTTATATATCGTGTGAAATCGAAAAACCTGTAATTTCTTTTTGCTGTAATCAAAAAAAAATGTCATTTTTTTTATTCAAATAATGTAAAATATTTATTAAATAATATGTATAACAGGTATTTAGAATGTTAATTTAGAGTTTCCCATTTCTCTTGAGACTAAATTAATAATACCAATTTTTAATTGCAAGAAATAAATATCTGGAGTTCATTTTCTTGAATGACATAATATTATGTTGAAATTGAAGATTCGAAATTTGTTAAAAACACAATATTTTTTTGGTAGCGATAAAACTTTGTAGCGCACTAAGCTTAATATAATAATAAATATATAAATTTACAAGTTAAAAAACAAAAAATATTATTTAAAAAAATCATTCTAATTGCATTTTAAATATTAAATATAAACAATGATAAGAGTCACACTAAATTTAGTACTGGCGAATAGATGTAAAAAATTACACTTAATAATTGTTTTGTTTAATGAAGAACACCATGATCGACAGACAGTACAATTAGCCTTAATACACAATAACACTAATGGTTCGGCAAATTACAATTACTTAGAACAACACACAAAAGGGAAAATAATCGGATCTGTTGTAAGTTAAACTTACCCGTTCGACGTTAGGTTGAGTTTGAAATAGAGAAATGTGTTCAATGCGTGCGTAAGTAGAATGAGTTCGCGACGGGGCCCGTACGGGTGCGCGGCGGGCACGCGGCCCAGCCGCTGCGAAGGCTGTGGCTGTGGTGGAGCTACGCGTACGTCCGT
The DNA here is from genome assembly GCA_944738685.1 of Synanthedon myopaeformis. NCBI lineage: Eukaryota > Metazoa > Arthropoda > Insecta > Lepidoptera > Sesiidae > Synanthedon > Synanthedon myopaeformis. The sequence goes on from OX122914.1 coordinate 570,475, forward strand.
AGCAGCGCGCGTAGGCGTTCGTCTGGGCGGAGGCGCCCGCCCCGCTCACGTCCCACCACACCCGCCCGCCCTCTCTTCACATCTTCAACCTCCGTTTATCAGCCTTAACGTTCCCTTATTTTTTTATTATTATTTTGATAACCAATCTGCCTTCACGGATTAGTTCAAAAGTGGCAAAAAAATACTATTTCTAAAACATCTCGTCACTAGTATAAATATAAATTATATTAAATTTCACAAACAAAATATCAAAAACTATTCACAAACAGACGACTAAATTATTTCAACTGTAGGACGTCCACTGCTGGATTTATTTTCTAATAAGACCGGTCAGAAGCAGCTTGTATCCACCGTCAAAAGCGACTCTTATCAGATAGTTCTACGCTGCGCTTGCCAGTAGTAGGTTCATGCTGGGAAGCTATTATATTTGTATTTTAAGAACTGATTATACACCCATGTAATAATGATTAATATTATTTAAATAAAAAAAATTTTTTTTATTATTTCAGCCATTTCATGGTATGTGGCAACCGATAAAAGCACATGGAATAAGAAAGTCAACACGAGTCAACATCAAACATTGAATGAATATAATTATAGCAAACATACTATTGAAATATATGTACTGATATTGAAATACACGTATAAAACATACAAACTGAAATATAGAAAACATTAAGTGTGACAGTTCAACGGAAAAAAATCATATAATCTTGAACAAACAAGAAAGGGACAATCTCGTATAAAATTTTGTTATGCATATCAATGATCTGTTGCAAATGAACAGTATTCATTGCTATGGAGATGGATGACTGGGGAAGCATATTACGAGAGCCCTAATATCCCTCCCTCTGACTTGAAGGAGAGTGTGTCTTCTATTGAGACTATATTATCCGAAGTCTCAAATTGTTGTTGCTCGAATCTTGTACAATTCACAAGTCTGTGCTTTCATCCCAAAAAAGGCCACATTTGTGGTGTCGCATGCATTATTTTAATGGTAAATACAAAAAATCACAATTGTCAGGCCTGTTAAATTGTCTCCGCCTATCTGCAGATAATCTGCACAAAATCCTAAAAAATTCTAAAATGTCGTAAAAAAATTTTAGACTTCTGCCACAAAGTAGCAACGGTGTCGATCGGGCTGAATAAAAAATTACTGGATAATTAATGGGAGTAAACGTTTTAAATAATGTGAATATATATATAATACTAATGTTAAATGTGAATATGTTATAAATAATATGAATATAAATAATATAAATATGAATATTTAATTAGCCAAATAAGGTCCCTTGCCTATGCAAGGGGTAAATGTCTAATTCCTCCAATTACAATGTTAGTTATTTAATTCAATATGTAATGTTTTATGTGATGAAAATATACGGCCCACGGGGGAAATTATAAATTAAAAAAAAAATTGTCTCCGCCGCCTGTAAGCTCTAAATGTATGGAGCTTCGGCGTCTCAGTGACTGCGTTGAGATGTGGACTACGTTTGTGTTAATTCGTGTGGAATTAGTTTGAACTGTTATTACGGTAGAGGACGATAAGCGTTGAAGGTCAAATCGTCAATGTCATTTGCCTATGTGAATCCCTTAATAGGATCTTGGATTTCTTCAATGTCTTTCTATAGTTGGTGTAATAGTCAGTAATGGTGGCATCCCTTTTCTTTATCCCTTATCCTACTATGATAGGCTGCGCTCTTGTAGCACTCGTGGCGTTGCTTGTGTTATAGAAACCACCTACCATCAATCGGACCGACAGCCCGTCTGACAAACTTTACATAAACAAAATACATATCAGACATATTGCTAATAAGCAGGTTAATATAATATTAAGAGCGACTATGTAGAGAGATACTCATTATAAAATCGTATAGGATCGTGCATCTGTGCACGCTAATCTCCATAATGGTTGAACCAATTTCATATTGATGATATATTGAGGTTAATATTTACTGTTGAATTCAATAAAAAATAATGGTAAAAGTAATGTGGATGGAATATTTTTTAATTTGTGAAAAATATACCTTGTTCTTTAAATTCTGAATTTGATTTCGAATTTGTTATATATATTATATAGAGACAGATTTGTTTGTGTATATCTTCATGAGGACTTCGCCATGGCAACATTTTCAATAGATATATTGCTTGCAATGCAATTGCGAATATTGTCGTACGATATATTGTGAATTGTGCATATTTTATAGGAAAATAGTTTTCGAGGCAAAGAAATTTGTGTTGCATAACTCCATCTGCATTACTCAATGTAACTCAGTTAAAATCTTTAACAGAGACAGAAGACAGAAGATATATTCTATCTCCAGGACGTGTTATAAGGGTGCGAACAAAAGATAAAGAAATGGGGATATGTCCAATGTTATCCTCGATAAAACCCTCAAATTCATAGAGAATTCTGAGGGTTTTATCTTTCACTAGAACGTTGGATAGCTTACGAATCCATTTCCTGGTAGATCAACTGGCCGATAGTTCTGGTATTGAGTCGCTTGTGTTTCCAAGTTGTTAATAGTTTGTCCACAAACTCTCTTGTCACCATTATCTTGGCTCCGACGAAGCATTTCAGGAAAAAGCTTTGAGTTTCCTTATGTAATTTTTTATCTTTGCGGTTAAAAATAATGCTATTTTTTCTTGAGTAACATCCTTAGCAATGTATACACGAAGTTGCTCACTTCCTCTTTAAAAAATGTCCCCGTCCAAGTTCATTGTTGGTTAATAACTATTGTTTTTTAATAAGACCGTATGGGCGGTCCAATTTAAAAAATCGTCGCTATCTCTCTGGAACAGCACTTTTTATTGGAATTGAGCTACCAATCTTCTTTATCTCTGACAACTTGTAAGCAAAATTTTATGATAATCGGTTGAGCAGTTAGGTAAGGCTTGAAAGAGTAACAAACAAACAAACTCACTTTTACATGTATATATTGGGATGTTATATCTTGAGATTCTACTACTAATTCTTTTGTTAGATGTTGAATATATTTATTAGAATTGTTAGTATAATAGGAGGATTGATCGCTTCTATTGCGAACGGTAGCGGCGACATGTCGCTTTCACGAGCGCTGACGTGAACACAGTCGCTTATCTCTTACACGTGAGTGGCGAACTCTCGATGATTACGCCAATCACACAAAGCTAATTGATAAAAAATTCAGCATAAATCTACTTATGTGTATGTTTAAAAATATAAATAATTTCAATTATTACGCGCAAACGATATACCAAATGTCTGAGTCTTCTGAGTCTCCTTTAATGAAATTCTACATAATTTTTTTAATGAAATATATTTACATGATATGTTTTAATAACTTCTCTTAACACTACTTGTTGAACGGTGGTGTTTACATTATAGGTACGAACGAGGTTGTGAAATCAGCTGATCTCAAAGCGAAACGGTGCCATAAACGCTACGAAGCTACGTCATTTACTACGCCGTAGCGAGCGCTACGGCTCGCCCACGCGTAGCGCGTAGCGGATCATATTGTTGTGTTTGTTTGTATTGAACTTATTTGACCCTTGCCAAATGTCTGCGAAGAGACATTACGATTAAAACCGCATTTCTTACGTTCCATAGTAATAAAAAAGTGGAGAGAAAGGTTTTTGAACTTACTAAATAAGCTTAATTTGAGAGTGTAGACACAAGCTGCACTCAAAATATTTAAATCTGATTGAAATACATGATTATTCACACATACACCAAGCACTCACTAACTTTAGTACACATTTTGAGTCACACTCTCTATGCACACTTTCTATAATTATGCACTCCTAGCTTTTTCTTTTTTTTTTTTTTTTTCATTTTTTATTTAACTGGCAGTAGTAGTCCACGTTAACTATATATAAAGCCTAAATCCTACAAATTATAACAATCATCATTATAGTTACTAAAAAATATCGTTTTAGTCATAACGTTCTCGCAACCATTATAAAATAAAATATATAATTTCATATTATCTTAATATGAAGTCCACGCGAACGAAGTCACAGGGATCGGTTATAGTATAACATATATTTACATAGACAGTTTGTTGGTGCATATCAAACACAACGCTCCTGTTGTCATTGGAATGTAATTAATATTCTAGAGCACACGATTCCAGGGAATCAGCCAGTACATAATATAATATGATTAAGTCAGAGGAGGTTTGTAAACGCGTTCTTTATATGCTATGAAAGCCTCCATCAAACTCGCGGATTAGTATTCCGACCGCTGCTTGCGCGGTATTACACGATATTATCTACCAAGTGTGTGTAATTACTAACAGATTTCTTTATGTATACATTCACACCGAATGTAATACGATGGATGCGATATTTACCATTTGGTGACCATAAGGCACATTAATTACACATACTGGATTGGTTTTTTTTTTTTAATATTATTTTTATTTAATTTTAAAGTTAAGGATATTTCTTTAAGAAATTTTTTAGAAATTAATTTTTCAAAAACAACAAGTCCATTAAAAATAGCGTTAAATTTATTAGATAATTTCAAAGAATAATAAATATAATTTAACATTTAATAAAGTTATAAGTTTTCTTTTGGGCAGCAACTTCTTACTCTTGATATAAATGATATCATAATATCTTACATTCCAGACACGTATGTTTTGTGGTTATTTCTCGCCTTACACGTGTTTCGTTCATGACATCAAGTTAGAAGCGAATGTCTAGAGATCAGACCAATTTTATAGTAAGCAGTGATATAATAAAAAATATATAGGCAGAAGCCCCTATGTATGTAACATAGTTAGCGAATAGCGTCTTTGTTATATAGTATTTGCAATGTAGCTACTGCAATGTAATCTTTACCAATATCGTATCCAATTATTCTAGAGCACATATACTCGTATCAGCATATTTGTATCTCCAAAGAGTTTTTATAAATTAAGCCACGGGCTTTTATAATTAAAGAGTTTTTATAAATCATCAAATAATTATTTGAGGAACAAATTTAAAGAATTGTCATTAAAGAGTTAACAAATAACTAAATAATTAATATATAAATGTGGGGGATAAAGGTATATATCATCTCCTTCATTCCCGGAGTGCATAATTTAATAAAACATAAAATTATTTCTAAAAGTATCTAATCAACACTTTACTTGCAGTTGGTGAAAGAGGCCCTAAGAGTCTGTAATATAGTTCTTAGATATATTACAATAACAATGTTGCAACTTTAGTAGGTATTCTGTACACTTGACCTTCAGTATGACCCCCATTAGGTCAAAGCTTGCCCCACCCACTGCAAGACAAACACAAGTGGGACGGACATCTAACTAGTTGCTCAGAAGCTTTCAACGTTGTAATTAAGAGAAAAGCTCAAACATCGCTTCAGTAATCTCTCTAATCCACCTCCATTTTGCCATCGATCCCTTTCCCATACTAAGTAATGTAACCACTCATGTGACTTAATGTTAAAAGTAATCCAATATGTTGGTGTGGTTAGCAATAGCCCATAAATCTTTAATCATTTGAGTATACAGTTTTATTTTAGTATATATTATCAATAGATAAACTTATAAATTATACATCCCAATCAAGCAGAAATGTACGAATCGCAACTTCGAAATACTTTCCTATACGAAATCTATAAGTTAATCCGTATTTTTTTACTTTAACAAAAAAAATCATTAGAATTCTAACAGTTTAACCACTGGACCAACGCGTTCAGAATATATATGCTCTGAAAATACACAATTACCTGAATGGCAAAATTGAATTCGATTCAAAAGGAATTGAATTGTACAATTCGAAATAGATTGGATCACAGTCGAAAGTCATCAGCGGTTCAACGGTAGAACTGAAGTCAGGTGGCGCCCCGAAGTCGGAGCCACTCCGAGCGCCAAATGAGACACAACATTAAGATGGGCCCGTAGATATTACATCGTGCTGCGGTCAGAGGGGCTTTCTCTTTATTTTCTAATGGATTGGAAAGGTGACCTTTCGATGATATCCGCTTATCAATTTTAAATATCTGTCAAATTAAAAGCATCACTAAATAATGTAAAGGTCTTCGAAAAAGTCTGGTTTTAAATTTGAATTATTTTATTTTTATTTTTAAAATACTAGGCCCTATACTTTGTAAGGATGCAATATTTTTCTATAAACAACATTCCTCGGTTATCGCTCTTTTCATTAGTGAAATTCGTATCAAAATAAATTTGGTGGTTTAGAAAAAATTAGCGAAAAAACAGACAGAGACGGCCAGCGACTTCCAGAAGAAGGAATATTCCCGAGGGATCATAAAAATAAAAATCCAATGCCTGGAAAAACTATAATGAATGTATGAATTGAATAAATTTCAATGAAAATAGAATAAATTATTAATATTCATGTATTTTGCCCCGACAAGGTACTTTTTTATTTATTTTATTTTATTGATAAGTGCATACATGCATAACTAATATTAAAGTTTCAGTTGTTTAGGCGGTTAATTCATTAAGACTACGTCTACAATTTCTATAAATATTATTTTGTATAAATAGGAAGCAAATGACGTTATGATAAAAAGATAGGTAAAGAAAATGCAACCGAAAGTTTAACGAAAAATTCAAATAGAGAGAGACGCAAATGAACTTTTCTCATTAAACAGGAGTTAAGTCGAGAAAATACTTTAAAGATGGCCGCCGTCGCGAACCACTCGAGTCGTGCAGCACCGCCTAATTGTCTAAATCCGTTAATTAACTCTACAGAAAACGAATATAATCTCAACTATCTCTTGAAGGTTTTCTCGGAAAACTTTGCAAAATTTACGAAACCTCCTGTGTGTTGCCGCTGATTTTCTTTAAGAGGTGCAAATTTTTTTTTTGTTTTTACGACAAAGGTCTGTAGATCCACTTGATGGGGAAAACACAAGCAACACGAACTAACCACTACAATGGGGATAACGGATAGAATAAGCAGGATAATGTTGAGAGTTTTAATGAAAATTATTGATAAGTTTTTGTCATAATTAACAAAATATTAATAATAACCTTAAATATTAATCATATAGTCGGCTTGACGATTCATTTACTATTAAATTATTATTATAAGTATCCTCGGTTCCTTGAGACTTTAAGATTTTATTTTATGGTTTAGAAATGATAGCTATACCATTACCCATATAATTATAGAGATATTTGTCGTCTATCCTATTAACACGCCGTCATCTTGTATTAATTCGTCGCTAATTGCGCTATTTATCCTTATCACGATAAATAGGAGAATAGAAACAAATATTTGTCTTATATGCTAAAATAAGGAGTGGATCATCACTCTGTCTGACTCACTACCACATTTAAAAAAAAATATTATTACAATTAGAAATAGAAATTCTAATTGTCTATAATGTGTATCTGTGTATAATGTGTATCTATGTGACTTAGGTGATTGTATTATTTACATTGTATAAATGTAAAATCCGTAATTGGATGTTGGTTATGTTTATGTTTTTGTCTGTAAATTTTTATGTTGAGAGCTGTCGATTTTTTAGATAAATAAATAAATAAATAAATAAATAATACTGTTAACTAATTAATCTGTAAAATAATAAGCTGAAAGGTTTTTATAATATTGTATTCAACAAGAAAATGAAATCGTTAGTCGTAAATCGAAGTTAGCCGCGGATTAACTGTTGGAAGTGAACTAACTCGGTTCCATTTGTACATGGAGTTACTATTCAAGTTACTTTATATATGTATTATCAGTTTAAGTGAATAGAAATGGATACGAAGCAACTTGTTGTGTATACAAAATGATTAAAATCTAGAATAAAAGAAAGACTAATGTTGCCAATTAATTACAAAAATTATCTCTGTAATTTTTTTTTAATAATTATTTTGTTTACATTTTAATAATAATTAATTCATAATTCGTGGTGTATATCATATTAAAGAGTATGAAATATGGAAGTTTTTAACAAATTTGGAAAAACTAAATAGTAATATATTTTATTTTTATAAAACTGTACTTTAAAGTTGAACTTTGAAAATTATTTTAATACAATGCAAAACAAAAGTTACCTACGTCGTATTTTTTTTTAAATTTCTATTCAAATATCTAGTTTGTTATTTCAAGTACATACATTTAAGTCAGAAATAAAGCATGATTTAGACTGATATATTTATTAGCAAAAAAGTTATTAATTTTTAATAGTCAATTTTTGGGGAAAAATAAAAAATTTAGACAAATTTAAATATTTCAAAAAAACCGTTAGATTTTTGTTTGGACAATTTTGGTCATAGTGGTTGTATATGACCTCAGCTATGGCTCACTGAAAAGTATACATCGTTGTGCCAAACACGTTGTATATGCGGTCCAGAGAAAGAGCGCTAAATTCCAACAACAAGCGATCAGTTTAAACTTAATCCGTGACCGGAAAATATATGAACCGGAATGCACAAGCCGGTTTAGTTAGTTTTATACGACTCTATCGTTAGATTAACTTATTTTAATGACTAGCTGTGCCCGCGACTTCGTATGCGTCCCTTTTTTCTAAGACATGGTAATATTTATGCAATGTTTATTGCTTATTATAATTATTATTTTATTTTACTTTTAGATGATCCCTCTAGAATAGTGCATTTTTTTTCAGATTAATGGTACCCTATGTCTTTTTTGATGATCAATAGAAAGCGTAACAAACACATTATTCGTTTTGCCATTTATAATTTATTAGTTTTGCTTGACGGTCTCAGTTAATAAGCGGTTACTTCAAAGCTGAGAGAATTGCTAGTAGTGTTTTATTTTTTTAATACAATTATTAATACTAAATACAATGAAAATCGGTTATAGCAACTTTCAAGGGAACAAAAAAATTGGTCTTAATAAACGGATTAGTCATTATAAGCGATACTAATTCGCTATAATCATTCAACAGGGACCTTGCCATTTGGTCGTTATAACCGAAGTCGTTATATCCGGTCTCTACTGTAATACTAAAGTAAACTAAAATCTAAAACTAAATAAACCTAAAAAATATCTAAAAAATTGGGCGCCAACGGCATGGTGCCGAGGATGCTGGCAACATTTCCTCGCTGAATTGCAATGCCAATGCGTTGCATTCATTGCACAAATGCGATAAAAAAAAAATAAAAAAAAAATTTATAACATTACAAAAATTTTAACTTGTATGAACTATGCATCGAAATAATATATCTGAACTATGTTTCCTTGTAAACTAATACAAATTGTAGTAATAATGTTCAGTTGGAGTTATTATTTCGACCGTTTCACTCTTCATCCAGAGTTCGCAGAGACATTTAACTAATCCTCAGTCTGAAACCGAGATACATGGTGCTCAGGACATTTGCCTTACTTCAGAATTCGCACTTGACATTTCTGGATCCACTTTAAACGGCTAGAGTTCTACTTAAAACCATTAAGCGTTCTGCTTAAGATTTAAACATAGATTCATCTGTAATATTAATATTATTATAAAGTGGTAAAGTTTTGTTTGTTTACATGTAGGAGGTAATCTTCGAAACTACTCATCCAATTTAAAAGAATCTTTCACCAATATAAAAATATAATAATAATAATCTAAATTGCGATTTTGACTGTTATAAGTAAATTATAAGCTCAAATTAAATGTGTTAGTTTTTCCTTCTAGATATATCTTAGATGTGAATTGCCTATTGACTCAATAACTTTGAAACTGACAGCGCCAAAGACACAATTTGGACATTACAGAAAAAGTTAAAAATATTAATCACTAGTTGGTGCCCGCGACTTCGTCCGCGTTGAACGATGAAAGGTACCCTATGTCCTTACTCGTGTCCCAGACAACATGTGTGCAAAATTTTATGGTGATTGGTTCAGTTGTTTTTGCGTGAAAGAGTTACAAACATCCATACATCCAAACATACTTTCGCATTTATAATATTAGTACGGATGTATCAAAATTATTTTATCTTACTACAACCGGTGTACAACCGGTACAAATATATTTTTAATTTTACAAAATATACTAACAATAACGACACTATTACATAAAGATTAAATTCACAAAATAAAGTATGAATTATCGAACATTTTACGGAAAGGTCTGGTACGAGTAAATGGAAAATAAAAACATTCAATGTGCCAGTTATGAAAATCTTTGATCAAATATCGGATTTGTGAAACTCTGGTGACATGGAAACGCACTTCGATTCGATTCCCTGACGTCAAATCCCCATTTATGTGCCGAACACATTTTATTTGCTTATTGTGCTTGCACCAAGTGCCTAGTAGATATACTTATTCTCTTATTCATAAAAAATCCCTTATTAGAGGTTTATAACATTCATTAGTTAAAACGCTCATAAGACCTTAATAAGCTTATTATAAAATTCCTATTCATATACATTCAATAAGCCTGTCATAACTAAATATTCGCTATAGGTAAGTTTATAATTGTTATGTTGCTGTTCTGTGATGAATTCATAGACAAAAAAGCTAAAATCTCCCTATCCACGCCCTAAATGATAGTAAAAGTGATTATTGTGATATGACATTTTGACATTTCTTATAAAAACAAAACAATTCGCAGAGGCTATCAGATTACTTACATGTAATCCCGGTCGTTTTCAGTTACCAAAATTATATTTCTTTTCCAATTAAAATGAATAATGGTTATATTATATCTTAATTAAGTAATTTAAACTATTATTTGTATAAATAATTAAATAAATATATTAGATATAACTCCTTAACAAACATCAAACTCTACATCAAACGTCATTCAGAAATCAGCTGTTTTAAGTCGGCCATCTTGAATTGTTCCCTTATTAGAGTTCATGCTTCAATAACTTACAAAGGCGTTATTAAACACTTATAGAGCGTTTTACTGCTATTGAACGTTTATGAATAATGTTTTTTTGGTAAATTTCTTATAACAAACTTATAATAATAAGCCTCCTATAACTTTTTATGAATAAGACTGTTAGTTTATTAATTTTTTATTGATTTTCCAGCCTCGCTTTAAGGAGATATAAACTTAATTCCAGACTAAGATTTTGACAAAGAAATTATATAAATATTTATCATTTAAGCGAGAACATCTCTCTCGGCTCCAGTTGGAAGTTATTTAAAACAAACTGTTAAATGAAAGTAAAGTTTGTGAATTGCGGTATTGAAATACCGAATTTAATTCAGAGACAGCAACTCAGATATTAACTGTGAATAATATTCAGTTGATAGTTTGAATTATTTCGTCGTGTTGTTATCGACGCTTCATCTCTTTGATTTCAAATTGAACATTTCAAACTCAATTTGTTCAGAATAAACAATTGTGGAAATGTTTAAACAGCGCAATCCTTAAGTCTATCGATAACTTTTCATTGTATACATCCATCTATACATATATTGTAATATCTATACTATATCTATACATATTATAAAATAAAGTCGCTGTCCGCTTCTGTCTAATTTTCATCTAACTTTTTCTAAACTGGTTTCAATGGATTTTAATAGACCGCTGATATTGATACGGATTTCACTAATAGAAATATGTAGCGATAAACGAGGAAGGTATTTTAAGAAAAAAATCCCATTCAAGCGAAACCGAGAGCGTGTCTTTAGTTATAAACTAAAATATAATAAAACTCAATTAACCCAATGTTGAATGTACTGAATCACGCAAAATATGTAAAGACTTATCTATACTTCTATACTCTCTATACTAATATTATAAATGCGAAAGTATGTTTGGATGTATGGATGTTTGTAACTCTTTCACGCAAAAAATAGTGAACCGATATCATGAAATTTTGCATACACGTTGTCTGAGACACCAGAAAGAACATATCCTATCTTTCATCCAGAAAAAAGAACTATTCCCGAGGGATCAATAAAAAATAAAAAACTAACGCCTGACCAAAGTGTTATAGCAACACGAGGTCAAGCGTTATATTGCTTTTTTCTTAATTGTCAACGCGGACGAAGTCGCTATCACCAGCTAGTATTATTATATTTGAATTTCATTAGGAGCTTCTGAAAAGCAACCTCTCCAACGGTTTACTGTTTATTTTACAAGACTTGTGTTAAATACTTTGAAAAGTGTCTGTCGTGGATATATTGATACAAATATTTGAGCTCGTCTAAGTTAATCACCCTTAAACAATTCGTTTAATTGGAATTTGGAATGTCAGTATTAAAACGCAATTATATTGTGTAAACACTTGGCGGATAAGCTACATAAAATAGTACTTAGAAATCAATTATGGAGTAAATAACATAAACTTATCTCTGATTTGATTATTTGTGATGTGCTTACTGGGAATAAGTAATCGTTTAGGTCTGATGATGATGGTCAAAAATTATCTTACAAATAAGTAGTTTCAATTGCTTATTTTAATTACAATTTATATTGTAATTTTATAAAAATAAATTGACAAGATAATCTCATATGCACTCACTTTTTTTTTCAAAAATGCGAGATAATTTTAAGTTGGCTGTCATATGCTCTATGCCTAATTAATGAAACAAAATTAAATCACACAAACATATACAATACACAAACCTATTACAGAAATGGAATTTTACAATACTTTGATTTAATACTTAGACATTATAAGGACAAAAGTAAAAACAGACCTGAGGCACTAGGTATTACCTAGATATCTTAAGAGATAAGTCTTAAATAAAATATGCTCGTGAAGATTATGCTTCAATTATACAGAGAGATATTCTGGTTGCGTTTTAAAGATAACTGGTTTAAGGAGCAAATAGAATAACTAATAATTTATATGAATCAAAACTTTTATCAATATCAATTTTTTAAATTTTTTTAGAGATTTAGCATTGGCAACATTCTTGCTGGCTAGCGATTACATTGGTTATGTTTTTGTTATTATTTTTTTAAACAGTTAGCACTTTAGCAGTTCTATTTGAGTGGTAGGTATGTGATAAACTCTTGTGTATATGTGTATCTATGTATAATATGTATTATTTAATATGTGACTTAGGTGATTGTATTAATCCCATTGTATAAATGTAAAATCCGTAATATGTTTTTGTCTGTAAATTTTTATGTTGAGAGCTGTCGATTTTTTTATTTTGAAAACTAAAAACGAATTTTGAAAACGCTCTCTCACCAGTTGGCGCATGAAACTTCAAATCTAATAAACGCATCAGAATGCATAAATTTGGCAGCCTATTTGGCAGCAGTGACCACTCCTTATACAAGAACACCATGAAATAACAGCACGTATGCTAGTATTTCGTTGAGTGATCCTACAGAAGTCGACATTGTTATTGATCGACAGTTGACCTTTTTTAAAAGGTTGTAAATAAAATTGACAAGATACTTTCTCGTTACTCGATCAAGGGATTATCGTTACATACTTGGTTACACAACAAATCTTATATAATATCCAAGCATTATTACGTTGTTACAATCCACCGGAAGTGATTAACAGAGCTGGCATCAGTACCGGAAGTATAGCCACTGGCTCGTGTTCATGACAAACACTTCCTAATAAAGAAAGTAGGCCAAATGAAGACTACATACATTTATTTAATTAATCATTTATTTAATGATTATTTTTTTATATACTTTTATTAATGAACGAAAATTATTTCAATTAGCATAAAGACGGGTTATTTATACCAAAGAAAATGAATCTGGATTGAAATGAATGGATAGCGAATTTCACGCCAGACCAAATTGAATTAAATATTTTAAAATTAACTAATTTTATAATGATAAAATGTTACGAAATTTATACATATTATATAATAAAATGTAACCTTTATACCTACAGCCGGTAGAACACACAAAGAGAGGCTACTGTATGTCTTCTCTAAAGGAAAAACCAGTTTTTTTTTTACATACGCTAATATTAACCGATCGGTTTCATAGATAATTGAATAGAGCGAATTATCCCGTCAATATAGTGTCTGGCAGTGAATTCAATATTGTAATGGAGACAGCCAACCCTGACGAAGGACAGTGATGGACCGATCCGGGATCGACGCGCGGTCCACCGCCGTCCGTCCGTCTCACTCCGTCAGCCCTTCGCTGTCCGTGAACAATTACCTAACAACGTATGTGTTCTATACTTTGACTACTTCAAACAAGTCCTATTATTGAAACGTTATTATATATATATACATATATGAAATTTAAAATTTGATTCAATAAATCCGGCTAATAAAAATTAAAAACTTAGCTGGATGTGAATAATGGCTGGATGTAATAATATAGTTTTCCTTCTTGGCAAAATAAAACACGCTGCTCATCAGTGTCACCAAAGAAAAATGAAGAAGGCTCATCAAAATGTAAAATGCGGATAAAACCCAGGCTTCATTATATATTATTTATAAATCTCTAATTAAATCCATGAATGACAAAAAACCAAAACAAAAAACCATAACAAAAAAACCCTGAAATGAAAAAGAAATAATTAAACACAAATCTAAAAAAAAAATATGTGTGCCTGACCGTGGGAATCTAAAATTTAGATATAAGATCCCTAAATGTTAATAATTTATTCAATAAATGGTCAGGCAAAAATAAACAAGAGTAAAATAAAAAAATACAATTGCATAAGGATTAAAAATAAACTGCAAAAGATAATAGAATTAAATGAGTAAATTAACAATAAATTTAAAATGAACTAAAACACAAATTATAATAAAAAAACATTAATCAACAATCTATCATCAGAAATAAGATGAAATACGTACCCATTTATAAACCGGGGTTTTTTTACATAAATATTTTAAACTGAATAATTAAAATTTTATAAGAAAATGAACTGGCAAATACAGGCTATTATCAGCACAAAACTAAACCGCTCTCTGCGAGCGACAGAGAAACAAAAAACGCTCTCTGACTGAAAATTTTGAATATTGAACGTCAAATGCAATTCTATATATTTAAAAAAAATAATAAGTTTTTAAATACTTAAATAAATAAATAAACAAATAAGGTAATATAACTAATAAAATAAATAAAATAAGTAACGCTACGTTACATATCCCCTCTTCCTACAGAAGAATTTTTTTTTTTCCGTTAATAGGATAAAAAAAAATTCTTTGCGCCCATACACAAATGCTACCACTTTCATCCTACGTTCAAAAAATAAAACCTTCCATACTATTAACAGTGAGAATTGCAGCACTAGTTATTAAAACTGTGTTGTAGTACTCAAATGTTTCCTTTCAAAAAAACTAATTCAAGATATTTTCTTGAAGAAGTAACTTGCATAAGATAGGGCAGTAGTATAAAACTGCTGACCTTAAAGCAGAAGTGTTTAAGGAACAAATGAGGAAGAGTATAAAGAGAAAAAGAAAAAAATAAATAAAACAATTAACACCAAGCGAACAAAACGCCCAGACAACTAAGCATTCAACCAAAGAATACTTAAACAAAATAGATTCCTTAAAAACAAAAAGGAACTACATTGTTAATAATAACAAACGCCCAGACAAATAACTAGACGATAACTTCAAGGCTTAAATTATTTTATTTAATAATCCGCCCTGCTTATGAACTTTAGGGCTTGTTTAAAGAGTTGTAATCCGCTCTGTTTATGAACTTTAGGGCTTGTTTAAAGAGTTGTAATCCGCTCTGTTTATGAACTTTAGGGCTTGTTTAAAGAGTTGTAATCCGCTCTGTTTATGAACTTTAGGGCTTGTTTAAAGAGTTGTAATCCGCTCTGTTGGTATAATAAAAACTAATTAGTTAAATAATTAAATAATAACTAAATAAATGAATAACTAAGGAATTAATAATATTAAGTAAATATGTACATAATCAAGAATTATAATATTATGTATTATAATACCTAAATAATTATTATACAAATCATCTGGAAAGGTCTGGAGCCTAGATGAAAATATTTGAAATGAATATATGAAATATATTATTTAAAATATATGTTTATATATTTTAAATTTAAAATATATATTTAAAAAAAAATTAAAAAATATAAAAAATAAAAAAAAATAAAAATTTAAAATAAATTTAAAATATATAAAATATAAATAAAATTTAAATATAAAAAAATATATATGAAAAAATAAAAAAAAATAAAAAAAATAAAATTAGATGAAAATACTAATTCCTTTTTTTTTTAAAAAACAACATCTTATTTGTGACGATAGTGACAAATTAAATCAATAACCTATTTGCCTGTTACAACAAAATAGCGAATGACATCTTAAATATTAATAATTTATTAAAATAATTAAAATAAATTAACATGAAAAAAATGAAAATTAAGAAATAATCATTCTGAAATAACAAATTAATTAAAATGTCATTCTGCAACAAAAACAGGAAATTGAAGAAATTAATAACTTACAAAAAATTAAATCAACAGATTTAGTGAATCAAATATTGTAAAATAAATAAGATAATATATATATACAATTTCACGTACTTTACAGTAACAACAATATATGTTATCTGTAAAAAAAAACAAGTTGGGCGCCAATGAAACGTTGGGCGCCAATGAACCCGTACGTTATTATATATATATATATGTGAAATTTAAAATTTGATTCAATAAATCCGGCTAATAAAAATTAAAAACTTAGCTGGATGTGAATAATGGCTGGATGTAATAATATAGTTTTCCTTCTTGGCAAAATAAAACACGCTGCTCATCAGTGTCACCAAAGAAAAATGAAGAAGGCTCATCAAAATGTAAAATGCGGATAAAACCCAGGCTTCATTATATATTATTTATAAATCTCTAATTAAATCCATGAATGACAAAAAACCAAAACAAAAAAACCATAACAAAAAAACCCTGAAATGAAAAAGAAATAATTAAACACAAATCTAAAAGAAAAAATATGTGTGCCTGACCGTGGGAATCTAAAATTTAGATATAAGATCCCTAAATGTTAATAATTTATTCAATAAATGGTCAGGCAAAAATAAACAAGAGTAAAATAAAAAAATACAATTGCATAAGGATTAAAAATAAACTGCAAAAGATAATAGAATTAAATGAGTAAATTAACAATAAATTTAAAATGAACTAAAACACAAATTATAATAAAAAAACATTAATCAACAATCTATCATCAGAAATAAGATGAAATACGTACCCATTTATAAACCGGGGTTTTTTTACATAAATATTTTAAACTGAATAATTAAAATTTTATAAGAAAATGAACTGGCAAATACAGGCTATTATCAGCACAAAACTAAACCGCTCTCTGCGAGCGACAGAGAAACAAAAAACGCTCTCTGACTGAAAATTTTGAATATTGAACGTCAAATGCAATTCTATATATTTAAAAAAAATAATAAGTTTTTAAATACTTAAATAAATAAATAAACAAATAAGGTAATATAACTAATAAAATAAATAAAATAAGTAACGCTACGTTACATTATATCCGTACTAATATTATAAATACGAAAGTATGTTTGGATGTATGGATGTTTGTGACTCATTCACGCAAAAACTACTGAACCGATCGCCATGAAATTTTGCATACACGTTGTCTGAGACACCAGAAAGGGTACCTTTCATCCAGAAAAAAAGACTATTCCCGAGGGATAAATAAAAAATAAAAAACTAACGCTTGGCCAAAGTGTTATAACAACGCGAGGTCAATCGTTATATATTTTTTTAATTTTCAACGCGGACGAAGTCGCGGGCACCAGCTAGTAATATTATAAATGCGAAAGTATGTTTGGATGTATGGATGTTTGTAACTGTTTCACGCAAAAACTACTGAACCGATCGCCATTAAATTTTGCATACACGTTGTCTGAGACACCAGAAAGGACATAGAGTACATTTCATCGTTCAACGCGGACGAAATCGCCGCGTCTGTCTGTCTGTCTGTCTGTCTGTCTGTCTGTCTGTCTGTTCGCGATAAACTCAAAAACTACTGCACCCAATGGATAGAGGGATAATCAGGGAAGGTTTTTTACGGAAAAAAATGCACCCCGGGCGAAGCCGGAAGCGGGACAGCTAGTGTATAATAAAATTATAAATAATGTATTTATCAAAAACATCAACATAAATAATGAGCAGCATATATACTATAACTAATATTTGAATTAAATATTTAATATACACACACCGCTCATTTACCGTTTCAATATATTACTTGTATTGATAAAAAAATGTGTTATAATAATATAAAAATATTATTAAAAAAAAAAACAAAGCAATTTTATTGTTAAATGTATAAAGAAAATTTGAATGCGTTTTTGAATTTTTTGTATTATGACGAGATCTTTGTGGCCTTTGAAATTCTATATTATTTTTTTATAATAAAGTGTATTATTATATAGTAATATATAATATTAAAACAATAAGGTAGTCGTGTTATATATAACACCAGGAATGTAATATACTTAAGTGACGTAGACAAGCATTGTTTCTTATTCAGTAAGTACAAAGGTATTTATCGCCATTCTTTTACAAAATACGTGATCAGACATGTAAATGGTTGAAAACAAAGCGCTAAAAGCTTCGTCAGGAGTTTTTGATTCGTTTTATTTCGACAAATTAAACTTTTTTACTGCTTTCTGTACCTATTTTGTTAAGACTGCAGACTCTTTGTTTACAAATAGTTAATCACAATAATTAGTGTCTGAATTATAGGTATTAAAGGTAACTATTTAACTGATATTGATTTCACTAACAGAGAGCAGAAAAAGTTCAAAATAAAACTCTGAAACTATCAATTTAGTTGAAATTGGGGTCCAGGTTCAATGGAGTGTATATTTAATATAATAAATAGCGAGGACGGGTTTTTTTTAATGTTTGTTTATATGTGAACCACTCACTACACATAATAAAAAAAATATTTCACTATTTGAAACGTATATTATTTCATTTCAGATGGATATAGGGCGGGCGAAATTTAGTTTTTGATAAGGCTATCATACTAACCTTAATGCCCAGTTATCATAAGATATATATATAAAGTCCGAGTAAAACCTTCTTTTGTAACAAAACCAATATAAACACTGCTTGCTATATAATCCATACTAGCGTTTTAGAAGGAGAACCGTAAAAGTTTTCTTGACAAAAGTTGAAATTAAGGTTCAGAAAAGGAGCGGCCAGTGTTCTCAATAATAAAATTGGGAGTTGAGAGTCAAATCATTAAATCATTTATATGGAGCGATAAGTACGCGCTTTATTTGTTTTGAAATTAGAATAAATCGTAAGATTATTTAAGGAAGACAAGAAAATGTCTTTATGTTATACTAGCTGGTGGCCGCGACTTCGTCCGCGTTGAACGATGAAAAGTACCCTATGTCCTTTCTGGTGTCTCAGACAACGTGTATGCAAAATTTCATGGTGATCGGTTCAGTAGTTTTTGCATGAAACAGTTACAAACATCCATACATCCAAACATACTTTCTCATTTATAATATTACTAGTTGGTGCCCGCGACTTCGTCCGCGTTGAACGATGAAAAGTACCCTATGTCCTTTCTGGTGTCTCAGACAACGTGTATGCAAAATTTCATGGTGATCGGTTTAGTAGTTTTTGCGTGAAATAGTTACAAACATCCATACATCCAAACATACTTTCGCATTTATAATATTAGTAAAGTAAGATTAGTACGGAAGGACGGATTAGGGCTGGTTAGCGATGCGCGGTGATAAAAGGAAGCTAGGAAGGAAGCTCTTACCTCGTTGGCTGATGATGCAGGGTCTTCACTACGCTACGACCACTGGAACTACACTCACGGCACTTCTTCAGTTAAAGCTTATACCATCAATTCGTTACAAGGTTTGATAAAGAATTTATTATAAGCACTTATTCGGCGAACTTTTTATAATAATTGCGTTAAATGCCTGTCAATGCGGTTAGCTCTCTATGTCGTATATATATTAAATGTGTTTAATGTCTGTCTGAGCGTACTGCTCAACCGACTTATGAATCTCAACTGTTGACAGTTTTCCTTTGCAATACGTAGGTATACAATCTTCCACGTGACGTGAAGCAAGCGCGGGGCAGAGGAGAGCGATCCGCGAAGCCAGGTGTTCTGTATTGCATAAGACTACGTTTCAGTAGCAATTGTTAATATTTTTTTATAATGACACGGTTCGGAAGGCAGTTTACTCATATAAGTGACCTTTTGGAATACATATAAATTGTGTGGCGAAGTACAGCCACAGAAATTATAGCCATACTAACATTTTTTCTGACAGGCCGAAGCAACGCCACAGGATTATCGATAAGGGATTGGGATATTGCTATCCCTTGTCACATGACAAAACAGCACACATGCTGTTATTTCGCTGTGGTTTTCTGTAAGAGTGTGGTCACTGTCGCCATACGGGCTGCCCAAATACTACTTAACTTCTTGTTGTGACCGCTAATTCTAAGACTTACGAGCGGTCTGACAACGAGCGGCTATATTAATTGTGCAATTACAAGAGTTCACTCATAAATAGTAAGGTTTTTATACAGTTTTTAATAACGCAAACAGCGCTAAACGAAGAAGGTTTGTGTACCTACTTATATGATTCACAGAATCATATAAGTAACCGGGGTTATATGATGCGTAGCCGGGGGCGGGTCGCCAGTTTATTATAACAGTGTGATCGCGCAACAGTTGTCGACAGTATTGTGCCGAAAAAAGCGTTGCCCAGCAACGGATACACGAAGTGTCATAAAAATTATAAAAAGTTTATCTGTAAAATTTTATTTTAAATAATATAAACATAAGAATAATATTTTAATAACTAAGGAAAAGGGACGCGGACTAAGTCGCGGGCACCATCCTATTAAGCTAAACCTATTAAATGAAGTATAATTTGAAATAGAGGCATATATACGTACCTAGATACAATAATTTATAACATTTTTAAGAGTTCCACCTGGTCACTCTATGTAGGTTGCCTTTATTAATAGTAACTCAGTGAATCAAACGCTGAGAGACGAAATTAAAGAAGTTAAGAAATTACCGAGTGCATATTTCTTGGGCTGATCGCAGTTATTCAAATACTTTGAATAACAAGCACAGTTTCATTGAAATAGGTACCTACCTACGATTTTATTGAAACGAACCGATCATTCCTTATCATTTCTTTATAAATAACTTTATTGATAACATATTGATAACTTTATTGATTTTTTTGTATATAGGCTATATAAAAATTTAACTCTTTTTATGTATTTCTAAAATGTTACACTCTGTAAGGTTGGCTATTAAATAAATAAATAAATATCCGTGTCCTAAAGTGAGAGAGATAGACCATCATATCGTGTAAGTTGTGACAAAAATATTTTTTTTAAATAAATGTTGTCAAAAAGGCTGACGGTCAGCTTAATTGTAGGTGGCTACCGTCGCCTACACAAGCCACGCCACTTGCTGCAAGTTGCGCTGCCTACCATAATAGGATTAGTAAAAGGTAAGTAGGAAAATAGTACCACTGGTATCCTCAATCAACGAAATACTCACTCATTGGCAAATATAAAGGTGATCTTATGTAAGAACAGGTAAAAAATAATAATTATACATTTAGATAACTGATGCCAGCGGCTTCGCCCGCGTGGAATATGCACGTGAAATAATTTTTTAATTTTAGGACGAGTAATTTCGAATTTAGGACGAGACCTGCTACATACAATCAAACATACAAACTTTACATCATGATAATATTAGTATAGATGAGATAGATCTATTCCTGAATTCCAATAATTACTTAAATATACCCTACAATTTTAAATTTTTAAACCACAATATATTTGTAACACTAAAATGATCTAATGTTCAGTTGAAAATAGTTAAAATGTTACACGTGGGCAGAACCCGAGCCATATTCTGTATTTCCGAGCTCATATAAAGCAAATCTTTTCAAAATTCATTTTATTTTTTTCTCTTTATTCAGGAAACAAACAGTCATTATACATAATTTTTTACAATATACATAAATATTTAAAGACTTAGAGTTCCATACACAAAATAAATATTAAACAAAATAGATACCTATTACAGTACTGAAACAAAATTCTACACATAATACAAAATAGATAACCAAAATTTTAGGTATTTTAGGATGATATTAGGCCTCATCCTTGCTACACAGTTGGTTGTTGGCCAAGAGCAAACCCATCATTAATAAAAAATAAAAAAAAATCGTCAAACAAGCCAGAGGTGAACTGATTGTAGATCATAGGTAAACATAGGAGTAAAGGCGCCGATGCGAGCGATTGCCTCCAATCAACTGAGGTGACATAGCGAATACGAGCTTTGAAGGTATTGCGTGATTTAGGTATGCCCGCATTTTTGCGTAATCCTATCCTTCTACTAGTCCTACTAATATTAAAAATGCGAAAGTATGTTTGTTTGTTTGTAGCTGTAGATACCAAGTAATTGGTACGCAAATGTAAACGTGTTTGTATAACTAATTATAATAATAATATCTTCACACATTCCACACAGCACCATCTAGTTCCACAGTAAGCAACTAATGCTTGTATTATGGATACCAGACAGTTGATATAATACATAGATTACTTTTTTTTTGTAAATACATACATATTATAAATACAAAACATCCATGACTCAGGTACAAAGGTAAAATATTAACACATAAACATTTGCCCCTAGCAGGATTCGAAGCAGCGACCGTTTGGTTAATAGCTAGGGTTACTAGCAACTAGACCAAACGTGTCGTCAAATAATAACTTGGTAAATTTTGATGTGCTGTTCGTATCTCGATTAAATGAAATAAAATAAAATAAATAACTCTTTCACGCAAAAATTGAACCGATCATCATGAAATTTTGCATACACGTTGTCTCTGTGACACCAGAAAGGACATAGGGTACCTTTCATCCAGAAAAAAAACTATTCCCGAGGGATAAATAAAAAATAAAAAACTAACGCCTGGCCAAAGTGTTATAGCAACACGAGGTCAAGCTTTATATTGCTTTTTTTTTTAATTTTCAACGCGGACGAAGTCGCGAGCACCAGCTAGTATTATAAATGCGAAAGTATGTTTGGATGTTTGTGACTCTTTCACGCAAAAACTACTGAACCGATCACCATGAAATTTTGCATACACGTTGTCTGGGACACGAGAAAGGACATAGGGTACCTTTCATCGTTCAACGCGGACGTAGTCGCGGGCACCAGCTAGTCTATACTAATATTATAAATGCGAAAGTACGTTTGGATGTATGAGTCCATTCTGATTCTGAGTCCATTACGAGGCGATTAGTTTAATGTCTTAACTTATTTCGTTTAGCAAGTTACCTAATCCAATAATTGATGTAAGGTGTTCACCTTACATCGATTATTGGATAGGCTTCACCTTCAAACTTACTTGACAATAAAAACGCAATATATTGTTAATTTAATAAATTAAATGAAACCTTGTAAAAATAATTTAGATCAAATCCTTTTATCTATTAAACCCTTTTATCGTGAAAGTACTTTGGAATAATTTTGTAAAACTCTTATATAGCCACGAATATTAATATTGATTTATATTATCAGAGTTCAATAGATGGCGCTAGTAACTCGTTATGTCTATAATTATGTGATGTGACCTTTTGAAAGCAAATTTTAAGTAGATATCGCTTTACATAATTTAATCTCGATATAATTAGTCGTTATTTGTTTTGCATATGTGCTTGTATAAATTGATAAAACATAACGAAGTTTAAGTTTATGCTTCTAGCAGGTAAAATAGAAACATTAACCCTTATCTAGATATCAATGTGTTTATAAAAAATTTCGAAGGAAATAATTTGTTTAATTCCCCAGTACAAACATACATAATAAATGTTTCTTTTAGCTGAATGTCTCCTATGAAACATATGTAGTATAAGAAATATATGGATGCATTAAGGTTAAGAGTGTTTTTAAGGGAAGGCTGTTCTGAAGGCTAATGGATTCCGGTACACTTCCGGTTCACATTCGTCAGCTTAAACTTAACAATGACATTGAAAGTGTCAAGTTATACTTACACAATCGAACCACGTTATGACACGACTTCGGTGCCCCGCCACGGCTATCCAGCGTGGGGAGGCCTACGCTCCCTATCAGAACCTCGGCGTACCCGAAAGATGAGGTACGCCGGCCATCTCAGGGGACCATACGACGGGCGGCAGTCGCCAAGACCACCACCCGACTGCCTTATTATCTTCCAGCAGACGACTTGCAACCAACTTGCGACAGGCAAAAACTTTCTATCAATTTGTGCAATGTCACACTAAATCGTATTTTTGGTATCACGTAACTCATGACAAATTTGTGGTTTGCAATAAGGCCTTTACGGACAATAACTAAAATTAAAGTGCATCATTTCTGTATGGCAGCACAAGTGATCGCAAGTTGTCTGCTGTTGTTTGCTGTTAGATAATAAGGCAGCCGATAGGTCCTAACAATATCTCTGAGTCGTTTTTGTGACTCTAACCTTACATACGTAGAACCTTCTCAGTAAAATATTATGTACTACACAATAACTAAAATTATGTTTTACTATATCAGTGCTCCATAAGATGCTTGTTTTCGACGATGGCATAAAAACTTCTAAAATGAAATAACATTTTATTTACGCATCCGAGAAAGCATTAGATTTAAATTGAGGGCACTTCTAGATTCGATCCCTTGGGCAGTAACCGGAGTGCTGTACAAATTGATCCCTTACTTGTGGTTCAATAGATAGAAGTTTGCGATCAGCCATCACAATGAACACACGAAATCTGCCTTCATTTTGAGACAAATCAAAGACTCATTGCTGTACTCAAAATTACTAGAGGGTACTCCATTTAACGGAAGTTTAATGATATATGGTACTTACAGTAATTTGCAAAAACTTGGGAAATTAAAATCTTCCATATCGATATTTTGGTTTCATCGACGACTATAATAATAATAAAATTCTTTATCTCTGAATAAATTGATATTCAACAACTTAAAACTTCGTTAGTACAAGTGGGGTTATGTGGAAAAGTATCCCTACCAGTCCTACTTAGTGGGAATAGGTAGAAAGGGCGCAAACATTTTTAATTTACATAGTGTTGTCCTCATTAGTCATTTTAGTCATTACAGGTGTTAT
Organism: Synanthedon myopaeformis; assembly: GCA_944738685.1. NCBI lineage: Eukaryota > Metazoa > Arthropoda > Insecta > Lepidoptera > Sesiidae > Synanthedon > Synanthedon myopaeformis. The sequence goes on from OX122914.1 coordinate 595,469, forward strand.
AATACCGACAGTCAAGCCTTCGGAATAATGCATTGGGAGCGACACTGTTTCCTCATAATTACATACTCTGGATTCAACTAATATACCCGAAGAACTACAAAAACTTAGCAGTCCCAAAACGTCCTAAACTTTCTGAACACTTCTTATGAAAACTTACGTTGATAAATCGCCAAAGCTTACTAACTTATAAATTTGAATAATCATAATATCTTTGACCTTCAAGGATGCCTATAATATTTCAGGTTTGATTCAGAGCTCGTCAGGATGACGTTAGAGTTATGGAAATCCCCAGGAGACAATTCGAAGTACTCTCCTTGGGTGGAAGTCGTTAACTTAACTTACATACAAAATTGTAATTGAAAAATAAACTTTTGATTATAATGCAGTATTTATTTATTACTAGCTGAAAATTACTTCGTCGCGTTGTACATTTTAAAAAAAAGCAATATAACGCTTGACCTCGTGTTGCTATAACACTTTGGCCAGGCGTTAGTTTTTTATTTTTTATTTATCCCTCGGGAATAGTAATTTTTTTCTGGATGAAAGGTACCCTATGCCCTTTCTGGTGTCCCAGACAACGTGTATGCAAAATTTCATTATGATCGGTTCAGTAGTTTTTGCGTGAAAGAGTTACAAACATCCATACATCTAAACATACTTTCGCATTTATAATATTAGTATGGATTCACAAAAAAAGCCTTATATAAAACCTATAACGTACTTGATAATATCTTTATACTACAAAATTTAAATAAGTAGCTAATATTATATAAAATTACTAACTTTTTCTCGCGACGAACTTTTGCTCATATATTTTTTCAATTTTGTTTTTAGATAATCCATCATTAGAATGGATATTATGTAGATTAGATGATCAATAGGAAAGTACTTGAATTCTGGGTAAAATTAAACTATGTCTTTTTGTGAATCCATGACAGCTAATATGCAAAATTACATGATCGGTCGAGTTGAGTAATTAAGGCGTGAAAGACTTTCGCAAACTAATTTTCGCATTTATAATAATTAGTTAGAATTTATTATATATTTTTTTTATTTATTTATTTATTATTACAAATTACTTACAAATTACAGATAGGTTAGACTTTGACCCCTACACTAAGCTCAGCTTGTATCGTAGGGGTCAATTAGCGATTGACAAGTACAAAGCCCAAGCTAGTCAGTATTAAGTACTTCAGTATGACCTCGTGCAGGTAAATGTGTGTCAGCTCTGCAAGTAAGGGTGAAGTATGTGTATACCTGTACATGTCGTGTATGTATGTGCGTCTATGTATAATATATATGTCGTGTATATGTGTACATATGTACATATGTATGTATGAGTTTACATTGATTACGAAGACGCGGAACCATTTCTAAGCAACAGCTCCGTGTCCCGATAACACACTATATAAATTATATATAAATTAATTTATATAAGTGATGTTTGTGCGTGCGTGTGTCTGCTGAGTGAGGTGTGAGTGTCATTTCATAAACTATATGCCCATAAAGACATTTCCAAAGAGATAATATAATATTATATATATATATATAGCAGTAAGTAATTAATGTTTCACATTAAACCCCATCCCTATCCGGCTCATAAGAGAGGGTTCAACACAAATGCGTATAAAAACAGGTTAAGACAACATGTTGCGAGCAAATTGCAGCCAACGTCGGTATAATGGCGAGCATCCATCAAACAGAATAAGCTCCTACGATGACAGTCGCAAACTTTGTTTAATATCAACACAACTACCTCTTATCTGCTAACACTCCAAGCTGTTAAGAAGCCGAATATATTTTATCATGTACGTGGAAAACAGGTAATCTTGGAAGGCTTCGTTTTCGTTGTTCCTTTAGGAGTTCATTAGTATTTAATTTTGTCAATAGCCAAATTTACTACTTAGGTGTTATATTCGATTCGTTCGCATTTACCATCAGTTCGGAATGCATATTCTATACTAATATTATAAATGCGAAAATATGTTTGGATGTATGGATGTTTGTAACTCTTCAACGCAAAAACTAGTGAACCGATCATCATGAAATTTTGCATACACGTTGTCTGGGACATTAGAAAGGACATAGGGTACCTTTCATCGTTCAACCTGGACTAAGTCGCGGGCATCAGCTAGTGAGAAATAATTGGAAAGAAACATATTGTTGCTAGGAGTGACTATGTATGACATATTCATGACTATTCAAATCTACATTAAATTGCAAAGGTCTAGAAATGTAAACACTCTAAAATTGTTGCTATTTTGTGTCGGCTTGACTAATATACAGTTTTCATGTGTATTTTATTTGAATGATTAAATTTTCATTAAATATTATTATGAGAAAAAAAACTCTCGAAATGGTGGCGAAAACACCATAAAAATCTATTGAGTAATTTAGAGGAACCTAAACAAAGTTAAGTTTTACTTAGAAACAAGCTGTAGATACTTTGCAGTTTTAAAACTAAACTAAAATTAGTCTCTCTTTTCTCTGACCCATCACATTTTAAACCCGTTCTTTTGTTTGGTTCCCGAGCATCGCATTGTGTCAATATAGCCTTTATCCTTCATATTTGGCTTATATTGGGCTATCCTATCCTTATCCTTTATATTGGGCTATTTTTGCAAAAAGAATATTTCAAATCCAACTGGTATTTCCAGAGATTAACAACATCAACTCTGTTATGACTAGTCACAATGCAAAGTAGACATTGAGATAGTTAGATCTACTGCTTTATGTGTTAAAATAGAGGAGCAGGCAAAGAGATTCAGACACTATTTTTTATTTTTAAAATTATAGAGGACTTTTTTTTTATTAAAAATTGATTTGCTCTTGACTAACAACCAACTGTGTAGCTTTGATGAGGCCTAAGATGGAGCTAAACTCATTCTCAACCCAGAAGATGCCTATTCACGAGAACTTTGAAAACATTTGGGTTATATGAGCTCATGAACTGATGATGATGACAATAATAATAATTATGATAAACAAGTAAAGTATTGAGTACTTTTCAACAATATGCATACGCATTCATTTGAAATGCGCAGAACAACGCGCGTCTCTATGTTTTCAGATTTAATTATCACGACCAATTGGACTGTGATTCTGCGTTTGTTTATTGTATAGAAATTTGATGCCGATTGTTTACAAGCACAAAAATTTATCTGTGAATGTAATCAAGTGAAACGATAAATCACTCATAAATAAATAAGTGTCGGTTAACGAAAACGTTACCTAAATAAGATTACAAACGAAGCGACAAAATTTCTACTAAAACATATAAATTGTTAACTCTTCAGGTGCAGCGAAGAAGAAAAATTAACAAGAATTGACTCTTCTTGTAACTCTTAAAACTTGCATCTTTACATTTGAATAACTTTGTTATCGACACGTCGCGATAAAATGAATTTTGAATATAGATAATTTGCTACTAGACGGTCTCCTAAGATTATGGACGCAGTTCCTCACCATTACTAAACCACTGTCGCATAACACCATTGCATACTCTCTCTCTCTCTCTCTATCTATCTCTCTCTCTCTTTCTCTATCTTTCTCCCTCTCTATCTTTCTCTATCTTTCTCCCTGTCTCTCTTTTTCTCTCATTGCTACTGGAGTCCTAGAAGGGTGGCCTTTGAAACTTATTGAACTTGTAAATTTGCCAAGAGCCAACTGAAACAGTTGCTCGAGTGAGGCAATTTCAGACCACTCCACAACTTCCTTTTTGCGTCTCTTCCCTTTCACCTAAAATATCTAAAAATGTAGCCAAGATAATCTCTGCGTTTCTCGATGGTTTGCATAATTATCGGGAGCATATTGATACGTTAAAGGAAGGATTGCCTTAAGGCCGTAGACGTCCAATGTTTTCCTCCTCGAGAGTCCATGTTTCATAGCCTACACGTAGCACAGGGGCAACCTCACTCGAAGCTTTAGGTTTATTGGCGACACAAAATTTTCCTCATTTTATTGAAAGACCCAGTTCAATCCGAGATTTAATTTCTTAGTAGGACTCCAGTGTGTCATTTACACAAGTCCCGAGATATTTGTATTGCCGTACTCACTCGAGTGGTTTTCCTGCTATTGATATGTTAGGTTTTTTAGGTCTGGACATCTCGTTACGACAGTGTCGTCTGCATATAACAGTAACGCAAAGTTGCTAACAATAGTACCGTTGATTTTTATTCTAAATTTCAGGTCGTTTTCATCCTGTTTACAAACTGTCTATTCTATTACAGTAATAAAAAAGAGTTTAAATAAAATTTCAGTATTATTTTTTAGTTTTAGATCATCTATTTCACTAAATAGTCTGTAGGATGATTAATAAAAATATGTATAATAATTTAACACGCGAACGTGTAAACTTTCTTCCATACCAGTTATTTAGACAAATCTTTTCTTTACTAATTGAGAAATACAATGAATTTTCATCGAAGTCACACCCACACATGATAGACTATTGGATTACCAATTATTTCTACCTTTGTAGAATTTCGAAGAAATCATTAATTGCTAGTGCTATCTAAAAATTTTTTCTAAAACTTGTTGCTTATATAATGACACAAATCATAATAGAAAGTATATTCGTATGTGAGTATACTTCGTTGGCGAATATCATATAAGTGACGTAACAACAGATGATAAAGGACGGTCAATCTTTGTTTGGATGAGTATCCGTTGCCTAACGTGCGAACTCACGTGTTTGTCCAAGTGACTGGATGACACATTTGTATTATGTAATATTAGAACCAACTAGCTTTTTCCCGCGACTTTGCTCGCACCCCCATTTCTTAAGCGTAGAAAAATACCATACAAGGTGTATTCGTAGCATACAAGTAACAAAAATATATGAGTCTTTTTTTTCTTTGGTTCTGGTGGGGCACCGTTAATATATTTTCGGAATACCGGTTGTAGCAAAACAACTGTGCGCTTATTACAAAATGTGTTACAAGACTTATTTGTACTGGAAACAAATAGTTTAGGTTCCCGAATGTTTACTACTTAATACAACATTTGGTAAACAATAAACAATCAAATGAATATTAAGCTAACTAAAACATTCGCTACTTGAAAGTTGGCATTTTGAAAAGTGTCATTATAAAAAGCAGACCAAACATACAGTTGGCAACTGTGAGATTGGGAAATAAAACAAAATTATAAAAAAGGTTGGCAAATGATTATTTCTCGAAATAGAATTCTTCGAAACGTTAGTTGGCAAGTGATAATCGGCAGAACAATTTTCAGCGAAAAGGCAGAGAAACCTTTTTTTTAGCAGTGTGAAATGGCGCGTTATCGTGGTGCAAAATCCATGAGTTTTCTTTACACATATCTTGTCTTTTTCGACGAATTTGCTCTCTCAAGCGTCAAATAACGCCCAGATAATATTCCTTATTTACTGTCTCACCTTCTCGCAAGAATTCCGTGTGAACGACACACCGATAATAAATAAAAAAAACCGTCATTCACTTTTGATTGAAGACGTTGATGGCCGACCAGAGTCTTTTGAATGCACTGTATCACTCATACACACATGTTTTTGATAAAGTGGATTCACAGTAAACCTCGTGTAACATTTTCAGCCCACGAATATCGTGGGCAATGCAAAATGTAAGCAAGATTGTTAGATATTTTTATCCATTGCAAAAATCGCAAAACACACTTGACATGAATTGACAAAATAGCGCTCTGTAAATAAACTAAATGACCTATGGCGTTCAAACTCCTCGTGTGTATAGAGGACAGTTGTACCAACATAGCGACAAAAATATTTCGTCAATTCCTTTTAGTGGTCTTTTCAAATAATCAATTCCCGGTACTTATTTGACAGTATATATTGAAATTTGTGAGGATGTCATGGTGATTAAGCTATCGTATTGAGTACAATCATGTAACAAGTCTGGAATATATTTTTCATAGAAATGTGGCACATCCTTCAGTGTACGCAATTCTGTGAGTTGAAGAAAGGCTTGTGTGTTGCCATGGCACGTTCCAACACTAATGACGCCTCCACTTGGCTTACCCAGATCTCATTAGTGACGATTTCCTCTCCCGTACGATTTGTACAATAATAAGGACAATTATAAGTTTTTCTTTAATATACATTGTACTTTGTTTTATTAATTGTTTAAATAAATATGTACTGGATGGTTATAATAAAAGCGTAGGTACAACGTTAAAAAAGAAAGGAGAGTGGTGTTCATAGAGAAATAAACGGTGAATTCGTTGTACAGTGGTGGTAGTAATACCTTCGTCAGTTTTCAAATTCATTCCTTTATTAAGTAGTAAACTCTTAGTACCTTTTGGAACTAAAGCACTAAGCAGACAACTGCATATTAAAGTAAACTTATTAGATATGATAACAAGGATAAATAATATGGTATACACCTCTGATAAATAATCCTGTTTCATATCAACATGAAACCTTTTTAATGGTCTGCCATTATGAAGTTCATGTCAAATAATTATGTTCTATTTAATTGTCATTGTCATATATTTTCTCTTGTATTTCTTGGGATAATCGTATTTACCTAATTCGATAATGCCAAGGAATTTAAATATCCATCAAAGAGCTGCAATTAGTGCTGGCTGGAGCTGGCTAAAATATTAGCGAAATATATTCAAATCATAATAATTAATACAGATACGTTAAGGTTCTGGATTATACTCTAGCCTTGTTGGTTCAATGCGAAATTGACTATAATTTGTGATTAATGCGTATGGCGGATATACTCGTTTTTAATAAATTGTTTTGTTTATTTAAATAAATTTTAATATTATTAGTACTATTCATTTTATTTCTTTAAAAAACAATATAAAATAATAAATATGTACATAAACACGTCAATAATTTAATATCATAATTGATTTCGGTTAATTTCCTAGTTTTCCCGATGGCAAAACATTCACTAAATCCTCCTTAGTTCCTATTGCAAAAGTCAATGCAACATTCTGTTTCGTTTGAAATCAAATGTTGGTATGACTGATATTGCCCTGGTGCAGCAAATGTCGACTTTAATGTTACGAACCTTTTAATACCGCGACTTTACCTTATTATGCGAGCACATTCTCCGTCAGAGGACTCCATTAACATCCATAAAAGCTTCATCGAAGTGTTATTTCGCTCTAAACCATTCTCCGAAATTTGTTACTAGTGTTCACCCACTCGTATAGACATTCAACCATGGTAGAGTAAAAAAACTAATTCCAATTTTTTTATGGAAAATATAAAAGCTCGTCTAAAGTCTACTAAAGTAACTACCAAAAGAAACCAAAAAAAAAAATTTGAAAGAGGTAAAAGATAAGATCAAAATATATTATTTCGATTCTGTGATTCATTCTGTGCTAACTTCCAACACTTAAACGCTATTAGACCATCTAGAAATTTCTATGGTCAATATTTGGAATAAACTTTTTATTGGACATATTATGCTATATTTTATCCATTAATTTAAAAGCAATTTTCCTGGAAATCTAATTTTTCAGAAAACTATTGCAAAGCTATTACGACGGCACAAAATACTGTTTTTCAAGTGTCTGCTCGCATTCAGCGCTGGTTCAAAAATTCAATCGCGAAAAGCCATTTCCAGCGCAAAATAAAATTTTGGTAGCGCCTTTTGAGAGTCGCTAGAAAAGTCTTACTAGATATTATATGAATTTTCAAAAATCTGTATTGTGACGCTGAAAAATCTGTAGATTTCCGTAGATTTAGATGATATGGCGCTGAAAGATTATGATGCTCAACTCGGAACAAATGCCGGAGCTTTTCGTATTTGAAATATGAAAACTCCTAAGCGGAAAATTAAACAAATCTACTTTGAATACCTTAAACCCTAGGAAGTACCTTTTCTTACGGAAAATAGTTACTCACTTTAATGAAAACATTAAACTTTTCATTTAATATTATAAATGGTAAGAAACATTTTTATTTAAATGTAAACTTAAAGCTACGTGCGTCTTAAGTGTATAACTGTAGACATTGACATCTATAGGTAATTTCTTGATTGTTTTTGCTATAGAAATTTCTATTTGACCTGTCGATAGCTTTGACATGGTCTACAACAAGACTGGTAATTGGTTTTGGTGACCCAAAACATTGTCACTCGTAGCAAAATGTGGCAGCAAAATTGAACAGGGCACTGAATGTGTCACTGAAATGGAACTAAAACGCCAACAACAGTGCCTTGTAAACAGATTATCGCTTCTAATAGTGTCGAAGTATCGGCAAATTGAATTCCGAAAGCTGATCGGACAACTCGACTTTCACAGTATGCTAAACAATTAGTAAAGAAACTCAATAAATCACAAATGCGATAGAATTGCTTTGTTTGTACGAAGGAAACTAAATATATAGACTAAAAACCTACGGATTTGTATAAACTAGTCATTTGGTTATTAGATACTAATATTATAAAAAGGTAAAGTTTGTATGTACGAGGTAATCTTCGAAACTACTCATCCGATTTAAAAAAAATCTTTCACCAATAGTTAGAATAGTATCTCAGGATGGACATAGGCTAAATATTTCAAAAATAAAACGCTTAGCAAAAGTATGTCAGGCGTTATAATTTTTACTTTTCAACGCGACAAACTTCACAAAGTTTGAACCAACTAGTATAATATGAAATAGATACATTTTTAGTTTAACTGTAACAATCTGTTTAGATTTTCTAAACAAAATCATATAAATTTTTGTTTAATATAGGTACGTTCTTCAAATAAATAAATAATAAATAAATATCTTCACAGACATTCCACACAGCACCATCTAGTTCCATAGTAAGCAACTAATGCTTGCATTATGGATACCAGACAGTTGAGAGATTACTTTTTTTTTGTAAATACATTCATATTATAAATACAAAACATCCATGACTCAAGTACAAAGGTAAAATGTTAACACATAAACATTTGCCCCTAGCGGGATTCGAACCAGCGGCCGTTTGGTTAACAGCTAGGGTTACTAGCCACTAGACCAAACGTGTCGTCAAGATGTCGCTAGACCAAATGATTGTTTTCCTAAGCGTCCACACTCATCGTTACAGAGTATGTGAAACTTAGTAATATTAAACGCTTATTTGGCCCCTTTCCACGCTGTTGAAATGTTGCTGCGGGCCACACTGTTTAATTTTATTGGCGGATGAGAATTTCAAGACGCGATTTTGTTACATAAATTTCGATGGAAGTTGAATTACTGAAGATTAACTTGAGGTTTTGACGATAATCATTTTCAGTTACGACCTACACACACACACACACACACACACACACACACACACACACACACACACACACACACACACACAAATAATACTTTTTTATATTACATTTAGTGGGTTTTTTTTCGTGAATTTCTCACTTTTATTGCGTACTCTACTCCACACTATGTAGTGATATACGAGTATAGCAAGTTAAAACGGTCAAATACAGCCATTTCCCTATCTCAATGCAATGCTTGTTATCGCCTGTTAGGTTGCTGACTGTCGACCATCACTAAAAAAAGTTATTATTACATAATATACAATCACCCATTTAAAAGAGAAAATCTGTAAACGCAATCATTCCTTCTGCGAAAGCTAATGCGATTTAAAAAGTTAAAGATTTAGGGGTTAAAGCGAAATACACTCACTTACTATTTGTTTTCGATAATTATAATATTTTCAATATAATATTTTTTTTTTTCTAGAATACTAGAAAAAACATTACATTCTAAAATATCAACCCAAAATTATCGTATAAGTTATTTATCTAACAACTTTAAGCGAGCAATTCTTGTGTATAAGTTTATTTGACGTATCTAAAAAACGACTCTAATGATTTGGATGAAATTTTGTATGTAGATAAGAGTTTGCTTTTTAAGTCTATTTATACACTTGTATATCTCGTAAATTTTTGTGAGAGATACTTATATTGTTGCCGATGGATGACAATCAACTGTTACCTCAAAATTATGTGAGATGGCGCTATATGAGTACTAATATGTTCGATTTAAGTCGATAATTGTATGAAATGCATTATTGCATGTAATTATTGTGACGATCTTAAGCCCATGTCGACGTAAAAAAGAACTAGGTAGCTCAAGTCTTTGTTATTTAATTGAGTTTATTCAGTTCGAGAACCATTAGTAACACTGCCTAGCGCACATTTCTGCAGCTGGAGACAAATAGAGGGCATTTTTATTTTCTTATGGAAATTAAGCTCGGCCCGGCCGCCATTTAATACTGTTTCTGCTTACCAAATCCGCTACTTACTTTATTCGAACACACTCCGCTAAATCCCTTAGATTTATCCTAGCAAAAGACGGACAGACGAGCAGATTTAAAGCGCTAAGCCACTGAGCAGGTGCCATTATCCTTTCGAGCTGAATGTTCTCAGTTTGACGATGATGAACCGTCCACTTAGAATTGATATTATTATTATTATTTTTTTAATATATTCACATATTCCACACAGCGCCATCTAGTTCCACAGTAAGCAACCAATGCTCGTATTATGGATTCCAGACAGTTGATATACTACATAGATTACTTTTTTTGTAAATACATACATATTATAAATAAAAAACATCCATGACTCAGGTACAAAGGCAAAATGTTAACACATAAACATTTGCCCCTAGCGGGATTCGAAACCGCGACCGTTTGGTTAACAGCTAGGGTTACTAGCCACTAGACCAAACGTGTCGTCGAATGTAGTTATATTGTAATAACTGCATACGAAATCAGCTCGTATGAACATTGCACATAAATATTCATAGAGCCTCGTTCACGTTTCTACAGAGTCGTATCATTGGATTAGCGTAATGCATTTAGGTTGTGTTTAACATAATACAATAAGGTCAATTGAATTTTTCACGCAACACTTTGATAAAACAATTGCCTATTTATCTTAACTAATATTATATATTTTGTGAGTTTATTTGTTTGTTTGTTAAGCTTTCACACCCTAACTACTCAGCTGATCATGATCACAAAAAAACATAGGATACCTTCCATCCAGAAAAAACAACTGTTCCCTAACTGTATGAGTAATAGAGCTTGTATAAATATGGATTTTCTTGGAAAATTTAACCAGAAGTTTTGAAATTTTTCAATTGAGGTTTCGATAACTGTCGCCCAGGAGATTTAAATGCATGGTACATGATTATTACTTCAGTATTTAATTTATAAATGAGTAACTAATCGTAATTAGTAATGTCAGAGTACTCCGCGTTTCGCTGTCATAAATTGGACAGCCCGTCTAACTGCAATAACCACTCCTTTACAAGTGAATAAAAAATGCTGGAGCACATTTCCAAATTCTAATACCTTATTTTTTTATGCTACTAAGGTCGGCGGCTCTTCCAACACTTACGCCAAGGTTTGGAACTCCCTGCCTTCGTATGTATTTCCGACCTCTTATAACCCAAATCTTTTCAAAGTTCGAGTGAATAGGCATAAAAAAAAAACCACCTCGATGTATGTATGTATGTATGCATGTCTTATGTACGGCAACAGTAGCCACCTAACATCTAGTGGATGCTCAGCCTGCCTGCCGATTTTTATATAAAAAAAATGTGCTGTCGAAACCTAATAGGAACAACAAACCTATCCTTACATTTAGGAGAAAATTGGCGATTTTACTTTTCCATACTATATTAGCGCATCAAAATCATAGACATCATTATTTAATTATACTATAATTAAATATGATTTTTTAATCATTATTTAATTAGCTGAATACATAGAGAATGATTATGTCAAAATCTAAATCACAGACAATAGAGAATGACTACTAAATCCACGCGGTCTATCCAATTGATGATTGCAAAACACAGTGTACTAGGTTTTCAAGAACTAAGTATATTGTTCATTTCAATAGATTTGCGTTATAATTATATTCTACAGGTTTCGTGCCGAATTTTAGAGCAATTATGTGTTTTTCCTACACATTAGGTACATGATGATAAACGCCTTTATGAAATAGACTAATGAGCAATTGGTTATTGTACAATTAATCCGACATAAAGAGTTTATAAATTGATTTGTGTACTGAATTGAATTCAGTATTTGCAAAGTTAACAATGTGGTTCAAAGTGTTTTTGTGTTTGGTATATTTTATTCATAAAGTTTGTTACAGCCAGGTTGTGTATGATTCTTATTACGGGGTTCCCCTTAACGAAACCAGAAGGAATGAGCTGAATTTAACAGCGAATGGTACACTGTAAGTTTGAAAAAGTTATTTTAAAATAACTTTTCCGTACATATTTTTTAGTTTTTAAAGGACGTCATATATGTTGACGTTCCACTTGATGGTAGGAGGCTTCCGTGGCCTATTAATTCAAGCAACGTCACAGGTGCTACAATTGCACTCCGGCTGCCATATTATCTAACGTTAGACGACAGCAGACGATTTGCGATCGCGTATGCTGCCATACAAAAATGATGCACTTTAATTTTAGTTATTGTCCGTTATCGCAAACCACAAATTTGTTATGAGTTATGTGATACCAAAAACATGATTTAGTGTGATATTGCACAAATTGATAGAAAGTTTTCGCCTGTCGCAAGTTGGTCGCAAGTCGTCTGATGTTAGATAATAAGGCAGCGGATTTAGTGGGAAATATCCTCTGGCATTCCTTACTTACTCACTGAAAAGGTCACTGTTTTTTCACTGTGGTCTACTTTAAAACGTATTGAGCCCCGCCATTAATAAAACATCCAGAACAGATCCAAATTTGAAAAGTGTATTTTCAAAATTAACTCAGTTGGGAATCGAACCCGGAATCCCTGAAACAGAACGCTAATGCAAGCACCTTAACAACACGACCAATGGGCTCTCTAAAGAAGTAAATTTAAATAGCCTCAACTTATAGGTACTAGTTTGTGAACGATATACAAACTGTTAAAAAAAAAATTAATAGTTGTGTAATTTTATTTCTTAAGTAAAAAAAACATAATTTTTAATTAAAATTTAATAGCGTGAAAAACTTATTTTTACTCATTACTAGCAACCAGCCCCCGGCTTAGCATATAAAGCTTTATATGGGTGAAATTTTTTTAAAAATCAGTTAAGTAGTTTCTTTAGTTTATCCATTACAAACAAACATACAACAACTTTTCTCTTTATAATATTAATGATATGCACCTATAGAATAGACATAAATATTATAGGACTCTCATAGTTTTTTAAAGGTGCGTTATTTCTTACAAATATCTGTGTGTTGAATTCTGACTATGTGTTTAGAAATTACATATAAATAGAAATACGCTCTGCGTACAAATAATTAAACAATCAATTGTATTTCCTCCAATTGTGATCATTTAACAAATGGTTTTTCAGTGTTTGCACTCAACGCGTCGAACCGTGTCGCAACAATGAGGGCAGAAGAATAGATGGCACCTGCACCAATCCAAGATACCCCTCCAGGGGAGCTGGGAGAACTCCTCTTCTTCGTATGTTGCCAGCTAGATATGGACCTGGTATGTTATTATTATTATTATGTGACGACACGTTTGGTATAGTGGCTAGTAACCCTAGCTATTAACCAAACGGTCGCGGGTTCGAATCCCGCTAGGGGCAAATGTTTATGTGTTGACATTTTACCTTTGTACCTGAGTCACGGATGTTTTGTATTTATAATATGTATGTATTTACAAAAAAAAAAGTAATCTATGTATCATATCAACATCAACTGTCTGGTATCCATAATACAAGCATTTAGTTGCTTACTGTGGAACTAGATGGTGCTGTGTGGAATGTGTGATGATATTTATTTATATTTATTTATTATATCTTTGGTGGCTATTTCTGGTCTGCTAGAGTACCAGTATCACCTCGTCCATTGCTGAAATATTGTGATCGCCACGTGAACTAGAGCTCTGGACCTGGTATGACACAGTCGTCTGTTTTACTAAGACAAAATATTATAATAATTTTACATTATAGTTTTACTAGCTAGTGCCCGCGACTTGGTCCGCGTTGAACGATAAAAGGTACCCTATGTCCTTTCTGGTGTCCCAGACATCGTGTATGGAAAATTTCATGGTGATCGGTTCAGTAGTTTTTGCATGAAAGAGTTACAAACATCGATACATCCAATCATACTTTCGCATTTATAATACTAGCTGGTGCTCGCGACTTCGTCGGCGTTGAAAATTAAAAAAAAAGCAATATAACGCTTGACCTCGTGTTGCTATAACACTTTGGCCAGGCGTTAGTTTTTTATTTTTTATTTATCCCTCGGGAATAGTCCTTTTTTTCTGGATGAAAGGTACCCTATGTCTTTTCTGGTGTATCAGAGAACGTGTATGCAAAAATTCACGGTGATCGCGGTTCACTAGTTTTTGCGTGAAAGAGTTACAAACATCCATACATCCAAACATACTTTCGCATTTATAATATTAGTACGGATTCGTGTGATATCATTGGATAGTTTGAAAATCTCTTTCGATTTGTATGCATGTATCGTTTCAGGGAACACCTTGAGGCGAGCCAAGAACGGAAGCGATCTGCCTTCTACCAGATTGATCCGAACGAAGATCCTTAGCGAGGGCTACGCGGAAGAATACCACTTCACCACTCTTTTAACACACGTATTCGTTTTCTCTTTTGTAGACGCCGTTGATTTGACTTATATTCGTAAGTAATTAAGAAATTTAGATTTTAATTTTGGATTTTTTTAGGATCATTTTTGGTTCCAATTTTTCTGTGATTCAATATTATTAAGGCAAATTTGTTTTTTAGTTCGATTTGTAGTACTGAGTGATTGCTGCGTGGGAAACACCCCAAATCGACTGAATCCCCTCTGCATACCCATACGAGTTCCAGAAGACGACCCGATCCTATTGGGAACTGGCGTCAGATGTATGAATCTGACAAGGCAAGAAACTTTCCAGGAGAGAGGGTGCTTACCAAATACTGTTCCAGCCGAGCGAGTAAGATTCACCTTATCACCTTTCTTATGATGAATTAGAAGCAGAAATTCCGTTCAGAATCTAGGATCAAAATAAGGTTAAAAAAATTCATGAAATTTTATTAAAATCGGCTAAGCAGTTTCACAGATTAGCATGAACGAACATCTAGATAATTGAGTTTTTACGAATAAACTGTTAATCTTTGGAAGTTCTTTAAAATGTAAACTAAAAAAACATAGAACAGCATGTAATCCACATTGTGACTATTTTATAAACAAATCTTTTTGTAATCATTGTCTCTTTATTGGCATTTCTTTATCTTTTTTTGTGTATGTATTCCTAGTACAGCAGAAATACGCCAATGCTGGATTTATCCATAATCTATGGTAACACTGAAGAACGTTCTCGTCAAATCAGATTGTTTGAAGGTGGTCTACTTCGATTCGAGAGAAGAAACGACAGAGAAATTCCACCTGGAAACCAACTCATTTGTGTAGCCAATAGACTGCCTTTCGAAAATGCGTGTTATGACTTTGGTATGTTTTTGATAGACAGATTCACCCATTAACTTCACAGTAGGCACCCTTCTAAATTACTTTAATCTCTGTTAAAGGTGACCCCATAAACGGAAATCTCCTAACAGGAATAGTTTCTACAGGCTTATTATTCTTTAGAGAGCACAACCGAATAGCCAGACGTCTAGCCAACCTGAATCCATGCTGGGATGACCAAAAACTCTTCGAAACAGCTAGACAGATTAACATAGGACAGTTCCAGTATATAATGTATTATGAACTTTGGGTAGTTCTATTGGGTAATTGTCTTTATATTTAATTAAGTTTTATTTTAAGATAAAGAGGCAACAATGGTGGCGTTCCACCTTATGGTAAGTGGCTACCGTAACCTAGGAACACAAGAAATACAAAGAGGAGGCAAATATACTTACGACCTTGTTAAACATAAATGGTAACAGACATGATTAGGTATTAATAGACTTGACAAACCTTACTCATGCACTTAAATATAAGTGTATAGATACAGGATAGATTTTGGCAATTATTTTTTATGGCAAATTGTATGAGTGCCTGTCGTCTAATAGCATAAAAAAACTGCGCAGGTAGACAGAATGCTCTAAACGAAGGTATAATTTACGAAACCAACGGCTACGTGGATGACTTCGATGACAGATACATACCAGGAGTATTCCACGAGTATGTTGTTGGAAATCGATACTATCACACGCTGCAAGAAGGCAGATTTGAGTAAGTCGATTTGTATTAATTAATTAAACATTTGAAAAATTCTTAAAAATAATTTTCTTTAGTAAAATTGATTATAGGTACTAATTCAATCAGCCAATAGCGAATCAATGAATATTAAAGATAACATATTAATTTTCAAATAGCAATGTTGTAATTCTATATCTAAATGATTATCTGTATAGTAAAACTATGTATTGATCTAAAATATTATTATTTTTACCTATGTAGGTATATCCAAATCTTTGTGACAACACTATTATGACAACACTAGTGTGTTGTCATAATATGACAACACACTAGTGTCTAAATTGTGTTCAATTTATTTCTAATTAGTAACTACATCGATTATGTGGCTGAGTTGTAAATAAATATATATTTAAAAACTTGGCCAGCACTTTAATCTGAGTAATAATTGAATAAAAATATATAATGATTGTAATAGGGAAACCATTATAACATAAGCTAACATTGAATAGGGCTTTGTAAATGTTTCTATTTCTTTGTACACAGCCTTTATAGTAACAATGGCGAGTACCTAGGCACTAGAAGGACGGTTTTCGATGCTATGAGAAGCGGCATTTTCGAGGTGAACAATACAGAGGCCGATTTAGCTCAGGGCTCCTTCAGGCAGCCAGCTGCCAAAATTGATTACATTATTGACTATGACGTAAGCCTCTTTCGCACTTATTACATCATTCTACTCAATAAGATAACTTAGTTACCACGTCGCTAACTGGCACCCACTCAAATTTTAACGTAATTATATTTTGGGTACTAACTTTTGCCAGCGACTTCGTCAGCGTTGAAAAATCCGTACTAATATTATAAATGCAAAAGTATGTTTGGATGTATGGATGTTTGTAACTCTTTCACGCAAAAACTACTGAACTGATCACCATGAAATTTTGCATACACGTTGTCTGGGACACCAGAAAAGACATAGGGTACTTTTCATTGTTCAACGCGGACGAAGTCGCGGGCACCAGCTAGTAAAAATATATAATAATGAGTTGCTGTTATAGTTTTGCAAGGCGTTGAGTTTTTATTTTTGTGTTCCCTCGAGTACAGTAACTTTTTCTAAGTGAAACTCATCACTGACAATGTTTCCGTTTGCTATTTGCTGTCGTTTCGATGGCGTAATATAATTTTTTAATTAATTGTTGCACGTTATATAATTAAATTAATGTATAATTTGTTTTGACATTCGAAAGAAAGTCAAAACAAAATTCGTATTCAGTCTTGATTGTTTTGTGACGTACCTAACATAATATAAGTTTTTGTCAAGAATTAAAAAAAAACCTAAATTTATTTTTCGAATACCCGTTAAGAAAATTAATTATATTTACTCTTATGTAAAAAGAGTTGTTACTTGTTACTCAATTGATAATATACGGTTTCAGTTTACGGAACGTATCTTTGGCAATATGCAACGGGCAGCGGACTTGAGTGCGATCGATATACAGCGGGGACGCGACCAGGGACTGCCATCGTACAATTCCTACCGGAAGATATGCGGACTACCGACCGCATACAACTTCGAAGACTTTCAGGATGCTATTTACGAAGACGTAATTATATATAACGTATTATATATTATTGTATTGACGACTCGTTTGGTCTAGTGGCTAGTAACTCTAGCTGTTAACCAAACGGTCGCGGTTTCGAATCCCGCTAGGGGCAAATGTTTATGTGTTAACATTTTACCTTTGTATCTGAGTCATGGATGTTTTTTATTTATAACATGTATGTATTTACAAAAAAAAAAGTAATCCATGTAGTATATCAACTGTCTAGTATCCATAATACAAGCATTAGTTGCTTACTGTGGAACTAGATGGTGCTGTGTGGAATGTGTGAAGATACCTATTTATTTATTATTTATTATTTATATATACAGTGTGTAAAAATAAGTTTTTTTAATTTTAGTTTTGGTTCGAATCCCGGGCGAGGCAAGCGAGTTTTAGAGTTTTGTTTCTTTTTAAAAATAAATAAATGTCTCATTTATGTAAAATGAACCATCTTAAAAATTTAAGGTAGTTTCCCTTAAGGGCCCGATTTATTTTTCCAAACTGTATATACTCGTATATATTCTATATCTGTCATAACATTTTAAAATAAAGTCCTCTCCGCTCTTATTCTCGTCCAATTTATGACTGCGAAACTCAGTTAGCTCTGCCTAAAGCTAGAAAAATAATTTAGTGAATCGTAGCTAGAATCCGTTTGTAATTAAAAATGAAATATTTTACAGAAAGTACGTCAGTTCAAGCGCACTTACGCCTCTGTAGATGACGTGGATGTAATGGCGGCCATATATGCTGAGCGTCCGTTGCCAGGCATATTCATTGGCCCCACTTTATACTGCATCTCCATATTGAATTTACTCAATTGGAGAAAATCCGATCAATTTTTCTTCGAGCACTCAAAATATTACAATCCCTTTACTCTGGGTAAGTTGTATTCTTAGAACAAGTAAGAAGACAGACAGACAGAAATAGTTGTTTAAAAATAAATACTAACAATATAGGACTATATCGATAATAATATTATAAATGCATAAGTACCTAACTCTGGCTGTCTGTTACCTTTTCACGCCTTAACTACTCAATCAATTTCCCTATTTCGAACCAAGCGCTATAAAACATTTTTTATAATGCGCACTGCCAAAGGTTTGGAACTCCTGACCTCATATAACCCAAACCTTTTCAATGTTCGAGTGAATAGGCATCTTCTGGGTTGAGAATGAGGTTAGCTCCATCTTAGGCCTCATCCTTGCTACACAGTTGGTTGTTGGTCAAGAGCAAACCCATCTTTTATAAAAAAAAACATACACGTTGTCAAGGATACAAAAAAGGATATATACTTAGGGTAGATCATCAAGAAAAAATAAGAATGTTCCCAAGGGATCATCTAAAAATAGAAACGCAAATATATAAACTAATGATTTTTGCTATATAAATAGTGACTTAACTTAATTTATGTTATAGATCAACTGAACCAAATAAGGAAACAAAGTATCGCCCGAGTTCTGTGTGACAGCGGAGACCAGGTCGACAGAATTCAAGCTCACGCTATGCTACGGATCGGAAAATAGTATGTATTTTGTGCTTTAAACTGAGACTCATAAACACCATCTATATCTATACATAAGTATAATAAAAATCGCTGTTCACCTCTATATAAATATATAATCTTCACATATTCCACACAGCACCATCTAGTTCCACAGTAAGCAACTAATGCTTGTATTATGAATACCAGACTGTAGATATAATCCATAGATTACTTTTTTTTGTAACCTATCACAACCTTCACCTATCACAACCTATTCGACTTAATTAACATTTTCAGCAACCCGATAATGTCCTGTGAAAAAATACCGGCGATGGATCTCACCAAGTGGACCGACCCAGTATGCTTTCCTCAAATTTTGAAAAACGATAACAATGTATATCCTGACGGATCACAAATCTTGCCGCCTGAGGGACAAGCACCTTTCGACTGGGCCCAAAACTGTAGATTTTGGGACGTCCAAAGTAGAAGTGGTGGCGATATCAGACCAATTGCGAAATAACTAATAAAAATATTTACTGGCTTCTATTTTATTTATTTTTGTTATCACAAATGTTTATCTATACTGATGTGTCTGTTTGTAAAGTCAAAATAACTGATTTTTACTAAATGAGTATCAAAGCATATACGGTAGGTACTTATCAAAAAAGACAATTTATAATTTTTTTCTCTTTCTATTTGTCCCTTGTTCCGACTAATATCTGAAACGGCTGGACCAATTTTGACTAGACTTTCAATGGGAGGTAGCTAAAGTTATAAGGAGTTACTTAGACTATATAAAAAATTAAAATTAATTCAGGCGCACGCCGAAGCGTGGTCGAGGCAGAAATATGGAAAAACTGCGCATCTGCGGCAGAATATCTATACTAGTCTACTATACTTTACAAATATTATAAATGCGAAAGTATATTTGGATGTATGTATGTTTGTAACTCTTTCACGCATAAACTACTGAACCGATCACCATGAAATTTTGCATACACGTTGTCTGGAACACCAGAAAGGACATACGGTACCTTTCATCCAGAAAAAAAGGACTATTTCCGAGGGATCAATAAAAAATAAAAAACTAACGCCTGACCAAAGTGTTATAGCAACACGAGGTCAAGCGTTATATTGCTTTTTTTTTTAAATTTCAACGCGGACGAAGTAGCGAGCACCAGCTAGTCTCGGATAAATTAAAAGAGAAGGCAACGTGAAAAGTCTGCTTGAATTTAATCAAGTAATGTTCGTTCATTAATGCTTACACAACTTAATAAACCACATGAGATAATCAGACAATCAAGCCTCGGTTAGTAAGAGGTAAATTGGCCACAAGCCAGATTATGGTTGAGCGACTTTCAAAGGAACATGTATTTCTATAGTTTACCTTGTAGCGACAAACATTTCAAGACATCGCCACGTGTACGTGTACATACACGTGACAGCCTTTAATAACATATTGTATACAATATGTTTTTAAAGGCGAATATATTTTTTTATATTCGAAAATATGTGAGACATATATTTTTTTTAAATGTAATATTACCAAAATACATTATTTAATCTAACTTTTATTTGTATAAACAGGTAAATATGTGAGACATATATTTTTTTAAAAATATACAAAGCATTTCAATGTCGAGGGCAAGTGTTTTATTAAATAAAAAATTCCTATAGTAATTAGGTATATCCATGTAGACGGTCAATCGTCATAATTAACATCGTAATCATTAGCCCACAAGCCTTCACTATTAGATAAAGGCTTTTTTTTTATACTCGTATTTCATTCCTTGTTGGTTACTTGACGGTCCAATTTTTGGTAAGTGCCTCAAAACAACGTCAGGGTGATGTCACAATTTTGCTTTTGACATTCCAATTGGGTAGATACACAGATACTCGTAGTTAACTGTCAAAAAAAAATATATATATAAATTTAAATAAATTAATTAAAATATTTTGAAAATATATTAATATGCCACTACAAACAAAATGCGCGTTTTTGGTACACATTTTTGCATACACCAACATACTAGTAATACAGAGGCACTGTGTACCTTTGTATACTAGTAATACAGAGGCACTGTGTACCTTTGTATACTAGTAATACAGAGGCACTGTGTACCTTTGTATACTAGTAATACAGAGGCACTGTGTACCTTTGTATACTAGTAATACAAAGGTACACATCTTCTACACTCAAAAGATAGAATAACAACTTTAAAAATGTACATAATGAGACGTCCTACTACAAATGAATTAAAGGGATAATTTTTCAATATTTTAAAAATTAAAATAACAATTACAAGTCTTTTATAGAAAAATAAATGTGAAAACCAAATATTTTTTTATAAAAAAAAACTTTAAAAACGCAAAGAGCGTTATCATTTCACTTTGAATTTCAACGAAAGGTCATCTACTTCGTATCTTCTGTATACTTTCAAAAGTCTTTTAAGTTGTAAATACGTATTATTTATTATTACGTCTTTGAGAAAGTATCTTTAACTCTCCAGATGTTATCTTCTGTGTTTTAAATTACCTATTTAATCCGTAAATCCGTTTTCCCGTTGAGATATCGCCAGTATTTATCTTTTTATTCGACTAATGATCGAGATCAGAGGGCATTGAGTCTTCGCAAGCCTCGATTGCTGTCATTAGACGCTAACAGATGCCAGTTTGGGCATTTGCTAAAGAATTACTCCTGTAGCTTAGAAATTATAGTTCATAATTGTTTATGTAAATGATTTCAGATGAAAAATCAGAATTCAATATCAACCCAAAAGCGTCCACTATTCTACAAAGCCTTTTTATTGATCGCCGTCACACTTGATCTCTTGAGTTAATCGGTCCATCGAGCAAGTGGTTAGAGTCTCCACTCCAACGCACAATCATTGTATGAGATTCCCACTTCCCGCTAATTCCCACTTCAGCTCACGGATTCTTTCGACACATTCTTTCAGACTGATTCAGTAGGGACAAAAAACTAGTCTCATACACAAGCGATAGCTACGGTATCGATTTGATATATAATTAACTAGCTGGTGCCAGCGATTTCGTCCGCGTTGAACGATGAAAGGTACCCTGTGTCCTTTCTGGTGTCCCAGACAACGTGTATGCAAAATTTCATAGTGATCGGTTCAGTTGTTTTTGCGTGAAAGAGTTACATAAATCCATACATCCATACATCCAAACATACTTTCGCATTTATAATGCTGATGCCCGCGACTTCGTCCGCGTTGAACGATGAATGGTACCCTATGTCCTTTCTGGTGTACCAGACAACGTGTATGCAAAATTTCATGGTGATCGACACGTTTGGTCTAGTGGCTAGTAACCCTAGCTGTTAACCAAACGGTCGCGGGTTCGAATCCCGCTAGGGACAAATGTTTATGTGTTAACATTTCACCTTTGTACCTGAGTCATGAACGTTTTGTATTTATAATATGTATGTATTTACAAAAAAAAAAGTAATCAATGTATTATATCAACTGTATGGTATCCATAATACAAGCATTAGTTGCTTACTGCTTACTGTGGAACTAGATGGTGCTGTGTGGAATGTGTGAAGATATTTATTTATTTATTTATTTATCGGTTCAGTAGTTTTTGCGTGAAAGAGTTACAAACATCCATACATCCAAACATACTTTCGCATTTATAATATTAGCACGGATATACTCGTAAATGATTACCACGGTACAAGCACAGCTTGGTATGCTGCTCAACGAAACTAATGGTTATTTGTACATCAACTTTGATAATTAATTAATTAATTAAAAAATTTAAAAATAAATTAAATATTCTTTGGGAGAAATGCGACGTATTGCATTCTCCATAGCTCGCTTTTATTCTTGTATTTTGTGAACTAGATATTTCGTCACAGTTCACGTCTCAACACCGTATGCCAAATCTAGCAATAGGCATTGGAGACTTTCGTTTATTAAGGCTCGAGTTCACCAACAGATGGTTAGTTTTTAACAGCTGTTTAAAATTTAAACATCAGATTAATCATTAAGTTAATCAGATGTCTAGGGCGTTTAACCCGCATTTTAGCGATGGTGAACAACAAAATATTAATAAACGGCTGTTTTAAATTTTAAATTTTAAACAGCTGTTTAAAAATTAATCGTCTGTTGGTGAACTCGAGCCTAAATGTACGTATATAGTATCTTCGTTTATTTACGCATGGTTTATAAACATTGCAAGATTAGCGGTGAAAAAATATTGTTTAAAAATTTTTAATATATTGTACAAGTTGTGATTTGTAAAATGACACTATTAATATGACTGAATTCGCAATAGAAATAGCGTCCGGGAGTTTTATTGATATAAATGTACATATTGTAGATATCTCTAAAGGTTTCCCTCGCGGGTGGCATATACGTCATTATTAATGAGCTCCTTTCGAGCCCCATATTTCTTGATTTACCGCCGAGGGATGAAATTCAAAGCGGAAAATTCTTCATTTTTTGCTTTTGGAAATAACATTTCTTATGTGAGTTTCCATTCCGAGTTACAAGATACAATTAGAAGCTTGCTTTGCTTGATTTTATATGCTTAACTCAGATGAACTTCAAAGTGCAAAAACTTTAATTTTTCCTTTTAAATAAAGTCTAAAGTCTAAGTTTCATTTTATACAAATTATTCAGATAAAAAAAACATTTCAAAACATGCAAACATCATGATTTAATTTTCTAGTAACACAAATTTTGTAAAGTAAAAACGAATGAATGCAACAAGTGGATACGAACTCCGTTATGGATTCATATGAAAATAGATCTTATTCACGAGACAATAGATCTCAGATTGTTTTTGGAGTTTACTCCTTAAGAATCGATTTTCATATATAAGCCCGTGGTATGAAAATTTATGGGAGTGAGTAAAATCAAAATTGTCACACGGTATGCGTTACGTTCTATTTTCGAATTTTTACAACATACGTTCTATTTCGAATATTATAGAATACTTTTGAAGTTTCAGAGATATTGCGATATCTACACAATATTTTTGAAATTAGAATATGTTACGTAACAATACATCCTTGCGAAAATTAGATGGCACTGGTAATCATTCGAACAGAGATGGCGCTGATATTAATTCGTTATGATAATTTTTTTTTTAATTTTATAATCGTTCGTAAGGAGTAAACTCCAGTCGTGCGTCGGAGCTGACACACACACACTTTTTTATTTCATTGGCTTAGTATCATAGTAATCTTTGACAGGACACGTCAGAATTTATTTAATAATACTTAATTAAATTTCTATATAAGTATTTACATAGTACACTCTTTTATGTTATTTAGGTGTTATATATTTAATTTTTCAACGCAGATGAAGTCGCGTGCACCAGCTAGTCATAAAATAAAGTTGCTCTCCGCCTGTGTCCGTTTCTCCGGTAACTTCTAAATCATACAACGGATTTTGATGCCGTTTTAACTAATGAAATGAGTTGGCTTACAAAGGTTTGGCGGGTCGCTAGTATATTATAAGATTATGTTAGATGAGGTAAGATAAGATAAGCTTTTATTGTCAACAGTGTTCAATGATTGCTAGTACTGTGATACAGTATCAATAGTTGTCTCATTTAGGACATATAACATAATTTAATATACAGTTAAATATAAAATTTATATTAATTGTACAAGGGTTAATTGAATTATATATTAATAAA
The DNA here is from genome assembly GCA_944738685.1 of Synanthedon myopaeformis. Taxonomy (NCBI): domain Eukaryota; kingdom Metazoa; phylum Arthropoda; class Insecta; order Lepidoptera; family Sesiidae; genus Synanthedon; species Synanthedon myopaeformis. Next base: position 620,334 of record OX122914.1, read on the forward strand.
TAATACATTTCGTTTTAAAGTTTAATAAGAAAATATTTTTTAATCAAATATACATGTTCCCATGTTATAACATAAGATTTCCATGTTATACCTGGACGGATACATCTCAGCAGGGATTATACATAACATCAAACCTAACCTAACTATAACTAATTGCAAAACTTCTCAATATTGGCATAATTAATAGGCACAAATTGACCGAAAAATTGAGGTGTCAAAAAACGTCAAGAGGGTAGTAATAATAACATCTCACGTATACCATTAAACGGTGCTTGTTTCTACGGAGGCTGTCGCGGTCAATAAAAATAAGAGGGGGGTGTACGTGAGCGGAATGGCGTCTTCAATTGGGGCCACTACTCTGGCGTTATATCACCACCGCACCATGAGCGTCAAGCTTATCTTGGATTTTTCATGGCGATATTAATAAGTAACAATAATAAATTAGTTAGTGATAAGGAATATTAACTTTAAAATGTATGACATGTGTTCCGGAGTCATTAACCAGATATAAAATCACTGAGTTTTTGAAGTTTACTCCTTGGTATAAAAATGTTTGGGAGTAAAATCAAAATTGTCAAACGAATACGAACACGAATACGTTATGTTATGCATTATAAAATATGTAGTTACGTTCTATTTTTTGAAAATTTAAGAATATCTGAAGTTTCAGAGATATTGCGCCATCAATACAATATTATTTAAAAAAAGAACAATGTTGTTCTTTCGGCGTATTCGAATTGTGAAAATTTAAATTTTATAATCGTTTGTAAGGAGTAAACTCCAGTCGTGTGTCGGAGCTGACACACATTTTTTTTAGAGTCCCACTGTGGTGTCATTATCATATAGTGCAAGACACGCGTAATTGTATAGATACATATAAAGATAGTTTAGGAGCGTAGTTTTTTGACGAAGTTTGTTTATACAAAAAGAATTCGATTTTAAAAAGGGTAAAAAATAGGCACTGTCGTTTTGTGATACCAATGAACAGAGATGAGAGTATTTAACTTAAAGTTTATCATAAAGTATTGTAATGTAAATAATCAATCTCAATTTGAAAGTGTGTGATTACTTCTTACGGTTAATTGAAAGTGTGTGATAGTATATTCATATGTTTAAACAATATTATAAATTAACTATGGGAGTCGTATTTTTTAGTTATTAAACTCGTTGGACTTAACTTAGTTGTATAACTTAGTTGTTTATGTGAAAGCAACGCTCACGAGTAGATATGATTACCAACGCCACGCTATTTCTATTACACATTTATCACTGTTTTAATGGCCACACATGTCGCGTCCGTCCATTAAGTATGGACTTGCGGAGGCCGCGTGATATAATACTTCGTTTCACCAAATCATGCCTCCTTTCAATTTTTGAACTTTTCTAAATTGTCCAATTGTACAATATTCCTGGACTTTTGCCAGGGAATAAAGCACATACTCGTATATTGTTTTAGAAAATAACACTCCAACGAAACAGAGAAGGTTCTGTTTAGACTGCGAGAAATGTCAATTCCATAAACGGGTACAGAATATAAGATTTTACCTCTCTTCCAAGATACACGCGGTTCTTCCTCATATTTAGATATTATGACTTAAGAAGAAATAGAGAATTACTTGTGTAGAATTAAAAAAGTTAGGAATTGAGACATACACGCACACGCACAACTCAAGAATAGCATATCTATATATTTAATAACTCTATATGGATCTATATATATCAATGGGCTATAGCCAACCATACTAACATTTAATATGGCGTATTATCAATACTTTCAAGACATCCGATATTTTCTTGCATCATTATAACCAATATTATTTATTATATTGTTACCATTAATCATAATAGTTACATCCTATTTTACATAATAAATCCATACTAAGTAATACTATAAATGTGAAAGTAACTCTATCTGAGTATCATCATGAAATTTCGCATACACGTTGTTAGGGATACAGGAAAGGACATAGGTTACATTTCATTCAGAAAAAAGTAATGTTCCCGAAGGATCACCTAAATCAAAATAAAAAAATAAAACTAACACCTGGCCAAAGTGTTATAGTAACGTGAGGTCAAGTGTTATATTATTATTATTTTTTAAATTTGAACGCGGACGAAGTCGCGGGCACCAGCTAGTAGAAAATAAAACAAGGCGTTTTATCACATATAAAAAAAATAACATTTTAAATTGATTATATCTACACTATAAGTGCGACGTTGACACGTATGAAACATTTTTTGGGGAAAGTGTCATTCATGTATTGAAGGTGAGCAAGCGGTGTGAAATGACACATTCATGAGTAAACAGGAAAATCGGGAGACTGTACACACCACTATTATTACTAAATCAAAAATAAATTTAATGATTCGTGATGACATTTATATAAATAAAATATTTAAACGTTACTAATACCATAGAATAAATAGTACTTAACAAGTACTATTTACTCTATGCTAATACTCGTATAATAAATGCGAATTTTCGTGAAAATGTTAAAAAAGTTTTTGCTCAAATAATTAAGCACAGAGTAAAACATGTTTGGTAGTAAACATAGCTTTCTTTATATCCCCTTAATGCCTAAGTTACTAAGGGATAATATTTCGTATGCGTGATTCTAGAATTGTTTTGTTTGTGAAACGATTGGAATGAAACAAACACTAAATAATAAATATTATAGAAGCTTGTAATGAATCAATGAAAACTGTCTTTGAGATTAGCGTGCACAAACGCATAAACGGACAAAAATTTTAAAATCAATTTTTTTTACCTCGTAAACAATGTAAAATATTATTTTTAATATTTAATTAATATACAGACACCGTTCGTTTACGATTTTATTATATGTATTGATTACACTTACAAAACTAGATGGCGAGTTGAACGTGTACTCACCTAAAACTTAGTTCCTTATACGTTTTTTCGCTAATTGAAACACTCATACACGAATAACATCTCGCTTTTTTATTTAAAGTATTGTAAATCCAATCTGTATAAGGACTCAAAGCTATAAATTCAGAATTCGCCAAGTCAATTGACCCAACTGTAATTGTAAAGCTCGCAAGAATCATTTTTTTTAAATACAATACGAAACGCGTTGAGTGTGCAGTGGTTGTAAGCTGTTGTCCCTTTTAATGTTCTTTATACGACGCTGAAGGCTTTCAAGGGATGGCCAACAAAAACCTTCGAGCCCTCATCAAGTGCTCAAATGGTTTTTTCCCCAACCCCGTGTCACTCTCACGTGTTTTTCTACGGACGAAACACACACAACCAAAAAATGTAACACATTCATTAATATCAAATCTTACTTGACCTCTAAAGTCAAATAATAGCGAAGATATTTTTAATTATGGCAGAGCAGTCATAGCCCGTCTGACAGAAGTAACCTACCGTGAAAAAACAGCATGTGTGCTGTTGTGTTTCGGTAAATGAGTAAATAGGATGCCAGAGCCAGGATCCCTATCACTCCCTAATCCCTTATACTTATCCTACTATGATAATGGTCGGCAGTGCGCTTGCAGCATCCTGTAGCATTGCTTTTGTTATAAACAACGGTGGTCATCTATCATCAAGTCAGCCGGTCTCTCGGCCTTAAAATAAATAAAAATGTATTGAATTAAAAGTGGAATAATAATTCCTCTCTCCCGACTAGTTAACAAACAGCGAAAAAAAAATTCTTCTCTTGCAACTGTGGTTAGGTAATTTCAGTTACAAACATGTATAAAGGAGATTTTACGCTCCGAACACTGACTGTGGCAGAATACCTTTACGCCTTTACCATTTATATGGAGCGTCAAATATTTATATGGAAAATTGTCAATTTGACATTGACAGTTGACAGTTTTCATATAAATGTTTTATGTTCTCGCTAGCGAGTGCGGTCATTGTAAACTCATGGTAAAGGTACTGTACTGTACTCTGTCTGTACGCCTTATTTCGACCTCGAATAAAACGCGTAAGCGCCGTAGAAAACGTGGCGTTTATAACCTTTTCATCGCGAGGTAATTATATCACTCAGCAATCTAAATAAGCACTTGTATCGTATGATTAGACTTGATAATTTTTGTTTCAGCGCTGGAGCGTAATTAGTTATAACCATTGTCAAAATGGAGCATAACTTGTACTTAGGGAAGCTTCTCTATTACTTCAGTACATTTACCTCAAAGTTGGAGGGATTTCCCCCACTTAACCTATATACAGCTTATTACTTGGATAGATAACAATGTGTTTATTAAATTAAGTATAATTTCAGTAAACCGTTCACAATACTAACGAAGCTCGTCTGAAGAGTTGCGGCTGTAGAAACAACAAACAACTGTTAAAAGTATTTCTACGAAATTCTAATTAATTAATACTTTCTAACGATAATAAAGGATGTTAAATTAATTAAAACGGGACGCGTTGCGTAACAATTTTATGTAAATTGCGGCGCAAGTTATTGAGAGAGAATTAATTGTTCCTGCTTGTTAAAGCGTCCTGCTTGCTTATCTTAAAATTAGAGATACTAACTTATGCTCAAATTCAGAATTTTTCAGTTGAAATTCCTAAGTTGAACATTATTGTATTGCAAAAATTGTATTGATCTTTGTTTCCACAAGAATTCTTTTATGGGTCAATGTATAAGATTTTATAAAAAGTTTCCCGAGATAATTATAAGGGCCTCTTTCACCAACTACAAAAAAAGTGTTGATTAGTTACTTTTAGAAATAATTTTATGTTTTATTAAATTCAACGTTTTAAAGAAATAAACGAGCAATAAGGCAAATACTTCAATTAAAAGTAAGTAAATTAAGTTTCAAAACTTTTAAAAAGGGGCGCCAATGAAGTCCCGAACAAAGGCTATTATAGGATAAAGGATATGTTTTATTACGATAAATGGAACATATTTGAATAAGTCGAAATTCAAATAATACAATAACCTCTTTCACCATGTGTCAAGTAAGCTAACCGCCATTTAAAGACACCGGTAACCGGGAATTATGGAGATGATATACATTAAAAAGAAAATAATTAAAAAAAATCGCCTATCGAAGGATGCAGTAAACCGAGTGCATAATTTAATTAAACATAAAATTATTTCTAAAAGTAACTAATCAACACTTCACTAGCAGTTGGTGAAAGAGGCCCTCAGTAAATAATCTAAAGTACATAACATAAGAAGTGGTCGGAAAATGTAAAGGCATGCATAAGATATAAAAAAAAGTAGGCAATAAATACAGCCACAAACATCCTCGTCCAAATATTCAGAGCAGTTAATTTAGCCAATATTACCAACCGGCTTTCATTTCAGACATTCTGGGCATTCAATCGATTCTCCATTTCGTCGCATGAAACTACGACACAACGCTATAGTTTGGATATGTCCGCTATTTTCGTCACTACCATATTTATTTATCTTATACTTATATTATAACTAGCTGGTACTCGCGACAAAATTTAAAAAAGCAATATAACGCTTGACCTCGTGTTGCAATAACACTTTGGCCAGGCGTTAGTTTTTTATTTTTTATTTATCCCTAGGGAATATACTTTTTTCTGAATGAAAGGTACCCTATGTCCTTTCTAAATGTTTCTAAATAAATGTAAGTCCGTAATTCCGTACTAATATTATAAATGCGAAAGTATGTTTGGATGTATGGATGTTTGTAACTCTTTCACGCAAATACTACTTAACCGATCATCATGAAATTTTGCATACACGTTGTCTGTGACACCAGAAAAGACATAGGGTACCTTTCATAGTTCAACGCGGACGAAGACGCGAGCAACAGCTAGTATTTCATAAATGTAATTTATTCCAAAGCCGATCAGCGACACTGCGTTTCTGCACATAAAATTATTTCTGGATAATTTTATGCATTATTTTGTGTTTTAATAATAAGTGCCAATAGTAATAGTAATACGATGAGTATTAATATGAACTAAAAATATCTAAATCTTAATATATAAAAGGCGATGTGTGTATTTACGTATGTCCCCTATAGACTCTAAAACCGCTGAACCGATTTTGATGAAACTTTCAGACAATCTTCAGTTTAGTCCAGCGGGTGTTCCTGTGATATTTGGTAGCTATCGGACGCGGACGAAGTCGCGGGCATATACTTGTTCTAATTAAAAATAAACCAAGCAGCTTGAAAAAATATAAGTATATATTCCATAATTCGTCCAACGAAATATTATTAGTAATATATTTTTATTTTTCTACAGCAATATAATAAAAACTCAACACATTCCAAACATTATGTGCTCCAAGGTGATATTTTCAATTTTTAATCTAAAAATTCCACATATTTCTTCGTGGATCGTAGTAAATCGATGTCCGCAAAACATTCCACTATTTACCTTGTAACCAGTACACGACTAACCGAGCTTCGTCTGCACATATAACACACTGACTCTGTCCCTCGGTTTCACGCGCCGTTTAACTTGAAAGAAATAGATTTCTCCCTGTCTTCTCTCTCTCACTCTCTCTCTCGTCAGAAAGTTTTTGACGTGTATACGTCTTTACATTTCCTTCCATAATAGGAGGAACATAGCAATTTCAAATTCTATAGGGAGGCAGTTGAGAAAAGTGATGTTAACAAAATCGGGGGATACATAAAGTTTGATGCTGTAGCTACATATGTATCATTTGCATAAAAAATTTAATTACACCACTCGATAGCTAAAGGATTAATGATTTTTTGGTATATGTATGTATTATGGTATACTCGTTGGTGCTAGCGATTTCGTCCGCGTTGAAAATTACAAAAAAGCAATATAACGCTTGACCTCGTGTTGCTATAACACTTTGGCCAGGCGTTAGTTTTTTATTTTTTAATGATCCCTCGGGAAGTCCTTTTTCTGGATGAAAGGTACCCTATGTCCTTTCTGGTGTTCCAGACAACGTGTATGCAAAATTTCATGGTGATCGGATCAGGAGTTTTTGCGTGAAAGAGTTACAAACATCCATACATCCAAACATACTTTCGCATTTATAATATTAGTAATAAGATTAGGTTTTGTCCGCGACTTCGTCCGCGTCCATTTTTCTTATCTGATCGCTACCAAACTTCACAGGATCACCGGCTGGACTAATCTGAAGACTGTTTGAAAATTTCATTAAAATCGGATCAGCAGTTTTGGAACATACTGGAACATTATACACACATTGCCTTTTTTATATATATAGATTATTCGAATTCGTTAGATACGTCAAAGTAAATATTTTAGTCGTAACGTTATTCCCGTAAAACCCAAGTCCGTGTCCACAAGTTCACAGCTACATTTAAAAACATTTAGACATTTAAAAATGGAACCAGCTAAATGAACAGACAAATCACTTTCTCATCCACAAATAAAGTTAAGAACGCGAAAACAAATTAAAAATATAATTTAAAAAGCCAAGATTGTTTCATTGCCGTTACCTACAATTTTACGGCACCCTTAATTTCTCTTTTATGACAGCCATCACGAACTTAATGGATTCTAGAAACATTTTTCATGTAAAATAAACTTAAATTAAACATTACACATTTGCAGTGAATTATTTTGAATAAAAAAAATTTTAAATTCCAGATGATTTTATATAATTTAACTGATTCTAAAACCATAGAAATAATAATAATATATATTTAAAAACACGATATCGATTAATTTTCGGTGTCAATGACGGTGGGCGAAAGATAGCGTATTCTCTAACTAGTGAAGAAATCTTAATAGAAAAATTTAATTGAGTTAGCTCCCTCTTTCGTTTCAGCTTCCAAGGTTAAGGTAGTCATTCAGGTGTATTCACATTTCAGACAATTTGGGATTTAGATGGCCGGAGCCATGATGGCCACCAACCTTAAACGCTACCTTAAGAAGAAGAAGATGTCAGCATAGCAATTATATTTCATTGAACGTTTGTGATTTTCGCAATTGAAATGTATTTATAGATAACCTCATAGTTTTACTAATTTTAATTTTGCAAATAATCATTTTCTTTAATTTATCATGGATATAGGCCTTAGATATGCATAACTCTGTCCGTTACTCCGCTAACTTCTTGTAAAACACGGAACCGGTTTTGATACGGTTTTTCACTAAAGGAAAGAGCATCCGTGCGAAGCCGAGAACGGGTAACTAGTAAAACATAAATAAAAATATTTGATTACGCTCTTTGCATTTGTAATGTGCAAGAAACTCAGCCGTAGGTAGCAGTTGCAGTATAACTAATGCACGAGGTCTTTAAAATCTCATTAGAGTAAAAAAAAATAAACTACAAAAGCACATATTAATGTTAACTTGAGTCACATTATATAATTTCGATTTCAAGTGAACATAGGTACCTATTTAGGTAGTTAATGGTGGGGTCTAATCTTACAATATAAAGAAATAATATTTTGAGCCACTTTTATTCTTGTCTAACTCTTATGTGCATAAGACTTCGCAGTTTTAAGTTTCTTTGAAGATATCTTAATTAAAATAAATGAAGTTGTTAAATTATTTTTTCCAAAGCTGTTATAACCGTTTCTTTTTAACGTTGGTAAACCCTCGTGGATACCAGAACCTTTACCGTGAGTTTACAACTCTCGCTTAGAGAGTACTATATTCCTTGGTTTACAATCACCGCACTCGCTAGCGAGAGGGTAAAACATTTACCAATATGAAAAACTGTCAACTGTCAATGTCAAATTGACAATTTTCCATATAAATATTTTATGCTCTCGCTAGCTAAACTCATGGTAAAGGTACAGGCAGCGTAGGGGACGTTACGAGGTTATGCCGGACTCTTACCGGCTAAATAAAACCCAACGGCTTTCTATAGCGAATGTTATGACACATCCTCTAAGTAGGTACTTTAATAGAAATTCAATTCGTTTTGCCTTTCGTTTCAAATGATTCAAACTACCTACCACAACTTAGACATGGCCCTTCCTCGCTGATAATGTAGCTTTCTATAGGAGAAAGAATTTTTAAAATCGGTTTAGTAGTTTTTGAGCTTTTTTTTACTTTGTTATTGTTATTTTTTTTTTGTATACAAATTATACAATCAGTGTATGCTTTTGAAAATTTATAATAATTTGTTAGAAATTATAAAGTAAAACGTTCAGTGAATTATTTACACAAATCTATCGATTTTTTCATTAATGAAAACCGTAGGTATTAAAATCCTTTAAATGGTTTAGTTAGATTAGATGAATTTAACGAAGAAACATACAGAGGCGGATACAGATTTTATATAATAATTTTATAAATATGTATAGATAAATACCGATAATGATGTTATTATCTATTAAAGAGAATAAAATAAAATAAATATTAAATAAAATAAATAAGTCAAGATTTTTCCTTTTTAAGAGTTTTTAATCCTTGTAACAAATTGAATTCGGCAACACTAGACGAATTTTACCTCAGAGTATATTGTTCTTGGGTCAGAGAATTTTACTGTCACTGTTGCAAATTGCCATGTAGCTGTCTGTCACACCTACGTCAAATTGACATTTCTAATCATTCTCTAATTTGAATAATCTGCTGTTATATAATTATTTTATGTTTATTTTATTTTAATTTGTTATTATATTGTTTTGTTATACGTTATCTAACATAAGCGTGGTCAACGACGAAATATTTTGTTATAAAAAAAAATCTTTAAATTTAAAAACAAATCACGACTGCAAGGTTAATAAATAAACAAAGTAAAAACATTGACGTACTTAATGTGATGTAATGATGTTTACTTTTCGGGAAGATAAGAACGATATATTCTTTACGTTATTATCTTATAACTTATTATTAATGCCGTAGGTGTAATAATATATTTCTCGAATCTGTAACATTAGACGATGTCGTCAAAAAATATATTCCTTAGGTAAACATAGGCAATTTGAAGACTACTACTATTTCAAATTTACAAGAGTATGTAGGACTTTAATATTTTGAAATTGTTTTTACAGGACCCTTGTAAGTTATAGCAGGTGTATCAAAACTTTACGAATAGTAGCATATCATCAAAATTATGATCATCATAAAAGACGAAATGAAAGATCTACACATACAAAAATTGCAATGGCTTTATTTGGTAGTGTTCTTATTGGAACTACTGTTACAGGTATGTAATATAAAATAGTTATTATTTATTTTATTTATTTAAATCAACACACATAGATTACGTGAAATTCCAGGGGTATAGTTCTGTTACAATTTACTTTACATTTATTCTTCTTGCATTGTTTTTATAATCTTTATTGTTTTAACTAATGAAATGCATAAAAGTTTATTTTATGTTAAGGTTGACAGACAGGCTTACGGTCCACTTGTTAGGTCGCCTATAACACAAGCAACTCATAGATGCTGATTAAAGGATATTTAAATATCCTTTAATAAAATTTAGGCACTACAACTATCAATATATGCTGCATTGTGACTCTGTGACTGGATTGTGTACTCGAAAGGTTTAATTATTGAAATTGGTTTAAATAAACACAACATATTTTTTTAGACAATCCTAATATTAAAAATGAAAAGTCTACAACAGATGGGGGAAATAATAAGTCTTTTGAAGCTGGTGAAAAAAGACCAGATCTACCGACATACAGAGCCGAGGAAGTAAACACACACGACAACAAGTTAGTAATTTGTTAACCACTCAGTAGGTACCTTATATATTTCCTCATCCTGTTCTCTATTTGGTGGAAACTAGCATTTCATAGAATTTCATAAAATAATCACATTTAATTTCAGATCAAGTTTCTGGGTGACATATAAACAAGGAGTTTACGATGTGACAGAATTCCTACCGTCTCACCCTGGCGGTGAACAGATCCTCAACGCAGGTGGATACAGCATAGAGCCATTTTGGAATGTGTATGGGATGCACAAAACAGAGGAGGTTTATAGGCTACTGGAAAAGTATAGGATAGGTAAATATTTGCTTACAATCTTGAGGTGAACTATTTTGAGTGTTGAAATATGTATGAAGTTTTAGGTATTGTAAAAATAAAGAAATTATTTTAGGCCATTAACTATGTTAATTAATTAATATTAATTGTGTATTTTTAATAATTTTACAGTTTAATGTAACATATGTTTAATTGTAATTGGCTGTGGCTGGTGTTTGTGCAATTAATATTTTATATTATTAGCAATGAAATTTTTTCAGGAAATTTACACGATGACGACATAGTGGATCACAGTGGCGACGAGTTGTGGGCGAAGGAGCCTCTCAGAGACAAGAGGCTGATTGTGAAGACTGCAAAGCCTTTCAATGCGGAGATACCTCCTAAGTATCAGATTGAGCATTTCGATACTCCCAAGTCAGTTATATGTACTTTTTATTAGCGAGCGACATAGGCTATAGTTTATAAAGTACGGCGATGAATAGTGCCATCCCTTATTTCCAGTGAGCTGTTCTACGTTCGACAGCACATGCCGGTGCCCGAGCTGGATGCGGCTCGGCACTCGATCAAGGTGATGGTGAACGGCTCCCCCGAGGTGCACCACTTCACCCTGGACCAGCTGGAGCAGTTCGGCCGAGTGGAGGTCAGAGCGGCACTCATGTGTGCGGGCAACAGGCGCAGCGAGATGAACAAGGTATCTGCTCGAGGATCGACCCTATCGAACGGTGACGGTGGACGTCGTCGGTTGAGCTTGTGTCTCGTTGCCGGTGCCGGTGGAGGTGAAGGAGGTGAAGGGCATCAGCTGGGCGGGAGGCGCAATCGGCAACGCCGTGTGGAGCGGCGTCTATCTGCGAGACGTACTCTTGCACTGCGGCGTGGACTTGCGTGACACGCGCGGGAAGCACGTCATCGTGAGTAGATCCGTATATATAGAACTGGACTTTTGTGTCGCTAGTGTTGTTGACTTAGTGAAGTGTAGTTGGCGGGGGCGGACGTGGACGCGACTGGGGAGCAGTTCAGCACGTCCATCCCGCTGTCGCTGGCGGCGGACGAGGGCGCGCAGGTGCTGCTGGCCACGCACATGAACGGCGAGCCGTTGCCGCCTGACCACGGCTACCCGCTCAGGGCAATCGTGCCCGGCGCGCCCGCCGTGCGCTCCGTCAAGTGGCTCGGTACGCATTTAATAACTGTGAGCTTTGATCGTTTTGTCGTCGCGTGCTACAACGGACCGCTGTGCAGAGAGCGTGACGGTGTCGACGGTGGAGAGCGGGTCGCACTGGCACCGGAAGGACTACCGCGGGTTCAACCCGTCCGTGACGTGGGAGACGGCCGACTTCGACAGCGCGCCGCCCGTGTACAGCCTGCCCGTGACGTCGCACGCGTGCGAGCCGGCCGACGGCGAGTCGGTGCGCGTGCGCGACGGACGAGTGCGCGTGCGCGGCTACGCGTTCTCGGGCGGCGGCGCGCGCGTGCTGCGCGTGGACGTGAGCGCGGACTGCGGTCGCACGTGGGCGGCGGCGTCGCTCACGGCGGCCGACGACGCGCCGCCCAGACGCCATTACGCGTGGACGCTCTGGGAGGCGCAAGTTCCGGCGCCGCCCAACCGGGACGAGGTTATAGTCTAACGCTGTTTTCATTGTAATTGATTACGGTTGAGTGATAATTAATGCTGTTGAGTGATCCTTTGACAGATGGAGATTTGGGTGAAGGCGACTGACAGCAATTTCAACACTCAACCGGAGAACTTCGAAGACATTTGGAACATTCGCGGTCTTCTCGCAAACGCTTATCACAAAATTAAAATAAAATTGATACATTGAATTCAATATGTCGGTGCTTTTGTATTTTTTTTATATTCTACTCTAAAATTGTATATATTTAGCATAAAAGCCTTAGACTCGATAGAAACCTAGAAAGTGAAGACAGTAAGTCAGTGCAATGTTATGACTTTAATTATAAGTTCAATATCGTCATAAGCCTCGAACACTTAATAGTTTAGTTTCCATATGTAATAAAATAATGCAGTTTTTGAATATATATATATATAAACAGTTTGTTTTATTTTAACACAGAGTGTCGTACTTATTCCAGTTGATTAATAATAGATATTTAAAAGCCTCGTTAATATATTTGAGAAGGTCAATAGTAGTTTCAGGCTTTGAGGGGACAGATAAGTTTACGAGCCTGACCTGGTAAACCTCTCGTCAAATATATTCAATTCAAAATCATATATAATTTCACTCAATTCAAAGTCATATTCAATAAGTGCAGTTTTTTTAAAAGTGTTTGGTATTTGTACAAAACATACTAGAGAGTACCTACAGACTTTTTTTCTGTAATATATACCTAAATAAAATCATTTGATCTTGCAATTAATAACTGAAACTTAATATATTTTTATACCTACGTTGTGAGGAAAAAAATTGTAAAATGACTGGGTATCATTTTATGTAGACAATCATAGCTTTATGAAAAAAAAATATCAGTGATTATGTTAATTTTATGTATTTGTTAAATAAAGTTCAATACTGTCTACAACAATCTGTTTTATTCATTGTAATTCACGTGATCATTAAATCATCCGAAACCTACGAACCTATGAATATTAAAAATAGCTGTTGCACGCGACTTCGCACGCGTTACTTTATAAAATGTAGTCTATGTTACTCGCTAATATAGTTTCCCAACAGTGAAAGAATTTTTCAAATCGGTCCAGTAGTTTCGGAACCTATTCAATTCAAACAAACAAATCTTTCCTCTTTATAATATTAATATAGTATAGGTAAGAACAGTACCTTTACCATGAGCTTATAATCACCGCACTCGCTAGCGAGAGGATAAAACATTTATATGAAAAACTGTCATCTGTCAATGTCAAATTGACAATTTTCCATATAAATATTTTATGCTCTCGCTAGCGATTGCGGTCATTGTAAACTCATGGTAAAGGTACAGGTTCCTTAGCTACCGGCTTTCACATACCTACTTAAGTTAAATCTTGTTATACTTACATAAATCTAAATTCTTATATTTTAACACTGATGGCAATACGCTGTATCGCTAGGTACTGATTTTAATTTTTATTACCTAGGTAGGTACCTACTTAATGCTAAATAAACAGGTATAATGTCCTGTCTATGATTACATTCCTAATTAAATTTAAAACACACACATAGGTACATACATTATAGTAGTGTGTGTATCGGCCCACGCGCAGCGATTTCATATTCAATTCGCATCGGACACGGACCAACTTGGCCTACACACAAATTCGCGTTATCGTACTCTATAAACAAGTAGGTAGCGTCATGTATTTATTCAAACGGGTTCAAAGTTCAAAAAAACTTTTAAAACAATTCGTATCCGGGAAATCAGTAACGAGAAGTTGTCTTAACAGGTACAGCACTTTACACAAACAAGTAAATGAGGAATTTTTGAATCTCGAAACGGATGGAGAAGCTCTAAAATTTCCTTACGTTTGGTTAAGGGATAATTGCCAGTGTGAAAAATGTTTCCATTCATCGGCAAAAAGTCGCATTTTGGATTGGACTAATTTCGATGTTAATATCAAACCTAAGGATGTGAAAAATGATAATAAAAACGTTGAAATCACGTGGAGCGATGGACACACTTCGCGGTACAAGTTGGACTGGTTAAAATTTAGAAACTTCAGTCCAAAAAGTCAAGAGGCATACAGTGAGATCATTTACAAGCCAAATAAAATTATTTGGGCTGGCGAAGACTTTGATCGAGTATGTAGTAAACACAATTATAACCAGATCTTAACATCAGACGAAGCGCTTTATAATTGGCTGCATAACTTCGCGATATATGGCGTAGCTTTAATTCAAAACGCGCCCAATACAGAAACTGCAATCGACAGTATTGTGGAGAAAGTTGGTTTCACGAAGCAGACACATTATGGGGTAAAATTCGTTGTACAAAATGTTTCAAACACAAGTAATGTGGCATATTTGAATTCTAACTTGCAAATGCACACAGATTTACCTTATTACGAGTACTGCCCTGGAGTTAATATGCTTCATTGCTTAGTCCAAACTAAAGGCCAAGGAGGAGAAAACTTACTTTCCGATTGCCATTACGTAGCTGACTATATGAAGAAGAATCACCCAAAACAGTTTCATCTGCTAAGCGATGTAGAAGTTGAATGGAGCGACATAGGGACAGAACATGGGAAAGAGTTCTTCAAGCTTCATAGATCACCAGTTATTTGTTTGGATAAACATGGAAACATAACCAGAATCAATTTGTCTATACCGCAGAGAGGTAGCCATTTTCCAGGACCAATAGATATAGTAAAACCTTGGTATGAGGCTCACGGATTATTTATAAAACTAAATCATAAATTTTCCGCTAAGTTTAAAACTCAATCTGGAGATATACTAACGTTTGATAATTTAAGATTATTGCATGGCAGAAATGCTTATGAAGACAATGAGGATAATGTGAGGAAACTTATCGGAACATATGTAGATTGGGATGAAATCTATTCAAAAATAAGATGCCTAAAGTTAAAATTGTTTAATTTAAACGGTATTTAAACATTTAGATGTTAGTTTTATCTGTTATGAAGATGTTGTATAGTACCTAACTACAACCTTTCTAATAAAAATACAAGTTTTATGTGAAAAGTATTTAATTTTAACCTGTATGTATATGTACATTATACTATTCAAATGTTTACAATGATTATTGTATTTCTATGTAACTATCTAAATTATAATTTCTAACAGTAAATCTTCTTAATGGGATGATTTTGTTAAATTTACTCATTTTATCTTGAATCTCTATTAGTGGGAAGTCTTCCACATCGGGGTTAGCAGCGACTGCGACGGCAGTTGATTCGGTTGTGTGTAGGAATATTAAAAAACTAAGATCATCCGGAAAACTCTTAAAATTATCAGTCAATGTTTGCAAATTTAGACAAAATGCCTGCATATTCTGCTCAGTTTGCACTAAATATGCATCAGATGTGTCATCAAAATTATCTTTTTTCTCCAAATCAAATATATATTTCAGAAGAGGCTTGTGAGTGTTGTTTGTAATCGCAAATTCGATTCGACGTAATTGATCAAGTTTTAAAAATTCCAATATAGTTTTCAAGCACAAGTCAATGTATTTATTGACTTCAGGATGTATGCAATAGTTCAATGCGAGGCCATATTTTCTTCTGGTTGTGAAGACACTCTTTGGATATACTGAAGAATAGTGAAGGATGTTATGAAATGCAACTGCAAAGAATTCTACAGTTATATCTGTGAAACAACTATCCATTTTTTATAATTTCCAGTGTAAGTATATATTACTATTTATTCATATGTGTAGTCAAAATAGAACACAATTTTTTTTTACTCGAAAAAATTATGTAAAATCAAGTAACACTTATACGTTTTCTAATTTCAATGAAATAAATAAGGGTGATGTTAAAAAACTCAAGAACTTTGCCGTAAATTCGACTCGCAGTTGTTGTAAAACAGGTTTTCATATACCTAATTCATATTTCACTCATAATAAGTTCAATTCAATCCGTTTATCACAAGCGGTCGACACTCCTTCTATGTTCGGGTCCTAAAATTAAAGTAAATAATTTAAAATGTAATTAGGTACTTAACCGTTCATTTAGGAATTACTAATACAATTAAATAAAATTACCAATGAATAATACGTACAATTAATATGCCATTGTTTGTTCCAATTTTGTTGTTATGGTTATGGCCCAATCGAATTCTACGATATCTTAGTAATTAGTAAGTCAATGTACGATTTGTTTTGTTTGCGAATTACGATGTTTTCATGCCTGTCATGTCACTTTGTTGTTTACAAACTTTATATAACAATGGTTGCTCTCTGTCAGTGTCAATGTCAGCTGTAAGTAAATTAGATAATGCAACAATAATAGACATTAATTAATGTCTATAACGTCATATCATATTAACAAAGAAAAATTTGAAGTAAAAAAATAGGTAAAATATTGATAATAAAACCGAAAATAAATTGTTTTAATTATTAAATAAATAATTAATTACTTTTACCGCCTAAAATATACTGCTGTCAAACTCAAATTCTGACAGTAGCTATAATAGGTCGTTCCAGCACTATGGAACAAGCATTACAAGCAAATAAAGCTCGTGAAATATGTCCAAAGGACTGCTTAGACGCCCCGCAACTCTCATCGGCCATCGTATTGCAAAATATTTTCTAGCCAACGTTTAGCTTGTTTTTGGTGGCACACCACATCACCAATGGTGCACCATGGTGCGCCACATACTAAAGTAAAGTGAAAGATTTCATCAAACAGATTCGTCAATGTTAGTCATTTGTCATTGTCACCAATGACAATGACAATTTGAGTTTGCATTCTTATCATATATCTAATTCTAAATCTATCATATCAAACCGATTAACCGATATGTATATAAAATAAGAAATAGGATTAATTTGTATTATGGCTTCAATAAATACATTACTTGATATATTATCGGCGAAAACCCAATTTTGTTGTTTGTGTCTTAACAGTGTTGAAGATGATGGAATCCCTATTCAAGACAACACAAGCATAAGCTTATTTAATCAATTAGAAATTATAGAAATAATTTCAATAATGACCGATGTTTTAGGTTATGAAGTAAGTATCTACCTAATACTAATTTATTTCTCTATATACTTACTTTGCTATTCTTAGTAAATACGATATTTATCTCTTTCCAGTTCACCAGACACTTTAAACCGCTGGATATGGTGTGTAAACAATGTATGCAAATGGCTATAAAATGTTACACTTTCATTAAAGTTTGTAAAGCAAACTTTAATTTTTTGTCCAGCACTTTGAACAGTTTAACCGATTGCTTGAAATATACCCACAGTGCAAAAATGCAAAATTCTAAATCAATCATAGTTGCATTTGACGCGGAGACATTCACATGTGAATGTTACTTTGATAATAATATAAAACCTAACACAGAAATACACAACAAACGGACCAAGAATCAGTTGAACGATAAAGTCGACGATGGCATGTCAAATTGTGATACGAGAGCGGAGGCAGATACAATGTCAGACTTTGAACATAAGACTGTTTTCCTGAAACATAAGGATAAAAATAAAAAAATATCAATTTTTGATATGTTGCACGACAAAAACGATTCCATAATCAAATGCAAAGTTTGTATGAAGACTTGGTCAAAACATTCATATTTACGTATACATTATCTCAGAGTCCATGCGCCAAAAAATCACAAATGTCCGCACTGTAACAAAAGTTACGGATCAGCGTCTCTCCTAAAACAGCACAAATATGAAAGTCACTGTCAACATGTTTGCAGTGAGTGCGGCAAAACTTACAATAATCGCCAATCGCTCAAGTGTCACGAAAATAGTCACAAAATAAGGATGGTTTGCCAAACTTGCGGTAGGACATATAAAACTAGACATACATATAAGAAACATATAGCAGATAATACATGCTCGCAAGCAACGAGGCGATCGGCTTATCAAGGAAAATTCACCTGTGACATTTGTAAGAAAAAATTTGCACATAAGACCACGTTGAGGGTTCACATAACGTTTGAACATGGCAATGGAAAGTCACATGTTTGTTCGTGGTGTAACAAAAAGTTTTATGCGCAGAGTAGATTGAGGGCGCACATAGTGAAACATACTCAAGAAAAGAAGTTCAGTTGTGAACAATGCGGTGGGCGGTTTGTCACAAAGGAGTCCCTGTTATATCACACGCGGATACACACCGGGGAGAGGCCTTACGGATGTCATTTGTGCGAACAGAGGTTTTTGTCTTCGTCGCGTCGGTCCGAACACATCAGACGTCATCACAGTGGTCCCACATTTGAGTGTGAAATTTGCCATAGTAAATTCAAATCTAAGTCTTCATTGCAAAGACATGCTAGCAAACATTTTAATTCAAATAGCCGGTTAATAAATTAATCTTAATAATGTAATATTCAACTGAAATACATGCACTAATGAAATAGAGGCTCAGTGTTCTTCTAAACATACATTCAAGTATTAGTCAAAGTCCACTTGGGTGTTGTGCCAGGGAAATTAATTAAACAAGTTTATTTATTTTAAAATAATAAATTGAATTATTAATTGATTTATATACTGTGGTGTCCACTCAATTAAAACACAATAAAACAGTAAGTAGGTACGCGGCCTCAGGGGACGTCGGCTCGCCACCGATCACAGAGCGTGTCTGCCTATGCGTCGCCTGCAGCCTGCGCACTCCGTTTTATTATAAGTATCTCACATCTCTTCCTTTTTTTATAAATTTTACACTTATACAAAATATACAAAACAAATTTGTTTTACTCAATCTGGGTTATTTTAATAAATTTACTCTTTTTCATTAGATGTTTCTCCATAATTGATTACCTTCCACTGGCCTTCTACTTTCTTTAGATGTACGATATTCCTTCTGTACTCCTGACCGGTTTCATCGTTTCTTATATTTATATCGCTTCCTTTAGCACTAATAACAGTGTGAGGTGTTGGGTTAAATTCTGGAACTAATTTATTTTCTTTAATCATATTCTTGACGTATACTTTCTCGCCGATTCCTAATTCTTTATGCGCAGCTTTCCTCTTCTTGTCTTCATTTAATTTGTTTTTTGTTTGTTTTTTCTTTGTCTCTGTCTCTTATTTCTGGATTGTCGTAACAATTTTCGATATCTGCTAAAAAAGGTAACTTGTCTCTGAATTGTCTTCCGTAGAACAGTTCAGCTGGAGGTTTTCCCAAGGTTTTAAGGGAAGTTCACGCCTTTTCATTGGTACTGGTGGATTGGGGGCAGAAACTAAAGTACACCCTCTGCAGTTTTTTTTACAGTGGTTTCAGCGTCTTTGTCTATTTTAGGCCACCAGACCTTTGTACGTAGCCTAGTTTTCATATTTACTATGCCTGGATGACCTTCATGAGCTGCTGCCAAAACTTGTTTCCTCAACGCAGTAGGGATTACAATTTTATTTCCTCTTAACAAAACGCCATCATGTAACCAAAGCTCATATTGAAATAGTTTATAGTTATTTATTGAAACATCCCAACTATTATTCATTAAGGCATCTTTTACTAATTGTAATTCATTATCATTATTTGAAACTTCGACAATTGATTTGAGAGATAAAGCCACAGGTCGTGCGTATTGGACTATCTGGTTAACATGATATTCGTCTTCAAGAGGACTTTTTTGTGTTTCGTTGTTTGTACATAAACGGGATAATGGATCTGCAATATTTGTCTTCCCAGGTTTATATACGACTTTATATCATATAAGCTTGTAACCTAAGAACCCAGCGTTCGATTCTTGCACAAGGCTTTGATCGTGTTCCAAATATGACTTCTAAGGGCTTATGGTCTGTGATAAGCTCAAATTTTTTTCCATATAAGTACATGTGAAAGTGTTCAATTGCCCATACTAAGGCTAATGCTTCTTTTTCCGTTTGACAGTAACGTTTTTCAACGTCCGTCAGACTTTTGTTTCCGAAAGCAATAATGCGAGGTCCATTATTATCATATTGAATCAGTACAGCCCCTAAACCTACAGGACTCGCATCGGCAATTACTTGGGTACGATCTTTTGGGTCATAATAGCCAAGAGTAGGAATCTTGGAGAGACTGTTTTTTAGTGCAATAAAAGCCAATGCTTGTTCTTTTTGCCAGAATGAGGAAATATTTGCTTTTTTGTGCACTTTTTGTCGAAGTAATTGTCGAATGGGTTCCGTTAAAGTTGACAAATTAGGGATCCATTTCCCAACGAAATTAATTAACCCCAGAAAACTTTGGATTTCTTCGATAGTTTCCGGTGACCTAAATGTCTCGATAGTTTTAATGTATTTGTCGAGTGGTTTAATGCCAGATGATGAAAGTTCGTGGCCTAAAACTGTTGAAGCCTGGCATTATGTTCCTTCTCATCCCCTCCAAAGACAACAATATCATCAATAAAATTTACAACTCCTTCGCAAGGTAATAACATTTTCTCTATAATTTTTTGAAAATGTTCAGGTGCACATGATATTCCGAATAGTAACCTTTTGTACCGGTAAAGCCCTTTGCTAGTTATGAAGGTTGTGATTTCTCTACTATTTTCTTCAAGTTCTACTTGATGAAAAGCATTTTTAATATCTAATTTCGAGAATATTTTTGCTTTGCCAAATTTAGGAATAAGTTGTTCCATGGTGGGTAAGGGATGATTTTCTCTAATTATGGCTTTGTTAGCAGCACGTATGTCTAAACAAATACGAATATCATTGTCAGGCTTTAAAACCGGTACCATCGGAGAAATCCAAGGAGACGGCTTATTTACAGATTCAATTATATCCATTTTCACCAATTCGTCTATTTTGTTATTTATTTTGGATTCCAAAGGAATTGGGACTCGTCTATAAGGTTGACAAACTGGTGGAACTGTTTTATCAATAGTGATTTTTAATTTCACATCTTTGAACTTAGGAAATTGGTTTTGCTCAATGGAATTCACATTACAACCTAGTTTTAAAACATGGAGGGAAATTGAAGTTTCTTTACCTAAAAGGTTCCTAGAACCATTTTTTATAACATAGAATTTTGTTGTTAATGATTCAAGGCCAACTTTTATTAGTGCATCAAATGAGCCTAACACTAGTAATGGATCTTTGGCACCATAAGCCAGGAACGTTTTGTCAGAAGACTTTTGTTGGTTAGAAACTGCAGCTTTACATTTTTTCATGTACTCCCAAGTTGTCATTTATAATATTAGATCTGCTACCGGAATCAATGAGCATTTTGATGTTAACCCCACCTACCTGACAGTCTACAGTTGCATCGTCATCAATGTGGAAAATGTAGTCTACAGTTGAGGGTTCCTTGATTTTGTGAGTGTTCACTTTAAATCGTTTAGCTTTATTCTTGTCATTTGATGAGAAGTAAGCATTTTTCCTTTTGTTGGCCCTTGTTCTGCAGTGTTTCTGAAAATGACCCTTAAACCCACATTTAATGCAGTTGGCATCTATTGCTGGGCAGGAACCATTGTCACTTTTATGATCCTTACTGCCACAGCGGCAACAGCGATCCTTTTGTGTAATCCTCTTTATTTTGGTGTCAATTTTATTAAGGCTAGTATTTGCAAAATTTATGTACTGTCTATCGTGGAACTCGTTTAACTGCCTTTCTACGGTTTCTAGAGAGTTTGCCTCTGCAGTGATTTTTTCGATAGTTGCCGTGTCGCCAAGTACCAAAATACTCTTCCTCAATTTGTTCGAGCTACACTTTTCCGTTATTTGGTCGATAAGGTTTTCATTTTCATTAGTGAAATTGCATTTTGAACTTTGTTGTCTCAGGCGGACCAAGAATTTATCAAACTTCTCGTCCTGTTCTTGTTTCATTAAACGGAAAATGTGTCTTTCGAACAAATAACTTTGTTTCGGAGAAAAATACTCGTCTAACTTTTTAATTGCGGTATCACATACGTCAGTTGCATTAGGATCGATCACATGAGCTCCTGGTATATTAAAATATATATCTTGTAGTGCCATACCACCGGAATGTAGTAGCATTATTGCACGTCTCGTGGTTTGGTCTACGGTGTTGGTAGCTGTAAAATATATTTCTAAGGCGCGTTTCCATCTATTCCACCGAGAGCCCATGGAGGTTGGGTCACCTTCACAATCGAATGGTTCTATTGCCAAGACTTTTTTTTTTTTTTTTTTTAGCAGTTATAACGATAGATAGTACTTGTCTAATGATTTGTTTATTACATAACCTTAATAGGAAACACTTGCTTAGTTTTAACAATTTACATAATTTCATAATAATTGAAATGGGTACTTTGTTAAATCTGGAAATTAACGATATTGTCGTTTGTTTAGTTTTAACTATTTACACACTTTCATAACTTCAAAATAATTGAAGTGGGTACTTTGTTAAAACTGGAAATTAGCGATCGATTTTGTCGTTGAAACATTTGGTTCTTTGATAGAATATAGTTTAGTTTTAACTATTCACACTCATAATTTCAAAATAATTGATGTGGGTACTTTGTTAAAACTGGAAATTAGTGATTTTAATTATTCATTAGGTATCATTTGCAAACAGATTTGGTCAACATATTTCGAAAATGTTCAGGTATATCGAAAACTTGTACGGTTTTTTTTTTTTTTTTTTTTTTTGACAGGTGAAAGTATTACATACAAAAATTGTATCTGAAATAAATGATTATTATTATTATTATTATTATTATTATTATTATTATAAAACACATCAAAACACCTTATGAACAGGTTTGCTATGCATATGTATTTTATAACGTATACTTTATTATAATATTTTGTTATTTATTATTAATGTAGGTATATCTATTTCTTTTATTTTGTTAAAATTTTGTTGTTGACCAATATCTATAAGCAGGTACATGATATGATTTAAACCTAATGATGGTTTTACTTACTGCGCTTTTACTCGTCGCCAATGTGGTGTCCACTCAATTAAAACACAATAAAACAGTAAGTAGGTACGCGGCCTCAGGGGACGTCGGCTCGCCACCGATCACAGAGCGTGTCTGCCTATGCGTCGCCTGCAGCCTGCGCACTCCGTTTTATTATAAGTATCTCACATATACATTAAATATAAATCACATTTGGAGTCCTATCTGAATAACTGTCAATCGATTCATGTAATGGTTTATAGTACTAAACAAAATGAAAACATTGACATTTATAATCAGTGTAAAAATAAGACAAAATTACATACAAACTGTAAAAAAATATAATTATATGAAGGAATATTAATTATTGAATTGAATTCAACTTAATTTCATTTCAAAGGATTTTCTAAATAGTTGTAAGGGGCTCATAATAAAGGGTATTATGGGATACTGAACTTTGTAAGACTTGACATATTACATTATTAAATACATTTTCAGTATTATATAAAAAAAATAAATAGTGGGTGAAGAGAAAGAAATAAATATTTTTTTTTTATTTAATTTTATATTTCATAATATTTATATACAGTATTCACTTCTAGAACTAAAAAAAAAAAAACTTGTGTTTGCAATAAATTAACTCTCATCAGGAATACTCTCCAAACCCTGAAATGGTAAAATAGTGAAATTTGTTTCAATCATATTATAATTTGTAACCATAGGATAAATTAATTACGCCCAGCATTGACATTGCTATAATTTATATTTTTACTGCATCATGGCCTATACTGAAAATGAAAAATAATACATGAAAAAATATCTGACACCCAATATTTTGTATTTTTTAGACAATCCCTCGGGTACCTAACATTTTTTTAAGGATAAAAAGTATCTTATATGTTAATCCAGGTAATAAACCATCTGTGAGTCAAATTTCATCCAAATCTTTTAAGCTGTTTTTGGGTGAAAGAGTAACAAACGTCCATCCTTACAATCCTACTTCGTAATTTTTAGTAGAATTATTGATGTAATAAGTCTGAAGGATAAATATATATTTTAGCAACATACACAATATGTAGTACATTGCAATAATATATATTTCGGCTTATTAATATTATAGCTATGTTTACGCTGGGCTTAATTAACTTTTTTGTGCTTACATTAACTTCATAAGGGTTTCCAGTAAGTCTCCAATCGCGTTGATACATCGCCCGATCCCATCTGTCTATTAATGTACGTCTGTGGTGCTAAAATAAAGAGAAAACAGTTCATTTATGTTGAAAAATAAATAGATAAATGCTGTTCTTTCATTAATTTATTATGAAGAGAAAACTTCTTTAGGTGTATGGGGAAAAAACACTGAATTCACATCGTCATGCTCAGTGATGCCTTATTTTGAACTTGTTGAAGTGATTTTTTTAGTAGTTTAGTTTAGGGAATTGTTGACATGGGAAAAAGCATTGAACTCGCTTTACAGTTAAGCACTGAGCTCAATGCAAATACGTCTACATTTGCATTGAGCTTTTAAGTCTAATATTTATTTTTAAATATTTTCAACAGATGTCATTATTCTGAAATGTCTCATTCCAAGTGATCGAGACGAGATTATTTTTTAGATGTTACCTAATAACATGGAGGGTTGAGTAGGAACGTCTTTAATGTTTATTTAAGAAAACTTACATTGCCGACGACCAAGTTGTGAACGTGGTATAGGCCCCAGCCAGGTAAGCCTAAAGACGCTGTGATGATGAGGAACGTGGGCACTATTTCGTACCACATTTTATTCAATTATACCACAACAAAATTCGGAACTTTCGGAAGATACACCTTGAAAACACGGATGACAGTTTTGACAGCCCCAGTGAACTCCGTATTGCCAGATATTGGTTTAAGATTCTACCATGACAAAGGTATTGTAAAAATTTATCAATTTTTTTTCTCCTAAATTGAAGTTGATCATAATTTACAATCGTAAAAATAAGTAAGTACTTACATTTCCAACCACTAGATAGTGCATTGCCCATAACCCATAACCGGGTAAACCGACCGATGCTACTATTATTAAATATGTAGGGATTATAGAGTACCACATAATTACTATACTTGTGTTTTATTTTATATTAGGTACCTATTATTTATTTTCTCTAATTACCAGATTTATTTTTATTATAAATTATGTAACTTCTCCATTTAGGTTACGGGTTTAAAAAAGTATTGATTGACATTCTTTGTTTTTAAATGAATTAAATTCTTTTTGGTTAAAATGCCAGTCATCTCAATTAAAGGCTTAGTTCACCGACGAGTTTGTATAAATATGCGGCAGCGAAACAACGAAAAATGATTTCTGTTTTGATTTCTGGAATATTTCAAGCACCCAGATTCTACACTTTCTCTTTAAGCCATCGCAGCGACAACGACATTATTTCTTGTATAGAATCTAAAATCTATGACTGGAACGACATCATCCTGAAATGACATCCTGAAACAGCCTGCAAAATTGCATGAAATAAATTAAAAATACAAATGAACGTATTTTTAATAGCTTAGTACTCCTACTAAGTACGTATACAGAGCGTTCGTGTCGATGATTTTACAGAAGTTTAAAATTTTATAAGTTATTTACAAATTATAAATTAAAAGTAGTCATCGGAATCGGAATCATCATCGTCAGAATCATTATTTATATTTATTATAGATGATTCCGCTATGTGTGACTACTTCAATTTAGTAGTGTTAGCATCTTTGTTACCTACTCTTACGGACCCCGACCAGTTCATCAATAACTTTTGCCTGCACATGCACATTACTATGCAAAAAATAATTTATGACTCGACTTGCAGCGACATTTTTACCTTACTATAAGCAAAAAGCTTCGCGGTGGCCACGCGGGTTGCCATTTGGAACTAAGGCCTTAATATGCAGACGTAGATAAATTTTATCAATATAATTTAAGTGGAAGCGATTAATCTTTTAAAATAATTATACTATTTTTGACATGAATTATTTAGTTATGCCTAGTAATGTATGTACTTAATCTACTTACTAAGAAACTACTAATTTTTTTTGGTCTTTCTGTCTGTTTTCTTAACAATGGCAATGGCAACATTAAATATCTGGTCATCACATCAAATATGGCAGACATACCCATCGACTGTGATTTTCCCGTTTGGGGACTTCTGCCAAAAAAAGAAACGGGGGTTGTTTCTTTTTTGAACAAATATGAGGAGTATGACGGAAGGAATACTGTTATTGCGATATTGGACTCCGGAGTGGACCCCGCCGCCGAAGGTCTCAAGGTAAAAACTGTTTAGTCATTTTTTTTGTTTGGTCAATTTGTTGTGTTGTCTTCAAGTCTTCAGTTTGTCGTGGCTTTCAGGTGACGAGCACTGGTGAGACAAAAGTGATTGAAAGGTTTGACTGTAGTGGCTGCGGCGACGTAGATACTACTGCAATACGTAAGCTTGTTGACGGTGTTATTACCGGCCTAACTGGACGAAAGTTAAAGGTAATTTTTTTACTTACTACTAAAAAATTTCAATGTCTAAATGAGATCTAATTGGTTTAATAGCTCTCTCAGTTCACAGATTTGCAGTGTAAATAAAGTAATAATAATACGTGTTCAGGATTTTAGGATAACATTAATATAACTACCTACTTTAATGTTAGTATTCAAAGTTAACTAAGAAATAGTAGGTAGGTAGATAAAAATAGAAAGAAATATTAAAAGAAAAGCTAATTTACTACTTTTCCGATAAATGCTGTTAGTTTTTTTTTCTTTAATTGAAATATCTACTTTATACATACATGATACTAAACTGCGAGATTATGTAAAAATCAATTTGTGGAGTTCATTTAGTTAGACTATAGGCCTTTGGATCAGATTATAGAGGCCCTAGGCTATACAATTTTTATTAGGATAATTAAATTCATTTTACAGGCCATTAGATTGAATTTAAAATTTAATGTCAAGTCAAAGTAAAAGTGCTCAGGGATATGTTTTTAAAAATGATTATTTTTTACAGTTCTATTGTAATTCATTTGAAGTTTGATCTTATTATTAATTAAAATGATTTAAAATTTATTATTATAAAATGGTCTATTTTGGGACATTACTTAACTTAACTCCTAATTTTAAACAATAGTTGTAAATCATACATTTTATTACTTACTGTTAACTTTATTTATGTACTTACATAAAAAAAAATATTTTTCATAGTTTTTTTTTTTACATTAGATCCCAGAATCATGGAAGAATCCGAGCGGAGAGTGGCGAGTGGGAATGCTTTATCCTTACACTTTGTATCCCACAAAATTAAAGGAAAGAATGCAAGCACATCGCAAAGAAAACATTTGGGACATAAGTCATAAGTCGGCTTTTGCGGAAGCCAATAAAAAGCTTCAGGAATTTGAAGCGGAAATTGGTAAAGTATTTTTTTTTTTTTAAAGAAAATTGTGTGTTTTTAGGGGATTGGGTTTGAGTTGAAAATATTTAATTACAGCCGCAAAGAACTCGTCAAGTTTAACATTAGAAGAGAAAGCTAAGAAAGACGAGTTGGAAGCGAGAGTTGATGTTTTGCAAAATGCCGAGAAGAAATACAACGATGTTGGACCAACGTATGATTGCGTACTATTTAATGATGGTGAAGTTTGGAGGTGGGTTAAAGTATTTTTATGTCACGACATTCATTATAAATGAGGGCTGTAAATTGTATGTTAAATAACAATATTTGTGTTTTCAGAGCTTGTATTGACACATCGGAATGTGGCGAGTTGACGAGATGTCCTCTGCTGGGAGAGTACAGCATAACCCATGAGCACACCCATTTGACGCCCATTGACGAAATGACCATCAGTATCAACGTACATGACAAGGGAGATGTGCTCGAAGTCGTCGGCATGTGTTGTGAGTTCTATTTATTCATTTAACACTAGCTGTTCCACTTTTCAGGTTTGCTTGTATAAAAATCGACGAAACAAAGCTGAATGTATAATAAAATAGTAAACGAGTCGTGTCTGTATGCCCTTACCATTGAAGCACAACATTAAGTGATGAACGGAGGCCATTAGTGTGAGTGAGTGAGTGAAGTGAGTGATATGTTCAGCGACGCACGGGACGCACGTGGCCGCGATCGCGGCGGGGTACTTCCCCGAGGAGCCGGACAAGAACGGGGTGGCGCCGGGCGCGAGGGTGGTGTCGCTCACCATCGGCGACAGTCGCCTCGGCTCCATGGAGACGGGCACGGCGCTCGTGCGCGCCTGCGTCAAGATCATGGAGCTCTCCGCCACCACCAAGGTGGACGTCGTCAACATGAGCTACGGCGAGCACGCGCACTGGAGCAACGCGGGGTCAGTATATTTCACTACATATCGCTTGTGCGTAACACAAGCAACGCCACATAGTAATAGTGTGATTGTGAGTTAAGGCGCGTGGGCTCGGTGATCTGCTCGGTGGTGAACGGGTATGGCGTGTCGTGGGTGGTGTCGGGCGGCAACCACGGGCCGGCGCTGTGCACTGTGGGCGCGCCGCCGGACGTGGCGCAGTCCGTGCTGGTGGGCGTGGGCGCGTACGTGTCGGCCGACATGATGGCGGCGGCGTACTCGATGCGCGCGCGCGCTCCCGCGGGCGCCTTCTCGTGGTCGTCACGCGGGCCTTGCGCGGACGGCGCGCTGGGCGTGAGCGTGTGCGCGCCGGGCGGCGCCGTGGCGTCCGTGGCGCGCTTCACGCTGCGCAACTGCCAGCTCATGAACGGCACGTCGATGGCGGCGCCGCACGTGGCCGGCGTGGCCGCGCTGCTCGTGTCGGGCCTCAAGGCGAAGCGCTTGCCCTACTCGCCCTACTCCGTGAAGCGCGCGCTCGAGAACTCCGCCACCTTCCTGCCGCACGTCGAGCCCTGGGCGCAGGGCGCCGGCCTCGTCAACGTCGAGAAGGTCACTATGAATGCATACATTCTTACAATTACAATTCACTATACACAGTGATAGTATAGGTAACTGAAATGTGAATAAATTAACGAACAGGCGTTCGAGATACTGAGCGCGTACCACGACGCCCCCGAGCGGGACGTGACGTTCGGCGTGACGTGCGGTGTGTACGGCGGCAAGGGCGTGCTGTTGCGGCCGACGGACGACGCGCCACGTGACGTGACGGTGACGGTGGAGCCGCAGTTCCAGCGCGCTCCGCCAAGCGCCGAGGCGGACGCGGCGGTGATTGCGACGCAGCTGGCGTTGCGGCTGCGGCTGACGTTGACGTGCGCGGCGTCGTGGGTGTCCACGCCCAAGCATCTCGACATGATGAACGCCTCGCGCCCCTTCGTCGTGCGAATCGACGTCGCCGCGTTGCCGCCAGGGCCGCACTTCGCCAGGTACTCCCTTCATTCTGATTTCCACGAGTGCGCTTGAACGGCTTGAGTTATACCCTAGTTATTATGGTTCAATAGTGCAAGCATAGATCAAAATGGCGGAAACTATACTCGCAACACGGCTATTGCAGCATCGACGCGTACGACGTGTCGTGCGTGGAGAAGGGGCCGGTGTTTCGCGTGCCGGTGACTGTGCTGAAGGCGGAGCCGCTGGCCGGAGATGCGGGCACGCCGCGCTTGTCGTGCCAGCGCGTCGTGTTCCGGCCCGGCGACATCCGGCGGCACCTGATCGCGGCGCCGGCGGCGGCCACGTGGGGCGTGGTGCGCATGCAGCGCAGCGGCGGCGAGACTGCGGGCCGCTTCCTGCTGCACGCGCTGCAGATGCTGCCGCGCCGCAGCTGCCGCTCGCACGAGACGCAGAAGCTGGTGACGCTGTCGGCGGAGGCGCCGGCCGCGACGCCCTTCCAGGTGCGCGGCGACGCGTTGCTGGAAGTGGCCATCGCCAAGTACTGGGCGAGCACGGGCGACGTGGAGGTGGACTACAGCATCGAGCTGTTCGGCGTGCGCCCGGAC
The DNA here is from genome assembly GCA_944738685.1 of Synanthedon myopaeformis. Lineage (NCBI taxonomy): Eukaryota > Metazoa > Arthropoda > Insecta > Lepidoptera > Sesiidae > Synanthedon > Synanthedon myopaeformis. The sequence goes on from OX122914.1 coordinate 650,548, forward strand.
TTCGGGCCGCGTCTCTCCTTCCACGCGGCGGAGGGCATCCGCGAGGTGTGCGTGCGCACGCTCCGGCTGCAGGAGGTGCAGCCCTCGGTGCAGCTCAAGCACATGGAGGCCATCATCAGGTGAATCGACTGTGCGATCGATGATGGCTGAATTTCTTTTCTTTTCTTCTCTTTCTAAAGGTATTGGATGACGTCGTTTCAGACCGAGCGAGTCTAAGCTGGCGCCTCTGTCCCCTCGCGACGTGGTGCCTCCGTCGCGGCAGATCTACCAGCTGCTCAACACGTACTCGTTCCACTTGGCCAAGGCCACCGAGGTGTCACCCATGGTCACCATGCTCAACGACATGCTCTACGAGTCTGAGTTCGAGTCCCAGATGTGGATGCTCTACAACTCATGCAAGCAGCTCATGGCCGTCGGAGACGCGTATCCCTCCAAGGTAAGCCCACCAACTACAAACCATATTCACAGTTTACGATTTATGTAAAAGGTGTTCTGGTTTTAAATGCGAAATGCTGACGACCGGTTGCAGTACAGCGTGAAGCTGGAGAAGGGCGAGTACGTGGTGCGCGTGAGTATCCGGCACGAGCAGCGGCAGCAGCTGGAGCGGCTGCAGGAGCTGCCGCTGGTGGTGCAGCAGCGGCTGGCGCAGCCGCTGGCGCTCGACGTGTACGCGTCGCAGTCGCAGGCACTCGTCGCCGGCAAGAAGTTCAGCCCCGTGCTGCTGCCCGCCGGCGTCTCGTTGCCCTTCTACGTGGCCGCCGCGCCCGTCGACAAGTGAGTTGAACATTGAATAATGATTCAATGTTGCCACCGTGCTCATTTTGGCAGATAGTCTATTGATGTGATGTTACAGTGGGCTTTCGCCGACGAGCGCGGTGAATAAAAGTCGACGCTCAAATTTCATCGAGTGAGTTGTAGCATCGAATATTTCTGGAACGTAAACGGAATAGTAGAGATTCTAGACTAGACTAATTTAACATTGAGTAAGGCACAAGTAGATGCGATACAAGATTTTGTGTCACATAAGTGAGGGTAGGTGAGTGTTGAAATTTTGTATAGATAAATCTAACGTCTCGTCAGTTACTTTACTTCATCCGACCATTTGTTTTAAATTTGCTAGCTCGATTACTAATCGATAAGGCTAAGGCCACACTATACATGCCAAGCTTAGAACTAAACTAATCTTTTAGTGTGACATATGATTATGGTAATTATAGTCTTATGAAACCTTTCAAGTTATAATTTTTGTAATCCCAAAAGTGTTAAGAAGTCGAACATGTCGATTTTGTTCATTACAAGTAGACATAATACAGTTCTTAACTGCAACCACAAGGCTTTTTAAGATGTATATAAATAAAAATAAGGCAATGCCACCTTTAAGCATTAATATATTTGTTTTATCAATATCAAAGTCAAATATCAAAGTTTGCTTTAACGTATTGAGAATCTCGAGGGAAGTGAAAAGTAAAATAAATGGTTTTGATGAAGTATGGCAGCATTGTCAGTTTGTCTGTATAAGTGGGGAGGTGTGTGGGCTAACGGACGAACAACTCTATAAAAGTTTGTGTCGTTCAAGTGTCGGTGGGTGAACTAATATTAATATTACTAAAAATGTTAAGTGTGATAGTTCTAATCACGACTGACATCCCTGTGGTGTTTGTTCCCTGTGTCTTTAGGTGACGGTAACCACTTTTACTATCTGACACAAATAATTTATTGTACAGGATAACGCGGTCGTGCTTGACGCTGGGCCACACGCTGTCCGGGACGATGTCGTTCGCGAAGGACGAGGCGGGTCGCAAGGTGGACACGTATCCCATTCAGTACGTGGTGTGCGAGATGCCGCGTCGCAACAACAACAACAACAACAACAGCGTCGCCGGCAACAACAAGCCCAAGTCGCAGGAGGACTTCTCCGACGCGTACAAGGACTTCGTCACGGGCTGGCTGCCCAAACTGGGTAACCGCAACTGTTGTACACTGTTCACCGCCGACACCGGTTAGTCTCGCTTGGAGCGTATTGCAATTGTTTGTACATGTGTGTGTGCAGAGGGTGAGAATCTGGAGCAGGTGTACGCGGAGGCCGTGGAGAGGTTCCCGGAGTACGCGGGGGTGCACGTGGCGTACCTCAACGCCCTCGACTCGCCCACCGACCCCGCCAAGTAAGTGGGACTCACTGCGGCCCGCGACTCCCGTGCGAAGGATGTCACTGAATCCGAGCGTTGTTGATTGCAGATTGCCGCGCGCAGGGGAGACTCCCGACGCGGCGGCTGTCAACGCTCAGCGGATAATAGCCATCGCCGATAAGGTCGGCTCCCTACCATCTACTAATAACTTTTTAACACAATATATATTTCTATTATATTTTATTATCATACATAATTATTATAAAGTAATGCCAACTGTCAACCTTGTTTATCTTTCCGCTAATTTTATTGAAGGGTTTATATATATTTTAACTAGCTCAAGCAAGTTTTTTTTAATTGTCAGCAAAATATTGCAGTGTAGCTAGTGGCATTCTATTATTATGTGATGGAGCATGGAGAGTGATGTGGTGTCATTGTCGTTGAAGGTGATGCAGCAGATCGAGCTGGCGAAGGTGCTGGCGCAGCAGGGCGCGAAGCACGACGCGCGTCCGGACGCGGCCAAGGCGCGCCAGGAGCAGGAGCGCGCGCGCGCGCAGCTGTTGGACGCGCTGTGCCGGCGCGGCACGGCGCTCTGTCGCTCCGGAGCGTCGGCCGCAGCGCTCCACGACAACGCCACGGACGTGCTCAAGCTCGCCGACCTATCCGACTCAAAGGTGATCCAGTACGGCGTGTGGCACTATTTCACGCTGGAGCAATGGGGGCGCGCCATCAAGCTGCTGAACAAGATGCAGGAGGAGCGACCCTCGAAGGAGACTGAGGAGCGGCTCATCGAGGCCTACCGGAAGCTGGGCTGGGACTACCTCGCGCACTACTCCGAAGCCAGTATACCCATCAGGTTTCCCACCTCCTACAGGCCCTTCTGAGGACACCCGCTTCCGCTTCCGACTGCTACGGCTACTGCAAGATGTTACTTTCGCCGTCGGCTCAACAAGTGGAAGAAACGTTAAGTTACTTGTTCCAACGCCGAATGCCAACAACTGCTTTGGCATCGAATGCCACACTTGCCTTGTAAGGTTATCGACTTTTTTTTTTTCAATAGTGTTGTTTATGATTTAAAAAAATATATATATACACTTAATTTCAGTATTATTCAGTGTAAATACATTTATTCAGGTGAATTCGTTTTCTGCGCCCAAAAGAATGTCGACCCTCTTTGGGATGTGAATTAGGTTTTAGGCTTCTACTTTGGTCGGACAGTCGGACAGTCGGACAGTCGGACAGTCGGACACGAGGGTCAGGGTCTGAACCTGTAGCCTCCGTGTAGGCACCTGGCACTTGCGACAGCGACCCACTGCTCGCATGTGTTGTTTACAAGAACGCGGACATCCGGCTCGAAGGACCGTTTAAATAAGAAATTAGTTCTGCCGAATTACTAAGGCTCGAGTTCACCAACAGACGGTTATTTTTAAACAGCTGACGGTTTTTAACGGTTATTTTTTTAATAATATTTTGTTGTTCATAATCACTAAAATGCGGGTTGAATGCCCTAAACATCTGATTAACTTAATGATTAACTTAACTTAATGATTAATCAGATGTTTGGGGCGTTTAACCCGCAGTTTAGCGATGGTGATCAAAAAATATTATTAAACGGCTGTTTAAATTTTAAACAGCTGTTTAAAAATAACCGTCTGTTGGTGAACTCGAGCCTGAATGATCTTTGGATATTGGATTTTTTTTTACTTGTGTTCTGAAATGTGATAATTATTTATCACAAATCAAAATTAGCACATATATATATATATTATATATTTATAAGTTATTATTAAAACAGTGATAATAACAGAAGATATTTATGCAATAGCCAATTGATTGTGTTATTTCTATTTTTTTATATTAAATATAATCTCAGTTATATTTTTTATACTTATTGTGAAATCAATATACGTTGGACACAATTTTGTTCACTTTCAACATTTTCGCAATTGTATCTTAAAAAAAAAGCAAAGGCTGTACCAATATGAATGCGGTTTGTGCTCGCGTAACGTAAAGGACCCGGAGAAACTGTAGTTATATAGTTATAGTTGTCGCTTCACAGTTTTATAATTAAAAAGAAAAAAAAATATACTTCGACAAGTACAAAATGAACTTAATGAAATCGGTTTAATTTAGTGTCATTAGAATTTCTATTTTATCGCTTAAACAATAAAGTCTAAAATCATTTTAACGTTTTGGCGACTTAAAAATATTTAAGAATCTATTGTGCTCAAAATAATATTAAATTTGTATTCAAAATATTTGAGTTATTTTTTTTTTTATCTTTTTTTTTTCTATGTTTGTTTTTTTTTAATTAAGAAAAACATTAATTGTTTCAAGTAACTATGTAACTAAAGCTATATTATATAATTATATAATAATATATAATAATATAATTGCTGACTGATTTCTATCAAAAAGTATAAAATTTTCGTTGACTGATTTTTTTTTAAAATATATTTTCAATTAAATAGGCATTTAATATTGGAAAATAGGAAAATAGTCGTCGAATAAATAATAATATTAAAATAGTGATTTGTTTGTATTGAAAAGTCGATGTTTTCCTTTGAACTATGTCTCTGGCGTTAGTTAATCGTATTTGTAGGTGAAGTACACAGGGTGTTCTTATTTTTTTCGTGCTCTAAAATTAAATTGATTTTTTTTTAATTTTTTTTTTTACTTTTTTTATCTATCTTAAGTTACAACATATTGTATGTAAATCGATCGACCTCATTAGTGTAATAAAGTAATTTATCCACGCCTTATACTAACAGTGTTTCAATAGTGAAATCATGGGTTTTTTTTTTAATTTTTATATACTTGATATATTATATTATATATACATAATAATAATAATAATAAAATAAAGACTTTGTTTTTTAGCGCTGAAAAAGTTGTTTTTGTAAATGGCAAAATGATTTTCGTAAGTAAAAAAAATGAAGCAATAAATGTGAAGGCTTTTAAATTGTTATAAAAATTGTTGGATAGTTTTGTTTTTCTTCCATTCAAAAAAAAAAAAAAAAATGAAAAAGATGCTGTTGATATAAAAGCTTAGATTTTAGAGCATTTTAGCCAGCTAGCTAGATCATTATGACAAAGGTGAGCGTGTATATGTGTATCTAGTTGTTTGTGTACATGAATAATTGTACTGTGTGTCCATTTATAGGAAATTTCTAAAGAATCGAACGTTGGCGAATAAAATGAAATTATTAACGTATTTTTTCTTTTATTTTATAGTTAAATTTTTTTACAATTCCAACTCGCCACGGTTTTATCTATTTCAAAATGGCGTAATGTTTATTTTCTTAAAAGTAAAAGGCCGGCCTTAAGGGATAGAATAAGGGATTAACAGGGGATGAGAAAATGGGCACTTCATCCCTTATTCACCGAAACACAAGACAATAACTCGAAATATCCAAGTCCATAGAGACTACAGACTCCCAACACCAGTGAAAAGGTATATACATCATATAACCATTAGTATAACCCTTTTTTTCTACTATATAATCTTCGAAATCACATAGGCTTGAGTGAAACCCAATTTAGCGTCGTGGGCTCCCCTACCATAATTGAATATACTGGATACTATATTTCAGCTGAAAATACGTTACTTAACCCTTGTGATGAGGGAGATTTCAAACCTATACTATTTACCATTTACTTTCCAATAGAGTAGTTAAGAACACCAGAGACGTGATTTCAGCGAACAATTTCGATCAGTTGAAAAACAATTTGGATAGATTTCAAATCTATCCAAATTTGGATACTCGAATGCAGATTTAGAGACGCGAAAGCTAGCTGCTAGTCTATACTTATAAGAAATAAATAAATAAATGTCTCTATCGAAGTGTATAAGATCGAGTCTAAATATTTTTCGATGAGCTTTTAATTTTTGACACAAAATGTGATCACATTTAGTTAATTACGTAACACTAGTACCTAGTACTTACAAGAATTAATTATCCGAAGTCCGTACATTTGCATTCAAAGCGAGCTCTGCGCTTTGTTGGGCGCCGCTGAACTTCGCCACTAAGAGCGAGTACACATTGAGCGCTTTTCGTTGCGTTAAGCGCGCGTTGGTAGCGTACATAAACGGCGCTAGCGCGGCGCTCGACGATCGTTAGCAGGCTGCGTATACTTATGGCTCAGTACGGATATGGACGTCGAAGTGATTGCTTGCGTGTGACTCCTCTACCGTCGCTATAAAAGACGACGACAAACACAAAGAGAATATTGGGTGCACCCAATACTAAGATATAACCACAGTATCAGTTTTTTTTTCTGTCAAATTCACAAAAAATTTCAACCATCTCCACCCAAATTACGTTTTATTACTGTTTTATTTTTATTATCAGGACTTTCTATATCAAAAATAGAAGGTCGCTTTTGGAGAAATCGGTATTAAAATGGTCAATCTCCATTTTAGTACGTCGTGTGTCCACTACACGAAAGCGCGCGTTCTAATGTGCAACCAAATGGCGACCCATGTATGTGCGCCTAACGCCTACGCCTAACGCGCGCTTTTAAGAGAAAATTGAGAACGCGCGCGTTATTATAATGTGTACAGCGCAATAGAACTTCTTAGTTCTCAAAGCGCGCGTTAGAAAAACGCGCGCTTTAAAACGCCTAGTGTGTAGCAGCTCTAATGCGCAATGCCTGCTTTGCATGTTCTAGCGTCTCTGGAATAGAGTGACACCTTTAAATTATTATTAGAACCATTACACAAAGGACTGCTACTATACTATACTTATTACCTACGTCACTAAACAAATTGACAGAGGCATACCAACTTAAATTATCTTAGTCTTGCTACTAAATAATAGAAGGACAGAGATAGCATTAATTTGACAATAAAATAAGTGTTTAGCCTCTGTGTATATATCGATTTTAATTTTGGACCTCAAACTGTGATGCAGATAAAACAGATCTGAGGGTAGCCAATTAGATAACGAAATAACCTCTTTCTGAACTCATTTTATTCTGCATAGGTAATCTACTATTTTTATTTGATAACCAACAGGCACTCACTGCTTCGTTCGTACTTAATTCATAAATTAAGTACTTTTAGAATTAAATTGCATTTTTTTTTTAATGTAAAGGTTGTCAAATAGACCGACGGTTCACTTGATGTTGGGTGACTAACGTCGCCTATAATGCGAACAAGTACTGTAAGTGCGCTGATTACCATAGGATAGGATAGAGCATAGGGCTGTGGCATGCCTTACAACAGCGAGAATGCTATTTCAGGATAGTCTTCTGTTAGGAGGTGGTTAGTGCCGCCAGACAGGTTGCCTAAATGATTGCCACAACTTTTCAGATCCATACCACTGGTAACTATGAACATACATAAACAACATAAACATTTTACACTCGCTACTTCCAAATATTTCAAACAATATCTCTCAACTTACTTCTAAATTTTTCACTGTCAACAAAACAACTTTCTAAACTATCTCATCAAAACTATGTCTTAAAAGCTACTAATAAATTTTCCCTGTCATTATAATTCTATTCTACATTTCCTCAATTTAAACTAGTTCAAATATATATTCTTTTTAAAAACAACTAGTGTTCTTTAAAATTCAATTTCTCAACAAACTCATCCTCGCTTCTTCGCCGTCGCTTATGAATTATGTCTACGCAATAAATGGAATTGGTTCTACACCAGAGTAGTGGTGATTCAACTGAAATTTAAATTTAATTAATTAAATTATTATTTCCCCCGAACGGTAGCGTTGAGAACCTTTCAAATCCACCGTTGATGCACTTTTACCTGAAAGCTCCATCTAATAATTAAATTCAAGTCCCGTTTGTATATTAAACAGGGCGATGGAGACTGTAACTATGATCCTCTTTAGCAATCCCCTTAAAGTGCTAAAAGGGAACATTTATACATTTATTTTTATATACATACATATAACATATTACATCTAAATACAGGGAAGCCAGTCGCCATGTCACCTCCGGTTGTTTGGCGCTTGCCAACACTGAGTATCTGCACAGGCACAACCAAGCAGCCAGGATCCTGCATCAAAAGCTCGCTTTGAAATACGGCTTCCTTAAGCAGAGGCTTCCTCAAGCCAGTCCTTGAGAACGGCCGTGCCAAGATCCACTGGGACCTGCCCATCATCACAGACAGGACTATTCTAGCTAATAGATCTGATATTCTGTTTATGGACCTGGAGCAGTCGCGGGTGTTTTTGGTGGATGTCACTATCCAGCATGAATTGTCTCGTGAAGGCTGAAATTGAGAAGAAGAGGAAGTACCTCGACCTAGCCCACGAGATTGTCGACATGTGGGCTGTGGCCTCGCTGAAATAATCCCATAATTTCCTGTGTTTGTGTTAGTAAAGATTAATTTTTTAAACTGTATTCACACGTTACTTTGAGATGCAAAGCATACAAATTAATATGCAACATTAATAATTCGCATGAGCTTTAATAAGCTTTAATAAGTGCATCGTTAATACGATGCGCACAGCAACTACACGAGAACATTGTACATAGTAACTATCTAGTGGCAGGTAAGTAGCCCACTTCCGAAAGTTATTTAGCCACCAGAGGCTCTAAGTTAGCTGGAGCTTTTGAATTTTACACCGAAATTTATTTGCATACCCTCGAGGCTCCACTAGCAACTGAAATTTATTGCAAAATAAACCAAATATTTTAGAATTAAGTTGTACATTTTCAGAAATAATATTTTGAAATTATAGTTGAATTCGGTTAGTAAGTAAAAAATACTGTCGGAAATGAGGGGTTGCACTTATCACGAGGAGCAGTGGTGTATAGCTTGCCCTAGATATACCCTGTAAAAACTAGTTACCTACTACACTAAGATGCATCTTCTGTTGCACCTTACTTCAAAACAACAAAAAACACCGAAATCTCTTTTTTATTTGTGGGATACAATAGCCTCAATAAAAATCTTCACATTTCTGAATAGATAAAGAATATTATTCGGTTCAACACTAACATCCAATCCCTATTACACTCATTTAAGCAGCGGATTTATAAATGTAATCTAGTTCTAGATAACTAAAAAAATTGTTACAAAATCTATATCGAATTTCATCCAAATAGAGTGTGCAGTGATTTAAAATCAAGAATTAATTATATTAAAAGAGTCTCTTTACAATTATAATCAAATATACGTTGTTATAAAAGAAAATATTTTTCTTGAACTTCTGGATTGGGCACTCACTACTCTTAGGGCATATTTACACCAGGTCAATTGCATTAGAAGTTCTGTATTATTAGCATCTTTTTATAGTACAAGTATGGTTGGAACGATTCTTGTTACAAATCAACCCCATCTATACCCAAAGAGTGACTGCTCTTACCAATTGAAAGAAATATTCCTATTAGTTGTTCAATAACCTTCTTATATGTAGGTATACAAACTAACAATTAATTCATAATACTTGACAACGTGATTTAAATAATTATTTTTACAATAATTTAAATAATTACTTTGACGACACGTTTGGTCTAGTGGCTAGTAACCCTAGCTGTTAACCAACCGGTCGCGGGTTCGTATCCCGCTAGGGGCAAATGTTTATGTGTTAACATTTTATCTTTGTACCTGAGTCATGGATGTTTATATTTATAATATGTGTGAAGATATTATTATTCTTTTTGTTAATACAATGTTTCTTGTCGCATATTTTCTCATGAATTCTGCATTCTGAAATGGTGGTATTTGGATACACAATTTTGCTATGGTTTCAACTGGCAAGCGAAGGCGAGACTCGATCTGGTGTAAATGAGCCTTTATTTGCTAAAGGTCAAATATTTTAACACAAATCTTGGACACTTGCCAAGCTAACAGAATATTTTACCTAGAACCTAGAACCAATGGAGACTTGGTTATTCGATATTAAAAAAAAACAACTCTTCTTAAAGTCTTAAAGCTATATCACCAAAGTACATACAAATTTTGTAAAAAAAAACAGTCTCATCTTCGGAACTATGTATATTTATAAATACATATTATTCTGTATATGTCATCATCGTCAGTTCTTTAACCAGCATTTTAAGCAGTATCACATACAGACTTTCAATAGAACTAGCGTTTACGACTAGAATATCATCTCCACCGAGACGATTTTTGAATATTATTCATTAATTACATATATATTAATATTTCATAAATTATATAATTTATAATCATCCAAGAAAACATTTTCATATAATTTGTAAATAAATTAATTTTTGTGCATAAACTTTATATCACAGCTGTAACGCGATTTTTCTTGAACCACTTGTGTTATTTAATTCTAATAAATAAGAAATTTTAAGAAACTTATAAATATCAACAAATATCAAATTTAAATTTGGATTCAGTTCACAGAAGCCACGGTGAAGAAATATTCACCTCAAAACTACAAATTTAAGCTCACAAAGCTATAAATTAAACACGGCAGGGTTCCGTACAACCCAGTCCGTTTTGGGGTACCGCAGGGATAATCGGAGTGTTCGTAAAAATGAACGATTACGGTCGAAAGGCTTTATCGGGATGTAATGCCCACTTTACTTTGGCCTTTCAACAGAGAACAAACGCGATTAAGTCATTCGTTTGGCGAGGTTCAACATTAAATGGAACGCACAGATTTGGTATGCCTTAGAATATCTTCGAGAAATTTCGATAAAATTTATTGCAGCTGTTACAGCAAAATGTGCTATTGAATGTACTTTATCACAGGTAAATTGAAATTGTTGTTGAAGCAAGTTGTAAATACGTAGAAACACATTTAATTTTCACTGAAAATTCTTTCAAAGTAAGAGCTTTGTTCTCAATGTCTGACGGCGTTATAATAACGCTAGTGAAGAAGTTATTTCTGTTTGTCAGCGTCTTTGTCCGCGCCCCTATTTCGTAAATCTATACTAATATTATAAATGCGAAAGTATGTTTGGATGTATGAATGTTTGTAACTCTTTCACGCAAAAACTACTGAACCGATCACCATGAAATTTTGCATACACGTTGTCTTCGGGACACCAGAGAGGACATAGGGTACGTTTCATCCAGAAAAAAGGACTTTTCTTGAGGGATAAATAAAAAATAAGAAACTAACGACCGGCCAAAGTGTTAAAGCAACACACGAGGTCAAGCGTTATATTGCTTTTTTTTAAATTTTCAACGCTGAATTAGTCGCGAGCACCAGCTAGTCTTAAATAAAATCTTTAAAAAAAAGGAACTTTGACAAGACAAGACAATTGGTAACCTGCCATATGTCTGAATGTCTGATGGAAGAAAGGGGAAGGTGGTATGAGCTCATGCAGTCTCTGAGCGCACTCTGAAGTAGGATTGGGGTTCCTTGGCAGTTCCCTTCCGGTCCAGATGCAATTGTTCCTGTCTGCAGGTGTTCCTGTCTGCAGGTGTTCCTGTCTTTGTAGTCCTGAAAACCTACTGACTATATGCTTCTTTTGGGGGTAACACCCTTGGGAGCCCATCACCCTGGCTTTTCTAAAGGGAGACGTGTTAAAAAAACTTTCACACACTAAGACGAGTTTCTAATAAAACTTTCGCGTTACTAAACTTCCTATAGGATGATCTAGTATGTAATGTTCCTAAATATATTGGAAATGGCTTCGCAGTGACACAAACAGTTCGACAACTTTCACTTTCTTTAATTTCTACAAACTGAGGCATTGTAAACGAACAAATTATCGTCTATTTAGTGTCCTTGACTCTACATGGTGAGTGTAACTTTCAGCCTATTAGCGATAATTTACAAGATGCCTATACAAATTTTCGAGTACGACCAATCCTTATACGAGTATCATTATGTCACTGAGTTTCAAACGACACGCTCAAAGAACGACTTAAAAATAGTTTATACATTTATTTACATTAAAGATAACCAACAAATATTATATTATATGCTATATTACAAATATTATATGTTAAAAAACAAATAGCATATAATATTTGAGCTTCAAATTCAGATTATATTTAAAGGTTATCACATTTAGTAGCATGCAAAGTTTGTAATCTAGTATATTATTTTTGGTGTATCAAAATTGAATCCATATTTGGTTTCGTTTGAATAAATTAAAGTGTGTGTTGCATTATTAATGATATGAAATTCAAAATGATGATTACTTTATTGACAGTTATGATTGTGTTGACATGTGAAGCGGTTTTAGCTGAAAAACATTATGACGTAGAAAGTAGGGGCAAAAAGAAAATCGCTTTGTTTGGTAAGTTTAATTAAAAATATTTTATAAATTTTATAAAATGTTATTGTAAATTATCTATCTTCTATATCTATATCTATATCTATATCTATATCTATATCTATATCTATATCTATATCTATATCTATATCTATATCTATATCTATATCTATATCTATATCTATATCTATATCTATATCTATATCTATATCTATATCTATATCTATATCTATATCTATATCTATATCTATATCTATATCTATATCTATATACTAATATCTATATCTTTATACTAATATCTTACTTACTAACTAATATTATAAATGCGAAAATATGTTTGGATGTATGGATGTTTGTAACTCTTTCGCGCAAAAACTACTGAACCGATCACCATAAAATTTTGCATACACGTTGTCTGAGACACCAGAAAGGACATAGAGTACCTTTCATCCAGAAAAAAAGAACTATTCCCGAGGGATAAATAAAAAATAAAAAACTAACGCTTGGTCAAAGTGTTATAGCAACACGAGGTCAAGCGTTATATTGCTTTTTTTTAAATTTTCAACGCGGATGAAGTCGCAAGCACCAGCTAGTAGAGTATATATGTTTTTATACATTTTATAAAATAAAGTCACTGTCCGGAAATCCGTGGGAAACCGGAGACAGGTCACTTGTTGTAGTATAAGTAATATACTACAACAGTAAATAGTATTTATATGTATAAATTTCTCAAAGAATATTTACGGAGATTTATGATATTGACTTTATCTTTTATAATCATATATATAATAAGTATCTAACTTACATACAAGCCCTAAAATTATATAAGTTTAAAAGGGTAATAAAACAGAAATTATGAACAGAATTATACTTATAACAATTCTATTTTTCATGAGGTTTTCCCTAAAGGAAAAAAAGCGTTAAACAAGGCAGATTGTTGCATATAATTTGCAGAAAAAAATTCACCCGTACGAAGCTGGAAGCGGGTCGCTAGTTAGACAGTATAAACTGAAGAATATATAATATCATTTATGACTAACTTTTTCATTGAAAAATGTATATTTTTAATAAGAATAATCCCAACGAAGTTTGTATAAGGATATTGATAGCTCACTCTCTCGAGTTTATTTAGTTATTTAAGTCCGCATCATTTAAGCGGAGTAAATTTATTTAGAACGCTTTCGTATCTTATTTTTGTATTGAATTTGTGAAAGTTATAAGAGCATTTCGCAAAACGGCTTTGTGAATAAATTCGTTTGTTCCTGAACGGAATGAAGTTATAAAATTAAAGTTATTTGACCAAATTAATATTTTATCTTTACTGTTATCGTTAACCGCTCTTTCAAAGCGCTTTATTTAAGTATATTCTTCAGTCAAAGATATTTTATGATATTAGATACTCAATAAATTTATAATAGTGCCTATTTCTGGAGTATTATAACTTCAAAGCTACGCAATTTATTAGTTGAACGACAAAGGAACGTAATTATTTAAATAATACATAGTCAATTTATAATATCATTATAAAATTAATTAATAATTGACTATCTAGTAGCAAAAGGAGATATTCTTAACGTTTAGATTAGATTTGAACGTTTAGAATATATATTATTTTGAAATTTTATCTCTTGATAGTATTCTATCAAGAGTTATATTAGTATATATTAGTATATTATTATATATCAGTAGTTACAACTATTGTTGTATGTTATAATGTTTGAACGTACTTTTAGAATATAGATTATTTTAAAATTTTATCCCTTGATAGAATATATATATATTACAGTATATCTATATTCTAAACGTTCTAATCTAATCTAAACGTTAAGAATATCTCCTTTTGCTACTAGATAGACAATTGACAATTAATTTAATAATGATATTTTAAATTGACTAGGTATTATTTATGGTTTATATAATATATTATAAATATATTTTAAAGTTTAAAAAAAATTTTTTTTTTTTTTAGTTTACATAGCAGACATAATATTGAAGAAATTGTTCATATTGAAGATAATATACGCGTTCGTCTTCTGGGCGGTGATCCACAAGGCCGGCTACTTCCTGTCCTGGTTCGTGAGCTACCTCAAGGAACAGAAGAACAACGAACACAATCATCACCATCATCCTGACCACTCGCATTCACCTTACCACGGATATGATTATTACAAGATGAAGAATTTTTATTAATAAACGATCTCCAACATAAATTGCTTACATAATTATTTTTGTTGATGTTAACATCAATAGACAGGCTGACGGTCCATTTGAGGGTAGGTGATAAGGGTGAAACTTATATTAAAGTAGGTGTTCGTGAATGTGATTTTAGAAGATGTAATTATTTAAATAGCAATTGTTGTAATAAACGTCCGGAACATGGCTTCAATTAAATTATATTGTGGTAAGCTCAGTTCGACTGAGTTTCGGATAATCGGGCTTAAGTGTGATTATTTATAATCAGGAACAGCGATGGTAGCAAAATGCAGCTCCCTCTTCTATGATAAATAACTTAAATCATAACTGACAATTATTACACTAAAGGGCCTCTTTTACTATGTGTCAAATAGGCTAACCGCCATTTAAAGTCACCAGTAAACGGAAATGATTGAGATGATATATATAACTTTGTTTGTACGGTAAAAGTCCCAAACATTAAAAAGAAAATAATAAAAAAAAAATCACCTATCGAAGGATGCAGTAAACTGAGTGCATAATTTAATCCGTACTAATATTATAAATGCGAAAGTATGTTTGGATATTTGTGACTATTTCACGCAAAAACTACTGAACCGATCACCATGAAATTTTGCATACACGTTGTCCGGGACACCAGAAGGGACATAGGGTACCTTTCATCGTTCAACGCAGACGAAGTCGCGGGCACCAGCTAGTATTTAATATTTTGGTTTTGTTTACAGCTTTTATTTAATGTTAGAGCCGCTTAATTGATCAATATTGTTTAGTAAGACGGTTTAATTGTAGGAAATCGGGTTAACGAATGCCAATAAATCCGGAACCGGAGTTAGACAAGACGCCTCGCGATTACACAGCGTTTACGCGTATCATAAAACAGTATTGCTACGGCGCAAAGATTAGCTTTATGTAAAGAAAACTCGGAAACTGCTCCTTTAACATGATAAGAAAGGATAAGTGGTCTGTTCTAAACCCATTCTGTTACAAGATTGGAACATAGAATAAAACTTTGTAAAAATATGTAAATAATATATCCTATGTATGTGATCGATTCTTTACTTATTATGAAATAAATTTAAATCACTATTTGGTTTTGTCTGTTTCTCTGCTAACTTCTTCTAAACCACACAACGGATATTATATATATATATATATATATATATATATATATATATATATATATATATATATATATATATATATATATATATATATATTATACGAAGTCATATATATGTTATATATATAACTTCTCATGGAGAATAAAAACTCGTTTCATACAAAATGTATGAGAAAATTAATTTTCTTCATAAGTATATTTGTTTTTGTGAATATTTTTCCGAAGTTTTAATAGTTATTCTGCTACTCGTATTAGGGATGGAGACAAATTCAATAAAACAAAGATCATAAAAATCTGTTCAGCCGTTCTAGAGTTATAAATGGTGTAACTAATGCGACTTTCTTTTTTCTTTTATATATAAAGACTATCTGGTGTCCGCGACTTCGTCAGCGTTGAACGATGAAAGGTACCCCATGTCCTTTCTTGTGTCCCAGACAACGTGTATGTAAAATTTCATAATGATCGGTTCAGTAGTTTTTGCGTGAAATAGTCACAAACATACAAACATACTTTCGCATTTATAATATTAGTCAAAATATTTTATAACTTTATTTGTGATAAGAATTTTTTATAACATATTTGATGTTATTTGCAAAAAATACGATAAGAAAAAGCTAACAATAGGTTTATGCCAAACAGGACAAATACTGTAAATTTTGTTAAATTTTCTAAAAAAAAAAAATTATTTAAAAAAAAATGCACAGTAATAAATTATTTCTGTGCATTTTTTTTAAAATTTTTTATTAGAGATGGGTTAGCTCATGGCCAACAACCAGCTGTGTAGCAAGGATGAGGCCTAAGATGGAGCGAACCTCATTCTCAACCCAGAAGATGCCAATTCACTCTAACTTTTTAAAAGATTTGTGTTATATGAGGTCAGGAGTTCGAAACCTTTGGCAGTGCGCATTATAAAAAATGTTTTATAGCGCTTCGTCCGAAATAGAGGAATATCGACAAGATGATTATGGTAACCATTTGTACGTCTGTATGTCCGATGGAAGAAAGTTGAAGGCTTTATGAGTTCATTCAGCTCCTGAGCACACTCTCCGAAGTACATCTTATAAAAGACACATATCTGCATTTATGTTTTAATATTTGAATATATCTGTGTGTAGGCACAGTATAGCTAGCACAGTATAGTGTGTCCTGTCTGAATTCGAATTCTATATCGATACACTAACTTAATTTAACGATGATTGCTTGAAGCTTTTGTAGCTCCGATGGGTGTTATACCGGATTCCCACGTCTGCTATCCAGTTATATTATATCGCCCACACGAGTCCTTTCCTTCCATTTAGAAAGGTAAGGTATACAATAAAATGTTTCTTGATATATATACAAGCCAGTTTAGTACTTTTTTTTAAAGCATACTCTTTCATCAACTACATGTAAAGTGTTGATTGGTTACTTTTAGAAATAATTTTACGTTTTATTTTAAATTATGCACTCGGTTTACTGCATCCTTGGATAGGCGAATTTTTTTTATTATTTTCTTTTTAATGTTTAGGACTTTTACCGTACAAACAAAGGTATATCATCTCCTTCATTCCCGTTTACCGGTGACTTTAATTGGCGGTTAGCCTACTTGACACATGATGAAAGAGGCGCTAAGAATTTTATAATAGTCCGCGTTGAAAATTAAAAAAACAGCAATATAACGCTTGACCTCGTGTTGCTATAACACTTTGGCCAGGCGTTAGTTTTTTATTTTTTATTTATCCCTCGGGAATAGTTCTTTTTTTCTGGATGAAAGGTACTCTATGTCATTTCTGGTGTCCCAGACAACGTGTATGCAAAATTTCATGGCGATCGGTTCAGTAGTTTTTGCGTGAAACAGTTACAAATATACATACATCTAAAAATACTTTCGCATTTATAATATTAGTATAGATTAGTATATATATACTCACTCGCTGATACACAGCAGAACGCATGCTCTTATTTCAATGTGGTCTTCTGTGAACTCGACGGCATTTATAAGAATGTTACGGATATTTCTGGAACTACAACTGCAGAAATTTGTTGACTAAAATCGCTGAACACGTCTTTGCAACAAGATGGAGCCACTTACCATACTTCTAACGAATCCTTACCAGTTGTGAAGAAAATGTTCTCAAAAAAGTTGATTTTTAGAAGAAGAGACATAAGTACAGTGGTCACGTAGGAGTCATTTGACTTTAGCGGTTTTTTTATATGGTAATAATTGAAGAATAGTGTGTATACCCTGAAACTTACGCCACTGGTTCAATTAAAGGCAATATGTCTTCGATTCAATCATTAGAGTTGAGATAATATGTCTTCGATTCCACAGTATCTTTGCCGAAGGTATATCCGAAATTTTTGAGGCCAATTATTCATTTATACGAAATAATTTTTATAACATTAATTCAAGTTTATGATACCTTTTATAAAAATAAATATGTTTTCAAATAAGCCTCATATTTTTATTTTTTAATTAATATTTAAAATTTAACGAATTCATGGCCCACTCGTTATCTTATTTGTTAATTTTTTTACACGAAATTGGATAAGTAATTAATGTGGTCAAAACATTTGTCAACTTGACAGCGGCCGAAGTTAGAAATTCAATATTCGATAGTACTCTGACGGCGCAGTAATGAGTCGTCACGACTCGTCACCACTCGTCACGACTCGTCGCCGCCACACTCTTCGGTCGCCTAGTACCTCAATACATTCACGTCAGTCAAATTAAATTAGTCTAAATTAATTTTAAACATAATTAAGTATATTATTTGAATATTAGTTTTGAACAAACTCTTACAAGTTTATAATATATTTTATGAAAAGTTATATGAAAGAAAAATTACATAATTATCAAGATTACCTACAAAATAAGACAAGCATAATAATATATGTACGTTTTGAAAATTGTTTGTCGGCAAAGTTTTTATTCCTTTATTAGGTAATATAAAAAATTAAAGGTATCTCTGTTGTATTTTTTGATATACTTACCTACAAATATACTGATCTATTCCATTCTAAACCATTATTAAAATCCATCAATGGATTTTATTCCAGTTTTAACTCCGTTTTATTCCATTTGTGTTTCGGTGAGTAAATAAGGGATAAGCTAAATAGTCAGAGCCCATTTACCCTATTCCTTCTTAATCCCTCATCATTATCCTACTAAGGCCGGATACTAATATACCAACTTCAACTTTGTACTAATTAGGCGACTGTAGCCAAGTATTATACCTACCATCAAGTTGAAACTATTAAATTTACTACTAATTAAATATGTTAAAATTTTCATTTAAGTAAACGCAATATTTGTGCGCTGATTTCGAAACCCTTTGCAATAAGCAAGTGGAAGTTAGTGGCAAGCACTTTGGTTCACTTGTATTTTCTATCGTGCGGGAATTTTATTACATTGCCCTATTTCGCCTCATTCCACTCGATTCCAGTAAACTCGTTCACTGCAGTTGCTGAAGTGACAAGTGGAATTTTGCAGACATTTTATTTTGTTACACCCAATAATTTATTTAGGCTCGAGTTCACAACAGACGGTTAGTTTATAATAGCTGTTTAAAATTTAAACAGCCGTTTAATAATATTTTGTTGATCACCATCGCTAAACTGCGGGTTAAACGCCCTAAACATCAGATTAATCATTAAGTTAATCAGATGTTTAGGACGTTTAACCCGCATTTTAGCGATTGTGATCAACAAAATATTATTAAACGGCTGTTTAAATGTTAAACAGCTGTTTAAAACTAACCGTCTGTTGGTGAACTCGAGCCTTAATGATTAATCTGATGTTTAGGGGGTTTAACCCGCATATTAGCGATGGTGATCAACAAAATATTATTAAACAGCTGTTTAAAAATAATCGTCTGTTGGTAAACTCGAGCCTTAGTAGCTAAAGATTTAATACTTGCTTGTCTAAAATGAAGCGAAAGGCCAGCGATATACCATAGAGTGGATTATCAGCCTGTCTACAGACCTTTATATAAAAACATGTCTTAATTACCTTTGAGATCCTCAACGACCCAATAGCTCTAATATTAAAAGCTTTAGGCAGTTGAATAAATAGCATTCCAGATGACGATTGGGTATTGATATTTCTTTAATTAATTTACTTAAATAATAACTTAAATTACTTAATACTTAAAAACTTAATAGTGAAAATTTTGTATATTTGTGTATATACAATTTTGTGTTATTTGTTTTATTTGTTTAATAAACATCGATGGTGTAGCCAGAGGATATATACAAATTGCAAACGTATCCCCTTTAACGCTTATCAATCTTATACACTTATTAGAATATTTCCTATTTGATAGCTACATCATTCTAGGCTATGGGCCTCTTTCATCAACTACAAGTAAAGTGTTGATTAGTTACTTTTAGAAATAGAATGCTCAGTTTACTGCACATCCTTCTATAGGCGAATTATTTTATTTTTAATGTTTAAGACTTTTACCGTACAAACAAAGGTATATCAGCTCCATCATTCCCGGTTACCGGTGACTTTAAATGGCGGTTAGCCTACTTGACACTTTAATCAGAGATGGTGAAAGAGGTCCTATATATATTATGTAAATTAAACCTCTCTATTTTACCCGAGCAAAGCCAAAACATGTCCTGAATATACCTTGTGTATTCAAATGTGTCAAAATTGATGCTGACTTGTGCACAAATTTATGTTAAACCAATAAACATTTTTGTTAATAAAAATGTTAAGTTCCAACAAAACATTACTAGTAATTTACATAACAATGAAAACTGTAGGCGACAATGAAAGTGACAAGAGATTTTTAAGTTGACAAGTATTTGTTATTGTAATTTGAGACCTAAATCGTAGCGTGCTTAGTTTACGCAAGCGACTTTCTTTGAGAGAAATTTTTGTTAAAGTCAAAACGCCCCTTTTGAATAATTTAACAAAAGCATTGTCGACGAACAAACGAAACGGGAAATAATTTTAACACATGTTTTAGAGGGAAACGCACGATTAGTTCAAGTGCACAGAAACAATGTACAACTTTCATCTTCTCCACAAATTTTAATATATACGATGTAAACTTTGTTGAAGAAAACTCATTTGTTTAAGGGAACACACGACGAACAGTTTGGTTTATTTTTTTCAAGGGGGAAAATTTTATATTAAATATGCTTAGACCAATAGTTGTTCTCGTGTTTGTGGCTTACTGTAATTGCGAAGAAAATGATATTCTTTTGGAAGATTCGAGAGCTAAGCAGAAGAAGAGTAACGCTAAACTATTGGGTGAGTTTTATAGTGTAGAATTTTTTTTAAAATGCCTTCAGAAAATCAGTCTCCTCCACTTGGCTTGGCTCTGAAACTACTGAAAGTTATTTAAACATTAATATAGTTTATATATTCAAATAACATATAGAATTTAAATTAAAAAGATTCGCAGACGAAGTCGCAGTCACAAGCTAGTTATCTTGTAATTTATCGTTTATATTTATTCCATTTTTGAACCCCATTTTCGAATCCCCTATTTGTCTTCTATGTATATTTGGATTTATTCTTGGAGTCACTAATATTTGCAAATATATTGTACAAGCTTTAGCCCTTGACTTCGTCCGCGCTCCTTTTTCTTAAGCGTTAAAACATTCACTCAATATTTAATACTCATATATTTTTGTCAGGCGTTGAATTCTTTTATTTTTAAATTTAAACTTTTTATTCTCACGAACAGTGCTTTTTTTATGGATGAAAGGTACCCTATGCCTATGTCCTTTTTTGTATCACTGACGACGTTTATGCAAAATTTCATGATGAAATAGTCGATGAACACACGAAAGTTTATAACAATTAAACACTTTTGTGTTTATAATATTAGTTAGGATAATAATTATTAAAACTTTATCCGATAAAAATACTGTCATATTTCCCGTGTCTAAATTATAATTATTATATATTCCAGCTATAATTCTACTCCTAGTAGTCACAAAGGTTGTAATAACGAAGATATTCTCCGGCGTTTTGTTCGTGGCGTTCTTCCAGAAGTTCTGCTACATTATCGGCTTGGTCGTCAACTATTTCTTGAAAAACAAATCTATACCGGTCACACCATCGATGTCATATGGTGTGCCACAAGACTACAACACATTGGGCTACAGTTACGGCCCTCCGGAACACGAAACATTCACTAATCAACATGAGCTCTCCAGTTTGACAGAATTAGCTGGCACTGCCTTCAAGTGGCCCTTTAACAGAAATACTCAATAAAAAAAATGTTTAAGCAATTATTTATTGTTAACATAGTACCTGAAGATGTCGAGATAATTTATTAATTTATTGTTAATATAGAACAATATGTTTTATTTTATTTTATAAGATAAATGTTACAATGAAAGCAGAACGTTGCTCGTTGTAAATGGAAATAAATTGCTATATTTAGTATGGAGTTCTATTGAAGCGATGAAAGCGATCTTTGGTTCGGTGGAGCAATTAAAGATTAAAGACTACTCTCAAATATTTTGTCTGGCATTCTCATTGATGTTACTCATTAATTCTCTTAAATATAACTTGATAGGCAATATTCACTTTAAAATTAATTTTGTTATCTTCAACATTTTATTAAAATTTGAACTATTACAATTTGAAATATTTCAGAATTGTTTATTTCTAAAATGACAAGGTAAAAGTGATTTTTGGCAAAGATATATATGAAAAACAAAAAAAAAATTAACTGTTCCTTCGGGATCAACTAAAAATAAAAATCCAACGCCTGGCAAAAAAATTGTAATACACAAAAAGGTGCGGAAAACGAAAATTTTTTAAAGAGATAAAGTCTCTACATTCCATATAGAGAAGCCTAACGGATTTATAGAAACACGTTTCAACAACTTTACAACAATAATGGTCCCTGTGAAACAGACGCATAAAATGTAGCCGAGTGAAAAAAAGGTTGGATTTTATCAAAGCAGTATCAGCTCCCTTATTGGGTATAATAGGGGGCCATTAGAACACACATCTTCGTGAGGACATGCGTTCTCACCAAACGAATCCAATTAGACTCAACATGACACTCAAAAGATTTATATCTATTTATATTTAATTCAAAACGGTCTTCATGCCTATTGTAATTCTTCTAATGATGAAAATCGAATGTTCTGGATTAATGTTCTGACATAGGTTAGCCAATTACTTAGCCAATAAAAAGCAAATGTACTTATATGAATTACAGCTATGTGGTAATTTTAAAACATGATAAGGATCCGTGGTTCCCATTTGATTATGATTATTTACATCTATAGGTAGTGTTGTGCCCACCACAGTAACGTTTACTCGTATATTGTAACAGGTTGGGAATTCAACTGTCGAAGTTGTCTAACTCTATGGGCTATGTAAGAAAGCTCAATGAAAGCCAAAAATGTTTTTCACATTTGATTATGATTATTTACATCTATAGGTAGTGTTGTGCCCACCCCAGTAACGCTTGTGAGCATAATATTATATTGTAACAGTTGGTAATTCAATTGTCGATGTTGTCTAACTCTATGGGCCATGTAAGAAAGCTCAACGAAAACCAAAAATGTTTTTCCTTGAAAATATCTATAATATACATTGTATATACGACTTTATTTTATACTATATAATAAAGAAGCAGATATAGTAATATTCCTAAAGGTGGTAGTAATTTGATTACAGTATTAGGTCTCTCAGTAAAGTAATACTAAGATATAAGTAGAAAATTGCAGACTAGATTTATATTTTCAATTTTGCAGTACGCTTTCCTGTCGCGAACTAAAATCCATTGAAGAGATCTATCCGATGCACTTTTATATCCCCTTTAAAACGCCTGATGGCCACACCTACCCTCTCAGATAGGGTTTATTCCGCTCCAATAATATTCTACATTCTGCATTTTGTATCTATCCATATTTTGCCCGTGACT
Organism: Synanthedon myopaeformis; assembly: GCA_944738685.1. Taxonomy (NCBI): domain Eukaryota; kingdom Metazoa; phylum Arthropoda; class Insecta; order Lepidoptera; family Sesiidae; genus Synanthedon; species Synanthedon myopaeformis. The sequence goes on from OX122914.1 coordinate 674,052, forward strand.
TTGTCTGCGCCTATTTTTTTAGGCGTTACAATATTTATTCAAATTTTATGGCTCATATATATATATTACTAGCTGGTGCCCGCGACTTTGTCCGCGTTGAAAAAGAAAATATATGAGTAATAACGCTTGACATCGTTATCGCTGTGACGACGGTGGCGCCGCCACGCGACAGTGGCGCCCAATTCTTTATATTTTTAGACGATCACTCTGGAACAGTACTTTTTTTCTGGATGAAAGGTACCCTATGTCCTATCTTGTATCCCTGACAATGTGTGTGCAAAATTTCATTATGATCGGTTGAGTAGTTAAGGCGTGAAAAGGTAGCAGACAGACAGACAGAGTTACTTTCGAATTTATCCCTCGGGAACAGTATTTTTTCTAGATAAAAGGTTTCATGTGTCTTTTTCTGAATCCCTGAAAACGTGTACTCACGTACCGAAACACAAAATATTATTATCTCAGACGGGACATAGTCATTCAGTCATAGTCAGAATGACTGCGGATTGCCATGCCATGCCACTAGTTGCCAGTTACAGACCATAGCCAACTATCAAGAGTTCATTACCAAAGTTAGACGACACGTTTGGTCTAGTGGCTAGTAACCCTAGCTGTTAACCAAACGGTCGCTGGTTCGAATCCCGCTAGGGGCAAATGTTTATGTGTTAACATTTTACCTTTGCACCTGAGTCATGATGTTTTGTATTTATAATAAATGTATGTATTTACAAAAAAAAAGTAATCAATGTAGTATATCAGCTGTCTGGTATGCATAATACAAGCATTAGTTGCTTACTATGGAACCAGATGGTGCTGTGTGGAATGTGTGAAGATTTTTATTTATTTATTTAATTAAAGTTGGCCCTGCTGGGAATCGAAACCAGGACCCCTGAGGCTCGTCATAATCTCATAATGCATTGAACGCGAGTTCGTATCGCAGAAGCGAACGAGTTTAGTATTCAAGGAGCGCCATTTCTCGTAAGGGACCGTAGTTTCCAAGTCACGGTTCTCTTGAAAATAAGGAAATTAGTAAAGTTAAAATTGCCATATCTCTACAGCATCTCAGGTGAGAAGGCAAAAACTAATTATCCCCTATTTTCCTTGGCGTGTGTGCGAGAGAGACAAAAGACCCTCCATTTAATTAACTTATACAAAACTCGAAGCTGCGTGTGAACTTACTTAAATTTATACCTTCAATTAATTCGTATTATAGCATTTCTGGAGCTTATAATGGTTTAAATAAATTTAATGAAGCTTTAATTGAGCTTTATTTTTATTTAGTTAAAATAAATTCAAATATTTTCATTAAAAATGCTTTTGGAACATAGAAAGCTTTAATACTCACATCACAAGGATTGTTTTGTCACGTTGTAACAAATAGCCTTATTTCTATAAATGGACCAAGTTTTCTAATTTCTGTGTACGTTACTTAGTAATCGCTGTAGTTAGTTTTTTTTTTTAAATCCTACGGGAACCTAACGTTTTTCCAGGATAAAAAGTATCATATACGTTGTTGTTAGTCTTTGTAATAAATTATTTATGTCTGCCAAATTACGTCCAAATTAATTAAGCTGTTTTTTCGTGATTGATTTTAAAATATACAAACAAAATCCAAAATTTGACATTTATAAATAATATATATATAGGAATGTGCTGCAGGGAATTACTAGACTTCATTTATGTAGACTTTTTGTTTCATTCCTTCGAAAATCATCATTTTAATTAAGATAATTATCTCCTTCATTATTTGATAGGAAATGATAACAAATAAATAATTTTTTTTTCCAATGTTTTTTACATTTATTATTTATTATCTCAAACTTCCAATTTCTCTTGATAACTCTTCAGTATAGTTAAAAAGTAGAGTCTTACTGAAATTAATAATTATATTGATAAAATTAATATGTAACAGTCATACAAGGTAAATGTTGATTCTAATAATTTGTAATAAAATTATAATTAATATTAGAATCCTTTCTCTTATACCTAGATGGATTGTCATTTATCCTTTACTAGCTGGTGGCCGCGACTTCGTCCGCGTTGAACGATGAAAAGTACCCTATGTCCTTTCTGGTGTCTCAGACAACGTGTATGCAAAATTTCATGGTGATCGGTTCACTAGTTTTTGCGTGACAGAGTTACAAACATCCATACATCAAAACATACTTTCGCATTTATAACACTAGCTGGTGCCGGCGACTTCGTCCGCGTTGAACGATGAAAGGTACCCTATGTCCTATCTGGTGTCTCAGACAACGTGTATGCAAAATTTCATGGTGATCCGTTCAGTAGTTTTTGCGTGACAGAGTTACAAACATCAATACATCCAAACATACTTTCGCATTTATAACACTAGCTGGTGCCGGCGACTTCGTCCGCGTTGAACGATGAAAGGTACCCTATGTCCTTTCTGGTGTTACAGACAACGTGTATCCAAAATTTCTTGGTGATCGGTTCAGCAGTTTTTGCGTGAAAGAGTCACAAACATCCATACATCCAAACATACGTATACTTTCGCATTTATAATATTAGTACGGACTAGTACATACGGAAGTACGGATTCTATAAAGGTTGACATCGTAATACCCATTTTTATTTATATAAAAATACATAGAAATCTGTATTTTCGAGCTCATATAACCCAAATCTTTTTAAAGTTCTTTTTTAAGTTCTGGATGAGCTCGCTCCATGACAGGCCTCATTTTAGCTACACAGCTGGATGTGTAGCAAACCCATCTCTAATAAATAATAAAAAAACACCTAGTGGTACTTGTATTTGTCCACTTATTGTCCTTAATTTTGATCCGACCTTAATCGTAACATTGTGGACATCTGGTAGAAACGAAATCGGGGCCAAAATGGAATCGATTGTGTTGCGTTGAGTGATTAGGTGATACTAATGCCCTCTCTTTTCCATCGAATTGAAGGTTTATATAATTTTTTTTTTAAATATAATGATTGATGTTGCCGTCCATTAAGCGACTGTTTCTTTTATTTTATATCAAAACAAAATTTACATATAATTTCTAGACACAGACATTCTTTTATGTATGGGATGAGTAATTGGTTAAGATTTATCATATTGTGAATTGATATGTTTTCAAAAATTATTATTCTTCGAAGATGATGATCAGAGGAGTTTGACGCCATTCGTCCACTTCGCATTTTACCACATTCGCTATTCGTTCACTTCGCTTTTTACCACATTCGCTATTCGTCCACTTCGCTTTTTACCACATTCGCTATTCGTCCACTTCGCTTTTTACCACATTCGCTATTAGTCACATTCGCCTTTCGTCATATTTTATGTCATTACTGTCATTAGAAGTACAAATTAAACGAAAAATTATTAGGTAAATTACTATTTATTAAAAAATAAATCGCTCTGTCAATGCGTAAACTAAAAGTTCATAATTTTGTCCAAGTTAAAATGTCTGTCTTAATTCTGTCGTGTCTTTAATTCTTTATGTGTCTTAATAAAAAATTATTTATTAAAGAAACATAATAGTTTTTTCTAAATTTTTCTTTTAAAAATAAAAATACTTATTCATACGTTGATTGTTTTTTATCCGTCAGGAAACAATAGATCAAAGGTATAACTGCGTTATATTCATTAGTTTATTTTTTGAAAATTATAATAAAGCGTAATAGAGTTATTTTTTGAATATGCATAAAGAAAAATAATATAGTGCTTGATCATGATACATAAAAACCAAGTATCTAAATAAAAAAGTAGCTATCTAAATATAATTTTTGAAACATTTTCTAATCGTTACGTTAGAGGTGACTAATAGCGAAGTGGACGAATAGCGCATGTGGTAAAAAGCTAAGTGGACGAATGGCGTCAAACTCCTTCAGAATTATTATAACTTTTTATCCTTTATCCAAAGGGAAAACTTTTTAATTATCTAACCAGGTGAGTGTCGAATCATTGGACTTTCACTGTTAAGCGACGATTAAGTCAAGAACCACTCATGAAATTCACAGAAAACCTAATATGGCCGCAGATCGACGCTAGAACCACATTTACTTTTGACTGGTTCTACTGGAAAATTGTGAAGGTTGTGAAGTAAGGCTGAGATGATGATAATCACATCCATACTTATTAAGCAAAGTTTTATTAAAAGTAATGTTCCTTACTTACGTAAAAACCCCAAAAAATGTGATGTAATAATCAATGTAGTGGAATAGTTGTAGACAAGTGTCACTATTATGGTCAAAGCAATAGCGATGCAAACGTAAAACACCAGCTCAAATAAATAATAATATATAAACCATCTCATATAGCGGACATTTTCCTAAAACAAAAAAAAATAAAAATAAAAGACCATAGCATATTTTATTCGTGAAATTTTGTCACAATATATACAGACACTATTAAGATTTAAGAATTTGTAGACACTATTAAGAATTATAATCATTATGGTTTATAGTTATTGCATATTAGAAAAAAATTAAGATTTGATGATAATTACAATGTACGGAATGTTCGGAAACATCTTCTCCTTCAAAATGTCTCGGTGACTTGAAACGAATTGTAATTGAATGTATTGAATGGAATTGGAATTGAATGGAAACGAATTGAATGTACTGGACACCAATGTGTGTTGCCAGTGATGACATGTGGCGGTTAAATGTGGTCTCTAAAATGTGGACCTCGTAAGAAATCTTAACGTCGCTAGACGAGCTATACTCTCCGTATTGGAGAAGGCTTTGGTGAAGGCTATACTTGGAGCTACTTTGCGAGATACGTATACAAACGAGTTACCGACTTAACTTGGCGGATTAGTAATTCAATGTGACAGTGGGCAGGACAAATGGTACCAGAACTTTGGGCCTCTGGGACAGAAAGGTTCTTGAGTGGAGGTCACAGATCGGTCAAGCACAGCATAGGGCGTCCAGCCATAAGGTGGACAGACGATCTGATAAGGTCAGCGATGTATCTACCTTCCCAAATTATGGCTATTAGGCCATAATTTTCCCAAGCGATGACCGGTCCCTTGGGAAAATTATGGCCTAATAGCCGGTGCCCGCAACTTCGTCCGCGTTGAACGATGAAAGGTACCCTATGTCCTTTCTGGTGTCCCATACAACGTGTATGCAAAATTTCGTAGTGATCGGTTCAGTAGTTTTTGCGTGAAAGTGTTACAAACATCCATACATCCAAACATACTTTCGCATTTATAATATTAGTAAAGTATACGGATGTTCAGCAGTGAACATCTTACGGCTGAGTTGATGATGTTAATGCGATGAATTTTGTCAGGAAGCTTTTATCGGTCAACCGTCATTCCAAATGAAAATGAGCCTTCGCAACATGATGACTGTGTTCAGTATCAATTTCGATATTATATTTATGTTGTGTAATTTTTTTTTCTTTACTAATTGATAGTATAGTAAAATAAGTATTCTAATTCTTGTATCCTGTAAAAAACTCATCTCCATCAGAATAAAAATGTTTATGGTATGGATAAACAACAGATTAGCGAAGATTATATCTATTGTCTTTGGGGTCTTATTAAGTAAATTTACCTTAAATAATCCGCATAAATATATTAGGGCAGCAACAAATCCCACCACACTTATAATTTGCACAAAAATTGTAATTATGTGATACGCCTTTTCTTCAGGACAATCTTTCACCTGCCAAATTTCAGTCCCTGCATTATTTACTTGAGCACAATGCAGGGACCGCTGATTTGGTATATACTGAAAAAACGATAAACATTTAGTATTTCATTCATTCATTCATTCATTCATTCATTCATTCATTCATTCATTCATTCATTCATTCATTCATTCATTTATTTATTTATTTATTTATTTATTTATTTATTTATTTATTTATTTATTTATTTATTTATTCATTCATTTATTTATTTATTAATTTTTTGCAATTAGTTTCTTACATTAATATTATTTTCTTGTTATAAAAAAATTAATATTATTTATTTAATTAATATGATTATATAGCTACACTACTTATAATCGCGAAGATAAGCTCTTAATGGTTTAACGCAAATTTGGTCTAACACACTCTTTCTTTTTAAACCCCGACGCCCGACGCAAAAACGACATAATCTGGGTATCTGTCTGTGGGATCGTAGCTCCCAAATGGATGGCTGAACGTTTTCTTTTTGTTTGATAACTGACATAATCGGGATATTTCACAGCTATAATTTATGAAGATCTGTTCAGATCTGTTCTGACGAAGGGATATCACTAATTTTCACATGTTCCATTGATGTGAAATTTTAGTATAGTGTTACTTCGGTGGTATTTCCATGAAATGGTGACTTTGACCTGATGCTGCAGCATCAAGTAGTCTTCGGGATACACAACTTTTTAGCAACTTACAGCTGATATAGCCGGTTTGGGCTCAATAGAAAGTCTGGGATTAGTTTATAATTTTTAATTATAGCTTGTCTCATAATAATTAAGAATGCTAGCTCATAAAATGCTAGAATGGATTGTCCAATATGTAACACTAGTTAAAGACCCAGACTTGCTTTCTCCAATCCACACTGTTACGAGTGTGTACATTTATCTTTTAAAATGTACAATTATACACATACACAGCACACACACACACACACTTACAGTAAGAATTCCTAATAATTCGAATGTGGCAATAAGTATACATCCTGTCCTCAAACTGCAACAACCGCAACATTGATCGAATGTAGGTAGACAACTCAGAAAACGCATTGATATAAGAAATATATTAAAAAATGATCAATATATACATATAAATAAGTATTCTTAAATCATATTCATATATGATTGATATATAGATATTTTTTTGACAATGTGTCAGTATCGAGAATAAAGACTCCTTCGTAATTATCAAGTCACAGAACTATAGGAATAAAATTATGTCTTCATAGAGATTATGTAGTATTTTTTTAAATCATCCTTTTTATAAAATCGACAAAGAAATCGGATGGGATAACTTACATTAGTTCGCAACTAATATATCACGATACGTCATCCGCAATTTTATTATTGTATCTATCGTGTTTTGAAAACACTGATCGGAATGTAATTTTTAATTTCTTCTTAAATCTAAGAGTAAAATTATACAGTACTTACTCTCGGCAGAAATTATATGGTACTCTGTCTCCTCAGAACACCATAGAGATTAACTTTTTTACTGAGAATATTATAGTAATCTTGACAAAGCCTAAAATGTAAATACAAATCGATTAAAATCATTTCGGTATGTACTTACATAACTAAACTTAACTGATAATTTATTATTGTTTCTAAAAAAATAATTTAAAAAGGCGCGGGGAGTCCTATCTCCCTGTCGGAACCTTGGCGTACCCGAAAGTGGAGGTACGCCGGCTATCTCGAGGGATCTCAAGATGGGCGGTAGTCTTCCCTAACCATTCATTCATTCATTCATTCATTCATTCATTCATTCATTCATTCATTAATTCATTCATTCATTGAAAAGATCGTCACGATTAGATAAATTATATATATCAAACAAAAGGTACCATGAATATTATAATTCACAAATTACATTGATAACTTAATTTGATGATATTTAATCTGCACTGTAATATATTAACTAATTTTGTATGTATAGCGCACATTATCGTTAAAGGAGTGCGAGTAATCATCGTTAAATTTGCAAATAATAGTCTTGCCTTTATGGCTTTGGCGACATTAACCAGCTCTGCGATTATTATATCTAACGATCCTTGGAAACTTAATCCAGTTTAATAGTCAGATTAATGTAAACATTCCGAATTGTTGGAACCTTCGAAAATTTACAGTTTTATATTAAGACCATATTTGTATTTTATCAATATAGATTATCAATATAGTTAGAATATAGGTTGGGAAAGTGTTTCAGCCTTACTTCTAGTGAGGCTCTCGTTCAAATAAAATTTTATTAAAAACATTCAATGACAAATGAGATTTACAAGAGCGCCATTCGCATAGTTCTAATTTTTTTTCTGTAAATTATCAAACCTTCGAACAAGTTAGCGAAGAAACATACAGAGACGGACAGCGATTTATAGTGCAAATTTTTTATAATACCTATATGTTAGTATAAAACATCTTAAGAATAAATTTAGTTCGAAACTCATATTATAATCTAAAATTATTTTTCAAATTTGTAAAAGTGGGCCTAAATAAATTACTAAGATATATCAACAGACAGACCATGCAGTGTTATAACAAAATATCAGTAACTAGCTGATGCTCGCGACTTCGTCCGCGTTTAAAATTACAAACAAAGCAATATAACGCTTGACCTCGTGTTGTTATAACACTTTGGGCAGGCGTTAGTTTTTTATTTTTTATTTATCCCTCGGGAATAGTCCCTTTTTTCTGGATGAAAGGTACCCTATGTCCTTTCTGGTGTCCCGGACAACGTGTATGCAAAATTTCATGGTGATCGGTTCAGTAGTTTTTGCGTGAAAGAGTTACAAACATCCATACATCCATACATACTATCGCATTTCCCTTGGCTAGGATGTGTCAAGTTATAATGATATGTTTATCGGGTGTGAGGTCGCTTTTAATATATTTGACGGCAGGTTTTATAAATTCAAAAATAGATTAAGACTAATATTTAAGTAGATTAAGAATTAATTAGGTATTTAAGAACGTTATTAGTTAAGTTAAATTAAACATGTTAAGTACACTGTTTAGGAGTGCAATTTAAATAATTATCCATACACGTGTAATTTATAGTTTTCAAATATATAATTGCAATCTGTTTGTGTACTATATCGAATATAAATATAAATTTATAATATTAGTAAGATTAGTACGGATTATGTTTTATTGAAAATTCAAAAAAAATATTCAAATTTATTTAATTTACTCTGTAGGTAATCTTGTCTTAAGCGCTAACAAGAATAATCGGATTGTAATCATTATAAACAGGATTTAACTCGAAAATTTTATTCTTTAATATTTTTGAAATCTGTTTTTTTTTTATGGTAAAGTTTATAATCACTATAAGGAGGTACCTACAGTCCAAGTGAATTTATTTATTTTATTTATTTATTTATTTAATAGCCAACCTTACAGCATGTAACATTTTAGAAATACATCATAAAAAGAGTTAAATTTTTATATAGCCTATTACAAGGTTAGACATATTATTAGAGTTTATAAGTACAAAAAAAATAAAAAAAAATGATAACATTATATATACATGTATATCTATAATTACATAAACATATATATGCACATTATATGCAAATACATACTTATAATCACATATGCGTGATAGCATGCATGCGTGCGTGTGCGTGCGTGCGTGCGTGCGTGCGTGTGTGTGTGTGTGTGCGTGCGTGCGTGCGTGCGTGCGTGCGTGCGTGCGTGGGTGTGTGTGTGTGTGTGTGTGTGTGTGTGTGTGTGTGTTTATGTGTGTTGGTACTGCTCAGTGGATGTTACCTATTCTGATAGAACGCGGGTTAGGAAACACGATAAGGCCCCGGTGTCAGCATATTTTGCCACTCTGTACTTGTTTTGCAATAGTAGGATAGCATAAACAAAATAAGGACCATGTTCTCAGCAGAATATTAAGAGGTCAATGAGTTGTAATTTCTCTGAGAGATATGATTCGAAAAAGTCACAGAAAAAAGTGCTAGTTGGACCGATGACCTCAAGAGAGATGCTGACAGTAGTTGCATGATTTGAACGATGAAGTATCTAATGTGGTAAAACTTTAAAAAGGACTCTTATTTGTTGATAACAAAGATGAAGAAAATGAACATTTTGGTCTTACTAAGATTATAAGTATATATGACGTTATATACCTAATCTAACCTAATATAACTTAACTAGGTCTAGTTATAGACCTAAACTAATAAAACCTAACTGTTTATCATAACAAAGTGACCGTGGCGTGGGATGATTATAATGACATATTTTAGGTTCCCTAAAAAGAGATTTGGATGTTTCCCAATACTAAACAAACAAACAAACTAACTAAACAAATCTTTCCTCTTTATAATATAATTAGTATAGATAAATATTAGGTAAAGCTAATCCTAAATGATACATGGAATGACCTACTATTTTCTACATTATTTTTTTATAAAAAAAATCATTATACCTGTGTAAACTATATAAAGTGAATTATGCAAATGAAGCGAATATGCAAGCTTGGAATAAAAAATCGGTGATTAAGGGATGCTAAAGCCCATTTCCCTATCCCTTCCCAATTCCATATTCTTAAAGTTGGGGTCTGCTATTTATGTCGACTGAAGTTGATTGATTAAGGCAGATAGTGATATAAGTGTCACAGAGCACAATATAAAGTACTCTGTGTCATGAATATTGTATTTGAAGGGTAATCTGACAGTTAAACCAATATAGAGTGCTAATATATGTTTTATAAATATAAAAGCCTGTGACTTTAAATGTTCCTACCTTGACTTGGCAGACGAAAATTACGTTACTTGTTCAATTTCCTTCAGAAACGGAGAAGTTCTTATTGCATTGTTGTGCTGTAAGCTCGAACTTTACGTGATAGGATTTCTAATAAGTTCTAAAAGTTCACTCAAAAGAAACTCTTACTCTTCAGCTTTCAACAACCATTCACATATTCCTTTAAAATTTTTTATGTAACTACAAACGAACTGGGTCGACAACATTCGATACAATAAAATTTATACAGCCGTTTAATAATATTTTATTGTTGACAATCGCTAAAATGCGGGTTAAACGCCCTAAACATCTGATTAACTTAATGATTAATCTGATATTTAGGGCGTTTAACCGTCTGTTGGTGAACTCGAGCCTAAGTCTAGAAAGCTGAAATTTTGAACTTAGCTTTGTTATGCTTTCACGTCTTAACTACTCAACTGATTATCATGAAATTTAAATACACGTTGTCAGGGATAAAGAAAAGGATGTAGGATAAGTGCCTTTTATCCAGAAAAAGTAGTGTTCCCGAGGAACCATCTTAATTGTCAAAAGTATATGAGCAATTATTTATTAAAAGTTTTAAGGCTTCTCAATACAGTATACAAATAAAAAGTTAAGTTTGCTTTGTCAATTGGAAAGCTTGTTGTGTACAGACATAAGATACTTTTGAAAACAGATACTATAATATATTATATTATATTTCATGTATAGTTATTTTGCGTTTACTGAAAAATGGAATACAGCTTTTTAGTTCCTGTGGTTTTTTTTTTTTTTGATAGCTGTGTTGTGTTTTCATTTTGTCGGTATCGTTTACAAAAGGCGAGAACATATTTTTCACTGTGAATATAAACCTGTGACGTAATGTGTAGACAAAATAACTATGTCAAAGGAGTATTATATCGTGTGACGCGGTACAATGAAAACTGTGCTTCAAAATTGTTAGCTAGTTTTATGTTTATTCCAGAAAAAATGTGTTAGTGATGTATACAAAGTCCATTCTTTTATTTTCAATAAACAATATTACTTATGGACAAAAAAAAATGGGATGCGCTGTGTTCCTTTAGCTATCGAGTGGTGTAATTAAATTAAATCATCAAACTGCAATATCCAATTTTGTAATCATCATTTTTCCGAATTGCAGATAATTAAAGTTGAGACGGCTTCATAAAATAGATTATTATTTGTTTACTATACGTATATATATAATAACTATAATAATAATAATAATATATATATAATCTGGTACATAATTTACCAACTACTAAATTTATTAAAAAATTCTAAACGCGTACTCTAAATTTCTAAACTTATTTAGCTAAATAAAAAGCGTCTTTTTCGATAAAAATTAACGATAAATCTAAAAGGCTATATTCCCCCCCCCCCCCCCCCCCCCCAGTTCAGTCTGATAATGACAATTGGTGGTGTGCTGCAAATATTGCAGAGGATCCTTTTTATCTTTGAAAATATCGTTCACAATAAATTGTATGTGATACAATTTTTCTTAAAAACGTATGTCATTTCTCCGAAGCAACCATTAATCTTTTCCAAAGCTGTCATTAGGAATAATATATCATAGCGTTGCAATGCAATAAACCATAGTGCAAGGAATGTCGCAATTCTCCAGATGTTGTAACGAACAACAGTAACTAATGGTATTTCTTTCCCCTTTTTTATGGTATTTGCAAAATATCTACAGAACTTTCTGTGTCATGACTAATGCTAGTTCTGTGTCGTTAGTTTTACTCTTTGAAAGAAAGTATGTGGGTTGTTAGGTAACCGCTAACAAAAGTACATCTCATTCTTTGTTTACCTTACAGAAGAGCGCAATGAAATAAGTAGCAGCAGATGTGCTGTTGTGTGCTGTGAGTGCTGTGGCATCCATTGATTCCAGTACCATTGTAAGCGTTGGAATTTCTCTTTTACCTCTTAATCTAAGTAGTGGGAGGGCCTACTGCAGTTATTTGTGACTGCCTGTTTTTCGGGCAGTAACCACCCCCTTACAGAAGACCAGCACGTATAACAGCAGTATTGAGCTGTGTTTAAAATAACAGCACATATGCTGTTGTGTTTGGATGAATGAGTAATAGATGCCAGAGCCCATTTCCCTATGCCTTTTCGATTCCTCTACTGTAGTAGGCAGACTTGCAGCACTTGAGGCGTGCTTCTGTTATAGGTAACGGTAGCCACCTACCATCAAGTGGACCGTCAGTCGGTATACCTAACTTTAACATAAGAAATAATATTTCCCCATCCCATATTCTACTAAGATTGGCAACTTACTTGCAGCACCTATGGCGTTACTTTGTGTTAATAGGTGATGGTGAAATGTCTAGTGACTAGTATGTGCACACCCTTATTATTTACTCTCCATATCTCTATGACGTTTCGTGAAAATTTGAGTAACAATTTCACTACTAACACTTTCACCCTGCAATATTTATCGTCTTAATTAACACATAGAAAAAAACCTTCGTGAGGCTTCAGTGATGGAGTTAGTATTCTGTTAAAAGACACCGACACGTGTCGAGTTTTAAAAATTAATTCGAAATAATTTTGACATACAAGAATTGAGAGTTTAGAAAAAATATCTACAATAAAAAAAAAAAAAATAGGATCAGAGAAAAATTCAAGCAAACGCAAAGAAGCTTGTAATGCGAATAACAAACCAAATGCTTGGTTATTTTAATATTTCCTTTTAAAGTTACCGAACAAGTGAATGTACAGTTAAAATGAAGTCATCCCTGATTTTGTTATGTGTAATATCTGTGTGTTTGGTCGAAGGGCGAAAGTTTTCAAGCAATGAGTTAAGCGAGGCACGAGGGAAGGGAAAATATGCGTTGCTCAGTAAGTCCTTACAGTTATGAATATTAATGCTGTCCGAAATAACATCACAAACTTTATAAAAACTTTTCACGCGTTTCGACTTTTGTTCGCTCGTTTTTTTTTGGGTGGCTTTGGTTTTTATTGCTTGAGGAATTTACATCTTTTGCCTATTTTTCTTTAATAACTCGAGGTCCGTTTGGTTTTAATATTTTATTGTTCAATTTTACAAGTTACACGCTTACTTAGGTACATATTTAATGAAATTTGAAAAATCTGTAATCTATACAGTTGGTCGTTGAATAATTTTTTTTTGTCGGATTAATGTTCTACTATGGTAGATATTTCGAGTTATTTTATTATATTACCAAAAGTTTGCCTCCGTTACAATATGTTTTAGATTTCCGAATTGTATTCTTGAATAGTTTTAGTAATAATTTTGTAAAAATCTAAAAATATTCATTCCTATTTAAAAATAGGAAGACGTGTACTAAGACAAAAGACTTTTACTAAAGTTACATTCAAAAATTTTTTTAAAGGTTTTTAATGAAATTTCCCTGGGACAGTTTATCTAAAATTCCAAAAACTATTGACCTTGGTAACATTACTATAACGTGTTGTAATGTACAGATACGGCTTGTTTACGATTTTATTATATACCAGCTGTCCCGCTCCCGGCTTCGCTCGGGGTGCATTTTTTTTTTCATAAAAACCTTCCCAGATCATCCTTCTATCCATTAGTGAAAACCGCATGAAAATCGGTGCAGTAGTTTTTGAGTTTATCGCGAACAAACAGACAGCAGACGCGGCGGAGGACTTTGTTTTATAATATATAAGGATAAAGTAATAGATTATTAAACTGTTGCGACGTTAACGCATATTTTAGAGTAAATCACTAACCTAATTTGGCAACAGTCCAGTCACAACCTGTCACCAGATGAAAGTCGTTGTCATATAGCGGTCGCCGAAGGTTTTTGTGGCGACCGACAACTATAATGTCCATAGACATAGAGAGCCGACACATTTGGCATGGCTTTCATCGCATAGAATTCATAGTATAGACTAGCTGGTGCCTGCGACTTCGTCCGCGTTGAACGATGAAAGGTACCCTATGTCCCTTCTGGTGTCCCAGACAACGTGTATGCAACATTTTATGGTTATCGGTTCAGTAGTTTTTGCGTGAAAGAGTTACAAACATCCATACATTCATACATCCAAACATACTTTCTCATTTATAATATTAGTACGGATTTTGCAAAAATATAAACAAAAATATAACGGTAAGATAACAGCATGTCTGTTAAGGGATGCTAATAAAGCTCATTTTCAATATCCTTTTCCTAAACCTAGTAAGGTTAGCCACCTATCATAAATTTGACCGTTACTTATAGAGTTATAGTTATGTAAAGCTGTTGGTGTGTAAATAAATAAATAAGTCACTCTATCTGACTAACTTTACTAAAAAAAATCCACTTTATCTTCAGTAATAATAAATACTAAGTGATGATAAACAATAAAGCTATATACTTATTTAATTAACTTAAAATACAAAATACAAATGAAAAGTTTGAGATGCTGAACACTTATCACGAGGAGAAGTCTCTAAGTCTTCTCTGCACTAAATTTGATTACTTAAAAATTGATTTAAAAAAAAAAGCACTAAAATTGATAACCACACTTTTTTTATAAATATGTTTAGAAAATTCTAAACCCAAATTATTAAATTGTTAATGTTACAATGGCGGTTTACCAAAATTACAAATTCATCCAATAAAGCAGCTAAATGTACCTGTATAAAATGTAAGAAATATTTCAAAGGTAAAATTTTGTGCCGAAATAATCATATTATTATGACACAATCGGATTCACGTTGGAACGTTGTACGTATATTTATTACTCAAGCAGAGGTACTTGAGATATGAATTTAAAAAACAAATCCGAAGAGGGAACATTTGCGTATATTTCAAGAGTAATGAGCACTTGATTATAAGAAAATATATGTACATAAAATTGAATAAACCGAATGAAAAAAATGTACACGTAATTGCAGAAACTCTACTCGTACTTAATTATTATTTTTTACAACAAGTTTCACGGTAACTCTGATAAATTTATTCATCTAGATTCTAGACTAATATTATAAAGGGTAAAGATTTAATTTTTTTGGGCAAACTCAAAAATTATTTCATTTATTTTTAAAAATTCTTTCACCTATAGAAAGCTAAATTATCTGCGAGTAACATAGGCTGTTTTATTTTATTTTTAAAAATAGAGATTTTTAAAAAATAATTTTTAAAAAAAAATTGTAAATAAAATTTATTTTTATTTAATACCCAAGAAAAAGAGGCGCGAACGTAGTCGCGGGCACAAATTAGTTTAGGTTTAAATTAGAGTTATCCATGCCATAGATGATAACTACAATATTATATTAATTGAGTTCAACTCAGTTATAGAGTTAAAAAAATTATGATCTATCTAGTTAATAATCTCTTCAAACTATAATTAATAATTCAAAATGAAATACCATTTATACAATAGCTTCTGGCAATTTTTTTTTTATAGTATGAATTAGGTACTATATTTATTTTTTCTATAACAATACAAGAAAATGAATTTCTTATGAACAGTCAATTAATATAAAATTTATTGGAAAAATAGTTAAACAATTCGTATGTCTGTTTATTACTTAATCATTTAATAAATCTAGAGCTTAATACTTAATATTATATAATCCGTGAATTTATTAACTAGGAAATTATTGAAAACAGGAACAATTTGTTTTGTTGCAGCCCACCTTGCCATAGTGTTGGCATCAAAGTTTGGACTCATGAAGCTATTCTTAGGCATAGCTTTTGTCGTCGCCAGCATTAAGATACTAGTTGTGATGGCTTGGGCTGTCGCCATTTTTAAATACGTTCCAGACTTGTGGCCGAAATTAATCGAAAAACATCATAGCTATCAACAATTTCAATACGATAAACATAATAATTATTATAACAAATTTGGTTATAATCAATTTAATAATTACGATAAGTTTGGAATAAATTCACCCTATCACAATTCAATAAAACATCAGAGTTTTAATCAAGAAAATATTTTCGATACACTTTTAAATTATTTGAAAAATTAGGTTCGTGTATTTTAATATTATATAACATTTTTCTTTAACTGTGTTTGTGATGGTTGTGGGTTTATTAAATGTACATTCTCATTATGACAATGAGTGGCAAGGATAAGTATATGACGAAGAGCCTAAACCGCAGTTCAGGGTTCGTAATGCATTATAAAAAATTGATATCATCACTCGTGTTATTATTTCATGGTGGTTTTCTATTCGAGAAGCCTTCGTTTCTCATTCAAAAAAAGTCCTTCAAAAAAACTTTCCAACTCATGAAAATCGTAGCAAAATTGTGTTATCCTAGACAATAGGATTCAAATGATTCATTCATAAAATTAACAACTTATTACCAAATGTTTCAACGGAAGCTTTGGCTGTCATGTCAGACTGGCAACTTGATTTCCTTTACTTTGGACATTATTAATTTAGTAATATTTTGACAATTGATTTTGACAGCCTACAAAATGTCATCATGACATTTGGCCATGTCTTCATTGTCAAACTTTTTTTTAAATTAGTTTCGTAAAAAATTAAAATATCAGTTCATTCATATATAAATACATTTTAAATTATATTAAAATGCCTTGATTATCTTATGTTTTTTTTTAAAAATGTTTATTAATATTATATGTTATATTTAACTAATTGTTAAACTTGTATTGTGAATAATTCTTTTTTTAAGAATTTTTTTTTTAATAATTTGAATTTTTTTTTGCAGTACATTTCTTCTACGTGGTGGCGTCAAAACTTTTCGTGCTCAAGATAATTTACGGCATAATTTTCTACGTCCTCCTGACGAAAGGCTGGCATTTCGTCGTCTGGTTCATACACTATCTCAAGGAGAAGAAACACCACGAAGAATATATTGAGCATGACCATGAATCGTTATATTTCGACCATGGACACCATGACCATCATTATGAGCATGACCACGAACCTTATCATGGTCATTATGGCAATTACGGGAACGATGAGTACTATCAAAAGAAACGCATTTATGACTCAGATGGATCATATTCTATAAAAGGTGCATGACATGGTCGTATTAGATAATATTATTGTTCCTTTATTTAAGTATATTTTAAGATGAAGTCATTAAATCTATTTATTTAGAATTTCATGTTTTTACTTTTCTATTACAAAAAAATGGACATATTAATTAAATTGAAAATTATAACATATTAGAAGACGTATTAACTAACACCTCACCTGAATGCTAATGAAATAGGACATCAACTGTATAAACATAAAGAGGCAACGCTTTGCAAAAGTATAATGTCAGGCGTTATGTCTTTTATTTTTCAACGCGAACGAAGTCGCGGGCACCAGCTAGTAATTTAATTTAGGTACTTACTATATAATTGTTTAATACCTATTTTTACCTTTGACATCAATAATAGAGTATCAGTACCCTTTGCAACGCGTTGCAAAAGTATAATGTCAGGCGTTATGTCTTTTATTTTTCAACACGAACGAAGTCGCGGGCACCAGCTAGTAATTTAATTTAGGTACTTACTATATAATTGTTTAATACCTATTTTTACCTTTGACGTCAATAATAGAGGATCAGTACCCTTAACATGAGTTTACAATGATTGCACTCGCTAGCGAGAGTGTAATCATTGTCAAGTTGTCAGTTGTCAATGTCAAATTGACAGATTTCCATATAAATGTTTTACATTCTCACTAGCGAGTGCGGATACTCGCACTCGCTAGCGATAGTGTAAAATGTTTATACGGAAAATGGTCAATTGTCAATGTCAAATTGACAGATTTCCATATAAATGTTTTACATTCTCAGTGGCGAGTGCGGTCATTATAAACTCATGGTAAAGGTACTGATTGTCATCGCAGTGGCTGTTTGTCGCTAAAGTATATTGTAAAAAGTAATAGTGAACAAGGGAACATAATCTGGCGGACACATAACACTAATAAAACGCGACGCGAACGACGTCGAACGAACACATTGTGTTTTTATTGTGAAGCGTGATTCTGAACTATATTCTCTACAAGAAACTAAACTATCTATAGGCGATACCTATTGCAATTAAATTATGATTAACATTGTTAGGCAACATAAGAGAAAAATGTAAAGATTTGGAGTATGTCACAGAACAAGATTATCTTCTATATTTTCCTTAAATAGTATTAATTGAAGACGCTTCTCGTGTATGTATGTCTATATATATATTCAAGTCTCTCGATTCCTAGTGTAAATATCACCGAAACGACACTTCGTTTGTCCTCGATTGAAACCTTTCCTCACTATCCATAACTCTTGTCCCGCGACTTCGTCCGCGTTGAACGATGAAAGGTACCCTATGTCCTTTCTGGTGTTCCAGACAACGTGTATGCAAAATTTCATTGTGATCGGTTCAGTAGTTTTTGCGTGAAAGAGTTACAAACATCCATACATCCAAACATACTTTCGCATTTATAATATTAGTAAATACGGATATTTATAATTTTTATTTTAATTTAAAATTAAAATTGTAATTAAATTGGTACATTGTTGGACTGGATAAATGATTAGCTTAATTTTTCTTTGATGTAATATTAATCGTATTAACGCGAATTTTACTATTGCAAAATTCTAATCGATTACACGACTAGTCGACTCGACTGGTCATGTTAACCCTATTTAAGTTTATTACCTACTACTTGCATACCTTATTTAATTTATACAGAATCTTATGATTGTGACTCTTAGGGCCACTTTCACCAACTACAAGTAAAGTGTTGATTAGTTACTTTTAGAAATAATTTTATGTTTTATTAAATTATGCACTCGGTTTACTGCATCCTTCGATAGGCGATTTTTTTTAATTATTTTCTTTTTAATGTTTGGGACTTTTACCGTACACACAAAGGTATATCATCTCCATCATTCCCGTTTACCGGTGACTTTAAATGGCAGTTAGCCTACTTGACACATGACGAAAGAGGCCCTTACAGTATTAGATTATTTTGTACTAGTATTTTTTAGTGGTGTAGTTTTAAATCCTTTATGAGAGCAGAACTAACCATCTGCGCTTTTACTTGAAATTGTAAATCAAGTAAATTTCCTTAGTCACCACTATGAATAGTTCTCATTCTGTTTACTTGGAATTCTCTCGAACTAGATCTAGGTACTTAGCCGATCCAGTTTTGTTTACCAGTTTCTCCGGAGTGTAGTAGAGACACAGCATTGTGAAGATGCAACGATATTACAAAAATAACTTGATTCAGCATTAATGTAAAATAAACTTAAAAGCATTATACAAATTAATTAATTACAGTATAACACCGAACGCACAAAATTTTGTCAAAATTTTGGAAAAAGAGCAGCTTTCAGATACGAAAACTATGCCATGTTTAAATGTTAGAGATATGCTTGAATGTCACACAAATCTAACCAGTTTAAGGCGACAGTTAACTTTCCATGGTTTATGTCTATATGTACTTATATGTTTATAAACTTGTCTAGTCCACTATCTACGTTGTCAAAGAAATGTGCTATTGTATTGGGTACTCTGTTATTTTTCTCCCTTACTGCATTAACATAAAAAGTGTCGTAAAACAAAAACATCAAACGAGATTACTTGATACATAAACTCAAATAAAACCAAACGAAATACTCACAATAAATAACATTTTATTATAACAACTCAATCGTTTCAGAGATTCACTCAAACATGCTTTTAAAGCTTCAGAATCAGTCTTTTTAACACACGCACGGTCCAAACACATATTATTCTTCTCCTTCCACTAACGCATAATCTAGATTGTTTCCCTCCACTCCTTTCTCTACTTCATTATCCTTTGCAGTTTTTGTCGTGGTCTTCAAATCCTTCTTCCTTATTTTACCGGCATGCGTTGTCATTTCCAATTCCAACTGTTCGATCGGTTTTGATGACTGTGTAGTAGCGATTTCAGATTTGATTGTTGTAGCCGTAGTTGTGTCAACTTTCTCTGGTTTCAACGTCTTTATTTCGGATACACTCACTTCAATGGGAACTTCTCTTTCGGGTGGCGGTGGTGGTAGCTCATGCTTTGGCGCCGAAACGGTCAAAACTCCATTTTCTCTTAACACTGCTGTGACTTCTTCTTGTTTGCTTCCCGGAGGCAGTATGATACGTTGCACAAAGTGGTTTGACACGAAACGCACGTCGTCATCTTCCTCTTTATGCTTGCCTTCAACTACTATATGACGATTCTTCACTCTAACTCTCAGCTCCTCCGGTTTGAAGCTTTTCAGGTTCAAACTGACTGAGAATTTGTTTGAATCCGACTGTATTCTCGGCTCGTCCCAGTCTTCGCTGTCGAAGGCTTTCATCAACTGACTCCACGGCCAGAGATAGGCCAAAGTGTGGGACAGGTGATGGTCCAGGGCGGCGAAGGGCCCATCTTGTCTGCGCTTCCTAGCCTCCTCGCAGGAGACGAATGTGAGCAAAGCGATTGTTAAAATTGCGTATTTCATTGTCGCGTCAAATTGCTTCTATTTGCGTGATATAATGTGCCGGTCGGCGGGCCGTAGGCGCTTATATAGGTTTCGGTAGTGTGGGGAGAATGTTCGAGAATGTACTCCAGCATGTTTCATTGATGATAACTGCGGTGGTAACGTTCGCCAGTTGTCAACAATCGGTTTGTTTTCTAGAAAGTATGCGTTCCTTGTCGATACAAGTGTTCATTTGGTAAATATGACTCAACGCTGTGACTCATATAAATTTCACCGTTTGCTTTTATTGCTGTAACTTGATTTTTTTTTTGTTTCAGTAATAGTCAGATAATAATTTTAATTGGAAACAAAATGATTCATGAGTATGTTTACAGACATATTATATTATATTAATTTGATGTTAATATCAATACTCAATTTGCAGGTTATTAAGATAAGATAATATCATAGACAATTTAAAAACGAATTCAAATTACAAATGAAATAAATTCAAAAATATATTTATATTTAAATTTTAAAATATCAAAAATATTACAGGTTCTAAATAATAACACTATTAGTAGTCCATTCTTTGTAAAATGGATTTGTAAAATATCGTTTGCGAAGTTTAAAATTCTGTTTACATTGAAAAATGTTGTCAACACCTGTTTAGGTAGACAGAGCAAGGCTGAGGTGGTCCCCGTGCGAGTTGCACTGGCAACACTCACAACACACCGGCCAATGACCGCATGCGTGTACCGTTAGCAAAACAGTCGCGGATCGCGTTTTTAGGTCACTGTGTTTCTTGTCCGCTCAGTTCTACTATTTATTGCATTGGCCAAACAATAAAAACAGAAAAATAACTATTTTATATTTCGTTGTAATATTTTTAAATAAATTAAAATTATATTTATAAGTTAACTAGCTGGTGCCCTCGACTTTATTCGCGTTGATTCGCTATGACGAAGGTGGCGCTCAATTTTTTAATATTTTTATATTAACATATTATCTTCAGAATCTTAATATTTTTTCTGAAAAATAAAAGTAGATATCCTATATATTAAAATTCAGTAAATAAACTATTTTTGTGCTAAGCTTCATCCAAATCCGTTCAGCCGTTTTAGCGTGAAAGAGTATCAAACATCCTTCCAACCGTCCACACATACAAATATCACACAAGCAGGATTTTTAGTATACTTAGTAAAAATTTTATTGTTAGAGCTTAGAGCAATACTTTTGTAAATTAATGTAGTTTATAAATAACACATACAATACTAATCAGTCTATACTTATAAAATCGTCTGTCCTTTTTTGTATATTACGGTCGTCAGACAGATCCACTTGAGGGTAAGTGGCTACTGTTGCTTATTAACACAAATGCACAACAACAAATGCATGTACGTGATATTATTTCACGGTAGTCTTCTTTAAGGGAGTGGTTACTGCCGCCAGACGGGTTAGCCTAATGACTGTGTAACTCAATGTGTCCTATCACTCTAAAACTCATAAAAACTGCTATAATCAGTTATAGTGTATTGTTTTAATTATGCTGTGTAGTTCACAATATAAAATTTCCAAGTTCCATAATAAATTTTTAATAGAATTTATTATTGCATTGTTTTGAAAATGAATATTATATTATTGCATAAATAAAACTAATATGCTCTAATATTTCAACACTACATATAAGCTTCATGTAATATGTTCTACAATGATTTCACGCCGCGACGATGTGAAGTCAGTTAATCAGTCAGTTTAACAATACATTATCAATTTTCGGACAGAGATATAAGGTGTATTATCGCTTGCAATGTTACTTAACGAATTTTCTAGTCACACGCATGTGTGTGTACGCATGTGTGTGTACACACGTGTGTTGGAGGTCTCGCATAGAAACATACGCAACAAGAGTGAATGTATACAGTCAAACGCCTACATCAAAACGAACGATTTAGTTTAATCTGAAACTCAAGAACAGGTTCGGTTTGTGTATTCATTTAGAGAACAAGGATTCAAAACAATCTGCACACATTGCCTTTTAGTATAACATTAGCATGGCTAATTATCTAGATCTGTAGTCAAACTTTCATATCGCCAAGCTATTGTGTGTCTCAAATCGATAAAATTAAATATACCATCCATATTTCAAAAAAATACTCTCTACAAGGAAAAAGTTACGGTCGTAGAAAGAGGGAAATGAATTAATGATATCGACAATTTTTTTAAATTAGAAAAAGACTTCTTCATTCCTTTGACGAGTGTCATTTTTAAAATAAGTATTCATTGCTTTGATGGTCCATTTAAATTAATAAAATCATGTATGTTTTTGTCTATAGAAAACATCTAAAATGTCACGTTATTTATTAAGATTTTTTAACACAACTTGCATCTTTAAAGATTAAATTACGCTGGGTTTCCACTATGATTTTCCAATAAGACTGGTCAGAAGCAGCTTGGATCCACCGTCGCCCCGTGGCCATTATCAGGTCATGCCTTGCCGGGCCATGGTCTCCACTCGAGAACCTTCCAGCCCCAGCGGGCCAAGGCTCTCTTTCCAGTCCAGCGGCCCATGGCTCTCCTTCCAATCCAGCAGCCCAAGGCTCTCCTTACAGTCCAGCGGCCCAAGGCTCTCCTGCCAGTCAAGCGGCCCAAGGCTCTCTTTCCTGTCCAGCGGCCCATGGCTCTCCTTCCAGTCCAGCGGCCCATGGCTCTCCTTTCAATCCAGCGGCCCATGGCTCTCCTTCCAGTCTAGCAGCCCAAGGCTCTCCTGCCAGTCAAGCGGCCCAAGGCTCTCCTTACAGTCCAGCGGCCCAAGGCTCTCCTTCCAACCCCAGCAGCCCAAGGGACACACAGGTCCCGCCCACTGCCAACCTTCGTACGTCTACGGATCTCTTCATTTTTGATTCGATCTCGCAATGTAACCCTGAGCGCAGCCCTCTCCATAGCTCGTTGAGGGACGTTGAGCTTTCTTGCGAGGCCCATAGTAAGAGACCAAGTTTCAACGGCATATGTCATCACTGTCAAATTAATTATAAGTCTTTAATTTTAAATCTATATACCTACCTAAATAAAAATCGGTCGTTTAATGTTTAAGCGCAAAACTCGAGAACAGTCCGAGAAAGGTTCTAATGAAGTGAAAATTGGAACAATTTGACAAGCCGGGGCGGTTCGCTAGTATTTAATAAAACACATTTAAAAAAACTTGATTTAGCAGTCAGTGCCTGAGTGATTAAATACCGTTTGTGGTGTTCTTAGACGACGGTAACCATTTACCATCAAGTGGATCGTAGCCAGCTTGTCATTGTTTCTTATATGTAGGTAAATAATAAAAATATACCTAATAAAGTCAATCATTAGTGAGATTATTACAATTATTAAAAATAAAAATCCATTGCAAAATTTTAAATTAATTTAAACATCGAATGAATTAATGCTCATATATTTTGTGAGCAGGTGTTTTAATTTTTTAAAGCGGACGCAGTCGCGCGCACCAGCCAGTCTCTTATACATTGAACCGTTCAAGAAATTCGTATGAGAGTACAACAGACTGTATCCAAGTTGGCATTATTGCACTTTCTAACAAGGGAGGTGCAGACAAAAGCGTATGAAAGTTGGTTATATTGTTATGTAGGGTAAACAGTTTAGTCGCTATAAAAGGTACTTATTCACTTTCGAAACGAAATTACGTGTCTACTTCGAATAGATGTATTGTGTCTTCAGTTTGAGTGACAGGGTCATTGATCCTAATTTCTTGCTCATAAATAGCGACGACGCAAACTAAATAAATAAATAAAAAAAATATTTTTTGTCGCATATGACTGAATTGTGAATTCTTGTGAATTTACTATTAGTTCGGAACGCAGATTCTATTACTGGAGAGAAATCCCATCAATCCCACCCAACTATACTAGTGGCCTGCCCCCGTTTTAATATTAAAAAAAAAAGAAAAAAATAGCGAGTTTGTTTGTTTGTAACGCTTTCACGCTTTAACTACTCAACCGATAATCATAAAATTCTGCATGTAGGTAATACATAAAAATACATATTGGTGTACATTTCATTCATTGGAGGGATCATCTAAAAATTAAATTTAAAAAATTGTGCACCTGACAAAAATATATGAGCAATAAAGATTTAATAAATATTTTAACATCTGTACTAATATTATAAACGCGAAAGTATGTTTGGATGTATGGATGTTTGTAACTCTTTCACGCAAAAACTACTGAACCGATCATCATGAAATTTTGCATACACGTTGTCTGAGACACTAGAAAGGACATAGGGTACTTTTCATCGTTTAACGCGGACGAAGCCGCGGGCACCACCTAGTATTATAAATGCGAAGTATGTTTGGATGTATGGATGTTTGTAACTCTTTCACGCAAAAACTACTGAACCGATCACTATGAAATTTTGCATACACGTTGTCTGAGACACTAGAAAGGACATAGGGTACATTTCATCGTTCAACGCGGACGAAGTCGCGGGCATCAGCTAGTCTAAAATATATAGGGGAGCGGATGAAGTCGCGGGCAGCAAGTTTGCCATACATTTACTAGCGTAAGTAGGCACTGAAGCCTATTCTATCTATGTCATGCTATAGGAAATTTTGCCCCTTAACTGATCCACAATGACTCAACCGAGACTCAACAAGAAAGCACAATAAAAACCTATCATGACACTAATTACATACGATTACAAATAATGACATATTATATATTATATATAAAAACAACCTGTCATTATAATATACAATATATTATAACGACAGGTTGTTTTTTAGATTTCATAGTCAGGATAGAGCCATTTTTTTCTATAATGATACGGTCAGAGAATGGATAGTGTATGTTTTGGTGAGTTGGTAAGGGATGGTAGATTTTTTTTCCTATAGATTTTTTTATGTATATTTTATCCCGTATATCCTATGCCATTTCCTGTGTTAACAGTCTAAGGAATTAGCCAACCAGCAAGTAAAACTGTCGAAATATACATGAAGAAGTAGTTTTTCGTATTTTAGTTTAGACATAATATAGAATATTTTACTTTGTCTTAGTAATTATCTAATTTTTTCATAAAAATTGTTTTAAATGTTAAAAAAAAAGGAAACATGTAACATAATAATTAAGCTTATTTTTTAAAAAATGTAACAGTAAATCTATTTTAGCTACACATAAGCTTTCGGTTCAAGCTTTTAAGGTGTCGGTTTACCGAAGTTGTTTTGAGGTCATCGTCAGTTGTGGTTTCTGAGGCAGCGCCAACAAATCTAGATTATTGATGTCAAACATATTAACACATATTTTTTTCTGACTATGCAATTTAACAAACAACCTGTCATTATATTAAATAAGCGACTTGCCCCCGGCTTCGCACGGACGCAATTTTTTTTACAAGCTTTATACACAATTTTTCCCCGTTTATCGCTCTATATCTGTATCTATATCTATACTTCTATACTAGTCTATATATCTATATCTATATCTATACTTCTATACTAGTCTATATATCTATATCTATATCTATATCTATATCTATATCTATATCTATATCTATATCTATATCTATATCTATATCTATATCTATATCTATATCTATATCTATATCTATATCTATATCTATATCTATATCTATATCTATATCTATATCTATATCTATATCTATATCTACATCTACATCTACATCTACATCTACATCTACATCTACATCTACATCTACATCTACATCTACATCTACATCTACATCTACATCTACATCTACATCTACATCTACATCTACATCTACATCTACATCTACATCTACATCTACATCTACATCTACATCTACATCTACATCTACATCTACATCTACATCTACATCTACATCTACATCTACATCTACATCTACATCTACATCTACATCTACATCTACATCTACATCTACATCTACATCTACATCTACATCTACATCTACATCTACATCTACATCTACATCTACATCTACATCTACATCTACATCTACATCTACATCTACATCTACATCTACATCTACATCTACATCTACATCTACATCTACATCTACATCTACATCTACATCTACATCTACATCTACATCTACATCTACATCTACATCTACATCTACATCTACATCTACATCTACATCTACATCTACATCTACATCTACATCTACATCTACATCTACATCTACATCTACATCTACATCTACATCTACATCTACATCTACATCTACATCTACATCTATATATATATCTATATCTATATCTATATCTATATCTATATCTATATCTATATCTATATCTATATACTAATGTCTTACTTACTTACTAATATTATAAATGCGAAAGTATGTTTGGATGTATTGATGTTTGTAACTCTTTCACGCAAAAACTATTGAACCGATCACCATGAAATTTTGCATACACGTTGTCTGGGACACCAGAATGGACATAGGGTACCTTTCATCCAGAAAAACGGACTATTCCCGAGGGATAAATAACAAATAAAAAAACTAACGCCTGGCCAAAGTGTAATAGCAACACGAGGTCAAGCGTTATATTGGTTTTTTTTTTTTTTAATTTTCAACGCGGACGAAGTCGCGAGCACCAGCTAGTAATTTCCTACACACAAATGGACGAAGAAAAAGTAACATAGAAAATTAACCGCAAATAGATGATTTTAGAAGTAATTGTAGCGATGAATATTCAATCAGCGCCAAGGTCAAAAATCCGAGCAGTATCAATTTATCCGTCCCAAATGTCGTGTAAAGGTCACTCCGATTCCCCTCGATCTAACAATGTTAATACACGAGTCGTGAAATACTCTGGAGGCGACTGGAGTATCGTAGTCCAGTTATAATGTACATATAATTATGTACGATATATTATTTATTCCGTACTAATATTATAAATACGAAAGTATGTTTGGATGTATGGATGTTTGTAACTCTTTCACGCAAAAACTTCAGAACCGATCACTATGAAATTTTGCATACACATTGTCTGTGACACCAGAAAGGACATAGGGTACCTTTCATCGTTCAACGCGGACGAAGTCGCGGGCACCAGCTAGTATTATAAATGCGAAAGTATGTTTGGATGTGTGGATGTTTGTAACTCTTTCACGCAAAAACTTCAGAACCGATCACTATGAATTTTTGCATACACGTTGTCTGTGACACCAGAAAGGACATAGGGTACCTTTCATCGTTCAACGCGGACGAAGTCGCGGGCACCAACTAGTATTATAAATGCGAAAGTATGTTTGGATGTGTGGATGTTTGTAACTCTTTCACGCAAAAACTACTGAACCGATCACTATGAATTTTTGCATACACGTTGTCTGGGACACCAGAAAGGACATATACCTTTTATCGTTCAACGCGGACGAAGTCGCGGGCACCAGCTAGTAATGTACATATAATTATGTATGATATATATTTTCGTTATTATATATATCGAATATCGAATATAGGTCATAAGTTTTTCTTTCTTTGGTACATAGAGTGATGCAATTGAAGATTCAAACTTAAAGTTACTTCAAGTGCAAAGTTACTTGATGAAGTCACGAAGAATGTTTCAGTAATGAATGTTGGTGCCTCGGGACGTCTCGCTGCTTCACGGATTGTGCGCTGTAATAATAAATTACATTAAAAATTGCAATTTAAACGAAAATATCTACGTCTTGAAATAAAAATAAAATCAGTAATCTATTATATACTAATATTATAAAGAGGTAAAGTCCACCAGTCGTTATAGAATTGAATATCAGCATTAACATAGGCTATATATATTATGCCGTAAATACAAAAGTATTTTTAGTGGTAATTGAATTTGCAAGGTAAGTCAACGTAAAAATAGTTCGTTCTCCTTCGAACGGTGAGAGGTATGATTGATTTCTATAGAAAAGTTGTAGAGCTTGAAAGCTTGTACAAAAAAAGTCAACGAAAGCATATGTTCAACTTTTATATTTGACCCACAAATACAAATATTTATAAAGAGATAAAGTTTGTATAAAAAATGACTAAGTATAAAAGAAACGGCTTTATATTCCACGCGAACGAAGCCGCGGGCACCAGATATCTTCTGAAAATAAATATCCAACGCCTGGAAAACGTATAACAGCAAAAATACAACATTGCACTGGAAAGAGCCATTTTTGTAAACACATTAAAGGATTATTTTTATCAAAATAATTTTGAAATAGCTTTGGTATAATTTTTTCTTCCGGTCATTAGGTAATAGTGTGTCTTTATTGATGCCGATGTATGACATAAATTTGCGTGTTGCTTATCCATCCATAACTAAATGTCGCCGCAAATGGCCGTTTAATAGCAGGAAAGTTGGCAAAACGGCATCATTGTTGCACAATTGGCTAACTGACCAGTCAATCTTATGTACTGCAGACATAGATATAGAAATCGGGTTTTTTTTTAAAGAGTCATGTCATTTAGGCTACTCAATTAAACTCTTCAGAATGAATGTGAAACATAGGTACTGTTTTTTCTTAAGGTAAGAAAGATGGCGCCCATTATGGCTATCTAAACCTTGGGAACAGTCAAAAGACTGCGAGTACTCATACCAAGCCATTCTAAAAATTCTTAAACCACAATGTTTTTCTCCTAACTCTGTTGCGTTTTGATTTTTGATTCTCTGACGGGTATCCGTGTTTCGGATCATCTTTTATTAATTCACATAAATCATAAGCATAGCCTTGTCCTTTGCTCGCTGAGAGACTTATTAATTAACTAGCTGGAGCCCGCGACTTCGTCCGCGTTGAACGATGAAAGGTACCCTATGTCCTTTCTGGTGTCCCAGATAATGTGTATGCAAAATTTCATGGTGATCTGTTCAGTAGTTTTTGCGTGAAATAGTCACAAACATCCATACATCCCAATATACTTTCGCATTTATAATATTAAGTACGGATAATGCGACATAGGTTTGTTTGTTACACTTTCACGCCTTAACTAATTAACCGATTTTTTTTTAAATATCAATAAATATTAAATAAAAGTTTAAACACACAAGAATAAGAGGCTAATCACAAAAGCTTGTGTCTGATAAGTAGGTACGTAGCAGCCTCTGCGAGCCTTGACAATCAGTGAGGCTGCACTTTGTAGCTGATTTAATAAGGTCTGTCCATCTTGTGACTGATCAACCACAAGAGAGCTAATTAATCTACTCCTTGTATCACTTATCGTTCCAAATACAGCTCTCTTTGCGGATAATAATTTATATACAAACATCTTTACCCATCCACACATCCATACATCCAAACATACTTTCGCATTTATAATATTAGTACGGGTTATTAATTTAGACATAAGTATACGACTATAAATTATTTTTATTTTATTGTAAAAATGCCTACTCTCAACGCTGTATACTCGTTGTGTCTGCATTACTGCGCCGATGATTGTTGGAGGGTCGCGTAATAGCGGGACACTTCGTCAGCTCGCGGTCGGGCTCGATATAAAAAAAAACAGGCATAAAAAATAACGCCCCCTTTGACATTCAGACGACAAACGGAAGGCGGACAATAATTCTGTTACAGACAGTGCCACAAATTGTTTCAGGTTGTAAAAGAAAGGTCTCGAGGCAACCGACAAAACTGACGACACTATAACATTTCTGGCTTGGATTCACACGAAAATGCTCTCATTTAGGAATAGCACTGGCAACATTATTGCTGGCTAGCGATTACATTGGTTATGTTTTTGTTATTATTTTTTTAAACAATGAGCACTTTGGCAGTTCTATGTGAGTGGTAGGTATGTGATAAACTCTTGTGTATATGTGTATCTATATATAATATGTATTATGTAATATGTGACTTAGGTGAATGTATTATTCCCATTGTATAATTGGCTGTTGGTTATGTTTATGTTTTTGTCTGTAAATTTTTATGTTGAGAGATGTGGATTTTTTTAGATAAATAAATAAATAAATATAAGGTTTATAAAATTTTCTTCTATAACATTAAGGACATATATTTAGACTTCTACAATGTATATAATGCAAATTTATGGTCTCATATTTAATTTACTTCACGCAGAACGCACATTTAATATTAATTCAAAGTGGCCAGTGCGATAAAATCAAAAAAATATATTAAACACCTATTATTATAGATTTAAATAGATGTTGGTGTATGTTGTTTTGGTTAAAATAGGATACAGTGTTAACTCAACTAAAAATCATTTTAAATGAAAGCTCATTTAACTATAGATATAAAACCAATAAATATTAAGCAGTTATTTATTAAGTTTAAATTAACAATTAAAAAAAATTAATGTTAATGTGATTATTTATTTAATTTTATCCAGTTTCAAGTATTTAATATTATGAAATAAAATAATTCAAATATATTGAATAACCTACTGAAAAAATAATATTACAAACTGGACTTGCACTCAAATGGAAGTTAAGTTTACTCGTATACGATGCACGAGCAAAACATTTCCGTTTCCGGCGGAAGTGCTCAGAAGCCACCTCAATATCCGGCCAGACGATGCAACGTTTCCGGTCGCCACTTATGATGACCACCCGTTAAGGCTACATTTATAATTCTTTAATAATAAAAATAATAAAAGTCTATGGTTACATTTTGCTTAGTCTATGGCTCAGACATGGCGAAAGTGAAATTCGCCAATCGAAGGATGCACTATTTAATAATTTAATAAAATATAAAATTATTTCTAAAAGTAACTAATCAATTTGACGACACGTTTGGTCTATTGGCTAGTAACCCTAGCTGTTAAACAAACGGTCGCTGGTTCGAATCCCGCTAGGGGCGAATGTTTATGTGTTGACATTTTACCTTTGCACCTGAGTCATGGATGTTTTTGTATTTATAATATGTATGTATTTACAAAAAAAAGTAATCTATGTAGTATATCAACTGTCTGGTATTTATAATACAAGCATTAGTTGCTTATTGTGGAACTAGATGGTGCTTGTTAATAATCTTATGATATATGTTTGAAAAGGTTTTGAAATTATTGAAATTGCATGACATTTTATTTTTAAAGCGTGACATTTTATTTATATCTATACATTTAAAAAAATGAAATCGCTCTCAGTCTCCGCCTGTTTCTAAGCTAATTTCTTCTAAACCACACAAAGGATTTTGATACGGTTTTCACTAAAGAGAAAACGATAAATAGCTGAAAAAAATGCATCCGTATTTATTCGAGGACTGGTCGCCAGTAAACGATAATTTTGGGAATATATCTGCACGACATGATCAAAGCTGAATTTATGCAAAGGGATCATTGAATCAAATTTCACATCCAGTCATTTTCACTGATACTCTATGTAGTCCATGTAACCGTTCATTACAATTGTGTTCAACCGGCGTATAGGGTGTAGGTTACATAAGTTCGATTAATGTAGCCACTAAAAAAGCGTTAAATATATTTTGTACAAGTTAATATTTTTTATAGGAATTCATTTTAAGGTGGGAATTCATATTTAGACCACAGCAGTTGATGTTAGATAAGAGACAAAAATAATTTTCGTCTTATTCAATAATTAAATCTGATAAGACGAAAGTAGGTAAAATGTACACTTTATGTTTAATAGTTACCAACGACAGGGGGCACTGCAAACAATATGGAGTTACTCATGCATCGAACTTTACATCTGTGTCGATTGCTAACTTTGACTTGTATTCTGGAAATGTGTTTATTTGTAAACGAGCTTCCTATAGCAACGGATAGGTACATATAAGAGCTTTTACCGTATACGGTAAAAGCCGTGTACATTATGTGAATCTATATATTAGATCATTTACTAGAATATATAAAGTCACCAATGGATATTCCTTTTAAAGGAAAGATGAAGTATTTGTTAATATGTAAATGTTTCTTATAGTGTACATGAATATTTCAATAAAATTATATATGCAATGTATGATAATAATTTAATAATATATAATTGCATATTAAATTATATAGTACGTCGGAAATGGGCAATTTTTTTTATTTAGGTACTTAAGAAACGGGTTGTTATATCACTGTAAAGGGGTGATACTGCTGAAATAATAAAACGCTGTTAAATAAAAGCGACCCGCTTTTTTCGTGGCCCGACATTAGGTAAACCAACAATCTAATAGTATCTCCGCTTTACGGCATTGGGCTGTGAAATCATTTGCATGATTTAACTTTTCATCTGATCACAATTGGAAAGCATTACAGGGAAACTAGTGATACGCATAACCTAGAAATTCCTGCCTTGATGAGTACAAATACTGTTGTTAAAATTCCAAACTATTAGTATACAATTTGAGCTTATTATTTAAACTTGCGGCTATTATCTATGAATACATAGATATCCGCATTATTGACGATAACAGACTATTGACTAGGTCTGCGTGATGAATCTCAATCAAACACTAACTAGTTAGGATTTAAAAATTTTGGAAATTTAGGAAACAAACCGATCAGACTTAAGCAATAGGAGTATTAACTTTTTATATTTTTTGTAATATGTCAACATGTGCCAGCTTGGTTCGCATCCTCTAATGAACGCCCTCTGCCACTGTGTCATTTGTCCCCATTAATTGTCCAACTGTCAGACAGATTGACGTTGAAGGGGTATCACTGGCAATTTACTGAGCACTAACGTCACATCCGGCGTAGGAACAACGGGGAGCGTTAGCAATTATTGTATCTGTACCATGTACCACTAACACAACAAGTTAATGCCCTAGACTCGATGACGAATCGTAAATTATAATGACATTACTAGTCACGTGATCATATTACCCTATTCTTATCATGACGTGTCACGATATTCGTTCACGCTAATCTCCGAAACCGTTCAATGAAATTTTGTGAATGTTTAAGATGGGTTACAGCTTGACATGAAAGATATTTTTGTAAATTATATACAAAGATATAATTTACAAAAATACAAATAAAATCACCCTAAAATATCGTTGATCAGTGCCAAAGCTATGATATGATCTAGAATATCTTTGCTTATGATGTGGTAAAAATATTGCAATATAAACAGTATATTTTTTTTAAATTTTAGTGGCTTGGTACACTGTGTTCTGCATTCATAAACTCGACGGTCTTTCTGGTGTCTGTCTGTCTGTAATTCATACCTTTACATAAATTCACCGTCCACCGTTTTGGCCGCCGAGGCCGTGCCGCTGCCGGTGCCGCTACCGGTTCCTTGTCTCCCTTGAATTTGTATTGCGCCGTGTGTAAACAGCCTTAAAGTTAGCGAGTAAGGTATACAAGATTTTATTCTCCCTCTTTTTTTTACGTGAGGAAATCTGCGAATCAGATCCCCACCGATCATGGGGAGATCGGTGGGGTATGTGGGACTTCTACCCACTATAACCTCACGGTATTTCTTCGCGCCATCTATGGGCGGGGGGTTAGGGGACGTTAAGATGGGCGGCTAGGTATTACCGGGTCTTCACCACCCTCCACAAAGCGATTGCAGTATTCTGCCAGACGGTCCTTCCTTGCGAGCGGTGACCGGTGAAGCTCCAACGGACAGTTGGAGCCTCCAAACTAATGCTCCGCCACGAGCTTCGATGATCGGAGCCTGCTTGGAGCACACGCGCGTGGGTCTTCTTAGTTCCCTAGCGACAATCCGATCAGCCAAGCAAAGGCCGGTGATCCCATCGGCCCCTGCAACCGCCCGGATTGCCGAGGGTTAAGCTCCCCCACCACTATACAGTCATGACCCACCTAGGGGGGGGGGGATATTTTATTCCCCTATCCCCTTCATAACGTATCCTATCAAGGTTGTTGCAAACTTACAACCCCTATGGCGGAGCTTGTGTTAATAGGCGTCGGTAGTCGCTTCCCATCAAGTAAACCATCAGCTTGCATGGCAACGTAAGCATGTATGTTTTTATATAGTAAATAGGTATTAGAGCGCAGTCAGATGGTGGCGAAGCAATAATTTTACACTTAATGGTAAGTGGCATCTCTACTATTAATTATCAAAAATTTGCCTAGATAAATTTTCCCTTGAAACCTTTTTGTGCTGTCATTGATATTAGGTATAAATCACCGCATATAAGATATTTCGGTTCTATCAATGTTTGCTCAATGGAGCCTCTCAATCATAGGGAACAGACTAGATTCTCCTAAAACAAATGACATTTGCCTATTGTGAGGACTAACAAGGCCGATCGCCGCTTTGTATCGACCTGGCGACATTCCAAATTGATGTCGATTTATTGATACCGGCTTCCACGAGGTGGTTCAGGGTGTTAATTAAACTACGGCTTTAAAGCGGATTTTCAGGTTCCAGTGAATGTTCCAGAAAGAGTCGCTCTCAGTAAACTAAGTAACTTTGCAAAGTTTTAACAACGGTTTAACCTAACTTATAGTGGGACTTTCTTGTAGAGTAAAAACTTTCTCTTCTAATATTATCCGAAGTGAATACTTATGTCCCCTTTAAGTAGTGGGATTTCACAATCATTTGGGCAGCTAGTCTGGCGGCAGTAACCACCCCCTTATAGACACCTGCCGTGAAATAACAGTATATATGCTGTTGTGGTGTTTCGGTAAGTGAGTAAGGTATGTTTTCCTTTCTGATTCCTTATCCTTAATCCTACTATGGTCGCCAGCGCACCTGGAACCACCTGTGGCGTTGCTTGTAGTGTTATAGGCGACGGTAGCCACCCACCATCAAGTTTAGAAGAAGTAAGCGGAGAAACAGACAGAGGCTTACAGCGACTTTATTTTATAATATTTATAGATATATACTCATATATATTAGTATGAAAAAGGAGAAAAAGTTGGCTGCTCAATGTTTAATACTATGCAAACGCAAAGGTCATTCCCTAGTAAGATCAACTACCTTCAAGTAGGTATAAATACACTTCAATAACTTGATTTTGAGTTCAACAATATCTATTCAATTATGTCAAAAATTTTAATAACAGTCTTGCTTCGTACGACACGAATATAACAAAATTGACAGATATCTTTGAACTCTGCTAATATACATTTCAGTATGAATTTCGTGTTTAATCTCGTGTAATGTCAAATTAAAGGGGTATCTTTGATTAAACGCCTCGGCTCACGGTTAATTTTGATATCGCTGAGCTGCTTACGTAACCCTCTATCGTTGTGCTCAAATCCGATTGCCACAATCTGTTAATTGAATAGTCATAGAGTTACTGGAAATACTTTCACAATGAGCGCTGAAACCGGAAAGAAACTGAAAAAATAAGCCTTAATTCTAAGTGGTAAAAGCAATTATTTCGAAGTAAGGATACGCAAAACGGAACATTATACACAAACTTACTTCTTATAGACAAACAGTAGCGCCATCTGTTAAAAAACATTAGAACTCGTACGAACACTACAGGAAGCGCTTTGTATGTCTACGACATAACCTTGTATGTAGGTTTATGGATTTTAATTATAGTTTTATCGTAATAAGCTAGTTTAATGCTAGTATTCAATGTTTTATTTTTATTTATTTATAATTATAACTATTCTATTCTATGGAGATTCTAAATTGAAGTATATTTCAGCCTTCAATTTAGAATCATGTTGGTTGTATAATGTGGTATGTATGTTGGTAAACATACATACATGATATAGCATCAAATATATATCGATCCAATGATATAGCATTGCCACGACCTAAAAAAAATTATTATTAATAATAATAAGCACTGGGTCATGAGGAAAATCCTGTTTTTGTGACATTTCATGTCTTGTCTCTGTATCCTTAAATTTTTCTATAGTTATTGCACATGTGCTGCCATTTCATTGTAATTTTCTGTAAGTTGATGGTCAAATTGAAAATGTAAATTTCATGGGACGAATTTCATTAATCATTTGAAAAGTACAAATTGACAACACACGACCCCCGTCAGTCAAATCATGGATTTCTTCGTCCAAAAAATGTTATTAGATTGGGGCGCTACCCTA
Source organism: Synanthedon myopaeformis (assembly GCA_944738685.1). Taxonomy (NCBI): domain Eukaryota; kingdom Metazoa; phylum Arthropoda; class Insecta; order Lepidoptera; family Sesiidae; genus Synanthedon; species Synanthedon myopaeformis. The sequence continues at coordinate 710,717 of OX122914.1, forward strand.
CAAATAGGTATCAATCAAACCCTTGTCTCGACTTATGGTACAAATTTTGAATATTAAATTATAATATATATATATAATATAAATGAAACTTTTAAAAATAGCTACTTTTGTCCTAATACATATACATAATTTGGTTCATGACCAGGTTTTGAAGTTTCAGCCACATTCGTAACCATTTTTAATAACCAAATACGAAAACGGACAATTTATTTACAGTTTCATAACTAGCTTCGTAATTAATGTATAATTTTTATTTTTCTCTGAGTATTATTAAAAAACATTTTTTTTAAATATTCAACAAAAATTTCACTTCAATTTAAGCTTGTTTTGTAACACACACAAAAGTCTCATTATCTCTTGTGACTTGGACCAATCTAGAAAATCTTTTGAAAAACGACAAATTACTTACCAAATCGGCCCAATTATCACGGACCCAAGGGTTTTATATTGAGGTTTCACAACAGTGGCGGTTTTTTAAATTGGAATACTTTTTAAATTTAATTAGAGTATTTAAGGAGAGCGGTAATCGATTCTTGATTGAACGATTGTCAATTTTAACTGAGATTAGTGTCTGGGGTGCAATTTTTATATACATATACAAACCTTATCACTTTCTATAAGTGAAAACTGAATTAAAATCGGTCAAACCTTACCCGTTTATCACTTTCCATAAGTGAACCGAATTAAAATCGGTCTAGCCATTTTGGAGTTTTTGCACGACACGCTAATATTGAATATCCCAATTTTATTAGTGAATAAGTTTCACATATGCCTAGATGCCATACCTAGGAATTATTTTTTACAAAAAGATATTTTATTATTATATTTAAGTCATTGAAAATAAGGCAACAGGCTTTGACAGAATACATGCTGATATATATATATATTCGGATTTCGGACTAGAATAATTTTTGGGAGAAATTTTGGAATTTTATATTATAATTGTATATTCATTTAAAAATGATTTTTAAATTAATATACAGCTCTTTGGGTTTGTCGACAACCGCGATCACAACTTTGACCCGACCAAAAATGTTTATCTAAACTATTAATTCCTTCCCGCCTTTATCGGCAAGTCTCCTCGTGTCGCAAATTGGAAATGTCAATTTTCTTAGCAGCATACTGCTGGCGGGAAATTTATAATAACAATAATTAAACGGGTTATATTCTTGGAGAAACCACACTTCATTATGTAACTTGTGTGTTTAACATATAGTATATGGTTATAATTTTGCACATTTAATCTCAATAATAATTTAAGTAATATTAAAATTGTAAAAGAAGGAACCCTATGTCCAATAATGGACGTTCTACGGCTGATATGCTGACGAATATTGTAATATTACAATAATTTAAAACTTAACTAATCTTGTAATTTACAAAATGATATTAATTTGGAAAAATCACATTAATATATTTTGTATCCAATCGTTTCATTAACACATTCAATACACAGGCACATTTTTCTCGAAATACCATTTACCACCCACCATAAGATATATTCTATGACAGTCAGTGAAAGATATTTTTGAAATTTTGAAAGGTTATGTACCTCCAAACATAAAAATGTTTGGATGTAATTGGTACTATTATTTCTTAACTTCTTATTAACTTCTTTATAATATCAGTATAGACTGTAAATGTTCTGTCTTTTTGAGAATACGTCGTCATGAGAATCTGGACTTATACGAATAAGTCTGCCCATTTATTATAGTGCTGTAAACATATACTAAAACAATTTTTACAATAGTCAAACACACATATTATTTTATAAATTTCATTATACCTAATTATAGATATCCAAGGATACCGAGGAACTTAACATACTCTTATAATAATTGGATTATTTTGACGCAATACTACAGATATCTGGCTTGACTAATATGACCTAGGCCACGACTGGCACATACTGTGACAGAAATTCCGACTTTCCTTTGGGACTGTAGACAGAAAATGAATATTGATTCCAATGCTCCATTGCGTCCTATTTGAATCTTGAATAATCAAATGGGACAAATCAATAAGTAAGGGAATCCATAGAGACTGTCTTATAAGAAAATTAGCTTCTGACAATGTACTTAATTAATAATATAAAAAAGCAGTGCTAAGTTGAAGTATATTGGCTGGTTTGTTTTCTTTCAAGCTGTTACTAAGCAATCATTACTTTTTATGCCAGAAAATTCACATTTCCTGTGGGATCGATGTACAATATAGAAACGACAAAGTAACTTTAATTTTCAAGTCTAAAAAGACAAAAAACCAAGTTAATAAAATTGATAAATATTTTTTTTGAATATAGGTATTTTTTTTTTAAATCTAATAGATAAGGGTATCCTTTATCCTGTTAAGATGAAACACACAGAAATACAAACGTTCCTTGTTATTTTACAGAGGTCTTCTGTACGAGTAACGGGTTGGTTACTGCCACCAGTAAAGCTGCCCCATTTATAACCGCAAAACACAGTGTGGCCTGCCACTACTAAGTTATTAACAATATTGAATGAATAAAGCATCCTTTGCTCTTGTGTGGTATTGAATTCGAGCTATTGAGAATGTCCAATCCCGCCTGAGATATTCCATTTCGACATTAGTTCTTGGCAAACGTTTAGTGTACCTATATAGGTACTTATATAAGTACTATATAATACTTATGTAATTATATATAAGTATATAGTATACTTATATAAGTAGGTATATAAATGTTATATATATATGTTAAGTTGGATTGTGTACGCTTCAAAAACTATGGGTAGGCCGATTTTAATTCGATTATCACATATGGAAAGAGGGATAAAAAGGGAAGATTTTTATTTTTATAAATATAAAAATTGCACACCGGGCGAAGCTGGGAGCGGATCGCTAGTTATATATTATATTTTCTAGATAACGAATTACTTGCTGTGATCTGCCTCCAGTCAGTATTATATTATATTATATTATCAAATTATCAACTAGCTGGTGCTCGCGACTTCGTCCGCGTTGAAAATTTAAAAAAAATTCAATATAACACTTGACCTCGTGTTGCTATAACACTTTGATCACGAAGGACCCAAGCAGAGAAATCAATAACCGTTAACCGACTGAACTCGGGTATATTCTGTTTTTAAAGCATTTTTTATTATTATTTAGTGAAGCCATGGCTCACCAAGGCTAGTTATAATTGTATTAACTATTAATTTCAAACTAGTAGTTTCATTTAACCAAATTTTAAAATTGCATACTTTAAAAAATGTTTAAACGCTTATTTTAAAACATTTATTACAAGTTTAGTAGTGTTCAAGCAACAAAAATATATGCAGTGTTTGTGATAATAACCTTCAATTAAAGGTTTGTTTAAACATACATTTCAGGTAGTGATATAAGTTGGTGGGCTTTTACTGAATAAGTAATCACTTCAACAAGGCTCTCTGCAAACAATGTTCAAGTTTTAGTTTTACAGAGGCTTCTAAAATAGTTGAAGGAGTGTTTAACTACTTTTGACGGTCGCTCGTGTCCCTTTGCGGAATGTACACCCTCTCGAATAACTCGCCAAGTCTCTCTCTATCCAGATAATATCCGGCCATAGTACTATCTTCAGGAAACGTTTTATTAACACTTACATTTTCGACCTTATTACCAAGTAATACGGATGACATCTCTTCACTGCATCGGTTTTCGTCGACGTTTTGATTGCGGATAGTTTTACCCGAGAGTTGACTTCGGTTTTCAGCCCGAGTGTTTATCGGTACGTTCTCGCCTCGGACATTACAAGCGACTTGAAATATTGACTCGATTGCCACTTGATCCTGAATACGTCTCTGAATAGCTGTGGCTTGCATGTTAGCCACAATCTCTTTGTATTTACTCTCCAATTTCTCAAAACCTGAAATTAACTCTGTTTGGTTTTCATCAGTTACTTCGTTGATTATTTGAGCCCTCTGCCTCAAAAGGTGAAGCTGTAATGAACATTCCATTAAGTGTTTTTCCCTTTGCAAGTAAGCTAATTTGCTTTCATAAATTTTCGCACATTTAATTCTTGATTTTTCAGCTTTTTTCAATCGTTTTTCCATTTCGAGCATTTTCTTTTCTACGTTTCTTGCGGAGTCTTCGTCAGCTTTTTCATACGTGTTTATAACTTTCTTTAGTTCATTCTTTTCATCTTCCAGTTTAATACGAAGCTGGTGAATTTCAGCATCTTTTAATTTTATAACTTCGTCTTTATCACAAATAATTTTTTCTCTGCTCACTGCCATATCTTGAATATCATTCGCAGTATTTTCTTTAAGTTTTTTAATAACTTCATCGTGTTGGCGTTTCAAATCTTTCAATTGGTTTTCATAATTTTCCTTTAACTCATTTTGTATAGTTGTAAGTTTTATTATTTCCAATTTGTACTCTGATTCCATATCTTCAATTTCCATCTTCTTAGTTTCATTAAATTTATCCAATTTTTCTTGCAGCTCGCTGACAGTCTCAATTAAATTATTTCTAGATTCCTGAACCTCTTTCAGTCTCTTTTTAATCGAGCTAAAAGAACCATTACTTTCGTTATTTACGGCACTTGGTGGTGAATCGAGCTTTGAAACTTTTCTGAAGTGCTCATCGTCTTTAATATTATTTCTTGTTTCCTCTTTTAGAAGCTTTAATTCATTATGTAATAATATATTTTGCTTCTTCATGTCGCGCAGCTTGTCTATTAAGTTGCGAGCTCTAGATATATACGCTTTTTCTGTTATACTGTTTGATATTTTCATTTCTGGACACGTATAACAGAAAAAAGACTTTTCATAATAATCTTCTTTTATTTCCTTCGGAGTTAGTATTCTAGTCCGACATTTACTTGTGTCACTATTGTAACAGGTTTCAAGAGAATTCCGAGAAAAGTAGTCAGAGGAAACAAATTGTGACTTATTGTAAAGAAGATTGGTGCTTTCGATGTGAGAATTTTCATCTTCAGAGTCAATAACAATACATTCTACCTCTGAATTTGAAACTTCACTGGAATCTACAGAAAATGTGATTAACTCACCTTCCGGTGGTGGATCAATGAACGGTTTGTCTATTATACCTTTAGCTAATTGATAGCAAAGTTCAAAAACATAATGATTGCGTAAATTCTTCTCATGGCTTTTGCAGTTGGTAAGTTTTTCAATCCAAGTATTGCATATATCGATAACATCGGGCTGAACTATTTTTTCTAAATGTGGACGTATTATTTGCAAATACCTTTTATATTCAATGTCTAAGCGTTCATCTTCATTGTCTCCCATATTAGATAATTCACTAAAATTCAAATTTTTCACGAGATATTTTAAATATGCCAAATTGACAAAACTATCAAAATGCTAACATAGGCAAATCTTTTTTATTCTTCTATTATTGCCATTTTTTTATATTTGTCAATCCATAAATAGGGAGTCTGTGATAATATCTATCTATACTAATAGGTGCTAATATTTCATAGAGTTTTATATATATTATTACTTTTCGATAAATGATAAATAAATGATGAGTGATAAAATAAATGATTATTATTATTCGTTTATATGTAACCAGTAATCTTTGAAAGTTCAATATTCCTAATAATTCTTTCAGGTATGTTAACGGTCAAACCCTATTCAGGCCAAACTGTTATTCATTTGTAAGTAAGCAATTTATTGTTAATTTTTAACTGTCATGAAAAGCGACGAGACAAGCCTTATTATAAGTTTGAACATTATTAATTGTGATGTAGTTAATGGAAATTTTATTTATATATTTTTTTTTTTGCAAATACTTGAAAAAGAGTATTACTTTCAAGGACCAGTTCCCATTTTCCCCATTCCTTCTTAATCCTTATCCTTAAAATTAACTTAAGCATTTAAGCATCAGTGGCTTTGCTTTGTTATAGAATTTAGTTGAATTTTAAATATCACTGGCTGGTACCTATTTAAAAAGATGATAGATTTGAACTAGATATTTTAAAAACAGAAAACGGAATGAAAGAATTTTCATGTCAGTGGAAAATTTTTCAGTAGTTTATATAGAATATTTAGTGAAGCCAACATTAGTAGCGATTGTATATTTTTAGAAGCGATATTGGAAAGATGTTTATAAGAAGTTATATTTTTGATATGTTTTGATATGTTTTAGGTTAAATAAACAAGAATATGATGTGCACGGATTAAAAGAAAGTTTTTTTTATCTATAGCATTTGAGAAAAGATAGAATGAAAAATTACAACAATAACATCCCGTCAGCCTGTCTGTCGAGTTTAACATAAAAATAATAATAATACCCGGTCAGAGGATTGTACTTTGTAAGTTCTATGATTTGCAGAAAGAAATGAAAGCGAATTCGATTAGTGATAGCCATTAAATAAAATAAAAACTGCATAATTTGCATTATAATTGTCATATAAATGTTATAGGTTTGAATTTTATACTGGTGATAAATTTAAGAAATATAATTTGACAACACGTTTGGTCTAGTGGCTAGTAACCCTAGCTGTTAACCAAACGGTCGCGGTTCGAATTCCGCTAAGGGGCGAATATTTATTTGTTGACATTTTTCCTTTGCACTTGAGTCATGGATGTTTTCTATTTATAATATGTATGTATTTACAAAAAAAAAGTAATCTATGTATTATATCAACATCAACTGTTTGGTATCCATAATACAAGCATTAGTTGCTTACTGTGGAACTAGATGGTGCTGTGTGTGGAATATGTGAAGATATTTATTTATTTATTTATTTATTTATTTATTTATTATTTATTTATCTGTAATAATTATTAAAAATATTATTAAAATGTGGTTTTATAAAACAAGTGAAGGGGTTTCTTTCAAAATGAATGTCATAGTTGATTTGAAGACATTTAGTAGAAATTGTATTGAAACGAGTTTATAAAGTAATTTTGATGAATATGTTTATATATGAAGTTATACATAGCTATTTAAAATGGAATTATTAAATTTTTGATATGTAAATATAAGAAAGTTTTCTTATTTAATTATCCTATGGGGCCCATTTAAAAGAAACATAAGTAAAAGTCAAAAATTTCAACAATAATAAAAACATACCAATACCCTACATTGTATTGGTATATGTTTCCAATATAATAGGGTAGTGGTGCAAATTATTTTATTAATATAATAAATAAATAAAACACAACTAATTAATTCTATTTTCTTAGTCATTGGGTTTCCCACCCTTAATTTATTATCTGGAATCAAGTGAGAGGGTGTAATATTGTGGATTAATTAAATGAAAAGGGTTCGGATATCCAACGACGAATCGCCCGAATATCACGATAGGAACCTTCAAACAGATTTTAATGAAATTGAACATTTTTTTCTAGAGATAACGAATTTTATTATCTTTTATGTAAAAGTAGCAACTCATATCGATGTAAATTTAAAGCATTCATTTTAATTTAAAATGAGCATAAGAATATTGACTGAGCATAAAATAAATTATAGAGACTTTTACAATTTATATTTAAAAAATTATGATAATTACGTTCCTAGTTCCGGTCTCCTTAAAATAAGTTTTTCTCTAAGCTAAGAATATATAGTATTTTCAATGCGGACGAAGTCGCAAAGATCAATAAGTAAGTTAAAGATAATAACTTTAAAAGATCAATAAGTAAGTTAAAGATAATAACTTTAAAACATCAATAAATAAGTTGAAGATAATAACTTTAAAAGACCAATAAATAAATTAAAGATAATAACTTTAAATGATCTATAAGTAAGTTAAAGATAATAATTTTAAAAGATCAATAAATAAGTTAAAAATAATAATTTTAAAAGATCAATAAATAAGTTAAGATAATAACTTTAAAACATCAATAAATAAGTCAAAGATAATAACTTTAAAAGATCAATAAATAAGTTAAAGATAATAACTTTAAAAGATCAATAAATAAGTTAAAGATAATAACTTTAAAACATCAATAAATAAGTTAAAGATAATAACTTTAAAAGATCAATAAATAAGTTAAAGCATAGAGTAAATATACTGGTTAAGTACTATTTACTCTATGGTTAAAGATAATAACTTTAAAACATCAATAAATAAGTTAAAGATAATAACTTTAAAAGATCAATAAATAAGTTAAAGCATAGAGTAAATATACTGGTTAAGTACTATTTACTCTATGGTTAAAGATAATAACTTTAAAAGATCAATAAGTAAGTTAAAGATAACAACTTCAAAAGATCAATAAATAAGTTAAAGCATAGAGTAAATATACTGGTTAAGTACTATTTACTCTATGGTTAAAGATAATAACTTTAAAAGATCAATATCTACGAGTAAATTACAAAGAATTTCATTATAAGTTCCATTTAATACTTGTATCATTTCAGTGAATTCTTCACGCCTTATTCTGTCTTCTACATTATTTGGTAAAATGGAGTGTAAGGAGAAATAATGTTGCCATCAGCAGGGCGGTAATTTTGCGAGACGAGCAGAAAAAAGGTTGACATCAATTTGTTGGTGTGGGGATGATTGTAACATTAGGGGTGGCGAAATCTTACCACCAATATAACACTGACACTGAATTACACACATGACGAGTAGATACCTAATTCTACTTTAAGGGCCTCTTTCACCAACTACAAGTTAAGTGTTGATTAGTTACTTTTAGAAATAATTTTATGTTTTATTAAATTATGCACTCGGTTTTGTGCATCCTTCGATAGGCGATTTTTTTTTTATTATTTTCTTTTTAATGTTTGAGACTTTTACAGTACAAACAAAGGTATATCAGCTCCTTCATTCCCGGTTACCGGTGACTTTAAATGGCGGTTAGCCTACTTGACACATGGCGAAAGAGGCCATTATTATAATAATTTTAATAAACTTGTATAATTTTTTTTTATAATTTTGATAAAAAAACTTTTCCCAATATAATATATTTCCATACATGGTTTTAAATTACATTTTAAAAAAAAAACCGTAATAAAGCTACAAATATATAATGGCTTAAAAACTTTTTTTTATTAATACTTTACAACAAATATAAGTAAAATTGCCTTAAAAATTTTCTGTTTATCGATTTAATAACATTTAAAGTAAATCGTTCATATATACATGCTTATATAAATGAATAAGCATATAGTTAGATATTTCAATATATTTATCTAATGTATAAAATCATTTAATTTTAATAGTCTGTTTAATATTTTAAAAGAAAAAAAAAATTATTCTCATTATAGATAAGTAGGGACTGTACTCGTACCTACTTATACTCGTACATCAAGTCTTTGTATTTCGAATCAGTATAACACGTACATAAACAAGTTAAACTTCCTGGAGGTCTATAACAAAGTTTCTCCTTTCATTCCGTCAGCTTTAACTCACGCGAATGAGGACTTTAATTCTACTTTGGAATATAAAAGTTTGTGGCAACATGCCGCAGGATTAACCCTCGGGCAAGCAACGCCCCGTCTTACTAATATTATAAAAGCGAAAGTATGTTTGGATGTTTGTGACTCTTTCACGCAAAAACTACTGAACCGATCACCGTGATATTTTGCATACACGTTGTCTGGAATACCAGAAAGGACATAGGGTACCTTTTATCGTTCAACACGGACGAAATCGCGGGCACCAGCTAGTATTATAAATGCGAAAGTATGTTTACATGTATGGATGTTTGTAACTCTTAGAATGACATGTTTGAAAGGACATAGGGTACCTTTCATCCGGAAAAAAAGGAATATTCCCGAGGGATGAATAAAAAATAAAAAACTAACGCCTGACCAAAGTGTTATAGCAACACGAGGTCAAGCGTTATATTGCTTTTTTTTAAAATTTTCAACGCGGACGAAGTAGCGAACACCAGCTAGTATTCCATACAACACAAATAAGTATTAGGTTGCTTGTACGCCTTTGTTTTACATTTAAAAATAAGCCATTCATTTTACGATACCGTCAGAAGGGCTTTATTAAAAGCTTTTCCGTATAACCCTAATTCCACGAACGTTCGTGGTACAGTCGAAAGCGGAAAATGCTCACACCAAACCACTTGTTTTTGGTAGTTTGAAAATTAAAAAAAATATAGTTTATGGTTTTGGTATGTGATACGACTAGATTGACATAGAGACATTTTTTATTTTTTATTTAATTTAAGCTAATTTTATTTCATTATAGTATACACAGAGTAAAGAAATATTGTTGCACAGAAAACGTTCCGTAAGATAAATAATGTTATTATTTTATGATAAACTTCCTGGGATAATTATTAGAGACCTACTTGTAAAAAAAAAGCGATTTCAAGAACAGACTTTGTTCGAAAGGTTGTTAAAGAATCGCTGATTATGATGAAGTCATACCATGTTTAGTTTATATTACTGTGATTCAGGTAATAATAGTTTTAAAATAATTATAAGGAATATATTTTAATTTGAAAATTACAAAAATAATGGTATATGGTATATACATACACTTTTGCATTTTAAAAGGAACTGTATACATAGGAAAAATCCATTTCCTTACGAATTTCAATAGCAAAACAACAAATTAAAACTTATTGCTATGTATTTCTTTGCAGGCGCATATGTAATAAATTATTATCGCTAGAGAAACATATAGTACTAGCTCAACACTACATCCATACATCCAAATATACTTTCGCATTTATAATAATTGTAAGTATAGACTAGTATAGATTAGCTAGTTATATTTTTCATATAAAATTAAATATAGGAAACTTGATGAGGAAAGGCAACAGAAAATCAAGATATTACTTCAATATTTGGGTCCTAGCATTTTTTTTTCTATCTATAATTTGCTACATTTTTAAAGGTGTGCTTTCTTTCTGAAAAAGAATCAATTAACTCAACAAAATCCGTCTTAAAGGCAGTTTTATTTTCATTGGCTTGGATCGCAGAGCCTGATAGACGTTCCTAACTATCAGTTAACAGCAAATAGGTTTTAATTATTTTCAGCAAATAGGTTTTAATATCATAGGTAATATGCAGTATATTCTTAAAGCAATACTAACATTGATTATTCATTTTGGTTACTAACTCTGTTACTCGTAACAGTTCCTGACAATGAATCAAATCCTTTTGAATATTTTTGAGATTGATCGGCTCCATTTTTTTTTGTATTATCTCTTCTCAGTCGATGTATTTGAAAACGCGAGGCCACTGAAGATGAAATTTTCATATAGACTCATTGAGCACTCTACCATTGTTTCAACAAACAAACTCCTCAACTTTAGTAAAATATAGAACTTAATATAGGTATTATAATATTTTTTTACTACTATTCTATGTAATAGAAGCAAGCATTTTTTTCGCTATTGTATATTTTATATTTTATCTCTATGTAATGGAAATACAAAAATGCAAAGAATTCTAATAAGTTCTTACATCAAGATTGCATAAAAATAAACTCCCTTTTTGCTCAAGATTCTTCTATCAAGAATCCACATTTTCTTCATATAAATTACACAATGATTTATAGGTTAAATGAAACGACAACACCCTTGCTTGCTTGCTTCATTTGCTTTTACCTGATTGTGGGATGAAAAGGAACTCCACATTAATTATTTACATATATACACACATTTATTATATACATTTATACATTTGATGAAACGCACGAATGGGCGTTTTTACATTACGCACGATGGGCGTTTGTGTTGTTGAGTGGCGAGAAAGCGCGTGCTTTCTGTAGCAGAGTTGAAGGCCGACTGTCTCTCGTTTCCGTGCTTCTTCATTTGAAATAATGACACGGAAACTAAAACGTAAGTTCCAAATAGGTAACTTAAAGGAGGTCGCCACATCAGCCCCCCCGGAGACCGTAGGTCGTAACGAAGAGTAGACTGGAAGGAGTGGACAGCACTTGGTGGCACGTTGCTGGGTGATGGCACTAGCAGTGTCCATTATCTGGATCGATGAACCGGCTGCTGGAACGTATCCATGTGCGCTAGCCTGGATAACACTAGGAGCGCGCGGTCGCGTCGACTTTCTCAGGCCAGCTAGCTTCTGTCCGAAATCTTCGATGATGTCGTAGTTCGTTTTCGTTTGACGACGTAGTCTTCGACGTAAAATGCAATTTCGTAGAAAAATTTTTCGTTTGTTTCGAATGTCACTTTGTCAACAACATGGTAACTATGGAAAACTGTCCAAATTTTTCTTAAAATGTTCATTTATAGTCGCGGGTCACCAATTTAATGTGGGATGAAAATGACTTCACATTAAATATTTACATATATACACACATTTATTATATACATTTATACATTTGATGAAACGCACGAATGGACGTTTTTACATTACGCACGATGGGCGTTTGTGGTGATGAGTGGCGAGAAAGCGCGTGCTTTCTGTAGCAGAGTTGAAGGCCGACTGTCTCTCGTTTCCGTGCTTCTTCATTTGAAATAATGACACGGAAACTAAAACGTAAGTTCCAAATAGGTAACTTAAAGGAGGTCGCCACATGATAAATTTATTATTTACTGGCTGGTGCCCGCGACTTCGTCCGCGTTGAACGATAAAAGGCGCCCTATGTCCATTGTGGTGTCCCAGACAACGTGTATGCAAAATTTCATGGTGATCGGTTCAGTAGTTTTTGCGTGAAAGAGTTACAAACATCCATACATCCAAACATACTTTCGCATTTATAATACTCTTACTTATTGGTATAGATTATGAAAACTATGTGACGGACATGCATACGGCCTTTTGGATAGGCCTCCAAGTAACATTACTTGGAGACTTAGATCCAAGTAACATTACTTGACTTGGAGACTTGGAGGTTTTTTGTGACGCCTTCAATCAGGCATATTAGGATTTAAATAGTTAACGCATAAGAGATTTGTGCGAAGCCGGGGGCAGGTCGCTAGTAAGGTATATTTGTCTGCATGAATCTATTTACTAGATAAACGTAATGAGTGTTTCATTAAACAATGACTCAAATATGATGTGTGTTTTAATGTGCGATTTTTATCGCATATTAGACCATCCGAGTGATGGCTCGAGTTATATTCTTCGGTTTATATTATATAGCATTATCTAGCGGAACATTGTTCAATTAAAAATATATTTTACAAATTTATGTACTTTATAAATTTATTAATCTAAATTATTTACAAACTAGTTAGTGCTCGCGACTTCGTCCGCGTTGAAAATTAAAAATAAAGCAATATATCGCTTGACCTCGTGTTGCTATAACACTTTGGGCAGGCGTTAGTTTTTATTTTTTATTTATCCCTCAGGAATAGTCCTTTTTTTCTGGATGAAAGGTACCCTATGTCCTTTCTGGTGTCCCAGACAACGTGTATGCAAAATTTCATGCTGATCGTTTCATTAGTTTTTGCGTGAAAGAGTTACAAACATCCATACATCCAATCATACTTTCGGATTTATAATATTAGTATAGAAGTATAGATAGTAGGTATATCATATTAAATTTCGGTCCTTGGGCAGTGTTTGAAGCATGCTGGCTGCATTATTTCTTTGTATTGTAAGGCTAATTTGCTGACCGAGTTCTGGAGTCGCCAATTATTTTGACCAAACGTTTTGATATAGTGTTATTAACAAAATTACACGATTACATTTGAAAATGGGTCACATTAGTCGAGTGTTTAGATGACAGATGACCTGGATGCTTAAAAGATTAGATCCGTACTAATATTATAAATGCGAAAATATGTTTGGATGTATGGATGTTTGTAACTCTTTCACGCAAAAACTACTGAACCGATCACCATGAAATTTTGCATACACGTTGTCTGGTACACCAGAAAGGACATAGGGTACCTTTTATAGTTCAACGCGGACGAAGTCGCGGGCATCAGTTAGTATTATAAATGTGAATGTATGTTTGGATGTATGGATGTTTGTAACTATTTCACGCAAAAACTACCAAACCGATCACCATGAAATTTTGCATACACGTTGTCTGAGACACCAGAAAGGACATAGGGTGCCTTTCATCGTTCAACGCGGACTAAGTCGCGGGCATCAGTTAGTATTATAAATGTGAATGTATGTTTGGATGTATGGATGTTTGTAACTATTTCACGCAAAAACTACTAAACCGATCACCGTGAAATTTTGCATACACGTTGTCTGGGACACCGGAAAGTACATAGGGTACCTTTCATCGTTCAACGCGGACGAAGTAGCGGGCACCAGCTTGTTTTACCATAATTTGAGGATATTGAAAGTAACACCTTATAGTCGCGCGAGCATGAGGCGCCCAACTCTTACAGTTGATAACTTATATACTAACTTAACCTGAGCAACTCTAACTGGCAACTCTAACCACCGGAAGCAGAAACTTTCCTGAGTGAGAAGGTGGCTTGGGGTTACAGTTATATTCAGTTTTAGGGAGATTTAGATCGTAATACTCGAATGAGACCACTATTTAGATATAACAAAGTCAGTTCACAGTGGAAATGTTACAACTTGGTCCTATAATGTTTGAGTTTTATGTCCATTGTTCGCGATTGTGTGTTAGTCGTCTGTAAAGCTGCAATATTTGTAAATAGCTGTCTCGTTTCAACAGTGAACAGTTCATTTAAATATTTGCAAAACAGAGAAACAGTATGTATGTAATTATTAATTTATCCATTAACTCGCTAGATCTGGATATTTTCAGTTGTCCCATATAGGACAGCTATATGGGACAACTGATTTATAAGGAAATTTTTAAAATAATATTTAATTACGAAAATAACTTTTTTATTATTATATATCCACTTTTCTGTAAAGATAAAAACAAAAACAATTTTAAAAAAATATTAATATACCAAATTAATTATAAATTAAGTTATTAAAATCCTCATTTGGCAGACTCATCAAATTGTAATTGAGTTTAGTTGCTTCAATAAGCGTTGCTAATCAAAGGCCGTTACGCTGTATAACTTGATGGATACTTCCTTAAGATCTATTCAAGTGTGTAAAAAAAACTCGTCAAAATTTGCATTTTGAGATTCATTCTTTCATATCGGCACACAAAATATATATTCATACATTTCTTGAAAAAAACCCATAATGTACCCGTTATTGACGTGCTTAAATTGCTACTTAAATACTTAGATTTTTGATCTAGATATCAAATTACCATTTAATATCTAGATCAAAAATCAAATCAATTAATGAGCTAACACAGCCAATTGACACAAGATAATAAAAGGAGAAGACCTTTCTAAACTTTCCATTAATCCCAATGGGAATATAAGGAGCAGTGGCTTCACATTGCCTTCTGCTCCAGTTATAGATTATAATAATAATATTATAAAGAGGAAAGATTTGTTTGTTTGCATTGAATATGCTCCGAAACTAGTGGACCGATTTGGAAAAATTCTTTCACTGTTGGGAAGCTATATTTATCAGCGAGGCAATATTTTATAAAGTTTCACGGGCGAAGCCGCGTGCAACAGCTAGTGGATTATAAAAGGGTATAGATGTTTGTATATAAATTATTATCCGCAAAGAGAGCTCTATTTGGAACGATAAGTGATACAAGGAGTATTAATTAGCTCTCTTGTGGTTGATCAGTCACAAGATGGACAGACCTTATTAAATCAGCTACAAAGTGCAGCCTCACTGAGTGACAAGGCTCGCAGAGGCTGCTACGTACCTACTTATCAGACACAAGCTTTTGTGATTAGCCTCTTTTTCTTGTGTGTTTAAACTTTTATTTAATATTTATTGCTCAAACATTTTATGAAGCTTTTACAAGACTTTTTAAAATGATTGAATTATTTTTTAATGGACGAAAAACACACCACGTCCTTCTCTGTATCCCTGACAACGTGTATGGAAAATTTAATCGATGATCGGAAGGTGTAACAAACAAACCTATGTCGCATTATCCGTACTTAATATTATAAATGCGAAAGTATGTTTGGATGTATGGATGTTTGTGACTATTTCACGCAAAAACTACTGAACAGATCACCATGAAATTTTGCATACACGTTGTCTGGGACACCAGAAAGGACATAGGGTACCTTTCATCGTTCAACGCGGACGAAGTCGCGGGCACCAGCTAGTCTAAAATATATAGGGGAGCGGATGAAGTCGCGGGCAGCAAGTTTGCCATACATTTACTTACGTAAGTAGGCACTGAAGCACACCAGTAGGGTACCTTTCATCGTTCAACGCGGACGAAGTCGTGGGCACCAGCTAGTATTTTATAATATTACGGATTATTCCATGACCACGACCAAACCTTCAGGAGTGTACTGAGAAGAGGTATAAAATATGGAGGGGATAAGGGTATGATCTCTGGCATACTTTATTCACTAATCGATACATAATAGCACTTATGCTGTTTTTACGCAGTGGCTATCTGTTAGTGTCGCTCCAATTTTTATGCCACTACAAAAATATTCATCAATTTAATTATTATGTGGATTTATATCGCAATAATAGCCTAAGGCTCGATTTCACCAACAGACGGTTATTTTTAAACAGCTGTTTAAAATTTAAACAGCCGTTTAATAATATTTTGTTGATCACCATCGCTAAACTGCGGGTTAAACGCCCCAAACATCTGATTAACTTAATGATTAATCTGATGTTTAGGGCGCTTAACCTGCTGATTTTAAACAGCTGTTTAAAAATAACCGTCTGTTGGTGAACTCGAGTCGAAGTATTTATTATATTTTATTTTTTAAGCAGTCGTTTATCGACGATTGTGAACAACAAAATATTATTAAACAGCTGTTTAAATTTTAAACAGCTATTTAAATTTTAAACAGCTGTTTAAAAATAACCGTCTGTTGGTGAACTCGAGCCAGTGGTTATTGTGATTCCACGTTTATCTGACGGCAGATATAAATTAAAATAAACTGATCACGAATTCAGCTATTGGCAATTACGATCGTGATGTTAACCGGTGACTGTTATCGGCCATTTGTATTTATGTTATGATATTGAGGAAAACCCAGGTGATCACGTAAACAATTAATTTATTCGTTGCAAATAAAATTCATATTGATATTGGATGAAGTTTTAAATTTATGTTTGAATAAATAATTGCACACCTTGTTAAATTCTTATTGGGTTCACAGATTTTATAGTTTATTTTATTTTGTAACTAACGACCCGCGCCCGGCTTTACTCAAATGCAATTTTAATGTGCAAATTATATACTCGTATAAACCTTCCTCGTTTATCGCTCTTTTCATTAGTGAAAACTTTATCAAAATCCGTTCGGTGATTTAGAATAGTTAGCAAAAAACTAATTGAGACTTTACTTGTGTCGATTAAGTCATTTTATTTTATGTAGGTATAGTTGAATTTTTTTTTACTAGCTAGACTTATTACCGTGTAGAACCAGTACTTCCGAATACCCTTTTTTTTTTCTCCAAGATTTTATCAATTTCCGTACTTATTTAATAATTCATAATTTCCTTAAAGGAAATATGTAATTCAAAATTTACCGCCTTCTGAATCTGTCACTTGATCCAGCTATTTAGTGAATGGACCGAATCGATATATCACATGGGAGACACCTCTGTATAGGTAATTATCTTTAGCCTATATTATCACTACTAACTGGTGCCCGCGACTTCGTCCGCGTTGAACGATGAAAGGTACCCTATGTCCTTTCTGGTGTCCCAGACAACGTGTATGCAAAATTTCATTGTGATCGGTTCAGTAGTTTTTGCGTGAAAGAGTCACAAACATCCATACATCCGAACACACTTTTGCATTTATAATATTAATACGGATTATTAATATTAATAAATTAATGAGATTAATACAAGACACTGAATAAACGAAACAATTTTATGCTACACACTGTAGCACATTTTTTTTGTCTTTAAAATTTAATAATTGTTATATAAATTTTTTTTAACAATTATTATATTTCATCAACTGGGTGTTTTTGTTGATAATATGTAAATACTCAAATCAGTTTTCATCTCATACATACAAACAGGAGGTATTCTATTGTGTTCTTTGTGAATGCACTACTAAATTCAAAATTTGTTATAAACTTTTGTGGCTTACTTCTGTAGAGTGTATTGAGTTGGTACGGCACCAACATATTTTGACATAATATTGGAAACCCCGACTATATGTTTGCAGTAATATCGTTTCAACGAAATTCTGTCTTAAATGATCCTAAAAAGGGATGGCTAGAGTTAATTATAACTTATTTTAGCAAGCGGCACGACGACACGTTTGGTCTAGTGGCTAGTAACCCTAGCTGTTAACGAAACGGTCGCGAGTTCGAATCCCGCTAGAGGCAAATGTTTATGTGTCAACATTTTACCTTTGTACCTGAGTCATGGACGTTTTATATTTATAATATGTATGTATTTCCAAAAAAATTAATAATCTATGTATATTATATCAACTGTCTGATAACCATACAAGCATTAGTTGCTTACTGTGGAACTAGATGGTGCTGTGTGGAATGTGTGAAGAAGATATTTATGAAGATATTTATTTATTTTATGCCGTATCTCGTACTATAACGAAAGCAGATAAATAGGATCTATAGTAATCTATGGGATTTTCTAAAAGCGAACTACAACGCGAGCACCATCTAGTTTTATAATAATAGCTGTTGCACGCGACTTCGTCCACGTAACTCTATAAAATATAGCCTACGTTACTCGCTGATAATGTAGCTCTCTATAAGTGATTAATTTTTTAAAATCTGTCCAGTAGTTTTTGTGTTTATTCATTACAAATAAACAAAAATACAAATCTTTTCTCTTTGTATATATATATGTGGATTTAGAATAGATATAATATTATGTCAGGTCCAACTGTGAAAAATATTTCATTTTCATTCCAGTCTCAAATGATAGTGATACAAAGAATAATAATAATAATAATATTAATATTAATAATATAATAATTTTTTTTAATTTATATTGTAAAAAATTTAAAACTAAGAAAGAAAAATATATACTTGGATAATAATAATAATAATAATATTATAATAATAATATTTCCTTAACATCGAGTGCGGGATACATCATGATGTTGTGACAGTAGACAAACACTTCACTCCCTTATGCTTATCTCACGAGAACTGGCGCAAACCAGTAATATTGAGTACTGAGAATCGCAGGGAGGTATGGAAGAGCAAGGAATTGCACGGGCGGTTCTATCGAGCCCTCACTGGACTCGATGTAGACCCGCTCGCTTCAATAAACTGGCTACGTTTTGGTGACCTCTTTGGGGAAACCGAAGGTTTTGTCTGTGCAATTGCAGATGAAGTTATCAAGACGAGAAACTACCGGAAATATATTCTCAAAGACGGTACGGTCGACATTTGTCGAGCATGCCACCGTCCGGGAGAATCATTGAGACATATTATTTCCGGTTGTTCTCATCTTGCTAATGGCGAGTATTTGCACAGACATAACCAAGTAGCCAGAATTATTCACCAACAACTTGCTCTTCAATATCACCTTGTTGAATTTGAAGTACCATATTACAAATATATACCTGCGCCAGTTCTCGAAAATGGTCATGCCACGCTCTATTGGGATCGCGCCATAATCACGGACAGGACTATTGTCGCCAATAAGCCTGACATCGTGGTTATTGACCGATCCCAACGCCGGACGATGCTTGATGACATTACTGTTCCACATGACGAAAACCTCGTGAAAGCCGAAAAAGACAAACTTACCAAGTACATAGACTTGGCTCACGAGGTGACCGCCATGTGGAATGTCGATTCGACAATCATCGTCCCGATAGTCATATCGGCGAATGGCCTTATAGCGAAGAGCCTCGACCAACATCTTAAGAGTCTCTCGCTAGATGGATGGATCAAGGGTCAGATACAGAAGGCGGTACTTCTTGACACGGCACGAATTGTTAGGAGGTTCCTCACTCTGCAACCCTAACCACCGGTAGCTTGGGCCTTGCCCCGCTACTTGCGGAACTCTAGATTTAAGTTTTTTATAATATTTATTGTTTTTTTAATTTATATTGTAAAAAATTTAAAACTAAGAAAGAAAAATATATACTTGGATAATAATATTATATAATAATATTATTATTATTATTATTATATAATTATATATAATAATATAAATTATTATTATTATTATATAATTATATATAATAATATAAATTATTATTATTATTATATAATTATATATTATAATTATATATAATAATATAAATTATTATTATTATTATTATTTTATTATTTCTCTATTTAACTCGTTTCCCCCTCCAAAAGCCAAAATGAGGGGGAGACGGTGTTACCCCCGACAGAAGCACAGTCGGTCGGGGTTTAGGGCGACAAGGACAGAAACCGACGCACGATCCTGGCTGTATCGAGCAACACCGCTCTCTGCATTTGGGCCGGGAGGGAACCACCACGGAATCCCAACCGCTTCAGATTGTCACTGAGGCTGGTTGGAATCAAACCATTGACGGACAGAACAACTGGGATGATTTCAGCGGAAGCCACAGCCCACATGTCGACAATCTCGTGGGCTAGGTCGAGGTACTTCCTCTTCTTCTCAGTTTCAGCCTTCATTAGACCATCGTCATGCGGGATAGTGACATCCACTAAAAACACCCGAGACTGCTCCCGGTCCATCAACACAATATCAGGTCTATTCGCTAGAATAGTCCTGTCTGTGATGATGGGCCGGTCCCAGTAGAGCTTGGCACGGCCATTCTCAAGGACTGGCTCTGGCGAGTACCGATAATAAGGCAACCTCTGCTCAAGGAAGCCGTATTTCAGAGCGAGCTCCTGATGCAGGATCTTGGCTGCTTGGTTGTGCCTGTGCAGATACTCAGTGTTGGCAAGCGCCGAACAACCGGAGGTGACATGTCGGAGTGTCTCTCCGGGATGGCGACAGGCTCGACATATGTCCTCTGTGCCATCCTTTATGATGTACCTCCGATAATTCCGCGTCTTGACCACCTGGTCTTGTATCGCACAGACAAAACCCTCGGTCTCTCCGAAGAGATCACCGAAGCGCAGCCAGTGCACGGAGGCTTTACGGTCAATATGAGGCTCATGAAGAGCCTTGTAAAAACGCCCGTGCAGCTCTTTCTCCTTCCATACGGCCCCCCTGGCAGAGGCGCTCAGTACCACCGGATCCCGCCATTGCTGATCAGACAGAGACAGAGGGGTGAGTCCATTATCACATTCTACGACCGCCCTACGGAGCCCGCCACCCGAATCAGTCAGGAAATTTTTTTATTATTATTATTATTATTATTATTATTATAGACATTTAGTTTCTAGACTCGTGGTAATAGATAAGGCTTCGAACGAGTTTGAACTATCGAGGAGGAGTTCACAAAAGACGTAATTGCGGTTGCAACTTCGAAGAAACCAAACATTTCTGTTCAGTGGAAATTTTCAAGGAGGAAACAAGAGTCCTTTGCAGCCTTATGCGAATGCGAATGTGAATGTTATGCTATTTAGTATGTTCAAAGGAAATTGAATTATACAATCAAAGCAAAGATAAACAAACCAGCATTCCATGTCAATGGAACTATTGTTATAACAGTTTATATGCCTTTGATTTTGACATTTGTTGCTTGCTTTCAGTTTTTTTTTTATTGTTTAGTATAGTTTAGTTTAGTTGTCATGCGTGTGTTATCGATCGTCTCAATTTCTATTTTGTAATTTATCTGTGTATGCCTTAAATTAGCCTTTTGTTACCTATACCTATACCTATTGTAAGTTTTTTTGTTTGTGCTGTTGGTGTACCTTTTGGAAAATAAATAAATAAATAAATTATTAATTTTTTTTTTATTTTTTTTTTTTGATGTTTAAATACAGATTGTAATTTGAACCTAAAACTAAAAAAACCTTAAAAAATATAATATAATATTATTAATTGTGTATTTCGTAAAAGACGAATTTGTTAATTTAATTGCTAATTATAATACTTAGTTTTACTTAAATATTAAATTAGATTTTTTTTAATGACAATTCCAATAGCTTGTCATGAGCTAATGAAAATGAAAATAAGTTAATAAACAATCTCGAAAAAGGAATCAGTATTTCCTTTTTCGATTATAACTAACCTAACTTTCAAAATATAAAAAAAGTTTCTTTTAATTAATTTTGATTAAATTATTATATAAAGTAATTAATGTTTTCATACCTAATAATATTTGAAAATACATATTTTAATTAACAAATTTAAATATACAATAGTAATTATTGGAAATTGTTAAAGTTTATAACTTATTATATAAATGTTAGCGTTGTTTGTCAGTTGTAATGAATTCGAACCCCGAACCTGGCGGTTGTCTAACTTTCTAATTGTGATTCTGAAATGTTAATCACTAACTTCAGTTCCAATCTGCGAAGTTTGATAGGCCGATACGCCTTGCGAACGTTCAAATATTATTGTGATTTGCTTCTGATGGTTATACGCTATGACATTGTCCCTAGCGAACTCTCATCAGTAGGCTGGACGCTTAAGGGAATTTATTAGATTACTAGCTGGTGACAGCGACTTCGTCCGCGTTGAACGATGAAAGGTACCCTATGTCCTTTCTCGTGTTACAGACAACGTGTATGCAAAATTTCATGGTGATCGGTTCACTAGTTTTTGCGTGAAAGAGTTACAAACGTCCATACGTCCAAACATACTTTCGCATTTATAATTCTAGCTGTAGCCTGCGACTTAGTCCGCGTTGAACGATGAAAGGTGTCCTATGTCCTTTCTCGTGTTACAGACAACGTGTATGCAAAATTTCATAGTGATCGGTTCAGTAGTTTTTGCGTGAAAGAGTTACAAACGTCGATACGTCCAAACATACTTTCACATTTATAATACTAGCTGTAGCCTGCGACTTAGTCCGTGTTGAACGATGAAAGGTACCCTATGTCCTTTCTCGTGTCCCAGACAACGTGTATGCAAAATTTCTGGTGATCGGTTCACTAGTTTTTGCGTGAAAGAGTCACAAACATCCAAACATACTTTGGCATTTATAATATTACTAGCTGGTGCTCGCGACTTCGTCCGCGTTGAAAAAAAAAAAAAAAAAGTAATATAACGCTTGACCTCGTGTTGCTATAACACTTTGGCCAGGCGTTAGTTTTTTATTTTTTATTTATCCCTCAGGAATAATCCTTTTTTCTGGATGAAAGATACCCTATGTCCTTTCTGGTGTCTCAGACAACGTGTATGCAAAATTTCATGGCGATCGGTTCAGTAGTTTTTGCGTGAAAGAGTCACATACATCCATACATCCAAACATATTTTCGCATTTATAATATTAGTAGTATATATATATTTATATAGAAAGTACGAACATAAATATTTCAATGTAAACAGCGTTAACTTATTATTTTAGTTTAGGTAGTCAGACCGGCGGCGACAGTAACCATCCTTTATAGAAGACCATGGCGAAAATTTATAAAAGATGGGTTTGCTCTTGGCCAACAACCAACTGTGTAGCAAGGATGAGGCCTAAGATGGAGCGAACCTCATTCTCAACCCAGAAGATGCCTATTCACTTGAACTTTGAAAACATTTGGTTTATATGAGCTCGGAAATACAGATAGGTATTATTATAGGTATTAAGTACTTTCAGCAGACTAAAGCTCTTTCTAATTTCTATAGGAAGTCTTATTCGAAGAACAGCTTTATCACTCTATTACGGATTTCGAAGCTAGAATAAAATAAACACATATATGTGTGTTTACACATATATATGTGAAAACACACACACACACACACACATATATATATATAAAATACTGTATATAATTATACGTACTCAAGTGGTGGTTCAAAAGAAATTTTCAATTTTATTTCATTTAAGTGTACTTAATGTTATTCTTATATAAAAATTAATAATTTGAACTGATTAGAAGTTATGGCAGAAAATGTCACTCAAATCTCCAGCTACATAAATAGTTACCAAATAAACCAAATAAAATTCCCAATTATTGATCTCTGTGAAACATTAGATTACAAAATGCAAAAGCAGTCACAGGCGCCAGCTAGTTCTGTAAAAATCTGTGTTGCAATATTCACAATTTACATTACTGATAATAATACCAAGAAAATGTAGCAATCGCATCATTATTTCCCTTTCAGTCACGTAAGTAATAAAATCGAAGATAAACTAATGCTTTGAATCAACTGATTTATAAAAAAAAGTCACGTATACCTAACTAAGCAATAAAATTGAACACATATTATTCTTTAATAAAACTATATCTTATCTTTTATCAAACTATAATAGGAGAATGTTAATTCCAAGATTTGCCAACATCGATTCTCTTTATCAAAAACTAGTTGGCACATGCGACTTCGTCTGCGTTCAAAATGTTATATACTCTGTCTCGATAAACGGACTTGGTCCAAAAAGAATTTTTCAATTCAATGCAGTAGTTATCACGTTCAACCAAACAAACTCTTCAGCTTAATAATATTAGTATAGATTCATCAAAAAGTCACACCATCGAGCCTAATTCTCTATGTGTGCTTTTGCTGTGGTTATAGACTCGACAATTGTCTATTAGCAATTGTATTCTATGACGTTTTTAGCACCTGTCAAAATGTCTATAACATTTTTACAGTGGTTATACATGTGACACATGTAGACGAAGTTATTGGCGCGTTATTGTGTGATTTTTTACTTTTGGCAAAGTATTATTTTCAATGGACTTGACCTGACTTGACTGCTTTAGACTTGACGGACCTGTTTTGGAAAACTTAGATAAATTATAGACTTGACTTGACTAACTAGTGTCTGGATGTGCTATTTTTGATTTTAATTTCAATTTAGCCTTTTTTTTTAAAAAAAAAAAGCTATTACAAATTGATATTTTTACTAATGACACTGGCAGACAACGGCCATTTTAAAATGAGCCGCATTGCCATTTAAACCTAAGAGGAAGAAGAGTTATTTTCAATTTAATGTCGACATTGGAGTCGATAGGTTTTAAAAACTACAAATAGAGAATAGGGCAGTTGGACTTTTAGAAGAGCTTTGTATCTAAATGCCAGATGTTATTCAAGTAATTATAGGTTAAGTAATAATTGGGACAGCGTATGACGTCCACTCATAAGATGGGGCTTCAACAGTGGACGTCCCACCATTTTAAATTATGCATCACTGTGATGCAAAAAGATGAATTCAAAACGAGCGTTATGCTTGCTATGCTATTGAATGCTTAAATTTATTTATCTGTTAATTTTTTTATTATTATATGTATATTGTGTTTTATTATTCATTAAATATGTGGATTTATTATTATATCTACATATATTACATGTTGAAGTCGCTCTCCGCGTCCGTCTGTTTCTCCGCTAACTTCTTCTGAGCCAGCCAACGACTTTTGAAACAGTTTTCACTTACATACAATTTAAAAAAAAAAAATTAAAAAAATTAATTTTAATTATTCTAAATAGTTCCATATTAAAACATATAATAATTAAAATAATTTTTTATATATATTCTAACAGTAATAAGAAGTCATCATATATTTATATTATTCAATAAAATTTGAGTGTGTTCTTGTTTTTGTATGAGTAAGTGTATGAGTATAAAATTAGTATTGGATAAGTACATTTGCGACAGACGGCAGATTCCACTGTTTTTCGTGTATTTGTCGAGATCAATACGTATATAGGGTACATGAAACACATAATTCAATGTCATTACGGGGTGTGGCAATAACATTTTTGGATTTGCATGCATATAGCTCGATTAGTGGGTTGCTAATATATTATTACCTATGTTTTCGAAGATTGATAGTCGTTTTGTATGACAGTTATTTCTGTGTGTTATTTTTTTACAGATAGAACAAGTCAGCAGCGACAAATTCAAAAGTACCACAAATCAAAATTAAACTTTTTTATAGGAGAGTTAATAGAAAAAATAAATAAATTATTTTTTGTCATTTTTTTTCTTATTAGATACATATCAAATATATGTATATTAATTATACATCGTTTTTAAGTAGCATTAAATGTTTTAAGTACATTTATAATAAACTGAATATATTAGAGGAGATACGAGTATAAGCATATATATGTTACTTTTGAATATAAAAAAAAAATATATCAAAATATACTAAATATGAAATAAAATAACCATGAGTCTCTTTGCAACATACAATTGTGAATGTATTTTTTCAATAAAAATATTTTTGGAATTTTTTGATTTGTGGTACTTTTGAATTTAAGCAGCGAAGTATTAAACAAGGCTTGTTATAAGAGCCAAGTGTTTTTCTCACTGAATATCTCTTATTTATTTCTGATAAATTTAAGAGCTAATCTTATTTAAAAGTTAAAGGTGGTTTTTGAAAAACAAATAGAAAATTTAGAATAAGGAAAATGTAATGAGAAACAAAAAATATATCCAGTTTGTAACAGAAGGAAAAAGCCTCCAGTCCTATTTGTCTATTTATAATATACATTCAACGTACATAAGAATATTCTCATATATATTTTAAATATTTTGTTCGTCATACAGGCTGATGGTTCACTTGATGATAGGGTACCTATTTCGCCTATAAAAGAAGCAATGACCCAACATAGTATAGGATTTTGAACAAAGGAAGTGATCATTAAATGGACTCTAGCATCCCTAATTTACTCAAAAAAACACGTGAAATAACACATGTTGTTATTTCAAAGTGTTCTTTTGTTTCGGGGTGGTTATTGCCTACTAGGAAATTTTTTTTTTTTTTTTATTGATTTGTGTGCCTTTATACTCCATTAAAAATAATCCCCCATAGATGTCACTTTTGTACGGTACTGTACTTTTGGTTCAAATTTTTTTTAATGAAAATAATATTCGTGCGAAACAGCGACTAAAAATATATTTAATTTTAAAGTCACTTCTTCGCACAATTCGTACGAAACCTCTAATTAATAAAAATATATATTTTTGATTGATTTGTGTGCCTTTATACTTTATTAAAAATAATCCCCCATAGATATCACTTTTGTACGGCACTGTACTTTTGGTTCAAATTTTTTTTTATGAAAATAATATACGTGCGAAACAGCGACTAAAAATACATTTAATTTTAAAGTCACTTCTTCGCACAATTCGTACGAAAGAAAATAACTGCGAAATAAATGATCATAAAAGTGTAGTTAGAATTAATAATAAAAAAAAAAAAAACAGATTTAAAATGCAAATTAGAATAGTATCATTAATATTGATTAGTTATTGTATTTGTTATAATATATATTATAGCACACCTCTTATTGTTTGCTATAATTGGTCAAGTATTATGAGTATTGCTAATAGAGAAAAATAATGTTAATGCACCAGAGAACTCTAGAAGTTTAAATGTTCAAGGTCGGTCGCAAAGAATAAGTTACGAAACAGAAACGATAATTAATTTAAAGTTATTTATACCTACTGAGGATTTTTTTTAAAACTTTTAATGTTTTTTTTTTTAAACAAACAAAAGTGCAATAGAAATATAATTATAAACATATAGTTATTAATACTTGAAGTTAATTTAACCAGATTTGAACAGCAAGGCAGATTTGAACCTAGAAGATTTCAGTAGTGACAGGAAACTATTCCGCAGTCAAAAACTGAATAGCCCGTCTGGAAGTCGTACCTAATACCAGTAAGGCATGTCAGTCTATTTCCCAATTCCACCTTATCCCCTATTCTTTATCCTATTAAGGTTTGTAACAATGGTTTTTTTTTTGTTTTTATTATCAATGCTTTTTAGTACCAAGGTGCCCGAATAATTTCATAGATTCCATCTATAATCAGGATGATAACTGAATGAATAATAAATGCATAAAAAAAATAGTATCACCTGTGAAGCCAAAAGTATGAAAGTATAAATATGCGCACAGAATTGTCGATTCTACATTATCAGCTCTACGGATGCCGTCATTGCGGCCGGCGATGCGCACACGCAGCTCCCCCCACCCCTATATAGCCTCCGGAGAACGCGCCGGCCTCAGTTATTACAACACTAACACCACGAGCACACGTTCCAACAATATGTCATTGTATTCACTCCGCCTACTGGCGATCTTCGCCTTCGCGACCGTGGTCGTCGCTCTACCGGCAACCGACAAACCGGAAAAATTCCCGCGACCAGTTACAACAATAACTGAAGACGACTTCGTCGACGACTCACCCTGGTTCAGCTTCCCGTTGTTTGGTAATCTATTCGCACCCCTTTGGCGTTTATTCCCAAGCTTTACTGAAATCGGACCGAGGATCATAGCAGACGACGACAAGTTCCAAGTTATTGTCAACGTGAAGGAATACAAGAAGGAGGAGCTTAAAGTTCGGGTGAAGGGCATCTTCTTATTAGTGCAGGGTTCGCGGCTTGGCGGAGAAGATGATCAGGATTCGTTCGCGAGCCAATTCTTCCACACATATACTTTACCGACCAACGCGAGTGCCACGGACGTGACTGCTGAAGTTTCCACCGACGGTTTCCTCATCGTCACGGCGCCATTCAACGGCGGCGGGAAAGGAGCTGATAAAATTGACCGCGACGTTACAATTGTTGACAGTGGAAAACCCTTCGATGACGAGAAGACTGTACCAACTGAAAAAAATACATCACCACCTCCAGTGTCTGAAATCGACGAGGATCGCAAGGAGCCCACCACGCCGTCAGATCGCGAACTGGTTACAGAAAGAGACAACACCATACCCCATGGTAACGACGTAACACCATAAAGTGATGTAGATTTAAGCTTAAAATAATGTATGTATTGTAATAAATATTTTTATGAAGTTTTGTTTTTCCGTGTTGGTATTCTCGGGCTTGTTCATTTAATGGCACAGGTATGCGCATGAATACAGATGTGCTCACGACATGTATAGTGCGACAATATAAACAGAGAACATTAATCTTGTCGCCTTTTTAGGCAACGAATTTAGACAGGCAGCTTCACTGTGTGTTTTATGTATTTGTCTAAAAGCCATTATCCTTGAATATATGCAAATTTTATCAGGTTTTTTGACCGATCAAAATTTTTTTGTATAAATAATGATTTTTAGATTTTATGGACTATTAGAGCAAAAATTATTGTTAGTAATTATTAATAAAATACAAAAAAAAATAATATATATATTAACCCGTATTTATTAAAGCAACATAGTGTTTTATATATATTTTGTTTAATAAATTTTCTTTAGGGTGAATTTATTAATTTAACTTATATTAATTTTCTTTCGATGAAAAACTATAAGATATGCGATATTTCATCCCATATGATTTCCTCATTCCGTCATCCTTTATCCTTTTAAAAGTAGTCAACTAAAATCATGTGGAACTACTTGTTGATATTTAATCGTACATAAAAAATCTCTCCTTTGAAATCTAAAATGTTAGTTTTAACGGATCAAATATAACAAATTATATGATGCATTTGTATTGGAAACCAGTTTATAATTTGTCATTTGCTTGTTATAGTGACCAATTAATAAGAGGAAAATTACACAAGAAAATAAACCAGTTTTTTTACATGGAACAAATACTATGCAGTATTATGCTAATCAAACTTAACGAGCGATGTTCATCAATTGAAAATTTTTGCAATTGATTCCAAAGATTTTTTAGTAACGAGACCAGTATTTAAAATCAAATCAATCAAATCCAAAATTAAAAAAATATTTTTCATCGAATAGGTTTTTCTAAGAAACTCTGTTAGTCCCTTATTAAATAAATTTCCAATTTTTTTTTAATAAATACTAATAATATTCAAGATTACTAAGAAAATGCATGTTCATAGGCACAGTAGTTGAGTGCAGAAGGCATAACTGTTTCACCGCATTGCATTACTGCAAACCGGTATTGTTCAACAATCATTTCTAGACGCATTCACTGCACTCGAACATACAGTAATCTCAACGTGCAGAAGTTGAACTGTATTGAACTAAACTAAACAGAACACCTGGAAATTATCATTTACCCAGCTGGCACCAGGGACTTCGTCCGCGTTGAACGATGAAAGATACCCTATATCCTTTCTGGTGTCTCAGACAACGTGTATGCAAAATTTCATGGTGATCGGTTCAGTAGTTTTTGCGTGAAAGAGTTACAAACATCCATACATCCAAACATACTTTCGCATTTATAATACTAGCTGATGCCCGCGACTTCGTCCGCGTTGTACGATGAAAGGTACCCTATATCCTCTCTGGTGTACCAGACAACGTGTATGCAAAATTTCATGGTGATCGGTTCAGTAGTTTTTGCATGAAAGAGTTACAAACATCCATACATCCAAACATACTTTCGCATTTATAAGACTAGCTGATGCCCGCGACTTCGTCCGCGTTGAACGATGAAAGGTACCCTATATCCTCTTTGGTGTACCAGACAACATGTATGCAAAATTTCATGGTGATCGGTTCAGTAGTTTTTGCATGAAAGAGTTACAAACATCCATACATCCAAACATACTTTCGCATTTATAATACTAGCTGGTGCCGGCGACTTCGTAAGCGTTGAACGATGAAAAGTACCCTATGTCGCATTCCTTTCGCATTTATAATATTAGTACGGATTGTTTTGTAAAGTCATAATTGTTGGGCTATCTCAAAATGGTAATAACTCATACATTCTTTTAAAATACTTTGTTTAATTATTTTGGTAGCTATACAAAGAAGAGTAAACATTGACCGATGTATGTCATCGTGTATGTACATTGTACATGTATGGAAAGTGGCATAACCAAGTTAATTAGCCTAGTTAGTATACATAAAATTAGTGGCAACAATATTATCAGTCGATCCGTACGGTCTATAAATTCACGATTTTTAGTAGTTTTTAATTTGAAAACTATTTAGTGGTGGACAGTCATAAAGGTCGCCTGCTGGAATGTAAAGTCTGACTTCTCATAGAAGAGAGATACATCATATTTTCGTCCCAAAAAATATAATCCCGTAATACATATGTAAAATCGCTAAAATGCGGGTTAACGCAGATTAAATGATTAATCTGATGTTTAGGGCGTTTATCAAAAAATATTATTAAACGGCTGTTTAAATTTTAATCAGCTGTTTAAAAATAACCGTCTGTTGGTGAACTCGAGCCTAACTAGACTAATCTTTAATTTAATTTAGCAATACACAATTGAGTTAATTAACTATTCAACCAATACAATTATTCATAAGTAAATTTAAATATCGTTACAAGAAATTACAAAATTCAATATAATATTTTAATTGAAAATTTCTTACTTAAATACTTACGTGACATATTATAAACAAACAGTAAGTAAAAGACTGTATTCTAATTTTGTATTGAATTCATGCACGTATACAGACGTGCAGTTAACATAAACTTTTTTTTCTTTAATTTTATTATAGGCGAGAATCAATTTTGCATACACGTTGTCTGGGACACAAGAAAGGACATAGGGTACCTTTCATCGTTCAACGCGGACGAAGTCGCGGGCACCAGCTAGTAGTCAATAATTTTCCAATAAGACCGGTCAGACCACCAACGACTATCGGCCCTTATCAGAGAGAATTTCATGATTGAACATTTTGTGTATCCAACTATGAATCATTTGTTTATTTAAATTATATTAGCGACATAAGCCCGGCTTCGCACCTTTGCCGTTATATATTACTAGCTGGTGCTCGCGACTTCGTCCGCGTTGAAAATTAAAAAAAAAGCTATATAACGCTTGACCTCGTGTTTCTATACCACTTTGGCCGGGCGTTAGTTTTTTATATTTATTTATCCCTCGGGAATAGTCCTTTTTTCTGGATGAAAGGTACCCTATGTCCTTTCTGGTGTCTCAGACAACGTGTATGCAAAATTTCATGGTGATCGATTCAGCAGTTTTTGCGTGAAAGAGTTACAAACATCCATACATTCAAACATACTTTCGCATTTATAATATTAAAATAAAGTATAGAATAGATATACAAACGTTCCTCTTTTCATTTGTGAAAAACGTATATAACTATTTTATTTTTATAATTATGTATAATTTGTATACCTACTTTATTTACATTAAATTATGTATATATACAGTTAAAATTGCATTTCACAATTAAAATATGATGTAAAAAAAACAATATTTTACACAATGTTATCATCTTGGGTGGAAAATGTGAAAACTGTAATAAAATTAAAACCGAATAGCCTGTCATTGATACTGTCACGATAAAGCCCGTATCTGTTCAATTACATTATATACATACTTAAGTAAATACTTACTTCGTATACCTACAACTCTATTTTCATGTAGCGGCTGTATTACATGGCACAAAAGACTTTCTTAACATATCAATGGCAGCGCGTATTAATCCGTACTAATATTATAAATGCGAAAGTATGTTTGGATGTATGGATGTTTGTGACTCTGTCACGCTAAAACTACTGAACCGATCACCATGAAATTTTGCATACACGTTGTCTGGAACACCAGAAAGGACATAGGGTACCTTTCATCGTTCAACGAGGACTAAGTTTCACAATAAATTGATCCTCTCGAGGACTCTCTCGATGGATTTTTGGATTTTAAACAAAATTTTATTATTTACTAGTTACTAGCATCCATCCGCGGCTTTTTCTGTTCTGTATTATAAATGGCCGTGTTAAATGTTAACAGCTGTATTTCGTTCTACAAAAAATTTATTTAGCAAATAGTCTCTGAACAAATTGTAGTGGCGTCAAGTTTTTTCGTTGTTTAGCACAAGTAAGTGCTGGTCTTCTGTAAGTGATTAAGAGCATGTTTCTAATTTTGTAGTTCGGCGTTAGTTTAATGTTACGTTTAGTTTTACAATGGTGTAAACATAAACTCATTAGAGTTATACTGCACACCATGTTCATATTATTAAAGAGTTATATAGAATATAACACATTCAGATATATATAAATATATACAGACAGATATTTTACAGATACAGACAGTTGAACAGCATTTGTTTGACTAATGAGTCAGGGATGTGCCACCAAGTTGACCACCAAAACGTCTTGAAATAACATCAAGCGATTCGATGTATAAATACGAATGTGACCGATATCTCTTTCAGTCTAATAATATTCAGTTGTATTAACTAACTTAAGGTTTACAGTTAATTTCATTTACAAATAATAAAAATAAAAATGTACATAATATTATAATTTTTTGTCCAAATTAAGAAAAAAAGTCTTGTACATTTTTTGTTAGCTCTTTTTTTGCTCTTAAGTATAATATTGTTAATATATACTTAATGGCGAAAATTTTTATGTTTCAATGTTTTTCACTATTTCACACAAAAAAGTCTAAACGAATTTTTATGAAATTTTGCACATATATGTAGTTTATTACCTGGATTAACATATATATATAGTAAGTAATACATTTTATCATGGCAAAATGTTATTTTCTAAATACAATGCGTACGAAGTCATGGCCACAGTTCGTAATAACATAAAATAAATAAATAGAAAACCTTCCTAGTGTTATTATAGTAAATAAATGTAAAATGCAGTGTCATCGCTTTTGCATTCAGTGCGCAACAAACAGGGTCAGTTGTGTTTGCATTGTGAGCCGTTACAGGAACTAATGTAGGTATTGTTAGATGATGCATCGCACGCCATTGTACCCATACTAACGAGCTTCGTATCTTTTTTTTTATATATAAAAGATAGGTTTGCTCTTGACCAACAACCAACTGTGTAGCAAGGATGAGGCCTAAGATGGAGCGAACCTCATTCTCAACCCAGAAGATGCCTATTCACTCGAACTTTGAAAAGATTTGGGTTACATGAGGTCAGGAGTTCCAAACGTTGGCAGTGCGCATTATAAAAGATGTTTCAAAGAGCTTGGTCCGAAATAGAGGGATATCGACAAGATGAGGATGGTAACCATTTGTACGTCTGTATGTCCGATGGAAGAAAGGGGAAGGCTGTATCAGACTATGGTATTACTCGTACAAGCCTGGAGGCATAAATCTTTGCATTGACGGGTCTGTACAGTGTATAACCTAACTTAACAACCTTAATATTGGTATTTAAGTTAGTAATATAACTAACTAATATGAATATGAAGATGAGTCATATTGCGTTCGACAAGATAAGGGCCTATAGGGGCCATATAAAAGTGAATACTGCCTATTCATTGTTTTAAGTAAATTGTAGATTCGTTTATCAATTATTAACACATAAATAGGTTTTAAGAAATAACTATGGCATTGCACTTTAATATTTCTGAGTATATTGATAGGATGAAATGAAGTCTGTTATTTTGTAAATAGATAATATTTAATGTTATAAAACTTAAGATTAGAACCTCTTTCACCAACTACAAGTAAAGTGTTGATTAGTTACTTTTACAAATAATTTTATGTTTTATTAAATTATGTACTCGGTTTATTTCATCCTTCGATAGGCGATTTTTTTTTTAATTATTTTCTTTTTAATGTTTGGGACTTTTACCGTACAATCAAAGGTATATCATCTCCTTCATTCCCGGTTACCGGTGACTTTAAATGACACATGGTGTTACTTTAAACATAAATTTAGTTTAAAATATCAAAATAAACCTTATCTCGTAGTAATGAAAGCGAAAGTGAATTTGTTTGTTGGTTATGTTTATACCTGACAGACAGACAGACAGATAGACAAGAGTTACTTTCACATTTATAATATAAGTATAGATTGTAACAGGAATTTGTTTTTTTTATCCGACTTTAACCAAAATATCGGGTTGTCAGTTTTCGTGTAAAAGAAAATAAGAGGAAACGTCCAATATTTTCTTAAGTTATGTCAAGTTATCTCATGTTTATACATGACACAACTTGACATAAAATGCCTACGTCTATCTCTTACAGATGCAAAATAAAAATAAATAAGTCCTGAGGTCAAACTATTTATGTATACTTAGCAGATAATGTGTACACTCGCTTTATAACGTTAGCATTAGAAATTGCCAAAGAAATATATACCTTGGCAACAACGACTTATGGTTGAATTTTGTTTATGATATTTAAGTCTAGTGCGTAATTGGCGTAGGTAGCTTTTCGTATTGGATGACAAGATAAGAGGAGATCTTGATTTACCTGCGGTTAAGATATTATCGTAATATGTTTTGAATGTTATCGTAATTATTTTGAAGTTTAAAATTCCTTATTAAGGTTTTTTTTTTTAAAAAAAATAACTTTACTAGATGTGCACCCGTCTCCTTCTTGACTTCCAGAAGTGTTGTCAAGTACTTCCAAAACTTGTATGTGCTACATTGTATGTATTTATATATGTAATTAGTTTTATATTAATATTTAACTTGATCGAAGAAAAAAAAATTTATTAAATAAGCCGCCAGGTTTATAACTGATTTCAATAATAGTAGGCGCTATAAATTCATTTTATTAAAATTGATTTATATGTTACTTAGATTTTCATTTTATTAAAATTGATAAATTAGGATACGGTTACACTAATTTGAAGTCCGTACTAATATTATAAATGCAAAAGTATGTTTGGATGTATGGATGTTTGTAACTGTTTCACGCAAAAACTACTGAACCGATCACCATAAAATTTTGCATACACGTTATCTGGGACACCAGAAAGGACGTAGGGTACCTTTCATCGTTCAACGCGGACGAAGTCGCTGTCACCAGCTAGTGTGATATAAATTTATATGCATTTAACATTAAGGATATATGTTTTAAGATTAGCTGAAATATATGTAGTTTAGTTATGATTGAAATATTACTATTAAAAGTGCGCATCGAATAAGCGTAGAGGTTTATCGTAGTTTTTAAATGGTTACAATGGCGTGACCGTCGGACAAAAACAGTTCGGTGCGGCGCAGCGGAAATTGTATTAAATTGAGCGTGCACGCACTGTTTTGCTATAACTCCGCGTTTAAGGCCACCTTTTGGCTAGTTTAGTGTTTTACATGGAATGTGACGTTAAAAAGTATCACAATTTTTGTTAACTTTGTTATTCTATGCCGCTCTAAGACTGAATCCGTAATTTAATTAATTAATAATATTGTAAATGCGAAAGTATGTATGGATGTATGGATGTTTGTAACTCTTTCACGCAAAAACTACTGAACCGATCAATGTACTGTGAAAAGTACAATGTAGGAAATACAAGGTAAGGAGGCAGAGATGATCTGCATGAGGCTGCAGGCGGGAATTATATTTCTTAAGCACTGCATAGTATATTTATTAAGAAAACGCTTACATTCAGCATTGATTATGATAATGACATATCATCTATATACTAAGCTGAAGAGTTTGTTTGTTTGGTTGAAAGCGTTAACCTCAGGAACTACTGTTTGAATTGAAAAATTATTTTTGTGTTGGATAGTCCATTTACCGAGGAAAGCTTGAGGCTATATATAGTATAATAATTTAGATTTGCATCAACTCTAGCGCCATCTGTCAGTAAATATAATACTGGCAGACTACAGTGACATAAAGTCTTATTTTCATCCCATCAGATGGCGCAAATAGCAACTGATTTTTTAAATTTGTTTTTGTGATAAAATTGCTCATATATTGTCTATTACAACGCGAACGAAGTCGCGGGCACCAGCTTGTATATCATAATAAACACCAGAAAGTGTATAATAAGTGTATAAAACCGCTATTAGTGACAATTAATGTTATACATACCTACATGTTATACATGCAAGCAAATGTCGACTTTAAGGTGACGAACCTTTTCTTACCCCGACTGTACACGGCTGACGAAGTTTAAAATTCCGGTAGGGACAGCAGCTCAAATCTGCTATTTTAAATAGGTATGGCTTAGAA
The DNA here is from genome assembly GCA_944738685.1 of Synanthedon myopaeformis. NCBI lineage: Eukaryota > Metazoa > Arthropoda > Insecta > Lepidoptera > Sesiidae > Synanthedon > Synanthedon myopaeformis. Next base: position 747,341 of record OX122914.1, read on the forward strand.
ATGATGATCACTTGGTTTTAACTGTGAAGTAACGTATAAAGACGACAATCAATCTTGGATTTTAGCCAATTTTCAGTGGAATATTCAGTGAATGACTTGATAGAGCGAAAACTAAGTTACTTAGTTTACTTAGATAGCTAACTTTTATAAATCCGGTCCACCTTCATTTTCGTAAACATTAAAGTCTATAATATTAGATAATTTCCTATCGTGAAGGCAATATGTGAGTATTTTAATAAAATTATGCTGATTTTGTTGTCGTTCAAAATCACTTGGCATTGAATTACATTACAAGTAAAAAGTAGTTCATTCACATATATGTTTATATTTAGTTACGACTAGATTTTTACTTACTTATCACAAAATGTTATCGCAAATGGCTCACGCATTTCTGATTTGTTCCTTTTCTATTCTAAATATGCTTCATTTTATTTCAAACACTGAAGCTAACAGATGATATTTAATCAAGCATAACCGAATAAAAATTTGAAGTTAGGTAAAAAAAAAAAATATTTTTTTTTTAGAGCGCAACCCACCAAATAAAGAAAAATTTGAATTATCTATTTTTAATTTAAATAAAATATTTTTTTTTATTAATTTTTAAATAACAATTTGAAGTTATGTATACATTTCAGAATATATTTTCTTTACGAATAATTTTCTTGTTAAAATTAATAGTATTTACAATTAATTTATTGATATAGGTAAGTGTTCTATAAACTTCAGAGCACGTTTTCAATATTGCGACACATTCTCCTGTCTGAATAACCGTCGAAATGAGTTTTCAATCATTCTTCTAGCTTGAGCTTTGATATTACTTGATTTTGTCGACGAAATGGCTCAACACATATACATATCACACATGAGTGATATTTTATTGAAGTCGGATTGCAAATAGCAATTTCGCGTCGCTCCACTTCCGTTTTAAAAAGAAATTTCAGTTTTCAAACAAACTATTACTTCAGATAAATAAATAAAGCAGCACATAATAGAACATTTCATATTTTTTTTATACTAGCTAGTAACCGCGACTTCATTCGCATTGAAAAATGTAAAATATAATACATATCTGATATATTTATCGATGTGACGATAAATGTTCCACATTATTTATAATAATAATGTGGAACATATTTATAATAATTTATTTATAATAAGGTGGAACATTTATAGGATATTATAGAGCAAATGTTGGTAGACAAACCAAGATGAAGAAGCCATAGACACCATGACGCTTCGGAATATTGCTTGCAAATTTATAAAAGTTTATATTTCCTCATTTTTTTAAAGACCACGTCGCTTTACATACCTTCTTAACTCGTAAGTCTTGTATGCACACAAACATTGACCATTAGGTCATGTAAAGTAAACTCTAAGGTACGAAATAATTGGCCTAAGTGCTAAAGTCCATTTACATCGTGCATATTATACATGTAACTCTGTCTGTCCGTTATCTTATCACACTGTTACCTACTGAAGCGATCTTCATGAATTTTAGCATACGTTAAAGTATAAGCATATTATTTTTTAAATATAATATAATTATAATATAGTAGCACATTGGACAAATGTAACACTTACGCATTGTTTTGTCGAAATTTTATATGATCGATAAAATTTCGACAATTTGCATAAATTTCGATATTTTGCATAAATTTGGCCGAATTAATTCAGCCTTGAATTTTTTCCTCCAAAGCACTATATGCTTATAAAAATAACCCAATAAAAATAAATTCAAATATATGTAAGTTAGTTTTTGACTAAGCCGTTATAAACTTTCGCATTTTGTTATAGTGAAATTTACACGAACGAATTGACAACCACAAATAGTTGATATTAAAAAAAAAACTAAGTTGTAGTTATTTTACAAATGTTTCATAAGTTTGTACAACTTGTGAGTGAAGTATGTTTTAAAAGTCGTTTGTTTTCTTACAAATTCAGGAGTTCAGATGTCATAACTTTTAGTCTGACACAATAATATAATATAAAAATTAGGTTATATCATAAATTGCATTAATACATAAATTAAATGTCTTACATAATATAAAATTAAAATTATTTAAAATGACATTGATAATACCATTTCACAAATGAAACTAATCATGTCGATCTTCATCAAATTCCCATAAAATAAATAATTAGTAGAAGTTAATTGAATCATTAGCAAACATTAATTATTGCTTCAATTAATTGTCAATCACAATTGTATTATCTGTAAATAATTAATGTTGGGTAACAATGTAGGAATAATTCTCCTATATATATTTAAAAGATAGGTTTGCTCTTGACCAACAACCAACTGTTTAGCAAGGCTGAGGCCTAAGATGGAGCGAACCTCATTCTCAACCCAGAAGATGCCTATTCACTCGAACTTTGAAAAGATTTGTGTCATATGAGGTCAGGAGTTCCAAACCTTTGGCAGTGCGCATTATAAAAGATGTTTTAAAGCGCTTCGTCCGAAATAGAGGGATATCGACAAGATATGGATGGTAACCATTTGTACGTCTGTATGTCCGATCGAAGATGAGTCCATGCAGCTCCTGAGCACACTCTCCGAAGTACATCTTATAAAAGACACATAGACTGGCAATTTCACGTCTATGTGCCAGGCTCTGTATCTTAGTTTTTAAAAACGTACTGCCCGACCTGGCTTCGCACTAGTGCACATTTTCTGCAAATTAAATATAAAGAGCTTCTTCGTTTAACGTTTTTTCCATAAGTTAAAATCGCATTAAAATCCTTTGTATAGTTTAAAAGATCTAAGCGTACATACATATAGACAGAAGGCGAGAAGCGACTTTGTTTTTCATTCTGTATAGATAAATAACTTTTTATGTAATAGTCGTAATTCGGGCTGAACACACTTTCGGTTGTTACTGTCGCCAAACAGGCTGCCTATATGACTGTGAAACGCAGTGTGCCCCGCCACTACTTGAAACAGAGCCTTTAAGTACATTTCCAAAGTTGACCCTGCCTGGAAACAAATCCGGGATCCCTGATAGAGAGCCTTGACACCTTAACTACTCAATCAATTAAATAGGCTCGTCAATTTTTTTTAATTTTTTTATAAAAGATGGATTTGCTCTTGACCAACAACCAACTGTGTAACAAGGATGAGGCCTAAGATGGAACGAACCTCATTCTCAAACCAGAAGATGTCTATTCACTCGAACTTTGAAAAGATTTGGGCTATATGAGCTCGGAAATACAGACTTACTCAATTCCTATCACTATATAGAAGGATAGGACATATGGTCCTTAACACCTTAGGAATGCTACAAATAAAACCAATCACGTTTTAGTATGAGGTTCCTTAACCCCGGACCCAAACACATTGCAAAAAAATAAACTTATAGACATAGCAAAATGAGTCGACATTCACAGATTTAACGAAGCATTGTTCGGGCTAATACATTCCAAAAGGATTTCCTATAGGTCACTGTTGGAAGATGATTAGTTTTATGTAAAAATTAATTATTAAAAAGAAAAATATATGTTGCTATGTATATATTTTTATTGATATTCGTCTTAGTTACCATACATCAATATAAAATCTTATATTATTCCTTTAATGTTTTAAAATAAGAAATATAAAAAGAGTATATTTAGAAAAAAGTTAACTATTCAATTAGTATTTACAACAGTCACAATTATTATCATCAAGTAATTCTTGTTGCTAAGGGCCTCTTTCACCAACTACAAGTAAAGAGTTGATTAGTTACTTTTAGAAATAATTTTATGTTTTATTAAATTATGCACTCCGTTTACATAGTGCTTCCTTCGATAAGCGAATTTTTTAAAATTATTTTCTTTTTAATGATTGGGACTTTTACAGTAGAAGCAAAGGTATACTCGTATCAGCTCCATCATTCCCGGTGACCGGTGACTTTAAATGGCGGTTAGCCTACTTGACACTTTACTCAGAGACGGTGAAAGAGGCCCTTGGCAAAATAATTTTCATCTCTATTATGTCATCAACTGATTTCATTTATTGAAGACCTTTCACTCGAAACTCTGTCATTCTGAAACTCTGTCATTCTGAAACTCTGACGTTTTGCAACTCTGACTTTATGAGACCAAACCCTAATTCTGACTCTGGTGAATGTTGATGAAACTTACTTTTTTCCATTATGCTATACTAAAAAAGATCATAAAAAAGATCACAGCTGTAGGGCTTAGACCTATATTCCAATAGGACCAGTCAGAAGCAGCCTAGATCCACCGTCAGCTTACAATTCTATTAGGCCGCATGTACACCATGTCGGTGGCCATCTTCTCGAGAACCTTCCTAGATAGTAGGAACCTTCCCACTGTCACTTCAACTTACTGATTCAACTATTCAATAGATATGTTTTCAATAATATTGCTTAGGTAATAATCCGTATTATAAATGCGAAAGTATGTTTGGATGTATGGATGTTTGTGACTCTTTCACGCAAAAACTAATGAACCGATTACCATGAAATTTTGCATACACGTTGTCTGGGATACAAGAAAGGACATAGGGTACTTTTTATCGTTCAACGTGTACGAAGTCGCGGCCACCAGCTAGTGTTATAAATGCGAAAGTATGTTTGGATGTATGGATGTTTGTTACTCTTTCACACAAAAACTACTGAATCGATCACCATGAAATTTTGCATACACGTTGTCTGAAACACCAGAAAGGACATAGGGTACCTTTTATCGTTCAACGCGGACGAAGTCGCGGGCGCCAGCTAGTATTTCAGCAGTAGTATTTCAGCAGTAGTATTTCAGCAGTAGTATTTCAGCTAGTATTTCAATAATAATACTTGGGCGATTAATGTTACATTTACATTATACTGAATGTTCAACCTATTCTAAATATTTAATCTATTCATTTAAAACATATCAACATTTTACTATTTTAAACAACTAATTGATTTCTATGAAGTCATACAAGATTCCCAATTAGTAATTAATCTGTTATATATATAAAATTTTGAATTGTTTGAAGACATAATAATACTTAATAAGGAAAATGCAATACAAAGAGCCTACTTTAAGTGTTCGTCACATTCTGTTTAGTATTTCAAACGTTGATAGATGACACAAACGATAACATGTACTTTGTCGACATACAAAATAACAAATTCAGTTATTTCACTTGAATTTATTTAATTATGTTTGACACAATACGATAAGGTAATTGAACTAATTTCAACCTAAACCCAAATTTATATTATAACGTCCGACAGTTTTGGACATTATATACCTAATTGTAATGTACATATACAGGCTGATACTGAAATTCAATACATACCTATTCATGTTCGAAACATGTGTACAAAGTGAATGGTTTAAGTAATGTGTTGATTTGTTAGATCAATCAGTTAGAGTACCAGTTTATTTACAGGCACAAATTTTATTAGAGCCACAGGAATACTTACTTTGAAGTCGACCAATAATGTAAGTACGTGTTCCTACGCAAATACTGATTCACTTGTGTTAGAAAATTCTCTAGTGATCGCAAAATCCCGCTCGAGGGTTGAATGATTTATGTACTGTGTTTGTCAGTCCATTTAGCGTTTGACTAATTTATTTTAAACACCGCACACGAATGAATCAGTGAACAAACTTAAAGATGTCTAAGTTTAAACATTAGGAACAAATTACATCACCCATTTTGGGCTAATTTTTTTTTGGCTGCCAGCGATATTTCACATGATATTATTATTTTAGTATAACGATCAAAACATTTTTTACTATGGCGCCAAGGCTCTTTCTAAGCGTTTTCTCCGAGATGATATTCTACCTTAAATAATCTGTACTAATATTATAAATGCGAAAGTATGTTTGGATGTTTGGATGTTTGTAACTCTTTCACGCAAAAACTACTGAACCGATCACGATGAAATTTTTCATACACGTTGTCTGAGACACCAGAAAGGACATAGAGTACCTTTCATCCAGAAAAAAAGGACCGTTCCCGAGGGATCAATAAAAAATAAAAAAACTAACGGCTTTTTTTTTAATTTTTAACGCGAACGAAGTCGCGAACACCAGCTAGTTAACAATGTAATAAAGATGTATTTATTATAATTCCTATTAAAAATGTCACAAAAATGTTAACTTTTTACATATAAATATAATCTTTAGAATTTTGTTGTGACATTGAAAAATGTTTAAAATATTGTGTTCTATTATAATACTTAATAAATTAATATTGTTGGGCTGCATTTTTAAAATTAGCTCAAAAATATATGGAGGCTTTGTGATGTCCAAATGTGCTGTAACATTAAGGCTGCAGTCTATTAAAAATTGACTCTCTTTGAATTTTTGTAGCTGCTAATAACATAATTTTCTAAAAAAAAAAATAATTAAAAACAATCTAGAAATATATTAACGGCAAGGAAGAATCCACAGTATCATTACGAATAAAATATTTATTTGGTTTTTTTCTAGGTATTTTTATAGATTTTTATACTATTTTTATATAGTCGTCTTGAAAATGTAGTAATTTTTTTTTTTTAAACTTTTCAATTTTCTCAATTAAGATCTTACAGTATTGTCAATAATCTGGTTTTTTTTTTCTCTCTCATAATCATTATTATTTTTTTAATATACCTAGGTAACAACAAATTAAATAAGAAACTTAATATTTATCCTATGACACACTATAACTGCAAAAAGGCCCTGTCAGACTGGCTCAAGACCCTAAACTATAATGAAACCGAATCTTTATTAAAGGCTATTACTTAACTAAATTAAATATTTATCATCAAAACATTGATTTTTTTGATTATGAAATGGGACTTATGTAAAAACTACACTTTAACTTACTTACATAATATAGATAATGCTACTTCACATACACATTCACACACACACACACACACACACACACACACACACACACACACACACACACACACACACACACACACACACACACACACACACACATACACACACACCCACACACACATACACACACACACATTTTATTTTATTCTAACATTGTAGATCATCTAAACTAGTTTAAGATTTATCCTAAATCCTAATTAGTCTAAGATTTAAGTAGGTATGGTGATGGAGGAGCGGGGGTCTCCTGATACAAGTATTTTTTTTTTAATTAATAGGAGGTCCCCTACACCCTTTTTGAACCTATGCTTAACTAGATGAATAAATTATTTTATATTTTGTATTTTTATATTTTTTGTATTTTTAACAAAATATATTTTAAAATATTTTCAAGGCGTTGTTGTGTTATGTAGAATCTATTTCCGTTTTGTAAGATATACTTCTGGTTTTGTGTAATATTAGGCTGTTAAGGCTCGACACCGTGAATAAACAATTAAGATGTACCTTCTCTCTGAATGCTAATAGATGTCTTTTGAGACTCTTTCCAACAATGGCACATTGTTCGCAGAACAACTACTTGCTTCAGAGCTGATCATTAACTGCGCCTTAACTTTCCTTGTCTAAAGCAACATCATGTATCTCGAACGAATATTATTTTAATTATAAAGTGGTACTAATGAATCATGAGAATAAATAAATATAATAAATATCTTCACACATTCCACACAGCACCATCTAGTTCGACAATGCTTGTATTATGGATACTAGACTGTTGATATAATACATAGATTACATTTTTTTTTTTGTAAATACATACATATTATAAATAGAAAACATCCATGACTCAGGTACAAAGGTAAAATGTTAACACATAAACATTCGCCCCTAGCGGGATTCGAACCAGCGACCGTTTGGTTAACAGCTAGGGTTACTAGCCACTAGACCAAATGAGTCGTCAAGGTTCTGCTTTAACACTGTCCTGTGTAAGATTCCCGGGAGGGCCATTTTGACTGCCCGTCTGGCGGAAGTAACCAAGTACAATAATGTTAAGTGACTGTATCAGATATTGCAACATAAATTGAAAATTTCATGTATGTGAAACTATCGTTAGCTAAGTGGACTGTCATCCTGTCTGATAACGTTTACATAAAAAAATAATAATACGCCTTTGTTTCAAAATATAATAAAACGTGTTGCATGTTAATCACAATAATTACTCAATCTGGTCATTTACTCATACATTTTATGATCACTAAACTGAAACTAACAACGTTTACGTTCATAAACGCAGTGTATTTATTGTTCCGGGAATTTCCCTGACGCTAACTTTATTGTTCTGTTTGTTATCAACAAGTATCGACACTGGGTCACATAATTATTAGAATTAAATTATTAGTTACGGTTGTATGTTAAATATTGGGGTTAATTAGTAATAGAGTTTATGAAACAGTAACAATGCTTCAAGATCAAACTTGGGAATTATAAAGCATCATAAAATAGATCATTACTGTGAGGCTTACTTAGTCCTATTGAAAATAGGACTAGTCAAAAGTAGCCTGGATACAACGTCGACTCGTGATTCCCCGATTCTATTAGGTCGCCTTGTCCATGCTGTCCATGCTGTCCATGCTGTCCATGCTGGATAAAAGGTAAACTATGTCCCTTTCTGTATCCCTGACAATGTGTATGCATCAAATTTCATAATGACTTTATTAGTTAGGTATTATTTTTGTAATAATTATCTGATTACTACAATTAGTTGAAATTAAAAACTGAATATAAAATCTAGTCAGTCACTTTACATAATATAAAATTATTGTGTAATGTAATTTATTACAAAATATCACATTACATGCATAAAATTTCATGATGAGTTTATAAGTTATTATTTTTGTAATAATTATCTGATTACTACAATTAGTTGAAATTAAAAACTGAATATAAAATCTAGTCAGTCACTTTACATAATATAAAATTATTGTGTAATGTAATTTATTACATTATGTCACATTATAGTATATATGTATAAAATTTCATAATGACTTTATTAGTTAGGTATTATTTTTGTAATAATTATCTGATTACTACAATTAGTTGAAATTAAAAACTGAATATAAAATCTAGTCAGTCACTTTACATAATATAAAATTATTGTGTAATGTAATTTATTACAAAATATCACATTACATGCATAAAATTTCATGATGAGTTTATTAGTTATTATTTTTTTAAATAATTATCTGATTACTACAATTAGTTGAAATCAAAAACTGAATATAAAATCTAGTCAGTCACTTTACATAATATAAAATTATTGTGTAATGTAATTTATTACAAAATATCACATTACATGCATAAAATTTCATGATGAGTTTATAAGTTATTATTTTTGTAATAATTATCTGATTACTACAATTAGTTGAAATTAAAAACTGAATATAAAATCTAGTCAGTCACTTTACATAATATAAAATTATTGTGTACATAATATAAAAAATTGCAACAAAATTTTAAAGGTCATCTAAGACTTGGTGACCTTTTAAATGGCAATATGTGATACAGTCACTTTATATTACTGTAATAGTCTTGAATGAAAGATGTTTTAAATAATTTGACTTTTTAAAACACTTAGTCGACGTCGATGACCACATAATTACTTAAGTAGGTATAAGTTAAATAAATATTAATTGAACCGACTTGCTATATTTACTGCATTAAATTATATCTGGTAAATATTTTAGGTATAAAAAAATTAAATAAAAGTGGCTCATACGATAAATCAAATCGCCTATCGAAGGATGCAGTAAACCGAGTGCATATTTTAATAAAATACAAAATTATTTCTAAAAGTAACTAATCAACACTTTACTTGTAGTTGGTGAAAGAGGCCCTAATACTTATAGGCAAGTATATCGCATGACGTTCGAACCTACTTTTTTGTCGTTGGCAGATTACTAAGTGGAGTACATACTAAACGTCACGAACAAGTACCCACAACATATTTGGTTATCTACTCGGACCTCAGGAGTGTGTATGATAAAGTAACAATCTCAAGCTAATAGCCTTCAAGGGCCTTACGTCTTTCTGGATGAGTGTGCCACTTTGAAATGTTATAAGAATTACAGTCGAATATATTTTTTTTAAATTTATTTATTTAGATTTAAATTATATACAGCCATAAATTTAAAAAATATATATTATATAATAGGCTAATTACGTTTGCGGCAGCAGGAGGATCGAAAAAAACCCAAAATTACTTATAATCTATTTAATAAAAAAAAGAAATTACAATTTAAATTACGAACTAATTAACCTATTGTCCAAATCGATGTATGATATTGGAATGCGCTTCGTATCCGGTGAGTGCATCAAGTAACATCGGTATTGCGTCATGCTGTGTCAGCGATGACGCGCTACTGAAGTAAAAGTGCAGCGTCGGCAATTCTCTTCTTATAGGTATATGTAATTCCTCCACCCCTAGATCAGCAACTATTTTAAAACTTTGAGAGAAAATGTTGCTGGGAAGTCTCTTCGGGTCTCTGATCCTCCTATTTCACTTGTTTCTTCATAACTGTGGGTGGCCGGATTTTCGGGTTCTTCTGGCTTATGATCTTTAGTTCGGCTAAGGAAGCGTCGTACTTTAAGGATGATGGCGAGCGCTCCTATGACTACTATAAGTCCGTACAATGGTATTGTGGTGTGGTATAGAGAGTCGTAGGACTGGCTTTCGTTGAGCTTTATCGGAGATTCCATTATGATTGTGTCTTGGATGCTGTGTAGTCCGTGCAAGTCTATGCTGTTTAGTTTGAAGTGTCTTGACATAAGAGCCTTCTTTGTGGAGTTGAAAGGTACTTGCGTAAGCACGAGGGGCTGTCCCTTAACTTCGTCGTTGTCGTTAATTATGGTGAGTTCAGGCGTTTTGAGGTAGCATGTCACAGAAATGGTGATGAGGTAACTGCCTTTAAGTGATGTGAAATCTTCCCTGTCGCAGACTAGCTGGACCTTTGTAGATTGTGGGAATGATAGTACAAAGTGTTCGTCGTCTAGTTTCTCCATAGCCTCCTTTTCTATACTGACTGTTGTGTAATGGCATGTCTCCTTTATGACTTGGTTGGTGATGAGTTCTTGAATGCAATCAGGTTTTGCACGAAGTTGGTGATTAAGGTCGGTTTCACAGAGATACCATTGGCTATACTTCGGACATTCTGTCTCTATGTACATGAACGACATCTCGTTTAGTGCTATAAAAGGAAAGGCAGGAATAAGGGCTTGTTGGTTTCTATTAGGGACAATGGTAAGTTTGTAGAACTCATAGATGTTTGCTGAAACTATTGGAAGTTTAAATATAATAACTATCTTATGATGTCCCAATATTCTTTTTTAATTTTAAGCTTTATTTCAAGAAGCTGTGTCACGCTTTTCGTCGTCATTAGTAAGATTCTGTAACAAGTTAGCTGTTTTAGGGACTCGCTTTAATCGTGACTTGCCTACTGGGCCGCGTTTTTTAGAGGTGTAAATGTGAATTGGTAAGTTAGCTAAGACTGTGTCTTGTGTGTAACGGGGTGCGGTCTTTTGACGATCTGCAAGGGGGTTGTTTGTGAGATGCGGATTGAATTGGGGAAAATGGAATCGTGAATTTCGATGTGGTGTGTGGTTTCGGGGGTTCGCTTCTCTGTTGTAGATACATGACGTTGAGTTCCTCCTGAACATACTCTAAAGCTTTTTCTATGGTAGGAGGGCGCATGCATCTTATGCGAGAACCTAGTGGTTCTTTCAACCCGCGTACAAAGGCTTGCATGGCAACTTTTTTATATAGGTTACGTTTTGCCTCGATGGTGGTGGATAAGTTTTCGTGTAGGGTTACGTAAGTCATAATGGTACTAAGTAAGTTTTTACAATGATCGTAAAACTCTTGAGGGGTCTTGTTACCTTGGGTGGCTAGCGAAAGGTCGTTATATAGTGCGGTCTCATCTCGTTGGTCCGAAAAGTTATTAATTAATGAGGTCCTTATGCCTAGCCAGTCTTCGGGGGTGCCGTTGGAATTGATCGTAGTTGCGGCAGTGCCCGTAATTTTATTTAAAATTCCGTTTAGTAGTGACAAGTTTGAAAGTTCGCTACCCGGTTCTGCGTTTATATATGTGGCGACGATTCTATCGCAAATGTTAATAAATCTAGTAAGCACATTAGGGTTCCCATCGAACTCGGGGACAACCCTTAGGGCTTTGAAGATGGCATCGGTATGGTCTATTGGTCGAGACGGGTTAGCCATATTGTATTCTAAATTATCGTAATCTACTGTTTCTAAATTTCTATTTAAATCTAATCTATGTGGACGGGCCTACGGCGATGCAGTATCCCGTTGACTATGAGCTCTAGGATGATAAATCTTGGAGCTGGTAAGGATTAAGAAATAAAAAGGAAGCACACGAGAGCAATTCAGATGTACTTATGTAATAATTTCATAATTTGGTTCTCTTCGTGAAACGATGATCAGTTTCTCCACCAAGCTGCAACAGTTACGTAGATTCTGGATACCCGATGAAGGCTTGATAGCTCAACCAGTAGCTACGGAGCTGACAGGGGCAACGATTTTTGAAGTCCTTATATCACGCCGCGCACTGACTCGAGTATCCTACCGACTGCGCCAATTACGTTTGCGGCAGCAGGAGGATCGAAAAAAACCCAAAATTACTTATAATCTATTTAATAAAAAAAAGAAATTACAATTTAAATTACGAACTAATTAACTTATTGTCCAAATCGTTGTATGATATTGGAATGCGCTTCGTATCCGGTGAGTGCATCAAGTAACATCGGTATTGCGTCATGCTGTGTCAGCGATGACGCGCTACTGAAGTAAAAGTGCAGCGTCGGCAATTCTCTTCTTATAGGTATATGTAATTGGCTTAAAGAATCATAAAAATTATATTTTTACATTTATTTATTAATTTAAAATATATATATACAATACTTAAATGTTTCTTACATAATCATCAAAGATATTTTTTGATTCAATATTCTATATATATATAATTTCGTAAATATTTATTCATTCATTCACAATTCATATTGTACATAATATGGGAAATGGGCTCTAGCGTCCATTACTTGTACAACAACAGCAAACATGATGTTATTTCACGATGTTTTTCTGTAAAGAGGTCAAAAATTTGAATAGTTTATTTCTAAGATTAGAACTGGCGGGAATCAAAGATGGCATCCCTGAGATAGAGCGTTAAAGCTAGAACTTTAACCTCGATCCGCTTGACAAAGGACCAAAACCTTCTGTAAGGGTTTGCCCAAATAACTGCGAATCGCTGTGTACTATACGCCACTACTTAAAGAAATATTTTCTTAAAAATTTCTACACAGAAAAAGTTACATACAGAAAAATGTGTTGTGATTTCCAAGAAAATAGTTTTCACAAAACAAAATACCCACAAAGAAAACTTATACAGTAAATCAACCCTTTCTGTGGTGCGCTTTCAGCGAAAGAATATTGTAATAAGCTCAAAAGAGCAATAATAATATATCAAGAAAGTGTAAACCACTTATCATATAAGAAAAAGTTTGTTCAAACAACACAAAAGGTATTTACCGCTAACTGTAATTACACTGGGGGGCGATTTTTCTTGAACACTAGAACTAATTTAACGTTGCGGCTAATGTTGGAAGCAAAGATAAATTTTATATGTTGTACAAGTTCAATTTACGATTAAACATACCAAAGTAAATATTTTATTCAAGAATTTTTAGATAGAGGCATATATTATAGAATTGATACTTATATATATTTTATGGTCTTCCCTTAAGTGAGATGTGCAGGAAGGATGACGTTCCATTTGATGGCAGTAAGTGGCTACCGTCGCCACCACCACCACCACCACCACCAGGGTGCATAACAACAGGAAATGTCTACTTATAATAATAATTATGTATGCATCGCAATCAACACAATTTAAGATTATTTAAATGGGCTACAGACTAATTTATAATTAATGAATACTGGCTGATTAATAGTAACTTAAGGTCCGTTAAACTTTAAATAAAACTGTATTTTTTTTTGTAATCGAGTCATCAATAATAAAAAAAACACCTTCCTAACTCAAACTTAAAGTAGATTGAAATGAAAGGACCATTTAATGGATTGCTAACTTACGAAGGTCACATAAAACGATTCTCGTAGCTTCAGGTCGCCATTCTTCCCTTCTCATTCCTCTTTCATTCGTTTCCCGAAATGTAGAAATCAACATCCATTCGTTCTTGGCAGTAGTCAAAACACATTTATTGTGAAATGAATACCATATTACGTGAGCTATTCAAACCTGCTTGCCACAAATAATCGGATCATTAGGCAAACTCCAACATAATGCATTTGGCCGACCTTGCAACGTTTTTATTGGCATGAATCATTTTGTTTACTCGTGGCAATCTTTAAAAGAGAAATAAAAAAGTTAATACCATCACTTTAGTTAATGGAGTACCGACAAAACATCTGCGTTTTTATTCCATTTTAATTTTCGGCATATTTTTGTAGCTGATACGTTTATTATAAGAATTGTAGTATGACATTATCGATTTAGTTAATATTTAATATCTATACATATTATAAAATAAATTCGCTGACGGCTCTGTCAGTTTCTCCGCAAAAATCTTCTAAAATAGAAAACTAATATTGATAAGATTTTCATTAATCCGTACTCAATATTATAAATGCGAAAGCATGTTTGGATGTATGGATGTTTGTAACTCGTTCACGCAAAAACTACTGAACCGATCACTATGAAATTTTACATACACGTTGTCTGGGATATCAGAAAGGACATAGGATATCTTTCATCGTTCAACGCGGACGAAGTCATGGGCACCAGCTAGTGCGTATACAATTTGCAAAAAAAATGCACCCGTGCGAAGCCAGAAGCGAATCGCTAGTGCATTTTCTCGCTGAGGTGGTTCTTTGTTTAGATTAGCATCGACGAATGATACCAACGTGAAATAAAGTTACCTACTTGTTTAACCAAAGAAAATCTCCCTATATTCTATAATCCGTGGGTTTCTGTAGGAGGATAGTTACTGATTGCTAGATGGGCTGCTTTATTCATGAATTACTCGACGGCGAAGTGACAATGCCTCCTAACTAACATAGACAAAATTTTTCACAAATTGAAAAAAAAAAAAAAAAAAAAGTAGGTTCCTGAAAACTTCATAATCAATAAATCTGTTTCTACAGAGAATATGCTAAGCTAAGGAAAGCTAAGTTTTATCAAAACACGCAAAAATAGACCTTAAATGCAATGGCATAAGAATGTAATTTTTACCAAAATTGTATTGTCACTTCGTCGTCGTACTGCTACCTTGAACTTTAAGCAAGCAGTAACTTTATAGTAGAGACGATGATGGAACCGTGTTAGATGATAACGTTCAATTTAGTTGTACCTATGTCACACAATGAAGATGGGTCGTTACAGCGCTGTGGTCGCGGTCTGTTATTTCGTTTACATAATCGCTTTAGGGCCCTTGGAAATATGGATCTCACCGTATCCAGAGGGACGCCGTATAAGTTGACATTTACCTGTAATGCAATACAATTAGGGCCTCTTTCACCAACTAAAAGTAAAGTGTTGATTAGTTAGTTTTATAAATAATGTTATGTTTTATTAAATTATGCACTCGGTTTATTGAATCCTTCGATAGACGAATACAACTAAAAGTAAAGTGTTGATTAGTTACTTTTATAAATAATTTTATGTTTTATTAAATTATGCACTCGGTTTACTGAATCCTTCGATAGGCGAATTTTTTTTATTATTATTTTATTTTTAATGTTTGGGACTTTTACCGTACAAACAAAGGTATATCATCTCCATGATTACCGGTTACCGGTGACTTTAAATGGCGGTTAGTCTACTTGACACATGGTGAAAGAGGCCCAGGAGAGCGGACTAGTTCATGACGTCAAACGAGACATCTATACTAATTTTGTAAAGAGTTTTTTTTTATTTATATATTTTTGTCTGTGATGAATAAACTCAAAAAAAAAAAAACTGGCCCATTTTAAAAATTCTTTCACCTATAGAAAGCTACATTATAAGCGAGTAGCATAGGCTATACATTTTAAAATTTTAAAGTTACGCGGATGAAGTCGCGTGCAAAAGTTAGTGTTTTATACATTGGTTGGTTTTAAAATTCATTTAACACAGACATACTCGTAGCATGGACACCTACATTTTGAACTTCTTGAACATTAACTTCTTGAAAAAAAAAATTTCAAATATAAAATAGTTAAAATTAAAATAAAACCTATAAATATACAAAAAAAGCAAAAAGAAAATATAATCTACTAGAAAAAGTAAAAATATGATACGTCTTGCGACCATAGAGTATCTAATTTGTGTCAAACTAATTGTTTTCATTTTATGTAAATTACAAAAAATTAAATGTCAAAGGAATTGGTAATATTAAACTTGTATTTTCGTTTCTTTGATTACAAATTACAGAGCAACAAAATCGTTTTTTAATTTATCAAGCCAATATTTAAAATTTTAAACTTTTTTTGAAGGAGTATTTGATATGCTTATTAAAATATAATTTAAAACTAAAAATAATAATTTGCCAAAATTAGAAAGTTACTAAGTTTTAATTTTACTAATTGTTAGTTACCGAACTAACAAGGTATCGAACTGGATATTGTCAAAATTATATATTGGCTGTGCAATATATAAAAATAACAATTCCTATTATTCCCTTTGTCTGTATGTTCTCGTTCATAAGGACGAACTCATCTACTGTCGTCATTATACGGTGTCACAATAGCATTAGGAAATTACTCTGGAAATTATTGAACTCGAAAGCTATTTTTAGATGTTTCACTTCGTTGAAATGTCTCAATTTATTTTTGAGACATTTTTTTATGGGTATTCTTTCTAATATTAAGGTCGACTAAGGCTCGAGTTCACCAACAGACGGTTATTTTTAAACAGCTGATTAAAATTTAAACAGCCGTTTAATAATATTTTGTTGACCACCATCGCTAAACTGCGGGTTAAACGCCCTAAACATCAGATTAATCATTAAGTTAATCAGATGTTTAAAATGCGGCTTTTAACTCGCATTTTAGCGATCCTGAACAACAAAATATTATTAAACGGTTGTTTAAAACTAACCGTCTGTTGGTAAACTCGAGCCTTAAAGACTGACGGTCCTACATAAAAAAATGAATTTATCACCTGTTTAAAGAGGTCATGCACTACGTACGGATGCATTTTTTCAACAAATTTTATATGCAAACCTTCCTCGTTTATCGGTCTTTCCAATAGTGAAAACCATATCAAAATCAGTTGAGTGGTTTAGAAGTAGTTAGCAGAGAAACAGACAGAGGCGAACAGTGACTTCAATATAATTATTACTAGCTACAAGCTCCCGGCTTCGCACGGATGCAAAATAAAAACTATCCTATCTTTTATGTTGGACCAAATTACACATAGTTACGAAATTTTATCAAAATCGGTTCAGTAGTTTAGGAGTTCATAGGCGACAAAGAACGTGACACGAAATTTATTTATATATACATAAAATTTTGCTTTTTATATATCTTAAGGTTTAGCCTACGTGAGACATGTAAATTTTAATTTTATTCTTAAAAAAAAAATTACTATTAACTAAATTTAGTATTATTATTTAAAAAATATATAATATTTATTTCTTCATAGAGCTAATTATGCGAAGTGGCTGCTCGCTCCCACTGGAAAGCGGTTTAAATTTTTCATTATAACCCGACTGAGTTAAGATGTTATCTCCGCGTAGAACGCTGAAAGCCTTATCTCATAATAAATCCTCGGCTCCTTCGCGCCATTAGTGTAAACACACTTTCGTCTAAATGTAACTTAAGGCAGTGGGCGTAACAAATTAATTATAATTTTAATACTCGAACGTTGTAAGGGTTGCACTTCATATATTATAAAGGGTACGAACAACCCCTTGTTTGATTAGACATGACAGATAGATCACAAAGGCGTTATGTACCAACAAGATATTTGATTAGAGTTACATTTATTTAATTATTATAAACTTTTACAGTTAAATTTCCCTGTACTATAAATAAAATACATATTATTCAGCTCTATTATCCGTACTAATCTATACTAATATTATAAATGCGAAAGTATGTTTGGATGTATGGATGTCTGTAACTCTTTCACGCAAAAACAACTGAACCGATCACCATGAAATTATGCATACACATTGTCTGAGACACCAGAAAGGACATAGGGTACCTTTCATCCAGAAAAAAAGGACTTTTCCAGAGGGTTCAATAAAAAATAAAAAACTAACGCCTGGCCAAAGTGTTATAGCAACACGAAGTCAAGCGTTATATTGCTTTTTTTTTAAATTTTTAAAGCGGATGAAGTCGCGAGCACCAGCTAGTATTATAATTGCGAAAGTATGTTTGGATGTTTGTAACTGTTTCAAGCAAAAACTACTGAACCGATCACCATGAAATTTTGCATACACGTTGTCTGGGACACCAGAAAGGACATAAGGTACCTTCCATCGTTCAACGCGGACGAAGTCGCGGGCACCAGCTAGTATTTTATATACTTGTATACTAATATTATAAAGAGAGAAGATTTGTGTGTTTATACTGAATAAACTCAAGAACTACTTTAACGATTTTGAAAATTCTTTCATCTATAGAAAGCTACGTTATCAGCGAGTAACATAGGCTTTTATTTTATAAAGTTACGCGGGCGAAGTCGCGTGCAACAGCTAGTATTAGTATATGTAGATATATTTTTACACCAAGGTGTCCCAAGAGATAAGGTTAAGTATAAGGATAAAGATAAGTATCGAACATCCCTTACAACAAACACAAAACCAGTGCTCTTATTTAACGGTGATCTCTTTGGTTCAAAGAAGTCATATTTTGTTAAACGCCGTATTGTATACTAGCTGTTGCACGCGGCTTCAACCCGCGTAACTTTATAAAATATAGCCTATATTACTTGTTGATAATATAGCTTCCCAACAGTGAAAGAATTTTTCAAATCGTTCCACTAGTTTCGGAGCATATTCAATTCAAACAAACAAACAAATCTTTCCTCTTTATAATATTAGTATAGTATAATATCGCAGTTAATTTTCAAGATGGCCGCTTGAAGATATACTTACATATAAGCAGTTATGAGTGTATGCTAGATATGAATTGTGGTCACCGTAAATCTTAAGTTACACAAACCGGCACCTACTTTTTGTAGAATGTTTGACAGTTATGATTTATCGTCTCCTTAACTTATTGCTGTTGGGAAAGGGCTTGAACGTATTTAGGCAGTTTCCGGTTACTATTGTGCTCATTTTTTAAGAAAAAATAATACAAAAATAACTTAGTTAAATAAATAAATACACACATTCTACACAGCACCGTCTAGTTCCACAGTAAGCAACTAATGCTTGTATTATGGATACCAGACTGTTGATATATTACATAGATTAGTTTTTTTTTTTGTAAATACATACATATTATAAATAAAAAACATCCATGACTCAAGTTCAAAGGTAAAATGTTAACACATAAACATTCGCCCCTAGCGGGATTCGAACCCGCGACCGTTTGATTAATAGCTGGGGTTACTAGCCACTAGACCAAACGTTAGTTGACATTGATATTTAATATACAAATTATTATATAATAATAGGGTCACTTAATAATAGTCTTTAAAAAATAAACGTCTTTAGTATTTTTGTTAAATTTGATTAAATATATATTCATAGAAAATATGTGATTAAAATAAATATTTGTTTATTAGGATTAATAAATAGTTATATATTAAAAGTTAGTTAGGCTACCTATTTCGTTAACTACCTATTCTTTTGGGTTTAGCTCGAGAAACAAGCTGACAGTTCACTTTGGCTACTACCACCAAGCCAAATGATTACATTTATATACATACCGAATAGCATCATAACTTGAACAAGCTTATGTCTGGACTTTAAAGTTAACAAGTTGTTAGCACTCGTACAGACATTCGTTTCATGACCAATAAATATAGTACTTCAATGCAGGAGCAAACTTCCTCGAACGGTTTCAATATTGTTTATATACCTATGTACAGTCGGCGTAAGAAAAGGTTCGTCACCTTAAAGTCGACATATGCTTGCAACAACGCAATTGTCAGTCATGTCAAAATTTCATTTAAAACGTCTGTCAGTTGTCTGCTTAGTGCTTTAGTTTCAAAAGGTACTAAGAGTCTACGATTTTGATAAAGGAATGAATTTGAAAACTGACGAAGGTTTTCGTACCCCGACTGTACTTAGTTCATATAATTACACGAACATGTTCTAATTGGGAAGTTCTAATGTGAACTAAGGTATGTAAGTATAATTAGACATATTATTGGAATGTGCCTTAATTTGAAATGTGCCTTAATTTTTCAAGTTACACTCTAACTAATATTTTAAATGAGAAAATGAGTTTGTTTGTTTACGTCATAACTACTTGAACGCTTTCAATGATGAAATTTTACATACAACTTATCAGGGATACAGAAAAAGACAGGTACATTTCATTCAGAAAGAAGGTGTACTGTTACTGATGGATCGTCTAAAATTTAAAATGATAAATCAACACCTGACCAAAATATATAAGCAAAAAAATAGGGGCACGCACGTAGTCGCGGGCAAAAGCTAGTTCCGTATAATTTCTCATTTAACAAAAGTGGGTAGGTAGGTACATAACATTGCAAAGGGTAGCATAGCGATCTTCGTGATGTCGTGTGATTTACAATGTGGAAAATATCCGATAAATATTGTAACTCGGTTTCCTATCCTTAAATAAAGTAACGTAAAAGTTATTATTTGTTTACTTTTCTCCTGTCACAATAATGTCATTGTAACGCGTTTTTTATATCATGTACTCTTTCGTCTACGTCCGTACTAATATTATAAATGCGAAAGTATATTTGGATGTATGGATGCTTGTAACTGTTTCACGCAAAAACTACTGAACCGATCTGTATGAAATTTTGCATACACATTGTCTGAGACACCAGAGAGGACATAGGGTACCTTTCATCGATCAACGCGGACGAAGTCGCGAGCACCGGCTAGTATAAGAATAAATATTTTGTGGAGCCGCAAATAGGAACAATTTTATTTTATTTCTTAAATTTAAATTATGAAAATCACAGTTTTTTTTTTAATTCGTAAATATTCTTTTATATATTATAATTAAAAAAATTATTCAATAAATGTAATGTGAAAAAAAAAAAAAACAATTGTCATATTGATTTACTTATATTACAATAATACGATATAAAAATAAATATACCTCGTATTTGTAATTCCAACAGAGAACTGTTTGATTTTTGCAAGTTGTAAAAAAAAAACCACAATGTATAAAAAGTGATATATAAAAAAAAAACCCATATTATATATGACGTAGTTTGCATATAATCGCGTAAAAACGACCCGAGACCCAAAAAAAACGACTCTTCACATTAGCATAACAAAAGTAATGACTTTGGCTTGTGTTTGTACATATTTTACACTGCCTTAATATTCGCTGTCATTCAACTCAATTTTGGAATTATTTGACTGGTTAATGGCAGCTAAATATTTTAATATAATTTATTAAATATTTTACTTAAACATAAATAAAAGCCACATAAAAGAAATTGGGGTTTCTCTATGGAACGATGCGGTCAGATAAATAGTTCATTATTTTGACGAGCACAAAGAACCCCTAAGCAAGTCGATAAAATATCTTCACCCAGTCACCTATAGCTGTACACAGCCCCGTTGTAACTTTTTAAACGATTTTATTGAGGCTTTTTTTTCTTTTAATAAAGTTGTAAAGGCACGTTTCATATACGGCCAGTATCCCTTTGAAGATATTACGGTCGTTCTTGGATTTGATATCCGTACCGCTTCGGCCGTATAACGAGCTCGTTTTTTAAATAACGTTACGAAATTACTGAGTACATTGTTTACGAAATAAGACATTTTTAAAATACACGAATAATAAATAAAATAAAATCTCTATATATATACTATTATATGTATATTATTATATAATATTAGTTTCATATTGATGTATATAAATTGCATTACTGTAACGTTTCATTAAAAATCTGTTTAGTAATTTTTCTGTGAAAATTTTTTAAGCATTTTGAGTTTTTAATATAAAACGTTTGCCAGTTAATTTGTCTATAAAATTAACTAGCTGGTGCTCGCGACTTCGTCCGCATTGAAAATTAAAAAAAGAGCAATATAACGCTTGACCTCGTGTTGCTATAAAACTTTGAACAGGCGTTAGTTTTTTTAATTTTTTTATTGATCCCTTAGGAAGAGTCTTTTTTTTCTGGATGAAAGGTACCCTATGTCCTTTCTGGTGTCTCAAACAACGTGTATGCAAAATTTTATGGTGATCGGTTCAGTAGTTTTTGCGTGAAAGAGTTACAAGCATCCATACATCCAAATATACTTTCGCATTTATAATGCATTTATGTCTGGTACACCGGAAAGGACATAAGGTACCTTTCATCGTTCAACGCGGACGAAGTCGCGGGCACCAGCTAGTTATTTCTATAAATGACGAGCGAATAACTCGATCCCGTCGGATACGAAGATCTCATCAAACATACTATCTTACATTTAATGTTTATTACAAGAGATTATTTTTAACTATTTTATAATGTTTGATAGTTCAGCAAGTGTACGTTGATCCTGATGACTATTAAATATAAAATTCTTCAGTGTATTATTGTTTCAATTCAATTCAATTACTTAAGATAGTGAGTGAAAATAACTTAGTGGAATGTAAATTTTATTCCAATTAAGGGAAAATGCAATTCGTGCCATTTGTGGACCTAGAGCGGTGTCAGTAAGAGTAGCACAAAATTGGTTAAAGCGTTTCCAGTCTGAAAACCGTTAAAAATGCAATTCGCCCTGACTTGGAAAAATTGAAGCAATTTGTGAGTATTGGTACTTACAAAATTGTTGAAGAGTTAAGTTAGGTAGCTAATAGCTATATAATAATAAAATTATTATATAATATTAATTCATAACTTCATTTGTTATAAAACATTTTATTATTTTCCATATGACTCGACGCATACAATAATTAATTTGTAAAGTATTCAAGTGAATTTTGTGGCCCAAAGGGTCCGTAATCCATACTATAAATTACTAATATTATAAATGTGAAAGTGACTCTGTCTGTTTGACTGTTACCTTTTCACGCCTTAACTACTCGATCATCATAAAATTTTGGCTACACGTTGTCAGAGTTACATAGCAAAGGACGGTGGCGTCACCACATTTTATGTATTTTATGATCCCCTGGGAACAGTACTTTTTACTGGCTTCTTGATAATATGTATGCAAATTATCGGTTGAGTAGTTAATACGTAAAAAGGTAACAGACAGACAGTTACTTTTACATTTATAATATTAGTAAAGATTTTTTAGGTCGTTACACAGACTGACAGTCCACTTAATGACATGTGAGTACCGTCGCCTTTTAACACAAGCAGGTGTTGCATGTGCGCTATCGACCTTAGCAAGTTTGATAGCCTAAGTGACCTAAGGAACCTAAGTAAGGTAATTAGGATAAATTATTAAGAATAAATAAGAAAATGGGCTCTGGCATTTCTTACTCACTCACCGAAACACAACAAGCACACCAGTTGTTATTTCACAGTGGGTTTTCTGTGACGGAATGGTTACTGTCGCCAGACGTGCTACCCAAATGACTAGAAGCACAGTGTTTCACTACAAAACATAACCATTTACAAATGAAATTGGATTTTTGCAGGTTGAGATACACATATAGCGAGACGAGGAAATCTTTTATGGCGAAAATATTGCGGAAAAGTGTATTGGAAAAATAAATACACGCATCTGAACATTTATCACTATAATGTGCGCTATTATTTCTAGGATTCCGTGTGGAAGGGTGTGCCGTAAGAAAAATATTATAGTAATTGTGATATATAATGACTAATAGATTCCGTTCATTATTATATTAAAGTCGAACAGAGCTTTGTCGATTTTTCGAGTCAAAATTAATTTTCAACAAATTTGGTTATAAAATTTTGCAAAGTTGAATCTGGTCCGGAACTAACAAGTAGTAGCCCTATAGGCACACCGCGTTTCGCATTCATTTAGGCAGCCCGCCTGGCAGCAGTAACCACTCCCTTACAGAAGACCAACGTGAAATAACAGCACATAAAATATGACAACAAAAATATTTAATATTTAATTCAGTATTTCATTGCATACATAATCTATCTGGCTTAAGTATTTTTACATTATACATATCTGTCACTTAAAAAAAATAAATCATAAAATAAGAAACAAAAAATGTTAAACCATTTCTTGGTTAAAAACGTTGAACGAAAATAACCTGAATATTTAAATGGAACAAAATATTTTCCAATTCCATTGGATATAAATATTTCAATACAAAATAATTTCATATTAAACTGGACCATGAAATATAAAGTAGCGTTTTAACTGAACACTTAAAAAATAAATAAAATTTTACCTCAATATGTTTTACGCCACTTTGATGGATTTACGTTAAAAGGTTTTAATGGTAAAGTTTTTAAAGAACATTTTGTTTAACAGATTTTTGTTAAATCGTGACAGACCCTCTCATTGGCCATTTCATGGTAAGTTGTCACGATCAAGGGTGTAAATATAATAAAACATAGTAAGTATTACTTGGATTTATTATATTAGCTGGTAAAATATATCATCACTTACAAACTGGAACCGAAATTTAATATCACAAAAAAATAAAATAAATAAATAAATAAATATCTTCACACATTCCACACAACACCATCTAGTTCCACAGTAAGCAAATAATGCTTGTATTATTGATACCAGACAGTTGATATACTACATAGTTTTTTATTTTTTGTAAATACATACATATTATAAATTCAAAACATCCATGACTCAGGTACAAAGGTAAAATGTTAACACATAAACATTTGCCCCTAGTGGGATTCGAACCTGCGACCGTTTGGTTAATAGCAAAGGTTACTGGCCATTAGAAAAAACTTATTTAAGGTGTTTTTCTCTAAATAATAGCAACTGTACTGTTATGTTTCTGTCAGAATTTTTGTCTAGCTTATGAATGCGAACCACAGTTTGCCTTGCAACTATAGTCAACCCAACTAGATAACTCAAACAATGTAAACAAACCCGATCGTCTGTCCTCTTCCCTCACACGAAGCGGCCGGCGCTATCTGTTTCATGGTATAGGAAGTCATGTTGACAAACCTAGAAAGCTTGTTTACAATGTGCGGCGTCTCGTTGACCTTACTTTAGAAGAAGTAAACTTCTTAAAAATATGTAACGGAAATGAAATATTTCAGCCCTGAACGATTGCTTACACAGGAATAACGTAGTACCTTAGAAATAGAAAGAGGGAGTAAACCTTAAAAAATAGCTTTGTTAAAAAATAGTCAGTGACCAATTTTACTTTAATTTTTCGCCTGCATCGGAAAATGAAAAATATAATACCTAAGAATATATATATATATATGAGTATCATAACGCCCGACATATTTATCGCTGTGGCGACTGTTGCACCGCCACGGCCACAGTGGCGCCTATTTTTTTATATTTTAGACAATCCGATGGGAACCTAACATTTTTACAGGATAAAAGTAAACTAATAAACTATCTGTGTGTCAAATTTCATCAAAATCCGTTGACACGTTTTTGTGTAAAAGAGTATCAAATATACATACATACATGTAATCAGAATTCGTAACATGTGGACATCGCCTAAGTCGATGAAAATACGCTCAGTATGCAGTTGCTTCACATCAAACATTCGGGGAAATTTCAGCTGCATCCTAAAATTGTGCGCGAGACTCGACTTCCGGGACTTAACAACCATTTTCCTTCTAATCGTGCCAACATAACTTTCCGAATTTCCGAATGTTGTGTAAGAATCTTTACTTAGTATAAAACAAAGTCGCTTCCCGCCGCCTGTGCTTCTGTATGTACGGTTAGATCTTTTGAACTGCGCAAAGGTTTTAAAAACAGTTTTCACTAATAGAAAGCGCGTTAAAGGAGGAGGAGACTTATTGGTGGCAGTGCGTTTTTAAAAACTAAGATGCAGAGCCTGGCACATAGACGTAAAATTGCCAGTCTATGTGTCTTTTATAAGATGTACTTCGGAGAGTGTGCTCAGGAGCTGCATGAACTCATACCGCGTTCCCCTTTCTTCCATCGGACATACAGACGTACAAATGGTTACCATCCTCATCTTGTCGATATCCCTCTATTTCGGACCAAGCTCTTTGAAACATCTTTTATAATGCGCACTGCCAACGTTTGGAACTCCTGACCTCATATGACACAAATATTTTCAAAGTTCTCATGAATAGGCATCTTCTGGGTTGAGAATGAGGTTCGCTCCATCTTAGGCCTCATCCTTGCTACACAGTTGGTTGTTGGTCAAGAGCAAACTCATCTTTTATAAAATATATATATAAAATTTGCAAAAAAAAATCTGTGCAAAGTCAGAGCTCTATTTAAAAAAAATATTATATATTTTACCACCTGTAACCTTTTCAAGTTTTTCAAGTATATTAATTTGCACTTCAAAATTTCGGACACGTAGATAGCACAAAGTTAACGCCAGTCAAGGATAATGTCGAGGAAAACATTCTGAAGAAATAAAACAATCGAGAAATATATTCTGGCTGAATTATGTTATTTCTGGATGTTAATTTTTTCTCTAATTTTCCTCTCTCAGGCTTCCCTTTGTTTCCTTTAGGAAATTGTTCATCTTTAACATTTGTGTAAATTATCGAGCATTTAATGAACAGAACACAATTTTAATAAAATACACTTTTCTTTAAGATGACATTTTTCCTGAAGAAGTAAAAAAAATAATAGATTTTATTAAAATAATAGTTAACTAATGATGAGAGCGATAAAACAGGAAAATTTTGTGTATACACATGTTTTAGTAGAAAAAATTGATCTGTGTGAAGTCAGGGCAGGTCGCCGTTTCATAGCGATTAACATCGTAATATTTTCAAATTAGGGGTGTATTGGGTCCTTTACACAGCTAAATAAAATGAATTACCATATATTTATCATTAGATATTTATTAAAACCTTTAGGAAGGCGTAAGGCTAGGTTCCCACTATGCCGGACCGGCGAATTTGCCGGAAACGAACATCCGGATGTAGGTGTTCACATTATATCGGTATCTTTACAATGAGTTTACAATGACCGCAATCACCAGCGAGAGCGTAAAAGATTTATATGTAAAACTGTCAACTGTCAATGTCAAATTGACAGTTTTCCATATCAATCTTTTAAGCTCTCGCTAGCGAGTGCGGTCATTGTAAACTCATGGTAAGGTTATAGATCCCGTATAATCGAAGTTCGGTTTCAGTATTAAACATTCTTCACGTCATTCTGCTAATTTCAAAATGGCGGGCGAGCGCTGAGAGCTTCGCAGTGACAAAACGTCATATAAATTGTATAGCTACTAGATTTCCGTCAGTTTTACCGTACCGGAGTAATGTGAACGAGATATGAACTCTCTTTTTGATAATTATCACAAAGGAATGATGGCATTTATTTTAAAGAAAATTTACAATATTTTATTTAATAACACGAATTTGTCATATTAATAAAAAAAATTTGTTGCTTAATTTGTCGAATCTGTTTGTTAGCAAGAGCAAAACAAAAGAATTTTTTTCATTTTAAATATTTTACTAAGTTAATAATGTAAATGATTGAGTTTATGAAATGGTTTATCTGCAATGAGTTTCGGTCTAGTGATTTAATATTATTTTTAATGTTTACATAAATTGTCTTCAGCGCTTCAAATAATAGTTGCAAAGTTTGTTATGAATTAGATATATTTATAAAAAAAATAGTAAATATATAATTTGATTGGCTTCTTTAAAAGTCTCATACCTGTGAAGTGCCAATCCAAACAAATTACTATAACGTTAAGAAATTCAGCTCAAATGTCAGGAATATAATTGAAAGAAAATGTCTTTAATTCACCTGAATTGCTACGAAACCCATAAAAAAATATTAGAAAAAGGAATAAACAATATAAGTGGATGCTCAACGGGACCGTTTGTATGCAAATATTTTGAGATAATATCGATTATTGCGAGTGGCAATTTTCTTAACGTTTTAACAGTATCAAGAAAAAAAGCACCTACTTACTTAGACGGTTAATTCATTGTTTGAAAACTCTTTTTATTAACTTGAGTGACATATTAACTTGAGTGACATATTAACTTGAGTGACATATTAACTCGAGTGACATATTAACTCGAGTGACATATTAACTTGAGTGACACATTAACTTGAGTGACACATTAACTTGAGTGACATATTAACTTGAGTGACATATTAACTTGAGTGACATATTAACTTGAGTGACATATTAACTTGAGTGACATACAGTTTTTTTGTGACAGTTTTTTAGTGACAGTCAATTTTTTTTATTATACTTATTTCTTTTTCAAATAATTACTATATTCAAATACAATTCGTAAGTGTTAAATACTTACTTCAATTCAAGATGGTTTACTGTTTTTCTAGATATGGTGTAAATCCTAATCCTTAATCCCATGAACATATTCCGGGTGACCTAATTAAGGTTTTCTTTTATTACTGTTTTTATAGTTATGTTATTGACTTCCAAATGTCCCCATTAAGAAAATCGGCACTGAAATGGTAGAGTTAAGTAAAGACGATGTTATAGTTGTGTCGTAACCTAAAAGAGAGATTTACAGATTTTCTTTCCTAGACAATTTTAACTTGACCTTTTGGGTCAAGTTATAATATAATTACATAGAAGCCTTTGGTATTAAGACTTCACGTTCAAGATTTTAGTACTAAATGAATGTTCTCTTGTTGCATACAAAATAATGTACAGTTAGCAGAGATTTATATAATAATTTATATCTTCTTCAATAGTTACATTTTTTTTTCTTATTGAAATTTAAAAAAAAAATGTATGTTGGTGCAATTCCATCATGGCCTTCTATTCTATAATTTTATATCTTATTCCATTAGAAAAATTAGAATCCAAATGTAGTGCACATATTTTTCTTTATTAATTTATCCAATACATATATTTAAAACATTTCAAAAACTATATAAACAACATAAACATTTTACACTAGCTTCATCCAAATATATCAAACAATATCTCTCAAGATACTGTTAAATTTTTCTCTGTCAAAAAATCACTTTTTTTCTTTTTCCCTATTTGAAAATTAACCTATTTATATTCAGCCAGTATTCACGTTCAAAATTCATTAACAGTGGCTACTGTCGCCTAGGCCTATAACACAAACAAAGCCACAGGTGCTGCAAGTGCACTGACGACCATAGTAGCATTAAGGATAAAGATTTGGTTAGTAAGTCAAAAAATTTAATTTAATAATAATGTTACAGTGATTTTACGAATCCATACGCGTATATTAGTTTACTGAAAGTGTGAAGGGAATAATAAATTTGAGGGCAGGTTGCAATCGCCACATCCGTACTAATATTATAAATGCGAAAGTATATTTGGATGTATGGATGTTTGTAACTCTTTCAAGCAAAAACTAGTGAACTGATCACCATGAAATTTTGCATACACGTTGTCTGTGACACCAGAAAGGACATAGGGTACCTTTCATAGTTCAACGCGGACTAAGTCGCAGGCACCAGTTAGTATTATAAATGTGAAAGTATGTTTGGATGTATGGATGTATGGATGTATGAATGTATGGATGTTTGTAACTCTTTCACGCAAAAACTACTGAACCGATCACCGTGAAATTTTGCATACACGTTGTCTGGGACACCAAAAAGAACATAGGGTACCTTTCATCGTTCAACGCGGACTAAGTCGCGGGCACCAGTTAGTATTATAAATGTGAAAGTATGTTTGGATGTATGGATGTTTGTAACTCTTTCAAGCAAAAACTACTGAACCGATCACCGTGAAATTTTGCATACACGTTGTCTGGGACACCAAAAAGGACATAGGACATACCTTTCATCGTTCAACGCGGACTAAGTCGCGGGCACCAGCTAGTTTGATATATTTCTTTCAATTTGTTCTGCCCAATGGCAAAGGTCGGCTCAGAAATAGTTCTGACAGAACATAAAACATTCCTTGTTGACTTTGTACACAAACAGTGGGGAGTCTTCGGGCTTCGGGTCATTCATTCAGGGGTCAATAAAGAGCAATATTTTTTATATAGAGCTTTTTTAAGTTCCGTCGATGTTTCGTCTTTTAGATCGCATAAATCGCGCGCGATTTGTAAATAAACTTTATAAACTTTAATTTTGTTGATTTATAATATATAAAATATTTGTTAATTCATTTAAAATTTAATTAATCAAAATTAATGCATACTTGTGATGTTCCTCTCTGTGAGTGTTGTATACTGTTTTTAAGTATGTCTTTAGTTGGTAAGCCTTTTTTTAAATAAATAAATAAATAATTTTTTATTGAGTTCATATAAATCACATACAAATTAAAATTTTCTGACTAACTCTCCATATCTGACTCCTCTCTACAAGCTGGCAATAACATTCTAAAATAAAGCATTGTTAGAGGTGAAAATCCTTAAAGGAAACTTTTCTAGTTTTTTTTAGGCATACCGTAAGATTAAAGGGTTAAGGGCCTACAGATTAATAATGACGAGGAAAATATGAATATTCAGTTTCACCTGAGAATTACTTTTCATCAGAGATTTGAGCCATAAATTTCTATTATATACCCTTTTGTTAGATCGTGAAGCGAACATATTTTTACTTTAAAATCTGTAGATTTAAAATTCACTCGACGGTGCAGCTGTGCTCGTTTGATTCATTGAAGTATGATTGCTTTTATGGCAAAGTTATTACAAAATGTGTAAGTTTTTTTTTGTTGTCTACGATGAAACCTTGTATCAATAATAATAATAATATCTATAATATGAAGCTTCACACATTCCACACAGCACCATCTAGTTCCACATTAAGCAACTAATGCTTGTATTATGGATACCAGACAGTTGATGTTGATATAATACATAGATTACTTTTTTTTTTGTAAATACATACATATATAAATACAAAAACATCCATGACTCAGGTACAAAGGTAAAATGTTAATACATAAACATTTGCCCCTAGCGGGATTCGAACTCGCGACCGTTTGGTTAACAGCTAGGTTTACTAGCCACTAGACCAAACGTGTCGTCAAATAATGGACATAATATTTAAAAGAAACATAATTAACGTCTTCATATCACTCTTCAAAGTAGATAGAAGTACTTTAGAATATGTTTAAATAAATACCTTAGATAGAAGCTATCTAAACTATGCATTTAAATGATCTAATTCAGAAATTCTGAACTGGGAAATTCAACGAGAACCCTAGAGACAGTAACGACTTTATCAAAGAAGATCATCGTGAAATAACACCTTAAATATCTTCACATTTTTATAATCTACTTATAAAAATGTGAAGCGGGAATAAAACTGGCATTAAATCTCCGTAGATACTATTTTCAAACAAGTTTCCATAAATGATTAAGGGCCTCATTCACCATCTCTGAGTAAAGTGTCAAGTAGGCTAACCGCCATTTAAAGTCTCCGGTAACCGGGAATGAAGGAGATGATATGCCTTTGTTTGTACGGTAAAAGTCACAAAGATTAAAAAGAAAATAATAAAAAAATTCGCCTATCGAAGGATCCAATAAACCGAGTGCATAATTTAATAAAACATAAAATTATTTCTAAAAGTAACTAAGTCAACACTTAACCTGTAGTTGTTCGTCATTCTCGATGACCGGTGACTTTAAATGGCGGTTAGCCTACTTCACACTTTACTCAGAGGTGGTTAAAAAGGCCCTTATACATACTAGTATTATAAAATAAATAAAATGTCTATTCGCCTCATGCATCACTCAATGGACAATGAGTCAACCAGAACTTTGAATGAAACGAATTAATAATGAGAGTGATTCATTTTAAAACAAAGATTTTCTTGGAAATTTTCATGACAATAACATATTTCGTAATTTGTTTCCACTAAGTGTCAAATGAGTGTTCCATTTATTTCTGTATGAATAATCTTTTACTGCGCAGAGTTAGGCTCGAGTTCACCATCAGACGGTTATTTTTAAACAGCTGATTAAAATTTAAACAGCCTTTTAATAATATTTTGTTGATCACCATCGCTAAACTGCGGGTTAAACGCCCTAAACATCAGATTAATCATTAAGTTAATCAGATGTTTAGGGCGTTTAACCAGCATTTAAGCGATTTTGAACAACAAAATATTATTAAACGGCTGTTTAAATTTTAAACAGCTGTTTAAAAATAACCGTCTGTTGGTGAACTCGAGCTTTAAAATGGTAGGTAACATTAACAATGTTTTTAAACATTTACTTACTAATGAATTGATTATTCAGATATACAAACACACCTAGGCAAAAGCTGTATTAGTGAAAACCGTCGGCGTTTCACAGTTATTTGGACAGCCCGTCTGGTGGCAGTAACCACTGCATAATAAAAGCATATTATGTGCTTTTGTGTTTCCGTGAGTGATTAAGGGATGCCAAAGCCCATTATCTCATCCCTTCCTTATCCTTTATAGTTAACTAGCTGGTGCCCGCGTCTTCGTCCGCGTTGAACGATGAAAGGTACCCTATGTCCTTTCTGGTGTCCCAGACAACGTGTATGCAAAATTTCATGGTGATCGGTTCAGTAGATATAGCGTGAAAGAGTTACAAACATCCAAACATACACATAACTTAACACTTTGGCCAGGCGTTAGTTTTTTATTTTTTATTTATCCCTCGGGAATAGTCCTTTTTCTGGATGAAAGGTACCCTATCTCCTTTCTAGTGTCCCAGACAACGTGTATGCAAAATTTCATGGTGATCGGTTCACTAGTTTTTGCGTGAAAGAGTTACAAACATCCATACATCCAAACATACTTTCGCATTTATAATATTAGTACGGATACTTCTATGGTCCATGGCGTTGCTTGTGTTATAGTCGACTGTAACCACATATTATCAAGTGAACCGTCAGCCTGTCTGTCGACCTTAATATAAATAAAAACAACCATCAGTTAGATGGGCCACAGCTGATTTAATTCCCATCAAGCATTTCCAACAATACCTACATAAATTCTCACATAAAGGAGTCGCTAAGGGAGTCTGATTACACAAACGCGCAAACACATTCAAAACGAATTAGCATTGAGATTTGAGATGCACAAACGCAAACCTGAATCACTTTGATTAGAATATACCTACCTAGGTATTACCTAGGTAGCTCAAGCATCTAGATCTAAATTGAATGTTCAAAGCAAATTCTCAAGTCACATTGGTTAAATGCTTACACATTTTAATAAATTTCTGCACGAATATGCTTGTGTTCCCAAAATAGTCACTCATTAGGAAATAACACAGCCTGTGTTGACAATTATGTCACAATATAGGTTATAGGTAAATAAAAGATATTAAAAAATAATTATATTTAACAATAAAATTTAAATAAACACATGTAACATTGAATGGTCTGTCTGTTATTTCAAAAATAGGTAAGCTTTTGATTGGTTACGTTTTGTGTCCGATTTTTTTATTTTTTAAATTTTGTTCTTATATTTAGAAATTAGAAGAATATTATGTCCTTTTATGATACCCCTGACAACGTGAATCGATTGAGTAATTAAGGCGTGAAACCGTGTCAAAAAAACAAACTCACTTTCAAGGTGAATTGTTATTAGTTAGTATTAACTCTGTATCCTCTGTACAAATTGAATAATTGTGGGTGAAAGTCGCTGGCGAATGCTAGTCACAATAAAAATGTAGCAATAAATCAATCGCCTGTTGAAAACGTAATAGCAAAGCAATTTTCAAAAGACATTTCGAACGATCTTTAAAACAGGCGCTCATAAATTTTATTCAAAAATTTAAGTGATGAAGAAATTCAAAGAGCACTTTAAGGGGACAACAATAATTTATATTATATATTTTTTTTTGTCTTAAAAGACTATAAACGGTCTTTTGTTGGTGGCTTTCAATTCGTTTGTCGAACAGTCGGAGAATAAATCACTTAGTAATTTTAAATGCAAAACAGAATTGAATTCTTCGTTGACAAACGAGGACGTTTAGCAGTTGAATAATGATATGTCACTTGTTTTGTTTGTTCGAAACAACGCCTTTTGCTCTTTCTGAAACAATTTGGGTTATTACATTTTTATCTAATATATATCAAAATATTATTATTCACTAATATAAAATTTTTGTACCTTCCTACTTTGCACAAGATGTTTAATGCTAATAATTCAATGAGGATGCCATGATTAAAGTCTCTTACTTTTTTAAAATTATTTTTTAATTTTATTTAATATTGTAATGTCAATTACAAACGTTTATAAATAAAAAGCGATTCATAATAGAATTTCAAATTGAATAAAACCAAATGTAACTTGATTTGAAGTATTTATTTGTAGCAGAGGAGAAATCTGAAACCGAATACTAAAATTTGTTTTTACGAACTAAGACTTTAATTTTTTCGCTCTCTTGTTGGTGCAAATCCATCGTGGCCTTCTATTCTATAGTTTTATATCTTATTCTATTAGGTAAATTATAATTCAAATGTAGTCCACATATTTTTTCTTTATTAATTTATCCAATACATATATTTAAAACATCTCAAAAACGATATAAGCAACATAAACATTTTACACTCGCTACTTCCAAATATATCAAACAATATCTCTCAACTTACTGTTAAATTTTTCTCTGTCAACAAATCACTTTTTTTCTTTTTGCCTATTTGAAAATTAACCTATTTATATTCAGCCAGTATTCAAGTTCAAAATTCATTAACACCCTCTGTCTTTGTGGTCCCGGGATGTATTCCCATTTCAACACCCACGAATTTCACTATAAAAATGAACTTTTCATAGTTGGATCTGGTCTGGATCTGGCAAATATGTAGTTGCAGGGCACACAGCACTAGTGTCAAAACCAACTAAGGATATAATGGACTACACTTGTGGTGATAAATTGCCTTTACACAACTGGCTATCGCTTTATACTTTTACTAGCTGGTGCCCGCGACTTCGTCCGCGTTTAATGATGAAAGGTACCGTATCTCCTTTCTGGGGTCCCAGACAATGTGTATGTAAAATTTCACGGTGATCGGTTCAGTAGTTTTTGCGTGAAAGAGTTACGAACATCCATATATCCATTCATCCAAACATACTTTCGCATTTATAATATAAAGTACGGATTGTATCGACCAACAGACAAAGCTACATCGAAAAATGTATCTACTTACACTTAGATATATACTTATGTATTATACTTACACACGTAGAGAAAGTTATATCCAGTCGTAACTCACAGATATCTGGGGCCATCAATTTGCACCGAAAAGTGACCTAGACCAGACCATTAATTATCTCGTATTTGGTTCTACTAATTTTGGCAAACTATCCCCTAATTGACATTCCGGTAAAGGTTAGTTTAGACAATGGCGTGACCCTTACCGGAATTATTAATCTCCTATAGAAACGTTCGATACCATCTTCACCATCGTTATTCGATTGATTAATTATCCAAATTGAACAACGAATGAATAAATATTATGTTTCTTCTTCTATTGATATATGATTAATTCTTAAGATACTGATTTGATTTATGAAGACCATAATATGTAGTGTATGTATGTATATAAGATAACGTTAATAATAAAATAGTTTTTATTATTATTTAATAACTTTTGCCTGAATCTTGTTCTACTAAATCTTCTGCTATAAGATTTGGTGCATTTTCGCACCAATAATAGTCAAAAACACTGCATTTAAGGGTCGCCCAAATATATATATATACCGGTGACTTTAAATGGCGGTTAGCCTACTTGACACATGGTGAAAGAGGCTCTAAACGACATAAAAATGTGCCTTGACTTTTGGTTAAACTAACAGTAAATACAACGTAGTTTAACTTGTGGTTAACCCTTGTTAATTGGTTGCTTAAACCGATTAATTGTTATGGTCTAGCCGGCAGTATAGAGGCTTAGTTTGTGTGCTGCTCTAAATCAACTTTAGCTTATGATAAATACAATGGTACCCTATATTATGTAGTCGTCGATGAATGTTGTAATAACAAATCTATTGGAAGGTATAACATTCGTCAGCGGCCATCAATTTCCTGTCAGTTTTATGTCTTCCATTAGCAAAACGGCTAACACCACCGCCCTGAATGTATCTATTACTAATGATAATATATCTTTAATGCGAGAACTAGCTTTTACCCGCCAGTTTATGCGCGTAGCTTTATAATATACTAGCCGGTGCTCGCGACTTCGTCCGCGTTGAAAATTAAAAAAATAAGCAATATAACGCTCGACCTCGTGTTGCTATAACACTTTGGCCGGGCGTTAGTTTTTTATTTTTTATTGATCCCTCCCGAATAGTAATTTTTTTCTGGATGAAAGGTACCCTATGTCATTTCTGGTGTCCCAGACAACGTGTATGCAAAATTTCATAGTGATCCACTACTAGGCATTACCTAATTTACTAAATCCGTAACAAGAATCCTACTCACACTAAATCTATCTGAAGATTTATGATTCTAAAAAGCTTTCCAAGTGGAGCCCATTTCAAGTGGAGGCAACTTGTGTTTAAAAATATGCACGTCCTGAGCGCAATACTCCCCCGTCATTTGTGACGTAATTCTTTCCGCACAGATCCTGGATAATGACTTAGACAGTTGGATTCCATTCATGCCGGGTTCCCGGAACGCTCTTTGCCTACTTCGTGACACACGGGATCTAATTGCGGAACGTTACGCTCTGTTTTTTTTTTTTTTTTTAATTGAGTCAACGCAGCGCTTGATGTATGGTGCAGACGCGGCCAAAGGTGGACCACGCTTACCTAGTTATTAATTTAAAAAGCACACATTTTGCAAATTTTGTATTGTAATTTGTTAATTAAATAGTAAATGTACGATCCCTCGTACATTATATTAACAGTGAAAATTCGTGATAGAAAGTATGTTAACAAAATTGGGCTTAACGTAAAGACACGTGGGAGTGTTTTTTCTGACTTTAACCAGGTTAATAGGAAACCGAGTTATAATAAATGCATTGTTATAATAAAATGCACGATTGCAATAAGAAATACGTTATATAAGGAAATTTATGTAGAAAATATTTAGTGTGCACATAACAGTCAAGTTGACTATAGCTAACGACAGTTGGTAGTCTTCTTAGACGAATATCAAGTTAAACTTTGATACTCGGGATCACTCAATTTAAAGTTTAATTGCTACAAGTCGTGTTAATTATAAGTGTCATTAGTAAAATTATATCTAAGAAGGAATTGGTTTGATTTGCTTCCCTAGTGCACTTGCCGTTAGAAAATCCTTACATATTTTGGTCCTTCGAGCCGGATCGTCTGGATTTACAACCCCTTACAGAAA
This sequence comes from Synanthedon myopaeformis, assembly GCA_944738685.1. Taxonomy (NCBI): domain Eukaryota; kingdom Metazoa; phylum Arthropoda; class Insecta; order Lepidoptera; family Sesiidae; genus Synanthedon; species Synanthedon myopaeformis. The sequence goes on from OX122914.1 coordinate 784,663, forward strand.
ATATTTTCGAATTGTGTGTAAAAGACACTAAGACCAATTTAAAATTAATACAATGATTTTCATCTTTTGATTTTATACAATCAAAGCGGTGGCTATAATATTATATTAATACAAAAGAAATTTGTATGAATGAATGTTGTTGAACTGGCAAATTTGGTCTCAAATTTGTGAGTAGGCATTTAGGGCATTGTGTAACTGTAATTATATATTCTTTGCTGATTTTTAAATTGTAAAATTGAAGACTTGGTTAAAGGGTGGCAACACAAGATACTTAATTTGCGCAATACTTACAGTATAAAAATATATAATTTTTAATGCAGTAAAAGTAAATAAGCCTTCTTTCCGTTTATGAATAATGAAATATAACATAGAAAACGTATATCGAAGACGATGTTTTGCAAAAAAAAAAATATCTGGAGAGTTAGCACTAAGCTTATTTTTACCAATTCTTCAATTTTGTATTTAGATATTAGAAAAGAGCTGTATAACTGTCAGTTATACCTACAGTTCTTATGAATTTCAATTAGGTGTATAGTAAAATATTATGTACTAGCTGGTGCCTGCGACTTCGTCCGCGTTGAACGATGAAAGGTACCCTATGTCCTTTCTGGTGTCCCAGACAACGTGTATGCAAAATTTCAAGGTGATCGGTTCAGTAATTTTTGCGTGAAAGAGTTACAAACATCCATACATCCAAACATATTTTCGCATTTATAATATTAAAAAGTACGGATTAGCACGGACGGATATATGACCAATTATATTATGTATATAAAACCAAGAGCTACATAAATTTCCAGCTAGCCATTGGAAAGCTAAACGCTGCGTTGAAAATTTATATAAATTGACGTCTGTCGACAAAACCGCAGCTTCTTCCGACCTTTTAACGGGATCACCACACACGTCGAGTGGAAAAAGGATGATGAGCATTATCAAGCCTCGGTTGTTTCGTGAATGGGGGGCCTTATGTGTTCAAAGGGTTTTCGGTTTAGTAAATGTCATATGACATTACGGACGAAGGGATTTACTTTGTCTTGGTCACGTTGATACGCATGCGGTCATGATAAAATGCTGTCATTTTGTAGTTAAAATTTAAAGAAAAATGTAAATATCTAAGTAATTTCACGAGGGTGCTGTTTATGTGAACTTAAGTAACTTTAAGTAGTCAGTCAGGTAAGTGGTCACATCGCCTATTAACACAAACAACTCCACAGATGCGCTGCCGACCTTACTAGGATAAGGGAGAAGGCAAGGACAGGTAAATGGGCTCTAGCATTCCTTAGTCACTCAATGAAACACAACAGCACACATGCTGTTATTTCACAGTGTGTCCTTGTCACTACTTTCCAGATCCACACCAGAGCCAACTTTGAGAAGTTCATTTGCAAAGTTCATTGACTCTGACGACGCCAACATTGATATGATAAAGTACAAGGTATAGGTATAGGAGGTATAGGAGGTATAGGAGGTATAGGAAGTATAGGAGGTATAGAAGGTATAGGAGGTATAGGAGGTATAGAAGGTATAGGAGGTATAGGAGGTATAGGAGGTATAGGAGGTATAGGAGGTATAGGAGGTATAGGAGGTATAGGAGGTATAGGAGGTATAGGAGGTATACGAGGTACAGGAGGTACAGGAGGTATATGGACTTTTCTGTGGGGTGGTTAGTCCACTAGACAGGGTGCCTCGTTTATATCTGCTGACGCTGTATAAACATACTTATATCTGCAGTTTAGAACGCCTCAGAACACATGAGTAATAAGGAGGATGAAAAGTTCTCGGTCTGACAATTAAAGAATGCGGTTTTCAGTTAAAAAATACATACTTAACATTTTGAAAATCAAAATTCCTTTGACTTCAATTACATATCTTGGTCCAGCGTTTCTCCACAATCAGTATTTCTTCCTGGAACTTAGAGTCTGGAAGGCAGTGTAAATAAAAATATTCCTCTAGAGTTCCTTTAAAAGGGGTTTAATTTTAAAATCAAAAATATACATATATACGTATTGTACTGGTATGAGTTAATAAATTGTCACCAGCGATTTAAATTAATTTATGGCTGTCCGATAGAATCGAGACATATGTTCACAGAGGGAGCAATTCATTTCACCGAAGCTAGTATTGGAGAAAGGCTCGGAGCATATACTCATATATATATATATGAGGTATAGGAGTTTATTATAAATATATATATATCACTTTATTGAATCAGTTCTGAAATTTATTTAAATTTTAGTCACAGCCTTCAAATGAACAAACCAAAGGCTCATTTTTTTTTGTATTTATTTCTGGAACTATCATTGAAAACTTATTATTATTGTTAATTAAGTTTTTGGGCTTGTATTTTATGAAACATTTTATAACAAAGATAAAACAAAGGATTGATATTGCTTGGATGTGAAAGCTTGGATTGTGAAGGCTGTCATAAAAAACGTCACAATTATGATATCTACTATAGTCAGAAAGCTCCACTTGGTGGTAGGTGACTAACCCGATATGTTTCTCATTCGTCGATGTGTTAGCGATGAAACTTTTAAATTATTTTATGAAAATTTGCTATATATGAATGGAAAAAGACAATGATTCAAGGTTAATAATTAATATTTATTTCAAACTAGCCAATCAAGAATAATCACAATAATCAATCTCACTCTAAGTCTCAAAATCACTGGTTTAATACAGAATTGATTACTTTAACTTATGGTATGGACTGAATAGTAACATTAGTATTAGTAATTATTAATTTTTATAAGTTTATAAACAAGCAGGTTTTAAACTCTTTATTCCTTATAATGTCTATTTGAAAACATAGTATTAGAATTTAGAATAAGAAACTAATAACGCAGCTTGAAGTACTAAACATGTCTTATCATCTTGGACTAGATAGATAGATAAACTTTGGTAGCTTTGGTATAAACAAAACAAATTCTTATTTGCTAAAAGCAAAATATTAGGTTTTTCCTTAAACTTTAGCTATTAAGACTAGTGAGTGGCAATTTTCTACGAGTTAACGTTCCCGCCTCCGTCCCACGTCGCGGTTTTCATACCTACCGGCTGCCTTATTATCTAACAGCAGACGACAGCAGACGACTGGCGATCGCGTGTGCTGCCATACATAAATGATGCACTTTAATTTTATTTATTGTCCGTAAGAGCCCTTATCCCTTATCGTAAACCACACCTTTGTTATGTGTTATGTGATACCAAAAACACGATTTAGTGTGATATTGCACAAATTGATAGACAGTTTTCGCCTGTCGCAAGTTGGTCGCAAGTCGTCTGCTGTTAGATAATAAGACCGCGGGTCCGGTAAAGCTTTGGTCTCTTGATTGAAACGTACAACGCTGCGGTAAGCGTTATGCGATGTCGGACACATAATTGTATGGGAAACGTCTAGAATGGTCTTTTCCGTCGGAGCGTGCGTTAGCGGTGAGGTTCAAGCGCGGTGAAGTGGGGAGCAAGTACGCCGCATAGCGCGGCGTGGTTCTTATTCATCTCTGCGGTGTGCGGTGTGCGTCAACTGATCGCTTCTATTGAAAATGTAGTCCTTACACGTCTATCTGGGCAGCTGGGGCAAAATCAACAGACCACTTTGAGACTACGCGTCACAACGTCACGTAACGACACCGCGTTACCGCAGCGTTGTGCGCTTCGATCAAGAGACCAAAGCTTAAGAATGGCCGCAATCTCTAGTGACTACCGTCTTCCATAAACAAGCACTCGCAGAAACCAATCCGCTCCCTACCATAGTTGGATCAAGGATTAGTTGGATAAGGGATAAGGAAAAATGGTCTCTGGCATCTCTACTCAATCACTCACCGAAATACAACAGCACACCTGCCGTTATTTCGTAAGGAGGTGGTTACTGCTGCCAGATGGACTGCCCAAATGAATGCGAAACTCAGTGCGACCTGCAACTACTTGCCAGATGTAGGGCAAAACGTTGAAAAGTTAATTTCTAATCCTCGAGACCCTCGAGACAAAAAGTTCTTAGCCGCCTAAACTTCCGTCGAAAATTATATTTTAAAATGACATTTGATTTGGGTTGTTATTTTTTATGTTAAAAAATATAATTTATTTGAAACAACATATTTCAAGTAATACAAGAGACTTACGCAAAGTACAATATTTACTTGTTTTTCAACAGATTTCGACTCAGTGTGTGTGCCTTGATAGCATAAAAAAGATAAATAGCTTCAATCCAAAAATGTTGCGGAAGATATTACCTGAAAGTTAGCAAGATTCCCGTGTTTGATTTATGAGTTCCTATTTATATTTAGAGCCGTGTTATGTAAAAATATAAACTTGTATTAGTGATGTATGAAATAAAAAATATACGCATCTCCGGCCTAGTACGCTTGCATTTTTTTTTTCAAATTTATTTATACAAACCTTATTAACTTATCGCTCCTTCGATTTGTGAAAACCGTATCAAAATGCGTTGGCTAATTTAGAAGAATTAAGGAGAGAAACAGACAGAAGCGGAACTATTCGCTTTTGTGTCCATTTGCTTCTTTAATTTATTTATATATGTTTAAATATATACTTGATAAATAAACTATATTATATTTAAATTGCAGGATGTACCTGTTTTCTATTGATTGTGTTAACAATCATTGATAGAACAAGAGCGCTGCAAGGTTCTTTATTTTATTTCAATAGTTTAAAAGTTTGCACTTTGTGGCACCGATGTCGTGTCATGACGTATCCCCGCGACCTCGCCCACCAACAGCCGAATCTGGCATAACCCCGCAGTGTTCCCTACACTGCGTCGTATCCAAAAGTATTACCCAAAGTTAAAAAGAGGGTTCCCGGATTGGAATCCCGGCTGGGTCAACTTTGGAATTGGAAATGAACTTTTCAAAGTTGTCTCTGGTATGTATCTGGAAGTGATTTTTTTTTTCTCGTTTCTTATTGAAGCTTCGCCACTGTAATTTGTGGCGCTTGCAAAACAATATTTATTTATGAAGAAATAAAATAAAATAAAATAATAATAATATTAATAATAATAATCACTGGGACCGATCTATAATCACGGACAGGACTATTGTTGCCAATAAGCCTGACATCGTGGTTATCGATCGATCTCAGCGCCGGACGATGCTTGTTGACATCACTGTCCCGCATGATGATAACCTCGTGAAAGCCGAAAAAGATAAACTTAGTAAGTATATACGAGGTGACAGCCATGTTGGATGTTGATTCGACCATCATCGTCCCGATAGTCGTATCTGCGAACGGTCTTATAGCGAAGAGCCTCGACCAACACCTCGAGAGGCTCTCACTAGATGGCGCTGGGTCAAGGGACAGATACAGAAGGCGGTTCCTCTTGTCAGGAGGTTCCTCACTCTGCAGCCCTAACCACCGGTAGCTTGGGCCTTGCCCCGCTGCTTGCGGAACTCTAGATTTAAGTTTTTTATAATATTTATTGTTTTTTTTTTATTTATATTGTAAAAAATTTAAAACTAAGAAAGAAAAATATATACTTGGATAATAATAATAATAACAATATCAGGTCTATTCTAGCAAATAGACTAGATATTGTGTTGATGGACCGGAAGCAGTCGCGGGTGTTTTTGGTGGATGTCACTATCCAGCATGACGATTGTCTCGTGAAGGCTGAAACTGAGAAGAAGAGGAAGTACCTCGACCTAGCCCACGAGATTGTCGACATGTGGGCTGTGACCTCCGCTGAAATAATCCCAATTGTTCTGTCCGTCAATGGTTTGATCCCAACCAGCCTCAGTGGCAACCTGAAGCGGTTGGGATTCCGTGGAGGTGCTGCTCGATACAGCCAGGATTGTGTCGCCCTAAACCCCGAAAGACTGTGCTTCTTTCGGGGGTAACACCGTCTCCCCCTCATTTTGACTTTTGGAGGGGGAAACGAGTTAAATAGAAAAATAATAATAATAATAAAAAAAACATAACCAATGTAATCGCTAGCCAGCGAGAGTCTAATTTTATTTTATTGCATTTAATCGAGATACCAACAGCACATCAAAATTTACCAAATCACATACATTAGTTATAAATAAAGACACATTTACATTTGCGTATCAATTACTGGTGTCTACAGCTATAATAATATGTTACATGTTGTCTCTGTTAATAATTTAGAAAATAATAATAAAATAATTCTTGATGTTATCGCTCAGTATTTGCTATTAATTTCCTGTAGAAGTAAGTGGTGAACGATATTTTACCCTTTTTATTGTTTGCCATACCATTAGTAATCCTCGAGGGTACGACAAACAGCGAGTAATTAATCTTCTATTTTGTTTGTATATAAAACACTGTTGTTAATGTGTTAAGTTTTTGAATAGATATTTCTATGTGTATTCTGTTGTTCGTGGAATAATATATATCCCCCTAACAATTGTTTCCAGATTTTGTAGAGCAGAAGGGTTCCGCGTAATAAAATGTTGCCAATTTCAAAGAGCGAATTTCAAAGGGCGCTTGTTCGATTACAATTTATAAGAGATTCCGTAATTCAAAAAATGTGTTCTATATAAAAAAATTAATAGCCTTTAATAGTGACTTTATTATATGTATATTATTATATAATATTAGTTTTATATTGATGTATATAAACTGCATTACTGTAACGTTTCATTAAAAATCTGTTTAGTAATTATTTTGTGAAAATTTTTTAAGCATTTTGAGTTTTTAATATAAAACGTTTGCCAGTTAATTTGTCTATAAAATTAATTAGCTGGTGCTCGCGACTTCGTCAGCGTTGAAAATTTAAAAAAAAAGCAATATAACGCTTGACCTCGTGTTGCTATAACACTTTGTCCAGGCGTTAGTTTTTTATTTTTTATTTATCCCTCGAGAATAGTCCTTTTTTTCTGAATGATAGGTACCCTATGACCTTTCTGGTGTCACAGACAACGTCTATGCAAAATTTCATGGTGATCGGTTCAGTAGTTTTTGCTTGAAAGAGTCACAAACATACTTTCGCATTTATAATATTATTTATTATTATTTACAAAATCTGTTTTTTTTTTTATTATTGGAAAGATCGGTAGGCGACAGCAGCCACATACCATCAAGTGGATCGTGAGTCTGCCTTTCGATCTTTACATAAAACGAAATAAAATAATGTCAGATTATCGAACATAATTATGGATTTATCATGTCGGCTTGAATAGTTATAAAAGTATTAATTGGTAATTTTAATTTTGACAATATTTTAATTCATAATAGGTACATACCTAATATCATAATATCATATACGAAAGATAGAAAATAAATTTTATTTTAACACAAATAGCACACCATACAAGTTTAATGACCCAAATAGGTACCCAACTCACACAGCTCACACACATGCTGAGATCTGAGATCTGAGATCTGCTGGGGATCTCATTGTTGGCTGCATTTTTTTTTTAAATTATTTTTTAATTAAAGATTTTATATAAGACGAATGTTGCTTTAATTAGATTGCTTATAATATAATTTTATTATTTAGAGATGAGTTAGCTCTTGACCAATAACCAGCTGTGTAACAAGGATGAGGCCTAAGATGGAGCGAACCTCATTCTCAACCCAGAAGATGCCTATTCATGAGAACTTTGAAAAGCTTTTGGTTATATGAGCTCGCAAACATCTTAAATATCATTGTTAAATTATTACATTGACTTTTACATTTTTTTCTATGCTATTGGTATTTCTATTAAATAAAATGACATCCAAATTGTATCTCTATGAAGTGGGCCCACTGCTGCATATATGTAAGCTCTATAATCAGTCACATAAGTCCTATATGAAAATTATCTCTAAACTTTTATAACTTGCGTCCTGTTTGAACCAGTAAATCACGTCGACGGTCCAACTCTTATCTCTTGCAGCATTCATAGACCGTAAAAATCTTTTTATGATTCGTCTTTGTACACTTAGACTCGAAACTAACTTAGATACTTAACTTACTTTTCATTTTAAACGAGAGCCTCTTCAGTAGGATTTTCATTAGTAGCTTACATTTTAACATGATTTCGCCGAGTACTTTACATTGATAGACTGTTATTACAGTTCGGTATACATATTAAATGAAACTTCAATCCAATAATCATTATCGTTGTCAAATAAATTGATATTTTTATCAAATGAAGTCAATATTAAGCTTGCTTGAAATAATGTCGCTGTATACATTCATGTAAGTTGTAATAGCGCTGCAAAAAATTGTAGGTTTAAGGATTGGGCAGGACTAAGGAAATAGGCTCTGCCATCTCTCATTCACTCACCGAAACACAACAGCACATATGCTGTTATTTCACGGTTTCCAGATCCATACCACTGCTTTCCAGATCCAGACCAGAGCCTACTTTCAAAAGTTTATTTAAAAATTTAGCCTTGCTGGGAATTTTTCCCAGGAGCCTTGAGATATAAATTGTTAAGGTAAGCACCTTAACTTATCCTCAAATGGATATTGAATAAAAATAAATAAATAAATATATAGAAAAAATAAGAATTGGGTACCAATTTGTCCCCAACGATTCCACAAAGAGGGTGCTTTGAGCGAAAAGCTCTCAAACGCCGATCGACTTCATCTTAAAGGTATCAATGGCAACAATTTTAGTATCCTTCAAGACGAAACTACAGAGGAATGATTTCCCGAGAGGTTGCTCAAGTGGTGGACACACGGGAGTTTATTACGTTTTTACAACTTTATACTCATGTATGTAGTAGATTAGGACTGGCCCACTGGAATATAATATAATACATATAATACATATGTAAAGAAAATATGTACTTAATTTTCTTCAATTTATATTAAAACTCTTTTTATTATTAATGTATTCAAAACTATTTGGTTAAGCTACGATTGATTATAAAATAAAAACTTGACATGTACTCATAAGTCAATTTATAAAAATTAATATGAAATATCTTTGTCGAAAATATAATGAAAATATAAAGCTGAATTGTAAATATAGGTGATTAGGAATTGACATTGTAAATAAAAACATTTAATGTCGTTTCTTTGCTTACAGGTATAGTTACTGTATAGATATTTTTATACTTATGTTATTTTTTGTAAATGTAAATGTATGAATTGATTCAATACAATCTTTGCTTACAGAGAAACTCAATTCTGTTTTAATTGACTGTGTCATCCTAACCACTGGAAAAATATATCATTATACATATACTTAAGTCAATATTATTTTATTAATATAGTAATAATAATACTAGCTTTCCTCCGAGCCCCTTTTTCTTAGGTGTAAAAACATTTATTCAATCTTTATTGGTCATAATTACATTTATGATAGATGTTGAATTACTCATATAGTAGTGGCACACACTTGGGCAGCCCGTTTGGCTGTAGTAACCACCGTGTAAGAACAGCATGTGTGCTGTTGTGTTTCTGTGAGTGAGTAAAAAATGCCAGAGCCCTTTTCCCAATCCCCATCCAAACCTTGAACGATGAATGTTGAATGTGCATATAATTGCGGAAAAAATGCATCGGTGCGAAACCTGTTGGCGAGTCGCTAGTACTTGTTTAATTTAAAAAAAAAATTAAAATACGTTACAGTGTCAATGATTAAGGGAGTTATTTATGAAGTGGAAATAAACTGGCAGAATGACCATTTAAATTCAATTAAAATCCGTTGGCATAACCCGTAACAGTGTCAACAGGTAATTAGTACGCGCGGCTGTCACACGCAGCAGTTTCAATATATCACCCACAAACATTCCCAATGACCGTTGATTATTTATTATTAACTAATTTAATGTAAAACAAATTCAATGGCAAAAATTTAATTGTAAAAATATACCAAGGATTTAAGTATCTAGTGATTAATTAATTTAATTAATTAATTAGTAAGTAATTAATTATTTAATTGTAAAAATATACCAAAGATTTAAGTATCTAGTGATTAATTAATTTAATTAATTAATTAGTAAGTAATTAATTATTTAATTAATTAATTAAAGAGAGATTAATTGCACCCGCACGAAGCCGGGAGCCGCACGCTAGTAAGTTCACAATTCCTTTTATTTTGTACTTATTTGTTCAATTTTTGATTTATTTGCCTTTCTTGGGGACCCTGTGAGCGAGTGAAGTCAATAATAGAATTTCATTTAGGGCAATTTGCCTGTATCAATTTTTAAATTACTATAAGAGGTATTCCATAATAAAGAATCATAGAGAGAAAAAAAACCAGTTTACAAAAAAAAATCTAATTTGAGTTCGTTTATTATGTAAAAATGTCTCAGGTTTATAAACAAAGTGTGTTCACAAATTCATTCGGGTTTGTCGCAACCTCTCGTCTGACGATATTATGTTGTAATAAACATTCCTTCGTAATTACGTCGCTCAACCCCCAAAGCCTTCTATACTTAATTAACGCAGGGTTGGTAATTAAATAAATATTAAAATTTAAAAACGGACCCGCCACTAGACGAATTTCAATTTACTTTGTCGAGACTTTTTATTTACCTGTCCTCGTACTTGTATGGGGGTTTGCACAGAGTTTAAAAGGAGGATAGCACTTATAAAATACTAGCCGGTGCCCGCGACTTCGTCCACGTTGAACGATACAAGGTACCTATGTCCTTTCTGGTGTAATAGACAACGTGTATGCAAAATTTCATAGTGATCGGTTAAGTAGTTTTTGCGTGAAAGAGTTACAAACATCCATACATCCATACATCCATACATCCATACATCCAAACATCCAAACATCCAAACATCCAAACATCCAAACATCCAAACATCCAAACATCCAAACATCCATACATCCATACATCTAAACATCCATACATCCAAACATACTTTCGCATTTATAATATTAGTACGGATTGTAGGTGAAAATGCTTTATTTAAATTAATTGCTTAGAAAATTTTGCTAGCTCATAATGAACTCTTAGTATACCAAAATAATATTTGTTTTAGAAAATAATCCTTCCGGTGATACACGCAGAATTATGCGTACGTATTAGTGAGAATATACCTTATGTGTAATATTTACAATAATAATAATAAGAGCATAACTTATGCGTGTTTATGATGGCCCACGTTGCAGTTAATACTGTGTATAGTTAATTCTATGTGGAAACTGATACACATAAGTAACTTTAGTATAAGTGTCCACATAGTCTGACTTAATTTGTACTTATAAAATCGTTTGTCCTGACTTACTATAAACGCACAATCAAAAAACCAAACTCTAGAAAGGTGAAATTTGAAACATAGTTTTATTTAATGTCGTAAACATACACTAAGAAAGGATTTTTGAAAATTTAAACTCTGTTCGAGTTCGAGGCAGTGCACTAGTTATCTAAAAAAATATATGAAATTTTGTACTCCTAAAATTCTATTCTTTTTTAACATTCCAGTGTTCAACCGGGGTTAGAGAATAAATTCTTCTTCTCTTAGGTTCTTAGGTTAAACAAATAAGCTTGGGAACGTCCGAAAGCACAACATTATAAAATTTTTAATTTATTTCAACTAAAATAACTGCGATTATTCATTGGTCATCACAGCAATAAAGACGCGGTCACCACCTAGTAATAAATATATATAGGCATATCTTCCAACCTTTATATAACCAACGTGTGATTTGTTACCTAAATATTTTTTATACTAAAAAGGAAGCCATTATATGTCGATATCTCATTCGAAGAGATTGATTAAAGAGGCCACAAAATGTGAATAGTCAGCAATATTTTACGCAACCGCTTAATTTCGAAGCCACGTCCTAATAAGGGGGAATTTATACGCAGGTACGCGCCGACTCCAATGATGACAAGGAACGCAAGATAATTTCGACCCTCACACCTGGTGATAATATTGGAAAAGTATGAAGTATTTCCTCGATTATATTGATTATATTAGCATTATATTAGCATACATTCAAGCTTTTTGTTTATAACTTAGATATAGCTGCCAATTTTATATTAAAATGTTGATATTATAATCTATATAAATAAATTTCAATTGTGAATATAATTAATTGTAATAATTATTTATTTATTTACAGCCGAGCGTACTTTACAGTTGATGTGCCAAAAACAATTCGTTTCTCTTAATTATCTATGCTAATATTATAAATAGAGAGTTGATTTGTAAGTTTGTATTGAATAAACTCAAAAACTACTGGACCGATTTTAAAAGTTCTTTCACTTATAGAAAGCGAAGTTATCAGCGAGTAACATAGGCTATATTTTATAAAAGTTACGTGGGCGAAGTCGCGTGCAACAGCCTAGTCCTTACAAATTATAAAACAAAGTCCTCCGCCGCGTCTGTATGTCGGTCTGTCCGATAAACTCAAAAAGTACTGCACCGATTTCCATGCGGTTTTCACCAATGGATAGAGGGATAATCAGGGAAGGTTTTTACGGAAAAAAATGTACCCGGGTGAAGCCGGGAGAGGGACAGCTAAAACTTAATAAAATAAAATAAAAGTCTAGAAACGGCTGGGCCAATTCGGCTAATTATTTTACAATTAATATTCGTTCGATTGCAAGGAAAGTTCTTATGAAGAGAAAAATTGCAAATAGCCCAGGAAAACTTAAAAATCCAATTTTTCTTTTTCCCATATTATTATTATATTCTTATTAAAAAATTAATGTTCAAAACCGCAAATCTCCTAATGCAATCCGCAATCCTCCTTTATCTAACTAATATAATTAAAATTTTGCATAATACACGTTTTCACATATACAAAAAAAAAAGTACTGTTCCCGAGGGATCATCTAAAAATAAAAGCCCAACGCCTGACAAAAGTGTATGAGCAATAAAGATTGAATAACATTTCAACGCCTATGAAAAAGGGACGCGAACGAAGTCACGTACGTAAGCACATATAAATACACTATAAACCTGTTCACGCGAAACTGGCAACACCGCGTGACGTCAAAGTGACAGTTGAAAGAAAATGGCTGCCGGCGACGCGTGTGAATGTGTATTCAGTTAAACAATTTGTGTAATGTCCAAGAAACCTAGCCAATGCCACTGTGAGTACCTTTATTAGCTCCTTTACCCACCACACTTCTTTGATCCGGCTCGAAGGACCAAAGAAGTGTGGTGGGTATATTTATTTATTTATTTATGGAGAAATAATAACTGCAGTATATCAATTGAAAATCAATATATTTATAAAAAAAAATTAATATATTTATATGCAATACAAATACGAGTATAATTTCCAAAAAATCAAACAAATAATTTTTATTTTCTAATTTTTTTTCAATTTCTTATTCAAATTCAAAATATATGTAGTTATTGAAAATAATATATAATTGATCTTAATAAAGTTTAATGTATAATAAGGTCTGCGGTTCCATTCGTTTGTTTCAATTGTGATTTTCTTTTAAAATAATAAAACTTAACAGTCGTATTGTTTATAAATTGAGTATAATTGTTTTAAAATCTAGAAGTTTTTAATGAAATTTCTTGTCAAATACGCAGATCAAGAGTTCAAGCGCAGAGGTCAGTAGTTTCTTTAGAGAAAGGCAATTTGTCGGCAATTTTTTATATTATTAAGGGTGGCGGGCAGGCTGGCGATCAATTTGATGGTAGGTGGCTACATTTGGCTAAGGACACAAGTGTAACGGATCATAATAAATATTTAATAATCTATGGTGTAATAACATATTTGAACGTAAAATCTTTAACCTATCTTATGTCAAACTTGACGTGACATTGACATTGTTTCAATACGTCATGTCGGCCATTTTCTCGGCTTTAGAGAGCAGTTAAGAACGAGCGTTCGTAAAGTGTGTACTAAGGTTAGTAACAGTGAATTATGTTTCTTTTGTACTGTGAATTTAATTAGCAATAAATATTTGTTCTCACGTTGATCTATGAATTTCGTTTATACGATTATTTATACATCTGTTACACAAGCAACATTAGGGGTGGTAAAAGTACGCTACCCTTACAATTAATATTGGTTTAACGGTTCAAATTGAGTTTAGATTTAATTTTTGCCTCCAAATTTTATACATACCTATAACCTTTTTCGTTTATCGCTCTTTAGATTAGTGAAAACCGTATTCAAATCGGTTCGGTTAGAAGATAAGTTAGCAGAGAAACAGACAGAGGCGAATAGCGACTTTAATTTAAATAATTTTGTATAGATTTGTGATTTTTTTAATGTTAAGCGAAATGCAGCGTACCTTACCACTAGTAAATAGTCAGAGTCCAAATCAGAGCCAACTTTGAAAAGTTAATTTCCATGGTTGACCCTACCGGGTATCGAACTCGGGGACAGTGTGTTAAAGCAAGCACCCTATTCACTCATCCAACGGACTCGTCAAATGTGAATGTATATATATTAAATGGTCGGTAATTATAATATTATGTTTACCATAAATACTAGATTTGTCCATCTATCTTTTCCCGCGACTTTGTCCATCTATATTTAAATATTAAGGCATATATTGATTATTAATATATGAGCTATACGAGTATTTAATCAAAATTCATTCATTAGTTTTTGCGTGACTCCTCTCTCTCAAACTTTTATAACAACATCAACGCTATGAAATTACACATTTTTTTAATTGCATAACTTTCAATGATATTAATTGCTTCAAGCTCATTGTAACCTAATCTCAATTATATGTAAATTATTATAGACAAGACATTTGATGGCAGAAAGCCCATTAAGTACACAGATTGTCGCCTATAGATTATTATAGTAACGCAAAACCAGTCTAGATTTTGGCCACCTACATTCCAATATCCTCTGATAAAAGTGTAAGGGGCCTCTTTCACCATGTGTCAAGTAGACTAACCGCCATTTAAAGTCACCGGTAACCGGGAATGAAGGAGATGATATACCTTTGTTTGTACACTAAAAGTCCCAATTATTAAAAAGAAAATAATAAAAAAAAAATCGCCTATCGAAGGATGCAGTAAACCGAGTGCATAATTTAATAAAACATAAAATTATTTTTAAAAGTAACTAATCAACACTTTACTTGTAGTTGGTGAAAGAGGCCCTTAGTATTATTACATATTTGTTGACAATAATTATATGTGTGATGTTGTGTGTGGCGCTAAATATTCTTACAAGAATTACCTTTTATAAACTAAAAAAAATTACCTACTTAACATTTTTTTTTTATGTCAAATCATTTACTTTTAGTTTAGTACCAGCCACCCAATTTTACTCATCATAATAACCCTCCTCGGACTTCGGAATATTTGAAAATAAAATAGCCGAATTGGGCCAGCTGTTCTCAAGTTTTACGCTTAGCAATAAATATTATGTCGATTCATTTTTATTTATATAGATTATTTAACTATTCCAAATTTATTTAACGATAGCTATAAACGAGGAGCAGGCTTAAGAATGTACCAATTTGATGTCATTAATCGCCTTAATGGATCACATATAAGGTCACATTTACAGTGTACGTTAAGTGGGCTTAAATATGTTCGAGAAGTTACTATTTCTTACCACGGAACTTTCGGATCGTGGACAATTTAAATGAGAATAGGTGCAGCAATTACAAGTTAGTCTATTCGTGACCAAATTTAATTCCGGATTTAATTAAATAAGTCCGCGTCTGCAATTCGGCAGAGCTCCAGTGCAGAATGAGCCTAATCTCTGGTCGCGGCCGTTGAACTTTTTGGAACTCGAATACAGCTGTGCTTTTCAGACGGCTGTAGGTTCACCATAAATTATTATTAACATAAGTTTATTCATAATTCAAATACCGCCTTTCTGTTGAAGCGATAGAGCAATTTTAGATGGAAGCGGAGGTTGAGAAGAGGTCAATTACCGCCATCGAATTGATCAAGTGGATGCAATTCTATTGAAGGGGGATAAAATTCGAATTTTACTAGTAGTTTACGAAAATAGTCATCAGTCATTGACTTATTGAGTTTATTAAGGTGACTTAGGACCTCTTTTAACATCTCTGAGTAAAGTGTCAAGTAGGCTAACCGCCATTTAAAGTCACCGGTCACCGGGAATGATGGAGCTGATACGAGTATACCTTTGTTTGTACTGTAAAAGTCCCAAACATAGATTTTAAGTATACATATGTATTAATTCTTATATTATTGTCGTATTGAGTGCTGTGTGAACGTGTTTCAATAAAATAAAAAAATTAAATAAAAATAAAGAGGTAAAGTTTGTATTTTTGTTTGTTTGTATGTAGGAGGTAATCTTTGAAACTACTCATCCGATTTAAATCCGATTTGAATTTCATAATTGACATAGGCTAAATATCGAACAGACACCAGCCAGCTATCTAAAAGATCCAACATTTTACAAAATTAAATATATGCATTTTTCAACACGGAAAAAGTCGCGGGCACCAGCTAGGGCACTTATAAATTACTTATGCGCAGGAACTTTGTTACATTAATATCCCTGTGACGTCATCCGCAACTAAAACTCGCCGGACAGTGTTGCTAACGGTACTGAGTGTGTCACGAGATTACGTCACCAAAATGGCGGCCAGGAGCATTAGCATTTTACTATTTAAAAAAAAAATGCTGACTATGTCACCCTATTTTTAGTAGATAACGAAATTGTTGCTTTCGCTCTTCATTAGGGTCAGATTTTATTACAGGGGTACAATTAAAACTTAATGCTTAAGCTGAAATTGTATACATACACTCCCGAAATTAGTTTGTGGCCTAGACAACGCAAACTGAGCCTTCTGGGTGTTTAAATGTGTCACTGAATTCACTTCTAATTTGTATTTAAACAGAAATTAGTTTGTTATTTAAACTTTATAATTACTTATTTTATTTTTATTACTAAATGTGAATTAAATGCCAATCCAGCAGGAAAGACTGTTTCTCTCATAGCACCATAATTTAAAGACAAAATTTCATATTTTGTTGTCAAGTTATAGAAATATTGCTTATGCGAGATTACTTGATTTATGCTTTTTTTTAATTAATTGCTTAAGAGTCATGGTTGCGGCATTTTGCACACGTATATGCTAGCGAACCGCTCCCGGCTTCGCACGGGTGTAATAAAATTTATTTTGCAAAATATTATAAAACAAAGTCCTCCGCCGCATTTATCTGTCTTTATGTCTGTCTGTTCGCGATAAACTCAAAAACTACTGTACCGATTTTCATGCTGTTTTCACCAATGGATAGAGTGGTTCTCGAGGAAGGTTTTGGTATATAATTTACATCCGTGCGAAGCCGGGAACAGGCCGCTAGTAAAATATAAAAAACCTTCCTCGTTTCTCTTTAAATTAATGGCAAACGCGTTGCTTTGGACAAAGATGTCATATTATGAATTGACTTATTTGTTTAAAGTTCATTGCTGGTAATTTGTGTTATTTTTTAAACTATTTACGCATAAATACATTTTAAACAATTTTACGTCTTTTTAAGCCACAAATTCTTGTAGCCAAGCCACAGATTTTGTACGCTGTTAATTTTTAAACATTTAATTTGCTTTAAATAAGTGAAGTCACAGAATGGTTGTCTCTTAAATAAAGCAAATTGGAAATTTTATTCAAATGTTACATAAATTTTACATTTAATTTTTTTGTTAATATCAATCTTTTAAAAGTTTTTCAAAAGATTGTGTCTATCTATATTGTATAATAAATAGTAACTTAAATAGTATAGGCAGAAAAATACATAAAATAATCATTCATTAATATTACTTAGAGAGGCAAAGGATTTGAGAAAATAAATCCAAGATTTAAATCACAAAAAAAAAAAACGCACAGTCCATATAAATCGGCATTACCTTTGACAGATGAGTCGAAGAACGTTCTAGACCGTTAGAACCGCAAAGGCGTTTTGCTTCGAGACCATAAATAATTCAAATATTATAATAGAGATTTTTTTTTTTTTTGCACGGTTCACAAGAGTTTGGTCTAGTTACTTGGACCGTGAAATACCTCTGGCTCGCTTAATTGGGGTTGTGGATTGCTGTGTTTACTTTTCGTGCTTTTATTTGTTTTTAATAATAAAAAAAAAAACATGATACGAGTTTATATTTCACAATGTCTTTCACAAATGTTGAATAGCCTTATTGGCTACGTGTCGCCTAATTTGTCAAATGTAATATTGTATTTGTTGTGTGTGTGTGTGTGTGTGTGTGTGTGTGTGTGTGTGTGTGTGTGTGTGTGTGTGTGTGTGTGTGTGTGTGTGTGTGTGTGTATTGTATATATGAATGTGTGGTTGTGTGCATGTGCGTATATGTATATTGTAATATTTTGTAATATCTTATATATATGTCATTTATAGGTATGTTATGATTCGAGTGTGTTGTGAGCATAACGATTATTGCCTTGGAACTTAGTATAAGAATTTTCTATAATCATAAAGGTTGGTGATTGATGTTAAATGTTGTGTATACCTGTCATTGGAATTCACATCAGGCCAAGACCGAATGTATAAACTGTATTATTGTGTTGTATTGTTGTGTCTTCTGTTGGTGTACCTTAATAAATAAATAAATAAATAAATAAATAAATATTTAACTTGTAGTTAAAAATTTTTTACTACTCTATCTTTATACCTATAAGTTTCAAAGAAAACTTGTTATGGGACTCAAAATAAATTTATTGACTACTAGTATTATATAAAATATAATAATACTAGCGACACGCTCCCGGTTTCGCCTGAGATGCAAATATACTAAGACCTTGGACTATTAGTGAAACCTCAGACTATTAGTGAAAACCTTATCAAAATATGTTGGGTCAATTAACTGTAATAGTTAGAAATATATTTTCGCCAATTTTTTTGTGGGTAATAATGAGAATTACCCACAAAAAATGTTTATGTTTCATCAATAATTTTCTAAGCCCACGCCAAATGTGTTTACATTATTGTAATTTTCTTATAACTTCTAAAATATTTTGAAATGAAATAGAGCTTATATTACACCCTGATAACATAGCTCTCTATAGATGAAAGAATTTTAAAAAACCGGCCTTCATAAAAAATAATTATATTATTATCATTTTTAAAATTATTTACACAAAAAATATAAATCAGTCTCGAGAATTTCGTGTATATTATGAGATCACGTTTTTCAGTCTCGAATATACTGCATTAGCAAATAACGAAGAAAAATGTTGGGACGTGATCGAGGTCATCCCGCATTATCAACGAAATCCCCGAGTCATCCGGTTTGGGAGGGCCGTCATTACCTCTCGTTATAAGAACGAATACGTTTTCCACCTTCCATATAACTATTAATAACCAACCATACAAATATTCAGCTGTTTGTCTGTAGAAGAAGTTTAATAAGAATATACCCATTTGAAAATTTTACGCGTGATTGAGCAAAAAATAGTTTAAGACTAATATTTAAGTAGAAATTATGAAATTATTATAAATTATGAATTAATTAAGTATTTAAGACCATTAGTTAAGTTAAGTTAAATTAAACATGTTAAGTACACTGTTTAGAAGTGCAATTTAGATAATTATCCATACACATGTATTTTAAAGTTTTCAAGTATTTAATTGCAATCTGTTTGTGTACTGTATCAAATATATATACAAAATATTGATAAGAATTCACATTTATATCATTAGCAAACAGAGAGGTATGTGTCATTACAAATATTTTTTTTTAAATAATTACATTAATTTGTTATTTAATAGTTATTTTCTCAAAATGAGGCAATTACATATATCGGTGTGATAAAGACATTGCCATTTCAATACCTACAATAACCACAAATTAACCACGAGTTTTTGAGGTTTTCAATCTTATGTTGAAAAACTAAAAAAAAATTGTAACTTATGTATGTGTACGAGTATATAAGATACTCTCAGATAAGTGTTTATCCTGTCGATCTAAGATCCAAATGTAGTCAAACTTTACACATATCTAAAGTTCGCAGCTATTGAAGTTTTCTGATCGCTATAACACTTATAAGTATATAAAAGGCTTATAATCTTTATTATTTGCTCATATATTTCTGTCAGGCATTGATTTTTTATATCTTTAGATGATCCTTAGATGACACAGTATTATTTTCTGGATAAAAAGTAGCCTATGTCTCTTTCTGTATCCCTTACAACGTACTATGTAAAATTTCATGATAACCAGTTGAGTAGTTGAGGCGTGAAAGCTAAACAAACATACAAACTTACTTTTGCATTCAATTATTATAAGTTAGGATTGCTTAATACAGAATATTTTCAATATTTCTAAGCTTGCGAGCATAAGACAAGTAATCGTTTGAAATGATTAATTAAGTTAAAGAGAAAAGCCGACGGCGAGGTGTTAACTGGAATAAATTTTGTGGTAATATTCACGATCCCGTAATCCAGACGTGGAAGTATGTTAATTATTTATTATCCTTACCCTTTTAATTACCACTCGGTAATATTTTATGGGGGAAATTTAGCAAGTAATTCGAGGTACAGTAACGTCAGAGCGTGTAGGTCCCGGTTCATTCTAAATTCAACGTTTGTTACAGAACAAGTGACGAATTTATTGACTTTTTTTATGTATATGTCACATTTTTTTATGTTGACATAAAAAAATGTGACGTTCCACTTAAAGGTAGGTTTCTACCAAATAACTCTACAGTTCCATAGTAGGATTAAGGATAATTTATATGAAAATATGTACTCATATTCACTCATACTCACGCCCCGTTACTCGTCCACTGAAATTTCAAGGTGATCTTAAAAACACCTTGCTGCAAATTATGTACTCAAGCCTTATGTACTTTGTTTATAGATTTTTTCTTTAGTGAAAACCGTATCAAAAACAGAGAGAGGCTGACTGCGACCGTATCAAGGAAAGGTCAAGACAGACTTACCAGTAAGTATACTTCGGTTCGCCTACTCGTCCAGCGCTGGTTTAGTTTCCACCATAATACCGTGGAACGGGGTTATTTTGAACCGCGGGTGGTTCCTTTGATAAAAACTTTATTTTGATTTTAAATGAAATTTTATAGATATCTGAACGCAGCGCCGAGTTTTTTTTTCTACGGTTGACATCACTGATTATCATTCTCTGTTATTGCTCGAACGCAGCTTTTAAGAATGTGTCAGTGTGATAAAAAATCGACAAATATTTAAGTATTCTTTTCTCATTAATTTGTAAGCCTGAATAAATTTTTTCATCCAGAAAAAGAGGACTGTTCCCGAGGGATCATTTAAGATAATTTTCAACGCGAGTGAATCTATAAATAGACATAGATGATGTGCCTTTTAATGTATGTACCAATGTGGTTGTTACAAAAAAATATATTTTGATGAAATCCATTGTGTCAAGTATTTTTTGGTATACACCATAATAATTTTGTTTACTGTACCATTTTAATATAGTACCATAATAATAACTTAATGGGAGTTACTAACGATTTTCATTAAAAAAAGTAAGGCTATCAAAGTTACCCCCGATCGGAGTTTAACTTTGATCACGCTTTTTGTTTAATTTTTTGAGCTTATTTTTATATTATTAATACCATATTTAGACGATAGAAAGACCAACAAAAGTTGATGTTATGGTTTTTTTTAATTTCTTTTTTGCGACAATATTTAAAAAAGTAGAGCTATTTTAATATCAAAATTGATCAAAATTGATCATGGTACTCGAAGAGTTTCTTTTTTGTTAAAGCGTTGACAGAGATAAATGTGTAGGTAGTTATGCGTGTGATACGTTCGCTTGCATGTGTGAGATGTGTGTGGATTTATAGTAAAAACGGCGTCAACAGCGACTTCATTTTATAACTAGCTGGTGCCCGCGTCTTCATCCGCGTTAAACGATGAAAGGTACCCTATGTCCTTTCTGGTGTCCCAGACAACGTGTATGCAAAATTTCATGGCGATCTGTTCAGTAGTTTTTGCCTGAAAGAGTTAAAAACATCCATACATCCAAACATGCTTTCGTATTTATAATATTAGCACGGATATGTATACAAATATAGATGGAAAAATAGCAAAAAAAAAATAGCTAACTATAGATTCTTGCAAGCCTTAAAGGTCTTAAAGCTCTTAAAGGTACTTTAAGAGTTGAATGAACAATTTGCCACATTTCAATGGAGTTGTGAAGTATTTCAACATGTCAGAATACTTTCAAACAACGCTATTTCAGAGCAGTTACAAACTTTGTTTTGACTAACGTACAGTCCACCGCACAATTTGTTACAACGTCGGAGAGCCGACGATGATTTAGTTCCGAAACTTTGTGTCTTACGAAACATTTTTTATCTAAATGGTGTATTTGTATGAGTAATTGTGGACAATTTAAAATCCAAAACCGTCAAAAAAACATAATATTTATTATGTTATACTAAAATTATACGCATATATAAGTATACTAAATACTTATACGCAAAATTATTGTGTGTGACACGATTTCGGCTTCGCATAGATAAAACTTATTCAATATAATATGTTTGGAGGCTTAGAAGAAGAAGTTAGTCAAGAAATAGATAGATGTGGACAGTGACTTTATTTTATAACTAGCTGTTTATACGCGACTTCGTCCGCGTAACTTTATAAAATACAGTCTATGTTACTCGCTGATAATGTAGCTTTCTATAGGGGAAAAAATTTTTAAAATCGGTCCAATAGTTTTTGACTTTATACATTACAAACATACAAAAATACAAATCTTTTCTATTTATAATATTAATATAGATATTTAATAGCGACCTGCTTTTCTATATTTTTCCTATGACTGAATGTGTCATAAAAATTCACAAGGGAAAGCCACAAAAATATGTTGTCGACTATACTCACCCACGTTTTACCAAATTTAAATAATTCGTCATTTAAATAATCACATGCAACAAACAGCCACAGCGTATTCAACTTGACTGTAGTCTTTTCTAATTCGACCCGCAATGGCTGTGAATGGACAAAACTTAATTACAACTTAACACATAAAACAAACGACTAATTAAATTTGGTCGGCCCTCTCTTCTTACGGTCAATGTTAAAATTATTTTATTAACTTTCCTTAATTCGCTCTTCCTTTATTTTAAAACATTTTCAAAAGGAAATGTACAAAAAAAAATTTTTTTTAATTAATTTATTTTGATTTAGATAACATACAACCATAAATTTAAAAAATATATATTATAGATTATATACAAATAGGCCTAAAGAATCATAAAAAATATATTTTTACATTTATTTATTAATAAAAAAATAATAATAATAATAATAATAAGAAAAAGAAAAAGAAGAGAATATTCTATAAATATAAAATAGTGATAAATAATACTTATGAAATATTTCAGAGCTTTTTAGTAAAATTTAGTTTAATAGATCTTAATGGGCAACCCGCTACTAAGCTCAAAGAAAGCTAACATTGTGATCTAGCTTTATCTAGCTTTGATGTGAAGAGACAGTAAAATTAACTTTAAATACAAATAAAAAAATTAAGTATTTTTTTTTAATATAAAAGCTTTAACAAATTATTTTTAAATATAATTTATAACAAAAATTTCCGCTTATAATTTATACTATACTCGATGAGTTTGTGTGGAGTTTTGTTTTTTAATGTTAAGTCTATAATTAAAATATACATTAGTATGAACATCCGTATCACAGAATAAAATATTCCACATTATCCTTACTTTATATATAAAAAAATAAATACTAATAAAAAATCTTGTATTTTTTTTTAAATATAAGCTTTAACAAATTATTTTTAAATATAATTTATGACAAAAATTTCCGCTTATAATTTATACTATACTCGTTGAGTTTGTGTTGAGTTTTTTTTAATGTTAAGTCTATAATTAAAATATACATTAGTATGAACATCCGTATCACAGAATAAAATATTCCACATTATCCTTATTTTATATATAAAAAAATAAATACTAATAAAAAATCTTGTATTTTTTTTAAATATAAAAGTTTTAACAAATTATTTTTAAATATAATTTATAACAAAAAATTCCGCTTATAATTTATTCTATACTCGTTGAGTTTGTGTTGAGTTTTTTTTTTTTAATGTTAAGTCTATAATTAAAATATACATTAGTATGAACATCCGTATCACAGAATAAAATATTCCACATTATCCTTATTTTATATATAAAAAAATAAATACTAATAAAAAATCTTGTATTTTTTTTTAAATATAAAAGCTTTAACAAATTATTTTTAAATATAATTTATAACAAAAATTTCCGCTTATAATTTACACTATACTCGTTGAGTTTGTGTTGAGTTTTTTTTTAATGTTAAGTCTATAATTAAAATATACATTAGTATGAACGTCCGTATCACATAATATACCTAGATAAAATATTCCACATTATCCTTATTGTCTTTTGAACATTATAAAAAGGGTTTTCTATATAATAAAACTGAAATTC
Organism: Synanthedon myopaeformis; assembly: GCA_944738685.1. NCBI lineage: Eukaryota > Metazoa > Arthropoda > Insecta > Lepidoptera > Sesiidae > Synanthedon > Synanthedon myopaeformis. Next base: position 808,918 of record OX122914.1, read on the forward strand.
TCATATGAAAGTATGAAACTCAGTTAGATATGTCTCCCCTAGGTGTCGCCTGCGGCGTAAACTTATTGCTTTTTACGTGTTTTAATAAAACCTCCAGATGTAGATAATGTCTTTTGTTATTTTTTTTTATTTTTTTTTTTTTTTCATATAAGTAATTCGTGTACGTGTTATAAGTAGTGTTACGACATTATATGATGTTTGAAAATATTTAATGTATTGTATACGTTACTCGTATGTATAAATGTTTCTAAATAACAAAAGCGAGAATTATTAATTCAAACTTATCCTTATATGTATATCAATTTTTGTCTGCGACTTCGTCTGCGCTTTTTTTAAACTTACGAGCTTTCACTTAGGCATTAAAACATTTATACCATTTCATTTTTTTCATACATTTAATATATTTTTAAACGATCCCCCTGGATTAGTACTTTTTTTCTGATGGTATGTAACTGTATGTCTTTTACTGGACATAAAATTATATGTAAAATTTCTTGATGATCGTTTGAGTAGTTAAGAAAATTTAACAAACTCATTTTCGCGTTTAGATATTAGTTTAGATATCTGTATGTATTCGTATGTACATGAATGTAAATAATTTTTTGTAAAAATCCACAGGGAACCTGATGGTCTTCTCTGTGAACTTTGTGAAAAAGCTTGTAAACCTCTGTGAAAAAAAAAACCTACAGAGGATGAGAATGAGGGATAAGAATGGAACAAGACCCTTACTCACTGATATACGAAAACAAAAAAAAAAAACTCTTATTTTGGAATAGTCTACTAGTATTATCTAAAAACTGTATTATCTAAAATATAAATAAAAAAAATATATCTAAAAAGCTAGTATTTTTTATTATTATTGTTATTGTTATTAAATTAAATTCAATAGGAAATTTGTAAATATATAAATAATTCATCTAAAAAAAAAAATTTTTTTTGTTCCTAATTGCGTTTCATATTGAATTGTAAGTAATAAACTAAAAATTTAACATTAACTTTATGTATTCAAAATTAAAAAATAAGTTACTTACTCTATGAAGCATTTAAAATGATACACAAAATTAAGTAGCATGATTAAATTTAAATATCAAAGTTTTCCTAATGAATATAATTTTATTAATTAATTATTCATTTAATTAATTCCCTTTTAGGGTATCAAAAAAGCTCTAGAATAATTAAATTATACTCGATTGTATAACTGATATCAAAAAGTTAAATAAAATTTATAATTCAATAACTAATACGAATAAAGACTTGGACAGTTTTTACTCATAGCTTAATTTATAATTTCCTTAGTAACAGTAAGAACTTCTCAATATTTTTAGAAATAAAAAATAAATATTAAACATTTTGATTTCTTAGGATGTGACCACGAAAAGAATCGTTTTCTATAATAATCCGTACTAATGTGTACTAATATTATAAATGCGAATGTTTGTCTGATCTGAGGTATGGATGTATGGATGTTTGTAACTCTTTCACGCAAAAACTGCTGAATCGATCACCAAGAAATTTTGCATACACGTTGTCTGGGACACCAGAAAGGACATAGGGTACCTTTCATCCAGAAAAAAAAAGACTATTCCTGAGGGATTAATAAAAAAAAAAATAATAACGCCTGGCCAAAGTGTTATAGCAACACGAGGTCAAGCGTTTTATTGACTTTTTTCTCAATTTTCAACGCGGACGATGTCGCGAGAACCAGCTAGTATTATAAATGCGAAAGTATGTTTGGATATATGGATGTTTATAACTCTTTCACGCAAAAACTACTGAACCGATCATTATGAAATTTTGCATACACGTTGTCTGAGACACCATAAAGGACATAGGGTACCTTTCATCGTTCAACGCGGACGAATTCGCGGGCGCCAGCTATCATAGTTTTATTGTACTGTGTTACAATAAAACTATACATCAGTAAAAAATTGAGTGATGATAAGATAACGGACTAGGATATGACTGGTCTGGCCGATATTGGCTCTGGCATCGATTACTCTCTCACCATAAAGGAAAAGCACACTTGCTGTTATTCTTGTGAAGGCATTATTTGAAAAATTAAAGTCAAAAGTTGAGTATAAATATTTATGTTGGTTAATGTAACCAAAACAACAAATTCATACCGATTTCATAGAAATCGCGATGGCACGAAATTATAATTTGGAGCTTTTATCTGTTCTGTGCCGTTATCTCGATGTCCGAAATGAAAGGGTCCTTTCATTAACCGAACCCAAGATTTCCCAATAGACAGGGTTCCAATTATCTCTCCTTTTTTTAGTACAAATTGAATGCGTTGTTTTGGTGTCACTCAGATATGCCCTCAGGAATCATAGCTGCTCTCCTGTGTGTCTGTGCTGAGCTATTGATATTTAACAGTGAACCTAACTTAACATGCTCTCAGAACTTTATAAAAACTAAGTAAATAAGGGATATCTGAAACGGATTATTTTAGTTGAATATTTTGAAAGGCAGAGAGCACTGCAAGAACTAACATAAAAATAAACTAGCTTACATAGCTTTAGGTTTATATTTCTTTATTCTCATTAAAGCTTAAAGCTACTTACATGAGAAAAATAAGAAAAGACTTAATTAAGAAACGAAACATCAAACAGGCAGACAACATTAAAACATTTAAACATTTAACATAATATGTTTCAACAGCTTGGATCTATATTCTCCAAAAGATTTTGCCTGTTTTATATGCAATTCGTTAAAAAGTTGTGCACCCTCAAAAGTAACAATTTTTTTACCACATGTTGTTCGTACCTTTGGTAAGACAACATGGCTTGCTCGCCTAGTTATGCAATTGGAAATATCTTTTTGTTTAAGCAAGATAATATCAGAATGAATTATGTTATGTTAAATTTGACCTGACGACCTACTTGATGAAAGGTGGCTACGGTCGTCTAAGATACAAAGAACGCAATACGAGTCTATATTTGTAATTATTTAAAATAAATATGAAGACAATAAAATTTTAACAATGTCAACTGTTGTCTGCTATTGCTTAAATGTTACTTTTAAATTTATATTCTTTTATGTTGACACAATTCTAACGATTCTTGTAGCCAACACTTGAGTTATACCCGCGCAAAGGTCGAATTGAGAAGTGTACTTCAAGGATCATCTGGGAGCGTGTTTAATGGAGACTTCGGGGTTTTTTTTATGAGATTTCAAGAGCAGAACATCTTCAGATATACAGAGGGAAATTTAACCAAATTATAGCAATGATAAAGTATTTAAAATTTAAATAGAATTCGAGGATAATGTAAGACAGACAATGTTGGTTTGTTGGCTTGTCTACGAACCCGCAAGTAACATTTTTCTATTACTGACATTTCAGTGCTGGAGGTCAGTTTTCTATAGAAAAACAATAATATCAATTCTATTCTTCGAATATTTTCTATCTATATAAATAAAAATCAATTGCCACATGTATGGCGGAGCGTCATTTGAAAACGCAAAACAGATTTTTTTTTGTATTCCTAAAAATTATTAGGAAAAGTTTTGCATGAAAGAAAATGTACGGGGAAAGTTGGAAATTTGGATGATATTTTTATATGAAATTGACATGGATGTAAGATAGTTCGCCAAGGCTATGTAAGAGACTGATATAGTCCTAGACAGTAGCAATAGTTATTTTTATTAAGCTATCTTTTCTTAATCATAGTCTTCATAGTTCATGTATTTAATATAATATTATCACCAGAAACTGTTATGAATATTACTATTATCGAAACATCTTTGTATTAGTATTTACAATTGGAAATATTATAATTTACGTACTCGTAACACACAATATTATGAAGCTTGAAGCAAGAACATAAACGACCTTAATAATGTTAACATGGAGTGTCATATTAGCATAATTAGACCAGATAATGGGAACTATATTAATAAAGCTAACTGCAATAATGGCCGTCGGAACTGTATTCGGGCTCGTTAACTACATACCAGCTCTCAATGTAACCAGTGGCGAGATAATCCATACTAATGCGGTTAGTTGCCATTTGAAGGAAATAACCGCATAAAGTGTTTATTATAAAAGTCTTGGCAAATTTACAATAAAATCTGTAGACTGGCAATTTATTCAACAGCCGCTTTTGTTCAATGGATTTCTAGAATGTTATAGACACTTGTAGAATTATTTAGTGCAGTACCTGTCTTCTATATAAATAGATAGCGAATAGGCCTCCCTGAGATATAGAAATAGTTTATAAATAGCCCGAATAGATTGAAGAAAAGTCGAATATGGATATTTCTCATAAGAAACATCGAATGCTCTTAAAAATTCTGAATTCCGTTTAGATCGAAGTAAAGATATTTACTAGACTTTGTGCATTTTGATTTTCACAGACTTATTGGCTACATTGCACTTATGAGTACTTTAAAATATGTTATTACATATTTATTATAGTGTACGTATAAGTATTATTAATTGTGAATGTGTTAAACTATTCGTTAGATAATGAGACTCAATCGTAACATGAAAGGCCTCAAACTGTTGGAGAAAGTCCATAATTCTCAGCTCCATTTTGGATAAAGCACTAAATTGATGCAAACTTTCTTTCATACTGTTCCAGTTATAGTTCAGACCGTTCAGGTTTTGGGTTGGATAGTATGATAGATTTTTGTTGCATAGTATCACTTCCAAAAGTCATAAGAAATGATTATTTTACTATGTGCTTGCATGAAAACATGGACTTAACTTTAAATAAACTAAAATGTAAAATAATTTATGTAAATAAAAAAACCTTAATAAGTATATAAGAACCACGAAGTTTCCATATACCGGTGAGCTTTACAGATTTCAAGCGATTTCTAAACATCCTATGTACCAGATTATTATAATACCATAAATTTATTTATTTACAAGGAGGCTTTTGAGGCAGCGTTCGGGAAGTTAAGAGATATATTCTCGTCCAAAATTCTGCAATGTATTTCATATCTATTCAATGTATTTAATGTTAGTGTCCTGTTTTGTGTACATACCTTATTAAATAAAATAAAAATTAATAAAAAAAAATGCCTCAAAACAAAAGTACTCGACAAATGTGTGTTGCCATAGAGATTTAATAAGACGCTGCTTTCAACAGGTCTTATTAGAAAAAATTGTTGTGCAACCCTATGTCCAGCAGTCGACGTCCTATCCACTACTGGACATAGGCTTGAGATGAATAAATTAATTTAAGTAGGATGCTTTATAATATAATTATGACCGGCAAAATGTTATGGACGTGATTATTCAAAAAATATTATAAATGCTACGATGAGTTTGTTTGTTTATTTGTTTGTTACACTTTAACTGGTAATCATGAAATTCATGAATCATGAAATTGCATATACGTTATAAGTGTTTTAAAAAAGTACATAGGGCACATTTTATCCACAAAAAATTACTGTCCCCGAGCGATGAAATATGAAGAGAATTCCTGAAACTGTGGCAATGATGTTGGTGACTGATTTTATCCATAAATGATTAATGGATACAGTGCTGTCTATAATCCTCATTCAGTTAATGCCGGTGTGCTTAAAAAGCCTTAACATTTGCATACCAGTATTATAAATTGATTCATATCAATATAATGATGTGGAAATTTTTAAATTAAATTTTTATGAAATTTTTATGATCTTCTGTACTAGACTTTTATGACATTTTATAAGATCTTTTAAGGAATAATTTCGTAATTTCTGAGTTTAAATTTTATTATCATTTTTATCACCATTAATATACTGCAAAGGCCGTTTCATCGTTTAGTATCAATTTTACGTTCTGAAGATATTTTATTATCAATTCGATAATTTTATGGAGATTTAATATGATTGAAGTGAAAATTTAGCCATTAAGTACTATGATATTATTATAGTAAAGATTTACCAATACTTTATGAATAAATAAATAATAAATAAATAAATAAAATAAATAAATAAATAAATAAGTAAATAAATAAATAAATAAATAAATAAATAAATAATAAATAAATGTACTGTTCTTATTTGTAACATCTGAGTTACAATCAATAATGGTGAGAGCTCTGAAGAGTTGTTCCAATTAATGCCAAATCAGAGTTTTTAGTTAGTAGAAGAAAAAATCGCAGTTACAACATACTCAGAGATTCTTTTTCTTACGATAAAATAAAATGCAGATTTTTCACTAATTGAATATATAAAACATGCGAAACACCTTCAAACTTTTCTCTTTACTAACGAATACCAAAAGGTTAATTTTGGTCGGTAAATAAAGTGACCACAAAAGTAAGGCTTTTCCGCAACTTACTCTTAAAGTGTGTTTCACGCACACCTATAAACAAGGTCAAGGTGAATTGTTGAGTGGAAAGCTAGCAATTAATATAACGATGACAGGGGATATTCGAGTTGTCGAGGGTCGAAATTAATTTTTGCTCTCGAATTCCTGGGAGACAAAGAGGTTATTTCAGAACGTATTTTTCTTTTAGGTTAAATCCTATGGTTTCAATTTCAGCGCTGTCATGACGCATTGACGTAACTAGAGCTAGAAAAAAATATAATAATAAGTTATAAAAATATCTTGAATCTCTTGAAACGCTCAAGTGTTTGCTTGTTGCGCCTACATAAACACCAATTTAATTTATATTATTTTGCACGTTAAGGTAATAAATTTGAATTTATTGTCTCTAACTATGATCCTCGTAAGTAAGCTCAACGTCGCTCAAGGAGGTATGGAGAGGGTTATGATCGGTGTTACACTACTTGGTCGAAACAAGTATAACAGCATCGGATATACAGACGTACAAATGGTTACCATCCTCATCTTGTCGATATCCCTCTATTTCGGACGAAGCGCTTTAAAACATCTTTTATAATGCGCACTACCAACGTTTGGAACTCCTGAGCTCATATAACCCAAATCTTTTCAAAGTTTGTGTGAATAGGCATCTTCTGGGTTGTGAATGAGGTTCGCTCCATCTTAGGCCTCATCCTTGCTACACAGTTGGTTGTTGGTCAAGAGCAAACCCATCTTTTATAAAAAAAACGAGTCACTGAAATAACTCGGCTGATTACAGAGTTGAAGTGGTAAAGAGTAGCCGACATAGTACGTAGAGCCTACAGACGCTGGGGGAGGTTTTCTTAGTTGCTCCAGAAATCAGGCTGTTTCTGACCGATCCTATTGAAAAATTATGAGGAAGGCCTATGTCCAGCACAGGACAACCTAAAACTGAGATAATAAAATTTTATAATATATGCATTTTAGATATCATTAAATGTATATTGATATTTATGTTGAACAGACACATTAAAATACCTTGTTGAATATAAATACTCGTATTATGTAGCAAAAATATTTGTGATAACCATAAAATCAAATAATTATTTTAAATTAACATACGGTTTCAAATTACTGGAAACATATTAACATTATAAATAAATAAATAAATAAATAAAATCACACATTCCACACAGCTCCATCTGGTTCCACAGTAAGCAACTAATGCTTGTATTATGGATACCAGACAGTTGATATAATACATAGATTACTTATTTTTTTGTAAATACATACATATTATAAATACAAAACATTCATGACTCAGGTACAAAGGTAAAATGTTAACACATAAACTTTTCCCCCTAGCGGGATTCGAACTCGCGATCGTTTGGTTAACAGCTAGGGTTACTAGCCACTAGACAAACGTGTCGTCAAACGTTATAAATGATATTACAACCAAAAATAAATATATGTAGGTTACATAAATATATTATTTCCTCTCACTCTATTATCCTCCTAACTATGTAGCCGATATCAACGGATCGTGACTAAGCGTTGTCTTCTTGAGAACCAATTACGATCTCCCCGATAATAACATCTCTTATAAGTCAAGGTCTGATCGTCATCATTTGAGTAATACAATGTATACAAAAATTATAAAATTTTAATAAATTTTATAAGGTTCACATCTCAGATAAAATAAGAATTAAAGATAGAGCCTCATGGACGACATAGTGAAGCTGATAAAACCACGCCTACACGATTATACGCACACAAATGAAATCAAACGACACCTAGCCTTATTAAAATACGCTAGTGAAAATATTACTAGTTAAATTGCCGAATTTAAAGAAAGTATCATGGAAGCTAATATTTTCAAGAAGTTAACTTGAAAATATCACGATACAGTAAATAGCCTACGCATACATGTATATAAAACCGGTTTCACTATGGTTTTTCGCAAATATCTGTCTATAGTTCCTGTTTGGTCTGAGGTTAACATTAACATTATTTGTGAAAATTATAGTCTTGATAATTTTCTATAGTTTCTTCTCTCTTAGTACAGCACAGGACTATATATAACACAGTGTTTAAGGAGGAGACTTTTTATATTGAAAAAAATTTAGGTTCAATTGGGATTCTCAAAAAGCACACTACAGCGCGTACGAAGTCGCGGGGTTGCAGCTAGTATTTAATAAACAGATCATACAATGTGTAGCATAGATTTATTTTTTGAGAGTACGTTCAACAGAGTTTTGTATGTAGTGAGTTGACAGTGCCAATTTAACAAAATTGAGGAAAAAAAAATTCAGAATATTTCTTTTGCATTTCCCCAGTGACATTACTTTAATAACTTAAATCAGCTTCGAGTGGACAATGTGATTGTTTAAACGAAAAATAAATGTTTTAGTATCAGCTGTGTTGCAGAAGCGACGAATAAAAGTTAAATTTAATGATCATCGTCTGTTGAAGATGTGGCCGTTAAATTTTTCGCTTCAAAATCAATTTTTGTGAACTCTAACCAATGTCAGAACTATATCAGCGTACAGATTTGAGAGAATTCTTTTTAAAACACATTTCATTGCATGTTTAAATTACATCTGCGATGCGATTTCTTTACTATGCTTATAATCTGTACCGAGTATCATTATCAGCACTTTTATATTGAAAAAAAAAAAAAAAAAAGGCCTCATATAGACTGATGCGTCATTTGGTTGTAAGTATACGTTGCATATAAGAAAGCAAAGGTGTTAACTCTACATAACTTAACTAAGTGTAACGGTTGAGATGAGTATATAATAGGGTAAGGACTTCTTTAACCAAGTGTCAAGTAGGCTAACCGCCATTTAAAGTCACCGGTAACCGGTAAAGTCAATTGATATACCTTTGTTTGTACGGTAAAAGTCCCAAACATTAAAAAGAAAATAATTTAAAAAAATCGCCTATCGAAGGATGCAGTAAAGCGAGTGCATAATTTAATAAAACATAAAATAATTTGTAAAAGTAACTAATCAACACTTTATTTGTAGTTGGTGTAAGAGGCCCTAAGTCAAATACGGCTTAGCAACAAGTCACATGCATTTGAAGACTGCAGTAATTGAAATGAGACCAACCAGGTTTTGAACCTGGGCACGCAGGTTGCTAGTCAAGTGTTCGACCCCGTCGATAATAATAATGATAAATATTTAATAATTTATTCGTAACCTGTGCACGGACACAAAAAAATAAACAAAAAAATCTTTTCGAGACAACTACTAAAACAAAGTTATGTACAAATTAGACATTTAATTAGAGCTCTGACAGAAACTATCAGAGTAGGATATGTCTATCTCTGTATGTATAAAAATTTCGTGTCACGTTGTTGTTTGTCCGCGATGAACTCCTAAACTAAGTACTGAACCGATTTTGAAAATTCTATCACCTATAGAAAGCTATATTATCAGCTAGCAACATAGGCTATATTTTATAAAGTTACGCGGACGATGTCGCGCGCAACAGCTAGTATATCTATTATATCCATATCCATATCTATATCTATATCTATATCTATATCTATATCTATATCTATATCTATATCTATATCTATATCTATATCTATATCTATATCTATATCTATATCTATATCTATATCTATATCTATATCTATATCTATATCTATATCTATATCTATATCTATATCTATATCTATATCTATATCTATATCTTTATCTATATCTATATCTATATCTATATTTCTATCTATATCTATATCTATATCTATATCTATATCTATATCTATATCTATATCTATATCTATATCTATATCTATATCTATATCTATATCTATATCTATATCTATATCTATATCTATATCTACATCTATATATCTATTCACATGTTTTTGTGTCTCCGCTAACTCCTAAACCACCCAATTAATTTTTATAAAGTTTTCACTAAAGAAAAAGCGATAGACTAGGAAGGTTTGTGTATATAATTTGTTGAAAAAATTTGCATCCATACGAATTGAGAGAGGGTCGCCAGTTAAAATGTAAATATGGATTGTCGTTATTCATACTTATGTTGGTGTTTACTCACAAAGTGATAAATCCTGTGTGTGGATGGTATGTGATAAGGATTGTACGAATGCTGGTAGACTCAAAGCAGACGCATTCTGAAAGTGTATGTGTATGGCAAGGGCCCCACAAATTAGGTGCTCAACCGTCGAATATAACCGGCTTAGTCACAGTATATTTTTGTTATTATACATAACAGTGATTGAACCATTCAGAACCAATATAAAATATAATTTAGCATTGTGTTTGTCGTTTAAAATTGTATTAATATATATTCTACATTTCCTTTCATACAAAATTTATAATGGAACTAGCGACCCGCTCCTGGCTTCGTCCGGAGTGCAACATTTCCCGTTTATCCCTCTTTCCATATGTGAAAACCGAATTAAAATCTGTCTACCCATTCTCGAGTTTTTGAAGCGTACATAAACCAAGTTAGTATTTTTATATATAACTTTATCATGGCGAAGGAAATCTGTCCAATAAGATTTATATGTAAAAAAATATATATGTGACAGTTTCTTCTAAATCAGTACCGCATCACTAACAAAACATAAGTTTAATACTTCTATTCGTTTAGCATGGTTTGATCCGATTAACTAAAATGAAATTTTTAACCTGAATTGAAAATTCAAAATAATTTATTTTTAACCAAAGCAATTGCTTATTTGCGTTTGTTAAAAACCCAATAAAATTTCATGTAACATGATGAGACTAGTGAATAGGAGATTGGACGCTGATATTATTTGATCTCGCATCGAAATACAATAGACAACGGTGGTTTTCTGTAAAACTGTGGTTCCAGTTTCCAAACGGGTTGTCGAATTTCTAACTGCGAAGTGTGCCCTGTCAGGACTAAACATAAATATTTTATTTTTTATGTATCTCAGTTATAGATTACCTATTCTATATATAAAAAAAATTCTACAATATATACATGAAGAAATTTCATTTTACTATATGATTTGATATTGCCTATTAAAATTAAACTTTTATTATAGAAAAGCCTTTTGAGGAGCTCACACCACTGAAATGCAATCAAGTTGTCTTCCAAATAAAGCCATCATTGTTATTTCTTACAATTCAATTTAAAATCAAACTACAATTAATGTTCAAAAATGATATTTTTGAACATCTGATTCAAAACTCAGATGTTCAAAAATAGTTTACAAATTCCCACAAATTTCCATAAGAAATAACAAGAAATAACAACTACGCTGTCAACCAAATTTCGTAGAGCATGCTACGCTGCTACGCTGCTACGCTGCTACGCTGCTACGCTTCTACGCCTCTGTTCCGCTACGGGCTACGAACGGAAGCAATAATAGCGTATACGTTGCCAACAACCACTGAACCGTACGTTTTCATAACCCCTTAGGTAAATGGAAAAGGATTTTATACGTTTAATACCTTATGAGGATTTAAACTAAACCAAGGCATTTAACAAATATCGAATGCTTTCAGAAATACCTTATGAGGATTTAAACTAAACCAAGGCATTTAACCAATATCGAATGCTTTCAGAAATAAGCCAACGCCTTTTGTGAAAGTTTCACACCAACTAAATATAATAATGAAGTCTATAAAAAAGGAATTGCATTTCGTTCATATACTTATTCATAAATTATTTACTTTTCCCGTTTATTATTAATAATTACACCTTACTTTTGATAAGGACTATTCGCAATCCTTTTACTGTGTTTAGCTGTTTTAGTACAACAGAAAGAGAGTCATAATTGTTTATATTTTTATATGTTCCAAAATTGAGTTTGTTTTGGGGCGCCAAATACTGTTTTTCGATTCATTAGCTAAATAGCACATATACCCTAATCACATGAATGTAGATTAGTATTGGCTTTTAGCAATTGCATATCAGTGTAACTACTGATCTAGATAATTAGACGTTTAGATTAGATTAGATATCGTTTTATACGTTTAAATTTATTTAAATTATTATTATTAAACTTATTTACACGGAAAACTTATTTAAATGAAATGAGACAGTTATTTGTCTTTTTGGGAGTCATTTTAAAAATAATTTTTAATAATAATGTCAAGTTGTAATGAAGTTTGTGAGCTTTGATAGTCCGGGACCTGAGGCAGCTCAGGCTCTATAAGGCCAGTATCAATCGGCCGCTCCTAGCGTACGGTCGTGTCAAAATGCCGTACGCGCCGTGAGGATGCGAACGTTCATCCTAATATACTTCGCGTCTCTGGTGCACTGTGATTGTAAGAGTGATTTTGTTAAACATGTGAGGCATGGGAGGGCTTTGATACGCCACGGGAGGTCGCGTGCTCATTTCACGCGATCTTATGCGCGCGCTAGAGACCTTATCGCACAGGACATAGAGGCTGAAAGAAGCAATGAGTTAGGTAAAATTGAATTTTTTTTTTGTTTTATAAAAAAGAAAAATATGTATCTTTTAAATTTTTTTATTAATAAAATTTTTATTAAGTGATAATTACAATTTAGTGCCAATAAAAGTTTTCAGGTAATTTATTCGCTACACATTTGCACATGTAAATCTAAAAGTTTTTATAGCTTTTTTTTGGAGCTTACGCGACGTTAAATTTTAAACACTTTCAATCTTTTTCATGAAATAGAGCTTTTGAAGTTTTTAAAATTTTAGTTCATTTACTTGCAAGTCCGCAAAGGCGGCTATTTTTGACTCAGCACTTTCTGTATTAATTTAATTTAATTTAATTGGCTATACAGCTCTTATAGAATTATAATATATTTTAGAGAGTATTGTTTTCATTTTATTAATTTAGCAATTAATTTTTATATTACTAATTGAATTATCTTTTTAATTAGGTATAAAATTAATTGGCGATTTATTTACATTACCCATAAAATTATTATTGCATTATAATAATTGCGACTACTGAAATAACAACAAATCTTTATCGCTTGAATTGAAAATTGTAAAAAAAAAATTAAGTTTATATAAGTTAAGTGTTTGAGGAAAGGTTTTCTGAAGAAAAGCTTTTAAAATTATTTTAAAGAAATGCTTACCATAATATATTATAACTAATTATATATTATAATATAACATTATATTATTGTTATTTATGTCAATCTAATTGTTTTGATGTAAATTACAAAATTAAACTTGTATTATCATTTCTTTGATTATAAATTACAAAGTAACACAATCGTTTATTTATTTATCATAATTTATCACATTATATAATTATTAATAATATATAATTAATTAATTAATAATTTTAACGGTTGATTTTGATTGTAAAATAGCTTTAATACTGGCGAAGATTTCAGAATATCTTAAACCTGTCACGCTCTAAACGCTATGTGAAAATCTTGATTTATATTTTGTAATTTGGTAACTACATTTTATTAATCTCAACATGAAGCCTGAATACGTATACATATACATAATATAGGTATATATCGGCACGTGTCTGCCACTAGAAAACCTTTATTTCCGAACGGTTGACGGTTTTACGAGCTGCGCCTACTTAGTGCCTCCCCATTAGCACTCAAGCCGATTCTTAAGTTATATCGGTGGCTCTCGTTGTTTTACTGATCACAACGTTGCAATTTTGTCACAGCGAGAAACCTTTTGAAGTGCTCGACTTTTATATATAAAAAGTAATATAAAATATTATACAATTTCATAGATTTTTTTTCTTAAGACAATTTAAATTTATGAAAATATTTTAATAAACAAATCAATAACCTGCAATGTAACTTGCATGAACTAAATATAATAATAAATATTAAACAGGTCATATTGAAATTTATTTTTCCTTTGTACTAATTTCCAGCGATTCGCCTCGTACTGGAGAGCCTTGAAAATAAAAATATCCATAACTGGGATAAAAGTATCCAATGTGATAATTCAGGACACGATCTATCTGTTTGCCAAGTTTCATTTAAAATGTTCATTTAAATTCAGTTTACTTAAGTTTATTAAAAATATGCAAACATATACACAAATCTATATATATATATATTAAATTAATAATCTGGAAAAGTTATTTTTAAATTATATGTTGCTGGAAATCAATCTTTCTTTATTATCAAGAAAATATAACTATTCTTTACTAATGGGAAATTTAATTAGGTTATTTAAAAACATTCAAAATACTAAGGAAATATTTTTTAATATGAAAATATAAAAAAAAAGGTTATATCATTTTTTATTATTAACAAAAATAATTTGGTTTCAATGCATGAGTCCGATATTAGATTGAAACATTAAAGATTCAGGCGTCGCGGTGTTATGTCGAAAAGGCGGCGGTTTGACGCAAAATTCTACTCACAAAGAGGAAAATATACTTTCGTTTAGGCTATTTCTTGCTAAGATCTTCTTGGATATTAACATTTTAATGTAATATTTTAACAAAGTTGGCGCAAATTTGGCGTTTCATTATGAATAACACAGCGAAGCTGGACAATGTATCATTTTTTTTAGAAATATATTTAACTAGCGACCGGCTTCGCAATGGTGCAATTTTTTTGCACATTATATATATATGCGAAAAGCGACTTTGTTTTATTCTATGTAAAGATTCTATGACCAAGTAAATCCGTACTAATATTATAAATGCGAAAGTATGTTTGGATGTATGGATGTTTGTAACTCTTTCACGCAAAAACTACTGAACCGATCATTATGAAATTTTGCATACACGTTGTCTGTGACACCAGAAAGACATAAAGTACCTTTCATCCAGAAAAAAATGACTATTCCCGAGGGATAAGTAAAAAAGTAAAAAAAACTAACGCCTGCCCAAAATGTTATAGCAACACGAGGTCAAGCGTTATATTGCTTTTTTTTTAAATTTCAACGCGGACTAAGTCGCGAGCATCAGCTATTATTATTATAATATACAGTTAAGTAGCATGCATACGTATAAAGTTTATTAAAAAAATACATTAATTATATATAAAGTAAAACTTCTATATATAAAATAATTTTGTTATCTCATCTATTTTTGTTGATATTTTAAACTCTTTTCTGGAATACTGTTGCTAATAGTGGAGTTAATTTTTTTTAAAATGTATTCTGTGTAAAATTGTTCTAAAGATATAATTAAATGGTTTTTTCTTCAAGGCTGTATTCTTCATTGAAACCCTTGAATACAAATTGAGACATTCTATTATGTCGTATAGTTTTACAATTGAGAATTATTTCGTATTGAAACGTCGAATCCAATTTCCTCCCCTTACACATTATATCCAACGTTATCGATCGACAATTTTGGACATTAGTTGCTTTTACATAGGCACCAAAGCTTTTAAGGTATTACATTTTTAAATTGAGGTTATAACATTCTAAAACCATCAGCTATCAGCAACTATTATGACATAATGTTAAATATATTATTATGACTGAATTACTTATAATTTGCTATTTATATATTACTAACTGTTGGCCCGGCTTCGTCCGCGTTGAACGTTGAAAGGTACCCTATGTCCTTTCTGGTGTTCCAGACAACGTGTATGCAAAATTTCATGGTGATCGGTTCAGTAGTTTTTGCGTGAAAGAGTTACAAACATTCATACATTCAAACATACTTTCGCATTTGTAATATTAAAATACGGGCTTACAGTATTAACCTATATGTATTTGTACCTACATTATATTTCGCTAAATGATTTCTGTATCGTATAAATAAGATGATATTAGAATATAACAGTAACTTCATAAAATCTATATCTAAATGCGAAAGTATGTTTGGATGTATGGATGTCTGTAACTTTCACGCAAAAACTACTGAACTGATCACCATGAAATTTTGCATACACGTTGTCTGGAACAGCAGAAAGGACATAGGTTACCTTTCATCGTTGAACGCGGTCGAAGTCGTGGGCACCAGCTAGTAGTTCATAAATAAACATGTTTATCAACAACAAAATGCAATTTATAAAGCTCGATACAAAGCTAATTTGAATAATACATTTCCTGGCATAAAGATTGTCGTAAATTCCCACATGATATTAATATAATCACATGGATGATTTCGTTTCGTTGTTGCAATACTTAATTAACAAATAATTGGACGTCGGTATTCAAAAAGAAATTGACTGGATTAGAGAAAAGAATTTACAATAATTATGTAATCCCTTTTAATATAATATTTTTTAATTATGTTCATCTTTGTGTTTTAGTAACTATATAATTTTTTCTTTACAAGTACTATTAAGCATTGGAAAAATTATCTACCTTTCACGCAAAAGCTTCAACGGAAAATACAAAAAAAAAAAAACGAGTAATAAATACCTAAATAAATAATAAATAAATAAACATAACGCAAAGGACGAGACCTCATAAATCAATGTCGCCAGATGTGAGTCTTGTCTAAATAAACTCCTTCGTGTTTTTTTTCTCGTGACAGTACTAACACAAAACTGTCAAGTGAATGTATCAGTAATATATTTTTCACCTCTCCAACAGGAAAAGGGTGGTTTTGGTGCCTAAAAACTCGCAGAAAAATCAATTTTTGCTGCGACCGTGAACTTTTTTTTACCCACACTTTACTAGATACTGATGTAACCCTATTTATTATGTTTAATTAGCCCGTAGCCAACTATATGTTGTGATATATTTTATTAACGATTGTGTTAATTTGTGCCCTGTGAATACGAGCACAATAAACCCATTTACACATTGATGTAGTGTAAACTGAATGCAGAGTACTGTAATATACCACAACACTTGGCACGAAGCAGTTTCCATGCTGCCAACGCACCGTAAAATAATGCACAATTGAATGTTTCTTTATCAAGTTTGTTTAAGGATAGTAACAATAAGATGTAAAACTTATTGTAGTTCTTGAACTAATACATGTGTTTTGATTTTTTGTCATGAAAAAGATTTCATAGTAAATAAATAAATAAATAAATATCTTCACACATTCCACACAGCACCATCTAGTTCCACATTAAGCAAATAATGCTTGTATTATGGATACCAGACAGTTGATGTTGATATACTATATAGATTACTTTTTTTTTGTAAATAAATACATATTATAAATATAAAACATCCATGACTCAGGTACAAAGGTAAAATATTCGCCCCTAGTGGGATTCGAACCCGCGACCGTTTGGTTAACAGCTAGGGTTATTAGCCACTAGACCAAACGTGTCGTCAAACACTTGACATCACTTTAGTTGTGGTCCAATGTTCGAACGTTTCATTAAAACTTAATAGGAGTTCTCAAAGGCATAAGGCTACCTTAAACAACAATGTTCACATGGCCTTATCTATGTGTAGGTACATCTTAGTGTACTAATTTCTAAGTTGGTAAACTATTAACACATTGGGGAATCGATTTTTATTTTTAAAGTGTGTCTGGAAGTTCACCGTCAACTTTAAAAACTTGCACCTGTTTTGGGTCAATGTAGAACAAGTATTTGTCCAATCTAGAACAGACTTTTTTACCTAGGAGATCCCAGTCTATTCTCTGATATTATGCAGCCATTATTTAGGATTCTAGGATAGCCATTATTCTATGACGCCGTCTCTATTTCGCCCAACTATTCTATTTATCTATCTATGGTTAATAATCCAAAGCAGTTCGTATCTATTATTGCGTGACACATGCCACAGATATTCAATTCTGCTTTCGACGTTGCAAAAGTAGGTATCAGAAGCACCAATTTTTTTATAGTGTATCTTAAAAAAATTTTATGTTTAATTTTCTGGTTTTTAGTAAGACATGTTGACATAAGTTCCAAAGTGAAATGTATAGTTACAAATAAAATGATTTGACTTTTCTCTGGTTGAAAACTGCTCAGGCAATAATAAAATAATAATTATTAATTTTTATTATTATTATTTAAACAAAGTCACAAAGCACTCAATATTTAGCTAATATTATACAACCGTACTTAATATTATAAATTCGAAAATATGTTTGGATGTATGGATGTTTGTAACTCTTTCACGCAAAAACTAGTGAACCGATCACCATGAAATTTTGCATACACGTTGTCTGGGACACCAGAAAGGACATAGGGTACCTTTCATCGTTCAACGCGGACGAAGTCGCGGGCACCAGCTAGGGCAATATAACTATGCATTTAGAAAACGAGCCGTGTCTTACATTAAATATTTTGACAAAAAACACAAATTTGTACTTATATGTTACCACGGTAAAGAAAAGGTTTTTCCGATTTGCCGTTCGTTTATTCACGTAATCAAAATCAAAATATTTATTTATCAATCAAAAACTTATGATCGTCATTATGAATTAAAATTTGCCAGGTTTTCAAAAAAAAAGCCAAGATGACGATCCTGAGAAGAAACCCCGAAAAAGACTTAGGATCTCAGAATTCTTTCTTTTAGTCACCTCAGAATCTCAGAAACGGCTTAATCGTATTGCATGCGGTTTTCCACTGATGTCACTAACTTGACACGCAAATATTACAATAAAAGCAAATTATGTTTTTTCCTGGACGACGCCGGGAGTGGGTCGCTAGTTTTATATATAATATATTTTTTATACTACTTCTCTATAAGCGAAAACTCTTAATGAGAAACTTTCTCTCGCTAACCGAACTGTCTCAAACTAATATCAACTGATTAGCAAACTCTCCTAAATGTCACAAAGTCAGACGGAAGTAATCAATACAAAAATATCAAGTTGTTTTTACTTCTGTTCGCTTTCTTTTTGTAAGATAATTTCCTGTGTGAACCATTTACGAAATATTTTACTAAGAACAGTAAAGTGGCACTTTAGGCCTTTATTTAATTTAGTTATTACATATAAACTACTTTAATAGCAAACATTTAAATGGCGTGTTCGACAAATTATTGGTAACATTTGCTATTTAGAAATATAAATAAAACACTAAGAGATTATACGTTACAAATAAAATAAATTAAATAGTTTAAAGGATGAGAATGTTACGTATTATTTAAATTTAAAAGAATTCTGACGACCTTAACATATATATATATATATGTAAGAAAACTAAAAACGATTGAAAATATTGTTATAGGTATATAATAGTTTACGTGTTAAAAAAATAAATAGATTAATATTTGAATATTTATAACATTAAAGGCCTCTTTCACCATGTGTCAAGTAAACTATCCGCCATTTAAAGTCACCGGTAACAAATATACCTTTGTTTGTACGGTAAAAGTCCCAAACATTAAAAAGAAAATAATTTTAAAAAAAATCGCCTATCGAAGGTTGATGTAAAGCGAGTGTATAATTTAATAAAACATAAAATTATTTCTAAAAGTAACTAATCAACACTTTACTTGTAGTTGGTGAAAGAGGCCCTTGGACTAAAGAATATTATAAATCCAATATCGAGAAAGAAACAGCCACTATCATATCCAATTTCAAATATCTTGCATTTTTATGCAAATCTATTGGAATCCTAAAACAATGTTTTCGTTAATATTACAATTTGGTTAGTACGAGACGAGGTTCGTGGCTTTCGAAAGACACACTCGTTTCATTACAACAATATGAGCCTTAAAAGTGGATATACACGTGCCGTTATTCTATCACAAAGCCATGTGTCAAGGGAACTTACGTTGAGATCGTAAAATATATATGTTTCATAAAAAAAAAAAACAAAGTTTATCTTCGCACGGTTCAAGAGGGCGTAAAAATAAAGGCTGTTTTCAGTGTGAAATCGTGAACTCATCTCACCACCTATGTGACCTTTTTTTATGAAAAATGTGGACATTATGAAAACCTCTTTCTCGCAAAAAAATATTCTTGGAAATACGGTTCGAAAAATATCGACGTGTCAAAGAAAACTCGTAAACTTTAAAAACATGCTGATCTGCATTGAACTAGCATAGCTGTGCTACCCATATAATATCATAACAAACTTATGTGTTAATGCATTTCAAAGGAATATGGTTTCTTTGAAAATTGATGAAAAAATACGCATCAAAAGTTAAAATAAATCAAACTTTCTTCCAATTTTCAATCAATTTTGTTATTACATGGAACACAGAACATTGGTATTTAGAAACAACTGCTATTAAACCTTAAATCTCATATTCTTAATCATCGTATTCTTAATATTATTTCAAGTAAACTACTACATGGAAACACAGTGAGCAGTTGATATTATTAAGTCTATTCAAATATACTACATAATGTTATATAAAAACCATAATATTTTTCTCTTGGCTGAGCGCTTTGTATTCAACACACGCTTGAATTATCCCTAAACAAATGGAAGTAATTTTTTTCGTACATTTTCCGCAGAAATAACAATTTTATCCTATGAAAAAGCACGTTATATAATCTTACATACATATTATATAACATTTATTTATATTCGTGATTACATCGATATATTGGTATAGGTAGTATACAATATATATATGTAGGCACTTAATATAATTATATGTATTATATAATTCTAACGAAGTGTTGGCCCGTTGTGTAGCTAACTGCACTTTATGTGTTCATTAGAATTTTTTATGTAAATTTCTGTAGACATGATGACAGTCCACTTGATGGTAGATAGCTACTGGGACTATTAATACAATCAACGCCATAGAGCAGATAGAGAATGGGATCTGGCAGCCCATACTCGCCAAAACACATTAGCAGAAATGAAGTTATTTCATGATGGTCTTCTGTAAGGTGGTGGTTACTATTGTCAGATGGGCTGCCCAATTTATGAAAACGCAGTGCCACTTCTAAGTGATGATAATTTGGTCTAACGGTGAAGGTGAATTCGACTGGCAACCTTTGAAGACATCTGAAGTCTTGCCAATGCACAGTGAGCTATCACGCCTATCACGGAATACGTCATGGCTAGCAGTAGTTCATAAATACTATTGCAATAAAAACATAATTATGACATTTAGGTATATTTAGAACGTAACATTTCTAGTCTTCTTATGTGAAGTGACCTCTGTGAGGTGAACTGACGATGTTAAGCACGTCATCACAGTTAAGCATGTGAACGTCATTTGCAATCTACATATAAAATAAAAAAGTTCATTTATTATTTATAAAATAACTATTTTATAAAATCAATTTCACTTTTTCTCTTATAGTCCAGTCATTGAAAATAAAATACGGCGACACCTTATAATTTTGCCAAACAACACCGATTGGCACAAGATTTAATTTCTACTCAAAGTTGACCCTGTGCCAGGAGTTGCTTTTATCTTGGAGATAAATGCCATTGTTCGTTCTCGAGGATGAAAAATGTCTCATTGAAAACCCTTTCAAAACTAAGGTTCTAGATTGGAGGCCACGAATTGGTAAGTGCAGCTAATAATTGGACTTATATAAGCAGAACGACTGGGTATAATAATATGCTCAAAACTCTTCAGTAAGTAGGTATTCGATTGTTATAGTTACCCAGCTTTATATTTGAAAAAATATATTTGAAATTAATAATTATTATACATTTCATGACATCCATAGATAAGAAAAAAAAAGGTGTAAAGAATCCTTTACAAAGTTTAAAGGAAATATGGTTTCTTTAGAACGTCTTTCACCTTAATCGAAGCTCTCTACTACATTAAGCAATTTTCTAACAATAAATAGTTTTCGTGGCAACAATCAATCTCTCGCCACCAAGCAAATCCTTTGCGTTATTGATAGAATCGATCAATCACTCAATTTCTTTAGTAAATTCTGAACTGAAATGTAATTTAAAACTATATGAAAAAAATTGCTATTGGGTATTGAGACTTCAATTTTTAAATAAAAAATTCAACTTGCATTCAATTATTTTTTATAGATTTCCATTGAAGAATGAACATATTTAATTGATCATTGTATCATGATTAGAAGAAGCAAATTGATTTATAGATAACATATGTTGGATAAAAAATATATATATATTATTTTCAGACCCTTTGATTTTATATACTCACAAGGATTAAGGATATTATACTGACTCACCGAAATAAAACAGCCCACATTTAATGGTGGTCTTCTGTGATGCCTCCATCACAGAAGACCACCATGAAATGGTGACCACCATTACTGCCACCAGACGTATTTCTTCTCGATTAGAATAAGAACTCCATGCATGCATAGAATAATCTCGAAATGCATGCGAAAACTCATTTCACAGCTTATGTTAATGCTTATGCATAAATCGCAACTTAATGCCAAAGCTTATGTAAAATTTCATAACAGTATAAAAATTAACAACATATAAAGAGAACACAGCTGACTATGACGACACTTTTAGGTCCGTCTTGTGCGCATAAAATATTTTAATTTCCCCACTAAAAAGCGTAAGGAACACGCAGTTTTGAACTTTTTGCAAATTTAAATGCCTAAGCAAAGAAGTGGCTGGATATAATTTGGAGTGAAGTTCGCAACTGCCACGTTGAAGGAATGTTGCTCGTTTCAACTTCGCCCTTCTTAAAGTGCCGACTTGGAATTTATCTCCACAAATTGAAGTGGCAAACTAAAATGTAAAACTCATTTCTCATCATTCGGTTTCAAAAAAAAAAAAAAATTCAGTTGAATATCTAATTTATAAGTTGTTGACGTGAATACTCAAGTCTAAAAATTTTGCTTCCACATTGGAAGTTTAAATAAATCTTAGTGGAGTTAGTAGCGCACAAGAAAGTTGTATAAGTTGTAGGTAAAAGTATATGTGCGAATATAGATTACTAGCGACTCGCCCCCGGCTTTGCATGGAGTTAAAATTTAAAAAAATCCTTTCATACCGAATACTCAAGTTATAAAATCGAATCGAAAGTCGAAAGTCGAATTCGAAAGTCCGAATTTCAGCTTTCTTGACTTGATAATATTGGCTGTGCGTTGATATTGACTATTTTATATAGGAAAACTAGTGAACCCGCCCCCGGCTTCGCACGGAGTTGAAATTATCAAAAATCTTTTCATAGCGAATGCTATGTTATAAAATAAAGCTATGATCCAATTTTAGGTTTCTAGACTTAGTAGTTATGTTGATAGTCAATCAGGATAAACGATTTTATAAGTACAGAAAGTGTTTAATAAAATTATTCATATTATAAATAGTATGTTTGTAATGAGTAAGCTCAAAAGCTACTGGACCGATTTTAAAAAAAAAAATTTCACCTATAGAAAGCTTCGTTATCAGAGAGTAACATAGGCTATATTATATAAAAAGTTACGCGGGCGAACTCGCATGCAACAGCTAGTAATATTATGAAGTGGTAAATTTTGTATATTTTTTTATTTGTAGGATATACCTAAGTAATCTTCGAAACTTCTCATCCGATTTAAAAAAAAAAATCACCAATAGTTAGAATAGAATTTTAGGATGGACATAGGCTGAAAATTGCACGCGGGCGAAGCCGCTGGCATAAGCTAACTGGCTCGGCAAAAGTATAATGTCAAAGGTCGATATTATGTCAGACGTTATATATTATATTTTTCAACCCGGCCGAACTCGCGGGCTCCAGCTAGTATTAAATTAACACGAAACATTGCTAAGCAACTGATTAATTAATTTCGAAAAAGTATTAAGACAAAAGTAAAATATATTTTTTTATTTTTATTTATAAAAAAAAAACTTTTTATCTTTATCTTAAAAGAGCTTCACGACTTTTGTGTTGAAAGAGCTTTCTGCGTTGAAATGTATTGAAGAACAGTTTTCAATTGACCAGTGTACGATTTCACCAATCTCCAAGTTCTATTGTTGCAAACAGTATCTATTATCTCTTGAGATACTATTTAATCGAATTTTATTGTTTTGTCAAGACTCCATTTAAAGACAAAGACAACCTTATCACAAAGTTTCATCGGATTTATACAAGGTTTTTGTTAAATATTAACAAAGAAAACAGATATTGTTTACAATTCAATACAATTTTGGAGGATTTTATTTAAAGTATTTAATTTTAATGATAGAATAATACCATGGTCTAGGTACTTTGTAATTTAGTTAACAGTAACATAAGAATATGATAAATATACATAAAAAAAAGTGTTTTTTTATGAGTGAGTTAATTTTTATAAGCGATTATCCATACAAAAGGGTTCCAACTATTTGTCCTACATGGTTTGTATGATTCGCAGCCCATATACGAGTAAATATTGTTTTTTTTAATAAATTCAATGTCTGTTTAAAACAGCAAATCCCTAAAAGCACTTTATCGAGCACCATAAAACTTTAACCTACTCGTGCCATTCAGAAAAAAATTAATGTTCTCGAAGGATTATCTTTAAAATAAATGAAAAAATCAAAGCTTGACAAATATATAAGCAACCAGCTGTTGCACGCGACTTCGCCCGTGTAACTTTATAAAATATAGCGTATGTTACTCGCTGATAATGTAGATTTCTATAGGTGAAAGAATTTTCATAATTGGTCCATTAGTTTTTGAGTTTATTCATTACAAACATAGAAATCTACACTTTTTATAATATTATTATAATTTATAAGAAAAAGTCGCAGAAAAAAGCTAGTAATATTTATGTATATATATGCATAAAAAAGTGAATGTAATTT
Organism: Synanthedon myopaeformis; assembly: GCA_944738685.1. Taxonomy (NCBI): domain Eukaryota; kingdom Metazoa; phylum Arthropoda; class Insecta; order Lepidoptera; family Sesiidae; genus Synanthedon; species Synanthedon myopaeformis. The sequence goes on from OX122914.1 coordinate 833,645, forward strand.
TCACGTCTATAAAGACACAACAACTATTATTAAGAAAAATATCAGAACAAAGTTAATAATATGTTTTATTAATAATTTGTAATCTTTCCCGATAATATTTACTGTATAATGATTGATAAATTACCAGAAGAGAATTTGAATTGATTATACCAAAAAATTCCTCATTCATCGAGGGTCCATATGTTTCGCAAAAACATTAGTTACAACATTTTGGGTGTAACACTTCTTATGGTCGGATCATGTTACGTTAATAGCACGCACCGTCTCTGATTTAATGATCCCATATAAATTCAACCCTACGGTGCTGCGTTCACTCTGTTTAGTTGCTTAAAAAGAGTTAACTGGATCAAGTGATTACCCGAAATTAGAATTAATAGTTATGCTAATTAGTTTCAGGTAAGAGGAAATATTTCAAAGAAAATACGTGACATAGTTTTTTGTGTCATGTGGTTTAAGTCATTGTGGCAGCAAATATGTTTTCAAGTAAAAATTTTTTTTTAAAGAATTTCATATAGTATAACTTTTTGAAATTCATATTGTATAATGTAATCTTGTTTGAAGTATACTTAAATAATTTTGTAGCTGAGAGGTAAAGGACCTTAATGAATCTCCAAAGTTTACAGTAGGGCTGATTAGAAAGGCAATTAAGGTAAAATGGTAGGTAATTTAATTAGGTGTTACAAAAAATTGTAACATTATTGCTTTGTTTTTAAATATTTTGTTTATTAATCCTTTTTTATTTAAAAAAAAAAACAAAACTTTTAAAAAGCGACAGCTACAGAATTAAATGTTACTTAAACAATATCATTTAAATAATTAATTAATTAATTTATAATATTTAACAATTTTAAGACTAATATATAAAATAACATGTAAATTTTAAATAATTTAAATAAATGGATTAGTAATTATTGATTTAATTACGAAAGTGTTAAATAGCAGACACTCATAAGTTAAGTGACTAATATCTTCTGTATTGCTTGATTGTTCAAGTTAGTTGACCATAGTGAACGAGGCATCTCGTTTAATGGCTCAGGCGACGACGTGAATTTATGTAATTGCCACGGAAAGCGAGAAATTAATGAGTTTGAAGTAACGCGAATGTAAAGGCAATGTCTACGTTTTTCGTACCCTTTCAACAGATTTATGATGAACGGAGTCAAACTTGGCTAATATTTTAAACACTCTGTTTTTGTAATTTATTAAGTACTAAAATTTTGTTTGTCATGTATTTTGTTTGTCATGTAACTTAAATTTTGTTTGTCATGTAACTTAAATTTTGTTTGTCGTTTAACTTAAATTTTGTTTGTCATGTAACTTAAATTTTGTTTGTCAAGTAATATGCAGGCTATCTTGCAAAAGTATCAGATGTAGAGTAAGCTGTCGAATTAATAAACTATATTTTATTCTGATGCTTTAATGTCTAAGAATATTAAAGTTATTTATTATTATTTTATATTTACATTATTTTTTACCGTTTATAAATTAAATGATGCATGAACACGTTAACATAGTAAACAATTTTTTTGCTACCTTCTATAATAAAAAGCAAAATTGATATTATTAAAGTGGAAATATCTAGATTTTGTAATCCAAAAACAAATAACGCTCCTCTCTCTATATTTTATTTGATAACAATTATTTGAAAAATAAATAAAAAATAAATAAATAAATAAATAAATAAATAAACCTTTATATTTTGCACAAATACAACTGTCCACAGGATCTTAATTCATACAAGGCATTTACAGTACAAAGTATTGTTCTACACGAGTATTTGTATTCAATAGTTCAAATCTATTGTAAAATTTCTAATGACTAAATATGTTTTAATTGTAATAAATAAATGAGTTAATATGTGTTTTATTTTAAAATTCATTAAATTCATAATAACAACAATCTAATAACCATTCTATCAATGTAATTGTAAATTTAGGATATTGTATGCTTTGATTGCCTTATATAAACATTTCAAATATAAAATTCCTGTTAATTGGATTTTTGGTTTAGTTGTCGTCTCGCACAATTTGATTTCTCACGAATTGTGCGAAGAGACAATTTTTTAATTTTTATAGATCCTATAACGGTGGTTAAATCTCTTAGGCTCGAGTTCACCAACAGACGGTTATTTTTAAACAGCCGATTAAAATTTAAACAGCCGTTTAATAATATTGGGTTCATCACCATCGCTAAACTGCGAGGTAAACGCCCTAAACATCAGATTAATCATTAAGTTAATCAGATGTTTAGGGCATTCAACCCGCATTTTAGCGATTTTGAACAAAAAAATATTATTAAACGGCTGTTTAAATTTTAAACAGCTGTTTAAAAATAACCGTCTGTTGGTGAAATCGAGCCTAAGTTAATTAGATGTTTAGGGCATTTCACCCGCATTTTAGCGATTTTGAACAAAAAAATATTATTAAACGGCTGTTTAAATTTTAAACAGCTGTTTAAAAATAACCGTCTGTTGGTGAAATCGAGCCTAAGTTAATTAGATGTTTAGGGCATTTCACCCGCATTTTAGCGATTTTGAACAAAAAAATATTATTAAACGGCTGTTTAAATTTTAAACAGCTGTTTAAAAATAACCGTTTGTTGGTGAAATCGAGCCTAAGTTAATTAGATGTTTAGGGCATTTCACCCGCATTTTAGCGATTTTGAACAAAAAAATATTATTAAACGGCTGTTTAAATTTTAAACAGCTGTTTAAAAATAACCGTCTGTTGGTGAAATCGAGCCTAAGTTAATTAGATGTTTAGGGCATTTCACCCGCATTTTAGCGATTTTGAACAAAAAAATATTATTAAACGGCTGTTTAAATTTTAAACAGCTGTTTAAAAATAACCGTCTGTTGGTGAAATCGAGCCTAAGTTAATTAGATGTTTAGGGCATTTCACCCGCATTTTAGCGATTTTGAACAAAAAAATATTATTAAACGGCTGTTTAAATTTTAAACAGCTGTTTAAAAATAACCGTCTGTTGGTGAAATCGAGCCTTAGTGTCAAAACAGAACTGATAAGATCACAACATATACATAACAGTAATAATTTCGAACTATATCCGCATTTAAAAAGTCAATCACCAAGTTTTAAATAGTTTTGTTTGAAAATCAATTCGATATATTATGTAGTCAAGTATAGATAGAATATTTCGTATCAGCTTCAGACCCTTGAAATAGAATCAATTCAGTAGGGAACGTTTTATTTCTGGGACAATACATTTTGTTAAGCCCGATGGATCCGTCTATCAGTCATTCGGACAAACCTCCCTTACTCCCTTACTCCCCTGCAATACTTTTTTTAAGTCGATCATTGTTTTACAGTGATATATTTCAATTCCCTTAAGCCTCCTGGGACCGAAACAGCCTTTTTGTATTGACTAAATTCGATTTTGAATTTTTTAAAATTTAGAACTAATTATTTTATTATTTTTAGGATCATGTTTTTTTTAAAATTTCTGTATCATTTGGTATTAAATCTGAAGAAGGACAAGACCCAAGCTGCCGGTGGTTAGGGTGATATACACGAAAAGCCGATATGTGATTTTGTCTATTGATATCACACATGTAGTGGTTAAAAGGTGCAGTTAGATTTTAACTGTTTTAAAATTAAATTTAACTTTATTTATGTTCACATTGTCAGTAATCATTTGAACATTTTGCCGCGATATATTTCAAGCCAGATAGATTCGTGGTTCGATGTATTCTCTAAATAATTCTGCCTATCAAATTCGGCTGATGATAACTAACCCTTGTATGAATTGATAGATTTATGGATATTTCAAGTACAATACGCAAAACTCAAAATTGAAATCAAACCTAATGAAGAGCTCAATAATATGTGTCTACTAATATACTAAAGAGAGAGGGCGGATTTTGAATATTTGTTTATATGTGGAGTGTAATATCCGGAACATCTGCACGTATTTGAAAAATTCTTTAACTATTTGAAAAGTACATTATTTCACAAGGCGAAGCCGAGGCGATTCATCAAAATTTTGGAAAAGAAACTATATACACTATTATTATAAATGTGACATTGTGAATTTGAAGACACTTTGTCTTCTAAGCAGAAGCCAAAGTGTCTTCAAATTTCAAATTCAAACAGATTTTAATATGAAAAAAAGTTAATTTTAATATATAGTATATATTCAGAAATAGAGAATAAGGTTATAAGGATTCTAAGTCATATTCAAAATCTGTATTTATAAAAACAGAATGTTACACAGAACAGTAGGCAGTAGACAGAAGCCGTGTTATAGGCTACCGTAGCCACCTACCACATAGTGAACCGTTAGCCTGTCTGATGACCTTTTCATTCACAATAAGAGTGTAAGGCTAACTATTACATGTACAAGTACACATTATAAATATCAAAAGTAGGTACAATGTATAGGTTCATAATCCGTAAGTCTTAATATTATAAATGCCAAAGTATGTTTGGATGTATGGATGTTTGTAACTCTTTCACGCAAAAACTACTGAACCGATCATCATGAAATTTTGCATACACGTTGTCTGGGACACCAGAAAGGACATTGGGTACCTTTCATCGTTGAACGCGGACGAAGTCGCGGGCACCAGTTAGTATAATCTATTGAAAGAAATTGCTTACTGTCTTAGACAAAATGAAATATTTACCTATTTCAAATAGAAACAACGGGTGTGACCAACCATAAGTGTTTATTCAGGTGTGCTGAACGAGACCCATGTTAAGCCCAAATCACACATCCGTGGATTTACATACTCCCTTTGACACGAAATATACCTTACATGTTTGTAACTTTGTAAGCATATGAAATTTCGTTAAATTATATAAATGTACACGTGGATACGAGATTGATACTAAATATAGCATCTTATAATATGATACGGACGTTTTTTTATGACGCAAACAGTAAGCCTAAGGACACACTATACGTGTCAAGTTAACTATTGCTTGCCTAAGATATATACAATGATCAGTTATACTCGTAAAGCTCCTAGCTTGATGACACTTAACTCACTTTGGTGCCATATTTTGAGGAGAACAAAACAAACGTGTCAGTCTCTAAGAAATTACTGTTAATTGAATACTTAATGTGTAAATTTAAAATGATTACAAAATTGGGTGTGGGTGTGTCATGAACACAGTAGTGTCTTTTACTTGAACACGTGTACGTTACGAGTAATATTTCCTTAGAGCGTATCCAACGATTACAGTTATATCAAATATACCAAAACAACATTTTAGATTCTTCAGCTGTCGAGTGGTGTAATTGAATTTTGGATGCAGATAGATATGTTGCAACTGGATTGGCTTTCACTGTAAAAGCAAAAAGTTGTGACGAAAATTTTCATTCATATTTACGTATGAAGCAGGATAAGTTTGGAATATTATTTACAAGCTATTGAATACAAGGTGTATTCAATAAGCAAGGCTCTTTATAGTGTGGTCTTAGCCTAAGTGACAGACTAACAAAAAAAGATTCTACGAACTAATACAATATCTCACTGGCAGACGTGACTTGGCCACCCAGTGCGAAGATACTCGTATGTATATTGCAACGAAGTTTGTATAAAAACAATTATAATGTTATGAATTACTATATCTGAAGGACCACTAAATTCCTCGCTACTCTTTAAATTATTGGCACTTCACTTAAAAAGGGTAAGTGGATGTAACTTATAAAATACTAGCTGGAGCCCGCGACTTCGTCCGCGTTGAACGATGAAAAGTGCCCTATGTCCTTTCTGGTGTCTCGGACAACGTGTATGCAAAATTTAATGGTGATCGGTTCAGTAGTTTTTGCGCGAAAGAGTTACAAACATCCATACATCCAAACATAATTTCGCATTTATAATATTAGTACGAATTATATGCAGATTTTGCTCTTAATTATATAATTTTGTGGTAAAAATTAAATCACAATTTTCAAAATAAAAATCACATATCAAACTTTGTAGTTACAAATTTTTATTTTGTTAAAAATTCCACACTCAAAACACTTTAAACTGGCCTCTCTCAAACTAAACTCGAAAACTTTCCAGTTGCGAAACTATTTGACTTCGCACTTAACGACGCTGAATTTCTACATAACTTATTTATTACTTTTTCATATCTGCGGCCCCATTATGGTGGCTACCTTCACCTATATGCACAAACTGAATCAGGAGCAATCAAAGTACGAAGTTATTAAAATTGAAATTGACTAAACAGTTCATCTAGACTATAATCAAATAAAAGAATTTTTATTTTAGTAATAATTTACCCAAAGGTCGGGTCCGCATCTAAATGTACATCTTAGTGAGATTATCGGAAGTATAGTTAACATAGATCTTCCAATGTCTTACAGACAGGTACAAAATAAGTTAATAGGATTGTCAATATCCTCTTACCGTGAAATTTCCATCGTGTAGCCTCGATAGGGAGAATAATATCTAAATTCCTTTTACAGGCTTGTAAAAGGCCTTTGAATTTTTTGTGGAGGGTATTTTGCATTATATTAAGTATATTGAATTTTTTAGCGCTTAAGAGAATATATAATATATATAATTTTAATAGATATATATAATAAAGTCGTAAACGAGCTGTGTCTGTAGGTACATTAAATATTTTAAAATTTCTGTCTATTATTCTGTGCAAGTTAATTTCAGAAACGGCCCAACCGATTTGGATACGGTTTTTACTGATGCATTGTAGCATGTTTTGTTTCATTCCAATCGAAATATCAATCGTACGAAGTTGCGAGCACAGTTAGTGTATTTATAATTATATTTAGCTAAAACATGACTAGCTGGAATCACGCAGGGATTAGTAGATCCTACGAGTAAAACAATTTTACACACGAACTAGTCCGACGTGGCCTGGTTTAATCCGGGCGCAAATGGGTACCTAATATTAGACAGTATATGTTCGTCTGGAATAATGTACCTTTCAAATAAACAGTCTTACGGTCTTATTCATAAAAAGTTATAGGAGGCTTATAAGCTTGTTATAAGAAATTTACCAAAAAAACATTATTCATAAACGTTCAATAGCAGTAAAACGCTCTGTAAGTGTTTAATACGCCTTCGTAAGTTATTGAAGCATGAACTCTAATAAGGGAACAATTCAAGATGGCCGACTTAAAACAGCTGATTTCTGAATGACGTTTGATGTAGAGTTTGATGTTTGTTAAGGAGTTATATCTAAGATATTTATACAAATAATAGTTTAAATTACTTAAGTAATATATAATATAACCATCATTCACTTTAATTCCAATTTTTTTTAGCAGTTATATACACAAACCTTCCTTATTATAGGTCTATCCATTAATGAAAACAATATCGAAATTTTTTGGATAGTTTAGAAGAAGTTACTGGAGAGACAAAAAGATACAGACAGCGATTTTTTTTATTAATAAATAATATAATTTCTTTATCATAATACGATTTTTTATTATCTAATATCTACTTACTATTATTATAAAGAGAGATGATTTGTATTTTGTATATTTGTAATGAATAAACTCAAAAACTACTAGACTGATTTTAAAAATACTTTCATTTATAGAAAACTACATTTTAAGCGAGTAACTCAGGCTAATTTTTTAAAGTTACGCCGACGAAGTCGAGTGCAACAGCTAGTATGTATAAGACACTTATAATTACATTTTTTTTAATTTGGCAGCTTCTAAATATATTATTATTTTAGATTATATTATTATTTTTAAATATATTATTATATAGTTATGTTATATAAACTACAGTTGTTTTTAAATAGTACAGATAACATGATTAATGATGCTTAATCAAATTAAACAAATTGCACATGGTCGGTTCGGTTTTGTGGTATTTTCGTATTAATTGAAATCGAATTGCTTTTGTGTATTCCACAAAATGCCTGATTTGATTATGGCTGATATAATATAAAATTAAAACGACACTAGAATCCTGAGGAAACACGAGATAAGTAAAATGCAAACAAAATATTAACTGAGCATAAAATAAATGTATTTATTCAGTTTGTTGGAACAAGATATCTCTCAGTAAATTGAGCACTCGCGGATGAAACAGCATAAGAAGAGTCTTGTTTTAGAAAATTACGTCAATTTTGCAAGAGACTTTTATTTTATTCGTGTACATCCATCATTTTATGAATTCCCCCGCCAATCTTTTGTTAAGGTAATTGTATATTTTGTACATAATATTATTCTCACGGTTAAAGGCTGGTTTACATTGATACAGTTCTGATGCTGGACCGGATTGAAACATGTTTATATTGATACAGTTCTGATGCAGGACCGGATTGAAACATGTATACATTGATACAGTTCTGATGCAGGACCGGATTGAAACATGTATACATTGATACAGTTCTGATGCTGGATCGGATTGAAACATGTTTACATTGATACAGTTCTGATGCAGGACCGGATTGAAACATGTATACATTGATACAGTTCTGATGCAGGACCGGATTGAAACATGTTTACATTGATACAGTTCTGATGCAGGACCGGATTGAAACATGTTTACATTGATATAGTTCTGATGCAGGACCGGATTGAAACATGTTTACATTGATACAGTTCTGATGCAGGACCGGATTGAAACATGTATACATTGATACAGTTCTGATCCAGCGCCGGAATCCAGTGATGCTGGCGCCACCTACTGTATCAATGTAAATCAGCCTTTAGTGCGGTTTCTTTCATATAATGATATGCATTAAATGTGATACCATAAGAAAATTTTTTATGCTTGAATAGAGTACTCTTATAATTAAACCAAGATAATTAGTAGAAACTAGGGACTCGCTTCCGGATTCGCACAGGTGCAATTTTTTTTCTGCAAATTATGTATGGAAACGTTCCTAGTTCAGCGCTCTTTCTATTAGAGAAAACCGCATGAAAATCCGTTCAACAGTTTTTGAGATTAACTCGATTATACAGAGAGACGCGTCGGGGGACTTTGTTTTATAATATGTAAGGATACTTTGCTTTATACTTAAAAGCTTCCAAATAACAATAAGCACCTATAGTTGAGTGAAGACAAAAAAAGCATTGATTTGACCGTTCGAATACACTGACCTATCAATCTAGTACCGATTTAGACTTAATTGAAAAGTTTAAAAAAAAATTTTTTTTTCATCAAAAATTTAATTGCCAAAAAGCGGTTGAGGAAAGTGTTAAAATATTCAACGCGTACAAACTTTAAAACGCAAAGGCAATATTTACTTATGTACCCTAACCCCGATTCCACAGTCAATTGTTAAAACAAAATTGTGGCTTCAAACTTTTCCAACAAACATTTAAAGTATTTTATAAACGGTAAGGTCCAGTGGTTTTTTTTTAATGTGGGTATAAAATAATTTACCGCTACCATATAGCATTGTTTTTGTTTAAATTGACGTTGAGGATAATATTGTATTTTATATCAGTCATTTCTCTCTTTCGCAATGTGAGCGACAATAATTGGATCTATTACGAAATATCTCCGTGAAATAACAGCACAAGTGCTGTTCACCGACTCTTCATTTCCCCTTGTGTTAGCAGAAATAGCATTTCGCATGGGCTTTCACACATATTCTCATTAGAAAACTTACAATCTTGAAAAAATATGTTAAAATTATGTATGTCCGTAAAAAAATTCGGAAATACTAATCCGATTTAAAAATACTTTTATCAATAGAATGAAATATTTGTGAGTTTTCAGGCCTTTTAGACAATAAAAATATTTTGTAATATTGTGTATTGGAATTTGTATGTTCAACGGTAAAATTTATAATCTACTAGCTGTCTCGCTCCCAGCTTCGCCCGGGGTGCAATTTTTATAATAAATATTTACTTAATCCAGCCGATAAATTACATTACACCGCCATCTGTGAGAAACTCATGGAAATCACAGTTGTTTTAAAACTTATTTTAAAAGTTATCTGTGAGTTCCATAAAATTCTCACAGATGGCGGTGTAAGCTAATTTATAACTCATTCTCACATAATAGACAAATAATTTGCAATAAAAAAAATACTATAAGTTAAGATAAAAACTATCCTATCTTTTAAGTTGGACCAAATTACACATAGTTATGAAGTTTTATAAAAATCGGTTCAGTAGTTTAGGAGTTCATCGAGAACAAACACGTGACACGTAATTTTTATTTAAATAGAGATTACTGACTAGCGACACGCCTCTGGCTTTAAACGGATTAAATATTTTTCCTGCTAATTTTAATACAAAAGACTCCCTCGTATATTGCTCTTTCCATTAGTGAAAACCGTATCCAAATCCGTTCAGTGATTTAGAAGGTAGCGGAGAAACACACAGCGTCATTCTTTTATAATATGTATAGATATACAGAAGATATAATATTATATTATTAGATAAAAACTTGGCGTTAATATATACTCGTATCTATTATAAATATAATTGTGTAAAATATACACCCAAGCGAACCCTTTGGCGAAAGATAGTTAAAACAATAAAACATTATACATGCCAACAATTGTAATCAAAACATAATTCCAAACTTAGATTATTGAAACTTAGATATTAATGGATTTAATATTATACACTGGTTTTCGATTGAACTTAACTAATTAATGATTAGCATGCTTCACTAAACTTAATTAAGTACTCATAAATGTTATTTCATCTCATAAAATTTGCTATCAATTACAAGAAACTTATATTAATTAAATGTTTTATTAAACTTAACTAATTTAACTTAAACAATTGCCAAAGGAAACACATTATTATATTAAAAAAAAAGTAACTGTTACGTTAACCCTTGCGTTACTCAGTTATAAATTGTTACACGGTTTTTAAGTGTGAGTAGGGAATGCCAGAACACCTATGGTTCAACCTATGGATCAACCATAAAGTGGGCTTTCACCTTTTTCTTATTCAATCTTTATTGCTAATATAATATTTTTGTCATGCGTTGAATTTTTTATTTTTCTCGAGAATAGTATTTACTTTTCTATGTATATTTAAACAACGTGTAAAAATTTTCAATTAAATATCTCGAGTAGTTAAGGCCTAATAGAGTAACGTACGAACAAATTAATTTTAGAATTTAATATTTTACCAATCAATTTGAGAAGCAATTTATTTAATACACAAACGGTCTTGTTACAATGTCAAAGATTCCGCCCCTTAATTTCTTAACAATAATTTCCTTATTCACAAACAACCCCTTTTGGGTGAATGGCAGCTACGTTTAAATTTGAAACCCTCCTCATTGTATTGAATTCGATGGATGCTGAATGAAGTGTGGCTAGGAAAAGCGCTGTTCAAAACAAATAAGTTAAATCATATTAACTTTTTATTTCGATAATCTCCAACGTTTATTATTTTCGTAACTCAACTCAAACTCAAACTTTAGCACAAACTTTAGCAAAAAGAAATAGATTATTCTACAAACAACATCCATGTCTGTCTGTCTCTCTCAACTACTCAATCGATCATCATGAAATTTTGCATACACGTTGTCGCATACAAGAATGGACATAGGGTACCTTTCATCCAGAAAAAAAGTACTGTTCCCGAGTGATCGTCTAAAAATATAAAGAACTAGCTGGTGCTCGCGACTTTGTCCGCGTTGAAAATATTAAAAAAAAAATAAGCAATATGATGCTTGACCTCGTGTTGCTATAACACTTTGGCCAGGCGTTAGTTTTTTATTTTTTATTGATTCCTCGGGAATAGTCCTTTTTTCTAGATGAAAGGTACCCTATGTCCTTTCTGGTGTCCCAAACAACGTGTATGCAAAATTTCATTGTGATCGGTTCACTAGTTTTTGCGTGAAAGAGTTACAAACATCCATACATCCAAACATACTTTCGCATTTATAATATAAGTAATAAGTAAGTATAGAGGTACGGATTGGGCGCCACTGTCGCGTGGCGGCGCCACCATCGTCACAACCGTCGTCGAAGTCGCGGGCACCTAGTACTTAATACAAAACTAGTTCTAAAGCATATTATACATCCATTCGAATTTGCTTCACCAGTAAGTAGGTAGTGTTTTTTGATAAAGTTATATTTTATATTATTGAATTTTAAAGAACCAAATACAGATTTGAATCATTTTTGAGATGTTTTTGTTCTGAGAATTCTATCGAAATCTGATCTGTTGGATGTCACTCTCAAGGATCGCCATCATGCCTGTCTATGCCTCCTCTGCCCTATTTTACTGTTTAAATATACTTTTATTATACAACCCAAATTAGGATTTATACAATTGTATACATGTCTACGATACCTAGACAGGCAATGGAATATCTTTTCCCACTTTTTTTAGGATCTTCAAAACTTAGTTTACAAATTTCTGAATAACATTTTCTAAAATAAGACATAGTTAGAGGTGAAAATCCATACATTAACTATAGCTACATAAGTTCATACATTACATACATTAAGGGTTACAGTTACAATTATTTATTAAAACATTTCAAATCCTAACAGGATCATGTATTGAAGAATAGTTTCTTTCATTAAGTTTATACAACTTATTTTACATTGCATCCTTAATAATTATAACTTAGATACAAGATCTAGTCTATAAAATGAGAGATTAACATTCCGTTTACTGGCCACATTTAAATACAGTATACTGTCGCGAAGAGACTGCCTAATTCTATCAACAAATAAACTCAAAGGGTTCGAATTAATTCAAAATGAAATTATTTATTTGCATTATAACTGTATTTAAGTGTTTTATTGAGGTTAATAATTTAATATAATAAAAGCTAAATCAACATTAGCACACATTTGCTAGTCAGAGTCCAGGGTTATAGTTAGGTTTTACACAGTAGTATAATCTAACTTTTCAATTAAGCCATAACCTGGATAAAGAGGTAATAGGTTATAAATTCAATACTGGGGGGAAAAAAGGGATGATAAAATGTAGATTTTACTTTAATAGATAATATGTATATAATTTTTTTATTAGAGACCGACAATTTTAATGAATAAACATTTTACACTAACAATTCGAGACAACTAACAAAATATTTTTATGAGGATGAATATTAATAAAAAATGTTCTGTTGTCGTCTCTATACAGTCCAAAATAAAACATTATTACAAAAATCCTTTTCTTACGTTTACCTAGCAAATCCTAATGACTTTTGCCACATTAGTTTCTTTTGGGGATGGCATTAAATCAGTTATAACCGGGATTTGCGCAAAATTATGAATTATGAAATTATGAAATTATGAAATTATGAAATTATGAATTATGAAATTATGAATTATATGATTATATGATATATAATTGTTGGTTAGGATGTGTCGAAGTCGAAGTTAGAAATTAAGAATGTATTAAGTATTTAAGACCATTAGTAGTTAAGTTAAATTAAACATGTTAAGTACACTGTTTATCCATTATCCATAATATAAGTAATCTGTGTGTGTACTATATCAAATATAAAATATATAAATATAAATATATATGTACGATACGATTCAACTTCATATTATATTATATGAGCAAAAAAATTTTATCTTATACAGGAAATACTCGTAGTACTGGAGGCCATAAAAGCTTCGTACGCTCCCACAACAATAGTCAAATATAAAACAAGAAAAATCTCCGTGGAAGTTAATACACGTTTTCTTGTTATTTTATCTAGATAAAAATCTGCAACTGGCGAACCTTTTAGCAATAAATTTCCTATATTAATATAATGTTGACATCGGGCTAGACTGGAATTATTTTTAAAATAAAACTATGCCCTGTTTTAATAGGGATAATATTCGCATCTTTCCAAATATTAATCCAAATTTTTAGAATTATGCACGGATACAATAATGAAACGGGATGTATCTGATTTTACTATTAACTTTATATAAAAAGCATTCTAGTAAAGCGTATTCCTTTTGATTCATCCCCCTACACCCCCCTACACCCCCCTACACCCCCCTCCCCCCTACACCCCTACACCCCCTACACCCCTACACCCCTACACCCCTCCCTCTACATCCCCCTACACCCCCTACACCCCCTACACCCCCCTACACCCCCTACACCCCCCTACACCCCTACACACCCCTACATCTCCCTACACCCCCCTACATCCCCTACACCCCCTACACCCCCCCACTTCCCCCTACACCCCCCTACACCCCCTACACCCTCTACACGCCTCCCTCTACATCCCTCTACATCCCCTACACCCCTCTACACCCCCTACACCCCTCCCTCTACATCCCCTACACCTACACCCCCCTACACCCCCTACACCCCCTGCACCCCCTACACCCCCTACACCCCCCTACATCCCCCTACACCCCCCTACACCCCCTACACCCTCCACACTCCTCCCTCTACATCCCTCTACATCCCCTACACCCCCCTACACCCCCTACACCCCTCCCTCTACATCCCCTACACCTACACCCCCTACACCCCCTACACCCCCTACACCCCCTACACCCCCTACGCTTCCCCTGTGCCCCCCCCCCTCAGCACAACCCCCACCCTTATTGGGTATGTTCATGTTCATATGGATAACGTAAGGTATAATTCTACCAATTTTCAAAACTACACGATTTATTTTCCCCTGATTTTTCTATTTTGACTGGACTACTTATTTATTTTTATTTATTTAGATTACATACAGCCATAAATTTAAAAAACATATATTACAGATTATATACAAATAAGTCTAAGGAATCATATAAAAATTATATTTTCACATTTATTTATTAATTTAAAAATAATAATAATAATAATAAGACTAAAAAAGAATAAGAAGAGAATATTCTATAAGTGATAAAATTAATTTTTCAAAAAGTAATTCGCCAATTTTCTTTTTATAAGAATTCAAATTGTTATAAAATATGTGAATATCATTCATAATCTTATTGTAGTGACACTTAGAACGATGAAAGAAGGAATTTTTACAATGATTAGTTCTACAATAGGGAATATTATGAAATGTATCACTTGATCTTGTTTTGAATTTTGGTACATTGAAGTGAATACATTCTAAAATTGAATAAGAATCTATGTGATTATTTATTATTTTATATAAGAAGACTGCTTCAATATAAGATCGCCTATATATCCTTTAAAGAATGTAGTTTGTGTCTTGAAGCGCTTGTTTTATAATCAGTGAATATATTTCCTGTTTTATAATCTAATGATTTTAAGAATTTATTATGTATTTTTTTCAATTCTAACTACATGCTTCTCGTATTGTGTGTTCCATATTATAATTTCAAAATTCCAAAATACTACTTACAAATGAGTAGTATAATACTTTTAAAGTAAATGTATGTTTATAGTTTACTAATAATTTACTACAAAGAATGACATAACAGTTCAGTGCGTACGCGAGTCGACGGCCATTTCACGTGAATCATTGAACTGCGTAACTTTCAGCTAAGTAAATAAGTTATATATATTCTATTCCGATGTGAACTTGACCTAAACGTGTAAGCCTAATGCCGGTCTGTGTATCTTCAAAAGATGGTTCCGGAAACCCGTGAAAACATTAAGCTGACTTATGAATTTCAAAAGTACTTTTACTTAATAAAACCTACTTATATTTTTTGTAACTAATGATTTATATATTTTAATACTGGCTGACGCCGTGGCTACTTTTATGTTACACTAAGGCTCGAGTTCACCAACAGACGGTTATTTTTAAACAGCTGATTAAAATTTAAACAGCCGTTTAATAATATTTTGTTGATCACCATCGCTAAACTGCGCGTTAAACGCCCTAAACATCAGATTAATCATAAAGTTAATCAGATGTTTAGGGCGTTTAACCCGCATTTTAGCTATTTTGAACAAAAAAATATTATTAAACTGCTGTTTAAATTTTAAACAGCTGTTTAAAAATTACCGTCTGTTGGTGAACTCGAGCCTAAAAGCAGTGAAAGCCGACCCGACATATATACTCGATTATCGATCAGCACTGAAGATGTAAGATTATTCCGATTTTATATTATAGTAAGTATAGAAATTATGAACACTTGTTCTAACTGAGTGTGTATTGAGAAATCTGAGTGTGTACAACAAGACTTCGAAAACATAATTGATTGACATTGCGTCATAACATCAGCGACACACGTATACATGTCTAGTACGACTTGATGGTTACTATTCAATAAAAAAATATATATTTTCATTCTGATATTATTTTTCTTGCTTAAAGTTTTCATGCTGTCAGTTTTAAAGACGAGCGAAACCATGAGGCATTTAACCACATGCTGTTCTTTAAATTGTGTTCTTTAAGCTTAATCGTTAGCAGACTGATCTTAGCTGGTAACTGATTAAGGCTCGAGTTCACCAACAGACGATTATTTTTAAACAGCTAATTAAAATTTAAACAGCCGTTTAATAATATTTTGTTGATCACCATTGCTAAACTGCGGGTTAAACGCCCTAAACATCAGATTATTCATTAAGTTAATCAGATGTTTAGGGCGTTTAACCCGCATTTTAGCGATTTTGAACAACAAGATACTATTAAACGGCTGTTTAAATTTTAAACAGCCGTTTAAAAATAACCGTCTGTTGGTGAACTCGAGCCTAATTCAAGTATCTTAATTGTGTAACAATCTGACATTCGTTTTTAATGTAGGTAATTGTCATTAATAAATAATAGCACGTTCAGCTTTTAGCTAAGTTTTAAAAGTTGTATATATACCTAACAATTTGAGTGCAAATAAACAATCGAAATAAGTCGAAATAGTGTTTGAGACTACTATTAATGTTTTCGTTTTCATCTGTTTTGAAATAAAATACCAATGCGCTCCGGTTGAGTTTAACTTCGTAGACGTAGTACTGGCTACATATTGACAAAGTAATAAATTGTGGTGATATTGCATTGCTGTATTTTTTCAGCGTCATCTGTTGGTGAATAATATTTGTGACTAGCTCTAACAAGCAAAGTAATATTGCATTAATAGAAAACATGTAATCATTATACTATCCGGAACGCATAGAAAGTACAAAGAGCATAGCTAATTATGGATAATGAAGATATTGATAAAATAACTAAGAACGTTTTCTTATTTTATAGTCAAGAGCCAGACTTGACTAGAACAAGACTAGAAAGTGTACTTGCTAACCTTAGTAAGATTAAGGATAAGAGCTTAAGATGGGATAGGGAAATGAGTTCTGGCATCCAATACTCACCATAAGACCATAAGACCAATACCATAAGACCATACCAATAAGACCATAAGACAATACCAATACCATAAGACCATACCAATAAGACCAATCACTTGACCATAAGACAACACCATAAGACCATACCAATAAGACCAACCATAAGACCATAAAACAGTACCAATACCATAAGACCATGCCAATAAGACCAACCATAAGACCATAAGACAATAGCAATACCATAAGACCATACCAATAAAACTGCATACATGTTGTATTTCACGGTGTTCTTATGTAAGGAGGTGGTAACTGTCGCCAAATGATGCCAAATGATTGCGAAATGCAGTGTGCCTTGCCACTACTTAATAAAGGGACTAAGGTTATGAATGATAAGACTGATGGGAAGAAGTTAAAGTACTTAAAGACTACTTTCATAGTCATAATAATTTAGGTACCCAGTTACACGTACGACGTTGTTTCAGTAAGGATAGCAAAAAAACTTTTTTGGCTATCTACTTGATCGAATTGGTTTAATGATCCAATGAAGTCGTGCCATCTGTTAGATTTCATTTACAGGACAGGGTTTCACTCATTTTAAAATAAAAAAAAATCACCAGCTCCATGAATGAGACAGTAAGTGCGTCATTAAAAGTCGAATGATGCTTAAAATTCCGATTTCAAGGTTTCCTTTGGGCGATCTTTTCTACTGCAATTTTGTGCCGAATGAATGTTGCTGAATGATGCTGAATTATGGTAAAAAATTGCAACACAAGTCAGGTGACATAATGCAAGTGACACGTTATTTTACGTTGTAAAGCCTCACGCAAGAGCAATGCGTTCTAAAAACCCCCGCGAAATATAACGTCGAATTGTGTTGAACAAAATTGCTTCCAATAAATAAAGCTGGCTATCAATTCGCGCCGCCTTTGTCCTGTAATGAAACTCCCGATTGGTCTATTTGTTTCCCTCATAAACAGAATCCTCCTTTATGGGGTCAGACAACGAAGGTATTTACATGGCTGTTGTACGTTCGCGGGAGGCGGAATCCACTTTGCGCGAATACGTATCTTACATGAGCTTGACTACATTTAAATAAAACTTATATTGATCTATATCTACATCTATATCTATATCTATATCTATATCTATATCTATATCTATATCTATATCTATATCTATATCTATATCTATATCTATATCTATATCTATATCTATATCTATATCTATATCTATATCTATATCTATATCTATATCTATATCTATATCTATATCTATATCTATATCTATATCTATATCTATATCTATCTCTATATCTATATCTATATCTATATCTATATCTATATTTCTATCTATATCTATATCTATATCTATATCTATATCTATATCTATATCTATATCTATATCTATATCTATATCTATATCTACATATCTAGTTTTAAAATAAATCCTCCTGTCCGCGTCGGATTCTCCGCTTCTTCAAAACCACCGAACTTATTTTGATACGATTTTTGCTAATGGAAAGAGCGATAAACGATTATACATTGTGTAATTGGAATTGGCTGCTACCAATTCGAAAATAAATGAAGACATTCAATAATTGTAAGACAGTTGTATTCCAAATTAGAAAAAAAAAAATTAATTTAACATTTTAACTTTTTGAAAACTTGCCGTAGTAGTTTTGATTTCGGTTTACATAAGTTTAAGTTTATAGTTACCAATAAAGTAAAGTAATATCCCATCTCAATTGTGTTTACAAAGTATACAACTTTATATTACTCAGTATTCCGTAGCTGTTTTTGCGTAGGAAGGAAAAAGGACGAACATAACCCCAGCTAAGTGGTTACGTTGATCTAATGCCAACCTGTTGCTGACTTTTCGACCGAAAAATTTCTTAACTTGTTGGACGAGTTAAAATAGTATTTGTGCCTCAAATTGGTCCGAATTATTTTATTACTACGATGGATAATACCTTATATAAATTACTAACGACCCGCCCCGGGCTTCGTATGCATATTTTCTGCAATATATTCTGCAAATTATATACACAAACTGACGGTCCACTCGATGGTAGATGGATAGATAGTTATGGCTTATTACACGTAACACAAGCAAAGCCATAGGTGCAGCAATGCCCTGCCGACCTAACAAGTTTAAAGGTATGGAACTAGGACGCGATAAAAAAATAAGGCTTTCAATTCCCTTACTTAAAAGGTATTCTGTGACGAGTTGGTTACTACTGTAATTTGAAAGGGCTGTCCAATTTCTGATATATTTTTATTTTTAAATATTGGACCTATAGTAAAAAAAAAAATATTTTCTTATAAATACAATTGACTGTGTCACTGTTGTTTCAGAAAATATTGACAAAGCCGGCGAGGATCCGGTAGTAGCAGCATTGAGGCCGTACGGAGCGACGGATGACGAAGATGGCTCCGCCAGACAAAATACCGCCGATGTGTTCCAAAAGTATTTCGGAAATTTCACACTTAACACAGTCAGCCAACAGAGAGATCCATCGGACGTGTCGCTGTTGGAACATTTCGTTAACTTGGATCGCAGCTACGATAATAACGAAACACAGAAGAACGCTGATGACTTTTCCGAAAAGACTGTTTCAAACCATACAACAAATTCTAATGTAACTGTAGTAAAACCTAGTGTTCATGAAGACGTAGTCACTAAATTTCTTAGACTGATAGAGAGTCAGCATTTATTAGGTGAAAATTGTACCGCTGGCACCGATTTGAATTTGGGCGAAGGTGTTGTCGATAGATACGCTCAAGAGAGGTTTAGGATAGAAGCAGATGTTGTTGTGAATAGAGCCAACATGTTAACTAGATTATGGAAATATGCCGGCCCCTCTGTGATGTACAACGAGTACTTGTTACACGCAAGTGTTCTTTCAATGATTGAATTTGATGACGACATATTTGCGGCAGGCAACTGTTACGACCAATATCAGTATAAGGATTATCAGTTGTTTTGTCCGTTTGCTTATAGACTGCCAGAAGGGCCAATATTGGTCAAAGACTTGGCTGTAGAGTATATATATTTAAGTAATACATCGGAATGGTTTTATAAGGCTAGAAAGAATGCTGAACGTGTTATAAGAAATCACAACCAGTTCAGAAGAGGTAAGTGTCAATAGTAAGTAGTAAAACATTAATATTTATTCAATAGGTCAAGGTTAATGTCATGAAAATACCACTAAAGTAGCAGTATACAAAATTTCAAATCAATCGAACGTGTGTAAAAGGAATATAAGATGAAAAAGCTTCGGGCAAAAGCTAGTTATTATGTACATTTTCATATGATGTTGTCAGTGAGCTATATAATTTGTGCTGAACAAAAAAAAAACATAACCTAAAATAAAATTAGTTAAAAGATTTTAAAAATCTACAAACGCAGATGTGCTTAAACATTGAACAGTGCAGATAGATACCCACCAGTTACAATCCACAGCCATTACACGCTAATTTTCTCACAATCACACGCTTGCTGGATATTGGTCGTGGATTACTATCGCAATGTCCTGATTAGCGAATCCTATTGTAACGCTAATTCACCTGACATTCTGATAAGATAGATCGGAACGTAATAACATCTCATGTAAACCTATTTGTAATTCAACGTATTGTCTGTGGCATTGTTCAATATTGTCACAGTATGATCAGCCATTTATTAGATAATATTATTGAAATTCTTTCTTCATTGGCTACGGTTCTTTTCTCTCGATTTCTTCATCATTATTGTAATACTTTTCCTTGTGTGTTTAAGCATCTTACATAAATACATTTTATTTGTTACCTTTATAAATAACGCCTCCGGCTATATATCCACGCAGTTGAAAGTAATCCGTTCTTAGTCGATATTTATGTTATAAAATAAACCATAGTATACCAATTCTAGACTTAGTAATTTTGATAAATAGTCAGCCACGATAAAAGATTTTTTAAGTATAGATTAGACACACAAAATATTTACAATAAATTATTAAATAGCAAGACAACTGTTTGGTCTGGTAGGCCATACACTTCCTGATCAATAGAAAATACTTTTTTAAACGCTCAGAGCTTTTAACACAGTGAAACTTATTGAAATTTGTAATGCTTAATTAACACTCATTGGTCTACGTCCAACTGTGGACAGTTGTGGGCTGGCTGACTAAAATTTAACTGTGAATTCATAGCAGTAATGTTGCGATAGACGTAACAAAGCTTCAAATAAGTCGTGGCTTATTCGTAGCGTTATTTTTTACCTACGAATATTTTTTCGTAGCGCACCTACGAATATTTTTTCGTAGCGCACCTACTAATACTTATTCGTAGCGCACCTACTAATATTTATTCGTAGCGCACCTACTAATATTTATTCGTAGCGCACCTACGAATATTTTTTCGTAGCGCACCTACTAATACTTATTCGTAGTGCACCTACTAATATTTATTCGTAGAAGCGCACGAGTGCTATTGTAAAAAAAGGCAGCTGTTATGCTTATTCCAAACTCGTAATATATCTTTATTATATTGTAGTATTCCTATATCTATTAAGGGATTCGGTTTTATTTTATTGATTTTAGTCTTAAAATCATCGATGGGCCTTTTCCATAGCAATTATGGATGGGCCTTTTCCACAGCAAATAACACTGGGCAAACAATCCACAAAATTACACGTGTACTTGAGTACATTGGTTTCATTTTGTTCGTAAGTAGCAACCAAAAGCATTAAATTATTATAGTAAACAACAGACACTACTAATTTCGTTAATCCCTCCGAACAACACGACCAACCAACGAGTCCTACTTACATGACGGCCGATGTTTACCTACAAAAATCAATCTGAGGGAGTGATTTTTTTGTTTGAAAAGGCCCATCCATAAACATCGATGCTTAAAATAAATAAAAATTTGTACAAGTATAAATTAATAATAATACTATATGTAAAAACTAAAATTTTTTTTTTTATTTTTAGAAAAAAGGGTGTATCATATACCTACCTACCTAATTTACATAATTTTGGTTTTTTGAAATTTTTAAATTGACATATATTTGATATTCGAACAGCGATATTCACACCATAAGAATCCAAATTATAAAGTAAGTGAGGCTATTGTAAACAGTGATGATTTTAGATGATTTTGAGTAAGCAAAAAAAAAAATTGTTTCAGGCTATCACACTTACAAATACAACGACACAGCCCACACGGAGAGAACACCGGACGAGATATTGTCAGTGACGTACGAAGATGGCAAATGGTCAAAGCCGTACTTCGACTGCGGCGGTGGTAACATTTGGATGTTGACATATACCGTTCCTTTCTTTGGCTACAGTAACGGAACATACTTTTTCAAGTAAGTACCTGTTCCTTGTTACCAACGCATAAATATAAATCTTACTTCTTACTTATATTATAAATGAGAAAGTATGTTTGGATGTATGGATGTTTGTAACTCTTTCACGCAAAAACTATTGAACCGATTACCATGAAATTTTGTATATACGTTGTCAGGAATAGAAGAAAGGACATAGGGTACCTTTCATCCAGAAAAAAAAGGACTATTCCTTTCCGAGGGATAAATAAAAAATAAAAAACTAACGCCTGGTCAAAGTGTTATAGCAACACGAGGTCAAGCGTTATATTGCTTTTTTTTTTAAATTTCAACGCGGACGAAGTCGCGAGCACTGGTACATATTTCGATATTTCAAACGCAATAACGCTAGCTCAACTGATGAAAGTCCTTCAGGCTAAATTTAAAAACTTTCAGATGAAAAATTAAAAATGTTTTTATCAAAACTTTTGGCGAGTATAAAGTTTTATAAAATGTCCTATATCAAACAAATATGAAGCTGTATAAACGGTCCTTTCTGCGAACAAAGCTGAGAGTAAATGTTAGCATAGGAATAGTCTGATGCATTTTTGCAAGAACACTCATTCTTTTCTACTGCAGATCCAGTTTCCACAAAACGTGCTTTCAACGGCTTTAGAAAAGATACGGGTTTTGTTTTACATTGCTTGTTACAGTGAAAGGAAATATTAAAATTCTATATATTTTTTTATGTTTTCAGAAACACTGACGGTTCATAGTAATACTAAAAAATAAGGGATTGTAGGAAGGTATACAGAAATAGGCTCTAGCATACTTTATTCATTCACCCAAAAGACAACATTACACATGTCGGTGGATGGTTACAGCCGCCAGATGGGGTGCCCAAATGACTGCGATACTCAGTCCAGATCGAGACCAGAGCCAATGCAAATATGAAAATTGCATTTTCAAAGTTTACCCGGCCGGGAATCAAATCCGGGACCACTGAGACAGAGCATTAAAGCAAACACCTTAACAATTAGACCAAGAAGCTCACAAAATATTACAAATTACTCACATATATACCTTATGGGATATTATTATCCCATAAAGTCCTTTTGTGTATTGCTGACAGTTTGTAGGCTAAATTTTATTATGATCGATTGAGTAAGACTTGAAAGCCTAATAAACAATGTCATTCGCATTTCTAATATTATTTGAATGTTGGGAGAGAATTTCAGAAACATTTTATCTCAAGAGAAACCACGCACAGAATATAGTATAGTATTAAAATAGTATATTTGAGGTCGCAAGGTGAACTGACGTCGTGTACCTACAGGCTATGGCATTATTCGAACCCAAAGAGGCTTATAATACGACCTCGTATATAAGATCTCTAGCTGAAAGCGTGATTCCTGCGAGTTGGTTTCTAGTGAATACTATCGCAAAGAAATATTATTTTTTAAAATTTATTAAAGAATTTAATCATAAAAATATTATTTACTTTACAAAACAAAAGTATGACCGAGGACTGCCTCAACTGTAAACTGACTGTTTTTAATACACCCAAGATAATTAAATTCATTTCTAATACTTCTAAATATATTTTGATGAAATAAATTTATAATTAAATTTAAACTTTGTTTTAAAGTCTATACATGCAAAATTTCATTTTAAAAAATATTATTTAAAACGAAAAATTGATATGCTGAATCCGGTGTTCTCACATTTTACTATGGTACTTTATTTACCAACACATAAATATAAATCTTACTATGGTACTTTATTTTACTATGGTACTTTATTTACCAACACATAATATAAACCGATCACCATTAAATTTTGCATACACGTTGTCTGGGACACCAGAATGGACATAGGGCACCTTTCATACAGAAAAAAAGGACTATTCCCGAGGGATAAATAAAAAATAAATAACTAACGCCTGGCCAAAGTGTTATAGCAACACGAGGTCAAGCGTTATATTGCTTTTTTGAATTTTCAACGCGGACGACGTCGCGAGCACCAGCTAGTTTGTAATAAATGCACTAAATATACAATGAATAAAATGTTCAGCCACAATCCTAAGAAACTCCATCATTCAAATGACTACCTATTACATAAGTAATAGCCATGTAAATAATGTAATAACTATGACACTATTACAATATTATAATATTATAATATTATAATATTATATAACTAATAGTGTGCCTGCCAGTATTACGAAAAAAAGCTAAATGCCAGTAAAATATGTATTTATTAGCCAAAGTGCCATTTTATTATTGGGTTAGTCGGCTAGCTTGGTACCAAATCATCGACTACACAGGTCTTATAAAAGGTAATTTAATAGCACACTAAAAATAACTACATTATTACTACCATAAAAGCCGGTAAAAACAGAATACATCTTGATTAACCATAATGTAAGTTTATTGGGTAACTGAATTATTACCGGCGTACAGAAAATAGTTATTTGTTCAAATAGAGAGCAAAATTGGTTTTTGCTGCGAGTGCCGACTTTAAATCACAAACTAGCGAAGTAGTCTAGAATTGAATCACGAGCGCAGCGAGTGATTCTAATATAGACTGCTGAACGAAGTGAGTGATTTAAAGGCACGAGACATAAAAAAATTTGCTCTCGTGTTAAACATACAACTTTTCACCTTAACAGCGAGAAAAACGTTACTAGGTCATCTTTAGGTAAGAAAATCAATTAAGACAATTTTAAATATTACGTTTATTATAGCTAACATTCACATAGCCAAAGTCACATAAATTATAACTAAATTAACAAAAATATTAAAAAAAAACAGCTTTTGAACGGCTGTGAACTATCTTCACAGCTGATTCAACTCTAGTCGGCTATGGTCGACCGAATCTAGTCGGCTATGGCCGGCCGACTCTAGTAGGCTATGGCTGGACACACTAATAAAATCAAAAGTTTAACTCTTAAATCGCGTGTTCGAATTTTGAATCATGCCCGCATCAAGAATCAATTTTTCTGCGAGTTTTTAGGCACCAATAGCACCCTTTTCGTGCTGGAGAGGTGATAATATTATTTCTAGCCGATTCATTTTACCTCACACTGCTCTGATTCTCATGAGTGCTTAAGGATATTGATTTTAAATCTAGATAGAAGTTACTCGCTATTTTTATACCTTATCTAGAATGTTCTGATATTGGATTTAGTTCGAACTCGTCCTACGTGAATAAGAAAGTTCTCAATATAGAATCAACGAAGTTATTTTTAAGAAAATCTTTAATAGTAATTCGTATAAAACGTCTTTAACAGAATCCAATTGAATTATAAAGTAGACTTACACCGCCTGGAGTCTACTGGAGATTCGAAATAAGATAAAACATAGTTTATGTATAATTTTTTTCGGGGAACTTATGTCTAAACAAAGACAAGTCCAATTTTCATTCCAAAGCTCTTCAGTATTTCGTAATTCTCAGAATTGTGTAAAATTAATAATGTACATAAAGTCCAATTATTCTGTTTTTCTTTAAATAAAACATAATGCATTAACAAATCATAATTAATCGTCATCTTCGTTATGAGCCGACAAAACCTACTATTGCTATAATAAGTTGTAACTTTGTTATACAATACCTACTAAGTTACAACGGCAGAAAGTTTAATACTGTTTTATATATTTTTGTTAAAATCAGAAAAAAAAAACTATAATTATGTTAATTCAACAAATAACAGGAGCTGTCCTACGTAGAGTATTAAATAATATTCATTATTTTGAAGATTATTAACGTTAAAGATTAGCTTCACGAATTTCAAAATGCAATTACACGAACAACAAATTTCCAAGCAACAGCAAAATTTCTAATAGTTTATCATTCTGACATCGGAATGAGATTAAAATTGGATGTAGTCCAAGCAAAGCGAGGTTGTTGAATACCTAAATACCTATAGCGGCATAATTTGCATAATCTGTTAGTAACGGACACGAACGGTCTCATACGTCTTTGGAGATCCCTTTCTCGAGTGCTGGCGCAAGTGAAAAGCGAATCGCCTTTACAAGATAATTTGATATTTACTTCCAGCCAATACCAGAAATGGCTGGATTCTATATATACAGTAGAATTATATAATACAATTTTTGATAATGACTTGCAAACTATGTTTATATTTTTTATTATTAAAGTATACATATGAGATCATACATGTAAAAATAAAACTTAATAATATTATGAAAAATTATAAAAAACATAAATTATAAAGAACATATCCAGGATCACACACAAAACATGCAATTAATGAATCAAATATATCATTAAAGAATTAAAACAGACATTCCTAGACAACTTCAATCGGACTCTTAAGCGATTTGGCATTTCTAATACCAAAGGGTTATTAAAGAGTTATGCTCTCTCAAAGTATCCATTTTTGCCATATTATATGTTTGCCTTGTCGAATGCTTTGAATATTATAAAGAGGAAAGATTTGATTGTTTGTTTGAATTGAATAGGCTCCGAAACAACTGGACCGATTTGAAAAATTCTTTCACTGTTTGTAAGCTGTATTATCAGCGAGTAACATAAGCTATATTTTATAAAGTTACGCCTACGAAGTCGCGTGCAAAATCTAGTTTAACATAAACATAAATATTCATTTTTGGAAAACAATAAAATTGATATGCAACAAAAAAAGTCTAAATTAAATTGTATGAATGAATGCTCTCTGTTTTGTATTTGAAATTTTAATAACTAAGCCTAAAAAATTTTACATTGCACTCCAAACATAACACAAAAATCAAGATTACCATGCAGTAGATACTAAGTATCGTTTATATTTGTCACTAAATATTCTGCAATCTTATACTGAAGTAAATGTAATATGACATTTTGTTTCAATCAACGTTCCCTAATTAAAATTCTGTTTTAAAATTGACATCTCACTTTCGGAAAATCACCAAAAACGCCTAATAACATAATTAATAGACGCCCTCCTATGATAATAGATAATTTAGTTAATAAATTTATATGATTCAGTGCAACGATCACGATTAAAATGTATTGCTAGGAAAAACGCTATTCGCTTGTGTAATGACACCTTAGAATGTTATCATAACGCCATCGGAACAATTAAAGCGGTCGTGCCAACAATTAGCACAATCTGCGCCTCGCAGACCACTCCTTTTAATATATTATAGTGATTTTACATCACATCGCTATGCGGAAGTGGCACAAATGTGCATTACTTAATTCTATTAGAATTTTGAATCCTATTATTGAAAGTTGAAATTAAAAATTGAAATTTAAAAATGATTTCAATTTACAAGAAGACATAGAGTCTTTTCCGCTTTGAAATTACTAAGTATTCGTTTTGTCGTTGACGTTTACATTTTAATTCATACAAATTTTAAGCGTTAAAATTTTAATCCTTACATAGAATAAAAGAAAGTAGCATTCCGTGTCTGTCTGTCTGTCTGTACAACCGCTAACTCCACCTATAAACTACGCAACGGATTTTTATGCGGTTTTCACCATCGGCAACATGTTTGTGTATTATTTATAATTTGAAAAAAAAAAAAAAATCGCTAGTTAATACAAAGATCGCGTTAACATTTTTTAATTATTTTAAAGATATTGTTTTGTTTTAGAGGTACAAGCGGCATCGACATCGATCTCCGGCGAGTGGACATAGACCAGTGTCCACTGAAGCCTGGATCGACGCAACTCAACATCTTCGCTGGAACTGACAAGTGCAAAAAGAAAACCACTGAGGTTCGTATTTATTAAAATTATTGTTAAAACACCCACTAAATTATTTTAAAAAAATTCTTTTTTAATGACACCATAACAATTGTAAAAGATTATTCTTGTGAAACTTGTACTAGGTTAGAAAAAAATAACCCTACTTGGGTAAATAAATAAAATTTAATAAAACCCTATTATAAATTTTAAACAATCTCAGCCATTTTTAGGTCTTACTAAGTAGGTTTTAATGTCTCTGTATATAACATGGTAATTTTATCGATTTAATTTTCAAAATGAGGACTTTGAAACACGAGTAAGGATGCTGAGTAAGGGAAGCCAGAGCCCATTTCCCAATCCCCTCTAATCCTACTATACTCGGTATCTGTGCTTGCAGAATCTGTGGCGTTGCTTGTGTTATAGGCGACGGTAGCCACTGCCATAAGTTAACCATCTGATGACTTATCTTTTAAAAAACGAATCTGTTGAATATATAAACAAACATAATATCAAATTACTAGCTGGTGCCCGCGACTTCGTACGCGTTGAACGATGAAAGGTACCCTATGTCCTTTCTGGTATCACAGACAACGTGTAAGCAAAATTTCATGGTGATCGGTTCACTAGTTTTTGTGTGAAAGAGTTGCAAACATCCATACATCCAAACATACTTTCGCATTTATAATACTAGCTGGTGCCCGCGACTTCGTTCGCGTTGAACGATAAAAGGTACCCTATGTCGTTTCTGGCGTCCCAGACAACCTGTATGCAAAATTTCATGGTGATCGGTTCAGTAGTTTTTGCGTGAAACAGTTACAAACATCCATACAGTACGGACTAGTACAGATGTGACATTAGATTTAGTTGTCTTAAAACGGGGATAACATAAAACCAACTGATCTAGATATTATATTAGTTATTTCTTGCAAGAATGAGCGATTGTACCGTTCTGTGAAAGAAAACGCTACGATAAGTCAACCGGAAGAAGGGTATCATACTGAAACCAACGTTGGGTACATCGTAAATTCGATGGTCAATGGTGCTTCCAGGGAAAAAAAAAATTTGTTTGTCCGGGAACATTCAATTGTCCTAAAAATAAAACACGTTTTTCTACATGTTATTTTTTCTGTGCCTTTTTAATTTTTCTCAGAACTTATTTATCAAAGGACAATGCCCAATTTCACTAACACTGTGTCGAGAGTAACGACTAATACAATTTTGTCAGTCTTAATTAGGACCTGCAGGACACTATTTTATGACCACAATCATAACATAGGTTACAACGCCTATTGGAGAATATTACTGTAAAATATCAGCAATTATGCCTCTGTTTTTCAGTTATTGAGTAGAAGTTTACCATCGTGAGCATTACCTTTATAGGTACTCGTATATTCAGGATCCACAATCCCTCTTGAAACATCTAGGCGATGTTTGGTCTAGTGGCTATAGTAACTCTAGCTCTTAACCAAACGGTCACGGGTTCGAATCCCGCTAGGGGCAATTGTTTATGTGTTCACATTTTACCTTTGTACCTGAGTCATGGATGTTTTCTATTTATAATATGTATGTATTTACAAAAAAAAAGTAATCTATGTAGTATATCAACATCAACTATCTGGTATCCATAATATAAGCATTAGTTGCTTACTGTAGAACTAGATGGTGCTGTGTGGAATGTGTGAGGACGCTCGCAAGCTATTTCTCTCTCTCTCTCTCTCTCTCTCTCTCTCCTAACACGTCTCTCGCAAATAATAAGTTTTAATTTAGTATTTAGATTAAGTTATTGTGAATAAAGTGTCAAGATATGAAAATCCTTTATTTATGTGATAATCAGAAAACGTACAGGTATTATCACCACTTAACATGAAGTGAATCGACAGCCTGTATATGTATGTCACGTTTTCTCTTTAAAAATCTTAACTATTAATCTTAACGGGTCTTTACAGACGTGTACCTTTTTTTTTTAGTTATTTCTGAATCGATTCTCATTAATAATAAAAAAAAAATAAACCTATAAATTAATTAATTAAATATTTATTAGCGCAAACACATGTTTACAGGATTTTAATTTAAATAAATACAGCAGTTACAGTACAGAGTATGTTCTAATAATACTGGTTATTACAAAACTGAAATCTTTTAAATATGTTTGTATATTTTTTATCAATTCAGCACTAACTGTTGAAAACATACAGAAATATTCTAGAAACGCGTTCCTGTGGGATATCCGTTCAACTTTAGTTCAAAGGTTTCTATTCAATAGCGAATCTATTTTTAAAACAGTGATAAACTTTCTAACAATTGCGCTGAGCTTTCATCGACTGATTTCATAACTTTTATTGCTCTATTATTTGGTTCTGTTTTTAAGTCATAACAGCGACTTTATATTTTTTTTTTTTTTTAATAAAGTCACTCTTTCTGTTTCTCCAATATCTTCTTCTATACCATCCAAAGGATATTGTTACGGTTTTCACTAATGGTAAGAGTGATAAACGAGGAAGGTTTATTGTATTAATAATAATTTGCTGAAAAATTGTCACGCGAAGATGGGGACTATCGCTAGTACAATATAATTAATATCTTAATCAAATTTTATAACTTTTTTTGACTTTTTTTTTTCGCGGCTAATCTCCCTGATGTTATGAGTTTAAAAAATGCAGTGAAGCGGGTTCAGTTATTAAGTTATTGAATGAAGTGAAACGATAACTTAACACGATTACCTTAATCAGTGGATTGTGTATATTAATTAAGGATTTTCTTACGTAATTCACTTAAGCTAAATGTTCACATGAAGACAAAGGATTTTGACGCTTAACAGCGAAAGAACAAGGTTCAATCAGCACTATAAATTATACAAACATATACGTATATGTTATTTTCACAGCCGCGTAAGGGTCTCCCTTCATCGGCTCAACTCAAATCCCTTGAAGGGATTTTCAGCAACGTTTCATAGGGTTCAAACCTACTTTATTTGTTGCCAAAGTTTACTCGGCACTACGGGAGTTAGTTTAGCTTTAAGTCGTTGGCCTTTTTTTTTTGTTTGTGTTATGCCTCACTTGATACGTTTTTTTTTTATGTAAAAGTTAACACGACTTGGAAGACAAGGCGTCGCTTGTCTACTGTGCTGAAAGTGCATTAGGTAGGATAAAATATAATTGATTATACAACGATAAGGAAAGCCCTGGCATCCTCTAGCTCACTAAATCACTAAAACATCAGACATGTTGTTATTTCATGGTGGTCTTCTGTTATTGATTGGTTACTGCATCCAGGCGTTTTGCCTAATTTATGACGGCGAAAAGCAGTGTGAAATGCAACTTCTTAAAATTAAAAGCTAACCACTTATGTTCCACGAAACACCTCATTTCTTTAATCCTTATCTTTAATGTCAATATTATTTATTTATTTATTTATTTATTTATTTATTTATTTATTTATTTATTTATTTATTTATTTATTTATTTATTTATTTATTTATTTATTTATTTATTTATTTATTTATTTATTTATTTATTTATTTATTTATTTATTTATTTATTTATTTATTTATTTATTTATTTATTTATCTAAAAAATCCACATCTCTCAACATAAAAATTTACAGACAAAAACATAAACATAACCAACAGCCAATTACGGATTTTACATTTATACAATGGGAATATTACAATAACCGAAGTCACATATTACATAATACATATTATACATAGATACACATTATACATAGATACATATTATACATAGTTTTTTTTTAAACAATAACTTAAAGATTACTCAATAATCACGAAGACAAGAGGAATTTAGTTCAGACGTCAGTCTAGTCCAGACTTGCTGTCTGAAAATCTATTATCTAATAAATACCTCATTTGATATATTCGCATGTTACACAAATGTATCATTGTTTAAAATTAATATCAAAATAATATTACTATTATTTTAATATATTTTAAAATTAATATCAATTAATTCATAACAGCAAAGGAAAATAACATACGATAAATAATTATGTACGTTAGAAATTCAAAACAGGGAACTACAATTTTTTTTTTAAAGTAATAATTCAAAAACACATATTTCTATCGAAAGTGAGAAATAATTATAACGATATATTTTCACATCAACATGAACTTCAATGGATTTAACATTTTAACATTTCATTTAGTAAACACAGACACTTATAAAGTTTAACAAGGAACACATATATTATTGATCAAATAATATTATTAACAAACAAAGTTTAGCTTGTGAGAAACGCTTTGTGAATATATGAATAATTCATGTACATAATATATAACTAAGATTTTTTTTTGCTGGAATCGCAATAGAAATCCTTCGGTAATTTTATCGCTACAATAAAGGGAATCTGAATCATTTAGTTTATCTGCACATAAATGTGAATACTCGGTCGAACGAAGGACGCCGTGAACTAGGGATGTTTGTTCGCATACATATATAAATATTTAGGTACATGTATGTACTCTTATATGTTCTAAACATATATATATATATATATATATATGTTTAGAACATATAGAACATATATTCCCTGGGGAACTATTGTGTCTTTTTAATATTATTTTATTTATATTAGGGAAACATATATACAATATCTCGTTACACATTATACATATATACATAAATCAGTAAAGTTTACACTAAATTACTAAAACATATTATAAATTACATATTAGAAATATTTTTGCCATACAAAAAGGTTACAAAAAGGTAAGAATCACACATCACAAACAAATAAATGAATAAGTTAACAAGTAACATATATAACATACAAAATAAACAAATAAACTGGCCGTAACAAAAAGAAAAAGATTACACAATTATAGGTTTAAGGCTTAGTTAATAGGCTCTATATTTTATAATGGACTCTATATTTTATAAATCGAATTCGGGCAAAACTAACAGAGAGTGCACATATTGAATCTAGAAAAGCTTGAAACCTAGAAAACCGTATAATCTCCAAATGCGGACTAAGATAGACTATTGTGTTGCCATATTTTTATTACGGATTTACAGAGAGAAGTTCGAGAAAATATTACTTAATATTATTACACTAGACTTGTTCTTCGCTAGGGAATTTTGCTTTGTAACTTTTAAAAGTTACAAAGGAGAGAGAAAAATTAATACAATAAAAAGTTCTTCAGCGAAGATGCTCTGATGCTCTCAAAATTTCGCATTACTCTTCTACTTTTGAGAACTAAAATCACTTTAAAAACTTTCAACAACAGTAATTCGCGAGATTGAACTATTTAACTCCCAAAAAATTTAAACTTTCTCGTAAATTACAAAAATAAATAAAATGTTTATACATAAAATTAGATTACAGTCTTAAGATACTCTAGTTATATGTACATATAAATAATATTTTTTTTTATATAGAACTAGCTGAACCCGGCCAGTGCTCGCTTTCACACAAAAACCGGATTTAGTATATTTATGAATTATACACGTTAACTATCCTCGGGAATTCCTCTTTTCATCGATATAATTAGAAACAAAATCCGTTCAGAACTTTCTGAGATTAACGCATACATACTGACAGACAGCTATATATAATATAATATAATGTACTGCTATATGATATCTTACATTTTACTAATATTGTGAACGTATATTCAGGATGTGAATATATAACTGCAGTCCATTAACTGTACTCCAAGCGTGACTAACGTTAAAGTCTTGCAATTGATTGGCCAAAAACGCAACCTCATGCTAGCGATGAAAAGGCATAAAGTTTCTGATCTAAGTTTCTAAGTAAATCAAGACAAAAAGCTCTAAAGATAATTCTGCTCTAGTAGTAAAGTGTAGTATAGACGCCAATGAGATAAACATCACATTAAGTTCAATGGCGGATGTTAAATTAAATGTGTCACAGGCACGAAGTTGTAAACATTTTTCAAACAGTAACAAAACAAGCTTTTATTCTTATTGGCCGTAAGAGTGATGGCATCAGCCATTGTTACAAATGGCCCGTCTGCGGCCAACACTTCGGGTATCGGAAACTTTCCTGTTTACAACTTTCGCCTTTACGACGCTGCATTTGTTTCGAGGAGCTTCCGTTTGTTGGATATTCAACATATTATTTAATCTAAATAATTTAGAAATACAATCCAAAGATTTGGACCGCTGTCAAAACAGTCAAAAATTACTCTTATCACTGGCTATAGACGAGGAAAGATTAAGAGTTTAACTTGGCAGTCAACAGTGGAGAGAAATATGTTAAGAGCTGACTGTACTGGCAGATGAGCACAAATTTACTGTTTCATATAATTTATTAAATTAATTACATTAATGGATACATTATATACAATTTACATTATGTATATAATTGGCAGCGAAAAAATGAGACACAAATTATAATATTACTAGCTGGTGCCCGCGACTTCGTCCGCGTTGAACGATGAAAGGTACCCTATGTCCTTTCTGGTGTTCCAGACAACGTGTGTGCAAAATTTCATGGTGATCGGTTCAGTAGTTTTTGCGTGAAAGAGTTTCAAACATCCAAACATACTTTCGCATTTATAATATTAGTACGGATTATTGTAATAATTATTAACTATCTGGTGCACGCGAGTTCGTCCACGTTTAATAAAATAAAAGATATTTAACGCCTGACAAAATAATGTAAAGAAATATAACGCCTTACATACATCGATGACTACATCACACGGTCACCCATCCAAGTACTGACCGCGCCTGACGTTGCTTAACTTCGGTGATCGGACGAGAACCGGTGTATTCAACGTAGTATGGACATACTCACACATCGATGCCTGACTATACTTTTGCCAAGCGTTGGATCATTGTATTTAGCATCGAAATAATATATCTGGTGTTTAGATAGCTGGTTATGGTTATTGGAATATTTAGTCTATGTTCATACTGAAATATTTCTATTATGAACTATTGCTGAAAGAATTTTCTAAATTGGATTTCTAATTAGTTTCGATGATTTCGTCTTACACATATAAATCTTTTTTTATAAAAATGTTAAGTTGGTTTGTGTGCGCTTAAATAACTCGAGAATGGGTAGACCGATTTTAATTCGGTTTTCACATATGTAAAGAGGGATAAGAGGGGAAGATTTTTATATAAAAAAAATTTGAACCCCGGGCCCGGCCGGGAATGAGTCGCTAGTTATATAATATATTAATAGTTTATTTATATTCTCATATACTTAGTATTTATGAAATTTTAAAAAATTATAATTTATTATTATTATTATTTAATATGGTAAACGAAACGTCATCATCTGTTATAAATTTTTAGTTATTTTGTCAAATCCACATACAATTTCAAATAATCGCGCTCAAACAATAGTTGCATAAAAGGTATTCACACGAAATGGTTGCTATTTACTAGTCAAAGGCATGTCGAATTAATGTTGAATTCAGTTTAAATTCCACATAATATTTCATTCAATTGCACTTTTATTGTTGAGCAAGTAATTGGAAGTAATCGACCATATACCACACAATAATTACACAGTTTGCAAATTCGCAGCGGGATACAGGAAATACAACCATATTTAATAATATTAAAATCATATTAATATTATTAAAATTTTAAGAAAATACTTAGGCTCGAGTTCACCAACAGACGGTTAGTTTTTAAACAGCTGTTTAAAATTTAAACAGCCGTTTAATAATATTTTGTTGATAACCATCGCTAAACTGCGGGTTAAACGCCCTAAACATCAGATTAATCATTAAGTTAACGTCTGTTGGTGAACTCGAGCGTTAGTTATCATGCCCACCATAAGATTTTTGAGCCATAGGTGATCCATAGGTATATTATTTATTGCGGTGCCTATAGAGTACCTACTTTAGACACCGCAATAATATCTCGGTCTAAGATCAGAAGAGAGTTGGTTTAACACATGAAAAGTATATTATATCAATTGTTATCTATGAGAAAATAAATCGCGATTTGCTTATTAAAATGTGCTCATGGATATTATTAATTAAAAAAAAAATACAAACTGTCTATGCTGCGTCCTTCTTTATTACACTGCACAGTTATTTTTTTAAAAAAGAAAATATTATTATATAGACACGGCTCGTTTACCATTTAATTATATGTACAGATAACGTTACACAATTTAGTAGTATATAATTATATAACTGCGTATATTATACTGGTTATACACACATTCAGTTGTACATTGGCCAAGTATTAACTAGTATTACACTTGTTTTGATATACTACTTATAATAATATGTTATATAATATATTAATTAAAAAAAAAAATTGCAAATATTATTAAATGTGTAAGAATTGGTAAAATGTAGAGAGCTTTTATAACGAAATTACTCACAAAAGTCTTAACTAATTTCTACGGATGTTAAAAAAGGAAAAACTAATTAGATCAATCTTCTCAAGGACATGCCTCACTGTCAAGACCATCCTCGGGACTTCAAGTTAATTATCTTTGCACCTCTCCAGCAAGAAAAGCCTAAAAACTCACAGAAAAATCGATTTTTGATGCGAGCGTGATTCGAAATTCGAACACGCGATTTAACTCGCAGGAATAAAATTTTGATTTGATTACTAGAGTTGGCCCACCTGTGAAGATAGTTTCACAGCCGTTCAGAAACAGGTTCAGCATTAGGTCTTGGTGTTTTTGTATATACTGTTTTGGTAAATATTAAAAAAAAAAAATGAGTATGTGCGTGGTGATGGTTTAACTCCAGAAGAATTAAGAGGACAAGTTTCAAATGCCGAACTTAGCCTTCTTCCGGAAAAGTCCTGTGAAAAATATCTTCATTAGTACAAACATAGAGACATAGAGACATAATACGAATATCACAGTTCCGAACAAAACTGTTACTTTTAATTTTACAATTTTTGTTAATTTAGTTATAATTTATGTGACTTTAGCTATGTGAATGTTAGCTATAATAAACGTAATATTTAAAATTGTCTTTAATTGATTTTCTTATCTAAAGATGACCTAGTAACGCTTTTCTCGCTGTTGAGGTGAAAAGTTGTATGTTTAACACGAGAGCAAATTTTTTTATGTCTCGTGCCTTTAAATCACTCACTTCGCTCAGTAGTCTATATTAGAATCACTCGCTGCGCTCGTGATTCAATTCTAGACTACTTCGTTAGTTCGTGATTTAAAGTCGGCACTCGCAGCAAAAAACGATTTTGCTCTCTAGTTGAACAAATAACTATTGTTACATTTTGTTTAGGTATCATGTAATATTTAGGCTATGGTCATTATTATGATTTGAAATGTGAACAACATAGTATGGATCGATGGTATCACATTCGAGTTTAAGTTACATACTGAGCTTGGTCAATAGAAAACTTACAAAAAAATAAAAACTATTTTTTCAACTAGTAGATACTTAACTTACAATATTAAGATTAGAAGTATGTAAGGTAGATTTTTTTTATGTTAAAATCGACAAACAGGCTCACGGTCCACTTGATGGTATGCACTGCAAGTGAACTGCCGACTGTAGGAGTATTGAGGATAAGGGAGTACTTACTCACCGAACCGAACACAAAATGGGTAGTTACTGTCGCCAGACGGGCGGCAGTAACCACCCCCTTGGCTACCTTAGTAGTATTAAGAATAAGGGATTAGGAAGGAATTAGGCAATGGCGGCTCTGGCATCCCTTTACTCGCGTTACTCGTCGAAACCAAACAGCACTCGTGCTGTTATTTCACAATGGTATTCTGTAAGATTTTGTAATGATGGCACAATTCATTTCCGTACATATTTTTAACCATTAGTAGTTATCCTCTCAACAACTTTTTAGTTTGCTCGACAATACTGTATACGACATCCTCTATAATGGACTGTCCGGTAATTTCAATTTAAAAAATAAACGAATTTCTAGCTCTATATTTGTTTTTCAGTTATTTGTTTCATTTCAGTGCGTCCCAGTTCCCGGTTTGGGATTCCGTCGTGGCTCCTACCGTTGCGTTTGCAGGCGAGGCTTCTATTTTCCCAATACAACAGCCGATAACAGATACTACAATGGCAGTGATATCGAAGAGGAATATGAAAAGCATTTGTCGGTGAGATAATTTTTAAATATAGCTAAATAATTTAATTTAAATTTAATTTAATTTAATTTAATTTAATTTAATTTAATTTAATTTAATTTAATTTAATTTAATTTAATTTAATTTAATTTAATTTAATTTAATTTAATTTAGTTTAGTTTAGTTTAGTGTAATTTAGTTTAATTTAGTTTAATTTAATTTAATTTAATTTAATTTAGTTTGATTTAGTTTAATTTAATTTAATTTAGTTTAATTTAGTTTAATTTAGTTTAGTTTAATTTAGTTTAATTTAAATTAATTTAATTATTTCTTTAATTTTACTTATAAATATAACTTCAATATCGTCATTAGCCATGTATTGAGAATGGAATTAATAGTCTTAGAGCTTTCTTTAGAGTTATTCCTGTCTTGATAGATGTTGCGTATGGCCAAGTCTATGAAGAGAAGTTTCCCAGTCCCACAGGACACAACTCAACATCCATGCTGAGATGTGGTTAAAATGATGTTGTTAACTTGTTAAGTTATAGTATATATTTATTTTATTATTAACGATAAAGTAAGTTTGTTTGTTTGTTACGTTTTCACGCCTTAACTACTTAGGCGATCACAATGAAATCTTTCAACTTATTGTCAAAGGAAGGGCATAGGATTTCATCCATAAAAAAAGTACTGTTCCCGAGGGATCATAAACATTGCGAAATTGGTGAAAATATAACCATTTTTTCAACATACTGTATATCAAAAACTGTGAACGTGCCAACTTTAGTTAACTCACCTATAGACAGGCTGACGGTCCACTTGATGGTAAGTGGTTACCTCGCTAAGGGCACAAGCTAAACTAAGGACACAGCTACGAGTATAAGTTATGCGCCACCTATTGACCCTGAAAAGTGTTTCGTTTGCAAAAGTTATTTTATGTATGAAAACCGAATTAAAATCGGTCCTTGTTATATTGCGAGACGCACGGCGTAAAAACATAAGTAAGTACATACTGGGAAGGAATATTTTCAGATATTTATTAAAATATTACTTTAATTTTAATTCTTAAATGAATAATAGTTCAATTTAAATTTTAAATTTTTAAACATTTGTTAGATTCCTTGTATAAAGTTTTCTAATTAGCCCGCTAGACCGACAATGGTGCTTAGTTCTGCAGAGTACATTTAGCTGGCTCAGCACTTTGCACAGCTTTCTATTCACGAGTGCATTTTCCATTTAATTCAGTTAACCAGTGTTTTATTCAACTTCATAATGAGTACTACTTGCCTTTGAAGGCATTTGACAATTTAATTAATTGAAAGTTTATAATTTATTTATAAAAGTTGCACTGTTTTTGAAAAAATATTACACAATTTAAAAGGTAAGTACTTCATTCCAGATGGACATAGGCTATCTGTTTTTTACTATTATTAGTACTTAAAATAATGTACTACATGTTTATAGTGCTTACTAAAAAAAAAGTAGTTTTAAAATCAAGATTGATTATATACATATGAATTATGTATAAAAATGCTATCAGTAAAAAAAATGCCTACGCTCAGCCTATTATTTAATAATTATATATTCAAATATTAAGATGAAATCCGTGGGCATCCATTAGTATTTTATATGTTGTCTTATTTATTAATTGAAGTGCCTCTTTCTGTTAAACTTTCCACTTACTGATACAAATGAAGGAAAACTTTGCTAACTTATGGGCAACGTTATTAGTTAACGCATCGATCAAAATGTCCAACTTATAATACTGCCCCCATTATGCGGGAGACCTAAATGCCTCAGCTTTAGATAGACGTCTGCCGAGTGATCTATTTGTTGGTCAAGTCTTAGCCACTGTTACAAGCAATTAGCGCACTTAAGAAATGAGATAATTTATAATATACCCATTTATCTAAGACTAGCTGGTGCCCGCGACTTCGTCCGTGTTGAACGATGAAAATTACCGTATGTCCTTTCTTGTGTCCCAGACAACGTGTATGCAAAATTTCATGACGATCGGTTCAGTAGTTTTTGCGTGAAAGAGTTACAAACATCCATACATCCAAACATACTTTCACATTTATAATATTATAATATAAATATAATATATTATTACGGATTCTCGTAGAATTCTTTAGCCAAGTATAAAGTTTAAATTTGCTCTAATTTAAACTTTATATGAAACAGAAATATCCTTGTAAAGTTGTGTGCGAAATTTCATAATGATCGTTTTAATAGTTAACGCCTGAAAGCTTAAAAACATACTCACTTTCGTTAACGTATAATATCTACACTAATGAAGACTAAATGGATTGTCTTTTTTAATAAAAAAAAATACTAAATTTAAAATAAACTAGTATAAACAAGACCAAATATATAGATCGCGCTGTATAAATTCGCTTCGGTGATATTGAACAATATTTGCCTAACCTAAACCCATAAAATAATCTATATTCTTAAAGCTCTCATAATCATCCCTTATAAAAAATATAATTTAAGTATATTTTCGATCTTGTAATTGATGTGTTGATGCTATTGTTTTTTTCTAACAGCAGCAACTCAGCCTGTATTCCAATGCTGACGCATTTGAGTGCTTGCCTTGCGCGGAGGGCTGTGAAGCTTGTTTGGACGGTTCTCCATGTGTGGCCGCCTTAAACTGGGTTGTGAGGACCACGATCTTTGCTTTGGCCTGCTTGGTTATAACCTGTCTGCCCTTCATAGTTTACTTTACCATCAAGTATGGCCACGTCAGGGTATGTATCATTCTTATTTTAACTTATAAATTCTACTTCAATTATGTATAATGTATACATAATGTGCAGATTAAAAAGTATATTTCTCGATAAACTTTAGTGTCGGAAAATGGTAATAATATATGTCAAAGTATGTGCATAAAGCCCGTCACAAAACGTAGCTATAATATATATTACGATATACATTTGTGACGTCATAGAAATATATATTATAGCTGCCTGTGTGGTCACTCCAATATTTGTATAGAAAACATATCGTAATGTGTCTTGCTATAATTTATATTAATATTTATATTGTAGATACGTGTGTGACGGGTTTAATTCTATTTTTTTATTTTATTTTTATGTCAAATTCGATAGACAGGCTGACGATCCAATTGATGATAGGGTATCATCAATTGGAATCCGTCGCCTATACACAATCAACATCACAGGATAGGGTGATAGGGTGTTAAAAAAGGGATGGGGTGATGAGCGTTGGCATCCCTTACTCAATCACCGAAACACAACAGCACATATGCTGTTATTTCATGGTGGTCTTCTGTAATGGGGTGGTTACTGCCACCCTAATTGCTGACTGCTCAAATGACTGCAAAAAAACGCAACTCATAAGAAATATTATTTTACTTTAATGAAATTTTCATTAAGTTTTATTAATAAAAATTTCAAATTATTTGTAAATGTTTAAATCCAAATTAAAAGCCTACATAATAAAACTAATAAGGTCCTCTAAATATGTTTCTGACAACCGGACGATCTATATTCGTATTACGAACCGATATAAAGTGTTCCTTTAGGTCAGGTCTTAGGCCAGCAGCAATTTGTTAAACAAATATATTTTTCCAGGTCGTTCGGGCAGCAAGTCCAGCTCTCCTTCGTGTAATAGTTCTTGGAGCTCTTTTGATTTATTGCACAACCCTCGTTATGTATGGAAAACCAACAGTGATTACATGCACAGCCAGGGTCTGGCTGCGAGAAGTCGGGTTCTGCCTCACGTATGGTGCTCTTATGTTGAAGACTTGGAGGTGAGTGAATGGAAAGAACTGCTCTTTACAAAAGCCTAAAAAAAAATTAAATTAATTGGAATTTAAAAAAAAAAACAGACCAAATATTATTATGATTATGATTTTTTTTTTTTTATTAATAATTATTATAATACCGTATTATATACAAGCTGAATATTTTTGACCGTTAATAATAATTGGATATAATATATCTAAACTATATATATCTATAATACAACTAAAACTGTACTAAACTAAAAATGAGATTATTTAAAATAAAATCTAATCCTAAATTATATATATTTACACATTATATATTATAAAGCTTCGGTCCCTTTGGCAGGGTTACTGCCAATTTTACCATTAATATTGGAAAGAAAATATTCTAAATATTTTAGATAGAAAATTTTACTCAAAGGTGACATTCTTCATTTTTTTTTAGCGAAGC
Organism: Synanthedon myopaeformis; assembly: GCA_944738685.1. Lineage (NCBI taxonomy): Eukaryota > Metazoa > Arthropoda > Insecta > Lepidoptera > Sesiidae > Synanthedon > Synanthedon myopaeformis. The sequence goes on from OX122914.1 coordinate 875,983, forward strand.
AAAACTGCATATATATTTATTTAAAAATTCACTTGCCACACCTGGAAATCGAACCTGCTAAAATCCGAAAAAAAGTAGTTTTTTGACATCAAAAAGACTAAATCTTTCCAACAAACCATACCTAATAACAATAAGGGATCACCATAAACGATTTTTATTCAAATTAATCAATCAAAACCTTATCCAATCCTTATTCAACTAAATAGTTTCATAATTAAGGTATAGCAAATAATTTTAAAAGGGATAGTACTTACTCCTAAACCCTTAATAAATCTTAAACTCATCTATCCTTCCATGAGCACCTTTTAGTCGGTAATTAAGTATATAACACGGTTCACTGAATTGTGTACAATTTACTGCCACATAATTAACTTTACGCATAAAAAGGTATAATAAAAGAGCTTGGTGAATCGCAAAGCAAACTTTACCCTGTAGTTTGTTAAAGGGTTTTGTAATACTTAGAAAAGTTGGGTTAGAACCTACCCTGAATACTAATTTTTGTATTTCTATACCTCAATAAAGACTGAGGAGTTGTGTTTCTTTTCAAGTGGGGTCAAGGTTTTATTTATGGAAGAGGAAATAATAAAAAAATAGTTATTATTGTCATCTTTCGTTGATTCAATTAAACAAAATATACATTTGACGAGCCCCTTTGTCGAGTGGTTCAGAGGTCTGTCACAGAGGTTCGCCAGTTCGGTTATAGGCAGAGCCAAATTTGGAATGAAGCTTTTAAATGTTGGCTCTAAGTATAAAAAAATATAATTATGCATTGCGAAAATTAAAAATACAGTCTTTTATACAGTAAAAAATAAGATTTTGTAAGTATTAAGGTCAAAAAATAGGCAAAAACATGTAGCCGAGACCAAAGCCGAGACGCTTTCCAATTAGCACTAGCGAGAAATTTACATGGAGAGGCTCATGTGGTAAGTGAAAAGCTTGGAGTTGCATTTCGCATAAGTATTAAGTAAAAATAACTACCATCGCAAGTAGGGATAGAGAATTGTATGTTCCGGACAAAAAAAAAACATATAAATTATAATTTTCATAAGTTATATAGTTATGTAGATGATCTATCTAGATGACCTTTAGCTGGGAGTAGAATTTAAAAGAATATTTTTTTCAATTTTTTCCAGCCAATGTATTAAGGATCATAAATATCCTTAATATATCCCTCTTTCACCATATCTGAGTAAAGTGTCAAGTAGGCTAACCGCCATTTAAAGTCACCGGTAACCGGGAATGAAGGAGATTATATACCTTTGTTTGTACGGTAAAAGTCTCACAAACATTAAAAAGAAAATAATTAAAAAAAAAATCGCCTATCGACAAATGCAGTAAACTGAGTGCATAATTTAATAATACATAAAATTATTTCTAAAAGTAACTAATCAACACTTAACTTGTAGTTGGTGAAAGAGGCTAAGTATTTGACGATTCGTTCTTTGGTCATTCAATAAAAAATGAACTTTTACTTCGATACGTTTCGAGTTGTATCATAAAATATTCCCTCTCTTTATGCTCTAGTATCTCTAGGGAATAAATAGGATGACATAAAAGTTCAAACTGATAATATTAATTTTTCCATTAACCGATACCTCATGTATAAGAAAGAGGTAGGTTAGATTCCTGAGGGATCTCCCATGAGGAAAGGGTTTGAGTTTTCGACGATGACTTCTTTTGATGTTTTCCGATTCGTGAATGACATTATGAACATCTCATTTCGGTAATGTGAGTAGGTAAAGAAATAGAATTTCTTAAAATGTTCAATACATATTTTACGTGATACATTTTATTGAAAAGTCTAAGGGCCTACACTGGCCTACAGCAACTACAAGTAAAGTGTTGATTAGTAACTCTTTCACGCAAAAACTACTTAACCGATCACTATGAAATTTTGCATACACGTTGTCTGGGACACCAGACAGGACATAGGATACCATTAATCGTTCAACGCGGACGAAGTCGCGGGCACTAGCTAGTATAACTATAAATAGAAAGAGAGCAAATTACGTCTCGACATTTCGTGGAAGACGATTATCGTCTATAAGCTTTCAACTTTGAATGGTATTTCAATCCCACTCATGAGCCCCCTGGTGTAGGCCCTTAGACTTTTCAATAAACATTTTATTGAAAAGTCTAAAGGCCTACACCAACTATAATTAAAGTGTTGATTGGTTACTTTTAAAAATAATTTTATGTTTTATTAAATTATGCACTTGGTTTACTGCATCCTTTGCTGTTGTACGCGACTTCGTCTGCATAACTTTATATAAAATACAGCCTATTACTCGCTGATAATATAGCTCTTTCTATAACTGAAAGAATTTTTAAAATCGGCCCAGTAGTTTTTGAGTTTATTCATTACAAACATACAAAAATATAAATCTACTCTCTTTATAATATTACTAGGTGGTGCCCGCGACTTCGTCCGCGTTGAACGATTAAAAGTACCTTAACTTTATTCGTTATTACATTAAATTAATTGAACGCGCATTTATTTTAAAGCAATGTTTGCGTTTCAATTTGTCATTAAAATAAAATATAATAAATCGACAAACAAAGCAATATACACTCACTGGTTGGTACCTGCGACTTCGTCCGCGCTGAAGCAGAAAATATATGAACAATACTAGCTGGTGCCCGCGACTTCGTCCGCGTTGAACGATTAAAGGTACCCTATGTCCTTTCTGGTGTCCCAGACAACGTGTATGCAAAATTTCATGGTGATCGGTTCAATAGTTTTTGTGTGAAAGAGTTGCAAACATCCATACATCCAAACATACTTTCGCATTTATAATACTAGCTGGTGCCCGCGACTTCGTCCGCGTTGAACGATAAAAGGTACCCTATGTCCTTTCTGGTATCCCAGACAATGTGTATGCAAAATTTCATGGTGATCGGTTCAGTAGTTTTTGCATGAAATAGTCACAAACATCCATACATCCAAACATACTTTGATAATATTCGCTATAAATTCAATTTTTAAAATTAATGCTGTAATTCATTTAGCTCGTGCTATTCGTCAGCGTAACAGCCTCTGCCTGCCAGGCTGTGTTTTAAAGAACAGCTATTTGGGAGATTGAAAAATCAATGCGCATGTGATTAAACGTAGCGTATCGTCCCGTACGTATGTTCGTATATCATTTGGACAAATGTTTTTTGTAACGTGAATTTGTGGGTTTACAAATTGAAATACCGTAAGTAATTGGATTCTCCCCTGAACCAAAAAAAAAACCGAGCGAAATCCAATCATTAATTTTCAAATGTATTTTTAGAATCCTTTTATAGATTTGAATCTTTGTTTGATTTCAATTCGATAGAATTGACTTAATTTTGTAAGATGAATGGGCTCATGAGTGTAATTGAAATACCATTCAAAGTTGAAAGGTTATAGACGATAATCGTTTTCCACGAAATGTCGAGACGTAATTTGCTCTCTTTCTATTTATAGTTATACTAGCTAGTGCCCGCGACTTCGTCAGCGTTGAACGATTAAAGGTACCTTATGTCCTTTCTGGTGTACCAGACAACGTGTATGCAAAATTTCATAGTGATCGGTTCAGTAGTTTTTGCGTGAAAGAGTTACAAACATCCATACATCCAAACATACTTTCGCATTTATAATATTAGTATGGATTTTTTTAATGTAGGTATTGAATGTGATTTATAAGTAAATAAATTTTATATTAATCTATTTATTTATATAAAAAGATTGCCAACTAAAAAAATACTTAATCACAATATACAATCCTCACAGAAAGGAACATTACAAGTATGTGTGAATGTGAATTATAGAAAAGCACAGCATTATTAGAAATTAGTCAAATTAGTCATATAAATGAATCAAATCAAAATGTCAATGAGATCAAAAACCATTTCCATATAAATCAATAAAAAAGAGAGAAATCACTGATCTCCAAAACACAAGCAATCCTAGCTTGGAGGTTTGGGGACAATATATGTATATGTATTTTAAAGCCTATGTTACTGCCTAGCCATGTTCCTGTTAAAATGTAAATATATGTATACAATACTTTAAAAAAAAATGACAAATAAGAAAAATATATAACCCTTTTAAATGGTCCAATTCTATCAGAAAAATGTCAATGTCACATTATTATTAGCCATGTTTATTATTACATAAACATTTACTATTGTTTCTAGAATAAATTGAAAAGGTTAAATTAAGTTAACTGTAAAGTCAAAAGTTGGCACTGTTTCCTCCCAGCAAACTAAAGTACGTTTTAATAACACGTCCGCAATATTTAACTCATCTCTTCACTTAGTTTAATGCTTCGACGATTCTATTATTTTATCATCGTACTAAAAGGCCCAGTAGTCCGATGCTCTAAATCATCGGACTACGCACACACGAACACGCACGCACGCACACACACGCACGCACATGCACGCACGAATACGCACGCACGCACACGCACGCACGAACACGCACGCACGCACACACACGCACGCACATGCACGCACGAATATGCACGCACGCACACGCACGCACGAACACGCACGCACGCACACGCACGCAGGCACTCGCACGCACGCACGCACTCGCACGCACGCACGCACGCACTCGCACGCACGCACGCACGCATTCGCACGCACGCACGCATTCTATTACGCATATGTGATTATCAGTATGTATTTGCATATAACGTGCATATATATGTTTATATAATTATAGATTATATCATTTTTTTTTTTAATTACTCGTATTTTCTTTTTTTTTTGTACATATAAATTTTAATATATTGAACCTTGTATGTAATAGGCTATATAAAAAATTTAATTCTTTTTATGTAATTTTAAAATGTTAAATTTATATTGTAATAAATTATAATAATAATTTTTTTTTTAATAATAATAATAATAAATTTAAAAAAAAAATTCTTGTTCGCAGGATATCGGTAATCTTCCAAGTTCGCTCTGCCAAAGCGGTGAAGATATCAGACATGTACCTGTTAAGGAGAATAGGAATCATCGTGGGCGTGGCTTGTGTTCTACTTGCTATTAGGACCCTGGTGGCTCCCCCTGCAGTAATAGTTGGTCGTACCAAAGACGATTTGAAGGCTTATTTATGCAACACCGATTGGTGGGATCATTCTTTCACTACCTGTGAGTATACCATAAATTATACAATACTTGCTGGTGCCCGCGACTTCGTCCGCGTTGAACGTTGAAATGTCCTTTCTGGTGTCTCGGACAACGTGTATGCAAAATTTCATGATAATCGGTTCAGTAGTTTTTACGTGAAAGAGTCACAAACATCCATAAATCCATACTAACTTTCGCATTTACAATATTAATAATATATAAGTACGGATTCTGAGTCATCCTACTAAAATTGCTGAACGGATTTCGATGAAATTTCACGCAGAGATAGTATATTATCTGAATAAACATACCTATGATAATTTTTGCTATAGACATTTTTATAGGGTTAAATATGTCTTCATTTCTTAACGTCGACGCCATTTATTATTTTATACAACTGTAAATTCTAGCGTTTATTATTAAAATAATTTAGTTAATTATAACGGACACATATTGGAAACACTCTTACGATAATAATATAATAAATCTGAAGAGTATGTGTTTGTTTGGTTGAACGCTTTGTTGTTGGATTTTAAAAATTATTTTCTCATTCGATAATCTAATTCTCGAAGAGTTTACCGAGAATTATCCATTGATAAAGCATTCAAGCCATTGATCGAAGGCCTATCACGGCTTCCATACTGTATCTCTTTGTTTTATGTACTACCTGATAAACGACTTGAGTAACATGAGCGAGTAAAGCCCTAACAGAATTAATCTGCTCGAATGTCGTCGAAGTCTATCGAGCATTCGATACCGGAAACGTTTAATGAATCCGGCTTTCGAATAAATTGCCGGCGTTTTACGAGTGAACCTTTCCAAATCAATTACACTAATTCGAAGCGATATTGTTAAATTGTCGTCTCAAATCACACTCGGCATAATATTGCTGGGACTAAAAATTAATTAACATAAATTAAGCGGGCATTATGCCGACTGAGGCTCGAGTTCACCAACAGAAGGTTATTTTTAAACAGCTGTTTAAAATTTAAACAGCCGTTTAATAATATTTTGTTGATTACCATCGCTAAAGTGCGGGTTAAACGCCCTAAACATCTGATTAACTTAATAATTAATCTGATGTTTAGGGCGTTTAACCCGCAGTTTAGCGATGGTGATCAACAAAATATTATTAACTTAGGCTCGAGTTCACCAACAGACAGTTATTTTTAAACAGCTGTTTAAAATTTAAACAGCCTTTTAATATTAATTTTGTTGATCACCATCGCCAAAATGCGGCTTAAACGCCCTAAACATCAGATTATTCATTAAGTTAATCAGATGTTTAGGGCGTGTAACCCGCATTTTAGCGATTGTGAACAACAAAATATTATTAAACAGCTGTTTAAATTTTAAACAGCTGTTTAAAAATAACCGTCTGTTGGTGAACTCGAGCCTGATTGTCTGAAGCATTTGTAGCTCGTTGGGTACATCGATTGTCTTAACTAAGTTGTTACTAATGGGACACTGGAATATAATAATTATATAAGGAATATAATCATGACTTTGACGTTGACTTGACATTTGACGACACGTTTGGTCTAGTGGCTAGTAACCCTAGCTGTTAACCAAACGGTCGCGGGTTCGAATCCCGCTAGGGGCAAATGTTTATGTGTTATAACATTTTACTTTTGTACCTGAGTCATAGATATAATATGTATTGTATATGTAACATATTTATAATATGTATTGTATTTAAAAGTAATCTATATATTATATCAACAGTCTGGTATCAATATTACAAGCATTAGTTGCTTAGTATGGAACTAGATGGCGCTGTGTAGAATGTGTGAAGATATTTATTTATTATTTATACAACATACCATTGCATACTAATTTATTTATATAGCTTCAACACATACTTACATGTAATATGTTGATACAGAAAGATAATTATACAGAAGACCGTCATTATAATACGACGGTCATTGTATATGGAAATTAATTCTGATCGTTATAACGAGGCTGCCAACGAAAATATGGGAGTCCGTTTAAGATCTGATTAAATGTATATTTTGATTTTGATTTCAAACATACAAACTCGATCATGTAATGGTTGAGTGAATTTCAGCCCTAGATAAACGGTATAATTAAATTATTTTACATATATTAAATTTAATAATAGGTACATAATTCACAGACGAATTAATATTTGTTCAGTGCGACTCCATTTCTTCGTAATACATCAAAATAGGTCTCATGATTTAGGAAGCGCTGCTGCTTGATTAATGTAACACTAGCTTTTACTTGCGTATTCGTCCCCGTATTGCTCATATATTTTTGTCAGGCGTTGAATTTTTATTATTATATTAAGATGATCCATTGGGTACAGTACTTTTTTTTGGATGAAAGGTACCCTATGTCCTTTTCCTGTATCACTGACAACGTGTATGCAAAAATTTCATGATGTTAACCCGTCTTAAAGCATACCGAAAACTATACACTAATTTATTTAGTTAAGCTTAGCTGAAGCAATTTTTTATACTTGAGTGCAGACCGCAAACTATCGTCACCTACGCGAACTAAGCTAAACTAAGTTAGCTTTGCTTTCGGTCTTCTACTCGCTTAAAACTTAGAGCAATACCTATGATTACATCGCGGAGATAAGAAATATTTTTATTCCTATATCACATTTTCAATAACTCTTATGTTTTATAATATAAAAGATTATAATATAAAAGATATAATATAAAAGATAAAAGATTGTTATTATAATATAAAATATTAAATGTCTGATAGTTCGTTGTAATAATTAGTAATATTAATTAGCTTTATTGTTTTATTTAGTGTACTAACTTAAAATATTTGCACACCCTCAAAGGGTAGAATGTAGCGAGATTTATTATCTATTATAAAACCATTTTAACCTATATTCAGCAAATAAACTATTATAATAATAATAATAAAAATAATAATAATAATAATATTATATTAATATTATATTATATTTATATTATATTATATTATAATTATTATTGTTATTGTTGTTGTTGTTGTTGTTAATGTTGTTGTTGTTGTTGTTGTTGTTGATGTTGTTGTTGTTGTTGTTGTTGTTGTATATATTCTATAGATATAGTAAATTGTATTCTCTCTGTTTAACAGTGGAAGTGATATTCCTCGTGTGGGGCATTCGCCTTTGTATTATGGTGCGGAAGGCGCCTTCGGAATTTAACGAGAGTCGCTTCATCTCTATGGCCATCTACAACGAATTTCTTCTCTCAGTCTTCCTTAACATATCTATGTAAGTGTTTTGGATATATTTATTCGATTTATTATAGCAAGAGATTACTGAAAGGATACTTAGTATATTACGGAAATCACAACTAAACAAATCACAACTAAACAAACCACATTGAAATAATGTTAAATATATCAACGATGTCAAACGAATTATCATATAACTAAAACAGAATAAAATATAAAACGATATTGTTTCGTTCACTGCACCCGGTTTGATGTATTTATCTCATACACATAGCATTAAAAAAAAAATAGAATAAAAAATAAACAAAATATGAACTTGGTCAATATCGAACAGTTCGGGAGAGTAACTACTGTGTGAGCGTTGAGCGCTGAAACTGAAGCTTTTTTTTTATTTATTTTTTTCATAACATCACAATATTTTTGCACTACTTTCAAACAAAAATTTCTATTTTACTGGCTCTAGTTAGTAGGTATCATTATAAGAAAATATACAATTTAAAACAAGTCATTTCGACCCCTCAGGGTTACAACGACAACTTTCGAAAGTGACAATTTCCGAAAATGACAACATACTAATGGGGTATGTCAATTTCGACCCTCAATTGTGAAATGTCAAAAATATCAAAGTAAAAAAATCACGACATATAAAATCGTAGACTAATAATATCGGCACAAAATATAGTTTTGTCAAATTAGATGAATATGTATAAAAATGACTAGTTAATGTAAAGGGCCGGGGAATTAATTTAAGAATTTGTCGATTTAAAAAGTTGTCCTTTTAGGACGTTGACATGCTAAAAACTTGTCGTTTTAGGACGTTGACCTTTTAAAAAGTTGTCGTTTTAGGACGTTGACATTCTAAAAAGTTGTCGTTTTAGGACGTTGACATTCTAAAAAGTTGTCGTTTTAGGGCGTTGACATTCTAAAAAGTTGTCGTTTTAGGACGTTGACATTCTAAAAATTTGTCGTTGTCACTCTGAGGGATTCCGGCTCTTTATTTATTTGTATAGAATAAAAGATCGTAATTCATCTAAAGGATCTTAATTTATATACAGAAATTAAAGTATGTCCTACCCAGAAAATAAAATTTGTTATATATATATAATTATTTTACATATTAAATTAATGATATTTATTGCAATGTTAACCTACGCCACAATAACTATAATAATATATTTTTTTGTCATCTATACTAATATTATAAAGAGAAAAGATTTGTATTTTTGTTACAAATCGTTACAAACGATTTTTCAAAATTTCAACTACGGTCGCTATGCGAGATCATTTATCACCATCAAACTTTACTGTTATGTAGTTTCATGGGACTATGTTACATTTAAAATTTTTATACCTTATTTGATAAACAAATAAATAATAAGAAATTATACATTTGTATAAAAAAAAAATTACAAAATTTAAATAAAAAAATTTACAGTTAATTGATAAATAATTTATTTTCCAGTTGTTGTGTTGGTAAATATTTTTCCACCATTTAGTCGGACATACATTCGCATTTAAATTATTTCAGTAGCTTAATTTCCTCTGAATCTCATTTACATGCTGTTGACTTTTAATGGGATTCAAATTGATTCAAATGCAGCTCATTTGCACCATAATTAGGCTATTTGAATGTCGTTTAAAATACATACATATGTGCTCAATAATTAGTTTAACTATTGCGGTTTCAAGTGTGTTTAAATACATTTTACATTGGTCTTCTGTAAGGGTGTGGTTACTGCCGTCAGACAGACGGGCAGCATTGACTGTAATAATTCTAATACATTTTCTATCAGGCATACTTGGTTTTGAGTAAATTCAAGTATCAAAATATCCATAAGTCTATTTTATACGAATCTATTATCTATTTGAAATTATTCTTTACTAGCTGGTGCCCGCGACTTCGTCCGCGTTAAACGATGAAAGGTACCCTATGTCCTTTCTGGTATCACAGACAACGTGTATGCAAAATTTCATGGTGATCGGTTCATTAGTTTTTGCGTGAAATAGTTACAAACATCCATACATCCAAACATACTTTCGCATTTATAATATTAATATAGATTAGAGAATTTTAAGAGCCAGAAAGTAACATAATATTATAGGATAAAAAATACATTATATAAAAAAAAATTTGATCCTTTAGCCATCGAGTGGTGTAATTTAATTTTGTATGTAGATGACCTTCATGTCAGCTACAGCGTCAAACTTTATCCCCCGATTTTGTTATCATCACTTTCCTGATTGCTTCTCACTATCTAAGCAAATTTAAAGACGTATTCTAAATAGTCTAATTATCAGTTAATGATAGATAATCTATGTCTAACAATATTGGTTATGTGCAAACATTGAACTGACATTTTGTTCCAGGTTATTTCTACAATCACCGGCAAACCCGGACCTTTTGTATATAATATTCTTCTGCCACACGCAACTAACGGTCACGCTACTGCTCTGTTTCATATTCGGAAGTAAGGTAAGCGAATATGTAACATGATTCCTTAAGTTAATATGGTAAGTATTTGGAATGATTTAATAATTTCATTTAGCGTTCAAAGTCTCGGGAAAACTGATTATGCTAACGAATTTCAAACTCGACTACTTGAGGTTAGTGGTTATTTTAAACACAAAAACACTTATCAGCTTTAAACTTTAACACGTTAATTTTGTAAATCACAAATTAAAATAACTTTTGCGATATTAGAAGTTTTCAGAGGAAGTTAATCTCAAAGTCGCCAAGTCAAGCGACACCGAAAGCCTAGAATAACGCCAACTGAATAAGTAAACACTTGAAAAGTTCTACTAAGCAAGCATTAACTTTCATTTAAAATTCAAACTCGTTTCCTCAATTCATATTTTAAAGAACTATTATTTATTTTGATTTTACACTCCTGTCTGCTACAGGAAAGTTTTACTTGGTGTTATAATAACACCTTTCAAACTCACTCGCTGTGATTGCATTCTCACCTTCCTGGGATTATATTTGTGAAAATATTTCCAATTAAAATATTTAAATAAAGGTAACTTATTGTTTTCGAATAAAAGTTACCTTTTACCCTTTTCTATACCCCTAACAACGTGTATGGTTTCATGGTGATCGATAAAGTAGGTATTTTTTTAATATTACGGTTTTGCATATGTATATTAACAAGCATAATTATAGGCAATCCGTACTAATATTATAAATGCGAAAGTATGTATGGATGTATGGATGTTTGTGACTCTTTCACGCAAAAACTACTGAACCGATCACTATGAAATTTTGCATACACGTTGTCTGAGACACCAGAAAGGACATAGGGTACCTTTCATCGTTCAAAGCGGACGAAGTCGCGGGCACCAGCTAGTAATATCATATATAAGGTAAATTGGTCAGCACCTATTACTAATTGGCGGAACGTTTTTAGGTCGAGAACGTTTATCATTTGAAATGAAACGAATATTTAAGAGTATAATTGGAATATGGACGTGAATATAATTCTTATATAACACGTTATTATTTATTTAAAAAAAATTAGGTTAAAAATATAATTAATGTTATATTAAATAATAAATATCCTTTACAGTTAAAACCTGAACAAATAGCTCAAAAACCCGATAGCTCAACGAGATTTGTTTTACACTGTGCCTTGTAAAGCCGAAATAAAAGCTCAATAATTTATAATTCATCCGCTAGGCTCGGTTCAGTACAAATCCCTCTATTGAATCGGCTTAACTCGTAAATTTTTTCATTACTGCGATAAAATAAAATCTTTCAACACAGTATTAAGTCTATAAAAAAAATATCAAAGGTTTACGATCGTTCAATGTTCAGTTTCCTATAAGAATTGACTAGTTTATAAATTTTAAATTTGGTGCAATTTTTGTTAAGAATATTTGAATTTATAACTTTTAGCATTGTCTTAATTAACTTAATAGACAATTATTTATTAGATATGAAAACAAAATCCGTGAGAAACATATGGCCATTATATTGTGATACTAGCTGGCGCTCGCGACTTCGTCCGAGTTGAAAATTTAAAAAAAAAGCAATATAACACTTGACCTCGTGTTGCTATAACACTTTGGCCAGGCGTTAGTTTTTTAGTTTTTTATTGATCCCTCATCGTTAAGTCCTTTTTTTCTGGACGAAAGGTACCCTATGTCCTTTCTTGTGTCCCAGACAAAGTGTATGCAAAATTTCATTGTGATCGGTTCACTAGATTTTGCGTGAAAGAGTTTACAACATCCATACATCAAAACATACTTTCGCATTTATAATATTAGTACGGATAGGCGAGCTATGGAACGGGCTATGCTCGGAGTTTCTTTAGTGGATAAGATCAGATATTCTTAAATGGAAATGGACCGGTCAATTCTGTCGTAGAGTGGAAAACCGTTGACGTAGATGAGTTCTCGAATGGAGGCCATGAATTGGGAAAGGCAGCGTGGAACAACTCATACAACCTTAAAGTTGCATGAGAGGCGTTCAGTCGCTTGATGCGAAAGATCAGCTAGGCGAGCTTAAAAGTCGTCTCTTTTGTGAGTTCGAAGAAATTAACTTGGGAAAATTAAATTTTCAACAAAAAGTAACATTGAATTTATTGCAAACTAGTAACAAGATAAAGTTCCAACAATGCCGGATCGAAGTGCCGGATCGGACGTTCGCTTTAGCTATTTCTTTCAAAATTTATATGCTCATTGCTTTTCTCCGAATGAACTTTTTTAATGAAATTTCTCTCGTGAATTGTGTAAATTTATTGGACAAGGAACGATAATTTAAGAAGGTACATTTTAATTTAACAAACTTATATATCAACTTATCATAAAGCTTTTTGTACACTGGTAAAAAATATTGTCATAGTGGGATAAAAATGTTAGGTTTTAAACTAATAAATCATATAATTTCATTGACCTACTATCGCCCTTTGATGATTTTTCAATATTTCTATATAAATATTAGCACAGTAGCAAAATTTCGCAACCACCATACATTTAGATGGCACCATGCCAACTTTTTTATTTTTGTCACACATCAAAATTATTAAATATTTATTTAAATTAAAAAAATATATATATTTTTAGATTTCTCCAAGAAACTCTTATGAACGTCATTATAAATTTAAATTTACCAGGGTTTCGGAAAAAAAAGCCAAGATGACGATCCTGAGAAGAAACTACGAAAGAAACTCAGGATAACAACACAGTTTGCCAACTTTTTGAAAATTCGATTCAGACTACTAATTTAGTATAGTTACACTCAAATATTTTTATTATTTAACGACTAAGAAGCACTAAATATTATGGGTTATTCGAAATAGTTTGGAGATCTACAATTTAGAGAAGAAAATGAACCTTTTGGTACTGAAAGGACATTTGACCTTCTCATACTATCAAAATGATAAGATCTAATTGATCTAATAGCATCGTGTTCTATTGCCTAAATGACCTATTAACAAATTTCCCCCAAATTCTCCGGAAGAAAGTCCAATCCTTGGCTGTGCCCTTTATAAAAGAAGCTTTAAAGTGTTTGGTCCAAAAAAAGAATATTTCTATTTAAAAAAAATTCAATATTATGTCAAAGTCAGTATATTACATTAGCAATAAATTAACTACTTATTTCTAATTCACATATGAAACCCAAAACGAGTCAGAAGTGCAGGCCAAAGAGAAATTCGGATTTACATTGCCGTGTCGAGTGTTAGTTCCACAAATATAAATAGCTGTTATTTACTGAGCCACTGGACTACATGTGGCTCTGATTAAATTCATTTTATATTCACTTAACGTAATACACGTGGGTATACGTTATACAATACGTGTCTGCGGGTGTGTCGGCGATATTTATTTACAAAATGTTTACCTTACACGCCCCTATATTTGTAAAAGGTTGGTTTCTTTGAATACATTGTGCATTCAATTAAAATGCATTGTATATATTCTTCGAACTGTGAAATGAAATATCATTAAGAATTACCTTAAAATATATATTACCATATAAGAAAAAATAGCGTTGACGAAGTCGCGGGAAAAAGCTAGTATTTTTTATATTATAATGTGTGGCTGACAGGCTGACGGTTCACTTGATAGTAAGCCTTTGTTCAGACACGACAGGAACCATGCGGTTTAAGATTCGCGCGGGAACCGCGCGGTTCTTATTTATGTGGGTATTGTTAAATACGGCTGTTTAAATTTTAAACAGCTGTTTAAAATTTAAACAGCCGTTTAATAATATTTTGTTGATCACCATCGCTAAACTGCGGGTTAAACGCCCTAAACATCAGATTAATCATTAATTTAATCAAATGTTTAGGGCGTTTAACCCGCATTTTAGCGATTTTGAACAAAAAAATATTATTAAACGGCTGTTTAAATTTTAAACAGCTGTTTAAAAATAACCGTCTGTTGGTGAACTCGAGCCTTAGTAATAGTTCAGATAATTAATCGCGCGGTTAGTCAAACCACGCGGTTACCGCAATTCAACCGCTAGAAAATAGAATCGCGGCAGCGCCACACTATGAGTTCTTATTACTATGGCAACGCGCGATTAGAGCACGTCACAAAGTCCTTAATTTGAGATATAATGTTACTAATTTTCCATGTACGAATCGGTCAATCGGTATTGGATGCACCCAATACTGCCTTTTTCTTTTCTTTTATTTTTATGAGCAACCACAGTAAACACAACACCGGTGCACGGAAATCGCTTAATAATCGTCAGCGTCTGAACACAACACAATTTTTGCTTTTTCTAATCGCACGATTTGTAATCGCGCGTGTCCCGCGTGTCTGAACTAGCCCTAAGTGGTTATAGTAATATGTAATTTTGTAGATATATAATGAGGATAGGGTAAGCTTTGGCATCTCTGCCTACAAATTGACAGATTAACAACTTTAATGTTATAGAAAAGTTATGAAAGTACATACATCAATCACTAAAAGGAAACTACTAATAAAAACGACTCGACACTTATATATTTCCTCAAATATAATAGATAATATTTTCGTGTAACAAGTTTGCTTAGAGGTTTCCCCGTAATTCGTTTTCGTTTTGCTAAATAATTTTCACTGCGCATATTTTAATAATAATTACATTAAAATCATATTTTCATAATAATATATTAAGAATGTTTTGGTTAATATTTAATATCTTCATACAGTGTACATCGCAGTGATGATGATGATGATGGTGATGATGGTGGTGGTAATGATGATGATGATGATGATGATGATGATGATGATGATGATGATGATGATGATGATGATGATGATGATGATGATGATGATGATGATGATGCGTAACATTACCATCGTCAAACGTATCACCTGTAGCAAGTGTTGCAATTTATCAACAAGGATTCACTTATATGAGTCAGCACTTAGATGATTTGGATACGATAAAGTATACTTAACTATATTATTGTTATTTATTTATAATAAGTGCATATACTCGTATATACGAGTAGAATGTTACTCATATTTTATTGTACGCTTATTCTATTCAGTAATTCCCCATTTTGGGACTAGTTATAGTCCACACAGCAAACGGTTGATGGTTTAGAACAATTGGTGAACAAATGGTTCAGAACACAATAAGAGTAAGTTAGAAGAAAGTTAACCGCTAACTTTACACCAGATGAGTTCGTGCCCTTGAGTTGGGTCTCAATGTTAACCATATTGATTTGTTTTGTGTTTTTTCTTCTTAGGCATATATGGTGTATAAAGGTCACGGCAAAGACGAGCGAGAAAAGACAGGGAAATTCAGGTCGAGGCCAGCCGAGTCCACATACACCATGACTACCAATCGGAGTGCAAGATTCTGTGATAACATGACCGAGAGAGAACTTGAAGTGAGTAAAATGTTTAGCTTAAATTTAACAATATCCATGAGGTAAACTAACTTTATAAGAGAAAATCCCGTCCATATTATTGGTAACATAGTTATTATCGGTAATACTCGTATAGGAGAAAAGGTAAGATCTATCGTCGTAAATTCGAACTCTTTAAAAAAAGTTCAGTCGATGAAAACTTAAGTGCTTTTAAATAGCTACACAAACTTCACAAAGTTTTCACTTTTGCATTTAAAAATTCTAAAGTTTAGTAGCTTGTTTTGTACCATTTTGAGATATTGATTAAATGACCCATTTTTTTAAATAACTTGCAAAGGCCACTTAATTTTTTTATACAACACTTACAGAATCAATTATCGAATTTATGACTGCAATCAAGAGAATAGTTATTTAGGATTACACAAAAAAAATGCGACATTTGAAAATTTCCCCTTTTTGGGTGTCGATTTTCGATTTTTTAAAAGATTTAAAAGTTTGAAATAACTGATGGTTATTGTTACAATCAATTACAAAAACAAAATCAAAACAAAATTTATTTAAAATCAATTTTCCCATGACAGAGATTTATTACAATAATAAAGTGATTGATGAAGAAACAATGGGTTGTAGACTTAGCTGAAATTACTTTCAAAATGTCAATAAATTTAGTCATTTAATGATAATATATTGTAGGACGCTGTACTTGGTTTTAGTAATACCCGATATGTCACCCTGTCCTGGTGTTTTCAGAATGATGAGTGGGAGGATTAAATTAAATGTGTTTAGTAATATGTCTGCGATCGTGCTCACATAAATACTTACTAGACATTACGAATCAGACGGTCCAATAAATAGATATTCGGATAGGAAGCTTCTGGAGACCAGATATAATTATTATTATTTAAGAAAGAAACAATCCCACACAGAAAATAACTGCAGGACACTATAGGACACCCAGTTTCATACTTAATATACAACGGAATTTAAGGATGATAGGACAAATTGGACCAAGTAGACAGAAGTGGTCAGTAATTTATAGCATTGAAATTCACGAATATATATTATATTCTTATTTTTTTTTTGCTTAGGAGGAGTTTAGAAAGATCTGCAATCAGTTGGAAAAACTTCGAGAGCGTTGCGGTGCGGGCGCAGTGATTACGAGACGGATAACTGCTATGCAAGACGCATCGGCTTTACACGAACGTAAGCCTCAAACCTCAGATTCTGCACCTCTCAAACTGAACACTGTCTTCAGCGCTGTTGCCGATCGCCTCATGTGTACCGTCACTCCTGCTGAAGAATCCAGTAGCAGCGGAAGAGATCTACCTTTTGAAGCGCCACCTGCATATAAACAAAAAACTTTTAGCCCCTCAAAAACAACTGAGAGCCAAGCAGAACAGAGTCAAACAGACGTAACAACAGACTCACCTAAAATAAGAGCAGATGTGGACGTCTCGAAAGAGGAAAAACAGAATGGTGTTTTCAAGATATCCGGTGAAGCGAATTGCGGTGATTTCAGACCGCCAGAGGTGGCAGCCAATCGTAATAGTGTTAACGGTAAAAGTGAAATCAGTGAAGTGAAATCTAGTCCAAGCAGTACAGAAACTATTAGAGGTGTTAGATCTGGACACGCGAGGACACACGCTATAGTTATAAATTTAGATGACAAGAGTCGCTTTACGGAGGAGGTCACCGTTTAAGCCCCTTTTCGCACTTGCGGGCGGCGGCCATTTCAACGACATCCATTTTCGTACTGGCTAATCGAGGAGCGGATTTCCGCTGGGTCTGCGGAATTCCGCGGCGGGAATCCGCTGGACTAGCGGTTTCACACGCAGCGGATTCCCGCTGGTTCTACGGAATTCCGCGGCGGGAATCCGCTGAACTAGCGGTTTCTGACGCAGCGGATTCCCGCTGGGTCTGCGGAATTCCGCAGCGGATTCCCGCTCCGCCACCCGCAAGTGCGATAAGGCTCTAAATTGTTCAACTCTCCAGTTGTAATTACTTGAAATGTAAAATACTTTGTAATAACGCTATTCTAATATTGTGTAATTTTATTGAAGCTAGCGTTTACTGTGATTGAAGTTATTATTGTATATATATTTAATTAATGGTTAATAAGTTTTCAAATTTTAGAAAAGTTTGTAGATTAATGATGCATATCAAATTGTAACTTACTATGAATTTATTGTGTACTTAGTGAAACGAGATTATTGTGTATGCGAATGTTGACTAATATTTTATTATTATTTTCACAATTCAAAATGTTTTTTTTTTTTTTGTTATGTAATTGTAAATAATTATGTCTTGACGCTTTGCTTTGTTATTCATGTAATAATCATTAGTATAGCGATTTAATATGAATATTAAATATTAATAATTGTGGAAAAATTGGTTTTAGAATCTATTTGAATACGATTTCTGGTATATTTCAGCATTACTGTCTTAATTATTTAAAAAAAATTAAAATACTTAATAATTATATCAATCCAGTTTAATAACAGTCGTTAGAATTATTTTACAGAGAATCAACATTGGCCAAAGCTATAATCTATGGATTAATATTATGTCTATGCCCTATTTTATAATGAGACAATGCAAAATATAATTATCAAGAGTCACTCTGAATTACCAATTATTGTAAATAAAATTTTCAACACTTTAAATAAATAATATATTATGCCCAAAATTTCAGTTCTATGTGAAATTCTCATTTAATTTTTTCGCTTTGTAAATAATTGTTATTCTATTAGAAAAATTTCACAATTATGCAAATTAAATATATAGTTGTGTTCGTAAAACAAGTTTTTATAAATAATGTAAGGGATGTGGTATAAAATAGAAATGTATTCGATATAAAAACTTGAACTTTTTACCTCAATACAAAACATATTATGACAGCTATTTTCAGTTACATTTAGCATTAGTGCTAGTACAAGGTGCAAATTTTTTTTTTACGTTTTTAGGTACACGAGACTAGACACGAGGCATTTTCCCTCTTAATAGTCTTTTTTATTTTAAATAAATTTTTAGGCTCTCATTAAATAAAATTCAAAACCAATTTCGTCATTCCTCTCAAGTTACTTATAAAAAAATAGAGTACTCAATTTGAGTACTTTAATTTTTTTATGTAAAGATTTACATATCGATGTAGGCAGGTTGATGTTCCACTTGACTATTGGTGATTGGTGTCGCCTATTAACACAAAAAGCACTTGTGCCTATCAGCATAATTGCTGCTCCCCGCTTTAATAGAAATAAGTATAAAGAATTAGGAGGGATAGCAATTAAAAATAAATAAATAATAATAAATAAATAAATATCTTCAAACATTCCACACAGCACCATCTAGTTCCAAAGTAAGCAACTAATGCTTGTATTATGGATACCAGACAGTTGATATAATACATAGATTACTTTTTTTTTGTAAATACACACATAAACATTTGCCCCTAGCGGGATTCGAACCCGCGACCGTTTGGTTAACAGCTAGGGTTACTAGCCACTAGACCAAACGTGTCGTCATAAAAGCATAAATAAAAGCATAAGTCACGGTGGTCTTCTGTAAGAGAGTGATTAATATTTATGAATGCCCTAAAATATTGTCACTAATAAAGTATGAATTGCGCTGGAATATTACAAAGTATGAATTTTGTTGGAATATTACATCATTTAGAACGAAATATTCCAGCTTTCTCTATTTCGCAATTACTAATTGAGTAATTTCCCTCGAAACTGTATTTTCATTATAACTACAAATAGTGTTCAGACCTTCATATCGAATTTAATTCACATTATACATACATCTTAATTGTTTCGTGGGAAACGTCTCGAAACTTAAATATGTTTTGCGTGGCAACTGAAATTTATGTTCAGAAATTCTATTTTCGTTTCAATATTATATTATTGAACATCAGCGTTCTTAATAACAATTAAATATTCATATGCTAATAGTAATATTAGTCGTAGGACACACTGCGTTACGTCCTACGACAGTGTACAGTGTGTTCTACGACTAATAATCCTAAGCTGGGGAGTCCAGTTGGCGGCAGTAACCATTACATTTACACAAACTGCTCATATTAGACCCTAATAGGATAAAGTAAAGGCTGTATATAAAGACCACCATAATAATAAATAATAATTCCACACAGCACCATCTAGTTCCACAGTAAGCAACTAATGCTTGTATTATAGATACCAGACAGTTTATATAATATATAGATCACTTTTTTTGTAAATATATACATATTATAAATATAAAACATCCACGACTCAGGTACAAAGGTAAAATGTTATAACACATGAACATTTGCCCCTAGCGGGATTCGAATCAGCGACCGTTTGGTTGACAGCTAGGATTACTAGCCACTGGACCAAACGTGTCGAAATGAAAATAATTATTTCATAGTTGCATTTGTTGTGCGACAAGAAGCGATTGCTTTTGCGTTTTTGTGTTTCACTAAATGAGTGAGAATATCTAGAGTCCATAACCCATACTTATGCTATGGCGTTGCTTGTGTATTAATAGGTGGCGCGGTAGTCACCTACCATAAATTAAATAGTAACCCTTTTATTCTTCTTACAATTTTTAAATACTTCACTTCTAATGTGAATACACCTTTATAACATAGGGTGCCTCGTAAAGTGCTAGAAGATACACGAAATATATTATGCTCCACAAAGTGAAATCCAAATCATATTAATTTACCAACATTCGGTTCAGTAGACAATTTACTAAATTTGATATTGTGCTATTATCCGTACTAATATTATAAATGCGAAAGTATGTTTGGATGTATGGATGTTTGTGACTCTTTCACGCAAAAACTACTGAACCGATCATCGTGAAATTTTGCACGCACGTTGTCTGGAACACCGGAAAGGACATAGGGTACCTTTCATCGTTCAACGCGGACGAAGTCGCGGGCACCAGCTAGTATTATAAATGCGAAAATATGTTTGGATGTTTGTAACTCTTTGAAGGACATGTTTGAAAGGACATAGGGTACCTTTCGTCCAGAAAAAAAAGGATTATTCCTGAGGGATAAATAAAAAATAAAAAACTAACGCCTGGCCAAAGTGTTATAGCAACACGAGGTCAAGCGTTATATTGCTTTTTTTTAAATTTTCAACGCGGACGAAGTCGCGAGCACCAGCTAGTATATAATATCAATATTTTTGAGTTCATAATCAAGTTTGGCTAGAATACATTTCTGTTTAATTATACTTTCGTATTGTATATAAAGGACTATGAAAGACAACAAGTGACGTCAGTGTTCTGTATATATAAAAAAAAACGTATTATATAACGCAAGCTTTGTATAGCTGTAAAAGTAATTTAATAAATTAGAAATAAGTATTGACTTGTAAATTAATTTGAATTGCTTACAAAAATAGTTGGTTTTTTTTTTTTTTTTGTAATATTTATTATGAAATTTATTTATTTTTCTATTTTTTTTTGTCATGGTTATCATTTTTTTTGTGCTTTTATAAAATTTACACGAGCATTGAAATATATATATTTTTTTTTTTAAAAAAAGTCACATATTTTGACTTTTAATGAAGTGTAAAACTGATTTTTTAATCTCGCCTGAAAAATCCAAATTAAAGTTTCCTTTTTGTTAAATAGTTTAACTGTGTGACATAAATAAGAATATTTTAAACGCAGAAAATAGAACAACAAAGAAAATAATTTGTCCTGACCAAGTAACATAAGGTCATAGTAAAACTTAGATTAATACACGAATGTTTAACTTATTGAATATTTACTTCAAGGTAACTTAAAAATTGTTTCCTTTTTAAAATAATTAAGAACAATACACGACTTTCGAAGCTATGTAGGACGCTAAAAAAATATTCTTAAACATTTTTACCTATTACACACGATTTACAATATGAATTAGGGCCTCTTTCACCATGTGTCAAGTAGGCTAACCGCCATTTAAAGTCACCGGTAACCGGGAATGAAGGAGATGATATACCTTTATTTGTACGGTAAAAGTCCAAAACATTAAAAAGAAAATAATAAAAAAAAAATTCGCCTATCGAAGGAAGCAGTATGTAAACCGAGTGCATAATTTAATAAAACATAAAATTATTTCTAAAAGTAACTAATCAACACTTCACTTGTAGTTGATGAAAGAGGCCCTCATACCTGTTAAGCCATATGATGTAAAATAGTATGTATTATTAATTATACACGCGAATATCTCTCTAAATGCATTATTTGCTGTGACAACATTGGAGATAAGCGTGTAAGTAGACGATTTAATCCCTCTGAGACTATCCATCAATGTTACATTTATCATCTATTGTACATAAATGTATTACTATTTGATAGTGCTTAATTAATATTCGTTGCAATAATTATAATTGATAACGCATTGTGATAGATATACTACATTCTATTGAGGTCATAACAAGGCAGATAATTTAATCTTTACAAAGAGAAAAGATTGGGTATATGTTTGTCTGTAATAAAAAAAAAACTCAAAAATTACTGGAATTACTCGGCTAGTAACATAGGTTACATTTTATAAAGTTACGCGGACAAAGTCGCCGGCAACAGTTCGTATTCAATAAATTTATCTAAACCAATTTCCTTGGATTAGATGACATTATGGGCACATAGCCTGCATTGTTTATTCTGACAAAATGTGCTTTGATTTGTTGGTCTGTTGGTTTTGTATTATTTTTGCTGACGGTACACTGGATGGTGAGCACTGTTGCTGTTTGACTTTAGTAATGGAAAATGGGCTTGAACATCCCTTATTCACGTACTGAAAAACAATAGCATACCATTATTTCACGCTAGTATTCTGTGAGGGGGTGGTTACTGCCGCCAGTTGACGCGCATAACTGCCATAAATAGATAGAATAGAGCCTACATTTCCAAAGTGGGCTAAAATCTTTCCATTTCCAAAGAGCGCTAATATAAAACGTAAGAAAGCACTTTAGCAGTCATACAATGATAATATGATATTTTTCGGAGATGTATCCGTACTAATATTATAAATGCGAAAGTATGTTTGGATATATGTATGGATGTATGGATGTTTGTAACTATTTCACGCAAAAACTACTGAATCGATCACTATGAAATTTTGCATACACGTTGTCTGGGACACCAGAAAGTACATAGGGTACCTTTCATCGTTCAACGCGGACGACGTCGCGGGCATCAGCTAGTACTCTATAATTTTCTTTGTTATTATCAATGTTAAGAAATATATAATTTTAAATTAAGGGATATTTTTTGTGAAGAAAATAACAAAGAATTCGAAATTACGAGTGTGTATAACTTGAGAAATTGTAATTTTGTACCTATAAGTATTCTATTAAAATTCATCAATGACTTCATTTCGCACTAGCCAAGTAGAAAAAAATATTCAAATGCGAAATGTCTTCCATTTACAGTTTTTTTTTATTTACTTCTAGTCGTAAAAAATATTTCAAAGACAAAGAAATTTATACTTAGTTACGATAGTTTATTTACCTGGCCTTGTTATGACGTCAACAAGGTAAGCTAATGTTGACTATCTCAATAAACAAGTTAACAATTTACCTATGTTTTTGTCTTAACAAATTCCTATACTAAATCTTGACTCTGCTGTTATGTTAAAACGGAAAGTATATTCCTATTTCAAACACTTCCCTTTGTTGTACGTTAACGGTAACATATTTTGGAACGGTTGGAAATTTTTCACAAGTTTTACCCCTCACTTTGTGTTATATCTACAAGGCTCTTCGAATAACAAGAAACTTTGCCGTTGGAGGAGTTGACTGCGCAAAATTATATAAATATAAAATAGTTCTTTTTTAAGACACATTCTTTTATGTAAAGGTCGTCAGACAGGTTGAAGGTTTACTTGATGATAAGCTACCGTAAAGGGGTTTCGGTCAAGTCGAATTGGTGGTAAATATTAAATTAAAAAATGTCTACTAATATGTTTAGATATGGAAAGTACGAATGCGAAAGTATGTTAGCCAACTGTACGTTCAAGTTGTAAACAAACGATTGTCCTCATCCGAAGTCGCGCGACATAAATATGTATGCCATCGCCATATTTGTCCTTTTGCTTAGACTTCATTCTATTATGAGGACGGTTTTATGTAACGCTAACGAATTATTTATAATACAAGTCCTACTAATATTATAAATGCGAAAGTATGTTTGTAACTCTTTCACGCAAAAACTACTGAACCGTGCACGATGAAATTTTGCATACACGTTGTCTGGGACACCAGAAAGGACATAGGGTACCTTTCATCCAGAAAAAAAGGACTTTTCTTGAGGGATAAATAAAAAATAAAAAACTAACGCCTGGCCAATGTGTTATAGCAACACGAGGTCAAGCGTTATATTGCTTTTTTTTTTATTTTCAACGCGGAAGTTGTCGCGAGCACCAGCTAGTATTATATAATTCCGTTTTATAACACATATATATATCGTTCACACATATAAAACATGATATTAACTATGTTCTATAACATTTATTTTTATTTTTTATTATACAAGGCCTCCAACGAGGCAATTTTTTTGCTAAATAATCTGGATTAAATTTTATGCATACTTTTAGATGACAATTATTAGACAAAAAAGGAGTAACAAAAATTGATAATATTTTACATATTCTGTAAACATATTTGGGGATAGAGGTCTACTGTTACATAGGTAAAAGTCTTCTTATTTGTGTGCCTATGCACTCAAGTGGATACAAGAGGATACAGGTATGTTTTCTACATTTCTGGAATAAAAAATAATAAGGTAAGTTATCTATATATAGTTAAAAGCTACTATTATTTAGATATTTTTGTACAGCTCAAAGGAATAATTCAAAATTTAATGTTAACAGTAGGTAATATTCCTGAAACTGAAACTTCTTTGACGATCAAATCCTTATACAATATAAATTTAATTCTGTCTGTATATGTCCACTAATTACTTTAAAACCACGCAACGGATTTTAATGCGGTTTTCACTAATGAAAAGAGAGATCAACGAGGAAGATTTTTAGATATAATTTAAGAAAAAAATTGCATCCTTGCGTAGCATGGGCGATCCTAAAATAAAATAAATATAAAGCCCGTCACACACGTAGCTATAATATATATTAATATAAATTATAGCAAGTTATATTACGATATATTTTTTATACAAATATTGGAGCGACCACACACGCAGCTATAATATAGATATTTTTATGACGTCACCAACGTATACCGTAATATATATTATAGCACGGTATATTAATATATATTATAACTACGTTTGTGACGGGCTTAATATTATTTACTTTTGCAGATCGTTATAAGATATGTTACAAAGAAGCGTCACGTGACCGTTTACACTGAAGCGTCACACAAAATTCGACCTTGATATTTGAAATTATTCAAAAACATAACTGTGAGAAGCTATTTAAAATGTATACAAGTGTCATATAATTTAAATATTAACCCTGAGAAGAGAAATCTCTTTGTACTTGACGATTCTTAATTTACGCATTTTAATCTTCGTTCGTTTAATATTTAATGTTACGACGTTGACAAAGGTGTATTTGCTCTCAACAAAGTAAAATTTTACATAATTAAGTACTAAACTCTATGTTTATAAGGCTTGATCGTATAATTTAGAAGCGGAATTGTTAATTTTGGCAGACGAGTCAGTGCGTCGAAACATTTTGCTTGATATTACGCCTTCAGAGTTCTATGTATATATTGTTAATGGAAAGACCAAGTTTTCACAGATATTTTTTGTATAAATAATTTTTAAAAAAACATATTTATATATAAACATAGTAAGTATAAAACTAAGTTATTTCCGTGTCTATCTGTATATTACATAATTATCCGCTAACTCCTTCTAAACCAACCAACAGATTTTGATGCGGTCTTTCTCTCTCTATTTATCTCTCTCTCTCTCTCTCTCTGTGTGTGTGTGTGTGTGTGTAATTTTATATATTGTATGTAATGTGGTAATAATATATTATGTATATTGTAATGTTATGTATGTAATCATAAAACCTTATTAAGTTTTTACATGTAAGTGGATAAAAAACAATATTATGCAACCAAATCTAATAACTAACATTGACAAAATTTTACACAATCTGAAAAAAACGTTTAGTTTCCTGAAAACTTCATAATCAATAAATCTATTTGTATAGAGAATATACAAATATGCTAAGCTAAGGAAAGCTAAGTTTGGCTAAGAAGCTAAGATGGCACAGTAAAAAAAGATTATATTATTACGCAAAATATAGATAAGATCGGATTGGTGTAGTATTAGTAGTGTAATTAGTAGCGGATTCCATATTGTGTAAAAATTTCAAGTCAATCCGTCGGCTAGTTTTCAAGGAAATTTTCGAGGAATTCGAGGAAAGGAAATTTCGAAAATATCCAAAAAATTGTTATAAAAACTGGAAAAAAAATGAAAGAATTTGATAAAAATTTTGGGTTTTAGATTGGGGGAGGGGGTACAAAAAATTATGGACTTACAACTTTCGAGAATTAGCGTGCAGATTTCTATAGGTGAAATAATTTTTCATATTAAGCCAGTTTTGAGTTTTTAGTTTTGAGTTTATTCAACTACAAACAAAAATCTTCTCTCTTTATAATATCAGTATAGATAAACACATGATGTTTCTCTCCGAGGAAGCCGAAATTAATTTTTGCTTCAACATAATTTTACACTGCAAACGAGTATTTTTTGTGAGAATTAATTAAGGCCCGATAAAAAGGGAAGATTAATCCTCGACCGTGACTACTCACTGAGCGTGAGATGTATTTAGTTACTTTTTTGGTTAAATTAAACCGAGCTTTATAATATTTCATTTAATATTTTTATAAGCGTATTTATTAAAATGCATTTTTACGTATTAAAACACATTAATGGGCCTCTTTCACCATGTGTCAAGTAGGCTAACCGCCATTTAAAGTCACCTGTAACCGGGAATGATGGAGATGATATACCTTTGTTTGTACGGTAAAAGTTCCAAACATTAAAAAGAAAATAATAAAAAAAAATCGCCTATCGAAAGAAGCAGTATGTTAATCGAGTGCATAATTTAATAAAACATAAAATTATTTCTAAAAGTAATTAATCAACACTTTACTTGTAGTTGGTGAAAGAGGCCCTAAACGTCCAATTTCTTATTTCTGCACAGAACACTCCACGAGATGGAGGAATAATGACTTTTTGTCGACCCTTTAGCTTTCCAGACATTCCCAGTAAAATATCTGGAACATAATTAGTCGTCTGCCTGAATAGCTTCTGACCGTTTGACCGTTTTCTCCGAGTTCTAATTCATTTAGTATTGTACACTCTGATCATAAAAATGTTTGATTCTTTGATTAATTGTTTGAATGGAAAGTGAATGAATTTCTCACATAATGAGTTCATAAATATATTAAGATATATTTTTATTAAAAATGGCAAAGTTAAATAGGAGTATCAAGAAGGTGAAGGCTTCTAACATATTAAAATATGTAAATGAATAAATGAAAGAACAAAAAAATAAAAAATAAAGACGAAAATTAAGTAAAAGAAAATAAAGGAACCGGATTGTACGAGTTAGTGGACTACTCGCCCGAATTTATCTCATTCTCGACCAAATGGACTTTTGTTAAAATTAAAACTTCACGTTTTTATACTAAGTACTTTGAAAAATAAATTTCAAAAACAAAAAAAAATGTAAAAAGCAAAAACAATAATTGATATGTGTTTAAAAAAAATCCAAAATTTATAATATTTTTTTACTATTAATTTTTTTTGGAATTATTCATTGTCTGTGGCTATTATTGTTCAATTTTAATTGAACCTATTGTATTTTTTTTTATTTTTATTAAATGTTAATATCGACAGACAGGATGATGGTTCACTTGATGGCAGGTATGGCTACCGTCGCCAATAACACAAGCAAGGCCACAGGTGTTGCAAGTGCGTTGTTCAATGCTCACTCAACGAAACATATAGTTCTTCCACTGTGGTCTTGTGTAAACGGTTGGTTACTGCCGCCAGATGGGCTGCCCAATTGACTGCGAAATGCAGTACAATTTAATTATTACTTAATTGTAATTTGCACTCAAAGAAGCCAGGCGGGGGTCGTTAGTAAAAAACAAATCAATCTTTTCATTTCTAACACCCAATTACTTTCTCGTTTACTTTCGTTCGCAGCCATCAAACTTTTATAATTAAAAATTTAGTCCGTTTGCGTTGCTAAGAAGGTGAATTTTTATTTTCTTATTGTCCTCTAATTGTCAACGAGCGATGTTTATTAAAAATGTATTTTATATACTGACTGTAAATGTAAATGACAACCGGCATGCTAGCGGGGAAAATATACCTACATGTAAAATCAGTACAAATATTATAAATGCGAAAATATGTTTGGATGTATGGATGTTTGTAACACTTTCATCCAAAAACTAGTAAACCGATCACCATGATATTTTGCATACACGTTGTCTGGGACACCAGAAGGGACATAGGGTACCTTTCATATTTATTTCCGAAGGATAAATAAAAAATAAAAAGCTATCGCCTGGTCAAAGTGTTATAGCAACACGAGGTCAAGCGTTATATTGCTTTTTTTTTAATTTACAAAGCGGACGAAGTCGCGGGCACTAGCTAGTATGTCATAATACATTCCTCACTTTACTCACAGCTTTCATACTTGAAATTTCAGCAATTCCAAAATGACAGGTCTGGGGCCTTATAGCCCTTATACCATAATGTATAATAAAAATTAGGTTAATAGTTGTTACTTGAATAAATTCTTTATTATTTAAGCAACAATATATGTATGTGCAACACTCTATATGTGCAATAAAAGCTTTCAATTGTATGAAACTTACATACAAGTGCACTGTTTGCAAGTAGTAAATTGTCTCGTCTGAGAATGAGACTATAATTTTGATCTTGTTGGTGTATTCAATTAATATCCAGCAAAGTTCTTCGCCACAATATGCTACGTAATATTTAGAACGTTAAGTTTCAAACTTGAACTTAGCGTAACATGTGTTTCCACCCTTTAAAATAGTTATGGAACTTGAGAAAGCAAATTTTCGTCTTTTGTGTGCTCGCGTTATGCTGACATAACTTGATGAGGTCTTTGACGGACCCAATATGTTATATTGCTGTAACAATATTAAACATAGTTCTTTATATTAAAATCTAGCTTTTTTAGGCGACTTCGTCACTTTTTCTTATGTGTTAAAACATTTACTTATTGCTCATATTATAATGCTGAATGTTTATGTTAATTTTATATAATTCGCCGGAAAAGGAATTCGTTTCCTGTATCTCTGACAAAGTGTTTGCGAAATTTCATAATGACCGGTTGAGTAATTATGGCGTTAAAGCATAATAAACAAACAAACAAATTCTCTTGTACATTTATAATATTAGTTAGGATTAGGGCCTCTTTCACCAACTACAAGTAAAGTGTTGTTTATTACTTTTAGAAATAATTTTATGTTTTATTAAATTATGCACTCGGTTTACATAGTGCTTCCTTCGATAGGCGATTTTTTTTTATTATTTTCTTTTTAATGTTTGGAACTTTTACCGCACAAACTTTGTGTTGTATATCAGCTCCATCATCCCCGGTGACCGGTGACTTTAAATGACGGTTAGCCTACTTGACAGATGGTGAAAGAGGCCCTTAATATTATAAATGACGACAGTTCATCTTTGGTTAGCGACAATTCACAAACTGAATGATCAACAGCACAGTTATTCCACGGCAAGTGTCAAGATTACTAACGCCAGACGGTGGGCTCAATTAATGACAGGCGCCAAATTATATTTCTGTTATTTTTTCCATAGAAAAAAAATGAAATCACTAAAAGGAAACCATTAATGAAGGAATGATGCAATGCTTGATTAAACATCATTTGGCACTTTCCTCACTATTATTATATATTTCCTCGAATAATATTTTCGTGTCAAAATTTTCTCCGTCGTTCGTTTCCATTTAGTTAAAAGTAATTTCAGTAAACAATTTCATTTTTTATTTTTTTATTTTTTATAAAAGAAAATACGAGTGGGATTTTACTTTTGAAATAATTAATTGTATTGAGTAAGATTAATATAATATGTAATTTAAATAATTTGCAACTTATGTATAAATTATAATATATTTATTAGATGGCAATAAACGTTATTTTCATCCATGACTTGAGTTGCGGTTCTCTTGAGGCTCATTATAAAGGACTTATTGGTCTTGCGAAGCGGCCTGAGTGATAAGAGATAATAATATTTAATTATGTCTGCAATCTTGTTATTCATTAAAAGTATAGCGATATTCTAATTAGTTTTTTTTTTTTAATAATAATTATTATATCATTTTCAGGTGTGTATGGGAGATAGCCACAGTTTTCCCCATTGAAAACACATACTTAGTTGTGCAACTTTTCATTGATCGTCATTGTTCAATTGGTTCAAATAGATCTCGCGCATACTGACATCCGTTTTTGTATTTATATTTTCTATCTACATATATAAATAAAAATTAATATTGGTACTAAGCGCAAAACTCACAAAATTCGTTGAAATCTGAGCAAGAACCTTAAATGAATGAATAGAGAAATCCCCCAAAAATTGGGGAAAAAATATCCCAAAAATTGTATCCGATTTTAGTTTTACTCCCAAATATAAATCACTCGAGGGTGAATCAAAAAGTTTTTAGAACTGCATAGTGTTATAACCTTTTTTTGTTTTTTTTTTTATTTAATCTGTCATTAGACACTTTTTTTTTTTTTTCAATTTTTTAATGTTTTTGTTTCGACGTTATTAATTCTTGTCATCTTGTGTAAAATGATTTGGTAAAAATTGGTAATGGTAACTATCCCCACCGACTGAGAGACTTTGCTCCTAGTGATTTTCACTTATTTCCTAAATTAAACGAGCATGTAGAACCAAAATTGACATGAAAACGCAATCATGGCTGCCGTAGAGGAGTTTTTCGAAAGTCAATTAAAAATATTATTTTATAATGGTATAAAAGAAAATTGAAAAATACAAAAAATAAAACTGATGTTCTCTTATTTATTTTATTAAATAAATTCTAAGAACATGTTACATGAATGAATTTTTTTATATGAAATAGGTATTCTTGGTAACTTTTTAGTCGTTAGTTTTTTTTTATTTACTTCTTTTGTTTTTTTTTTTATATGTATATTTTCCTCCTTTTTTATTTTATTACTGTAATCACTTTTTTTTCCTTTTATAGTATTTTTTTATTATTATTATGTAATTGTCTCTTTAAAAGTGGTATTCACCTTTAATTGGTTGCCACACATGTTTGTTATAGTTTTTTTTATTAAGTGGTTAGTTAAGTGTATACTCGTATGCATGAGAAAATGTTGGTTGATATTTTGTAAAAAATAATAATAAAAAAAAAAGTTTATACTGCAAAGTGTAACTTGGACCACACCCAAATATCTATAGTAGGTATGTCTTGGATCGATACACCCTCGAGATCCCTGGACCCTTATCTTGGTCTTGAAACCATCCGCTCATTGTACCAATCGGCATAAATCCCCCTTACTGCAAACCGACAAACATCCACCCAAGCTATGTTTAACTAACAACCACGTGAATCTGTAATTTATATTTCAAAATTATAAATTATACTAAATAATTTGTGTAAAGACAAATTTTGCTCTTCTTTAAATGTTTAAATAGTAGCCAATGTGCATATTTCCATTTTCTAAACATTATTTCTAGACAAACTCACGTTTTTATTTAAAATTTTTCAAGTGAAAATTAACTAAGCGAACTATGATTTCATAAATGCAAACTTAGTATATCACTTTTACACAGGAAACCGCTTTTTGTGTAGAGCTTCAGTTTCACAAAACACACGGATGTCACTAAATTATGCAACTGCTATAAACAAAGGCAAAAGGGAAACCTTTTCGTGTACAGCCAAATTTCATAAGCGTTAGCGAAATTCCTCTGGGCACTTTTGTAAACTCTATAATGAACAGTTTTCTCCAAATATATATTATTATTATTATTTTTTTAAGAATGGTTGTATGACAGAAAAATGGAATCCAGACAAATGGCTGTATGTCCAATTATGATATGATAATAGTATATGGATTTTTATAACCTTTGTAGTCTCATAACTTAGATCATACACACACTGTATAATGTTAGGGGCCAGAGCAACACACTCTTACGAATTTACTCACAAAATACGAGCAATATTATTAGCTTTTGCCTAAGTTTACACGGCATTGTCCTGCACGTTTATTTTGTATACGTTTTTTAACGTTCAATCAGCTAGGTGTTCAGATGACAGATTATCTTTCGTGTAAAAACGAATAGCAGCAGTTTTCACACAGTTGACACAGTGAGTGACGTCAGTGATGAATCCTTTATATTTGTATTGAAGGCTCCAAAGGTTTCGCCGCCGACAAAACAGAAGGTTTTGGGTAAACCCTGTAAATCAAGAATCAGTGCGTAATACATTTGAAAAGTTCTACGATGAACTTAGAAACGATGAAAAACGCTTGTTCGGTTGCTATTAGATAAAAAACGTATTACCAGCGTGCCGTGTCAAGGAGACAGCGCTATACTATGTGCCACTGAAAACTGAATACGTTAAAGTTCATTCGATTTGCTTGACAAGTCCGGTGAGTATTCGTTTAAACGTATAAACGGTGTACGATTTTTTTGCAGTGCAAACGACGTGTGAATGGTTCTACGTACAATGTATGTCCCACTATTTATTCGTCAAGACATATACTGCAAAAAAACGTTCAGGACAATGCCGTGTGTCCTGACATGACACGTACATAGGCCGTAGCCTATGTACGTGACAATCTTTGTGCAATATTTTTTCATTGAGCATTTATTAGGCATTTTTATCTATGTTCAGAAGCTTATCCTAAGGACACAATGCCTTTGTTCTGAGTAATTTATGATAATTACAAAAGTCACTATTCTATAATTATAAAAATAATATTTTTAATTATTAGTGCATTAGGTATAAGGGCAGACGAAGTCTTAAAACGGGCAGCCCGCCTGGCCCAATACACAAATCTTAAAACAGGTATTAGCTAGTAAGATATAACAGAGTCATTTATATTTTAACAAGCTTCTCCCAGCTACTAGCTTTATTTTATTTTTTCCAAAGTCTTAAATACATAACCTTAGATTATACTTTTGTTGATATGTCTAGAAGCCAATTGTCAACTGTTGTACTGAGAAACTGTCTGCCGCCATTTATCGGTTGTTAAACTGTAATATATAAAGGTACAGAATTTTAAAAATGTCCTTGGTAAAACGTTTAGCTTTTGTTGTGTAGGTATACGAAAATATATTAACTTGGAATTTACGGCGATTTTATTAGCATTAGGGGCTACAAGGGGCTCTTTCTTTTTTACTTTTAGAAATAATTTTATGTTTTATTAAATTATGCACTCGGTTTACTGCATCCTTCGATAGGCGATTTTTTTTATTATTTTCTTTTTAATGTTTAGGACTTTTACCGTACAAACAAAGGTATATCAGCTCCATCATTCCCATCCATCATTGCAGTTGGTGAAAGAGGTCCTTTACTCATCAGCTATTAATTTAAACGTTTAAGTCATATTTGAAAACTTACAACAAAGCTCAAAATGTTATTATAAATTCATAAAGTTTATAATCGTTTCGGATTGTTTCACATTGTTTGCTACTTAAAATAATTTTCTGACAATCTCTCTAATGGGTTGTTATGTTGTTTGTATAATTTACTTATGGACTCATTTTAAAGCCACAACCACTGTTTACTGTTAAATGTTTGTGATTAAACAACTAATTAACCTTGTATTTAACATGTTAAACCCTTCTATTAAATCACATTTTATTTAAATGAATTTCTAGTTTACAAATAAATATTTAATTACTAAGATTTTCTATTTCGTTTCAACGAAATAACGTAATATGATTCTGTATGTTTTGATTCACCTTGTAACACATGGTTTAGGAATTAACTGCCTTACAGGTAAACAGACGCGGAAAGGGACTTCAAAATTATACTATATAAAGGTTTAATATTGTTTATTATGTAGAATCTCATTTTTTTTATTAAATATGTGTTTTCTCTTGACCAACAACCAACTGTGTAGCAAGGATGAGGCCTAAGATGGAGCGAACCTCATTCTCAACCCAGAAGATGCCAATTCACTCTAACTTTTTAAAAGATTTGGGTTATATTGAGACAATTGCATTAGAAAAGAAAATTGATTACATTTTGGTCTCATTACGGAGGACAAAGTCGACGCACACGCTTCATTGTGCGCCTTCACAAGGAGCGCTCGAGGATGAAATTATAAAATTAATGAGCCGCGACAATTGCTTTATTTAGATCATCCGAGCGTGATTTGGGACAAGTATCCCAATAGCCTCTGAGAGGACCTGTCCCATATTATATAATTATTTTTTTTATTAGCTCTTAGCCAACAACCAGCAACAACAACAGGATGAGGCCTATGATGGAGCTAGCTCACCAAGAAGAGGCCTATTCGCTTGAACTTTAAAAAGATTTGGGTCATTTGAGCTCAGGAGTTCCAAACGTTGGCAGTACGCATTATAAAGGATGTTTTAAAGCTTGGTCCCAAAAAGAGGGATTTCGACAAGATGAGGATGGTAACCAGTCGTACGTCTGTATGTCAGATAGAAAGACAGGATTCATTACATTACATATAATCTATTCATTTGACAAAGAGATTTCATGTTTATGACAAAATCACACAAAAAGGATTGCTGTAATCAACATCTACACATCACAGTGTTAAACTACAAAAACTTAATATGTATAAATTTAAATTGTTTATTTGTTAGAAAAATATTATTTTTGATATAATTTTTTTTTTTGTATAAATCTTTAAGAGGGCGAGAGTTTCAAAAACGTTTATAGATGAGTCAGCATGGAAACTTTGCAAATAATGGAAAACATCATCAGGTCTAGAGTTAAGAATTCATTTTTTAAAATAAAATAAAAACATCTTACCCGGAATAAAACACTAACTGTATAAATAATTGAATAAAAGTCTAATAAAACATTTTTAATTTAGGTATTGCCTACAAGGCATAATAATATGAATGTTCAATCGACGAGTCTTTTCCATTTTTTGAAAAAAAAAACTGAAAAAAAATATAAAAAAGATTTATTTTGTTAAAAAAAAAATTATAAAAAAGATTTTAGACTACCTTTTAATTTTTTTATTTTAATTATCATCTATTCGACATATAATTAATTATTCTTTACAAAGAAGCTATAATAAAAATACAATTTTTTTACAAAACACTTACTGGCTCTCAGAAGATATTTACTCAAATAACTTCAGTCAACTTCGCTTAAGCAAAATGGCAATAAATAGCTTTAATTCCTGAGTGTTAAGGAAAGGAAATTAATTTTTTATTCTCTACTTTGGCAAGACTTTAATGGCAGTAAATATGCAAAACAGCTATTAGCAACCAAATGAATTAGGGTACATTCAGAAACTTTATAAGACAGAGCTTTGGGTGAGTTTTAAACATATTTTATCTCTTTTTGGCAAACATAAACTAAATCAGGGATCTTTCAAGAGCTCTGCCACAATTAGAGGATGAAAAATATTATAAATAGGTTTTTTTTTTTTAATGTTATAGTTATTAACATATTCTCTCAAGCAATGCCACAGGTGCTAGTCACAAGTGACCTGTCGACCTTAACAGGATTTAGGCTCGAGTTCACCAACAGACGGTTATTTTTAAACAGCCGATTAAAATTTAAACAGCCGTTTAATAATATTTGGTTCATCACCATCGCTAAGCTGCGGGTTAAACGCCCTAAACATCAGATTAATCATTAAGTTAATCAGATGTTTAGGGCGTTTAACCCGCATTTTAGCGATTTTGAACAAAAATATATTATTAAACGTCTGTTTAAATTTTAAACAGCTGTTTAAAAATAACCGTCTGTTGGTCAAATCGAGCCTGTTAATCAGATGTTTAGGGCATTTAACCCGCATTTTAGCGATTTTAAATAAAAAAATATTATTAAACGTCTGTTTAAATTTTAAACAGCTGTTTAAAAATAACCGTCTGTTGGTCAAATCGAGCCTGTTAATCAGATGTTTAGGGCATTTAACCCGCATTTTAGCGATTTTGAATAAAAAAATATTATTAAACGTCTGTTTAAATTTTAAACAGCTGTTTAAAAATAACCGTCTGTTGGTGAAATCGAGCCTAAGAGTAAGGTTGCAGCCAAACGGGCTGTCCAATTTATTATTAAAAAAACTTAATCCAATTAATTAGAACAATTTTTTTTTTTTTTTTTTTTTTTTTCTTTCAAATAATGCCTAACCTTAAGTTTTAACCACCGATACATTGCTAATACTCCGATAGGTATTTAGGTGTCGTTGTGGACTGTCTCGCTAACTTTGAAACAATCTTCCTTCTGAAGTATTTCCGTCTAGCTAAAACTGTGACTTCTTCAAGCGAAATGTAAAGAAATTCCTACAGGGTTGGCAGCGCACTTGCATCCCCTTGGATTAGTTTGTAATTTTACCAATCATCAAATGGACCATCCTGACTGCTATACCGTTAATAATATATATAAAATACTAGCTGGTGCCCGCGACTTCGACCGCGTTGAACGATGAAAGGTACTTTATGTCCTTTCTGGTGTCTCAGACAACGTGTATGCAAAATTTCATGGTGATCGGTTCAGTAGTTTTTGCGTGAAAGAGTCACAAACATCCATACATCCAAACATACTTTCGCATTTATAATATTAGTATGGATTTTTTTTTTTTTCATAGAAAGGTAGGCAGGCAGCTTGCCAGTCTACTTGATGGCATCACTATCAGAACAAGCAACACCATAGATAATGCAAATGGGCTGCAGATCTTAGTAAGTTAAAGGATAATACGATTAGGAAGGGTCTAAGGGTGGATTGCACCCTTATATAGCCCTTGGTTATTGTTTCGGTCAAAATTAAATTTAGCGGTAACTTTAACGGTGACAGTAGAAATTAATAATTGCATGTTGCACCATGATATTGTTCGTCACTGTCAAAGTTAAAGGGGTTGCCATTATAAAAAAATATAATTTTCCTAAGTTGTTATGGTAATAATTTTTTTAGTATGGCAACATTCAAAGTCACCTGCCACAAAACTGTCACAGTTGACTTAACCGAAACAATAACATTAACCGGCCAATATCAAGCGGTTAAGGTTAGCTTTAAGTTATGACGTCATTTTAACCGTTGTAAAAATGGTGCAACGCATAATATGCTTAACCGAAGATTTAACGGCTGATTTGGATATGGTTACCGTTAAAGTTAGATGGTGCAAC
Organism: Synanthedon myopaeformis; assembly: GCA_944738685.1. Classification (NCBI taxonomy): domain Eukaryota; kingdom Metazoa; phylum Arthropoda; class Insecta; order Lepidoptera; family Sesiidae; genus Synanthedon; species Synanthedon myopaeformis. The sequence continues at coordinate 913,434 of OX122914.1, forward strand.
CCAACCTTAGTCTACAAACAAATCCTTACTACACATTAGTTGTCTGTGTGACCGTTGCTATCCAATTCGAAATTATTTATAATACACAATAAATTTTCTTTGTCTGACATCCGATTTAAAAGAAACCAAATTGATCCAATACTATATTCAATTTATTGTACATGCAAAAATCGCATAAATATTTATTTAGTAATTTCAAAGAATTGCATGATGAAACAAATATGATTTTTTTTTTAATAGTTATTGTATTTTTATCTCTTAATTTGTGATGAATATATTAAATATAAATACTCAATTAAATCTAAAATTAAATATTAAGACTACATACAATGAATTTGACAAATTCTCGAGGGAAGCCTATTGGAATGGCAATTTTATGTTATTAACTAATTTGATTAACAAGATAAATTTAATACTAGGAATGTACTTTAAAAATTTCAATACGAATTTCGATTACGTACATACATACATTCACACATTCACACATTCACACATTCACACACACACACACACACACACACACACACACACACACACACACACACACACACACACACACACACACACACACTCACACACACACATTCACACACACACACACACACACACACACACACACACACAAACACATACATACGCTATAAATATGATTATTTCTCTGCCTCACTACATGAAATGTGCCTCATTTATTATGCAGTACTTTTGCAAGGAACGGAGCTCGTTTTAAAGCAAATTACGTACAAGTATGAATAAATAGAGCCGCTTATCTGTTTCATGAATATAACAAAAAAAAAAAACATCGTGGACTTATTTTTGCGTGTTTATCTCTGGTTCCGGTCGACTAGCTTTGCAAGTCTTTTTGGTAGCCTTTTTAAAATGTACACGAGAAAAACTCTGACGAATAATTCGAATAATTTGGAGGCCAATTCACTATACATCACACAGAACGGTTTAGTGTTTATTCCTTTCTCTATCCACGAGTATATCTATATATATACATATATACACTAATATTATACAGAGAAATAATCAATTTTCGTATGTATACTTGAAATGAATAACCAACAGAAAACTACATATCAGCGAGGAACATAGACTTTATTTTATTAAAAAAAAATTGAATTACAAATAATATAACCAATTTTACACCATAACACACGGAACGCTATAAGTTCTAAAAGTGTTCTGCCGACTTTAGTTGTATTAAGTATAATGTATTAGTATTAGGAAGGCATACTCTTTAGGAGTGAGTGTACTTGTTGTTCCAGTGATACAGAGAGATGGAGAAATCTCGCGGAGGCCGAAACTTAAGCCTGGCCGCATACACACGTTTTCCGTATTCGATTTCCGAATTTTCCGCGTTCGGAGACCCCAATGCATCTAAACGATAGAAAATACATTGACTGTCGCACACATTCGTTTTCTTTTTTATGTACGGAACACATTCCGTACGTACGTTTCGAGTGTGGGCGAAACGTACGTACGGAAACCCGATACGGAAATAAAACTAGTGACATACATTTGCTATGTACCGCCGCACACATTCGGAAATTTCCATTCGGAACCGTATTGGATGTGTTGTGACAATGTGTGAAGCAGAAGCATTAATATAGGCTGTTGAAGAACATCCCTACTTGTAGTAATCAAAGAATTTATCTGGGTGTGCTCGCAACTTTGCTCTCTTTTGATAACATGGACTCTCGTTGATTTTCCAAGTGTTTAACGGATAAACCCAATACTGACGTTTCTTTTTCTTCTTTGATAATGATAACAGAAATGCAATCGTTTACAATTAAATCGTCGTTCTCCATCGTCGTGCGTTCACAAAGCCACCTCTAAACGTACTGGCAGTATAATATTCCTAATACAAACTCCTAACGTCCGCGCTAGGCATACGGAATTCCGAACACGGAAAACGAATTCGGAAATCGAATACGGAAAACGTGTGTGTGAGGCCAACCTAACTTGTCAGATTCAGACTTCCATAACCACGACCGCTCCGTCAGGAGTTAACGATTGAAGACAGAGATTAGAAAGAAACAACGAAATCGGCTCTGGCTACTCACAAACCGAAACACAGCAGCACGTATGCTGTTATTTCTCTAAGGAATTGGTTCTGTAACTCGGAAACGTTGTGTATCCTGTCACTATTAAAAAATAAAATTTGAAAAATAAATTTCCAAAGTTTGCCCTGTCGGGAATCGAACCTGAGATTCTGTGAGTCAAAGTGCTTAGACAAGCACTCGATCAATTCTGAATCTTTCTATTTTAGAGTTCACTCTCGCTAACAGTGATATAAGCAGATACAAACAGATAAATATATCTAAACAAGTTAAACTCGACCGAAAAGCATAATAAAATAAAATAGGGTACCTACCATTACACATCGGTGCAAGCGTTTTGAAATTTATCAAGTTAACGTCAAGCGCAAACTATAAACTCTCGTTTCGTTCCCATAATCCAGTAATAATAGGTAGTGTTCAAATTATCCGTAAGCCGAAATCCACCTTATTGCTCTCACAATAAGGTAATCTCCGCAAAGCTTTTTCACTACACACGGACCCCTCTAGAATACAACACTACACCAATAACAATTCTCTTATATAACGCATTAGCATTACACTAAGGGCCTCTTTCACCATGTGTCAAAAGGAATGATGGAGATGATATACCTTTGTTTGTACAATAAAAGTATCAAACATTAAAAAGAAAATTTATTAAAAAAACCGAGTGCATAATTTAATAAAACATAAAATTATTTCTAAAAGTAACTAATCAACACTTTACTTGTAGTTGGTGAAAGAGGCCCTAACACTGAATAGACTATCTACTTGTTATGGAATACCTTACTAATTTACCTTACCTTATTTGGAGGTTTTCAAAAATGATGAGACATGACTGTGTTATCTAATTTACAAGTGTATTCGCTATCATTATAACCAAAAACAATTACATTAGCAATTCTATTTTTGTTACCCGTATTCTTCTTATTATAGTCTTATCGCCAGGGGCTCTAGTCAAGAGCAAACCAATGTAAACGCTCCCTTTGCGTACTTACATAAATAAAGGCCGGTGATTGGTTGTTGTAACGCCCATATAAAATTTTGACCAATCGCAATGCTTTCTCCCAGCGTAGCGTAGCCTGAGCGTAGCGTTTACGACTGTACGTGGGCCCTAGCTAAGAGCAAACCAATGTAAACGCTCCCTTTGCGTACTTACATAAATAAAGGCCGGTGATTGGTTGTTGTAACGCCCATATAAAATTTTGACCAATCGCAATGCTTTCTCCCAGCGTAGCGTAGCCTGAGCGTAGCGTTTACGACTGTACGTGGGCCCTAGCTAAGAGCAAACCAATGTAAACGCTCCCTTTGCGTACTTACGAAACGAAATAAATAAAGCCCAGTGATTGGTTGTTGTAACGCCACATAAATATTTTGACCAATCACAGTGCTTTCTCCCAGCGTAGCGTAGCCTGAGCATAGCGTTTACGACTGTACGTGGGCCCTAGCCAAGAGCAAATTAATGCAAACGCTCCCTTTGCGTACTTACGAAACGAAAAAAATAAAGCCCAGTGATTGGTTGTTTTAACGCCCACATAAAATTTTAACCAATCACAAAGCTTTCTCCCAACGTAGCGTAGCCTGAGCGTAGCGTTTACGACTGTACGTGGGCCCTAGCCAAGAGCAAATTAATGCAAACGCTCCCTTTGCGTACTTACGAAACGAAAGAAATAAAGCCCAGTGATTGGTTGTTGTAACGCCCACATAAAATTTTAACCAATCACAAAGCTTTCTCCCAACGTAGCGTAGCCTGAGCGTAGCGTTTACGACTGTACGTGGGCCCTAGCCAAGAGCAAACCAATGTAAACGCTCCCTTTGCGTACTTACGAAACGAAAGACATAAAGCCCAGTGATTGGTTGTTGTAACGCCCACATAAAATTTTAACCAATCACAAAGCTTTCTCCCAGCGTAGCGTAGCCTGAGCGTAGCGTTTACAACTGTACGTTTGCTCTTGGCTAAGGCCTCAGTAAGAATTACGTTCGCTATCGCTCGTGTGTCCACAAGTCCGCGAGTCTTGTGGGCGGTAGTTAAATTTTATTTAAGTTTGAAACTCGTTCCGAAGTGTTAAACCGCTCTTAGAATTTCAGCGGAAAATTGTTATGTTTATTCGCTTGGTTATTGCTATTTTCGGCCATTAGAAACCTTTTCTGTGAGCAGCTTATTTACTGTGTGCAAAAGCGAATCTCATGTTCGGACTTGTCGAATGTGTGCTAATGTATAAACTTCTATTCTAGGGCAAGTTTACATAAAAAAAAATTTTTTCAAAGCTCAAAACAGGTGTATGAGAGCAATAAAAAAATATATTTATATATTATAATATTTTAGAAACAAAAAATATGAAATATTTTATCTATATCTATACTAATATTATAAATGCGAAAGTATGTTTGGATGTATGGATGTTTGTAACTCTTTCACGCAAAAACTACTGAACCGATCACCGTGAAATTTTGCATACACGTTGTCTGGTACACCAGAAAGGACATAGGGTACTTTTCATCTAGAAAAAAGGACTATTCCCGACGGATAAATAAAAAATAAAAAACTAAGGTTTGACCAAAGTGTTATAGCAACACGAGGTCAAATGTTATATTGCATTTTTTTAATTTTCAACGCAGACTTAGAAATTTAAAATGCTGTACCATCCATATCTATACACATTATAAAATAAAGTCGCTTTTCATAGAGATGTTCTCCTAAGCCTCGCAACAAACTTTTAAATGGTTTCAACTAATGGATAGACCGATAAATGAGAAAAATTCATCTTACATAATTTGCAAAAAAAATTTCCTTCACTGTCTTTCACTTTTTATATATATTAAGAAAATCCTAACCTATCCTATTTAAGTGTGTTCCTCATAAAACTAGCAACCCGGCCCCTGCTTCCCATGAAAGAAAATTATTTCTAAAAATTATATTCACAAACCTTCCACGTTTATCGCTTTTTCTATCAGTGAAAAACATTTTAAATTCCTTTGGTAGGCTTAGAAAAAATAAGCTTAGAACGGCCACTTTAATTCATAATGTGTATACATACATATTAGGGATTACGGGCTTAACTTTTTACAAAAATTACGCCTACGAAGTGGCACTAAAGTTGCGAATATTTACATAATGTAAATGTCGTGTACCATGACTTGATGTTACATTGACTGTCGTTAGCAACTAATAACAAAGTTCCCATGTAAGCCATTCTCATGTCACTCACACGTCAAGCCTTCGTTCTCTCTTTAACAGTTTGATTAGCTGACTTGGTACAAGATATACAATTTGTCGACCTTAAACCGATATTTAACCTTACCTACATCCCACACCACACACTATCTCAATTAATTGCTTTTCAAACATCAAGTTTTCTATGCCATGGTTAAGTTCAAGAGTATTTACTACAATTATGAACAAAATTCCATGCGACTTAATTGCGAAAGATTATATTACTGCTTAACATAAGTACTTATGTACAATATAAGCACAGGGTTTTAAGGTATATGAATTAACTGTCTTTATTCGACATAGAGTACATAGAAGAATTAAGTAGATGAGCAAAAAAGTTTTTAAATTTGATGATTTGTAAGAATGAATCATTATTTTTGATTTGACGAATCACTTGTTTATTAAAATTTAATATTCGTCAAATATCTCTAACTAGATGCTGATGCTAAACTGCGAAAAATAAAAATTAATATTTGTAAATTATATCAAGATATTAAGTGAAATTTCCTCCCCTTAAAATTAACAAAAAAATTCAAATAGGTTTTTAAAATTCACGTTTTTACACTTGACCTTTCGAGTCAAAAATCCAGAATCTGTAAATTCAAAAACTACGCGAGTGAAAATATTTATCTAAAAAAAAATAAATAACGATTTATGATTTTATTTTTCATAAATACTGTTCGTGATTTGGTTTCCACTTGATAAAAACTATGCGAATGTAGAGATATTATAGAGTAAAATAAGATATACTTAATCCCGATCTAGCATGCGTCGGACGCAAATATATTTCGCACTAAATAAAACCCAGACCTATCGGGCAGATTCAGACATTAAGTGCGGAGCTATTAAATTGGCGAAAATTTAATTGCCTACATTATAATTATATTTATTTGCTTATTTTTAAATAACTACTCCTTGGAATAACCATTTTATTACCAGAATTAAGTATACATATTATATAGGTATCTCCATTAATAAACTGAAAAAATATATATTACAAAGTACTTACGATTGCTCAATATTGCATGGTTTTTGGTTAACATGGTTTTAAGTTAATAACTGTTATTAACCAATACAAACCGTGATTATTTTTATAAACAAATGCTATCTTTATTTATTTAAAAGGAAGCTACTATTTATTTCTTGGTTAATAATTTTATACCATATATTTTTCAAAACATAATTTAATTATGATCTATAAGATAAATGATTGTCCTACCAAATATCACTGGATGAGGATAGCCATGAGACTTTAGGATATAATGCTTAGTTGACGATTTTTTTAATATTCTTAGACCATCCCTCGGAAACCTAACATTTTTTCAGGATAAAAAGTATATGTTAATCCAGGTAAAAAAAAAAACTATCTGTGTGTCAAACTTTATCTAAATCCGTTCAGCCGTTTTTGCATTATTGAGAAACAAACATTCAAACATACGAACTTTCGCATTTATAATATTATTAGGATACGAGTCTGCAGCGCATTACATATCCCTTGGTATTATTTGCATTGCTTTCATAGGTGATTCCAAAAAATATTTTATTTATTTATTTATTAAGTCACACACAACTTATTTAACAAAAAATAGAAACAATAAGACCTATACGTTAATACAAACATTTAAAAACGGTGGTACAAATCGACACTTCAAATATAAAGCGGAAATCACACAGAAATATATTGTTTTAAATTTATAATCATAATAAATCGTTATGTACAAAAATTTGAGTATATATTTCTATTGTAAGTAAACAAAAAAATAATATGGATTTTTTAAAAAAATAAACATAGATAATTATATCAGGTTGACTCTTTTTTAGTGGCCACACTGACAAAGACCCGCGTGCGTAGAAGTGGCTATTTGGCTACTCGCATGGGACTGACCCTGGCAACGTCGTCCACTAAACGTTCAGGATTTAAGACCCTTCACACAAACTGGTTGGGGTTTCTCCTTGGCCACATTTTATGTGTGCAAGAAATTTTAGATCTTTGACCCAGAGATATATTAAACTATGTCACTGCTCTGAACCACGATCTCTACTTTGTGCACATAAAATCTGGTCTCATTGATTAATTGTCTTTAATAAAACGCCGTTTTTTAGTTTTTATTTAAATAAAAAATCTTTAGATTCGTTAGAAGTTTTTAAATGTAAAATAAAATTTGCATCTCATGTTTGTTAGAAGTTCTGAAAACGCCTTACAAAGAAAGTAATGTTAAATTTCAACATGAAAATCTCTAAAGGCTCTAAGAGGCTAAGTAAGCATATAGTGAAACAATATTCATTTCACAAAAAATTTACATGATTTTACTAGCTGGGGTGTATTTATAAATTACCTATAGACTTATGTGAAATGTTTGTAAAATGAAATATTATAAAGTACCTACAAAATAAAAATAAAAATATGAAAATAAAAAAAAGTACTTATATCAAAAAAGATCTTTATACAAGTCCTTGTTTTTACAAAAGTTTTTCTTTCAAAATAAGTACTCAAATCCAATAAAATTAATATACACTTGAACAATTTAAAAGTGAAACGGTAGTTACACAATATTAGCTCTGTGGTAGTCACGTATGCAAAACTTACTCTTAATAAATAATAGACCAGATTTGGGGAGAAAACTCTAAGTAGTTGGTTAGTAGTTGCTTAGGTCTTGCCCTCTCGGCAGCACCCAAAGTCTCTTCAAAGTTGGGAACTTACCTACGAAGGTTTATGTGAGTCGTTTAAGGATATATTACTGTCTGTTAGTTTGTAGCGCATACGTATTTTGTACAATATATAAAAAAAAAATATAAAATATTAATCTTCTGACGTGAATACAATATTTATTAAGCATATCTATCACTAGTTGTTGCACGCGACTTCGCCCGCGTATTTTTTTTATATAATATAGCCTACTAGCTGGTGCTCACGACTTCGTCAGCGTTGAAATTTTAAATAAAGCAATATAACGCTTGACCTCGTGTTGCTATAACACTTTGGCCAGGCGTTAGTTTTTTTATTTTTTATTGATCCCTCAGGAATATTCCTTTTTTTCTGGATGAAAGGTACCCTATGTCCTTTCTGTTGTCCCAGACAACGTGTATGCAAAATTTCATGGTGATCGGTTCAGTAGTTTTTGCGTGAAAGACTTACAAACATCCATACATCCATACATACTTTCCCATTTATAATATTATATAGTACGGTAGTATGGATATTACTCGCTGGTAATGTAGCTTTCTATAGGTGAAAGAATTTTCAAAATCGGTCCAGTAGTTTTTGAGTTTATTCATTACAAACATACAAATTTTCTCTCTTTATAATATCAGTAGGTATAGATATACATTCAAAATTAAATTACACCAATCGATAGCTAAAGAATCGTTTGGTATATTCGAATACGTTGGATATTATACTTACATACGTATATAATACGCTCAAAGAAAACATTACTCGTAAAGTTCACGTAAGTAATCGTGTAAAACACACGGCCATGTCCACGACACAGCCACACGCCATTTATTTTTGTGAAGCCTTCCGAGTCTTGAAGGCTTCAAATGAAAGTCGAAATTTATTACAATCATTAAGAAGTATGAACTATGCGTCGATCTAAATGTAAATAGGAATTCCACACATAAACAAACTCTGAAATATATTCAGGCATTAAATATTAAAAGGTATAGGAAATAGTCCCAAAAAAACTAAATAACGCTTCATATTATTGAAATATATGATCACTAGCGATCTGCTACTGGCTTCGTACGGATGTTGTAAATTTTTTTGCAAATATAAATACATAACTTCCTCATTTATCCCTCTTGTCAACGACACAACTACACAACATTTATTTTCTACTTCAAAATGATTATTCAAAATGATTGTTTAATTATGTCTGTGTAAAATAAGGTCGCTAAGATCCCCCAAAATTTTCTTGTTGGACCAGAAAAAAAAATTGTTAGATCGCTAACGAAACTTGGTATAACAGTTAAGCGAACCAACTTAGGTCGTTTCTAATTCGGAACGTGTCCAACAGAATTTCAGACCGAAGTGAAGACGAAGGTCTCCGACTTGTGAATTTTTAACTTTACGCTTCTCAGATAAGAATCAGCGGTCTTATTTTGTAACTTTGATGAGAATTGACTTCTTTTCGCCTCCATTGCTCTCCGACTATTTGCAAAAGTCCCTGTCTTACATTACCAAATTACACGGCGATAAAATGAAATGATTTATTTATTGGTGCTACGATTCCCACATATATACAGATACACGTCAAAACACGGTTAAAAACAAATTTACTAGCAACACTAGCCATTACAACTTAGGCAAGTATTGTTTGTGAATACCGGTGTTAGTCACACATCCCTACACTTAGCATATCTTTAATAACATAACTCATGACACGCTGCTCGTGACCTGTTTTATAATTGGTTGGCTATATTCGCTTGCATATAAAGATCAAAGGCAGACGGGACTCTTGACGCACTTTGGTGGAAATGATCCCCAAAGTTAAATTGAGTTGGGCAGAACATGTCAGAAACTGACGGACGTGACGGAATTCGTCTTACATAGCTTTCAAACACTTTTGCGCCTTATACCTATTGTTAAGCACCAGGTAATACATACAATTCCACTAGAACTCAATTATTTTCGTGTTAACTTTGTAAATGCATTTATAAACACGACGGTGGCCCAGTTCTAATAAAAAAATAAAAATGTAAATAGAACTAGCTGGTGCCCGCGACTTCGTCCGCGTTGAACGATGAAAGGCACCCTATGTCCCTTCTGGTGTCCCACAAAACGTGTATGCAAAATTTCATAGTGATCGGTTCAGTAGTTTTTGCGTGAATGAGTTACAAACATCCATACATCCAAACATACTTTCACGTTTATAATATTAGTACGGATAGGGCTTGAAAATCAATTAGGAGTTTATTAGGTTATTTTACCTGAACCCTGAAACCCTTATACATATTACTAATAAGTTTCTATGATATTCTGATGTTGTGTAATTTTATTACATACTAGCTGTTGCACACGACTTCGTCCGCGTAAATTTGTAAAATTTAGCCTATATGGGTGAATAAAATTTTAAAATCAGTCCCCTTCTCTCTCTTAATAATATTAGAATAGCTTCAATCGAATAGATTTTTATGGCCACAGTACACGTATCCTAATCATTATAAGATATAGTATTTTTATTTCATTAATAAAGCAATATAAGTTACATATATATAAATAGGAAAACTAATTTACTCAAACCCTCAGGGTGGGACTAGCAGTTGTGTCACACAAACCTATTATATTAAAACAACCGGTGACTAATCTGCACAATCAAAATCCTAATCCGAACTAATATTATAAATGCCAAAGTATGTTTGGATGTATGGATGTTTGTAACTCTTTCACGCAAAAACTACTGAGCCGATGACTATGTAATTTTGCATACACGTTGTCTGGGACACCAGAAAGGACATAGGGTACCTTTCATCGTTCAACACAGACTAAGTCGCGGGCACCAGTTAGTAATATTATAAAAGTGAACGTTTGTATATTTTTGTTTCTTACGGCTCAATAACGCAAAAACTGTTGAACGGATTTGGATGAAAATTAGCACACGGATAGTTTACTATCTAGATTGACACATAGGATACTTTTTATAGTGGAAAAATGGTAGGTTCCTGTGGGATTTTCAAAAAACGAACTACAGCGCTTTACAAAAATTTATTTTATGAGCCAAGGGCTCTTAAACAATATACATGTGCCAATGCAGATTAATTATACTTGCAAAAGCTTATACAAATAACGGCAAATATTCTACATACACATACGAGTATATAACTAAGACACACATATACATACATAATATTTAAAATTAAATATATAAGCATAAAATTAAATAACAAGATCACATTTTCTGAGAAAGGCACATCCAAAAACATTGTGTTAATTTCGTAGCTGATATACTGACTGTTTTAACAGTTGCTGTGTCCATTCCGAGATCCTTTTGATGTGTTGACAATACGACAAACTTGAGCTTACTTAGCTAACTTAAAGTTTAACTTGTTGAAATTGATCATCGCTTTGTTTACTCACTAAACTATTTTCATGCTCACGGTTTACACGTTGTAGACAACGTTTGAAAGGCTTATTGTAATTACTAGCTGGTGCTCGCGACTTCGTCCGCGTTGAAAAATAAAAAAAAATATGTAAGCAATATAACGCTTGACCTCTTGTTGCTATTAACAATTTGGCTAGGCGTAAGTTTTTTTATTTTATTTTAGATGATCCCTCGGGAACAGTCCTCTTTTTCTGGATGAAAGGTACCCTATGTCCTTTTCTGTATATCTGACAATGTGTATGCAAAATTTCATGATGATTGGTTGAGTAGTTAAGGCGTGAAAAGATAACAGACATACAGACTCTGCCTGAATTACTTTCACATTTATAATACTAGCTGGTGCCTGCGACTTCGTCCGCGTTGAACGATGAAAGGTACCCTATGTCCTTTCTGGTGTCCCAGACAACGTGTATGCAAAATTTCATAGTGATCGGTTCAGTAGTTTTTGCGTGAAAGAGTTACAAACATCCATACATCCAAACATACTTTCGCATTAATAATATTAGTACGGATTAGTATGGAATATGGCAATATAAATACAATGAAATCATGCCCAACTTAAACCACCTCATTTATATACGTGAGCAAGTAATAAGTATATAAAGTATTTTAAATGTAAATTAAAGTTAATTAATTAATTAGTTAAAATGTTAGTTAAAAATTAATTCGTTTAAATATATTTTTACGTACAAATTTAAAAATGTGCTTAAACCTTTTTAGTTTGCAGAATGTTTAATTTGTGGAAAACAGTTTAATAATATAAAATGTTGAGTGGTGTGGTTTAAGAGAAATAAGCACTCAATTACTCGTAGATTGACTGCGAAGTGCAGTGTGCCTTTCCACTGCTAAAATTGAAGTTAAATTACATATTCAGTATGAAGTAGTTTTTGGGATACGCTTACTAAGACATAGACTACGTGTTTTTCAAAACTACGGATAAAAAGAAACTATTTTTGAATGAATTTTGAATATTTATGAAGTAGTTTTTTTTTTTTTTTTTTTTAAATTACAAATAGACATTGAATATTAATTGTCATATATACGCTGAGAATAAATTCTAAAGTGTCTATTTTTATTCAGTTACAAATAGAGACGTCCCTGTGTGATGTAAACTGAAAATTGATATTCCATTCACGCGCAGAACATTATTATCGCGGGGTGTGTGACTGAATATTGAAACAGCTTTTTGCCACCAAACGAGATCATATTTGATGATATTACATGCCGTGTACTTTTTTTTTTTTTTTTTTTTAAATATTTTACAAAATATTTCGGACGCAAAAGAGGAAAAATTATGTTTCTTCCTATAACTACTGACGCGTTTAAAAAAACATTTTTAAATCATTAAATTGTGGAGCCAATTGAACGAGTAGTTGAGGTCCTTAGCGCTATGACTCATAGGACCAGGGTTCGATTCTCGGCAGCGTCAACTTTAGAAATTTAATAAACTTTTCAAAGTTGGCTTTGGTCTGGATCTAGCAAAGAGACACTGCATCTTACTAGAAGACTATCGTAAAATAACGGCACAGGTGTTTTCGTGAGCGAGTAACGAATGCCAGAGCACATTATCTACTTGCTGCACCTATAGCGCTGCTAGTGTTAATAGGCAACAATAGCCACCTTCCATCAAGTAGATCGTCAGCCTGTCTGACAACCATTGATGTTTATAAATGGACCTTTTCAAAATATAAAAATCACTCCCTTAAAATCAATCAGATTGATTTTTGTAGGTAAAAATCGACCGTCATGTAAGTAGGACTCGTTGGTTGGTCGTGTTGTTCGGAGGGATTAACGAAATTAGTAGTGTCTGTTGTTTACTATAGTAATTTAATGCTTTTGGGTTGCTACTTACGAACAAAATGAAACCAATGTACTCAAGTACACGTATAATTTTGCGGATTGTTTTGCCAGTGTTATTTGCTATGGAAAAGGCCCATCCATAAACATCGATGCTGACGACCATCATCTACATCTCAGCCGCAGGATGTCCACTGCTGGACATAGGCCTCCCACCATAATTTTCCAATAAGACAGATCAGAAGCAGCCTGGATCCAACGTCGACCCTCGGCCACTATCAGGTCGTCTGTCCATCTTGTCCTGGACATTGGGTGGACATTCTGAGCTGCGCTTTTGTCTAACGTTCGTCACATAAGAAATATATAGAATTTTTTTTTTTAAAATATATAGAAATTATTCAATTTTTTTTTGTTGTATAAAATAATTTCTTCTTTCTTCTAGAAATCAGAAAACAATGTCTCTAGACTCTAATATGCCTAATAATATGCCAGTCAAAACCGCATGAAAATCCACTCCTCCCTTTTATTACAGCACTTAATTTCTTATAAACATATATTCAATATACAATGACACGACAATTCTACTGTTTTATTATACAAGTATTACTTACCGTTGCTTTTTTCACCAAACACTTGGAAACAAACAAAAAATCAATATCGAGATAGGGAACATTCAATTATACGTTTCATCGTAAAAACAAAAGGATAAACTTGGAGACGTTTGATCTCGAGATACGGACAAAGTTTTGTAAAATTCTCAAGCTCGATTATACTCATCGAATCACGAATTCGGATAAGTTTCAAATGGCTTCGGGGTGCGGTAAAACTAATAACCGACCCGAGATGCGCTGTTATTTTATACTAGCTGGTGCCCGCGACTTAGTCCGCGTTGAACGATGAAAGGTACCCTATGTCCTTTCTGGTGTCCCAGACAACGTGTATGCGAAATTTCATAATGATCGGTTCAGTAGTTTTTGCTTGAAAGAGTTACAAACATCCATACATCCAAACATACTTTCGTATTTATAATATTACTAGCTCTGCCCGCGACTTCGTCCGCGTTGAACGATAAAAGGTACCCTATGTCCTTTCTGGTGTCCCAGACAACGTGTATGCAAAATTTCATAATGATCGGTTCAGTAGTTTTTGCTTGAAAGAGTTACAAACATCCATACATCCAAACATACTTTCGTATTTATAATATTACTAGCTGGTGCCCGCGACTTAGTCCGCGTTGAACGATAAAAAGTACCCTATGTCGTTTCTGGTGTCCCAGACAACGTGTATGCAAAATTTCATAATGATCGGTTCAGTAGTTTTTGCTTGAAAGAGTTACAAACATCCATACATCCAAACATACTTTCATATTTATAATATTACTAGCTGGTGCCCGCGACTTAGTCCGCGTTGAACGATGAAAAGTACCCTATGTCCTTTCTGGTGTCCCAGACAAAGTGTATACTAAATTTCATAATGATCGGTTCAGTAGTTTTTGCTTGAAAGAGTTACAAACATCCATACATCCAAACATACTTTCGCATTTATAATATAAAAAAAAGTACGGATTTAAACGACGCCGGATCGGGTTAAACTTTTGTTAGTTGCAAGTAATGCAATACAACTCTTTGAAACTCGACAACACTCAATTCTATTTGTACGGGGAAAAATTTTAATCACTGCAAAAATTTTATATTGTATTTTTGCTGTAAATCAATACTATGTATTTCTTTGTGTAGGAAGAAGTATTTGTACAATATTATCCGTACTAATATTATAAATGCGAAAGTATGTTTGGATGTAAAGATGTTTGTAACTTTTTCACGCACAAAGACTATTGAACCGATCACCATGAAATTTTGCATACACGTTGTCTTGGACACCAGAAGGACATAGGGTACCATTCCTCGTTCAACGCGGACGAAGTCGCCGGCACCAGCTAGTATCTAACATAAAGAAAGAAATAAATATGTAGAGAAATTTATTTTGAGAATAAACTTTAATTTTAAAATAATTATTATATTATTTACTAGCGATTCAATTATTCAACAGTGGACCAAAATTAGCCAAAACTATTCAAAAAAATTGACTTTTACTTCAAATTTTAACTGCAATGTAAATTATTTTGATTGTATTTAAAATTTTCTTGAGTTCTACATACAGTTGAGACTTTGCAAACAACTCAGAGCGAGTGGGTAGAATTATATTTTTAATTTAACAAGAAAGTTTACTTTACAAAGAGTTTCTTCAAAGTGTTTCCACAAGTTTTCCTTCTCTTTACAGACTCTTGCAGCATTATTAATCAAAGAATCATAGTAATATTTTTTTAGTTCAAAAGTTCAAGAAATTGAATCCTGCTTTTCATCCACTAACGACCACCACGTGACCACGATGCATTTTTCTCTGCAAATCCGTAGTAATATTATAAATGCGAAAGTATATTTGGATGTTTGGATGTTTGTAACTCTTTCACGCAAAAACTACTGAACCGATCACCATGAAATTTTGCATACACGTTGTCTGGAACACCAGAAAGGACATAGGGTACCTTTCATCCAGAAAAAAAGGACTATTCCCGAGGGATAAATAAAAAATATAAAACTAACGCCTGGCCAAAGTGTTATAGCAACATGAGGTCAAGTGTTATATTCCTTTTTTTTAATTTTCAACGTGGACGAAGTCGCGAGTACCAGCTAGTTATATAATACACAAGCCTTTCTCGTTTATCGCCCTCTCCATAAGTGTAAACCGTATAAAAATCCGTTACGTGAAGAAGTTGGGAAAAACATACAGACATCCACTTTATTTAATAATATCTATAGATATAGATGTACCCTGCTGGTGTCTTTATAAAAATGAAATAAATCTTTAATCATAAATTTATTCCAATGTTTATTTAGTTAAATAGGTTCAAATATATATTGAGATGACATATAGGTAGACAGAGATACTGCTGAACACATTTTATTTGTGTGAATATTCTCCTGTCACGACTACAGTCAAAATATACAAAGTATTAGTTTTTTTTTTTTTTTTAAAAACGTGTATTTTATAATGTTTATATTGTATTTAATAAACACATAAATTTAAATGAAGCAAATGTCACTGTTAAATGGAGCTTTGCAAGCTAAAGTTTATTAATGTTTTGAGATATTATGTAAGTAAGTGGTGTTCCATACAAATTCTCTCAGAGTGAAGTCGTCTTTGATATAGCTGCGGTCGTTCCAACTCGGACACTCCAAATATCTTAGATGGTCCACTATTTGTAACTGTCAGTGTAATTTAAGCACAACACACATACTAAACACATTTAGAATTCCATTTAACTAGCCTAACTACGTGTAAAGTGTTGATTAGTTACTTTCAGAATTTTATGTTTTACTAGCTGCTGCTCGCAACTTCGTCCGCGTTGAAAATTTAAAAAAAAAGCAATATAACGCTTGACCTCGTGTTGCTATAACACTTTAGCCAGGCGTTAGTTTTTTATTTTTTATTTATCCCTCGGGAATAGTCCTTTTTTCTGGATGAAAGGTGGGTACCTTATGTCCTTTCTGGTGTCACAGACAACGTGTATGCAAAATTTCATGGTGATCGGTTCAGTAGTTTTTGCGTGAAAGAGTTACAAACATCCATACATCCAAATATACTTTCGAATTTATAATGATAGTAAGATTAAATTATGCACTCGGTTTACTTTGGGTTGGGGTTGGGGGTTTGGGGTTGAGGGTTGGGTTGGGACGTACATACAAAGGTATATCATCTCTTTCATTCCCGGTTACATGTGACTTTAAATGGCGGTTATCCTACTTGACACTTTACTCAGAGATGGTTAAAGACCCCCTAAGCCAATTGAAGGGGAAGGATTTCTTATTATTATTTTTAACAAATAATAATAAGAAAGAGGAAAGATTTGTTTGTTTGTTTGTTTGCATTGAATAGGCTCCGAAACTACTGGACCGATTTGAAAAATTCTTTCACTATTGGGGAAACTATATTATCAGCTTACACGAGTGTTAATTTAAATGTAACATTCACATTAGCCCTTATAGCCTGAAAGTAAAACAAAGTTGGTTTTCCATTTAAATTTTTAAATACTGATTAATGAGTTACTCGTACATAATAATAATACACACTCCATTAGCTGAAAACAAGCGGAAATAGCGAAATGAGAATTATTGGTATAATCCGTTGAAATTATAACTCGAATTGGAAATATGCAATAATATAATGTTTCAATTTGTTACTTAATATTGCAACGTTTTAAATATTAATAAATAGAATTTAATATGAAGTATAAAGTAATATAAAAAATTAAATGATTTTTAATAATAAATAAATATCCTCACACATTCCACACAGCACCATCTAGTTCCACAGTAAACAACTAATGCTTGTATTATGGATAATAGACAGTTGATATAATACATAGATTACTTTTTTTTGTTGTAAATACATACATATTATAAATAGAAAACATCCATGACTCAGGTACAAAGGTAAAATGTTAACACATGAACATTCGCCCCTAGCGGGATTCGAACCAGCGACCGTTTGGTTAACAGCTAGGGTTACTAGCCACTGGACCAAACGTGTCGTCATGCTATTAATAACTACTAACTAAATTAATAAAATGCTAACTAAATTTTTAGAACAGATTGTTCGAGACCTACAACGGCATCTGTTGACTGATCAAGGCAACGAGTGTATCGTCTACCCCACATAATCTTTTAAGACATAATAATATGTCACCCACTTACCTCACGTATTAAAATATAATTGTAATCGCCTTTTGTAAATTTATCTAACAATATATCATGTCGTTAATGAAAGGTCTACATTTTATTTCGAATTCCGCAAAATAATCACCCAAGAAGTCAAAAAGTCGACTGGCTCCAACACAGATTTAATATAACTTGCAGATGTCTCCTATTTGCATTTGAATACTATTTAAATTTTAAAATTTATGATATCAATCAATTTTGTATGAAGATCAGACAATCAGTTTATTTTCATTTTAACTGTTGAAACATGTTTCTTTGTATGAAGAAATTATTGATTTTACTGGTAAAAATCTTCAATGTTTATTCTTTGTTTAAAAAAATATTTTCTTTGCTTTTGATCACCTAGTCTTCCATGTGTAATTTAAAAAATAATTTAAGAAAGATTAAAGATTAAGTGAATCTTTGTCTTTTGTGCTCACAATGCTCAGATGTAATAACAAAACCTTAGGGTGATACCCGTCAATGTCAAAACTGTCCGAAACTAAGCCAAACTCAGTTCTTATTAATTAATGTGAGTTCATTCGTCCTTTTCTTTAGTTGATAATTAAATTAACGTTGCCCGTAACATAATTGACTAATTTAAGTTGAAGGAATTCATTCCATTTTTTTTAATACAATCTAACAAAAAAGTTCGTGTAAATTTAGAGATTTTTTGTGTTTGATGGAAAGTAAAATTATGTTACTGACAATTTAAGAAAATTTAGGTAGATTTAATTGAACATGTAATATATATGTGAAATCGTGTGATACGACCAAACTTATTTCCCTGACTTTGCACGGCAGCATTTTTTTATATATATATATATAAATTATATAGGTACACAAACCTTCCTCATTTATCGCTCATTCCATTAGCGAACACCGTATCAAAATACTCTAAGTGGATAAACACAATATTAGTCAGTAATGTACATAATAAACACCTTCGTGATGTCTTTCAACGTTCCATATATCACCTGATAATCCTCAGCTGAGAGACTCCTAACATTCAAAAGATTTAAGAGCACAGCAAAGAGACTCTAAAACTTTTGTCATGAAAATCTCTAAAGCACAATAGTTGCATAAGATACACCTACTAACTAATTATTCATTTCATTAAATATTTCATTTTATTTAACGAATAAGCCCATACAATTATTTAATTAAAGTAAAATTATCCTAGCGTAAGGCAATTTTTAATGTACCCAGGACTCAACGTTCAGACTTTTACCGTAACATTTCCACAGCTCGTTTAAATCAACCGGCCCATAAAATTGACATAAACAAAGCTACCTAATCAGCAAGCGAGCTAATTGTTGTGCACATAAAAACATTTTATTGCTTGCGAGCAAGTACTGATTACGTTTTGTTTACTCGATATTCCCTTGTAACATTTATTATGAGAGAGCTTTACAGAGAACTTTTTTGTACATAAACTGATTTTTACAATATTTCCTTTGAAGCAAGACTTTTTGTTAATGTCTCGCTTTAGAGTATATCGATGGCAGCTACGTAAACTATCGTATCCAACAAATTGACGTTTTTGTGATTTCAGATCAATAATTCGAATTAAAAATTTATCTTTATTATGGTGTATTCAAAATTAAAATATCTCTTAAACTGACTGATTTTTTTGCCGAATATAATCGTATCTTTTGAATGCGCGCGCAGTAAACTAATGTATTGTCTCTTACGATAGAGAAGTCAGTGGGGGCGCGTGTCGTAAGAGCAAGATACTACACTTTACGTCGATCGATGCACGTAAGCACGCACTTCGTTTGTGTATAGCTAAAACAGAATTTAGTACTTGTTTTAATATGATTGTTTATATTTTAGTTTATATAGTTTTAGTCATGAATTATTCAAGAAAACACCGACACACTAGAGCAGAAAAAATGTTGAATTTAGCTCTCAAAGCAGACTCCCCAAAAAAAGATAATTCAAATTTGAATGATCAAGATGACGTACTGTTAAATACGATTAATAATAGTGAAGAAAATAAATCAAATTCAATTAAATTGTAGAAATATATTATTTATGTTATTCATTTTAGGATTTTTAACGACTTTTGTGTTAAACTGTGGTATGAGACAGATACGATTGTCTACACTGTTTTTTACTCTAGAAATTGTATGGTATGTAGCTCATACGGTTTTTTACGATGCATTGATAATATGAAAACGAGTCGTATGTGCAACATACCATTCTTTTCTAGGCTCGTGTTAATCAATATGTGTTACTTACAATTATTTACGTGGTACAGTAGTGTATAATCTATAATCGTATGTTCGTATCGTATCGATAATCTATAAAAAATGTATTCATATATTCATAATTTCTCCCCATTCTAGGATTTCCTCTGTCCGAGGGAGCTAATTTAGAGGAAATAGAACAACTTGCCATGATGCTTGATGAAGACATTTTTGAAAAAGATTCACTTGAAATCAATGTTAACAATGATGAATTCATTGACAAATTATATATTTCAGTTATATATCCAGATTTTCAGCTTTAAATGATTCTACACCACAAGACAATATTGCCAACTCAAGACAATAATTGATAATTCAAATTCTTTAATTACTCACCACCTCTCCCTTCCCTTACTCCTCACCCTTCCCTTGAATTGTTCAATTAAACATTTTAACAACTTTTCTTCATATTTTATTGGTAAAGTAAAAGTATCTCAAATGTCAGGCTATTCAACACCCCAAGCAAATACGCCACTGTCCTCTTATAAGAATGATGGTATGAATTCAAATAAAGGAAGAAAAAACCACGGAAAGATAATTTCCAATTAATGATATTGAAAACATTTCAGAAACGCTATGAAACATATGAACTTCATATACTAAATAAAAAATTCTGCGCGTGAGCTAAAAAATTAAGACAAAAAAGAGGCAATTACGCTAAGATTGCTAGTACTATTTTCGTATTTCAGAAAGTATTGAACACACCTTATGGACAAATAAGTGTTTTATACAAAAACTATCAACCATGAATTTCACTATGTTTAACTTATCCAAAAAAGAAGTTACTTGCTACATGTGGCACGAAGGAGAAGGTGAAAGAGGTGCCAACGAAGTAGCTAGTTGTCTTGCCAATTTTATATCTAAAGGTGTAAAAGCTGGAGTAATCGAATTCAGATTTTGGCCTGACAACAACTGTACAGGTCAAAATAGAAACCTTATTGTGTTTTCCAGTTACTTGTACCTATTTGTCACAAAAATATAAAGTCACTATAAAACATACGTTTTTAGAGAAAGGACACACAAACAAGAAGGAGAAATTTATTATCTCTTTGTGCATTAGTTAGATGGGCAAAACAAGATAGCAACCCTTATATCGTAATAGAAATGGACTAACTAATTTTCTCGACTTTAAAGAAACATTAAACGGTAAAAATTGGTCTAAAAATTTGAAGGGTGACACCGTAAAATGGCCCAATATAGGAAAACTGAAGGTTTCTCCCTGAAGATCCCAATAAATATGATTTAATGGATACAGAATACATGACAATAGTTACAAAAACACACATGAGACGACGACAACAAATAACTATTGCTGTAGGTCCTCTACTTAAAGTTAAAAAGGATGAATTAATACATCTTTGCAATAGAGGCATAATTCCTGAAATTCATCATACATTTTTTTTTAAATTATCTGCATATCAGAATACTACTCAAGTTTCATATAAATCAGATTTGGAGTAAGGTCATTTCATTGGTCAAAAGTATCAAAAGTCAAAGTTAGTATATTTTTGTTTTACCAGCGCTACCGTCATTATGAAAGTTTAATTACGTTTTTATAATCGATTCGAAAAATTTCCGATATCTAATTTTGCAAATAGATAAGTATGTAAAATATTTTGAAATACTAATTAATAAATTAATATTTTTGTTAATTGTTTAAAATATTATGGTACAAATGGTTGCTTATTTGTGTATAATTTATTTTATAAATACAAAATTTATTTTATTTGTATATTTTTATGGTCACGTATATATTAATTTATTTATTTACTTAGATTTATTATTACTGTCTAAGAAAACATAGCATAAAGACATGTAGCCAATACTTTGGAAACAGTTTATTATTTTCAGAGTAGGTTCAGGAAAATTCCATTTTTTTAAACAAAAATACTTCAGTTCTTTACTATACCTCCTTTGTTTTATTTAGTATGTTCCAACTTTAAATTACAAATTAATTAACCACTAAAATTAGCTTTACTTTAGTAATTTATAAATTGATACGTTATTTGTACACACTACTTTAGCATAGTATATTATAGTATGTGCAATATACGATTAAAATGAAGTTGCTAGTATCCAAGTAAAGTGGCGTAAGTGATACATACAATTTTATTAGGGCAAAAATATCCCGAGTAAAAAATCGTAACAACAATATCTTAAAAAGTAGCAATAATTTGATATCATTAATTCGAGCCAACGAATACACATATAATTTAGCTTAATATAACAGAAATTCAAATAAATATACTTCAGTCCATAACTTTGACAAGCTGAAATGTCTTTAAACAGCTCTCCTGTAAAGTAGGTCCGCTGAAGATACGATAGTTTACTTAGCTGCCATCGATATGTGCCTGTCTTCTGTCTTAAATTATTAAATAAAATCTCTGTCTGCTTCTGTCTGTTTTTTTGCAAACTTTTTTTTCAAACCACCCAATGTAATAATTTTATTGATTTTTGTGTGGTGCACTGCCAACCCTAATAGGAATAATTGAAAAGCATACTTGCTGTTTCAAGGCTTCGTTTTGTTTTACTGACTTCACTCAATAAACAACTTCGGAGATACATAAACTATTCCCCTATAGAGGATCACCGCTATATAATATAGCATGTGTGCTTTTGTGTTTAGATGAGTGAATAAGGCATACCAGAACCCATTTCCCTATTGCATCCTAATCCCTATCCTTAGTCCTACTATGACAGCGCACTTGCGGCACCAGTGGCCCTCCGGACCACCTGTACCATTAGACAGTACCATTGGTGGTACAAATGGTACTGATTTATCCCACTAGTACAATTGATTGTACAAATGATACCAAAATATCCCAGTGGACCACCTGTACCATTAGTCAGTGCCAATTGATGGTACAAATGGCACTGATTGGATGCCAAAATGTAACACATGGTCTTGCTTTGCAAAGAGACATCGTACTACAAATACTTGCGAAGGCTGGAATGCCGAGTACAACGGCAGTTTTAAAAAATGACCCACAACTCTTTTTGCCTTCCTTAAAGTAATTAAAAACGATTCCGAATTTCGAATCGAAGTACCGAAATTCAAGAGAAACGGAAATCATCTGTACTGCACAGAAACACTTACATACACCATGTGCAAATGCAACTCATTGTAGGTGATATAAACGTCCCGCTATTCTTAGAAAAATTAAGACAGTAAAATATAGGTTACTAATAAAATAAAGTAGTGCCAATTGTACCATCACGTTTTTTATTGAAGTAATGTCGAGTGTCACGCTTGTATTTATTTCCCTGGTACTAATGGGATAAATCAGTAGCATTTGTACCACCAATGGTACTGTCTAATGGTACAGGTGGTCCGGAGGGACCAGTGGCGTTGCTTGTGTTATTGGCGACGGTAGCCACTTACTATTAAGTGGACCGTTAGCCTGCATGTCGAGTTTAACATTAAAAAACCATACTATATCTGTATGTTCACAAAGATTGTTGCTTGCATAGTCAATTTGACCAAGATCTATTCCCAGTAGGCACACAGCTTATGACTAAATAAATATAGTCAAAATAAGAAGTGGCTAAAAATTGTTTGCCTTTTATTTAGCCAACTGTACGTTCAAGTTGTAAACAAACGATTGTCCTCATCCGAAGTCGCGCGACATAAATATGTATGCCATCGCCATATTTGTCCTTTTGCTTAGACTTCATTCTATTATGAGGACGGTTTTATGTAACGCTAACGAATTATTTATAATACAAGTCCTACTAATATTATAAATGCGAAAGTATGTTTGTAACTCTTTCACGCAAAAACTACTGAACCGATCACCATGAAATTTTGCATACACGTTGTCTGGGACACCAGAAAGGACATAGGGTACCTTTCACCCAGAAAAAGGACTATTTCCGAGGGATAAATAAAAAATAAAAAACTAACGCCTGGCCAAAGTGTTATAGCAACACGAGGTCAAGCGTTATATTGCTTTTTTTTTAATTTTCAACGCGGACGAAGTCGCGAACACCAGCTAGTCAAGTTAAATTAAAGCTGATCGTAGATGGCTACTTGCCTATAATTACGAGTATGAAGTTTCTTGCCTTTTCTTGCTGATTAGAATATATTGTGTAGATTCGGAATTGGTGGTGAGTTGAAAAGAATTGACTATTACATGAGACTGTTTGAACATTATGCTATACTTATTATATATTTTTTAAATCAAATATTGATAGCTGTACCATCAGAACAACAATGTCTACATTAATTTCTAAGACGACTTTACAAATAAATTTCATTTCAATAAAATTAACGGCTGACGTGATTAGATACTAATTGTGTCCCGCAGGTTAAGCTGTCAGCTTCTGATAATAAAAAGCCTATATCCTTTCAAATGAATTGGACTATTAAATGCAAAAATTAATTTTAAAACAACCAACAAACTTTTTTATTATATTTATTTAGATTATTTCATACAACTAACAAATTATTACATTTTAAGGGCCTCTTTCAACATGTGTCAAGTAGGCTAACCGCCATTTAAAGTCACCGGTAACCGAGAAAAATGGAGATGATATAGCTTTGTTAGTACGGTAAAATTCCCAAATATTAAAAAGAAAATAATAATAAAAAAATTCGCCTATCGAAGGAAGCACTATATAAACCGAGTGCATAATTTAATAAAACATAAAATTATTTCTAAAAGTAACTAATTAACACTTTACTTGTAATTGGTGAAAGAGGCCCTTAGGCTCGAGTTCACCAACAGACGATTAGTTTTTAAACAGCCGTTTAATAATATTTTGTTGTTCACCATCGCTAAAATGCGGGTTAATCGCCCTAAACATCTGATTAACTTAATGATTAGTCTTTCAAATTTAACTCTCTGACTAAAATTTAATTTTAATTGACTAAAATTTAATTTTAATTTTATTAAACAAATTGTTTTTTTTTGGATGTATGTAAAAGAAATTAAAATTATAACCTTATTGGTTACTTTTCAGATGACGCAATCCATAATCTTTCCGCAAATTTACTTGTTATCTAACACATTGTACTCAGTCTGACATACTTTCCCGCGTTTTGGCAACTGAAGACATTATTCGGGGACGCGCACTTTGACGCCATAAACATTTGCTCAATCTGTTTCTTATTTGTTCCCGTAATGTTTTAGCTTCCGATTGAGTCAAGGGCGAACAACAGAAATCAACCAGTCTTTTGAGATTAACAAAACTAGAATTATGGTCATCCGTACTAACATTATATGGATGTTTGTGACTCTTTCAAGCAAAAACTACTGAACCGATCACTATGAAATTTTGCATACACGTTGTCCGGGACACCAGAAAGGACATAGGGTACCTTTCATCGTTCAACACGGACGAAGTCGCGGGCATCAGCTAGTATTATAAATGCGAAAGTATGTTTGGATGTATGGATGTTAGTAACTCTTTCACGCAAAAACTACTGAACCGATCAATATGAAATTTTGCATACACGTTGTCCGGGACACCAGAAAGGACATAGGGTACCTTTCATCGTTCAACACGGACGAAGTCGCGGGCATCAGCTAGTATTATAAATGCGAAAGTATGTTTGGATGTATGGATGTTAGTAACTCTTTCACGCAAAAACTACTGAACCGATCAATATGAAATTTTGTATACACGTTGTCCGGGACACCAGAAAGGACATAGGGTACCTTTCATCGTTCAACGCAGACGAAGTCTCGGGCACCAGCTAGTATTATAAATGCGAAAGTATGTTTGGATGTATGGATGTTAGTAACTCTTTCACGCAAAAACTACTGAACCGATCAATATGAAATTTTGCATACACGTTGTCCGGGACACCAGAAAGGACATAGGGTACCTTTCATCGTTCAACGCGGACGAAGTCGCGGGCATCAGCTAGTATTATAAATGCGAAAGTATGTTTGGATGTATGGATGTTAGTAACTCTTTCACGCAAAAACTACTGAACCGATCAATATGAAATTTTGCATACACGTTGTCCGGGACACCAGAAAGGACATAGGGTACCTTTCATCGTTCAACACGGACGAAGTCGCGGGCATCAGCTAGTATTATAAATGCGAAAGTATGTTTGGATGTATGGATGTTAGTAACTCTTTCACGCAAAAACTACTGAACCGATCAATATGAAATTTTGCATACACGTTGTCTGGGACACCAGAAAGGACATAGAGTACCTTTCATCGTTCAACGCGGACGAAGTCGCGGGCACCAGCTAGTGAATAATAAAAATATTAGAAAACTAGCTGTTGCATGCGACTTCGTCTACGTAACTTTATAAAATATAGCATATATGTTCTATAGGTGAAGGAATTTTTAAAAGACCCAGTAGTTTTTGAATTTATTAATTACAAACATACAAATCCTCTCTCTTTATAATATTATAATTATAATTATAAAATAAAGTTTTTTTTTCTATTTCAAAGGGATTTACATGCCGTTTGTTTCATCGCTGTTTTTATTATTAAATATTTATGATTTAGTATACTGTTATAAAATTTACAAACGTACGAGTACATGATGTAGGATATTGAAAAGCTTAAACTATTTCAAAAATCTTCGTTTGATGTAAGAGTTATTTTGTTATTTACTTTGTTGACATCGTGAAAACAAACTCCTCAATGAAATTTTCATAAATACATTCGCTTTGGGTGTATGAATACATTCATGTACTTAAAGGATTAATTTACAAATTTGGAGAACTATACAAATATCGCTTCTCTGCGTTCGAAGCATTCTCTACGTGGTAGCTAAAGTAGGCCTTAATGTTCCAACTTCCAAAATTAATTTCCATCGGACTCTTAAGGCCAACATCCGGAAAATATATTATCCTGTCCAAAGCAGGCGGGAAAAAGTTAATATTTAGTCACGTCCCAACAGTTCGTGAGGCAAGCCGATCTTTGAACGAGAAAGATAAATAAAACAGAAATATTCCGACCATCCTTTACAAGCAGGTTCTATTGGGTTACATATCTGGATTGATGAGTCAATCTATGAGTAACTTAATTTTTTTTTTATCTTTAATGTAAAGGTTGTAAGACAGGCTGACTGTCCACTTAATGGTACCTTCGCCTAGAGCACAAGCAAAGCAATGGTTGCCACAAGTGCGCTGCAAACCATAATATTATTGGGCTCTGGCAACCCTTAATCACTCAAAAAAATATAACAGCACACGTGTGGTTATTTCATGGTTGTATTTTGTAAGTGGGTGGTTACTGCCGCCAGACAGGCCGACCAAATAACTGCGTCCTCTGCAACTACTTGCCAGATCCAGACCAGAGCCAATTATGAAAAGTTCAATTCCTTTTCTAAATTCAAAAATAGTTTAAGATAAATATTTAATTAGAAATTAAGAAAGTATTATAAATTAAGATTTAAGACAATTAGTAGTTAAGTTAAATTAAACATGTTAAGTACACTGTTTAGGAGTGCAACTTAGATAATTATCCATACACATGTAATTTATAGTTTTCAAATAATTAATTGCAATCTGTTTGTGTACAAATTGTGTACAAATTTGTGTATCAAATATTAAAAAAATAAAATAAAATAGGATTATTGAGACACAGCGTTTAGAGCAAGCTTAACGACTGACCCATAAGCTCAATTTAAATGGAATTTTACTATCATATTAAAATATACTAGTATATATTTGAAAATAGCTGACTTCAGACGATTAATTGTTATGCGAGCACAAAATACAAGTTTCTTAAGTCGACATACATACGTCGGTTCTCAGCATTATTTTTCACGGTATGGTTAAGTAACTGACATTGACATGGGTTGTAGACGCTCTGTAACAGCGTTTTTAGGTTTTTCTTATAAAAATATGCTTTACATTAGCCAAGTTATTAGCTTTCTAAGGGCACGTCTCAAGAGAACTTTTGAACGTCTTCTTGAATAGTTGTCAATACAAAAATTAATTAATATACATTTTACATTTTCCATTATTGTGAAAATATTTTTACCATAGAGAACGTGTGAGACCTTTTCTTTATTTATGTGATGTACTTAAAATAATGGGAATGGTGAAATCAACAGGAGAGAGAGTAATTGTGGACTTTGATTTGTTATCCTGCTGTATGTTTCCGGGTTCAATTATGCCTATTCAATTTTGTTTAGTCACAATATACAAAATGTTATTCATTTTATATACAATATATACATTTTTATACAATGAAACATAAATTCCTAAATATTTATAACACAAAAAAAAAGATACTTTATCATCAATAGCGCTCGATCGTCGATATCAGAAATTTTATCCTGAATAATAATCCTATCGATTACTATAATAAAATAGCGAGTGTTTGTTTTTTTAATTTTAGTTGGTTCGAGTCCCGGGCGAGGCAAGCGAGTTTTAGAAAATCTTTTAATGCAGTTTTGTTTCTTTTTAAAAATAAAAGAATGTCTCCTTTATGTAAAATGAGCCAACTTAAGGGTTTAAGGTAGTTTCCCTTAAGGGCCCGACTTATTTTTCCATTTTTTTATTTATATTGTATATTGTTTTCAAATGACAGGGAGGCGAAGCCGCAATGCACAACTATAGTTTTGTAAGATTGTGGTACTTCATCTTATTGCATTTAAGGCTTTCAAATCGAAACTATTATTGTATAATAATATACTTATATAATTGATGACACGTTTGGTCTAGTGGCTAGTAAACCTAGCTGTTAACCAAACGGTCGCGGGTTCAAATACCGCTAGGGGCAATTGTTTATGTGTTAACATTTTACCTTTGTACCTGAGTCTTGGTGTTTTATATTTATAATATGTATAATATGTATCTGTCTGGTATCCATAATACAAGCATTAGTTGCTTACTGTGGAACTAGATGGTGTTGTGTGGAATGTGTGAAGATATTTATTATTTATTTATGTGTATTTATGTGTATTTATGTGTATACTTTATCGTATCTTAATCATAACCTAACAACAGGGTTATTTAATCTAGACGCTCTTAAGTACACAAGACTAAATTAACTTACCTTCCAAAGGAGTCAAGACAGTTAAGTGTTTTAACTAATTAATTGAGACTAAGTTTTGGTTTTCATTATTCCTTTAACTATCGGCATTCGCTGAGACATCGTTTCTCAAATTAGGTGTTGTGACCCCAAAACCCTGGCGGTAGTTATATTTTATTTTATTTGGAAAAAAAATGAATCAATATAATTCTGTCACCAACGATAATATTTGTCACCAAATTGTATTCCCAAATTATACTATTACTCAGATAATTTATTTTTGTTATTAAAATAAACAGAACTGTCTCCAAGTTTGAACTGCCAAATAAATATTAATTTGTATCTAAAACAAAAACTCTATCAGTAATATCATTATTGTCTCTAAAATAAAAGCCTCATCAGTATTCCGTCGCCATCATTATTGGTAAGGTACTTTTTACAGTCAATTAAGGAAATATATGGAACCACTTAATACTCAGAATGAGACAAATTATTTTTACTTTGAACCAACAAAATATTGATGCGTTGGGTAATAAAAATTGTCCTATTTTCAATTGTACCACACGTTACTTACACCGCAGGTGCAACCTGAGGCATAACTTAGTTGGCTTTCATAACTTCACCGTGCACTTTATTGCATCGCGTCCCTAAAATAAAACTGAAACACTTAAATTTCCGACGATGCACTTTTATTTCAACGCAGAAGACCCCCGGGGTCATAAAGTGCATATACCGAAATACAATACGAAATTTGAAACAAGGTAACTTTGTATAGTGTTCAGTCGTAAAGGAGAGTGGTGTTTTATCACCTTCAAACTCGAATACAACAACAGTGGACAGGTGTGTTTTAAGTTAGGATAAAAGCACATTTAAAATTACAATGTTATTATTAATAATAATAATAATCACTGGGACCGATCTATAATCACGGACAGGACTATTGTTGCCAATAAGCCTGACATCGTGGTTATCGATCGATCTCAGCGACGGACGATGCTTGTTGACATCACTGTCCCGCATAACGAAAACCTCGTGAAAGCTTAGCAAGTATATAGATTTGGCTCACGAGGTGACAGCCATGTGGGATGTTGATTCGACCATCATCGTCCCGATAGTCGTATCTGCGAACGGTCTTATAGCGAAGAGCCTCGACCAACACCTCGAGAGGCTCTCACTAGATGGCGCTGGGTCAAGGGACAGATACAGAAGGCGGTTCCTCTTGTCAGGAGGTTCCTCACTCTGCAGCCCTAACCACCGGTAGCTTGGGCCTTACCCCGCTACTTGCGGTACTCTAGTTTTAAATTTTTTTATAATATTTATTATTTTTTTGTAATATATATTGTAAAAAAATTTAACATTAAGAATGAAAATAAATATTCGTGAATAATAATAATAATAATAATAATAATAATATTTATTGTTTTTTTTTATTTATATTGTAAAAAATTTAAAACTAAGAAAGAAAAATATATACTTGGATAATAATAATAATATACTTTATTTCTTAAGCCAGTAACTATTGTCATAGAGTAAATAGTACTTAACCAGTATATTTACTCTATGCTATTGTATACATAATATTTACATTTTAACAGGAACATAGCTAGACAGTAATATAGGCTTTAAAATACATATATTGTCCCCTGACCTCCAAGCTAGGATTTCCTGTGTTTTGGAGATCAAAAATTATTATTATTATTTATGTTACTAAAGTTCTAGGTAGAGCAATTGTACAAAACCAATGGCGTTTCTTGTGTTAATAGGCGACGACTCTACATCTATACTATATAATTAATACGAGCCTATTGTCCTATTCTCTTCCTATTCCTTGTCGCCCTGTCTGTCGACCTTGACATAAAAAAATTGAATTTGTTTCTTTGTTTCTTTGCTACAATTTCACGCCTTAACTACTCAACCAATCATAATTAAATTTTACATATACACTTTGTAAGTGATTCAGAAAAAGACATAGAGTACCTTTCATTCTGAAAATAAATCACTATTCCCGAGGGATCAGCTAAAAAATAATATAAAAATTCTACGTCTGACAAAATTCTATGTGAGCAGTAAAGATTGAATGTTTTAACACCTTAAAATAAGGCTGGTAAAAAATACTTTTTAAAGATATAAAATTCCTTGTTTCAATGTGAAATATTTCATAAGTAGATATGTATAGGGAAAATGTTCAAAATTGCATTCCACTTTTCTTCTGAGACCTCCCCGTCTACAAATTTTAAAGGAACACCTTCGCAACAGCTACGTTGTTGAACGGTTTACGAGCCGACTGAAACATAATTCACTGGGAATTGACAGTTTCATCTATTGCTCACTAGACACAGGTCAAAATGGAGGACCATTACCTCTTCAAGCATTGTGTAACAATAAAGCATTTTAAGGTGTGTACAATGTACAATCAAGTTAAAGATTGTTTTAAGATAAACAATAAATTGTTTTAAGATAACAGTTCGAATCCCGCTAGGGACAAATGTTTATGTGTTAACATTTTATCTTTGTACCTGAGTCGTGGATGTTTTATATTTATAATACGTATGTATTTACAAAAAAAAGTAATCTATATAGTATATCAACATCAACTGTTTGGTATCCATAATACAAGCATGTAGTTGCTTAATGTGGAACTAGATGGTGCTGTGTGGAATGTGTGAAGATATTTATTATTATTTATTATTATTATTAATATAGATCAACTGGCAAAATTGGGTACTAACGTTTTTCTAAAGCATTAATTTGTGTTTCATGCATATCATATAACAATGCTGTAAACATTAACTAAGACAGGTTTTAGCGCCATTACACGGCATTTTAGTGATATTACCTTGCTATTGTGGCACCAACATCACAATTGAGTACTATAATTATGCTATAACAGTGTCGAGGGACACTTAAGTTTTTAAGAGTAATTGTTGTTACCGGTTAACTTACTTGACACTTTACTCAGAGATGTTGAAAGAGGCCCTAAGAATAGAATATAACGGATAAGGTCGCATTAGCGTAATCAATCGTCAAATAAACAGTATGCTTGTCGATTTTTATCATAAAAAATAAATAATTACAAACGGAACAAAGTCTTTTATAACTATATGGACGGAGATATTAAATTCAACCTTGCGTACGAGATTCATTCAGTAGAGTTGACAAGTAGAATTACATAACAATAGATTATTTTTATCTTTTTTTGTAAGAAAAATCACAATCACATAACCCACACCTGGCCACGATGGATTTCCCCTAAAAAAAAATTACATGAAACTTATAAATACAAATGAAACATCAAGAGGATGTGCAAGTTCTTAATAAGATGAAGAAAAGAATCTATACTAATATTATAATACTAATATTATAATACTAATATTATAATACTAATATTATAATACTAATATTATAATACTAATATTATAATACTAATATTATAATACTAATATTATAATACTTACTAATATTATAAAGCTGAAGAGTTCGTTTGGTTGAACGCATTAATCTATAATCTCAGGCACTATTGGTTCGAATTGAAAAAATATTTTTGTATTGGATAGTCCATTTATCGAGAAAGGCTTTAGGCTATATATATAACATTTTGAACGCGGACGAAGTCTCGGACACCAGCTAGTATAATATAAGTAGATTGGGGAGTGAGATGAGGCAGCCCTGCTCACTCACCCAAAAACACAACAGATTTTGTGAAATTTGTATTTACATAATATGTTATGTAATGACACCAAAAAATGGTTCCTGTTTCATACGATGAGAACGCATATTACTATAACATGCTTTATAAAGTTTTTTAATGCTAAAATACCACCATGTGGGTCAAAGTATAAAGCTAGAGAGATGATATAACGTCATAAACTATGAGATTTTGGACCATCTGTCAACGCCGCACAAAAGCGGATATAATAATAAAACCCGACGTAGGGTTGGCACCTCAATAGTTTCAATCCAGTGCCTACGTGAATCCGTGACGCGGAAGCAACAGACACATGTCACGTTTGTACAGAATCGGGTTTCAACAATGAAATTTTAGAAATATATTTCAGAAACGTGTATATATTACTTTACGACAATATATTGTCTGAAACTATAACAATGTGTTTAACTATAGAAATCTTTTTGGAGTTTACTTCATATACTTATAAGCACGTGGTATGAAAATTTATAGGAGTATGATCAAAATTGTCACACGGTACATATGCGTTACGTTCTATTTTTGAATATTTTAGAATATCTGAAGTTTCAGAGATATTGCGCATTCTACACAATATTTTTTAAAAAAAGAACAATGTTCTTTTTTTAAAAAATATTGTTCTTTCGGCGTGTTCGAATTGTGAAAATTTAAATGTATTTTATAATCGTTCGTAATGAGTAAACTCCAGTCGTGTGTCGGAGCTGACACACACATTTTTTTTATACGCTTGAGATGAAGATGAGTTTTCAATCTAAGGGTCAATTCACACTGAATCACTTCCGCTACGTCACGTCGCATTGAGTTTCAGTAAACTGAAACGAAAATCGATCGATATTAAAGAAATAACTTGTTAAGTTTGGAGACTATTATACATTTGGTAACCCGGTTAACAATTCACTGTGCCTTGCCAATACAAAAAAGTGTATTTCACAAAAAGTATTGTACAAAAAGAAAATTAATTATATAGGGTGGTGACAACCCTAATCAAATATCATGTAGCAATTTTATAGCTGCCAGTTATATTCGGAAGATTACAAAGGTGTCGCATAAACGTAGTGTTAAACTGTAATATCTTGTAATATTACTTTGAAATGTATCTTTTGACTAATAGCAGACATTTAAGGCTTTGTAAATCTTCCGGTTGATGTTGTATTTGTTGAAATGAACTTTCATGAAACTACTTACAAGATGATTTATAAATATCAATAAACAAATAATAAATAAGCATAAACTACTTCTGAATATAAATCATACAGGAGGTATTTTACAAAAAAAAACCAGTTTGCCCTGCAACTCTAAATGGTATGACTATGCTGAATTTTGAAAAACTATGCTACATATTTTCTAATATAATATAGAATTCGTTGTCGGTTGAACTGACAAACAAACTCACTTTCGGATTTTTAATTATTATATTAAAAATTATAAAAAAAAATATTATATTTTTAATTATTATATTTTTAATTATATATATATATTTATTTATATATATAAATATATATATATTATATATACCTTATACAGTTTTTGTAACATTTAATTTAATTTTAAATATCTGCGAATTAGTTTATACACAATCTTACAAAACTATAGTTGTGCATTGCGGCTTCGCCTCCTTGTCATTTGAAAACATACAAAAATATACACACACAATATAACCGATATCTTAAACGGCGTTTAAGAATATACCGATTCTAACTTGAATTGTTGCCAACAATTCAAGTGAATGTGTATACGCTTGCGGTTATTCTAACCAATTCATAGGAGCACTTGTTAGTTTAAACCAACACAGAAACTACTGGGCTTTTCCGATAACTTCAAACTTTGTCGGTTTGTAGGTATGTTCACTGTACCGTCAGATAATTGACTCGATGGAGCTTAAGTTTCGGTATTTTGCGGAGACCACTTTCTTATTATTAGCAGGAATATGTAAGAAATTATTTTGTTGGAATACTGAACTGAAAAATTATAAATATCGCGATTTAAATAAACAAAACTTAACACACTATTTAAATGTAATACTTCTTACGACATTTTATATATATTTTTTTAAATGTATATTTTTAATTTAATATTTTTTTTTAAATTTATGGCTGTATGTAATCTAAATTTAAATAAATAAAATAAAAAAGACATGTCCATTTATTGAGACGAATAGCAGGGGGGCACGTGCACCATTCTGTACCAAAATGAATGTCCCATAATTATCATTGCAACTTTCAATAAATACCAGTCTGAATCAAAAAGTACATCGGTTACACTTTAGGTAACGTTTTTCAATTTATTTTTTATTCCTTAATAAAAGAAGCTATTTTCTTGAGTAGGCATCGAAAAACTCCTCAACGGCAGGTCATAGACAAATTTGATACCACAGACATGCTCTTTGAATTTTGAAAATAAGTGGAAATCATTATTAAATAGGAGCTAAGTCCGGAGAGTATGGTATGGGAGTTTTCATTAAATTCTTCGTATTTATTGTGGGAATATGTTAACAACATAATATATTCCCACATTAATGATAATGAAGTACCTATCGTATTTTCTAGATTCATTTGTTAACTCGAGAGGAAACAAATAGTAACTAATCTGTGGCAGAAAAAATAATCCTATGCGTCCGATTTGAGAATAACCTCTCCGTAAATCTATCGATTACAAGATAACCGACCGATATTTCTTTTACCCTTGGTTTTTGCTTTCTTTTTGAAAAAAGAAAAGGCCATATGTAAGTAGTAACAGCTAGACAGTAGTTGTAATGAAATATTTACGAACAAAGGATTTTAGACGTTCGTTTTTTTTTTATATTATTTAATATTCAAAGCATCCATCAAAGTTCCCGGGGACTCCCCTGGGGACCAAAGGGGATAAAACCCATTTTTGTTCATCATATAAATAACAAAAGAACTCGATTGTTTTGTTTTTAATTTTTAACAGACTAATTTTACTTCTAAAACACTAGCGACCCGCCACCGGCGTCGCACGGTTGCAATTTTTTGCTGTAAACACACAAACCTTCCTCGTTTATCGATCTTAAGTGAGTGAAAACCGTATCAAAATCAAATATAAACTTTAATAAAACCATGAATTTTTATATCTAAAACTTAAATAATTATATTATTATGTACTCAGATATAATCGAAGTTGTCACATCAGCAGCTCTGCTCCCAAAATTGCGGGTTGTCCAACTAGTTGTGCCACTAAAGTTATTAAAGTTTTAATAACACCGCATACATCACTCTTACACTAACTTAGTTTAATAGTTCTGACAAATCCGGGTTCAAGTTCAAAACTTATAACTATATAAGCACATACGCTTTTAGAGGTTTCACTGAATCCAAGTAATGCGAAAGTATATTATATTATATTATCCAACCATATACGGGTATACTAGCTGGTGCTCGCGACTTTGTCTTGATCTCGTGTTGCTATAATTGGCCAGGCGTTAGTTTTTTATTTTTTATTTATCCCTCTGGAATAGTCCCTTTTTCTGGATGAAAGGTACCCTATGTCCTTTCTGGTGTCCCAGACAACGTGTATGCAAAATTTCATAGTGATCGGTTGAGTAGTTTTTGCGTGAAAGAGTTACAAACATCCATACATCCAAATATACTTTCGCATTTATAATATTAGTACGAACGGATTAAGTATTAGTTTTCTTTATGTTATGTTTAAATAGTGAAAGATACAATCTTGTAGATTGTTTCCAACTAATTGATATATTTTTTTTTGTGAACCAAATAAAGAAAAAAAGGCATTCCATTTACATAATTTACGTTAAACGTTTTTTACCGAAACTATTGGAGGCTTTTAATAGTTAAGCTTTTACCCAATAATGGTTCACATATAATAGCACACAGCTATTAAATTTGAACCGTAATTTGTTGTCACATCCAACTCAACTCATTATTTACAAACTCTGAACCAATTTGGGTGTACATTCACAAAAGCAATAATTAATATTAGACATGTATCACATGCACATGTCATAGGATTTTACTTTACAAGAAGGTATATGTAGGTATATACTATAAATATTATTATATTATTTACTAAATACACTAAATATGAATTTAAAGGTTACCTTACCTTTAATGTTTATAATTTTTGAAATAGTAGTTTCTCACCAAGTGCACCCTCTGTTTTGAAAGTCTGACCATTTAAAAACTCTGACATTATGAAACTCTGACGATTTGAAACTCTGACGATTTGAAACTCTAAAGTTTTGAAACTCTGACATTATGAAACTCTGACGATTTGAAACTCTTAAGTTTTGAAACTCTGTCATTATGAAACTCTGACGATTTGAAACTCTAAAGTTTTGAAACTCTGACATTATGAAACTCTGACGATTTGAAACTCTAAAGTTTTGAAACTCTGACATTATGAAACTCTGAAGTTTTGAAACTCTGTCATTATGAAACTCTGACGATTTGAAACTCTTAAGTTTTGAAACTCTGACGATATGAAACTCTTGACGATTTGAAACTCTGAAGTTTTGAAACTCTGTCATTATGAAACTCTGACGATTTGAAACTCTTAAGTTTTGAAACTCTGACGATATGAAACTCTTGACGATTTGAAACTCTGAAGTTTTGAAACTCTGTCATTATGAAACTCTGACGATTTGAAACTCTGAAGTTTTGAAACTCTGACGATATGAAACTCTGACAATTAGAAACTCTGAAGTTTTGAAACTCTGACATTATGAAACAGATGATTTGAAACTCTGAAGTTTTGAAACTCTGACATTATGAAACTCTGACGATTTGAAACTCTGAAGTTTTGAAACTCTGAAGTTTTGAAACTCTGACATTATGAAAGTCTGACGATTTGAAACTCTGAAGTTTTGAACTCTGACGATTTGAAACTCTGGCATTATGGGACCAAATCATAATCGTATCCTATTGTTAAATATAACTTATTAAATAGTTAATATATAAATTAAGAAATATATATATTATAAACAGTTTTGTTGAACTATAATAGTCTGAAATTAGATTCGAGATTAAAAATATAAACAACTAGCTGACCCGCTTCCGGCTTCGGCCGGGGCTCAATTTTTATATTAAATATTTACTCAATCCAGCCGATAAATTACCTTACACCGCCATCTGTGAGAATCTTATGGAACTCACAGATAACTTTTAAAATAAGTTCCATAACAACAACTGTGAGTTCTATAAAATTCTCACAGATGGCGGTGTGAGGTAATTTATAACTCTGTCATATAATAAACAAATAATTTGCAATAAAAAATACTATAAATTGAGTTTAAAAACTATCCTATTTTTTAAGTTGGACAAACATGTGACACGTAATTTTTATATATGTATATAAGGATGTGTTGCTTATTAAAAATAATAACCTCGATTCTGTAACTAATTAGTGTTAAAATTGTAGCCATATTTTAAACGATTAAAATATAATATTTCCGGTTTTAAGTGACGTAAACTACGACTCAAGAATAAAATATTATTCGGAAATAAAATCTTTTCATATTTATTTTACTAAGCTCTAAACATTCGAACCTTCATCTGGTGCCCGAGACTTCGTCTGCTTTGAAAAATGAAAAATATAACACATGACAAATATTATATTATGAATTTTCATTGTAACAAAGGGACCCAAAAACACAATTCA
Organism: Synanthedon myopaeformis; assembly: GCA_944738685.1. Taxonomy (NCBI): domain Eukaryota; kingdom Metazoa; phylum Arthropoda; class Insecta; order Lepidoptera; family Sesiidae; genus Synanthedon; species Synanthedon myopaeformis. Next base: position 951,912 of record OX122914.1, read on the forward strand.
ATGAAAATAAAAATTTTATTTTTAAAGTCAAAATTATTCCAAGAGAAGTATTACAAAAATCAACAATAAACACTTTTTTGAACATTACTTTTATTACCATTATAGTTTTTAGTTGAAATGAAACATTTACTATATTTTTTTCTCCACAGCAATTATTATTCACTTTATATTTTCAGCCAATTTCAACAAAACATTTCTTAACATATCAGCTAGAGCCGGATAGTTCTGACCAAGCAATGGTGCGCGTAGTTGAGGCACACAGATCTGTAAAAGCATTATTTAAATGCATTTTATTAAACTGGCTGTTGCCCGCGGCTCTGTCCGCACCATAAATATCTTCACACATTCCACACAGCACCATCTAGTTCCACAGTAAACAACTAAATGCTTGTGTATTATGGATACCAGACAGTTGATGTTGACATACTATATAGATTACTTATTATTTTTTTGTAAATGCATACATATTATAAATATAAAATATCCATGACTCAGGTACAAAGGTAAAATGTTAACACATAAACATTTTCCTCTAGCGGGATTCGAACCCGCGACCGTTTGGTTAACAGCTAGGGTTACTAGCCACTAGACCAAACGTGTCGTCAAATAATAATAATTTATTTGCTGAATATAGGTAATTACAGTGGTTTTATAATGAATAAGGCTCGCTACATTCTACCCTTTGGGGTGTGTAAATATTTTGAAAACACTACATAACAAAATAATTTTTTAATCACCACCGTCCACTAAGTTATCAGACATATATATCTTTTAAATCATACTGACATTTATCAACTAGTAAATCTTTCATTTTTTTCTTAAATATATTAATATTTAAGAAAAAAAAGTACAGATCAATTTTATTATCCTACGAGTTTCGAATAATCGGGATATAACATCCTACATACATATATTACTTCGTGACATGATATGTTCAAAAGTTTACCATTGATTATATTTTTATTTGCAAGGATTTCCTTTGTTATTTTTTATGATAAAGAGCGACAAATTAGGCTCACAGTATAAAAAACAGTATAATGGATATAAAACAGCTATAAAACAGCTGTAAAAGTCTACAACATATACCGACTATACCTGTTATATCCAAGGACTGCCTAGTTGTTGACCTAAGTAGGTCATAAATCAACATTTTTAGTTCTTAAATTAGCAATAATTAAGAAAAGGGGAAACGCTGCCAGTATCTTCGGAACCTTGCCTAAAGGGACTCTCCTGTTAATAATATATTTTAGTTATTATATTATATTTTTTTAAGGTTTTTAGTTTTAGATACATTGTTCTAGTATTTTTTTTCTGTATAAATATATAAACACGTCTAGAGTGTTCCATGTAACATTTTTTTTTTTTTTTTAAATAAGGTAAAATATCATAAAACTTTAAGTACACAATGTGTGGTGGTGGAAAAATTATGTTTTTTTTTTTTTTATTTTTTTTTTGTAGACTACAAAAGATTTTTTCACTGAGAAATTAGAAGACGACCGTATACATAAATACCATGCACATGTTCGAGTTGCCTGAAAGCGATATCACTTGGCAAGTGCGGCCAATACAAATTCTTATTATCAGTTTATTATCAGCTATAAGTGGAAATTTTTTATTATGTGTAAGCTACACATTCAAACTGTTATCATGTAATAATACCTATAAATTTCCCTAAAATCCTCTTAGTAAGCTAATTTCCTTAACACACATTCCATCCTGGCTTTTCTTTGTTAATATTAATGTATTAAAAAAATTTTTTCTAAATTTTTAACAGAGACAACATGTAACATATTATTATAGCTGTAGATACATACCAGTAATTGGTAAGCAAATGTAAACGTGTTTTTATAACTAATGTATGTGACTTGGTAAATTTTGATGTTGCTGTTGGTATCTCGATTAAATAAAATAAAATGGTAATGTACGAAAGATCGTATACATACTAACCACAGCTAGTAAAACAAGAAGAAGAGGAAATACAAGGTTAATAAACAGCGACAACAGAGTCCTCACCACCCACCAGATGCCAATCACCACTAGAACACTGGCGAGCATCACCTAAAAATAAATATTGTGTTAAAATTTATTTTACAATTTTACTGTGTACTTATTAATGAAAATTAAACATTTTTAAAGAAAAACAGTCTTCTTTTTATGCTACTAGGTGGTTAAGCGACTATCACTTGTCGATTATATACGTACTTCTATACTAAAATTATAAATGCGAAACTATGTTTGGATGTATCGATGTTTGTGACTCTTTCATGCAAAAACTACTGAACCGATCACCATGAAATTTTGCATACACGTTGTCTGGGACACCAGAAAGGACATAAGGTACCTTTTATCGTTCAACGCGGACGAAGTCGCAGGCTACAGCTAGTATTATAAATGTGAAAGTATGTTTGGATGTATGGATGTTTGTGACTCTTTCATGCAAAAACTACTGAACCGATCACCATGAAATTTTGCATACACGTTGTCTGGGACACCAGAAAGGACATAGGGTTACCTTTTATTGTTCAAAGCGGACGAAGTCGCAGGCTACAGCTAGTATTATAAATGTGAAAGTATGTTTGGATATATGGTTGTTTGTGACTCTTTCATGCAAAAACTACTGAACCGATCACCATGAAATTTTGCATACACGTTGTCTGGGACACCAGAAAGGACATAGGGTTACCTTTTATCGTTCAAAGCGGACGAAGTCGCAGGCTACAGCTAGTATTATAAATGTGAAAGTATGTTTGGATGTATGGACGTTTGTAACTCTTTCACGCAAAAACAACTGAACCGATCACCATGAAATTTTGCATACACGTTGTCCGAGACACCAGAAAGGACATAGGGTACCTTTCTACGTTCAACGCGGACGAAGTCGCGGCCACCAGCTAGTGTGGAAATAATATAATATTTCAATGTCGTTCGTTTAAGATCAGCAGCGCTCTTCAAGAAGCTGTGGCGTGGTTTGTGTTATTAATATTAAGCGCCTTTCGTCACGGTAGACTGTCAGCCTGTCTGAAGACCTTTATATAAAAAAAATAGCTAATCCATAATAATTGAAATTTAAGCCTTTTAAACATTAGAAGAGCTTTTTATATTTATGAAAATTTAAAACTAAGTAAGGTAAAATCTCTTAAAAACTGAATAAGTGAATACTTACTTGAGCCTCTTCGTGCTCTCGCAGCCAAGTTACAAAACCGTTTATCGAGTTACTAGGGATACTGTCGCCATTTTGAGACAACGACCGAGACACTGTGAACTAATTATAAAATAATTTCTTAAATAGTATTCACATTACATTTTTTGTAAAAAAACAGCCAAAAAAAATTCAGCAGTTTATTATATATATATATATATAACTAGCATCCGTTCGCGCACATAGGTAAGTAATATATTTTTTTCTGAAAATTTTACAAACCTTCTGCTCTTGTCATTAGTGAAAACCGTATCAAAATATGTTTGGTGCTTTATAAGAAGTTACCAGAGATATAGATAGAGGAATTCTTGTATGCCACAACGATTTCGCAAACGGCTCTAACGATTTTGACGAAAATCTAGGGTTAGGAGTTTTTTAGGTCTAGAAATCGATCTGTTAGTGTCTTATCTTCGAGAAAATTCGTTTTAGGTAGTTTTTTTAATGGAACGTATTACAAAAGTAATACCGCTTGCTCGTTTTATAATATTTTGAATTATTAATTATTAATTCAAGTACATATTCTTGAATTTTTTTTTTCTATAGAAATCATACATGTATCTATATGAAAAAAAATCTATGAAACACATAGATATTTTTTTTTACATATATAAAACTTTAAACCTTTCATTGGCCCGAGCTCACCCAGTCTATATTTTATAATAATGTTAGAATAGATATATGAGATGGAATGTGTTTTATAATTATAATTGTTATATGTACCCACATTGAAAACATTTTTTCTATAATTATATAAAACAGGAAAATATATAAAATATTTAAAAAAAAACTTGTCGACCCTCCCCGTTTTGAGTTAGACAAGACATTTTGATGAGAACATACTTTGTGCCCTAAAATGGTCTTCTGCCACTGATGCTGATCGTTATACATTCTAGAGACTTCATCAATCATGACTGTTGCTTCCGTTAAAGACGTCGACAGTCCTCGGTTTATAACTCTACCTGCAAGAAAAGAATAATACGAAACTTTTTTAAACTTCAACACTTAATTAATGTTAATATTTTCACATATTATTATATAATTTTTAAATAATTTTTTTAGGACATTTTTTCAGATTTTTAACTTGATACCGAATTTAAGAAACGTAATGATTTTTTTCAAGCACTAATTACAATGACTCACACCAACACATCAATACTATAAAAGTTAATGCATTTAATGCTCGTACTCCTGAAAATAATAATACTATATAATAATAATATTATAAATGCGAAAGTATGTTTGGATGTATGGATGTCTACTGAACCGATCACTATGAAATTTTGCATACACGTTGTCTGGGACACCAGAAAGGACATAGGGTACCTTTCATCCAGAAAAAAAGGATTATTCCCGAGGGATAAATAAAAAATAAAAAACTAACGCCTGGCCAAAGTGTTATAGCAACACGAGGTCAAGCGTTATATTGCTTTTTTTTAAAAAATTTTCAACGCAGACGAATTCGCGAGCACCAGCTAGTAATATTATAAAGTACGGATAACAATGTTGTTTTAAAATAGGAGTGGTAACTGCCGCCAGACATGGTTTCTTAGTTTAATACACAGAAGCGAAAATTTTTGGAACGCCAAATAGAAAGAATAATTTTATTACAAACAAACTTACCACCGCGTTTTGTAACATTGGGCAACATTGCAAAAAAACATTTTGTTCCATTTTATGATTTCAATGAAACAATCAATTTGATTAAGCATTCAGAGTACAATTTGTAATTTTGTAAGTTTATTTTACAAATATATAAATTAAATCATGATGAGACATGTCATAAATGACATATTTCTTTTTAAAAATAAATCATTGTCAATTTCTCATAAAGGTATAAAGGGACAATTAATTATAATAATATACCGTCTAATTATAATAAATAATAAGTCTAAATTAATTATAATAAGTTAAAATATTTGCCTATTTTTTATGTATTTATTTTATTTCAGATATTTAAAGTCCATAATTAATAGCCACAAAAACAAATAACAATAATTAACTAAGAGCAATTCATTTCATTAATTAAATATTGACGACACGTTTGGTCTAGTGCTTAGTAACCTTAGCTGTTAACCAAACGGTCGCGGGTTCGAATCCCGCTAGGGGCAAATGTTTATGTGTTAACATTTTATCTTTGTACCTGAGTCATGGATGTTTTTTATTTATAATATGTATGTATTTACAAAAAAAAAGTAATCTATGTCTGATATCCATAATACAAGCATTATTTGCTTAATGTGGAACTAGATGGTGCTGTATGGAATGTGTGAAGATTATTATTATTTATTATTATTATTATATTCATTAATTAAATTTTATCCTTTTATTTTATTATTGTAATTTTTTTACAATAATTTATTATTGCTTGCATTATTTTGATTGTCCTCGATACTTATAATTTGGGTACTAACTTTTCTCTCTTTTGATGATGTTAGACCAAAGCCAATGCAATATAAATTATATCTCACTAGCGACCCGTTCCCGGCTTCGCACTGGAGATTTTTTTTTTATTAATTATATATAAAATAAGGCACAACCTTTATTACAAAGAATCTTATCAAGTACTGCTATTTCATAAAATGATTATTTTAAATATATGACTACTTTTAGAGAGTTATTACTCTATGAATGTTTAAGTACACATAAATGTAATTTCATTGCTTGTACCTATTTTTATAATGTATGTCGTAAAATTTACATAGAGTACTATAATAACTTCATATTATGGACGTAACACAATATTATAGACGTGAAGTCTTTATGACATTTTATATACTCAGTAAGCTCCTAAAACGTTTAAGGGAGCTTTAACGTGTTTATCGTAAGTGGCAGTGTATACTGTGTTCAATAGTAAATATTTTAGCAGCGCTTCTGGCGACAGAAACCACCAGAATAATTCTCAATTAACAAAAAGAATAAAAATTAATGAGAAAATATTTAAAAAATACTTTTTTGAAGTCTCAATATTCCGATGATATAAAACATCGGACTACTGAAGCTTTTAGTCCGATTTCGTTATTTCTGATGGCCCTTGCCGCAATTGAATTTAATTTCTTGCAAAATTAATAACTGTTTAATATTAACTATTAATAACAAGACAAAAGGATGACATATTTTTTTTTTACATTATAATATAGCAATTTTGTGAGACGACACTTGGTTTGTTTACCCTGTCAGCTACATAATTAGATTGGTCCGAAAAAAAAACGTTTGTTTAATACATATAATGGAGCTCTCGTTAATTAGAGCCTTCAAAGGAAATTTACATTTTCATTAAGTCCCTTTTTCTCGTTCGATTAGTTGAAGTATTTATTATTAGATATTTCATTAACATTTTATTCGTTAACTAACTTGACTGTTTATTTTTGTATTTTAACTGACGGTCCACTTGATGATAGTGTGGCTACCGTCGCCAATAACACAAGCAACGCCACATGTGCTGCAAGTGCGTTTGTCTGGAAACTAAAATAATTTTGAATCATTGCACAACTAAAAAAATTAAATGTAAATCTTAAAAACTTAACGAAAATAAATGTACGAAATTGTAGCAAAAATTAAGTTAAACATTAAACAAGTTATAGTAAAACTTAGAATAGTATAATGTATTGTTTATTACTTAGTTCATTTCCTATATCAAAGTTACTTTACTTAACTAACTTATACATATATAGGGATATAAAAGTGTAGAAGTTCTCTCGACTCGGTCGAATTCCTGCGGGGGTGATGTTCATAATGGCGACGTAGTCATGGGACGCATTATACAGTTTTGCGATGTTCCCTGAACATATTTCTGGAGGTTTTAATGAGTTGACGTCCTATTGGACTCGGGGGAAAAATTCACTCATTTTGTAATATAATAATAATAAAATGTTATTCTTTCTATTATTAAAGTGACTAGCTGAACCCGACCACGCTTCGCTGTCGCTCAGTCTTATATTCTATCATGAATAATTTCTAGTCATGAAATAATTTGTGCGTGTTTCTGAATTTTTATTTAAAATTCTGAATTATTTAATAGAAAATACGAACTGTATATATACGAGATTATGTCAACTAACATCATACCTTTTTATATGTATACTAGCTGAACCCGACGACGATTCGCTGTGGCTCAGTCTTATTTTAAATAGTCATGAAATAATTTGTGCATGTTTGTGAATTGTTATTTAAAATTCTAAATTAGTTAATAGAAAATACGAACTGTATATATACGAGATGATGTCAACTAACGTCATCCCTTTTTATATGTATACTAGCTGAACTCGACGACGATTCGCTGTGGCTCAGTCTTATATTAAATAGTCATGAAATAATTTATGCGTGTTTGTGAATTTTTATTTAAAATTCTGAATTATTTAATAGAATATACGAACTGTATATATACGAGATGATGTCAACTAACATCATACCTTTTTATATGTATACTAGCTGAACCCGACGATGATTCGCTGTGGCTCAGTCTTATATTAAATAGTCATGAAATAATTTGTGCGTGTTTGTGAATTTTTATTTAAAATTCTAAATTATTTAATAGAATATACAAACTGTATATTCTATTAAAACAAACATAATATTACATTTCATTCCTGTCATGAGAATATATATTAGAAAATATTCCGTTCCGAATATAAAACAGGAATTCGTAAATTACATTCACGTGCAACAATAAACTTTTAGAACTATTCTGTGCAATTTTGTATTTATTGCAACATCCGGTGCACAGACAGTAAAAATTTCCGAACCACTTTACCACGTAAATGGGGAAAAATTTAACGACGTTAACAACTATAAAACGCTCTTACAAAATTCACTATATGTACCTACTTTGTTATGTTTATGTAATTTCTCTTTTCTATATGTAACAAGCGACCCGCCCTCAATTTATATTATTTTTATATCAGCCTGGCTGTCGAGTTTAACATTTAAAAAAAATCAATTCAATTCTTTATTGCACAAATATTTTTGTCAGACATTAAATTTATTAGGAACTTTCGGAAACAGTTCCCTAACTATTCTGATAGGTTAAGTAGTAAAAAAGCGTAGTAAAAAAACAATTATAATATTAATTATATTATATTAATTAAAATAAAGACCGTCCTAATGTTGGTAAGTTTTCATGGCCACCATAACGAAGTACAAATATTTTTACTAAACAGCTTACTATATAATCTTATTTAACCACTGCGACCTTTTAACCTTACTGCGTATATTACCCATTTAGGGTTAGTATTTACGTTGAAAATGACTTCCATAGTCGTTGGCGTTTACTCTGGAAGCATGCCATTACATAAGCCGTACGTAAACAGATACGTTTTAGTGATGGGCTGCTTTATAAGGAGCAATCCTTTTTTCTATCGAGGTCGGCAGCTCACTTGCTCTCCCCTGACGTTTCTTGTGGTTATAAGCAACAGTACTATTTACTCCATCAAGCGAAACGTCAGCCTTCCTGCTGACACTTATGCAAAAATTAAATGAAAATTGAAAAAGTTATATAAAATAATAGTTTTTAAAAAACTAAATAAATATTGGAAAATTCACAATTTATAAAAGTCTATAGCGAACCGCTCCCGGCTTCGTACGGGTGCAATTTTATTCTGTAAATCTTTATACTAGGTAGGTAAGTATATAAAAATGTTAGGTTGGTTTATGTACGCTTCAAAAACTCGGGTTTTCTCATATAGAAAAAAAGATAAACGGTGAAGATTTTTATATATAAAAGTGCACCCTAGGCGAAGCCGGGAGCGCCTCACTAGCTATATAAAAACCATACTTGTTAAAAGCTCTTTTAACTAACGGATAGTTAAAATCGTATTACAATTCGCTTGTATAGACTAGCAACCAGACTCTGACTTCGTGCGGATGCAATTTCTTTCTATAAATTATATACACAAACCTTCCTCGCTCATCGCTCTTTCCATTAGTGTAAACTGTATCAAAATCCGTTCATTCCTTTATTAATTGGTAAACTCTTATTACCTTTTGAAACTAAAACACTAAGCAAACAACTGTATATGAAAGTAAAATTACTAGACATAATAACAAGGATCAATATGGTTTACACCTCTGACCAATAAAATATAAAATATAGTTTGATATAAACATCAAACCTTTTTAATGGTCTGTCATTGTGTGTCAGTGTCATATAATTATTTCTTGTATTTCTTGCGATAAATATTAAGTAAATAAAATGTCGAGGAATTTAAGTATCACATCCTTGTGACTATGTATATAGTGTTCTGTGTTATTCACTATCTACATAAATATATTATGTAGATAGTGAATAACACAGAACACTAGAACAATTCGATATTCTGTTTTGTTTTTATAATTCCCCTTGAGCAAGCAAATGTCGACTTTAATGTGACGAACCTATTGTTACCGTGACTGTACTGTTGGTGTATAATAAAAAATTAAATAATTAAAAAAATTAAAAAAAAAACCTTTAATTTCCTTAATAACATTCAATACAATTTGTATTTTTTTCTTATAACATATTTAATAAAAAAAATAGTACAAATTTAATAAAAAAATTTTTTTTCTAGATATTAAGGACCTCTCGACGAGTAAAGGCCTCCTCCATCTCTCTCCACAATTCCCTGTCTTGGGCTAACTTAATCCAACCGCCATTTACAAGCTTTTTAAACTCGTCTTAAAAAAAAAAAAAAAAAAAAAATTGGTGTATACAAAAATAAAATAAATCTTTAAATGAAATCGGTCACAAATGTCACAAGTATAGTATAGTCACAAATGTAATTGTTGAGTCACATCAAACTTTTTAACCTCGTCTTGTTGGTGTATATAAAAATAAAATAAATCTTTAAATGGAATCGATACAGTACGGTATAGTCACAAATGTAATTGTGCACATCACTAGTGTCTAGGTACGTTGAGTGGTAACTTGTGTCGTTGTAATCGCGTAGGCTGTATACAACATTTAATTATAGTGACGTCAATCTAGTCAAATTGAAAGACATTTGTCAGCCATTGGATCTTTAAGGCGGGCGTTAGTTTGATTTGAGGCTTAAGAAAATACCAAATTACTTGGCGAGTATGTATTTACTTAAAAATAAATAAGTATATAAGTAGAACAATACCGTTAATATTCATGAATTTACATTACACATCCGCCAAACACCTTTTGCAAATTAATTATGCTAAATTTCCTTATTAATTTAATTAAATAAATTTGTAACTCGGCCAATCATGAACTGTTTTTTATTTTTAAGAAAACGGCGGCAGACAGATAAACAGTCCACTTGGTAGATGGCAATCGTCGACTATAACACAAGCAAAGCCAAAGGTGCTGCAAGTGCGATGCCGACTACGGTAGAATTAATGACTCACTCACCGAAACAACAGCACATGTGCTGTTATGTCACGGTGGTCTTCTTTAAGAAAAATTGGTACAACGAAGCCGCGAACAAAAGCTAGTTGTACTATGTAGATACATTTTAAAAATATAACTTAATTCTTAACTCTTAGGTGGAAACAGATTAAGTAATACTTTTAGATTAACGCAACCAAAAACCACTCAAAGGAACGAGCTAAGTAACGTGCGAAAGTGACAGGCCTAAATCGGATTAATCCGGATAACCAGACCGCCGATAACCGGTAATGACCGGTCAGAGCTCCAATAGAAATTCATTGTTTTGCTTTAAGAACAATATATATATGTCTATCCAACTATAATGAACTTTTATTGATTAAAAATCTTAAAAACATCAAAAGCCTTAAAATGTTAGCCTAATATTAGGTATTGAAGAAATTGCGTTTATTCGTTTTTATTTGCAAAAAGCAGCTATAATTTGTGTTAATTTAAGCTCGAGTTCACCAACAGACGGTTATTTTTAAACAGCTGTTTAAAATTTAAACAGCCGTTTAATAATATTTTGTTGTTCACCATCGCTAAAATGCAGGTTAAACGCCCTAAACATCTGATTAACTTAATGATCGTCTGTTGGTGAACTCGAGCCTTAAAAGCTACTAATAAATTTTCCCATATAATTCATGTCATTATAATTCCATTCTAAATGTTCTCAATTTTAACTAGTTCATATATATATTATTTTTAAAAACAATCAGTGTTCTTTAAAATTCAATTTCTCAACACTGGCCCTTTTGGAAAATTATATGGGAGGCCTAAGTCCAGCACTGGATATCCTACTGCTGAAATTATTATGTAGTCTTCAATAATGGCAATAAACTGTAATAAGAAGCCGGGAACGGTTCGCTAGTCAAGTATTATAACTCGTAATAAAGAAATATTTCATTACTATGTCGACAATAAACATTTTACTGCCTTAAAATAAATTTTCGTAGAATCAGACGAACTATTTCAAAGATCTCCGTTCTTATATTGAAATTGTTTAGTCAAAGAAACAAAACTAACTACTTCACTAATTTAAGGAGTTGTTTATTTTAAATGATTATTTATTTATACACTTATTTTAAAATAAAGTAATATATTACATCCAAGGCATATTATCACAATAAAGTGACTTTGTTTTCTGCAGTACGAGTAACAAAGTGCACAACATCTTGGATGAAGATCGTCGTAAAATGTTGCATTAAATTTTCGCTGCTGATGTTAGACAAGTGTATAAAATAAACTTTAATCCATTTACAAATTTTACTGTTATTATTTTGTAGTAAATATATAATAAAAAATATTTTAGTATATTTAAAAAATATATACCAACTGATTTTAGTAAAAATTCCAGTAAATAACTTTAAATCAACGTTTTTACATCCCAGTTTCGAACGAAGTTGAAATTTTCAAAAATCCCTTCTTATCGGATGCTTACATTATAAAATAAACTATATGTTCAATCAGTCAGGAGAAATGATTTTATAAGTTTATAAGATTAATTGAAATAGTTAAGTATATCATTAATTACCCAGAATAAACATATTTCTTAAATGGTACTTAAAGAAGATATTCCAAAAGAAGTCAATTTGAGATGAAAGCACGTCTACACAAAGCCACAACAAAACAAATATTGTAATAATATTAATATATAATAATATTAATATATAAGTGCAATAAAATATTATCTATTGGGATTTTATTTAATGATGCTCACAGTCACAATGGCCGTGATATTTTTTTTTATTTAGTTAAATTATGCTTAAGCAGGAGATCGTTGTATTTTTTAAATGAGTTTCATTATAAGTCCTCATATTTTGAGATTTTCTTTCAGGAATTTCAAGATACTGCATGACTTTAAAAGCTTAACATCTAATTTATCCTTAGAAATATTTTTATTTTAAGTTTACAATGTACTTTGTATTGTTTTAAAGTGCAACAACATTGTTATCGTCTCAAGATGTTGTGGTCTCCTTTAATTTTAAGTACACTTAAACTTAAGACTTTAATGTTGGTAAGTTAACTAATTTTGTATAAGCTCTAGGCTAACTTTGTTGCGTTGCTCTGGATCGCTTTTAGTAATCACATAATTATCAGCCTTGTTTGGTATTCTAAACTTAATCTTTAGATATATTAATAAAATGTCGTGTCACGTTGTTTGTCCGCAATGAACTCCTAAAATACAGAACCGATTTTAATCAAATTTTGCACAGTGTGCAAAATTTGATCAAACTTGAGATAGTTTATTATCTCAATTTATAGTCGCAATATTTTTTATTGCAAATTATTTGTTTATTATATGACAAAGAGTTATAATTATCTGTAAGTTCCATAATATTCTAACAGATGGCGGTGTAAGGTAATTTATCGGCTGGATTGAGTAAGTATTCAATAGATGGCCCTATGTTAAAAGTAATCTGTGAGTTCCATAAATTCTAACAGATGGCGGTGTAAGGTAATTTTTGGGCTGGATCAATCCAAGTTAAAGTTACTTACAATACTAATCAATACAATAATCAATACAAGTTAAGTTGAGTAAGTTTTTTACTCAAGTAAAAAATTGTACCCGTGCGAAGCCGGGAGCGGGTAGACGCTAGTATTTGATAAAATAAAGTCACTGTCCGCTTGTGTCTTTTTCTCCGCTAACTTCTTCAAAACCACGGATTTTGATACGTTTTTTGAAGAGTTTTGAAAGAGTAAAACATTTGTGCATATAATTGGCAATAAAATAGCATCCGTGCGAATCCGGGGGCGATCATTAGTTATTAATAAGTTGATATTTTGAAGGTGCACCTCAACTCAACTGATTTGAATGTGATTCACATATTCAAATTTTAATATTTACTTGACTTCAACTGTCAAAAAGTTGTCACACTATTAAACATACTGTCCAATTTTCCATACATACAATTTCCAACAGTCAGTTGGTAATGTAAACTGTCAAAAGTCATAATAGAAATTGTTGATATTATACATAAATAAACAAGGTTAGAGATATTTTACACATGTATGAATTCAAATAATGTCGGTTGAAACTTTAAACGAATATCATAATATTCTAAAATTACATAAATGGTAATTTTTCGATGCTTGACTCCAGGTGAAGTTCTCAATACTTGATGCTCAAATCCAGGTTGAGCTATCTATTGTTTTTTTTTTTTTTTTTTAATTTGTATGAAAAATAATGATGACTGGGTCTGACGTCGAATAACATGAAATAAGAACTCTGCAAGTCTTAAATGACTAGACTAGACTAGACTAACAAGTTTCCAGCAGTGGGATTCAATGTACCTACTTGTAGTACTTTTGAATATTGTAATGGCCTTAAGTGAATATTTTAATTTCAGATTTCCTTCGAAAAAATATTGGGAAACAAAAATAAATCTAGATTAGGCCAGATTAGGATATGATAATCCGACTAAGATTTGGCAACACACTTGCAGCATTTATGCTGTTGCTGTGATATAAGTCAGACAAGTACATATACCCTGTTTAGGTTGTATTTTGCTGTTTCGAAATAAAACCGAACAAGACTTAGCACTTCTACACGTAAGTAATTTGAAACGTGCCAACTTCACGAAGGGTCTTTCATAAGCATATTACGGAAGGAATAAGTCTCGCTTTCATGTCTCTGTGAGATGTTGTAAATCGATGTTTTACTGAAATACACGTTTTGCTTGTATTTTATACAGTTTTAAATTAAATTTATGAAAGCGACATTATCACTTTACAATGTTTACAAGGTACTATTTATAAGGTTTGGTCGCATAATATCAGTGTTTCAAAACGTAAACGCCTGACAAAAATATATGATTTATAAATATTTTAACACATGCCTTAGTAATAGAGGCGCAGGCGAAGTCGCGAGCAAAATTTGGTGATAAATATTATTGTGTAATAATCATGTGTTATTCTTTTATGTACCTATTGGTTGTAAGTAAAGAAATTTTTAAACCTGCTTCATTACGTATATTGTGATCGTCAAGTTATATATTGATTAGCTGGTGCCCGCGACTTCGTCCGCGTTGAACGATGGAAGGTACCCTATGTCATTTCTGGTGTCCCAGACATCGTGTATGCAAAATTTCATGATGATCGGTTCAGTAGTTTTTGCGTGAAAGAGTTACAAACATCCATACATCCAAACATACTTTCACATTTATAATACTAGCTGTAGCCTGCGACTTCGTCTGCATTGAACGATGAAAGGTATCCTATGTCATTTCTGGTGTCCCAGACAACGTGTATGCAAAATTTCATGGTGATCGGTTCAGTAGATTTTGCGTGAAAGAGTTACAAACGTCCATACATCCAAACATACTTTCACATTTATAATACTAGCTGTAGCCTGCGACTTCGTCCGCATTGAAAGATGAAAGGTGCCCTATGTCCTTTCTGGTGTCCCAGATAACGTGTATGCAAAATTTCATAGTGATCGGTTCAGTAGTTTTTGCGTGAAAGAGTCACAAACATCCATACATCCATACATACTTTCGCATTTATAATATTAGTACGGATTAGTAAGGAAAAAAATAGCCAGTGATATTGAGATGTATCGTTGACCTTCCCCACTGCCTATTGACACGTTCTCGGTCATCCCCCTCAATCCACCCCCAAGCTTCCATTGATACATTCGCAAGGGATGAACGGACGGCAATATTGTTTTTGCTGACAGCACGTGCGCTTTACTGCAAAACAGTATCATTGCCATAGAGTCGAGAATTTCAAATACAAGTCACACAATTTATTCTATTATCTTATTATTCATAAAAGTTAATTTTTATGTAAATACTTATTTTATCGAACATATCAAAGAGAGCTTCGTGATAAATTGATGAATTGGAAAAGAACATAAGCTTTTTTTGAGAATAGGGGAAAATATCAATATTTTTAAAAGTAATTCTTGAAAAAATATTATTTCTTAAATCTTATTGTTGATGTATTCCTTGAGTTTTAATTTCGTCTACATTAAAGTCAGTCTTTGCCTTTCAAAGTTAAATAACAATTATGTACGAAAGATATAATCCTTAACAGGTAGTCAGACAAGCTAACAGTCCACTCTTGATGGTAGGTGACTACCGTCATCTGGTCAACGCCACTTGGTGCTACAAATCTTTACAAATAAGGAATCAAGAAAAGGCTAGGGAAATTAAATCTGGCATCCCCTAAAAACTCACCAAAACAATAGCTTCTGATCACAAAAAAAATATTAAAAAATAAATTGATTATATTTATAAAAGTTGGACCTGCCGGGAATCGAACCCATGACACAACCAACCAAGCAAATAACCAAAGGGCTCGTCAATTCTGTCCAAATGATCTCGCTACCTAGTCAGCTCCTGTATTTCTCAGGAGCACCTGCAACCCTCAAGGAGTTTCTCATGTCTATAGGTGAGAGATGCTACCTATTAACAATATACCATCGGCTGTAACTTGCATACCTTTACATAAAAAAATTAATTACCGAAACCGAAAAATTTTGTTTTACATCCGCGAGATATTACAATGTAAATTTTAAAAATTTCCACTCAGCAATGCCTTTAAACGTACAAATCCCTAATCCTCTCCAAGTTGGAAATAAGCCAGTCCTTTTAACAATGGGATTACGGTATTAACACAAATTCCCATTCGCTACGTTTAGCCCTTTTTGTACATTTTTAAGTAACTTTCCTTTTCATAAGCAGCATTTTTGAGGTTGCGTAAATAAAAGTCAGCGACTTCCTCGTAAGCTCCAATGACAAGTTTTCTCAAATATATCTCTATATATATATAAACTAGTGACCCACTCCCGGCTCAAAATAAACGGGTTCAAAATAAAAACTATCCTATCTTTTAAGTTGGACCGAATTACAAAGTTTTATCAAAATCGGTTCAGTAGTTTAGGAGTTCATTGGCCTCAAACATGTGACACGTAATTTTTATATATTAAGATTTCGTGTCACATTGTTTGTCCGCAATGAACTCCTAAACTACTGAACATATTTTAAAAATTCTTTCACCTATAGAAGGCTACGTTATCAGCGAATAATATTTGCTATATTTTATAAAGTTACGCGGACGAAGTCGCGTGCAACAGCTAGTTTTTTTATAAAAAGGTGCCGCTCCACTTACTTATTAAGGTCTATTTACCTAAGATCAAGAACAAATTAGTCAGAATATAAGTGAGGATACCTATAACGTAGATTTTGCGATCTATAACAATAGACATTACCCTAAATCAAAAATCAGAGTGGCGACAATGGAACAAAATGGCTCCCGTAACGGCTTCCGGCGATTTGAATAAAAACCTCACCTAACTTACATACCTACATTTTTGCAGCCGATGCTTTTCGCCTTTCAAAAAGCGTATTGAAACTTTTTTGTGCTTTTAAAAACGAAAAGCTGCAACCAATTTTATTGAATCGCGGTCGCCACTCTGAAAACATTTTATGTATAAAATCCATAAAAAAATTTATGAACAATATCACAATCACCACTGCAACGGTTATATAAATTTATGTAAGTAGGTTGTTTTAATAAGTACATAAGTCCCGCTTATTGGTACTTTAGCTGCTTATTTGAGTTATGTCTCTTAGTTAATTAGTTCTCCAATGAATTTCCGTATTTCAGAGCATATTCCATAAAGCATTGCTCTCTCGATAGTTCGCTAAGCGACATGTAATTTGTTGAAGTGTCTACATTTAAAGTTTAAAGAACATTTCATACTTAGTACTCCTAAACGCTTCATTTAGTCATGTATAATAAATAGGTGTACATACATTATAATTATGTAAATTTGGTTTTGAGGTCCGAAACCAAATGTTCGTCCGGGAGTAGTGTATATAATTTGCGTAAGTAATTTGGGCAGCGGGCGGTGTTACCTGCAATATTTCCCCGATAACGACTATAAACAAGGGAACTTCGTGATATACTGTTTCACGATTACACTTGCGGACACTCAAAGAATACTTGAATCTATTTTGGTATATTATTGGATCCTATTATTGATAGCGATCGGGAAGCTGCAAACTTCGAGTCCAAAATTCTTCAATATCTCGATAGGCCTATAATATGTTAGATGTTATTCATTTTGACAATGATGACATGTTTAGATCTCGCATATATGTAAGACAAGTGTCACATCATGTATGTTGGTCAATAAATAATTATATAATAGAAAAGTTAGCCTAGCTCTTTGTTATAGCGTTAGTAGAACAACTGCATTAATAAATTATGGATTTTTCAATCTTGTTCCTCAAACTGGTTATTAAATTTTCAACTTCAACAAAACTGGCATTTTCATTCTGTTAGTTTCTGAAGCGAAATTAATGAAAATGCATTTTCTGTTGATTCTAAACAATTATGTTTCCTTGTGTTTCAAAGTTATTCAATCAGGAATTGCAAACTTGACTAAAAATAGAGAAACAAGCCTGTTCAATTCTGTGTTTAAAATCAAAAACGGATGGACATGTCCGGTAGTCACTTTTAATTGTTCCTCGAGAGGTTTAATTTGTTTTTAAGTTGTTAGTTTTAATAATATTATAAATGCGAAGGTTTGTATGTATGTATGTTTGGATTTTTGTTCCTCAATAAAGAATAAACGGCTAACCTACCAATTTGATTGAAATAAGGTACACTTATTACCTGGATTAACATTGTATACTTTTTTCTTTAAAAAAAAATGTTTGGTGCCCGAGGGATCTTATAAAAATATTTTAAAAATGGGCGCCACTGTCATTAACAGGGTCAATATACTCATATATTTGCTCAGGAGTTATATTTTTTTAATCCGTACTAATATTATAAATACGAAAGTATGTTTGGATATTTGTAACTCTTTCATGCAAAAACTACTGAACCGATCACCATGAAATTTTGCATACACGTTATCTGGGACACCACAAAGGACATAGGGTACCTTTCATTGTTCAACACGGACGAAATCGCGGGCACCAGCTAGTTTGTTATAATTTATTGACCTGCTCATTAGTCAAGTGGGTAAAGTCAAGCACTTTACAAACTCTGACTCAGGAGTC
The DNA here is from genome assembly GCA_944738685.1 of Synanthedon myopaeformis. Classification (NCBI taxonomy): domain Eukaryota; kingdom Metazoa; phylum Arthropoda; class Insecta; order Lepidoptera; family Sesiidae; genus Synanthedon; species Synanthedon myopaeformis. The sequence continues at coordinate 970,492 of OX122914.1, forward strand.
GATTCTAGGCAGGACAATCTTTGGAAGTGAAATTTCTGGTCTCGCTGGCTATTGACTGTAATGTGAGATACTTAAATTTGGTACAAGTCTCAATTTGTATTTTTTTTGTATTTTTTTTTTAAATCTGTTTTTAAAAGATTTTGTTTAACTTTCATATTGTACCACAAAAGATAAGGGTTTTATATTATGTACATACATTAATCCCAAGTGATGTTTAAGGACATAATCATTATATGACACCATTAACGTCCGCGACTTCGTCCGCGTTGAACGATGAAAGGTACCCTATGTCCTTTCTGGTGTCCCAGACAACGTGTATGCAAAATTTCATAATGATCGGTTCAATAGTTTTTGCGTGAAAGAGTTACTAACATCCAAACATACTTTCGCATTTATAATATTCGTATAGAAGTATAGATTACTCTAGTCTTGAAGTATGAGTTGTTGACATTTAATAAACAATTTATTATTATTCGGTTATTTATTGTATGTAGCTTAGTTTAAAAATTAATAGAATACTTGAATGATTAGAATAGTTTCCCACATTCAGAATAGAATTCATAATTAGAAAAGTTCTCATCATTAAAGGTCTACGATACGAGCCATATATTATATGGAACAAAATAATATTTTTAACATTGAATTGTTTTATCATATTATCATATAAATAATTATTACTGGTTACTAAATATTATCACTTGAATAAATAACTCTTATAATGAAAATTTGTCCTTAAGTGTATAGCCATTATAATAAATCGCTACTTTGAGAGGGAACAGTTTTAAATGTTAATTACAAATATTAAATAATTTAATTAATATTTATTGAAATTATAACTGACTTATTTTTAATAAGCCCAGCGAATTGTTTTTAAAAAACCTCTTGTTGCTTGTATATATATTTTTAAATTTTAAAAGGGTAATTAAAAATATTAACTTAAAACGTTTTTATTTTATGATCATACTAGCTGGTTCCCGCGTATTTGTCCGCATTGAAAAATGAAGTCTCTAATATTATTAAATAGTTTCTTAATTATGCTTTTATTTCCATTATATAAGCATTAATTTTTTTTATTATAAAGTTCTAGTTTACATTTATTAGTTCCTGCCGTCAAATTAAAAGCGATTTTATATAGAATTTATTCATATTAAAATTCCATGAAATTCCACTGACTGCAGGTTATTTGTAGAGTGAAATAATTTAACCGAAATATTATCCCATTTCTAGTTTAATTAAACTATGCGATACTCGGTTCGTTGCACTAATTAAATTCTAACTAGTACTCAACAGTTTAATTTTTCAATTTACCATTATTTAAGAGTAAATAATGGTAAATTGAAAAATGTTTTTGTAATATTATAACAGATAACGAACGGACAAGTACGCAGTTGCACTGTTTCGTGTACAATTCCAATTATTTTCCCCAATGGCATAGCGAGAATACTAAAAATGCTGATTCATGTGAATTTACTATGAAATCAGCTGCACTTTGAAGTGCACTTTGAAGTTCTTTTAATACGAAACACGAACACAAACGAATTGTTTCGTTAGTAACAATTCTCATAAATCTAAATTTCTTTAATTTTCATAATAAAGTGACGCAGAAGGGTTGACGGTCCAACTGTGACATCGTTCAACAATAGGGTAAAAAGAACGGCTAAAAGAGGCAGCAAAAAGAAGTTCTCCTCACCCAACCGATCCGCCGAAAAAGGCTTAGGCGCAGTACCTGTACCACGTGTTTACAATGACCGCACTCGCTAGCGAGAGCGTAAAATATTTATATGGAAAATTGACAATTTGACATTGACAGTTGACAGTTTTCATATAAATGTTTTGACATTGACATTGACAGTTGACAGTTTTTCATATAAATGTTTTGACATTGACATTGACAGTTGACAGTTTTTCATATAAATGTTTTGACATTGACATTGACAGATGACAGTTTTTCATATAAATGTATTACGCTCTCGCTAGCGAGTGCGGTCATTGTAAACTCATGGTAAAGGTACAGGTGGCTAGTCTATGTCCGCTCCCCTCTTGACCGGTACCTGGGAGGTAGTATTAGTGCCACCTTTACCGCGCGTAGTGAGGCCTCCGAGATGGACCGCGTACCTCCACCACCGGGTACGCCGAGTTTCCCACAGATAGCGTACCCCTCCCTACGCTGGCCAGTCGCGTCCTAACATTCCAGCGACCCCGCAAACGTCCCCCATTGCCGGGTTATCCATGACAGTTTTCCAATGTTAAAAAAAGGTTAAACAGAACAGTTAATATAACTTTAGGAAAGTTTTGTGCGTCGATACCTTTACCACGTGTTTACAATGACCGCACTCGCTAGCGAGAGCGTAAAACATTTGTATGAAAAACTGTCAACTGTCAATGTCAAATTGACAATTTTCCATTTAAATATTTTACGCTCTCGTTAGCGAGTGCGGTCATTATAACTCATGGAAGATAGTTTCGAATGGGACTTGACCTGACTGCTTTAGACTTGACGGACCTGTTTTGGAAAACTAAGAAAAATTATAGACTTGACTTGACTTGACTTGACTAACTAGTGTCTGGATCTGCTACTTTTGATTTTAATTTCAATTTTGCCTTTTCTTTTAAAAAAAAAAGCTATTACAAATTGATATTTTTACAAATGACACTGGCAAAATCATAACGCGACAATCGACATTAACTTGACACTGGCAGACAATGGCCATTTTAAAATGAGCCGCATTGCCATTTAAACCTAAGAAGAAGAAGAAGAAGAAGTAGTTTCGAATGACAATTTATTTATATTATTTATTACATATATTATATTATACTTTTTGTATTTTTATACTATTTTATTTTCTATATTATATTTTTTTTTTATTAAATTCCATGCAACGCAGATTGTGTAAAAAGAGAGAAGCAATTTTATTGATTTCAGCAAATCGTTTGATTGTTAATTTTATTTTGTGTAGGTACTCTCTGCATGTGAAACCTTTATTTTTCAAATGTATTTGTTTATGAAAATAATACTTATATTACTAAATAATATTCGAGAAAATGTTATTATTACGAAGTATGTCTGGTGATTACTGATTTCAGACGACCTATTTTCTAAATTGATAACATTTTAGTATGCTATTGGGTCTGCATAACTTCCTAATGTTTGTTATTCCGCGAATGTTGCGAAAATTGTTTGGAGTTTACAAAGTTGTATGATTGTACACACGACTTATTAGGTACGGTACGAGGCCCGATAACGGCGCATGTCGAAGCGTTATTTGACTGCACAATTTTGTACAGTCGCCATTAAAATAATAAAGGCCACGCCATGTAGACATGCCATACTTAAATCTCAATCCATTCTAATATTATAAACTAGCTGGTGCCCGCGACTTCGTCCGCGTTGAACGATGAAAGGTACCCTATGTCCTTTCTAGTGTCCCAGACAACGTGTATGCAAAATTTCATTGTGATCGTTTCAGTAGTTTTTGCGTGAAAGAGTTACAAACATACATACATCCAAACATACTTTAGCATTTATAATATTATAAGTACGGAAGTACGGACTAGTATGGATGTGAAAGTATAACTGTCTGTATGTATGTCTGTTACCTTTTCACGCCTTAACTACTCAAATGAACATTATAAAATTTTGCATACACGCTGTCAGGGTTATAGGAAAGGACATAGGGTGCGTTTCATAAAAAAAATTTTACCGCTACCAAGGAATAACCTAAAAATAAGAATACAACGCCTGGCAGACGAAGTCGCGAGCACCAGCTAGTATATTTTTAAATAGACCCATTTAACACCTCACGAAGAGTTTTAAAACTTTTTAGTAGTCAACACGACTTAACAGGAATGTGAGGAAGTTGAATAAGTTGAATAAGTTGAATAAGTTGAATAAGTTGAATAAGTTGAATAAGTTGAATAAGTTAAATAAGTTGAAGTTGAATAAGTTGAATAAGTTGAAGTTGAAAAAGAACTTTTTGATCCATGAAATATAAAAATAAGATTTGATTTGTTATGTGTTATTGCACTTTTTAGTTGAACTGTACCCTTTTTATAAATTACGTATGTCTTCGATTGTACAGTTAGTTCGTCATTTATAATCAGTTCTTCTTTTGCTTGTGTTTCAGTTCTGTAAATTATGGACCAGAAAAAGGTTCTCGGTGAATAGAAATAGTTCAATTTAATATGCAAAATAGTTCGTTCGTATTTATTTATGTGTCTACTAGCTGGTGCTCGCGACTTCGTCCGCGTTGAAAATTTTAATAAAAATCAATATAACGCTTGACCTCGTGTTGCTATAACACTTTGGCCAGACGTTAGTTTTTTATTTTTTATTTATCCCTCGGGAATAGTCCTTTTTTCTGGATGAAAGGTACCCTATGTCCTTTCCGGTGTCCTAGACAACGTGTATGCAAAATTTCATGGCGATCGGTTCAGTAGTTTTTGCGTGAAAGAGTTACAAACATACATACATCCAAACATTACTTTCGCATTTATAATATTAGTATAGAAGTATAGATATAGATAGTATAGATAATATTTTTTATAAGTTAAGTACTTATATAATGACTTAGCTAATGCTCGAAATTTTGTCCATATTAAAAATAAACATTTGTTCAATGTTTATCGCTCATTAATTTTTTTAATTAATTTTTTTTTTTTTTTTGCGTGAAAATACTTCTTTCAGCGTTAAAAGCCTTTGTCCTTTTCTGTGCCCTAGACAAATTCTATGTAAAATTTTAATAATTAAAATTTGAGTATTTAATCCATGAAAGCGTAACGAATAAACAAACTCACTTTAGCATTTATAATATTTAGTAGAGATTCTGTTTTATTGTAGAGCGCAATCATCATTTTTTTTTTTACTACAGTTAGTCCGCCATTATGTCCGAGTATGTTGTAATAAAATAATAACCATATTACCAATATTTGAAATTTAAAAAAAAAAATTAACTAAAAATTAAAAAAAAATCAAAAATGAAAAAAAAACCTTCTTCAAGATTATATTCACGATGGCGCTAATCAATGTTAAGTATAATCTTCAAAAATTTTTGTGAAATTTTGAATTCACAAAACAATTCACACTTAAACGTAACAAACCTCTTTAGTAACAAGTAACGAAGTTGTTTTTTTTTTTATTTCCTCTTTCTAAATTAAATAAAACAAGTGAGGAAATGGAAAATATTACAAAAAAAATAGTAACAAAATCAACATCAAACCAAATATAGACAAAACATTTCGAGGAATATCCTTGGAAGGATTTCATAAAACTTATCGCATCTAAATTAAGCAAGTTCAATAATACAGCGCAAAAATAGGTTACCTACTTACTTTGTGTGAGTTTACTGTTTGTGTTCAATAAACAATTTTCTATATGTATATATTTTCTTTATAATACATCCCTGACAGATGTAATATTTTAATTTTAAACATTCGTTCTATTTCAAAGCCCTGTTTGATAAATAATAATAATAAATAAATATCTTCACACATTTCACACAGCACTATCTAGTTCTACAGTAAGCAACTAATGCTTGTATTATGGATACCAGACAGTTGATATACTAATACATAGATTACATTTTTTTTTTGTAAATACATACATATTATAAATATAAAACATCCATGACTCAATTACAAAGGTAAAATGTTAACACATAAACATTCGCCCCTAGCGGGATTCGAACCCGCGACCGTTTGGTTAACAGCTAGGGTTACTAGCCATTAAACCAAACGCATCGTGGTTGATGCTTATAAAAGACGTTTAAGGGTTCCCGCTGTTGCATTTGGACCCACTGGAAGACCACCAGTGAGTCCAAATGCTTGTTTGCTATTAGTCTACGTGTCTGCGTAATATTCTATACTAATATTATAAAAAGAGATTTGTATTTTTGTATGTTTGTAATGAACTACTGGGTCGATTTTAAAAATTCTATCACCTGTAGAAAGCTATATTATTAGCGAGTAACAAAAGGCTATATTTTATAAAGTTACGCGGACCAAGTAGCGTGCAAAAACTAGTAGTCAGAGAGTCAATTAATTCTATTAACATCAATTAGCAGTTGATAGATCAATGCGACGAAATTTCGAATCGCTGTCGAATCAGCACCTCCGATTCTTTTGAACTATATGTTTACTAGCTACACGATCCCGGCTTCGCCCGGGTTCAAAATAAAAACTATCCTATCTTTTAAGTTGGACCAAATTACACATAGTTGAGAAGTTTTAACAAAATCGGTTGAATAGTTTAGGAGTTCATCGGCGACAAAGAATGTGACCCGTAATTTTTGTATATATAGAGAGTAATTTTCATCATGTCAATACTATCACAAAAAATTTCGCGGGTATATATGTTTAACTATTATAGTTAGTCACAATAACCGTTGTTTTAGTTGTGATTAATAAATCTAAACACGGGTAGAATCGAAATGTGATGACATTCGTAATCATAATCATAATCATTTGAACCATTTTTGGTTATCAAACCAAATAATTTCGTATTTGGTTATCAAACCAAATAATTTCATAATCAAGGTTGATTATGTATATGTAAATTCAATTTTAAATTATTCGAATCGCAACTATTTGTTTAGAAGTAAAGGTGGGGTATAAAAATGCTATAAGTAAAAATAAGGCTGCGGTGTAAGCGAACAACCTTACGTTTAGGGCCTCTTTCACCATGTGTCAAGTAAGCTAACCGCCATTTAAAGTCATCGGTAAACGGGAATAATTAAAAAAAATCACTAAACGAAGGATGCAGTAAACCGAGTGCATAATTTAATAAATAAAACATAAAATTTATTTCTAAAAGTAACTAATCAACACTTTACTTGTAGTTGGTGAAAGAGGCCCTTAGTCTAGTACAGTAACCTATACATTTTATTTTTTGTTAACTTAATAATATTAATTTTTTGTTAATAAAATTTATTTAAGTCCTAGCCAGTTTCATATATAAATGCTATTTGAGTAATGTCTATGAAAACTTCAAACTTTTCTATTTAAAATTTCCAAGACATCACAAATTATGTATACATTTTAAAGTGTCCTGTTCTCAATGAAACGTGTGTGACGTTAAACAGACCGCACATTTCTTGTGTGTAGAGAAAAATGTTATTTTTCAAAAGAGTTAAAATCTGTGACGGTGTGCGAGCGTTCTGAGAATGTAACTCTTTGTGTAAAGACTTCTTTAACCCAGTTGCTACGTAACCAAAGCAAAATTCGTTTTAATAGAGTGTTTATTTGTTGCAAACACGTATATATTTCTCACTGCTAGCATTATAAAGTACATTTTGTTGGTAGTGTGAGCTAAAAACAAAGTCATTTAAACCTTGTGTTAGGTCAATCCATTGTGCTGTATTACATTTATGATGATTATCGTTTAATTTAGTTCTATACCCACAAGACGTCAATGAGGCCACAGCTTATGATTGTACTGTGGTATGTTTATTTGCTCTGTGACAGATGATTTGCATTGCACTATGGGGCGAGAGTTTTAACTTGACTTTATATTAAAATATAATTCGAAGACGATGTAAAACAATAACAATTATAACAAAGGAATGTATTATATTAATTATAAGTAATAATGAAAAGTGATTAAGTGAGTAAACAATAAATGTTTGTTATCTTTTGTAAAATAAAGTTTGATTCTTGAAAAGGCGTTTGATTGAACCGAATCTACTTAATACTTGTGATAGGATTATCAATAAAAATATTCTAAATAATTCTTTAAAAAAAAATTGAACCCTAATAGTAATATTGAGCATTGATAGTACACTTAAACGTATATACATAATATACTATTACATGTTACATAAATAAATAAATAATAAATAAATAAATATCTTCACACATTTCACACAGCACCATCTAGTTCCACAGTAAGCAACTAATGCTTGTATTATGGATACCAAACAATTGATATAATACATAGATTACTTATTTTTTTGTAAATACATACATATTATAAATAAAAAACATCCATGACTCAGGTACAAAGGTAAAATGTTAACACATAAACATTTGCCCCTAGCGGGATTCGAACCCGCGACCGTTTGGTTAACAGCTAGGGTTACTAGCCACTAGACCAAACGTGTCGTCGTACATATATAGGTAAGTAGTGGCAGGCTAACTTATATCAAAAATGCCCGTGATATACTCAAATTTTGATTTGTTAGTAAATTTTCCTGGACTTCAGGTATTTACGTGTCCGCTGTCGTAACTCTCCTAAAACTCGTCACAATCAGTCAAATTTGACAGTTAAATTTGTCCCAATTTTCGGACGTTACATTGTCCTAAACTCGAAATAAAATTATTGTTTCAGCATATATACCTAATTGGTGAACTTTTATCGACGCACACGACAATATAATAGATTAATGGTGATCGCCGATACCAATGGATGACCGTCTGTATGTCACGTGACATATAATTCGCTGTTTAAATTCAAAAGTATCACAAATCAAAATTACACTTTTTTACAGGAGAGTTAATCGAAAAGAAAGTTAATTATTTTTTTTGTCTATTATTTTCTTATTAGATATATATCAAATATATGCATATTATACATCGTTAGAAGTGTATTTTTAAGTAACATTAAATTTGTTAAGTAACATTAAATATACTCGTAAACATATAAGTTACTTTTGAACATAAAAAAAATTATAAAAATATACTAAATATGGAAAAACAACCATAAGTCTTTTTGCAACATACAATATGAAGGATTGTGAACGTATTTTTGCAATAAAAACATTTTTGGAATTGTTTAATTTGTGGTACTTTTGAATTTAAGCAACGAATTGTGCAGCTTCAAATTGCCAGCTCAATGGCTGCCTACTATCCACAGAATACATCGCGAATGTTATTTTAGTCCCGTTTATAAGGCACGATACGTTCATTTAGCTTCTCATGAGATCATATGACTGTAATGTAAGTAATTAGGTAAACATGTCGCTGCAATTATTTAAGTAAATATTTCTTGTTACAAAAATATTATTAAAAATATCAAATATTATACTAGCTGGTGCCCGCGACTTCGTCCGCGTTGAACGATGATAGGTACCCTATGTCCTTTCTGGAGTACCAGACAACGTGTATGCAAAATTTCATTGTGATCGGTTCACTAGTTTTTGTGTGAAAGAGTCACAAACATCCATACATCCAAACATATTATCGCATTTATAATATTAGTACGGAATTACGGACCAGTACGGATGTGAGAGTATAACTGTCTGTATGTATGTCTGTTACCTTTTCACGCCTTAACTACTCAACTGATCTTTATAAAATTTTGCATACACGCTGTCAGGGTTATAGGAAAGGACATAGGGTACCTTTCGTCAAAAAAAAAGTACCGCTCCCAAGGAATAACCTAAAAATGAGAATCCAACGCTCGGCAAACGTATAATCCATACATCCAAACATACTTTCGCATTTATCTTCTTCTTCTTCTTCTTCTTCTTCTTCACATATTCCACACAGCACCATCTAGTCCCACACTAAGCAACTAATGCTTGTATTATGGATACCAGACAGTTGATATACTATATAGATTACTTTTTTTTTGTAAATACATACATATTATAAATAAAAAACATCCATGACTCAGGTACAAAGGTAAAATGTTAACACATAAACATTTGCCCCTAGCGGGATTCGAACCCGCGACCGTTTGGTTAACAGCTAGGGTTACTAGCCACTAGACCAAACGTGTCGTTAATTAGTGTCGTCGTGTTATAATATTAGTAAGGATTATTTATTACACAATTGTGAAGAATGAAATGTATTAAACATTTTACCTTGACGAATCGTTATCGTCCGTTGTAATGTTATTTTTATATGAAGTGTGCCAATTTTATCACGGATATTGTCGCCTGAAACGGTCGGAATATAATGTCCGATATTATGAATAATGAGCATTATTCATTCATACCTCCAATGAATATAAAATTATTGTAACAATTTTAGTGTGCAATTTTTCAACAGCAGGTATAGTGAATTTTCAAACAGTAATTCCATTTAAAAAAGAATAAGCCATGAATAATTTAATTATAAATTATTTCTGCTTAATTTTCCGTCTACCAGAAGGCTTATTAGGTTTAAATTATTTATAAGTATTTTTTGAAAATAATAAGTTAGTTTTTAAGTTTTTATATTACTTAATAAAAACGTTTTTATAGTGGACCAATGTTTGTAAAATTTTTTTAAATCAATTATAGATACGAAAAAAATATTTCTAAACAATAATAAAAAATTATTCTTTTTTAATTACTAAAGAAAGTGAATTATAAAAATGTATTCCTTTTACTGAACATAATAAATGTTTTTTTTTTACTTTATTTTACTATAAAAAGTTCAAGGTATTCGGAATAAAATCCAGTCATAGATTTACAAACTACATTCAACAAAATTTAACTGAATCGCGCTTCTAGAATAGCGCGTACTATTTCAATTAAGTTAAATTATTTGATTGAAAATCGATTGGTATGAAATAAACACTAAATACTACTGGAAGCTTACTAACATAACTGAGGTCCTATTTGTTTATTTATTTAATTAAAACACAGTAAGTAACACAGCACTTAATACCTACAACAATAATATATTAATAAATACATAATATCATGTATGCTTAAATCTTATTTATTTATTTATTTTCAATGAAAATTTACAGTGATTTACTTTTTATAACTAAATGACAGATTGATTTGACACCATTTATAAAGTTTCCGCATATTGAATAACTTCATTTTTTTTATGATAAAAATAGCTACGAACACAATTGTGTTATTTTATTAATAAAGTAACACTAGTTTTGTAATTATTTAATTAAAAAAAAAAAATAACAATAAATTCACACAATAACGCCCAATAATGTCTATAAAGCAATTTCATACGAACCACTGTGAGTGTGGTGGGTGCTTTACGGAATGTTTTATTAAAATAATTTGGCGGTAAAACGATGAAATTAATTTCGACGAAGCCTGACGCAATCAGTTACGCGTGGCCGAACTCAAATTGAAACGGTTAAAATGCTAATGGTGATTGAAAAAAAAAAAGCCGAACCCTTCGGCACCGCGTTACGCCACTCGACGACTTCATAATAATCCTGTAATAAGTTTGCTCATTTCGTATTAAAACACTTAATCATAATAATAATCATTTTCTTATTAAAACACTCACAGCCAATAATGGTTTCCAATTACTATGATAACACTCTATTTAATAATTGCTGATTTACTTAAACATTTATTTTATTAAATTTTAAAATTCAGTAAAATATTAATTAAAGCCACTTACAGACGTTACAATTTTAAAATCAATTTACAATTTTAGATATTTTTTTTTACTGTTAATAAAAATAAATGTTTACATTGTTTAGATGTACAATCTTATTTTTTTTTTATATTACACTGTTTAGATGAAAAATCAAAAGCAAGATGTGTGTGTTTCTTATGATGTTATTAATGATGGCTTATAAATTTAATTATAACTGTGAGAATAGTGGGAGCCTATAAAAAGACTTGAAATGTCAATCTCAAAATGCATAGTCCAATAAAATCTCAGAACTATATCTATATCGATAAACAGTGAGGAATAAATTATGATTAAAGCAGAATACCATAAACAGCTATTAAAAAACCATCCTCAGCCTGATGGTCTGAATTTCTAAGCCAGAAAACATGTTCTAACATATTTAATACTTAAAGTTGACCCTTTAAAAACCAATTCTGTAAAACACCCATGAGGAAAATGTGATATTTTTCTCTTTCGATACAGATTTAAGAAGAGAAAGATAAGTCAGTACTGAAAAGTGTATACTTAATAAATCATCGTCTAAAAACATTGATGTTTACTCATATTTCCACGTAACATTTTCTACGAGAGAACGCTTCGATACAAACTTTCAGTTTGCCAAACAAAATTGATCTTTGTTGTTCAACAAATAGTGTTAAGAAAGCAACGCACAACATTGTTGACAAGGACATCATTAATAACAAACTATCTGGCCATAACTGGCGATGTTCAGTCACACGGTGTCAATACGAGCATTAATCACTTTATCATTGTGATATATGTTCACACAAAATAATAGTGGTCAAACACATAAACCTTTGAGCAGCATAATTATTTCAATAAATCTGTGTTACGCCAAATTTCAATCGTTTACAATCGCCAATTGCTAATTCTATGAAGAGAAGAATGCCAAATGAATCTCATTCTAACTAATCCGTACTAATATTATAAATGCGAAAGCATGTTTGGATGTTTGTAACACGTTCACGCAAAAACTACTGAACCGATCACCTTTAAAATTTTGCATACACGTTGTCTGAGACACCAGAAAGGACATAGGGTACCTTTCATCGCTCAACGCGGACGATGTCGCGAGCACCAGCTAGTAATATTATAAATGCAAAAGTATGTTTAGATGTATGGATGTTTGTAACTCTTTCACGCAAAAACTACTGAACCGATCACCATGAAATTTTGCATACACGTTGTCTGAGACACCAGAAAGGACGTAGGGTACCTTTCATCGTTCAACACAGACGAAGTCGTGGGCACCAGCTTGTATTATAAAAGCAAAAGTGAGCGTGTTTGTTTATTATGAATGATGAAAAATAAATTTTCCATCATTATGAAATTACGTTGTCAGTGATACAGCAAAGGACATAGGGTAACTACTTTTCATCCAGATATATTTAATGATCCCGAAGGATCAACTGAAAATAAAAATAAAAATTTTAATCCCTAATAAAAAAAATGAGCAAATTAATATTATAACAAAAATATATTTAACACCTGCTGGTCGCGAGTGTATAATACAATTTAAGTGTTTACTTACTTATGTATAATAATTGTCAAATTGTATTACATAAGTAATAAATAGGGTAAGGGCCTCTTTCACCAACTACAAGTAAAGTGTTGATTAGTTACTTTTAAATTATGCACTCGGTTTACATACTGCTTCCTTCGATAGGCGTTTTTTTTTTATTATTTACTTTTTAATGTTTTAGACTTTTACCGTACAAACAAAGGTATATCAATTGACTTTACCGGTTACCGGTGGCTTTAAATGACGGTTAGCCTACTTGACACATGGTGAAAAAGGCCCTTACTCGAATATTTCCTGTTTGTACTTCAAATGATATACCTATTCCTATTCCTAATACTTAGGGCCTCTTTAACCAACTACAAGTAAAGTGTTGATTAGTTACTTTTAGAAATAATTTTATGTTTTATTAAATTATGCACTCGGTTTACATACTGCTTCCTTCGATAGGCGTTTTTTTTTTTATTATTTACTTTTTAATGTTTGAGACTTTTACCGTACAAACAAAGGTATATCAGTTGACTTTACCGGTTACCGGTGACTTTAAATGACGGTTAGCCTACTTGACACATGGTGAAAGAGGCCCTTACTCGAATATTTCCTGTTTGTACTTCAAATGATATACCTATTCCTATTCCTAATACTTAGGGCCTCTTTCACCAACTACAAGTAAAGTGTTGATTAGTTACTTTTAGAAATAATTTTATGTTTTATTAAATTATGCACTCGGTTTACATACTGCTTCCTTCGATAGGCGTTTTTTTTTTTATTATTTACTTTTTAATGTTTGAGACTTTTACCGTACAAACAAAGGTATATCAGTTGACTTTACCGGTTACCGGTGACTTTAAATGACGGTTAGCCTACTTGACACATGGTGAAAGAGGCCCTTACTCGAATATTTCCTGTTTGTACTTCAAATGATATACCTATTCCTATTCCTAATACTTAGGGCCTCTTTCACCAACTACAAGTAAAGTGTTGATTAGTTACTTTTAAAAATAATTTTATGTTAGTACAAACAAAGGTATATCATCTCCTTCATTCCCGGTTACCGGTGACTTTAAATGGCGGTTAGCTTACTTGACACTTTACTCAGAGATGGTGAAAGAGGCCCTTACCAAATTAAACTTTACACACATAGAGTTAGCGTTATCGCGAATTTAACGCCGGAAATGAAACAGTTGCCGAATATTAATACAGTTGCGGTAAACATCTGAACACACGTGCGGATGTTGTCTATTTCGAAATGCTTTCAATCATAACTAATATTAGAATAAATTGTGTTCATTTTTACAATTTACATAAAAGCAATAATGTACATTTGAACTCCCGTACTTTTTTAATATTATAAATGCGAAAGTATGTTTGGATGTATGGATGTTTGTAACTCTTTCACGCAAAAACTACTGAACCGATCACCATGAAATTTTGCATACACGTTGTCTGGGAAACCAGAAAGGACATAGCTCCTATAAATTTTATAATGATCACTTTTTAGATCTGGATATTTTCAGTTATCCTATAGGAGCCTATAAACGAACCTTTTTGTTGGTCAGTTTATTTATTTATTTAGTATGTTATATGTTATTTGTTAATTGGTTTATTTATTTGTTTTTCTCTTTTTTTTTTTAAGGTAAGAGGTATACCTCTTACCTTTTTGTCTTACCAGCTCTTACCAGCTCCAATATTCTGTAGTGACCTGATATGTAATTTATAATATATTTTATTAATTTAATAGAAAGTTTGCTGATGTATATTTTTCTTGTATATGTAATAAGTATTATTTTGTACTGTAGAAATGAAAACCGAAATGCGTTGCTCTGAAAGAGAAATTACATTTTTTTATTAAACAAAATAATTTTACAATTTTTGTTTTATACAATTTCACCATACTAAATTTAATATAAATCTTACCTGAAAGAGAAACAACATTAAAAGCTATTACTTCTATATTATTGTGTACTTGTTTAAATGCTTTAAATTATTAATTATTTATTCACACGTCTCGTTTTACAATCCAATAATATACCTCCGTGTTATTCCCGCGTTGTAGGTAGCCGCTTTTAAAATTATAAACAACTACCCTACTAAGAAGTTTACAACGCGGGAAATTCGAATTGAATGAAGTGAAACTAACTTCATTTACATATATATATGTATAATGTGTAGCGAGATATTGTATGTTTTTTAAATTTTAATTTAAAAAAAAAATATGTCCCAAGTGTACTCTGCACCTAATTTCCCGCACACGGCACGCTCTCTTGGTAACTAGCTCATACCAAAATAATTAATTACGACTTCAATTAATAAGTTGCTTACAGGAAACGTGTGAGTGGCATATTACTTATTAAATATAATGTTAAATTGAAGAGTTACAACATTTGCGGTATACTTAATTAGTAAATTGACATTAACATAATACAAGTTTCCGTTGGGAGCAGCTGCGTCCCGAAGCTCATAAAACTTCGCTTCGCTGCTGATAGATAAATTTCCTTTCTCCAATTAATACAACTTTATCTGCTCTAGGCAGCGCGTGATGTCTAAGAGTTTCATAAAAATTGTTGTCTTAATATAAATTGGTACTGGCCTCACCGAAATTATTTTAGTTTAAAACATTTACATGCATATAAACTCGACACATATTAAGAGCATCAAAGACGAATATTAACAAGCAGCAATTTTGAATATTTATCTAAGAGAGTTTTCCACAATGTGAGCGATCGTTAGTCCTTGAAAATACAATGGCTTGTACAGTCAGAAACAAGTTATTTACTAAATTAATTCAAATTAACAAAATAGGTATTTCCAATTAATTTCTCATTAAAAGGCTTTAAAAAGAAATAAAAGATGAAGAATTATTTTTTAAAATACTTTTTAATTGGAAAATAAAAATCTTAATATATAAAAATTACGTGTCACATGTTCCTAAGAGATGAACTCCTAAAATACTGAACCGATTTTGATCAAACTTTATAACTATATGTAATTTGGTCTAATTTAAAAGATAGGATAGTTTTATTTTGAACCCGGGCGAATCCGGGAGCGGATCACTAGTAAATTATAATTATTTTATACAAAAATCAAAGATCCTTCATTACAACACCAACATAACGCAGAATCTTTTAGATATGTTAATTTTGTTAGAACTGTTAAAAAAGGTACTAGATATGATAGAACTCCATCATAATTAGTCGTGAACTAAAGTGTGAAACTGTTCGTCATTATTATTATCACCTCGGCCGTATATATTCCAAACGCCACAATTATCTTATAATATCGATTAGAAACAGTCTGGATCCAGCATCGATTACCATCATGCGGTTGAAGATCCAGTGGCCGTCGTCTCACCGTACTAAGAGACCTACACTTTGCCACTTCAACTTCATTAGATGTGATATAGCCTTTCCCAAAACCAACTTGTTCTAGAGACTGGAAGTCATCAAAACTGCGCTCGAGACTTTTATTAATTTCATACTAATAAATTTAAATCAATACTAGTTTGTTTTGTTGATCCAGGACATAATCATAATTAACATTTGTGCCAATTTCCCCCCAAATCTATTCAACCGTGATTGAGTAACATAATATTCAAACCAAAATCAGAGAGCTTCCTTGATATTGTAGTCCTATTGTAAAGGGTTTTCCAATTGGCGCGGGTAGATAATGGCGGCCTGTGGCGGTCATGTTGTTTAGTTGTCATCTGTCAAATCTGTTGTTTATTAACCAGACATTGATGCCAAACCACCATGGCAAGTTACACGATTGAGCAGCACATCCAAATGATATAACTTTATTACAAAATGAGTGTTCTTTAATTCGAACGTTGCGCGCGTTGCGTCCATTTTACAGCAGACGTGGTGGCCCTTCACAGTCGACTCTCCAACGTTTAGTGGCCAAATTTGACGCGACTGGTTCGGTAAACGATCAGGCAATACCCGTACGTCAAAAGAACGCTAGATCGACTGAGAACATCGCCGCGGTCCGTGAAAGTGTGCAGGAGAACCCGAGGCAATCAATTCCTCGCCGCGCACAAGTACTCGCTCTTTCGCAGACTTCAACTTGGCGAATTTTGCGTCGGAACTTGGGCCTGTACTCTTATAAAATCCAATTGACCCAGGAGTTCAAAGTCAAAGACCATAGGCAATGCCGTTTCCTAAAGTCGTAGGTCTATGCCAATAAGCCGCAATCGACCCATGCCCTTAAAGTCAACATAACCCAGGCCATTACTCAAATCCAGCCAGATCTATACGGCAGATTCATTAAAAACTGGACTAATCGAATCCGTGCCACCGTGAGCAGCCGCGGCGGACATTTAAATGATGTTACATTCCATACGTAATGCCATACCCCATGTATGGCATTACGTATGCCATACATTACGTATGCCTTTGAAATAAAAATAGAATTTCATTAATACCACACACACAGCTTTTTTTATTCAATTTCAACATCTACTCCTCCTTAATGAAAAACCCTTTATATGTTTTTCATGCATATATATATATATATATATATTGCATGTTTTTTAAATTATTGACTACTTTTGAGACTACATTTTTATTAAATGTCCACACAAGACATTAGTAACTTTATGTAATGTTCACTGATGCAAAGGCAATACTGTTCGGAGCATGGTAAGGTTAAGTAGCCGCAATTGGGCCGCC
The DNA here is from genome assembly GCA_944738685.1 of Synanthedon myopaeformis. Lineage (NCBI taxonomy): Eukaryota > Metazoa > Arthropoda > Insecta > Lepidoptera > Sesiidae > Synanthedon > Synanthedon myopaeformis. Next base: position 987,994 of record OX122914.1, read on the forward strand.
GACGTAACCACAAGATGGACGGCCGAATCCGTGTGAATGACAGCTAAGAATTGGTGCGGTAAGCCTTCGGTGGGTGACAAATGTTAGGCTTACAACAGGTGGACAGTGGGGGGGAGCTTTCAAAGGAAACCTACACTTTGATCATGGCACGAGCTTGTTTGTTACATTTGACATGTTGTTGTATCAAATGTATAACCTTTGGTTCAATTCGAACCAATATTACTTGAGTTTCGTTCCCATTCAATTTTCTTTAAGATCAAAAGGACTGTGTTGTCTGTAGCATCTCACTATATGTAATTAGTAATTAGTAGTTGAAATAAAAACTTACTTTTAAAAATTTTGCGCGGTCGATCAGGTTCAGAACAGTTACTGAACCTGACCTAAAACCGACAATTTTAAGATAACTTTAATAAAACAACATAAAATCCTTCTTTATTTGTATTTGTCGGTGGGTCGTGTGCATGGTTGAGGTTTTCGATTAACAAATAGTGTAAACCAACAGACAGTGTAAATTCAGATAGCCATGATTAGTGATGTTCCGGATATCCGTATCCGTATCCGCGGATATCCGTGGGAGAAGAAAGATCCGTATCCGTTACTTTTTGGCGGATTTTTTACGGATCTTTTACCTTATTAATATTCAATTCATAGATGAAATTCTGTATATAGGTGATTAGGTAGCAATGAAAAACTATTACATTCCATTCAGATTAGTTTATATTTCTTAAAATCAAATATTTGGCGCATTCATATTGCAAACATTTATCGTACTAAGTTACCATACAAATATTACATACATAACTCAAAGTTAACTAAATCAACTATTTTTATAATGAGAATCAATCACAAATTTTTGTGATAACCCTATTAAAATAATAATATATTTCTTATAAGAAATTTTTTAAAATATTAAATATCTCATTATCTTTATAATGAGATCATTTGAGTTTAAATCTTTGTGGTAAGCTTAATAAAATAAAAATAATGAAATGTTTAAATATTATAGAAAGTTATAAGATCTCTTTTGTAATGAGAAAACCAAAACTTAAATCTTCGTAATAAGTATTTTAAATTCTAATTAAATGATTAGAAAGAAAGACCTTAGCAATGCAAGTCGAAACATGTCCTGCCTGTCATTGTCACGCAAAGCGTCAAGTGGCGGACATTAACTGTCGTTTCAAGGGCACGCGCACCGACATCGATCCGTATCCGTATCCATATCCGCGGATCTTGACGCCAAATATCCGTATCAGAATCCGGATCCGCGGATCTTGACACCAAATATCCGTATCAGAATCCGGATCCGCGGATCTTGACACCAAATATCCGGATCCGGATCCGCGGATTTTGACACTAAATATCCGGATCCGGATCAGTATCCGCGGATCTTGACACTAAATATCCGGATAAGGATCCATATCCATTTTTAACGATGCGGAACATCACTAGCCATGATTATACCCAACCTCCTTTAGGATATGGTACGAAAAGCTTTCAGCTGAAGACTGAAAACCAACACAGTCATTCAGTCTCCAGAACGAAGTGAATGAAAGTGAACTTTTTGACGTTTCGTATAGTTTATAAGAACTTTAAAAATTAAATTAAATGCAATGTACTTAATAAGTAAGTGATTGTACTTCAAAGTTTTGTCAGTGTACAAGTGTACAGTGTCAGTGTGTGTAAATTGCTGATCATCTGAGCGTACGCACGTCACACTTTGATGTGCAACGAATGGAAACTTTTCACGGCCAACAAACTATTGGAATATTGATAAAAAATATTAATTGCATATTAATATTTGCATTGAATATTATTAATATTTGAATATTAATATTAATATTTGCATATTAATATTTGCAAATATTAATATTAATATTTGCATATTAATATTTGCATATTAATATTTGCATATTTGCATTGAATATATAATTAGGTATCAAATCTAACTGCAATGGAATCATATCTGGGCATGTTGTGTTTATTTATACATATTATTTGTTTAGAAGTTTATAGTGAAATACTGTATTTAAAAATATAATTTGATACTTATAAATTGTATAAATATTATTTTATATTGTTAATTGTAGATATTTATATTGTTTGAAACATCAGGTGGCCGATTCTGTAATATGCAAAGCTGTAACGTAAATTAATAGGTATAGAATTTCTTTCAGCGTTATTTTAATACTATATTTTAAAATTACCAAAATTTTGAAATGATTTGAAATGTTGAAATGATGTGGTACGAGAGTACGTGAAGAAATTTCAAAGTTTTAAAAATGTATTTCATGAAATAATTCGACCTAAATCATTTATTTATTTTATTAATAATAGGTTTGCACTTTTCCAGCATCTATAGCGCCATCTATAAATGCATTATCACTCGAACTATAAAAAGATTTAAAAATTGAGTTCCAATCCTTCGATATCATTTCCAAAGTGGAAAATTTTTTTTTTCCATTTTACAAAAACTTTACTCCAATAACACTAAAGTTCATCAATAACTATTAAACAAAAAAAAATCTTTATTCTTTATACAAAATTTACAGAATCAATTTTTGAATTTATGACTGCAATCAACAGTATAGTTGTTTAGGATTACACAAAAAAAATATTAAATTTCATACGTGAGAAGTCGGGGTCGGGTCGCTAGTAATTATTATTATATATATGAACATTTTGCCATATAACGTATATATATATATACGTTAAAACTAATATAGTGCTAAGGCAAATAGGGCATGAAAGCTTCAATCAAAGTACAGAACATTAACATTAATCTTTGGTAACTTGCTTCAAATAACTTGGTAAGCTCATAGCTTATTCCAGAGGTGAAGCGTCCGAGATTAGTTCAAACAATTGTATTTACTTAAAGGCGGATTGTTGGTCTGTGTGCATAGCTTCGCGTACTAACAAAACAAATCATTTCTAACTTATAGAGTTAGAGAGGGTCATCGGTAGTTACCATAGAATGAGTCATCACCATCCCGTTTATATATATTTTTTTAAACTCCATACAACTTTTTTGGACTCTTCGAAGTGGGACATCTCCGAAACCATCGGGGATAGAGGGACGGTGTCTTTGGGGGATAGGCATCGTCCCTCGAGGTCCAAACCCCCCCCCCCCTCTTCACACGCCCCTTCCCCTCCTCTATCTCTTCACATCCCACCCCCACCCCACCCCTCTCTCTCTTTTCAACCCCTCCTCTCTCTCTCTCTCTCTCTCTCTCTCTCTGTTCAACACCCCCCTCTCTCTTTTCCAACCCCCCCCCCCTTCTTCACACGAACACACACACCCCCCGTTCATACAAAAAACATACATGAATGGCGATTTTGCACCTTTAGACGAGGGCGGTCGACATTGTGTATCCATTCACAACTTTCAGGTCACTTGTGTCAGATATATCTGCAACATAAGGAACATAAAATTCTACACAACATTCAGACCTGTAAAATCACTCGATTATACCGAAAATATTATAATATTGTGTTTATAAATTATAAACTAACGGCCAGCTCTCGACTTCGCTCGGGATGCATTTTTTTATATACACAAACCTGCCTCGTTTATCCCTTTTTCCATTGTGAAAACCGCATCAAAATCCGTTGCGTGGTTTAGGAGGAGTTAGTGGATATACAGACAGAGACAGACGCAGAAAGTGACTTAAAATAAATTATACTATATAAAAATTATTATAATATTAGGTACTAGGTTTTGTCCGCGACTTCGTCCGCGTCCATTTTTCTTATCCTATCGACTAATCTGAAGATTGTCTGAAAATTTCATCAAAATCGGTTCAACGGTTTTGGAATCCATAAGGAACATACATATATTGTCTTTTATATGTTAAGAAGATTATATACTTATTATCCAACACCATCTTAATAACAGATAATCATGAAGATAGAAAATGTAAATAAATGTACGTGTTCAGCTAATTTAATTTATATAAATTTTATACTATTTTCAAACCATAGAAAAATAAAAAAATTTTCACTAAAGTAATATTACTATTTTACCTGACCTATGTACATAACACGTTTCATTGTATTTGTGATTAGTTGCAGTGAGGCTTGTAATTTAATAAAACAAAAAGAAATCTTCTTTTGAAAACCTCTAAGAACTGTGACAGTGGTCTTTGCAATATTTAAATTTCCTGTCACGTCTTATTTTTTCAAGGCGGAATGTCAAATTCATGGTAATGTAAGGATGAGGGCTCCACTTGATCCCACCCGTCGTACGCGCGAGTTCATAAATTACCAACACTAAAATTTATTTATTTATTATGCGCTTTTCCCATGACACCCTATTCTATTTTCTATTTTGACACGAGATATTTTGACATTGTTTTGCTTCAAGTATTCTAACTCCTCACCTCAAGTATTACGTACTTCTTGCTTCATATTAAACTTAACTTCGTCAATAGTTAGTTAAGATGGTAACAGATGGCGTAGCATTCACTTCTGTCGTGTAGTCCTACGACGAATACAAAGTGGACTTGAGTACCTGGACACTAGACAACATGCGATTTTATTTGGCTTTAACCAAAAAACTTGACACCACTTAATGTTTTTTTCTGCAGAATTAGTCAGAGTTTGACAACAACAATCAGACAACCAAGTTTGATAACTGGTTAACTAGACGCACTGTTTCTTCCGCGGAGATAACCAGTTATGTGTGTGGAAGTCTAATTCCACCCACATAACTATGTGTCTTTATAAATCTTATATGTGTCTTAATAATCTTTATAATCTTTATATGTGTCTTTATGTAAAATTGCTAGTCTATGTGTCTTTTATAAGATGTACTTCGGAGAGTGTGCTCAGGAGCTGCATGAACTTATACCGCGTTCCCCTTTCTTCCATCGGACATACAGACGTACAAATGGTTACCATCCTCATCTTGTCGATATCCTTCTATTTCGGACCAAGCGCTTTAAAACATCTTTTATAATGCGCATTGCCAAGGTTTGGAACTCCTGAGCTCATATAACCCAAATCTTTTCAAAAGTTCGAGTGAATAGGCATCTTCTGGGTTGAGAATGAGGTTAGTTCCATCTTAAGCCTCATCCTTGTTAAACAGTTGGTTGTTGGTCAAGAGCAAACCCATCTCTTATAAAAAAAAAAATCCATATTCTTAACCGAGTTTAGCTACTAGTTGTCTAGGGGGAAAGTATCTTTCGCGAAGAAAACAACCTTTACCTTCCAACACCGATCACTTATCCAATGGAGTATAAATATCTATGAGTAACCAAACTATTTATGTGACTATTTATGTCTTATCTTGTGGCCATGCTTTTCAAAAAGCTTGTTCATAATCGCCCTAAGTAAAAAAAAAATATGTTTTCTAATTTCAACAACATAAATTATGTCTTTTCTTTTAACTTGACTTCCTTATAGTTACGTTCGATGTATGGGCAGGCACAATATATGTATGTCTTTTTGTAAGTTTTATTTAAAAAAAAAAATTAAACTAACAATATTCAACAACTAACTTCAAATATAATAATTAGTTATATTCAATATAACTTAGCATATATTCGGACTATAAGGATGTCTGTAGCATGTACAGGATGGTGTCGCTTGAGGATAGACGTACTCTCCTTGATATGATGTTTTTGTATAAAATTTGCAATGGCATGGTTGACAGCACTGACCTGGTAAATAATACATTAAATTTGTGGGCTCCAGCGGTCGGAACGAGACGTTCTAGACTTTTCAATTGTAGGTTTGTCCATAGTAATTATGCTCAGAATTCAGTCTTGCGCCGTCTTCAGAAATCGTACAATAACAAATTTTCCTCGGCGGACTTGTTTTGTTCGTCGTTGCTCTCATTCAGGAATAGCATTGGCAACATTCTAGCTGGCTAGCGATTACATTGGTTATGTTTTTGTTATTATTATTATTATTTTTTAATAGTTCTATGTGAGTGGTAGGTATGTGATAAACTCTTGTGTATATATGTATAATGTGTATCTATGTGACTTAAGTAATTGTATTATTCCTATTGTATAAATGTAAAATCCGTAATTGGCTGTTGGTTATGTTTATGTTTTTGTCTGTAAATTTTTATGTTGAGAGCTGTGGATTTTTTAGTAAATAAATAATTAAATAAATAAATAAATAAATAAATAAATATCATTATTAGAAATTTAATAGATCCTTGTTATCACATGAATATTTATTATTCACTCAAAAGAAAATTTTAATTATACACACAATTGTATACGTGACTAGATGGCCACAGAGTACTGACTTTATTATTAACACAATTTGTAAAATACTCAATTTTGTTAGTAATAATTACTAGCAACGAGCCCTTGGCTTCGCACGGATGCATTATACGCAAACCTTCCTAGTTTATCGCTCTTTCCATTAATTAAAACCGTATCAAAATACGTTCCTTTGTATAGAAATTTTATAGGAGCAACAGAAAAAGGCGGACAGCGACGTTGCTATATATTCTGAATATGAGCTTTAACTTTTCTTTAATAACACAAATTGTTAGAAAGACGATTAGAAAACTTTATATTAACAATTAAGTTCTTGTATAGAAATTGTAAAATTTTATATTGTAAATTTTAAAATTGTAGTTGCATACAAAGTTTACTTCGTATTTATTTGCCAACTGTTGTACTAGTTATAAAAGTAGATATGCAAAATTTTGAAATTGTAGTTGCATACAAAGTTTACTTTGTAATTATTTGCCAACTTTTGTACTACTTATAAAGGTAACGTTGTGAGACATTTCTCTAGTCAGATTAAATGATTATCAGTAAGTTGAGATTGTTTCAAGATCTTATTTCCCAGAACAAAAGGTTCCCCCTAAATAACTCTTCTTATCTCTCGTTGCGGGAATGTTTTCTACTAGAGCGCTTTGTTGGCGGTTTTTTCCTAACAAAGCCTCGGCGGAAATACGAACGTGGGCAAAATGTAAGAAAAGTTTTGCTATAAAAAGTATATTTTGTGTATTTTACAATAAAAGTGGCGGATTGCTGTTAAATCAAATTTGAATTCCATTTGCGCCTGAATTTTATAAGTATTTTGAACATCGCCGGAAAACTATACATAAAATTGTGTTGACTTATTCGACCTAGTTTTTTGTTTTCGATCTTTTATTATTTCATATGTGAATTATAATTTTTAAATATTAACATTAAATAAACTTAATTAATTAATTAATTAACTAAATGATAAATATAAATTATATACAAATTAATATATACAAAACTTAAAAATTAACTAATTATTTAAAAAAAAATACTTATAAATAATTTAAACCTATTAATTATAATTAATTCGAAATAATTGTCTATTTAGTAAATCTAAAGTTGTGTTAGCGACCAACATCTTTGTACTAGTTTGTACTAAGGGGCCAACATCTCTGTACTAGTTTGTACTAAAGGGCCAACATCTTTGTACTAGTTTATACTAAGGGGCCAACATCTTTGTAGTGAGGGGGGGCATAGGTCCCTTACCTATGCACAGCAGTCGAACATTAATTTTATTAATTTTCCTCTTCAGAAGACTGTCTCATAATAAGTGGCCTGTTTTAGACCCTTTTTCAGCCATGTTATAAAATTGGTACTTCATTCATTTTAACCAGAGTGATTACAATGAAACTATATACTACAATAAGAATATTGACTATAAGTTGGAGTGCCGATTTCTCAAACACTTTTATTTTATTTCAAACAAAGTGTAAATTTTAAAGGCAACCGAGGAAACTGGTAGCCCTCGAGGTATTCGGAGAAAATAGTGCTACAAGACCGCAACGTTATAAAGATGGAGTTACAATGGTCACCGACTAGATTGGCGGCAATTGGAACAGATTTTAGTGTGTAAAAATCTTACACAACTCCGATTTTAAAAAACCTATTATTGAAGCCAGTCGACTTTTTGACTTCTTGGGTGATGATTTTGCGGAATTCTAAATAAAATGTAGACCTTTCATAAACGACGTGATATATTGTTAGATTAAATTTTACAAAGGCGATTACAATTACATATATATTAATACTTGAGGTAAGTGGGTGACATATGTATTAAAAGATTATATGGGGTTGACGATACACCCGTTGCCTCGGTCCGTCAACAGATGCCGCTGTAGGTCTCAACACCTATAAATAGATAGTAATATACAGAAGTTTCTTAAGGGGTTATACGCAGTTGCGAGGCTCAAAAAAGACGTCTTTTTATGATTTTTTTATAGACACAATTTTTATTTATCAATTACAAGTGATGGTAGTTCAAATGAAGCCTACTTTTAATAATACAATAGCTCTTCGATTATGTAAAAATATTGATGATGTCCCGAACCACCTCCAAAAAAAAGGCGCTTGGTGGTGATCTCCATTTTGGCGGTTTGGTTTATCTGAAATCAAAAAATATGGTGGATTCTTTTAAAGGATAGATTAATCCAAGTATTGAACGAAGGAGGCTCTATTTGAATTACCATCACTTGAAATTGATAAACAAAAACTGTTTCTATAAAAAAATCATAAAAATACGTCTTTTTTGTACTTCGCAACTGCATATAACCCCTTAAAAAACTTCTGTATTAGACATGTACAGATATTTATGTATGACGTATACCTATACAAATTACTATATTTTTATAGGTTTTTTAAAATCGGAGTTTTGTGAGATTTTTACACACTAAAATCTGTTCCGATTGCAGCCAGTCTAGTCGGTGACCGTTGTAACTCCATCCGTTTAACGTTGCGGTCTTGTAGCACTATTTTCTCCGAATACCTTAACATCAAAGAGAAAATGGGGTAATTCGTAAGAAAGCTCAACGTCGCTCATCTATCTATACGAGATCGAATCAGGATCAGTAAATTGAAGCTGCAACGGACAGGACACATAGTACTGAGAGCCTAAGGCGGTTGAGCGCAAGCGCAGCGCAGAATTTCCACCCACAAAGTGGACAGACGACTTGATGGTCGACGGTGGATTCAACCTGCTTCTGACCTGTGCTATTGGAAGACGTCCTGCGGCTGAGATGATGATGATGATGATGATGATGATGATGATTAAGGAAGTCATTTCCCTATAGTCTCCTAATGTCCAAACTTTTTTTATCATACAAAGAATTTGCAGCACTCAAATCTATTTCACCTAAATTCAGTGAAATACATAAACGTTTTGTAACGCTCGATTTACCTATTTGTGACAAAGCAGTGACGCTCGCGTCTCTTCCGGGCTTAAGGGAGAAAAAGTACAAAAGAAATGCCTCTCCCCTTATCTGTTCCTTTGTGTTTTGGCACGTTTTAAACTTCGCAAAGCGTGAAACGACTGGCGATGGCGGTCGGAGGCAGAGCGCGATAGAAATGTGAAAAACTTTACGGAATGCTATAAACAATAATACATTGTTTTTGTTAAAATTCAAACTCCATTTTACATTCAAGATAATGAACGAACGATTCATTGAGTACAAATATAATTTTAAATGGCAAGCGTAATTGTAATAACAATTTTTATTCAGATCGATCCATTCGTATATACTTAATAAAATCGTAAACGACATCGTCTGTATACATTAAATATTTTTCAAAAAAAAAAATAACTATTTGTACACATCGCACTAATGGGCTCTTATCAATTGATCTTATCTATACCCACCTTTTTGAAGTCAAATCAAATATTTATTCTTGAATTAGGTTTCCCAAGAAACTCTAGTTTTCTATGAATTTGATAAACCATTAATTGTAAAACTGTAATGTTTTTATCCAAGTTTTACAAACATAATTAATGCACATTAACAAAACATTTTATTTTAGACTTGTAGCGACACCGATTAAGTAACTTTTAAATAACTTTTTGTCTAACGATTAACGAATGTGTGTTCCATTGAAGAAATAAGTACTTAGCTGCCTTTTTTTAAATTTCAATCAAAGATGAAAAAAATCGTAACACATTTTTGATAATATCTGTCTTCTTAAAGAGCAATAAAGTAAGAGCGACATTGCGGAAAAACGTACTCTAGTATTTATGGCTCCGAAAATCCTCGATCTTAAATAGTCTGCGAATGATTTATGGCTAACTGTAATAATATTATTTATGTGATACGTACGCGTATGGTCAAGCACGTAATTTGAAGGACATTGGATATATTTTTTTTTACAATGAACTAGTGTAGTCTTCGAGGCTTCGCCTTCCTTATAATTTGACAGAATAAAAATCTTCTACATACACTTAAGAGATTTATTCTCATTATATACTTATAGACATACTTTCATGGTTCCGTCTAAACTTTAAATCAAAAGAATAATATATAAAAGTTATCTTAATTTCTAAAAAAAAAAACTGCTTAAAACTAACAGACAGACAGGAAAAATGGGGGACTTTATTCTGTGTAGTATTTTTATAGCTTTCATCATCTCTTTAAAAAAGTTATACAATCTAAAATTTGACATTCAAATTCAAATTCAAATTCAAATTCAAAACATTTTTATTCGAAATAAGATTTATAAAATCGCTTTTCGACGTCAGAGAATGGCAGAGAATGGCACGTTCACTACCAAGGTGTGCATTCCTCTGTGGAGAAGAACGGCCAAAGAAACTCCACAGGAATCGCATCTTTTATATTTTCATTTCTAAAAAAAACATACTTTTTACTTTATCATATTTTTTACTTTAACATATTTTTTACATAAAATATTTTACGCATTAAATAAATCATTTGAATCGTTGAAACGAAAAAATTCTCTCTCTTTTAAATGATAAAATGTTGGCCAACTTAAAAACAATAAGTTGAAAAGATTTCTGTTAATGACAGTAGAGAAATTTGATTCACGATTCAGTTTTAACAAAAAAATTCATAGCGAATATTCTTAAAAGAGATTTTAATGCGGACAAAGTGGACTTAACCAAGTGTTATGAATTATTTTTTGTTGATAACAAAACTGAGTGAGCGGGTACTAATTTTGAATATTTTATTAATAAACAAAATGTGTTTTGTTATTAATAACAAAATGCAAAAGTTGAATTTTTTTTTTTTAATTTTTTTGGTTTTTTTTTTAACAATTTTAAGACTAATAAATAAAAAGAACTGAGGTTTAATCTCGTGTCATCATTTGTAATTATTAATAAAATCTAACTAAGTATATACTATTAATTACAGGTTAAAAAGTATTGCTTTAACTTAAATTTTAATATTTTTAAATTGTTATAATGTTACATAGATTTGAAGGTGAGCTGTTGATAAGGTTTGTTTGTTTTTGTTGCTTTCACGCCTTAACTACTTAACCGATCGTCGTGAAACTTTGCGAGTTACTATAGACTACTCGCTGGAATTCATTTCGCACGAGCTGACAAGTTACGAGTATCATGTTTGATTTTTACCTATTATTTAATTAGACAACTCGCTCATAGAGTCACACAAGTTTTTTAAAGACTCAAAAGTGATTTTGTCTGTTACGCTTGTTTCTCTTGCAAAATCTAAATAGTATTAAGTACTAAGTAGGTATGTTGAGTTATGAAAAACTAGCTGGTGCCCGCGACTTAGTCCGCGTTGAACGATGAAAGGTACCCTATGTCCTTTCTGGTGTCACAGACAAAGTGTATGCAAAATTTCATGGTGATCGATTCAGTAGTTTTTGCGTGAAAGAGTTTTAAACATCCATACATCCAAACATACTTTCGCATTTATAATATTAGTAAAGAAGGATTATAATTTTCTAAAATTCTTCGTACTTACTGACAAATTGGTAATTTTTCCAGACAAAATGAAAAATCTTTATTTATTTAAAAACAAAGTCATGTTAGTTACACCATTTAACTGATCAAAGGCAGTTAACAAATTAATTTTAAGGCGGTACGAAGTTCGCCGGGTCTATATAAATAATACTAAAAATATATAAAAGGCAATGTGTGTGTGTGTGTATGTATGTATGTCGAGAATGTTCCCTATGGACACCAAAACTGCTGAACCAATTTGGATGAAATTTTCAGACAACCTTCAGATTAGTCCAGCCGGTGATCCTGTGAAGTTTGATAGCGATCGGATAAGAAAAATCAACGTGGACGAAGTCGCGAGCAAAACCCAGTACTAAAAAATAAGCAACAATATTACGATTACAATATTGTTCATATAATAGTATCGTTATAGGAATATAGCTAATTAAATTTGTGAAAAAAAATTTTAACGAATAAAAATCTAAAATTTAAAATTCATGTTCAGTAATAAAAAACTGAAGGTTATTTGAAAAAAATTGTTGAAAACAGTGGACTGAGTGTAAACGAGTTCGCTCTTTGTCAAGAGTAACTGCGACACAAATATTCAATGCTTTTATTTCAACGTGAACGAACCTTAAAATTTAAGCTACGAGTTATTACTAAAATTCATTTTTCTACAGTACGACAATTAAATTTCACATCTACCAAGTTGCAGCTTTTCTGTTTGTCAGTATTCGCTTTAACAGGATTACCGAATCTCTAACTATTTCTACTGCTGGAAAAATTCTACTTGCAACGCTTATTTAAACGGATTGCAAACTGTATACATCGTGTAATAACATATTATAAAGAAATGAATCATTGTACTAATATTTCTCTATGTATATTATCTTCATCTGCCTTTTCAGCCTTAAAAATTTGGCCGAAAATTTACAAAACTCCAAATTAGTTAAGCACAAAAAAAAACATTAACTAGTCTAAATCAATGAGTAAATTATTAAAAAAAAAATGGGCCCCTCATTTTGTAAATTCACACCACAAATTCAGTGGGTTTTTTTTTATTATTTTTTTTATTTTATTTTATCACTCGTAAAATTCTCTTTATTTTGGAACATTATTTCCGATGTAGTGCGAAGAGCCAAATAAAAATGCTCCTAATAATAAATGAATTATAATAAATGAATCCTAATAATAAATGAATTACAATAAATGAATCCTCATAATCAATGAATTACAATAAATGAATCCTAATAATAAATGAATTACAATAAATGAATCCTAATAATAAATGGATTACAATAAATGAATCCTCATTATAAATGAATTCCAATAAATGAATCCTAATAATAAATGAATTACAATAAATGAATACTAATAATAAATGAATTACAATAAATGAATCCTAATAATAAATGGATTACAATAAATGAATCCTAATAATAAATTAATTACAATAAATGAATCCTAATAATAAATTAATTACAATAAATGAATCCTAATAATAAATTAATTACAATAAATGAATCCTAATAATAAATGAATTACAATAAATGAATCCTCATAATAAATGAATTACAATAAATGAATCCTAATAATAAATGAATTACAATAAATGAATCCTCATAATCAATGAATTGCAATAAATGAATGCTCATAATAAATGAATTACAATAAATGAATCCTAATAATAAATGAATTACAATAAATGAATCCTCATAATAAATGAATTATAAAATTACATTATATAAACCAATAACAAAGTACGATCTGTTGAATAACCTTGCACGAGCGCTTTAGAAGTGGCACCCCTAAAACTACCCCTTCCATTCGGTGGTTCATTTACCCTTTTAAAAACCAATGGACGATACATTAACGCTTTGTGAACAATTTTAATGAATAATAACAAAATTATTTGGTTCAATTTTTAATTTGAATGAATGCTAATTAATCTATTGATTATCTCTTCAATTAAAATATTATAAATTATGGCAATGTCTTATGTGAGATTGGACTCATTTGTATAGTAACTATATGTAGAATGAATTCACGTGCAATAGTTACTATATAAACTTTCGTACTTCAACTTCTTAAGATGCATGTGTTTATAATCTATTGCGTACTCGATGGCCAATAAATGCATCGTCAGCCTGCCTGCTGTACTTTATCTAAAAAGAATACAATTTATAACAGAAAAAGTGTGTAACATTAATAGGAATATTCATATTTATATTTATATTTGATACAGTACACAAACAGATTGCAATTAAATACTTGAAAACTATAAAACACACGTGTATGGATAATTATCAAAATTGTACTCCTAAACAGTGTACTTAACATGTTTAATTTAACTTAACTACTAATGGTCTTAAATACTTAACTAATTCTTAATTTATAATACTTTCTTAATTTCTAATTAAATATTAGTCTTAAACTATTTTTGAATTTAGAATTTTTGAATCTCTAACTAGTAGCCAATTGAATTCACAAAGGACATTATTAAATTTTAATGACTTATTTAATATATGATTACATACTTGGAAAGACTTTTAAAAGTGTACTAAATTTATAACCTTTTCACTCATTTATAACCCAAGTGGATTTGATTTTATTATATATATTATATCTTATATGATTAAACATACTATACTATATCATAATTATTAATACTATACTAGCTGGTGCCCGCGACTTAGTCCGCGTTGAACGATGAAAGGTACTATGTCCTTTCTGGTGTTACAGACAACGTGTATGCAAAATTTCATAGTGATCGGTTTAGTAGTTTTTGCGTGAAAGAGTTACAAACACACATACATCCAAACATACTTTCGCATTTATAATATTAGTACAGACTTCGTCCGCGTTCCTTTTCCTTAATTACATCGAAGATATAATATAATTTTAAAAATAATTAAACTCATGTACCGTTACACGTATTTCCAGAAAACTTTTTTAAAAATTAATTTAATTTTCTTACAACTCAAAATGTAAAAAAAAACGTTTAGAGTTATCTGGAACCATTTAAAAATAAAATAAGCTTGGTAAACTTAATAAATTATATTGATTCTTTATAACTCGAACAAGAGAGCGAACGCTAGCAGCGTTTTTCCAAACAAATGTATTCGTCTGTTTTCTACCTGGATAATCCTTCTAGAGCAAAAATTTTTTGTTATAAAATCTAGGTCTGCTAAAAGCTATGTCCCTTTTTTTTCACCAACTACTTACATAAGAAAATATGACCTCAAAAATTGTAATAAATGGCCCTTTTATGTCACCCTAATCAGACGACAATGAAACAAATTTGAAAGATTATTTTTGATAAAAAAATTATAATAGGGACATAAATTGGTTCTTCTTGAAAATATTTGTGTAAAAATTATTCGATAGGCTCAATTTTTAGAGGAGAAAACAGCGGAATACGAAACTTCGATTTAGACAAAAATTTTGTAGGTATAATCAATCGGTCTGAGCTGCTTTTGTCCCTATCGCACAAAATAGAGGGTAAGGCTGTAGGTGAGAGGGGTTCAGACTAGTACATATATATTTATCGATAATGTACGCACACAAACAAAAAACTATTCACACACACATACATAGACAGATTATCGTTCGGACGCAGCGCGATGGCAATAGTTTCTTTTTTCAAATTCTGCTGTACCCGCGTGCCCTCTTAATGATTTAAAAAATGTTGTTTTTTTACCAAAACTGCCTTAAAGACGGCGTCTTTTATGTGAGTGAGGTCGATTTGGTTGCTCGCGAATGTAATGGTAATGACAGGATTTAATCAATCTCTCCTTGTTCCTCAGGCAGGAAGGCGAAAAGTACACGAAAGCATGTCGTGATATGTATACCGAATGATTTGCTCGCTGCTTCTCAATCTCTATGAATGCAGGACGTGACGTGAATTACTCTGTCCTAATGAAAATTGATTCGTTCCACTTTGTTCTCTTAATTCTGATTATTTATTTATTATTTTGTCCGTACTAATATTATAAATGCGAAAGTATGTTTGGATGTATGGATGTTTGTGACTCTTTCACGCAAAAACTACTGAACCGATAACCATGAAATTTTGCATACACGTTGTCCGGGACACCAGAAAGGACATAGGGTACCTTTCATCGTTCAACGTGGACGAAGTCGCGGGCACCAGCTAGTAATAACATAAAATTGTAACTCTCGAAACATATTTGATATTGATGAGAATGGTTTTTTTTAGATAGAAACAACATTTACAATAATATTTCAAGTTATGTTGTAGGTAAATAGAAATTACTAATACATTTAGATTAATTATTACATTACACATACAATATAATTAATATTGGACCAAAGTTTGAAATAAAAAAAACTATAATTAAGTAATTAGACTTTGCTAATCCTTTCGCTATCAAAAATGACGAAGAATTTTTATGTAGATCATCAAACTTTGAAATAAGTGTTGGTATATTTATGAACATTAATTATTTCGTTTATAAATACGTACAGTGTCAAGTGAAACAATCTTCAATATTGTACCTACTGATGTTACTATTGATTTTACCTTATCTTACCTTGCTACCCTTGATTATAAAGAATTACTACACGAAATCAAATTCAATAGTAACCTTTGGCATTACATAAAGAATGTATTTCCTTATAAAAGTCCGAAAAAATTAATAAATATGAATAAAAAATTGAATCAAACTGAGTCAGGAATCAGTGGAGTAATTCGTACTACGAGATACTTTGAAAAAAAATAGGAAAATACTCTAGAAGTTATTATATATGAATTTATTAACTCAATAATTAAACATATTTATGAAAGAAACGAGTTCGCATCGAATTTACTAAATTAATATCAAGAATAAGGATAAAGAAATTTATTTCAGAATAAATATATAATATATAATTTTTTTATCAGATAAGAAATGAAAAAAATGCTTGAATTGTTTTAACCATGTAAATAATATATCTTTGCAAGCATAACACATTATATATGTACACAAATTTTCTTTTTAAGACATTATATGCAAATTTAGTTTATTTTACATTTAAATATCGGTTACAATACAAGCCCGTACTATCAAATAAAACTTAAAGCCTCTTCGCCATCTCTGAGTAAAGTGACAAGTAGGCTATCCGCCATTTAAAGTCACCGGTAACCGGGAATGAAGGAGATGATATACCTTTGTTTGTACTAACATAAAATTATTTCTAAAAGTAACTAATCAACACTTTACTTGTAGTTGGTGAAAGAGGCCCTTAGCCTATTGTTGAATAATTTTTTGAATGAAAACATAACAGATTTTGATGAAACTTTACAGTAATATAGTTTATAAGTACATCAATATAAGCAGAAGCTATAATTTATAAACATACAAATGCTTAATAATAATTAAGCTGAGAGTATAGTTTATTTTATAAACACACAAATTATGAGTTTACTTTGATATATTCGAATTCTTACTTATTGATTATTTTATAACCGAACAACAAAGGAAAACTTAGTGTTGTAACATTATTTACTAATTTGTTATTACATAGAAACTGTAAAAACGATTACTACTATTTAGAAATTCAAAATTTATAAAAAATATTAACATACATATGAAAATTGACACACGTTTGACGAAACGGTTGGTCTAGTGGCTAGTAACCCTAGCTGTTAACCAAACGGTCGAGGGTTCGAATCCCGCTAGGGGCGAATGTTTATTTGTTGACATTTTACCTTTGTACCTGAGTCATGGATGTTTTCTATTTATAATATGTATGTATTTACAAAAAAAATAAGTAATCTATATAGTATATCAACATCAACTGTCTGGTATCCATAATACAAGCATTATTTGCTTAATGTGGAACTAGATGGTGCTGTGTGGAATGTGTGAAGATATTTATTTATTTATTTATTTATTATTAAAATTCAAAACACGACTTCCATACGTAATAAAATTGAAATGTTACAGAGTAAAATGGTGTATGTATTTTACAGAACCGTAAACACAGTAATAAAACACGAGACTAAGGCTCGAGTTCACCAAAAGATGGTTATTTTTAAACAGCTGTTTAAAATTTAAACAGCCGTTTAATACTATATTGTTGATCACCATCGCTAAACTGCGGGTTAAACGCCCTAAACATCTGATTAACTTAATGATTAACCTGCAGTTTAGCGATTGTGAACAACAAAATATTGTTAAACCGCTGTTTAAATTTTAAACAGCTGTTTAAAAATAACCGTCTGTTGGTGAACTCGACCCTAAAGAGGGAGAGAAAAGGTCTATTCTTTTTTCCTTCCTTTGTAATCTCTCATTAGATCGTGTCTTGAATATTTGATGTTTAGAATTTCATCTGCACTTTGTGACGAATATATTTCAATGATCATCTCCGCAATAAGACAAGACTCCACAAGATTAGTAATTCTTTTATGTGTCAATGTATACGATTTTATAATAAACTTACTGAAATGATCAGAGCCTTATCTATAAATAAATTTAATGGTGTCATTAAAATCAAACTCCTCTCGAAAGGCTGATTATAAGGTCAATGATTATTTAAGCGACAATGAAGCCTGGATTTAAAGCCTGGATTCGGAGCTCATACTATGTTTAGTATTGTATATGTACATTGATTTTGTTTGTATTATAAATGTACCTAATTGTTGTAATTTTATATTTTAAAGATGACAAAAAGAATAGTATCCTGAGTTTCTTTCGGGGTTTCTTCTAAGAATCGTCATCTTGGCTTTTTTCCGAAGCCCTGGTAAATTTAAATTTATAATGACGATCATAAGAGTTTCTTGGTGAAACCTAATTGATAAATAAATATTTTGATTTTGATTTTTTTTTTTAATAGAGATTGTGCGAATATCTTGTTGACGTCAATAAAATTGGATATGCAATTAGTCCGCTATAAAACTTGTGTCGAATCACACTCGAAACAATAAAGTGAAAAATTAATTTAAAATGCCACATCTAATATTGATAATTATTATGTACAACAAAGTATTTTTGTATAAAATTTTGGCTTTTGCCGGTGACTTCGTCCATAAAACATTTATTCAACATGATTCCTCGGGAACAATATTTATATATATATATATAAAAGGAATATCCCTTAAAATGCAAAATTTGATCAGTTGAGTAGTTAAGTGTAACAAACAAATAATCTCACTTTTGTATTTATAATATTAGTTGCTACGATAATACATTTACAATATTAATAATCATTTTAATCGTACATTTTTTGTATTGTATACAATATTTGTATTAATCGTATTATTTTCTTATATGTAAACACTTGAAGACGTGAATGGATGAAGTCGCTTAGTTAAAATTTTGAGTAAATTGAGGTTAAAGTTTTACTTTAATTTTTGAGATAAGTCGCCATGGAACTGATTTTTGTACAAAATTATGATGCAAATTGTGTAAACAATCTAAAATATTAATGGTATGATAGGAATTAAACACTTGCATTATTTTTTTAAATAGAAATTGAACATAACTGCTTCTTCCATTAACAAAAGTAAACTTTTCTGAACTTTTTGCTTTTTAAAATTAACTGTACATAACACCTTTTTCAACTCTATATATTTATAAAATATGTCTTAAATCGACTATCTTAAGGTCTGTAATCATTTATATGGACGTATTACCTTCTTCAACGCAAAAAAAAGCGAAAAAAAACCCAAAAATGCGACATATCACATTCATCCACTCACGTCTTCACTTATCAATAACAAAGCTGCTTCAGAGCTGTGTTAATATATATTTTTTATTATGTCAAGTACGGCAGACAGGCTGACGGCCCGCTTGATGGTAGATGGTTACCGTCGCCTATAACACAAGCCTAAACAGGCCATAGGCACAGCAACATTTAAGGAAATGTAGAAAAATAGATGCGGACGACGAAAACCTTATTTCCAATATAATATTAAGTATATTGCTATCATAGAATTGTATTTTCATAAGAGACATGTTTATTTGCGCATATGCATGTAAAAATAAAATGTGTTACTTGAAATTTATTTGACATTTTTATTAAGTTTGCACACATATAGATAAGGTTGATTTTGTTCATTTGATTTCCATTCGATTTCGTCGAATACTTCTTCGCTAAGATTCGCGACACATTCAAATCAGCCGCACGTACTTCTCTTATTTAAACGTCGATCTATACTGTATCATTTGGATATGACATAATTAAGTATTTGAATATTTTTATGATAATAAATAATAAATAAATATCATCACACATTCCACACAGCACCATCTAGTTCTACAGTAAGCAACTAAATGCTTGTAATATGGATAACAGACGGTTGATGTTTATATACTATATAGATTACTTTTCTTTTGTAAATACATACATATTATAAATAAAAAACATCCATGACTCAGGTACAAAGGTAAAATGTTAACATATAAACATTTGCCCATAGCGGGATTCGAACCCGTGACCGTTTGGTTAACAGCTAGGGTTACTAGCCACTAGACCAAACGTGTCGTCAAATGATAATAATTGCATACATGTTAATTGAATGTCTAATTAATAATTTGGTGACTAAAATCAACAAATCTTATTGTATTATTATTTTATCAACATATTATAACTTATTTTGACATAACATTGGCATACGAGTATGTTGTTTGAAAGTTCAATAAGTTACACCTCACTTTAACGACTGCATGATTTTTCTTTTATTTTGAATACTTTTTTAAAAAAGCATTGATTTAAAACAATATTATTGATAATTCATTTATAAAATTAAATTAAAAAATATATAATTGTCAGCCTATATCTATTAAAATGCATGATGAAATGCAGTAAAGAATATTACCTATAAAGAGAAAAGATTTGTATTTATTTATATTTTTGTTTGTAATGAATAAACTCGAAAACTATTGGACCGATTTTAAAAAAATGTTTCACCTATAGAAAACTACATTATAAGCGAGTAACGTAGGCTATATTGTACAAAGTTACGTGGACGAAGACGCTTGCAAAAGCTAGTAGTTAAGAGGGAACGCGAGTACAGTAGAATTTGAAAAATATGTATTTAAAGAAACTATAGAAACTAAGTGCGATAGGTACAAATGCAGCTCAAAGTGATTATACCTACAAAATTTTTGACTAAATCGAGGTTTCGTATTCCCCTATTTTCTCCTCTAAAAATTGAGCTTATCGAATAATTTTTACACAAATATTTTCAAGATGAACCAATCTATGTCCCTATTATTTTTTTTTTAATCTTAAAAATCTTTCAAATTTGTTTCATAGTCGTCTGATCAGGGTGACATAAGAGGACCATTTATTACTATTTTTGAGAAGTCATATTTTCTTATGTAATTAGTTTATGGAAAAAAAGAAATGATAGGGACATAGCTTTAGCAGATCTAGATTTTATGACAAAAAATTTTTGCTCTAGAAGGATTATTCAGGGAGAAAACAGGAGAATACATTTGTATGGAAAAACGATGGTAACGTTCCCTCTTAAATAAATTAATGTCACATAAATTTGTTCGTAACTCGTGTCATCCCACTCTGTATGCAATGAATTCCGTTGACGCTGACAATCGACTGATAAGCCAGCATCGAAGTCACAATTATGTACATTCCCACTCACAAAACACACATTCACACTTTGTACGCAGGATTCAAAATATTCTACGCACACCTTAACGTATATTTAACTTTTAATGGGCAGAGCATTGCGCCACTCTTTTCTCTCGTCGTGGGCACCGAACGTGTCGTAATAATAATAATAATAATTTTTATAATTTTTTATAATATTTATTGTTTTATATTTATATTGTAAAAAATTTAAATTTAAGATAAAAAATAAATATCTGAATAATAATAAAAACCTCGTGAAAGCCGAAAAAGATAAACTTAGTAAGTATATAGACTTGGCTGTAAGTATATATATATACACTGCCGGGTATATAAGAGGCTTTCCCAACGTTAAAAAAAAATTAAATTTAAAAAAAAAAGCAAAAGATTATAGATAAAAGATAAGATAAAAAGACAATACAAAAAAAATAGGCCTATCTTTTTTGTATTATCTATAAATGCGCTTAATACTGTTATGCATATACAACATTGTTTACATAACAAACTGTTACATAACTTCGAAAGGGCAAATAAATAGAATTACCCAGAATTAATCAACACGTCATTGAAAATTCCATATTGCTGTGTATTCACGACTATCTTATCACTCATTGGCCATTATTAGGCCTTCGATTTCTTATACTAATAAGCCTGTCACCATTTAATTTAATGGAAAAATTATCAATTCAATTCAATTCAATTCAAATATTTATTGCGAAACCATAATGTATAAAGATGTTACAAAATTTATAAAGACCAGTGTTATTGATCCTGTCGGGCAGTGGAACTAAATATATATTAAGATTTTTATTTTATTTATATATTAAATAATATTTATTTATATTTAAATTAAATTCTAAATTAAATAATATTTATTTATATTTAAATTAAATTTTAAATTAAATAATATTTAAATTTACATTTACATTAAATAATTCTCGACCGTTCTCGAGTATAATCTATACTTATACTAATATAATTAAAACAATTATATTATATTATCTATAAAATATTCATTACTGTTACAGTGACATTTACTATTTAGGATTTTTTTAAATTTTTTTATAAATTCGATATCGTTGTGTTCTTTTTTTAAATTATCTGGTAATTTGTTATATATTTTTATAGATTTATCTGTAACATTACCTGTTACCTACTGAGTATATCAGTCATAAATTGGGTAGCTCTTCTGCCTGCAAAAGACCATAGTGAACTTACAGCATAATATATGCTGCTATATTTCGGTGAATGAGTGGGATGGCAGAGATATTTTTTCGTACTAAGTTCGTCAGCGCACCTGCACCACCTATTGCTTTGTTGTGTGTATTAAAATAATATTAACATAAATATAACCTTAACCAAATACAATTTTAAACGTAAAAGAATAATTGTAACATTTTGGTGTTTTAATTGGGCGTGTGTAAATTATATAAAAATCTAAAAATACACTCTGATCTTATTACACCTTAGTCGTAGGACGTTGAACATAGACTGGATCCACTGTCGATCCACGTGTCGATCTGCCCTTATCAGATCGTCTGTCCAAAGTGAATAACATGACACTTGTTATTGTTTTTCAGTGATAAGGAATGCTAAAATTCAATCCAATATCGAGACATTGATTGTGTTTATAGATGACAGTAACTATAATATTTTTACATATCTACAAACGGATCAACATTGACTGCGAACTTATACATAAAAAAAAAATCAAAATATTCAGAATTAATTAAATGTAAAATAGCAATCTACTGTACACTAATTTGACCTCAAACGGTGGCGTTATCAGCCTCATATAAATATAATTAAATTTGCAACCACATTCAGTCTGGCGCGATGTTTCGCATATTGTACTTGGTTGTTCTGAGTGCGTTTGTTACTTGTAACCCCCACTGGTCTGGAGATTGGAGTGGTCACCATCACAAATGGAGACATCCGCACAAAGAATGGGGCAACCACGATCATCATCATCACCATGGTTGCGGTCACAGTTTTGAAGAATCGGACCTATTCGATGACTTCGCTGACGAACTGATCAGACTTGACAGGAAAGCACAAACACTTTGCAACAGCCAATACAACGTCAAAGAGTTGTATAACAGGGAGAACTATGAAATAGTAGTTACATTGCAAGACTTTACAGAAAATGATATAGCTGTGAAAATTAAGCATCGTCTTGTTGAAATAAAAGTGCAAAACGACGAATTGATTTATAAAAATCTTATAGTAGTTCCGTCAATTGTCAACCCGCAGCAAGCGACGTGGAATTTGACAAACAAGGAACTCCATATTACAATGCCCTACATGTTTGGACAGCAAAATGAAATACTAATAGCCTGTGACAAAACGATCAATGAAGAAGTGATAAATATCGCAAAAGTTGATCCTCCATCGTCGCCTTTGTTTGATTATAGATCTGAAGAAAGCGAACTAGCTATGTCAAATTAATTAATATTAAACAAAACCAAAATTAAGTGTTTTGTTTTATTCATTCTATTGTACCAATCAGGGTGTAATTTTTTTTTTTTTTTAATATTATATGTTACTGTCAATGTTTGAAATATGTGGATCTTAAGAATCTAAAGCGGTTTTAGTCACAATCACCGGCAATCCGAAATTATTTCATTACTTAATGTTTTTAAATATAACATCACTGGTTAATAAATGTTAATAAATGTTAAATTTTTGATTTTTAACACTGGCCCAAAATTTCTGTGTACACTTATATTATAATGTACTAGCTGGTACCCGCGACTTCGTCTGCATTGAACGATGAAAGGTACTATGTCCTTTCTGGTGTCCCAGACAACGTGTATGCAAAATTTCATGGTGATCGGTTCACTAGTTTTTGCGTGAAAGAGTTACAAACATCCAAACATCCAAACATACTTTCGCATTTATAATATTAGTACGGATTAGTCATCATAATTCCTATCATAATGATGATCGAATAAGTCATACTAATAATATTGACCGTTGTCTGACTGACATTCTCATTAGAATTAGAAGGATTCTAATGAGGATGTCAGTCAATTTTTAAAATTTATATGTTGGAGTTTATGTACCAAATTGAATTATGTGTTCCGCTCTAATTAGCTTGCTCACTGGACCTAGATGTTGAGCGATAGGATTAGAATGTTAAGTGTGCTAGGCTGTTGGTGTTTTAAATTAATTAATTAATTAATTAATTAACAGATATGAACTAACTAGTTTAGTTTTTTAACCTACACCAATCGACTTGCCACCCTCTTAGATGGTAAGTCGATGCCTACACCAATGTATCTTAAAACTCAACATGCTTTGGAAATTAAATATGTATAATCTTAAATCTTAAATGGTTTCATATACGATGGACAAATATTGTTAACTTAACTCAATTAATGACATTAATCCTTAACTTTAATTTATTCTAATAACTATCATTATTCTTATTTAGTCTTATTAATTACTGTCTTATATGAATGCGACTTTGTCCGCGTCTCTCGGGAACAGTAGGCACTTTTTATTTTGATTTATGTACCTTTTCTGTAAAAGTTAAAGTTCTTATGAGCAGAATTTTTTTAAATGTGTATTTCGTTAGTAATGAGCTAATTTATTAATAATAATTATTAATAAAAACGAAATTATTTTCCTGGAATGTCATGTACATCTTCATGACATCTTAATTGTTTTTCTACTGTTCAATTTCTGTGTGACAGACGTTACAACTGCAACACCATGTTTCAGAGTCGACATATCCATCATATACCATACCATAGCATGCTGAATACCATCAACTTGTGTATCAGGCCTGCCGTACCACGTTTCAGCGCCATACGACATCACTGGTAGGACATACTGATTATATAACTTAGCTATATAATCAGTATATGATTATTGCAGCAATGGTGACGAGATCAGATGACGTAGTTTCCGAATGCAGCCCAACCCAGCCGGATTCTTCTGTGAATCTCTTTGTCAAACTTGTTCCTGCCTAACTGGATCGTTTTTCCCAAATAAACGTACTCCTGCGCAACTTCAAGAGACTAATTCATTTCAGACTAATTTGACCTTAATCTGTGGCGTTATCAACCCTATAAAACATAATGTGTTTAGATCTCAGATTCAGTCGGACGCGATGTTTCGCGCAGTATTGTGTTTCCTTGTTTTAAATGCGTTCGTTACATGTAATCCCCATGAGCCTGGAGATTGGGGAGGACACCAACACGATTGGAGATATCCGCACAAAGATTGGGGCAACCACGACAATCGTTACCACCATGGGTGCGGTCACAGATTCGAAGATTTGGAACTATTTGATGTTTTCGCAGACGAATTGATCAAATTTGATAGGAGAGCACAAACACTTTGCAACAGCCAATACAACGTCAAAGAGTTGTATAACAGAGAGTACTATGAAATAGTAGTCACATCGCAAGACTTTACAGAAAACGATATAGCCGTTAAGATTAAGCATCGTCTTCTCGAAATAAAAGTGCAAAACGACGAATTAAGTTATAAAAATCTTATAGTAGTTCCGTCAATAGTCAACCCGCAGCAAGCTACATGGAATTTGACAAACAAAGAACTCCATATTACAATTCCCTACATGTTTGGACAACAAAATGAAATACAAATAGCCTGTGACAAAACGATCAATGAAGAAGTGATAAATATCGCAAAAGTTGATCCTCAATCATTAGATCCAGATTTGGACATTAGATCCTATTAAAACGAACTATATACCTTGAAAAAAGCACAAAAATGTTTTAATCATTTTCGTTTTAATCATTTTATTGTATCATTTGACGACACGTTTGGTCTAGTGGCTAGTAACCCTAGCTGTTAACCAAACGGTCGCGGGTTCGAATCCCGCTAGGGGCAAATGTTTATGTGTTAACATTTCACCTTTGTACCTGAGTCATGGATGTTTTGTATTTATAATATTTATGTATTTACAACAACAAAAAAGTAATCTATGTAGTATATCAACTGTCTGGTAACCATAATACAAGCATTACTTGCTTACTGTGGAACTAGATGGTGCTATGTGGAATGTGTGAAGATATTTATTTATTTATTTATTTATTTATTTATTTATTTATTTATTTATTTATTTATTTATTTATTTATTTATTTATTTATTTATTTATTTATTTATTATTTATTTATCATTTAGCGGAATAAGCTTATATATTGTATATTATATTTATGTTACTGTCAATGTTCGAAATTCATGAATTTTGAAATTCACCGGTTTTCGTCGACAATCACCAATTTTGATGGTGATCACAAAAATACGAAATTTCATTGCGATTTCTAAATCGAACATTCTTTGGTGTGTATATACAGTGTGTACTATACATATATATATACTTTGGAGATTCTGTGAATTTTTTAGATACAACGACTTTCATATTGCATGAATAATACAACATACGCAAGATGTACGAAATTCAATAGTCATACATAGTAATTATATTGCCTGTTTTTTTTTTTTTTTTTTTTCATTTAGAATTTGAAATATTATAAACAAGCTTTTACGTGGAACTTTATTCGCATCTCTCGGGAACACTACTTTTTACCTGTTATAATACGTTTATCTTTTCTAGCACTATTTAAGGAATATAAAAAAATATGTAAGTAATGACATGGTACACTATATTTGGCTGAAATTAATTCAGGAGCCAGTCTGGTGACAGTAACAACCCCTCTAGTAAAACCACCCTTTAATAGCACCAATGAAAAATAATAAATAAAATTTACATAGGTATTTTTTTTTTTAAATTAATTAATTAACTAAAAATATATTCTATTGCAGCCCAATTTGACCTTGATTTGTGGTGTTATCATCAACTTTATAAAAACATTATTAAATTATTATGTATTTCGCTCTCAGTCAGTTTGTAACAGTTGTCAAGCGCGATGTTTCATACAGTATTGTGTTTCCTTATTTTAAATGCCTTTGTTACTTGTAACCCTCATTCTTCCTGGAATTCGGGAAGACGCCATCAGAATTATGGACGTCTTCACCACCATTGGGGCAAGTGCGGCCATCACCAGTCGCTGACGATGACTTCGTTGAAGGAATTTAATGAAATCGCTGAAGAAATTATCAGATTTGACACGAGAGCAAAAACACTTTGCAACAGTCAATACAAAGTCAAAGAGTTGTATGACAGAGAGTACTATGAAATAGTAGTCACATTGGAAGACTTCATTGAAAATGATATAGCTGTGAAAATTAAGCATCATCTTCTTGAAATAAAAGTGCATAACGACGAATTGATTTATAAAAATCTTATAGTAGTTCCGTCAATGGTCAACACGCAGCAAGCGACGTGGAATTTCACAAACAAGGAACTCCATATTACAATTCCCTACATATTTGGACAGCAAAATGAAATACTAATAGCCTGTGACAAAACTATCAATGAAGAAGTGATAACTGTTCCAAAAATAGATCCTGACACTTTTAAAATCGACACGAGATTCCATGATGAAACCAACTGACTGAAATCCTATGACAACTTAATTAAATTTAAATGTGAACCACAAAAATGTGCTTTGATTTATTTCATTTTATTATGTCATTCCGTTTAATTAACTTATATGTTTAACTAGCTAGTGCTAGCGACTTCGTCTGCGGTGAAAAATAAAAATATATGAGTAACTAAACACTGTTGGAAACAGTGGAGCTGCAACAATTATGTTGCAACAATTATGCTGCAACAACTTAAATTATCCCTAGGGAACAATACTTTTTCTTACCTTCCTGTATTCCTGACAACGTGTATGCAAAATTTCATGAAAAGGTATCAAACAGGTACAGACAAAGTTTCAAATATATTTTACAAATTAATTTTCAAATTCAACATAATCAAGTGTATGTTTGTAATGAGATACTCGTAGTCAAATATTGTTCCCTTTTTTTTTGTCAATAAAGACTATCTATGTGTCAATAAAAATTCATATACCTACCAAATATTATTGATGAATTTTTATTAATTAATTTTTAAGTACCCATTTTTTTTTTTATAAAAGATGGGTTTGCTCTTGACCAACAACCAACTGTGTAGCAAGGATGAGGCCTAAAATGGAGCGAACCTCATTCTCAACCCAGAAGATGTCTATTCACTCGAACTTTGAAAATATTTGTGTCATATGAGGTCAGGAGTTCGAAACCTTTGGCAGTGCGCATTATAAAAGATGTTTTAAAGCGTTTGGTCCGAAAAAGAGGGATTTCGACAAGATATCAAACTTCTCAAACAGTTTCTCAAACCTCTGTTTGGGGTTGTTTGTTAATTAACATCAGAATTTAACTTGTGATGATAAGATTTATTGATGATTGGCCGTTAAAAAAATGTTTTTAGACTGCTAGACATAACTAATTAATTAATATAACCTAATTATCATTGATCTTAATTTTTGACATTTCCCTATCTCCTCCAAATCCCTTATAGTTTATCCTAGTAAGGTCAACGGCGCTATTGCAGCACCTATGTGGCGTTGCTTGTGCTAATAAGCGACGGTAACACCTACCATCCTTTAAAATTACATTTTAATGAAAAGATAAACTCGTCTATGTATGTTAAATGAAAAAGGGTTTATGTAATAAAATTTTTTATTAACATTAAACTGTACCTACTACATAATTTGAGGACAATAATTCGTTGAAAGTAAAAAAATAAACCCAGGGCATGAAATTCCAATTCAAAGATGATATTTAAAAAAAAATTATATATAATTTTTTTATCATTGCAGATAACCCTCTAATCTAGACGGTTTTTCTGTTGACTACTTAGTTAAGTAAATTGTCTTTAATATACCTATATTGTTAACATCGAATGTAAAAGAAATACGATACCGATTTTATGGAACACCATCTGCGTACCGCGGTTTCACCCGCCGTTTAATAGTAACTTATATAGCTTTACGATAGTGACTTACGATATTAAAATTATTTTATGTCTTGATATTCATTTACGCTAATCCAAATCGTCCAATTGATTTCAATTAAATTTTGCGAATGTTTATATTTCAGCTGAAAAGATTGTATACACAATTGAAATCGCAAGCAAAAGTTAGTCCCCAAAAATAGCTATCTAACTAAACTATTTTGAACTGAACAAAATTTATTATGGGCAATTAGTTCCAAATAAATGTTAGTCCATTCATAGTTATGCTGTTTTAAACATGTAATTTTAGCAACAGCCAAAAATAATATTTTACATAAATATCAACTGTGCCTACCAACTTTCCGTTATCATCAGAGCACAAATAATAACACAATAAACTAGCTGGTTTCTATGTCTGAATGTACGAGTAAGACGACTGATACTCATAACTCTAAACGGACCAACATATGGAACCAACAGGGTCCATAACACTAGTCTTTATAAATTTTGTAACACCTTTATAAATTATGGTTTGGCAATAAATATTTGAATTGAATTGAATAAAAAATAGACTCTATAATAATTGTTTTAGCTCAAAAATAGTTATCTAAAGGTATATTATACATAGAGCTGTTGGAGGGGTTACCAGAGTTCATACATTTCCTGACATCCCCCTATTGGTAGGGGAGCCCACGATCCTAAATGTGGAGTCATTCGAGCGTCGTGAGAACCTATTGAATTTTGAAGATTAGATGGTAGGAAGAAATAAAAGGTTATATAATATTTTGACGACACGTTTGGTCTAGTGGCTAGTGAACCTAGCTGTTAACCAAACGGTCGCGGGTTCGAATCCCGCTAGGGGCAAATGTTTATGTGTTAACATTTTACCTTTGTACCTGAGTCATGGATGTTTTGTATTTATAATATGTATGTATTTACAACAAAAAAAGTAATCTATGTATTATATCAACATCAACTATCTGGTATCCATAATACAAGCATTAGTTGCTTACTGTGGAACTAGATGGTGCTGTGTGGAATGTGTGAAGAAGAAGATAGAAGATATTTTTCTTTTCAACGAAGAATAGAAGATATTTTGAACGTCTACAGGCGTTCAAAAGTTCGTAGACGCTGTATTAAGAAATAACCTCCAAATAATCGTCAGATTAAGAATCAGATAAGAATCAGTAATTCAGGCTGAACGTCTGTATGAAAATCTGACGCGCTCGAGTATTAAAAAAATAGCCAAAAAAATCATTTATGCAATTTCAAAAAGCTGCCACGAGCTTGTGTTACATCCGAATCGTCTGTATTTTAAATGGGAGCTTATTTTGGGTTTACTTAACATCCCCTCTGAAAATCTGACGCGCTCGAGTAGTATTTAAATTTTTACCCCAACCCTGGTGGGGGTAAAACCCCACCATCCAAACCGGATATCCCTTGTCGGAGACACGTAGGGAATATACATGGGCAATATCTGACGCGCTCGAGTAAATACCAAAACCCCCTCTTGCGCTCCCCTACTATATCCAGTAAGACTGATTTCCACTTCAACTTACTAATCCGTAGATTATGTAACTTTCGTATCTATACGGATCTATAATAATTACCTATTCGATCTCACAGAGTAACCCCACCCAAGTATAACCCTCTAAATAGTTCTTGAAAAAATAAAAATCCATTTAAGTATAAGACCTAAATTAAAATAGAATTACTGTGTGATACGAGTATGGAGTGACTACTTGGGGAAATACAAATTATAAAATAAACACAAGAATTAAATAAATGGGACGCAATTATTTTCCCTCCTTTCTAGATAGCAGACATAAACACACAGTCATTATAAATAAGTCTCGAATGTACTTCGACATTCTGATAAACTTTGACTTTACACAACCAATATATAGATAATCACTTTAGTCATGCGCCAGTTGAACTAGAACAGTGAACGTGTAACAAAGGAATCGAAGAAATGATCGTCGCACTACTTGCACTACTTGCTTGCGCCAGCGCAGCACCTCATTATTACCATCATCATCACCATGGCCCACCGCCATTCGAACACAGGAATCAACACCACCACAACAGACAGGATCTCACAGCACCAGATTATTTTGAAGACAATATCTTCGATACCAGAAGATTCTGGGAAGAACTCTCTGTTGAAATGAAGAAATTCGACGATATGCTCAAAGATTTCTACCAACACTTCCCAACAACAGCAGCCACCGAAGGTATAGAAGGAAACGAATTCAAAATAAGCCTCCCACTGAGCGGTTTTAACGATAATGAAATTACTGTTAAAGCAAGGGATAGTCTGCTTATGGTACAAGCGGTTCACAAGCTTGGAGAAGACAGCCAGAGGAGTTATTTGGATCTTCGCACGTTGCCAGCCAATGTGGATCCAGAAGGTACTTGGTCTTACGCTGATAATATCCTAAAGATATCTTTCCGAATCAAAACTGAAAGTACTACTGTAGCTGCAGTGACTGAAACAACAGAGAATCGCAGCAGAGAGGTGATGGAGCCAGATAGCGGTACAGACAAAAATGTGGACCTTGACATAAGAGATATCGTTAATACAGATGACAATGGTACCGAACTGCTCACCAATGAAATACCCAGAAGGAATCCCGTAGAAGCCACAACATATCCCGTCGATTTAAAAGGACAATATGAATTTGTTCCCATATCTTACTGAGTGTTGAAACTTCTTTATGCAAAACAAATTGATTCTAAAGATCCGCTCTCAATTTAGCAATTTATGATTCAAAATTTTATGATAATTATATATTATATTTATTTATTTATAATTCACAATCTAAACTGAGATAAACCGAGGTAATTGTCCTGTTTTAACAAATTGTTTAAATAAAATTCTTGTTTAGTACCAATAAAATAATTGTTTTATTTGCCTACTATGTTTATATTAGGGCCTCTTTCACCAACTACAAGTAAAGTGTTGATTAGTTATTTTTAAAAATAATTTTATGTTTTATTAAATTATGCACTCGTGTGCATCCTCCGATAGGCGAATTTTTTTTATAATTTTCTTTTTAGTGTTTGGGACTTTTACCGTACAAACAAATGTATATCAGCTCCATTTATCCCAGTGACAGGTGACTTTAAATGACGGTTAGCCTACTTGACAGATAGTGAAAGAGGCCCTTAGTATTAAAAATAGTATGAAAAGCCAAATTATAGATAAGTACACTGTTAGAAAAGATAAGAAAAGGACTATGTTGTCCATTCCTTTATGTCGTGATGGAAAAGGCACAAATGCTGTTATTGTATTTTATAACTAGCTGGTGCCCACGACTTCGACCGTGATCAAAAACAAAATATACGAGTAATATAACACCTAACATCTTTATCGCTATGGCGCCCAGTTTTTTATAATATTCCTTTTTTTATCTGTGTGCCAAATTTCATCCAAATCCGTTCGAGCCGTTTTGCCTAAAAGAGTAACAATAAACATTCATCCTCACAAACATTTCATTTATAATGTTAGCAGAATAGTCTTTAAAATACAACCCTCACCTTCCACATAATAATGTCTCAATATTAATTATGAGCTTATATTTAACAAATTCTAAGAAATTAAGATAATCAACATTCTGGAAAACAATAGAAGCCACTTTAAATTCCTATTTTAAAGTTTACGCTATACTGCCATCTAGCGTTGCCACGTAAAACTTTTACGTACCTTACATGTCATGAAGAATATTTACATAGATCGTTTAACTATCCGTCAACAGAGTGAGCTGGTGTTGCCTATTGAAGCCAAAACATACATACATACATCATGCATAATATCCTAGTGTTAGTAAACAGTGAGAACTAATCAATGAATAGGTACCATCATATGTTTAAAGTTATTTATTTTAAAACATGTTTTAATTAATACAAAAATAAGTAATGCAACTGTAATTAAAAATTAAAATAAATAAATAAATAAAATAAGCCTTTATTACTGTTATTACTCTTTGACCATCTCCGAGTAAAGTGTCAAGTAGGCTAACCGCCATTTAAAGTCACCGGTCACCGAGAATGATGGAGCTGATGTACTTTTGTTTGTACGGAAATGTCTCAAACATTAAAAAAAAAAAAAAAAAAAATTCGCCTGTCGGAGGAAGCACTATGTAAACCGAGTGCATAATTTAATAAAACATAAAATTATTTCTAAAAGTAACTAATCAACACTTTACTTTTAGTTGGTGAAAGAAACCCTTAAGGTTAAAAATATATGCCTATATACAATTATTATTTAAATTAAATGAAATATATAACTACAATGCATAATATCAGCAAATGCCGATATTATGTACCTATATAATAATTAAAATAGGTAAATTTTTTTTATTTTTTATTTTTTTCATATTTTTAAATGATTCAATTGTCTTCACAAATTTTCTGTTTATTTTGTTTATTACATAATTTTCTTGAGGTTCCCACTATTATGATTGCAATCATAACACCGTACTGTACCCCGGCTAATATTCATTCATGTGATTTTAATGAGTCAATGTAGATAATTAGGCAAATGAAACTATTTATAGTCTTAAAGAAATTGTATAGATCTATTATATCATAGATTTTCATTCGAAAACATTCAATGTTTATTTAACCTTGGCAGTAAACTTGCAGCGGTTTCGTTCATGACGTAAAAGTAAATACATCATTTGATGTTCAGTCAGACAGTACGTTTAGTCATAACGGCCATTGAGATAATATGTACTAAAATATCTCAATGATAACGGCTTTTTTTGTTTTGCTAGGCAACTTCAACTATGACATTTTTGTCTCTGGTGAAATTTCTTTTGCGAGCCTGGAAATACTCTCAGGCCTAAGTTTAATATTTACTATAAGTATACTTACTATATTAAAATAAAGGTCTGTTTCTCCGATAACATCCTCTACCACCTAATACATAATTTCGATAATTAAGATTCCGGTTAATAAAGTGGGTTACCTATATATCAGACTCTTTAATGTAAATTAGTAGGTACATTAGATTTTTTTATATATTTTACAAACAAAGCGAAAATAATTTATTAGACAGTTTAAGCTTGTTTTTTTTTTTGTGAAAATTTTTAATGTATGTTATACTAAGTTGGGCCCGCGACTTTGTATGCATGGTATTCGGAATTTTTTGTTTGTAAACCGATTGGAATGAAATGTACACTAAATGTTACTAGAAGCATACATCAGTGAAAACCGCATTCAATTCGCTTAAGCCGTTTTTGAGATAAAAAATTTCGACTCCGTGCGAAGCCGAGGGCTGGTTCCTAGTTATCAATAAGTCTAGCGCTCATCTTTTTAATGTTTTGGTAACGTGTGGCAACACACAAACGACAGGCTGTTAGACGTAAGTGGGTAATAAAATAATTAGAAATAGGAAGATAAATTAATGTAGGTAGGTATTTGCCATTAAATAATTCCACTTGAGACGAAATGGAATAGAATTCAATTTCATCTATTTATATTACTAGCTGGTGTCCGCGACTTAGTCCGCGTTGAACGATGAAAGGTACCCTATGTCCTTTCTGGTGTCCCAGACAACGTGTATGCAAAATTTCATGGTGATCGGTTCATTAGTTTTTGTGTGAAAGAGTAACAAACATACTTACATCCAAACATACTTTCGCATTTATAATATTAGTACGGAGTACGGATAGTACGGATTTACATATTGATTCATTTTTATCATAAATCGTTATCAAATAATAATTTAAGATGCTTTCCGTTATTTGTATTTGTCTTTTCTATGTAAAAATTAGGTAGGTAGCTATATAGATACCTATGTCAATATATATAATTTATTATGTAAAGTTAATCCTGTATATACAATACACTCACATAATGAATAAGGCATCTGAATATCATAAATGCGAAAGTAACTCTGTCTGCCTACACCGCTAAATTTATTTTGATATACAGATAGTAGGCTACTTTTATTCTCGAAAATTGAAGGGATTAAAATGTGGGATGAATATGTATGGGGAACCAATCAATTATAAAAAAAGTCAATCAATTATAATTTTGTAAATCTTATTTCGAATAAAAATGTTTTGAATTTGAATTTGAATTTGAATATAAATAAAGTCGCTGTCAACTTATGTTTCTCCTCTAACTTCTGCTGAAACATAACGGATTTTAATAAAATTTTCACAAATTGAAAGAGCCGCTAAACGAGGACTGTTTGTCTATATACCTACTTCGCAGAAATAATATGTATGCACACAAAGCCGGGTAGCCAGTTAGTTTATAAATAGGTATGAAGATTCATGAAAGCTTGAATAAAAAAAAATGGCTATTTGAAGTTGATACCAAATTCTACGCAAACGAATTGACAAGCGACAGCAAGTAAATCTATATCTTCTATACATAACGCATACATATAAGAAAATAAGAAGAAAATCGTAAACGAGCCGTGTCTGTCTGTAGGTACATTAAATATTTTTTCAAAAAAAAACTATATGTACACGTTGTAGGTATGTTTCCGAGTCAAAAGTATAGTTTTTTTTTTGTCTGTTTGTGAATCTCAGAAAAGGTTTTCACTGATGTTTTTATGATTACCTGGATTTAAACTGAAGGATACTTTTTATCCTAGAAAAATGTCAGGTTCCTATATGATTTTCAAAACACGAACTACACGTATTTATAATTCTAATTGTGACAAATTAAATTATTAGATATCAGAATTATTAGATTATAAAAGGTAGTCTTTTAAAAAACATATTTTATTTGCTATGAAGAGGCACTTAGCCTGTTAGATTATATTATTATTAGTCTAAAATGAAATATGAAATCCTAATCCTAATAATATTATAAATGCGAATGTTTGTATTAATTAGATATTTGTTACTCAATCATGCAAAACCGCTGGCTGAACGGTTTTGGATGAAATAATATTTGACGCACAAATAGTTTATTATCGGATTAATATAAATAGAATACTGTACGTGGGTTCCTGTGCTGTGGGAATTTCAAAAAACGAACTAAGTACAGCGCGTACGAAGTCGCGGGCACAGCTAGTTATTAATAATTTTATTCATTACCTTCTCAATGTTATTTAAATATTAAGCAATATTTAAATAACATTGAGAAGGTTTCCCAAAAGAACTATCGACATCGTCGAAGGTGTCGATACATAATATGTATAATAAATAACTACCTATTTATAAATTGTTCCTATTTAGAATTTCTGGCAACAAATCACATTAGGTACTCAAATGCTCAGACACAAATAAAACACGACTACCATATGAACATAAAGATTTATTTATAGAATAAACCTTAATCGTAAAATAATAATCTAAAACGAGACATTACAATTAAAATTGTTAATACCCAAATTCACAAATTCAGTCTTTAAAAATAAAATGGCTCTTAAAAGGAATCACTCCACATATTTTGAGGAATTGTATCCAACCTTCTTGACGGGGCCGGTTTGAGTTATTGGAATGATTTTTTCACCGCGCGAGGGTAGTGCCAAAACTTTAGGAGCGGTCACAGTGAGCACGCCATCCGAAGAAATATTAGATTGGACCATGTCCGGTAGACATCCCTCAGGAAGAGTGTATTTCCTCACGAACTGCCTGGACACGTAACCGTGTGGATCCCGTTTCTCTTCATGTTTGCCTTCGATCATCACTTCCCGATTGACGATCCTCACGCTTATTTCTTCTGGCGAGAAATGCTGAACGTCCACATTGACTTGGAACTTTTCATTGTCGGAAATAATGTTTGTGGATACGTCTCTTAAAGCCATCTGGTTCATAGCGTTCGTCAAACGGTCCATCGGCTCCATGAAATCGTCGAAAGGTAGAAACATATTGTCCCAGGGTCTGTTGAAAAATCCCGGTGGATTGTAGAAACCGCGAGGCATCATCCGGTTGAAGGGCGAGTCGAAGTCGCTTGGCCTGAAGAATTCACGTTCCATCATCCGAAAAGGACGATCGAAGTCGTAGAAGACCGGCATCAGTGACATTTTGCTTTATTGTTCGTTTTCGTTTAATAGCGATCGACCAAAGAAGTATTGCGCGTTACAAAATAACAAATACTGCACGATTCTGCGCCCTGTTCACTATTTATACCTTGGCGGCGCCATCTAGCAACAACCTCGGGAAAGGAATGGACATTTCGGGAACTTTCACATTCTAGAAACGACTACCGATTTCAAACATACATACAAACTATGCAAGTATGTCTAGAAAAATTACATTAAGATTTGGTCGTATAATATTGTTTTACTGTGGCGCCATCTAGTATCGAGTAGGGGAATTCTTTCTATGTTGCGGTTAATATTAACAAAACAAAATGTCAAATTAATGCTTATCGCCCAAATAACAATATTACGTCTAATAACAATGTTCACTATTTATACCTTGATGGCGCCATATTTTGAACTTACCTTTGCAAAAGAACATTTTTTGGAACTTTCATATTCTAGAAAAGACTACCAATTTCAATCGTACATACGAACTATGGAAAACTATCCAGAAAAGTTACTTTAAAATTCAGTCGTATAATAATGTTTTATAGTGGCGTCATCTATAATTGAGTAGTAGAATTCTTATTTTACTCTACTATTAATGTTAAAAAAATTACATTTTAATGCTTATCGCCCAAATATAACGTCTATAATAATGTTCATTATTCATAGTTTGACCGCACCATATAAACATCTACATTGTAAAAATTGGACATTTCGGGAACTTTCACATTCTAGAAAAGACTACCGATTTCAATAGTACATACAAAGTATTGAAGACTACCCAGATAATTTATTGCAGTATTTAGATGTATAATGATGTTTATAGTGGCGTCATCTATTATTAACTAGAGGAATTCTTTAGACTGTTGCGGTTAAGAGCGCGTAAAAAGGTACACTAGCGCCACACATTTAAAAAAATATTATCTCGTGACTGAGAAGGAATTATTATGTCTACAATTTTTAAAAATCTTTTATAAAATTTCATGTTGTGGCATGAACCAATAAAATTCGATCTAGGGGAGTGTGGCTTTAGATCGAATTTTGTTTCTTCGTGTCTAAATATGAAACTTTATAAAAGGTATTAAAAAATTGTAGACATACTTACTTACGAGATAATATTTTTTTTAAATGAGTGCCGCTAGTGTACCTTTGTATGCGCTGATAATGTTAACAAAATAACAAGCCTGGGAGAGACTCGCCATCGGCACATGATAATGATGATGATGATGATGATGATGATGATGATGATGATGATGATGATGATGATGATGATTGTGGATTTTCGTATTCTTGGTTTTATTTATTGAATGCTTTAGTTTCGATTGGATATAATATAATTATATATTATTCAATATTATAAATTTTTTTTTTTTTTAATTTTTAACAAAGACAACGTGTAATATATTATTATAGCTGTAGATACTGTAGAGTGTGCTCAGGAGCTGCATGAACTCGTACCGCCTTCAACTTTCTTCCATCGGACATACAGACGTACAAATGGTTACCATAATCATCTTGTCGATATTCCTCTATTTCGGACGAAGCGCTTTAAAACATCTTTTATAATGCGCACTGCCAAAGGTTTCGAACTCCTGACCTCATATAACCCAAATGTTTTCAAAGTTCGAGTGAATAGACATCTTCTGTGTTGAGAATGAGGTTAGCTCCATCTTAGGCCTCATCCTTGCTACACAGTTGGTTGTTGGTCAAGAGCAAACCCATTTTTTATATATAAAAAAATACAAATTGAATTAAAATACAAATACAAATAAAATATAAATTGCGTACAAGTAATTGGTACGCAAATGTAAACGTGTTTTTATAACTAATGTATGTGACTTGGTAAATTTTTATGTGCTGCTAAAATAAAATAAAATAAAAATTTAGAAGAAAAGTATGAAAGAGAGAAATATAATAATGTCCCACTGTCCGCGTCTATCGCAATGCAAATGTTAAATAATTAAATTATCGCTATATTTATTGTAAACATTATAATTAATTGCGGATGTCAAAAGGGCTATCATCGAGTGCCATTGTACAGAAGTATCTCGCGACAGACGGATCGTATAATCGTTAATTATGTCAGAATATAAAAGTTTAATTTTTTCTTTGGGATTTTTGTGGTTAACGTGAGTAATAATGTAATAATAATAATTATTATTATTATTATTGTTTTTTGTAATATATATTGTAAAAAAATTTAATATTAAGAATGAAAATAAATATTCGTGAATAATAATAATAATAATAATTTTTTTTTAATATTTATATTATAAAAAATTTAATATTAAGAATGAAAATAAATATTCGTGAATAATAATAATAATAATATTTTTTTTTAATATTTATATTCTAAAAAATTTAATATTAAGAAATGAAATAAATAAAAGGATAATAATAATAATAATTATTATTATTATTTGCTGAATATAGGTTACAATGATTTTACAATAGATAATAAATCTCGCTACATTCTCGCATTAAATAATATAATAAAACTAATTAATATTAATAATTATTACAACGAATTATCAGACATGTAATCTTTTATATTATAATAGCATTTGTCGACGAGTAATTTCTTCATTTTCTTCTTGAATAAATTAATATTAAGTTAATGGTGTTTGGAATTTTATTTTATTAATGTGGAATTATATTTCTATTTTTTGATCGAATCTGTACTGGAATAATTAATTTAAACATTAGTGAATGTCTTAGGCAAGTTTCTGAATTGAGTGTTATTTCGTTTTTTAATAAAAAAAATGTTTAATTTTGAATTGAATGGAACTGTGCGTTGTAATAAAATTAGTTTACAATTAACTTATATACTCACTTATTATATACTGTCTATTTAATAATATGTAATTAATTAAAGATTAAAATATTAAAAAAAACAGTGAAACTTTTTTTAAATAGTAGATAGCTAATTACTCAAAACTCAGTTAAGATACTCAATTCAAAATTTTTTTTCAAAAATATATTGTTTCGTTTACATACTATACCTACATTTAGTCATACATGAATAGAACGTTCTATTCATGTATGTTTAGTGTGAAACACTGTCATATTTTCTTGGATCAATAGAGTCTCATTATTTCATTATACTTATAGGTACTTATACTAGAATTAAAGAACAAAATTGAGGGCAATATATTACAAAGTAATTTCAAAACAACCTATGCTAATCATTATATGAATTGCTTTTACTTATGATAAGTTTTAAATTATTGTATCTAGCAAGTGCACATGTAGACTTTTTAATGAAATTTTACTAGAGGATAAAGATGTCGACCTGTTCCACAGTTCCATAATTAAAACTAAAAATATTATAGCCGACAAATTCTTCAATGGCCTACCATAACTTAAGTATAAATTGTAATCACAAACGAATTGTTATCGTTATTATTAGACTGAGTAGTTTGTAATCCTTAAACTAAAAGTGGAATTTTTTTATTAGGTGTAAGCTTAGATAGCTGTTATCATATGTAATGATACCTGTAAGTTTCCCTAAAATAAAATAAATAAATAATGGTTCATGATAAATAAATAATAAATAAATAAATAAATATTAATAATAGTGCTCATTTTTTTATAATACGTTCATTTGACGACACGTTTGGTCTAGTGGCTAGTAACACTAGCTGTTAACCAAACGGTCCCGGATTCGAATCCCGCTAGGGGCAAATGTTTATGTGTTAATATTTTATCTTTGTACCTGAGTCTTATATGTTTTGTATTTATAATAAGTATGTATTTACAAAAAAAAATGTAATCTATGTATTAGTATATCAACTGTCTGGTATCCATAATACAAGCATTATTTGCTTAATGTGGAACTAGATGGTGCTGTGTGGAATGTGTGAAGATATTTATTTAATGTCGAAATGTCTGGTCTACCAATTACAATACTTGTAAGTATTAATAATGGCTATGCTAGGCATTTCTCTTTGAACCGAAATGTAATAAGAATCACGTCGAGAGCGAAAACCCTAAGAAATAATAAACCGATTTTAAAAAGTGTTGAGCATATCTGTCTGAATTTGTGAACGGTTTGTGTGGCTCAAATAAAAATACCTATGTCCAACAGTGGACGCTTATGGGCTAATTGTTCATAGGATAATGATTAATGTATACTTTATATATTAGCATGCAAAATTTGTCTTAATTTTAAACATTGCAGAGTTACAAGCGCCAGTCCCACTGGCACCGATTTGTGTTTTCCGGACCATTTCTTCTTTGGTGTGGCTACGGCTGCATATCAAATTGAAGGAGCTTGGAATGTATCAGGTGAAATACACACATATTTATTATATTTATATAATATATAAACTTATTTATAGATCGTAAAACATGATGTTCGAAAAGCTGTTTCTGGGAAAGAAACCTCCAGAATTGCTCTTTACAAATATATTTTTAATAAATGATAAAAATTGTTATTATTTATTTTTATTTATAATAATTGAGAAACAATATTTGCATGATTATAAATTGACCTGCATATTTAAAAAAAAAAAGCTGACCCAAAATAATCTTTTGAAAGTCCCAAAACACAAAAATTATAATTTAACCATACCAAGTAAAGCTAAAAAGCAATTTTATATATGTAAATATTTTGTATAATATTATTGCAATACAAATCCAAATTAATACCTACTGCATAAAATGGAGGTTTATTTTGCATAAATGTTGCATAAATACAGGAAAAGGTGAGAGCATCTGGGATCGCTATACTCACGAACATCCCGAACGCATTTTCGACCACAAAACCGGTGATGTGGCGACGGATTCCTATCACCAGTTCAAAGAAGACGCGAGATTGTTGAAAGAGACTGGAATCCAATTCTACCGCTTCTCCATATCCTGGCCAAGGATATTGCCTACAGGACTCAGCAAGTAAGTATACCAATAAAATCAATAATTGATGATATGTTGATGAGGGCACACATCATTACGCAAAGAAGACCAGATAACTTAATGTGCTATAGCATGTGTGCTGTTGTGTTTCAATATGTAAATAGGGAATACAGAGCCCATTTATCCTCGCCATATCGCATTTATTTAACCATTATCCCATCAGAAAAGATAGCGTTTACAATTTATTGCTTGAATTTCTAAGATTGTCAAGACTAACACAAGAATAAGGCTCAACAAAATTAATAAATCTTTGATAATAATATGCCAATGCATACAATACCATAATAAGATCCAAACTCACATTCAAGCCCTACTTTTGTGCAAATTTAAATAGTAGTAAATCAGAAATTATGTGAGTATAAAAGGCTATTACTAGTATAAAGATTATTTAACTGATAGAACTGCTTAATAGGACTGATGGTTGATTATTTGTTTATTGTACTGATGTTGCAAAGAACTATGAAGTTTCTTGCCACTTGTTCTTCATAGAATCTGCATTACGTACTGGCGATTGGTTAATTTTTTTTTTTATTAAAGATGGCTTTGCTCTTGACCAACAACCAACTCTGTAGCAAGGATGAGGCCTAAGATGGAGCGAACCGCATTCTCAACACAGAAGATGTCTATTCACTCGAACTTTGAAAATATTTGGGTTATATGAGCTCGGAAAGTTAGTTTAGTGCAGGCTACTTAGTCATCTTTTGTCGATTAATTTTACAGCGAGATCAACGAAGACGGCATCAGGTATTATAACGATCTCATAAATGAATTAATTCGTAACAACATTCATCCATTGGTCACCATATACCACTGGGATCTACCGCAAGCTCTACAAGACCTTGGAGGGTGGACGAATCCAATTATTGCCGATTATTTCACCGATTACGCCAAGGTTAGACTTTGTATTATTGCTATCTTTGAGTGCACTTCGTAAACAAATGATTCCTCCTCAAATTGCCAGTTTCAGAGATAAATAAAATTACCTACTCACAATTCTGATGTTTAAAATAGAATGTTGCAATACAACTGCAGAATACATTATTTTATTCTTAAATCGTAGACTGAGCAACAACTATCAATATATCTTTTAGAAAACCTTCGTTAAATAACAGCAAATATAGTGATGTTTTGCGGTGCGTGAATATATGTAATAGTTGTCAAATTATTTAAGTTGCCCAAAACCTTAAGAGGTTCCTTGTATCTACCATATATATATATGGACGCTGTAAAGTCATTGAAATCTAACTCTCTTAGGTCCTGTTCGACAACTTTGGCGACCGTGTCCGCGGTTGGTTGACGTTTAACGAGCCTCTGTCGTTCTGTCACGATGGC
Source organism: Synanthedon myopaeformis (assembly GCA_944738685.1). NCBI lineage: Eukaryota > Metazoa > Arthropoda > Insecta > Lepidoptera > Sesiidae > Synanthedon > Synanthedon myopaeformis. The sequence continues at coordinate 1,031,389 of OX122914.1, forward strand.
TATGGCGGTAACGACGCTCCTGGAAGCCAGTCCAGTGGGTTCGAGGACTACTTGTGCGGCCACAATATGCTCCGAGCACACGGAATGGTCTACAAGCTGTACAAAGACAATTACAAGCAGAGGCAGACTGGTATGTTCTGTCTGTGAATCATAATAATAAAATTTAACCCTTCCACTCAACTCACTTGTGCAGAATTCTCAAACGCTTTTGAAAAAGTTAAAGTTACTCAGATATAAGTACTATACCTATGTATTATATACTAAAAAGGCCAACTCAATATATACTTGTAAAAATCGTTTTTCCTGGCCCCTGAGCCGAAACTCAGCAACTCAGAACTAATAAAGTGTACCTAAGCATCTGCTAAGAAAGGATTTTTGTAAATTTCAAATCAGTGCGAAGCCGGGGCGGGCCGCTAGTAGTGAATACAAAAAGAGAAACAATCAGAGGCGAACAGCGATTTCATTTTATAACAATGTATAGATAAAGTTCATTTTTGCGAATTAAGGTTTCGTTGGTATCTCTATAAACTTCGAGTGGATGGAACCGCTTACAACGTCGGAGGAAGATCAGAGAGCTGCTGAGACAGCGAGACAGTTCAAGGTAATCTACTACTTACTAAAAAAAATATTATTATTATCATCACGGCCGTCTCAGGCATGTAACGTAGCGTTACTTATTTTATTTATTTTATTAGTTATATTACCTTATTTGTTTATTTATTTATTTAAGTATTTAAAAACTTATTATTTTTTTTTAAATATATAGAATTGCATTTGACGTTCAATATTCAAAATTTTCAGTCAGAGAGCGTTTTTTGTTTCTCTGTCGCTCGCAGAGAGCGGTTTAGTTTTTGTGCTGATAATAGCCTGTATTTGCCAGTTCATTTTCTTTTAAAATTTTAATTATTCAGTTTAAAATATTTATGTAAAAACCCCGGTTTATAAATGGGTACGTATTTCATCTTATTTCTGATGATAGATTGTTGATTAATGTTTTTTTATTATAATTTGTGTTTTAGTTCATTTTAAATTTATTGTTAATTTACTCATTTAATTCTATTATCTTTTGCAGTTTTTTTAATCCTTATGCAATTGTATTTTTTTTATTTTACTCTTGTTTGTTTTTGCCTGACCATTTATTGAATAAATTATTAACATTTAGGGATCTTATATCTAAATTTTAGATTCCCACGGTCAGGCACACATATTTTTTCTTTTAGATTTGTGTTTAATTATTTCTTTTTCATTTCAGGGTTTTTTTGTTATGGTTTTTTGTTTTGGTTTTTTATCATTCATGGATTTAATTAGAGATATATAATTAATATATAATGAATCCTGGGTTTTATCCGCATTTTACATTCTGATGAGCCTTCTTCATTTTTCTTTGGTGACACTGATGAGCAGCGTGTTTTTATTTTGCCGAGAAGGAAAACTATATTATTACATCCAGCCATTTATTCACATCCAGCTAAGTTTTTAATTTTTATTAGCCGGATTTATTGAATCAAATTTTAAATTTCACATATATATAATAACGTACGGGCTTAAGGACCACCCCCTGTGTATTTTTTTTGTTTTGTTTAAATATATTTTAAGTGCTAACATATGATTTTTTTCATTTTTTAGTTAGCTGGCGCCCAATTTTTTTAGTTTTTTTTATTTTAATTTCATAGCCGAAAACGTTATCTTACTTCAATTATTTTCAACGTATCAGGCATTAGGCTTTTTAGTAAATCAAACTAGCCCACTTTTAAAGCTCCACAACCACATTTCTTCGAAAAGTCTTCTAAGAAACATAACTTTTCTTGATATATACTTTATTGTTAGACATTTTTAATTAAAATTTGTTATAAGGACAGCTTAAAATATCTAAATTATAAGGACAACTTGAAGGTAGAGGCTACTCTGAAATATTTAAATTGGTTAAGCCGCCAATAAGAGCTAGTTCTAAACAGTTTTGTGTTGCAGTTCGGTTGGTTCGCGCATCCAATCTTCTCCGAAGAAGGCGACTATCCACCGATAATGCGAAAACGTGTCGACGAAATCTCAAGACGACAAAATTACCCTCGGTCCCGTCTGCCCGTGTTCACCAAGGAAGAAGTCGAAAACATCAGAGGCTCCTTCGATATATTGGGTTTGAATCATTACACCACATATTTGGCGGGACACAGCAAAAAAAAAGCCAAGGCTCAGCCGTCATTTGATGAAGATATTGGAGCAGAAATCAGCCAGAAGCACGATTGGCCCAAATCGAATTCTACTTGGTTGAGGGTGGGTAATATACTTATTTGTATACTTACTTATACCTAACTTTTGTAATTTTTTTTGCTAGATGGGGCTAGAAAAATCTTTTTATTTCAGTTCTTCTGTGAAGTTATGGTTACTGCCGCCGGACTGGTGCACAAATGCCCTGCTACTACTTGACAGCCCTCAGGGTGACAACGACAACTTCCTAAAACGACAATTTTTAAATCGACAAATTCTTAAATTAATCCCCGGTCCGCCGGGGTAAAACTAGTACCTAGTCATTTTTATACTTAGACATTCATCTAACTTGACAAAATTATTTTGTGACGATATTTTTAGTGTACGATTTTAGAAGTCGTCCTTTTTATACTTTGACCTTTTTAACATTTCACAACTGATGTCCGAAATTGACACCCCTTAGTAAGTTGTCATTTTCAGAAATTGTCATTTTAGGAAGTTGTCGTTGTCACCCCGAGGGCTTGACAGCTCCATAGACATTATCACATATGTCGAATAGAAAACAGTGGATGAGGGCGCTTTCATAGTCTATCTATGATATTCTGGCATATAATCCGATCGTTACTGGCTGTTAATGATTTAAAAAATTAAGCCTTCAATTTCAACCAATTCCAGGTAGTACCGTGGGGTTTCAGGAAAGCCCTAAACTGGATAAAACATAACTACAACAATCCACCGGTGGTTGTGACAGAAAATGGCGTCTCGCTAGAACCCGGACTGAATGACAAGAGACGCATCAATTACATCGACACCTACTTGAGGGCACTGCATTCAGCCATCTACAAGGACAAGTGCAATGTACTGGGATACTCTTATTGGAGTCTTTTAGATAACTTCGAGTGGACAAGAGGATTCTCGTGAGTGTATTTTGATTTATATTAATAAGAAATCAGCCATAGATTCGGTCTTACTTATGAATTGGTAGTCTTTTTTTTATAAATAAAGTCTAACCCATATTAAAGATAATTCCCTGTCAGGGATTTAGTTTTATCAAATGTTTTGTTGACATCTACTTAATTGCTAATAAATAATATAATCATCTTTTACTTCGGACTATTGTCCAAGTTTATCTTTTTTATTATTATAGTATTAATACACTTTTAATAATAGATTTTATTAACACTCATCCAGTGATTTTGGATAGGACAGTGATCTAGCTGTTGATGTTAAGTGTCCGTTGTTTTAAAGATATCCTTTGTTATTAAAAAAATTTAAGTAGTTTTACAAATTTAAATTTAATCAATGAACAAAAGAATATAGCATGATCCTATTCTGTGGACAAAAAAAAGCAAAATCAATCCTTTTCGTCCACGATCGATAACGATTCGAAAATACCTATGTACAAAGATCATACAACCCTATGCATAATAGTTACGTTATGTGGATAACGGCGTGAGCTTCGTCATCCTCATAGACACCACCATAGAAGCATAGGGTAACCTATGCAAGATTTCTCTCTACTTAAAAAAAGAACCCTTTTATAGTATTTTAAATACCACAATTATCCAAAAACATTGTAAACTAATTAATATTGAATTATATTTGATTGTTGTGCCTCTTTCACCAACTACAAGTAAATTGTTGATTAGTTACTTTTAGAAATAATTTTATGTTTTATTAAATTATGCACTCGGTTTACATAGTGCTTCCTTCGATAGGCGAATATTTTTTTTTTTAATTATTTTCTTTTTAATGTTTGGGACTTTTACCGTACGAACAAAGCTATATCATCTCCATCATTTACCGATGACTTTAAATGGCGGTTAGCCTACTTGACACATTGTGAAAGAGGTCCTGTAAATGATGTAGCTCTGTTGAATGGAATTTATTATTATTACAATACTAATATACTAATGATGTTGTAACATATAGATATGCAAAGTGTAGTTAAATCTGTGGCGTGTGCTTGACCTCTCCGCGGTCAGAACAATGTAGGCATCAATTTATGCAATCCTTATCACTCGTGATAATATTCGAATAAACAATACGAAATCGTGATCTCTTGTCGCGGTCACCGTGTATGCCTATTTTTTATTATACCTAATATTATAATTATAATGTATTGAATTAAAACTATTTAATATGAGAGCATAGAAATCAGTCGTTAACATTTTTATAGTTAGATACACATTGGGTTAATTTTTTAGAATCTAAATATAATAACATGGTAATTATAATTAGAATCTATAAAATTACCAATTATGTTCACAACTTCGTTCGCATAAATTTGTAAATTACTAACTGTTGCACGCGACTTCGCCCGCGTAACTTTATAAAATAAAAATTATTAATTATGCTCACAACTTCGTCTGCATAAATTTATAAATTACTAAATGTTGCACGCGACTTCGCCCGCGTAACTTTATAAAATAAAAATTACTAATTATGCTCACAACTTCGTCTGCATAAATTTATAAATTACTAAATGTTGCACGCGACTTCGCCCGCGTAACTTTATAAAATAAAAATTACTAATTATGCTCACAACTTCGTCTGCATAAATTTATAAATTACTAAATGTTGCACGCGACTTCGCCCGCGTAACTTTATAAAATAAAAATTACTAATTATGCTCACAACTTCGTCTGCATAAATTTATAAATTACTAACTGGTTCTCGAAAATGGTCGCCATTGTCACAGGACTATTGTCGCCAATAAGCCTGACATCGTGGTTATTGACCGATCCCAACGCCCGACGATGCTTGTTGACATTACTGTTCCACATGACTAAAACCTCGTGAAAGCCGAAAAAGACAAACTTACCAAGTACATAGACTTGGCTCACGAGGTGACCGCCATGTGGAATGTCGATTCGACAATCATCGTCCCGGTAGTCGTATCGGCGAACGGTCTTATAGCGAAGAGCCTCGACCAACACCTCGAGAGGCTCTCACTAGATGGCGCTGGGTCAAGGGACAGATACAGAAGGCGGTTCCTCTTGTCAGGCGGTTTCTCACTCTGCAGCCCTAACCACCGGTAGCTTGGGCCTTACCCCGCTACTTGCGGAACTCTAGGTTTAATTTTTTTTATAATATTTATTTATTTATTTTTATTTATATTGTAAAAAATTTAAATCTAAGAAAGAAAATATATACTTACTTGAATAATAATAATAAAAGAATACTATGTACATTTTTTTTTTCTTACAGGGAACGTTTCGGCCTTTACGAAGTAGACTACAACTCTCCTCAACGAAAACGCACAAAGAGACTCTCGGCCAAGTATTACACAAAACTATCAACCACCAAATGCATACCCAACGACTTCGATCTTTAGAATTTTAAATTAAATATACACTGCACCTCAAAGAAAAAGGTTCGATTAGAAAATCTTCAATATGTCCAAAAGTATCTGACCTAGTTTTATTAAATAACTAGCTGGTGCTCGCGACTTCGTCCGCGTTGAAAATTTAATGCATACCCAACGACTTCGATCTTTAGAATTTTAAATTAAATATACACTGCACCTCAAAGAAAAAGGTTCGATTAGAAAATCTTCAATATGTCCAAAAGTATCTGACCTAGCTTTATGAAATAACTAGTTGGTGCTCGCGACTTCGTCCACGTTGAAAATTTAATGCATACCCAACGACTTCGATCTTTAGAATTTTAAATTAAATATACACTGCACCTCAAAGAAAAAGGTTCGATTAGAAAATCTTCAATATGTCCAAAAGTATCTGACCTAGCTTTATGAAATCACTAGTTGGTGCTCGCGACTTCGTCCGCGTTAAAAATTTAATGCATACCCAACGACTTCGATCTTTAGAATTTTAAATTAAATATACACTGCACCTCAAAGAAAAAGGTTCGATTAAAAAATCTTCAATATGTCCAAAAGTGTCTGACCTACCTTTATGAAATAACTAGTTGGTGCTCGCGACTTCGTCTGCGTAGAAAATTAAAAAAAAAAGCTATATAACGCTTGACCTCGTGTTGCTATAACACATTGGCCAGGCGTTAGTTTTTTTATTTTTTATATATCCCTCGGGAATAGTCTAAGTACGATAATTTGAATAATACCTCCTCATAATCGTTTGCAGAAAGATAAAGACTTAACATTCTCTTTTTAAACCGCTGAGGTATAATGACGTGTAACACTACTAGCTGGTGCCCGCGACGTCGTCCGCGTTGAACGATGAAAGGTACCCTATGTCCTTTCTGGTGTCTCGGACAACGTGTATGCAAAATTTCATGATGATCGGTTCAGTAGTTTTTGCGTGAAAGAGTTACAAACGTCCATACATCCAAATATACTTTCACATTTATAATACTAGCTGTAGCCTGCGACTTCGTCCGCGTTGAACGATAAAAGGTACCCTATGTCCTTTCTGGTGTCCCAGACAACGTGTATGCAAAATTTCATGATGATCGGTTCAGTAGTTTTTGCGTGAAAGAGTCACAAACATCCATACATCCAAACATACTTTCGCATTTATAATATTTAGTACGGAAGACTAAATATAAATAAATTTATCATTTTTATTTAAAAACATTAAAATATTCTTTAATTTAGTCTTTATTTCATTTATAGCTATGTCATATACTTTTGATAATATTGAAGATTTTCTAACAGACACTTTTTCATTGCTGTCCAGTGTAATTACCTATGTACCTACCTAATATATAAAATTTCTACATTAAAATTGTAAACAACACTGCGTTTTTTTTTTAATACTTACTTATTTTATGATCTACTAGCTGTTGCACGCGACTTAGCCCGGGTAACTTTATAAAAATATAGCCTATGTTACTCGCTGATAATGTAGCTTTCTAAAGGTGAAAAAAATTTTAAAATCGGTCCACTAGTTTTTGAGTTTATTCATTATAAACATACAAAACTTCATACATATTTTCTCTTTATAATATCTATTAGTATATAGATTTATAAAACTTATAATATTTTATTTAGGTACTCATATATTTGATAAGTTCCTAAGAGATAAATACCAATAATATAATTTTTATGATTTTTTTAAATCCAATTTCAGACTACCAGATTACAAACAAACAAACCTCTTCATCTTTATCGCATTAGTATATATATTTAAATGACTTTTTCATAAGAACGAAAACACAAAAAATGAACGAACACACATTCAAAAAATATATTTCTCCGACATAATACAATTTTCATTTATTTACTATTTTTTTTTTTTTTTTTTAATTATAGTAAATATGGAAGACATTTGGTCTTTATGAAGGCACTTACAGTAATAAATTAAATTAAATTAAATTAAATTACATACATATAATCTTAATAGTAAACATAAATTAATTACAAATGGGATGTGACGATGTCTTTCTGTATCAAACTATTGAAACTGTTTTATTTAAGACGAAAAATTACAACAATTAAAAAACAAAAAAAAAATTAAAATAAGTACATACCTATTTTAATACTACATTATATTTTAAAAGGAATTTTTAATATATTTCTAAGACAACTTCAATACTTTTACGTAACCTCTGTACAGTAATTATTTAATAATAAATTCGGATTAGTTTCACAACTGTCATAATATTAAAATTATATTTTCAAATCGTTAAAATATTTAAAAAAAAAATTGTAATTTATTATTTAGGTATTTTTTTTATATATGTTATTTATTTTATTGATATGTTTTTATTAACATAATTTTTACATGTAAATTTTATTAATTATCACTATCCAATAATTTGTATTGTAAACCTTCAATATTTACAAAAATATTGTGAGTATACTTAATATTATTATTTTTTTTTAATAACATTCAGTAAGTATACTTATTTAAAAAATATATTTATTAGAAAAAAAAAAAACTAAAATTATCACTCGAATGCTTAACTTTTGGTATCTATTTTAAGACCTAGGAACTTTATTAGGTGATAATTAATTCTTAAAAAAGTGGACAGTAACTAAGAATTCACGCTGTATATAAAAAAACAAACATACATACATATATATATATATACTGAAATCCTTTTAAGTTTTTAAATTAAAATTCCGATTTTTTTTTTTATGGCCACAACAAAAAATTAAAAAAGCTTCGAAACCAGTCCATGAATGTAAAGACCTTTTTGCGAGTATAGTTAAAATAAATAAAAAATATTGTGTTTTTTAAAATATATATATAATATAAGTATACTTAAGGTAATTTAAACAATAAAATTTTCACTGTAAACTGACTGGTTAACTTTCTGAAGCTATATGAGGTTAACTTTCAAAACGCTCTATCGAGTTGCATTCAAAAAAATGTGAAAATAACGCCATCTAGTGATCTATTCGAATCTCGGAATCGGGTGAATCGCTATACATTTCCGTTAGTGTATTTTACGAAATGAATAGAGACGTCTATTTTTTTTTTCTTTTAATAACTAACAATAAAAAAAATTAAACGTAACTCTCTTCCGTTACACTATTTAAGTTATTAATGTGAAAAAAAAAAAATCGACGCTCGACTGTATATGAGGCAAGAGAATTTAAAATTATCTTTAAATTATGACTTTTCTTTTCTCTTCTTTTACTGATATCCTATTTTGACAATCTAAAATGTTGTTTCAAGCTAAAATTAATATATCTGTTAAAAAGTATGCAAATGAATGAATGAATAAATAAATAAGTAATAAACTTATTCATTCCACTTTGACGACACTAGTTTGGTCTAGTGGCTAGTGGCACTAGCTGTTAACCAAACGGTCGCGGTTCGAATCCCGCTAAGGGGCGAATATTTATTTGTTGACATTTTTCCTTTGCACTTGAGTCATGGTTGTTTTGTATTTATAATAAATGTATGTATTTACAAAAAAAAAGTAATGTATGTATTATATCAACATCAACTGTCTGGTATCCATAATACACAAGCATTTAGTTGCTTACTGTGGAACTAGATGGTGCTGTATGGAATGTGTTATGATATTTATTTATTTATTATTCATCGTTTTCTGATAAAATTACAAGATTTAAGATTACAGATTAGAATTCACAGATTAGATTCTATTTAATTCGATCCCTGATTGAAACTATTTTTTTTTTAATGTTAAATCAGAGCGAGTAACAGGTAGGTAGGTAGGTAGGTAGGTAGGTATACCTTGGCTAGGCCTGCGGCATCTTGCACTGGTTGCAGGCCTCCATGCCGTCGCTGAACTCCTCGATCTGAAGTGTCATCTCGAAGAAGTTGTACTTGTCGTGGACGAGCCGGGTGGCTTGCTCCAACACCTTCTGGGGGCTCACGCCGCTGCCTGCGTAGTTAAGGTTATGTTCGTTAATGTTAAGCCTCTTAACTACTAGCTCACTAATGAGGTCACTAATGAGCCCGCTTAACTCGCAACGGTAAATTTCATAGCTGAGGCTCGACCGCGAAAGAGTCTAGCGGAGCGGGCTGAAAGAGCTGAAAGAGCTGAAAGAGCTGAAAGAGCTGAAAGAGCTGAAAGAGCTGAATGAGGTGAAAGAGGTGACACCCCCCACCTTTCACCCCCTCCCACGCTCCGCCCGCTCCCCTCGCTCGCCCGACTGTAGAGTAGGGATGCCGAACACGTGTTCCATTGTATCGAATGCGTCACAACACTAACACCTAGGGTTGGTCATTTTTTGTTAACTTTGCAAACCATCTAATTTGTTAAATTTAGCTGGCTAAATAGTTATAAAAGGTTATAAAAATGAAATTATAACATTTATAAAAATATTTATGTACCTATGTAATTCAAAACTATTAAAAAAAAAAATGCTTATTTTCGTTTGCACAACGTCAAAAATCATCCAACGTATTCGTTTATCAGTTAAATAAAGCAAAAAATCATATCGTATGATAGTATAGTATAGTGTATAAGAGTAAACGTAAATATCTAATCCACTATATTAACCATAGATAACTAATTCAGCTGACAGCTAAATGTCTAACCTACTGTCACAGTTAAAGTATTATTCATAAACCTAATTAACCTAACCAACTATCGATAGTAGTTGTCAAAGTTGTCATGTTAGCTGACAGAGTTGTTAGCCATTAGCCGTGTTTTTTTTTTTTGTTGTTGACGATATATTTAGCTGCGGCTAAATATCATTTAGTCGCTAAAGTGTTGGGTGAGCTAAATAGCTCACAACCCTATGGAACACTGCTGGCAGTTACTTTTTGTTCGAGTTTCACGCATTGTTATCATTTTATCTATTTCTCGTTTGAAAAAACTCGCTCAGCTCATCACTGTCCGTTCATTTCGCGGTCGAGCCTCGGCTTTAAGGTTGACGACGGTCGGAGAGTCGGAGTGTCGGAGAGTCGGAGTATCGGAGAGTCGGAAAGTCGGAAAGTCGGAGTATCGTAGTGTCGGAGAGTCGGAAAGTCGGAGTATCGGATAGTCGGAGTGTCGGAGAGTCGGAAAGTCGGATAGTCGGAGTGTCGGAAAGTCGGAGCGTCGGAGTATCGGATAGTAGGAGTGTCGGAGAGACGGAGTGTCGGAGAGTCGGAAAGTCTGAGTATCGGAGTGTCGGATAGTCGGAGTGTCGGAGAGTCGGAGTCGGAGAGTCGGAAAGTCGGAGAGAGACACTCACGTATGGCGAGATGCGCCGCGAGGGCGGTCTTGTCGAGCGAGAGAGCCCACATGCGCAGGTTGTGAACCCGCACCACCCCGGGCAGCGCGAGGAACGTGTTGGCCACCTCCTGGAAGTCGACACCACGCGGCGACCCCTCCATCAGCACCAGCAGCGTGTCCTTTATTATATTGAACGTCGTTATCAGCACCAGCACCGAGAACAGGAACGTGCAGATCGGATCTACCAAGTCCCACGACGGCTGAAACAAAACATTTTGTTAAACAATTAAAAAAAAAAAAAAAAAAAACTGGTAAATATTCCGACGCGACGAAACATTGAAGGAATGGCTTTTTAACACATTTTTAATGTAAAGTCAGAAAATATTTTCTCGTCGGTTTTGAAAAACCAATTTTATAAATTAAGGAAATGTAAATTGGGAGCATAATAAAAAAAATACACTTTTGTATTTAAACTAAGTTACATAGGAACTGGAACCAAATCGTTCACCGGCTAGTGCGACTCAATCAAGATATTAATATTCTGCAATCGAACGCTACTAAAATAATATCACTGTATATATTATGTAGATTGTGTTGAAACAATACAATCACAGAGACAGAGAATGGACTGTAAGTAAGTAAAGTGTGTGTGTGTGTGTGTGTGTGAGAGAGAGAGAGAGAGAGAGAGAGACGAAGCGATCGCTTTCTCTCTTTCCAGAGGGATCACCTTGAAGTATATGATGATGGCCGCAACGAGAACGCCGAAGCTCTGCAGGAAATCGCCCAACACGTGTATGAAGGCGGCGCGGACGTTGATGTTCTCCGCATGATGCTCGTGGTCGTGGTCGTTGTCGTGCTGCTGCGACGCCGAACTCTCCACGTCCGACTCCGACGACGGATCCTTCTGCACATTGTTCTTAATTTCATTCCAAGTTATGAACTATGGAATTTGCGTCACAAATGCCAAAGCGCACATAAAAAAGACGCTTAAATGGTAAAAGGTAATAACGACCAAGTTATACTATTCATTTTAAACTCCAATGTGTTAACGTAAAGTCCTATTTTCTTTAAGTGACACACACGGTCATGTTTGGTTGGTTTTACTTTTAAATGTTCCATAAAGTTCGTAGTGTTTTTTATGGCGTGCGAAATCCATAGTTGTAGTAAATACATTGATGTCGAATGCTTAAAAGTTGAAAAATATCATGTCAATTAATTTCTTCTCAAGAAACCGAAAGTTTGCTACATTGAGAGGAAAAGCAATTTTTAAAAATTCATTTCCAAAGTTGGCCCTACCGCAAACCGAACCCGTTACCCCTGAGTCAGAGCGCTAAGTTAAGCACCTTAACCATTCGACCCATGGGGTCGTTTATAGCAAAACTTTTATATATTTTTTTTATTTGCAGCTGTTTATTCGGAGCACAAAAACAAACTAAAATTATTTTGCAACTTTTTAAAACAAATTTAAAATATATTAATAAGTAAATAAATAATAAATTTGATATCCGATGACATAAATAGTGTTTTCATTGTTACTTATCTTATCGCCCATAACAAGTCATTTCATGAAAGATGGCGCTGTACGAGAAACTATGTCAATAAAATAGAATTTTTTTATATCTTTCTAGAATCCATATGAAATTATCAATCCCACTCGTTTTTTTTTTTTAAGAAAACAATTTTTTCTCACTGTCAAATAACCTATTTAATGTTTTGAGACAATTTAAAACCGCATTTAAGTTCAATAGAGAGTAAAGTTTTAATTGATTACTTTATTATTCAATACGGGGTTGCTTCCGCCGTGCGAATGGCCATGTCCACCGCCGCCGTGACTGTGTCCATGCTGGTGAAGAGTCAAGCCCATTCTGTCAAACATAACACCACTCGAAATAAGCCCAAAAACTGATTCAAAGCTAATTAAAATCAAAACCTAACCCCAGACCAACGCGCTATATCTGCTGTAAGCTGCTGAGGAGTTGACAACTGCAGCATCAGGTCAATGTTACCAAATACCACCGAAGTAACTGTATACCGAAATTTTACATCAATCGAACCTGTTGAAGTTGGTGAAATCCCTTTCGTCAACTAGAAAATCGGCTGATGACCTTCAAACGCCTGAACAGATCTTCTTCATATACCTTATTCACGGAAACGAGCTTATAGAGTGAAAAAAAAAGCGTTCGGCTGTGATTGGTTGAGATAACCGACAATGTGAGTGTACACAGTACATGTACTTTTTAGTCTGTTCGTAGAACTCTCACTGTACAGACGCTCTCACTGTTATTATACTGCGTTTTTTAATTCGAAGAAGAATTCGACAGGTCCTAATGTCAAATTTTAAAATAATGTTAAATAAATAAATAAATATCTTCACACATTCCACACATCACCATCTAGTTCCATAGTAAGCAACTAATGCTTGTATTATGGATACCAGAAAGTTGATATAATACATAGATTACTTTTTTTTTTGTAAATACATACATATTATAAATAAAAAACATCCATGACTCAGGTACAAAGGTAAAATGTTAACACATAAACATTTGCCCCTAGCGGGATTCGAACCCGCGACCGTTTGGTTAACAGCTAGGGTTACTAGCCACTAGACCAAACGTGTCGTCAATGTTACCAGCGTTTTTTCCGTAGTGCTGTACTAATATCGGTTTTATTTAAATAGTTAAAATATTTTACGGTAAAAATATTTTTGATCTTGTTTTATTTATTTAACATTCGTATTATTGTTATTTTAAGGTTTCAATTTCGTTTAACTAACATTTAACGTATATTAACTAACGTATATTTTTCATTTTATGATTATATCACATACCGAAATGTCTATTATCTTAATTTATAAATAATTCACAACTTAATAGCTAGAATAGTTTATACAAAATAAAAAGTGTCGGGTTGTGGGTATTACTATAAAAATTTTTTTAAAGTTCACAAATCTAAAAGCAGCGTAAAGTGAACGTTCACCTATTATTGTAAACACTCAAGATTTGATGTCCTTGTCTTTTTTAATGGAATTGGGTGAAAGAGATGGCGCTCTATATGCTCGACTCCGTGAATAAGGTATATAGTTAAGAAAATAAGAACCATCTCTATAACGTCAAAACTTTCAAACGAAAAATTTTTTTTCTTAGTCAAAACTATATTGACACACACACAGTTCAAACTTATAACTTTTGCGTAAGGCGTCTGAGTTCTGAAAACAGTAATATGTATGTACAATATACAATTAACATTTCTCGTATCGCACGAGACTGAACTCTAGTCCTATGGAATAAATACTCTTTTTGTTCTTACACGAGGTTAACAGCGACCCCGACAGCGGACGTGATCAGCATGACTGTCGCGTCGATCTCGAACTGTCTGTATATGACCCTCTGCACGGCCATGTAAACCAGTATACCGGTCACCACCCAAATGAGGAGAACAGACGTCAGGGCACCTATCACTTCGGCTCGATACCAGCCGAAAGACATCCTGCAAAAACAACCCACTTAGGCTCGATGTCACACCAACAGACGGTTATTTTTAAACAGCTGTTTAAAATTTAAACAGCCGTTCAATAATATTTTGTTGTTCACCATCGCTAAAATGCGGGTTAAACGCCCTAAACATCTGATTAACTTAATGTATAATCTGATGTTTAAGGTGTTTAACCCGCATTTTAGTAATCAGACGCTTTTTTTTTTAATTATTCACATAGTGAAACCCCGCCTGAAATAATATACTTATTTATATTAAAAAAAAAATACGAGAAATTTGTGAACTCGACGCGTTACGGAATGGTTTAATGCGTTATGAAATTCAATAAAAGATATTGTTACACGTGCAAACGTGATTGAAATTCGTTGGATACATGCTAATCTATAATTATGAACCACAAGTAGCTGAGTACTCAAATCAAATCTTTCAACAAGGTCACTTTTTTTAAGTCGAAAGCTATTTTGGAAACAAAATGGCATCCTAGAAGAGAAGAAACGGCGAAAGAAACTCCAATCATATATAGTCAAGGAAAATTATCAAGGTATTTTAGGAAAAAATTAGGTAAATTTGAGTTTTATTGTTTGCCACAATAAACATATTATATACGTATATACATGCACTCGAAAACGAATATAAATTTTTTTTAAATAAAACAGATTGATTCTTGTTTGATTCAAGGGTAGTTTGAGGAAAAGAGTCTCGTTGGTAAACAAAGTGCACGTCCTACCCTACAATTTTTTTTTTTTTTTTTAAGAAACACACTCAATAAATTTTATTTTATTTTAATTAAATTAAATAAATGTCAACAAACTCAATAAATGTTAAAATGTCGGATGAGATACAGTGGTATTGTGTTATTTTAAAATTTTTTTTTTAAAAAAAACTTGCATTTTAAAAATACAAAAGCAATAGTGTTTTAATTAACAGACATGTACATAAGACTCACCTCCTTGTCGCTGGTCTGCTTGCGACCCACAGAGAGAAGAGGGAAATCATGAAACTGGCGAAATCTGTCAATAAATGGGCAGCGTCTGTCGCTATAGCCAGACTATTGGAAATATAACCACCTGTAAACCGTTATTTTATCATCAATCAGTATATAGTAATAATAATAAAAAAAGGATTTATTTGTCCCTTTTAAAAAACACTCACCAACAATTTCACCGATCATAAATATAACACACAATATACTGGCTATGATGAGTTTCCTTCGCGCCCTCTTGTCTATTTCTACTTTTCTCGATTTGTGACAATGCCCTGGAACAATGGAGACGTCAATAAACTTAATTTTTTTTTTTATTTTTTTTTTTATATTAGACCAAATTTGGAAAAAAAATTAAGATTATATTTTGTCCTGATAAATCCAAAATAAAATCAAATGTTTATTAGATATGTTTATATGTATACAAATGTTCATAACAAGGCCAATCTGGCCAAGCGACGACACGTTTGGTCTAGTGGCTAGTAACCCTAGCTGTTAACCAAACGGTCGCGAGTTCGAATCCCGCTAGGGGCAAATGTTTATGTGTTGACATTTTACCTTTGTACCTGAGTCATGGATGTTTTTTATTTATAATATGTATGTATTTACAAAAAAAAAAAGTAATCTATGTATTATATCAACATCAACTGTCTGGTATCCATAATACAAGCATTAGTTGCTTACTGTGGAACTAGATGGTGCTGTGTGGAATGTGTGATGATATTTATTATTATTATATTTTTTTTTAATCTTCTCGCTCTTATTTCAAGCTAAATAATTAAATTATTAATTAAATATTAAAAATAAAAATAAAAATATTTGATAATAAAACACAGTGCGGCGTGGAACTGGACTTTATATTTTTAAAATATTTCTTTTATATATTAATTTTTCAGGTTTTTATTTTTCAAGTTTTTTCAGGTGTGTCAATGACATTTTTTATTTTGATATAATTTAATTAAATCAGTGTTTAACACACATGCACACACACCACACACGTACACACGCCTTTCATTAAAGGCATGTGTGTGTGTTGAACAAAAGGTTCCTAGAGTTCCTGGACTACTCGCCCGAATTTATCTCGTCCGAACGGGCGAGTCTGTGCCAGCAAAATGCTGAGGATTAAAAATTGCAAATGAAATATTGATTGATTGAAATTACTCACTCTGAACCTCTGTAATGCTGCCGTTACGTCTCTCTGGATCGTCTCCATCGGCATTTGTCTCTATGACAGCGCAACATCCAGTCGATGGGTTCCCGTGCACGCAGAATATGACCCGTCTGCCCCGAGGACTGTCTGTGCCGTAAGCCGCTTTGCCATCTTTGAATCTGTAATGAAAATAATATATATAGACATTTTTTTGTGTCTTAGCAGTCACCAAAATGTTTGATATACTGCCGCGAGAACATATTTTACCGAGTTAATGAACTACTCGCCGGAATTTATCCTATGCTAGCTGGTGTTGGCGACTTCGTCCGCGTTGAAAATTTAAAAAAAAAAGCAATATAACGCTTGACCTCGTGTTGCTATAACACTTTGGCCAGGAGTTAGTTTTTTATTTTTTTATTTATCCCTCGGGAATAGGCCTTTTTTCTGGATGAAAGGTACCCTATGTCATTTCTGGTGTCCCGAACAACGTGTATGCAAAATTTCATGGAGATCGGTTCAGTAGTTTTTGCGTGAAAGAGTTACAAACATCCATACATACTTTCGCATTTATAATATTAGTATAGATATAGATGCGTTACTATATTATAGTAATGAAATTTTTCAATCAGTTAGTATGTAATTTTTGAGTTCACCTACTGCCAGTTATCCTCGATGGATAATTGGACAATCACTGACTTTTTGAGACACGCATCAAACAGTTTAGGCAGGGCACGCAATAAATGACCATTTATTACGTTTTTGCAATTTTCGCAACCAAATGAAGCAATTTTGAAGACGGATTCACATCAAAATTTACTGTTGGACAGGTACAGGACACAAATCGAAACATTTTACTAACGAGTTGTTTGAAAATGTATAAAATTAACAACTACGTAAACAGGTATCATTTAAGTAAACAAGTACAGCTTAGTAACGTATCATAGAAAATTGTTTGATAGTGTTGTGTTTACGGTGTAATTGTAACCTTGAACTGTTTCATTTTTTCCACAATTCTATTCAGAGCGGATCGTGTTCAACTATTTTATCAACATATTTCTTTTACTTCAATCAAGGGTCTTTTTTTATTTTCTTTTAGAAAATAATCAATTTAGTATTCGTTAACGGATATAATGTTTAGGCTTAAGTGCAAATTGTGAATTAAGGATAAAAAAATGTGCGGTAACAAAACGAGAACAATCTGTCATGGCTTATTCTCCTTCGTTCGAGAGTTATTGTTTTACAAAATTTAATTTTCATATATCTTGCGATTTACCAGTATTTACCAGTAAAATTTTACAATTTATATATAGTTATTATAAAATAAAGTCGTTCTCCGCCTCTGTCACCTTCTTCTACACCATCCAATGGATTTTAATACGGTTATCGCTAATAAAATAATGAACTAAGAGGAAGGTTGTGTGGTTTTATAACTAAATTAGTAGGTATTAGGCCTTTTTCCAATTAATTATCTTCTCCCAAGCGCATGTTTCCGTCGCCGTTAATATAATTTTAAATCCACATATGCGAAGCCTTAAAGGTGTCTCATTGACAGCCGAGTCTTTTACCCAACTTTTAGCTAATGGGCTATCTGCCATCTGTGGGGCCTAGTCAAGATACAAACGCTTCGTTGCTTACTTCCGAAACTAAAGAGAGAACGCTAAGAGAAAACCCGATGATTGGTTATTGTAACGTCATACGTATATTTTGACGTTACAACAACCAATCACCAAGCTTCCTCTTAGCGTAAACGACTGTAGAAATCAGTGCTTTTTACACTTGGCTATGCCCCCGGGCCTCCGATAGGTGTGACGGTAAATCCGGACCGATTTAGCCTCTATAATTATTACATAAGTACCAATGTGATTGAATTAATCTATACGCGTTTTAATCATATGAAACAATCATATATTGAATAAATTTAATACACGTGTTATCGCTATCATCGCACATGTAAGTGGCAACACAAATGTAAACAGCCTTGGAGCTAAGTGCGGCTGTCGGGTGTACTAAGAAACCGAACAATATAGACATGGCGGGCAAATTGCTGGCTAGTTCCAAACATCCGCGCCGATGCAATGCGTATCGGTGCAGAACTGCCTACAAGTAGAATCCTAATTAATTAATCATTAACTAATCAACACTTTGTTGGTGATTTTAACAAACACAGCGTTAAAAATGTTTCATAAACCGAATGGCGAAGATTAAGGAATCATGGCACCCAAAAACACCGCAGCCTCTAAACTATAATCACTTCTAGATTAAACATTAAAATATTATAACAACAATAAATAATTACTTATGTACAATATTGCTGTATTAACCAAAATTATAATCAATATAATGTAATATGTATAATACATTATAACAAGATAAGAAGTATAAAATTTAGGAGGAAATTATCACAGAATAAATTTTAACATGTTCATCATTGCAACGAAATTTAGTATTATACCCTTGGGTATTATTCCTTGGAATGGAATAAGAAATAAAGGGAGACAGGCTAAGAGATGGGAAGATCATTTGTCAAAAACATGGAGAAGCAAAGCAGGGAAAGGGATCTAGAGGAGGCCAATCTTTTTTTTTATTTATTAAATATGTGTTTGGTTTTGGTCAGCATCTACCCGTGCAGCAAAGACGAGACCGACGATGGAGCGAGCTCATTGAGAAGATGGCTATTCACTCGAACTTTGAAAAGATTTGAGTTATATAAGTTCTAAAATACAGACGCCGACAGGGAGTTCCAAAGTTTAAACCGACACAAGGGGTTGGAGAAATCAAAGGCTATTTTTATTTTATCAGATTTTATAAAACCTGAGAAAATCAAGTAACAAAAATTTTATACAGGATATACCTAAACGATCAATAAGCGACGTAAGATAACAATGGAAGGTGTATTTCATAAGTTGTCACGTAAAATTTGTCAGCAACCACAATATTCTTGCTAAAGTTGTTACAATACAGTTTATATAATCGTTTAGATTCAAACAGAACAGTCTCAAGGTACCGTGCCAATCATACAAGTGGACACAACGCAATGGTCAATAAGTGTGGCAAGTTTGCAATCAATTCCAAACATATCAATACAAAAAAAAAATATATATACTAATGACAATTTCTGAAAATATTCATTTTTCTATTACAAAGAGTGGCAGGGACACATGCAACCGCTCGCTCGGAAGACAACACTTCAGAAGGCAGACTTATCCAAGCAATACGGACGAACTCATCACCTATAACTATAGCGCAAAATCCATTGGCTATTTATTAATTTACTAAAGGCCTCTTTCACCATGTGTCAAGTAGGCTAACCGCCATTTAAAGTCACCGGTAACCGGGAATGATGGAGCTGATATAAGTACCTTTGTTTGTACGGTAAAACTACCAAACATTAAAAAGAAAATCGAAGGATGCAGTAAACCGAGTATAATTTAATAAAACATAAAAATATTTCTAAAAGTAACTAATCAACACTTTACTTGTAGTCGGTGAAAGAGGCCCTAAGACAAGATAAGTAAACAATTAACGAGGATAAAGTCTCGGATATTAATGACAAACGAAAATCCGGTCGACCTCGTCCTGAGCTCGGACTCCAACAGACATCAAAACATTTCAAACAAGTAGGTAATTTTAAATTAACTCTACCTACCAGAAACTAGAAACTAAAGGCAGCTAGCGACTCGCTCCAGGCTTCGCGAGGGTGCAATTTTTTTCTGCAAATTTTTCTTTCTGCAAGTGTTTTCTTAATCCCACTTACAACGAATTAAGTATATGAAACCAAATAATCAATTATGAATGGATAGAAATTGAGTTGATTTTTTAGTATAGCTCCCAGGCGCCAAATTTTATCGGCACCTTTCGATATGATATCAATGAGACGCACAATCTTTTAACATTAAAAATAAATTACAGAAGCGTGATAGATTTGGTCGTCAATGTTTGTAAGTTTATCGACCTTATTTAATATATATTTTTTTTATCGAGGATAAGACTTCCGGCAAGCGACTCTTTGTCAAACATTTATTAGAGCATTGCATTTTTAAGCCTACAATACTGATATTCATTGTTATTAAATATTATAAAATTATGTAATACAGCATATGTAAATGCTTATTTTGACATCTAAAAGACCAATTAGTTTCTTTTGCCCACGACTTTGTCCGTGTACAACAGCAATAGTAATTTTTTTTTTGTTGGATGAGAGGGCGTCCTTTACCTACGTCCTTTTCTGTACCTCTGACAACGAGTATGTAAAATTTAATGATGATTCGGTAAAGCAGTTAAGGCGTGATAGCATAACATACACACTTACTTTCGCATTTACATTTAATATGAGTTAAAAATTGGTTATTTTGGTAAGCATTTTTCGATCGGGATGTCGCTCTTGTTCGACTCTTTAAAGTCGATCAATATATATCAGCAGAGCAACAGGTAAATTAATTATAACTAGTCAATAAGGACGGTCAGTCGGTCATCCACGAATGCACGCCAAGGGCGATAGTGGATAAGGCAGACGGTCATCGTCGGACCTTGCGTCAACAACCCATATCATTATTGAGAGCATGTCATGTACTGAATGTGTATTAACTTTCCTTATTCCGATGATACGATTCGAATCCGGATTTATATTAAAAAATCACATTAATAAGTACGTTAATTTATATAATGGTTAACTTAGGCTCGAGTTCACCAACAGACGGTTATTTTTAAACAGCTGTTTAAAATTTAAACAGCCGTTTAATAATATTTTGTTGATCACCATCGCTAAACTGCGGGTTAAATGCCCTAAACATCTGATTAACTTAATGATTAAACAGATGTTTAGGGCATTTAACCCGCACAAGCATCCACAAGTACCAAAAACACATTTCATGAGTATTTTTATACTTATATTAAGTACAAAAATACTTACGAAATTTTACATACACGATGTCAGGGATACGGAAAATTACATTACATTCAGAAAAAGTACTGTATTTTTAGTTAAAGTCCGATTACAGTCGACCACCGCGATATAACAGCACGCGTGCTGTTGTATCTTATATTTATAGCTATTGCTTCTGTTTATAGGAGACGGTAAGCCAGTTATCATGAAGTGAACCGTGTCCTTATAACTAACCTTTATAAATAAAATAATTAATTAAAAAAAACATAATTAATTTGACGACACGTTTGGTCTAGTGACTAGTAACCCTAGCCGTTAACCAAACAGTCGCGGGTTCGAATCCCGCTAGGGGCGAATGTTTATGTGTTAACATTATACCTTTGCACCTGAGTCATGGGTGTTTTTTATTTATAATAAGTATGTATGTATTTACAAAAAAAAATGTAATCTATGTATTAGTATATCAACTGTCTGGTATCCCATAATACAAGCATTATTTGCTTACTGTGGAACTAGATGGTGCTGTGTGGAATGTGTGAAGATATTTATTTATTATAATATTATAAGCTTACAAAATACTTGTTTAACAAAATTAGGTACAAATATAATACCAAATACATTTTAAAAATTTATTATCACATTTCACACAGCAAGTGGTAAGTGCCTACGTATTTTTACCTGTGTCCTGCGATAAAATAAATAAAAAAAAGTGTTACACAGAACAGGCTAGCTCATTGAGTTCCTCACGCGGTAAAATCAGTATGTTACAATATCTATATCTAATGTAAATACGTGGGGTTATCGTGTTTCCGGTTAAAAATTGCAATTGAACTCTTTGGATTAACGATAAATCGACAAGCAAGTGCCAACCATTTATTTAAGTACTAGCTTTTGCCCGCGACTTTGTCCGTGCCCGTGGCCTTATCCTTTTCTGTAACCCCCTGACAACGTGTTTTGAGTAACAAGGTGTGAAACGTAACAAACAAAGAAACAAACTCACTTTCACATTTATAATAATATATTAGGATTTAGCGACACGCCCCATTTTAAATATACTCGTACTTACATCAAAATATATTTACGCTTCGTTCGTCCCATTCGGCCCATTTCCTCTTTCGTCCCATAACAATATTAGATTCTTAGTTCGTGACTACCTTATTTCTCACTCTTTCCATTAGTGAAAATCGTATCAAAATCCGTTGAGTCGTTAAAAAGAAGTTAGCGGAGAAACAGACAGATGTAGACGACAGTTAAATAAAATTTATTATTTGAAATTAGTTCCGCTTAAATCCATGAAAACCTTCAAATGATAAAATAGTTTATTCTTTGGAATTTTTTACCTTCGAGATTAATTTAGTGTACTTAAAAACTTTAACCAAATTAATTATATTTATTTAAATATAAGATAATTCAGTTGCTAGCGTAAACTTATTATTATAATTTTTAAGCCACTACGAAGAGGAAAGATTTCGCAGAATTTTTTTAAATATATTTCTATCAGTTAAACCGATTTTGATTAACTATATTCTTTTAAAATCAAAATATCTTGTTTTGCGCCATCTATAAACTAAAATAGTTATATATATATCCTAATTAGAGGATATGTATCTTGGTTTATTTGACCTTTTTCTTTTTAATTAACAAACTACATACAATTATACATTGAGAATATTCAATTATTTTTTTAAATTTCATTGAATATTATAATCAAGTGTTACACTTCAAAAGCAAACATTTGAAGTTTTTAAGTAACATTATCAATTATAAAATATTTTAATAAATGATTCTATGAAAAATTAAAACTTTTCATAGCACTCACTTATAAGTATTGTCAGAAAATACTAAGTTATTTAGTTAGGTAAGTATAGAAAAAATCCAACAGACTTGTACTTATGCAAGTCATTTATTGAAGTTCGCTGATGCAAGTACACGACATTGTATAGATAACACATTTCTGATAATGTTAATTTGTCTTTGAACTGATATATTAATTAAAATGACCTTTAATTTGTTGGAACACATATCAGAATCGGAACAAGTTTGTCTAATGTTAATATAATTATCAAAGTTTGAATTTAATTTTACATTTTTATTTAAAAATTACATCAGTATTGTAACAATACGTTTATTGCTAGAGATTATTATAAATATTCCACTTATATGTGCGATAAAATATAGAAACGTCATCTTTGTGGCTATTAGTGCATGTAAGGTTAGAAAATTACATACATTTTGAATGTGAATAATGTAAAATTCATTTTTTTTTTAATGAATAATCAAATAAATCAAAGAACAAATACTCACAGCAACAAAGGCTTCGTGTCTTCTTCGGTCATCTTAAATAATTTTAAATTCAATCACAAAAGAAATAAAATTTTGAAATTTAACAAAATTCACCACAATTCGTATATGTATATTGAATCACTTTTGTAATTTTTTATTAGTTAATATAATATTATGTCACTCTTAGAGGGCTTAGGAATCGTCACACTGATTAACAATAAAAAAAAATATCTTAAATTTATATTGAATGAAATATTAGCCACATTAAAAGCAATAAAGGAATAGTCAAACTTCCACTAAAAGTCGACAGAGCGATACATACACACCTATAACTAGGTAAATTACCTCACGGTATAATAAAAATAGTATCGTCCGCTACCGATGTGTAAACTAATCTCTTATATTATATAAAATGTTCTGTAATATGGCATCGGGCGCTCCCTTTCTCATTAGAGATAACACATTACGATGTTCAAATAGTAATGGCGATAATGATACCGATTTACATAGGGAATTAGAGATAAAATACCTACTAGACTAGTGGCTATGTTTGTTTGTACATTGCAATCCCAACACGAGTCTTAACATTTTTTGTGTGGGAGGCAATTCTGAAAACTAATGAGTTTTCATAATTCATAAAGAGGAAATGTCGATGTAGGTATTTTCCTATATCAATGATAAAGTTTATGCAAAATTTCACGAATATCGGTTGAGTAGTTACCTAAGGCATGAGAAGGTAACAGATACGAAAGAAAGAGTTACTTTCACATTTAAATAATAAGTATAAAGTATGGATTATGTTCGTTAAATCTCCTAAGTATGCAAAATTAACTGTCGTTAAATATATTGGTACCTAAAATTGTTTTTAATATATATTTTTTTAGATGAATATGTCTTTAAATTTGCTTCCATAGTGAAAGACAATTCAAAAAATTAATGATACATCTACATTAAAAAATTTAATTACAACGCGGATCAAATGATTTTTTTGGTTTATATGGTACATTGAATTCGTTGGATAATACATACCTATAAAACGCTCAAAGAAAATATTACTCGTGACGTACACAGTCATATTCACGTATATATATATAGACACGTGTACACGACACAGCCACGCCCCATATTTTAAAACGCATTAATAATCTTCTTATAATCCAATTAAAAAATTACACTATGACCGATTGATTTATTAAGAGTAGCAAATGTTATTAAAGTTATTTAGTTAATATCACGGATATTATACGTAGGTAATTAACTCACTGATAGGAGCTATACGTAGGCAAGGTATACATGTACCTATCACTGAGGTAAGTGCAACTGAATCATCAATTTATAAATCTTTGATACCCATAGGTGTTTTAAATCCAGCGTTCAAATTGTGACTTACAAAGAGTCCATGTCAATGGTCCATACGAAAAAAAAAAACAGGTGTCCATATGATGTAAATTGTAAACGATATTGGTGCTTTAAGCCATTCAGTGAAGCCATTTTTAGTTTTAAGTTTTTTTTTTTAACTAATGGCAGGGCACACTGCGTTTCACAATCATAAATTGGTCAGTCCGTCTGGCAGCAGTAACTATCCCCTTACAGAAGACCAACGTGAAGTACTTACAGCATGTGTGCTGTTGTGTTTCGGTGAGTGAGTGAGGAATGTCAGAGCCCATTTGCCTATCCCTTATCCCTTCCTAATCCTTTATCCTTAATCCTACTATTGTTGACAGAGTAGTCGCAGCACATGTGACAGTAGCCATCCACCATCAAGTGGACCGTCAGCCAGTCAGCAGTCAGTCAAAAATGTCATGTAGATTGGTAAAAAATGGTCAGTTTTTTATGTTAAGATCGTCAACCTGTCTGTCTGAATGGAATAACTTTAATTTTAACTTTCCATAAATGAATTATTTCACATGATTTTTTTTCTTACTTTTTACTTTAAAACGTAACAAAAAGACTGACGCGACAAGAATAGCTATTATGGCTTTAAAAAAGATTGTATATTTTTTTAATAATTTTTGTAATGTAAAGCTGATGGCTGACGTGAACTTCACTGTATCAACAGCAAAAGGGGACAGTAAAAATCCACTCTTGGCTTATTAAATCCTTTCTACTACTTTGCCTCTGATAAAAGCATAAAAAGTTTTCAAAACTATTGGAACATACTGTCTTCATCTAAAACATATCTACTCATCACTGGGCAACTCAATAATGAATAATAACTACTCGTCTACAATTTTAGTCCGGCCTCAGACATCACAGTTATCTTATCAAATGCTTGTCAACAATTTACTTTAAAATAATAACATTCCCGTGTGTACATGAGCATTAAAAGTGATTACAATAATGTATATTTACATTTAATTAACCTAAATTTGACATTTAATAGTAATTTGCTATCAATAAGATAGTAGTACCATAATAGGTTACGAATTAATTACTTATATATGTTAAAAGTTTTTGGGGGGGGGGGGGTCTATTTAAAAAAAAAAGGATAATAATCTTGATTGATAAATTCTCTAATTACTGCACTGCACTGCACTGTCGAACTTTACATTAAAAAAAATACTATAGGTAGTTGGTACGAGTATTGACAGTATCCAATTTTCAAGTGTTCAGATAGTTGTTGCCTTGAATAAATATTAATTTGCGATTTAAAAACTTTAATTAATAATTAACTAATGTTATTTTCATGTAAGACTGTTCTATCGTAGAACTAATAGTTGAACTCTGTTAGACTAGCCCAGGTCGATAGGTTGACATTTCATGGTAGGTCAAGTATGCGACACTGTCGTCGCCTATTAACTATTGCAAATGCGCTGCCGATATAATAATATATCGGCAGACTAACATAACTAAACATATACATAATTTAGTTATTACAAATATGCGAAAGTTTGTATGTTTGGATTTTTGTTACTCAAAAAAAAAAACTGCTTGGCGGATTTGAATGAAATTTAAGTACACAGGTAGTTTATTATCTGAATTAATATATAGGACACATTTTATTCGGAAAAAATGTTAGGTTCATGTGGGATTTTCAAAAAACGAACTACATCGCGTACGTAGTTGCGGACACCAGCTAGTAAGGGAATAAAGATAACATGGTATAATACTCGTATAAGGGACAAAATAAGTTCATCATTCAACGAATCCCTTCATCGTTCAGTGAAACACAAAAAGCCGCGTGCGTTTACTGCCGCTGGACGGGCTAACCAATTTATGACTGCGGTCCCGCCGTCTGTCCCTCTGTATGTACGCTTAGATCTTTTAAAACGGATTTTAATGCGGTTTTCACTAATGGAAAGAGCGTTAAATGAAGTACTCACTAGCTGATGCCCGCGACTACATCCGCGTTGAACGATGAAAGGTACCCTATGTCCTTTCTTGTGTCCCAGACAACGTGTATGCAAAATTTCATGGTGATCGGTTCAGTAGTTTTTGCGTGAAACAGTTACAAACATCCATACATCCAAACATACTTTCGCATTTATAATATTTGTACGGATTGCAGAAAAATCCGTGCGTAGTCGGGAGCGGCCCGCTAGTGTGCTATGTCAATATAAAAATGTTTATATAAGATGGTGGATGGAAACTGCTTGAGTTTTTTTAGTAAATATGTATAATGATGATATAGTTCAATGAATAACAAAATTGTTATGATTTATTGTTGAAAAACAGTTTATTATGTTATGGTTATGGCTCTTTGTTAAATAACTCGCATTTCTAACAAATGCTTAACTACATAAAATAATAAGACTTCACATATAACTTTACAGCTATTATAATATTATGTCGTAAATTCTAAGGTAATTCTTTGCACAAATTTTTTTTTAATACATATCAGTAGTTTTTGCGTGAAAGAGTTACAAACATCCATACATCCAAACATACTTACGCATTTATAATATTAGTACGAATATACCTATACATTTTGTTTGTAGTACTTCAAGGATTTTGAAAAATACATACACATCATGTTTTTGCGACATTAAATAAAATTGTAATATGACATTTGAAATATTAATATGTTTTTAGCTAGGTTTTTTTTTTTTTTTCTAGCGAAGCATTTCATAATAATTATAAAGGGCGATAATGAAAAACAAAAAAACATGCGATTCAAGTCTTTCGAGAATTTTGAGATAATATCTTAAAATTCTATATCTTGAAGTCTTGTGACTTCACTGGGCAAGTCATTCGACGCTCATACGTATACTCAATGAAGACATTTTGACGGCGCCTGCTTCTCGCAATATCACGTAATATGGTCGTAAACTATTGTATTGTGCCTCTGTGTAACAATTCAAGTGTAAAAACACCTGACGAACAACCTGACGACTGTGACGAACGAGCGCGCCAAATTGTGTGAATAGAAATAGCGTTAAAAACAACTTCATCAATTTTTAAATGAAACAAAAAGTATGTTTTGTGACTAGGTACCTGACGTGGCGAATGTCGCACCGCCTCAGTATAAATACGAAATTATGAGATTTTTTTTTTTATTTAAAAAAAAAAAAATATATTTTTTGTGATAATTTCAAATGTTTTAATAGTTAGTTATTCTGCTATTCGGGGTGAAGATAAATTCAACAATTCAAAGATCATAAAAATCCAAAATCCGTCTAGCCGCTCTCGAGTTATAATGTAACAACTATCTTTCTTTTCTTTTTAAAGTAGCTGTTGAACTTTATAAAATATAGCCTTTAATGTTACTCGCTGATATATCTTTCTATAGGTAAAAGAATTTTAAAAATTGATCCAGTAGTTTTTGTGTTTATTCTAATATATATTATAATAGTAGCATAGATAAAGATTTTATTGTTACCCTCGAGGTGTATATTTTGATTTTTAAATATTTCACTTTTGTATAATTATTAAAGATTAGTTTGAAGTTGATTTATTTATTTAATTCAAAGAAAGATTATGAGCTTTATTAGAAGATCGCATTTTTAGTTACTGCGCTGAGGTTAGCATTTTTAGTTTGTAACTTGTCACGGTAAGTAACTTAGTGGTTCATTTTAAAAAATTACTAGATCAATCAAAAAAAAATCTACAACTGGTGAGCATAATCAAACAATGACCTTAGAAATAAATGCTTTAGTTTTCAAAGCACTAATTTAATATTTAATTTTTATATTAATTTATTGATGAAAATACATTTTTAAATTTGAAAAATGATGATGACAAAATTGGATTAATTATACAGTTTGATGCTGTAGCTTACATATATAATATCTCTAACATCTACATCCAAACTTTAATTACACCACTTGATAGCTGAAGGATAACAGATTTTTTTGATAATTAAGTATATTAGTATATTCGAATTCATTGGATGTATATACATATAAAATATAACTTGTAACTTGTACACGATTCACATAAAACACACAGCCGTGTCCACGACACAGTCATATCCCATTTTTTTTAAATATATATTAACTAATATTTAATTACCAAATATTTTAATTTTTTTCTTAACATATGCAACAAGTCTCCTAGTCAATGTATCTTTCATCTGATTCAAAATAAAAATTCAATAATTTTTTTATGTATTTTTCCAGTTCTGGTAGGTATGTCTTAATTTTTTCTTTTTTTTTTTTTCAAATACATTTAAAAAAATTGGAAGACAAAAAATACAAACTTATTTTTTTTTTAAGTTAAGTAATGCTTTCTAGATTTTAAGAATAAATTAAGTATATTCTGATATAAATGGTTTCATTAGCAGAAATGACTTAGAAAAAGTCATAATAAAATGCTATGTTATAATACAAATCACAATATGTGATATTTTGTAGGTGACACAACAAATTTGTTATTAAATTATTTATATGAATTTATATTGAATATCTACTATCAAGTAAATGCAATTTTTAAACATTCTTTTTTTCTCATATTATGTTAATAATCCTGGCATAGGTAATTTATAAAAACAACATTTTATAAAACATTAAGTGTTACAAATAAAATTTGACTTTTCTCATATCATTAAGGGATAACACCTAACATATACATTTTTATGATTAATTTACTTTAAAAATTTATGTATTTATGTTCACTGCAGTACCTACCTAGTTTATAGGTTAGACAAAATAATTTGAAAATAGAATAATGATAAATATCAATCACGTACCCATTTACAATTTTTTCAGCGCCTTGATCCATTATCTTGCCCTGTACCAAGCAACCCGGTGTTTCAGCCCTTTCTGATATATGATGGGCTTCTACATCTGCCAAAATAGCAGCACGATCCGCATTAATATCGTTCAACTTATCACTAGATAAACTCTTCGATCTGTAACGGGCGTTCACATTAGCGAATCCCTTATCAAAAGCACCGTTTAAACCGTTTAATTTGGATTCATTTGAGTATTTATCGTTGATTAGATTAGATGACATATCGCACCAAACAAATATCGCGCGTCAGTGGTTACTGGTCTGTTTGACCTGTCAATCTCAGCTGCGACGCGGGCAACTGCACAACACAACTGACGTTTCTCGCAGAATCGAAATAGTTTTGCTCGCGGTTCAACCACAGAACAAAACATTGCACTCGACTTAATTTAAAATGTCACTCAACCTCCTTTGTGTTTAAGGAAAAGCATAGACTCTCAATGCGGTCGTGTAATACCCGCGTGATGTTACATAGGAAAAGTCTGGTGAATTATTTGAAATTTCAATGTCGCAAGGCAGGCCGAAGTAAAAAAGGCAGCATTGTGTAGCCAGCCCACGTAAGAATCAATATTATTTTAAACAATTACTTGAAAACGGTGAGGAAGTAATAAAAAAATTGGAAGCTTTTCTTTTCTGCTTGTTTATATTCCGGTCTCCGGAATATAAACAATTATATTTCGTTTATATCCGATATTAGAAAAAAAGTTTCTATTAATACAAACCACAGTTTTTATGTACCTATTAGGTACACATACCTACCTACTAATTTGAGTGATGAGATTTTTATTTATTCATTTGTTGAACATTAAAATCAATTATACAATATATTACATTAAAATGAAGCAAAATTAATTAATTAACTAACTAACTAAATGATAAATATAAATTATATACAAATTAATATATACCTAACTTAAAAACTAACTAATTATTTTCAAAAATACTTATATATAATTTAAATCTATTAAGACTTTGGTAGACGGAGTTAGGTATATCTAGGTAAAATGACCTAATGTTAGCACCCATCCAATTTATTGGCATCCTAAACTTTTCTCTAACAGATAAGAAAACTATTCCATAAACTGTGTTCCAACAAAAAATAAATAAATGTTATGATCTTTATGAATTGCTAACACTAATCAGTAAGATGATTTAAACACTGTCAAACTTTCAAATTTTATTTGAGTCGCAACGAATTTTCTATTACGCGAGCAGTTTCTTAAGATTTTGTTAAGGTAAGTGCTCCCTGTTTCAATTGTTTATGTAATAAATTATTATGATTTTTCCATGTTTGTTTATATATTTATAGTTTTGTATAGTTGAAGCTACGTATTTTTGTTGGCATTTGCACCTTGGCAGTTAGTTTTTAATTTAATGCTATGCCAATAATTGGTTTGACAATAAAACCTAATTCTAATTTATTGGCACAGTGCCAATATTTTTCTGTTATTATTCATTTTTTGCATTTTGCACCCTAACTTTGTGTTTTATATTTAATTTATGTTTTTTTTATTTTATTGAAAATAAACTTAGTTTGTTTAGTTAGCACTGGTTTTATTTAGCTGAAATTATTATCCCCAAACTATGTAGGTGGTTAAACGTGGGCTAAATCTTTCATAAATATAAGTAATTGCACGCGACTTCGTCCGCGTAACTTTATAACATATGTTACCTACTCGCTGATAATATAGCTTCCCAATAGTGAAAGAATTTTTCAAATCGGTCCAGTAGTTTCGGAGTCGATTCAATGCAAACAAACAAACAATCAAATCTTTCCTCTTTATAATATCAGTATAGATTATCTATGTAACAATAGGTCGAAAGGTGCCAATAAATGGTCTATTGAAAGAAAAACGAGTGTAATTGCCTAATACTGCTAAAAATGCTGGAAACATTATATTATATACTGACAATATAATAATTAATCCGAATGCATAATCAACATTATCTAAAGGATATATAAAATTTATATGAGGTTTTATTGTATCGTATTGCTTAAAGTGCCAGTAATTGGGTAGTTTACCCTATATAAAAATTTGGTAATTTGGTAACACTGACTTATAAAGTCAAGCTTAGAAAACACAATAATACCCGTCATGATTTCTATCATCGATTTAAAATTAAGTGTAATATAAATATTTTATTGGCTTCGTAAAGAGTTGAAATTTTCAAATAGCCTTTCTTGGCGGATGCTTACGATATGAAATAAAGGAATGAAGTCAAATTATATGAGGAAGAATACGGTAAGGAACCTTATAGATGCTCTTCTAAATCTATATATCATTATTATAATATAATATTATACCTATAACATATAATAATATAAATTCCCTCTCAGCTTCTGGCATGTTCTTTGGCTAACTTTTTCTATACCACCCAAATACCTACCACCCAACGATTTTGACTAATGGATGGAGCGATAAACGAGGAAGGCTTGTGTAGGTACATAATTTGCAAAAAAAATGCAAAACCGGGGGCGGATCGCCAGTTAAATATGATTCTAATAACTAAATCACATTAGACTTCATTTCAAAACAGTATAACCTACTTACATCACCTACATAAGTAGGTAGGTATGTACTTTCTAATAAAAGTAAATTTGTCGCCTATGTTTTTCACTCATGTAAGTAATAATCAAAATATTAAAAACATAATTACCTATATAATTTTGATGATTTTAAAGAGTCAATATTTTTTTGTAATACTTAGTTAGGTATATTAAAATTGGTTAGGTACTTATACTCCTAGACAAGTATATCTATTTGTACCTATTTTTGTCAAGGGAGCAAGGAAAACAAACTTTATCATGGCCTTTTATCACACTGACAAAATATTATTATGGTAAACCACAAAAACCAAATTCTCTACCCACTCAGGACACAAGTCACATGAGAAATATTAGTAAACTACTTATATTATTTATTTTAAAAAGACACTCATGCCAGAAAGTTTTTAGATACATACCACAGACATTTGTGTAATTTGTCTATAGTAAAGAGTGGCACACTTTGCTTCGCAATAATAATCACCCCCCTTACCCTTACAGAAAACCATAGTGAATGAGTATATTAAGAGATACCAGAGTCCATATTCCTATCCCCTCCTAATCCCCTAAATTGTGTTAATAGGCGACGGTAGCCACTAACCATCAAGTGAATCGTCAGCCTGTTTGTCTGACGAACTTCACTAAAAATAACTGTATCGGCAACAGGTATATCTATAAATTATATATCAATTATCCCATACTTACGGTCCTGACTTAAATTCGTTGGATTATAAAATATGGCAACACTTGAAGGAAAGGGCCTGCTCCTGTGTCACTCAACGAGGCATTCTTGATCCAAAGCACAGACGCCGATATTGATATGGATCTCGTTCCTGCTGAAGGTTTGTATTTAAAATCACTGGGGTCATTTTGAATAAGCTTAGTTAGCATAAGAATCTATGTTTTAGTAAGTTTCATTTAGGTAGTGTATAAATGGTTACTATAAAAACAAATATGTCTCAATTATTTCACAAAAAACATGTAGGTAATAGAACTTACCTACTTAATATGACCAGACTAGATAAAGTTATCAAAGACCAAAAAATTCTTAAAATTTGAGCATCGCTAGATTGAACTTATTTTTGTTGATGACTAAACAATGTGCATAACACTTTATTTTGTTCATAATACCTAAAAAATTAGGATCAATTTACAATTTACAAATTATACAAACTCTACATCAGCTTTATTTCTAAAAAACAAATCATTTTCAATATAATGAGTAATTAATTTAGTCAAGTGTAATGATAATTATAATACATCAAACGGAAAGTTTGCATTGCATAATACTTATTATGTGACATTCCAGCTTGATTATTATGCTGCTGAACACGCTGCTCCATGTAGGTACATACAGTGATACCTATGTAGAGTAGTCGACTGATTTACAATTGAAAATGGAGGTCACTTTGATGACCTACAAATTCGTTATATTTACCATGTACATTATACAATAGTTAAATATTTAGCAACAATGATTCAAGTCCTATATTTAATAAGACTTACATTATGTGAGTAGTCCCCATACAATTTTTTTTATAGTTTCGTCCTCATTGCTAGTCCTCAAATAAAAGCCTACTAGTTGCATTCATATCTAGGATAAAAATCAGGGAATTTTAGTTATAAAACCGAAGTTACTAACTAACTGTGTCCCGCGGTTTCACCTGCCTCAGCTTTTAGGGTCTCATTTTTATTTATAGGGATAGATAAATAGATGTGTCCTATAAACGAGTGAAATTTCTATCTGGTATGTCGATATCATATAACAAGCATTAGGTAGGTATTTCCAAGTTAACCTTCAGACGAAACTTAAAGTGGTGTGTCAAGATAGATAAGATAATAAATCGGCTAATACTAATTTCAATAATTTCATGAAACAATGTTTGGATCCGTTGGAGCGGAATAAATTGTAAACAAAGGTATTTCCTCTTCCGTACATTGGCCATTATTAGTTACCTATCTGTTGCTAATTTTTTGTGCGCTTCATCTAATCTTCCGCTTTTTAGAGGCTGGATAATTGTTGAAAAAGTAAGGCTTTCGCAAAAAGTAGTTGCTACGACTATCGGTATAATAAAAAAAAATATTTAAGTAATTTATGGAAAAACTATAATAAAAGAGTATAAGTGCCGTTGTGGAAGGATCACTAAGTTCTAAGTATAGCTATGCCTAAGCTGAATGAATTCCCAACTAGCAGCAGCACAGAATAAGTAGAACCTTATAGAAGCAACGGAGTCCAGAAATATCCAAGCACCTATCATCACCTATCTTCAAATGAACCGACAGCCTTAAACTCTATTTAGGTATGTGAATAAGATAAGAGATTTATTTTTAACAGTATTACAAATTATATAATCCTGAACACATGCTATTTTCGTATGCATTATGCACAAGTAGACACACTAACTATTTATTCAATTATATTTAATAGATTTCTATTATTACTAGCGACCCGCTCCCTGCTTCGCATGGATTAAATTTTTTTCTGCAAACCAAAAACACAAACCTTCCTCGTCAAATTACAATCAAATTAATAACGCCTGATCAATAACTTACAACTATTTTTAGCAATGTAAATCTGCAATTCGTTGCTATACCAATAAGAGTAGGCGTCTATATAATAAGAAAAAAAATTGATTTAACTAAAGTAAAGGAGCTGTTCATATACTTAAAAGTATATTTTAATTTACCTTAAATTTATTTAATGTGCGTGTTTAATTTAGTGTTGTAGGGCACACTGAGTTTCGCAGTCAAAAAAGGCCCTGTGAAATAACTTCCGTTGTTCCCTATCCCTATCTTCTCCCTATTCCTTTCATCCCTCGTGGTGTTGCTTTTATTATGTATAGGCGACGGTAGCCACCTACCGTGGACTGTCAATGTGTCTGCCACATTTTAACATTAAAATTAAACCAATGCATTGTAATTCTACATTATTAAAAATCATCCAGAATAGTACAATAAATGGTAGTTTTACTTGTACCTGGAAAATTATCCTAGAGTTTTGAAAATTGGTAA
This sequence comes from Synanthedon myopaeformis, assembly GCA_944738685.1. Taxonomy (NCBI): domain Eukaryota; kingdom Metazoa; phylum Arthropoda; class Insecta; order Lepidoptera; family Sesiidae; genus Synanthedon; species Synanthedon myopaeformis. The sequence continues at coordinate 1,066,673 of OX122914.1, forward strand.
TTTCTAGTTTGCCGCCTTCAAAAATGCCGCTTTAGAAAAAACAATATCTCCTTTTACGATAAAAACTGTCATTACAATAAATTAAACTAGAGAAAATTTCCTATAATTTGTTTATCATCCTTGTTTTGTAAGATTCATAGTTATAGAGCATAAGACTTTGTTGCGGCGCCGGCGCAGAAAAGTATATGAATCGCATTTGTTTTTGAGAAGTTCCTTCACGCAATGGTGCAGCTATTAATTTCTAATTATTCCCGAAAAACTTTCCAATTAACCTCTTTTTTCAGCACCAAATGACGTAGTAGGCTCGAATAGTTTCTTTTTTTATTATATTTTACAGAATTAAAATAGAAATATAAACTAATGTAAGTCCATTAATGTTCATAAAAAATTAAAAAAGACAACATACCTAATAAAATAGTGTAAGGGCATCCACCATAGCCTTAGAACTCATACATAATTAGACATACAATGTCGAATCATTGATTCTATTGTATGGATGTCAATGATATTTTGATGGGCGTTAAGTATCATGTTTTTCCCTATCGGCTTGTCTACTGTCTCTTTGCTTACATTTACTTAACTAAAACTCATTTGTACTAGCGTTCAGTAATAGTTTTTGAATAAAAATGTCACAAAGGTCCATAATATTACATATGGGATTAGTTATGATATTACAGAGACGCCTGCTCGTGTTGATATAGCAAATAATTGCGGATTCAGTTTCTAAGAATAGCTGTTAGTACATTGACAGGCGTTAATTACTAATACCACCATGAATCAAATATAAACCATTGGTTTTTCTGTTGTTTCTAACATAATCATATCAATCAAAATAATCAATGATATTTTTTTAAAAAATCATAGGAGTTAACTTTCTTAAATAAAACTAACACATTTTTAAGATTTGTGCTCAAGAGCTGCACGAGCTCATATCGCTTTCCTCTTTCTTCCGGACTTCTTCTTCTTCGGACATTCAGACGTTCAGACGTACGGCAGGTTGCCATCCTCATCTTCTCAAAATGCCTCCTTTTTTGGACCAAACGTTTTACAAATTCTCATAATATGTCTCTGGCAGTGGCCAAGGATTGGAACTCCTTTCCGGTGTTTCCCAAAGCAAACCCATTATTAATAAAAAAACATATATAATAAATCAAAAAGTAATATATAGTGAAAATACATACATAAAAAATAATATCTTTTATAATACAAAAACGAAGGCATTATTTAAAACCGTTTCAAATAAACTGTGTATTTCGTTTATAGGATCTCAAGATATGTAAACCAAAGTAAATTGCTGCTGAAAAAAATACAACACGAATACTATTCATATAATTAACGTAGCTCCACAGCCTTGTCATTGGGTTGCCAGTAACAATATTTGTCCATCTGAGAAGACTTAGATCGTCAAAGGTCATTGCCTGAGGTCTCAAATAAGTTAACAGTTGTAGATAAGTTGTGTGACCAGCTTCTAAAGCACCAGCCACATCTCCATCACCGAAAACATCCAAAGTTCCCCACTGCATACCAGACCTCGAACTACTTGTCCACCCTTTGTAAGCCACATAGTCGCCACAACAAGGCACAAATATATCTGAAATAATTGACTCTTTATAACTAATAGGATTCGCTGCTTCTTCTCCAAACAGTTTCACCAGCTGCTCAATAACTTCATCTTTGGAATTTTCATTATCCTCCCTTACAACTAAATATCCAATTAGCGCAGAATACCTCTCAGAACCAGTACTGGATACTCTTGGTCTTTCCATAGCCCACAATATTGGTCCGCGAATGCTGAGAATATCGCCACTAAATCCATTATTCCTCCAAAAACTGTCACCATACTGAATAAGAAACTTTTTGGCTTTTCCAGGTCTCATGTCATTTGAGATCTTTGTCTCTCTCTGTGTGAGCAACTGGGCTTCAACTTGTATGCTAGATAGTTCATCGGGCCTAATTGCCATAGCTAGTAAGCTACAAATGTATTTTGTCTCTCCCATCATAGTTTCCAAGATTAACTGCTCGTTGGAATATGAGCGGATTTCTTTAATAGGTTTAGAGGCCATTGTTATGTCCGCGATACTTTGCTCCAACTTCCTAGATAGCCTTTTTCTGCAGTATCCTATAAGTTTCTCACGAAACCTCGTATTATGTCCATCTAAATGGTTCCTGGAGCTATCTGTTCTGTGACATTGATGAAGATAGAAAAGTACAGACACTTTCGAGGCGTTCACTCCACATACCAGACGAACTGTAGTGCGCATTATTTCTCTGGACGTTGAGAAAAATAATGATTTACAAATGTGATTTTCCATAGGAGTCTGATCGTAGTATAAGAGTTTTTTCCTATTAGCATCGCTATCATTTGATTGAAACAACTCCATCATGCTTTGATCTAGTGCTGTCTGGTATTGATTCAATTCGAACTTCTCTAAGACATTCAGATAGTCGAAATCGTTATAGTCCTTCGTACATTGAACAGTTTTGCCATTTCGATGTTGAAACAATTTGTGTAATGGTAATCGTACTCTTTCCGGATCAATTATATCGTCGGGTATAGGTATGTTAAAGTCGTTTGTGTATTTAGTTAAATAACGTCTTGCTGTTTTATCTGAGGGCCTCGTGTTGTGGGATCTTATAATGACTGCTTCTTCCTCATTAAAAACAGGTTCTTGTTCAAAAGCGACGTTACATTTTGAAGTTGTTTTGGTAGGTCCTTTTAAGTCCAACACCACTATGTCCACTGCGTTACCGAAGGTTTTCTTCAGTTTGTGGGCAGTCACAATTCCGGGAAGACTGCATCCCAATATAATTATATCAGCTTTGATTTTTTCGTCGCTAGCACTAATATCGTTATTCTTTTTGAATTGCTTAACCATTGATGACAAATGTAAAAAAATAATAATTCAAAATGTAATAATAATAAAAAAGGTGACTGTTGAATTAAATCATTACAAAACCTGATGTTGTTAGTTGATGACAGTTGATGTCAGTTTCGATTGTATATTTTCTTTTAAATTATACAAGAAGGTTTAATATGTTAGTATTTATTATTCTTACACAAAATGTTTTTATAGTTTCCATTGGTAATTTATTTTACAGAAAATATATTTTTCAGTCTAATATCAAATGGGCGTAAGTACTTCACATCATTGATCAACTCTCTTGTCTCTTGTCTTATATTTTAAAAAACTGATTTAAAAATATTTTAATACTCTTTATAAATATTATAATAAAATTTATTTATCACAGTTATTGATTTAGTGTTGTAAAACATTCATTAATAAATAAATAATCCAACCTATAAATATTAATTTACCTATAAATACTCAGCCTCAGCGAACAGCCCGCTTAAATTCATAGTTAAAATAGTTTTAACACTAAAACTATAAATAACGGTTCACAAACAAATGAGAAAAAGGTTTTTAAAAATTACGAGAAATCCGCGTCTCGCTTCTCAAGTTTACTTGTACATCGTAGCAACTTTTATCTGCAAATTATTGTATACACAAACATATTGTCTTTTATCGCTCTTTCCTTTAATGAAAACCGTTGTAATAGATATGATATAGGTAAATTGATAAACATAATACCTACTGACCGTATAAAATATTAAAATATATCATTATAATTTAACTGAACATCAATTAATTGTTTTCCCTCTGAACTAAGTATGACTATTTTCTCTTATTAATTCTAAATTAACACACACAGGGAATAAACATCAGACCTACAAATATTTTATAAAAAAATAACTACATCACATTTGCGACTCATTGAAGCAGTACCTTTACCATGAGTTTACAATGACAGCACTCGTTAGCGAGAGGGTAAAACATTTATATGAACTGTCAACTGTCAATGTCAAATTGTCAATTTTCCATATAAATATTTTATGCTCTCGCTAGCGATTGCGGTATTGTAAACTTGTATTGTAAACGTTATTGTCATTGTAAACTCATGGTAAAGGTACAGGAGTCAAATACTTACATTGATTATCCTTGTATTCAAAACGTACGTGCTTACGTCGACAGCGCAGTCAGCGTCATCGCTCATTGCCGCGCCCCTGAACGGATGACGGGAGGTCATTACCGCAAGGCCATTACCAAGCCAGACATATTACGCGACCACTTTATTTATGACTCTTTGACTCACGAGTCAAGCAAACGATGCATTAGAAGAATAGTAAAAGTTATCTTACTTTTTAGGTACCTACTTTTCTTAAAAAGAAAATCTTACTTTTTTTTCATCAATTGATTTTGACGACACGTTTTGTCTAGTGGCTAGTAACCGCTAGCTGTTAACCAAACGGTAGCGGGTTCGAATCCCGCTAGGGGCAAATGTTTATGTGTTAACATTTTACCTTTGTACCTGAGTCATGGATGTTTTCTATTTATAATATGTATGTATTTACAAAAAAAAAAAGTAATCTATGTATTATATCAACTGTCTGGTATCCATAATACCAAGCATTAGTTGCTTAATGTGGAACTAGATGGTGCTGTGTGGAATGTGTGAAGATATTTATTATTATTTATTATTTATTTATTATATTAGTTAAGGAGGACCAACTCTATTCACGAGAAAGGTAGCATTTTATTTACGGTAGTTTCATCAACTAGACAACTTCATATACCAAACCCTAATCACTGTTTAATGGTTATAGCTGACAGTATTTCAGTTTTATAGAGCCCATTTCCCTAACCCTCCTAATCTCTGTTTACTTTCAAGGCCTTGCACTTGCAACTTTGCAAACCACTGTCATTGCTCGTGTTAGTAATCGACGTTAACCATCTACATTCAACTGGACCATCAGTTTGCTTGAAAAACCCTGAATATTTTAAAAAAAACCGAACGGTAAGAAAGCACAAAATTCGCAAGACTACCTAATTGCAAAAAAGTGCCCAATTTCTTTTCCCCAGAAAAGAAAAGAAAAGAAAAGAAAAGGAAGGAAAGGAAAAGAAAAGAAAAGAAAAGAAAAGAAAAGGAAAGAAAAGAAAAGAAAGGAAAGGAAAGGAAAGGAAAGGAAAGGAAAAGAAAAGAAAAGAAAAGAAAAGAAATAAAAGAAAAGAAAAGAAAAGAAAAGAAAAGAAAAGAAAAGAAAAGAAAAGAAAAGAAAAGAAATAAAAGACAGTAAACATACATTAGCATGCCCTGAAAGTATAATACTTATTTTCTTGTAATATAAGACTAGTTGTGAGGAATTTTTTAATGACGTATAACTCGTTCAAATCAAACAAACTCATCAGCTTTATTATATTAGTAAAGTATAGATTCCTAATATGTAGGAAAAAGGTATATTAAAAATATTGTTCCAAGGAAGATGTCAATTTATCATTCTATAATGAATTGATATTAAGAAGTAATTATTGGCTTATCTATTAATTTATTATCAACAGCTAATCCAGCAACGGGAAAACAAATAATTACGAATCAAACTAAATTCACATTCAGATAAAAAATAATATTACACGTCGCCATTCGATAAGTTTCGTGGCAACAGGGAATGCATTTTTTATCCTCATGTCAAAGGGGAATTCTTTGTAGGTATTAGTTATTAAAGAATTCCCCTTTGACACGAGACAAGTATATTAATATTAGCCATCCAGAGCATAAGCCAAATAATCTATTATCTACAAAAAACCCATTGATCTATACTAATATTATAAAGAGGAGAGATTTGTTTGTTTGTTTGTTTGCATTGAATTTGCTCCGAAACTAGTGGACCGATTTGAAAAATTCTTTCACTGTTGGGAAGCTATATTATCAGCGAGTAACATAGGCTATATTTTATAAAGTTACGCGGACGAAGTCGCGTGCAACAGCTAGTATAGTTAAGTATACAGGTTGAAATTACTCCTGTTCCTCTCGTGATACGAAACTTCCTGTAATGTACGGGTCGAAAATTAACCATTTTTGAGAAAATCGAGTTTAAAAAAATTTCAGAGATTATCTGGATTTTTTGCACTGAACGACAGTAAAAAAATAACTAATAACATTTTAAAAGGTATTTTTTTATCAAAATAGCTACCTAACTAAATAAGTAACATGATAAACTTAAAATGTATTCCAATTGTGTTTATTTTGTTTTTATCTTTTTCGATGTAAATGGTCACATAAGTTACTAAATGATTTTTTATCTCTTACATTAAAATATTCTCTTACATTAATGCCGACACTTAACATAAAAAAAATGATTAAATTGGACAAATTATGTAGGTACCTAACTGTAGTAATTGTATGTTTTAACCACAGCAGAATATTTAGACATATGTGTACGTGCAAGCCTCTCTTTTAGTCTTAAAATAAAACGCCTAGTACATAGTTGTAGTTTTTAGAATACGCATTAAGTTAGTCATCTAAAATCTGCACATAATACTAAATTTCTTCAACTACTTACATGAATTATTTACAAAATTATCTCAATACATTGCTACTATTGACTAACTAATACACGTATCAATTAATTTTAACGAGTGCATAGCAACCGGTGTCAATATAAACGCAATCAAGTAATAAGCTTAGAAGTGAGGAGGAGATAAGCGCCTTAATAAATTCGCAGCCGGGAAGTTTAGATCGGCGCAACAACGTGGCGAGAGACGTGCGCCGGCGCACGTACGCCACCCTTCGACCTGTGTCCACTCACGTATATGACACGATAAAGAAAATTTTCTAATATATAAATAAAATGTGGTTACACAATAAGATTCTTATAAGTTAGAATTGTAATGTAAGTACTATACATATTCTGTATAGCACTTAGATTATGCTATACTTAATAAGCATACAATTGCTGTAATAAGGCCATAATATTTTTATTTTATAAATACGACATTAGATGTTATAAAAAAGTCAAAGCCATTATGTTAACTTCAAGTACACTTAGGGCCTCTTTCATCATGTGTCAAGTAGGCTAACCGCCATTTAAAGTCACCGGTAACCGGGAATGAGTGAGCTGATATACCTTTGTTTGTACGGTAAAAGTCCCAAACATTAAAAAGAAAATAATAAAAAAATTCGCCTATTGAAGGATGCAGTAAACCGAGTGCTAAAAGTAACTAATCAACACTTTACTTGTAGTTAGTGAAAGAGGCCCTTACTCATTTAAAATGTTAAAGATTATTTTGGAGCCCATTTAATGCCTTAAAATATGCATTTTTCCTAGACATCTCATTGTCAATCTACACATTGGCATCGGCATATTTATAGGACCTCTGAGAAATATCAGAGAATTGCGGACTTTTATTATAGGTACACTTCTATTATATAACACCATATGTGTTCTTCTTAATGTATATGACATTTATATGTTTGCTTTAATAGGCGACCGAGAAGCAATGTAACATCAAGAGCATGCCTGATGACATTTATAAAATTTAAAAAAAAATATTCCAAACAAGTTTTTACTTTAAATAATACAAAAATTTCTTAGTTTCAATAAAAGCTTCTTAGTACCAACTCAATTGAAAGTAATTCGGTGTTTTCACCTAAGCCAGCTCTGTCGTAACGTGACGTGACGTGTCGTCAAGGACAGCGGACACGCGTATTTATCTCGTATAGTGTGCGAAATGAGTTCGTTCCCATTTAACGGACAGCTCCACGCCATCGCCACGCGGTTTAAATGCGATTTGCATCAAAGTAGATACATAGATGCACTAGGTTGCATTTGCGATTTGCACTAGGTTGCATTTTGTTTGCGTCTCTTTTTTCGGAATGTACATTCATTAAAAAGGAATACGAAGAATACTCATGCAAGTAATTGAAGCTGTTGCCCATTATTGAACAATCATTTGAGAAGATAATGTATCCAATTATGAATTGCTCCCAATATACTTATATAGTCTTTGGTTTCAAGTTGTTAAACATATTCACATTTATAATAATTAATAAGTACTTACCTAGCTATTTAGAGTTTATTTTAGTTAGAATGCAGTATTTTAGTTAGTATATGACCTCGTTTTTGACCTCGTTAACATAAAACTACAAATATTGTTTTGAAAAAATATTTAATTTACAGAGACGGCTTCTTTACGATTTTAAGTACAGATTTGGTAAGTTTTTAATTGGTAGGTAGTCCAAAAATTTTAAAGAACCAATTTAAAGTTGGAGGACCTAAGATTCGGGGTATTCCCCTAAAGTTTGCCAGAAGAAATTAAATGTATCAAATGGGTTTTATGTTTACCCATCCTATACCGAATTAAATAGCTTACAATTTCTGAGAACTAAGTGCGGATGTGTGTGTGTGTGTGTGTTTGTGTTTGTGTCTATATTGCACTTTGTTCTCTGAATAATTTTGTTACATTGATTAACACCGTGCATCTAAGAATTTCTTTCAACAACTCGCGAACAACAGCTGAGTAATTTGGTAACATTTGTTTTCTTACAGTGAAATGTTTATATTACAACTTCATTGATTTGATAATTTAGGTAAGTTAGAGATGTTTAAATTTTAATATGTTGCATTAATTTAATTTGTCACTAGGTTATCAAATAAAGCGCACGTGATAATGACGTGAGGGAAATACTATTACAATCAACCTGCTTACATATACATATGAACCTTGAACTCATTATCATAATCAAACTAAAATTTTATGTATTTCACATGTCGCTGTCCGCTTGTCTGTTATTCCGTTAACTTCTTATAAACAACGCAACCGATTTTGATACGGTTTTCACTATGAAAAAAGCGATAAACGAGGGATGTTTGTGTAAGTAGGTATATTATAAACTTAAGTTAATTAAAAAAGTTTAAGACGAAACTAGTTTAATCTATACCTACTGATATAAACAGGTGAAGTAGGAAGTAATATTCGAAACTACTCAACCAATTTTATAAAATAAATTACGAATGGACAATGCCTAATATTTCACACGAGCGAAGTAGCGGGCACCAGCTATCTAAAAATAAAGACCCAACGCTTGGCAAAAGTATAATATCAGTTGTCTAATATTTGTCATACCTATTTTTTATTTTTACACGCAAACGAAGTCGCAGGCACAAGATAATACTTATATTAGTTACGAGATAAATGAGATTTTTATGCTTACTTAAAAAATCTTCTATATAAAAAATATTAAAAAAAAATAACACAGCCAAACATATCGTATTACAGCATAGAAGGAAATTCTAAATTATTTCACTGTTTTATTATTAAATAGTGAACTATTTATATGAATTATTTATTGGTAACAATAAGACTTATTTGTAACAGTCATTAATATTTCAGTAAGTGTATGCAGGGAAAACCACAGTCACATTGCAATTGGAGAATTTCCAAGAATTCCAAGACGGGAAATAAATAACCAATGGGAAGCGAAAATTAATCTCTATCTCTATATATAATTATAAAAAAATACGTGTCACATGTTCCTCCGTGATGAACTCCTAAACTAGTGAACCGATTATGAAAATTCTATCACCTATAGAAAGCTATATTATCAGCTAGTAACATAGACTATATTTTATAAAGTTACGCGGACGAGGTCGCGTGCAGCAGCTAGTTCTCTATTTAAAAGCAATCTCTTCTGCATGTTTAACTCGTTTAAATATAGAATGGACGGCGCCGGTCGTCAGTGCAACATGTCGTCACAGTCACGTGACGACCGCGTAGCTCTTTTGATTATGTTGCTTTAGAAGAAGTTAGCGGAGAAAAAGACAGAGGCGCACATCAGTGACTAAATTTTATAATTCAAACAAGCTGCTGCTCGCGACTTCGTCCTCGTTGATCAGGTTGTCAGGGATTCAGAAAAGGACATGGGGTACCTTTCATTTAGAAAATTAGTAGGTAATGTTCAATGAATTTGTGGTGGCACCACCGTCGTCAACAGGCATGCGTTGCCTAACAACGGATAAACAAAATTTCATAAAACGTAAAATATAGGTATTTCCTCTGTACAGTTTTATTAAGCTTAATTTTTATTTAATTTTTCATTTAATATTCACATAAATTAATTCCTTCTCTATAAATTATTGCCCATGTTATCTATATTATATAATCTACTAGCTGGTGCCCGCGACTTCGTCCGCGTTAAACGATAAAAGGTACCCTATGTCCTTTCTGGTGTCCCAAACAACGTGTATGCAAAATTTCATAGTGATCGGTTCAGTAGTTTTTGCGTGAAAGAGTTACAAACATCCATACATCCAAACATACTTTCGCATTTATAACATTAGTAATACGGATATTATATGGGCAATAATTTATATCTATGATCTGACCAGGCAAATCTCGATCGGCCCAGTTAAATGATCGGCCTACGACATATACATCGAAATAATATATTATTCAAATTCCCTGAATCTATATTATATTAAACTATAATTATATTATAAAGAGAGTAAAACATATTATAAATTAAATTCAAAAAGGACTTGACTGATTTTGAAATTTGAGCTACTTATCAGCGAGTAACATATGCTATATTTGATTAAGTTACGCGAGCGAAGTCGCGTGCGACAGCTAGTAATATAATAGTATATTTTGTAAGTGCTGATTTTTTTTTTCGACGCTTAAGAAAAAGAGGCACGAACGAAGTCAAAGGCAAAAGCTGTTTTATTCATATATTTCTCTATAAATTCTCCTTAAAAGAGGTGACAGATTCGAAAAACAGAAAGAAGAGACAAGCAGATTCTTTTAAAACGACCATATTGTTGATAGCGAACATTCCGTAGCAGCATAGAGTAAATAATACTTTACTGTTAAGTACTATTTACTCTATGGTAGCAGTTATTAAACTCAGACATATAATAAATCTTTATAGGTATGAGACAACATGATAAATACATAAATAAATGACGAATCTTTGGACTAGCTCAAAATAAGGCACAGCTTATCGTCTTACATTGGCTTATTCATACTCGTAGAGCATTTTAAATTGTTTGCTGTCATCCACTGATAAAATCTTTTGCCGTTTATCAATGAGTGAAATAATTTTGTGCGCATCAAAACAATCAAAACAATCTGATTGTATTTGTTTTTTTATTTTTTGGAGATTTTGTGGGATTTCGAAATTAATAATAGTAAGGTATAAAGATTTGCAAAATAAATACAGTCAGTTGGTTTTTTTTTAATGTTAAACTCAACAGACAGGCTGACGGTCCACTTGATGGTACTCACCATCAACTATGTTATGGCTACCGCCGCCTATAACACAAGCAACGCCATAGATGCTCTAAGTGCACTGCCGACCATAGAAGGATTAAGGATAAGGTATAAGGAAAGGATGGGATTTGTAAAGGTGGTTACTGCCGCCAGACGTACTGTACAAATGACTGCGAATAGCAGTATGCCCTGCCACTTATGGTACTTTTTATCCAAAAATATAAGTGTATTATATACTCACTAAGGTTGCCAATATTAATGTTTTTCAATCCGTACTAATATTATAAATGCGAAAGTATGTTTGGATGTATGAATGTGTGTAACTCTTTCACGCAAAAACTACCTAACCGATCGCCATGAAATTTTGCATACACGTTGTCAGAAAGGACATAGGGTACCTTTCATCGTTCAACGCGGACTAAGTCGCGGGCACCAGCTAGTAATTTAATAAAACATAAAATTTATTTCTAAAAGTAACTAATCAACACTTTACTTGTAGTTGGTGAAAGTGGCCCTAAATAGAAATAATTATGGGAAGTGTTTAAATTGAATTTGGTGTAAATATTTTGCATGAGGAAGTACGCAATCACGAGCAATCCTGTCACAGTCGCACGCGCTCTAGATTCTATTATCGTGATGTACTTACCTTTCAGCGTGACGTACACGATGGACGTCATACTATTTGCGCGTGTAAGTAAATTATATTTTTGTTTTTCCCTACCTAAACGACTTTATCTACTATCTACATACATATATTTCACTAGCTTTCGTCCCGCGATTAGGGTGCTCGCGATTTCGTCCGCGTTGAATGATGAAAGGTACTCTATGTCCTTTCTGGTGTTACAGACAACGTGTATGCAAAAATTCACGGTGATCGGTTCAGTAGTTTTTGCGTGAAAGAGTTACAAACATCCATACATCCAAATATACTTTCGCATTTATAATATTAGTACGGATTTATTCAATAAAGATTGAAAAACGTTTTATCATCTAAGAAAAAGGATGCGGAAGTAGTTCATTAAGTTTATTTTTAATGTTTGGGACTTTTACCGTACAAACAAAGGTATATATAATATCATCTCCATCATTCCCGGTTACCGGTGACTTTAAATGGCGGTTAGCCTACTTGACACATGGTGAAAGAAACCCTTAGTAATTGACTTTGACTTCGAAATTTAAACAAACTTATTCAAAGTTAAAGTCATCTCTACAAAAAAATCTAGGTAATAGCTAAATCTTAAAGTGTAAATCTAACGCTTTATTTTTAAAATTTTACTGCATCAAACTTTAAGAAAATTAAATGTCACTTTGTTTCAGTATAAAACTATATGTAGGTTTGTTTGCGTATTCGTCCGCGTATCCTAATAATATTATTAGAATTAGAATATGTCATAAAATATAATAGGTCATATTTTTATAGTCCCTCAGAACTATCAACGTGTGGTCACCGCCATCCATACAAGCATTCGCCTGCTGTATAATCAATAATATTTTAAACGATTTAATGACTTTTTTGGTACTACTTACTGAATTTTTTTTTTCATATTCATAAAAGATATAATTATAAATGTTTGGTTAGTGATCCGAATACAATTTTTATACCGAAGCTATTTTCATAATAATCTATAGCGAATTGATTCGTTTTCAATCCTTTCAATATAGAGTTTTCAGCGTTACTTATTGATTTCAGTGACTTCACGTTTCTAGACAAGTTTTTGGTCATACTTATAATATCTAATTATTCACGCTTACTTGTGTAAAAGGTAAAAGCTTAGGATAATGGCAAATTAGAATTAAATAATAGAATATCTTGTATTACAATAATTTTGTACTACAAGATATTTTACGCCCTAAAAATATTATCGAAGAAGTGTTTGACATACATTGTACATACAGACGTCATCTACACGTCATACAATAAAAGTCAGTGTACGGTTTTTGTGCGGCTATATTAGAGTCAATATTTACAAAGTTGTACTACAAACCGTTCATACCCACAGTTTGATTGTCAAACGTCATTGTAAACGGAGGACAGATTTCATTAGTCATCATTTTATTACCGTAACGGAGCCAGTATTTTTATTTTTTGAATGGGAAAAATTTCGATCAATTCAATATTTCAATGGGAAAAAACCATTGAACTCGCGACTTGTAACTGAGTAACCGTAATGTAGCCGACACCTCTGTATATTTTCAGATATTGCGCCATCTACACAATACCACTGAAACTAGAATATGTTACGTAATAATACATTCTTGCCAAAACTAATTGAATTGAAATAATACATCGATGCGTACAGAGATGGCGCTGACAGTTTAAAAAAAAGGAACAATTTTTTGAGATGGGAAAAAACCATTAAATTCACTACCTGTAACCGTGTAACCGACACCTCTGTATATAAATATGTACTTTCCTGACGATGCAAAAAATACACACGTAATTTTTTTTTTTTGTAAATATATATCCCTAGACGACGGTATTCACATACCATCCATCATGTGTACTTTTAGCGTGAATACCTTTTTTTAATGTAATGGTTATCAGACAGGCCGACGATCAACTTGATGGCAGGTGGTTATCGTTGCCTCTATAACACAAGCAACGCCACAGGTGTTGCAAGTACGCTGCAGACTTTTAGTAGTATTTAGAATAAGGGATTTTAGGAAGGAGTAAGGTGATAGGCTCTAGCATCCCTCACTCACCGAAACACAACATAGAACACATAGTCATGCTGTTATTTCACGATGGTCTTCTGTAAGGTGGTTACTGTCGCCAAATGTCTGCGAAACACCTTATGCACGAACCTTTTTACTTACCTCCTGTGAGTCTCAACTTAATTATGGCATGAACAATAATCAATTACTATATTATAAATAGAATTTCAGCAATTTAGGAAAATTAAAAAAAAACTGTATAATTCTTAATATGAAAGTATTGTTCTACAAATATACCGCCACATGAAACGTTTTTATTTGCGATTATAAGATCAAATGACAAGCAGGGTCCAAAGCGGGAAGGCACAAATTGCAAACGAATCCGAAATTCAAGACACTAAAACATTACATGTCAACTAGTGTCTCACTGTATAGTTGTCTTTATTATAGTAATACTAGGATTCAGTTTGCATTGTGCAAGTTCAGTAGTTGCGCTAGTCGATTCAGAGTTTAGTTTTGATATTTGCAACGAGTGCACCGACCCGAGTCCCAGCAGCAATCACGTAGGCACAGGCACATCTCTAGAAATTATTTTGATTATACCTACTATAAACTTTTTTGTTTTGATATTAAAGTTAAGATATTATAATAAATATATTTTCAAAAGTCTGTTACAGATTGCAAAAAATTTGCTCAAATTTAAGTACAGCCAAATACAGTCCTCGATCTTACAACTTTCCGTTACAATAGAGCCAATAAATGCATTAATATATTCTCCAGAACCACTAATATAAAATATCGGAATATAATTCGGAAATAGGTTAAATCAGAGTCAAAGGTACAGGTTTATTTTTAATACTTCACGTTGGAAACAAAAGCTTGTGATACACAAAAAGAGGAAAGTATTAAGTATAAGAAACTTTTCAAAAATGTTAAACACATACAGCTTGCAAGTTCGAGTACGTAATTTGGCGTTTCCACTTTGTCGATCGCAATTAGCAAGATGCTCTTTTTTCCATACTGATATGGAACAAATGTTATAAGTGTGGGAAAACTTTTTGGCAAAAACAACTATAATTAATTGTCCTTCGAAAAGTTTTACAACGTGAATGAATAGTCACGTCTATGAAGATATCAGCGACAAAGCTGCAGTCTAGAGTCCTTTTTGGTTAATGCTACCTAAAAGCTAGGTAAAACGTGACATAGATACAGGCTTTTACGACTGACGATACAGGGTAAAATAAAAGGGCGTCGTAAACCAGGCAGTCGTAAAACTTCTTGGCTTAAAAACCTTCGAGATCGCCAATATAGTATATATCGTGTATGAATGCTATTATATTCCAGGATAATTTACTAACAAATCAAAATTTCAGTCTCTCAGGTGCATTTTTGATAATAGTTCTAGAATATGTTATACTAATATCGATAAGTAAAATAAATTTTTGATTTCAACGTGTAAAAGAGTAGATATCCAATTCGACCTGCAATTATTATTTTATTTGAATGATAAAACTGCTGAGGATTGATTACTGTTGCGTTTAGATTTTAGAAATTTATTGTGCTAGATATAAAATTAATTTTTGTTTTTTGTTACCAAACGTTCTTATGATACGAACATGGAAATTCATTAAAATATCAAATAAACATTGGTATTTTGTAATCTCAAGTGGTGAAAATTTCCAATGATTAATATGGAAGTTCCAATCAATTTCTGTGAACAAACATAACATTTTAATTTGTGTTTTCCGCAAGCTTATATTTTTAGGAAGTTTCTTAAAAGTTTACTATGAATAATAATAAAAAAAAATCATCATTTAAATTAAATCATCATAAAATGTCACATTACTCATCGCGTAAGATAATTTTCATAAACAAAATATCTCTATCTCCACTTCTCCAGAAGTGATGATACATTCTATTAAAAAGTCACGTTTTCATTCGAATAGGGAAGAGTTTTGATAACAAAATTATTATTATAAGAGCAAATTGGATGGCGCCAAGGCCCCAAATGAGTCGTCTGTCAGCCTACGTGCTTGGACGAGTGTAATCCCTAACTTAGTATGTCGACATACGAACCACTCTCTCTGCCGGGCGTGCTAATCTATAAACATTTAATTTTTCCTAGTAAATCGTAGTTATCTAACCAAAAAATTTTTTGTGCAAAAAATATATATACTTTTGAAATATTGACAAAAAAATATTCCTGAAAAGTTTTTCATGGGGGTTTATTTAAAAATAGATTTTTTTTAAATTTTAAAGTTAGAATTGTAATACATAAACTTATTTTGCCTTTTGCAAAAAATTGTCATGCGTGTGAGTAATTTACTTTAAAAATTATATACTCGTGCTTATGTATTTAATATAGGATTTGGATTATTAATCCCCAATAACAGATAACCGAAACACACTAACAGACACTTTGGACTATGAACCACTATTTGGACCCGAAATAGCTGAGCATGATCCGAGTGAAAAGACATTTTGTCGATACATTAACTTCCTGCTCAATTGTTTTCCCCTCGATATAACATAGGGTTTTTCAACAGAGTAAATAAATGTTTGGCAGCGCAATTTGTAGCTCAAGTTTATGGGATGTAGCAACAAAACACAATTTATATTTAGAGCATATTTATATTACTATTAAAATTTATCCTACGATTGTGGTCAAAGCTGTCGAATCACAAGGTACCTACATCCCTAAAATTGATATGAATACTAAGTAGTGACGTGTTGTTTGAATAATTAACAATCTTAATATATGAAATTGTCGTGTCACGATGTTCGTTCCCATACTCCTCCGAAACGGCTTGACCGATTCTTATGAAATTTTTATGCATATTCAGTAAGTCTGAGAATCGGCTACTATGTATTTTTCAAACCCCTAAGTGATAAGGGTGGCCCACCCCAAAAAATTTTATATGGCAATACAACGTTTGCCGGGTCAGCTAGTTATTATATATAAAAATCTTCCCCTTTTGTCCCTCTTTCCATATGTGAAAACCGAATTAATATGGTTATACCCATTCTCGAGCTTTTGAAGCGTAAACAAACCAACTTGACATTTTTATATACAAAAAAAAAGATAAAGATAACAAAGTTAGAACTGTATATCAATATTAGACAGTAAGTTAACATCAAAGTGACCGAAACTAACACTATTATCATGTGACATGAAAATGTTTAAAAGGAAGATAATACACAGACCCCGTAACGATAGATAAGTGGTTTAAGCCTTTTATATGGTGCAATTAAATACGATAAACAAAATGAAAACATTTTCAAGTGTATTTTATATTATTTAGTCAATGTTAGGGTAGGGCACATTGCGTTTACTGGGACCTAGCCAAGATGCAAACACTTCGTTGCGTACTTCGAAAACGAAGAGAGAACGCTAAGAGAACGCTTGATGATTGGTTGTTGTAACGTCCCAATAAAATTTTGACCAATCACCAAGCTTTCTGTTAACGTTCTTTATTCGTTTCGGAAGTACGCAAAGAAGTGTTTGCATCTTGGCTAAGGGCCCTAGGCGGTAGTCTTAGAAAGAAAGTCGTTGGGTTTTAGCCGGTAGAAATCCGGCATATCCCCGCAGTGTCCCCTACACCGCCGAGTATCCAAGAGGATTTCCCAACGTTAAAAAAAATGGATGACTACCGCCCATCGTGGGGTTCCCTGAGATGGCCGGCGTACCTCCACTTTCAGGTTCCAACAGGGAGCGTAGCCATCCCCGCGCTGGGCAACCTTGGTGGGTAGCGGATGTCGTGTCATAATGTTCCCGCGACTCGCCTATGTACGGCCGCGCTAGAAAGTCGATGGGTTTTAGCCGGTAGGAGTACGGTATAACCCCGCAATCAACTTAATTACTCGTATCAATCTTTTCAGAACGACCCTTTCGACGAAACAACTTATGTCCGTACACCGCCTTGTGTATGTACATATTATATATGTTTACACTTATTAGTATACCATACTGATGACCACAATTTTTAAGATAAGAACCTAATCAAACCAATACAAACAAATACTACTATAGGTCAAGTTAAGTTAAGTTGGCACCCGTTTGGTAGCGCTCCAATAGCATAATTCACAAGACCAGCAAAATAGGGGAAGTATGCGGAGTTGTGAGAGATGAAATCGCATTCTAAAGAAGTGCCAAGTCCACTTGATCGAGTAGTAACTAAATCGATTAGCATCTAGAACCGAGGTAAGGAGGACCAAGTCTATACATGAGAAGCTGTAGGTCGGCCATCATTAAATAGATGGAGCTGTAGTAGCATTTTATTTATTATGGTTTCATGAACTATGCAACTTCATATTTTCATACCAAACACCAATGCCACAAAAGCGCAATTCTAGCCAATTTATTAACCACTATTTAATGGTTGTACCTATAGACTGTTTTTCAGTTTAATAACACTCATATAAGTTCTTACTTCTATTCTCCAAGTAGATTAATACTCTAATTGCTCTAACACATAGTAACATAGTCGATAAATAGTAAGTATACATAGTAACATCGTCCACATAATTAACACATGTAATAATGTTTACTCTGTACCAATATGTATTGTAAATAGAGAAATATAATAAATCCAACTTTAATAATGTCTCAATGAATAAATAATCCAGAAATCTCTTCAGTAATCATCAGTGCTAGAAGTTTTATCAATTTTATTTAATATTTTTACATGAATCATCAATTTTCTTGAATCATGTATCGATTGATTCAAGAAAATTGAAGATTTTATAATATATTTGTTGATATTTTGATATCTATCTGTACACATAATTGTGCAATCAGTAATGACAAAGCATTTGTTTGTAAGACAGGGATATTGACAGGGATATTGACGAACAAACTTTATCTCGTTAAAAAAACGTTAAAAAAATGTCGCAGAATTTATTGCAATGTAATTGCAATGCAATAGAGCTGAAGGTCCACCTGATGAGTACAAGCAACTGCAGGGGAAGCCAATGTGCTGCCAAACAACTTCTGGGCTAAGTTCTAGAATAATGTCCCTTATTTTCTACAACACCGACACAACACGACAGCACAAGTGTGTTTTTCATTAGATATATTAGGAATTGTTATGAAGATTGAATTTAAACAAATTAATAAGAAAAATATGAGGTTATGAAATGAAATAAGTAATTTATTTATAAAGAAGAAAATGTTATAAGAGGTTCTCGAGAAAAACCACTTTTCATTCTGCATTTCCCTTTTTGAATTTGAATTGCTTTAGCGTAGTTTACTTGAGATAAGTATATAATACATAATATCATTTAGGAAAACCCAGCGATAAAGGAGACGTTAAAATTGCTCATCAGTATGCAATTTTGAATCATAGTAAATATTTTAATTATTTTAATTATAATCTTTACTTAAACAAGTAAAGATTATAATTATAATTTATTAACAAAAAATATAATATAGTATCCTGATTTTATTTCGGAGAAAATAGAGTCATGATTAAAAGTGTATCTTTGAAAATTTATTCAATGAATGAATTACTGATTCACTGTTTGAATATTTTTAATCAACTTTTTCGTTCCAAAGAAGAACCCGTATGTTTCCAGCATTTCTGGTTAATTGATTTAGCAACCGCCCAACCACCAGCGCCATCTACGGGTCAACGAAGGTAGCCATAAAAATATCTGTGTTGAGCAATTATTTTATATCTTCAAGTAGTTTATGGCTGCATGAGTTCGTTTCAAACTTAACTAAGTACAGTCATTAAACTGATAAAAAGGACTACTAAGTGCTTAACGATTATGACAAAGTTGTATTTGAGGTCACTACTTAGGATTTTCAAATATAAATTACGACAGAATTTAATTGCTTTGAGGCTCTATAATTATATTGATTAGTGACTGAAATTTGGAAACTTTCATATAATATCCAAATATAAGGGAAGAGACGAGTGATGTAGACCCCATTTCCTTATCCTTTGTTCTATATCAAAGCCGACATGACATTGTTCTTCTTATTCTTTTGGTGCCTCTCCAAATAGGGAAGGTTTGCAATCAGCCTGGAACAGTCCTCTCCGTTTCTGGTTCGCTCTCTGATGTTCTTCAGCCACGACTTCTTATGCAGCCCAACTTTTCTCTATGAAGCATCTGTCATCATCAATTAAAGCAGTTCATATCCCTAATAACATGACCCAGATAGAATACCTCACGTGTTTCCATCGTGAACATGAAGTAGCATTTTAGCTAATCAGCGAGTGTTTTACGATTTCGATGTTATAGTATAAATGATAATTTATGTAACCTAATAGTAAAAGGAAATGTTATCCGCTAGTATTGTGGAGTAAAGTACAAATTTTCCGTTTATATTTATTATTAAAAAAAATATATATTCAATATTTATTTAAAAAAGCAACTAATACGCAGTTTTCTTGCCAAATTTCTATCCTTCGTAACAATTTCTCAAACCGATGTGGTAATATATTTAATTTTTACTATGTTTGACGATCTTACATTACATAATATATAAATAAATCAATACAAATAATTATGCTTATAATGATGACGATGATGATGAAATATCATAATTGGGTATACCTTTCGCTATACCAAATAAAAACGTGCATACGTAAACCATTATCATTTTAGTTTAAAATTGCTCAAACGTTACAAAAAAAAAAATCTTTAAAAACTGTTTTTTATCTATAAACTTTTATCTACATTTAACGAGATTATGTGCCTAATCTCTAGAAAGAGGTAGTAACGGGCGCTAGCACTAGTGTCGTTCAGTTTGCATCAGCCGAACGGTGGTGGGGAGGCGATTCACTCGACTTATATTTGTGAACGCAACGCGACTTGCACCAAAGCCAAACGGCATCTGACCGCGCGTGCGTGCCCAACTTAGAAAAAAAAAAGACGTAACCGACCGAAATGTGTAACGTTTGCACACGTGATGTCGCGAAATCCGCACCGCCTGCGGACCTTGTAGAGGAAAATAAAGCGAACAAGACTTTGGAAAGGCTGAAGAGGAAGCACAACATAGTCACGGACCCCAACGACGAGCAAAAGCAGAAGGAGGTCGAATACCAACCCGACCTCCTTGCTGTTTCAACCCAGTACACAAGAATCTGCTATAACATTTTCAAACATGTCACCGCACGGTTTCAGGAAACGAAGGCGTACGCGTGAGTGTATATTCTTTTTTTAAAATTTGTTTTTGTTAATTTTAAATTTTCAAACTTCGAACTATTTAGACACGGATTGGCGAGAGAGAAAAACTATTCAAATGCTATAAAAATAGGATTTAAATTTGTGTATGTGCTAACGCAAAGTGCATGATATAAAGTGGAATAAAATTGTACGGAAAACTTTTTACTTTCTTCGCTAACAAACATATATAGTAGTTACGTACGAACTGATAACGCAACGACGTTCTTCGTGATTTATGACGTATGGCGACTGAACAAATACAGATTTTCTGTATTTGTTCAGTCATTTTTAATAATATTTTAATTCGACTTACAATATTTTAAAATTGAAATTTTACATTGAAATCTAAAGTCTACTACACTGAAATTATTATCAAAATCAAAATCAATAGCGAAGAAACAGATACTTACTTTAAAGTTGTGGACAGCGAATTTTATTTTATAAATTTGTATAATAACGACTCACTCACTCATAAAAAATACACAAATACACACACAACACTATACTTTGTTTTTAATTTTTAAGTATGTTCCAAAATTATTTTGCTATAAAAAGTTATATTATTATTATGCAACAGTATAATAATATGTATATTTATTACCTCAATTAATAGTTCTGTAGGTTTTTTTTTAAATAATCTATATAAATATAAATTAATCCCTAAATATACGTTGAAGTCCGACGAAGATTCTCTTATAAATGGAAGAAATGCCCGGAAAATTGCTGGCATTTCCGGAATATATATATATATATAAAAGATATTATCTGGCGCGAAGCAGTAATGAATAAATAGAAAAATAGTGTCCTAATGTGTCGAACTGTTCCTAATATAAAATGATCTAGATTATAGACATTATCGATAGGTATAATCTAAAGCCAAATCGAATGGATTCGAGGTCGACTATCTGTCACGGATATTGGAGTTTCACCTCGGGCTCGACAAAGGTAAAAGTTTTTAACGCCTATTTTGATTTGTTATTGCTTAAATAAAATGTAATGATACCGCATATACCGGTATTATCTATTATTAACATCTCATTAGATACTTATACGAGTTTAAGAGACAAAAAAATTACGACAAAATTAAATAATACGGTACAAAACTGTAAAAAATACTGATTTCTGAATGTATTAATTTCGGTATAGTATTAATTTCTGTCCTCTACACGTCATTCATTAATTATTATTTTTTAAATACGTCTTTAAATTTGCTTCCGCAATGGGAGACAAATAAAAAAAATTATATAAAAATCGATGGATACAGTTTGATGATGTACCTACATCCAAAATTTAATTACATCACTAATAGATAAAGGGTTAAAGATATTTTTTGTTGTATATACGATATATTCGAATTCTTTGGATATTTACATATAAAATACGCTCAATGAAAATATTACAAGGAAAATACACGGCCATTTCCACGACACAGAAGCACCCCTTTTTTTAAATTCAGAAAATCAAACTGGCCATTTATATCTATCTATACTAATAATTATTATAAATGCGAAAGTATGTTTGTAACTCTTTCACGCAAAAACTACTGAACCGATCACCTTGAAATTTTACATAGACGTTGTCTGGGACACCAGTAAGGACATAGGGCACCTTTCATCGTTCAACGCGGACGAAGTCGCTGTCACCAGCTAGTTTTTCAATAAAAATGGAATACGTGTACTGGTGCACGTTTGAGGCAATGTAATCAGAGGAGTTTTACAATGCAAATCGGTTATCGATTGTTTCCTTGTGAAATTGTAAAATTGTACTCATTAGGTACGTTCGTTTGAAGTTCTCAAACGCTCAACTAATATGTGATAACAAGAAAATTGTTTTAAACTTAAATAGCAAATTAATTATCAGATGTTTTTTTCGAAATGAGTGTTTACATTTTAATTATATATTAAAATGCAAACACGGAATCCTAATATTTTTTCAGGATATAAAGTATCGTATAGGTATGTTTATCCAGGTAATAAATAAACTTTATGTGTATATATATATGCCAAATTTCATCCAAATCCATTCAGGAATTTTTGCTTGAACGAGTAACAAACATCCATCCACACACAAACTTTAGCATTTATAATATTAGTCGAATTAGGATTTTTTTTATTTTGAACAAATTTTGAAACCCCTTCATTTTGAACGAAAACGCTACAGAAATACATAAAAGTGCCACATACAATTAATAAAATATTATTAATCATCACTTAAGGTTTCATTCTGTAAAATGATATAAAAGTTTTAAAAAAATATATTTGTGTGTACGTATTTTTATTTTATATGTGTTTACTTTATGTAAGCAGAAATTGTATATTTAATTCCGTTCTTACTTTGAATTATTCGTATAACAATAAAAGTAAGCCGAATGGCGATTTATCAATGACAAAACATGTCGTGAACAGATTGTGATAAGCGAAGACAGAAAGACAAACATGTTTGTTTCAATATATCTCTATTATTCTACTTCTAAACACGATATCTGATTCATCAATATTGTGATACGTAAATTTCCCCTTCGTAACATAAAAAGTTAATTTTTTGTACGTCACTTTAAAAAATTACGTTTTTCATAGAAATACTTGAAGGCAGCGATGGCCCAGTAACTGAAACGGCTGACGTAGATTCGAATACCCGACGTGCGTATTTCTTTGAGTGTTTTTCGCTCTTGAGTGTTTTGATTTTTCGAAAAATCGATACTTACTAATATTATAAATGTGTAAGTAAATATGTCTGTCTGTTACTTTATTACAACTTAACCGATCACAGTGAAATTTTGCATACACAATACACATTGTGGTACTCTATGTCCTTTTCTGTATCCCTAATAATGTGTATGCAAAATTTCATAACGATTGATTGAGTAATTATGGCGTTAAAAGGTAACAAACAGACAGACAGACAGAATTACTTTAACATTTATACGTTTAGTATCGATTAGTATGGATATTATATAATTATCATAGATAACTATAACTACGTAGCAACTGACATACCTCTGAACAAGCCTCTAATACCTATATTTTATTCTTATCATCGAATCAATGTTATCCTTATAAATGTCAGGTGTCAAAGATAACATAGAGGTAACATGACTCTTCGGCATGAGATAATAAAAAAATCGCAAAATCTCATGACGATACTGGAATTCATGTTTGAAAAGTATAGAGTATATTAATTCTATATTATACTCTATACTTTTCTATATTTATTAATTAATTAAATTTATGTATTTGACTTAGGGCCTCTTTAACCAAGTACAAATAAAGTGTTGATTTTAGAAATAATTTTATGTTTTATTAAATTATGCACTCGGTTTACATAGTGCTTCCTTCGTTAGGCGATTTTTTTTTTATTATTTTCTTTTTAATGTTTGGGACTTTTACCGTACAAACAAAGGTATATATATCATCTCCATCATTCCCGTTTACCGGTGTTTTTAAAATGGCGGTTAGCCTACTTGACACATGGTGAAAGAGGGCCGTTATTGTTTATAAAAATTGTCTAATTAAATTGTACAATGTACGCCCACCTCATACTCGTAGACTAATTTAAACAATGGTCTGCCAAAAAATATAATTTAATATGCCATTTGTATACGAAAATATCTGCTAAATTCGTATTATAAAATGTTAAAGTTTGCCAAAATGCATTCATGCCAGAACCGTTTCAATTTCAAGCAATTCTTGCTTCTTGCGGTTTCACTTGACAAAATGTTAATAAATTTTAAATTTAGAAAACATAAATTAACGCTTCTTTGCTAATAACCTAATCGATGTCTGTA
This sequence comes from Synanthedon myopaeformis, assembly GCA_944738685.1. NCBI lineage: Eukaryota > Metazoa > Arthropoda > Insecta > Lepidoptera > Sesiidae > Synanthedon > Synanthedon myopaeformis. The sequence goes on from OX122914.1 coordinate 1,091,387, forward strand.
TTATATTATTTTTCTATTCTGTAACTACTAAATAATAAAAATATTTAATTATTTTTATGTAAAATTTATAAAACAAATATTATGTTGTTAATTAATATTTATTTTTCTACTAAAAAATATGAAATATATAAAAAAAATAGAACAGTTGATAAGATTGATGAAAAGTTTCGATGGTGAAAAGATATTATTCTATTTTTTTTTTTTTCAAAGGTTCAGATAATTTATAACAAACTTAGTTTAACTTATTATTCTTCAAGAAACACAGAACACTGAAGAATAAATTAATTATTGAAAATTAGTAACATTTTAAACATTTTTATTTGATTACTTAGTTGTTGTCTAACAATACATACATTACATACACATCTATACCTAATACTTATCTTTATATATAAAAATTTAGCTTCCGTATGTTTGTGTCCACAAATTGACTTGAAATTTTTACACAACGTTGCATTTTAAGTGTGGCTGGATTTAGTTAGTCTATACTAATATTATAAAGAGGAAAGATTTGATTGTTTGTTTGTTTGTTTGCATTGAATAGGCTCCGAAACTACTGGACCGAATTGAAAAATTCTTTCACTGTTAGGAAGCTATATTATCAGCGAGTAACATAGGCTATATTTTATAAATTTACACGGACGAAGTTGCGTGCAACAGCTAGTACATAATATAAAACAAAGTCCCTGTCCGCTTTCGCCAGTTTCTCTGCTAATTTCTAAACCACCAAACGGATTTTAATACGGTTTTCACTATAGAAAAGAGCGATACACGAAGAAGGTTTGTGTAATAATTACATATATTTTTCAAAAAAAGTTGCATCCGTGCTAAGCCAGTAGTATAAAATAATACAGTTACTTAATTAATAACTCAACACAATATTTGATGATGAATTTTACATTACCAACTGTCCATACCGAGTACGTTTCATAACTTTTTATAGGTTCAAAAAATATTGGTAAATATTGGTTCTATCCAAAATTAGCTTGATTTTTCTCAATACTGATTCACAAAGCGTGAGGTTGTTACACCTAAATACATAATTGTTACAAGACACGGTCGCGAGTCGCTTTATTCGTAGTAAATTACAAGCCCACACACCGGCATTGTTGGCAAGACACCTTCACTAATACTCGACATCATTTGCTATATGTGTATAATTAGGTATGTACACAACACATAATATACTACATATACTGCATAATTATGTATATAAAAAAATTATATTCGTTTGTTCAAAACCGCAACCCTCCAAAAGTACTTTATCGATCAACATGAAATTTTGTATACAAGTCAGGGGAACAGAAATGGACATACTAGGGTATTTTGCATCCAGAAAAAAGTGCATCGCAGGCAATATGGGCATATATAATTATAATTAATGTAGTATAAATAGGTATATAGTCTTTTTATTGAAAAGGAAGTTGCATATATACGTTTGGAAAATTAATTATACTTACTTGGTTTTATTTTAAAGAGAAAATGGATCCGTGAAATTTTGTACCCAAATTGTACAATTGCGGCGTGGTTACGGCAATTTTAAGAAAATAAAAAAAAAAGATTTTTTTACGTAACTCACATTAAACAACTTTTAAAACAAATAATTCACTTCGTTTAACTAACACGAAGTGACATTACACGTGCAGTCTCATTGGTGTTACACAATTTTATTGCTAAACAGTGTAACGTTAACTTAAACCGAAGGAAATACAAAAATGTATAAAATATTATACATTTTTATATTTCCTTCGGTTTTTTTTATTTAATAAAAAAATAAATATGCACTTTAAGTTTTTTTGATGTTTCAAAAATATTGATGTAGTTTTCACTGATATATTTTTCCCAGAGATAAAATGTGTTCTAATAAAATCAATATTTTAATAAATATTTTTTCTTCCATTTTAATATTTGTGGCTGATACCATGTTCTACAAAAATAATTGTAATAAAATCATTTTCGTATTGCTCTTATCCTGAATTTATCATCTACTTAATTGCCAAGGAAATTATTGATATATTTTTTTAAAAAGGTATTTATGTTATTATATTATATTATTGATTTTTATATTGGTATTTGAATAATAAGACTATAAGCCTTTCCAAAAAAATTATTTTATATATCTTGGTTAAATGAAAAACAAATATCACGATTTTCCTATACGTCTTAAAATGTGATTCATTACTATTAACCTTTTCCGGTTGAAATTAAATATACGTACACTCATCGAAACAGGTTACTGGCCACTTATAATTTTTAGCTGGAACTCAATTTCTCACCACCATATTTGTGCTTCTTTAAATGTCGTTCTTACCATTGCAGTAATGTTATTTATTAAACATCTATAGTGACCGTGAGATCTACTGATAAAACGACCTACATCATTTTTATTGATTGCGTTAAATGATTCATACTTTCATATAAATAATTGCAATATTCACTCAAAATTTATTGTAACCATATAATGAGATAAAGTTCCTTTAATTAAAAGATAATTAATTGAAAAGTTCCTACTCAATTAATCGTGGGTAATTAAGAAAAAACTAAATAAGAAGCCGGTACAAAAAAGCTTTTTAAACGATAAAAAAGTTATTTTATTTTATTTATTTATCTACATAACAAAATTATAAATAAAATTTATTGCAGTCTTCTCAAGCATGCACCCAGAAGCTTTGAATCAGCATTTAATTTGAGATATTTTTCTGTTTAATGTATAAGAGACTATATAATATATACAAGTTATTAAAAAAAGAGCTATAAATAATCGTCCACATCTCATCACACAGGTCAAGTAACTGTCACTGTCAGCTGATGCGTATGACGTCATTCGACCTTGTCACTGTGACGTTAATCGCTGACGCTTCTGCTTTACATATGTTTTAATTTAGAACCATTTAATATGGTTTTATACTTTACAGACTTACTTACACGTTGTCATTTTGTTATTATTATTATCATCATCATCAACATCATCATCATCTCAGCCGCAGGGCGTCAACTGGCTGGACATAGGGCTATCTTATAATTTTCCAATATGACAAATCAGTACCTTTACCATGAGTTTACAATGACCGCACTCGTAAAAGTGCGTAAAACATTTATATGAAAAACTGTCAATGTCAATGTGCGTAAAACATTTATATGAAAAACTGTCAATGTCAAATTGACAAACCCATCAACCCATCATCCGAATATATTTACAACTAGCTGAACATGGACTCGGCCACGCTTCGCTGCGGCATACGCGTGAGGTGCACAGCTCACATTAACTATCTGCCAGTGAAAGTCCCATCAAAATCGGTCCGAGATTGGCCGGAACAAACCAGGCAGACGAAAATTTTAAGAATTGTTTTATTTTTTGCTATTATAGTAGTTACCGTACCTATATAATTTGAAATACGAGTACCTACTTTTAGTAAGAAGCAATTATTTTGACATTACAAATATAATACCTAATATATATATTCAAAATTTATGGAGACAATTTAAGTTTTGTATTATTACATAAGTTTCCTTTATTCATACTGTGTGTTTGACAATCGTTTTGCAATATTGCAAGTTGCTGTGAACGCTCGAATGACGTCAATTAGCGACCTTTTAATTACCCTTTATTTTTATATTCAAGCAGTTTTTAACACAAGTGTCTAGTTTCTTTTCTACATTGCAAAACAACAAAACATATTATTAATTTTTCTTCTTACTAAACTTCTAAACTATCCAACTGATTTTGATGAGTTTTCACATCGTTCTTTCCATATAATTTGCAGAATAAAATGCATCCTTGCGAAACCGGAGCTGATCACTAGTCCTTCATAATAAGATCCAGGGTGACTTTTTAATAACGTATACTATTTATAAAATAATACATGATTAATCTGTAGTGAAAATCATCAATAGTTAACATATAGGTGTTTGCTTTTTTTTTTCAAACACTAATATTTTTAGTACTGTTAATTGTCATTGGTGAAGGTTATTGATTTTACAATTTTTATATGAATCTAAAAAAAAATCGGACTGTACATTCAATGAGATTTAATTTTCAATGTGAACCTAAACTTTTTAAGCTCTGTACTATTACTGATAACGGATCTACTAAAAAGGCGAAATATCTGAATAAATAAAATACTGTAATTCCGTGTCGTTCTGTTGCGGTTTAAAACAAGCGCCATTTAATGAACTAGCCCTTGACCGCAAAAATGCGCAACGTCTGTAAATATTTTTAAAGTAAAATAAACCTTATCACTTCCACATATAAATTAAATTTAAAAGCTCTTTTATTATCACCTTGTGTTAATTGTTTTAAAACACAATAGATATACGTGAATTATATTTTAAAAAAATACTGCATCGTTGCAATATCCTTTTACTATTTAATTTTCAAATTTATGATTTAAAATTAAATTATATGTCACAAAATATTTAATGTAAGTATAATAAACTATAAAACTTTATTGGTTTCTCAATTGCTTATTTATTTATTTATTTATTTATTGCATTCTTTTTACTTTTATAATATATATTGTAGTTTTGAAAAAAATCAAAGATGTAACCATGAGCTTCGCACGCACTACAACTTTTCTCATCGTAAGAACCTTTCACGGACTTAAAGGAGTATTTGAAAAAATAATTAGCAGAATTGATCCGGCCGTTCACGAGTTTTGCGCTTAGCAACCAGAGATATTTTATAATATGTCTCTGTTAGCAACATATACATTAGAATTATTTTTTATTTATATAAAAGATAGATTATTGTACCGTTCGTGCATGTTTTTCGAGAACTGTGCAATGCAATCAACATTCACATAATCATTATATTGAATTCAAATTAATAACATAATAACATTTTAAAATACAAACATTATTATATAAATGTAAATAAACATATTCCTGTTGCTACTGTGAAATTTTCACATAAATTTTCCCTGTCATTATAATTCTATTCCACATTTTCTCAATTTAAACTATTTCAAATATTATATTCTTTTTAAAAACAACCAGTGTTCTTTAAAATTCAAATTTCTCAACAGTTTGCTCTTGGCTAGGGCCCCAGCGCCATCTTGTTCTTAGAAACCTTAGCTTTTATTCTGATACAGGAGTTCGCTGTGCACGCGTACCTACAGCATATTTCGTGTTGCAAGCACTCAATTCATTTATATCACATATTTATCTGTCATTATTCTGATTGTGATTCATTCTGATTGTGTTATTATTGTAGTTCTTTATTGTGCAATATCTATTTGTGTGATGACAAGACAGTAAATCCTTCATTTAAAATGTACTAATTGCGTAATATCATTGGGTAATACTTAGGTAAGTAGGTACTTGTAAAATGACGTATAATACAAGTAGGTACTTAAGCTATTTCATTTCAATAAGCCAGTATTTAAGGCGAATATTTATATTGCGGTTACATTTTGTTAGCAATACTTAGTGCTAAGACAGACATGCCTTATCTTATTCAGTTTTTTCCTCACTTATTCATCAATCAACGTTCCGACGGTCATTAACCCAACATTGATGATATTAAAACATTATCTTACGTTTTTCGATTATAGAAGGTATTCCAAAGGCATTAGTTTCATTTTTCAGAATACAACTTCTCTGCCCGAAAGTTTTCACGATTAACTATTTCTGTTTTCGCCTTTGTACCTGTTGTAAATAGAAACTATGCCATAGGTGTTTTTTTTAAATGCATCCAGTGTAATAACTATTCACAGTTAAAGGCTAAAGTGCCACATTGCTTTGCTAAAACAAACTCTTCAACAATTTATCTAACTACTTGGTTTTTTTTTTGGTTGCTGCCGCCAGAAGAGCCTGCTGGCGGCAGTTTACAGTTTTCATTGGTGCTCGCTAGCATTCTCAATCCTTATAATAGGTAAATGCGAAAATTATTTTGTTTGTATGTTAAGCTTTCGCGCCTTAACTACTCAACTGATTATCATGAAATTTTGCATACACGTTAAAACAGATACAGAAAAGGACATTACCTACCTGTCATTCAGAAATAAATTACAATTGCCGAGCGAGGAATCATCTAAAAATAAAAATAAAAATTTCAACGCTTTTAAGATTTTTATATCTAAGATATGGGAAGCGGTCGAATTGGCTGGAAAAAGCTAGTTAGCTATAAAATATAATAATAAAGAAATAATACACGAAGGCTAGAATAAATACCATTGATGAATACCAATACAAACATACTTATTCTCTATAGATATTGTCAATTCAGTTCATCAGCGAAGTTCAGTTCCGTTGACACGACCTGAATATCTTTTATTGGACCAATGTCTAAATAATTACAATGTATTCTTTTCGATTCATTTTAGAAAACACGCTTGAGACATAATTAACTTTATAAAAATGGGGTGTGTTTTACATGAATACGTGTACCTGCATTACGAGTAATATTTTCTTTGAGCCTATTACATGTGCAAGCAGGTGAAGTCGCGAACAACAGTTAGTTTTATATATACCAAAAAAAAAGTGTGATCTTTTAGCTATTGAGTGGTGTAAATAAATTTTGAATGTAGATGATAAATATATATGTAATGTAGAAACTGTATCCCACGATTTTGTAATCACGTCAAAAACTCATGTTCAATTCTATTCTGAAATGGTTTCTGTAAAACTAATGAATTATTCAAACACATTTTTTCCCTTTGATGCCTCAAATCGGATATAATGTGTAATTCATTTTTCAAAATATTCAAACTTTTTATTTAGTTTAATTTTTGTTTTATTCATTCGCAAAATCAACTACCTACATATATATCTTACCTACTGGACTGAATAATAAAACATTTATGGTATATACTAACAACATCGGGGTATAAACTCTAGTTTGATGCTGTAGCTCATCTATCATTTACATCCAAAATTTAATTACATCAATCGATAGGTAGAGGATCAAAGATTTTTTTGGTATATACATAGTATATTCGAATTCGTTGGTAGGATTATATATACGTATATAATATGCACCAAAGAAAATATTACTCCGTGTGTCTACGACCCAATTATTCAACAAGACTACTCGTGCCTTCTTCGTTAATCTCGTCTGGAGACAGAAAGGCGTGATAATTATTTCTTTTACTAACATGTGATTATTCGTCGTTAACACCTTATTAACAATTTTACTTATTAACAAGTTTTTCGTGACCGGATCTACCTTTTACATACAAATCCTTGATTTTCTGTAGCAATAACTTCGCGGATGTTTGTAGCTCGTATTATGCCCGTGTTACACAAAAAGCTTCGTCACATTCTGATTTCTGTACCTCTACCATGAGCTTATCAGAATAGGTAGATCTGTATATGCGTTTGACGACCCGTCAATAATAATTTTTTTATTAAAAAGGAAAAATAACAGTTAAAATAAAAATATCAACACCTATCATTATCAACTGATGATAACCCACTATATTTTTAAGACTAATTGGGATATAGTTTATTGTAGCTCAGCCATATTTAAGCACATGTTTACATAATAACAATTTATGTAAAGTGAAGTTATATAATTTCGTGGTTTTATTTATATAACTCATCATTTACATACAAGTTATTTTGTATTAATACTATTTACAAAACAAATTATTTTAATTTGTTTTGTTATTATAAACATGGGATTGCCATTGCCAAATAGACTATTGTTAGCAACATAATATTATTTTTTTATAATTCTTTTAATCTAGTGAATTACGTCAAGAGTAAGTTATGGCAGTGAATTTCTGTGTATGGTGCCAAGACTTTTTCCCAGGAGTTTTCATGCGTACTTTTATTTTTAAATCGAAGTAATCTCTGTTTTATTTTGCAGTATAGCCACACGGACAAGTCAACCGTTTCAAGTGGCACTGGCTGCATTAGTGCTGATCGCATGGCTCAGTGGATCAAACGAGAATGCCAACATCCGTGGGTGGAGGGCATTATACATTGGCGCCGTTGCCACACATCTCGGCGCGCAGATTTGGATGACACTTGTCTCTGGTAAGATTATAATTGATTTTTAAAGATATCCATCTTTTTCTTCTACACATAGAATGTGAATCCCAATTATGTTCGCGAAGATAATTGGGATCCCACGAACGAATCCCAATTATGTTCACGTTATTATAGTTTTTTGTGGGATCTTAATAAGTTTTGAGTATTGAATTTTAGTACTCCCAATAAAGTAGTTTCTGTAGTTGTTGTTTTTGTATTGTCACAATAGTAAAAAAATAATAATATGTAATGTAATTTTATTATACTATTTGACAGACGTTTATATAATTATACTCTATATACTCTTTAGTTTTATTTCCAATCAAAGGCAACATGCACTCGTTAAGCAGTAAACTCGAGACTAATCAACTTTGATATTCACCAATAAAACACTTTATGTGAACGCAGTTTAATTACATGTTTAATTAACCATGAGGGCTAAAGTTATCTCATAATGACATATCATTAGGAGAAGAGTATATAGCATATCCTTAAATATAATTTAATATAATATGGGTACATATATTGTACAAATTTTGTAAATTGTAATTTTGTAAAAGATCTACTGATCAATCATTTACATATATTTGTAAGTAGAAATAATAAAAAAAAAATATTTTCATTATTAATGGCCACAAAACACACACACGCCATAAATTATACCCATTTGAAATTTTTAGCCAAAAAAACGGCAAATAATTAAATTCATTTCTAAAATTAAATAGGTATGTAGATAAAAGGTATATTAGGCGTGTAACATTAATTTTTATTAATATATTTTTTTTTTTTGGATTAATTTAATTAATCATATTATAAGTATGAAATAATTGACCATTAATTCCCTTTCACTGTACAGTGAACAATTTTATTGTACAATTTGTAAAACATCTGCCAATCACTATAACGAACGGCCTCTGTCTGAAGGCTTCAATAAGTATAATAAAATGAATGCTAATTCCATAATCCCAATTGACCTTTTATTGTTAATTTACAACATCACTGACATTAATATTATACACTTATTATTTATCTTATTTTATTTGAAACATACAGTGAACATAAATTCTTGAATAGGTAATAATTAACTTTTAAACACAATTTCCATGTTCTTATGTAAAGGTCGTCAGACAGGCTTACGTTCCAGTTGATGGTATGTCCAATTGACGCCTATTAACGCAAGCAACGCCACAGGAGTTGCAAGTTTAAAAAAGGATAAACGGTATTGCAATGTGTACAATACGAACAAACAAAATATAAACATTGAATTTTATATACTTATATATAAAATGATTGCGATTCCTTCTAATTTGGTATATGGGCTCAATAATCGCAAATAGTTTTACAATGCCATAGAGTCGAAAGAGGGGAGATGTATCTATGAATTGGTTTGACCTTTGGTTCACATGAGTTCTGTCTATACATATATAAGTAACATAATATTATGACGTTATTTAACAACCTTATTATGTCATCATCTAGGCCACTGTGTTATTTTGTTGAATAATGCATTTAAAAGTGTCTCATTAATATGCAATAAGCGACAAAACGAAAACTTACAATCTTTAATAATCATCCCAAATTATAGATTAAAAATATATTAAAGATAGCTGCCACAGACTAAATAGGAACCGAAATAAGTCCAGAAAATTGTAAATACACAGATCTAAAAGGATAAAAGGATGGGATAACGGATTCTATCAACACTTTACTATACCAATGGCAGCATTGTAAATAAGATTATTATAATTACTTTATGATAATGAACACAACATAAAAGTATCCAATTTAAATAATTTATATAATTTCAATTGGTCATTTAAATAAAACAGAACGCAGCCACAAAAAAAAAGAAAAAAATTAATAAAATAATTTAAATTGTGAATATTGAAAGTGTAAATCAGGATATCACATCCTGTTAAAAATGTTTAAAAAAATATATTAAAATTTTTGACATGCATAACATAATAATATAATATATGTGCCTATTTGGCAGTAAAATAATAATTGTGTTGCCAAAAATAATGACGAAAAATGTATTGTTTGTTTACAGGAATAGTGTTGTATTTCTCCCTCCCTCGTCACGAGTTTGGACGCGTGCAAACTGTCCTGTTTCCTGTTTACTACGCGTTCAACGCGACCGTCAGTCTCGTGGCAATCGCTGCCTATTTCAGGACCCAGGTCTTGACTAAATTCGAGAACACTTCCTGGATACAGGTACTCACATACTAACACTATTTTCACTTATCCCTAATAAGATATACTCGCTGGTTTTTTTTTTTTTTTTCCATTCCACTTACCTATCTGTACTGTTCGAAAATTCAAAAAATGTCACACTCTTTATTGGTATCAATAACTGTAAAGAAATCTGTACTATAGCTATGGAGGTCGATATTAGAAAACTCAATTAAAACAAGATTAAAAATCAATCAAGTCAGTAAACTGACTAACTTAAAAAAAACTTGAATTTAAGTTGACTTTAAAAAGTTAAAAAAAAAAATTTGAAACAACATTTCATAAGTGATTAATGGATTTTGGTGTTTTATGAAAAGAGAATGTCCATAAAATTATGTTTTTTAAGTATACAAAAAGTTAAATAGAATATATCTAGTTTAAATACTAAAAGTTTTTGTCCACATCTAGGAACAAACCAAAAAACGTTAAGACAATTGAATTTTTAGTTTTTAATTTAGTGACACTTAGTAATGTCACCGAAAACATAAGTTTAGTTGAACTAATAAATAATCGATTAACCACACTAACTATCGATGCGTGTAATTCACTTTTAATGCCCCTCACTAGCTGAAAAAAAGGATATGTTTTTTTTTTTAAATCAATACAAGGTTTCCTGGGAGCAATCGGGGTAATCAAATCGAATTAAGTAATCACATACCATCCAAGGTTGTTCGTATATGTATTGATGAATATTATTATTAATAGTATTGTTTAAGATATTTGGCAATATTTAATGATCGCATTTCATAGCCTCGTTTGCAATGTCATACAGAATAATGCGTTAGTGCAATTTTATTTGCACATTACGTCGTCATATATTATGTAAGGTGTTTCTTATATATATATATTTACTAGCGACATTTTACAGATGTAATACTTAAAGACAATAAATTAAAAATCAAACACAACTTGCGTATATGTAGACTTTCGAAATTTTAAATTGTAGGTACTTGAATATAACAAGTTAATTTCTGTCGAAGGTCAGCGCTTTTTGCTCTGTAAATTGCATACAGAAAAAGGAGTAATTAATTATTTACTTATACACATAATACGTGTAGGTCGTCAGACAGGCTGACGATCCACTCGATGGTAGGTGGTTACCGTCGCCTGTAACACAAGCAACACCTCAGATGCACCAAGTGCGCTTTCGACCGTAGGATAAAGGATAAATGATGGGGAAATTGTCTCTGGCATCCTTTTAACTCACTCACCGAACAAGTTTAGTACTAAAGGTATCCTTTTTAAAGGTATCCTCTATTAAAATATTATATAATAAGTTACCCACTGCACTCAGACAATTACCTATTGGATCAATGTTTTTATAATATTCGGGAATATTTTGACATTTAATTAAATTTTACAATTGTTTACGATGTATTTTTTATTAAGTATTATTTTCCTTTTATATGATTTTTATTTAAGTAGAAAGATATATAAATTATAAATTTACACGCCAGAAGGGGCAGTGAATGAGGTGGCATATTCTAACTAATGAGAACTGGTTTACATTGACCCATGTCACTTGTAAATAAATGATTTGAATTTGAATTTAGTTAGTTATATGCTCAATTAATATTACTACTTAATAATCTAATATATAAAATTCTCGTGTCACGATGTTCGTTCCAATACTCCTCCGAAACGGCTTGACCGATTCTTATGAAATTTTTTATGCATATTCAGTAAGTCTGAAAGTCTGAGAGTTTTCAAACCTCTAAGTGATAAGGGGTGTCCACCCCAAAAAATTTTTTTTTTATTTTTTTTGGCAAAACAACGTTTGCCGGGTCAGCTAGTAGTAATATAAAAATAAAAGTTTTTTTTTTTAATTGTTACAGTTATCACTATTGGTAGCCGTTTTCAGTATAGAGGCGTACATACGTTTGTTCCTCGTTCGGCCGATGCTTCGCGCCAAACACATCAAGACCCAAATGGAGGAGGCGACTGGCGGTGGACAAGAAGTAAGTTTCAATAACCATAGAGTAAATAGTACTCTAAGACATAGACAAGAAGTAACCATAGAGTAAATAGTACTTATACTATTTACTCTATGGTTTATAACCATAGAGTAAACTATAACCATAATAAATAAATAAAAGAGCCTTTAATTTCCTTAATAACATTCAATACAATTTTTTTTTCTTATAAGTAAGTACATATTTAATAAAAAAAACCTTTACTCGTCGATAGGTCCTTAAACTATAACCATAGTTATAGTAAATTATAAAATTATAGTAAACTATAACCATAGAGTAAATAGTATAAGTACTATTTACTCTATGGTTTCAACTTTTACACTAAACATATTTGTAATATTCTATATTCATTTGTCTAGAATATAGAATAAGATCCTTTGAAATGTCATTCAGAGGCAAATAGACTTCTTCTTCTTCTTAGGTTTAAATGGCAATGCGGCTCATTTTAAAATGGCCGTTATGTGCCAGTGTCAAGTTAATCTTTATAAATGTTCCATTATATTGAATTGCAATAAAAACTTTTCATTTAGAAAAGCTTACGAAATACGACATAAAGGCTTTTTTTATTATTTTTATTTGTATGAACAATGCATTTTTTCTTAAAATAATTTCATTTTCTAAAATAAAACACAAACAAATTAATAAGGCTATAGAATGGCTGAATCGAATCTCTTCCCTATACTGCCCAAATAGACTTGTTACCCGCGTCCTTGATACTGACATATACTGACATTGATCAGTATCAAGGCGTTAAAGTCAAACTAATAAAATGTCATCGTGATTTTTTTGTCGATAAATAAATAAATAAATATCTTCACACATTCCACACAGCACCATCTAGTTTCACATTAAGCAAGTAATGCTTGTATTATGGATACTAGACAGTTGATATAATACATAGATTACTTTTTTTTGTAAATAAATACATATTATAAATACAAAACATCAATGACTCAGGTACAAAGGTAAAATGTTAACACATAAACATTTGCCCCTAGCGGAATTCGAACCGGCGACCGTTTCGGTAACAGCTAGGGTTACTAGCCACTAGACCAAACGTGTCGTCAAACGTGTATATAAAGTATAATGGGATAGAGAAATGGGTTCAGGAACTCTTACAGAAACCCAACGCGAATATTTGTCATATAGTTCGAAGTATAAGTCCGTGATCAGTCTAAGTACTTCTGCCAAAAAATATTAATATCTTTTTCATTTTAAAACTATTTTAAACTTCACACATTAGTATTTTTAAATACAGACTCGACTCAAACACGACTCACGAGCAACATTGAGTCACAGTACTGGTCGTTATGCAAAAATATTATGCAATTACCACCTGACAATACCATCAGGTGACGACTATGACAGAAAGAGAAATATAGGTCATGTTGACGTTTTTTTATAAATCATTGTTGTAATTGATAATTATTGTTAAGCGATTTTATTTGGATTTCAAGTAACAAATTAAATTATGCACTTTTATTTTGATCTGAGAATGACTTCATCTATAAAGAAAGTACTATTCCCGAGGGAACATCTATTAAAAAAACAATCTTAGAAAACTAATGGAGTAGGTAATAAATATTGAATAAATATTTCAGCAGACGAAGTTGTGGGCAAAAACTAGTCAACAACAAGGTTTATCTAGGTTAAAAATTGTGAACTTAAATAAAATACATTTAAAATGTCGATTGCATTATCCAACTAAGTATATGTTAATTTATTAATTAAAAATATATTTAATAGTATAGTTAGAACGAGTATCTTTATGATTGATATTAGTATAGATAACTATATATATATGCTGATCACTATATAGTATAGATCACTTTGACGACACGTTTGGTCTAGAGTACTAGACTCTAGTGGCTAGTAACCGTAGCTGTTAACCAAACGGTCGCGGGTTCGAATCCAGCTAGGGGCAAATGTTTATGTGTGAGTCATGGATGTTTTGTATTTATAATATTTATGTATTTACAAAAAAAAAAAGTAATGTATGTAGTATATCAATTGTCTGGTATCATACATAATATAAGCATTAGTTGCTTACTGTGGAACTAGATGGTGCTGTAGCGGTACCCATTATCCTAGACAATGGAAACGCGCAGATTTAGAAAATGTCCAATGGACACGCGTTCTAACAAGTTGCTGGGTAACGGGTATGCGCAGAGAAGAGACGGACGGAATGTGACAACAAAAAAAAAATCTAAAAATATTTTTCTAAAAACAAAAAAACATAAAATTGTAAATATAATATATTGTACAGCAAAGAAGTGTAGTGTGTGTGTGTAATAATCAGTGTGGTGTTTGCCGTGTGAAATTAATATTAATTGTATAATGCTGGCTTGTAAATATGAACATTGTGAATAAACTGTAAATAGAAAATTAATTGGTTAATTTCTCCCTATAAATTCAACTACCATCGAACTAGCAACACAACTGTTAAATTATACCAGACTGTGTACTGAAATACAATGTAATATTTATTTATCAATAAACACAACTGCCATTTACAACTTTGCAAGCTATTCCCAATAAATTATAATATTATATCAATCAACAATGCAAAAGCGCTTCCATTTTCTTTCTTCGTTTTTTCGTAACCCGGCAACCACCACTTCTCCAGCCGCACTTCCTTCCTCGTGCGACCGGTGTTGCCAACACAACCAACTAAAGTGCTCATATTTTTTATTGTGCTGTGTAAATGGTTACAACGTGAATGTTTCTATAGTGTTAGGGAATATTTTAAATGTAAAAATAGACTATAATTGGTGTGAGTTTTAATAGTATTTTTAAATTTGACATGTAGGTATTATTAATTGTATATTTGTCATAGTTGCTTTTATATAGTATATCCCTATATATAATTTGAAAAAACGGCTAATGTAATTGACTACTTTTTATTTGTACAACTTAATATTTGCACACCTGTACCCAGGTAGAAAACTTGTACTATAAAACTATATACTGTAACTGTAACCACTGTAACCAAGTATTCTAGCAAATAAATGCATTATTATTATTATTATTATTATTATTATTATTATTATTATTATTATTATTATTATTATTATTATATGGTGATATTTTTTAATTGCTACAGGTCGGTCGCCTTATCCTCGGTGAGTTGGCTCATTGTCCGCGATACATTCGCGTACTGAAGAGCTTCCGCGCGTACCATTCGTCCATCGCAATGGGCACAATGATCGCCCTCGGCTGCTCCGTCTACTCCACAATGGTCATAGTGGACTCTGTCTGCATTTAAACACGTGTTAGTGGTGTTAGTGCACTTGATGTTAGTATTCAATCAATACTAGTCAAACGCTCAGTACATGATAACGGTCAAGCGAAGACGAAGAAACATAGACTACATAGAAGATACTTGCGAAGAAACTATAGAAACGATTAATCGGTGACAATAAAACGAATATTATTATGTGACTTTAAAATGTAAAACATAATCTTGTTGTCTATAAACGCAACGAGTTGTCTATGTTTTATAGAACATAATCATATTGTCTATTAAAGGAATGAGTTGTCTGTGTTTTATATGTTTTATAGAACATAATCTTATTGTCTATAGACGGAATGAGTTGTCTGTGTTTTATATGTTTTATAAAACATAATTTTATTGTCTATTAAAGCAATGAGTTGTCTGTGTTTTATATGTTTTATAGAACATAATCTTTTTGTCTATTAAAGCAATGAGTTGTCTGTGTTTTATAAATTATAAAAAATAGCTATATATAATTAATCGATTGATTGTTATGTCGTAACAGCAAGTAGAAATTAATTGGGATAAAATGAAGGAGGGAACTTGAATGACCAAATATTGGGATAAGGATGTGTTGAAATCCCGGGATTAATCTATGCGCATGCGCATGAATTGTATGAAGTCCTGTGAAGGTTTGGGGGACTGAAAAAAAAACAGTGTTCTTAAGCGTTAAAAATAATTTGATATGTGTATCAACTCCTTCAAAATAAGTTTTTTTTTTAAAGATAAAGCTCTATTGTTTTTAAATTTTTTTAAAAAAAATACCTACCGTATGCTAATACTTTGTATTGAGCGTGATTAAAATGTTTAATAAAAATTATAATTAAAAAATATCTTAGGGAATCGAATTCTATAAATACAATGAAATGAAATTACAAATTTTGCATACGAGTTATTATTTACACATAAAATACTAGTTTTCTAGTTCCGCCTCAAGACTTAAAAGTCTATTAATATTAAATTATTAAAATAAAAAAAAATATTTATATTCGAATGTTTGTTGGTTGAAAAACATTTTAGAAGGCGCTGGTCGCATATGAAAGTAGACATTAGAACGGAAATTTACTATATTCAAGTATATTAGTCTCGATTCACCAACAGACGGTTATTTTTAAACAGCCGATTAAAATTTAAACAGCCGTTTAATAATATTTGGTTCATCACCATCGCTAGACTGCGGGTTAAACGCCCTAAACATCAGATTAATCATTAAGTTAATCAGATGTTTAGGGCATTTTAGCGATTTTGAACAAAAAAATATTATTAAACGGCTGTTTAAAAATAACAGTCTGTTGGTGAAATCGAGCCTTAATGATTAATCTAATGTTTAGGGCGTTTAACTCGCAGTGATCAACAAAATATTATTAAACGGCTGTTTAAATTTTAAACAGCTGTTTAAAAATAACCGTCTGTTGGTGAAATCGAGCCTTAGTCAAATTCAAATAAATTATATAATTAGATATTGCCAACCTCTATAAGTTGGCAAATTTGTAGATCGAGTGATCAAAATGTTTGTCATTAGTGAAATTATTACTTACCTATATTAGTATTTTAATTGTAAGAATACTTAGATAAAAAAATTGCATGAATCTTTTTATAAATGAATGAAATATTGATCAAACTATTTACTATCAATAAAAAATGTAGGCATGAATTTTATTAATGGAATTATTATTTATGAATAAAATATTTAACTGTACTAAGTTCAATGTTGTAATCAGAGGCGTAGCATACGAAAATTACTGCCATAATTAATTTTTGAAAAATGCATAGTTAATTTATATTCATACCTATATAAATAGATACTTTTTTTTTATAAAAATTTTTTTTACATTCTTAAAAGTTTCTTAAACATTTTTAAATTGGTGTCTACAAATTTTACCAAAAATTGGCTCTGCCTCTTTAATTTTCCTTACATATAAGAACCCATAAAACCCATAGATAAAAACCCATTCTTTATAAAGAAGTTCTTAAAAAATATTCTAGTTAATTAATTAAAAATAATTAATTGTGACTATAAATTAACTTGCACATTAGATATCCACTTTAGTGTTCCCCTTTAATTAATTAACGCATTCCACAATTATCAGCAATTAGAATTTTTTTTAATGATTTTGACAACGTGAAGTAACTAATTTAAAAAACTGCGAAAGCTGTAAGTATTATAAATACATTTAAGATGCATTTTAAATTTGAAGTAGTTGCAGAATATTGTAAAATTTATATTTATTTTAATGTATTTAAGGAGGTTGCGTTTAGTTTGGTGTGATGTGGTAAATTCATTCCTTGTGATTGAACTATCTAGTCGTCCGTATTCGTAACGCAATCACTTGATAAATGCCCACTAAACAGTGCAATAAAATGATATTAAAGCGATTTTTAAGGCGATATTAATCTATAGATGATTTTTTTTTTTTAATATTATAAACTAATCTGCAAGTAGGCATACCTGGCATATTTCGTTTGACACTTTGTTAAGTGGTCGATGCCTACTATCTGTATTGCAGAATTTAGTCTGCACTAAATTAAATCTATACAAAAATGCACTCACTAACCATATTTTTCAAAATAACTTCGTTGGACAATTGGTTTAGAAAACTGTGAAATCAGAAAAACTTTTTTAATACTAAACATTTAATAGCAAATTGCTAATGTGCCTGGTCGCCATTTTGGTGACGTAATCTCGTGGCACACTCAGTATCGGTGGCAACACTGGTCGCCGAGTTTTTAGTTGTCGATGACGTCAGGTGGATGTCAATGTGACAAGATTCCTGCGCATTAGCAATTTGCGAGGTTTATTCGTCTTGGAGGTGAACGATGTTGTGCAGATTCATATTTATCTTTGTAGATATATAACAATCCTACATTAGTAGGTAACTTTAATATTTCTATGTTTGTATCGCCAATAATGCCACATTTTTTTTTAGATTACATATAATAAGCAATATTATTATAAAATCTATTTAATTTTTTTTTATTTATCAGTTTTCTAACTCTTAGTTATCTAAGTATAATAGTATTATTTTGTAAATTCAGGAATGATCTGACTTTCAATTAATAGTAAGTAAGTATGATTTAAGAAAAAATAAATAAACGAAATTAAAAAATAAAACTTAATTGGATCCATTTTGAGGTGTTCTTTATTTTATACTATATAAGTACCTACTTACATTCAAAATAATTAAAATTAAAATTATAATTTATGTCGAATGCCTCGATCTCGATAACCAAAATTCGGTAGGCCTAGGTATCGCTTTTCAAAAGCTTTTCAAGAAAATAAAACCAAAATGTTTCTATTATTAATTACAAAATTTCAAGTTTTTCGAGATAGCCTAACTCGATTCATTCAAAATGTATTCTCTCTTTATTTTTTATTTTTTTATTATTTTAAATTTTTGCATAATTATTTCACTGATGCATAATTAATACAATTTTAGAGAGTGATTCGAATGTTTTTTAACACCCGACACAGAAACGGGATGTTATAAGTTCGACATACGTATCTGTCTGTAGAATCGTAGCTCCACAACGGATGGACCGCTTTTAAAGCTGAAGCTATAATTTATGAATCGTTTGAAGACCATTTCCTAGTTGACGAAGGGATTTCACCAAAGAATATAACTACTCTCTAGCGAGATTACACTAACTTCCACAGGTTCGATAGATGTGAAATCTGATAAGTATACTGTTACTTCGGTGATAATTCCATGACATGGTGATCTTGATCTTATGCTCAATAGAAAGTCGGGGGTTAGTTTATAATTTTACTTGAATCGTAGCAATAACCCAAAATTAAATGAATAGCTTCCATTGTATATTTCACATTTATTGACACTACTCTATCTAATCTATAAGCTGAAGAGTGTTTGTTTGGTTAAACGCGTTAATCTCAAGAACTACTGGTTCGAGAAAGGCTTTAGGCTATATAACATCGCGGTTTTATATATATAATTTTAGTATAATTTCGATTTGCGTCAACTCTGGCGCTATCTTGAAACGTTGAAAATAATTGAAGTAAGATAACGTTATCGGCTATGAAATTAACTAAAAAATTGGGCGCCAGCTAACTAAAAAATAAAAAAAATCATATGTTAGCACTTAAAATATATTTAAACAAAAAAAAAAAAAAAAGAAACACAGGGGGTGGTCCTTAAGCCCGTACGTTATTATGTATATATATATATATATTTGAAATTCAAAATTTGATTCAATAAATCCGGCTAATAAAAATTAAAAACTTAGCTGGATGTGAATAATGGCTGGATGTAATAATAAAGTTTTTCTTCTCGGCAAAATAAAAACAGGCTGCTCATCAGTGTCACCAGAGAAAAAATGAAGAAGGCTCATCAGAATGTAAATGCAGATAAAACCCAGGCTTCATTATATATTATTTATGTATCTCTAATTAAATCCATGAATGAAAAAAAAAACCAAAACAAAAAACCATAACAAAAAAACCCTGAAATGAAAAAGAAATAATTAAACACAAATCTAAAAGAAAAAATATGTGTGCCTGACCGTGGGAATCTAAAATTTAGATATAAGATCCCTAAATGTTAATAATTTATTCAATAAATGGTCAGGCAAAAATAAACAAGAGAAAAATAAAAAAATACAATTGCATAAGGATTAAAAATAACTGCAAAAGATAATAGAATTAAATGAGTAAATTAACAATAAATTTAAAATGAACTAAAACACAAATTATAATAAAAAAACATTAATCAACAATCTATCATCAGAAATAAGATGAAATACGTACCCATTTATAAACCGGGGTTTTTTTACATAAATATTTTAAACTGTATAATTAAAATTTTAAAAGAAAATGAACTGGCAAATACAGGCTATTATCAGCACAAAAACTAAACCGCTCTCTGCGAGCGACAGAGAAACAAAAAACGCTCTCTGACTGAAAATTTTGAATATTGAACGTCAAATGCAATTCTATATATTTAAAAAAAATAATAAGTTTTTAAATACTTAAATAAATAAATAAACAAATAAGGTAATATAACTAATAAAATAAATAAAATAAGTAACGCTACGTTACATATCCCCTCTTCCTACAGAAGAATTTTTTTTTTCCCGTTAATAGGATAAAAAAAAATTCTTAGTGCCCATACACAAATGCTACCACTTTCATCCTACGTTCAAAAAATAAAACCTTCCATACTATTAACAGTGAGAATTGCAGCACTAGTTATTAAAACTGTGTTGTGGTACTCAAATGTTTCCTTTCAAAAAAACTAATTCAAGATATTTTATTGAAGAAGTAACTTGCATAAGATAGGGCAGTAGTATAAAACTGCTGACCTTAAAGCAGAAGTGTTTAAGGAATAAATGAGAAAGAGTATAAAAAGAAAAATAAAAAATAAATAAATTAAAAAAATAATTAATTATTAACATAACTGAATCCTAACTAGAGGAAACAATTAACACCAAGCGAACAAAACGCCCAGACAACTAAGCATTCAACCAAAGAATACTTAAACAAAATAGATTCCTTAAAAACAAAAAGGAACTACATTGTTAATAATAACAAACGCCCAGACAAATAACTAGACGATAACTTCAAGGCTTAAATTATTTTATTTAATAATCCGCCCTGCTTATGAACTTTAGGGCTTGTTTAAAGAGTTGTAATCCGCTCTGTTTATGAACTTTGGGGCTTGTTTAAAGAGTTGTAATCCGCTCTGTTTATGAACTTTAGGGCTTGTTTAAAGAGTTGTAATCCGCTCTGTTTATGAACTTTAGGGCTTGTTTAAAGAGTTGTAATCCGCTCTGTAGGTATAATAAAAACTAATTAGTTAAATAATTAAATAATAACTAAATAAATGAATAACTAAGGAATTAATAATATTAAGTAAATATGTACATAATCAAGAATTATAATATTATGTATTATAATACCTAAATAATTATTATACAAATCATCTGGAAAGGTCTGGAGCCTAGATGAAAATATTTGAAATGAATATATGAAATATATTATTAAAAATATATGTTTATATATTTAAAATTTAAAATATATATTTAAAAAAATTTAAAAAAAAATAAAAAATAAAAAAAAAAAAAATAATAATTTAAAATATATAAAATATAAATAAAATTTAAATATAAAAAAAAATATATGAAAAAATAAAAAAAAATAAAAAAAAAAAATTAGATGAAAATACTAATTCCTTTTTTTTTAAAAAACAACATCTTATTTGTGACGATAGTGACAAATTAAATCAATAACCTATTTGCCTGTTACAACAAAATAGCGAATGACATCTTAAATATTAATAATTTATTAAAATAATTAAAATAAATTAACATGAAAAAAATGAAAATTAAGAAATAATCATTCTGAAATAACAAATTAATTAAAATGTCATTCTGCAACAAAAAACAGGAAATTGAAGAAATTAATAACTTACAAAAAATTAAATCAACAGAATTAGTGAATCAAATATTTAAAAATAAATAAGATAATATATATATACAATTTCACGTACTTTACAGTAACAACAATATATGTTATCTGTAAAAAAACAAGTTGGGCGCCAATGAAACGTTGGGCGCCAATGAAACGTTGAAAATAATTGAACTAAGATAACGTTATCGGCTATGAAATTAAAATATAAAAAAAGAACTAAAAAAATTGGGCGCCAGCTAACTAAAAAATAAAAAAAATCATATGTTAGCACTTAAAATATATTTAAACAACAAAAAAAAAGACAGGGGGTGGTCCTTAAGCCCGTACGTTATTATGTATATATATATATATTTGAAATTCAAAATTTGATTCAGTAAATCCGGCTAATAAAAATTAAAAACTTAGCTGGATGTGAATAAATGGCTGGATGTAATAATATAGTTTTCCTTCTCGGCAAAATAAAAACACGCTGCTCATCAGTGTCACCAAAGAAAAATGAAGAAGGCTCATCAGAATGTAAAATGCGGATAAAACCCAGGATTCATTATATATTAATTATATATCTCTAATTAAATCCATGAATGATAAAAAACCAAAACAAAAAAACCATAACAAAAAAACCCCATTTATAAACCGGGGTTTTTTTACATAAATATTTTAAACTGTATAATTAAAATTTTAAAAGAAAAAGAACTGGCAAATACAGGCTATTATCAGCACAAAAACTAAACCGCTCTCTGCGAGCGACAGAGAAACAAAAAACGCTCTCTGACTGAAAATTTTGAATATTGAACGTCAAATGCAATTCTATATATTTAAAAAAAAAAATAAGTTTTTAAATACTTAAATAAATAAATAAACAAATAAGGTAATATAACTAATAAAATAAATAAAATAAGTAACGCTACGTTACAATCTGTAAGTAAATAGTGACATTAAATATAATACTGTCAGACTGCAGTGACAATAAGTCTTATTTTCATCCCATAGCAATTAAAGCAACTGAATTTTTAAATTTGTTTTTGCGATATCTCACCGTATAATAATTACTCATATATTTTCTTTTTCAACGCGAACGAAGTTGCGGGCACCAGCTTGTTATCTATACTACTATATTCTATACAGTATTTCTGACAAAGTACCATAAAACAATGACATAAACTGTCAGTCTATCACACACCCATGCACATACCACATACCAACAAAACATGTCTAAAAACAAAAGTTGCCAACTCAAGTATACATTTCCAATATTAAAGGTGAAATTATGTTTAGTGTTTTTTAAAAGCGCTTACAATCTTATATTCAAAGTATTCAAAAGATTTGTGTTCAATGCACTGCTTCAATGGGTAGTTAATGAGGTCTGGATTGCATTCGATGCATTGAAAAATGTTGATCAACGAAAATAATATTTAAAAATCTTGTTTTTAAATTAAACAACACACGTATCCTATAGATAACGAATATAGATTAATTGAAATACATAAATATTTTAAATATTCTTATTGGCAATTCTATATCACCAAATGTCAAAATCCAGATGTCACTGCCAAAATTAAGATGAAATTAATAAAAAAAAAAGATTAAAACAATCAATCAAATCAAAAGTGACGTTGCGACATAATATGGATTTACGTTACGTGTTTTTTCGTTATTAGCGTTTGGAAATATTTTAGTAGTTAACGATGCAATCTAAATTATCTTGTACAAGTGTGACTAGTGAACAGATTTCGTCCCCTTTTGGGATAAAACTTTTTAAACAAAGTAAGCATGTTGTTCATAGGTAGTTCTCATAAAGCAGAAGAAATGAAGAATTGCGATTGTAAATTAACCAAAATGTTGTTAGATAGATCCAGAACTGTTTTGTTATTGTCCAGTGTTGTGTGTACACTTGCCGTTGTTTTATCTTTGCACAAAATATTAAGCACAGATATAAAGTTCACTAAGCCATTCTTCCCAATACCTGCCAACCTCTATGGTAATTACTTAGAAACAGTTAGCGATAATATTCATATTCCCGAGGCTCCGAAAAGAGATGCCGTTCGCGATGCAGAGGCTGTGGTTTCTTTAAATGCTGCTTTAGAAATGAAGAAAGTAGGTAAAGCAGACAAGGCGCTCAAACTGTTTCAACACGCCTTTGCATTGTCACCGAAACATGCAGACATACTGAATCATTATGGGGAGTTTTTGGAAGACACGAAGAAAGATGTGGTCAAAGCTGATCAGCTGTATACACTAGCGTTGACTAATTATCCCGAGCATACCGGTGCATTGATGAATAGGCAGAGGACCGCGTCTATTGTAGAGAATTTGGATAGAGAGATGTTACGGAAAATTGATGATAAGAGAGATGCATTGTCATCTATACCGGAAAATAACTCTGCTTTAAGGAGAGCAAAGAAGGAAGCATATTTCCAGCATATATACCATACTGTGGGTATCGAGGGCAACACAATGACTTTACAGCAAACGAGGAGTATTTTAGAAACGAGGATAGCAGTTTCCGGTAAAAGTATAGATGAGCATAATGAAATTTTGGGCTTAGATTCTGCAATGAAGTATATAAATTCAACTCTACTCTTTCGGATAAGAGATATCACAATGGGCGATATTCTGGAGATACATAAACGAGTGCTCGGTCATGTGGACCCCATAGAAGGTGGTCAGTTCAGGAGGACACAGGTATATGTTGGAGGCCATATTCCACCCGGACCATCGGAGATCCAACAACTGATGAGACAGTTCCTAGACTGGTTGAATTCTGAAGATGCCTTGGATCTGCATCCAGTAAGGTAATAAATAAATAATTGAGAATGAATTATTTACAATGATTGAATTGAGATCTTTAATCATGAACCTATCATCATTATTTGTTTTAATGTTATTTATGGTTTATTTACTCAAATAGCCCTCAACTCACAAATTTCATATTCATAGTGAAAATAATAAGTAAAATGAAATTTATAATTTAGTAATAAACGTTAATGTTTCAGATATGCAGCTCTCGCCCATTACAAGTTAGTCCACATACACCCTTTTGTGGATGGGAACGGACGGACGTCTCGTCTGCTGATGAATCTCCTCCTGATGCAGGCTGGATATCCACCGGTCATCATTCCTAAACAGCACAGACACTTGTACTATCAACATTTGCAGACAGCAAACGAGGGAGACGTTAGACCATTTGTTAGGTACGTCTGTCTGTTAGCATTTGTCATTCGTTATTTTAATAGAACTACTTTCTCTTGTTAATAGAACTTTCAATGACACTGGTATCATAGCTTCTTATACTGAGCCATGTTTGCATTCAGTATTGCCATAGTATTGACATAAATAAGACAACGGCAAATAATAACTAATCATATTTCTATGTGCGATTTAGATTTTTAATCTGATCTCATTTTGTCCTTTATATGATCATAGACAATGATATCTATCTACCATCAAGTGAATCGCTATACAATATCTTCTTTTATATCAATATAATTCTGTATATATTATTGTCACTTGACACCTACTAAACTGCTTGACCGATTTTAATGAAATCTTTTGTCTTTAAACAGATTAACAGGAATTGATTGTTTTCATTGTAGATTGAAAATATTCTATTGAAATCTGTTCAGTAATCCTGAAGGTAATACAGATTGGAGTTGTTATCGCAAAGGAAATTCAACATAATATGTTACATTTCAGATTCATAGCTCAATGTACCGAGCGAACGTTAAACTTGTACCTTTGGGCGACGAGTGAATATTCACACATGGTGCCGGCCATTGGGGACCCCCATATCCTCACGGGGGAGGGCTTCGATGATGACCCACTATGACTAGGGCTTTAACCATGTTTTAAATGTTGTGTAGAATAAGCTCAAATAAGGTACAAATGAAGAAACAATTTCTAATGACTAAAGTATTAATTGTACGTACTTCAAACTATTCATGTAATATATATTTCTAACCAAAGAGGAGATCATTTTATTAGTTATTGCAATTTCATTTGTATTATATTAAGTTTTAATTGTACCTACCCTATCTATTGGATGATATCCTAGTGAAAATTTATATTTTTTTAAAGTATTTATTGATTCTAAAAAAAAAAAATTTAAAACTTTCATCACTCTACTAGTTTTAAAATTCTATTTAAAAAAAATTTTGTCTTTCGTGATATAAAAATTGTAGTTTTAATTATTTTTGTTTACTTTGTGTAAATATGTAAATATTACTAAACCAGTAATTAGGTATATTTATATATGAATGGTTTTTCACTGCATATAAATCAACGACGATGTGAAATATGTAAATATTTTAAATTTCTGTGATATGAGTTTTCTATTATTTATTTTTAACTTTTAAAAAGTATTCTATGGTGCTAAAACTGCATCTAGTTTTTAGTTGTATTTGCATTTACTTAACATCACTCATCCTTACATATTATAAAACAAAGTCCTCCGCCGCGTCTGTCTGTCTGTCTGTCTGTCTGTCTGTCTGTTCGCGATAACTACTGCACCGATTTTCATGCGGTTTTCACCATTTGATAGAGGGATAATCAGGAAGTCTTTACGTAAAAAAAATGCACCCCGGCTTCGCCCGGGATAGCCAGTGGTAATATGGAATCTATTTTTCAAAATTACAATATATTTTCAAGATATTTCTTTCGATTTGAATGAAAACAAGGTTAACAACGAATTGAAACAATCGGATCGATCAAATTCCTCAAGTTTTGATATGCAGTCTTCCACCCGAGCTGCGAACACTTAGTACAAACTAACCTCTATACTTACCATATGCCTATTTACTTACTATTAAATATAGCTCTTTGTCAATTGAAAATGTGTATTTTTTCAGTCCCAATCCTTAGGCTCCCTTTTCACTGGCGCCTAGTCTTATAAATGGTTTAGTTCTATAATATTCCATAAAATCAGAGTTTCAGAAGGACACTTTCAATACGCAGGGAATCAAAAACTGTTGAATATTCAAAGAATAAACGAAACTCAAAATGTAGGGTCTAGCCAATGTCAGTAATAGTGAGCTTTTGACAGCAACTCACAAATGTGTTTTTGAAACATGAGATTTTCTTTTTAAAACAGAAATTACATTTCAATAGTTGTTGTGTCGTTAGTATTAAATATAATATCCCTAAAAAGTAAATGAATTCGTATATTATTTAATCAAAATGGTGCGCTAATAAAAGATGAATTTCCGTGTTATTGGCGGGTTTTAAAAATGGTTTTATTACTGAGTCACTCATTAATAGTTCAATCACAAAAGATGTAGTTAGTGGTATATTCCCATTTAAAATTACCTTGAGATCCAAACAATCTTATGCTCAATCCTATTTCAGGTTGACTTTTATCAGTCTTGCATAAAATCGACTTCATGAAATGTTGAATTCCCTAAAATATCGAATTCACGTAATATTTGATCGTCTACCCTCCTTGGAAAAATTTATTGTAATTGAAAAAACCACGGTTTAAGGTTTAAAAAGCAGCTCGTTTCGAAGCTGCTCGAGATGTATGAGATTATATTTCATTTAGAAATTTCAACATTGTAGCCAGTCAAAATTGAGTTCCAATCATGCGGTCCTTTTTTTTTTTTGTTCACAGCATAACTTACCTACGTCGATGACATATTCCTATTCTTAGTAAATAAAACTACTTGAAATTGTGACCTGAAAAATATAGTAACATTCAGTGTTGTGAAGGAAACACTTGGTCAAAATGCACTTACAAACATTTCGATAGAAATAAATAAAAGAACACACAAATTTCGATTAATTAATTGTATTATAATGTGCGATGTTAAAATATGTTTTGTTTTTTTGTTGTTTTTTTTTTTTTTAAATTTAATTTATTTTTATATTATAAAGCATTCTGAAATAAGACCACCGAGTTGGAGCGTCGCGTGCGCGTGCGCATACGCGTGCGCACACTTGTTCATATCGACGGGAGCACTTCTAAAGGCATAGTTACAAGTGACAATGTCGACAATAAAAACAATAATACAGAGAGATTTAGTTCGTTTTGATTTTTGACTCTGATACAGAGTGGAACTTTCATTTTAGTTACATCAACGAGCCCTATCTAATGTCTAATATTGTTTATAAGCCACACATAACTTAGCTATTTGCATTCAATACCAAAAACAGTCGGCCAAGTGTTGCTACCATTTTCAAACATTTTTTTTTATTTTTAATATATAAGACACTAAAGTTTGCAACTAATTAGTTACTTCTTATAGTTCATTCGTGTAACCGTTTCTTTGTTGGACATACGTAAATAAAGATATTTATATTGACTTCTAATATATTAACCTATAAATTTAATGATGCCTTTAGGAAAGTCATTGTAGTAATTAGTTTCTTGGAAAATAATATCATCATCATCATCATCATCATCATTATCATATTCATCAATATCAGTTATGGGTGAAAGAAAATAAATTAAGGTATTATTTGCTTGAAATGTGAATACAAGATTAATAATATAGATTGCACATACATAAATCAAACATAATAATAATCGACTTTTAGATTTATTAATAAGGAACTCGACATTATTCACATTTCGTGTGATCGACCTTTTTTTTTATAAAAAAAAAAAACTTGTAAATAAAAGAAGTGAAAGAAGCCAAATGTCGAAAATGTTAGCAACAATTTAATTTGAAAAGCACCAGACGCGAGCAGAATAATCATTTATTATAACCGTAGTTAACTTTTTAACGTAAATTTAACAAACTAACCAGAAACGCCCAAAGCAGAGCGACCGGCGAACAAACAATATAATATCACAACATATTATAATAAATAAGTATAAAAAAAAAAATGAGAAAAAAAAATGACTTTAAAAACTTACATTTACTTTATTATTATTATTATTATTATTAAGTAGTTTACTGTTTTTTTTTTTATTATTTCAAGATAAATACGTTTTACGTTTTTTATGAGACGACATTAATAATTGTTTCAATTTTTTAAATTTCAATAACACAATTTTTTAATTTAATTTTTTTTTTTAAATATAAACACGATTCTCGCAATTGTAGATTTGATGCGACCAATAGGGGTCAGTCGGGTGAGCTGCGCCTTAACACGATCCAATTCCAAATTTAAATCGTCGTCCGTTGAGGGGACTCATCACCTCGCGTCGTCTTTACAATGAAGTGAGCGCCAAAAAAAATCTAGCACACGCTTCATCGGGCAACACTTTTTATTGCCATAAATAAAAAATGTACAGTGAAGTTATATCCAAATCAACGCTCAGATATAAAAAATATTTATTAAACGGTTTCAATCTCAAAACGTGAACGTGTATTAATAATAGAGTCAAAAGGTTCTTTCGGCCTGGATATTACGTATTTAAGCCATGTCGTAAACGCGTTACCAGATAATAATATTGTGTAAGTATATTAAAATGTTGACTCTTCAACTTGTTTTATATAAATTTAAAAAAAAAAATATTATTTTATAATTACATTAATAACAAAGCGCAGACAATGAAGTGATTCGAGTAAAACATATTCGAGACTCAAATATTTTTCTATGGAGTTAGCAAATTAAAAATATTAATAAATATATGTAGTAGGAAGTTAATAATGAAGCTCAGCAAACGTATAGAGTAACAAACCGTACTATAAAAAAAATGAAGAAACACATGTCATGCAAAATTTATTTGCTAACGGTACAACGCAAAAAATATTTGAGCCGTACACAACACAATTTACAAGTAAACCCTATGACAAAACATTTCGTCACAACATCACGAGTATTCAATTTTTATTTTTATTTTAAATAAAATACTTAATGCACAAACAAAATTATCAATAATCTGTGATCCATGTCTCTTTGTACTCACCTCACCGTTCGAGTTTTACTACAAAAAAAAAAAGATATATATATCTACAAATTTCACGAGTAGGCCAGCGATTAAATGCAACACAAAACATATTCCATTTTATACAATTTGTGTATCGACTCTCATTTTAATAATTTACACCATAGTTATTGTTAATTTTTAAGACAAATATTCAATTTTTATGTGGCAACACTGGTGCAAAATAAACTGACAGCGTTCACGTCACCGTCGACGTTAAGGTATCATACGAAAAATGAAAGCTTCGTTCGGCTCAAAGGGGACGTAACCGCGCCGCTTATTTAATTAAAAAAAAAAAAAGCGCCCGCTTCGATGTAGAGACAGACGGGTGTTTTGTGCTTACGAGGCGCCTAAGGTAAACAGTCTATCGTCAGCTGTAACTGTAGGTGAGGGTGAGAGTGAGGGCTAATGGTGCCTCGGCGGCTGCATGCGCCTGGAGATGTGCTCCTCCTGTTGCATCTTGGTGCGGAACTCCGCTACGAGGTCCCGCGATTGCGCCAACACCGCCAACTGCTCGTTCAGCAACTCCTCCCACTGCGACGCGTACGCTGCAACCGACCATTATTATTATTATTATTATTATTATTATTATTATTATTATTATTATTATTATTTACATCACGTCTCTTTCACAATGAAACTTAGTAGAAAGAAAGAAAAATAGTACTGGATAATGAATACACCCAATTTTCCTTTGCGTTATGTGAACGCAACCTTAAATCTAAATTATATAGTAAATAATAATTATTATAATATGTGGAATTTAAATATATAGAATATTTAAGCCACTCAAAAGTTTTTGCATTTTGATTAATTTGTATTGAGAATTTTTTAAATCATTCAAATTTTACATCAGAAAAAAGAATCATTTAATTGTCATGTAATAATTCCATTTAGAATTACAGAAAAACATAGTCAAATGCCGTTTTTTCTTTATCATTTGATTTGCAATAAATCTTCGCTATTAAGATTGACCAATATTAATTAGTAGATGACACAGATACCCTTAAGCAATGTTATTATAATATATCCATACAATAGAATGTAAGTGTAAAAAAATCATTCCAAGATCAAATGATTCTCACGTATCGGAATTTCCTATACAAAGGTCATTTTTTGTAACTATCTCTAATTTTAGTAAGTTTTCTAAGCAAAACCTTTACAAAATCATGTCATATTTTATATTTTGTCTACAAAACTTTCAGACTCAGAACAATTTCTTAATCAATTTTGTTTTCAGTCAGTTTTGTTTTAGTCAATCAATTTTATTTTATTACGATTAGATATTAACATATTTTATTCATAAAGTGTTTGTAACTTGTAATGTCATATTATAAATATTATTGTAAGTGATAAGTGAACAATGGCGTTAGCGGCAGAAAGCGATGAGTTATGGCGATATCTGCGAAGTGACATTGAGGTGATTCGGGAATCGAACCTATGGTCCTGTGCGCGCCGCCAACGCCATTGGTCACGTGGCCGCGACGTCGCTTCGTGCGCATGCGCCGCCCTTTTTCGGAATCAACAAACATCATATTTACAGAAAACTGTTTTTGGTGCGGAGCCCTCAATATCAAACATTAGCCGATTGAATCTATACAGAAGCATTTTATTAAATGTCTGACATCATCTTCGCCTGGAGCTACGCTGTAGCCATTTTCCTTAACAAAATAGTTATTAACTGTGCCACACTCGATAAACCTTTGCATCATAATCAAACATTTTCCCTTCCTAGAGCGTCAAAGCAAAATTCGTTTCTGCATGCTTGCGAGAGAGCTTTAATAAATAAGAGCATGATATTGACCACTTTAACGCAAGTGTTGTATATTATTTATATGTACATACACATTCGCAGTGGCCAATGTTGGTATCGAGTGAGGACTCACCGTCCTGGTCGTAGTCGACGTCTCTGGTGAGCGAGAGCAGCTGCGCGCAGCGCTGCAGCGCGTGCTGCAGGTAGTCCGTGACCGCCTTGTGGTTGTCCAACACCTCCTCCTCGGCGCGCTGCAACTCCGACACGGCCTCGTGGAAGGTGTACATCTCGGCCGACATGTCGCCCTCGTTGAGCGAGCGCAGCTGCGCCAGGTCGTCGCGCGCCGGCGCCATCTCCACGTCCGCCTCCCCCTCTCCCTCCGCGCCCACCGTCTCACGCCCGCGCGGCCCGTCCGCGCCCAACTCCTTGACGCGGTCGGCGTAGCGCAGCGTGTTGAGCGAGTGCTCGCACGACGCCAGCGCCGGCGAGATCATGGCGATCATGCACGTGCGCGACTTGTCGCCGATGAAGCTGTCGCGCAGCACCTGCGTCAGCTTAGACGCGCGGAATGGCAGGTGCGCGCCCTTCATGCCGAGCGCGCGGATGCACTCCTTGAGCGCCAGCAGCGACTTGTTGATTTCGGCGCCCTCCATACGCGTCTGCCGGTTGGCCGATGACGTGTCGGCGCCGCGCTCGTTGCCCGCGAGGTCGATTAACGAGAACTTGCCGTGCACGCGGTGCATGCCCGGCGAGCGCACCACGATCTGAAACACGGCGTGCGACCGCGACGAGTTCGAGTTGGCCGACGTCTGGCCCGACGTGCGCGCCGCGTTCCCGTGCTGGATCAGCTTCAGCACCTCCTCCACGTTCTCCACCACCTTCTCCGTCAGCCCCACGATCTGCACCTGCTGCTTGCCGTCCTCCAGCACGCGCAGCTTGGCCTTCTCGGCCAGCAGGTCGAACACCTTGCCCGAGTAGATCTCGAAGAAGGACGCCGACACGATCAGGTTGAGCGGCTTGTACTTGGGCGAGCGCAGGTAGGCGAACACGTCGCGCGCCGCCATCGCGTATATGCCCTTCTTGCAGTCCTGCGTCTTGCCCTGGAAGTCGCCGCCCATCGTGTGCGTCTTGCCGGAGCCCGTCTGCCCGTAGGCGAAGCACGTGGCCATGCCGCCCTCGAAGATCGTCTGCACGAGAGGCTTCGCCGTGTACTTGTACACGATCTCGTTGGTGCACGAGTCGTCGAACGCGTAGTCGAAGCGGAACTTCTGGTTCTCCAGGTACTTGGTGAGGTCCACCTTGTTCTTGGGCTCGTGCACGATCATCTGGTCCTTGGTCGGCACGGTGATCACGTCCACCTGCAATTACATTAAACATACTATGTGAATGATTGAATACTTGGTGAGTGACTAAGGGATGCCAGAGCCCATCTCTTTCCTATTTGCATTTGCAGCTTCTAAAGCGTTGCTTGTGTTATAGGCGACGGTAGCCACCTACCATCGAATGGACCGTCAGCCTGTCTGTCGATTTTAAAATTTAAAAAAAAATTATTAACTGAAGCACTTTCAAAACTTTTCTTAAAAGTTACACAAAAATAGTACACAAATTGACACAATGAACCTTTCTTAAGATGCCGAGCAGCTTGTGCTAATTTCTTTCAGTTTTTATTATGCAGATTTGGTAAGAAAGAAGATATCTTAAATGTCATATTAGATCCTATTTAAACATAGGAATTTTAAGAAATTTATTTCAATATAAGGGAGGTTATAGCCTTAGCTTAACTAAGGGTTAATGATTAAGGCTGCACTCATTTTGGACAAGTTTTCGTACAAATTCCCTATCTTCCATGTCCTATGGGATTTATAACACGGTTTCGTGGCGTTGAACATAACGTTATTAATTTAGTTCATATCATTTATTTTTTTTCATATAAAGATGAGGTTACCTCCTTCTTGTTGAGCTCTTTCTTGTTGAGCGGTCGTTTTCTGACGCAAACCGTAATTTGGTGGTCCTCCACGGGCTCGTTGCCGGTCAGAGGTCGGAAATCGATGCTGTTCTGGTATTCCCGAATCATCGCGAGGAACTCCCAATTGGGATTACCGGGATCCATGTTCATCAGGGCTTCCTGTAACGAGTTTTTACACCGCACACTGTAATTAAAACACTATTACGATCATCGTGGACAATTCGTCCGGGATAGAGATACCTTCTCCTCCTTGAGTTCGGCCTGTCGCTGGCGTCGCTTCTCGCGGTTCTCCTTGAGGCGCTCCACCTCCTTGACGACGTTGGAGCGTCGCACGGCGCCCGAGGCCACCGCGTGCGGCACCGACACAGTGCTCGACGCCGCCGCCGGCCGCGACGACCCGCCGCTCAGGTTGTTCAGCTGCACGCTCTACAAAAACAAATCTACATATTACTTGCGCTGCCGACTGCCGACTGTAATGACATTAACAATAATTTTAGAAACGCGCTCTTGGTATCCCTCACTCGCTCACGAAAAGAGAAGGGGAAATGCGGCAAACTAAAAAAATGTATTTAAAATGTATGTAGAATAAACCTCTTTGTTAGATATATTGTGTACTCTTCGGTGATAAGGCATAGCTTGTTGGACGCCTTGAGGCACGGAGGCCGCGCTCGGTGTAGACCCGGCGCGGGATCGACCCGACACCGGTTGCTGCAAAGAGTTGGGACGAGACGGGTAAAGGATGGAGATATAGAGGAATGTGGTGGATGTGGGCTTCCGAAAATACGAGGACACCTCTCGTACCTGTTGCGTGAGCCTCGTATTATTAGCGGGCGGTGGCTGTGGCGGTGGAACATTCTCGGCCCCTCGTCGTCCCGTGGTATCACCTCCGTGCCCGTTCGTATAAGCGCCGCCCACGTTCGACATCCGCATCTGGTTGTTGCGGGTGACACGAGAGGGCACTGCAATGGATAATGAATCCAATAAAGTGACATATAAGAAGCGCAGCATAACAAAAATGTCATCTTAAAAGTCCATGAATCATTACACGTACGTACAGTACGACTCGAAATAAAAACTAAAACTCCAAAGTGAACGCAAACTCAACGATGGTGCAGAAGCGAATCCAATAAGGACAACTAACCCTACACATAGCGTGGTGCGGTAAAAGCAGAGCTGATTTGGTCGCCTTACGTGACTTCGGCTCTGGTTCCTCCCGCTTTGCCTCTTCGGCGGGCAATTCATCAGTTTTATCGAACGCCTCAATCGGATCGTTGCATTCAGCCGAATCGGCCACGCGTCTCCGACATCTCAACCACGAGCAACACATATTTGGCAATATCAGTCTGAGACCTTATTGTACGTGGTATTGTCTATTGGCAGTGTGGAAGAATTCCTTCGCCATTCGTCCGAACTCCAAGACGGTCAACCTGTTTGTTGAATTTTCGAGCGGATCAATCCTCAAATGTCATGTACTCTCGTGACAGTCGAATTATTCCAAATGGCTGAGATCTGCGTTGGCGCAAGGCAATCTTGCGCCTGCGCCGACCGCCATATTAGGATGTGTTTCCGTACTCAAGGCAATGAACCGTGACGCATGCGAACCAACCACGGTTACGTATGAAGGTGAAATTGCAATCAACCTCATTTATTAAAACATAATATTTCGCACACCGTTTAACCTTTTTGAAATATAAGACACTGTCATGACTAGGTACTTTCGATAGAAACCATTACGATGGCGGTGAGACGTTGCCAAATTGCTCAGACTGAATAAAACTCTTCTCGGCGAAGCTACGACACAACACGTACTGCCGTTAATAGCCAAATAACTCTTCAGACTGTGCGGGTTCAATTACGAGAATTGCTCGGTGGGCGAGCGGGTGGAATCGAAAAATAATAGGCGGCCATTTAGTGACATTAGAATCGACTTTTGTCCTTCGAGCCGATGAAAAATTCACCATGTGACGTCACCCTTTGAAGCGAGCCTCAATCGATAAAACAAATTATAAGCCAGCGCTGAGGTCCTAGCTTTTTCTTGAACTTGATTAATAACCGAAAGGATTGAATCGAAAGCTAATCGATAATAACATTGCGTAGTCAACTGAATGGACAAAAGACAAATTCTTTGTAGAATCAAATGTAAAAAGCCGTGAGAACAGAAATAGACACAGATATTACTGGCTGACTTAAATGCGTGTAGATTTCTTGTCATTACTGTGACCATATTAGGGTAATAAAACTTGGGACAAATATAGAAACAAGGTGAGGAGGTATTCTCCTGATTACCCATATACATTAATTAGGTACATATGAGTTATTAAGCATTACGTAAGCTCATAATAAACAGTTTCACTTTCCTTTAGCTTTTCATACAATCACATTAGATTCAAGTTTCTATATGGTTGCACTTAAAAGGGGTTCAGTTCAGAGGGATGAAGACTTGAGAATGGACGTAAGAGACTAGAATACATATTAAAATAATAATTATCCATGGAATGATTAACGTAGAATAAAGTAAAAAACAGTTAGGCATTGAAAATTATTTTGTTACTTTTCGCGCATAACAAATTCTTTGACTACAGTTGTTATGGATACCGAGAAGTCTGTTACCGATTTGCAATTACAGACTGCGGTTGAGTCTAGGCTTTTGTGCAACGTCATCAGCCCGTAGCCTAACGCTACGGCATTATGCAAAAAAGGCCACTTTGTTAAGTCGTCTTGATAATTATTAGTTCGTAAAGCAAGAAAGATATTTTACAAACAATTTCAATTTATTTTTTGAAATAAAAGAACTTTTTATGTAAAGGTAGGCAAGAAAGCAGACGATCCACGTGATAGAGAATCGCCTTTTAACACAACCAAATTGCAAGTGCGCTGCCAACTTTAGTTGGATTGGATATGGGATTAAAAGGGGGCAGTGAAATTGGCTCTTGCATCCCCTAATCACCAAATATTGTTAATTCACGGTGGGTCTGTATGGACCCTTTATGATTATTGCCAACAGTCGGTCTGCCTGTCACCCTGTCACTGTTAAATGACCCTCAGAAACACTTTTGTCTTGTAATAGTAAAATACCGATGCTACTTTTATAAAAATATAAATTGGGAAAAAATTACAAAAGGGCGCTTCCTACTAGCGTCCTGGGAATTGAAAAGTTTAACCATATAAAAGTTGTTAAAATTAGGAAATAATTGTAAACAATAACAGTA
Source organism: Synanthedon myopaeformis (assembly GCA_944738685.1). Taxonomy (NCBI): domain Eukaryota; kingdom Metazoa; phylum Arthropoda; class Insecta; order Lepidoptera; family Sesiidae; genus Synanthedon; species Synanthedon myopaeformis. The sequence continues at coordinate 1,128,059 of OX122914.1, forward strand.
AAATATTTTTTATATAAATTGTAACATTCAGATGAACCAGAAAGAGTCATTAATAATTTAAATCCAATTATTTCAACTTAACGCTTTCCTCACTACTGCTGTAAAGGACTTAGGACTCTTAAGTATACGTACGTAGACTATTAAGGTTAACAACGACTCGAACAATACACGTATTCAGGTGTGATGATGATAGCGTAAAACCTCTTTTGTATTTGAGATTGCTTTTAGCGCGAACCGCTCGAAGGCGTGAACTCTCGGTACAGCAAAATTTATAGACATGACCTGCTCTGAACTTCAGTTTATAGACGCTTTTCAGTTTATATACGAAATATTCGCCGATGAACAAACTTAGAAGAACTTTCATGGTAGTTTCATAGTTATGGAACTATGCCAAATAGAACCTATTTAATTCAATATTAATTCGAATTAAATTTGAATAACGTTTAAACTAAAACTGTAAACAATCTATAACTTCCTTTCAAGACTATGAACGTAGATAATTCACAAAAAATTCCAGCCCACTCACACTTGACCTCCCGATATTGAAACAGGCCGAGACAAATGGTCATTATGACACAATAGGCATATAAAATGTTACACCTATAAAGTTGAAATGAATTTTATTACAATTTAAAAATAAATTAACACTGTGTTAATTTGTTGAATACTATTTGCAAAATTTAAAAATTAATTTTAAGTAGTGGTCGCCACTAATTTCAAATTCGTCAACAGCTAGTGAAAACAAACTATTATTTTAAATTACAAACTAACCCCCAACTTTCTATTGAGCCCAAACGCGCTATATCTGTTGTAAAATTGTTGAGGATTAGGGTATCCCGCAGATTACTTGATGCTGCAGCATCAGTTCAAGGTTACCACGTCATGGAAATAGAAGCCGTGGAAATTACTGAAATCCCTTAGTCGACTACGAAATGAGCTGGTGATCTGCAAACGCCTCAACAGATCTTCATGAACCGATTGTTTAATTTTTTGAATTCAGAGAATAGAAATCTTCGACAAAGTCCAATTAGTTTTTTAACAAAACAAGCAGACATTTTATGTCTCGGCGCTTTTAGGGACTCACATGCAGGTCAACTTCGGTTTGCAGTGCGGCTAAGCTTTATTATATATTCGCTTCGGGTCGTTACTCTGCACCCACGCACACTTTTGACTCATTTTCCTGACGACAGACACCACCGTACCCAAACTTCGTACAATATTGTTGCACAGTTTTGCAACAATCATAACCTTTATTTATTTTCAAGTACTAATTTTATGAAACTAAACTTTAATTTTAATCAAACATTAATCTAGGTAGATTAAAATAAAGTTATGATTTTTTTTTTTTTTTAATAATAGACACAAAGTTTATCTTTCATAATCTTTTTTTTTTTTTACAATTAATAATGACAACAGATGAGATTGACTACAATTCAAAGCTTCAATAAATGTTTTATAAACAAAGGGTATCTTGAATTCAAATTAAACATAAATTAAAAAAAAAATCTTAAAATCATATTACGCGCATTAAGCGAAAGGTTATTTTACCTACTTTAAAATGTTAAGTAAAATTAAGCAACTTGACATTTAATTTTTGAATGTATGTATTATTAAAAAGTAAAATAACACATCCACCAAAATGGCCTTCAAATGGCAGATAATGAGATTAACAAGGCGATTAAAGCTTTTACAAGTTGTATAATATCACATTGGGAAAGCAAATTTTTGTGAATTTTTCAAAAATTTTGTACTTCTTCAACTGAAGTTTGTACTTCAATTATTCTCTTCAGCTGAAGACTATCCAATCCTATATAGTCAAAACTTACGGCCTACACGCTTAGTATGTGGTGGCCGAGGCGGCTGCAATTGCTGCTGAGCGCATTTCTCATAGAGAACTGGCATTGTGAAAATCCAATTTAATTAATATATTATAGAAAGCACTGATTCACAACACTATTAAAATTATTGTATTCCATTCGTTTGAGATACTGTGGCGCACAGTGTATCGACACACAGGCGGCCGAACACTGTCCGTGCGCGCCACCGTCTTCCTTTACTTATAGCGTTCAACTAACGGAGCTCTCGCTGACCGCCCCAATGTAATATTCACACTGAAACAACCCCCAAATAATATACGAACTGAACCATTGTTCATTAACAATGAACGGAATGACCTAATCTTCGCACGCCATCGCGATGCGCTCGGACGAGGATGGACTATGTATAAAACTATGTATTTATAAAAAAATATCTAACTTCAAAATACAGGCCACATACATAAGTAGTTCTTATAGCCATAGATTTCTATACCAAGAGCCAACAACATAGACAATTTTTTAAGTTTCTTTCAAATTTATTGACATATTTTATTAAAGTTTTAAGTAAATTTTATTTCAAAAAATATAACTAATTACCTCACATTGAATTTAACTCTTCAATTTTGTCCACAATTTGAGTCTAATTTAAAAAAAAACATTATAGTATTCAGCATGTCCCGCGACACATAGGCCATTTAATCTCTAGAACTACCACCAGTCGAATAAAAAAAGGAATGCATTCAGTACCCCATTCTTGGGAGTCGAGCAAAAAGAAAATAATATTAAAAGTGTTGCTGTGAATGCTGTGATTTTCTTTAAATTAAACGGAGGGTGTCACGGTTTGGTTTACTATAAAATTATTGATGAAATCTTCACAAATAATGTCACAATCAAATAAATATTAGTACCTATACATGAAAATACCTTCATCATATTGAGCACATTCATTACATCAAAACGTCTGGCTGACAGAAGTAATTTATTCGTAGCCACAAATAAGTTTTTCTATACAGCACGTTGCATGAACATGGTTAATTTGTGCACGCCACTACAGCACAACGTTTAGTATTGTAAAGGAACATTTTGTTTTGTTTAATAAACACGCAAATACAACTTGAAAATTAAGCAAGCCATACTAATAAAGAACATTGTACTTTGGTCTCGACATTACGAATTATATCCCCCTGAAATTTATAAAAATGCATTTTTAAAGAAAATTACAAAAGATCTAGTTATCTGGCTGATAATGTAACCACCCTTACATTAATGCACGCCAATTTTTATATTCACTTTGAATCACGTTCGACAGATCAAACTTTAAAATATCTTTGATGAAAGCTTAGAGGAGACTGTAGCCACTTATCATCAAGTGAACCAAAATCCTGCCCGTCGCCATTAATCGTAAAATAAAACTACAAGCTATTTTAATACTACTACAGAAATCATTCACTCTGGATCCAAATTACTTCTGACAGATTCCTACGGAATACCTACGGTTGATTTGACGACACGTTTGGTCTAAAGTTCTAGACTCTAGTGGCTAGTAACCCTAGCTGTTAACCAAACGGTCGCGGGTTCGAATCCCGCTAGGGGCAAATGTTTATGTGTTAACATTTTACCTTTGTACCTGAGTCATGGATGTTTTATATTTATAATATGTATGTATTTACAACAAAAAAAAAAGTAATCTATGTAGTATATCAACTGTCTGGTATCCATAATACAAGCATTAGTTGCTTACTGTGGAACTTGATGGTGCTGTGCGGAATGTGTGAAGATATTTATAATTTAATCTCGGTCAATATCCTATAAGACTCGAAGCGTTATAGATGACACTCTAATTGGATGCAGTAAAGATTACATAACGGTCACCTATTTTAAGTTATTCACGCAAAGAAGTTAATACAAATATACTTCACAAATAGTCCAATGTCAAGACTAAATTAGCATTCCTGCGGTAAAATCACGCAGACCTTGACCTTACACACTCCGAGGAAAGTTACAAGTTCAAGCGTTTAATATTTTAAGAACAAACGTTGTCATCTTTTATTGACGTATGACGTACGAATAGCTATATACATATTTCTAATGCGATCCTTCTTTTTAGCGTGCCGCTTCTTGGGGCGAATTGAAATTAAAAGGAATAGTTCTTTTTGGAAATCATTTGGAGATGAAAATATTCTATCGAGTGCGAATTTTTAAATACTCTAATAAGTAAGACTGCCTTTAATCATTAGAGGAATGTGGTATGTTTACAGTGTACACAATAATGGGTCGTAGCAATTGCGCACTTGCCAAATGTTTAATTATGCAATGCCATTATAATGGGGACAATAGTCGCGGAACGTTCGTTGGCAAGGCAAACAACGCGAAAGCTCTTTTGGTGTGAACTTTACATTCTATTTAACCTATCATTTATAAAGAGTATCAACTGTTAGTTTTATTTATTAGGTTATTAAATTTATTAAAATTTTTAAAATATCTTTAAAAATATACTTACCACAAATTCGTACTTGAAAAGTTATATATTTCAGACTCGACTAAAAACGATAGTAAAAAATTGATACCGGTGTTTAATTATAAAAATTATTTATTTATAAATTATTAGAAATTAATATTATTACTAATTAAAAAATGTTAAGTAAACTGGACCGCAAAGAAAAAGGGCTATAACCTAGCTATAAATGAAATAAAGACTAAATCAAAGAATATTTTAATGTGGTTAAATAAAAATAAAGTTGATTTAGTTTAGCTTTAATTTAGTCTTTATTTCATAAAGCTAGGTCAGGTACTTTTGAACATATTGAAGATTTTCTAACCGACCCTTTTTCTTTGCGGTCCAGTGTATTTATTATTTTTATTTTAATATAATTCTGTTTCATAATGGTCTGTCTGTTATGTGTTTCTTTTGAACTACTTGATTTGTACTTAAGAAAAGCTCTGGTTTCCACCTCGTTCATCCAATTAACATGAACAAAAACCGGGGCCGATCCCTTCTGGATTGAGTGTTTTAAAGTTAATCTGGGATTTAAGTTAATTATAGCTTAGATTGGACTGTTGAAGATTTCTATTTTATGAAACTGAATATTCTAGGAAATGCAACGTTTCGAGAACATACGGAGAAATGTAGTTATTTTGTAACATATGTCTTTATCGTTTAAATGTTATAGGCACAGTGACAGATTAGTTAAAAAAAAAAACCTCAATAAAATACTTTCATTTTAATTCAAAACTAATAATTCAGCACGACACTATAAAAACACTACATTTCTTATTTTCTAATTCACCGTATAAATAAATAAACAATGACACACTGTGTCTACTCCACAGGTGACGTACAGACGACACACAATTACACGGTCATTGGTCTATCTATAAAAAGCCTTCCTCACACACCACGTATTTATTTCATTTACTTATTGATAATTTCATACGACCGATCTCCTTTCTCTGATTCGTAACATTGCCGTATCACCAAAACGGTTTCAAATTTATTTATTACGTCTCAGTCACATGCAGCGGCCTTTGCTTCGCTGTGTGATCGTTAAGACTCCTGTAAGAGATTGATTACTTCCACCAATTGAGCTGCAACTACATCTCATCCATATAGGTAAATAAAAAAATTAATCGTTCAATCGTTCATAGGTAAATAAAGAAAATAATCGTTCAATGTGTTGCCAAGCGCAAAACTCGTGAACGTCTGGGCCTTTACGGTTGTATTCAGAGATTATTGTTATTTTTTAAATATTATAAAGTTATTATGAAACAAAAATTGAAAAAATCCGTACAAACCTGGGGGCAGGTCGCTATAGTTTTTCATAAAAACACTACTTGCATTAGTTTATTAGAGTGAAAAGACAGATAATATAAATCCATAAAAAGTAATTAGGTATCATCGTGACAGCTACAAAGGCAAACCAGGCAATATTATGACGTTCATTAGCTATCCTCTTTTTTTGTGGTTTTATCGACTGAGTAATATAAATATTATATATATGTATGTATATAAAACACCTGCATCGCGTAGACTAGACACTCCTTCGGAGGTCGGACAGTTCCGCTATTAATTCGCACCGGCTTTGTTTACCAAACAACTGACCCGAGACCGTTGACCTAACATCCAATTACCGCGTTCGGAGCAAACAATCCGCCCGCGCGACTTCCCGCTCGCTAACCTCTCATTCTAACGTCACCCAGAGACGACAGAGAAAATAAATTATTGTGACTATGACAACGTACAAAATTTAACACATTAGTCATTGAAAAAAATAGTGGTACTAAGGAAACATGGATGTATTGAATATAATAAGAAAATTTAATCTGTTTCAAATGGATTCATAAAAATAATCTTTTCTAATTGGTGGAAACAAAACGTCATTAAAAATGAAAAAAGAAGAATATATACAATATATTAGCTATGGCCGATATTGTAAATTCAATATAACAATTATTTATGATAAAAAAAATACTAGATTTTGACATGCTTCTATTAGCTATAGTCTATAGTAGACAGTAGTTCTAATAGCTAGACAACATTCGTGTGGACTTTTGTTGGCTATTGGCTATTTGTCTGAACTTCGTTACGTCTATCCCTTTAAAATATAACGATATTTTAAATTTTAAAATATCATTATATTTTGATCGCTTGAAAACCTAACATTTTTCCAGGATAAAAAGAATCTTATATGTTAATTATGGTGATAAACTATCTGTGTGTCACAGAAACTTGTCGATATGACTACGCCTAAATACATGTTATCACAAATCACAAAAAAAACCGAGGGGAACAAAAATTAAGTTTATTATAATAATCTTTTTAGTCTTTTACATATTTACATTCAAATAGGTATACACGTGAAACACTTGTGAATGATTCATGGACTTACTCGATAAATTTTTCTAAAAAAATACAAACCACTAATTGAAATGGTCTATATAATCTTACTGATAATATGTTTATGTAGAATGATTGTTACTAATAAATAAAATAAAAACTAAGTCTAATCTTTAAAAGTTTAAGAGAAATATTTTATCAACTACTTTTGAGTAACAAACTGTCACTTTCTTATAATTAATTATAATTTTTTATGAATAAATTAAATCCATTCACTCACCTTTCGTCGCCACAGGAATCGATTGTCGCGTCATATCCTAAAAAAAGAAATAAGAATACAATGAGATTAATTATTTATACAATATAAATAAAACCTGCAGCACCATTAAAAGACAGAATGAAATAGAAAAGAATAAATAACTTTTACTAATTTATTCACTCCGTAGGAAAGAGGAGAGTCGATAGAAGGTGTATTTACAAAAGAAATGAAGCCAGTATAAGACACAATAAACGAATTAAAAGCCTACAAGATTCACAACATCGAACCACTACTAACTTTTCTCAAACACTTTGTAAATATATTTTGAAAAATCGAACTGCAGTGTACGAGCACGCAGCACCTAATGTAATAATTAATTGTGAAGTAACACAATTTGAGGATAACAAAATAGTTTTGTGTGAAATAAGACCCGCATTTTGTGTACACGTATTTCGTAAGAAGCCACTTTCGAAACATACGAGTATAATAATAATATGTTAGCACTACTACGCGGTAATGATATATATATATATATATATATATATATAGATCATTTTGGATATAACAGAAGATCCAATTACAAATAGAATTTCAAATTATGTGCAAAAAAAAATTGAAAATACTTCACAGTTTTCTTTTATGAATAAAATTATGATGTAATTTGAAATCTTAATTATTTTTAAGTGTGGATTTTTATGTCAATATTATGGTTATTGAATAAATTCGCTATTAAATGTATCCTTACTCAGAATACAGAAAAACCTTGTCCAAAGTGATTTCAACTTGAACAACTTTGGAGTAGTCGCTCAGTGGACAAGGCTGGTGTTATTTTCTTAATATAAATATATATATCTACACTAAAATCATTAGGTGGAGGATACATTAATTTATTTATGGATACCTTCAGATCTAGTACACGTGTGATACACAAATGGCATAATAAAATAACAAAAAATAATAATTAAACAATATAAACGTTGGTATGATTTTGTTAGTTAATCTAAGTACTTTAATCTAAGATACTCGTAGCCTATCGGTAACTCCACAAATTTAAATACATACATAGATTTTAATTAAAAAGCGCATGCAGAATAAGTAATTAACTAAATATTCCATGGTTCCAATAATATTTATAAAAAAAAATACCAACTAGGTAAGTACCTACATCACATATTCATAAATTAAATTTACGACTACAAAACATGCATAACATACTTAATATTTAAATTAATATTGAAAACAATAATGTCGCATTATTAGGTACGTAAGAAGTTCGTATAGTTCGCATGTGGACGTACTAATCAAGATTAAGCGAATTAATATTACTTACTGCATCTAAGTAAAAGAAAATATGAAAAATGCCACATTTAAAAATATGTAAATTGCCTTAGAAAAACACTATAAAAAAAGCAACGCACTTGTACTTAATTAATAGTAGGTATTATTTTATGTTAAATGTAAAACGGGCAGGCTGACGGTCCACTTGATGGTATGTAATTACCGTCTAATATTGACACGAGCAACGCCATAGTTGCTACAACTGTGTTCCTGGACTTAGTAGGATAACAGGTTAAGGGATTGGGGATGGGATATAATAATATTTCAAGGTCTTCTGTAAGGGGGGTGGGAATTAGTACTGACAGATGGACTGCCTAATTTATTTACATATAACTGTGAAAATCAGTAATGCCCTTCGACTACTTAGGTATCTATGTGTCTTTTTTTGACTAGTTTTATTGTTATTAGGTTTCAAAATTCAATACCCTGTAGTCGACGATTCTGTTAATTATTATTATTATTATTTTCAAGTAAGCCTATTACATGTATCGCTTCCAGTATGTTGTACGGTTTCCGTGATGATTAATTTAGGATTAGTTGGAAAACTAGTGTCGTTACACATTTTAATAGTTTATCAACTTTATTATAATTTTGTAATAGGTAAATAAATATTTACTCCTTGGTTTCAATCATAATTCTTGATTAAATACAAATAAATTACTTAGAGAAACAACCGCAGTTTTCTATGCAATTTTACCAATGAATAGAAATCGAAAGGGAAATTTGCTCACCGCCAAGCCTATATATCGCTTTACCTTGCACGGAGGAACTTATTGTCATCTAGTCAAGTACACAACCAACTTCAGATAATATTCACAATACATATTGGTTGCTGTTGAAAATAGCAACGTCAGCAACGATGAGAGAATAATATTTACTGAGGCGCCATAGGCATCGCCTCTGACGTCATTAGACACTAAACTAAAGACGGCTCAGCGCTTCTGTGATACCATCTATTGTTTTATGGAAGTCTGCATTGTTTAGTGTCGATAGTATGACACTTTCTGCATCTAACTTGTGCTGTATGTAGTATTTTTTTTTTGCTTGTTTTTCAATTTACGGTCACTATCCAACTCCTATGTGAGTACATAGGATCTTAATATACGTGTAATCTTTATATATGAATATGTATAAACACAATGTTCGTTACTCTAATCTACAAACGACTCAACCGATTTCAATGAAATTTTGTTGCTTCTTATCGGTTCAGGAAGATGACGGCCAACCTTCAGGACTGAAGAGGCAATTATCTGGGAGTAATGCTATATTTATTTCGATAAAATACGAAATTTCTATATCTGTAAATCAAGTTTTTTTTTAAATGTAGATAAAGCTCGTCAAGACAGGCTTACGATCCACTTGATGGTTGATTACGAAGTTGGCCGTGCCAGGAATCTTATTGAAGTCCTAACATTTTTTATTATTAAAAAGGTTAAATTTTTTGAAAACAATTATATTGAAGAGAATTTTATTTCATGCTTATTTACCACTGAAATTTTTTACAATATCATGTGTCACCCCACCCAATCAAGTGAAGATCAAGAAAGTGTTTTAGACTGAAGAACAAAGAGTGCTTTTACACTAACAGTGCATATAAGACAACTTCCGTCACACGCTGAATCACTCAGCGATAAGATGATGTCATTACAGAATTCATTTAAATCCAAATTGATTGTAGCCCAGAAGCGTTTTTAAAAGTGAAACGAGTTCATTGGAACCGATACCGAAATAAGTGTAGCAGATACAAAACACATACAATATTGTGTAGTAGTACAAGAACAAATCGATTGGTTCGGACTTCGTTACGCCCGCTCTGTGAGCAGCCGGGCAAAACGAATTGTCAAAATATAGGCGGGCGTGACTAAAACACAGTCCATATTTACACTAAACAGAAAAACACCATAACAAGCTGATCGTGTGCAAATCATAGAACGTGAAGCAAAAGTAATTCTAAGGGCCTGCAAGACGACGGATTTTATGTCCGCAGCACAGAAATTTCCGCGACCCAAAGCACATTACGGGGCTGACAAAAATGGATCATTCCAGTTATTGTACTACGGTCCGGTCCGACCGGCCGTTTAGGTTAAGCAAGTAACCAGTGGAGGCCTATGCCTCTACTCTTATGGTTACTGGCAGAGATCCAAAGAAATATGTGACAAAATATAACATGTTGCCCCTATTTTGCATTTCGAACACAACAGACAACCTTATTTTCTTGTCTGTGAATTGTTCCGTCTTCTGTGTCAGTTATTGCATATCTCCATACTGTCTTATTATCGCGGACATAAATCCCGACGTCTGCAAGGACCCTAAAAGTGGGCATTTGAAATAAAAACGTGTAGGAGTGTCGGGACGCGTGCGCTAACGGCGCCGCCTGTCGTGCGAATGGTTGACTGTACCGATCGTGAGTTGCGCACGGGCAGCGTGTGTCCCGATCCCGAGTCGGCGCCGTCGCCCTCGGCGCCCTCTCGCAGGAACCCGCCGTCGTCCGATGAGGAGCCGGACGGATCCTTGGCGGCACACCATGTCAAACAATCACGTGCCAATCATACACGACAAAACACTGTGCATAAAACTTACTGTGCGGCCCATAGTCTCGTCATCGGCCTCAGTCATTCTCTATTAATTTTTTTAACGAGCGTCCCGCAATGCTCTCGTTCAAATGGAAAGTGAAACTGCTGTGCTAACACGATTCAATGTGGAAAATCGATGCGACCCCACCGGGCACCTCCGGCATGCGTCAGACGGAGCCACACCACTTGGAAGGTCGTCCGATATCAATCATAGTCAGATCGAACGCAGGACGTCATTTATCACGCAACCACTGGCCGACAACCTTATAAACAATAACGTATCGATTGGTTTACGTCTAGTCCAGCTGAGATAACTTCATACAGGTCTCATGAGCGAAACGTGAACGTGAATTTTCAGCAAAACGTGTACAGTGTTAAAAGGAGCGTGAATAATTTATTGCGTTGCGTCAAATAACGGTGCAATTTATAAATATATATATAAAAAAAATACATATCATTCAATGAAGCCTCGATCGCGACTACGTACTACTTGCAAACGATCACCTGCCAGCTGATGATGTATGGGAACATTTCTACATTTTCCCATACGTTTGTGCTGCGACCGCGACACCGATACAATGTTGGGTTCCGTTCATTGACTGCTCGTTTTGAACTTATCGGTATCACTCAAACTTCGCGAATACTCTTCATGTTTGCTTCTTGAGCTTTTTACGATACTATTGCTAAATAAGAATTGTGGGCATAGTTGAATTATTCGTAAGTGGATGTTTATGAGTTTACGCACATTCGTCTAATGTCGATGTGTCTGTTGAACTGTGTGGCGCTAAGTGTGGCATCGTCGATTAGCAACGTGCTTCACGATCCAAACAATGAGAGTGATCGCGGCTTGGTACGCGGTTCAAGCGCCCCTCATAAATCGATATAACCAAAGTGGAACTCCCATAGCCAATGCTCAAATCCGAGTCGACTAGTACGACTACTGGCGAAAGCATATCCGCGACTGTAGACTTTCGCGTAAAATCGCGACGAATTGACCTTTACAATTGTATCACGCGCGGAGACTTGCCGCTTTAGGAATTTTGTTGCAATTATTTATAACGGAGCTTACGTAAATTGCATTTTAATGAAGCAAGGTTGAATTTACAAGTAACATTGATATTAATTAGTTTTAAAAAGTACACGTGAGGTAATTAGTGTTACATTAGTTTGTTTAGTAGGGGACTATGCACGACCATAACTGTTTTAGTAATTTGAATCGTCGCTCGTAAGGAAGTTGGCCCACTGTTATGCCGTTATAATAGGAAAATTGTTCTACGAGTACAGGCCGGCGTAGTTACGCACAGTATCCACGTTCTGTGACACTAAACTTGGTCGAATTACACTACACTACGATAATAATTATATCCTTTATGCCATCATTGTCTGTGCCAGGAGGACCTGGGACTAGTTCGACATTTACTACTCTTATTTGACCAAATTGTTCAAATGATTTATTAAAAGTAGGAATTTCTTGTGCATAAAGGCCCACCTTAAGGGAATATCAATTGGTTAGGTTACTCAAATTTTTATAAGGAGTACATATAGGTTCAAAATGAACAGAAATAATCCAAAGCAGAAAACACAAAATGTTGTCAAGAACATAATAATTATTCTTAGTATTTAGCATTTAATTATTAAATATAACAATTTATATTGTTGGTTTAATAATTGGTCGACGAACACATACATATTTTTATATACTGTAAAAGTAGTTTTATACTGTTTATATTTCTTTAAAAATCTATAATACTTTAATAATTAAATCAAAAAACTATTTTTCTGTTTATTTTTGCATGTATCGTATTTAATTTAAGGTGGGCCTTAGTTTATGAAAACTCTTTAATTTACAAGAATCACTCGAGTGTTTTTGGTCGCCCCGTTTGGGCTTCAAGAAACAGGTAAGCACAAAAATGTCGCTAATTCCCATATCAATATTGACTTGTCTTACCCTGGCGAGTTTGTTGGGCATCGCCTGAAGAAGGTGCGGCGTGTGATGACGGACCGTGCCGACGGCCAGCTCCGGGTTGAGGGCTAGGATCGCGTCCATCTCCACCTCTTTGCCCTTCGTCTCTCCGCGCTCGAACCATTCCACCGTGACCGACCGGGTGTCGTGGTTGACCCCGGAAACGATCGCGGAGTGAATGCGTCCTGAAATTCAAATTACATTATCCATTAAAAACCGATCTATATACTCTAGGTAAAATTAAATTAGTGGAAAATGCACTTATGAGTATTTTTGAAAATGCAAGAAGAATAGTATCTATTAAGAAACTTGGAATGACTAAAATCCAGAAAAAGCGAAGGGATTACCTACAATTTCAAAGTAAGCAAATATAAACATATAGCTTAAATTCTGATTAAATAAAATAATTTGCTTAGATATAAATTTCAGTAAGTATCTTAAAATAGTCAATTCTTTTGAATTTAACACCAGCTCGGAACCTCATAGTTGCTCTTTTCAACATCAAAAATAAAATTAAAAATTTGTTTAATAGTAGGATTTAATGCATAAATTATGTTTATGTTGCTTTAAACATATTTTTATTTCTCAAACTATGTCTATGGCTTTATTGATAACTCTTCTTCATTGATTCTGCATTGATGTTCATTGATGCCATAGAACAAAATAATTATTATGAAAATCTGAAAATTGTGAAAATATAAGAAAATATCTCCATTAAAAGAGTTTGTAGTAAATTTGCTCTAACTTTGATATATTCATACATTTAAGTACGAATATAAACTGATTATCAGATTGTGATGTAACGTAATTTTTATATAATAAAGAACGCAGCGAGAGTTGTAACTGTGAAATGTAAATAAAAAATAACGTACACACAAGTGTTTCTTCTAAAGTATTAATATGTAGTGAACACTATTGAAATCGCAACACATGGCACGATGGCGAAAGAATAATTACATATACTAATTACATACAATAGTACTATCTCATAGCACCGCCTGTACATTAACAAATACGAGTACATTATACATTTCTAAAATTATCTGAATAGTACAGCTCTCTTCTACATATCTTACAATATTAAAATCATTCTGAGTAAGCAATGTATGGGAGAAGCAAACAAATTAATAAAATTTTAAAACTTGTGTGGGTTATACCTTTGGGTCTGCTGAAAAAAACAAAACAAAACAAAAGCTACATTATCAGCGAGTAACATAGTTGGTAATTTATTTACAAAAAAAAAAAATTGGAAACACTGATAATTACAATGATGTAACACAAGTCATTGTTTGGCGTACTCTGCGAAAACTATGATAGGTACATAAAATAAACAAAAAGTTCGCGAGGCAAATTGTTTTTTGTTCAAATTAGTCAATCAAAACACGGATGGAATTGAATGTCAATGGTTGACATTCCTATCATGTTATTAATCCTTATCAATTATTTAAATAGTCTCATAGTCAAATTTGATTAGTTTATGAAGTTTTAATGATTCTAATATAATGTAAGAAGTTCGAATGTATTCCATATGGGCTAGAAAACGCATTAACAAACTTTGAGCTTCAAATGCTCTCTACGCCATCTTTAAAAGCGACGACGACACTTAAATTTTCACTTAATTTTCAGCTGTCTACAAAAGGCTTCACCCAACACAAAGCGAACGTAGCAGTATTCATTTTACAAAACAAAACACTCACTTGCTTGTCTTTGTATTGCTTTAAAATATAGATTTTAATACAGCTGGTGGCTGAATTAAAAATTTAAAAAATTTACGAAATGGACTATAATTTTTGAAAAAAATAAATAGACGCCAAATAATACTCGTATATAATGTAACTTTTTATAGGTAAAAGAATTTTGAAAATCAGTTAAGTAGTTTTTAAGTTTATCTATTACTTACTACAAACAAACACACAAAGAATAATTACATATCAACACAATATCATAATTTTTCAGGACGACAAAACGCCACTGTACGAAACGCCACCAACTCAAACAGGTATAGTTGAAACTATCTAAACCTCACCTTTTACATAAACTTAGTGAAGGTTCATACATTACATTAGTAAAATGCATCTGGCGTTGCATTCTAATTACGGATCGCCTTGACAAGGTCACTGGCCTCTCCCAATCCCTGACCTGTCCCTCGCTCCCGTCATTGTAAGACTTACCAATGGCGCTGACTAATGTACTAGCATGGGTATCCAATTGTAAGAAAAAAATATTTATAAAATCCAATTTTAAGAAAAAATTATCTCTTTGTTAACAGATTATTTTTCCACTATAGTGGCTGGACATTCTTGGACATAGTATACATAGTATACGACGACATGCACGTTTGGTCTAGTGGCTTATAACCCTAGCTGTTAACCAAACGGTCGCGGGTTCGAAACCCGCTAGGGGCAAATATTTATGAGTTAACATTTACCTTTGTACCCGAGTCATGGATGTTTGTATCTATAATATTTATATGTATTTCCAAAAAAAAAGTAATCTGTGTAGTATATCAACTGTCTGGTATCCATAATACAAGCCTAGTGGCTTAGTGTGAACCTAGATGGTGCTGTGTGGAATGTGTGAAGATATTTATTTATTTATTTATTTATTACTAGCTGTTGTACGCGACTTCGTCCGCGTAAATTTATAAAATACAGCCTATTTCACTCGCTGATTATGTGGATTTAAAAATCGGTTAAAGTAATCGGTCCAGTTTAATTCATTACTAGCTGTTTTGCACGCGACTTCGTCCGAGTAAATTTATAAAATATAGCCTATGTTACTCGCTGATAATATAGCCTCTCAACAGTGAAAGAACCTATTTAATGCAAACAAACAAACAAACAATCAAATCTTTCCTCTTTATAATATTATTATATAGTATAGATTTATAGTGGCTGAGTACTCGTCGTGTATTATAACGACTACCGAGTTCTATTTCGTCGCGATTCTTTAGGGATGATACCAGTGCCTATATTCCCTATATCCCCATCAAACTGGACGAACTTGGATTCCCAACGTTGTTACCTACCATCTGATAGATCTTCAGCCTGTCCGTCACGCTTTTCTTAGAATAAATAACACTTTCTTTTTGCCTGCTATTTCAACTTTTAATTAAACTTTTTGTTAAACAATTGTGAGTCAACTACTTCGTATAAAAAGGCATTATTTTTTTTTAAATTACACACCATTTTTATTTTCTATTGACAACAATACACTCGATATTTAATTTACTGAATAGTATAAAATTAATCTTCTTCGGCACACTATTGTACCGTGTTTATTGATAGTTCTGAAAACACTCCAAGTCTGAAGTCAAGTCAAAGTTGAACTAAGTTCAGTGCACCCTCCAATTGTGTGAAGTTTTAAATTGAACAGCCACAATCTATAGATTAATTTCCTTTGTATTATTTCAGGTATTATAACATTTAAAAAATAGACTTATTATACATATTTCATATTACCTTTCCTTTGAACCATTTGAAAGGTAATTTAATAAAAATGTCCCTAAAAAAAAACAATTCTGATTATAATATATGAGACTATAAAGAGTGGAAACTGTCTACAGCCTGCTATTATCACGTAAACGTTAGGGTTTTTGTATGACAAACTGAGCAGCAATTAACTCAATAGTCTTTGAAGTACACTTATAAATAAGAGACAACATTATTAAGAGCGATCAATGATAATTTTCCCTACCAACTTTTCAGCGATACCTTTGACTTTTGCAAAAAATATAAGGTAGGCCGTTCGGTTATCGAACACGCGTCCGTAGTCATGGCTACGTTGCGCGACGGCATCAACGAAAGTGGAACAAACCGCCCGTCACCGCCGCTGCCGAAAAGCACCGCTATCTATACTACGAAAACCATTCGCGCCTTCAACCATCGGCTCGCACTATGAAAACTAGTGCAACTAATAAGCTAAAATAGACGGAGATTATTATTTATCATATTTATTAAAAAGATTTATTAGTTTTAAAAATATTACCTATCTATATCTATACACATTATAAAAAACAAATTCGCTATCCGCCTCTGTCTGTTTCTCGCTAACTTCTTCTAAACCATCAAACGGATTTTGATATGGTTTTCACTAATGGAAGATTTTTTTTATTATTTTCTTTTTAATGTTTGGGACTTTTACCGTACAAACAAAGGTATATCAGCTCCATCATTCCCGGTGACCGGTGACTAAATGGCGGTTAGCCTACTTGACACTTTACTCAGAGGTGGTGAAAGTGGCCCATAGTATACCATATCTATACATAATGTACATATACGTAAGCAACATAAAAAGTATTGTTAGCTTAATATCAATATGTATAAAATACAAGCATACATATTTAAAAGCATGTGCAAAGCGCTTTTGAAATGGAAAACTTTAAAGTTGTTAGCATCTTCAAAGAACTTGCAACATAAAAGGAAAAATACGCCGCCTCGAAATCCGAGAACTAAACTATCTGGAAACGTTCCAAATAGAATAAGACGTTTTCGTTTACAAACCATTTCAAGCAATTTATTTTTTTATTAGTCATTTCAATACTACTTACTTGGCTTTTTGGTTCGCTAATTAAATAAAATATTATGTTTTTTAATTAATATTTACTATTTGACTAATAGTAATTGACCAATTTGAAAATGTAGGAGGGCTAGATACATTATCATATATGTATATACCTACTATGCCTATTAATAAGAACCAGTATCAAAAATAAAAAAAGCAAAAAAAAAATACACCCACGCTGACCGGTACAGACGACAGTAACAAACTTGATGACAAGCCACTATATGGAGCAACAACTTTCAAACAAGCAAAAGTAATCACCGCCTTTAATGAGATCTAAAAATATAGCTCGAATAGTCTTTGACAGAACAATTTTTAGTGAGTTGGTGAGCCATGATTGTAAATAAGAAAAATGAAGAGTCACTTTGTTTGATTAAAGATCTATTGACATGCAGAATTCATCACCTAATACTTTGTTATGCGTGTGGCTTGGACCGCGTTAATCTACAATTCTATTTTATAGTTCCTTCCATAAATAATTTTATAACCATTGTTATACGAGTAAATAACAATATTTTTTTTCTTATTACAGAAAGTCTATAGGTATTTTTTTGTTACTATTATATTTATTATGCAACTATTTTTGTAATGGTCATAACAAGTTTAGTGATTATTTTATTAAAAACTACCACTGATTTTAGCTAAAACTTAATATCAAACTTGTCATAATTATAACTGCATACATTATTTTACATATCAAAATAATCCTTCGTTCCTCGTGTTACTATTAATCTTACTACTACTAGTAGTAACATGGGTATTTATTTGTGGCAATTTGTAAATTAATTTAAACTTTATTTTTTCGTAGCAGTTGTGAGCATCATAGAAAAATCAGAGAGCGGGGAATAAATTATTATCTCATAATAAAAACTCACGGAGAACAAAACAACTAAAAATATTATTAATAATAACAGGTCTAAAAAGGATAGAAGAGTTGAACAGAACTATGCACCCCAAAAATCTAGCCAGGTATTGAACGCTGAAACGATACGCAACAGTTAAAAAAAATGTCGCAAATAATATTGGAGTATTGCCAACTAAATAACAACTAACCAATGTGACAAGACCCATGAAACGATATTGTGTATTCGTTTTATCTGTATCTAAATAGTCTGGTCTATGCGAAGTGAAGAAGTTGGAGTTTTATTCGGTCGCGTGTGCAGTGCACGTGTCATTGACCTGTTAACGCATCGCTCTGAGTTAATTATAAATCAGTTACATTTCCTTATGCGTTCTTACGATCATTTCAGCAAAATGCATGTATACGGATACATAGATATGACGACTCGCATATCAAAATCAAGATCATCTATCTCTCACAGAGCAAGTGGGGTATTTCAAATATCTTATTTACTTAATTTAAGAAAAGTACTTAGCTTTCTATATTAAGCACTAGCTTTTGCCCACGACTTCGTCCACGCCTCTTTTTATTATTTTGTATCATCAACCATCAAAAAAAATTATTGATAAAGATTAATAAAGATAATTGTAATTAGAAAATAAAACAATTTTAAAACGGTTTAAATTATTAAAAATATTTAAAAATTAAATAAGTATGTTGAATTGGGGTTACTTTGTTATAAATGAACCAGATATATTATTCTCGTGGTGTATTGTTTTAGGAGATCTAATCATAGATATTATAATACCATAATATAATACACTATCAACTTCATTATCTGATTAAAATTCAGCTCATACTTGGATGTCAAAAAATTCAAATAGCAAAAGTGAATTATTATTATTTTCTTGGTGTAAATTTGAGAAGCGAGTGCTTTTTTTTGTGGTGAAACTAAAAGGCATATATTTGCGCATTATATGGTATCACCTATAGGTAACTATAAACCTGGAAAAAATCTATAAAAATAATATATATGTATAAGGATAAAATTCAGACTGAATAAAGACAACTGAAATATTATATATATATATATATTTTATAATATAAATGTATATAATTAAAGTGGTGGGGTAAGACACTTCAAAAGAAACAGTTAAGTGTTCCTACGGTCAAGTTTATAACAGGGCAAACTAACTAGGAAAATTACTCGCAATTACTACCGCTCATTGCATTCTGTTACTCGAACAATTCTTCGGCATCTGAGTAGGTATCAACTTTTACCTTGACAACATAATCATAATACAGTTTTCTAGTTGCATTATACTCTAATCACTATGTTTTCAGTGCAGACAAAATGCATTACAATTTTGTGTATTGTAATAAAAAAAAACATAGATATACCCAACACTTATAGCTCTCAAATATGCATCACTTCATGTAGATAAATATAAAATATATTGTTTTTTTTATTAACATTATTTACTTATAATTATTTAATAATCTTTATAAATTAATAACAGCTGTGTAAACTAAAGATGTTTTTTTTTTATAATCTTTTGAACTTATTATAATTAATTATTTTTATAACTATATATATCTCCATTTTTAGGGATAGAATTTATATGACGCCGTTAACCTTCTTTTACTGCGACATATTATAGATGTTATTCTTGTATTTGCCAGAGGTATCAATTCTCTAAATCTCTCACAGTGGCAAAAGGGTCAAACTCGTGAAATGGTGCTGGCTAAGGTCAAAAAGCGGCTTTCGCCACAAAGCTTTACTTCAGTGCCTAATAAGGTTCGAGCAAATTGATACAATACATTTACGTGCAAGTCCTGTACATCCAGTCAAGAATTTAACAAACAATCGCTACAGAATGGAACAATATAATATTAGAAAAATACTTTCATAAAACCGCTAATAAGGAACACTTGCTGGTGTGCTATTGATCCTACAGGAATATATTGAAATGATATTATCCTTTCAATTATCTATATTATATTCATGCATATATGCCTACATGTTATACCTACGTATAACCAATGTAGCAATTTATAGTCAATAACCAAACTTTTACACGTATTTAAAAGGTCAAACATTTAAATTTAAACAACATTGCTTCTTCAGCAAAAATCTAAGTAAAGGCTTTTAAATTCTGAATGTAAATTAACTATGATTCACAATTTCATATTTCACCAAATTAAAGCCAATAAAAATTAGGTAATTTAGGCAACTTCACCCTATCGACGAGTACTGGGCGATATAATAGAATTCGTTATATTGGGTATGAACAGTTAAAACAAAAGTTATCGGCGCTGAGTATACCTGCTTACATAGTATTTAGTTAGAAGAGAAGGTTCAAGTAAACTAGTCGGTCATGCATACAAAATCACGATTTGCAAATCATGCAACACAATAATGGGAGACAATTCGTGACATATTCGCAGTACACCAATATTAAAGTTTCCGTTTCGATTTTGAAACCGATTGAATTAGCAAAACAATTTTTTTAGTAATTTTTAATCAATTATATACCTACATTATAATATAACAAAACAAGCAGAATAGTAGTTTCTGCACATTGTAAGGGAAACTTCACGTCAATCTCCTAAATTAATGAATCGATTTTCATGCGGTTTTCAGTGGTGCAACCCGGTGGTACAAGTAATATACACTAAAGTAATTTTTATAAAGTTTATATTAGCTTGAATCACATTTTCGCGGAGGGGCGATATTTTTGACGCCGAGTTTACAAGTTAACCCGGAGCAATATATAAGGCTTTGTTTCATTTAAATCGAGCGTTGGAATAAAAACTAATCGTCAATTAAAGATATTTTCAAATTGTTGCTAGCCTACTATACTCTGCATAGTAAAACACTTTATATGGACGTCGAACTTAGATTGCAAGTTGTAGTTTAATAGATGGCGGTGTTCCTTTGTTGTTATAAAGCATTTTCAAGGGATACCTCCATAGTAACAGTTCCTAATTCTATGGTTACCTCAGTATCATTATCAGACACGCACAATCTATACAAAACCTCTCATTTGCTACGAATTTATATGCGTTAAGATTTTTTTTTATTAGAGATGGGTTTGCTCTTGGCCAACAATCAGCTGCGTAGCAAGGATGAGGCCTATGATGGAGCGAGCTCACCCAGAAGATGGCTATTCACTCGAACTTTGAAAAGATTTAGGTTATATGAGCTCGGAAATACAGACGCCGGCAGGGAGTTACAAACCTTGGCAGTGCGCATTATAAAAGATTTTTTAAAGCGCTTGGTCCGAAAAAGAGGGATTTCGTTAAAACTGTCGCAGTCTATAACGTTTTATTTTTTTTTGTAAAGCAATCAGTTTTTAATCGTAATTCCTAAAATAAATTCGACGCGACCAAAGTCACGGCCACCGACTAGTGGGCAATAAATCAAAAGACTTGCACACTGCAAACTTCACGTTAAGTTATTACCGATTAAAAAGAATTAACAATGTATAAGTATGTAATTAGTAATGTGAGTGATCATGAGTCAGACATCCAGCTGTAACCGGCTAGACAAGCGTCGGCGCCCGCGCACCTTCCACATTTGGCAGACTGTGTTTGCAACTTGTATTGATACTCAGCACTAGCACAGTTTTATTATTCGTACCAGGCTTTGCATGCACTTTCATTTCTGTTGTTCATAATTTCTGGTTTACTACTCTTAAATATGTACAGTATATATAATGGTAGGGCTTGAATGTAGGTAAGTTGGGACCGCCGTATCAGATCACTCGATATTACACGTTCAATCTTAATTAGGTCGTCTTTGCAGCAAAACTACTTATCGTGGAATTTAATGAAGAAACGCTATTGTAGAGTTTTGTGCACAAATTTTTAATGCATGAACCCAAAAACGGCGCTGGTTCAAAAAAATAGTTGTTACAGAAAAAGAATTGTATGGTCATTTGAATCTACCCAACTAGAGTAATTCTAAAAGGAGAAAACGTTTTGACGTGACTGAAAATGATAACTCCGATCGCTAATATCTATGTAGGTTTTCTGTCTATGGGCGTTGGCGGCCTTAGATATCGTATGTTCCCATAGAGACCTGCCTATGTCACAGTACACAATATTAAAACGATAAGTTGGTACAGTTTGGGGAAGCCTTAAAATGGCCTTAAGCCGTGTGCATAGACTTTATACATTTTAAGCCTAACAAATTAATAACGCTTGCTGCCTTCATTTGAATTCATGAATAAATTATGAGAAAAAAATATTGTACCGCAAATTTCTTCATAGGATTATGTAGGTCAATGGTGTGCAAAACAGTAACTACTACAGCTCTCTGCCATCGGCTTTACTCGTGATAGATTAGATTGATAAAATACTAGATTATTTTGATTACAAACAAACATAAACTTAAAATAATTGATATGTGAATACACTAACTTAACCAGTATATCACACCGGCTGCCTTATTATCTAACAGCAGACGACTTGCGACCAACATGCGACAGGCGAAAACTTTCTATCAATTTGTGCAATATCACACTAAATCGTGTTTTTGGTATCACGTAACTCATAACAAATTTGGGGTTTGCGATAAGGCTTCTTACGGACAATAACTAAAATTAAAGTGCATCACTTCTGTATGGCAGCACACGCGATCGCAAGTCGTCTGCTGTCGTCTGCTGTTAGATAATAAGGCAGCGGATTTTCAGAAGAAGATAACTAATTATAGATTTTTTTGTAAGGAGTAACTAAAAGCAACAAAACAATACTTTATTGGTATTTTCAGAAAAAAAAATTCACGTAATTATTCAAAAACAAATAAAAATACATAAAAAAGATAGAAAAAAAAAAACAATTTTATAAATTTTATAAAATTCATAAAATAAAATATAAAAAAGAAGGGCAGGAATGCCGACAGTCACACAAGCACATTATAGGAAGGGTGTATTACCTAGACAGATTTTATACACCGAGTTCCTTTGGAAAAGCTCATCTTTGTTTAGATAATCGTTTATTCAATAAGAAAATCTTAATTTTTGAAATTCTCAAAAGTATTATATAGGAAAAGGTTTCAAAGAAAATAATTTACGCAATTATATGTGCAGTCATGTGTTTAGAAAAATAAATTTTATACTTAGCTCCTCGCGGATCATATTTTAGTAGTCGATGTATACCTACGACAATAAAACAATACAAACGCGACGATTGTCCTCTACGGCGAAAGTTGTTCGCAATGTAGCATTGGCATTAATGATTGCACTTACGGGATAGTTACGTAAATAATCTGACTACCTAAGCACTAATTATTATGCGACATATTTTAGTAGATATAAGGCATAAGGGAGAAATATATATTTTGGACAAACGGGACAAAGAAACTGGAATATAGTGAAATTTATTTATAGAACAAGTCGCTATGGGAGCGGCCTTAAGATGTGCATTATATATAAAATGTAACATTAACATTCACATCCAATCAAGCAATTGTATTTTCAGGACAATGGTGTTTTTCATGGTAACTTTGGTAACCATGGACAACAAAATTGACTAGTTCCATACAATATGAGTTCGAAGGTACCTAATGGATTTCGTTGACGTCAATGTAGTTAGTTGGTACCGATTTATGGCTCCGCGAAGGACACTATCTGAAATAGCTATTGAATGGTTGATTGACGGTAAATATGGTAATATTAGTTTATACAATACATAGTACTGGCAGGGCACAATGCGTTTCGCAGTCAGACTCGTCTGTTCGTCTGGCGACAGTAACCACTCCGTTTACAGTTCATTTTTTAAGTAAATGAGTAAGGCATTCAAAAGCCCATTCCCCTACCCTATCCTTATAATTTACTTTACAAAATTCGGCAGCGCACTTGCCCTGGCTGTATTTATAGGCGATATTAGCCTTCTACCACCAAGTCGACCATCAGCCTGCCCGGCCTTATTCAAATCTGAACCTTTTTTTTATTTATGGAATATTAAAAACCGACATACTTGAATATGATAAGTAATGATAAAATGTAAAGAACAAAATAAGTGTCGAAATATGTAAGATTTTCTACATTTGATTACTCGCTCGTATTCTAATAGCCCCCTTTAGCATTTCTAATGTCGTAAGAAACGGTTTCGCCAAAAATCTACCTCCGTCCCAATGTGACCATAGCGGCAATGCGATATCGTAAGCTCTCTGCTACGAATACAAGGTAAGATACTATAAAAGGAGTTTATCTTTCGTAATCTCTTTCGTTTGGATCCGCGTTGACTTCATTCCTACATTCGATTGTGCCCAGATTGTATCAATCGAAATGCACTCTCTTGAAATTCCACACTTATCGGCATTTGTTGACACTTGACGTTAAGGAATGTTTACAGTCAAATCGATTGTGAATTGAAACCGGCATGGCCACGTAGCGATGGCGGATTCATATCGAATTATATCAAACTATTGTTCTAAATATTTAAACAGGTTATCTACTCCGCTCTATTTAGGGTTACCATGTGTGCGGATGTTTTGAAAAAGTTTAATGTTCTCATTAAGAAATCAGTAATAAGTTTGCTATACTCAAAATTATTGACAGCCTTTGAAATGGTATTAAACCACCCTTCATTAAACGTTGATATATATTATTCGCTAATAGCTATATTCGGTTTTCAACAAGCCAATTGTTTGCATGTCTATCATGTAATATCAATAAATAAATAAAATTCTATTTCCAAAATGTTTCATATTAAGTAGTTAAAATTATTTCAGAAAGTTAAATTCAGACTTAAAGACCGCTAAAGGCGAATCTTTCAATGTTTAATTATTAAAGACTTCTTCGTCGCTTATTATTAGTTGAAGTACTGTTACACAAGTAGCTGGTTACAAGTAGTTACAAAATAAACAAAACAGAGGCTAGTCCAGCAATGATGACATCAGTAGTCGGAACAGCTCTCGGCCGCCCACAGAGACTCGCCCACGACTATAGCCTTGCAAAACCTTCCAAATGAGAGGACTTGGTGTGCAAACAATACTTAATATTATAAATCCGGTAACTTTCAATGGATACAAAACTAAAATCTAAAGCATCTTCATGGAGGTATTCATTTTAAAGCGTTATGACTAACAGCCCATCTGACAGCATATTTCGTTGAATAAGTAAGGCCTATGCCAGAGCCCATTTCTCTGTCCCCCCTTAAACCCTTATCTCTTTTAATCCATAAAACAAAACAACACTCTTAAAACAAACTGAACATATTTAGAACATATTCTTCAGAGTATTTAAGTGACAATTTTATGCTAAGAAATTGCAAAGTTTAAATTTAGGATTTGTTTGTTTGTTTGTTACGCTTTCACGCCTAACTACTCGAACGATCATCAGAAATTTTGTAATGCATGTTGTCTCAGGGATACAGAAAAGGACATATTGGTATCTTTCATCTAGAAAAAAGGTAGGTACTGGTGCCCGCGACTTCGTCCGCGTTGAATGATGAAAGGTACCCTATATCCTTTCTGGTGTACCAGACAACGTGTATGCAAAATTTCATGGTGATCGGTTCAGTAGTTTTTGCGTGAAAGACTTACAAACATCCATACATCCATACATCCAAACAAACTTTCGCATTTATAATATTAGTACGGATTTATTCAATAAAGATTGAAAAACGTTTTAACGTCTAAGAAAAAGGATGGGGAAGTAGTTGCGGGCTAGTTACTATTTATATTATAAAATAAAGTGGCGTTTTGTTATTTTTGAAAACTCATAGGGCTGAAAGGGGAAAGAACGCAAAGCAACAACAAAGTAGGTAACAACGAAAACGAAAAGCGTCTCACAAAGTGATGGCACAGCAGCGTAGTGGTAGGTCAGGATTAGCCGGACGATAACGAACGCGAGTGAAACCGTGTGTGTGGCATATCTAATTCGCTTAGTAAAAACGAAGAGACCGTGTAAAATATACATGGAGACATTAGAAGCGTCCACGACGTTCATTATAACGTGAGAGAATCCTTTACCTACCGTTAACTGAGAGCATAAAATATCAAGTGCCTCAAACAGTTTGTGTCATAAAATGTTGGCAACAAGACGACAAAAATAATGATTCACCGGCACTAAATAACAACATAATTGAACAATTCGATAATTTGACGCGCAAACGACTCCAGCTAATTGGGGATAACGACTTGTGTCGTTGAACCAATAGCTAAGACAGTGTCCTACTACTCCAAGTCTCCAACTGTCCCGATATGAAACTATGAATAAAGCTATGAAACTTTTGCGAATCTCGGCAAATCTCACCTTTTCTTGCAAGAAACAGAGTAAAATTGGGAGGAAAAAAATACGCATTTTGAAAAATCTCGCGAGAGATTGGGGTAGGAAGTAAGTAGGTCGAAAAATCTCTTTCGTAGCAAAATGTACAAGAACCAAATGTGCACCACAATCAAAATGTACAAAACGCAAAATGTGCAATAGCAGAATGAACAAATAGCAAAATGTACAAAACGCGGAATGTGCAAAACGCAAAATGTGCACCACACTCAAAATGTGCAAAATGCAAAATGAACATTATTATTATTAGGACGTGTCCACCTTATAGTAAACTTTGCAAATAAACACTTTTCTATGATTTATGCAAGACTTGCGTTATAATGTACTAAATCTTTTTATAAATTTATTATTAAGTATACTTTTACCTAGAATATTACTTTATTTTATTATAATTATAAATTTTATCATTGTATGTACTACATAACTAATAAATAAATTACTAGTAAGTAAATAAATACTTGTTTTATATACACTTAAGTCTATGGATAGATTGGTATTTAAGATAGATAATAACCGGGACAAAAACGATGTAAACGTGGGTTAATGTGTTCATTTTGTACAATTTGAGTGTGGTGCACATTTTGCTTCCTTGTACATTTTGCTACGGAGCGGAAAAATCACCTCATGTCATAATGGACGCGTTCTTATAGCTTTTGACCGTGTCCAAAAAACTAGACATAATAAATAAATATTAAAAAAATAAACATTCTTACCAAATAACTTGGGCCATAACAGAAGATTCAATATAAATTTAAAAACACAAACGAACACATTTTCAATGGCGTATTTTAGCACCATTATCATGGGGCAGTAGTAGTATTATACTGTGATCTTTGATATAATCGCAAGGTCGCCCGAATTACTAGTGGTGGATGTGGGCGGATCAGACTTCTCTTGGTTCGTTAACTATGACAAGCACACACGATAAAGATAATTATTTTGTTCACAACATTTTTCAATAATAACAAAGAAGTTTGAAAAATATACCTATGTTTCAAATTTAGATTTCTTTTGTTTTATAGATAAAACATAGCATTACCTGTATAGGGCTAGCAGAAATTATTTTTCACTCACTTCGCTCAGTAGTCTATATTAGAATCACTCGCTACGCTCGTGATTCAATTCTATAGACTACTTCGCTAGTTCGTGATTTAAAGTCGGCACTCGCAGCAAAAAACGATTTTGCTCTCTAGTTGAATGTACTATTTTCTTTATGATCCGTTTTAAAATGTATAACATATTATTTTATTTAAACACACATTGTTCAGGGCTTTAAAACGGCATTTTTAAAAATTCGTGTCCACCAAATAATGAACACATTACAAAGTACTTACATTATAAAACGATAAGTTTGAACACACATAAGTAAAGTACATTATATGAACTAGTTTTACACCCACCCTGACAATGTAAGAAGTAGGCTTTTCCGGTACATTAGCCTGAATATTTTACTATGGTTTACTAGGTATATGTTTTGAGCTTGAACAAATATCAATGTTCAGTTACACGGTTAGCTCATCGAGGTCGATGCTTCTTCAATTCAATCAAAATTTGCTTTAATAAAATGTCCATTCTCTGCCCTAGTAAAAATGGTCTCTGGAAATTATTAGTTTTATTTTTCAATTACGAATTTTTGGTATGACGAGTAAAGTTTTCTGTTTTCATTTTTATCAAATGAGGAAAGTTAGTTAGTGCAAAAACGTTACCTACACATATTTCTATGTAAACCTTATTTAGTGGGTCTAGGTTACACAAATACAGGCACAAAGAATTTTATTAAGAAAAAATGAACGTAATAATTTAACAACAGTTTAAAACTTAATTTGATATATTTTTATCATTTCCAAATTATTAAATTTTTTTTTTTTTCATTTAAGATCTACGGATCTTAAGGCTGGCAGTCCACTTAATGGTAGAGTGTTAACACAAGCAATGCCACATGTGCTGCAAATTCCCTGCCGATCATACTAGGACTAAGTATTAGGAAGAGATAGGGAAATGGTATCTGGCATCTCTTACACACTCGCCGAAACACAACAGCACACATGCTGTTGTTTCACCGTGGTCATCGGTAAGGGGTTGGTTACTGCCTCTAGAATGCTTACCAGACATTAGGGCTGCCCAAATGATTGTGAAACGCAGAGTTCGCTGCCACTGGTGATAATACCAAATAATCCCAATTTGTTTTTTTTTTATTTAAACGCGTCAATATCTGAAACTACTAGTAAAAAAAAAACTTTACATTTTATAGCCCTATTCTTAAAGAAGGCATAACAACACGCTACGGCCGGCCCTCCCTTAAGCGAAAAAAAATCAATCAAAAAGAACGTTAATCAAAAACGAAGTAGGTATTATACATAGTGCAGGATGCGGTGGTTCAGTGAACGAGTTCAGAAAACCAAGCTTTAACGTGAGAGAGCTTTAAAATGGAGAAGATCAGATTTCTTCTAAATTAAACGGCAAGTGAAACCCACGCCCACTTAATAATATATGATAAAGCTGAAGTGTATATTATTACCTAAGGCCGAGTTATAAATTGAGCATTGCCGAAATTAAATAGTTTTGGACTTAGGTACACTAGTGTATGGATAAAAGTGTGACAATTTTATTGAAAAATTATTATAGAACTAAAAGAGAAAACATAATTTGTGTCACCAAAACAAAATGACCAATAAGCTTGTCTCATATTGAAATGGATCGTTCACAAAATCATAACACAATCAACTCCCACAGAGTCAATGACACGATCGTATAATCGAAAGTGACTTTTTATCTATTTTTTTATTAACAATTCAGAAGTCCTTTTATTTTTGCATCGGTTTCTCCGCATCGCATAGTGATTGTCCACTCATTTTGTATTTGGTCTGTCTCGACAGTTTATTATTTTATTTTGTAAAATATTAGAGCAAATAGAAACTTTAATTACTATAACAAAATCAAATTTACAAACTGGAATATGTACATTCAAGATTTATGTTTTGTATGAACTGGTATTGTATTAAATCGATATAATGAGCTACAATATACTTGTTCAGTGATCAGTACTGGGCAGTTAAATAAAATATTTTATTCTAGAAATAAATTTCATCTTCTTAGAATGAAGAATATTATTAATCACCATTACAAATTAGAACTTTTACTTTATTTATTTTTACTCTGTATTAGATAATTCACAACATCATCTTCGTATTAATAAAAAATAAATATCACGGAAATATAAATTTCAAATTCAATTTAATTCCACCCGACGGATTGTAATACGGCTTTCACTAATGGCAAGAGGGATAAACGAAGGTTTGTGTTATAAACATTGCATACTGGGCGAAGCCGGGAAGCGGGTCGCTAGTAATGTTATAAATGCGAAAGTTTGTATGTTTGTTACGCAATCACGCAAAAGCAGCTGTGCATTTGGGTGATATTTGGCACACAGATAGTTTATTACCTGGATCATAATATAGGCATCCATGTTTAGATACTTTTTATCCTGGAAAAATGTTAGTTTCCTGTGGGATTTTCAAAAAACCAACTACACCGCATATCAAGTAGCGGGCACAGTGTGTAGAGTTATGGAGATAGATTATTAATAAACAATTGAATCGCCCACGTGGTGGCAGTGACGTAAATGTATGTAACCGAAGGTGACTTGCTTGACCATGCTGTTAGATCGGCTACATATTTTATAGCATTAGGAATTTTATTACATTTATCTTAATATATAAAAGGCAATGTGTGTATATGTATGTTAAAGTATGTTCCCCATGGACTCCAAAACCGCTGAACCGATTTTTATGAAATTTTCAGACAATCTTCAGATTAGTCCAGCGCGAAGTGGCGGGCAAAACCTAGTAAGTAAGATATAATATGAGATGTAAGTAATGTAACGAAAGGTGAATGTACGTAAATTTGGTCCTATGCAATAAGATTTTTTTCAAAATATTATTACTAGCACTATAACCAAAGTTTGCTTTTCGCTTGGTCCCTCGCGTTCACTGAAACTATTTGTACCACCCCCAGGCTTCGAAAAAGTTCCACGCGAGGTACCTAATTTCTTTCATTGTGGTTTAGATAGGTATAATAAAAGATTTCTGCTCCGATGTCAACATATTAGAATATTATTAGCTATTATAGATCTGTGCTCACAACTTCGTATGCGCGGTTTTCTTATTCGGTCAACTTTTTTTTTGTAAACCGATTTGAATGAAACAAACACTAAATGTCACAGGAAGCTTGCTACAATACATCAGTGAAAACCGAATTCAAATGTGTTATGCCGTTTCTAAGATTAGCGTGCACAAACAATAGTTTAAAGTAAAAAATGTTTTAGATAGGATTAGGAAGTTATTTATATATTGATTTATTTTTATGATATAAAGAAATGAAATAAGACAGAGGATTTTTTTAATATAAAACTAACTACATATATTTTATATATATCACTAAATGTACACCTAACCTAACTATATGTATTTCGGCTGTAATCTACAGATATCGTATTCCAGAAGAACTCAGATATTATTAT
Source organism: Synanthedon myopaeformis (assembly GCA_944738685.1). Classification (NCBI taxonomy): domain Eukaryota; kingdom Metazoa; phylum Arthropoda; class Insecta; order Lepidoptera; family Sesiidae; genus Synanthedon; species Synanthedon myopaeformis. Next base: position 1,159,060 of record OX122914.1, read on the forward strand.
TATCATTATGTAAATTACAATAAATCAGTAGGCAACAACGAGCACGGTACGTTTCCTGGATCGTGAATAGTGATATTAGTAACAGCAATACAAGTTTTGTTTGTCGACTCCCACAAAGCTCTATCCAAGGTTACGTCATCGATCGGAGGGCCCCTCTCGTCAGCTGACCGAAGGAAGATACAGCGTTCGATTCGATATGTTATATAAAATTATATAAGTTATATTTATATAATATAGTTTTATATGTTATATAAAACTATATTATATAAATAGTTTGTATTAAGTATATTTTATCGTGATTTAATTAATTATTATCTTCGTATCGTATGATTTAGTTAACAAAAACTCATTATCCACAATACCTATCACTAAGATTTTTAGGCAGCGAGTTTAGCGTTTAGGAAAATAAGAGTCTAATTGCATTGCGTCTAAAAACTTGCTAACTTTTTTGTTTCTATTGTCAAGCTACGCCACTGTATTCAAGTCTGATTAAACTAACTTATAAACTAGTCTTTACGCACTGGTCGAATTTTTCTATTTCAAAGGTGGGGGAAGCAGTTTCCAATTTTTTTTTTAATTCGTAATTCTTCTATAGAGCTTCATCAACAGATAATAAACGACGAAAAAAAAGAAAATCAAATGAGAAAATGGTATTGAACCTATTTAAAATACATAGATAGAAACACAGATAAAAAATTTGCCCTAAGGTTATGTAGATAAGTACAAAAATGATTCGAATACGTTGCAATGGAGCATAACAAACGAGGCTAGCAAGTAAAAACGTGTCTTGTTGAGAATGAGTCATCCGGCGAGCGGGTTCCCTCCGACACTGACACACAAATATACCCACTATAGGCTATAGCTATTAGTTATTCGGTACGCAATAACAGTACATAGGATATAATAAAGTTTTTGTTACTGCATCAATTTGATGCTTCAAAACCGCTATGAGCGTCCAGGCTTTTGTATCGTAAGAGAGCTAACAATTGGCTAATAGCCAACTGCATTTCTGAGTGCACTGACGAGTCAAAGTGCAACTTTAAATGTGCCCAATCAAACTCATTTTAGCATAACTTCATTGTTAATAATAAAGCTGGACTTTTTTTAGAGTGCTAAATAAATAACACTTTATTTACACTACAGTCAAAAACAGAGCAATATCTGTTTCCGACTGTCTCCTTAGTAGTTATAAAAAAAAAATCATAAATGATATAATGTTGTGGTATTATTTTGCTTTGTTAATATCTTTTTGAAGAGAAAACTTCTTTAGGTTGGGCACTTTTTGTAGCTAATCTTTCAGTTTCTAATTTTTAATTATTATAATCTGTATCAACTACCAAGAAGGGGTTGTATTAATGGTTTAGCTTCCTCTCTTTTCAATTGTAAATTATCGAAATTTTTTATTTTATTTTTATGTTTGTTGGATTTTAAAACTACTAATGCTGCATGATGCATAAGGAGCTCCATATTTTGTTCTTGTGTTTTTATTTAAAGATTGCCATTGGCCATGCCTTATCCCATTAGGAGTACATTTGCATAATATCTGATATTGCATAAACTCATAGGCAAAATAGCCACATAGTTACTGTGAACCGTCAGCCTACCTGATGATGCTATTTGTGATCAAAAAGATATTAGATTTCATCGTTATAAGTGTTTTGGATTGTATGTAGACACATATTTTTTGCATTGCACAGATGTTCTATAGGCACTTTGTTTACACAACAGCCACCATTACCTTGACTATTTATTGAGCGCTTATTGACTGTTTCCTGTAATACCAGTGACCCAATATTTTAGTGACTTTTAATTTTTTGCATAACCAAATTAAAGATACCTATGTAGATAGATTGTATTAAACTTTTGGGGTTGTTAACTGTGTATATTAATAATACACAGTTATTGATATATGCTGTCTGTATGTATGCGCTAATCTCGAAAAGTTACGGATTTTGGTCCTGACTGTATTGATGTAAAGAGGAATTTCTGAGGATGGTAATTTGTATACTTTATGAATATCTTATTTATATTTGCTGAGTTATCACCGTTTTTGTCAATGAAGGCGGGCGCACCAAACGCACGCGCTCACAGTGAAGTGAGGCTGGGTTCAACTAGTTGATAATAAATTAGAGACCCTTGAAATCTTTTTGTGCAAAAAAGTTTGCTTGAAAACATAGAGCAGTTCGCCAGCAAAGCGCGGTTGTGCCGTATGCGGGGCGTGCCTCGTCTCACGCCCTATATGGCCGTACATGAGGCAAGGCCGACCACAGTCAGTCTACACTTGTCTTTGACTAATATATGGGTGACTGATATCTTTGGATGAGTTCAGCTAATGTATGTATCTATCCATACTAATTTATAAATGCGAAAATAACTTTTATGTACTTACATTAAACATTAAAGGAAAGATTAGATTTTTTTGTATGTTGTATGTATTTCAAAAATTACTTAAAAACTGATTTTAAAAATTCTTTCACCTATAGAAAGCTACATTATCAGTGAGTAACATAGGCTGTATTTAATATTTAAAAAATTAGAGATCCCTAAGAAAATTACAATAATGTAACCTAAGGGGTATATATTTAAACACATATTGAACAGAATTAATAGGCTACTTAACAGGTAAGCAAACTCAATCTTCAACCTCGATTTCACTTACCACCAGGTGAGAGAGCAATCACTATAAAATACACAAATAAAAAAATGTATAAAAAATTTCCTATAAGTTATTATTTGGTGATTATACATAAGAAATGTACTACATTTGTAGTACTAAAAAAAAAACACAAAAAAGATCAGGAGCCTGTATGTCTAATAACAATAACTATGTTTTGTTAAAATTAAGTGAATCTAAACATGGGTAGAATGGAAAGATTGTGACATTTGTATCATGATACTAATCATTATCGAACTAAATAATTTTGAAATTATGGTTTATAATGACATTTAATATTCCTTTAAATTGTTGAAATTGGACCTTTCATGTAGAAAGTTATGAAGGGTATAAAAATGCTAAAAGTTAAAAAAAAAGTTTTTGTTAGCTACACATTTTATTATTTGTTTAGTATAAGTTTTTTTTGTTTACAAAATTATAAATTCATATCTTAATATTAATTCCACGCAAATGATGTAACTTTAAAAAAATTAAAAACTTTCAACTGCTTATAGTGCACAATAGTGCATTTTGTGAATGAGTATTTTTTTTTATAATATAAAGGTGGCAGACAGGCTGGCGGCTCACTTGATGGTAGGTGGTTACCGCCGCCTAAAGACACAAGCAACACCAAGGGATGTGCAATTGTGAATAATATGAATAATTGCAAGTGTTTGGTAAAAATATTTCATCAACAGCGAGCAATGTCACAATGGTGAGCATTTTATATTACATATCTGGACCAGAAAGTGTTAAGATAATAAGTTAAGGGAAATTTTAAAGAAAAAACATATAGTTATGTTAGATAAAAAATTATGTCTAAATAAAAGTGTAAATAAGTATTACCAATATATATAAGTATTAAAGGCCCCACTGATGTCTAAACAACACTCAGGTCTCATTTACATCAATTTATGACTGATGACTTCTACAAGCAATTAAGATTTGCCAAAGGTAACACAGTTGCAGCACCCTTTACATCAATAAAACTGTTATCTATACTGTTAGATTTAAAAAAAAATATCACAACCTAATTTAAAATATTTAATTAAGGAGGCCAGATAATCATTTAGAATTTTATCTTAAAGCTTGTATGAAATATTAATTGAAAATCATCAATTTATTATGTATGTTGCTTCCGGTGGAGAAATTATCCAGGTATTTTGTTTAATAGTATTTGTGGTATTTCATATTAAGTTTATATTTTTAAGAATTATCACAGAAAATTTTAAAAAAATAATAAAATGTGCCTATTTTGGTACCTTTTTTTTAAATAAGCAACATTTCTTTATGACATCTATCTATTCCTCTAAAGGACTCTTCTATAAATCTAAGATATCTTTAAATAAATTGTTATAATAAATAATAATTATAAATGAATTTCCTATGGATAAACTGTCATACATTTTATTATCATATAGTTTTTGGAAATCTTTTGGATAATTGAAATAGGTAGAATTTAGTACATATTATAATAATATGTACTAAATATATAATATGTACTATATAATATTATATAATATGTATATAATATATAATATTATATATGTACTATTTCAATTTATTACAAGACAAGGGAAACTAGTTTTCTTTAAATTGAAAAAAAAAATCATGTATGAATTCAGACTACAACTCAAGAAGTTGTGACAAACTGGTTCCAAAGAAAGTATGTGGTTAACTTGATATTTTTTTAGTTAATAATTTAATTCATTAATATGGGAATCAATGGACCTTAGAAAAGGCATAACACAGTAAAATATAATATCATTGAACACTTGTGCTGTGACAAAAATTATAATAGTGATGTACTTAATTTACTTTATTATTCCAAACTTATAACCATGACAGCAAACATTTTATTAAATACCTACAGTAATAAAATTCAATATAAGTAATGCCTACTTTTGTGAGAATATAGTAACATAACTTTTCTATAGGGTGACTTTCTAGTTATTCATAAGTAATTTATATAAAATTACCTATTAAATATTTTCATGCAAAAGCGAGTTTAATATATTATCTGCAGTATTTGTTTTTGGACATTTTAAGAACATTTCGCAACCCAAGCTGATTCATCCATTATAATACACTCAAAGAAAAAGACAGTGATTCATGGTCATATATATTTTTTCGGAATATATGAAACGACTACGCTATTAGTTACCCTATGAAGGCTGGATGTTTACCAATAAGTAAAATGAGATTAAACTAAATTTAATCGAACTTACCATCTGTTCTCTTTATATTAATGTTGATTCCAGACTGAATATTTATGGTGCCGTCATCCATTTTCGCACAAGTCTAATCACAACGTACACTATAGAACATTATTTCGTTAAGATCCTTGTTCAAAAATACTCTAACACATTAGAAAATTACACATAAAAACCGGTGAAAACTACAAATAAATTTTCTACACACAGATTGACAGTTATATTGAGCTGTTAACTTCACACTTCAACGTTTGAATTTGTTTCAACACAACAGTCAAATCAATTACTCTACTTTCTATTTCATTTAGCTATTCTAATTGATTTGAAAATTGTAAATTATTAATGCAAAATAAACTAAAATACCCTTTATGGCATAAAATAATTTCGGTTAGAAACCAAATTACGAAAAATCAGTCCGTGTTACACCAATGCTGTGAGAAGTTGTGTATTGCCAGTATTAAATAAAATAGATATGAAAAAATAAAAATAGTCCAAATAAGTTGCGTTCAAGTTAGTACGCAATTTAGAAATCTGTAGACTTACTTCGTTTTAAATTATCGTTAATTTTTATTAATGTTAATATCCCAACTTGTATAAAGGATTTCTGGTTAAGATACAATTTTGACTTTAATAAAGTTAGAGGAAAGATTGCATGTTAAAATTTGTAAGAAATGCACTAAAATCAAGTGAGTAAATGAGCAAAACATACAGATATAAAAGATTCGTTGAAAATAATTTGATATGATTAAAGAGATTGTTACTTTACGAATTAAAAAGATTACATTGTTACATTAAAAGATTAGATTATATTTAATTTGATCGACAATTTCTTATATATTTTTATTATTTATACATTGACATAGACTAACTACTATATATGTAATTAATTATAGTAGCCTGTGTTCATCAGCTGCAGCGCTGCAGCTGTGGGCTGTGGTCGTTCGTTCATCAGTCACGTCAGCCAGTTCAGTCAGTGAGACATTTTTTATATACTGTAATTTTTTACCAAATTTCGAAATTATCTACCTAATACCTATCAATCAACACTTTACGCTTGATTTGATTGTGTTGTCTGGTGTTGTGTGATTAAATAGGAAAAAAGGAAATAACTTTTATACAACTACAAAAATAATGAATAATGACTATAAATTATCTCACAAAGCCAAAAAACGTATCAAAGAAGTGAAGAGAAAAGCTCGACCCGGTTAGTAACAATACTATTGAAAATGCATGTATAAATCTTTTTAGAAGTACGGCTCATTATATTTGACATTTCTGTAAAACATAATATTTTGAATACAACCAATTCAACTAACTTGGTTTATTGTACTCATGTATTTCTGAAAGGGTCGTCGAAAGCGTGGCATGTTTGGCATCCATTACTGGATTTTGCAAAAAGCCGAGTTTGACTATCGATAAAATCTATGACAGGATAATACCATTTATTTGATTCGTTTAAGATTGTAACTAAATTTTAGCCACTTAAAATAAATTCATCAGAGAAAAAAATGCTTTCTGTGTATCAAATATTACTACTTTATCTTCCTTATCTACCTAATAATAAAGAGTGAAGATAATATTTGAGTGAGTTTATTGTAATTATCTTGACTATTGACTGTACCTGTAGAGTATCTTTAAATTTCTGCATGGCTTTTCTCAATAATCATTGTTTTTCACCCATAGAATTGGCCGATAAATACCAATGGACAGCACTGAAGTATGCAAGCAACTTTGAAGCCTTTCTCAAATGCAATGACAATGTAGAAAGAATAGATGAGAACATAGTGACACCTGATGAATTTATAGAAAAATATGAGAAAATATATAAACCTGTAGTTATAACAAATGTTCAGTCAAATTGGAAAGCAAATTACAAATGGACATTAGATAGACTATCCAAAAAGTATCGTAACCAGAAATTTAAATGTGGAGAAGATAATGAGGGTTATAGTGTTAAGATGAAAATGAAGTATTATGTAGAGTATATGAGAACATCACCTGATGACAGTCCCCTATATATTTTTGATAGTAGTTTTGGCGAGCACCCGAGGAGAAAGAAGCTCCTTGAGGATTATGAAGTACCAAAATATTTTAGAGATGATTTATTTAAATACTGTGGTGAGGAAAGAAGACCACCATACCGATGGTTTGTTATGGGGCTACAGCGTTCTGGTACTGGAATCCACATTGATCCATTGGGGACTAGTGCTTGGAACGCCCTTGTGTTTGGTCACAAGAGATGGTGCTTGTTCCCAACACAAACTCCAAGGGAAATGATCAAAGTGACAGGAGTTATGGGTGGGAAACAAAGAGACGAGGCTATCACTTGGTTTAAACTTATTTATCCCAAGACTCAGTTAGACTCATGGCCAAAGGAATACAAACCGGTAACTATTCAGAACTGTTATTGAGATTTTAATGAAGTGACTACATTTATTAAGCTCAGTTTAGCTTTTGTCCAAAAGCTGAATTGAGCTGAATAAATGTAGTTATTCCCTAAGACATTATGTTAAAAATAATGTGTCATGCATTATTTTGTTCTTATTTTTGGTTTTTTATTTTATATATTGATTTATTGATAATAATTACACGATTGTTATAATATATTGTAATGCAATCATTACGAACTTAATCTGGAGGTAAAATAAATTTTCTCTGAATGAACATGATACACCATGATCAATAATTATTACGAACACAACCAATGTATTTTTTCCTGTGTCATTAAACACATAGAAATTATAGGTAACTTTCATCTGATGGGTCACCCGTGGGAATGATTTTTAGCAGAAGACATCCATAAGTAGAAGATCTAACTTTAATAAATCTATACTTAGTTGTCATGGCAGGATTTCTTATTAAATAAATTTCAATTAAACTGCGAATATTACCTTGATGCCTGTGGAATGTCCAAGACTACTTTTAACTTTTCACACAATGGAGGTCACAGGCTACTAAAGTATAAGCTTTAGCTAATCCTTTTTTTATATATTAAATCTATTCCTTTTTTTAGGAATTTTTTAATGATGATGTTTAATGATAATTAATAATCACACATATGTGGTATCTGTTAAGGATGGTTAATGACTCCTTTCTGGCTGTTCAGTTTAACAATATTACATTACACCGTGCCCTGTCACTATTAACTGATGTCCTACTTTGCTCTTGTCTTTTTGTAAACCCCAAGTCCTCATAAACACAATTATTTCAATTACAGGTTGAAATCCTTCAAAAGCCAGGGGAAACAGTGTTTGTGCCTGGAGGATGGTGGCATGTAGTCCTCAACTTGGATGATACGGTGGCTGTAACTCAAAATTTCTGCAGTCGGACAAATTTCCCTGTTGTGTGGCACAAGACTGTCAGAGGTCGTCCAAAACTGTCCAAGAAATGGATAAAGGTACTGGAAGCGAAGGAACCGGAGCTGTACAAAATTGCCAGTAACATGGACTTAAAACAAGGAACAGGGGTGGCATCCGACAGTTCCTCAAACAGCAGTTCGTCCAGTAGTGACAGTGATAGCAGTTCCTCGGATAATTCCAGCGAGGAAGACAGCGGACAAGAAAGTATTACAGCACACAAGAAAAAGAGGAAAAGGAAAATGTGAAAACACCAAATGGCCTTTATCTTACCATTGTATGTATACAATACAAAGATTCGTAAATTAATTTACTTAGTAAAATGTAAGCCTGACTTTTTATGTCATAGAGTGAGGACTATTTTAATTTTTACTCATTGTTGTTTGTGCAATTACCTATGAACAAGCATATTTTTTTTGTTATCTGACTCCATATTCTTTATGAATAAAGTATTATTACCATATCATATCTACGTTTTTTATTAAGTAAACCAAGAATTATGCCTCATGGGCAAATTTTGTGAAATTTAAATTAAATATTTATATTAAACTAGCTACACGCTCCCGGCTTCAAAATAAAAACGATCCTATCTTTAAGTTTGACTAAATTACACATAGTTACGAAGTTTTATCAAAATCGGTTCAGTAGTTTAGGAGTTCGTTGGCCTCAAACATGTGACACGTAATTCTTATAGAGATTTAAACAGATGAATGACGCTTACAGTACCTAATATTAGCAATCTGTTATATATTGGGTACCTATTAGGGAAACTGTCCTAAAAACGAAGACAGACTGTAGTACTAATGACACCTTGGTCAGAAAAAAAATCGATACAGTTGAATATATGTCATATTTTATCTATATTAGCTTTATTCACGCTCCACCATTTTTCATGATGATTTGTCATCATGAAAAATTGAAAAATGGTTTAACAGAGGTTTATAAATACGATAAATACTCTGCGTTACAATGTTTTTTATTCTATGTCTCAAATTAAAATCGTTTATGTAAATTCTATGTACAGTTTTTAAAGTTTATAGTCTGTGGGTTTGTCATATTGTTTGTATAATCTATGGTTTTCTTTTCATTGGGGAGCCATTATTGCCTTTTTCAAAGTTTTCTTCAGGAAGGAAATAATTTGTTCAAGATGCTTAAATCAGCCTCCGGCACACTTGCAAATGTCCTAAAAAGGTCTTTGGTTCCTGCAGTAAGGACGACCACTATCATCACGTCAAGGAAGTCGCATGGAGGACCAGTGGAAACCGATGAAGAGTTTGATAACAGGTTAGCCCTGCACTGACACAAATTTTGACGTTATGTAATATTGAAAATACTGGCTAATCTAGTTTTACAGTAAATGTTTGATTACACCTATAAATTATTAATAAACTGACCACATCTTACGCATACGGTTCTACTTCTCCTTAGGTATTCTTTTCTTAATAAAGTACTTTACTTTAGGTACTTATACGATATATATAACTGAATATTCATAGAATTATTCATGCAATCCATACTAATATGTGTAACTCTGTCTGCATGTTATCTTTCACGCCTTAACTACTTAACCGATCATCGTGAAATTTTGCATACACCTTGTCAGACCTCGAACCCATTGTCATTGTCAATTATCACAATCACACCCGCAGCTCATGATATGAGCATTAAAGCAAGTACCCAACCACTCGTCCAAGGAGCTCACTCATCAAACAGTGAACAGTTGATATTGAACAGTGTGCTATATTAACCTAGGTCTTTATGTAACCATGGTCACTTATTTATCTTTTATAACTATTGATCTTGTTTATGGGCATGTTAGTGTGTAACTAAGTATAATACTGAGTTTTCTGACAAACTCTTCTCGTCTTTTCTAATGTTGCTTTCTGCATTTTTAACTGCTTTTAATTATTAGGTATGAATGTTGTCCATATATTAAATTTTTCAATACTTTACATGTATTAAAATAATGTTAGTTTTCTTGGCCGCCACAAATTAATATTTTCCTTTAGCATTAAAGTAAGTGTTGATTGCTTGTAAAATTAAAAAACCTTAAAGTTGCACACCCATTGGTGATACAATCGTTCTCTGCTTGCGGCAGCCAAAAATGCATCCATTCAGCTTTTAAGTACTGCTTCCAAAACACCCTTTTGACTATAGTTTACAATGTAATAATTACCAAAATTCTACACTCCATGGCATACATTTTCTTGAATTATAATTGTCAGAAAATATACAAATAATTGGTTTTGTGTTGTAGATATCTCCCTCAAGAACTATTAATTTTTGATAAATTTATTATAAAAGATCACTAACATTACATTTACATTGATGATTATTAATATTTGTTTGCAGATATGAGAGTTTCTTCAATAGGAAAGATATTGATGGATGGGAAATTCGCAAAGGAATGACAGACCTCCATGGCATGGACCTGGTTCCAGACCCAAGGATTATCAAGGCTGCCTTGCACGCTTGCAGAAGAGTGAACGATTATGCTCTAGCCATCAGATTCCTTGAAGCGTGCAAGGTGAAATGTGGCAACAAAGTTGGCGAAATTTACCCCTATATCATTCAGGAGATTAGACCTACTCTCAATGAACTGGGCATTGAAACACCAGAGGAACTTGGTTATGACAAGCCAGAATTAGCATTAGAAAATGTTTATGAAATGTAGAACAGCTTGGGTTAAGTTGTAGAAACTAAAATGTATAATAGTTCTGTTGTTGAACATCTTTTTATTTAATTGTGACAAGCATCTAGTATTCCTATTCTATGGCATATAATCGACATGCTTTCATGCATAAAGCATTAAGAAAATTATGATTCTTTTATTTACTGTGTCATCCTGTACTGTCCATAATAGGGTCCTATGTTTGTTAAAAATGATTTTTTTTTTGTTACAGTTTAATATACTTAATATTGATATGATAAATGTTGATGATTTTTATTTGTTTCTATTTTGTATGTATCTAGGACTTAATACCCAGGTTTTAAAGTGTTATATTACAGCTAGCTATGTTACTTCACCAATTACTACATTAAATTTTAATTTAATATAGAATACATCGCAGTAATATAGTAAATAAATGGAATACATAGTATGTCAAAATAAACATTCCACTTTTGTATCACAGAAAAACAATTTGAAACTATGGTAGAATAATTTTTTTTCTAATCATTAATTTAATAATTTTTTAAGTTTTATTTATTTAAAAAAATGTGGCTACAGTTTTTGAATGATTTTAATATATACGTAAATAAATAAATAACTTTTTAAAGTATCTTCTATACAAAGTAATACTTATATAATATATGAAATAGTTTGCTTTCGTTAAGTATAGAAATTAAACTTGAGGCAAACCGGTTTTATTTCCGATTTAACTTTTCATATGGCACAGCTATGTAATATATACTAATATTATTATAAAGAGGTAAAGCTTGCACGTTTACTCCGCTCGGCGAATTTACCGGGCCGGATAGTAGATACAATGGCTGTACAATTTATATGTCTAGCTCTGCATTAATGTCGGACGTTTTGTCATTAAACACCCCGACCAGAGCAATATGTACGCTCTCCCCCGCCGCTTTGAAATTAGCAGCATGACGTGAAGAATATTGATACTGAAACTAAACTTCGATGGTGCGGCATCCGGTATAATGTAAACGGTTGTTCATTCAAAACTGCTCATATGATTTAAAAAAATCTCCCCAATAGAATACAATTTCAGGATGGACATAGACCTCGTCCACGTTACTTCTGTCTAATGATAGTCCAATTTATCTGAAACACACTATATATGTTTTGTCACTGCGAAGCTTCGGTAAAACGCCCTGATGAACGAGCTCGCATCGGTATTCCTGTCCACCGCTCGCCAACTGATATGAAATTAGCTAAATGGCGTATATAATACTGAAATCCAACATGATGGTGCGGGATTCGATATAATGTGAACACCTACCTACGTCCGGGCGCCGGTTTCCGGTAATTCGCCGATCCGGCGTAGTGGGTACTAAGCCTTATGCTAAAATATATTCCAAATGGACACTAGTTATCTGAAAATAAACATCCATGGCAAAAGAATTATGTCAGTCCTAATATATTTTATTTTTCAAAGTGGACGAAGTCACGGGCACCAGATAAATGAATACTGCATACGAATTTAAAAATACATATTATTATACTGTGTCTTACAAAAGTCTATAGTTACAGCTGGTCAAAAAAAGTGTAGAATTTAAAAAGTGGCAATACTGTAGTGTCTCTTTCTTATTAACCATATAGTTAGAACGGGACAACATTACAGTATTGCCACTTTTTTGACAAAAATCAAATACAGATTAATGTACTCTGCGAAACAGAGACATTGCAGTATATGGTGTTCTGTGCGGAGTATACCTAAATGATAATGACGAAATGACATGTGAAAGATATGAATGACAAGTTGACAACGCTACCGACAATTCAAAATGAAAAACGGAAAATTACGTTAACTTAACCTAACAATAACATATATTTTGTTTATGCATGCTAATTGCTATGCTATTGCTATTTATAATTAATAAAATATTGATAATAATAATCTGAACTGTGGTGTTTTGTGTATAATTATTAAATTATGTTATAATAATAAACACCCGAGATTGTTAATTAGAAAAAAGTTAATATATAGGCATATAATATGGCGCGTCATTTTCTTTTATGTTATAAAATGAATGTTTGTTTAACAAGTTTTGTGTTTTGATGAAGAGAAGGCGATGGAAGATTGTTCTTATTCCGATACTGCGTCAAACAAGTCCTATATGGTAAGATATTTAAAAGCTACAAAATTTATACAGTAAATAAAAAGTGCTTGTATGGTATAAAATGTACTTTCCAGCTACGAGAAGCATTTATTTAATCTACTAATTAAATGTAAAGCAAAATATGTTTGCTAACCAAATATTTATATGATGAAGTCATTATTAATGTAAAATTTCCAAATAATAATATTGACTGTTAATTTTCAGCTAGTCAATGCTAAAGGACCTAACTTTAGTAGAAGCATAGTTATGCCTCTCGGTTACAACACAAACTCTACAATGAATACACAGTCACATTTTAACAAGCAGTGGTGTCCACCTGCAAGTCAAAGATATTATTCGAGAGATATGACCTCGACGTCTGCTAGGAGTGTAGCAGATTTTCGCACTGGCGATGTCCAGAGATACCCGCGCGATAGACGCTGTGCCTCACCCATGTCTGTACGAAGTAACGGTGAGTTGATAACATTCTAGTTCAAAATTAAGTATTTATTTGAAAATTTAAAAAGTCAAATTCAGAAGAAAATGTTACTTAAGTAAGTTTTAGAAGTGTAATTTAAAGTCATGTGATATTACTTTTTTCTAGTATTATATTATACACTTATATTAATTTTATACACTTGACTGCATAACACACTTTAAATTTGAAATTCAATGTTATTAGTTTTTTTTTTTGGCAGTAAAATGATTGAATGAGCAATTATGGTTTTATAAATCAGTATAATATTATAATGTAGAAAATATCTTGATTAATTTTCATTTCACTAATGTCTATTGCAATAGGTGAGGTGTGTACAAAATAAAATTGTTGCCTTTATTTTCTATTTGAATTTTGTCCTTATTTTGAAAAACAAGGTATTCCTAAATAAAATGCATTTAAAAACTCTTTTCCTAATTTTTAATTAGTAATTTTATATTTTAAGTACCTACTTAAATTAAAAGTATAAACAAAAATAAAAAAATGTAGTGTTTTTAATATCAGTTTTCTTACATCGCATACTGTGAACATAATATGCATTTTACTGTCTCATCATTTCTAAGACTGATATAATGAGATCTCTTATCGACTAATAGCAATAAGTTAATTACTCACATATTACTGCCCATTCGGCTATTACACTGCTCAGCATTGACATGGCATTTAGTAGTGACAGGACACAATGCATTTACAAATTGGTCAGCCCGTCTGGTGGCAGCAACCACGCTTTTGCAGGAGACCAGTATGGAATAACAGTGTTTGTGTGCTGATAAGTTTCGGTGTATGAGTAACGGATGCCAGAGTCAATTTAATTATTCCTCATCATATTTAGGTTCGTAGCGCCTATGGTGTTGCTTGTGTTAGTAGACGACAGTAGCCACTAGTGACCTATTCGTCAAGTGGACCGTGTCAGCCTGCTTGCTAATCTTTACATAAAAAAAAATTTAGTTAGCTTTCAATAATGTAAATGGAGCTTGATATGTTCTAACGTTTTAATATATAATTTTTAGCCACTACTGCATCAACTGTAAGGGCGTGTGCTTTAGTGGAAGCTCTGAAGTGTGGAGAATTTAACATCAGCGATGAAAGAATGATTTATAAAGAGTTTTGTAGATACTTTAAGTTGAGACGAAGCAGAAAAAGTTACAGACGTCACATAAAACAGTTGAAGGCAAGACGTTTATCGCGGGATGACACCAGCGATGAATCCAGCGATCACAACAGCGATAGCAGTGATTGTATGTCAACTAGAACTGTGAGAACTTCTAAAAGCTTGCCTAGAAATGTTTACGAAGGGTCTAAGGAAAATATGAGGAGGACATTGCATAATGTCAGAAACGACATAAAAAATGGCAACATTTATAGCGACCGTTCTTGCGAATTACGGTATAACAGCTTGAAAAGGGCGGTTTCCGGTAGATTTGGCAATGCATATTTAGATACTTCCGATTCGGAACCAAATCTGGTGAGCGAGAGTATTGAAAATGTTTCAAGGGTTCATCGATTAGGTTCCAAAAGTGATTTTCTACAAAATGTTGCCTCAGTACCTAACAAACAATCGGAAAAACCTATGCCAAATAATAACGCCACACGAAAAAATGTATCTCAAAAGACGAACGCATTAAACCACACGTGGGCCACTCAAAAAGAAAGATTCGAAAATAGTTGGGCCAACAATAACAGTTTGCACACAAGCCAAAGAAGTAGATTTGAGAATAATCGTAAAGTTATATTCGCACAGTCGAGCGTGCACGAAACGACAAAAAAATCTGATAATCTCAACATTAACAAGGAAAATACCTCATCAACAGACACACTGAATGGTCTTTCACATTCTCAAGCGTCCAAGAAGACCGGAGTAAGCTGTGACGATCAATCGAGCAACAAAAAAGATACAACACAAATGAAGCAATACAATCCTCTCGTCACGGACAGTGAGGAGGAACTGTTCCCTAAAAAGAAGGGATTGCAGAACAAAACTAGTGCCAGCTTTGACATTTCTCAGACGACCAACAAAGTGAGTTCTGCGAGGAGTGTCAGCAAAAAAGTTGACGCACTAAACAAAGTTGACACGGATAATTTCAAAGTACCATGCGTTCCCGCAAGGAAACCGTCTATGAGGAAAGGAGAGAAATTGATTGCAAAGAGTTCTCACCCTTTGGACTCGCTGATGGAAATATCACCGGAGCACAAAAAGCAGAATACTCACAGTGATTTTAGTGTTTTCGATACGGACAGAGGCGAGGTGTCTTCGAGGTCAAGTTTTACTAAACGTAAACTGTTTTCAACAAAGCTCGGCATGATAGAGAACGTGAATGCGAGCATTGAAAATTCAACAAACAGTCCGAACGTGAAAACGTACAGTGTACTGTCGAATGCTAAGAACAAAACGAAGAAAATAGCCAAGAACCAATCGTGTCTAACTAGAGATATAAATGAAAATGAGGACGTAATGGATTTGCTTGGGAAACTTATGCCCGGAAAGAATATAGAGCAGAGTGCATCGATAAAAAACCAAAAAGATGATTATTGGGACGCACAATCAATTCTATCGCAGTACAACGGAAGCGATGTGAGCGAAACGTTTACAGATTGTGAAGATGAATTAATATTAGAACACGAAAGCAAACTTGAGGCAAATAAGGAAAATAATGTTTTAACATTGCCCTCAACGTCCGCAGGAAACTCGAAGAAATTAAACGGTGAGATTTTTTTTTTTTTTCCCCCATTTTATTCAATACTAACTCTTGCACTCGACTTTGTCCGCGTAATTTTATAAAATATAGCCCATGTTACTCGCTGCTAATGTAATGTAAATTTTTTTAAATCGTTACACTAGTTTTTGAGTTTATTCCATTACAAACATACAAATTTATAATATTTGTGTAGATTACATAGATTTTGTTTTTATTGTTTCAGAGTCAACGAAAAAACACACAAACGATTTTCCTCTTACGAGTAGTAAAAGCAAAACCGAAATGGATCAAAAAACAGTAAAGGATAAATCAAAAAAATACTTTCAAGATAAAAACGAAGGTAGGATAATCATTTTGTTTTTTTTTTTAAATCAAATTTAAAACTTTACAGAGTATGTATGAAATTATTAAATTTATTAATTATTAAAATAAATTGTTTCACTAAAATCAATGAACCCACTACTCTCCTGAGGCAGACGGGCAAAGCAATCATCTTAACCGCTCAACCGAGGGGCTCGAATAGTTTTGTATACTTTAAATACTTATACTTTTTTTTTTTTTAAATGTGTGAGCCAGTTTTAAATAATAATTGATAACCATAGAACATATTTATTATATTATTATATATATATAAAAAAAAAAGTATCACTACAATAAGATTCTGAATGATATTCACATATTCTACAACAATTTGAATTTTTATAAAAAGAAAATTGTCGAATTACTTTTGAAAAATTAATTTTATCACTTTTAGAATATTCTCTTCTTTTTCTTTTTTGGTATTATTATTATTATTTTAAATTAATAAATAAATGTAAAAATATAATTTTTATGATTCCTTAGGCCTATTTGTATATAATCTTCCAATATATATATATATATTTAAATATATGACTGTATGTAATAATAAATAAATAAATTATAAAAAAAAAACCGATTGATATTTTTCAGATAATACAAAGAAAAATAACAAGCAAAATACTAATAGAGAATGTCAAATCCCTTTAAACATTTGTACAGTCAACGTCATAGATTACAAACTTACGATGAACTCGAGACGTGTACGTAATGAGAAACAGACAAACACAAAGACAGTCGCTACACCGATTAGAAAATCTCCAAGAGACACCGCGAAGAGTGCTCGGACTAAGGAAAACTTACAAACTCCAACGAAACAAAAGAGAGACTGTACCAAAATTAACTCAAACTGTGTCAAAATTAAATCAAAAGAGAAATTGAATAAGAGTAACGATTCATTAGAATTAAATGAAAGCAACAACAAAGACGACGACGACAACAGCTTCACAATGATGACACGTAAAAGAATTAGAATAGAGAAAGAGACTTTAGTGAGTTCAACGAAAAAGTTGAAAGACAAACAAACGGACAAGGCGAAAAACAAGTTGCGCTGTAACAGTTTGAATAGTACATTCAACATGACACTAAGGCCGAGGAGAAATTTGTCGACGATTTCAAATCCAAATCAGACCTCTTCTACGCTGAGTACCTTCAGTACCTTCAGTAGGCTTAATAGGAGTCTCAGGTCGCGACAGGCGGACATTTTGGCCTTTTTCAAAAGTTAAAATAAAAGCCTCATTATGAAATAAATAAATAAATAAAGAGAATAAAATTAAACAGTGAAAATTTGAGGTTAACTTGTTGAGAGGTTATTAAAGCTTACTCGCGTCGATTTACGCGAATGTTTCTCATTTTAATTGTGATTCGCGTAAAAATATGATAAATAAAAATAATAGTAAATAATAATTAAAATAAAACAATAATGGTACTGTACAGCATATTTCCATTTTTTTTTTAATTAAAAATGTAAAATTCTGTTTTTAGTGACTCGTATTTTCCTAAGAAAATTTTTTTAGGAATAATATATTTTAAAAAAATATTCAAAATTACAAAAATAATGTCTACTTTTGTTTTTTGCAATCGATTAATTCAAAAATATAAACGTTAAAAAAAAAATTTTTTTTTTTAAATGTTCCATTTTTATGCTTCATATTTAGTGCTATTTGTACAAATTCAGACTGTTAGTTGAAAAAACATGAAATTTCATTATATTAAGGTCTATTTTATATGATCTTTAAAAAAATAAAATAAACATTAACGCTCAGAGCAAATACTGGTACAGTCAGCAACAATTGAATGGTAGTTCATAAATTGGCCACAATGGCGCTTGTGTAGCATGATAACAGCAGACAGACAGACAGACACTTTATCATGCACAGAATATGTCTCCTCATTCCCTTTATTTTCCATAACATAAACTTACATTCAATAACTAAAGTAACATGTACAAATATCTAGATAACTTTATTTTTTTTTAAATTTTATGTAGGATTTCAAAATTAGATGAAATTTGAGTTTTGTTTCGGATACAAAAATTCATATAATTTTAGTTAAAAAAAAAAGTATTAGTGTAGTTGAGTGTCGATTATTAAAATAAATAAAAACCTATATTAAAAAGAATAGTGCATTTCAAATACATAATTTTAGAAATTACATTTAAACGGTACAAATATTTATTTTAAATGGCGACCGATGATCATTCATAATAATATATGATCTATATTTTTATATTATACAGTGTGGAAAAATAAGTCGCGCCCTTAAGGGAAACTACCTTATACCCTTAAGTTGGCTCATTTTACATAAAGGAGACATTCTTTTATTTTTTAAAAACAAACAAAACTGCATTCAAACATTTTCTAAAACTCGCTTGCCTCGCCCGGGACTCGAACCAACTAAAATTAAAAAAAAAAAAACAAACACTATTTTATTATACTAATCGATAGGATTATTATTGAGGATAAAATTTGTCTAACAAACATTTGGTCTTACTCTCGTCTGTTGTACAAGATATCTTATTTAGTACACAAGTTCTTTAGTGAACATTACCTAGTACTGCCTAGTACTTACTGTTCACTTTCAACAAGTAAAAGACATTTAACAGTTCTCTTATCACTCCAACATTTTTATTTTTAAGACCAAATGTTTGTTAGACAAATTTTATCCTCAATAATAATCCTATCGATTAGTATAATAAAATAGTGTTTGTTTTTTTTTTTTAATTTTAGTTGATTCGAGTTCCGAGCGAGGCAAGCGAGTTTTAGAAAATGTTTAAATGCAGTTTTGTTTCTTTTTAAAAAATAAAAGAATGTCTCCTTTATGTAAAATGAGCCAACTTAAGGGTATAAGGTAGTTTCCCTTAAGGGCGCGACTTATTTTTCCACACTGTATAAATGGATCTATATAATTATGCTTTTAAACTTCTCTATATATATAAAAATAAAGCGTTTTTTTCGTAGATATGTCTTGTAGAGAAAATTAATTATTTTCTTAGTTAGTTTTTTCGTTTATTTTCTTCATTTATTTTAAATTTCCTTCTATTAAATTGTCCACACATTTGGGGATTATTAAGAGGGATTTATCTCATTATTTTTTTTATTTTTATTAAGAGTTTTTCATAGTTAAGTTAAGTTAAAAGGGTCCTGAGCAAGTTTTTCACCCCCGGTTAAGATATTTTCTGTTTTCGTTTAAGTTGTAAAAATTAAGTGTCCGCCATATTAATAATGAATTAAGTAATTGTATTAATTGGGCGAATCGCTATTTGAATTTTTTTTTGTCATTCACGCCCTCTGTGTTCTTATTGTGTTAATTTAAAATATACTGTATATTATTTACTGATTTGTTGTATTATTTTTTTAAACTATACCTACTGTTTAATTTATGTTAATGTCGACAGACAGGCTAAAGGATTACTTGATGGTAGGTGGCTACCGTCGCCTATAACACAAGCAACGCTAAAGGTGCTGCAAGTGTGATGTCGACTATAATAAGATTAAGAATAATAGGGAAAGGGGGGTGGTTACTGCCGCCAGACGGGCTGCCCGAATGACCACGAAACACAGTAGTGTACCCCACAACCTTCCAAATCCAGACCAGAACCAACTTTAAAAAGTTCATTTACAAAATTGACAGTGCTGGGAATAGAACACGGAACCCCTGAGACAGAGCGTTAAGGTCACACTAGTCAGCTTTTCCTCCATACAAACGTAGAAAGATTATTACTCCGCTGTTTTATGTTTAATTTACAAAAGTAAGCATGATATCGATTTATCTTGTCATTAACTAGGTTCGTTGCTATACAAACTAGTAAAAAAATGATTAATTTAAAAGATATGATCCTTAAAAAAAAATCCATATTTTAAAGCAATTTTGAAGGTGAATAAGTCACTAGTGTACAAAAACTCCAAAATACTTTCCACACAAACATTGAGTCAGTTATTTAAGAGTTCAAATAACTTTACACAATATAGATACATGCAGTATGTAATTTTGTCAGAAATAGTTATATTTTCCCAAGGTGTTTTTTTTTTCTATGCTCATTTTTGGTTTTGCTCATTGTGCATTTGACTCGAGTGCTCTTCCCACGAATTGTGCTTTTTGAGACAGGATGCATTTCAGCCACACTAGAACTTTTGAGTTCGAACCACCGATTAGTTTAACCTTAAGGTATGCACTCATCCAAGGGGCTCGTCAAGACTTATCTTTTCCTATTTTAAAAATAAATAAATAAAAAAAACCAAAGTGTACGTAAATACTTTTAATGATTGTATTCACACAGTCATACAATATTTACAATCACAAAATTGTACTTAACAACATAATTGTGCTTTTATATTTATAATCATTAAGTATTAAGAACAAAACAAATTTTCTTTATAAATAAACAAAATAATGAAAAAACTAAATAAAATATGAAAATGAAAAACAATAATACTTTTTTGTCTTTTCCGTAAACGAATAAAAATAAATATACAGTACTTTGCTTTGTACTTTCTATGTTGACTACATTACGACTAGAGCTTATACTTAGGCTTATCTAAAATACAATGAAAAGTTCTAACACATTTGGACCTGAGTCCAATTATTCAGGAATGAACTTATTAGACGCACAGTATGAACAAAGTCATCATTATTGGGTATATGTAAGCCTAGTATACTTTAGTTTTCATTACTACTAGGTAATGGCTGCCTAAGAAATCTATATATAAATAAATAAAATTCAATATATTCAATGAAACGGCACGATCGATTTTGCTGTCTTTTTTGTATGAAAGAAAATTTACGAGAAAAGTCGAAAATTTGGATGATATTTCTATATGAAAATGACAGAGCAACGAGTGTGGTCAACTAGTGTCGCATTGTCAAGGTTTTGACTGTACATATATGCAAAACATAAAAGAATAGGGTACGTTATCACTTTGCGTAATCGCCTTCACAACTACAATTCAAATATCGAACAGTTGAAATAATTGAGAGAGAGAGAGAGATAGACTAATGTGTTCAACCGGTAGCGTGAATGAGATAACCATATGTGTCACTGCTGTGCACCTAGTGTGAATGTCTTATGTAAGGGGGAGGATATGGTTAATAATAAATAGCTGGGTGGCACAGTTCCTGCCATTACTTAGGCCATATTTAGGAACTTTCCACTAAATAGATTAAAACTTGAAAATGTTCATGTAAGAGTGCTTCTGCGCATTTTTTTTTTGATGATTTAGTTAGTTGTTAATTTTAAAAAATAATTTTATTAAGGATTTTATATAGCAACAGAAACTAACATAAGTTTGATATCAAGCTTTAACGAACTCCATAATGTATGTATATTATGAACATTTTCGAATAAGTTTATGATAAAATGTGCAAGCAGTGATCAACAGTAGACTATAACAGAATTAGCTAAAAGGTAGCAAAACTAATTCCATAAAATGGTTGGTTGGTTTATAAACTACACCGGTACATACTTTATTTTCAAGACACCGTTATTATTTTATACTTACGTGACTTGAAACAAAACTATTTGTCAAACTATAAACAAAATAGTTAATATTTAAAATCACGTACGAAATTATTTTTAAAACAAAATTGAATTTGAACATCTTAGTAAATTCTTCATTCCTAAATTTCCACCGAAGAACATTTATTTAGAAGTTGTATCAATTTGTTTATTATTATTATTTTTTTGCTAACAAATTGTATACTATTCTTATCTTAACATAAGGTTTTAATGACTATACACATCGTATTAAACATTTCCTAAACATTCATAACCCTGCGAGCGTCAATAACTCCTTTTTTCACACAATGAAAATGTCGAATATACAATGAGACATAAATTACATCTAATAATTCGTCTAAATATAATACAAAAATCTTTAATAAATACGCTTTAATAAGCTATGTATAAATTAAGTTTTTTTTTAATCTTCATTATATCTAATGCTATATTTACAAATCTAGACTAGAAAATTGTTTCGACTCAAAAAAAGACTAGAACTCGTTGACATTAGAAAATATAAATTACGGTCAAACTATATCCGATAAAAACTTCATAGGACCATAATTAAGTATAAATTAAAAAAATAACAATCGCCAGACAACAAAAAATATTAATATTGAAACTAGTTTCTTCCGCAATATTTGTCATTAAGTTCAATTTATTGAAAATATATCCATTTCATTGTCATTGGTTCCATACACATTACCATAGAGTAAATACTATTTACTCTATGCCATTACTCTAATCGGAAAAAAAGCCCTTTAAATATTTAAAATAGGTACATAAAGTTATTCGGTGAGATTTATTGAAATATGCTAGCTCAATGACATTTTTCATCATCTTGTTAGTGATGATTGTGCGGTTGGCAACTCTAAAAATAAAAATATTTGAAGCAAGAGCTTTTTCAAAAATATTTGGTCATATATTTTTTTTATCAGAATAGTATCGACACGGTTGCATCTTAAAACTAAACATAACAGCTTACTTAACGAAAGTAAATATAAATAAATTATTTTATTCACAAGGAATGTATTGAACGCATTGAAACTATATATTATTGTAGTTATTTTTTCATTTATTTGCATAATTTTTATCAAATAAAATGAAATGCAATTTTAGATGTTTTTTTTTTGCAAATTGTTTTAAAATTTTTGTTACTTTCTCTGTATCTTTTCAGACAATAACATTGTAAATAAACATTATAATTTTGAACGAAATACCGCCAATAAATTAAAAAAAAAATTACTCATTTAATTGTAATAGAACAAATTAATATATATCTTTGTTTACATAATTTATTTCGTCTGGTGGTTTCGCTAGTAATACCTATTTACTCTATGGTAATACTTATTATTATATGTATAAACAAAGATATATATATTTTTATATTATATAATCGTAACAAGATTTTTTTTATTATATAATATAAACAATCCATTCTTAATCACACTATGGGGTAACTTCATAAAATTATAAAAATAAATTTGCAGTAATAGGTACATGTAAAAATTATATTTATAAATAAAAATAAGTTATATTGCACAAACATTACCAACAGCTGGTTGGTTAACATTGCTAAACGCCCTCTCCCAATATTCTATCCCAATAGCCTATTTTTAATTATAGTAATCGGTCTTATTTATTGAAATTAAATTTACTTAGTTATAACTGATCACTTAAAGTTAATCAGTAATAGTTCAACAGTAAAATTATTTAAGGAATTTATTTACTGAATTGTTAAATTCAATAAAAATCCAACATTTTTATTTTTCCGTAGAACCAACAGATAATTTTGGTTATTAAGATAGAATATTTGGAGTCGTCGTCAAATCAATAAATAAACGACATACGATATATACAAATTAGATTTTAGTCTATTGTTTAAAACTTTTTCAATTGTAATTTTTCTTAAATTAATATATTGATTGTATACTGACCAACAAATTAATTTATTGCCATGACCTGATAAAAAGGAAACTTGAATTTAATTATCATTGTTAATATATCCTATTTTTTTGCCTTGTTCATAAGAAACAAGGGAAATAGTTCGAGCGGCTATCGCTTGGGTGTTTGGATTTGATCGAGGGTGTTGGTAGCCGTCTGTGGGCGAGGCGGGTGATACTAGCGTCAGCAGCTAGGAATCCGCTACCACAGCGTCGCGCTCCGCTTTCACTTGTTGCTGTAATATCACACTCATTACCACACTATTGATTTAATTTAATCTAAGGAAAAAAGACACTGAACCATTGAGGAAAAACTCAAGTCAATTTTATATACATACAGGTTGTTACAAAATTTAACCGTAAGCGGAAATCGGGGAGCGGACAAGTTAATGACTGGTGGAGAAATATATTGAAAAAATGGCTGTTTTTTTTTTGCAATTTTGAAATTTGATACATACTATATTTTTCGGTAGCAGTTTTAGCTTCAGGCTGATCGGTTCTATTGCAAAATTATGGGGAGATGGCTATGTCCAGTAGCAGAAGACCTGCTGCTAAAATGACGAAGTCAAACGAAGCATATGTGAAAATATATGTAGTTGGTATCATCTATCTATATACTTAGTGGTTTGTGAGAGTATGAGAAAGGTGTACAAAATAATCTTTACTTTTTTAAAGCTTGGTTGACCGAGAAATTCGACACTTACCATCGCTTTGGTGAGTACGGTCGCGTCCTTGAGACTGAGTACTTGTAAGACCTGTGCCTCTCCTCCGCCACCCTGTAACATCACTTGTGCTACCCCTCCTCCCATTGAGATCGCTTCTAAAGCCTCACCATTCTGTTCAACCTGCAGCCAATAATATCAACATTCATTGTTCATGTGAATGTATTCGGTTCACTTATCTGTACTGTAGTAACATTATGCTTGTTGAACTTTACAGTATCGGCTTAAAGGTCTAGTTACCAAGCCAAATAATTTAAAAAAAACTTTACAGATAACTTGGCATAAAATCATAATTGGAATTATCATCCTTACAGAAAACTTTTGTGGAATAAAACATTTGATGTTGTGTTTCGATGCGTGATTAGGGCTGTCAGATTCCGATCCACCATCCTTATCCTATCAGGGTCGCGGTAGTATTGCCGCGTAATCGCGTAGGTAACTATCAATATGCTCTATAATAATCTTACACTTCTATAATAAGATATCAACTCATACTCAAGCCCCATCATACAAATTATGTAAAATTAAGGGAGTAATAAAATTATGTCATCATTTTTGTAACATCTATCTATACATTATGGTTTTGCAATAAACGATTGAATTGAATATGTACAAAAGGCTATTTACTCGTGATTATTTGATTAATGGGAACTGAATATTCGTTTCCTATATAGCAAATTGAAGTGGAAAAGAGCAACTATGAGATTTCTTGCCAATTGTTCATCATAGAATCTGCATTCCGAACTGGTGGTAAATGCAAATAATCGACTATTGTAAGAAAATTCAATTTAGTCCTACGCAATATCGATTTTTTTCTACCGCCACTTGGTATCAGTCTGCCTGGTATCTCTTTAAGAAAATCTTTTAAAAAAACAGCTTGCGTCATAATTATAGTAAGGAGTTAGAGAAAGTTTTTAAATATCCTGACCGCACTTTTTACTAAGTAAAACTAATATTTTGTATTAAGTATTGAGACCATAGAGATAACCATAGAGTAAATAGTACTTACTATTTACTCTATGGCATTAAATAATATAACGCTGACTGTACATTTCTATTGGGAATACATTTTATTGGAACGCCTTTTTTTTACGGACGTTAAAAAAGCTCTCGTGCGTATTATGCCTTATGATTTCTAAAAATGCAATTTAACATTATTTGTTTGGTTTAGCTAAAAGGAAATCAATGTTTTGAAATAAACTTTGCATTTATTTCATTTCAATATTTTACTAGTATTTCATTTCTATTTAAAATCTCAAGGATTTATGTGAAATATTTTTTTATCGTACGAACATGCTTACGGCACATTAAAAAAAAGCATAAGTAAATTGAAAGCAACAAAAACACAAACACACAATAACAGAATGTAAATATATACAAATGTTAAGCATGCTGATCAAATAGGAATAATTAAATTCAAACGTCATACTATATACTATAATAGTAATCGATATCCATTATGAATTCGACAAGTTGACGTTGGAATTTACAAAATGTAATCAACTTTTAAAAAAATTTGCAAAAAATTAAAAAAAAATTATTTTTAAAATTTTCTATCCTCACAATTGAAAGAGTCACAGAGTAACTAACTATTGAAAAAATTGAAAAAAAAAAAAGCAATAAAACACAGGACAAATCAGACATAACATATTTATTCAATAAAACTTTTGCAATATTAAAAAAAAAAAAAAAAACTAGCTTTTAAAACGAAACGTATACTTTTATCATTTTATTAATTAAATAAACAGAAATTTATTGCGACCGTCAATCGTCGTACAAAAAAAAAGATAAAAAAAAAACTCACTTTTATTTTTCCTCTAACAAGATATATATATAAAAGTATATGTTTGTCAAACAACACAAAATAAAAATATTTTTTGGCACAACTAAGTTACTCAAGCCAACAAATATATTTCACTGAAGCATACACATTCAATGTGCAGTTAAATAAAAAAAAATAACAGGCACAAAAAAAAAAATAGACTATGTGATGCTGTGTGTAATAAGTTACTATTAAAAATAATTTAAAAACAATCAATCGGGACTTTTCTTGCATAATTATTATCTAATTTTAATACTCGTTTGACGGAAATAAAATATTTATAAATCAATATCACAATTTTCAATTATGCAAAAATATCACCCAAACAAAACAACATTCTAATATATAAAAAAATAAAAAATAAACATGCATTTTGAAAACAAAACAAAAGCATTAAACTTAACAAACATTTAAAGTATTTTAATTTTAACATCCACATTTAATGGTAAATAAAATATATTATATATTATATATTATATTAAAAGGGTTTTATTAACACAACAAAATTTAATAATCAACGTAAATACTGTACGCGCACGACTCGAGTGCAGCTCTGAGGAATGCGCTTAGTGCTTTGAAAAAAAAAAAAAAAAAAAAAAAAAAAAACTAGTGCTAGTAACTTAGTCGATCATTTAGGTGGTCTATCGCGATCTATAAATTTTAACCACCTTAAGATTTAGAAAATTGCAAGCACACAGTCATGTATGTCTCAAGGTCGATTATATTAGTTAGTTATAGAGAATATATTTATTTATTTTTTTGTTAACACAAATTTATATTATTTTTTTTTTTTTTTAACTAACACGAATTCGTATTTGACGACGAATAAAACGACGTTTTTCTACATTAGAAATCTTTCGTTTTTCGAAGCGCTCTTATATCATTCATTTTAAAGCAAAACGCATACTAAACTAAACCTCGTAACCCCGACTGTACCCAGGTTGCGTGCGTACAATAATTCAAAAACAACAAATTGAATCAAACATTAATTGTTAACAATATTTATCCTTAATATAGGATAAGGACCTGTTGGTCCAAAAAAAAAAAAAAAAAATGACGTCCACTATTCAATGGCAGTAAATAGCTTAAAATAATACTAGACATTATGCTTTGGCAAAATAAAAATGGCATAGTTTAAAACATTACAACTAAAAATCTAACGCACACTCCAAGCACTTTGATATTAATAAATAAAAAAAAAATAATATCACAATTATCTCACTGAACTACTATACTTTCATTTTTTAAAATAACATATTTATAAAATACTGTTTCAAGGCGACAGTGATGAACTTTTAAACGTAACATTCGACTGTACAAGTTAAAAAAAAAAACAAACAAACAAACAAACAACAGACTATTTAATTCGACACCACCACTGAATCAAATTATTATATTTTATTCACTCCTATTTTATATTAATTTATATAAAACATATAATAAATCCTATTTGTATTCAATGATGGTTTTGAATTAACTGTGCCTTCTTTCGGAGCCTGTTAAAATGGACCAGATAGAAATAATTAAATAATTTTTTTTTTTTAAAAAAAAAGCAGCATATATTATGCACCTAGAGACTAAAAAATAAACTTTTTAACTTGTGTACAGTTTATGGTTAGAATAAACTGGGAAGGAAATAAAAATCACGATCACAATAATTTAAAAATTCAATCATTCATAATATGAAGATTTAGATAGTCATTTACTAAAAGATATATTTTTTTTTAATGCAATTTTTTTAAGTTTTTCATCTATCTAAAGAACCGAATAAAAAAAAATACTGCATTATCAGTATAATATTGTGGTCACCAATATACACCAGACAATAAAATTTTCACACAAAAGTTGATATTTTAGGACAACTTTGTCAAGTGATCACTTTTTATATAGTTTACATTGTTTTTTTTATATAGTAAACAAACATGTGTTTTTATTTTCTTTAAGATTTACAATGTTTATGGCTCAGAGTACAGATGTGGTAAGTACAGTCGGGGTAAGGAAAGGCCAAGTATACTAACAGTAATGTCAAAATTTCGTTTCAAATGTCTTCTTAGTGCTTTAGTTTCAAAAGGTACTAAGAACCTACCACTCGATAGAGGAATTAATTTTAAATCAGACAAAGTTTTTCGTACAGTCCACCGTTGTAACACTTGTAACTAATTTTGTTGTCTTCAAATGTGGTTAGGATTAACTAATAACTTTAAGGGTGCTAAACTAGACTAAATAATTAAAAATTTAAACTTCTGTAAGTAGTATAAAATTTACTTTCTTGCACATACCACATCTGTGCTATTATATTAATATTAATTCTATTTATTATTATACCCGTATAATGCTGTGTTGCAATCTAAAGCAACATTATTAATACAATGCAAATTTTGTTGTAAAGATCAATCTCCTTTACCATGAAACAGATGGCGCTGGCCGCTTCTGACATTTTTACGAGCGAGTGTTGTAAAACTCAGAAAATCGTAGAATTTGTTTACACTGTTCGCGTTTCCTTAATGGCTTTACTTTAACCGCATACGTAACGATATACTTGCGCAAGTATAGACTTGCACAAGTATAGACTTGCACAAGTATAGACTTGCACAAGTATACAGTAAGGAATTACGCCACCAGGTCATCGATCTCGACTTTGACCAGGGAGGACGGCTCGCGGACGCCGTGGACGCAACGGAGGCGACTCACCTGCACGATGGGCGCGACGCACACGCCGTCGTTCTGCTGCATGGACGCCACCATCGACTGGTACACGCTGGCCGACACGGGCACGGTGATCACGCCCGACACGGACACGGGGTAGCCGTGCCCGTCCTCGCCCGTCAGGATGATCTGGCCGTCGTGGTTGAGCGTGGCCTCGGCCACGGCGTTCAGGTCCACGGCGACCCCGTCCCCCTCCAGCGACGCCACGCCGCCCTCCCCGTTGTGGATCACTTGTGCGGTGGTCCCGTCGGGCAGCGTGATGATGGGGTTGTTCGGGTCCACTTGGATCAGTGACACTGTCCCGTCCGGGTTCGTGATCGTCTGCAGCACAGCCGGCGCGTACTGCGACATCTGCCCCACACCGTACATTTCATCATTGAATTAAATATTTATTTTTTATGAATTTACATTTATTAAAAAAAAACGAGACAATTTAAGGCATTTTGATATTTTTAAAACTAAGATATAAAAATGCCTAAAAATCAGAATCAGAATAAAAATCATGTGTATACATTTGTCTTACGTAGATCCAAAACAACGTTTGTAAATAAAAACTAAATTTATATGGGAACTAAGTCAGGCAAAAGTAGTTTTTTTAAGAAAATTTTGATTATTTAGCTGCAAGGGAATAAAATCTAATGCCCATTTCCACCAGCATTCTATGCAGGTAATACTTACACTAGTACTAGTAGTACATACTTGAACGCTTCTATGTCTCTTTGGTTAGGTCGTTTCTAGAAATGTCAGTGTAATTTTAAAATTACACAAGAGTGCGAATATTTCCTGATCTGTTAGGAAAGATGAAGTAACAGTAACACAACAAATAATCAAGCCAATAAGTGATAACTTAAATTTTACTTACTATTTGTAAAAATATACAATTTTTTCACCTAATGTAACCTGAGTAGTGAGTAGGTGTAGTTTTCTGTTGAATTATTCGTTACAGAACTTCAAACATTTAATAACAGGGTATTACGCCATCTAGTTCAACAATGAAGAACTAATTTTATAATGTACTCGTCATCGTTTGTCTGCATACAAAATTTTATGAAACTCCTTTAAATAACATAATACAGATAGATATCTTCTTTTGTGGTTAATCATTAAAAACTTTTGTATTTATAGTGAAACTTGAGTAAATCATGTATCAACTTGAATTGTTTAAGGCTAAGGCCACACTATGCATGCCAAGCTCTAAGAAATTCTTATTGATTGAAAACTCAACTAGGCGACTTTATCAATATGTTCGTTCGCTACGCGACTTCGCTCAGTGACTAACTAGGCACTTACCTTGACACGTCGCTTGCAGTGTGGCCAACTGCACATATTGAAGGATAGCACGGCAAAGTAATTAAATTTTTTCATAGTATTTTGTACCTTATGTGCTTTTATGTATTATAATTTAAATTTCATTGTACTGTTGCTACGGCAACAATCGACGTGTATTTTGTCGTTGCATAATACAATGAAATTTAAATTATATTAAAAACGACAAGCTGTCCCTCCAATATGCGCCCGACTGTAGCTAGGATCAGTCACTAAGCGAGTAGCTTGGCTCTTAGCACTAAGCGAGGCTCTTTGTGGCAGGGTTGTTACGAATTTTTGCAACAACCGTGCTTTGTAGTGTGGCCCACAGGTAGTGGACTAGTGTTAATATTATAATATATATATATATAAGGCGGTGCGTACATCGACATCGGCCAGCGTCATCTGGTCGATGCACACCTGCGACGAGGAGAGCACCGCGGACGCGGACGAGGAGGCGCCTCCCCCTCCCCCTCCCCCGCCCGGCGACCCTCCCCCCGACCCCGCGCCCGCCGACGCCATGCACGCCGCTATCTACAGTTACAGTTATAGTTACCCGGTCCGATCGAGCGGCGTGAGGGAGCAAACCTTGTATTAGTCAATGGCCATTGCAACGGTTAGATCGAGAGTGGTGGTGGGTTTGTTACCGTGGTGGTGGGCGGCCCCTTGTCGTCGTCGTCGGTGAAGGCGGGCAGCAGGTCCTCGCGGCCGTGGTACTTGTAGCAGTTGATGACGATCTGGCGCAGCGCGTGCGTCCACGACATCTTCTGCTTCTCGTCCTCGGTGCGCGCGTCCATGCGCACGTTGGCCCAGGGCAGGTCCTTGGGCCACCAGGGCGGACGCGTGGACTCGCGTCCCCAGCCGGGCTTGCCGCGCACCATCGAGTACTTGAGCATGAGCGGGATGAAGGCGCGCAGCTGCGCCTGCGTCATCTTCTCCACGGGCGTCGGGATGCCGTCGATGATGAGCGGCGGCAGCTCGAACAGCGACGGGTCGTCCTGCGGGGGCGGCGGCGCCTGCGGGCACCCGCCCAGTCCGAACTGACGCTCATTATTACAATTCCCACTATCACTGTCGAGTGTTCAAAGTTATTGTTGGGCAGTAGCTTACCTGCTGCGCGAGCGCATTCTCGAGCTCCTCCATGATCATGCAGCGGAGATTGCGCACCACGTCCTCGAGGGGCTTGGCGCCGAACACGCGGTACGACGTGTTGGGCTTGCCCGGAGTCGCCACCAGCACCACCGCCTGCTGACCCACGCGCGTCGCGAACTCTTCTATTGTTTGCTTCAACAATAACATTACGGTTACTACATTTTTTACAGACAGCCACTTAACCCTGACCCTTGAGACGGAGCCTCAAGGCGGACACCCTAGCGTCCCGCTCCCGGGGTGCAATTTATGCAAAACCGAATTAGAAACAGTCTACCCGTTCTGCAGTTTTTATATATAAAAAGACAAGGGTTGAAAAAACTTACCCTCAACTTTCTGAGAAGCCTGTTTTGGTGTCGTTTCCTGACTGATGGGTTGGTCTCGAACGAGTGAGGCCTCTTGCGCTTCTTGCTGGACGCTATTGCGGCCGCAGCAGCCATTCCCACGGGACCTACCCACACATTGGATTTCACTTAACACTTTATTTATGTCTCATTCTCATATTTATACTTGTTTTCAGGGTCAAATTATAAGCTAAGCTATAATATATTACATCACAAAATATTCTATTGCCGAGTACATATTTTTAACAGAAATTTATTCTAGACTTAACTGGTACCAGCGACTTTGTTTGGCATGATAAATGAAATATATAATACCTAACGTTTTGTCATCGACTTATCATAAGTTAATTTACCGGCTGCGGCTAATTGTTTAGTGACTTCATCGCTCATTGCATTCTTGATGATGTCTGCGCTGTCGTCGTAAGTGGATCCGGCCGGGGACGAGGCGCACTCGTCCTCCTCGTCCGAAGCACCACTTAGTCCGCACCCGTCCACCTGGGACATATCCTGAACACAACACAGGACCTGTAGACTAGTGGCCATTTGGGCAGCCCATATGGTGGCAGTGACCACCATTCAATAACAGATTGAGTAAAGGATGCCAGAGCTTATCCCTTCCAAAGGTGGTGACGGTAGCCACATCGAGTGAACCATCAGCCTGTCTAACTTTAACATTTAAAAAAAAATATATATATGAAAATAAATTTTATCTGTAAAGAAGAAGTAAGATTTTTACCTCTTCAGTCATGTCCATAGACTCGGTGCTGACTGCAGAATTCATGTTGTGGAAGCTGTGGTGCTGTTGTTCTTGACCCCTCACCTCCAAAACCATTGGGTTTACGAGTCACTAGATGACGTGTTCACACGTTTCTTGTGACCAACCTCAACAGCTGGATATTAATGCCTGCACAAAGCATTAACTATTGAGTCAGATTTATCTGACAATTATTTTCGTGTCCATTTCGCCAGAGACGTATATATACGTCAAATACCTCCATAACGTATAACGTATACAACGTAATGTAACCTTGTATAACTTATTTTTTTAAATCATTGTTGCTTTCTATTTTAAAAAAATGTCTGTTTACGAGTCAAGCGCTAGGGACATGACAACTACAAAACCAAGCGGTTAAAGGGTTAATATTCAGTCACATCAACCCTTATTATATAAATATGAATTGTTGGTCAGAAGAAAACTAGGCTTGTACTTTAGAAGCACTTATGGTGAACCTATTCAACTGTAACTATAGTTATAATGTAAAATAAAAGACAGTATCTAGTTTTAGTTAGTGGCAGAGTACACCTAAGTTTTTCAATCATTTGGTCACCCCTTCTGGTGGCAGTAGCCAACCCCTTACAGAAGAACAGCAAGTGTGCTGTTTAGTTTCGTTGAGTAAGGCATGCAAGAGCCCATTTTTCTATCCCTTAACCTTAAACCTACTATGTTATGGTTGGCAGCACACTTGAAATAACTGTGGGGTTGCTTGTGTTATATATGAAGGTAGCCACCTACCATTATGTGGACAGTCAGCCTGTATATCAGTCTTAGCCGTAGCATAAAAAAAGTATCAGGATACAATTACCTAAATCTCAAAAATTCTTGAATCAGAAGATCAATGAAAAAAATAAATTAATTAATATGCAGTTCTTGCTTCAAGCTGTTGGTCAAGTTATGTATAGACACCAAAACCTTTATCTACTTTTTAAGAACTCTGAATGGACAGAAGCCTAATTTTGTAATCACAGTAATCAACTCTGACCCTTATTATATCTATGTATATTTTATGCATATAGATGAAATTTCATGTTTGGAAAAGCTCAAGAAGTATTTGAGTACCTATTTAAGTTATTAGTACATCAAATTTATTAATTGCTAGTAGGCAGAAAATGTTAATAAAGTTCTTTTATTGCTGCAAAATTTAAAACTGTAAAATTAATGGAAAATATTACATAAGTAATGCAAATATTTGTTTCATTCTATTTGGATATATACTTTAAATTGATTCAGCAGATAGCCCTTTTAAAAAAAATTGAATATTTTTTAAAGGTAAAGTATAAGCATATAAATGCAAATATACAATTAAGAAAAAAAAAATAGTTTTAATATAAATCAATATGAATTGGTAAGTAGGTGTATCACCTCCTACTTTGACCTATGACATTTCGGAAAGTAAGTATTGATTTTCTTCACTTGTTTTGTCTTTCTATTCTAAGGAAAATTCTACATCTTTAATTCTGACAACATTATTAACTGCTATAAATGCAATCAAACTTTTAAAACACAAATTGTCCTCAAGTTTTTCTTAACTTTTCTTCCCATTCTGTAAGAAATATCTTGATATTTTCTAGTTAAACAAATGGCATCATTTACATTCGACTTATCTGTAGCATAGTAACTGGTCTAGTTGGAAAAATCAATACTTATATTAACACCACAAAAACGCTCGATAGACAAAAGATAACTAAGAAATAATTGCAAATATAATACAATTTCTTCATGAATTACAGAGTTTTATTTAGGCGAAATTTAATAACAAAACTGGCAATTTTTAGGTATTCCGACTAGGTGATGATTCGTGTTTTAATGACGCATTTTGTGTAGGTAATGTTTGTTTGGATGCAGCGAATTGCATGGTTGCTGTGGCGGGTCAATTTTGAAGACGAATGACACAAAACTCTTTTGCGGCGGCGTAAAGGATAAGCCCAAATGAATGGCCATCATGAAGGGGAGTCGCGCGTTCGAGCAGGCCCAGATAGAATAGAAAGACTACGGCTGCGTACGCACCTGCGTGATTTCAAACACATTTTCCAATCCTATTAAACTCCCGCAAACTCACTGTGATGTAACCGATCTAATACTACACTTTTTACTACTGTTGGACTCGTGCGGACACTAGAATCACGAAATACACTTGGAGCACAATAGACCCCGAAAAAACCGAGTCCTCCATTAATATCGATCGGTAAATTCGATATGTGAATGGTATAAACTCCATATCCACGGAACGCCATTTTGTACGAGTCTGCGCGTTGTGATTTTCGCATGGAAAGGGAAATAACCCCTCTGGCAGAGGGGGGACCGGAATTTCACGTAGATATATTGAATCGTAATAGCATATATATATGGCAAAATACTTACTTAGTAATATTGGATCAAAATTAACAGAGTTGTTATATATAACTCTTTCACTGGGCACCTTTACATGACTAAAATTTCAAAGTTTATTTTGGAAAACATTGATCTTAGTTGTTATAAATAAAGCGCCATCTATTGAAATCTAAAGGAACTATCTTGACACCATGTCTCAAACTGCTCAAACTGACAAGTCACATACAAAATAAATCACACAAGTTTTGTAAACAAGTCGAGAATTTGTAACATTTAAGTTGAATTCTGTTAAATATTCTTTGGGAATTCTTATTTATTTGTGTCATTGTTTTAAATAGATCCATGTTATTTTCTACAACGAATACTTGATTAAAAGCGTAAGTGAAGTTGTAAATTATTACAGTTTAATGAAAAATTCAACATTACCTCTAATCAGCTGATTTCAATTTTAGGTTATGCTTTTATTTTCTCGATTTTAAATTATCTTGATATTCTTTTTAGCGGATGTTAACATTATAAAATAAACCTATGTTCCAATAACTTAGTTATATTAGCAACCTACCATCAAGAAAGTAGCCCATCTGCCTATCTGTTGAACGACATAATTAGGTATCTAAATGTGAATCATTGTTTGTAAATTAAATGTGTCATACTTACCTATCTATATAATCAATTTTTAACCATAATCCATTGGATCTAGAAGTAAATATTCAGAGTTCAGTAGGTATCTGTATGTATGTATAACAAGTACATACTTAGTTTTACGAATTTTTGCATTCTGTAAAATAAGTTTCTATAAAATTTAATTCACACAATAGTTGCGTAGGTAGGTACATGCTTTTTAAATGGTACTAAGCAACTGTTGTTACTTACAAAGTTCTGTTGTAACTGTCTAGTACGATTTTATGTATGTTCTTGTTTTTTCTTATTTGCTTGTACATGGAATTGTATACCAGTTTTGTGAACCATAATAAAAAAAAAAAAAAAAAAAAAAAAAAAAAAAAAAAAAAAAAAAAAACTGCTAGTAAAGAAACTAAAATGATGATTTGGTTTCATTCAATAAAACTGACAATCATCTTTCTATTATTCTAACATTATGATTTTCTGATATACAATCACGTGGCAGTGAGGCCTCAAGTGAAAATGCTAATAATAAATACCTACCTATTTCACATATTATAAATTTAATATTAATTTCACAATGAAGTGTCATCTAGTTCTAGGCAAAAGAAAACAAAAAATCCATTTTAAAATACATTTTATTATTTCATATTGCATAATTTCGTTTTACTGTACATATAAATCAAAAAAATAAAAATATTTCATAATATAAAAAAAGCTGAAGACTTAAAATTAAGTGACTAATTTAGAATTACCGAATAAAGTGTATGTTAAGTTCCCTAAAATACTAATTAAAAATCACATTATTTCTATACTAATGTATCGTTTGCCGATGCAACAGATTTGTTTTTAAAATTA
This sequence comes from Synanthedon myopaeformis, assembly GCA_944738685.1. Lineage (NCBI taxonomy): Eukaryota > Metazoa > Arthropoda > Insecta > Lepidoptera > Sesiidae > Synanthedon > Synanthedon myopaeformis. The sequence goes on from OX122914.1 coordinate 1,195,686, forward strand.
TCGCGGTCTCTTAAACTCTCCGGACTCCTCGGAGGAACCTGAAATAAATTTATTAATTTTAAATGAAACATGTTTTAAATTATTAAATCTTGTTTCTTCATCGAACATTGTTTATTCTCAATAAGAGTCAAGTCCTCAGAGACCTACTGCAAGGGAGATCTTTTGACTCGCGTATCTGGCACGAATTTTTATGCGATTTTAATAGATTACTAGAATACGTCATTGCTCATTAGTTTATAGGCTAAACAAATTCGAAAAAGTTTCTTAACTAAACTGCTAGACAAGTGGGAACCAGGCTTTATATAAAGAGAGTGCAAGCGGTGACTATAGTGTTTTGTGCGGGAGATTCTTGTTTAGAGGCCAGCCAAGGGAATGGCAGTACCGTAAGTCCTGTGACAGAATCGGCCTCGCCAGCCGTGGTCGCAGAGGCAGAGTCCGCGGGCGTCGCAGGTGCCGTGGCGACACACTCGCGCGCACTCCCCCCCGCGCCTCCCCACCTCACAGTGGTTGCCCCCCAGTCCCGCGGGACACCGACATTTGTTCACCCCTTTGCAACGCCCCCCATTCAGACACGGTATCACACATTTCGCTGGAAAACAAACACATTTCAATACAGACACGACGATCTATTATAACAACTAGGATATATATATATTTATTTATTTATTTATTAAGGTACACCAACAGAAGACACAACAATACAACGCAATAATACAGTTTATACATTCGGTCTTGGCCTGATGTGAATTCCAATGACAGGTATACACAACATTTAACATCAATCATCGACCTTTATGATTATAGATAGAAAATTCTTATACTAAGTTCCAAGGCAATAATCGTTATGCTCACAACACACTCGAATCATAACATACCTATAAATGACATATATATATATATATATATATATATATATATATATATATATATATATATATATATATAGTTAAATAAAGATTTAACTGGATAAAGATTTGTTTAAAAATGGCTGTCATGCCCTCATGATTGGTTACTTATGGCGAATGAAATGATATGTAAAATAAATTGATTGATTAAATATTAATTTTGTAGTATTTTTTAACGTTAAGTCATTCTAATATTGAGCTCGATGTTACTAAAAATTAGGCTGTCATGTAAAAATAGATGTAATAGGTCAAATAAGTAAATAAATAAACATCATGTGTAGATATATTTTAATTAAATGTTAATTATAAATCTTTGCCAAACTCCGTTAGTGGTCTTGTCCAGGTGATCTGTCCATCTGAGATGAGGTCTTCCTCTTCCCGTAATGATCCTCTCGGTTACCATTCCACAATGTCTTTGTCTTTGGTCCATTTATTCACGCTTTGCCTGATCATGTGTTCACTCCAATGCCATTTTTGCTATTTTACGATATCATTTATTCTTTTTATTTTTGATTCTTCTTTAATTATTGAGAGTTTAATTCTATCTTTAAACTTTATATTAAGCACACTTCTTTCCATATGATTTTGTACAAACCTCAAGTTTGTTGAACTGTCTTTTCATCAATGTTCAAGTTTGGCATCTTTTATAAAATATTATAATAAATAAACCTAAAATTCCTAAAATGCTTCTAAAATGTACAGTGAAATGTTATTTTAAATGTTCGTAGACATTTTTTTTTTTTTTCTATTAAAGTGGGTACATATACACTAAGGCCAAAAACCGCACGGACTTTTTGGTTAATTAATAATAGTTAAACATTCAATAACATTTATACTTACAAAATTCGCATCGCAAGCCATAGTATCCCTTGGGGCATTCACAAGTGTCTTTCTGTATACACTTCCCGCCGTTTAGACATTTCTGAGAACATATGCCTGAAACAAGTATTATATTTTCAGTAAGAAAACATAATGAGGGCGCCTCTACTCCAACAAGTCAGAAGAGCACACTCGGCCACTTGGAGAAAAAATCCACAGGTGAGCAATGACATCTTTTCCGAATAGATTTAGGTCGTCGTGGATATCGAACCTGAGTTTGCCGCTCTTCTTCTCTTTGGGCTATCACAACTTCTATTGGTGTAGCTGTAGACCGACTTAGACTGAGTTTTTTTTTAAAACTGAACCGATAACTTAAGTAGTTTTAAACAAAACCAGTCGATTTTATTTCATACTACGGTGGGATTATAATAATCCTGCTTTGTTTAATTTTAATTTTATTACTAACGAAAGTAACGAAGTATTACAAACGAATTTTAATGTAATTGAAATACACTTCGTCCGCGTTGAACGATGAAAGGTACCCTATGTCCTTTCTGGTGTTCCAGACAACGTGTATGCAAAATTTCATGGTGATCGGTTCACTAGTTTTTGCGTGAAAGAGTTACAAACATCCATACATATTTTCGCATTTTTTTTAGCCAATGCAGTTTCTACATATAGCGTCGAGTTGCCTCGTTAAATTTTACGATTGTTTTGGTAATAATAGCTAGATAGAATAATTCGCGTGGACCACGCCGGGGAGTTGGGAGCTGATCGCATATACGCGGGGCAAATGGCAGTGCTGGGCAAGACGGCCGAGGGGCCCACGATACAGCACATGTGGGAACAGGAACAAAAACACAGGGAGAAATTCGAGGAACTCATCAACAAGTACAGAGTGAGGCCAACGGCTCTCACCCCCTTATGGAACGTGGCTGGCTTCGCTTTAGGAGCGGGTGTGTATGCAATTTGTAAATTCCTCATCATAATTACTATCACAGGCCTATAACATTCACGATGCTGAGAACCACTTTCACCCAACTACAAGTAAAGTGTTGATTAGTTACTTTTAGAATTAGTACTCGGTTTACTGCATCCTTCGATAGCCGAATTTTTTTAATTATTTTCTTTTTAATGTTTAGGACTTTTACCGTACAAACGAAGGTATATCGTATCCATAATTCCCGTTTACTGGTGACTTTAAATGGCGGTTAGCCTACTCGACACATGGTGAAAGAGGCCCTGATAGTAATAAAAAACAATAATTTTATGTATGTATTATAAAACTTTATAAAATGCTTTCATCACGATTTAGCCCCAAACTGAGAAGAACTTTTGATTTAATACTTTTAGTCCTGAAAAAATGTTAAGTTTCTGTGGGATTTAAAAAAAAAACCAACTACAGCGAGTGCAAAGTTGCGGAAACCAGCTAATTTATAATATTAGTATGGATTCAATAGGTGTAAAGTTTTTCTTAGGCACCGCCTTATTAGGAAAAGAGGCAGCTATGGCGTGCACTGTCGCCGTTGAAACGGTAATTGTGGAGCATTATAACGATCAGTTGCGAACCCTGTTGGAAGACCCCAATGTGGACAAGGATATCCTGGCGACTATCACCAAGTTCCGTGACGAAGAGCAGGAGCACCACGACACGGGAATCGACCATGGGGCGGAGCAAGCGCCCTTCTACAAAGCCCTAACTGAGGTCATTAAAACTGGTTGCAAAGTCGCCATAGAGATTTCGAAGAGAGTTTAAGTCTCCTTTTAGTGTTTAGTGAAAAATATATATTTTGAAGGCTATAATTTTGTTTTCTTATTTATTATTTTACTAGCCACTGACTTTGCACGGATTTTATTCTGCAAAACATATATTTAATTAAGGCTCTTTCTGTTTTATGTTATCAATACTTACCTGCCTTAGTATTGAGTGTTAATATAGAAAAAAAAAAATGCATTTTTTTGTTAAAAAAATATTTAAATTTTAATATCCATGATTACAAATTAACCATTCAAGTTAATATAGAGATGTTAATAGAAAAAATATGGTCGTTTCTGTATTCGACAGATTCTTTTTTGGACTGATTCCTAAAGCTAATAGAGGCCTTTACCCGAGAAGAGTCCATACCAACTTGAAATATCAAAAGAATGGGCTTCAATATCAGTTTTTTTTTGTATTATTTTGGTGAAGGAATAAATGTGCTTTGTAGCGCCAGATATTCCCATCCCTAATACCAGTAGGGCAGGACATCCGCTGCCTTATTATCTAACGTTAGACGACAGCAGACGATTTGCGATCGCGTGTGCTGCCATACAAAAATGATGCACTTTTATTTTAGTTATTGTCCGTAAGAGGCCTTATCGCAAAACCACACCTTTGTCATGAGTTATGTGATACCAAGAACACGATTTATTGTGATATTGCACAAATTGACAGAAAGTTTTGGCCTGTCGCAAGTTGGTCGCAATTCGTCTGCTGTTAGATAATAAGGCAGCCGATCCGACCACCTCCTCGCCTCCGCGAGTAGTTCAGTCGATACTCTGTGTTAGTTAGTTACTTACCCTGTGTATATTTATAACTAGTTTAGTTACTCTGTGTAGATAATTCTCTAACACAATGACATCATCATGTACAACGGTTCTGATTTTGTGTTAACGGACTTTGATTTTGTAACTAATCTAATGTTAATCCGAATTTGGCCGATTAAATTCAGTTCAATGTCCAATCGCCGTTTCATTTAACAAAGGTTTTTTATTAATTTATTTTAATAGAAAAAATGACTAACCTCCTTCACAGTGCCTGCCCTGATAACCCGAAGGGCAGGAGCAGACTCCTGGCGCTGTGCAGTTCCCACCATTCATACACTGCGGATAGCAGAGCGCAGTCCGACAATGTTGTCCCATGTATCCCTCGGGACACTGACATATTTTCTCATGGTTACACCATCCTTGATTAGCACATTTTTTATCACATTCCGGATCTGGACCTAAATTAAAACGGGGAACACGGTGCAACAAATATAATTTACTCACTCAAAATTAAAGACTTCGTTTTTGTAAGCCTATGAAAGATAATTAATAATTAATAAGTAAGTAAGCAAAGTTATAGTTTATAGTAAAAAGCGAGGTGATAGTTATAGAAGCCGGCAGGAAGAAAAGCAAGGGTGAAAAAAAATTAAGTTTTTAAATGTTCCATTAAAGATTGCTGCTTCTTTATATTTTAGGAAATTTGGGCTTAATGCTAGGTCTATTCTCAATTTAATATAATACGAAATAAAAATCTAATTAAAAAGAATATCTTACCTTACCTCACGAAACTGACACCTACTTTTTTATTTTTATTAAAGTTTTATGTACTTTTGCTTAGATATACAATAGGTATCATTTAGTAAGGTAAGATATACAATTACAATTGCCTGGGAGACGTGAAGCGTAATAATCTATTTTTTTTCATATATTTAAAGATAACAACTAAGATACCTACTCCAGGCTTCGCATAAATGCATTTTTTTCAGCAAATTGTACACAACAAACCTTCCAAGTTCATCGCTCTTTCCATTAGTGAAAACCGTATCAAAATTCATTGGGTGATTTAGAAGTTAGCGGAGAAACAAACAGAAGCGGACAGCGAATTTATATATAGATAGATAGATAGACAATGCCGTTACAAACTTCTTTGCGCTTATTCTCGTGAAATACTTGTGCATAGTTTTTGAAATATTTTTTTGGAGTTTACTCCTTTCATATATAAGTCCGGTGTATGAAAATTTATGCGAGTAAAATCAAAATTGTCACGCGTTACGCGTTAGTTTTAATGTTAGCGCCATCTACACAATATCTCTGAAACTAGAATATGTTACGTAATAATACGTCCTTGCGAAAACTAGATGGCACCGGTAATCATTCGAACAGAGATGGCGCTGATATTAATTCGTTATGATAAATGTTTTTATAATTTTTATTATGTATTTTATAATCGTTCGTAAAGAGTAAACTCCAGTCGTGCGTCGGAGCTGACACACACACTATTTATGTTAATTTTTTAACTGATAAATTACAAAACTTAATACATTTTTTAAATATTTTATTAATTTTAGTGGGTATAGCACGTCTGGCGACAGTATCCAACCGGATTTCGGTAACAGAGAGATGCCACAAGCCATTTACCCTATCTGGCACCTCCCAATTCCTTATTCTCACTTAAGGTCTTCAGAGCACTTGCTGCATCTGATGCTGCTTGCCAAATGGCCACGTTTACGTCCTTAAAATAACATCACATTGAGCTGTTGTGTTTCTTTGAGTTCGTTAGATATAAATGTAGTATATTTCTCTAGATTAAGCGCAAAGGAATTTGAATTTAGAACAGCAGTGGCGTAGCCATTTTAGTGTTCCGGCACAAAATTATTAACATGGCGGGACGCGGCAGAAAATAAGACACGTCAGTTAAACCTGTCGGCATTACGCCAACTGTTAAAGCAAACCCCGTCCCGCATTGTTTGATGCGTGCCAACCTTTTAGATCGAACATTAGGTTTAATAGCGAAGCGTGTACCAACCTACAAACGAAAATTCTTTGAGCAGAGGCACCGTGATATCAGCGAAACAGCATACTCGGCGAACCGAAAATAAAGCAATAAAAGACTTAATTTAGCCTGAATGTCTCGTGGCAGGCTTTTCTCATGAAACGTGTACTCATAAATGTCAACTAAATATTTGGGGTGAACTTCGCAGTGATTGGCACTTTTATGAATTGTTCTATAAGTACGTAGAGCACGAGTAAGTGCGTCAATATGGACCACATTCGTAATATAGATCACCAAAGTTTCACAAAGGATCTAATTTTTTTTAAAAAAACTGTATTTGAAGGCACGGTGGAGCATCTCCTATAAAAATTCTTAATGAGACTGATTATTGCATAAAGTTAAGTCCACATTTTCACAAAAACATTTGGCAAATGTTTGTATACTGAAATGGACTTTTCTCTAAAGTTTATCATGAATATAATTAATGTTGATGATTAATTTAAGCACTGACAATTTATCGATTAATTTTATGGATATTATGACTAAATTACAATATTTTATATTATTTTAAAACGAATTGATCATTGGTCCATTGATACATTAGGTTCATATGTTGCAAATTCATAAAAAATGAGTACCTATTTTTGATAAATGCGATTTTTTTTAAATGATTTTTTGATACCAAATAACTGTTTAAGTTGGATATGTCTATATAAATTTAAAAATTGCAATTTTTCTTCGAGAAAATCCGTACAGAGTGATCCAAATAAGGCGCACTTACTCTTGAGTGTATTTCAATTGTTGTGACTACGCTGTTGATCAATAAAATAATTCTCAATCAAAAACAATAGTATAATAAAGAGCCAATGGCTGCATTGTTCTCTCCGAAAGTGAACATATACTGAGCGATATGTTATATGGTTGTGTCAAGAACGACACGCCAATAATGGTCGTATTTATTAGTATGTGGTCAAAGCATAAAACAATATGAGCACGACTTTGAAAAAGGTGAATGCAGTGTTTATTTAGCGCCTATGAAGTTAACTATAACATTTATTCTCAATTTCATAATGTATTTCAGTAAGGGCATTCTAATAAAGCTTTCCAATATGAAATTTGATTAAATATAGTATAGCAATTATTATGAAAATCCAATTTAAAAAAAGCGGCCCGCGCCTATGCTGTTATTATCTTTGTATCGACATGAAAAATTATAATATTCGCTTTTTTTGGATTATTTAAAAATTATTGGAGTTTTTGGATGTAAAAACGAAATTAGAAGGAACATATGTATATTAGTTTTTACAAAAATAATAAAAAACAAAGGCGGGCGAGTGTTAAAAATGCGTTGGCGATACAATACCTGTCCTTGCTAAATACACACCTCTCTGTGCGCATTCCTTTTTTAAACTTATTCTCAATGGGGTGCCTTTTAAAGGTGTGCCTCGACCGTTTTTCAGTACTAAACCTAATTCAATCGTCGCCACTCCGCTGCTATTGCCCATACATGGCAAAAATATACTGAACTCTGTAAGAAACTTACTTTGGAGGAAAATTTCTTAAATGTCTAACACCGAGATCGATGAAATTATAGCTAGGTAGGCTATTATTGTTATTATTTAAATAAATTCATACTGCTATTGCCCATACATGGCAAAAATATACTGAACTCTGTAAGAAACTTACTTTGGAGGAAAATTTCTTAAATTTCTAACACCGAGATCAATGAAATTATAGCTAGGTAGGCTATTATTGTTATTATTTAAATAAATTCATACTGCTATTGCCCATACATGGCAAAAATATACTGAACTCTGTAAGAAACTTACTTTGGAGGAAAATTTCTTAAATGTCTAACACCAAGATCGATGAAATTATAGCTAGGTAGGCTATTATTGTTATTATTTAAATAAATTCATACTGCTATTGCCCATACATGGCAAAAATATACTGAACTCTGTAAGAAACTTACTTTGGAGGAAAATTTCTTAAATGTCTAACACCAAGATCGATGAAATTATAGCTAGGTAGGCTATTATTGTTATTATTTAAATAAATTCATACTGCTATTGCCCATACATGGCAAAAATATACTGAACTCTGTAAGAAACTTACTTTGGAGGAAAATTTCTTAAATGTCTAACACCGAGATCAATGAAATTATAACTAGGTAGGCTATTATTGTTATTATTTAAATAAATTCATACTGCTATTGCCCATACATGGCAAAAATATACTGAACTCTGTAAGAAACTTACTTTGGAGGAAAATTTCTTAAATGTCTAACACAGAGATCAATGAAATTATTGCTAGTTAGGCTATTATTGTTATTATTTAAATAAATTCATAGCAAAGTGGTAGGGTCTAGTTTTCAGATTTCAGACAAGTGGTGAGTTAAAGATAATCATTCTGGAAATTTTAAAGTTTTTCGAGAAATAGTTAGTTTTTCGCACAAACTTCAGATTTCGGAAAATCTCTTGTGCAAACATTTCAGAGTTCGGAAAACTTAAGACGCATTTAAACTTAAGAATTTATTAAAGTTTTTTTTTTGTACAAATTTTAATCTAGATTTTTGCACAAACTTCAGATTCCGGTTTTTTTATCTGATTAATTGGAATTCTGGAAAACTTTAGCTTTGCGAAAACTTCACATTTAAGGGAGTAGTTCGTAGTTAACTTGGATAAATAAAATACTTGATGCCTCCGTGTGTTTTTCCTAATACTTACATATAATTAAATTTAAGTATACATAAATTGTATGTTCGACGACACGTTTGGTCTAGTGGCTAGTACCTAACCCTAGCTGTTAACCAAACGGTCGCGGGTTCGAATCCCGCTAGGGGCAAATTTTTATGTGTTAACATTTTACCTTTGTACCTGAGTCATGGATGTTTTGTATTTATAATATGTATGTATTTACAAAAAAAAAGTAATCTATGTATTATATCAACTGTCTAGTATCCATAATACAAGCATTAGTTGCTTAATGTGGAACTAGATGGTGCTGTGTGGAATGTGTGAAGATATTTATTTATTTGTATGTAATTTTGAAAGATTACCAAGTTACCTTTATTTCTTTTAGGCACCCTTCCTTGTGTTTTAATGGACAGAAATGGCGACTTTAGTACTTTCGGATTCGATGTCGTCAACGTGTCAAAATGATAATAATACTTCTTGCAACACGACTTCCACGTAAAATTAACGTATCCCACTTCGGACGGTATTATTGGTAATTTGAGTGAGAAGTTTGGGTCCAAGATATATGGTGATATGTGACCGTTGAGTATTGCAAACACTTGCATTGATATGCCTGCAAATAAATTTCTTTGAATCAATATTTATAATGAGGTTGTATGTTCAAAACTCAATGTTCAATGTTGATTTATAATGTACGCGTGTAGGTAGTTTTCTCAGGGGGCTCACAATTTCTACAATTTTAAATCAAGCTGCCCCGTCTGGCGACTCTGGCGGTAGTAACCAACCCCTTTCAGAAGACTATAGTGAAATAACATCGAGTGTTCTTTTGTTTCGGTTAGTAATTAAGTTATATATACAGGAGTTAATTTCGACAAGTCAGTAAGTGGATATACTTATGAAAGATCAGTTTATAAGATAATAAATCAAAAATTGGATTATTATTAAATTTAAAAATATTTTAATTTAGATTTTTAATTAATTATTTGTTAGATTAGATTTAGATTAGTGTTATTGTAGATTTATTCCTTACATTTAGATTTATTGAAAAAAATGGAATTTCCTTAGTTTTCGTTGATGTTTAGGAATTAATGGCTTGTACAAGAGATAATTTATTATATTAAATGGGCCATTTCCAAAACATTATTTGCCAGAAGATCTGTTGGAGTTAATTCTACCTTTAAAATTCTGCCACAATAATTTTCTTGAAATACCTACACCGCTGCTAAAGTAAAGCGTCCGCGAGACGATCAATTGCCAATGACAATATTTACGTGATTGGCGCTCATTGATAGAAAAATTGATCTTTTACAACATGCCAATGAAGCTATTGTCAATATTGCTACGGCATTGACAGCAAATGACAAAAATTTTGATTGACGGCAATTGACGCTCTGTATATTGTTAGCGAATCATCATTCGCAATGACAATTTTTTGTTTAAATGTTCATGAGTAAACCTATATATTATATGAATTATCTTAATTTGTACCACTCCTTGGACGTTGGACGCAATGACAAAAAATTGTCATTGCGAATGATGATTCGCTAACAATATACAGAGCGTCAATTGCCGTCAATCAAAATTTTAGTAATTTGCTGTCAATGCCGTAGCAATATTGACAATAGCTTCATTGGCATGTTGTAAATGATCAATTTTTCTATAAATGAGCGCCAATCACGTAAATATTGTCATTCGCAATTGATCGTCTCGCGGACGCTTAACATATATAATTCTCAATTCTCTGAAATTGTTCCTACCACTGAACATTCGCACTTGTCGTTCGTCAATCCATAGGGATATGTCTTGGGGCTGTTCTTTGGAGTCGCGTCGGCCAGCGCCGAGTGTCAATGACATCGCCAATGCCACTCCCGCGCACAACTTCGCCCCTAATGAAGCTGTCGGCCACATGCTGAAATCAAAATAAACAAAACATTCTTTATTGCATACGACTCTATTTCAATCTTGTTCGGAATGCAGATTCTATACGTTTTTCTCACATTAATATGCCACAAACATGTCCGTAAACAAGGTTGATAGACTTATTCTCATCCATTTTTCAGTTCAACACACGAAAGTGTGTTCAAAAAAAAAATCCTACCGGACGTCGTAACTAACCCCACGTGTAGGTAGGTACGTCTAACTAGAACTTAATAGATACTTAGTACACAGAAGATCGGAATCGTCCATCATGCCATGCGTATCAGGGTTGTTGTGGATGCAGATTTTCAACATCCGCGGATGCGGATACGGATGCGAATTTTTAGAAGATCACATCCTCAAATGAGGATGCGGATTTCAAGTTTTTTTAATAGGTTTAATTTTTAAAGCAGAAATAAATGATCTGAATTGTACATTTTAATATTTTTTTATCAATTTAAATAAAAATAAAAACTGAAACTATTTCATAATTCACCCTGAGGTAGTTGGAAATTTATGACTAGCTCGATATCCGCATCCGCAAAATATTCGTATTGATTTTGGTCATATATTTTTTGTATTATTTAGCCAAATTGTGATGTGTAGGTACCTACCTACATGATTGTCTTTACTGTACCTAGATATATACAGGCAATGAGATATCTTTTTCCCAAATTTTTTGTAGGATTTTAGACAACAAAGTTTTTTAAATTTTGTTTTTACATTTACATTCTATAAGACGTTGTTAGATGTATAAAAACCATATACAGGGAACTTTTCTAGCTACATTGTTTTTTTTTTACGGTTTGGTTAAGGATTTATAGTTTTCATTAATAATTAAAAAAAAAAAACAATTAGGGACATTTAAGCACATATGTAAAGAAAATTTAACAACCGTATAAGTGGCATATAATTTGTCGACCATACGAAATCGTTTTCTTCAACAACAGAAGTAAAAAAAATAAAACAGAATTATCACAGTTAACATAATTGATTGGGACTCTATGGGACGTGATCCCACAAAGGAATCATCGTGAGAAACTTTGTGTGTATATATAAAAAACGGACAACTTCATTAAATATCTCCTGTCAAAAAGTAATGTCTACTACATTTTTTTTCTCGCTCCTGCTGTCAAATTATATTTACAAAAGGTGTTAACAAAAAAGAAGATGCACAGATCGCTCTATACTCAGGGGTTTGCGACCTTTTTATCTATTTTATAATGTTAATAATCTACACTTCACTGATATAATAGTAAATGTGAAGAGTTTGTTTATTTTTCTTTGAACGCGCTAACAAGTAGGTATATATAATCAAATATTATTGAATTAGGAAAAAAATTCTTTTCATACAACAGCTCGGAATGAAATACTGACAGGAAACCTCACAATTATATCAATTTCTAACGATTTATGAAGCCGCGGGACTCTGCTGTTTAAGTAATAAGTATTTCTAAACCGATCCTTTGATAGGCAGAAATATTTCATTATAAAATTTACAATGAAATTTTTTATGTACAATTTTTTTTGGTTTGTTTGTTTGTTCAAAACCGCAAAGCTCCGAAAGAATCATACTTTACTTTACATGGTAATGAATGAAATTTTTCATACACGCTGTGAGTGGTACACAAAAGGGCATAGGATACATACCACCTAGAAAAATGTACTATTTCTTAGGCATAATATACAAAAATTAATCCTATGAAGAGAACAATTGGACATGTGTGCGAAGCCGAAGTCGGTTCGGTAGAAGAATATAAATATTGACATTGAATAATTGTGTGTACCTAAACCGAAGACGACAAATTAGTATTAATCAACTGTTCATTGGCTTAATTAAAATTGCAGTTCTTAATTGGGACGACTGGACTTCCTAATTAGTTTTCTAAATATAAACTGTCTTAAAACGGTTTTAGTTTCGGCCTGTTAATTATTAACCAGTGCAATATCGGACGAAGATCATACCTAACCTAAGATATGTTTTCTTATTACAAAGCAAGAACAATTGAAGTAAGTAAATTACTTGCATAACAATCTATATGTTTTTATACATATTAAATAACACATAGGCTGAAAAGTCCCGGGCCTAACAAAGAAAACACGTTTTTTTTTGTTCAAAATTAGCTTTATTCATCAACGTAATCTCCATCAAGAGCAACGCAAACATTCCGAAACCGCTCTAACATTTCAATACCACTTTTGTAGAACGATTTGTCTTTTGCCTCAAAATAGGCCTCAGTTTCAGCGATAACCTCTTTATTCGTGCGAAATTTCTTAACAGCGAGCATTTTTTTGAGGTCTGCGAACAGCCAGTAGTCGCTGGGAGCCAAAAATGGCAAATACGGTGGATGTGGGAGCAACTCAAAGTTCAATTCATGTAGTTTTGCCATTGTTTTGATTGACTTGTGACACGGTGCGTTGTCTTGATGAAACAAAATTTTTTTCTTTGCTATACGAGGTCGTTTCGTTGCAATTTCGGCCTTCAAACGCTCCAATCCGCCAGAGAAGGGCTACTGGTGATCTCCTCAAATACGCCACGCACCTATGGAGTGAGGCCATTGAGAGGCACGGCGAGGCACTTGCTGTGTCTCTCTACATCTAGAAGGCCTTCGACAAGGTTTGTCACGACGGACTTATAGGCAAGCTTCCTTTCTACGGTATTCCTCCTGGCCTTAACAATAGGATATCGGATTTCCTGGGGGGAAAGATCAATACGAGTAGTTATTGACGGATGCTAGTCTGACCTTTTGGGTGTCAATACCGGTGTCAACCGGTGAAACATTTGGATATGCCGACCAAAAAAATGAAGTTGGGTTTTTTTTATTAGAGATGGGTTTGCTCTTGACCAACAACCAACTGTGTAGCAAGGATGAGGCCTAAGATGGAGCGAACCTCATTCTCAACCCAGAAGATGCCTATTCACTCGAACTTTGAAAAGATTTGGGTTATATGAGCTCGGAAATACAGACACCGGCAGGGAGTTCCAAAACTTGGCAGTGCGCATTATAAAGGATGTTTTAAAGCACTTGGTCCGAAAAAGAGGGATTTCGACAAGATGAGGATGGTAACCTGTCGTACGTCTGTATGTCCGATGAAAGAAAGGGGATGGCGGTATGAGCTCATGCAGCTCCTGAGCACACTTTTTATGTGTAGAAATCTAATTAAAACTTTTTCTCTGCAAAATTTTATAGAAGAGAGCTGTAACGTCATAGTTGAAGCTTCAAACGTAAACAAAACGATTGTATTGGCGCCAAAATCGTCTTCATTATTTACTTATTAAATGATTTTTATGTTGTGTTATTGAAATATTGAAATAACATACCGATAACCTCAAATTAGCCCCATAATTGCGATAATAAAAAGACAATTCCGTTCTTGTAACAAAAACAAAATGTTCCAAATATTTCCTTGTTATCTTTCTTACAAATATAATATTCCAAATACAAAACACACTGGATGTTTTTTACTTAATCACTTGCAGACAGATTCGGCTTGTAATTGAATCTTGGCACACAGTCAATGTCCTGAATAGTCATTATACAGAATATCATATGTACTTATATGAAATATTAATAGATAAATATCGCAACTACGAGTCTTAATAATAAAATTATTTGAACCAGAGTCCTACTTCTCTTTTGGTAAACATATGTTACTAAGGTGAATTTGTAGACAAAGTAAGACCTTCGTAACATATCATATTTCTAGGCATATTAGAAAACTGCCTTAAGACTTAACCCATTTAGATAACTGCTTTATTTCACATATAAGTAATTTGTATTACAATCAAATTAAGTTGTATTACATATTTAATGAATAATCAATGAAAAATATATTTCCTTATTTCAGAGTGCTTACTTACGCTTACTGCACAGACTATACTGCTCCATAGGCTTGTGATTTCTAACTTTTAGAAGAAATATCGATTTTAATCGTACAATAATACTTAAATCTATTCAAATACTAGATTTATATTTTTTTTGTGTGTGTTTGTGTATTTTTCTTGACAATTTCGAGATACGTTGTTGGCACATCCCGCGATAACGGACTATGTGCGAATGACCGTATGTGTTGAGGTCTAGCAAACCTTTCAAATCGATTCTTTTCTTTTACCATCTTTTTCTCTTATAAGTAAGGTAGGTACTGGAGAATTTCGCTTTCCCGTCATCTTCGTGTGGCTTAAACGGGATAGATTTTATAATGAGTATCTATAAAGGTGGCCGAACCCTAAAAGCAAGCTGATGGTGCTTCTATAAAATGGATCTCAGAGAGAAGCTCAGAAATAAATTTAAGGAAATCAATATACTTACTAAAATATTGACTCACAATTTACACTTAATAATAAAGATATTATACTCGCTTTTCGTGGATCCTGGCTCTATAAAATAAGTAATTCTTTTAAAAGTCTATATTACCTGCGGTATTACAATAAAGCCCTCTTTCACAAACTAAATTTTAGGAATAATTTTATGTTTTATTAAATTATGCACTCGGTTTACTGCATCCTTCGATAGCCGAATTTTTTTATTATTATTTTCTTTTTAATGTTTGGGACTTTTACCGTACAAACAAAAGTATAATTCCTGGTTACCATGCATACCTAATTTTTATTATTTTTGTTTTTCGTTAATAGAGTAATTATTTAAATAGAGCAACTACGGAGGTTTCTTGTCAGTTTACTTAACCTGTATTAGATTGATATAATTTTATTGTGTATTGTAAAAGTTTATATAAATAAATACAAAATATGAAAAGATGCGTAACCCCTGAGATGCACTTGTTAACGTAACCAGCCGTGGAGTCGAGACGATACCCGTTCGGAACAGGTATAATCGAGTAAAAAGTAAAAAATCAAGTCCGGCTGCCGCTCGCCGACCGCTCCCTCGCCGGGCCGAGCGAAGCCTGCCCGTCCTACGATGCACCAACAATCAATTAGTTTGCTTTTATTGTCTTAACTAACCGTGTCGACATACAGACAGACTTACCTATATCCCGCTTAGTTTATTTATTGTTTACATAACTGATAATAACTACATTGAAGAAGTAAAAATTGAATTTTCAATTACTACGATTTTATAGGATTTTAATGTTAAAAGTAAAATTTTAATAACAAGAACTGACGACCTAATTCCTAAAATTTATCAATACGACTGTATAATATTTTTTGGATTTTTCGATATGAATATTTCAAAAAGGTAAAATATGTAGGTACTTATATTTATAAATTTAGAGATGGATTGTAGGTATAATTCTCGTAACAACTATCGATTTTGCTAAAATTTACCTACATTTACATTTAGTTTTAATCCTGCGTATGGTAAAGATAAACTTAACATAAATTTTTATAAAATTTATAAAAAAAAAAGGCAGGCAACAGGATATATAAATAAAATTGCTTTTATCCTTATAAAATTAAAACACGCCTTCGTAGCGTGTTTATGTCATTCACCATGGTTTCCAATAAGAACAATTCCAAACTAACTGTGCATTAAGTACGCCATCAATGATACCTATTTAAATAATAGGGAACTAAGTTCAATAATAGAGTAATATTCAATAATGCATATCTACTTCAATAATTGAGAACTAAGTTCTTTCTAAACAGACGCAAGACATCAAAAATGTTTGTTTGAAAACTAAATTCTGAAATGTTATCTAAGTAGGTATCTATGTTATAACATAGAGTAAATAGCACTATTAAGTGTTATTTACTCTATGGTTATACAAATCGTAGTTCACGCATGTTATCAAAAACAATTAAGTATAATATTAATAAGTGACATTAATTAATATCAAGTCATATTAATATTATTTAAATAGGGAAGTAGGTTATATCTAAATACCTAAGTCGTATACAAATGTAAATATGAAAGTTTTATCTCCTTATGCTCAGTCGCAGGACACTGCTCGTGGACATAGGCCTACCCCCATAAAAATAATTTACCTTTGCAAACACCTCCCCTATGTTTACCTTTAATGTACTTATTGCAAAAATTAACTTGCTAATAAGTAGCAATCTCTATTTATATGCTTGATATTTTTTCAAAAGTTTTAAAGTTAAAAATCACGTTACATATTTACCGAATGCACAAGATTTAAATTTTTAAAACGGATCTAATAGTAAAATACGATAGGTACTATTAATAACACGCAGTCATGTTTACGTTATAACATTGTGAAATGTTTAAATGTTTACGTATTCACTAGCTTTAACCAATCTTTGATGTTCCCCCAGTTAACGTGTTTATAATTTTTTTTATTCGCTTGTAATTGGGAATTTTTAGTTTATTAGTGCCTACCGATTGTGGGTGCTATTTTTTTTAATTCTACAATGCTGAAATAGAAATTGGCGCAATGTTTTCTATTGTGATTTTAATAGCTACCTAATAATAAATTAGAATGTATGTCTAATTATTTTTATTATTATTTACTTAACGACTCGCTCCCGGCTTCGCATGTATGCTATTTTTCTATTCAAATTATTATACACGTATTATCGTAATTGTTAATTTATCGCTCTTTCCATGAGTGAAAGCCGAATTTAGATCGTCATAATTTTGTCATATTTTTTTTAAATTTATTATATGTCAATGAATAGGTACAATAAGCCGAATTGTCGAATACAAAACTAAGAAAGGAATCTAATATTGACGAGAAATCACAGAAATTTCAATTATTTATATTTAAATTACTTCTGAATTCCTAAATTAGCTATTATGTAATTGTAAAAAATAACTGTCTAATGAAATACGTAATTAAAATACTTAGTATATGATTTAATTATTATTAAAGCTATTATACAATTTCTATAGTAGATTTTTTTTAAAACCACACATTTTAAGTTACGAAATAAAATAAATACATATTATTTATTAGTCACTCTTTAAAGTAATCACATCCGTATTAAAGTAATCAGTTCCGGTATTACAAACACAAAGTAAGCTACGAAATAAGAAAGATAAAATTATATTTTTTTTTAATTAAAATACAAACAAAATGCAGCGAAATCCAGTTTCATAAAAGACTAAATTTATCTTCGCATCCAGTCCAGTTACTTATTTATAGAATCTTCCTTTAAAATGAAATGATCGATAATCGTCTCGATCGATTCCGATCAAACAATTTTAAGTGGGATCAACGATCTTATTTACTGTAACTAATTTTTATTCGCACTTCGACATCTATTGCACTCACCTGCATCGAATTTTGATCAGCCAATCGTAGAGGCAACAGGAACAAACATATTTATAAAACACAAAAATACTACACCCAACACAAAAACGTTTTTAAAATAATAAAAAAAAAGATTATAAACTCTCAAGTATGTGTTGTCCCGAGAACGGTTTAACGCAGACTGCCTGTTTTATTATGTTTCTCATACATTTCGCAACGGAAAAGATTAACATTTAAAGGACTTTAAGCCTTATATTATCCTTGTCTAGAGGCTTCAAACAAAGGTAATTTGAAAATACATAAAAATAAACTCTCTTGCCAACGTAATTTCCGATTGTGACAGCCCAATTAGCCAGAATTGAATGTGCTAAAGTCGTAAACCCAAATTGCGTGTAATTCACGCATTTTTTTTTATCCCAATCGGGTGTAAGTCAAGATATAATAGTTTTGTTTCTTTTGTACCTGTTTCAGTCTGTTGCCGTGATGAAAGGCGGTTATTAAAAGCGTTTAACACCGGTACCTGCTCCCGATTCATTGTTCGGAATCATTTCTGTTGTTCTGTTTGGTTTACGGTTTAAAGTTCTTTGTTGTACTTGAAGAGATTTCTTTCATTTCTTCCGAGTGTTGCAAACTTGCAAATCTCGTAAAAAAAATACTACATAATATTGTTATTTTGCATTATTTAGGCGAAATTATTTGATCAATATTTGATATAGCATGGTTCATGTTAGAGGTTTGAATTTTATACTGGTGATAAATTTAAGAAATATAATTTGGAATGTGATTTTAAAAAAACAAGTGAAGGGGATTTTTTTCAAAATGAATGTCATAGTTGATTTGAAGATATTTACGAGTGTGTTTTAGAAATTGTATTGAGATGGTTATAAAGTAATTTTAATAAATATGTTTATATGAAGTTATACTATGCTATGTAAAATGAAGTGATTAAATTTATGATATGGAAATATAAGAAAGTTCTCTTATTTAATTATCTTATGGGGCCCATGAAGAAGTTTTCAAAGAAACAGAAGTAAAAGTCGAAAATTTCAACAAAACCTGATAGCTCGATAGACTTAATGGTTGCCAATTAATGTGAATGGAGCACTTCTATTGCATTGTTTATTGAACATTTATGAGGTAGACGCAAAACAAGTCCATGGTGATTCGTTGACTTTTGGTTAGTGGGCATTTAGTGGGTTTTCCCCATCGAAATAATATGTACATATTATCTTTGGTTTTCCCATAATCACGATGACGTTTCCGAATTGTCAAAAATTAATGACAGGTCATACGTGATTTATAAAAGTCAAATACATTTTCTTATGATCTCTCAATCATCACGCTTATGTGATCCTAATCAGTCCCCACAAGAAGGAAGGTCTATAATACCCAACAGTGGAGACACAGCCTCATTATGAAATCATGCTTTCAATTAAACGAATTTACTTGAATTTAGCTATAACTATTTAAATTTTATTATATTATAACTATCTAGCTGGTGCCCGAGACTTCGTCCGCGTTGAAAAAGAAAATATATGAGTAATAAAATAACGCCTGACAGCGCCTGATATCGCTGTTACGACGGTGGCGCCGCCACGCGACAGTGGCGCCCAATTATTCCCGTTTTTGCAACATTTTCCATTGACGCTCCGCTCCTATTGGTCGCAGCATGAGTGAGTTATATATATAGCCTAAACCCTTGCTCGATAAATGGACAATCAAAAACCAAAAAGATTATTTCAATTCGAACCAGTAGTTTCTGAGATTAACGCGTTCAACCAAACAAACAAACTCTTTAGCTTTATAATATTATAGTATAGATTAAATTAATTATTACAAAACTTATTGGTAGGTATTAAGTTTGTATATAGTATTATGTAATTGTAAATATTCAAAAACTAACTTTAGTATTGAATAGGCACACTGTGTTTTGAAGTCATAAATTGGACAGTCCTTGGACGGCGGCCGTAATCACACCCTCAGAAGACCACATTTAAATAACAGCACGTGTGCTGTTGTGTTTTGGCGAGTGTGAATAGGATGCCCAAAACTTTTTCTCTATTCTCTGCCTGTTCTTTAATCAACTACGGTTGGCAGCGCGCTTGAAGCACCTCTGGCGTTGTAGCCAACTGCCATCAAGTGAATTGTCAGTCTAGTGTCGACCTATACAAAAAAAATTAATAAGTAGGAATTTTAAAAACACCTGAAAAATAGAAAGACGATGTAGGATATTGCAAGGTTGTTTAATAACAAATTAAAACATTACCTTCGCGGAATAGTGCGGTTTAAATCTAAAGGCAAATTGGGTGAAAAAAAGTTAAGTACGTAAAAGCCGAGTTAGTTGGTCAACGAAACGACTATACTGGTCGTACATACCTGTACCAGCTTATGATACTAGCTAGTGACCGCGTATTCGTCTGCGTTGGAAAATAAAAGATATCAACGCCTGACATGATTCTTTTGGATCTTAATTTTTAGATTAATTGGTCTAGTAGAATATTTAGCCTATGTACATCCTGAAATTCTATTCTAGCTATTGGTAAAGAATTTTTGAATAGGATGAGTACCTACTTACTACGTACGCGACATAACTCTGCACCTGTTTAGGGAAGTCTGATTAGGCTTTATGGTTAGTATAGTATAGAGTAGTCTGTAAGAAGTAGTCTCTGTGTGTGGTCTGTGGTAAAGATCACGCATAGAATAAGCTCAAGCAATGTTGTGTGAATAATAAACGAGATTCTAAATACAAAATCTTCTTTATTGAATGAACCACGACAAGAATCAACAGCACCTAGTAACGCGATGCCCCTCATTTAAATTTATGTTTAATTAAACAATATATTATAATATATGTAACATTTTAATCAGCTGTCCAGCGTAGTGCGCTAAAAATAATATTAAACAATCTATACTAATATTATAAAGACGAAAGATTTCAATTTAAACAAAATTGAATAGGCTCCGAAACTACTGGACCGATTTGAAAAAAATCTTTCATTGTTGGGAAGATATATTATCAGCGAGTAACATAGGCTAGGTATATTTTATAGTTACGCGGGCGAAATCGCGTGCAACAGCTAGTACTAAACAAAAGACCAATGTTAATAAACGAATCCGGTTATTCATAGGACAATCCCAATCCTATGGCGTTGCTTGTAACCACCTATGTGGACATTCAGCCTGCCTGACGACCTTTAAATTTGTCATTCAAACGTGTCCTTTAAAAAACAGCATAAACTCAGTTAAAAGTTCAACAATCAGGTTCCAACCAATAAATATTAATATTATAAATAAAACAGAAGTATTTTTCTTAAAATTTATTTTCTATGCAACATAAAAAAATATCCATCGTAGTTACACAAATTACTGTCACTTAATGCACAAACTAAACCTGACAATAGTTTTCGTTAACAAACTTCGTACGAGTGCGTCCAACATTTTTTTCATAACGCCAATAAAAACATTTATATTATAAATGCAACCCATTTGTTAATTTAACAAAATTTTACAATTCTAAAAAAGCTCGCTTAGCATCTTATTTCATTAACTATTTTAACAGTTTATTAAAGAGAGCGGACCACATCCATTACGAAGCAATTTGCAACATTGTTGACAACATTATTAAAAATGGGCATCGATTACGTCGCGACAATGTCACGTCCAACTTAGACGTGACCTTGTAGCGACGTCAAACAATTTCAACTTTTTGTAGCGTTAGGTATTTATTTTTTATAAATTTTCATTATTGTAAGGTTTACAAAATTTATGCATCTACTTTTGAACAGGAATTAAATAAATTTCAGCAAATATTTCCGAAATTTTCAATATTACTACTCCATAATAATATATCGAATCGTTTGTACAATGGCTACAATAGCATTTGTGTGATGAATACTGTATAATATAAATGCGTAAAATTGTGCTCGCTGATACGGGATTATAAGTCTTACTTCATCTTTTAACAAAGTTAATAATCGAACGATATATTCGGACGAAAGACTCGCCACAGTCATTGGTTTCAGAGATAAACTGCTTACACACTTTTCTGTCTACATGAGATTCTGTCCAAGTGACAGACAATGTTATAATGGTGTCTGTAGCCAAATTGCCGTGGCTCTGTGGCCGATTTCGAGTTTCCGCCGAGCATAAAGGTACATTTTTCAAATGAACACTTTTTTTTTTAAATAATATCCTAACTTGCTTCATTGAGATTAAAAAACTGTGATAAAGATAATCGATTATCTGGTGGGTAATTTGAAAAAAAAAAATTCAACGTTACAATAATTTTAAGGCAAATAATCAGCATCAACCGTTTTAACAGGGCGTGTGTGAGAAGCGTTAAAAAACAGACGCGAATCGAACAAGGCTTCCTCTACTATTCATTAATTAATATTAAATATATATATTAAATTCTTACTAGACAATAGACACGATAAAGACTCGTCAACAAACAACTTAAAGATGGGATTAAATACAATAACAGTGCGATCAAATATAAATACCTATAATAATACCGCGCATTCTCGGACATTACCGTGTATCGATAAATAAATGAACATAAATTATTATATTAATCATGTTTCCGAACTGCAATATTTGTGTTTTAAAAACATTCGATTTTATCCGACCGCCATCTTGGATGGAAACCGTGCTATAAATAAAATTAAAAAAAAAAAAGTAAAAATAATAATTAAATGGTTAGACCGCGTGGAATGTATTACTTAGGACCCGACACCTTTCAGGCGAAAGAAAAAATTACATATAGATAAAGAGTAAAAGTAAAAAAAATAATATATTTATAGATAGGTACACTGACGGTAAGAATGTTTAGCTGTTTGTCCGACAGTGTAGCCACAGATAGCTGCGATAAGCGAACGCGTTGACGCCTAACATTAGTTAACACGAGAATCTAGCCTTAACCATATCTAAAACACGAAATACAATCGGACGGGGGGGAGACGGTTGCTTCTACCAATTTACTGGATTTACTGGAATTTATGGCAACACTGGAATTGAAAAAATAACGCACTCGTCTCTGCCCCGTGACAGGTCGCAATCCATGATTGAGAGAAACATCGAATAACTCGTTAAACCGCATTGTTAAATATTATATGGAAAATTATTAAGTCTTACACTACGAGTAAGAAGAGAGTCAATTTTCTGACGGAATACGTCAAGACAATTAAAAACGTTAGTCACATTAGTCGACGTCACACGAATTTTTTCAAACATATAAATAATTCATGTAAAAATGAACTTTATTATTGACGCAATGAGATTCATTTCAATATCAATCATTCTCGCTTATTAATTTTTTCGAATTCACGCACTCACTTTTGACTTGTGACATTTTTAAATTAAAACACTATTTTTACATTGAAAATTAAAACCACAAATCCTTATAAATATTTAAATAATTGAAACTCTTTGCAAATTTAAGAGAGCACTTTAGAAATGTGGCACTGTTTTTATTGCATCTTCTAACTTGCATTCTTCTATCTTATCTATCTTGGCTGCAGTAAGAAAGAAAAAAAAATGTCACAAGTAAATTGGCACGTCACTGTGCGGAGCCGTTTCCTAAACTGAATATCTGCTGCCATCTGTCAAAAACCGTACAACACCGAACAACACTACGATAGATAACGTTTAAATACAACCCCGACTTTACTCCGCAAAGCACCAACGTCGACCGGCGTTCGCACTGCTTAAAAATACAAAAATATCACTATTATAAATTATTTAATTGATTGGCTTCGTTTGTTGGTAAATATGTAGAAAAGATAAAATTCATTTTTTTTTAAGCTAGCGAAGAGTTCAATATTTTAATTTTTAATATAAAATAACTATCTCCTTCGAGTGGTCCACAGAGCGAAATTTGTAAGATGGCTTTATTTAAGAATATAAGATATGCTTTTTTTATTATAAAAATAAAATTCAAGATTGTGATTTTCTATATTTCTCTCTCAATAAAAAAAAATCAGTTACGTCCTCTTTTTTATGCAACACGAAATGTCACTGTCAAAAATCAACTCAATCTACACAGATATATATTGAGTGATGTCATTTTTACGTTCAAATTTTGACTGCAATAATCGAACACAGATAACTTCCATTCCTCTATGTGTTGCCATTGTTAATTAAATTGATAGAGAAAAGAGAAAGACAGGAGGGATATAGAGCAGTCCGAACACCGGCATTCAGAGCTAATTTTTCAATTTTATATCCTATTTTCTGTGACAAAAATAGCTTTTCTTATAATTCCAATCCGTCCCACTACCGTATCCTTATTTTTTTTTTTTTTTTATTAATATTAATTGATATATCTGCGCCAAAACATCGCCTACACGTGAAAGAAGCCGATAAATAATATAATATTGTGGTTTCATTTACTTAAAATCAGTCTCATAAAGAAACAAATGAGTTTTTTTTTTTTTTAATTACTTATAACTGAAGTGTTAAACTACCTGTAGAAGAAAATCGCCATAGACAAACACGCGGACGAATAGAGTCTACCTCAGAAAATAGACTACGGAAGTTGACGTTTTGTCTATATGCACAATGTAAAAAATCTATTTTTTTTTAAACCGACATCACTTACGCTTTAAGGGCCAAATGAAACTTTTTCGATATATTTTTTTTAGCTTACACTAAATTGGCCCTACGCACGTATGTAACTAATAAATTTCAACTAAATATGAAAAAAATAAGTGTAAATTTTTTTTTATTACACTGATATTTTATTCAGAAAATTAAATTAAAAAAAAAAATCATATTAAATTTTCATTAAAATAACAATAACCGAATGACTGACGTCAAAATTACGAGTTCAAAATTTATATTAAATATACTGAATTAGTTCAAACACAATATTGTTGTTTAATTTTATACTCTATAGAAATAATTTTAAGGTTTGTTTGTTTTTTTTTTTTTTTTTTTTTTTTTTTTTTTTTTTTTTTTTTTTTTTTTTTTTATATAATTACTATTTTTTTATACAGAATAAAATATCAGCGTAAGAATAAAGAATAAGTATTTTAGTGGCAGTAAGTAATGCTTTTCATACAAAAATCACTGTTTCACCGTTAGGCTGCGATTTCACGTCGATATAGTTCCGCGCGTCGCTCACAATCGATATTAAACCTTAACAGAAGGGAATACGATCGACAATCGTACGTCCATAGTGTATTCATTTTATTCATATCACTATTACAAATATACTAACATATTGTTTTGTTACCCCAATACAATTATATTAAGCGAACAGTCAGACAGGGAATCTTTAAACTGGAGTTACTTTTGAACGTGTCATTTTTGAAAAAAAAAAAAAAATTAAAAAATTTTTTTTTTTTAAAAGATAAATTCAACTTAATCAAGTTAACTCGCAGTTTAAATAAATCATCCGTGGACTGACTGGATTTAAATCGACGATACATTACAAAAACTTATAACAGAAATCAAATTTCTTAGAGAGCGTTTTAAGATCTTAATATAAATAAATTAACATTGGCAATGTTTCTTATTCCATTTATTACGGACTTGATTCCAAAAAGATATGCGTTTTTTTTTTTTTTTTAATTTTTTATTTCAACGCGTCAATCTCACAATCGTCAATCACAACTGAACATCAACTTGAACGGCATCACTATATATAGATTGTCCTTTAAATATTTATATAATATGCAACTATTAGTTTGACATTTTATTACTGTAAGACATATTTTAATAAAATATCAATCCGCGTTCAACACGCATTCGAGTTAAATTGATTATTATGTTCTTGACGCATTGAAGCAATAACGCTCGAAGGCTTTGAAAAAAAAAAAAAAACGAGCTGCTCAAACAAAGTTACTTTCCAGAGACCGTTTCTAAACATAACAACAGTGTTGATGTAATGTAACGTACGCGGCGAGTGATGAGGGGGGGGTGACTAGACGTAAGTGGGGGGGTTGCCGGCGGCGGAGGGGGAGGGCGAGAGGGGGGGCGGGGGGGCGGCGGCGGTCGCCGAGGGGGGCGGCGGAGGGGGCAACACTCTCGCGCCGGGCACGTACTGCCCGATGAACGAACCGTCCTCCGTGAAGCGACCTGCAAACAATCAACGCACGTACGTCACATGAAATCCGATTGGATGAGCTGGTAAGTTAGTCGCTCTGTCTAAGCGGTGCCGGGTTCAATTCCAGGCAGTGTCAACTTTGAATATGGAAAGTAGTGGCAGGACGCGATGCGTTTCTCAGTCACCCCTTACCTTACAGAATAACCACCACCGTCACGTGAAATAACGTCACGTTTCGGTGATGGAGTAAGAGATGCCAGAGCATATTGCCACATCCCTTCCCAATCGCTTATCCTTAATTCCTACTATAGTTATAGACGACGGTAACCACCTACCATCAAGTGGACCGTCGGCCTGTCTGTCTGTCGATCTTAACATTAAAAAGATCATGTTGTTACTAAATAACAGGACAATACTATAATGTATGTAATTCTTCTTGCAAATCTTTGGATTCAAAATGGTTTTGTACCAGAAATAGAAGCAAAATTTCTCTTTAGTGCAGTTTTGACAAAAAAAAAAAATTGAACATGTTTGTTGATTGGCACTCTATAGTTCGGTGGTCTAATTTTAAATTATTTGTTCTACTAATAATGAAACTAATGCATATAAAAAGTTATTACATCAAAGTAACTTCGATGTAACTACTGAGAATAGACCATTTTAATGTAAATAAAAATTGCAGAAATAATTATATCTAACTTAACAGAAAAGCAAATCAATACAAATAAAGATTAGCGTAAAATCATACCTTCGTAAGTTAAAAATAAAGATTGTCGTGCAAAGGCAGAGGAGAAACAAAAAGGAAAAAGTTAGGACGGAAAAAGGAACACTAACACGCTTAACTCAAAAAAAAAATTAAACACAAAATCACTCAAAAATGTATAAAAATTAATAATATGTAAAATAAGTAGGGCAAAAAAAAAATTACACTAAACCGATTGCATTATCATCATCATCATCATACTTTATACAACCTATTTTAATATTAAAAAACTAAAGTGTACTTATTGGCTAAAATATAAATTGCAGAATTTTAGCTTAGCTTAGAGATTCTGTGCAAATTGTAAATTGGACGCTGGGACACGTGAAACGGGACTTCGTTACAGCTATCTTTCAAATAGCACAACAAAGGCCTCAAACGCCCGATACTTATCTAAAACGATTGGCAGTAAAAAGACTCTTATTCGAGCAAACGATTAAATATTATAATATGGAGAAATTTGGAGGGGCGGAAACACCGTCAGCGCGCGGACCAATCGAAACGAAGATTGACGATCAATACTCGAGCGATCGGTTATTCATTCATTATATATACTCTCGGTCCAACCGTTTATTTTACTTTTGACAGTTCAGGGTAGTGACGTTCCTAATTTTAGTCGATTAATAAAATCAATTATTTATTTTGGCTAACATTTTGTACTGTTTTTATAACCATACCCAGGCGTTTGTGTAACTATATTAATTTTATGTATTATAAAAGTCTAAGAATTTGTGTAAATAATATAATTAATGTCACTCAGGATTCAAATTATGAACGTGACGCGTTAGATGATTCACAGAACGTCACTATTACTATCGCTCGCACAACAATCAAGTGTGAGATGTAGACTTTAGTGTTGGACGGAGTATAGGAAATGAGTTCTATATTCGAATGTGGTGAAGTAGCCGCTACGTTAAGGTACTATTACTCATAGAGCCTTGTGAGGTGTTAGGGAGGGGGAATGAGGAGGCTAGACGAGCGTGGCGAACGCTTGCGAGGCTGAGTCGGGCTGACCGGAAGTGGGCGGTCTCCGCTTGCGCCCGTACTGGCCGATGAACGAACCGTCCTCGTTCATGCCCGCTGCAAGTAACCATGCATTCAGCCGATCACGATCACACGACACAGAACATGCTTTCAGCCTAACATTTTTTTCTTTAGATCAAAACAGGTCCAACTCAAATATAACTCCATGACATAAACAAAACTGCAGTGAATTTGCTTTTGTTAGCATTTTTGATATGTCACTAAACAGTGTAACATTTAGAGTAGCAGCAAATCCATTGCGTAAAACAAAGAATAAACTCAAAATTATTATCGACAAAATGTTGATGTCATGCTTAGATTTTGAAAAAGGAAATCTTTAGTTATTAAATTAAACAATAAACACAAAAAAGGGCATAAATAAATGCAGTTCTTTGAGTTGAATCAGTTTTTTTTTTTGGAAGAATGAAATATTAAAATTAGCTCATTTTAAATTAGTCAAAAATAAAAAATAAACGAATCCTTGAACTCAATTGGCTGACTGTTCTCATTCCAAATCCAAAGAGAAAAAAAGGTAAATAGATATTTAACTTTGAAAGCATTAAAATACCGTGCACTTCCGAAATACAAGTGATCATTTTCATTTTCATGTTTACTTATGAAATCTGTAAAATTTCTAATATGAATTTAACAAATGTGAAAATAGGAAAAGAGCGAGTCGTACCGGTCTCTCCCTCGCCGTACTCGGCCATGGAGTCGGTGTCGCTCTCGGGGCCGGGTTTGGCGCTGGCGAGCGAGTGGCGCGACTTGGAGTCGAGCGGGTGCGAGTACTCGTGGAAGCCGCCGTCGGGGAAGTCGCGGCGGCCGTGCGCCAGCTCGCGGTCGTGCACGTCATACTTGCCGCCGCGGTTGCGCCGCACCACGCACACCGCCACCAGCACCAACAGCAGGAACGCCAGCGCCAGCATCACCCCGATGAACCAGCCCGCCGTCGCCATCTTGTCGTCGCGCATTATCACCGGCCCGTCTGACAACATCGCTCTCATTTCACTATTCATCTTCCTCACACTGCATACAACTGAACCATTATTTTCTCGATAGACTCACCGATTGTCGTGTCGACGTCCTGCACCTCGCTGGAGCTGAAGTACTCGCCGTCGTGAGCGGTGATCTTCACCTCGTACACTTGGCCCGGCTCCAGACCCGTCAGGATGACGTAGTCGTCTTCGGTCACTTCGTTCGTGCGCAGCCAGTCGGGGTGCCCTTGCAGCTTGTACCAGGCGACGAAGTGAGTGCCGGGGTGCCCGTCCAGCGACGGAAGCCACCTCACCAGGACGTGGGCCGTGCCCTCCTTGGCGGGAAGAGTGCTCGTTTTGAACATCGGAATGTCCGGCTTCGCGTTCACCACGGACCTAGTCGATTGCTCCACGAAATACTTCTCGCCTTCGCCGGCTTTCGTCTTCGCTCTGATCTCAATTCTGTATTTAGTGTTCGGTTCTAATCCGGCCAACTTCGCTCGGTCGAATTTCGGATCGATCTCCTTCTTTCTCTCCTGAAGTGGTCCCAGATTAGTTCCGGTCACTTTCTGGTAATAGATTTTGTAGCCGGTGAGTATTCCGTTTTCGTCCATCGGCTTGTCCCACTTGAGGAGCATAGCCGACGATCCGATCGGGTAAGCTTCGAAAGATTTCACCGAACCGGGCTTACCTTCCGGAGTGACAAAACTGAGAGTGTCACTAGGAGGTCCGTTAAATCTCCCGTTGTACACGAGAATCCTTGCGTTATTCTTCTTGAACGGTTTGAATTTGGAGACAAGGGCGCTCGACGCGTCCGCTTTGATCAGAACCTCTCTCACTTTGTCTTCCTCGCCATCCACCCACGTCTGTATTTTGTATCCCTTGAAGTGGCCCTGAACGGTCTCCGGGGGCACCGGGTTCCAACTGAGCAGGGCGGTGGTGCCCGTCGTCACCTGGACGAGAGTGAAGTTGTACGGGGCCTGCGTGGGCTGGTCTTCACCGGACCACCCTATCACTTCCACCGGTGCAATGTCCGACGTTCCAATCGAATTCACTGCAATAACCTGAGAGAACAAATCAAAATTGACACATGAGAATAACGCACATATAAAAGCGAATAATAATAGCAGCTTAGAGTCACAATAATACCTTGATCTTGTAGGGCTGGAAGGTGGGCGTGCCGGTGACGACGAACTCGGTCTGCTGCCAATCGCGGACGTTCTCGTGCGACCACGGCTGGCCGGAGATGTTGCGTCTCCACGACACGATGTAGTAGAAGCCGGGGCCGTTGTGGTCGATTTGCGCCATTTTCTGAACACGGAACAGTTAACACTCCGTTACACTTAGCGTACATTGTATTCTGTTACGTATGAACATAGCAGTTGTCTCTCTCTCTCTCTCGCTCGGACGGAATGAACGAACGTGTTAAATAAGTTGTGCTCCTGAAAATAAATACTGTGTTAATTAATCACCAATGTTATCCCTCACCAAACTAATAACAGAACTCATGTCAAAAGTGGCATCACATTCGGGGCACTAAAGATTTGCGTTTGGAATGCAAATGGCCTGTCAAACCACTCCGAGGAGTTGAAAACGTTTTTGAAACTACATAAAATTGATGTGATGCTGATTTCGGAAACTCACTTCACCAATAAAAGCTATCTTAAGTTCCCGGGTTATTTATTACACCACACAATGCATCCAGGCGGCAAAGCTCACGGTGGCTCAGCGATCTTGATTAAGCATAACATTAAACACCACCCAATAAAACCTTTCTGTACGGAAAGTATACAGGCTACTAGTGTTGTTGTGACTGATTGCACCAGCGAACTAACTATCTCAGCCATATATTGTCCACCGAGATACAAAATTAAACAATCAGACTTCGAGTGCTTCTTTCATTTGCTGGGTCGCCGATTCATAGCTGGCGGTGACTTTAATGCCAAACACACTTACTGGGGATCTAGGCTCGTACTACCAAGGGGTCGTGAGCTCTTGAAATGTGTCTTAGAAAACAACATGAATATTCTATCAACAGGACGCCCCACTTACTGGCCTACGGATAGAAACAAAGCACCAGACGTCATCGACTTCTGTGTAATCGGGGGAATTTCCAAAAATTACTTCAGTTGCGAAAGTTGCCTGGACCTATCCTCTGATCATACGCCGATTATTGTGAACTTTTCCACCACTCTAATTGAAAAAGATCCCAAGTGTGTCTTACACAATAACAGAACTAACTGGACCTTGTTTCGACATCTAGTGGATGCCGTTTTCGAAGAAACAATCAGGCTAAAAACAGAGAGTGATATCACAGTAGCTGTTGAACATTTTACTCGATCTCTACAGGATGCTGCTTGGAACTCCACGCCAATACCTAAGAAAAACATCACTGAAAACTACGTACCTAAGCACATACAAGAACTAATTTCAAGTAAAAGAAAACTTAGAAAACAATGGCAATCTACTAGGTGCCCTCAAATAAAAACAAGATTAAACCATGCTATCCGTTCACTCAAGAATGCACTTGACCGCGATCGTAACAACAGCTTCAATACTTATCTGGGTGGTCTCGATGCCTCTGCTTCCTCAGACTACTCTTTATGGAAGGCAACAAAGAAGCTCAGGCAACCTATAACTGCCTCACCACCCCTACGAACTTCAGAAGGTGCTTGGGCTCGTACAGACGCTGAGAAAGCGAAAACGTTCGCTACTCATCTGATGTCTGTTTTTATACCTCACCAGAATGAAAGCACATCAGGACAAAATCAGGTGGTCCGGGATTTTCTCACTGACGTCTCACCTACAGGACTGGTACCTGACGCACCTCCGTTCACAAAAAAAGAAGTGGCAGCCGCTATCAAAAAAACTAACCCCAAGAAAGCTCCCGGATACGACCTTATTACAAGCCGATTGCTGGCTGAACTACCACCATCAGGATTGAATCGTCTCACGTCTATCTATAATGCCATGACCAAACTTAAGTTTTTTCCCCTGCAATGGAAGGTGGCTAAAATTATAATGATTGTAAAACCGAATAAACAACCGGATGACCCAAAATCTTATAGGCCTATCAGTTTGCTTCCCATTCCCTCCAAAATATATGAGTCTCTCTTATTGTCTCGGATGCTACCAGTTATCAAAGAAAACCACCTAATACCCGATCACCAGTTCGGCTTTCGCCACAAACATGCCACTATTGATCAAGTCCATAGACTTACAGACGTCATAGTGAAGTCTTTTGAAAACAAGCAATATTGTGCGGCCGCGTTTTTGGATATATCCCAGGCCTTCGATCGTGTGTGGCATGAAGGGCTTCTATTTAAGATCAAAGCTGTTATGCCTGGATACTTGTACTCGACAATCAAGTCCTTCCTAACCAATCGACACTTCATGGTGCAGAGTGGTGATGCAGTGACAAATCTTTTTCCAATACTGGCGGGCGTGCCACAAGGCAGTGTGACTGGCCCTATTCTCTACTTGCTTTTTACCGCAGATCTACCCACAGACCCAAATACAACAATGGGAACTTTTGCGGACGACACCGCCATATTGGCCACTCATACTCAGCCAGAAGCGGCGGCTAATAACCTGCAAAACGGCCTGGATAAAATAGCCGAATGGCTCAAGAAGTGGCGTATTAAGGCAAATGAGGCCAAGTCTGTCAATGTCACATTCACACTCAGAAGAGGAGCATGTCCGCCAGTACAACTAAACAATGTGGAGATCCCCCGCGCAGACTGCGTGCGTTACCTGGGTATGCATCTAGACAAGCGCCTAACGTGGCAGAGACATATTTTTACCAAAAGGAAACAGTTGGGCCATCAACTTCGAAAACTCTACTGGCTTATAGGAAGAAAATCACAGGTGTCTCTTGAGAGTAAACTCCTACTCTACAAAGCCATTCTTAAACCCGTGTGGACCTACGGTATCCAACTATGGGGCACTGCTTCGCACTCGAATGTAGAAATAATCCAAAGGTTTCAAAACAAGATGCTGCGCATTCTAACAAACGCCCCATGGTTTATAACGAACGAACAACTTCATAGTGATTTGAGAATGGCGACAGTCAAGGAGGAAATAATTAGACACACTAGATCATATAAGGAGAGGATCGTAAACCACCCAAATATATTAGCGCAAGGCTTGATGGATGACGGATTGTCTGTACGCAGATTGAAACGCACAATACCACAAGATGTGTTAAGGTGATCAGTTCGTCACCTTACATATGCGATCAGGATGCGCGGCAAGGGTCGCACTCCTAAGCAAGACATAATTACATGTGTCACACATACTGCTTAATGTCCCACATAGGAGACAGATCGCCGTACTACTAAGAAAAAAAAAAAAAAAAAAAAAAAAAAAAAAAAAATTAATCACGGGTTTTAATTCAGATATAACATATTCCTCTTTGAGCAAACAAGTGACGAGTCACAAACGCCTCCTCTTTGTTGTAACAATTGTCACATTTAATGCACTCTTTTATATTAGCTTTATCCGGAACTAGCTGTGTCCTGCGGTTTTACCCGCCTTTTTCCAATTTTTCTCTTCACGAACCTCATCGAATATTCGAAAGAAAAAAAAATTTAGTCCTAGCATTATATCCCACTTTAAAACAATCTTCAATTTAAGGTACATTAGAGGCTTCTTTAAGCGAGCAGTAAACAAATTCCTGCAGGGTCGGAAGCCAATCATCATCATGAACATTGCTTATATAATATATATATAAAAAAATGAGGTGTGTGGTGTACTCACCGACCACGAGATGACCATGTTGTGCGGGTCGCGACCCTTGCCCTCCACGTTGTCGGGGTTCTTGTGAGGCACCTCCGGCTGAGTGGTGCAAACGCCCGAGTGCTGCGACGGGTCGGAGGGGCCGATCTTGTTCCAGGCGATGACGCGGAACGTGTAGTTGGCCCAGGGCGTGAGTGGCGCGCTCCACGCGAAGTCCATGGCGGGCACGTTGTCGGCGATCGTGTCCCACGTGTAGGGCGTGAACGTGGTGTTGTACTGGATGGAGAAGCGCAAGATGGGCGCGCGGTTGTCGCCCTTGGGGTACCAGCGGATCTTGGCCACCTTGTGGCCGCACTCGATGTCGGTGAGCGCCGGCGCGTTGGGCCGGTCCTGCACCACGAGGTAGGCTTGCGCGCGCGCCTCGTCGATGGCCGTGCGCGCTATGCACGTGTACTCGCCCGAGTCCAGCTCCGTTGTGTCCGAGATGAGCAGCGAGTAGTCGTTGGTGACGCGGAAGCGCGGCTGGTTCTCCAAGTCGATGGGCTGGCCGTCGTTGAGCCAGATGATCTCGAGCTTGAGCGAGTCGTCGGCGTTGGCGTTGCAGCGGAAGGTGGCCGACGAGCCGGCCGCCACCTCGTAGTGCTCCGGCTTGTCCGTGATCACCGTCCGCTTCTTCACCACCAGCGACCCGTAGGCCGACTTCTCGCCGAACTTGTTCTTGGCGTAGCACTGGTACGTGCCCACGTCCGTGTACGTCACGTCGCGAATCACCAGGTCGCCCTCCGCCGTTATGTTGTATCTGGAATGCATTCATGTCGCTCAATAGTCATTAAACAAGCTATAATATTCATGAAACTTGTGCTCTCCTTAAATATCTAGAAGAACGAAGGATTTTAGTTAAGTTACAATATTTCCCTGATCAAGAATATTTCCCTATTTTACGTCTTCATTTTGTATTTCTTTATGTTTACTCAGTTATTTAAAAGAATTTTGTCATATTCATTCTCAATTCAAAAACAAATAGAATAAGAACAATTTAACATTATTAACAGCACCTGAGCCTGAACGAACCCAGTACAACCGTTACATAATTAGCTATATATCACTTCCTCTCCCCTGTGAAAATCTATAATGCGTAAAGGATTCGAATATTAATAGAATGACATTTTGGAGGTAAGCGCGACTGCTAATGTCGCTTAATATAATTTCTAATAATGTCGTGCTTTCCTATAATGTAATGTTTCTTACTGTGAGTTGTGATATTGTATATTGTGATTAAGTATGTGTTTAGTACCTTCCTCCGGTGAGTTCCACATCGTCTCGGATCCACTTGACTATTGGCCTGGGAGCACCAAACACTCGGCATTTCATGATCACCTCGGAGCCGTCCACTTTGGTCAAATTGTCCGGACCCTCCTTGATTTCAGGTGGTATAGCTGAAATTAAATCACACCATCACGGATGCGATTAAAATCAATGAACCTTTCGTTAATAGTTAAAGATTCAGATCAATTATCTTCAACGGTAATGAAAATTGAAAAGACCCGAACACATTCTGGTTATTTCGAAGACAACAGACCGTTTATACTAATAACCAATTGACTTGACTAACTCGATCAATTGTTAATATATTTCCCTACATATCCGTCACTAATATCTTTATTACTCCTAGTATGATCGGCATCGCACTTGCAGCAACTATGGCGTTGCTTGTGTTAAAGGCGACAGTAGCCACTTACCATATCATGTGAACCGTCAACTTTAATATAAAAAAAACCGCCTCAGGAAAAAAAAAAATTCAAATACATTCGGTGAAACAGTGAGTCGGCAACGAGAAAACCAAGGTAAAAACCTGGGGTTAATAAATAAACGAATGAATAATTGCTGACGTCATTTGAATCACGCAACGCCCCTCGCGCACTTAAACTGAGGTTCAAATCTTGTCAGTTGTAGTGACGAACAACAAAATTAAGGGCTTATTTTTAATGTTGCCCAAATCAAATGCATTTAAATAGACGCATGTGAATAATAATATGTCTCTTAGAAAATTTGGAAGACGAATATTAAAAATATTTTTGTAAATTAAAGCCATCAGACAGGCCGACGATAAAATACTCTTTTTTTTTTCATTGTATTCTTATTATTCAATGTGTAAATTAAATTTATTTATATTAAAAATAATTAAAAAAACATATACGTATTTTCTTAACCCCCTGTGAACATGAGCAGACCTTAGTTAATTAAAACTTCTGTTTTATGGCGCGAAATACACCCATATAGCTACGCAACACATTAACCCATGGGGATTAGGGTCGCCATGGTATTTGATTTACTTGTTATTCAATTAACGTCGCCGTTGTTATTATTTCATTAAAATAATTAAATAATAATCCTCGTAAAGTAAATGTATTTCTAAGAAATCCTAAATTCTAAGTAATTGTAAGCAATCTTTGATTGAAATGATGCTTAACTTAACTTTGGTGGATATAAAATAAGAATTTCACTGGCAGCAGCAGATGTAAGGATTAAAGAAGACATTTTTTTGAGGGAATGAAACATAATCTATACCTATATTATATTATTATAATATTATAAAGAGAGAAGATTTGTATATTTGTATGTTTGTAATGAATAAACTCAAAAACTACTAGATCGATTTAAAAAATTCTTTCACCTATAGAAAGCTATATATATATAATATCAGCGAGTAACATAAGCCATATTTTATAAAGTTACGCGGTCGAAGTCGCGTGAAACAGCTAGTTAACAAATAATTTAATTGTGTTTTAACTAACAACTCGCTTCTCACGGATTCAATTTTATGTACACAAAGCTTAGTCGTTTGTCGCTCTTTCCGTAAAAACCTTCTCTGATTATCCCTCTATCCATTGGTGAAAACCGCATGAATATCGGTGCTGTAGTTTTTGAGTTTATCGCGAACAGACAGACATAAAGATGCGGCATAATATAACAACAATAAACAGTTTTGAGCTGAGTTTATTGAATTTGTCGTTGCATGTTAAGGGACAATTATATAATACAAGGGAAGTTAGTTGGCGGTGTACCTTTCATTTGTACATACAACCCCATTCTACATTCTCATAATAAGAAAATATGTAAGTACGATAAAATTAAAAATAATGAGCAATATATTTTTTCTTTCAGAGATAAAGAAAATAACGATAATGTTGTATTGGAACGATTTATCAATCTAAATCATCCAACGGATTTTTATACGATTTTCACTAATGGAAAGTGCGATAAACGAGGAAGATTTATGTATATAAATTGCAGAAAAAATTGCATTCGTGCAAGGATGAGGGCGTGTCGCGATTTTTTCATAATTCATAATCATTATAGGAACCTTTTATAATTCAATGTCCTGCACACGGCATTTTACAGTTTTAAATTAGGCAGCAGTAACCACCTCCTTATAGAAAAACACCGAAACACAACAGCATGTAGTGCTGTTATGTTTTTTGTAAGGGATACTCCTAGCATTTAGCATTTTTTGTAGCACACACAGCATATGCTGAGTTGGGTGCCTACTTGGGTCAAAGCACTGGTTCATGCACTGGCAAGTTTGGTACTAATGTCAATACGATTAAGGTTGTTCTCATAAAACTTGTATTGCATGTGCTATGTGTGTTGTCTCAATAAAATTTCTTTTCTTTCTTTCTTTCTTTCTTTCTTAATCCCTTATCAGGCACTTGTGGTGTTGACATAAGCGACGGTAGCCAACTGCCATCAATTGGACCGTTACGCTGTTAGCCTGTCTGCCGCCCTTTAGGTGTAAAAATAATTATTCCTCAACCGAAATATTCAACAGTCCTTAATTGAATTTGAGGCCCTTCGAATGGAGAGATCTCCGAGTGACCTCTTTACAAACAAAATAGTACAATCGCGTAGACAAATCACAAGTGGAGCACAAGTAATGATATCCGTCCAACATTCGGAGTAGATTGGGGTGTAGGCGTGTGAATACACACCACTGGAGAGGATGTCCCCAATATCTACGGTGTCACTGACATTTACCGTCACTCATGTGAAAGGGCATAATTGTTTATGTACTATTATTATGTGGCATAAAGACAAACATCTTATGCAACCGTTGCCAAAGCGATTTCATGACTCATATCAACCAAGTTATGTATGTCTCTTTAGTAGTATCAAACAAAAATACTATTTATATTTGTCTGTTTGTCTGGTTAAGGCGGAAAATTTAAAAAATTATTAAAATACACAAACATTTAATAATGTTAAAAGTTGACAAAAAGCGCGAGTAGCAGTATATATGTCTTTGAGAAGCTGCTATTTGGAGTATTTATATTTGTCTGTTTGTCTGGTTAAGGCGGAAAATTTAAAAAATTATTAAAAAACACAAACATTTAATAATGTTAAAAGTTGACTAAAAGCGCGAATAGCAGTATATATGTCTTTGAGAAGCTGCTATTTGGAGTATTTTTAATCTTCTAAATTAAGCCACAAAATTTGATGCGATTTTAAGTTTAGTATAGTTTGAAGAAATGTGTAAATAGTTTTTATTCAAATTTATTGATGCGAAATAAAATTTGGATCTCTGTAATCAGAATAGTATAAAATAAAACAATTTTTGAACACACAAATAGCTCAGGGTGTACACACCGTGATATATAAAATAAAACAATCTCAAGTGGCTTCATTAGATCCTTGGGCATCTAATGTAGAAGTTAATAACCTTGGCATATAGTTTAAACTGAGTCAATCGCATCCTTGCGAAACAATAATAGTAATCCCTCACCAAATATTTAAAAACTCTTCGAAATTGGTCCAATCACACCTTCGCCTTTTTCAATTTTGGAATAAATCCGTTAATTAAGTTGGATCAGTATACCTCGTTTAAGGCCAATATTAATTCTCTCCAACATTGACGGTGTAACGAATTAATTGATCTTTTCATATCGTAAGGGAAAGGTTATAATTCTCCATAATCCACTTTAGTTTGGGGTGGGATCATCCTATTATCTCTCCCTTCGATCGTACGTAAGGGTGACCAATATGGTCGATTATTAATCACATTATTATAACGGCGTATTGAACTATTTAACATAATATTCTTTTATACGGCTTTTATGTAAAAATTTATAGTCGAAAATTATATTTCTACAACCATACCAACACGTTTAGATATTAAAATGACCACCGAAAAAGTTCAGTCTCTATAAGCCATTTAAAACCTCAAAAATGATTGCATTTTTCTTTGCATTAGAGCGATACGCGGTGCTCCCTAGTAAAGAGAGGCGACGTTTACTTCGGGGTGATCCCGAAAGAGGTCACCGACCTCCCAAAAAAAAAAAGGTTTCGAAAGTAAAATATGCCATTCACACCCTCAATCACGCACTACGCCGCGCCTATTGGACTATCTCAGGTAAAGTGACGTCACACACGACATGGTTGTAATATTACATAGACCCTTTTTCTCTTCTTGACGACTATAATATATAAGATTATACGGCAGAACGTACACTACCGGCCAACAGTTTGAAAACACCCGATTATATTAAATTAAACTCAAAAATTTCAAGTCGCATTAAGGAAAATATTTAATCATAATTAAGCTATATTGACCTTTTTACAAACAATACGCGTTTATTATACATTGCTTTAGAAAATACTATATTCGTTAAGAATAGAATACGTGAAATATTTTCTTATTGTCGTACAATTGAATATAATTGTCGATTACTTTAGTTTTTCATAAATTGTCTCAAATATTAAGCCGGCAGTGAACATTATAAAACACTCGCACTGTGACAGTGAAAAGTATGAACGAAACAATGATGAATGAAGAACTTTCGAAAGGCAAATCGGTCCATGTTTCGGATGAGCGCGAAACTATAATGGCATAGAAATTTCTAACTAATTTTCTGCCGGATTTATTAAAACACTTTTACATGAAAATAATGCTAGCCATTTTACACGAAATTTAAATGGAATTTTATTTATGTTTGTACGCGACTTCGTCCGCGTAACTTTATAAAATATAGCCTATGTCACTCTCGCTTATAATATAGGTTCCCAACAGTGAAAGAATTTTTCAAATCGATCCAGTAGTTTCGGAGCCTATTCAATTCAAACAACAAACAATAAAATCTTTCAGTCAAACAAAGGAGAGGAATCTGTCCAGTCGTAGGGATACACGTATAATCGTTATGTGGTTGGACTAAAAGAAAACAAAAAAAAAAAAAAAAAAAAAAACCACTCACATTGGACATTGATGTAAACATCTTTGTAGACGTAACCGAGAGAGTTGGTGGCGTTGCAGCCATAATTTCCAGTGTCCTTCTTCTCCAAGTCAGTGATGATGATGGAATCCGGATTGACTTGGCGCCGCGAGTTAAACGGCGCCATCTCGATCGGCTCTCCGTTGTGCACCCACTTGATCTGAGGCTCCGGAGTTCCGCCGGCGCTGCACTTGATGACGGCCGTTTCACCTTCGGCCAGATTCTGTAACTGCGGCTCCTCGATGAAGAATGGTGTTGCTGAAAGAAATATCATGTGTTAGGAAACAAAAAAATAAACACTGTCTCAATAATATGTCTGTTTAAAACTTTCAAAATAATGTTTCAGCTTTGTCTAAGTAAAATTACGTTAAAAACGCATATTACTTTCAAGTAGAGCAAAAGCAAGTACGAGACCGCGGGTCGATGCCGGTTTCAAGCTGCTTCTGTCTAATTCTACTGGAAAGTTGTAGAAGAGCGATGTCCAGCATTGAATGTCCTATGGCTGACAGGGTGATAATGTTCATAGCGTTTTTTATGTTCACAGGTCATAATAGTAGGAGTAGACAGTAAGACTGTTCTAACGCACTTAATTTTTAACAATTCTAAAGAAATTATTAAGATAATGATCGATGATAACGTAATTTAGCTCCAATTTCTTACAAGTCTTAAAGTTTCGACAATTTGTCAATAGAAGAGAAACTCCGATCTCTAGTATAAAATTTGAGTGTATTAAATACACATTGTAACAAGAGATGAAGTTCGCGTGTTCTGAACAATTACAGAAGTGGATTAGCGACGCGTGTTTAAGTGCGTTGCTTTGCGTAGACGCACAATGTTTGACGAGGGACATAGAATTAAATTGTTGGTTAAATAATTTCTTCTTTTTTTTTAACATTCGTACCTCGCGCTGAACAGTCGCTATAAAATTTATTATTTCGTAGAAGATGGGAAAGCAAATTACAGATTTCAATTCGTCGAGGCAAATTCTTTTGATACGACAGAGATAACAAACTTTAAAAACAAACAAAATCTTTCATGTTATCGCAAAAAAAATCTCTTGAGTGTTGTTATTCAGCAGTGTGTATGAATTTTGCTTTCGTCACTTGGCTTTCAATAAAGTAGTGCATCTTTGATAACAAAATTTTAGCAAAACAGTTATAGCATTGCATTCTCTAGAAAATTAGCTTTTGCCCACGTACCCACACGTCCGCGCCCCTTTTTCTTAGGCTTTGAAACATTTATTCAATCTTTATTGCTCACGTATTTTGGTCAGGCATTGAATTTTTTATTTTTATTTTTTGAAGATTCTTCGGAAGCAGTACTTTTTCAGGATGAAAGGTACCCTAAATGAAAGGTACGCCAACGTCCTTTTTTGTACTCCTGACAACTTGTATACAATAATTCCTAGCGATCGATAAACGAGGGAGTTTTGTGTATATAATTACACAAAAGATATTCTCCAGAATACCGTTAAGTCCTGCCTACGCTACATTGATGGAGAACAAACAAATTCAATTAGTCCACGAAGTCAGTCTAAAAATACAATTTGACGTGAGCCCCGCCGTTGAAGGTGACTCCGGCTAGGTCTCGTTGATGTCACGTACAAGGAACACTTTTAAAAGGTCCGTGCGGCATAACTTGGTCGCCTGTCATTTCAAATATTCAAACCTATATGAAGCGGTTATATTAGATTGGTCCTTATTTTTAAATTCACTAACGACCCACCCCGGCTTCGCTTTGGTGTCATTTTGTAGTTGGACCAAGCTTTCAAAATATTTGATTTAATTTATTTCTAGGCAACGAACTTGGAACCCTCAAGGCCGAGTTCAACCACTCGTTAACTACTTTAACCACTCGATTAATTGGCTAATCACATAAATGTGTTTTCTCAAGTGTAAAACAACATTTGAAATCTAGATATTAAACACAGAAAAGCTAAGATAATATATTTGATGTACAATATGCACATGATGTAGTTTTCTGTTACCTCTGAATCTCAGAAAGTGTGACAAGGACGTTACACACACGAGATTTGATTCGACGAGTCGCCATCGTCAGCTCTATTAATATTACTTGAGGTGCATTAAACTTTGCGGCGAGTTAACAATGGGCACAACACACAATGGACATTCAATTAATTTTACATTAATTAACGACACTGAACTATAAAATGTTATAAAATCAAACATAGAATTTTCCAAATAAATCAATATTTGAAAGGGGTTTGGGTAAAATTGGCATCATTTTCAATTTTTGCGGCCACTTATAAAAGTAGCATAATTTGAAAAAGCAGTTCGATAGCAGCATTTATTATTATTATGGAACTATATAGCTAAATAACATCGAAGCTGAGATATTTGGCTTTATATATTACTTAACTTAAAAAATCGTCTATGTACACTATTTGCTCCATCGAAACTAATTCCTACCGTATTCATTTAACGTGAAATAGATTCACGTTCACAAAAGTCCCAAATCGTCGAATAGTTCAGCTAATCACAACGCGTCATTCGTTTACCTGAATTTGCTCAGAGCCACCTCTTTTTGGAGTGGTGGGTATCCATTTTGATGATTGGTTTTTACCAAATCACTTAAAACCGGTTTTTCTTGTAAATCTAAATTTTCTTCATTAAATTTTAAATTAAAAAATACAAAGAAATGATTTTTATTTTTTTATTTTATTGATTATTCTTGAACATCAACCGGGCGTAAAATTCGTATCTTTAAACCCTTATATCTCTCGTTCGATATAGTTTGGAGTAATTCTTTTTGTACATTATAACATGTTTTTGCAAGGACTATAAACGACAATAGGTTTTATCAATGGCCGCTAGAAAAGAAAATGATGCCAACCCTCCATACAAAGTTACCCAATCCCCTTTGATCAAATGTGCGTTTATTGATCGCGTAATATCTCTACGAATAGGTGACACACCAAATTCAAGTTAATATGTATTATAATATATTATAGTTAGTTTTTTTATATGTATTGGCAGGAAAGCTGACGGCTCACTTGATCTTTATTTATTTAATTTTTATTATTTATTATTAAAACATAAAATAAAATACTTTTATTCAGTAATAAGTTCTCATGAAATATTATCGCACTCTTCAGTTTGGTACGTGCCTAAATGACAACAACCCATGAATATTTCGTGAAGTAAGATTAATTTGTATAAGAAAAAGTTTAATGTTAAGACTACAGAGGGTGGTGGTGGCAAGACTGGCAAGCGACAACTTCCGGCGAATAGTTTATGGCTTCCGGTCAGTTTATGCGTTTGAAACTTCCACTGCAATGAATATTATGAAACATTATAAATGCTCGCCACTCTCATAGTCTATAAAAAAAAACTATAAAACAATTTTTAAATGTTAAAAATGTTGAAAGTTCAGAATAGAACGAACAAAACAAAACGGTGCTCACACTTTAAAACTGTCCAACAATTTCTTTATTTTTCTTCAATGCAGTTATTTTCAAGCAAGTGAAAGAAAACAACATTTCATAATATTTAATAAATAAATAAAAAAGCAAACCGTGAGTCAAATTTAATAAAATTTTCGTAAGATGTAAAATTATTTTTTTGCTTCATAGAGTTATTAAAAGAAAATTTAATGAATGATACTTTTAGTGTAC
Organism: Synanthedon myopaeformis; assembly: GCA_944738685.1. Taxonomy (NCBI): domain Eukaryota; kingdom Metazoa; phylum Arthropoda; class Insecta; order Lepidoptera; family Sesiidae; genus Synanthedon; species Synanthedon myopaeformis. The sequence continues at coordinate 1,239,153 of OX122914.1, forward strand.
ATTACTTGTAATAATTTCAATAACATTAAGTACTTGTGATGATTTTAGTGAATTTAATTGTTATAATAAGTGGACCAAGTGTTGCGTTTGTTTTTTCTTTACAAGCAATAATATGATGTTAAATTTATTTTTAAATCATTTTTCTTGTTAACCAAATATCTATCTCTATGATGATTCATTAAATTACTTGTCAATGCCAAATAGTTGCTTCACTGTCATAACATGCATTAGAGGCATTATAATATTTGCGAATGATGTGCCAGAAGTTAGAAATCAACTAAGTTAGTCGCTTGAATAATAAGCAGAAGACACGCGAATCAAATCAATAAGCTCTATTGTATTTAAAGTCTATTTGTTGGGTCGAGACAGAAAAATATGTATATATATTTGACTGAATATTTTATAAAATAAAATTATAAAACCAAAACGATCAATTTATTATCCAATTTATTATATAAATTTATTATTGTAGCCTTTTTATTTATTTTCATATTCTTTAAAAAGTATTTTATAGAGCAAAAATCATGTAGTCTTGTAGTTGATTTTAAAAATGTCTTCAATTTATAAGTACATTTGACTTATAACATTCATTTCAAATTATCTTATAAACCTTTTATTATTTTAATTATCCTAAAAACAGAATAAAAAAGGTAAAAACCTGGTGTTTTTTTTTACGTATATCGCTTTTACAATGATACCACCAGTGACCTCTAAATTCAAAAATAAATGATACCAATCCCAAGTTTATTATAACTACCGATAGCATTCCAAGAAATTATCAAAATTACTATGAATTATACTACTTTATATACATAAAATACTTTCTTATATCAATATTATACATGTAGAGATAAGGATTTTTATTGCCTGCAACTCTAGATACCAAAACGAGTAAATTTTGTACACAAGTCTACAACAAAATGTCAAGTAATTTTCTGGATTTTTTTGTTTGAAAACTGTGCTGACACAAAATTAAAAATGGCTTTAATTACTATTGTATCTGACGGCAGTAACGACTTTCTTACATAGGACCACTGTGAAGTAACAGTATCAGCAAGAAAGATCGGCTCACTTGAGTCAACTGAATGAATCACTCAGTTGTTTGAAGGTGAAGATGTTGCTTTGTATCATCATGTGAACCTTCAGTGTGAAAGGCTGACCTTTATATAAAAAAAAATGTTTCTACTTCGTACAGGACACTATTATTAAACCATTGTGATTTTAAGCCATCAAAATTCGATCCACAGTTATAAAAATGAGATTTGATCCTAAATATTTTTGAGACAAAATAGTGTGAACACGTAATAAGGTTAACCATTTGTCCGTGTGCCCCTTGCCTTAAAAAGGGCCGACTGACTGACGATCAATTGTGGCCAGGAAGTGCGCGCCAAAACACACTGTCCTTATACGCTACTACTACATTTAGTATCCCCACGTACAAGGAGTGTCCTTCGCAAACGAATTGTCCCACGTTTGTTTACTTTCATTAAGTCAAATCCCGTTGAAAGTTTTATCTTAGACAGAACAATAACGGTCTCAGGGGTAAATATTTTTGTGGCCTTATAACAGCAATAAAGATAAAAACTAATATCGTATTACAAGTTCACAGGAAACAGAGAATACTTTTGTGTGTTCTTTATTGCATCTAAATTCAGTTTTACAATCGTCAATTCTTTTGAGGAACGAGTGACAAGAAACCTATGAATAAATATTCTACCATTAGTCTCAAGTAACTCCATTATCAATATAATATATTCATCCAAAATATTCATTACAGCCTTCTGTATATAATTTCTGTTTTACTGTTTTAAGTTTGTATAAAGTATAAAGGGTAGGGGCTTCAATATGAATTGGGATCTCCTTATTATAGAAATGTATATATAATGACATATAATAGACTAAATTTTGCCTGCGGTGTCAGTCGTTTATATATTGTCAGGTTTTATTTTGATGATCTCTCGGGAGCAGCACTTTTTTCTAGATGAAAAATTTCATGATGGGTAGATTCATGAGGTTGAGTAGTTAAGGCGTGAAAGGATAACAAACGAACTCACTTCACATTTATAAATATACTATATATATTGATTTTTCTAAACCAGTTCGATGTACAACTAAAGTGTTTAACGTTTGACTCCCAATATTAAACCTGTCTTAGATAGCCTGACCAGTCAAATTTTCTAAAATATTTTAGGTTTGAGGAAGGAAGCAGCAATATCGAGCAATATTGAAAGTGAATCAACTCACCCTGTATCTGCAAACTGATGGAGTAGGTCTGAGCAGTTCCGACGCCGTTGCTGACCTCGCATGTGTACGTGCCTTTATCCTCGTAGCCGGCGCGTTTTATCACCAACGTCTTCCCGTAGTTGTCCTGCGTTATACGCTGCGATGACAAGATCGTGGCGCCGTCCTTCTTCCAAACTATCTCCGGCAGTGGCCTGCAAATCATCTCGTCCATTCAAATTCAATTCAATTCAACTGGCCAGTATGTTAGGCATATTAGTTACTCATGAGGTGCTGTGTTTTAGCCAGGTATGTAGTTTGAGTTTTGAAAAACAAAACTGTTAAAATTTGATTAAGGAGGAACATTGTATGTTTAATAAAGATCGATTTGTAAACATGCCCACAATCTCGTGCCATAAAAAATACATTATAGTTTAATGCACTTTAGTAGAAAATTATAAAAGGGGTATAAACAGTGAACGCAGAGTTATAAAACTCTTAAAATGTAATACTTAGTATGGCATATTACTATTATCATTATTTTAGTAGTAGCAGGTTACACTGTGTTTCGTAGTCATTTGGGTAGCTCGTCTGACGGCAATAACCACCCTGACATCTGTCTTCCACCTGGAAGACCACCGTGAAATAACTGTGCTGTTATGTTTCGGTAAGTGAGTAAGGGATGCCGGAACCCAATCCTAATCCTTTATCCTTAATCCTTCTATAGCCGGCAACGCACTTGCAGCATCTGTGGCGTTGTTTATGTTATAGGCGACGGTAGCCACCCACCACCAAAAAACTTAGTCCTAGGAAGTATTCAAAAAATGGGTCGAAACAAAAATGTATTACCACATTGTGTCCCATTTTTCATCTTTTTCACCAGACAAAATTCTTAAACTACAAGAAGAAATTACAAGAAAAACTAAGACATGATACATATTATGTGGAAGTACATATTATTATTTCATAATGGAATTATGAAAGAAGGAAGAAGCCAACTTCCTTTTATCCCCCTTTTGGAACAAGGACACATCACATTGCGAAGGAAAATCCAATCAATGAAAGATACGTGGGACGTTTGCGTCTTTTGTACACAGTGGGGAGACATTTTCATTTAAATAAATTTCCTTTTTTTGTAAACCATTCCTTCGTTACAACTTTATCTTTTTTATCTGTTTTTTTAATTTTGATATGTCACACGTTTGATTCTTAAATTCTAATCGATATATTATGAATAAAAAAAGGAATAAACATAAATGGTTTTAAAATCGATTGTACTGTCCTAGTTTTTAATAGCGTGTTAGGTCGTGTCCCATAATTCCATTCCCATGAAAGTGATGTCATAACGTCCATTTTAATAAGTGTCACTCCACATACGACTAAGTATACATGTGCAATCAGAAATTGCTGTTATTTTTTTGCTTCAGAGAAAAATGGTGGTAGAGATATTGACGATAGACTTTTTGGTAACATGTGTACCAACAAACCTATGGACACGAGAAACATTAGGGTTATTCAGTTGCTGTATCATGTTTTTGGGGGATGACCTGGATTGTGCACTAATAAAGCTCTGTGTTTCGTATAATACATAATAATAAAGTGTTGGTAATACTCACGTGCCGCCATAAATGCAATACAATTCGACTTTCTTCCCTCTCAGGGCAATCTCGTTGCGTCTCGTCGTATATTGTTTCACGGGCGCCTTCTTATTGAGAGCTGCGGTCACCCCTGTCGTTTGCACTTCCAGATACACTTTATTGCCGAGCTTGTATTCGTTCCTGAACACGGACTTGGCAGCGCAAGTGTACGCGTAGTCCACGCTCGCGTCCTCTCGGGTCACATTCGTGAACCACAAATTGCCTTCCGGGTCGAGGGTCATGCGAGAGTTGTTTATCGTCTTCAGCTGACCCTGGTCGCCTTGGAGCATCCAGTACACGTTCGGCTTCGGCCAACCGTCGGGCGGTTGGCAAGTGAGCTTGTAAGGTTCGCCCTCCTGAGCGGATTTAGTTATCTGTATTCCATCGGCGTCTTTGAAAGAGTTCAGCTCGGCTTTCCTCACGAAGACCGAATTGGAGGTGGCCGTTCCCCACTCGTTGTAAGCAAAGCATTGGTACTGGCCCATGTCTTCGTTCTCGGGCTTGCTTACGACCAGCGTACCCCGTCCGGGTTGCTGCGAGATGCGATTGTCGTAACTCGTGTATTCGAACGGCTTCCCGTTCTTGATCCATCTGTACCTGTGTCAAGAAAAAAATCGAGCGTTAACAAACTAGTTCTGCTACTAAAATATTATTTGATGAGTTACTGGACAGCGTATAGTGTTTGAGAGCCCTTACTCATAACGCAATTCAGCGAAACATTAAATGTTTTTGTGTATTATAAAAACGTCACAAAAATAATTGATAGTATATAAACTACTAGCGCACGGCTTCACGCGGATGCATTTTTTTTACAAATTTTATAGATAAACCTTCCTCGTTTATTGCTCCTTCCATTAGAGAAAACCGTATCAAAATCCGTTGGGTGGTTTAAAGTTAGCGAAAAAACAGACAGAGACGGACATTGATTTTATAATATATGTAAAGAAAATTATGAGTATATTTTATCAAACAAATGAAATGAACCGACTGGCCGGAAGTTAAAATCTCGCAATATACCTGCTGAATCTGCTGAATCTTTAAAGAGATGGTGCAAGAACTCATCAAAAATTTAATGCCAATTAGAGTTGCTAAAAGGTTTTTTTCACTGGCAATTAAAATGGCAGTTTTACAAGCACATACCTACGTTAAAATCCCCCTCAAAAGGATTCATTAATATGAGAAACCCTTGAACAATGTTTGCGCAATTAAACGAATTGCAAATGGACTGTTTTTTAAAAATTATATTAAAATTATTTAACTTCAGATACTAAAATATCCTTTCATCTTGAATAAAATAAAAAAGATTTGTTAAGCAATATTTAAGGTATGAACTATGATATCAGATTTCCTAATTATAGGCGCCTACAGAGTCTGCAAACGTACAAGGTTGATTCATTAATATTTATGACACATCGCGTATGCATCATTATACTTATAATAATATTAATTAAATAATATTAATATTAAACTATCAATATAAGCGTATAAAATAATAATGTGAGCAATAGCTACTCGTAAACAGCCTGTAACAACACATTCATAAGAATTACTCATTATTTATAAAGAATATTAAATTCAAACAAATCAATTCAATAATTTTCTTCGACTCAAAAAATATCACAGTTGCATGTGACGTAAGCAAACATATTGCCGACATATTATTATTATGTCATCAATGTACATATATAGTGATTTAACTAAGTATTCGTACATTGATCGAAATTATAATAGATCGTATTAATTTCGAAGGTGGGGAAAAAATAAATGCTTTTTTTAATAAAACAAAGCAAACAGAACTAAGAGAAAAAAAAATCGATATACCATCGAGTAAAAGATACTTACTGGTTTGTTTTAATCTATTTATATTTAGTTAAAAAATACAGCAATTATGTTATTTTAATGTGAACAACATTATATTTATTTTAAACCAAATACTTATTTTTTAAGACGGTTAAAGTAATACATGTAACTTAACCAGTTATTGCTATTATGTCACAGTTATTTTTAAACGCAACACTATCAATGTCTTTGACCTTTACGGGCTTAAACAACTTTGTCATAAGTACGATTGACCCACATGTTGTGTTATTTCTTCGTATAATATAAGTAGGTATATGCGTTAAAAACATATTTGTGCATTAATTTTACACAAATCATATGAATAAATAAATCATAATATTTATTATTTCTAAACCGTGACTCAACAAGTGTAATGATTTTCAATCTCATTTTACGAATCGCACAGAAAACAAGAATTATGCGTGACATCATTTCGCATAAATATAAAATAATTTTGTATACTTAATGAAATATTCCGTGAATTATATAAGGATATATTTAAATTATAACTGACTGGAGGCCGAGACTTCGCGTTGAAAAATAAAAGTAATAACTCAAAATCTTTTCGCGCTGTTTACATCACTCACAAAAACATATTATAGTAGATAAGCTTATATTAATTTAAATTTAGACTTTGATGAAACTAAACTTACTCGTTATAACTGTGATCGAGTTTAAATTTATTTAAAAATGAATATACAAAAAGTTTACTTAGAGAAATTTTAACCAATAGTCCACTATGGGTTTAAAGAAAAAAAATCATCACAGTTAGTACTATTGGTAACGTTATACCCTCAATTTAAATCAATGAATCATGTAGCTGTGACATAACAAGGTAACAATGACAAAAAATCAAGATCGGTCAATGTGGAACTTCATACAACACGAAAGATTACAGAACAAGTCAAAAATTGGCATTCGCTTAACCTGTTTTTTTTATCAGATCTACTTATTAATTTAAAAAAAAAAACATTAGGTGGCATTGTGAGCAGCCAGTCTGATGGCAGTAACCAGAGCTTTACAGAATATAATACTTTGAAATAACAGATTGTATGCAGTTTTATTTCTGCGAGTAAAGGAATGCCAAGGCTATTCCCCTATCCTCTACTTATTCCTTATCCTTTATTCTATTAAGGTACTAATAATCGATCGACACCATTGTAAACCTGTAACCCAATGGCATTGTTTGAGTTAGTAGGTGACGAAAGCCAACTATTGTCAAGTTGACGTCATCAGCTTGCCAGCCCATATATCTTGAATATTATATAATTAGGATTTCGATCAGTCGGACTGATAGATGGATGAACACTGAATGATCCCATTCTCCCTTTGGAGAGTTTTAGCAATCAAATAAGTCAATATAAAATGCTTTAATTTCTATCATTGATAGACTGACAACCTAATAAGTACCGCAGATCAATATTTGAACCAGGCTGCCTCTGACCCACACGTCTATTGGAAAATTATGGAGGAGACGCACGCGCAGTTCGAAATCAAAGCGGGTTAAAACAAATTACAAGCACAAACACTGTGCCACGCCTTAAGAGTTCTGTTAGAAACATTGATCGCCTACTCCATTCATTGATACTCACAAGTTGTTACGATGACTTTGTTGTTCTAACTCTAACCACCACTAATGTATCAATGACTCGCCAAGGTCGACCGGTTTAGCGACAGGTCGATATAGAACACTAACGAAAACTACACGCAATGTTATGCCGACTGCTTTCAATGTAAGAGATAAGTGTATCGACTTTCAAATACAACTCGTCTCGTGGAAGAGATTTTATTGAACCCAACCTTCAATAGCATATTGATTCGCAAGAAATGTTTACGCATTTTTAAAAATAGCACCGCTTGATCGTTTCGTTGGTTGAACAATTGAGTTAGAAATTATTCGACATTTGTACTAATTACATTATAAATGTAATACTACTAATATATTTGTAATACTTTTATTATTATAAATGTGAAAGTAATGTGAAAGTTTGTCTGTTACCTTTTCACGCCTTAACTACTCAACTGATCATCATGAGTTTTTGCATACACTTTGTCCGGGATATTCACCCAGAAAAACTGTTCTGTTCTAGAGATATCTAAAAATAAAAAATTACCGTCTCACAAAAATATAAGAGCAGCAATAACGAGTGAATAATTGTTTTAACAAAAGAAAAAGGGTCGCGGAGACAAAGGCGCGGGAAAAAGCCAGTAGTTTATAAAGCAGTTTACTAGTTGGCTGCCGGTGCCAATTCGGTCATTTGACTCATCCCGAACTACGTGTCGTATCTTCCATAACTTTATCTGACTGTGACCTAGAATTGATTGCACTCTTACTGTGCAGTGGTCTAGAAGCATGCTACTACTACTAAAAGTACTAAATGATTTTGCATAATATTAATGTTAGATTATATGAAAAGATAATATGCACTAGTGCCAAAACCAGCGGAAAAAATAATTAACTGTTATCAAGGTTTGGATGGACAAAACGGCCGACGTGTTCCTCTTTAATGATTCCCGGTGGAATGTGTCCGTCTGATCCGCCGTCGAGGACAATTTCCGTTCGTTTTTGGGGAGGCAAATGGAAAGCCTCCTTCTAGTTATTTCTATATATGTGGACATTTATTACACAAATTTCAGCAACAGATAAATTGCTTTTTATTGATAATTAAATTTGTTTCTTGAACTAAGTTCAAGTTCATTCAAATGTAAATACTGGGCATAATTAATTTTATTGTATATTAGCTTTTGATCGCGAATTCGTTCGTCCTCCTTTTCATAGGCGTTTATTCAATCTTTGTTGCTCGCAACTTAATTTTTTTATTTTTACAATATCCCTCGAAAAATGTACTTTTTTATGAAAAGTATTGTAACCCTGATGAAAAATTCCACGATGATCGATTGAGGATGTGGATAGTTAACAAACAAACAAGCTCACTTTAGCATTTATAAAGGATTTATCTGCAAAGGAAATTTAAAAAAAAAATTACAGCAATGCACGTGGAAATTAATCATCCCGCATATTCATAATGCGGAAGTACGACGATAAATACAGACGAACAGTGTGACATATGAGCGGAAACACGCGAGATATGCAAGCGCATCCAATCTTACAGCCATTAATATGTAATGAGCCACTTGGCTCCCTTTCAGCGTGATTGATGTACAAACTAGGGGAGGATGGGGAGATGAGGGTGAGCTCCTAGTCTCGTACCCTACTAAGCTGTTCCGTTTACAGACCCCTTAGTTGCCAAAACTTCAGGAAACTACTTTTGAATAGCGTATATTTTTGAACATGAAATATTTTTAACTAACTACAATAGCTGTACTATTGTAGTTAGTTATTAAACATAACTTTTTATCTCATTTAATTTTAGAAGAAGCACAGCTAATGGGGTTTCCCCAATTCATAAACTGTGTTTTTCATGGTAAATAGTGGCCGGCAAGTTGTCGCATTAATTTATAATAGGTTGTTAGCGTCGCTTTTAAACATATGGATCAAACACAGTAAATTTTAAATAATTATATAACACGTGTTTGAAATTATTTAAAAAGTATTTATTTTGCATTACAATGAAATATAAAACGTCCATAAATAATTTACAGAGTACATTCTCATATTTGAGCCTTCAAATTGATGTGCACTGGCGTTATGTGTTAAGCGTTTATGCGATTGAGACTAGACTAGACGCAAGTTTCTCTACTTTCCGGATTAACCAAGTCTATTTACGATTTCTACTTTTATCATAGAGAGAAATAAATATCAGTGCGAAGATAGAACAGGTTTGGATTTGAGTTATTAATAATCCTGTACATACTTACTTTCCTCTTTCACATTAAAATTGTTCAGAAACTTCTTCTATTTCTCAACTAAATTATTTCTTACATACAAAATCCTTGTCAACGTGTCCGTTACTGAGTCCGTGGTTGTATGGTGTATGTATTGCATTGCAGACAGAGGGAAAACTATTTAATTTCCACATAACGCTAAGAGGCTTGGTCTCGAGTTACCGCGCTGCCTAGACGGAATTAATAACACGAGGATGAATTGCTGGCAAGTGAAAGCCTTAGGGCAAACTCGGCGCAGATATATAGTTATTACTTTTGAATGTATATTTTCAAAGTAAACACGTATGAACATTTGTACATACAGGCTTCCATTTATATCTTTAAAAAAAGGAATGCCTGAAATGTTTTAAATAAAATAGAATATTATAAATTGATAAATGACGGAATAAAAGCTTTCAGAAGTGTTGATAGGACTTTTAAAGTGCGTTTATAATTTGGTAAATAGTTAATATGAGGTACCCATCAAATGCTTAAATAATACTTTTGACTGTGACTTCGTCTGCGCCCCTATTTCTTAGGTGTTTATTTGATCTTTATTCCTTTTATATTATTGTCAGGCGTTGATTTTTTTTTTACTTTTTCCGAGGGGAACAGTACTTTTTTTTTGGATGATTCATGACTCATGATGATCGGTTGAGTAGTTAAGGCGTGAAAGCGTTACAAACAAACAAATTTACTTTCTCATTTATAATATTAGTTTGGATGTTATTGCAATGTATATATGTTTAAATATAATACCACTATTTCTTTACATAGTGGTATTATATTTAAATTAATGATGCATTGAAAAAATTTTCAACGAATTTTTAAGAATAAAAATGAAATTCTCTTCACGGGTAATAAGTTTTACATCAATTATTATAAAATGTGGACATATTTAGCGGTTTTCAAATTCAATGTTTTAAGGAACGAAAATAGAAATTTACAAAATTTTGAAAAAGATTTTAAATTACAAATAAGAAAATTTAGTTGTATAGAACAACTAATGGAGATTTCTTGCCGATTTCTTCCTCGTAGAAACAGCTGTCCGAAGTTATATTAATTTAATGTTATTAATGTGTTTGACGATCTATAAATATAATTACTTGATAAATACAGATACAGATAAATAATTTCTTGTAACAAGCTCAAAGCTTTTAAATGAGTGCTCCTTATACAATTAAATGTGATTTCAAAGTCGGCGCCAGGTCGACAACCTTGCGTCCGTTTGCATAAGCTTCATCGTCATAGCATTGAAAAGTGGATAATGTTGGCAGTGTTAACAAATATAACTCATGATTGTTTACGGTTTTGTTTTTGAGTGATAGGATTTTTTAACTTTTTTTTTAACTCTTGACATTGTATTTTAATTGTTTGACCTGTTTTTGTTTGTAGTTAATGTGTTCAGCTTTAATTGGCTTGCACACTGGCCCTAGATGTTGAGCGATAGGGTTATGAATGTTAATTAGATATCTTCAAATGTTCCCAAGGACATCATATTCTTATCTTATATCCTATTAATATAAATGCGAATGTTTGTGATGATGAATGTATGGATGTTTGTCACTCTCGCGCAAAAATGGCTTAACGAATTTGGCTGAAATTTGGCACACAGATAGTTTATAACCTGGATTAACATATAAGATACTTTTTTATCCAGAAAAAAATGTTAGGTTGCCGAGGGATCGCTAAAAATATAAAAAATTAGCGCCACTGTCGTCAAAGTGATAAAGGTGTATTTTATCATCTATACTAATATTATAAAGAGAGAAGTTTTGATATTATGTTTGTTTGTAATGAATAAACTCAAAAACTACTGGGCCAATTTTAAAAATTCTTTCACCTATAGGAAGCTACATTATCAGCGGGTAACATATTTTTCATTTTTTAACGCCGAAGAGTCGCGTTTTGTTTTACCCCTAATCAAATTCTCCATACAAACAACTGCCCAAACCCGCCTAAAGAAGATTTTACTTCGATAATTATATATGTTTGAGTTCATTCATTTGTTCAATCAACCCCTGCGTGGTTTAAATTCTCAATTTAACCCGATTGATTAAATTATTTTAATTTTCGTAGGGATCTTTTAATTTTTTTAATAAGTGTAAGAATTTTTTTAAATCGGTTAAGTAGTTTTTAAATTTAACTATTACAAACAAACATAATATCAAAATACAAACCTTCAAAAAACCAAGTCATTACTCTTTATAATATTAGTGTACATAGATGAAAATAAAGGATATTTAATTTGTAACGGATTATATGGACACACTAGATATATCGTGAGAACTAATCAAGAAAAGCCGGTTTTTCCGAGTCTAATAAAAAGTCCAAGGAATCCACTAACATCTTTCATGGCGTAATAAATGTTGATTGTTATCATTGCTGATCACTTCCAACGATATTCAGCAAAATTTTTCTTTGGCCCAATATTCTATTAAGACTAAATTTGTTGAATTTGTTGAGTAACATTTTAAAAATACTATTATGCATTTCATTCTCTTGGAAAGTACAAAAATTCTAAATTAATACATGTTTTACTTCCTTTCAGTTTACACTTTTATAAATAATGTTGAAAATGAACAGTTAAATCTTAAACAAAGGAGGAATGTAACACAAAAATTTTACAGCACATTATTAAGAATTAAGAATATACATAAAGTATGAAAAAGAAATTATTTTAGAAAAAAATTTTTATTGTGAAATGCATGTTTCTTTTTAGATATATTTTTTATGATTTGTATGCTGTACATACAAAACATAAAAAATATAATTGACTTAGTAAAACTTGTGTTGAAAAACTGGTCTTAAAACTAGGCAAAATTTGCAATTTTTTTTTTTAATAATAATAATCAATAGCTACTAAACAAAAAAGAAAATGGGTTGACACAGGATCAAAAGATCAAATACGAATGAATATACTATACCTATTTGTAATGCTGTGGGAACATTGTAATTGAAATTTTTGACATTTGATTTTGATCTATTTCATTTACACACGATATTTTCTTGTTTATTGTAACTTAACTCAATTTTATTTTAAACAAGCATGACTAGCTCTAATTAACTTGTCAATATTATATGTTTTTTTATGAAAATTGATTTTGTAATACCAAAATAAGTATGTCATATATTATATTTATTTTTGGACCTTCATATTCATATTTTTATGCAAATAAAGTTATTAATATTATATTATAATATGCAACCAGCGATGGTGGAGCTAGTGGTGGCAAACAATGAAATAAAAAGCAACTTACTTTGGCGCTGGTTCTCCTTCAGCTTCACATTCGATGATGAATGGCTTGTCAGCTTCTCCGGCTTGTGCAACTTGAAACAGCAGTTCCTCCACCATTGGCTGCTTCACAATTCTCGGTGGCGATGTTACTGTATTAAAGGGAGAGATATTGTGAGACACACACTGTTAATCTGTGATCACAGCTGCATTAAAGAATAATCGCAAGCCATTTCTCTATCACTTTCCACTCCCTTATCCTTAATCCTACAAAGGTCGCCAACACATTTGCAGTGTATTCACAGGCGCTGCAAATGCAAGTTGAAAACGTGTTGCATTTTCACAGCTTAATGTAGATATTTTATTATAGAACATGCAGTGACTTTAATAAGAACTTTAACATATACATTTTATGTTTATCTTGTTAAAGTCATGTTAAATAAAGTGTTATTCTTACATTGATTACATTTAAGCTTTAACTATGTATGACATAGTTTAGTATACTATGTTATGTATTATGCAATTGTTTTTTCTCCTTTTAATAATTATATTACAATAATAATATTATATACAAGCTATTAAGCTTGTATGTTCTTCTGTTCAGAGGGATGGCAGTACCCTTTCTCCTAAGCCTTTCTTATCCCTCAACCTATAAAGATCAGACACACACTTAGGATAATGTTAACTGAAAATGGTGGCCAACGGTGGTGGTTGATCCAGTGAGCTGATTACCTCTTCCAACATTTTGGAAATATATATATTGAAATTTGTGTGAAATATAAATATTTTTATATGGCATAAAATTGTGTAAGACAAATTTCCTTATTTTAACTTGTTACAACAATAAAAAGTATAAATCAAATCCAAAATACAAATACACATATAGGTAATATAAAAAAGCATATTATGCGTTTGTATCAAAGGTTTTATATTTAAATGGTAAATTTAAATTTTAATTTAGTATATACTTTAAAAATCTATAGAATAATAAAACTGCTTAGATTATTGACTGTTTTATTGAACAGCAATAGAATCACAAATTGGTATCAAATGAATAACTGTCTATCATGATTCTTCTAATTTTCTTCTAAATAGAAATTGCATTTTTACTCAATTATAAAATGACTATTGTAAATGAATGATATGCTCCAATGAAGGATATTTTGATTTGATTTACAAATGTAAACATTACGTATATGAATTAAACCGCTTAAATGCAGAAATCAGATTCATAAACTGAATCCTTATAGTCTTGTTAGTCTAACAAGAAATATAATAAAACTTATAATAATACTCACATAGTGCCGCCGCTTGGGACACCAATGCCACCAAGCAAATTATTTTACTACTACCCATTATTGAATGTCTTCTGCTTCGTAGATCTATTATGAAAACAAAACAAATCTATTTTAGTGATATAACCAACACATTTCCCCGGCACACATGTTCACGACACTGGATGACCTAATCCGAATAAAGCTTGGCCAAAATGAAATGACAACACCCACTATAAATAGTTACAAAAAAAAAACCACTTCTATATATCACTATATTATAACATAAAAATTAAACTGTACGAATAAGTTAGACTTTTTTTAAATAATTAAATTACAATTACACTTTTAACACGGCAAAAATACTTTAGTAACTCGCTATTACGAGTGCTAGAAAGTAAATCAATAATTGCATTTTAATGTATTAAATGAAATATTACTGTCACAATAACTTTATCTGAATATAAATTAAAAAAATTACCCAATTCACTATTTTATTATATCATTGCTATAAAACTAAATAAATTCTAATTAAACAGAATAGGCGGGGCCTCTGAGATTACGTTCGTTTGTTCTACAAACATCACAGACTAGTAGATAAGTAGTGTGACTGTTAGTAGACTACTAAGGACACAGACCATTTAAAAACGATGTAGCCAGAATAATCAGATTATATAAAATTCCAGAGAGTAGTCTGTTTAACAAGAACTTGGAACAAAATACTTCAGATTTATTATAATATATTAAAGTTAATATTTGATTTATCAAGACAAGAATGTTCCAAGATTGCATTTACGACACAGTTATTTATCAAATGGTTGTGAAAAATTGAGAAAGATATTTCGTTTTATCATGCGTCGTAATTTTCACTGCTGGCTGCTGGGTTATGCGCGAGCACGCGCGCAGGTAAAAATTGGGACACTTACGAAGGCGCCAAATATGAAAATATTAATTTAGTTTTTAAGAAACAACCAATTAATCATAATAAAACACAACTTATTAGTTATACGACCTTGTCGAAAAGAGTTTTGTCAATAATAAAAAGATTCTATTTGTCATTACCTATATTTCATTTTTTCTCTGGAGAGTAAACATCTTATACAAATTTTTGATGTATTTACAAATTAATTTAAACGGTAAGGTCTGCCTATATGAATTGTTCTTTTTTTAGGTGTAATTTAGTGCGTTAAAAACTTTTCTTATATATATTTATTTGAATTTATCATTTAAAATGAGTTATAATAATTTCGATATTTCTTTCAGTATGCAATTTATCAAACATCATGAGTACATGTAAGTAGTACTTTTCCTCTGGCATTACCTATCTTACTTAATGTTGCATGATATATGTATGTATTATACTATTTATATGTAGTTAAATATATTCGACATAAAATGTGTCTTCTTACTTACTTCAACTAATTAAAAATAAGACTTCTTCACACTTAAGTCTCGGAATGCGGCGCAGGCGCAATCGAGGATCTCTCCTATTCATAAAAGGTCAGCAGGTAGGTAGGTACACTTGTTGGTAACTGGCGCAAAAGAGCTGCCGAACCTTTAAGGAATAAGGAGGTAGAAAAATGGGCTCTGGTGTTCCTTAATCACTCGTCGAAACATTATAGTTGATTCGCAGTGGTTACTGCCACCTACCAGTATTTACCCAGTATGTGCCTGCCACTATTAAATAAAACTCCTGCATTAAACGTGCCACTGGGCGATGATTCTTTTTGTTTCCATGCATTACTTTTAAAGATTATAAATAAAACGCCCACACCAAAACTCAGGAGTTCATTTAGTGAATTACACATTACGTTCAAGAAATAAGTTAAATATAACAACTGCTTCGTGCTTTTGCGCTGTCTAAATTATGTATTCTTTTGTTTCGCTTTTAGACGAAATTCCAACAGAAAAAAGTATGTTGAAAATTTGCCACAACACTTACGAAGGACAGTTTCCAGCGGTTTTCTCACAATCTGCCTGGAAATCGGATGTAATTTTAACGTCGAACAGAGAGAAGAATAACCATGGCAAACAGCAACCTCTAAGTACTATGGGATTCTCGGAATATTGTAAGAAATTCGATTATAACGCAATGGCTATGAAATATATTCCTGCCGACTCATCTTCAGAGATTGTTTTACGTAGAAAGGAGTGTTTGACAAATTCAGATTTGGAAAAGTTGGAAGAGAAATTGAATAAAAACATATCAGCAGAAGGGATTGTTAACGACGGTTCTTTCAGTAGTCTCGATTCCAATATCAAATATTTGAGGACAACAATCCAACAGGTGTTTGATAGTTTTCATAAAAACATGAAAGATTTTGAAATTTATAAAGAAAAATTTTACAAAATAATAGCTAAAAATCGAGAAGACATGGTGGCTGAAATGGAAGATTTCATAACAGATATGATACAACACATTAATATGTCTTCAGAAAGTGATCTCAATAGTGATGAAAATGGACAGAAGACAATGATAGAGGAAAAACAAATAAACCTTTCCAATTCACAAAAGGCAGGAGACAATTTTGAAAGAGATACGAGTCTTAAGGCAGCCAATTCGAATTGCTCCCTCGAAACTTGTAAGAGTAATGACAATTTGACTTATTCTATGCCCGTGGAAGATGAAAAAGTACAAAAAAATGAAACCGTTAGCGTATTAAATGCTTTTCTTCCAAGTAATTGGCCTAATGTCAAAGTGAAAAAGATCAATCGAAATTTGTTTTCCGAAATCAACATTACTGACACGTCTGAACGCGATGACATAAAAGCTGAAGCAGCCTCCGCAGAGAATCTAAGGAAAGTTGCAGAGAAAAAACTCGAATTGGAAAATTACGAGAGAGACGGGCGCGACTGTAGAAATAATCATATACAAAGAAATTTTCCCGTTAAAGAATCGCGTGCAAAACAGAACATAATAAACGAAGACTCAGTTAACTATGAAGATAAGGGCGATGTTAAATCTTTTATTTCAAGAATTTGTAATTATTTATGTAGAAAAATTCGCAAGAACACCACCGGATGACTCGAACCTTAAAACTCGAATAATTCATTTCAAATTTCAGTTCACTTTAAAATTTTAGTGTACAACACATGGGAAAATGTAGACACGTCTGCCACGTTTAAATTTACGCAAATAAAGAGTTTAATTATTCATAAAAACTTTTAATCAAGACTAGAGATTACAGGAACAACAGTTACATCAGGTTTCACAATTATTATCAAAATTGTCCATATAGTACCACCTAATGTTCATGATGTGCTTGCACAGTAGCGAAGCGAACTCCTTCTTGAAATGCAGGAAGTCCGTGATGATGGACATGTCCAGCATCACCAGGGCTTGCCCATCGATTTCTTCCTGTCTCATCTTGTCCGCTATCAGTTTGCAGTCTTCAGTGTTGCTCAGATACTCGTGGACATCGTCCACGGACCACTCTAAAGGGTTTTTGTTCAACTTTAACTTGCCCTTGTGCCAAAATATCGCTGTGCTCTCAAACATCTTATTATCCGTTGGCAGAGGATCGTACGTGGTGAACTTGAGCTTCTTCAATTCCGGCTCCTCAGAGTCTGACACATCGGAAATCTGTTTAGCGTCTCTCGAATTGGTGCTGCTCGCGTTAGTCTCATTTTCTGTGTCGCTTTCGTGCGAACTCTGCTTTTTGGTGGCGCACGTGTTGTTGTATATCGTCTCCACGTCTTTCTTGTTCCAATGGGCCTCCTTCATTTGGAGAGCGAAATTTGGGAGTTTCGCACCGCGCGTTTTCATCTCCAATTTTGGATAGTTGTGTTTGGTTTCCCTTTTTCTTCTGCCGTATCTCGTCTTGTCGTCGAGAAGACTGTCCGGTGAGTTGGGACGAGTGCCGCCGACCTCTGACGGAGGGGAAGATCCGTTGCTGTGCTCACTCTCCATCGACTCTACATCCTTCGTCTCCGACTCCTGGGACTGGGACTGGGACTGGGACTGAGGTTGGGGCTCCTTTTTCTCTGGAACGATCTTTCGCTTCTTCTTTCGCCCGTTGACGCTGCCCTTCGGCCTACCGCGACGCTCTGTTCCGTTATCTGGCATAATTTATTGGACGGACTAGACTAGTAGACTTAAAGTATGTAAATTATAGTACACAAATAACGTAAAGAATACAAATAAAAATAGAGAGTGGTATAATTACGGAAGCTGGACTTCTCCTGGGCGTGGCAGTGATGTGGACACCGGTCGGGGTAGTCACCGGGCCCGAAGAGGCTCGGGCAGGCCTGCAGGCGCACGCAGGCCGACCGGCAGAAGGACTCCAACTGATCGCGTCGGGTCGCTATGGGCACGTACGCGTGGTACGTGCTCGTTTTTAATCTAACGACACAAATATACTATAAATATCCTTCTGCTGCTGCTGCTGCTGCTGCGTGTTAAGAGGCGACTGTAACCATATACCATCAAGTGGACCATCAGCCTGTCTGACAAATTATAATTATGGACTAGACCAGTTTAATATAGGTGATGCCATTTTTTTTTTAAATATTTGTATATAGCCTGTGAATGTACGAACTTTGGAACAATCTCTCATCTGAGGTAACCCAAATTTTATTTGGGACTTAAGTCCTTTAGTTTTGTGCAAGAATACGGTCAAACGGATCATTCGATGTTCCACCTTATTCTCGCGTGCATAAGATTGAATATTGAATGATCAGTGCTATCGAACGAATCATAGCTATCATTAACGGCGTTAAACGGATTATTGAAAATTCAACCTTATTAAGATAGGGATAAGGTCGAATATCGAATGAACGCGTCTTAATATGCGATACCTTAACTTAAAGAAAGAAAGAAGAAGAAACTCACTTGGCTCTCAGCATTTCCAAGCTATATCCCTCTTCTGGAGGTCCCTCGGATTCCCAGTCTTTGAGCAACTTGGCCGGTTTGTACGAAGCGGAGATGATTTTATTCAAAACCTCCTTCAGGACCAAAGTGAGAGGCCCCGGACCCACGTGCTTCGGCAGCTGAGACAACTTGTTCCTACTTATCGATGGACCAGCGTAACACTTGTAATTGAAGAAAATTCTATCGCACCATTCCTCCAATGGCTTCTTCATTTCCTCCTCAACACTCCTTTTTGTCTCCGCAGGCTTACTCGGACTCGCTACATTCACTGAACTCAAATCCGGTATGTGCAATTCGTAATTGTTACTGTCACACCATCCGACAGGGAAAAGCAAATCGCTGTTCTGCGAGTACCAAAATTTTTCACCAATAGATATCAATTCAACGCACACCATGTGCTCCACTATGGCGTCTACTGAGGCCACGTGGACCTCTTCGTGGTTGAGGGGATTCACTGCTTCCAATTTCATGTTAACTTCGATACCGTTCAGAGGCTCTTTGTTGCCGAAGCAATAGTCCGGTGCCGGTTGTGAATTGGTCAGAGTCAAGTATTCATTCCAGTCGAAGGGTCCGTCCTTCCAAGCCTTCGGCACTTTGAATGGGAGGTTGTGGCGTTTCGACCAACCGATGGGGTAAATGTATGGGTTCATCGAGTCGCATAGCCAAGCCATTTTGGTCTCCTCGTAGTCGTCTATGTGATCGTCGATGGTGACCAAAAAGTGTAAGTTGTTAAAGATCTTTATGACGGTGGCAGGACGAAAGCACCTCATGTCTTGAGGGTCCAACGCTTCTAACTTCATACCGATGGAGAAATCGTGGGATTGTATGTTTAAGTTGGGCTGTAATGGACAAAAAAAGGTCTTATTTTCAAGAGAATATTACATACAGTAATGCGATGAGAGTAAGAAACGTTGGCAACACTTACCTTGAACAGATCAGCCGGTGTGGGTTCCTTGATGGATTCCTCGGCGCTCTGTCGCAGTTGAGTGGAAAGTTTATTCTTACAGGAAAACTTGTTCACTTTTCCAGGATACTTGAACTGCCACGGTGAACCCTGGATATTTGTAGTTCATTTATCAAAGCGGACAAAGTCCTCGGCACAGGCTAGTGTGTGTACAAATAGACAAATGTATTCTCTCTGTGACGTCCATTGGACATTGTAGGTTATGTGACGATTTTATCTAGTTTTTTTGCAATAATTTTGGATACAAATAGTAAAGAATATTATGTTTAATGAGTGTAAATGAATACGTGTGTATAATATTAATCCATTATACCTTATTAGTGACAAAGCCGAAAACGCAGAGCCGCGGATTGGTGCAAAAGATCCAGAACTGCTGCAAGTTATCATCGGAACCGTCGTACCTTAGCAGAAGCCTTCCACCTACGTTCTCACACACCTAAAAACATTACTCATTACTAACTGATTCAGATTTATCCATATATACGACACGACCCGCCAATCAGGACTCAGAAATGAGAAACTCAAGGCAGAAAAAAAAAATCAATATAATTACAGAGTTTAAGACAGGGCTTCTTAACCTTTTTTTCAGTCATGGACCACTTTAAAAATTTCAAAAATCTGACGGACCCCCTTAAATTTTTATTGTAGAGACATTAAAAAAAATAATATTTTTATTACTACAAAGAAAGTAAAGATTAATGCATGTCGGTGTTTAGTGAGATCGTTGCTGCTGCTTCCGTTCGATGAGCATGTTAAATTGAGGAACCAATTTAGCCAACTCAAGTCGCATATCATCTTTCGCATATAATCGGTTACGATTTTTTAATTTTAATTGACACTAATACTGAGAATACTGAATACTGCTTTTGATCTCAATTCAATTAAGTCATCTTTAATAAGATCTTCGTCATTGATATCATTAATAACAATCATAAACGGACTATGCACCCATGTAAAAGTAAAAGTTTTTCTAGGCAAAAGTACCCTTCAAAAGAGGTCTGTAATACTTCGAGATGCTTTCATATCTCACATGGACCCTCAGTACTCATGACACGGACCGCTCGGGGGTCCATGAACCCCAGGTCAATAAACCCTGGCTTAAGAGATACTATACTGATTTGATTTTAAGGAGTGTCGCTTCGCAAATTTGCTAGATAAGGTAGCTAAGTCACCAATTTGAGTCGCATGTTAAGTATCTTTTAAAACATAGCTTCTTACATAAAATAAAAATATGGTGCAGTTGACTTAAGGCGCTTCGTTTTTTAATAATTAATAAACAATGTATTAGGTAATGTGAAAAAATAATTAAAATTATTAAAGACTATATATCAGTTGTTGCAGGCGACTTCGTTCGTGTTGCTTTATATAATATAGCTTTGGTGAAATTTAAAATCGACAATCGACATTAACTTTTAAAATCGATCCACTAGTTTTTGAGTTTATTCATTACAAACAAAAATCTTCTCTCTTTATAATCTTATTAGTAGTTATAGATATAAACCAATTACCTACCTATTAATTTTATTTTATTTGTAAATAACATTTTATTGTATTATAAAATTTAAAAAAAAAAAAACTGGAAATTGACTAATCACAATCACACTGGAATTAAAAAAAAATTTTAGTCTCCCAATAGGGCATTTAATTTTTTTTTAAAAAGTGAATAATTTACACCCTGATTAAATATCATTTTCCATCCATTACTGAAAATCTTGAAAAAGTAATATATAATATACTGTAATAAAATCCTAAAAAAATAAATAAACATCTTAGTTACCGTTGCAATCCAGTATCTGTATGGATCAATTATATTTTGCACTTCAACTTTCATTCCAGTCTTGATTCTATCTATTGGCGAAAGACCTTTATTGTTGAGGTCTTCTAAGGATGCCGACTGACCACCGGCAAGTGCCGATTTCATTATTTCTATTATTTTATCACCATATCTATTATTGATTTCGTCTGGAGGCTCAATATTTTCCTCGTGTTTTCCGCACCAACCGAGTGGGTGCACTTTGGTATTCGACATGTCACACCAGAAGTCAGATTCAGCACCTATAAATTTAAAAAAAAAAACAACCAATTAATTTGTTGATGTTGGCCAATTGTTTCCCTGTGATTATAATATTATGTTATACCTATAAACTTAATTCTAAGAAGATGTCCGCAAACCATTGTGATTTCAGCTATCCAATATAAATCCGGATTGGTTGTATGGCATACTTCCAAAAGCATCCCTTGTTTTATTCCATTAAAAAGACTCGCTTCCACCTGAAAATAATTCAGTAAAATATTCTTAATAAAAAAATCTTTAAATCTACATTTTCTTAGGTTTTTTCTATCTTGATCTATCCTAGAATACAATACTTAAAATTTATTCCAAAAAAAAAAAAAACAAAACTAACTGACAGAAAATCATTTGAATACACACAAAAACTCTTGATTAAGTAAAAACTGAACATTATCTATATCTGTTACTGAATAAGTTAAGGTCGTCAGACAGGCTGACAGTCGACTTGATAGGAGGTGGCTACCGTCGCCTTAACACAAGCAACGCCACAGGTACTGCAAGTGTGCTGCCAATTCCAACCATTATTGTTATCGGTATATATTTAAAATTTATAATTATTATATATTATACTCAGAGTTATTTAGTTTGCTGGGCATAGCCCACAAGCTACCGGTGATTAAGGCTGCAGAGCTTGAACCTTCTGATAATATGCGCCATGTCTGTATCTGTTCCTTGAACCAGCCATCTAGTTAGAGCCTTTTGAGGTGTTGGTTGAGGTTCTTTGCTATAAGACCATTGCTGAGAATACTATCAGGACGATGACTGCTGAATAGACATCCCACATGGCGATCACCTCATGAGCCAAGTCTATGTACTTTGCTAACCTTTTTAAAATATTGATAATTATATTATTGAGGGTGGCAGGAAGGCTGACGTTCCACTTGATGGTAGGTGGTTACCGTTACCTATGTTTATGGTATGCTTGAAGAAGCCTATATTGTAACTAGATGGAAACACCTCAGAAGGGAGATTTTCACGAAATTTTCAGGGTGAGTTGCTGATGCACGATCCTGGCTACTGGATTATGTCTGTTTATTATTAGTCATTGTTGCTTGCTGATAAAAGAATGCATTAAATATTTTTATCAGGCGACCAAAGAAGTGCTTTTTCACTAAGTGTTTTACATTTATCTCTAATACCCAATAACTGGGACATACCAAGTTATTTGTACCTATGTATCTGTTTGTTAATATTATTACTACACCTACTAAATACATACTATATTACTTACTTTGTTTGTAACAACTTCTAGATTCTAAAAATAGATTTTTTTTTAAATTTTTGCTCTTGAAAAAAATTCAATTTGACTGATTTCAGTCTGTTTGATGTGTAGGTAAATAAATTAATATTATTTATTATTAGTAGACAAAATATATATTATTTCCTTATATCATAATCTTGTACTATTTATAACAATGTAATATCATAACACAATCAGGTTTCCTTGAACAAGGGCAAGTAAAAATTTCTAATCCACATGTGATATGGAAAAATTCAGAGGTGCAATTGTGACAGGTATTCAAAGTTGCTTATGGGTTAACATGCTAAGTAATTTACTGTTTTAATTAGTTGCAATTTTAAACTTATTATGAATCTAGATATTAATTGTGAAAGTTGTTAGTGCCTTTATCAGATGTTATAATTTTTCATAAACTAGGTATTATTTATAAACAGTTTAAAGATGAGATGCTCAATTAAGAAAATGTTATTCTTGTTGTATACTCTTAAGAAACTCCTTAATAGCTGGGTATAGAGATTAGTGAAAAATATTAATCTTAGCAAATGTGAGTTAATATCACTCTGGAAGAGAAAATTAAATAACTTGTGGAATTCGTTAGTAAAAAGACCATTTCTTTCTAGCGTAATACCTTTTATTCAGGTTTTTAGAAACAATAAGGTAACTTTTGATATTGTGAAATGTACCTAGGGGAAGAGATAAAATGTTTAAAAGGTATCTTCGCCATAGTATCACCATTATAAAATTTAACCTATATAATTATATAATTGACCTCATACTTGAGTGATGATAATTAGGGAGCAAGTGCTGACAGTGAGAGTTTATATGCTTGCTGATTCATAAATTTAGTGGTTTTTTTATAAACGTTTGTTTAAAATTGTTAAATGCATATTGGCTGATATTCTTTCCCACAGCATACCTAATATAATAGTGCCTTCAAGGTATCAAAACCTTTTCTACCTTCTGATCGGTTAATGAGCATATTTTATACCTATATGTTTTGATGATATCTTAACTCCTAACATAATAAAGTGATAAAAATGTAGATTCCTCTTTTTTCCTGGGGTATTTCTCCACATTTAAAGAATTTAAAAAGGAAATATTTAAATCCTATTTTTTTAATGTCATCAGACAGTGCTACAGACAGGCCTACAATCCTCTTGATGATAAGTAACTATAACATAAGGGGTAAAATGCATGAGATGCGATAAGGGTATGAGGAATGGGCTCTGGCATCCCTTAGTCACACCAAAATACCATTAAACACATGCTTTCTTTTTACAGTGGTCTTTTTCGCATAATTATATTACTTGAGAATTTAAATAACTTTTATTTTTTCCAAAAAATCATTTGAAATAGGTATTTTAAATATTATTTTATGTCCTCATGAAAATCTTCAGGCAATTCATATAATAAAGAGGATTTTTTTATAAAACAATTATTTATTATTTTGTAGAGAATAATTAAAATATTCTAAAAAATGAAATCATAGCAACTTATTACATAATGTTAATAATTTTCCAATAATAAACTATTTAAATTCAAACAGAAGCTAATTACTTCTAGTTAAAAAAGTATTAGATAAGATTTTATATATAAAAAATAAAAGGCAGCATGGAATCTGCTGACCCATATGTTTAACAAATATTAATGATAAATTAGGCGCATGCTTGTTTATCTAATAAATATTAAATTTAACACAATTTAGTATAGTAACTTTTAATTTATTTAGGAAAACTGTAAAATAATGTGCGCAAGTTTGGTGGTAAAAATAGCAGGTAGGTATTGCTGACATTGCGTATACGTATCGAAATTATGGGAAGTAAAATTTGTCAATAGAAATTAAAAATAAGTACCAAACCGCTATAAACTTCATTGTAAAAGTCTTTTATGAGGCAATATTACGCTAATTCAAAAACAAAATTGCAAACACGCGGAATTCATGAAATTACTTACTTTCAAAATAACAAAAGATAAAAAACCCAACTTTACTTACATGAGAAAACAATTCTTCAGGAATCGCGGAGCTTTTATTAGTTTCTAAGTAATTATTCCAATCAAATTCAGCCATATTTAAGAATATAATACAATACAAATAAAGTAATATGGTAATTAAAACTATTTAAATTCCATCATTAACTAAAAGAAATACCATTACGAACGGCCGAAATTGATATGAATTTTATTTCATAGAATTTCAAATTGAATAGCAATGACAGAGTGAGACAGTGATAGAAGAGAGACACAGTCTATTTGTCTATGCTCCTTCAATACATAATTCATTAAAAGCCTATTCACACTTGCGTAAGTGCAGATATATACTAAACAAGGCCAATTTATCATATTCTGTGGTTCAGATTATTTGATTGAGCCAGACCACAAGTTAAAATCGGACGAGGATCCCTTTTTAGAAATGGTATTATCGCTATTTAGCTTCATCTGGTTTAAATTTAATTTAATACTTCATCCATATATAGGTAATTATTATTTTAGAAAACTTTGTAGTTTCTATAAAGTCTGCGGCCCAGCTGAGAGGTGGGCAGAGGGGATGGAACATTTCACTCAGGTACAACCATAGTACAAGTGTACAACACGCCTGCTCGCCGCGCCCCGCATCCGCTCACAGCTGGGCCCCTAATAGCTAATAATTCTAATAGGTAGTCCAATTTTAGTTCATTCAAATTACTAGGATTAGGATATTCAAATTCAAGGTATTCAATGAACTCGGTAAATATAATTATTCTGTCTGATGGAGTCATTTGTTCTATATAGTCTGAGCTTGTACCTGTCAAGGTTTCAATATTTTGGATAGATTGATTTGATTCATTCGTTAATCACAGATTGTTTTTTATCATTGCGTACGGAATAAAGCAGCACTATCTGCTGCTACGAGATATAACAAAGAAATTCTAGAATCCAGATGGTGGTGCATATTTCGCTATATGTCCACGATTAACCATTGAAAAGTGTTAAGAGTTTATGAAAGCAGTGTTTTAAACGAAATTCTCAGTATGTGAACACTTTCTCTTTGTTTATATAAACGTTTTAATATTGGTCTCAATTTGTGAATACTGCGAACACAAAATGAGTCGGTTGATAAACACATTTACATACAGTTACGCCGCAAATAATTCCAATGGCACCGACGATGAAGGATGTATGTTGGTGAATTCTTCCCAGAGTGTGATAATAACGGGAGCTTACAATGGTATACCGCAGACTTTGATCCTTAACTTGATATCATGGTCATTTCTCATTGTGTTGTTTTCGATGTTACGACGGACTGCGTGGAATTACGGACGAATGGCCCTCGTACAACGTTCCAAAAGTCGATGGACGAACTTATTCTATCGCGGTCGCGACAATGACTCACTTGTGGAAAGAAGAAGGAGTATTGAGGAGTCACCTAGTATCGACGAAGGTTTCTTTACGTGGCTCCCGGCCATATTTCGAGTAACACGAGAGCAAGTCCTTGCAAAGTGTGGTCCGGATGCTGTTCATTATCTCTCTTTCCAGAGACATGCTATTACTCTTATGTTTATTGTAACCCTTATATCCATTGGAGTAATTTTACCTATCAACTTTCAAGGAAACAATTTAAACGTTGATGCAAGTACATTCAGTAGAACAACATTGTCTAATCTATTTGGAAGATCAAATTGGCTTTGGGTTCATACAATTATAAGTATAATGTTTTTGCCACTCTCTGTTCTGATAATGAGGAGGTGTACTGGCCGAAAACCTATGCCAACATCCTTAACCGGCACTGTAATGATTACTAATATATCTAGAGCCGACAGAAGCGTATCCACTATTAGAGCTTATTTTGCTCACAATTTCCCTCACATACAAATTGTTGATCTGCGACTCGCCTATAACATCAACAAGTTGAATGAGGTTCAAGAGAAAAAGGATATGGTAACTCAAGCTCTCATTTATACTGATACTTATTTAAAGAAGACCGGGAAGAGGATCACTGTGCGACCGACTCTATGTGGACCGGAAATTGACGCTTTGGAGTACTATACACAAGAAGAAAAGAGACTCAAGGATGAAGCGAAGAGATGCAGAGCCATCGTTCTTAACGATCCATTAGGTATTGCCTTTTTAACATTGCCTTCCTATCAGTTAGCCGAGCATGTCATAAATCAATTTAGCGCTCACAGGGGCTGGGTTTTATCTCACGCTACAAATCCTAATGATATAATCTGGGAAAATCTGAGTGTACAACAAGGAGTTTGGTACATAAAAGCTATTATAGTTAATTTCTGTCTGTTCATAGTACTTTTCTTTTTAACCACTCCTGCAATTATCGTTAATTTATTTAACACGAGGGTAGTGAAGCCCGATAGTCTTAGCAAAGTTAGCAGTATCATCTTTGAATTTCTTCCCACTCTCTTGCTGTGGACCATGGCTGCTGTTATGCCCGCTATTGTAGCCTTCTCTGATAAGTTCCTTTCTTATTGGACAAAATCACAACAGAATTATTCCATAATGGCTAAAACTGTGTCTTACCTTCTTCTCATGACCTTGATTCTACCATCATTAGGTCTTGCCAGTGCAGAGGCATTAATCATATGGACACTGCACCATGAAAATGACACAATGCGATGGGACTGTGTATTTTTACCTGATAAGGGCGCTTTCTTTGTCAATTATGTAATAACTTCTGGATTTATCGGTACCGCTTTGGAGCTTGTACGATTTCCAGAACTTTTTCTTTATGTGTGGTATTTACTGCAATCAAAATCTAAAGCTGAAAAAAGTTATGTGAAAAAGGCTATATTATATGAGTTTCCCTTTGGAGTCCATTACGCCTGGAGTATTGCTATAATATCAATAACAATGGTTTATAGTCTGGCATGTCCCTTGATTGGACCCTTTGGTTTGATTTATCTCCTACTTAAACATGTTGGTGATAAGCATAATTTGTATTTTGCCTATGGTCCAAGTAACATGAGCGGAGTAGGGGGAGGGCGTATTCACGCGACAGCTGTGAGACTAATTCGCGTTTCAGTACTTCTCTTATTGATCAATATGGCAGCATGGGCAGGCTTAAGGGCTGGATTTGAAGCTAGAACCATCATTTTAATAATGGCGTCAATTGTTGCTTTCGGGACATTCCTTCTTCTAAGTCCGTTTCCAAGTTGTACACCGCCTGCTCCTTTGCAAGAGGAGTCCACCATGAGGACCCCAGAATATGTGGCTCCAGCGTTAAATCGACCAATAGACTCAAACCCAAGCACTGCCTCTACTACCCCAGATTATGGTGCATCTTCGCCCGCCACTAACCGTGGCTTTAGTCCAGATCCAATAAATATTTAATTGCTAGAATAAAAAATTGTAGGTATTTATTATAGGATTGTCAACATAATTATCGCAATCATATCACATATTGATAAAACATACAAAAATAATCAATAAAATTGAACATTGAGATTAGCTTTTGTAAAAATTATATATTGTAAACATTCTAATATATTATAATATGTTTTGATATTTTTTGATTATGTGGTTTGGTCACTCTTGCTTATACATATTTCATTACAGCTTTAGGAAGTTAAAAATAGCATTAGTATTGTGACTTAATAACTAACCAATGTAATGTTTGCTTTATTTTAATTCATGTATTTAAATAAAATTTATTTTCCTATACTGTGTACACTACAGTGGAATTTATTTGTATTAGATCAAAATGAAATTTATCAAGTTATTGTTTGGCAAATAAAAACTTTAAATTATTTTGTAGATTTATATTTATTTTATAGACATAGGACATATATTATATTAATTGCTGAAGAATAAAAATAGCTTTTATTGAAACAAAGAATTTGGTTATGATTTCTGCTGAACTCGTGTCATGAGAGTGACAGAATTGTTGAAAAATTTAGGTCCTTGATTAAATTTGCACTGCATTAGCAGCCTAAGCTTAGTTTCTTCTAGGAAAGGAGGTACAGCAGAAGCTGCACTACCAAAACTTTTTACTTCAGCCTGCACTGCACAGATATTAGCATTTTTTTTTAAATTAGGTCTTCCAATAGATAATAGGCAATCACTTCAATAAACAGATGAAAACATGTTATTCCTAACCAAATAACATGTTTTCATTTGTTAAAATCTAAATAGGTCAGGCTAAAATGTATTTTCAATACTAGCTGTGCCCTGCAGCCTTCACGTCTAAAAATTTTTCAGAATCAAATGTTTTTAGTTCACTGCTTTTGGGTCGCGTTATGGGCTGTCCTCCTTTCATAACGCCGCTAAGTATTTCGAGGCGCTTGCAAGCGTTACTAATGATTCATGATTAAACTACTTTTAATATCAACTAACAACTCACAGTGAATGGCTAATTTTATCTCTATTTAACAATTGTGATGATGAACTAATTTTAAGAAATCATATATTATTGTTAATGTTTTTAACTAACTTTTTTTATTGGTCTCTTTGAAGCCGACTTTTTATTTTAGTGAATCATTGTTTTCACATACATAAATATGAAGTGGTTTCGTCAGCGCACATCGATGAAGTAACCAAGAGCACACGCTCATTTTTCTCCAAATTGATTTACAAATATCGTGATTTCTTAGTGAATTATTATTGTGTATTTATCACAATAAAATATAACATTGGTAAAATACAATATAGCATTGGTTGGTAGGCTTTCCATTAGTGAAAGAAGAAAATTTGACCTTACCTCATAAATATTAGTATAGATTCGAGATACTTATTTTTTTTATCCATTTAAATCAAGACAAATCTCTCACTAAACTTACCATTTTAGTGCCTAACAGTAGTTGAATCATGTTTTATGGGATTTTGTGTACGAAATCATCTGTCCATTTTTAAAAATTATGTTCCTCGCGATTTTACTCGCCTTGAATTGAGACCAAACCAACTCTATGCTACACAGACAAGTGCAGTCTCAAATGCTACCACCATGTTAGAGGGTGCTTTTTGGGTAGTTAGGACATTTAGAAGATGAATTTTTTTAAACTACAAAATACGTGTTTTATCGTATTAGCGTCAAAATACAAACTCAAAAGTAAATTGGTACAGAAAAGTATTATTTTTCTATACAAGTTCTGTCACCTTCATTCTTCCCTCAGGTCGTCTACAAGACGAGTACCTGCTATATGAAAACAAAGCCTCCAAATTTAAATTATTCGGCTTCTGATGATTAATGTAACCATCTACAATCAAGTCAATGCCTGCAACCCTTTATGACAATAATAAAAAAAAGGTTAGATTTTTTTTCCATTCTATAGATTGGACATTCAATGACTCACAAAAGTGAAAGGTCGACAGATATTATTTTATAAGACCAAAAATAAATTCGTGTATTGATACTGCGGGCGGAAGCATAGTAATTTACTCCATTAGCTAACAGTTTATATTGATTGATTAATAAGCCATTGCATGTGAATATATCGTTTGCATCATGTGCATTAGCCCGTGTCCTTCCTTGTCCTTGTGAACCATCATAACACTTGTTCACAATAGAAACTTTTCAGGAGCTTGATTTTTAAGTACCATTAAAATCAACACGAAGACTCATAGATCCCATTTGCTGTTCTAATTTTAGTTTCGATTATAGGGCTTCACTAACTCTGAAGTGTATGTAAGTAATCTAACCGTACAGTAAAAATAAAACTGATACGCTCAGCTACTTTTATGTTAACAGACAAGCAATAAGTTTTTTTCTGTTTGTTTTGTAAGCCTTTCAAATCTAGTAATACTTAGCTAGTCTGCTTCCCGATTTTTATACTTTCTTATATTGTTAACAATTTTTATAAGTTTTATAATTTTTGCAAGAAGGTATTTATAAAGAACAAATGAATGGTTAAAAATTAAACCGGTCTGTTTTGATTGTTACTGCTGGTATATATTTTGGTATGTTATTTTGTCAATTTTATTTTTAAATTAGCAACTTCGTTCGCGTAGTCTCTACGCTCAGTCTTAGAGTCGTGAAGGTTACTTAGAGATTATAAAGAAACCTTACTTATAGAAAATTAATTTGTAAAGGGGAGTTCCCAAAGAAATTCGATATAACAGTATTCCACGCGGACGAAATCGCGAGCTAGTTTAATAATAAGTCAATTTAACTATTACTTATTTGGTTAAAAATACATTAAAAGATTGTTAACAAAATAATAGACAAGTAAAAAAATTACTGCGCTGTATGACGCTGTTGGTTATGCCTAAAATTCTTGCTAATTTGAGAAGTAGAAACTACTACAGGTAGGTACTAAACGGAAAATGTCGGAAAAAAACCATTTAGGTATTCTATTTACATTAATAAATATCAATAGTGGAATTGCCCAATAGTTTGCACGTATAATATTTATTGTAATTGGATGTATCAAATCCGTGTCCCAAATTTGTCGGATGTAGTGAATATCTTTTAGGGGGCGCCCATTATTTACGTGAGGCGATTATGGCTCTGATTTAGCCATATTTTAGTGTAAAAACATGTTTTACTTAATTTAACCCAGTTTTCTCGCAATTTTACACTGTTTCTTGCGAAAAAAAAATTACTTCATATTTACTGAGTACCACGTGAGATTTGGCTCGACCCCTTACCCTCCCCCACCCCTCTAATCCCCTCCCCTAAACGTTCGTTTTTCGATTTTACTATTATAGGGCTGGTGCGACTTGTCATTTCTAATAGACTCAAATTTGGAACATTTTTTTGTTAGAATTGACTAGATTGTGCACCACTTTCATTCATAATATATGGTATTGATTGTGCACTGTTTTATCCCTGGAAATATAAAAAAATCTGCCACCTGGCGAGCGACAATGTGTTTTATCGAAATAGTAATAAGATTGAAAGGAATCGCTTAATTTCGTAATTATTTTAGATATTTTAAAGCTTATTTTTATGTATATATTTTTGTAAAAAAAAATGTACGGGATGTATTATTACCAATTACTACACTTGTATTATTTTAAAATGTATATTAATTAAGTCTTTATTATGGCATTATTTGATGTGATTTGTCTTTAGAAGTACTCGTAGGTATACCTACATTTAGAACCAAGTAAAGATCCGTCTAAGCAAAAAAATGCTCGCCCCCATCACTAAAGGATTTTGTTTTATCGGTACAAAACTCTAGTATTATAAAGATAAAGCGAATTTTGTAAGTTTTTTATATGTGAAGATTAGGTTATCGCCAGAACCGCTGCATCTGTCTCAAAAATTTTTTCACTGTTTAAAAGTTTCATTATTCCAGATGGACGTAACTTGACATAATCTATAATATATACCAACTTCCCCAACTTAGCGCGTTGCAACTTAGTAGGGTTGCGTTTGTCTATCTATAGCATGGAAATTGTCTTGACAAAATGAATAATTTTTGTTCACAATGTTAATGTCCAAGCATTCAATGTAATATTAATTTAATATGTTTTGTTAAAGAAATATGCTCTTTTCAAGCAGATATTCTCTATAGAAACGGCTTTCCGATTATTTGATTATTGTGTTTGAAGATTTATAGATATGTAAAAGTTGAAATTGATAAGTAAATGAAGCCAACTTACATTCTGTTGTTGATATAGTCTTTGCATTTCACGAGTGTCACTCTAGCTTAGTTGTGTTGACGTATTTTTTGTACATACGTGTTATTGTGTTCGTTCGAGGGTTACCGCAGACGGTTAGCAGAAAAATATTTCAAAAATAAAATAAAGAATTTTATTTTTATCTTACAACAACACGTAATACGAACAAGACAACAAAACCAAGCTCACGCGAACTCGTGAAAATTTATTTGTACATAATTTAAATAACATGAACATGAATTTGTACACTGAATTTTTTTTGTATTTTAGTTAAAATATTATTTCATTTTTATTAGTAGAGTGCTTACTTGACGCTTAGACGATGTTCTTACTCAGTATGCAGTACATGTAGGAATTTACTAATTTTGTATTTCTTATGTTTTCACATGGTGTTAAACTAATTCGCTAGTTTAACTTGTGAAAAATCAGTTGCATATTCGCGCTTACTTAGTATTTGTTAGCTACTAGATATATATATTAAAAGTAAGTACATATTTATCATGTATTTTGGTTTTCTTGAAATCACTGTTGTTTTTTTTTTCATTTAGGTATTACAACTGTAAAAAAATATTGTAAAAATTGTAAAAAGAATACGTTTATTTTACACTAATTTTTTTTGGATTTAGATTAGGAAAATTGTATTTTTTCGATATTTGAATGAAATTTAAGTTTGCTTTAATGAATTAAATACATACTTTATGAATATTTTACATAAAAAATGGATTAATATTCACGTTTATCCATAATTTATTGAGTACAATATAGTTTGAATTGAGAATGTTGACAAAACGCCATCTCCGGTGAAAGATACAGGTAGAATTTCTGGTATGAAGTGAATCTATCTGCCCTATCCACCGCTCCTAGGTCCTAGAGACCAAGACGATCGGTTCTACAGATGAATGCGGATAATTTAAACTAAAAAAAAGGTTCAGCATCATAATTTACCGCCAGTGTATCCAATATTTGAATCATCGCGTTTTGCAAATAATTTCTAAATCCTAACGTAGAGTAAGTTCCCTAAATATGGACCACCATTTCGTTTTCTTTTAATAAAACCCAAATTTAAGAAGATAAAGTGTTTTTATTTTAATAAGTAGGTAAACTATTCAAGATTAACAATTTTACATCAAAGTAATAAAGAAACAAACTTTCTAACAAACTTACTAATTATTTGGCAATACACAAATTAGGAATTTTTGAATCAGAGTATTAAAAATGGGCCGCCAAGTTTTTAATAAGGACCACCGTTATATTAATCTCGGCAACGTTTGGTTGCCTACGTAATATTGATATACCTCTAATACCCCTAGTGATTTAAGGTAAAATTGAGATAGGGAGTTTTTTCTTAGGTTTTGAACAAGATAGCGCTAAAAGACTTAGTTCATTGGATGCGTATTTTTTGAAGCTATAAAAATTAATTTTCCGATTTTTTTTAGATACCGCTTTTGCGCTTAGTAGGGCAGCATATTATACGACTAGTCCATATTTAGGGAACTTACTCTAATAGATTTTATAATTTAAGTTATAAAATTCCCGAGTTTTTCAGCAGTTGTGCGAGTATTAAACTTTGCTCTAATACTGGACCAAAATTAGTGAGACCAATAATTTTGTAGTTGTTACTCGTTATGCATTGCAAATGCATATTTTTAAAGTTGCTACAATCCAATTAATTTAAAAATGTAATATCACCCATATGCCACTTTTTAATATCTTAACTATTTTGCCAATCTATACTTACCTAAATACCTTCTCATGGGCGCTGCCATGATTACTGTAAGGGAGGTACATGTATATAAATGTAATGTCAAATTCAAATCGCGCAGCTATTTGAAGATATTTCGCTTATCGATAGACACTTAGTCTCTGTAGTCCTATTCGCCTTCAGTTTTTATTCAAACAATAAATTAATAAAAAAAAAATCTATGTTCTTTCCTAAGAGGGGTGCAAGTGCACCCCCTTGCAACCCCTTCTTACACATCTGTCGTATCGCAATTATAAAACTAGCTAAGTATATACTGCACCAAAAATATTGTGTTATTAATTTTACGTAATACTTTATAGGTACCTAATATAATATATATACACTATGTAATGTTTTCAATAAAATCATTGTTTCTTAAAATATTTAGTTTTTTATTTTGCCCTAAATTATAAATAATGAAACTCTTTAGAAAATCATCTTCCTGACGCGCACGAAGTCGCGTGCAACAGCTAGTTTTCTATAATTTAGCATTTGACGAATTCATATCTGTGTGTTTCTACTTTTATGTGCACATAAACTAAGTACTCACATAAAGGTAGGGAAATTTGTTTTTTTGTAATACACAATTAATTAAACGATTTCTTACTTTGATAAAATATAATTTTTTTTTGATTTAACAGGTTTTAGTTCAAACAGGTATTTAGTTAGGCCACAAAAAAGCTTTTACTTATTTGTAAATATTTTTATTTTTCACAGTATAAATTAATAACAATTTAATTTTATTGAGAATTTATCCAATGCTCATGTTGTATTTAAAGCGCTTGAAACTTTTTTACAAAACAATATTTTGTATTTTTTTGAACTTTTATTTGTTTTTAATATATTCACAATGAAAGGACATTAAAACTGTATACACAACATCAGCATTGATAGCTACAGTGTAACTAGAAATTAATGATTCTTTTTAGCCTTTGATAGTTTCTCGTATTTGCTTTTTGAGCTGTACCAGAGGCCAAAGGGTATAGCGAGAGACGGAAGAGTCATAACTGCGAACGCTGCCCAGTCCAGGACATGAGATGAGAACTTGCGATCATAATCCTTAAAAGCTACAATAGCGCCTTCGCCCGGGGAACTGCTGATTGAGAATTGAACCTGAAAAAAAATTAATTGAAATACACATTATTGTTTTATTTAATACTAGCTGGTGTCTGTGTTGCAAAAATAAAAAAATATACCACCTAACAAAATATATGAGCAATAATTTATATACAGTCTTTGTTGCTGTTATAGTTTTGCCAGGTGTTTGGCTTTTTATATTTATATGATCCCCCTTTTCTGTATACCTGACAATGTGTATACAAAATTTCACGATCTGCTGAGTAGTTTAAAGTGTGAAAAGGTAAGACATTTACTTTCACATTTATAATATTATGGATTAGAAATATTAATGTTTCTTTATGAATTAGCTATGTCTATTATGTATAGACATGAGGAGAGTAATAAGAAAAAGCAAATTTCTATTTACTTATAGAAACATTAACTTAAGCTTTAACTTAGTTTTGATTTATTTATTTTAGCTTTAAATTATTATAATTTGTTAAAATCTTTATTAAGTGAACTATTTCAAGCTATTTATGCTGTCTGAATGCATATGTACATATGTATTGTGTATGGAACTCTAAGTCTTTAAATATTTAGGTATATTGTAAAAATTATGTATAATGACTGTTTGTTTCCTGAATAAAGAGAAAAAAAAAGCAAAGAAAATAAATACACAGAAATAATTATTTTCTTAATATAACCAGATCTTAAATAAATATACACCGTGTCCAATGCTAGAAGTAGCTTAAATTGTTTTGATGTTTTAAAGTAGGTGTATTTTGATGACCGAGTACGGGATGCCAGAGTCCATTTCCCTATCCCTTCCTAATCCTTGATCCTAGTAAAGTCGGCACAGCTGTGCTGCAAGTGCATATGTGGTGTTGCTTATGTTAATAGGAAACGTTGGCCATCTACCATCAGGTGGACTGTCAACCTATGTTAACATTTTAACATACAGTGCAAAATGGAACACTACTGCATTTCAGGACTGACTAGAATTCTTAGCTGTGGTATCAGAGTACAGTTAAGGTGAAGTTTGAAAGTATTTATAATTTTGTGATTTTTCTTAAACTTACCTCGCTGGCATCTTCACTAGGCTTGTAAGTGACTTCGGCTGCCGTGAAGTTGAAATAACCGAATCTGTTCGACCTCACTGTGACAACGTGAGATACATTAGTCTGTGGGGGTATTCTATCAATGTGTGCAGTGAGTTGACCACCAACTGTGGTGAAGACCTCGGGGTGAAATCCATTGTCGACCAGCTTCACGTCTACCGCCGGCGCGGTACCAACATTGTAAAGTGTGTATTTTACTAGTATATCCATATTCTCTACCAGGTATTTATTAAGCACTTGTTTTGATACTAGCAGTCTTGCAACCGACGGTTCTTCATCAGCCACCACTGCAGTGGCGACGATGAAAAGGAGACATAATAATTTCGCAGTCATTTTATCTGAAATATCAAAAAGAAAACATAAGTAATCTTACGGATCATCCGATGTTAAAATTATTCAAATTATAAATGAAAATCTCAATGGTGTTAATTATACTTTTTAAAGTATATATTTTAAGGCAAAATTAGTCCGTTAAAATAAAAAAAATGCACTTATACCTTAAAAATATCCTTAAAACTTAAATTCGTAATATAATATAACCCAAGCAAGTGAAAGCTTTTAAAACTGTATAATGACGAATGACAGTTGTTCGTACGTGGCTGACGTTTCACTCCACGAATCCAAAATTAATAGTGCGTTCAAATTATAACTTTACTATGTATGTGTACAACTTCGTAAAAAAAAAAAGTACCTAGGTAAATTGATTTCGTTATGTATAATAAATGTAAAATTAATTTCTTCTCATTCAAAATAATTATCACTGACCATAAAGAATCGAAGACATAGTTAACTTATTGCCAATAAACTTTTAATTTTATTCTTTATCCTAATAACATCGGTTCATTTGCAAGAAAAGAAATCGGCAACTCCGTCTCTTTTCTCTCCACTCTTCTAACTACTTCGCTTAGAGAGTACTATATTCCTTGTAACTACTCAAGAAGCGGTTAGCGGTTGTCGATGGTTCACTTAGTAGCTAAGAAGCTAATAAATAAACGTACAACCATCGTACAACGAAACGTTCACTCTGGCTCTGGTCGGTTGTCAAGATAACAATATTGTATTGAATGTGATTGATTGAATAGTATTTGTCACATTCACATTGTCAGAGGTGGAGGTGGTGTTTGTTTTTTCGATAAAATCTCAATATTTTTAGCCCGTCATCAGTTCTTATTTTAAAAAACTATTTCAAATATGAAAATGTTTTATTAAAACATCGAGTCGTCGGCAGGGTTAATAGGTGGAGTTTTAATTTAAACTATGTCAGAGAAAGAAGAAGTTACTAAAAAACCCGACAATGAAACATTAGACGATGAAACGTTAGAAAAGTATGTTCGATGATAACACCAGTTAATCACTTGTGCTAAAGATAACCTTCTCTATTTGAAAATGAGTATAATTTTTGTAATTTCAGATTAGCCGTAGAAGAACTCATGCGAGAAGCAGTTCAGGGTGCCGCTCGTGCAGAAATTGTAGGTCCTTCAGGTTGGATTAAATCAAAGCAAGTGAAAACGAATAAGCATTTCCTTGTCAATACAATAAGAAATGCAGTAGCATCGAACAAATATCGTAGTTCACGAAACTCTCACGACAACAACAAATCTAGTAAATCGCCGCGGGACAGATACCCGGAACCAACTATCAAAAAAGACAAATCGAAAAGGAGAAATTAAAATGGATTCTGTAAACGATACTTTAAGTACAATTTTTGACAGTAAAGATTCCAAATGGAAACCGTCTGACAAGATTCCTTTACTCGCTAAAGAAATAGAAATAACAAAGTCTAATTTAAAACAGTTTTTGGACAACAGTGATTATGATGTTACAGCTATTTTGCAGGAAAGCAATGAACTGCTTGACGAGGCTAAAGCATTGACTCGTGACTTGGAGCTATGTGAGCAAGAAATAGAACAAGTTACAATGGCAGAAGTGCTTCAGTCAATAGAGAATCATAATCACATTGCTAAAGAAATCCAATCTTACACTTACGCTTTGAACATTGTTAAAGATGTTATACAGAGTTCTAAACATGTGAAGAAATTCAGTGCTGGCCGAGCGGCAAGGAGTTACTCAGTGGTGACGGAAGCCATTCACAGTCTTCTATCCCTTATAGAGAACTCTTCTGAAGGTTTTCAAGAGTTAGAATATTGTCAAAACTTAAAACAAGATGTTCCAACAATACTTAATAGCACACTTCAAGAAATGCATTCCGAGTGGAGGCGTATGGTGCAATGGCAGGTCACACCGGATCCGAGTAAAACTATAGTCACATTGAAAATTAGTTTGAAACCTATAGATATTGCCATAGACATACTGAGCACACTGGACACTTGTGAATCCAAGTTACAGGAGCTAGTGCGTGAATTGGGAACTTTAATATTAGAAGAAATCTTGGTACCTATTATACACAAGGAATGCACAGTTTACTCTGAAACAGAAATGGATGAACTCGTGACCGTAACAATATTTCATTTAGATAACTTCAAGCCCACATATGATGCTGTGATTGCAAATCTTCGATTGTTTTTTCATTATCTGAATAACAGATTGAATATAGAATTTAAGAAAGACACAAATATAATGAAAATTCTTGGCAAAGAAATATACAAAGAATTCAGTGAGATATTAGTCAGACATTGTTTCATCGATACCATTCCGAACAACATAACAGATCTTCAGATCTACGGAAGGATAACATCAGAAATACAATGCTTTCAAGACTTTTTGGTATCCATGAAGTTTTTCCCTGAGGAAAATTTTTCCATACTGCACTATGTGGAAAATATAGACACTTTATTCGCCGATAAGTCTAGTGAACATTTCCTAAATGAGGCTAGACTCATAATGTTTCAAGATTTGAGCTCAACCATGTCCATCGGTGTGGAGAACATACCCGAGGAAAATAATGACAACTGTAAAGATGCGATAGAAACGGATGAACATACAGAAGAAGCATTAAAAGTTCTCGATGAAACAATACCAAAGAGCCTCTTCTACTTTCCAAGATGCATGATATCTAAATCCACTCAGGAGTTGTTGGACTTGGTCTATGGTATAATGGAACAGGCAGTTCAGTGTTCCGATGTAGTAAGCAAAAAGTTGTATAACACAACTAGGCTAGTTTTTGAGCTGTATGACGCCGTGGTGCCTTATCACCATGAGAACTACTTGCAGACCATTCCTCACTATGTTGGTATGTCGTTGTTCACTTTTTAATAATCATTAGCTAAATTTGTCTACAATTGCAATTGAAGACGTGAGTGGATGAAGGTGATAAGTCGCTTAATTCCAATTTTGAGTAAATCGAGGTTAAAGATTTACTTTTAATTTTTGAGATAAGATTTTTGTACTAAATTATGATACAAAATTGTGTTAACAACCTAAAATGTTAATGGTATGATAGCAATTAAACACTTGTATTATTTTTTATTATTTAATTTTTAAAAAGAGTGAACATAGCTCCTTCAAAAGTGAACAAAAGTAAACTTTTTTGCACTTTTTATTTTTTAAAACTAACTGTATGTAACACTTTTTTCAACTCTATTTTCCAAAATATGTCTTAAATCGACGATCTTAAGGTCTATAATCATTTATATGGACATATTACCTTAAAAACCCAAATTTTTTTTTATATAAAAAAAAACCCAAATATGCGACATATCACTTTCATCCACTCACATCTTCAATTGTTGTACCTTAATTAGTAAATCCTGCCAGTCATAAACTAGCTCTCTTTGGGAAAACCACAAAGAGATAAAATGTATGGATTCTTTATCAAAAATATCAAAATTTATTAATTTTTATTTTCAGCTCTCTTCCACAACAACTGTATGTATCTTGCTCACAACCTGCAGACGTTTGGAGATAAATGGCTCATATTAATGGAGGGACGTGAACTTGATTATCCAATCAGTTTTCTAGATCTAGTACCTAAACTAAGAGACCTGGGATATAAACACTTGATGATACATATGCAGCAACAAAGGAAACAAATCCTAGACAATATTAGATCGTCAGGTGAAATTTGTTTTAAAAAATATTTTTCCACAATCATTTTTTGTCATATTATTAAATCCAGTCCAGTCTGTCACCGTTTCTTTATTAAAAAATTAACGATCATAATATCATTTGGATTCATAAAATAAGAAGAAATTTTAAAAATCCCTTAATAATGTTGGTCAAGAAAAATTAAAATCAATTATAATTTCTTATATTCATAATCTATTTTTGTTTTAATTTATAAATTCTGTACTTACATTTAACTAAT
This sequence comes from Synanthedon myopaeformis, assembly GCA_944738685.1. Lineage (NCBI taxonomy): Eukaryota > Metazoa > Arthropoda > Insecta > Lepidoptera > Sesiidae > Synanthedon > Synanthedon myopaeformis. The sequence goes on from OX122914.1 coordinate 1,280,062, forward strand.
TGAACCTCACTGTACAACTATATACATTCATTTAATAGAAATCATATTTACTTTTATTGTTATTGGCCAAAAGCGTAACCTCATGCTCGCGGTGAAAAGGCTTGAAGTTTCATACAACCTACTTCACCTGGTTGCTTGGGAAAAAGAAAAGTTGGGACAAAGAGGAAAGTCGTGACTGATGGACACCAGAGTTTGGACACGGCGAAGACAGTTCCAGGCTGATCACACTATTTTGAGAGGCACCGAAAGAAAAAAAAAAAGAACACTTTCGCTGTCTCAATTGATTTTATTGAAAATTTTTTTTTAGATCTCAACTGCATTGTGGTGAAAGACGTTTTGGGTGATAATGCAGAAGCGGCTGTGAGACAATGTCTAAGACAATTGCAACTGTTGAAGAATGTATGGATTGGTGTGTTTCCGAGTAACGTTTTTCTGAGGTATATATATATTAATTAAAAAAAAAAAAAAAAAAAAAAATTCTAAGCAAAATATTATGTTAAATTGTTTATTTTATATAACAAGCTATGTTTTTCAGATTGATGGCCACCTTGGTGAATATGTTTGTGGATGAACTTATTCACAGAGTGTGCACAGTGGAAGACATATCTATGGAAATGGCAACACAGCTGTCCGAAATGTATTCACTTGTCGTGCAAAAGGCTCCACAACTATTTCAGGTATGTCAATTTATTCCAAATTTATTTATAAAGTTGATCCCCGTCTGGAATCGAACCCCGCTGAGACATTCCTGAGACGGAGTGTTAAGGCAAACACCCTAACCGCTCATCCAATGGGAATCCAAATGTCAAATCATTGGTTCTGGTAACGTTTTGTAAATAATAAAAGTTATTATTTATTACAGTCTCCAGAAGAAATTGAAACCAACGTCAGTTCTTGGGAGAAGCTTCAACAGTTGATCTTTGTCCTCGGAGGCTCACTGAGAGACATTGAGAGTCATTGGAATGACGGAAAGGGTCCTCTAGCTGTTCATTTCAAAACTGAAGAGTTGAGGAGTCTTATCAAGGCGTTGTTCCAAAATACGCAATTTCGTTCTAATTTGCTGTCGAAAATTAAGCAATAAATATTAAAATGTTTGTCAGTCATAATAGAGGAGTTCTTTTAAGTTTGTATTAAGTACATGTTTACGAATTAAAAGATATAGTTTTATTTATTACTAGCTGGTGCCCGCGACTCTGTGACGACGGTGGCGCCGCTTTAATATTTTTAGATGACCCCTCGTGAACTAATAATTTTTCCATATGATATGTTAATCCAAAACAAACATCTATCCTCACAAACTTCTCTATCACTGGCACTTATGCATTTTTATTATATAAAATGTTTCACTCATTCCGAATGACTAGAGATTAAATTATCTTCAAGTCTGTGTTTCGACAGTTTTGTACCTTTATAGTCAACGTGGGCTTGACCTGGTGAATGAGCTGTGTGGCACACGTTGCCATATTTCTCGGTTTGCATATTATGCAGAATGAAACTATACCTACCGAAGTTTTAACTGAAACTTCCTTGATCCAGTGTATTTTACTCTGTGGAATGTACCTCGCTCCTGCGGCTACTGCCACAGTGACAGTCTATGTTTTGCTCTGTGATCTGTGTGAATACTGAAACTGAATATGGAATAACCTCGAAATTTCAAATTAAAGTGTTGTTATTTTTGTTTGTATCTTACATTATAAAAAATGAATTAAACAATATGATGAATACATTAAAATTAACATTATATGTGAGAAATAATTATATGGGCATAATCCGCACGTATGCCTCCGCTAAAAAGAAGATTCTAGAATCGGATGAAAACTTGCCAAGTAAATTACTTTGTAACATTTATTTTTATTTTATGTTAATTAATTTAGCCAAATCGATACATTATTCTAGTCATTATTTTTAGTGTTAAAATTATTTGGGAGTATAGCTATGTTGATTAATTTTGTTTATAGTATTTCAGTATCCCATTAGTAAGTCAACGGACAGACGGGTTTACGTATGGGGTTTAGCAGAGACAGGTGCTCTGGGTATTCATTTGCCAAGAGGGAAGAAGGGCAGAAAATCTTATAAAAATGATTTTGTACTGGCTTGGCATCCTATGAGGTCTTCTTTTGCAGAAAGGTTTGATGTAAGTATACATAAATAAATGTTAAATTTACTATCAAATGAGGCATGTTATGCTCATAAATATAACACGTAGTTGGTTGTCTCACTTATGTTGTACTGCCATACATCCTATTATAATAGGACATGTCCTGGTTTGAAGTATTGTATCCAATAAGTCATCAAGTCATTTCCCTGTTCTGTTAGAAACTTGCATGTATTTAAATTTATTGTTGCTGCCCATATCAAAACGAACCAGAGAAAAATGACAAGTCTCTTGCAAGTATCTATTATTTTTCAGAGCATTTTCTGAAAAATAAATGATATAGCGCTTGACATTATACTTTTGCCCAGCGTTTGATCTTTATTTTTAGATAGCTGGTGCCCTATTGAAATATTTAGCCTATGAACATAGTGAAATTCTATTCAATTGTTGAAAGAATTTTTCAAATTGGATGAGCAGTTTCAAAGATTACTTCCTACATACAAACTTCCTTCCAATTAAAAATTATATAAAAACACTCTTCTGCTTAAATGCCATGTTGTGTAATAATTTCAAGTCAATCCATCAGCTAGTTTTCGAGTTTTGTGCTGAAAACACAATTTGCTGATCTGCCAATAATTTTGTCTCCAGGTGACTCATATAGCTTGCGGCTATGGGTACACTGTTGCCTCAATAAATACTGAAGAACAGCATAAAGTTTTTGGCACTGGCATCAACACAGACTCACAGATTGGTTACCATGCACCTCGTATGGGACATCCACTAGAAATATTACTCAGTCCCGCACCTATTTATATACCATATAAATCATTGGAAACTAAGGTGAGCTCAAGGGATTTATTTATACTTCAATTTATTAGTTAAATTTTAAAATATGTCCAATGTCTGTGCATAAAATGTTTCATGCATCTAGTGAAGGTGTTGGATTTCCTTAATAGCACTCCAGCATTATTTAAAGTTGATTTTTAAAAATGTAATAGGCTCTAACACTCAAAAGTCCAACATTACTTAATTTAATATTTGAAACTTTGTTCAAAATATTCCTATTGAGGTATATTCTAACTTCCATTTGAGGTATATCCACCTAGCTACCTGGTGCAATAAACAAATTTCTACAAAATACCATAGTGTTTGGTATAAATAAGAGTAAAAGATAGCATAAGTGGATCGTCAAGCTGTTTGCCAACCTTTTAATATTAAAATAATAAACAAAAAAATCTATTATACCCTTAATTTTTATGGAAATTAATTCAAAAAGTTCCATAGCAATAGCACTTGTAAATACTTAAATTAATTAATCAAAATTGGTAACAAATTTTGATACTGGGGTTTGTATGAAGACAACAAAAGGATATAGGTACAGATAGTGTTTCATTTATAATATAAGTGTTCTTATAGTCTAAAAGTCAAGCCTTTTTAAATGGATTTTCTTCAACATGTTCAAGATCATAGGCGTGTCCGCTGGCAGGGCTCACACAGTGATCCTGACAGACACGGAAGGTGTATACACTTTGGGCAATAACGCATACGGCCAATGCGGCAGACCCATAAAACCCAAGGAGGAGTATAGGGGCAGTATGGCGTCACATAACATCAACAAATTGAGACAAGAGAAAATTGTCGACGTGTGCTGCGGACAGGATCATACGTAAGTATGTTTATGGTGCCTAATCCCTTCACGATTCCTTAATCCTACTACGATTGTCAGCGCACTTGCAGCATTTATGGCGTAGCACATTTCGTCATAGGCGACGGTAGCCAACTACCATCAAGCGGACCGGCAGGGTGGCTGACAGATACACTTTAACTTTAATGGAAATTCTTCAGTTCACAGGCGACGGTAAATGGGTGGCAGATAAATTTCGTTAGATTTGTTTGTCTTTTTCTATTATTTGATCATCATTGTCCAGAGAATTGAAAGGAATATTTGAATGTTTCCAGTTTATTTATAACAGAGAGCGGTAAAGTGTTTGCATGTGGTTGGGGCGCAGACGGTCAGACGGGTATCGGTACATTCGACAATCAAGGAGTCCCGGCGCCTGTCAAGGGAGACATCACCAGCGAGAGGATTGTCAAAGTTGCCTGCACTGGCGATTGCGTGTTGGCATTGAGTGGTAAGTTGTCTCAATTTCTCGTATGCCAACATGAAATACCACATTAATCATGAATCCATTGAACAAAATTCGACTCGGCCTGCCTTTTCAAGTTTTGCAAGTGTGAAGAATTGCATTTTAGAACTGTATCGTTCCAGACAAGGGTGAGTTGTTCGGCTGGGGCAACTCGGAATACGGCCAAGTGCCGATGGTATCGAAGCAACAGCAAGTCAACATGTCATATGCACTCCTCAACTTCACCAGAGGCTTGGGGAAGATTGTGGACGTCGCATCGGGCGGTTCCTTTTGTCTAATTGCAAATGGTAACTTCTTATTGTTGCATAGTAGTTTGGCCGGAGACTCTTTTAGATGGACACAATGGACACTTTCTATTTAAAATTCACAGATCAAGGCGACGTGTTCGTGTGGGGCTTCGGTCTTCTAGGGCTCGGTCCGAACGTGCAACACGCGAGCAAACCGAAACAGATACCCGCACCTCTGTTCGGACGGAACGAGTTCAACCCTGAATGTGTGGTGGAAAAAGTGGCCTGTGGCATAGGACATTTGGCCGCAATCACCAATAACGGAGACCTTTACATGTGGGGAAGAAACAGACATGGGTGTCTCGGTTTAGGCCATGAAAAGGACCAGCATTTCCCCTTGAAAGTGTCAATCGGTGCTCACGTTTTGGAAGTGCAATGTGGTGTTGACCACACTTTAACTCTGTGTAAACCGTTTACCTAATGTGTTTCAATTGTATTGTTGTAGGCTGTTAAATAAAAATTAAATGTTATACCAAATATAAGCTTTTTATTTTACCTTAACTTTTAATCTTAACAATTATGTAGGTATTTATAATCAATTATACGAGTAGTAAACGAAAACTTGTAAGATCTACTTGTCGTGAGTAGACTAACAATCTTTAAATAAAAATGTGTCATGCCAATTTTGCAAGTATTATAGTTATAATATTATAACTAGAATTATAATATATTGTTATTAAGTTTTTTCCATAATTCCAAAATTCAACCAGAACATGGTAGTTCATTAATATTTTAGATAAGGCAACAGACTCATTAAAGATCACTTAATGAAATAGTTATATTATGTAGCTGCATTGTATTAATTTGAATGATTGCTTTGGAGTGTTTCACAAAGAATAGGTACTCATCACAAGAGGTGAAATATATTTATTAAAAAAAAATTAGTTCTCGCTACTTTCGCTTTGCTAAGATATAACTGTCCTATTCATTAATAACCTTTTCTAATCTTATTAATCTTATTGTATTACTTATACAAACTTTTAGCATTAGTAGTGTCTATACACATACTTGTGAATACACCAATATAAAAATACAAATATATAACATACAATTATCACTTAGAAGAAAGTAACAAGAAATCAGTTGATTTCTATTAATTATCATTTCAATTAACTGAATCAATAGTTCAATTCATTTATTCAATTTAACACTTTAAAATTAATCTTATTACTTTCATAATTGAGACATATCATGTGAAATTATGATAGTTGTGGTTAACAAAAATGTCCTAACTATTAAAATGCTAACCATTCAAATATTAGTTACAACTACACACCTAATCTAGACAAAGGCAGAAGTACAAATAACAATTTTCTTTTTACAATCGCCATTTAAGAATATTATATGTATGACACAATTATAGAATATATACATGTCACACTAACATAGTTTCATGCTAATGTCAATCCTTAACATACTACACTTGAACTTTGGGTGTATTGAATGGGAAACATCAGACAAAAAAAGTTCATAATCCCATTCAATACCACATGGACTATTGTTTGCACTCGTCATGGAACGGTTCCAAGGTGCGAAAGTCGCGCCATGCGGGCGGCAGCAATGAAGTGTGATGAAGATGGCATCCACAACGCTTGCATGGGTCCACAAACAAATTCACATAACTATGCAACCAAGTCATGAAGGATCTAACAGCCAGTTCGGGTAAAGTGGGCGAGTAGAAATGCAACATGGCTGCGTGAGCGTTCTCCGTTACTTTTCTGAAGATATGATGCCGTGACTCAGTCCATAAATCTAATGATTCACCATATCCCTTGACCATAACCCATTCCATAAGTAAACCTTTAAAAGCTACAACAGCCTTCAGAACGTGGCTTAAATTTATCTGCACTACAGCATTGCTGGCGAAAGGGCGAGATATAGAGATCTTCATATCGCTATATGATCTATCTATATTGTTGATAACTGAATCGACCTGCATAGGCGCGACATTATGGTTCGATTGTAGTTTGCCTCGACGTTTTGTGCTTCCAGAGTTAATGTATGAGCGTTTGAGAGAATTTTGACTCAGCAATGTGTGCGCAAAAGAACTATATTCATGTATTTTATCAGTCCACTTATAACTGTTTACTAACTGTGTGTATAGTGCCTGCCGGTCCTGTGTTGTTTCTTGGCTTAAAAAAGTGGTGTTTCCCAGGTTAAACGGTGCTTGAGGTATCGGCAGACCATTTACAGTTTGCTCCAAGTCTCTCAAGTTAATATTGACATTGTTAAGAAGCTCCTGTAGTTCTAGAAGGAACTTTTCTTTCCCTTCTTCGCCGTGATCGGCGCGCCAACCATTGGAAAGTGTTTCGAAAACATGGCTAACGCTTGAACGCAGTGTTCTCAGTGAAGTAAGAGCCGAGTTCAGTTGATCTACGTTTGTTTGATTCATTTTTTCACTTTTAAGTAACACTTTTATACACTTAACGATTAGTACATATCAAGGAGCGTTTTTTCGACATCAAACTTCGGAATTGTTTTACAATTACTTTGAAAGCACAAACCACGCACAAAACTAAGTATAACTAGTAGTAGTTTTTATACGAAAATAAAATATCACATCACACAACGAGAGATTATGTATATGTTTTGAATTAATTATTTCAGATTATAATTATAAATATGTAACCCTTCAAATTTAATTCTTGCAGAAGAATTCTTTCATTCATATATCATACCTCACAGAGTATTGTGAGTAAGTATTTAGTGTTCTGTGATTCATATACATAAAGTCTGTGTCACTCACTGAGTGACATTTTGAATATAATTCATTTTGACTATAAGATACTATAATTTGGAGTGGATTGGATTATTCAACTTAGGTCATTTGGATTTTCCCCCAGAGTTTTGTATCCGAAGGTGGATGACAGATTAACAAATAAATATCAGTGAGATATTATATACTTACATTTATTATTTTATTTTATATAAGTATTTATTAAAGTAAATATATTCACACTGTCTAGTAGGTATTTATTATGCGAACTTTTACTATTTTCCAATAATGAAGTATGTTACTTTGTTAATTTGTTTACTTATTTGTTAATATTTTTTTTGAATTTGAACAAAATAAATAATAATCGGTGGGATTTTTATATTTTATTTAACTAAAACCTGTGTGACCGGTCTACGAGTTCTCATCTATTTATGAATAGATACGTTTCGTATTTATTAGTTACAGACGATTAGGTACGAGGAGTTTGAATGATTTGATATGATACGGGACAGTTTCAGCAGAATTTTACCTAAATGCGAGAATATTAACAAATTTTTAATATAGATTAGCATGAACCTAGAAAAAAACAATATACTAGAAATTATAAATACAATATATAGAGGTGGTTAGAGTATATTAATACTTTTTTATTAATGTAATTTAGTTAATTTGTTGTAAAGTAAAACATTAGTATTTCATCAATTTATTTGCCATAAATAGACATTACCTCACAAAATTTCTACAATTATTTCGCCCGGCAAGAAGAATTACGCTAAAAACTTGCAAAAACATTATTATATACCTATTAAAAATTCCCGCTTCTTTATTCGGTTTAAATTTTTTTATGGACGAGAGTAATTCTTTTGTTCCATATATTATTTTATAAATATGTTTCTCAGAATGATGTATGAGCATATACTTACATATTATTATATCTTCATGAGTTCATACGCGAGCTCAGAGGTATCGCGCGCTGGAATATATTCGCTTAACTTTGACCAACACTTTGGCGGAATTAATTTGTATGTTTTAAACCAAATTTTTATTTTGTAAATTTTATTGTACTTAATATCTACCTATGTAATATTTTTTTAGTAATTTATTATTTATTTTTATTATTATAGGTTGCATTTTACATAATATTTAATTATGTTATAATATTATTTTTTTGTAAATATATAGCTACATATAGAATACATAGAAAACGCCTAGTCCAAGACATATAGCAATATTCATGCAGAGAAAAGTTTGTCTTGAACGGATCGAAACGACGATTTCTGACACTGGAGGTAGAGCTACCACCACTGAGCTAATCGGTCAGTGTCCAGTGATTAAATGTTACATTTCAGTCATAGTCACACTACTTTGTAACAAGTGACTATAAATTTGATGGTTCGTTAGGCCAGCTCATTTTCTTCACGACACTTGGCCATTAAGCCTCGTTTAACAAGGATTTGCATGCAAATTTGTAGCACGGCCGCCATCTTGTAAATGGAGCGTTAAACTTTTTAGCTTAGAGCTGCTATGACCATTGTCTACATCTACACTAATTGTATGTTTGTTTGTAATGGATAAACTTATAAACTACTCAACTGATTTTAAAAACTCTTTCACCTATAAAAAGCTACATTATCAGCGAGTAAAGCGAGTAATGATCTCTCGGAAACAGTTTTTCTTTCTGGATCAAAGGTCTTTCTCTGTATCCCTGCCAATGTGTATGCAAAATTTCATAATTATCAGTTGAGTAGTTAAGGCGTGAAAGCGTAACAAACAAATAAACAAACTTATTTTCCCAATTATAATATTAGTTAAGATTAAGTGATTACTAAATCTTTTATTTACTAAATTATATTATTTACTATTACGATTTTATCCGTGTTTTGTTTGACTTATTTGAACAAAAAAATGTTATTGTTTACAGTGCTCATCAAAAAAGTTATAGTTTATATAACTTTTTTGATGAGCACTGTAAACAAATATTTCATTATTTTATGTATCATCAATAGTTGTCGCAGCATACGCCAGTCGCTTCGTGGGGATCTTTAATATTTTTTTGAAAATAAAATACAGCCCATGTTACTTGGTAATAATGTAGCTTAATATAGGTGAAAGAATGTTTGAAAAATGAGTTGAGATTGAGTAGTTCTTGAGTTTATACATTACAGATAAACATACAAAAAAAAAAAGTAATAAAACTTATTTATAATATAACTAGCGGCCCGATCTCGGTTTCGAACGAGTGCAATTTTTTGTGCAAATTATGAACAAAAACCTTCCTCGTTGATAGGCTCTTTCCATTAGTGAAAACCGTATCATAATCCGTTGGGTTGTTTAGAAGAATAGTTAGCTGAGAAACAGATAGAGATATGCCATACAGGAGTTTTCTTTAGGATTTTAAAAGAAGACTAGACTCTAGTACATCACTTCATGTATATATTAAGGTTTATCCTACTTAAGCCATGTAAATTTATTTTTCGGCGACTTGGTTTTGAGAAATTTTTCTATTTATCTACATAAAAACTTAATTAGGTTTTATTATAATATATATAAACCTTCAGTGAAAAAATGCCCAACTTGATGGTGAAAAGTGCATCAAAATCCGTTGCGTGGCTTAGGAGGAGTTAGCGGATATAAAGACAGACTAGTAGCAATGCACACCGCGTTTCGCCATCACTTAGGTAGCCCTATTGACGGCAATAAACACGCCCTTACAGATGACCACCGCGAAATAACAGCATGTGGGCTGTTATATTTCTTGATTTCTTGATAGACGTATTCGCCAATCAATGTTCTTGATGTCGGCAGCGCACTTACGGCACCTGTGGCGTTGCTTATGTAATAGGGGACGTAGCCATCTCCTACCATCAAGGGGACCGTCTGCCTGTCCGTCGACATTAACATAAAAATGATAGACGCTTAAAGCGACTGTTTTATACTAAATTGTATGTAGAGATTAGTGTAAATGTGCCTCTACGCTGCTATAGCGAATAAAAACGTAGCGGGTCTACGAACGCACTACGCTGTAGCTCATCTGAAGGACGCGACAGAGTTTTTATTTATAACGACTATCGAACACGTCGTTATCAGTACGATAACGACGTATTCTAATGCTACTCGTCTATTATTTGTCATTGAATATTTCATTTTAACTTTTAATTAGAAAAAAATCTAATTTTATATTAAATTGTAAGGAAAACGTGACATAAAATTAGCAAAAAACAAAGAAAAAAATTTCTATTCAATCCCTACTTCAACTTAAAATTTCATCGATATCGAATAAACGGTTTTGGAATCCATAGGGAACATACATACACACGCATCGATTTTTATATATAAAGATTTTAATTCAAAAGGTTTATTTATACATTTTTTATGAGAGCGTGGTGTACCGAGTGAGCGATTGCGTTAAATATTTGATTATATTAAACGAAGCGTTCGCTGAAAGGGCTGCCGAGGCAAGGGCGCATAAAGATTAGAACAAGTCGCTGAGAGCATCCCGCGATTCCCGGCCGAGGGCTGCACCGACCTTGAGCCCCGTGCCCTACTTGCCCGGCCGAAATGTTTACAAGCCCCTTTCTTTCATATCACTCATATTATCACTATTGGATACCTCTATTTCGCTATATTTTAATTATTGCTCTCTTAAGTTTGGACATGAGTCCTCTTAAGACTGATTTAGAATAAAATAAAATGAAATAGAATGTTTTCTATTTGCGACCAAGGACAATTTAATTTTATGTTAAAATTTTACAACACTAGAGAAAATACAGAAAATATGTACGAGTACATAAGAACGCATAAATGTTCTTATATATTTTTTTTTAAATAAGTGAGGTCACGCACTTATTAAAAATCATAAACATAGTAGAAAAATTCAAAAGAAGTAAATAAAAATTGAAGGAATTAAAAAACAAATATGTGTACATATTGTGTAGTATTGTAATGAATGAGAAAACCATTTTAAATCAAGGCATCACCAGTGAAATCTGCTTAGAGGGCTATCACGCACCGACACGTTACGGTAATACGAAGCCAGCTTCAGGGGTAGAGCTCCGGGACCACAGACCATCCGGGACGTGAAGTGTCGCGCACCTGAAGACTGCGCAGCGGGGTAGGGGCAGGTGAGGTGGAGTGTTTGAGGGTAGGCGGGAGAGGCGCGCCCAGTCCCGCGCCGAGCGCCGCTCGGGCCGGCCACTGCTTGTTTGGAAGCAGGCCGCATGAGCGCGCCGGCGTGCTAGCGCAGCGTGCGCGGGTGTGGTATGCCCGCGCCTCGCCGCCATGGCCCCTATACTGGCGGCCTTGGCGCTGCTCACTCTGCTACCCGGTGAGTCGACGACTCGTGATAATACCCACACGCAACAGGCGTCCGACGCGCCCCCGCGTTTGTTTATCTATTTAAATCGATCAGCGTTACCGTGAGAGCTCGGAGCTGAGGTGTTGTGAGTGAAGCCCTAAAGGGTCTTAGGATGCTAGCGGACAGGTAGACTCGGCCAGAGTCCAAGGCGTTCATACGGCTGGAAAACGGCCGGTGGTCAGGTAAAATTTTGTGTAAAACTTCTAGAGGGTAGTTCACAAAGCGAGATGATGTATGTCGCTTTTGTTCGCAGAGATAAGTTTGGAACAACAAGTTCAAAAGCACGTGTCTTTAGGATTCCCATTTCGTCTCCTCTTTGTGATGGAGAGTCGTTTGCGGCAGAATAAAACCAAACAAACTCGTGTTTTACTAGTGATTCTTCACGCGCGAGCAACATTTATATATCCACACTTTAATGGCACAGATGTGGAAGGTTTTTCTGTTAAATCCACTATCATTTTGTATGAGAGTCGGTGTAATAATGTAGCGAGAGAAATTATGACTTTCACTTGGAATTAAAGTTTTAAAAACGAAAGTCCCTCGAGAGAGTTGGGCACGTTGTCGTAATCACTTCTTCGATAATTGAATTGAAGACAGTTTAAGACTTTAAATGGATTTATGGACTTTTCAATTTCATTTGTAAATTGGATTTGAATCTTCAATAAGAATATTGTTTTAATAGTGAAATTTTCACCATTTCCATTTAATAATGTATTTTTCATTTAACTAATTTCCAAACAGTTTGACTTAACTCATCGACTATGAAAATGTTAATCCATTGTTCTCAAATGTGATAAGTATGTTGACGTGATATTATTTAACTCAGTTACTTTAAAGTAAATTTTAACTCTGTCTTGTACTAGAAAGGTTGTCAATCACTTTCGCTTTCCCTTCCGGTTTTCACAAGGTTGAGAAAATTCGCTTTGATTTCCCAACTGTTAATAAATGAATAAATAAAAAGCCTTTATTTACTGTAACCCAGCGAAGGAATTCCTTATAAATAAAATAAAAAAATAAAAAAGCCTTTTATTTCTATGCAGTATTAAAAACAAAATGTTGAAATTACAAATTTTAAAGATTTGAACATTTAAAGAATGCCAATTTATAAAAAATATATATTTAGTTCTAGAAATTAAGTATCTGCAAGAACCCCTCTACAGGTGAAGGCCTCCTCCAAAGTTTGCCAGTCTTCTCTCGATTGGGCTTTTTGAATCCAGTTGGTGCCTGCTGTGTTTCTTATTTCATCTTCCCATCTAGCGTAGGGTCTTCCTCTCTTTCTATTGCCTTGTGGGCCTTTCCAAATTGTCATCTTTTTGGTCCACCTCTGGTCTTGGAGGCGCGCAACATGTCCAGCCCACTTCCATTTTAATGCTAGAGCGTGTGCTACACAATCTGTTGCTTTGGTAATTTTTCTTATTTTTGTGTGTCGTATCTTTTGAAGTTTTTTTATGTTAAGCATACTGCGCTCCATTCCTCGTTGGCAAATGGCGAGTTTGTTTTTGGTCTTATTATTGAACTTCCATGTTTGACTAGCATATGTGAGGCATGGTAAAATACAAGAATTTAACACTTTAGTTTTAATTTTTATTGACATGTCGCTTTTGAAAATTTCTTTTAAACTCCAGTATTTATTCCACGTTAGCTGTGTCCTGCGGTCTACTTCTTGTTCGTTGTTTCTTTGGTTGAAGCTAATTTGTTTGCCCAGATATATGTAATTATCTGTATACTTAAGGATCTCATTGCCAACAAAAATTAATCTCTTGGTGCTGTTCGTCATCAGCATTGTTTTGGAGAGATTCATTTCTAAACCAACTAACTTGCCAGCTTCATTTAATGATTTTATCATAAGCTGGAGTTCCGTTCCTGTCTCTGATAACAATACAAGGTCATCTGCGAACCGCAGGTGGTTTAGATATGTATTTCCAATCCTTATACCATATCTTCTCCAGTCGAGCTGGCCTATTACTGATTCTAGTGCCGCGATAAACAGTAGAGGCGATAGTGGGTCTCCTTGTCTTACACCTCTATCGACCGGGAACCATGGGCCAATTGTCTCTAGTTTAACTCTGCTCTTACTGTTGCTATAGATGCTCTTGATAACTCGTATGTATTCCTCTTCCACTTTCTGTGTTCTTAGAGTTTCCCATAGGCTTTCATGTATTATGGTATCAAACGCTTTTTGGTAATCTACGTATGCAATGTAAAGTGGTCTCTGTCTCTCTTGATATTTCTCGATAAGGAGTTCTAAGGTGTGGATATGGTCGATCGTGGAGAAACCTTTTCTGAATCCTGCTTGCTCTATGGGCTGGCTTATTTCTAGTGTAGCATTTATTCTTTTGTTTATAATTGAGGAAAAAAGCTTATAGATACATGATAGGAGGCTTATTGGTCTATAGTTCCCAATGTCATTAGCGTCGCCCTTTTTGTAGATTAGGATGATGTTGGATTCAGACCACTGGGCCGGCGTATCTCCAGTTTCTAGAATGCAGTTGAATAAATTTGTTAAGGGCATGGTAAGGATCGTAGAAGCTGTTTTTAGCGTTTCGTTTGTGATACTATCCGAACCTGGACTTTTATCTGATTTTAGTTTTTTTATTGCTTCCAAAAACTTCGCTTCCAGTGATCTGAGGTATCGTACTACTTCCAACTGTAGTGTTTTGGTTCTCTTTTCTGGCGTATTTGGGATTCTTGACGCTATATAAGTTCTTATAAAATTCAGTTGCTACGGTAATAATCTCCTTACGGTTTCTTAGAGTTTTTCCACTACGTTTCAGCCCGTCTATCCATGTTTTATTAATCCTCAGTTCCTTAAAAGCTTTTTTCGTACTTCCTGTTTGATTTAAATGTTTTTCTATTGTGTTATGTCTATGTTTATTGTAGTCTCTCTTCGTATATTTAGTAACAAGTTTGTAAAGGGCGGATATTTCGTGTTTTATTGATCTAGTCTTATTTATTGTATTTTGCAGTTCTTGTCTTCGTTTCAAGAGTCTTAACGTACTGTCTGATAAGATTTTATGGCTTTTGCAGAGGTATTTTGTGTTTCTAGCAGTATGTAGACTTGTGGTGACAGCGTTGATTAGGTTGTCATAGTATTTTTGTATTGATGATGTCTCGTCTTGTGTTTCTAGTTCATATAAAGATAGACTTTCCTTGAACCTTAAAATTTCTTCTTCGTTTTTTAGGGTAGCATTTTGGTAGTTGCTGTATCTCATTCTACTCTTCTTTGATTGTTTATGTGTGATTGTTGCTCTAACTGGTCTGTGATCAGAAGGGTAGTTTATATTCAGTACTTCCATATTTAAAAATAAGTGTGGTCGGTTGGACAGCACGAAGTCGATTTCATTTTTATATTTTTCATCCGGTGACTTCCAAGTCCATTTCTTTTTTGTTTTCTTTTTAAAAAAAGTGTTTAAAATTGAAAGATTGTTTTCTATTGCGAAATTTATTAGTCTTTGGCCTCTTTCATTTCTTTCTCCATAGCCATTTAATTTCATGATTAGGTGTTCTTCTTTTTTTGGTTGTCCAATCTTAGCATTTAGATCTCCCATCAATATATAGTATTTGTGTGCTATTTCAATTGCCTTATTTACGGTCACATAGAAATTGTCAATTTCTTCTTCGCTTGCTTTTTCTGTAGGAGCATAGACCTGTATAATAGATATATAGATGTCTTCCAATATTAAATTTAGTATCGCGACTCTTTCTGTGAGGCCAATGTAACTTTCTATTTTATTTTTGTGACAGATTTTGATTATAAAGCCTACTCCGTACATTCCAGGAGTTTCGCCCGTGTGGCATAATATGAAATTGTCATATTCCTCTATTTTATTTCCAATTCGTCTCGTTTCAGCTAGTCCTATTATGTCGTATTTGATCTCTTTTAGTGCTTCGTCTAATTCAATTAAGCGTTCGTATGTTGAGAGTGTTTTGACATTATATGTTAATATGTAAATTTTTCCTTGTGGGTTGGTTTTGTCCTTTGGAGGGTTATGGTCATAATCTTCCACGGTGACCAGCCGGTTTGGAAGATACTTTTCGTTTGATGTTAGTGGTTTAAGTAAGTTATCCGTGTTAGAGGGGGGCAGTAGTTGCTATATGTTCTGATTTGTGTTATCCTGCGGCACTGGCGTATTTTTTGTTTTTTTGTTTGTCCAAAAATTTAACATGCCCGGTTTTGAGGCTCCATCTGATAGGCTAGCAGATCTTCTTAGGTTTGTCTGGGTTATATTCGCTATTTGAGTTTTATTCTTCTTGGTAGCCTGCGTCTTTCTTCCGTCATGAGTGCTGTGATAATATTCAGGAGAAATTGAATGCATTCTTTTGTTGTTACCTGGTGTGTTCGTAACTTTGTCTCTTATTATAAGTTTGTCGTATTTAATTATTACTGAGTTTCCCCTCTCTCTCTCCACTCTTGCCTGTTCTTGTAGTTCTTTTCTTTTTTTCAGTATATGTTGTGGATAATCTTCTGTAATATAATATGTTGTATCTTTTAAGTTTCTTCTCTGTTTAAATATATCTATTTTAATGCCGAGAGTACAGAATGTCACAATTATTGGTCTAGGTCTTTCCCCTTTATTCCCTATTCTCTTCACCTCCTGTATATCCCTGCGATCTAGTTCCAGAGAAAAGTACTGTTTCACAAAGTTAGTTATTTTGTTTTCCAAATTTGAATATGATCTTTCAGTTTCTTCTAGTCCGAAGAAAACTATGTTCCTATTTCTTGCTTGTTTCTCTAGAAAATAGAGTCTCTTTTCTTGGTTCTCTAGGTTTATTTTCATGTTGTCATATTTATCTTCCAATGTTTTGAACTTCTCTTCCAAAATACAATTTATATTTTTTGTTACTTGTTCTGCCACTTTTTCTCCGCTCGTTAAGATCGTATTCTTTTGTTCATCAATTTCATTTTGGATTGTTCGGAGTGCGTTCATAATTTCCTCCATGACTGTGATTAATGTCTCAATTTGTTTCCTTTTGGTGAACTCGTCACCTTAAAGTGGTTTTCTGGTAGGTAATATAAATGTGAGTATTGCGGAAACCGGTTGTATTTTGTTACAGTGGTTTTCAATATTTTTGTTTATACACTAATCGCTAGACTTTGATCATAGTGTATGTTATAAATCACTGAACCATCTATAAGTAAATTTCCATTTATTTATTTTATTATATTATTCTTAATTTTGTACTATTTGCTTAATGCTTGTGTCGCCCTCTAGCAGTCCGCTTCAGCACTGTTTGGTCTGCATTGATTATATTTAATGTAGTATGTTAGTTTTACGACAGATGGCGCCATATGTTTGTCGATGTAATATGTCAGTCTTACAGCAGATGGCGCTATAATAATGATGGTTGTATGCGGTCGAACGTTATGAAAATATCAGACAGTCGAGTTTGAAAGTTATGTTTGAATCTTATTTTACTTTACAATCACGAAGAAAAAAGAATAAAACTGCACTATGGTTTCTATGTTTACACGTCTAGACTAGATGGTATAATTCTGGTTTAATAAAAGTACAGAGATAGTAAACACTGGCGACGTTATGCACTTCAGTTTTTTACTTTTATCTTATTTAATTTGTCACTTTCGTTTATGTCTTCAATATATGTTTACATTCACTCTGTTTCTTGTCACAATTTACTTTTACACTTTGTAAAATGCACTTTATTTATTTCTAAACTTATTTATTTACGTAGCCGATGTTTATCGTGGTGCCTACCCCCCCTCTAACCTATTATATAAATCTCTTTACTTGTCTAACTTGTCTTTACTCTTTATCTAAACAAAATTAAATACAGATTAATTTTTATGATAAAGTAAAAAAACACATTGTAAGTAGACGCCATATTACCGATGCTATAATTTACATGACTGTTTAACTGCCTATAATATTATATCTATATATAATATAACTATATATAATATTATATTTCCATAATTATCTGAAATATATATAAAAAATTAGACGTGTCCCGCAGTTTCACTAGTAGTTAATTTAATTTTTGTCAATGTTTCTTTTCACAAGAGCCATCTTTGGACTTTACCTAAAGAATAGTTAAAAAAAAAAATTGCCGAATTTGTCTAGCCGTTCTGTAGCAACACATTTAGCAATTTATTGTTATATGGGTGTTTCCACAAAATTTAAGTCATTTGTCTTAATTTTAATTAAGACGATGTTCGATTTTTTGTTAGTGTAAATAATAGGTAATTAATTTATTACGTGATATCTAAAAGGACCAATCACTTTATGTAGTATTTTAGGAGAAATTTAGCGTCACACGAATTTGTAAGTACGTTTAGGAACTGATAGTAGAAATATTTAGTTTTGACTACTTAGGTATATATTTATTGATACAATATATTTGAGATAATATTTCATTTCTGGTTCTAGATAATATCTAATATCTCGCGCGCAATATCTCGAATATTGCGCAAATGCGCAGTATCTCGAATAATATTGCGCAAATGGTTGCAAAAGGTTAGTAATGTTAAGTCGCGGTATCAAAATCTAAGGTGTTAAGGTGCTATTTGAGTACTTACTACACTGGAAATATTGAAACTCCATTCGACGAGTCGAACTCCTATTGAACGAAATAGTCGATGCTCATTGGTCAATCGAAGCAAATTGGCCAAGCTCATTGGTTAAGTAATTATTTGGGTAATATCACGCTACGCCCCAATGGCTAATGTCACACACATTAGCCAATGGACGCACACAAGTTACTTTCTTTGTGAGCTCGACTCTTGAAATGGACTCCTGTACCATTACCATGAGTTTACAATGACCGCTAGCGAGCGCATAAAACATTTATATGAAAAACTGTCAACTGTCAATGTCAAATTGACAATTTTCCATATAAATATTTGACGCTCTCACTAGCGAGTGCGGTCATTATAACTCGCGGTAAAGGTTACAGTATGCAGTACCTATTACGAAAAATACTTACAGAATTTAAACATAATAACATATTGGCTATAATCTAAAAAGACACGCGGATAAAGTCACGGAAAGAAGCTTGTAAAGTCACTGTATCTGTGTAAACGTTAACAGTTTAACAGTTCATGTTGGTGTGTGGTTTTATTAAACATATTGTTTGGTTACTGCTCGAACCGATTGAAGATTTGCGAGTGCCAGTAAATGGATTTATCCTGTTAACTCACGGAGCGACATTCTGATTAACCCTTTGTTAAAATTTGTGATTCCGGATTAGGTATTGCTCCGTTTCTAAATTTGTTTGAATCGCGACGAAATTTAACTTTGGACTTTGCTCCGAGGAGGTCGTGATTTGATTTAACAAATCTGGGCTCGGTGGGCCCAATTTATTATATCTTTCAGTGATCGTGATCGCTGCAACTTTATAATTAACTTTAGAGTCCAAATCTAAATCTATACTTACTAATAAATAAAATTTCAGTGTCTGTGTGTAATGTCATAATTGCTTTTTATTAAATATATATCAAAGTATACGCGGTACTCGTGATAAAAAACAACTATATTTATTAATTTTTGACTCTCTGTCTGTGTATTTGTTTCTGCTAATCTCCGAAACGGCTGGACCGATTTTGACGGGACTTTCACTTGTAGATTTATTAAAGGAGTAAATTACGCTACTTTGATTTAAAAAAAATAAAAAAAATATGACATATTATAGTGTTCAATATCGCGCACGCCGAAGCGAAGCGTGTTTACAATAAAAATATTCCACAAACATTAAAAACGAAACAGATTATTCAATCGCGAAAGGTTTAAAGCAATTCGCATTTGAATTTACATCCGATCATTTGTGAAAGGATTTTATTAAAATACTTTTAAAAACATTCAATTGGCTAGGTCGGTTGAATTAATTTTCACATTTACAAATGGTAATATTTTCCATTAATATTCTAATATCGCTACATGTGTTGCTAAGCGCAAAACTCGAGAACGGATAGACCGATTCGGCTATTTTTTTTTCAATTATCTAAGTCTTATGAAGGTTCTTATGAAGAGAAAAATTGGACATCTCTTTTTTTGATTACTTACATATAAATGTCGAACTGATATTTAGTATTGTGTTTGTGATATTAGTACACATATGTAATTGTCTCTTATTAAGTACTAAGAGTTGAAATATTTTTTTAACTTGGATAAAGTAATTTTTAAAACAACCTTAATTTAATATCCTTTAATCAAGCTATCATTTAATTAAATATATCTAAATATTAGGTATATAATGAAATTCTATATTATTTCATGAAGCTTAATATACAGTTAAATTTAAATGATTTGTTTAGTGTTGAAGCGTACGACAGAAGCTGCTAATTTGAACGTGGGTTACAATTGGAATACAACGATAGCGATGTCAAATGACCACAAAGCCTCTGCAGTGTGTAATTGTGAACACTAGATTCCTAATTAATCAGATATGTGTGTATGAAGTAGGTACATTCAATGAATCAGAGTTTTCACTACAAAGTAGGTACACAAAATTGTAAGTAGATATTGTCTTTAGTCCGCTAGTTATATATAAATCTTTCCATTATCAAAATCGGTTCTTTTTCCCATTCGAAAATTTATAAATTATTTAATCAAGCTGGCTTTAAAAAAAAATAAGTAAAAATTTCAACATGCACACTCAATTTTATATTATTTCGTTTCACTACTAACCATACTATAAAAATAAGGATAATTAAAAATAAGGTCTAAGGTCAAAACTATTGTTGTGATACTCCTCCAAATTTTTTCTTAAAAATATCCATTTATATAAAGTTATATTATGAGAAAGCCTTCGATTCGATCGAAACATGGGCAGTACTCGAGGCTCTGCAGCGATGTCGTATTGACCATCGGTAATACATGTTTGGTTCGCTCTTTCCAATAGTGAAAACCTTATCAAAATGCTTCGTGTGGTTTAGATGTAGTTAGCGGAGAAATAGTTTAGGCGACTTGGTAGCATAATATATTTTTTCTACTTAAATAAATAGGTTTTATTATAATTTATAAACCGTCCTTCAAAAATTATTTAACTGATGGTGAAAAAGCGTATCAAAATTGGTTGCGTGGTTGATATATAGGATATATTATCAACTAGAAAGTTTTTTACCAATTCCCAGTAAAAAAAAAAACTAATTTCCAAATTGATAGTCCAAATTTATTGTGTTTAAAGATCTCTAAATATTTGTAAAAGGTTATGTAGGTACATAAATAAATATCAAATGTTAGAAGCTTGTTGACTAAGGTTTCAACAAGCGTTTCAAGCGTTGTCTTAAGGAGTAGGTACTTTGTATTAGGTATTATATATTAGGTACGCATTAAGATTTATAGTCTAGATTTCATGTCGCGCTGTTGATTCCAGCGATCTATCATTTTCGTGCCATTAGCGTCGAAATAGCATATACGAGTGGTAGGTACGACTCCCCTCACGTTACGGGAATGTTCTATTCGTCAAACGATCTCAGTCGTTTATCATTTTCGTTCGCGTTTATTTGGTGACATGGGTAAATAGTTGCTGAGTATAACGGTATACTTAATATAACGCCGCCTATACGTCTAAGTGTCTTTTGCATAGAAAAGAAAAGAACGCTTCTAAAATCTAAAATTTTACTTTAAGAATTAGTTTAACTCAATTCTATTTATCTATCGATTAAACATAAAACAGTTTGACTCATATCATCTGAGAATTTAATTAATCTAAGTATTTAAATAATCTAAATATCATTATCCAAGTAACATTTAATTAATCCAAGCAATCCAACCAATACCTATTTCATCAATTTCTTTTTGAACACAGATTTCCGTCCCTCTTTGAGAGCGTCCGCAGCAAGCGCTTCTATTATAGTTTTGCATTCTAGCCTTAGCCTTTCTTTTAGCCTCTAAGTTGTATTCTATAAAAAGATACATAATAAACGTACTTTTAATGTAATCAATCTCATTGCCAGTGTTTTTATTTTTATTTTTAGATGATCTCTCGAAAACGTTACTTTTTTATGTACGAATGGTATACTATGTCATTTTCTGTATCCTTGACAACGCGTATGTATGCAAAATTTCATGATGACCGGTTGAGCAGTTAATGCGTTATAGCGTAACAAATAAACAAAAAAATTCAATTTTGCATTTTTAATATTAGTTTGGTATTAATAATGTCCCCAACGTAGCAGTGGTTGGTAACCTAAAAACTTTTACAGTTCGGTTTTATGGAGCTTTTCCATTTTAAGCTCGGTAATATATTGTCCGGATATTGAGCGCGATGTTTATTTTAGTGATATAATGCATCAACACAAATCGTTTCGAAAAGGAAATTTTAAAATTGAATTTAAAAAACATTGCTCGTTAAGTATAATAAATCGATCGTTCTAAAAATAGTGGCACATTATTGGATAATATGTTGACGAGTTTTCTCTCAAAGGGTTTCTCAGTGGCGAGATTATGAGCGTAAATCTACTTATAACTTGCGTTAACATGTTACTGGCAACATATAACACGTAACCTTATGTATATTTATTTTTAAACATAACATACTTACTGCACTATATAAAATATTGTGTAGAAACATAATAACGGGATAAAAATCATCTCCTATTTAATTTCTTAAACGATCTATCTGAGTGACAAGTTTCATCCTGATCAATTCAGTGGTTAATTTTTCACAAATTTTTGAGTTTGCAATATTAAAAATACTAAGTGTTTTTTATTCAATAATAAATTTAAACGATTTTTGTAATTAAGACAGAAGACAGACTCACCGCGTCTGTCTTACACTAAATTCTTCTATACCACCCAACCGATATTGATACGGTTTTTACTAATGAAAAGAGCTTTGAGACGAGGAAGGTGTACGTATATAATTTAAAGAAAAATGCATCCGTGCGAAGCCGGGGGTCGATATCGGACTGAGTAAGGAATACCAGAGCTCATTTTCCTATACCTGGTAGCCAATTACAATCAAGTGGACAGTGAACCTGTCTGATGACCTTTATTTAAAAAAAAGTAACTGCAAAAGCGAAGCGAATCAATGATTGTGGTGGCGTTGAAGGCGGCTCAACTTTACACCGCAACGGATTCGAGATCAACCTTGTTTAGATGAAATCTGAAGCTCTTGTACAATTCCGCA
The DNA here is from genome assembly GCA_944738685.1 of Synanthedon myopaeformis. Lineage (NCBI taxonomy): Eukaryota > Metazoa > Arthropoda > Insecta > Lepidoptera > Sesiidae > Synanthedon > Synanthedon myopaeformis. Next base: position 1,302,749 of record OX122914.1, read on the forward strand.
AAACACGTTGAGAGTTTCTCTTTGAAAGGGCTCCGTTGCGGAGTACGGTACGGGCCAGCCTCCGACTTCGTATGTTTATTCTGGGAAATTGGGTCGATTCACTTATTCATTAGTGTAAAAGTACATTTTATACACCGACATTTACTTTTCTTTAAAACATTGAAAGGAGCGCTTTCAATGCGAGTGAGCATACGAGGCCTGAAACATCTCCCAGTTGAGTTTTGTACAATTTACTTATCCGAAAACTTTGAGAGGCTTTCTATGTTTATTCGCTTTCGCGAATGATTATAATTTTTGTGTTTGTACATCTATTATGTAATATATGAAATAAATGATTTTGCAATATTTTGCAATCAAAACACAAAAATAAGTAAGTTAAAACATTAACAGTGGAACAATTTGAAAATTGAAACAAGCAATGGTGGATAGTATACGAAAGAACACTTCCCATCATCGTCGTAGTTCCTTTGTGCATTCCTAGATTGCTACGAAGAACAATAGGCGCACTTGTGAATTGTGCATCGCTGGAAAAATTTAAATTAATTTCACAAACGATGAAATGAGAGACACTTTGCAAACAATTCTCACTTTTTCATTTGTTTCAGTGTTAAATTGCACCGCCATAAATGCTTCGTCAGTCTTTAGTCGCGGGAACTATTAAAATCCACAGTTTCAAAGGATATTTTCCAATTTGTTTCAATGTGCAATCGTTTCTAGATACAATAGCAAATCACGCACGTTTTTGTAGCTTCGTGGACGTTTTTACTCGTAACTTGTTTTTGTTTCGTTCGATGCAATTTTTTCTTTATTATATTGTTTCACGAAAAGTGGCGATTTCTAGAATTTTTGAGCTTTAAAAAGTATTGAAAACGAATGTCGCAGTCGACAGTTTTTAAAAGTTATTAATTAAAACAAAAATTAGTTTTATTGTAAACTACATTTTATACAATTTTTTCGCCCTCTCATCGACGATGACTTAATTTTGAAAAAAAAAAATGTATTACAAATGTTTTTATTGCCAACACTAAAAAACTCGTTAATATGAGTAGCTTAAAACAAAAAAAATGGGATCACAAAGAAATAAGATTTTCATTATAGTCATGTGATGATATTATGCTTAAAACTTTATCCAAAAACAAATGACATTGGTAAAAATATAAAAATTCAGTATAAATAAAAAATAAAAAACTAACGCCTGGCCAAAGTGTTATAGCACACGAGGTCAAGCGTTATATTGCTTTTTTTTAATTTTCAACGCGGACGAAGTCGCGAGCACCAGCTAGTTACATTATAATTAAAATTAACTTACAATATACAACACCGTCGCCATACAATAGTTGTCACAGTTGATTTTGTGAATACGTAATTTTGTCCCGTGACTGTTATAAATCTAAATAATGGGAAAATTTGAAATTAGATTTCCAATTCCCATCGTTCGCACTCGGTACTTACATATTTTGTTCTCTCACCGAAAATGGAAAAGGTTAGCATATCAAAAAAGCTTAGCATTTTCGCAGCTTTAATTTTTCAACGACCAAAATGATACCGTAAATAAACGGTTCGAACAAATAACAAGGAACAGCTGGAACAGCTGTAAAATACAAGGGCGCGCGCACCCCACCCAGTAATTACGAAACATTGGTTCGTAATATTAAAGGCGTGTCTACACAATATTTACAATTTGTTTTTATAATACTTATAATTTGATCCAACACTAATCCAAATCTATACACAGTATAAATTTCCGCGTCTGTCTCTACAGAATGTTAGATTTACTAAAAAATCTAAAAACGTCTAAAAAAATAAACACCTGTTTTTATATTAAGGTCAGGCAGACAGGCTGTCGGCCTACAGGTGCTGCAAGTGCGCTTCCTATCATAGTAGGACCAAGGATAAGCGACTGGGAAAGGATAGGGAAATAGGCTTTGGCACCTCTTACTCAATCATTGAAAAACAATAGCACACATACTGTGTTATTTCACGGTGGTTGTCTTTAAGGTGGTGGTCACTGCCGCCATATAGGCCACCCAAATGTCTGCAAGTTGTATAAATGCAGTGTGCCCTTATACAACTTTCCAAAGTATATTCGTCATAGATGTTTCTATCAAGAGCACTTAGATTCAGTTCGAATCGTAGCTGCAGCCAAACGTACCACTTAATGAGTTATCGCTGTCAATTTAACGAGATGTTATTGATGTTTAATACCTCTAATGAAAAGCCTTCACTTGGTATCTGAAGGAACGAAGCAACAATATCTGTGTCAGCGTTTCAGTGAAGTCTTCTAAGAGCAAATATATGTAAGCATACAGCGTAGGTGTAAGACGCGTTCGCTTTGAGGATATAATGGTGTTCTTCCTGCGAGGGCCATATGAGTGAACGCTCGTAATGAGGTATATTGTTATGAAAGTGCTTACAGTACACTTGGAATATGAAACATTGCATTTTTCAGAATGTAAACGTCACACAAACTGAAATTATAATGTACCAACTTTCGCCTGTGACTTTAGGCAAAAGGCTTTTGAAATTATTATTCAATCAGAACGCCCTAAACATCTGATTAATCAGATGTTTAGGGCGTTTAAACCGCAGTTTAGCGATGGTGATCAACAAAATATTATTAAACGGCTGTTTAAATTTTAAACAGCTTTTTAAAAATAACAGTCTGTTTTTGAACTCGAGCCTAATTCAAACAAATTAAAAAATAATAATATAAGAAACGTGTCAATAATCTTGGTTGTTAGTGAGTATATATTTTTAAAACGTGCCAGGGATGTCGCGTCGATGTTAATTTACCCTCGTTCTGAAGTAATAACATCGCTTATAAGTTCGCCAAGTAATACACTTAGGTGGAGGACCTCGCAACGCTATACGTTATGAGTTTGCAGGCATATCAAAGGCAGCTTTTCAAAGCTCTTTCACTATTTCGCTTTTAAATATGTCAATTGTAGAAAGCGTACAAACTGTCACCGAAGGTTCACTCGTTGACGCCGGATTGAAAACGTACTTTTCAATTGAATTTCATTTTTAAATCGATTCCTTTTATCTAAAATTTCCTTTCATTAATTATTTATGTAGATTAAAATTTTTATATTCATTTTTCTTTTCTTTTAAATACAAATAACAATAATTGTTATTTACAATTATTGGATGTATTTATATTATGACTGAATGACTTACTAAGCTTTTCGAAAACATATTTCCTTTCGTGTTTGAGCTATTTGTTTTTAATAGCTTAAATTCGTTGTTTTACATTATTTATTTCATTTTAAAACACGTTTCCTTAATTATTAAATAAATAAATTATAATAAAATGAAGTCGCTGTCCGCTTCTGTCTGATTCTCCAACAGATTTTGATATGGTTTTTACTAATGGAAAGAGTGATAAACGGTTGTATATATTATTTGAACATTCGTTCACAATGAACTAGAGATATTTTCTTAAAAATATAATATAATTTTATTTATTTACTTATTGTATGATTACCAGTAAAGAAATAAACACATACCTACCTGCTTGGTAAATTAACAATTAACAACATAACCGGAGTGATTGAGGCATAGTCTAGATAAAACACCTATATTATAAATAAGATAACTACTTAATTTCAAACATTATATTATAATATCTTTATAAGAAACATTCGAAAGAGCGTGAACTTGCGATGATTTCTGGTGTTCTGTGTTGTAGCAGGTGGAGTTAAAGAGTTCTCGCAGTATTGATATTTCTATAACTAATATAATATAGAGGCTCTACTAAAGCTCTTCTTTACACAGTATAAAATAAAGTCGCTTCCCGCTGTCTGTTCCTCTAAATGTACGCTTAGATCTTTTAAACTCCGCAACGGATTTCACTAATGCGGTTTTCACTAAATGAGGAAGGATTTTATATTAAATTTGCAGGAAAAAATTTCACCCGAACGAAGTCGGGAACGGTTCGCTAGTTGTATATATATATTACTGAGCAGAGTGTACATATATTGTTTATGGTGCCACACATCTTTAGGTATACCTACTCGCATAATCGTATATTGTACAAATCAAACCGGGGTAATAAGATTGAGGAAAAACTACGAAAATATTATTCTTTATACAGGGTGGAATTTTGTAATGCCACCTCAAGGGAAAGTACTCTTAATACTGTGAATAGAAAATTTTGCTCAAAGAAAACATTCCTTTATTTTTGAATAGAAAGAAAATTGCATTCAAAGATTTTCGAAAATTCCCTTGCCACGCCCGGGAATCGAACCGACTAAAATTTGTAAAAATTACACCCTGTACTTTTATTGCATCGATCGTTAGGGTCAATTATAAGGATGAAATCTCTCTAACAAACTTGATAAATTAAATGAAAGTAAAACCAGTTTTCTTTCTATTCAAAAATAAAGGAATGTTTTCTTTGAGTAAAATTTTCTATCTACAGTATTAACAGTACTTTCCCTTCAGGTGGCATTACAAAAATCCACCCTGTATATATGTGCCCGCGACAGCGTAAGCGCTGTAGTTCGTTTTTTGAATCACAGGAACCTAAAACACGTTATACGGCAACGCCACAGGCACAAGTGCTGCAAGTGCGCTGCCGACCGTTGTAGGATTAAGGATAGGAATAAGGAAAGGATAGGGAACTGATCTCTGGCATTCCTTACTCACTCACCAAAACACAATAGCATACCTGCTGTTATATATAACCCACAGTGAAATTACTCATGTGTAAAGCATATAATTGTTATAATGTATACCAAATTGTTGACGGACCAACGACGCTCAAATTAATTACAAGGGAATTAGAGATGCGAGCGTATAGAGGTGCCACGAGTAGGGTGACAATGATCATTTAAAATTTATTTAAAAACTAACTGTGCGCCCGACTTCGTACGCGCTGTGGTTCGTTTTTGGAAAATCCCACAGGACCTTTAGATTTTTCAGAATAAAAGTATTCTATATGTCAATCCAGGTAATATATAACACTATCTGGTCAAGTTTCGGTGAGTATTTCCCTATCCCTAATGTACCCCCTATGTCTTGCTTATGTTATAGGCGATGTCAACCATCACATAAAAAAATTAAGATATTTTTTTTAAATACTGATAAAATTGTGATAAGAAATTATTAAAAGAGTATATTTTTATAATTAAACTATTTTAAATTGAATTCATATTTTAAAAACAAATAAATTTTTAAGCGATTTGCTTATTTTGTATCAATGTAACTGGATTGAAATTGCATTTGATATTCCATTTAGGTAAATTGAAAACGGTATTGATCCAAAATTATTCAAATCCATTCTTAAGATGTAATTGTTCAATTATTATGTTCAAGTGTCTTTCAACAAGTAAATAAAAAAGAATTTCGTGCGAGGCTCAGTTACGAGCACATTAAATTTCTTAGTGAAACGCGATCTATACAAGCTGTTTCCTTTTCCTGCTCTGACAGGTAATAAATATGTAACACAATCCGAAAACAGAATTATATGAATAAAATGAATAGTTATTAGAATATTTGTTCGTACACTTGTAAATGTGAACATCTACTTGCCGCCGAATTTTCGCGGCGTAGGTGTCTATTTTTTCAATGAACCGACAAGAAATCATATCTACGAACTCATCTGTTATTTATATATATATATCTATTATATACTTATATTATTATAAAGAGAGATTTGTATTTTTGTTTGTAATGAATAAACTCAAAAACTACTGGACCGACTTTAAAAATTCATTCAATTATAGCAAACTACATTATCAGCGAGTAACATAGGCTATATTTTATAAAGTTATGCGGACGAACTAGCATGCCACAGCTAGTCTTTAAATAATGATGTTGTAAAAATCACTAAGCTGGCTGATCCAATATTTTTTATCATAGTTTTTTTTATTATCACAGTTTTTTAAAATTTGATTACAATATAGACAGTATTGCCATTAATATTGTTACTAGATTACTTAATTCTTTTAAACACAACAGATTTTGTCACAATTTTTACTAATAGTGATGGGCGATAAACGAGGAAGGTTTGTGTTTATAATTTGCAGATAAAAACATATGTGCGAAGCCGTGTGCGGGTCGCTAGTTAAATTTCATTAACACTAATACATCGAAGACATTAATTAAAACTTGTTACTTCTACATCAATGAAAAAAAAAATAGGGTGTGTCTCTGTTGTGAACACAGCAGTTAGTTTTACGTGAACATGTGCACGTTACGACTAATATTTCCTTCGAGCGTATTATATGTATATATCCAACGAATTCGAATATACCATATATAGAACAAGATTGTTTGATCCTTTAGCTATCGAGTGGTGTAATTACATTTTGGATGTAGATGTATATTAGCTACAGTATCAAACTGTATAACCCGATTTTGTTATCATCAGTTTAATGAATTGCCTACCACTATTGTATTATAGCAAATTTAAAAACGTGTTCACGTCAAAATGGCTTTGACAATTGAAAGGAAAATACGAAAGTGTTTTTTTTTTTATATTTTGGAATACAGAATACCCAATACCGTAAAATTGTGAAAATGCACATAGCCCAAGATTAACTGAATGCTGTTTAAAATATATAAATGTAATCCATGTTCTCGTCTGCGTATAAATTTGGTTACCCTACAAACAATAGTAGGGTTGTACACGATCAATTATACAAGCACTTAGCTTTTACGAGTTTCAAGCCGTAATTTGTTACTCTATTTGTATTGCAGGGCATTCCTTGGTGTAAGGACGCGAAGTTTATTTGTGCTGTTGCTGGCGGGTAATTGCCCCGCTGCTTAAGTGTGGTTAAGGACATTTTAAGCTCATATGCCAGCGTTAATCTTCTATATGTTACTGTAAAATATTTCTTCTCTATTTAATGAAATGGCTACTTCTCTGGCGGCATTAATCACCTCTTACCGAGACCACAGATAATAGTAGGTATAATATCATTACTTGAGCCGAGACCGTATCGTTGCTTGTGTAGTAGGCGACTGTACTCATCTACCATCAATTTTACAGTCACAATTGTCTAACCATCTATACACAAAAAAAGTTTAAATTAGATCTAACACTCAAATTAACGTTATACTCTGCTGTGTTTGAAAATACGATATAATAACTCGGAATTTATCTCTGGTCGCATCAAAGGAATATTAAATATTAATACCCGCCCGCTTACAAATTGAAGAGAGCGCTTCTATTCAATGTGTTCAAAGTAAAAGAGTTAGCGAACGAGTGAATGAATGGCCCTCGTGAGACCGAATGGGCGGATGAGCGGCCATCGAGAGTTTCATATTCCATAGGCGTGTTTTGATGAGGGAAATAACTCATTTTACACTGATTAATTGGCGAAGCTTCATTACGCTGTTTTCTCTCTATTGCACTCAGCAATGTGGCAATGTATATGTTTCTTGAAAAATATTCTTACCACTTTTGTCTGAATCTAATTTGAATCTCATCTAATTTGTGTCATTTGAAATTAATTTTAGTAAATCAATTGTCGTTAACTATTATGTATGCTAAATAGAGTTTGTTTGTTACCCTTTAAAGCTTAAACAACTCAACCGATCATCATGATATTTTGTATACGAGGTGTCAGGAATACTGAAAAGGAACTGTATTCATTCAGAAAAATAGAAATGTTCCTAGATGGTCTATCTATAAAAAAAATCAACGCTTCACAAAAATATATGAGCAATAAATATTGAAACATTTTTTAATACACAAGAAAGAGGAACGCGGACGAAGTCGCCGGCAAAATTTAGTACTCGTATTAAAATTTATATTCTGAAATTCATTAAGAAAAAAAAAATTGAAAGTGAGTTTGTTTGTTTATTTATTACGCTTTCATGCCTCGACTACTTAACTAATCATAATGAAATTTTGTATACAACATTGTCAGGGATACAGGGTACCTTTCATCCAGAAAAAATGTACTGCTCCCGTGGGATCATCTTAAAATAAAAAAATCAACTCCTGAAAAATAATATATGAACAATCTATATGTACTATCCGTACTAATATCCGTTATTCCGTACTAATGTTATAAATGCGAAAGTATGTTTGGATGTTTGTAAGTCTTTCACGCAAAAACTAGTGAACCGATCACTATGAAATTTTGCATACACGTTGTCTGGGACACCAAAAACGACATAGGATACCTTTCATCGTTCTACGCGGACGAAGTCGCGTGCACCAGCTAGTATTGAATAAAATATAGTTTTAACACATACTAATTATGTAAGAAAAAGTGGCACGAAAACGATACACCTACGAAATCGCAGGTAAAATTTATTACCAGAACTCAGTTGAGCTCAAAAATGAAATAAATGTCTCGTCACTAGTACAATTACTTGTGGTGTTGTCACTCGGTCGTCGTCTGACGCTCTTTTGTTCCGTCAAGTTTGTCCCGTTGAAAATTATGTTGAACTTTTCACTTTAGCCTCGACAAAATTCACTCTCACCCGTTGGTCGATAACTAATTTTCAAATTGCGTTTTTGTGTTCATTCCAAATTGTTCATTTTAATTCGATATCTTCGTCGGCCCAATCAATTACACGTTTTTCGCATTATCGTTTGTTTTTTATAATAATTTTTCTTACTTTTTCGATCATCAAATATTTGAACACAGATTGCTCAAATTATTTGTTCTCGTAAAAGGTTATCGATTGAAAATATTTTATATTTTATATAGATATATATATATATATATATATATATATATATATATTATATAAGTAGCACATTTCCTTAAACTTTCTTAGCCCCTTATCATTAAGCACTTGCAACACTGGCGACTGTAACCGCATACCGTCAAATGGATCGTTTGCCTGTCTTTACATAAATAAAGGAGATTCATCCAAATCCATTCAGCTGTTTTTGCGTGAAAATGTAATAGACATCCTCACAAGCTTTTGCATTTAAATATAATATTAGTAACGATTGAATTACCAAGCAAGCACGTTATTTTATATTATACTAGCGACCCGCTCTCGGCTTCGCCTGGGGTGCAATTTTTATATATCTATGTCATATGTGAACATGTGTCACATATATCTTTTCACATGTGAAAACTGAATTAAAATCGCTCTACCCATTCTCGAGTTTTTGAAGCGTACACAAACTAACTAAAAATATATACACACACACACATATATATATATAAAAGATAGAGTAAGTAGCAAATAGAAAAATAAGCCTTGTAAAATTATCCTCCATCATGTCTGCTATCAGCTAATTTCCTGCGGCAACACGAGCAATTTCGTGTTTTTCTTTGTTACATTTTCTCCTGTTGGAGGTATCCAATTAATTTGCCATAAATCTTTATATTCTTTACGGAACGCAGGTATTCTCTGTTTGTTCGCAATATTTAATACTTATCATTGTTTTTACGGAAATACCCTATTCCGTAAATGTATAACTTTGGTTTCAATATAGTATACTTTATATGTAGTAAGTATACTTTATATTATATATTATATAGTATATATAAAATTCTCGTGTCACATTGTTTTTCCAAACTCTTCCTAAACGGATTTTTTTGAGATTTTTTGTGAAATTTTTTGTGTATATTCTAGGTAGTTTTGAGAATAGGTCGTAAGCTATTTTTTATACCCCTAAGTGATAAGGGTGGCACACCCCAAAAAAAAATTTATATGGCAAAACAACATTTGCCGGGTCAGCTAGTATCTATTATACATATTATAATTATTGATCTTATTATACATATTGATCTGTTTCTCCTCTTACTTGTTTTAGGTTTTAATACAGTTTTCACTTATAAAAAGAGCGATATACGAGTAACGTTTGTATGTTAAGGTTAGGTTATAAGGTAAATTAAGGTTTGTAGGTAAGGTTGAGTAAAGTTCAGAGAAAATATGGACAGTGCGAAGCTTAATTTTAATATAAGTTTTAACTTAACTATAATTTTTTGTTGTTATAAATAACTTAATATTAGATTGTAAAAAAAAAATTATTTACATTCGGCTGTTTCTTTTCTCGGAAATATTAGAAGAATACGCTTAATTTTTTTCCACATAATAATTACGAGCATAATTAGCCTTTATTAGCCCTCAGAACACTTAAGTTATCTCGCGTTTCAGGGCCCTCAAACGAAGGCCTCTTCAGCTCCGCTCACTCCCCAACGATTTACCCTTCGACGAGTTACTACGACTCATCATTAAACATATTATCCAATATTTATTTCCTTGCTCAAATCATTCCCAAAGTGTTCGGCAAATGTATTAGACTAATTATTATTTATCTAGGATAATTAGTATTAACAAAAATATATATATATATATATATATATATATATATATATATATATTGTATAGTATACATTATTCTGTATCCTCTATATAGTATCATTTATAAAGAAGAGGTAAAATTGTATATTATTTTGTATATTGTCTAATATATCTGCGTTTAATATAGGTTAATTTTTATTGTGACTATTTTTTCATTTTAAGGTCGACAGATAGACTGACGTTTCACTTGATGGTAGGTGGCCACCGTCGCCTATAACACAAGTAACACCGCAGGCGCTGCAAGTGTGCTGATGACTACTGTAGGATTAAGAATCGAGAGATACGAAAACTGTTTCCTATCCCTTCACAGTATAGGATAGGATTACTAATTGGACATTATGGCTTTACTGAAGTCAAAATGGTTTACAGACATTGTTATCATCTTGTGTGTAAATACGTGTTAGATAATAAATAAATAAATAAAAAAGTAATGTGCCAACCCACAAATATCTAAAGAACTACCAATTACATTTGATTTTATGAGTCAATAGATAATTGGTGCTCACGGCGCTAAACTAAATAATGCTAATATTATTATTTATTTATAGCATCAACCCCATATTATAAAATTAACAGGCTATATATAGGGAAAAAAAAGGGTATGATTAGTGTGACATTATAGACGTTAGGGCTTGTGCCGAAGCAATTTAGGTGTCCTAAGATAAACATGAAGATACTCGTAACATGAACAAGTGTCCTTAGTTGTTCATGTTAGTAATATTTTTAGTTTCTATGGTACTAATTTTAGAAACAGAACGTGTGCCTGTTAAAATTCAAATCAATGCATGTCCGAGAAACAGTTCTGAAAACTAGATAGGTAGTGGACGCGGTCTGGATACGTTCACTAAATTAATTTACATAAAATATTCTATGGAACAGAGTGAGTTTCAAATAACATTTCGTATTCAATTAATGTGTCCGACTTAAAAGCATATCTGAACCAATGCGACTGGGTTAATTGAAATATCGTTGCGACCAGTGATGTCACTGTCAAATTAAAATTATCGACATAACACAACATCTACAATCACTATCGACAATATCAGAAAAATTAAATGAAGAATTATCCAATAGAGAAAGTGTTAATTATGGAAAAAATTAATAGAAATAAGCATTTGCAAATTATTATTTTAATTTGACTGATTCATTTTATAAATATTATACAACGTTATAGTTATTATTTATTTATTACTAGCGACCCGCTAATTGCGGAGATGAAATTTTCAAAAATCTTTTCTGAGCCCAAGCTTACATTATAAAAAAAAACCGAATGTTCCGAATTTCAGCTTAGTAGTTTTGGCTGTGCGTTGAATCAGTCAGGACAAACAATAGATAACGAATCAATTTATGGAAATCATGTTAAAAATAATACTTCGTTGACATTCTTTCTTAGTGTATTTTTTGTATTAAGTTTTTTAAGTATATTTGTAACAGTTTTCAAATCACCTTCACATAAAAGTGTATTCTAAAAAGCTTTACAACTAAAGTTTAATTAATAATAACAATAACTTAATAGTATATGTGATATATTGTAGGTTTTTAATAGTATATGATTTAATTTAAATTAACAGTATATGATAACCCTTTGAAAGAGATGGCTATCACTGTAAAATGTCAAGTAATAATTTTTTATGACATGAGTTTCTCGATATCGATGTTTTATTCATACCTCAGCCCTATTTGGTAACTTACATGCATAACATCCCGTAGATAACTGAAATTCTGCTCTACAGAATCGTTTCGCTCCGGCACACAACGGATTTATGCTCGTTCAAGTGATACTACGCACCCCAGCAAATATTGATTATTACCAAGTTAATGTTATATTCAATAAAGGCTTTTATTATCGTGTTAAAAGTAGTCTTGCTGCAAGCTAGTTGTAGGTATAACTAAGTTATTCAACACTAGCTGTTGCACGCGACATCGTCCGGCGTAACTTTATAAAATATATAAAATATAACCTAACCTATGTTACTCGCTGATAATATAGCTTCCCAACAGTGAAAGAATTTTTCAAATCGTTCCAGTAGTTTTGGAGCCTATTCAATTCAAACAAACAATCAAATCTTTCCTCTTCATGTGTATTAGTGTAGGCTAACTGATGACCGCGACTTCGTCGGCGTTTCCTCATTTAAAATTAACTGTCATTTGCAACTAAATGTCTAAATCCGTTATAAATTAAGTACCTACTCGTACTGTTAAAGTACCACAGTTCGCGATAGTCTGAAACCGTCAATTCCTTCCCATTTAGTTGGTGTACTAATTCCTAGAACTTGTAACGGACTATGTTAGCGGATAACCTAAATGTAACCGTACGTACACTGGAATAAGCTTAATTAATTAGTTTTGTGCCACAGTATAATGAGTCGTCGTGTGGTGTCTCTGAAAATCTTTTGGCATCTTGAGAAAGTTTGGCTCTAGTTTCTTGATTTTTCATATACTTTTTAAGGAAATTTGTAAAAAAAATTAATTGTTTCAGACTTGAAACATATTTTGAAACTATATTCTATCACTTTTAAGTAGCCTTCCACGTTTATAGCTCTTTCAATCAGTGAAAATCGTATCAAAATCCTTTGAGTGATTAGAAGAATTTAGCGAGAAATTATTTTTAACATACTTATTGTACAAATTAAACTTGTCATTTTACAAAAACTTGACATCTTAAAATTGGTTAAGATGCTACACTGTCAAACCACTTATATTGTGTGTGACATAGTAGTTGAAAACCGCTAGTAATGATGACTGGCCTGCCTCCACCACTCGTCGGCCCAACATCATGATTCGACTCCCTTTTTATCTTAATTAGACCTCTTTTTTAGTTCCGCCTCTGTTTAATATATTTCTTGTGGAACTTTTTATTATAATTTAGGATCCTATCGTGTAGTAAATACTGTGTAGTGATTAAGTGATGTACTGCAAGTTTGTGAGTTTTTATAACAAATTTATTAGGAGTGCTTGTTTTGCAATGTGAATAACGTGATTGGTTTTTGATATCTATCTAATTATGCGATTTTTTTCTTGTTGTGCATAGTGTCACTAGAGTGTCATACTATTGTAGAATATCTATCAGTTCTACTAACTTTTACCTGGTGTCAGTTTATGGTTGAATTTTTGGAGACGTTGTATAAAAAAATAGATAAATAATATAAACAAGTGCACAAAGTTAATTCCAAGAAAGGCTAGATAAGTATTTTTGTATTTATTACGAAATTGAATTACTAATTTTTATTCAAAACTGACTTTAATTCACTTTAAATAAGATCTCGTAGCTTATAAGAGATACATTTTAATTTTGAAAGTTTGAAAGTAACATCGTATTCAAATCCAAGTTTCCTTATCTGTTGCCGGACGAACCGAGTTTAAATTCAAAGTTTGTGATCTCTTGTGCTCGATGGTTTAAGGGTTATACAGTGAGATTATCAAGTGGATGTTGCCAGTCTTACCTAAGTATTACATCGCTCTGTCTTTAGACCCATTTAAATCTATATAGTTTTCAATTAATTATCATATGGAAACACTCTGTTATTCTAATCTACCTAAAGGTTTTGATACGGTTTTCACTAATGAATTGTGGATAAATGAGGAAGTGATTTGCAGAATTAATTACATCTGTGCGAATCCAGAAGAGAGTCACTAGTTTGAAATAAGAAATAAGGCTTGCAGTGAGCCAAATGACGTTGTAAACGACGCAAAGTATTTTGATACGTTTTTACCTAGATAATAAATAAAGATGCGGTTTTGTCTAGACAATTTGCAGAAAAAAAATTGCATATATGCAAAGCCGGTAGCGGGTCGCTAGTACATAAATAAAGTGCAAATGTATCGAATAAACAGAGCCAGGCGACGGGTGTCTGAGATCTTCTCGATTTACGATCTGTTCGCGACGTAAAATATGCAACGGACGGATGCAGATTTGATATCTGACATTATTTATTCGAGTCTTTTTCCAGCGAATGAAGAAACTTTGCGGTGTGGTGTTAAATAAATAACAGCGGTCCCCGAAGAACAATGTTCAATTGTATGTGCAGGGCAAGCCAATCGAAACCTTATGCTCATTGAGCAAAGAACTGTTTACAACGTCTCGTTATAGGACATATGTACGTGTTTGGCCTGAATGAATAATTTATATGTGTGCCGTGACTGCAACAGTTTTACTGGATTTTAAAGAAACATAAACACATTTACATAGGTATATATTGGTTCTTGCCTTTAAAATATATAAAAAGGGCTTTATCTGCTTTTAAAAAGGCTTTATTCCTTTTAAAAGCAAGATATTTTTGACTTGGATACGTTTTAAAATTTGCTTCGAAGGCAATTCCGAAAACTGATGACAGCAAAATCTGGCGAGACAGTTTGATGCTGTAGTTATAACTGTATCCAAAATTTAGTTACACCACTGGATAGCTTAATGATCAGAGATTTTTTTGTACTTATATGAGGTATATTCGAATTGGTTGGATACATATAATACGCTGAAAGAAAATATTACTAGCAACGTACACGTATTCACGTAAAACATTTTATTCTGAATTGTATAAAGGAAAAAAAAAACCGTTCATATTACAGGAATTTTAGTACTATACAATCTTTCTTGTAATATAAAAAGGCGGTTATTATTTAAAAAAAAATATAAATTATTCCAGTTATAATGTATTTTTTTAAAATATGAATATCTGAGCACTTCTTCTTAAGAATTTAAGAATATAATATAAAATTCTTAAAGGTTATATAGTGCTGGCTTTGTAGCAGTTTCATTAAAGAGCGCCTATATAAAAATACTTAATAAATTCCTCTCGGGTCCTTCTATATAGCCTTGAGCCATCTCGGATGCAGGCGTGGTGTGGTCACATTAGTAGCGGTGACACGGTTTTATATATAGCGTTTTTATTAATATTATTTATTCACTACAAACCACCTGATTTTTTATTTCTAGTACTACTCTTTTTCTGGACGAAAGGTACCTTATATGCTTTTCTTTGTCTCTGATAAGGTGTATGCACACTTTCATGATGATCGGATGAGTAGTTAAGGCGTGAAAGCGTAATATACAAATAAACTTATTTTACTAAATAATTTTACTAATAATAAAAAATAAATTTTACTAGTAAAATTATATATTATAATTAAAATATGGAAAGCTCGTAAAGAAAGCTCGTTTCGTCCTTTAGAAGCAAGATGACAATTAAAATTCATTGTTAGAATTCTTAAACGAACTAACTGAAGTTGGGGCTGATTTTTAGAAAGTTTAATGATAAAAAAATCCGCTCAAACTGGCAACACAACTTCATCGATCATGCGACACAATGGCTCTTTCAACGCTATAATAGCTATTAAAAGGTCTTTCAAAGAAGATGATCGCAGGAAGTGTTCTCTAGTACTTTCGAGATGTACCCAAGTTTATCCACTCCGATGCTAATTTTTATGGAGTTTCACGAGGTGCAGCAAAACTTGTCCCGTCTTCGATCGACCAAGTTTATTTTGCTTAACATTTTTTAATGAACTCTTTAGTCAACGACTAGTGACTTGTAAATTTAACCTAATGAAGCACATAAATACAATACTATTAATTTCCATATACATTTAAATAGAGTTAATCTTGACAACATTTAAGACACAATAAAACAGCACACTTGCAGTTATTTCAAAGTGGTCTCCTATAAACAGAAAGTCCTTCATAAGGTGGTTTCTGCCACTAGACGATCTGCCCATTTATGATCGCCAGGGGCGCAATTTTTATATATAAAAATCTCGCAATTTTTATCCCTATTTCCACATGTTAAAACCGAATTAAAATCGGTCTACCCATTCTTGAGTTTTTGAAGCGTACACAAACCAACTTAACATTTTTGTATATACATATACTGAAACCGTGTTTGCTGAGTTTTTTTTTTATTAAATATAACTACATCCATTTTCGAGAGAGTGCTCACTAAAAAACTACTTATACAAAGTATAGTAAGCTATAGGGGAGGTACATTATTGAGTTAAACATATGATTATTTTCATAATCTGTCTCGTGTGGTGTTCGCGTGCATTTTACGGCAAGAGACGTCATACTGCGAAGAAAATTACACCACTCGAGGCTGTGGGTTTATTATGAAATTGAAAAAGGAATTTGCGAGCGGAAGTTTAATTTAAAATGCACTACCAACTATAACATTTGGAATGCGAATAGCAAATAACTAAATACGAATTACATCGGAAATGGATACAAGAATCTTTTTGGTTGCTAAATAATATTTTTTTTCTATTGCTAAATAATACTTAATGTTACAGTTTCCGCTGCACTAAAGAGTGTACTAGCCAATCTAAAGTTACTAAGCTTAACTTTACATTACTAAGGATAAGTAATAACAGCAAAACTGTGCGTCAACTTTTTATGTTACTTCAGATTTTATAGTGTATTTTAATTAGATTCGAAGTTTCATTTTTACATACATTGATTTAGGCTTCAATCGATATGATTAAAAAAAAATAATTGATAGCAAGTTACAATTTTAATACGACCCTATAAGGTACTTTCATGACACTATAGTAATAAAAACATAGCATTAAAACATTGAACTACATTATTAATGCCATGATAAATAATAATAATAAATAAATATCTTTTTACATTCCACACAGCACCATCTAGTTCCAAGGTAAAATGTTAACACAAACATTTGCCCCTAGCGGGATTCGAACCCGCGACCGTTTGGTTAACAGCTAGGTTTACTAGTCACTAGACCAAACGAGTCGTCATAACTGTATAACGTCAAAACGTCATAACGTCAAAATGATACGATGGCAAGTAGCGTAACAATATGATATTTTATCATCAAAGAAAGCTGTAATTTGTTTAAATTATTTTTACTGTATTGTAATCGAAAGCATTGCATTAGACCCGTTATAATTTTGTAATATATATTTATTATTATTTTTTTTTAAATTTTGATCTATAGGTATTTAAAACATTCGAATCGTATTTTCGAGTTTCATTTTCGAAATGCGCCTCCCAAACAAGATCTTATGTGGTCCGTGTCCCAAGGAAACTGTAATGGCACAATTTACGCGGGAAAATTATCATTAAGAACGCCTCGGCCATTTTGCATATTCGGGCCCTTGTTGTGAGCTCCATAAACCATTACATGTTCACATATAAATTGTTTGAGTGCTAACTAGGGCAGATACATTTGTTTGCGTGAAATATGTTGTACAAATCCGAATATAAAAAAAAAACTTTTTTATTGCATTTGAATCTACATGTTACATCGCCTGTACGGTAGTGTTTTTCGGACAGTTCCGCACAATTTCTATGAAATAAAAATTCAATTTACGAATTTTATGCGTGACATTAAAAATTCAGAGTAACACGTCACTGTAAATGTAAGGCTCGCAATTTTAAACCATTAATTCTTCGATGTGTAAAAATTTAGGTATTTCCTAATCGGATATACAAATAATTGAAAGAAAGCAATCTAAATGATGGAAAGTCCATACTACGATTCACGTTACATCCCCTCAGGGTGACAACTTCCTAAAATGACAACTTCCGAAAACGACAACTTCCTAAAACGTCTTTTCCAAAATAGACAATTTCCGAAAACTTGCCTCCACTGGGGAAAACTTGACATAACATGACATAACAAAAACTTGAAATAACAAAAAAATATTAAATTCAAAAATCTAAATATCAATTTTTAATCTATCATGTCATGTTATTAATATGAGTCATATGGAGTCACATGGTCTACATTAATTTTCAACATTTGCTAAAACTCCTTGAATTTGATAAAAGTAGCTTTTTAGAGATTTTTAAAGGTTTCTCCATGGAAGTAGATAAAGTCTTTTAAAACTTTATCTAAATTAGTTCAAAAACTTAAGGGAAATCTATCGAAAGAACGGACAGTAATTGTCCCATTTAAAATATTGGTAGCAATGAAAACATTCGAAATTTCAACAAGAAAAATGATTTCCATTTGCAGAAATAGATATCTAAATTCACAACAACCGAGGACAGATGCGAGGCGGACAACAAAAAGGTCGCGTTTCAAAGAAAACTTATATTCAATACGCAAAAATGGGAACTCGGGGAGGGGAAAAGTTGGATTTTTTTCATCGACCTTATCACGCTTCCTCCGAAGGGATGCTTCTTTCAAAAGGGTGTTATATCGCGACAACTGATCTGAGTTAGTGGGCGGCGAGTCTGTGGTACTTGTAATAAGCTCAACGAGAAACTCTCTATGAAAGAAATTACTAGGAATTTGTGGAAGCGATTTTCTACATCTAACAAGTTACACTAAAAAATATTTATGCCAAGATAATTATAGAGGCACATCGTCCACATAGATTGATGGTTCTTTCTGAACCTTTGGATATATATTATATATAAAATTTTGAAATATATTGGTGTGTTATACAGTGTTAGTTAGTTACATGATTAGATGTCGATCTCACAGAGATATATTATTTCGGTGATGTGATGTGGTCATTTGTTTCTAATGTTTACTTATTTATTTATTACTTAACTTCGCCTGGTTCGCTCGGATGCATTGTATAACACATAGTATACTAGCTTTTCTCTGTGACTTCGTCCGTGACCCTGATAATATATGTATGCAAAATTTTATGATGATTTTAGAAGGCGTGGACTTAGTTTTGCTTTTATAATATTATAGTACGATTTAGACTCTGGTATTATCATGTCGGGATTTATTATATAAAGGCGGCTCACTCCAAAATGCGTCATACAAGATTATGTTTGATTTTTAAGAAACGCTAATATTGAGGATATCATTTTGTAAAAAGACATCTTCGATACACTTTTTTTTTTTAAATTAAATTAATATGTCTATTACCTACACTCCGAGTAGATACTAATTTTTTTTTACATAAGAACCATACTTTTTTCCAAAAGAGGTTTAAATCTTCCTTTTCCGCTATCACTTGTAAGTCGTGATGGTTTTTCTGTCAGCTACTCAAGTCTTTATTTATTGAGACACGTTTCGCCTTTTGTCGGTTCGGATTTAAAGAATATTTTATTCCTCTTTTTGTTGTATATTTAGTTTTTGTTGTGGAAATTTGGTCAATTTTATTATTGTGTGGAAAGGCGATTGTGTAGCGAAAGGACATAACATATTGCAATAACAAATTCCTGGAGAAATTCCTGAAATTCGTTCAAAAGAATTTCATATTCTTTTGAACGAATTCTTTTAATTTTAGCAGGCATTTTTTGTGGTTAACATCTTATGACTTTCACTCAATAATATTAGGTATATGTCCTTTTGTGGAGTACTTTGTATATTATGTCGTTTTTTAATAAGCAAAACGGATATAGTTTGGGTGCAATTTTTTTCTGAAAATTATATATATAAAACTTCCTTGTTTAACGCTCTTTCCATTAGTGAATACTGTACGGTACTGTACTTTTATTTCAAGTTTTTTTTAAAGAAAATAATATGTGTGTGAGATGACTACCAAAAATTTATTTAAATTCAAAGTTGGCTTTTCGCACATTTCGTATGAAATATTATAAAAATGTGCGAGATGACTACTAAACCAAAATCCGTTGCGTAGTTTAAAATATCTAAGTATACAGAGGGAGAGACGGGGGAAGTGACTATAAGTATGTAAAGATCGGGAGCTCATTTGCAGCACCTGCGGTGTACTGTAGTCAAATACTTATATATAAAAAAACAGATTACAATATATATAACCCGAATATATCATATTCACAATTTATTTTCATAACTCGACGTTCTGTTTCAGTTTGAAATTAACCTACAAATGACAGTTCTCGCCCACATGTCGGATTCAACTTTTGATTTCATAAATATCAAATTTTGTTCTGTTAACAACTAACTCTGTTACTATAAACTAAATTTCGCTGGCAAGCTACGAGTATGTTTTAGTTTGCGTTGTTTCAATCTGGCTACCGAATTATGAATTAGTAATATTTTTTACGTGAAATAATATAATTTAATATTAAATTTTTTGAGTATTCTAGGTAGTAGTAATTAATATATAGGTATATATTACTTATAATATAAGACCAACGGGAAAAAAAGTCCGCACGTCTGTAAAAAATTTTAGATTAAATTTTAATTTTACTAAAGATTAAATTTACTATACATATTTGAAGTTTACTAACTAAGTAAACAGACATAAAAATATAACGATACTACTGCCGTTAAACAATAACTGTCATGTTCCAAATACCTAATCTAGCTCGCTTATGTGAAATGGACCAAAAAATTGGTTTGCCATTTCCGATTCAATTTGGTATAAAAAGCTTTTATATACTTAAACCTCCTTAAGCCTTTTCTATGATAAAGGGTAGCGGGCAGGCTGAAGGTCTATTCGAATGTAGGTTACATTGTTGTTGCCCAACAAAGCTGTTGTAAAAGCTGACTCTCTTCTGTTGAGCTTCTACCAAGGACAGCCCTTAGATTCTGGCCTGGATAATATCGCTTTGCTTGTATGTACTCACTCAAGGACTGTTTATTTGTATATATATATACCTTGTTTACCTCTCGATAACAACAACTGTATTCCGGATATGTTCGAAATGTCCCAAGACAACAATGTCTATAAATCCTGAACGGTGCTCGACATCGCCAATGTTTCTCCTAAATATTTTCTCGCCGGCCGCCATATTGTTTAGTTATGGCCACCGCTAGGGTTGCGAAAATTTGGCTTTGTCGATAAATAATATTCGTTATAACTTTTTTTAAAATTAGCAACATGCTAAATTGTATTTAATAATAATAATAATAATAATAATAATAATTTATTTCCAAACAATTAAAATACACTGCACACAAGTTATCGTTGACCCCCACACTAAGCTATGCTTGTATCGTGGGAGTCTACTGCAAATACATAAGCATATACATATTAATTAATCTACATATATCTGATATACCATAATTTATAATAAATACAGATCAACATATTTTAATATAATAAAAGGATAGACAATTGCACACTACAGCTACGCCGGCACAGCCTCAAAATATCTACACTAATAGGGCGAGCGGAGAATGGCCTCGGTGTCGGCATATGACAAATTTAGGAGCCAGCCTCTAACAATAAAAGAGAACCTCTTGCAGTTCAGACTCCCAACATCGCAAAGACGAATAACCCTATTATAGACCAAGGGATGTAGGACTCGGCCAAATCGCCTCCCGAAACTGGAAGCCACCAGAGGGACAGGAATCTTGAAATGCCTTTTGGAAAGCAATGACTCATAGGCGCCGCTCGAGATGGTCAGGCGGTGAGCGGAGAGTACAGCCTTCAAGATAAAAAGTTGGCGCACTGTGAGAACCTTGCAATCACTGTAGAGGGACGTTGTGGGGTATCGAAAAGGTTTTTTATACAGTACCTTAAGAGCAGATCGCTGTGCTCTTTCCAGTTGCATTAGTGCCGTTTTGTTCGATCCTCCCCAAACAGATATACAATATGAAAGCAGGCTCTCACATAACGCAGTATAAACCATTTTCTTAACTCCAGCCCATGCCACATCTCTTACATTTCTCAATGCATACAGTGTCTTCCTAATGCGCCCAGACAGAAATTCTATATGGTCCTTGAAGGAGAGATGATCATCAATGACAATGCCAAGGTACTTCAGTGTGGAGGATGCAAGAATAGAACCGCAGTTGCAAGGTGGCCGTGGGAAGGTGATATCGCATCTATGTATTTTAATGGGGGGAAGACCTTTTGGCATGGATGCTTTAGTTTTGTAAAAAGTCATATATTTTGTTTTGTCATTATTTAGTGTGAGGAGGTTTAAATCCAACCAATTCGCAATCCTAGACAAACCCACCTCAGCCAAAGAAAATACCGAATCCCATGTCCTATCCCGAAAGATGACAGCTGTATCGTCGGCGTAACAAACCAGCTCGGCCCCAACTCCGCAGCAGGCAGCAATGTCATTTATGTAAGCTATAAAAAGAGTTGGCCCAAGTACACTACCCTGTGGAACCCCGAAGTGAACAGTTTCCGAGCTGCTCCGTACGGAGCCAATTCTAACACGCTGCCCTCGATTTGACAAGTAGCTCTGAAACCACTGCAGGGGGGTACCTCTTACTCCAAATCGCTCTAGCTTCCGCAGCAGCAGGGGAATTGACACAGTGTCAAAAGCCTTCGCAAGATCCAAGAAGACACCAATGCAGCACCAGCCACTATCAAGATAATCCGAGACAAAATCCGTGAGCAGTCTGACAGCATTCTCGGCTGATCTGTTTCGACGGAAACCGAACTGACGGTCAGATAGGAGGGAAAATGATTCCAAATATGATAAGAGGCGTTTGTTTACAATTTTTTCAAGTAGTTTAGCAAAGGTACTTAGAAGAGCAATAGGTCTGTAGTTGGCAGGGGAATCTTTACGGCCATTTTTGTAAATTGGGGTAATGGAGGCTTGCTTCCAGATATCAGGAAAAATACCCTGGGACAGGCTAAGATTGAATACATACGTTAGAGGATATACAATATACTCTCTGACAGATTTGAGTACAGAGTTTTTAATAGAGTCAGGACCAGGAGCCGAGTTATTTTTAAGATTTGCTATTAGTATATTAACCTCAGCAGGGTCGGTCGGCCGTAGAAGAAATGAGGAGGAGGCGATCGGAGTATTCAACTTAAGTGCAAGAGAGGACTGATTCATTTGCAGATTAGCCATTGTCTTCTCCGCCAGAAGACTACCGACGTTCGAGAAATATTTATTACAATAGTTAACAGAGTCCGATGGATCACCCTTACAGTTCAGAAGTTCAGTGGGCTCAGAGTTTCTCCCTGACAGATCACAAATACTTTTGATGGTACCCCAGAGCTTTCTCGGATTTTTGGAATTTTGGAGGAGCTCCTTATTGTAGTATTCTAACTTTAGTTTACGCAGAAGATTATTACAGAAGTTTCGGTAGCGGGTGAATATGTGTCTCAGCACGTCATTGCCCGGTTCTCTTCGAGATCTTGAATGAAGTGAGTCCCTGTGCCTGATACACCTGAGTAAACCAGCAGTAATCCACGGCTTGAGAATTACCCTAGACCTAGCGGTCTTAACATTCCGAGTGTTGCTGGTCACTAGCGCCACAAAATGATCAGAAAATTGGGAGGCTGCTTCCGAGGCATTAGAGGAGGTTATTATTGACAGCCAGTTAGACTTTGATAACTCAGTTCTTAACATTGGAACATCTGTCTTATCAAAACTAGGTTGTTTGATTTTTTTTGGTTTACTGTAACTCGCGGCCAAAACCACCAAATCATGATCAGTTACAGGCATATGGCATACCGCTGACAAACCAACAGTATCCGATTTCACGAAAATGTGATCCAAGCAGGAAGTCCCCCTTGTCGGCCTATTTACAGCTGGTATGAGACTATGCTCCGAGAGCAGACAGAGATATGTGGATTTTACACTCGAAGTTTGATTTGGAGAGATATCTATGTTTATGTCGCCAGCCACCAACAAGTTCCGTCCCTCGTGGGTGGCAAGTAACGTATCGAGTGAGGCAAAAAAGTTGTCCAAAACTTTGAAAGAAGGTGATATTTGGTAATATGTTTTGTCCAAATTATTAATGCCTTAGATATTTATGTTAATAAATAATAAATGTACACAATGTCTTCGAAGACATTTGAAGTACCTACTGACCAGCAGCAGAATTGGTGAAAGTATACCTCTTCTGGCACACATATAAAAGTACTCCATTCAGCAATGGGACATCATATATTTAACATACATAGGTATATAGGAGTATATATTGTTTGTGTTAAAAGCATAATCACCTAATGTCTATCGATCAACGGAAATTTCCCACCTAAATATGTATTTTTCTATCGGACGCCATATTGTTTTACGATCCATAAACTATACCGGCTCGTTCGGAAACTGTATGCTTTATCTCTGTTTATTTATGTCTAGGTGGCCATAACTAGATCACGTTTCTTTTCACGAACTGCAAACAGGGCGAGCTCTATCTGCCTATGGCCTATATAACGTTATTAGGATCGTTCTTATTTATTTTATTTGAACTTAAAATTTATAAGTTATATTCTGCGTCTTAAAAAGGTGTTAAAAGTGTTCTACCGATAATATACAGAAAGCTTTTCATTTTAATTGAACATTTACGTAGTAGGGATAGGTTGAAGAAAAATCCAGAAAAACCTAGTAAGGATAGGTGGAAGAATCTACTTTATAAAAGTAGATTCTTAGTCTATGATAACTTATTCAATAGCTTTATAGAGTTAACAGTTCATTCATTGAAAATTGCTGTGGATTATTATGATTTTCAACATGTACCTAATATACCTACACAAAAAACCGTAATGATCGAATCAAACATAATTCTTAAGTTTATTATTAAATAATGACTATATTTTCACTTAAATATTTACTTTGAATTAATTTTCCCCTTTTCAAGGAATTCTCAATGATAGTGACAGCCTCATTAAAATCTCTTGCGTAGTTAAGAAGATCTGAAGCGAACAGACAGACAGATACTAATAGCTACTTTGTAACACTCGTATACAATTTAAATTAATTGGCTTTAAGCCAATTGGTTTTAACATTGTAATCATGTTAAAGACATAAAGAACAGTTTGAATCAGTAACTAATATTAATAAAATCAATGAAGTATTATCAAATCTTATAATATTTATTTAAATATATAACTTTATGTTCATATACTAATAAAATATAAAAAAGTTAGCTTTGAATTAATAAATAAATAAAATATTAAGAACAAAAAAGAAATAATGTGTCACCTCTTTAACCATGTGTCAAGTAGGCTAACTGCCATTTAAAGTCACCGGTAACCGGTAATTAAGGAGATGATATACCTTTGTTTGTACGGTAAAAGTCCCAAACATAAAAAAAAATATATAAAAAAAAATCGCCTATCGAACGATGCAATAAACCGAGTGCATAATTTAATAGAACATAAAATTATTTCTAAAAGTAACTAATCAGCACTTTACTTGTAGTTGGTGAAAGAGGCCCTAAGCGAGGTAATACCCAGCGCTGTGGCGTCTACTTTATCCCAGGCGATTGAAGACCCTTTTTTTATAAATAAAAAAATAAATGAATGGGATTAAGTATTAAAATAATGCGATTAGTATGCTATTAAACTGAAAATGAGATCGGAAATGGTTTTATTCATTGAATAGAGAGTTACAAGTCGACCCGTAATTTAAATGAAATTGCTGAAACAATTGTAACTCGTCGATTAAGCTAAAGATACAATTTTAAATAACGCAAATAACAGTCAAATTCAAATACAAAGATTACAACGATCTCAGCCTTTGATTAATATTATAATTTTCTTTAAATTTTCCTTTAAGTGAATTTATAATTTAGACAGAGTAATATTTTTAAGAGAGAAAGAGATAGACACACAGAGAGAGTGGATTTGTTTTGTATAAAATTTGAAAAAAGAAAATATCCTTAAAAGTATTGTAATTATTTTTAAGATAACAAATTCTACACTTCATTCCTTCATAACCAACATTACATAAGTGTTGGCTATTACTATGATTTCTAGTGTATGAATAAATCAAATCTTTTGCTTAAACGGTCCTTAATGTGCGTGCACTGAAAATGAACGTTTATATTAAAACCGCCCCACTCCCGAGTTTCGCTCCGAACACAGCTCAAAGATTAACGAACTAAATTTATTATTAAATTTTGTGTCAATATTAGCCTATTTCGCGACATTAGGATGGAGCCAGGTGCTTCGTTTCATTATACAACGATAAATAGTGACTTTATTTGTCGATAAATATTATGTCGATGCTTTGCTTTGCTCGTTTTAACATCGTATTTTATTAACCCATAGATCAGTCATTACTTGATGGTAGGTGGAGATTATCAAAACATATGCTGTGTTAGGTGTTGCAAATGTGCTGTCAGCCTTCCTTACATATTATAAAACAAAGTCCTCCGCCGCATCTGTCTTGCTGTCTGTTCGCGACGAACTCAAAAACTACTGCACCGATTTTCATGCGGTTTTCACCAATGGATAGAGGGATAATCAGGGAAGGTTTTTACGGAAAAAAATATATGGCATAATTAGTAAATGGATAGAGGAATGGGCATTCCTTACTCACTCACAGAAACACATCAGCTACTGTAGTTTACTGCAAAGGGGTTGTTACTGCCGTCAGATGGACTGTGCCTGGTTAATGACTGCGTAATGCAGTAATATTGCAGATTAAAATATTCGTGTTATAAGTATATATTAAATAAACGAAATTGATTTTTGAAAGATGAATTGTTCTAGAAAAAAAAAAAGAAAAAACCCAAATCTTTTACAAACATTCCAATGACACCAAAGTGAATTATAATAAATAATATTTTATTAATATCTATATATACATACATATTATAAAAAATAAAGTAGCTGCGTTCCTCTGTCTATTTTTCCGCAAACTCCTTCTATACCAATGATACGGTTTTCACTATTGACAACGATGAAGATTTATCTATATTAATTTTAAGAAAAATTGTAACTGTGCGAAAGGTCGGGTCACTAGTTTCTTAATGAAACATTCGTTTATTTATTTTTAATCAAATAAACTATTTAAAAAAATAGTTTCAATTAAATTTCGATATCGATGGTTTTTGAACATATAGAAGTGATGTCACGACTCTTCTCTAAACTCATTTATCAGGAACTTGTTTCGGGGAATTAATTGCTAAATTTGTTGGTAAGCGTCACTTCTGAGGAGGTCTTAAAACTTGTAAAGGGGCTGTGAAATTATAAAGGTGCGCTATAAATTAATGCGAGCGTTGGCTGCGTCGCTGATGTTTTGTATAAAATTGCCCTTTGTCCTCGCGTTTAAGATTTTACGACTGACATTCAAAATTTGAAAACTTTATAACGAACAGTGATGAATATATTATACTAGCTGGAGGTCGTCGCGTCCGCGTTAAAAAAAATTAATTAATTAACGTCTGATAAAATGTGTAAAGTACTAAGCAATATAACATTGACGTCTGACATTACTTTTGTCAAGGGTTAGATATTGATATGTAACCACACAACCGCCCACAAGTTTTACTATTCAAAGAAGAAAATATATAATTGCGAAGGTGGAGTAAAAGTGATTGTTAAAGGCTAAACATGGGCGGAGGAAGAGAAAAGATGGTTCAGGTGAAGACGAATGTATTTACAGTCCGCAAATTTTTATGCTAATCACAAAATATGAAAATTTATAAAAATTGACAATTAAAAATAAAAAATACGAAAGAGGCCAGTGGTATAAAAAGGTCGTCAACAGTGATTTTTATTAATAACACCGTTTTTTTAAAACCATTTTTTTAAAATTTCGTATTTTAAAACTTGATAACTTGTCAATAGCTGATAACTATTAGAAAAAAAAAAAAAACAATAGCCTTTATTAGCAAATGAAAAAAAGGGGCACGGAACCTGTGATACTAAAGTAAATAAATACATAATTTTATGTATTATATATTTTTTTAATTTATATAATTTTTTTAATTTAATTTAATTTAATTTAATTTAAAATTTAATTTAATTTTTTAATTTTACCATGGAAAACTTATACAAGTCCTATTCGAAATTGGTTGCAATATTTGTTGCTCTTTTACCTAAAACTACTGAATGGATTTCGATGAAACTTCGTAATAATATAGTTCATACATAATAATTACACATGCGTTTATAACTTATAACGAATTCGCCGACAATAAGTTAGTAATCAATAATTGGATATAATATTAACTAGCTTCGGGAATATTTAAAGCTGTAATAGAAAACGCCCTTCGTCTAAAGGAAGCTATTCGTTGATAGATTTTATTTGTGAAAAAAAGGTTGTTTTTTGGTTTATATTGTTTTAACGTTGACGTTCAGACGAATGTATAATTGATTAGAACCCTCTCGGACAGAATAGGCAGTGTTGAGTGGAGAGGGATTGGGAATTTGTGTTTATTGTTCCTTTATTTTTTTAAATTTGTGAAATAAAATATACATTTTGAGTCTTATACAATACGCTTTATCTGTATGTACTTGTTTGACTGTTATGCGATTTGAATTTTGAATTTGAATACATTTGAATACATCAATGATCTAAGATTTTGATCATATTGCATAATATTCGATTTTTTGTACGCGGTTTTATTAGCGAATCGAGTATCCAAAAAGCTTTTAAATTGTCTGTTGCTAAAGTTTTTAGAGAGGTGTCCAATAATTATGTCAAATCTTACATATGTAGGTACATTAGTTCACTCGTACATAGGTAAAGCATAGATACAATGTATATCAATATTAGCACTACCTATCTTTTTATGTACCTATCTATTTATTATCATTGTGTTTCACTAATGATAATAGCGTATATAATTTGCACAAAAAAATGTATGCATTCTGTAATATGTACTCGTAATCCAACAAAGGTACTTAATGTATAAGATATTTTAGTGGTAAACAATTATTGTGTACTTTTAATTAAAAAAATTATAAAAAAATTATATTTATTTTAATTATTTAGATTTAGATTACATACAGCCATAAATTTTAAAAATATATATTATAGATTAAGTATATACAAATAGGCCTAAAGAATTATAAAAAATATATTTTTATTTATATTTACATTTATTTATTAATTAAAAAAAAATATTAATAATAATAAGAAAAAGAAAAAGAAGAGAATATTCTATAAGTGATAAAATTAATTTTTCAAAAGTATATTCCATTACTTTATATATACTAAAATAATTAAAATTGTAATAAAGAGTTGTTTGGAATTAAATGGTTGTGCTCTGTATGAACGAAGCATTTCGTTGACAGCTGGTGTTCGCAAAATGGCGGCGACCGCTTGTCGCACTGACATTTAATACCTACACGATTTTTTTGTAGGAACGTTTTCATTCTATTCCATTTCTTATTTTCGCCGCCTGTCATTTTGATGCAGGTTTATTTAGTCCTACGTTGTGCTACGCTCGCGATAAATGAATTTCGACGCGAAGATTAAAGGGAATGTGTGCTGAAAGGGAGCTTACATGTATATATATCCTTTACTATGTACGAGTAGGTATATCGACTGTAGCATATTCAAAGATCGTTCTTTAACGTTTGTTTTAATAGTATACTTTATTTTATTTTTTGTATTTTTTAAATGTTATCACATATTCATCTTCTTTTTTTTAGATATATTAATAAAAGAATGTTAAGTTGGTTTGTCTAAGCTTCAAAAACTCGAAAATGGTTGGACCATTTTTAGTTCGGCTTTCCTTTTATTCATTTATTTAAAATTTTAATTTTTTAAATTGAAATAACTAAAAAACAATTATAAAACGGTTATTGTTTATCAATTAAAATAAAATATATATTTTATTTGATACATCTAAATAGATTCTTTTGCTAGAATATTTATATTATTTCATTTGTAGTTTGGTATTCATTTAATTTTATTAATCAGGCGACTGAATTAAAAAAAAAAAAAAAACTTAGATATTCAAGTTAAATATATGTTCCATTTATCTTTTATTAATAAGTTGATGTTTGCGGATACGCTCACGATGTCAACTAGAAATGAGGCGAAAGTTTAACAACAGAAGCTGTCACCCCGAATCCTGCATGACGGGGCAACGGTGACAGCTTGAACGAAACAAACTTTTATGGAACATGCCATATCCAGTCACGTATCATATACGTTATGCATCTACGTAAGAAATTTTACTCAATTTACTTTGTCACGGCGACAACAGTGTCGCAACGCCGAAATTTCTAAAGTTGATTATGATCACTTCATCATTGTTCGAAACTTTCGTTCTAAATTCATTTTATAAATGTTTAACAGTTATAAAATGAAAGCATTGTCATGTTGTAATAAGTATAGTTCAAAAATGCGAGGCTTTTTCCGCCAAAAAACAGAGGTCTTTAAGGTTTCTGTAAACAAATTCTTGGTTGGTATTGCTTTCTACTGCAAATTCTGATGTCGCTTGTGTCCCTAGGCGACGGTGGCCATTTTCTATCAATTATTTTGAGTAGTCCATTAGATGAGTTTTTTACTGCATCTAGTCGTGCAGCAAAGACGAGGCCGATGATATAGCGAGCTCACATAGAAGATGTTTATTCACTATAACTTTAAAAAGATTTTGGTTATATGATCTGGATCGTTATAAAGGCTGTGCTCATTATAAAAGGGTGCTTTAAAACGGGTTCGAATACCGACAGGATCAACTTTGGAAAAGAACTGGTCTGGTCTGGTCTGGTCTGGTCTGGAATTTCATAGTTATTTTGGGCAGACAATGTGGCGGCAGTAGGTAACCGTCCCCATACAGAAGACCACCATGAAAAGACAGCATATATGCTGTTGTGTGGTGATTGAGTAAGCTATGCCATTTATCCTATTAATTCTCAATCCGTTTTCCTTAATTTGTTACACCGTCTACAATGAACCCTTAGTTCATTTATTCAATTAGGGAAACAAGGAAAATATTATTGCGTGAAAAAATCTGTAAAACCTTTTCCCATCCACATGGTATCTATGAGATAAATCATTTACCATTAATCTTCGTTAGGGCGTGAATGCGAATAAGAATGAATAATAAAGGGGAGTGCACACAAAAGGAAGCTATCGACGCGTTAAACGAGGCTGGGCAGGCGTGATGCCGCTGCCAGTAGGTCACTACGTCCAATCTTGTTACGCTATTACATACATTCAATTTACTACCATTAATTTGTAAAAGAAAGACTTTTCTTTTTATTGTTTTAGTTGCATATACTCATTTAGTATATTTAATTCTAAAAACACTAATACAAACAAAAACAATAATACAAATATGATGAAGTAATACAATTACGAACGCACCTTGACACCGTTTTTACTAATAGAAAGATTACTAATAGTTTACTAATAGAAAATCCCGGGCGAAACCAGAAGCGGGTATAAATGTATCATATAATTGTTTCAAATAAAGATTTTATTGCGAGCGTCGACGGCTACTGTCGACTGTCGTGTCTCGTGTGCTTGATATATTAAGCCTTGATATATTAAGTCTTCGCTTGTCACAACACGTTCCAATAGCACTGTGTCAATAAAATGGACGATCATTGTAATTTTCACTTTTCCCGCGCCATAGGTTAGATGGTAGCATGTGTTTTTTCTCACCCGCTGTCATGCAAAACTGTGCGAAGTCGGGAGCGGGTCGCTAGTACGTACTAATTTTCATAAAAATTTGTTTAGAGAATGGATATATTGACACATACTAATATATTAAAATTAATAATACATAGACACGTATATATTAAAATATATATTAATTGTAACATGTAATCGCGAGGGATATTAAGTAAAAATAATGTTTTGAACACTCACAGTCTCGTCCGCTTAGTCCCGTCAATTGTACCACTTAAATCCTTCTCCTGTTGGATCTAATAGTCAAGTGGACCATTATTGGCTCAAATAGGCTTCTAACATATAGGTGTTTATTGTAATTTATTTTTCTATCCCTCTCTTTGCCTTTTTTTTAAAATATTTAGAATAGCTTGTCTCATTGTGAAACCTTCTTGTGACAATCATTTTATAGTAAGGGATGCCAAGTGGTTGGATTGTCTTTAATCAAATAAGGAGCCAATATGGGTTGTGTTACCATGCAAAGAACCGTCAGACTGTGTGTCGAATTTTGATAGAAAAATAACATGTTCAGTCTGGTTCATATTATTTATTATTTACTTGCATATGTCATAATACATACATATCTATACTTAATGTTATAAAGAGAGAAGATTTGTATTTTTGTATGTTTGTAATGAATAAACTTAAAAACTACCGGACCGATTTTAAAATTCTTTCACCTATAGAAAGCTATATTATAGGCTATTTTATAAAGTTACGCGGATGAAGTCGCTTGCAACAGCTAGTTATAAAATAAAGTCGCTGTCCTCGTCTGTCTGTTTCTCCGTTAACTTCTAAAACACTCGACGGATTTTGATAAGGTTTTTCATTATTGGAAGGAGTGATATGCGAGGAAGGTTTGTGTATATAATATATACACAAACCTTCCTATAATAATAATTTTCATAAAAGCATCCATGCATCCAGCGGGTCGCTGGTAAATAAATAAATACATGAATTGCGAGCTGTTCTACGCAAAAGCTGCGCACTGGAAAAATTGTAACCATTTAAATATGATTTTCTACGAATTTAAAACTGGCATTCCAACATTATTTTCACGGTTATGCTACCTCCGTTACGGCGGCCACTACGTTGCGAAATAACTTCGAAAGCGTAATTACTTAATATTATGTTCTTTTGTTTTGGGGAATAAAAAACTGTTGGGGACTTAATATAAATAGTTTTGAATGATATAACTTTTTCTTATTTACAAAAGCCTGAGGAGCTGTCTAGTTTAACTAAGTATTGTAGAAAGCATTGTGTTCCACCATTTGTATATTTTTAATTATTTTAGTATAATTTTTTTTTATAATTTTTTAATTAAAAGTACACAATAATTCTTTATCACTAAAATATCTCATACATTAAGTACCTTAGTTGGATTTTTAAAATATGTATATCAGATATGTTCCGAACAGAGATGTTTCCGAATTATTTTCAGGTAAATTTATCGTAATAACTTTTTATATAAAACTCTCCTTTGTTATTTGTTAAAGTTTAAAACCAGTACAACTAACTAGACGTTATATTATAACACATCAAAATTTGGTAATTTATTACATAAAGTTAATTTAACCTAATTATATTAATTAATTAATAATAAAACTGAACTGGGTCAAATTTTACTTTATCATAGAGTGTGCAGCCACAAAAAATATATTACACTCTACATGTTCAAACTAAATTGGATTTTAAATCACAGAGACTAAAGCGCAATCTCAACTGTATCCGATTACAAAGTAACGCAACCGCGAATTTTACTACGCCACTCGTGCTACGTCGTAGCAACGCTACGGCTACGCTCACTCGTTTTTGCTACGTACCGCTTATCCGGGATAATCGGTTTATTTTTCGTGAATAGCTTTTGTAGTAACTACGTCACATAGTAAGCAACGGTGACCCGTTGATTAGTTTTCGGGAGAAGCTTTTAGAGTTTTAAATAACAAAAAGGTTATGCTGTTTCATTGAATTTTGTATATGCCGAATATTATTAGAATTGGTTTTTATTATAAACTAGCGACCCACTCCCGGCTTCGCAAGGGTGCAATTTTTAATTATTAATATCGATAATATCGATAATAAAATCGTCGATATTATTAACAAAAAAAGTAATGAGTTCAAAAATAAATTAGAAAAAATTAGAATTATCTGTTGTAACTAAGACTCAATAGTTAGTAGTAAGATTTTGTCAACATATTTTTTAATATATTATAATACTGGCGACTCGCTCCTGGCTTCACTCGGGGTGCGATTTTTATATATAAAAATCTCCTCAGGTTATCCCTCTTTCTATATGTGAAAACCGAATTAAAATCGGTCTACCTATTCTCGAATTTCTGAAGCGTACACAAATCAACTTTTTTTCATATATAACTAGCTGTTGCGCGCGACTCCGTCCGCGAAACTTTATATGAAATATAGCCCATGCCGATCACTGATAAAGTATTTCTATATATATACACCTATAGCTTTCTATGGGTAAATAGGTATGTAATCGGCCCAGTAGTTTTTGAGTTTATTAATTACAAAAATACAAATCTTCTCTCTTTATACTCGTAATATTATATTTATAACGCGTAACATTCCACACATTTTACAATACATTAAAGTTACAGAAGTTTGATATTAAATTTTGTAATATTACAACAGAAAATGGTTATGAGCGAAGTGTGTAGTTAGTGGAAAAATGATTAATTGAATGCAGCAGCGCGTGTGTACTCGTTAGCGACTGTGACTACGGACTTGTTTTAATTTGAACACGTGTCTGACACAACAACTTACATGGTTAACTTTCTGGGGAATTTTGCGTACATTTTCAACAGCAAACTGCTAATATTTTCGATGGTATTACACGTAGATAAGGTGATCAAATAGAGTATATACGAGTACATATATACTTGATATTTTTTATTCTGTTTCCAGTTAAGAGTACAATTATAAAGTTTTTCCTTTCTTACAAAATTACAAAGAGGAATTGTAAAGACTAAGACTTGTAAGACTGAACTAAGACTGATGAGTGAGTGAATTTATTTCAAACTAGCTGTTGCAAGCGACTTCGTCCGCGTAACATCATAAAATATAGCCTATGTTACTCGCCGTTAGCTTTCTATAGGTGAAAGAATTTTTTTAAAATCGGTCTAGTAATTATTGAGTTTATTCATTACCAACTAAAATGCATACAAAAATACAAATCTTCTCTCTTTATAATATTAGTATAGACTAACTTTTTTATTTGTAAACCAAATGAAATTAAAAAAGAAACACTAAATGTTACGGGAAGCTTGCTAATACATAAGTGAAATTCGCATTTAAATCGGTTCAGCAGTTTTTGAGTATAGCGTGCACAAACACACAGAAATACAACGATTTTAATATATTATAATATATAATATGTATTATATGATATGTGGTATATTATACACGTAGCTTATGTTACACGGGCGTATATCTTGCCTGCAAAGTTAAGAAGCCCTTCCAACACAAACTTCACTTTCTTAATTACTATACTAGCTGCGCGTATACATGTATACATTTTTTCTGCAAATTGTATACACAAACCTTACTCGTTGATCGCTCTTTCCGTTAGTGAAAACCGTATCAAAATACGTTGGGTGGTTTAGAAGAAGTTAGCGTAGAAACAGACAGACGCGGACAGCGACTTCTATTTATAATAATATAGATATAGACATTTAATATGTAGATATTAGCATCAGCATCCGCGAATGCGGAACTTCCGTTTCGATTTAGTGATTTAGTGATTCGCAATAATCATAGCGAATCTTTTGCGGATACGGATATGGAGTTAATCTGGCAGATTTCCTCAGGATGAATTATAAAATTGTTTCAGTTTTTTTTTTTATTTAAATTGTTTCAATTTTCTACTAAACGCTTGATTACTTATTAAAAATTTATTAAAATTATCAATTTCAATCATTTAGTTCTGCAATAAAACTTAAATATATTATTAAAACTTAAGATCTGCATCCGCAACAACCCTGCCATCAACCATCAAGTGGACCGTCAGCCTACCTGCCGACTTTTCCATAAAAAAAAATAATTTTTCGTTCAGTTTTTAAACTCTTTAGGAGTGTGAGTATAATGTACAAGATGGATACGTTACGCATACATTCGTTCGCTCTAATAAAAGTTTAAATTGCAAATGCTAAACCGGCGTACAAGTTGAAAGGCACGTTTTAATATCCCCGTACGTGACTTTTAGCTGAATATGTCGCGTGGAAATGATAGTTACACCATTAAAAATCATTTTTGTGGTAGAATCCTATCTCTAATATGACCAAATGTACATGTATGTCATGACTTTTGTGGTTATCTCATTTAAAAAAAGAACTTTTAAAAATGTATAAATGTTTAGAAATAAAAACAGCTTGTATTAATTAGCTTGTATTATGGTGGTCTGTCTAATTTGATGAAGAGTAAGGGAAAGGATGCCAGAGCCGAATTCCATCGTTCCAGAGTAATACTTGAATACCTCTAAGTGTTGCTATTGTTAATTTTGCCTTTAATTGTATGGTTGCTAAAATACAATGTGATTGCTTATAGATAATTAAAAAAGTCTTAACTGGTTACTTAGTTGAGTGCGACAAAATGAACTTCCAAAAAGACAGACTGCATAAACCGAACAGTTACTGAGGATCTCGTATATTGGCCCTTTATTTGTATCACAAAGCTTTGTTAGAATCGCGCGATATCGCCGTAACTGGGGCAAAAATTGAGGTGCTCGCTCGACCCGTTGTCATGACAACGCGCCTTCCCGCCCCTCAACGGTTACCGTATGCCCCCTCCCCTTTGAGGAGGGGGGGGGGGATTTCCCGCTTAAGTTGTTGCTTCAACAGATTCCCTTTCTCTCTCTTTAATACAATATGATGTCAGGTATCTATTAATTAAAAGTTAAAGGTAGTTCTGTTCCGTTATAAAGATGAAGTGATGGGTTAATTTTGCTGTAAAACGGTTGTTTAGGGAATGTTAATTGGATTATATTTTTTTTTAATAAGACAAAATGTAATAGCTCACGGACTACTAGATGATAGGTAGTGTAAACGTCGATTTTAAATCTAGAGGGAAAATTTCTTTGACTGCGTTTACTCACGCACTGAAACGTACTTGTTACAAACAAGTTTTCTTGATTGGTGGTCTTCTGTGAGAAGGTTGTTTCTACTGTCCAGTAGAATCTAGAAGAGTATTTTTGATATATTCCAAAAACATTGTTCTGGATATCTCATACGCACTATAAATAAAAAATAAATGTAATTTAGCATTTACATACAATCTATTCGTACATATTATCTCTCCATCGTACAATTAAAGTCACTGTCCGAATATATATGTTTCTCCGCTAACTTCCTCTAAGCCACTCAACAGTTTCCTCTTATGGAAAAAGCGATAAAGGAGGAAGGTTTGTGTATATAATATATAAAAAAAAAATCGCACCCATGCGAAGACGGAGGCTGGCCGCTATTTTATTATAAATTTAATTACACCATAGTTTTGAAACAAAACTATACAAAACGAGTTGGGTTTCTAATTATCAAATATTGGGTTCCTAATATATTAAAAGGCTCAGTGAATTCATTAATGAAAATAAGTAATTGGAATCTGGGACGAACCCCGGCATTTATTGATAGCGTTAGTGATAAATTGTTCGACTGTCGATCGTGTAGTACGTGTGGAACTGTGGATTCAATTAGCCCATCTCATTTACAATTCGGACTCCGTTTTATTTATATAGTAGTTCAGTTCCATCTCACGACACACCCATTTGGCCGTTTGAACCGATTTAATTTAAATTAAGACCGTTTCGAATGAAACTAAATTAACTGTCTTGCAGAGTAAGAATCGTTTTCAATGTAAGAGGCAGCTTGCAGAAAATAATTTTTTCAAACAAAGAGACACTTTTTTGTAGAGGTTTGTAAACTTTAACACTTTTTA
Organism: Synanthedon myopaeformis; assembly: GCA_944738685.1. NCBI lineage: Eukaryota > Metazoa > Arthropoda > Insecta > Lepidoptera > Sesiidae > Synanthedon > Synanthedon myopaeformis. The sequence goes on from OX122914.1 coordinate 1,340,103, forward strand.
GCGACTACTTTTAAGTATTTGTCATATTATTTGGTCTTTAATTTTATATATATATTTTTTATACCTAAATAAATTAAAGACAAATATTAGTACTAATAGCTTAGTAGTGGCAGGGCACACTGCGTTTCGCAATGATTTAGACAGCCCGTCTGGCGGCAGAAACCACTCAGTACAGAAGACCACAGTTAAATAACCGCATGTGTGCTGTAGTGTTTCGGCGAGTGAGTAAAGGTATGCCAGAGCCTATTTCTGTGTGCCATTTTAAAAATAAAAAATCTAGCATCTCTTACTCACTCACCGTAACAAAAAGTACAATACTGTTACTCGAAGGCGTTCTTCTTGTGAGGAAGTAGCTACTGTCACTAGAAGGGTTACACAATTAATGGTTGGGAACAAAGTATATCCAGCTAGTTCTAAATCAACGTAATTTATTTTTAATTATAGATACTTTAATATAAATTTGAGTTAGATGAGTTTAAAGAATGCAGAGCACTAACTCTTGTAACCTTAATCGTATGTAGTTAAATTTAGACCATAGACATAGCCTGTCTCTATTTTCTGGATTCCAGCTTCGTGTAATTGTTGCGACCATTGTGATTCCATAGATTTATAAGCGGACACCATCGCAAATGAGTTTCTTGCCAACTCATTATGCATTAAACATAAAAATAAATAAATAAAACTTGTCAAGTTGGATACATACACATATTTATAACGTCCATTTATGGTCACAAAACTCAGTGGACACATAACAACAAAAAAGCATGCCTTCTACTAAAAATAAAAGTGTTCGAAGCCACTGAAGCATCCAAACATGAAAACCTTGTCTGTGCACGTGGTGAAATCTGGCACACAATAAACAAACTTAACAGTAGTTCATCTATACGAATAAACTGTAATGTCTGTTTGCAAAGACAATATATTTTGTATGTCTGTTTGCTTGTTCCGGCAACAAAAAGAATATAATTAGTAATATAATAAAATATGAAAATAATATAATATAATACAGCATATAATTGAAATTAACTTAAAATTATTTTTCTTTTATCTGTATAAATATTACTGCGTTCTACAGTAATAAACAGGGCAACCGGATGGCGACAGCACCTTTTTAGACAGGCCGTAATGTATATAAGAAAAAGTATTCTAATGTTTAGGTACTACGTAAGTAAAGCATAACAAGGGTAAACTTTTTTGACAGGCAGCTCTCTTATTTATCCAATGACTGCAATGATTACCATGATAGTTTATTACCTGGATTAACATATATGACACTTTTCAATTGGTTATTTTGATCATGTTCTTGTGTTATTTTCAAAAAACGAACACGCTGTATGAAGTCGCGGCCACAACTAGATTTCTTTTTATTGCGAGTATCTCTTCTGTTCATGCTATAGCTGGTGATCCATTCATGTCGTCTCATCTACACTTCCCCGCTCCCCGCTCCTCCCTTGAACCTCCCTTTCGCCCCCTCTTCTCTCCCCGGGCTGACGCCTGCGTACGTTCATTACGAGAATTCTCGTGTATTGTACTGAATGTACGCACGATTGTGTTCACTACAATTAATCAATAGATATACTCAGATTTTGCTTGTTCATGTGTTTTTTTTTTTTGAGTCACACAGAGTCCACCGTGCGCGTGGGGCGCGTGCGGTTATTGGGCACTGCTTATATATACCTATATATATTATAATATTTTATTTTATTTTTCTAAAATAAAAGAAGTCTAAGTAACTCTTTATAACAGAAGATATCAGCCAGTGAAAGTCTCGTCAAAATTGGCCTAGCTGTTTCGGAGATTAACCCGAGAAACTATTTACTAATTTTTAAGGAAAAAAAAAAAATTTACTTATAATGTTTTTGAGGAACAAATGCTAATTTACCCATCGGAGATGCAAATCATTTAAATCGCCTCTAATAGTGCTTTCTTTCCTAGAAACTAGATAGTAACTTTTGCCTTTATGACTACTTTACTTCCAAATAAAGAAAAATGAATTCGCAGTTACATTTATATATAGTATTTACCGCAAAATGTCTTTCAAAGTGGACATATAAAATTTATAGCACTTCAACAAACTATCAATATGGCGGCGTCTATCGTACCCCTTTATTTGTGAAATAAATCACCTGTTTTTACTACCCCGAATGGTGTTTTCGAAAACATACTGCCGTCCCTTTTCCCCATTGTGCACCGGCGTATATCCGTCACATTTCTACCTCTATACATCACGTTCATAAGCCCTTAAAATGAGTGTTTATTGCTGGTCCTTCGAACCGGACTCTTGTGAATTGCGGACAAGATTTTAATAGAGAATACTCTCTATTGTGTTGTGTTAAGGTTGCTTTTGTGTTTTTCGTGTGATGTAGTGCAGGTGCGTGGATTATGGGTTTATCTAGTCGTTACTCTGTGAACAGATGTGGGTAGTAGTCTGGATAAACTAGGAGAATTGCTACATATCTTGCTCAACCATAAGTATTAGCGTTCAATTCAAGCGTTCAAAACGTGATTTAATACCATGACAGAAACAGGAAAATGCTCTATATAAACTTAACCACATGTAGAGGTGAGATGTAATTAATATCAGATAATCCTTTTGAATTTACCACCAGTTAGGAATGCATATTCTATGAGAACTGGCAAGAAACCTTATCTTTGCTCTATTCCATATCCGTTTTGCGTTACAGGCCTATTGCCACTTCAGCGTTCTATTTCTCTCCGCTATGTCGACAACTTTGCTTCTTGGGTGAATTTTAGAATTTCTGATCTTATCCTCCGAGAACATTACTAGTATACAATAAACAAAATTTCATCCATCAGTCTTCATCACTCAAATAATCAATGACTCAAATTCAAATTCGCACGAAAAACATTATTTCAAATCGATCCGCCAGAAATAAATAGGGGAAGTCATTTGAAATTCTTTCATGAGTGGAAAGTGAAAAATATTATTCAAAATTTACATTCCAGCTGCGATGAAAATATACTAAGATTTCCTTTTCAATTGATTGAATCAGGAGCGGTTTTTTTTCTTAAATCACACAACACCTCAACTCTTCGCGACAACGGATTTAAGCAACGCAATGCACTAATGGTGCCTCAGGCTAATAGTTATTTTCTTTTGTGTCAGTTTCGGAGCAAGGTCCTCAAGAGAAGCGTTTACTAATCGCGCTGCTCGCGAATTACAACACCCTGGAGCGGCCCGTTGCCAATGAGAGCGAGCCGCTTGAGGTCAAGTTTGGGTTGACCCTGCAGCAAATCATCGATGTGGTGAGTGTCTTTGAAATTCATTATACTTAATTAACAATCACGCTGAACATTTTATTCTTTTGGCAGCGCGGTTGTCGCACCTTATGTAACATTATTTCGAAAGGTTGGTTGATGTTTTCGCAATACGCGAAAGACGGACATGGTTCCAGATCTTTCATCCTATCGATTGTTTAAAATTTATTATTCTTTTAAACAACCCCGCTGCCGAAGCAAAAATTTAGAGCTATATAGTTCTGCGTAGAATATAAATTATGGTATAACTTTGAAGGGGTATATAAGTGGTATAATCAACATAAAAAGTGACTAAAAAATTAATACTCCTAATGGAGTATAAAATGTGTAGTGATCCGCAAATTTTATGTTGATTTTATCAAGTACACAAGTTCCGTTTCTTTTTTTTAAATTAGTATAAAGAACTACAAAGAGGGGTCTCATATTAAAGTATGAGGCGATTTTTAATTTGATACATTTAAATATTTAATTGTTATTGTTTAAAGATGAAGTGTTTGAACGACAGATTTATTTCTTTAATATATAAAATAATTTAGCTTAAAAATTATTGTTTTACGAATAAGTCTCAATGAAAATATATATTCACAACATATATGGGTTACGTTATGAATATATAGGTTAAAATTATTCTTCAAGTTTCAACTTCAAAATTATTATTGAAGAAACTTATAGGATTCGTGAAATATTTTAAATTGGAAATCGAAGTTATGATTCAGATTATCGTTCAATTGAAATGCTATTAATTATTAAGAATCTATTAGAGCTAATATTTTCAGATGCACTCAGGACAAATTGAATTTCCAGTTTAAATGCTTGCAATACAAAATTCAATCTGAATAACCATTTGAAACGGAGCGTAATTACAAATTTATTCAATATAAATTCGAGCGAACAACTGTGCATTAAGCGTTTGCGGTTTAAAATAGGTTATGCGCGTAATTGGCTATAGTGGTGCACCTTTTTTGTTCATAAGTCAATATTCTTCATATTTAGTCGTCAAATTTATTGAATACCATCACATCGTTAAACATAAAAGCTGAGGTAAATAATGTAAAACATAATTAATTATGCTACATAAAAGTTATTAGATATAATTTACAAATAGTACATTACAACAATTGGGTCCTTCAGGCAAGTTTCAATTACCTCGTTGTATTGCAAAGCGACATTTGTTAATATAGACAGTGCCCAACACATATTTATATTATTGAGTGGTTAGGTAAAAAGTTAAAAGATTTCTTAGTTATTTAGTAACAAACGTAGTACTACAGTTTCCTATGTAGCAATAATGCCACGGAATCTACCAAAACACTTCTCGATTTGCTTTTTTCCAAAAAAAAAACTTGCAAAAATCTTCCAAAAAGAGATTGGGCGATAATATCAGTGGAATCTACAGTCTCTATTTTTGTAATATTTTATTCATAAATAAACTCTTGAAAGAATGACTAAAAAAACATGTCCCTTTTCCGTTTTAATCCAATTCGCTGAGCTCATAATGTCAAACAGTTATTATAACAAAATTATGGCTTTCAAACGCAAATTAAGTGATTAAATATTCGTTATTAGATATTTGAAATTAGTCATGAAATTAATTTCGATTACTGAAGTCACAATATTGAACACAAAAGTAATGAGTATTAGCTGAACATTTTGGTATTTTGGAATTTAATAATGCTAATTGGTCCCAAAACAAATTTAGCCCATTAAGACGAGTAGCAAATTTGACTATTGTTGCCTCTATTAGTGCAGTTTTTTTAATGAGGGGGAAAATCTGAATAAAGTTACCTCATGCATCTATGCAAGAGTGCGTAAACATAAGGTTCGGTGGGATTTTGATTCACTCAAAACCCCGTCGTACGTGGGATTGATTTTAGTACTGATGGGATTTTGAATTAACACCGCACAGGGCCGGGGACCTCTAACAAATAAGCTTAAACCTAATTAACTAAGAGGTATCAAATGTCCCTAAAGGGCCACTTTATCAACCGTGGGATGGAACACGAGTGATACAAACAGTTCTCGAGTAAGATACTTCGCGTATTGAGGATGAGAACCGACCAGGTACTTATATAGCCGCTAAAAAAATGTCTGGTGTGATTTTGTCTTCTTCCGTAAGCGCAGTGTTGGCTTCTGTAGTAGGGTCATCCTAGCCGATCAGGATGTGCATTCTTATGAAACGACAAAGAACTTAAGCACTGTCGGTGGTCTAAATTAAAGAGTTAATCACTTGTGGGTTGAGATTGTGAGGGATTATGTCACAGTAGGTACTTCAGAGAAAAGTCCTTCATGTACTTCACAAGCGAAGAAAGATTCAGATAAAAATGGAGATTAACATTACGAACGAACCATGATAATTAGTGCAGTAGGACATAACCATCGGCTACGCAATTGTTTCTATGGTGTTTCTTGTGTTAATAGATTATGGTAGTCACTTACCATAAAGTGAAACTATGGCTGTCGAAATAAAAATAAAGACTAAAAAATAGACAGAAAATAATTTGTGAGAGGCATTGTAATGAAAACCACCGAAGCAGCAACGAACTATTTAAACTTTGTGTAGTTTCCAACTCGCCTCAACAGTTAAAATAGATTCGAACCTTTCAGTAACAGATTAAAACCACGTAGCGGGCTTGCTCAAACATTTGACGTGTGGACCAATCTTATCCGGAATTGAAATTAATCCAATCTGACAATACCAATTTTGATATTCAAATTGCAGAATTAAACAGCAAAAATATATGTGATATGACGGGACGATCCTTATTCATCGATTTGAAATGTTATTTTTTCTAAAATTCAGACATAGTGTTGACAGTAAAACTCTATTAAAATATTTTAATTTAATTTGGTGATTATTCTAATTATAATTTAGACTTGCTCGCACTGTCGCAGCATTGATGAATTTCACATTACAGCCAAATTGTCCACTGATTCGTTTTGCGGTTCATTCAAATGAAATCTTCAATAAAATAGAATAAATGTTTCACTCTGTTCAGTGCCGAATGAATAGTGAGTTTAAACTTGTAAAAAATGTTAGCACAGACTAGATCAAGGGGGACGAAGTGGAATGAAAAATGGAACAAATGTTGGTTTTAAAATGGAACAGAATCCGAGACGGAGACAAGAACGAAATGCAAGGAGCGCCCGTAGGCATTGCAACTTGAGCTTCGCTGTGGAAAAAAGAATGTTTGCTCTCTTCCACATTGAAAAGGACGTGTTGAACCGCTCCGGTTATAATAAAGTTTCTATTGTTATGACTACGCTCTTTTGCTACTTGTTATTAAATAATTCGAGAGAGCAGTTGTTCTTATGAATTGTTTATTAATTTGACGACCCCTCGGATGAGTGGTTAGGGTGCTTCTGCTTGCCTTAACGCTCTGTCTTAGGGGTTCGATTCGAAGTTGGATCAACCTTGGAAATGAACTTTTTAAAGTTGGCTCTGCTCTGGATTTGGAAAGTAGTTTCAGGGCATGCTGCGTTTCTCAGTCATTTGGGTAGCCAGTCTGGCGGCAGTAACCACTCCCTTGCAGAACTGTATGTGTGGTGTGCTGTTGTGTTTCGGTGAGAGAGTAAGGGATACCAGAGCCCATTTTCATATCCCTTCCAAATCCCTATACGTAATCCTACTATGGTCGGCGACGGTAGCCACCTACCAACGAATGGACCGTCAGACTGTCTGTCGACAACATAAAAACATACTAGTCTGAGAAATTTAAAACATTTTAATTAATTATAATAAAATTTCATATTATAAAATGATATCACAACCTTTATTTGCTGTTTAGAGTTATTTACTTTTTTGCTATAAAACAATAACACATTTTTCTTGACTTACAATATTAAATATTCATTATCCAAAAAAACAATATGTGTACGCTTTATGTTTTAACACTGTTCAAATAAATTCAGTTAAAACCAATAAAAATATATCACAGTTATTCGCTCGAATTTTTTTTTATTAGAATAAAGATTATTTTATATTATCAACTTTATTGGTTAACGAATTATTTATAGTGTATAATTTACATTTTGTAATATCATCCATCCAATCTATATATAGTTTTACTTATCGCATCTTTATCAAATAATGGATAAAATAAATATACTTTTATTGCGTATTATTTTTACTATTATTAATTCACTCATTAGTATGGGACCTATATTTATTTAAACAGAACATATAAAATATATTGAAACACTTTTAGGTGACGTATAGTTTAATTAAGCGAAATGAATATTCATTAGCCAATCAAGTTAATTTTAAATATAGGTAATAATTAATGTGGTTTTAATATTGCAAGTAATAAAAGCTGGATAACTCATTTAATATATTTAAAAATAGAGACAGACAGATTTGCGATCTGTTGAACATTGCGATAATTGTAGAGCAATAAAATGTTGCACTATAGACTTTTCGCATTTTGCGAAATATTTTTTTAAATGATGAGTCATAGCTGTCGTTAGGTGCAAAGAAATTCAACTTAAATGGTTATCTTTAAAGGTTATATTAGCCTATTTAATTTATATTTGAGACAATGTTTAATGTGTTAAAATAATTTATAAACTGATGCGATTTAAATCGATCAGTGTGTGAGTGTCCTTAGACAGGATTTTGATATTCATTTTTTTTTTCGTTCCTTTCTTGCGTCGCCGCGTGTTCCTTTAACAATGTAAGGACGAGAAAAATCAAATCCTGAGAACAAACGTCTGGCTTAATTTGGTAAGTGGTAGGAGCCGGTTTTGGCGTCCCTGCCTCGCTCTATCGTCCACCACCGACCGGAGAAAGCAATATATATCACGTTATTCAAACAATTTCTATTCAACAATTACAGCACTATTAATTTAAATATTTCCTGTGGCACTTTATTTTTTAATTGAACACATTTTCAATGAGCACTTATTTGGAAGGTATCAGGCGGCGGGCGAGGTAAGAAGGCGCTACCAGCGCGGCAGTTCTGTCGACAGTCGGTGTTAAAAATGTTGTAAACAAAACGCATATCTATATTAGATTGTGTGTGGGGCGACGGACGAACGACAAATTAATCGCATGCGATTGTTCGCTCGTCGCCCGTTCCCATTGTACCCGTCGAATTGCCGTTGTCTAGATTATGAATACTGACTACGCCCTTTCTGTTTTTTGTTGACATCGTCTAACCCAATAGGACGAGAAGAATCAACTACTTATAACAAATATTTGGCTGTCATTGGTAAGTGTATTAAAAACCAAACCTAAATTAACACTTGATAAAACTTCTGAAGTGTTTTTTTAACTATTTATACTTTAACTTTATTTATGTTTTCTATTTCGTAAATTCTTTTTTGTTTGTCTATCTCGTTGATTTCCTTCTACTATTCAACTAAGATTGTTTTTAATGACGATTTGCATAGCGTTGTGGGTTATGCGGCAGTTTTTTGAACTCTCTTTCGATTCTATCATCGTTGGTAATCAGCTCATGTAGATAGAATTAGATCCCTTCATGCATCCTATCGTATGAATATTCATTAGTTACATAGTCCTCATTATTTCTTTAGTTATCAGTTAGTATTTTATGGTGAGCGTTTTAACATATCAAGTGTTAAATATTTAGTAGCAAGTTGATCGAGAAGAGGGGTGGCTCAATATGATCTGGATTCTATCTGTTTTTGCTGTTATCCTGTATTATTATTTTGTCAGATTAAACAAGTTAGAATTTAATACTCTATATATTTATAACTAACCTGTCTGAGTTGCATAAAAATTATTGGAAACTAGGTTTTTCAGTGAAGATTATTAAGCGATGGCATTAGATCAGTGAGGCATTCAATTAAAACTATACTAATAAAAACTTTTTTAAAACGTTGGTGACTCAGGATTTTTGTTAATTTTAAATTGCAAACTTCATAGTCGTTTTTGTATTAATTACATAAAAAGGATTAAAATTCATAACTAAAAAACTTGTTAAATGTGTTATAGATTTTACACATTAGGCCCAAATACTCGTAATTCATTATTTTTTTTATATATTTCTATATATCGACTGCCGTGTAAGCCTCAATGCGAATTAACACATTTACTAATAGTTGACGTAAATAATACACTAAAACCTTATAAACATTATAAATTGTATAGGTGTGTAGTTTGTGATTGCGTTCAGAGAGTTGTATATATTTGGGATTTTTGGGTCTAAAAAAAGTGTCGTTTGTATTGAAATCACAAACTTGTTACAATATGCACTGTGATTCGGGTGTGTTTATGTCCACTATGTAAATTGATTATGCACATCCTGGATACCCGCTCTTGTTTTTTTATTTGGCTAAAAAAATGGTAGTTATATATCATACTCTGCAAGTCTGCATGGCTGTGGAATGTTGTAGGGATTTTCTAAATTGGGGCTGTTTACAATTGATTGTCAAATATTAGATTTGCCTGCGGATAAGAAGTTACATTTGAAGAAATAATAATTTATTAAAAAAAAAAGTTTGTTACAACTTCATTCTCCTTTCACAGGTTCTTTTAAAAAAATATGAATTCACAAATGAATACACATAAATTTGTTTTCAATATTTTATTTTGTAAATTTATGATAAGTGAATTTAATTAAATTTAGTAGTTTATTTAATTTATTTTCATTTAAATATTTTCTTTTCAGTTTTTTTTTCATTAAAAAGAAGTTAAATTTTAACGCTTAATGTACATACTTTTGATGTTGGCTGTACATAAGACTTGTATTGCATTCTAAGACAGTATTCTAAGATTTTATTGTTTTGTGAATGATGGATGAAACTCTGCCTCTTCCAGCACAAAAGGTATGTTTGTTAAGCAATTTAAATAATACTTATTTTAGCATTTACCAATACGGCAGCTTAGTTCGAACCTTGGATCGTAGTCACGCCCTCCCTTAGTCTTGCCCCCCACCCCCAAAGAAATTAAAAAAGACTAATCCATGCAAGGAATTACACATTATTTAGACACTTTGCTTAAACAGACAGTGTAAGAAGATGTAGATATTTTTGTGAAAAATCTTTGTGTGCATGCTAGTCCTAGCACGTAATGCTTATGTAATCTTTAAGTATAGTTTGAACCTTGTACGCTATTTTGTTTTCTATATTAATTATTATTTGTGTACTAGATTGTCTTCTCCTTTGATATTTTATTACTTCTTCACTCTGTAGTGTTTCGCATAATGTGGTGGCATAAATTTGTGTTGTGTTAATTTGATGTGTCTATTCTTTTTCAGATATCAAATGTATTTATACGTGTACAAGCAGAATACAATCATAATTATATAATAATAATTTTTTCTCTCACATTCAAGGAAGTAACAAATCTTGTTAATAAAATATATTCTACAAGTAGTTAAATTAAAAACATTTCCGCACTTGCGTTAGTGATATGTTGACATAATGTAAACGTATCCAGTTATTAACGTTATATATATATAAATAATAGTTTTGAAAGGTTTATTAAGTAATAAAATAATGGAGTAAGTAAGATGGTTAATAAACGATACAGTTCAAACAACCCGAGTTAAGTTAAAAATTTTTTTTTTTTAATATCTGTCTATCTTTTTGTAACGTCTCCGTAATATGAATGTATTCTGTGTGTAAATTCTATCAACTTTTTCAATGTATGCAGACGGCGATAATTTTGTAGCGACACTTAAAGTCGCCGTGTGTGTAAAGTCCTTTAATAATGTATATAATAATATACAGTTATTTAAATATTGAAACTGACCACAATTCTGTATTGGCCAACTTATTGGATATAATATTATAATAAATTAATTGTTTTCTTACGGATAAATTGAAACAAAATTATGTAGTCAGTAGAATTTTTTTGTCACTGTTTTTTCTTAAAATATTACAAGTGATAGGTAACATAAAAGTTTATAAGGGGAGTAATATTACTACTCAATATTTTAGAGTCAATAAGTATTATTGTATTATTATAATAACAATACTATAATGACAGATTTTTATTTAAATTGACGTTTAATGTCAAATTTGAGACGTCAATGTGTCCTCAAAAGTAATTGATATAAAAAAAATCCAAATTAATTTAAGTAATTCAAATATAAACGCAAAAAAAAAAGATAAACGAAATAACATTAAATTAAATTTATACACATGTACTTTCAGAAGATATAACCTAGATATACAATAGAATATTGTAATACAATACAAGAAGATTTTATATTATATTTGTGTGTGTATAATTGTTTATTTATACACATAAACACATATTAATAATTAAAATTAAATCCACAAATTTTATGTTTTACGTAAAAGCATTTTACGAAATTCAAAATAAGTCTTTTTTGTACTCAATTTTAATAATTAAAAAAAAATATTATTATTATTTCATATCCTAACGGAAACTTAACCTAAAACACCATAATTAACTTTGAACACATTAAAAATGAAATTTAAATTATGTTCTGATCTGTTCTGATAATACGAAACACAATTACGAAACACAATCATTTAGGTTCGATATTTGCATCCGTTTTCGACTGTACGGTTGATTGGTGACCAAAAGCAATTAGGGCTTCGTGAGAGAACAATAATTGTGACAGAGACAAAAAGATTCTCTGTCTCACTCTACATGCAATCAAACGTCGCCGCCAAGCCGACTATAAAACTGCCATCAAATCTTGACAGCTTGTTGTCAACAGTCGTAATATCAGCAGCGACATGTCGATAAATAGATGTCGAAGAGAAAATGGGGAATTGATGTTGTTTGGTTTCCTTTTACGTTTTGTTAAATTATTTAAGGAGCTCTTTCCCCATTCTCCTCCTAATCGCGTATCCTTTATCCTACTGATGATAAGGAATGGACTACAGTGGCCAACAAACATCATTTTTCCATAGAGCTACCCAAAAAACGTCCAAATACAACTCCACAGTATGAAGAAATATACAATAGACTAGCTGTTCCACGCGATTTCGTCCGCGTAACTTTATAAAATATAGCCTATGTTAGTCGCTGATAATATAGCTTTCTATAAATGAAAGAAATTTTAAAATCGGTCTAGTATTTTTTGAGTTTATTCATTACAAACATACAAAAATATAAATATTCTCTTTTTATAATATTAGTATAGATATAGAATTTGACGAAGATCATAATTATTTAGTGTATTCGGTAAAATTTGACGTAGGTAATAACTGTTTGCGAATGAAATACTTCATTGAAAGACCACACTTACGGTTAAGTGCTCGGTGCCTATTTTTACATTAGTGGTACTGAATTTAACAATTTTAATTTTCGTAGCATTTAAGATAAGATTTATTATTAACGAATCAACGATTTTTTCTGCATGCTCACTGCTAATGACTTTACACTATAGGTATAACAGAGAAACAATTTGTGGTAGTTATACGTAAATATCTATGGAATTCGTAAACGCGAGTTTAACAGCTGTTTGCTTCGTATACAGCGGAGATTGTCGCTAAGTTAGAAACTAACTTTAGTAATATCACTCGTAGTGGGGGAGCTAAGTTGGCTGTTGGGAGCTAAGCTAATTTCTGTTATATTCTGTTTATATTTAATTGTAAAAAGGTTTATTTTGAAAAAATAGATATTATATGTTATTTCTCTTTGATTTTTTTTACAAATTTGACTCACTTATCAATTTTCTTAACTCAATTAAAAATATACCTTTTTCGGTGTACTAAAAATATTCTTTTGATGATTTATTATGATAACATACGTAACGTATCTACATAAAGGAGTACGTATTAATAATATATCAAAAGTACACACAGTTAGTAATGGCACCGTAGTTTATTGTGATAGACTATCTCTTTCACTCCTATAATAATTGTAATGCGTGTGACAGGAATGGAATGACTACAACCTGCGGTGGAACGACTCAGAGTATGGTGGCGTTAAGGATCTCCGCATCACCCCGAGCAAGCTGTGGAAGCCGGATGTTCTCATGTATAATAGGTGAGATTATAGTCCAGGAGACGGCGCATAAAAAGTAATTTACAGTTTCCACGGACAGATATTGTGTGGAGGGGAAATTCGAGATTATATTTTTTAAGAACGTTCTCGAGCGACTCGGAGTAAGCCGGTGATTTGTAGTTACGACGCGGTAGTTATTATAATTTATTTTTAACTTTCTTACGGTAGAAAGTCACGGTATTTATGAGTCGATTATCAACTTTTCAATTTTCTTTTAAAGCGTCAGATTATTGATGAGCGATTCGATTTTAGTAAAAAAAAAAAAACTGTAATTTATTAATGAATTATTCATGTTCAAAAATGTATATATTTAATGAATTACTCATGTTCAAAAATGTATATATTTCGCTCAAAACTCATACATATGATTTTAACTGAATTTAATACGAAATTAAACTAATTAAAATATTTTATTCCCATAATTTAATTTGAAATAAAAATAACATTAGGAGCTTCACACTAAGCTGTAGGCCTGCATAGTAATAGCCATTCATAATCACCTAGTATATATAAAATAAAAATAAAACCAAGGAAAATATATAAAAAAAAAATAGGTATCACGACGACATAAATTTTTCAGAAATGTTTAATATGCAGTTTTGTAAGTAGTTCATATTTCATATAATTAGTTGAACGTATAATATTATATCTTACATTTCTATTTTGGTCTCCAAATTATGAGCATATCTATTTGAGGATCTTTTCAGACTGACCAAAGTCGTGGGTAGCTAACGAGACCTATAATTATTGTTTAATAATAATTAACAATAACTGTAGCTAGTTATTTTATTAAGATCAAAATATTAATTTTATCATAATTAATTATTTTGTAGAAATGTGTAATTTTTTTATATATTTTTTGCCTTAGTCTCCTACACTATCAGGGCACGTGAGCGCATCCGTTCTACATGGTTCATTCAAATTAAGGTTGTGTTGTGGCGCACGTCCTTCCAACGCTCTGTGACTATGATGTCTAGGTACTAAATATTCGTACGAACACTAGGACAGACAAATATAATCCCTCTCTTGTTTGTAGTGGCGCCCACTGGTCTATATACGTACTCACACACTCACCTTAAACCGGATTTACTAACACCGACACCAAATGATTAGTATTTCTTTCATATACATATATACAGTACATGTTTTATGTACTTAGTTTTTTTTTTAAATTTTATTAGAGAAAAAATATATAGTAAATTTGAAAAAAGAAAAACATACATAAATAAAAGGTGATAGTGCAGTCGACAACATTTTCCACGAATTGGTAAACTAATTTTAAAACAGACAGAAACTTTATACATAAATACAAAAATATACAAAAAAAAAAAACAAAAAAGAAAACCATAAAAAAAAAAAAAAAACAATATTATTTTTAAGAAAAACAATTAAAAAATTAATATCTAGTACAAACTCTAGTAAATAATAATTATGTACCAAAATGTATAATATTTTATCACAACGTTTAGTAATTTTGAAATTGTAACTCATGGAGAGTTGCAGTAGCGGTTGCAGTGCAATAATGGCTGCCATCTAATTACACCCATTGCACCCAATTATGTTGATTGTAGCGATGCGGTTTCATATTATATATACTGTTTTGTTATTATTTTACGTATATTTAGCGTTTCACATTATTAACAGGACATTACGCTTATTTATAGAATCACATTGAAATTACATTGGTTTTGAATAACATTCAAAACCAATGTAATTTAAGAATAAACTTAAGTTAGCTGTCTGTATAAAAAAAAATGATATAAAGTCTCCAGAATAAATACACTGTAAGTATAAAAAAATGGGATATATAATTATATATTTATTTTTTATTTATTTTCGTCAGAAAAGACAGTTCTATTTTCGAGTATCATCTACAAATCAAAAACAACACCTGACAAAAATATATGATCAATATGTACAGATTAAATAAATAATGCCGAAGAAAAGAGGGCGCGGACGAAGTCGCTGGCAAAAGGTAGTATTTTATAAATGTGCATATGCATATTCAAACATACACATAACACATAGACAAACATGAACACAGACGTAGAAATACAAAACACAAAACTAGAGACACAACACAGATAATTAAGATAACTAAACTTAAATTTTTTAGTCCCGATTGGTCCTAAGTTAATATAAGCGTAAATATGTGAATATGTAACTATAAAATAAATGATTTCTTTCTTTCTATGTATTTATCTATATAGTTCAAAGAAAAAAAAAAAAAGTTATAGCATAAATTATATTTAAAAGTAACATTTAACTTATTTTTAAATCTAGGGGCCTCTTTCACCATCTGTCAAGTAGGCTAACCGCCATTTAAAGTCACCGGTAACCGGGAATGATGGAGATGATATACATTTGTTTGTACGGTAAAAGTCCAAAACATTAAAAAGAAAATAATAAAAAAAATCACCTATCGAAGGATGCAGTAAACCGAGTGCATAATTCAATAAAACATAAAATTATTTCTAAAAGTAACTAATCAACACTTTACTTGTAGTTGGTGAAAGAGGTCCTAAACTTCCCAAACGATATTTTATATTTTTAGACTTGACATTTCAATGACAGCCATTAAGTTTATTAATTAATTCACAAGCTCGCTAATAAATTGCATTATACATATAGCGAATTTAAGCTAATAACCAATAACCACTAACCGGAAACCGTTGAAGTTAATGCAAGCCGTTAACCGCCAAACACTTGGGACCCGCCCACGTACGCCCACGGGAACAGTACCTTTACCATGGGTTTACAATGACCGCACTCGCTAGCGAGAGCGTAAAACATTTATATGGAAAACTGTCAACTGTCAATGTCAAATTGACAATTTTCCATATAAATATTTATATGGAAACCCAGTAAAATATTTATAAGGAAAACTGTCAACTGTCAATGTCAAATTGACAATTTTCCATATAAATATTTATATGGAAATCCAGTAAAATATTTGTAAGGAAAACTGTCAACTGTCAATGTCAAATTGACAATTTTCCATATAAATATTTTACGCTCTCGCTAGCGAGTGCGGTCGTTGTAAACTCATGGTAAAGGTACAGAAATTCATGTTAAGGAGGTAAACGCCGATTGGCACTTCGCCAGAGCTTAGCTACTTACGTATGTAAACAGTGAAATACGGTTAGAATTTTTTTTTAAAATTTAAATTTTTTTTTTTAAATTTTAATAAAACATAGTTGGAGATCCCGCGATGCGGTCGAGCAAAACAGAACTATAATGTAATCTATCTTCTAAACAAATATAGGTTATTGATTGTGTCGGATATAGATGATAGATTTACAAAAATACTAATTCATGCTTGCGACTTCGTCTGCGTCATAGATAAATTAGCGAAAAAGATTTATTCTATGTTTATTTATTTATTTATTTAATAGCAAACCTGACAGCATATAAATACATAAATAATGTTAATTTGTCATTTATTGTTATACTAGCTTGTGCCCGCAACTTCGTCCGCGCGCAACTTGGTTGCGTTTTTATTGCTCATATATTTTTGTCAGGCATTTAATATTTTATTTTTAATTTAAAAGAGAAAAAAAAAAAAAAATTGTACTTGTAGGAAAACATGACATAAAATTACAAAAAAAAAAACATAAATTACTGTTTATCCGATCGCTACTATACTTCACAGGATCACCTGCTGGACTAATTTAAAGATTGCTTGAAAATTTCATCAAAATAGGTCGAGCCATTTTGTAGTCCATACACATATCGATATTGTAAAGATATAGTTTTTTTTAATGATCCTTCGAAAATAGTCTTTTTCTCTTGATGATAGATAACCTTTTCTGTATCACTGAAAACACGCTCGCAAAATTCCATGATGATCGGTCGAGTAATAAAAGCTGGAAAAAGTAACACACAAATATACTGACTTTTGGCATTTATTAAGTTGATTTGGTTAAGTAGGGAAAGCACAAAGAACTAGTATAATTCATTAACGATGTCTAATATAAAAGTGGTATAGAAATTGAAGCGAATAATTTTCACAAGAAAAAAACCCATTAGCCCCAACTGTATTCACTGTTAGTGAAATTTCACTTAAAATCCGATGGCAATAAAGTTTTCAATAACTTTTAAAAATAAACGAGTACAGTTGGCTGGCCGTGTGCCAGTCTTGCAACGCGGATGCCATAAATATCAGTTATTCCTGATTTGTGAGGCGTGTTTGTTTACCTTGCTATACTTTGGCACTGAAGTAACAAGTTGAAACTTGGTCAAAACAAGCCACGTATGCAGATTTAAACCGACAAACGTTTCAACATTTTTATACGGCTTTTTAGTTTTGTATAAATCATTGCATAAACGGGTATTCTTTAAAGTTTTTCGTCGAATAATTTGACAATAAACTGTAGCTTATGGTCACGTACGTTCTTCGAAAACAGTACTGTTTTTTTTTTCAATGAAAGAAAGCTCTATGTACTATTCTGTTCCCCTTTTTAACGCGTGTGAAAATTTTTCATGGTGATCGGTTTAGTAGTTAAAGCGTGAAAGTAATTAACAAATAAACTAACTCACATTCGTATTAGTTAGGATAACAATTTAAATTTTAGAATAATCTCCTCCTGAAGCTAAATTGGATCGTCAGCGTATGACATATAAAAAACATTTAATTGTAATTTAGCCTTAAAAATTAGGTGTGTATTGATATCAGTAAGACAGAGATTAAACTAGTACTAGTGCCAATGTTTCTCTTTGCATCACTAAGGGCCTCTTTCACCAACTACAAGTAAAGTGTTGATTAATTACTTTTAGAAATAATTTTATGTTTTATTAAATTATGCACTCGGTTTACTGCATCCTTCGATGGGCAATTTTTTATTATTATTTTCTTTTTAATGTTTAGGACTTTTACCGTACAAACAAAGTTATATCAGCTCCATCATTCCCGGTGATTCGCGGTTAGCCTACTTGACACTTTACTCAGAGATGGTGAAAGAGGCCCTAATAGTTATTAGCTAATAAGGAATGCATTAGTTAATTATAAAAATCATTCGAAGGCTTTTTGAATTATGTTGATTGTCGCTCTGAAGAATTTTGGCGATGATTAAATATTAGGGTTTAATAAAATAGAGAGAAGGGTGAGCAAGATGGAATTGATGATTGACAGAAGAAGTTACAAATTATTACCGATTACAAGTGACTGGACACACACAGATAATATATATTTTTAATTTGGAGTTCCCGAAAAACGTCTTCTTATCGTCAACGGTAAACTTTATCCTGATGAAGTGAAGAAAAGAATGAAAGCAATACAAAACAATACAGATAAGAAAGTGGAGGAAAATAAATAAAATTGTTACTTCTCAAAATGTTTGCTTTCCTTATTGGATTTCTTCAGATGGCATTTAGTTTCTTTTAGCGTTGTGCATTATTATACATTTTTGTAAACAGTTTCTTTGTCAACATTACTAAACTAGGTCATGTGTTTGATGTTAATCTGTTATATCAAACACTTATTAGTATTACAAATGCGAAAGTTTTTATGTTTGTTCCTCAATAACGCAATACCGGTTGAACGGATTTAGTGGAAATTTGGCACACATATAGTTTATTACCTGGATTAAAATATAGGACACTTTATATATCTGGAATTAGTTGCGTTCCCGAGGAATCGTCTCAAAATATAAAACATTGGGCGCCACTACCGTTAACAGTGGCGCCCAACATTTTATTTATAAAATTATATTTTTCATTTTTCAACGCGAATTAACTCGCAGGCACCAGCTAGTAGCTTATATATTACTAATATACGAGTACATACAAATTTTTATAGTATTCTATTTTTAATTGGTGAATTAAAATTTTTATAGTTTATTATGAACTCTATGTACAAAAATTTTGATTTCATCCATAGCAGTCGTGATATTTCATCAAATTAAAATTATGTATTAAGCTAAATACATTAGAAATGAGGATACAATAAAAATAAGCTCGCAAATGGAACTATCATAACTTAAACTTTATTCGTTGTACATACATTTTCATATGCTGTTTTTTAAACAATCTCAAAAGCTCCTACTCCTACTCCTTTTTGGACATTTCTTACTAATTATTACGTGTTAAAATGCTCGAATCCATCTTAGGTCCCATTATTGCTACATAGTAAGTTGGTAAGACTTGGTTGTTGGTCAAGAGCAAACCCATCTTTTATAAAAAAAAGAAAAGATTCGGAGTTTACAAATAGAAACTGTCTTTCACATTACGGCTTAATGTGGCTACGCCCCACTCATTCTAGACAAAATTGTCGGGGAAGCTCCAATTAGGTACTCCATCTAAATCGTACCAGTACTACAGTGGAACTGTAGTATTTAAACCGTTGATTATTTTGTTAATACGAAGTTTAATAATAAAGTAATTTTCATCCATTAAACAGATGGATGAAAGTCGTTTCTAGTTCGAATCTTATACTAAATTATTATATTACATAATAATTAGTACTCAATGTGGTTGTATCTCATGAAGTTAACTGGCAACAAAACATAATTAACTTTTACACTCCATTCCCAAAATACTTTGTGCTCTTCCATCAAGAACTAATTTGGGCTTGCACGCCGTCGTTTAATGAATGTGCGACACCAAGAATGATTTTATATTCTCATAGCTATACCGTAAATTTCGTAAAATAACTTTTCTTAATGGAATCAGCTGTTGTGTGCTAACTCCAATGCGCTACCGAATCCGTAACGACCTATTTGCTTCGTATGAATTCTGTGAATTCTATCGAATGTTGTCTCAAATTCGTGTCAACTAGAAAAGTATATTATACTAGCTGACCCGGCAAACGTTGTTTTGCCAAAAAAATTAAAAAAAATTTTTTGGGGTGGACACCCCTTATCACTTAGAGGTTTGAAAAATAGATAGTAGCCGATTCTCAGACTTACTGAATATGCATAAAAAATTTCATAAGAATCGGTCAAGCCGTTTCGGAGGAGTATTGGAACGAACATCGTGACACGACAATTTTATATATTAAAAGATGTAAAATATTTCAGTGAATCTTCTACTGTTCTAATAGTTAATACATTCGCAGCTAAATGAATAAATAGAAAAATATACGCAATCGCAGTGAAATCACGATTTTAACTGATTTTTTTTTATTCTACTGTGAAAGAAAATTGAAATATTCATCATTAATTGGCCTGAAAAATAAAATGTTCATATAATAAATAAATCATTTCATTTCAAAAATCAGTTTACAAATATTCAGAGAGAATAAATAAAAAAAAATATATAAATAAATTTTCTGTTAGATTTTATTTAAGAAATCCTTCAATAAAAGCCGTCAAATTTTTTTCAAGTTCAAAGGCATGATTAAATATGTGTTTTATTTGATATTTTAAATAATATTACCCGTCGTATCTGAATTACATTAATTTTCAAGTTGGTTAACGTTTGTACAAATATTGGAGTCAACATTTGGCGCGCTTCCAATGTAAAGGTAGTCGAACATTTGATTATGAAAGCTTTTAAGTCACTTACGGGCCTGTGTAACACTAGCGCGTTGTTTACCGTCTCCCGCGCCCGTTTAGACTTCGTCGGGTATCACCCTGTACTTTATTACACTATATCGTAACAGTATTACTACTAGTCTGAAAAGGTAAAATTAATTAAAAAAATAACTAAAAACTTATGCTAGTTGCATATTATGTAATGTGTGAGTTTGTTACGCTCTTACTTTATTTATGATATTTGGAATGGTGAGTTCATCTTGAAAGTCGATGAAATTTTACATACACGTTGTCAGGGATAGAAAATAGGACATAATTATAGGATACCTTTCATCCAGAGAAATAGTACTGTTATCGAGGGTCCATCCAAAAATAGCTTACTAGCTTAGTTATATATTGAAACAATATTATCAGTTTAGAAGAAATATGAACTAAAAGATAAATTCGTTTTACACTATTGCCTTAAAAATAAAACATATAACATCGTATTAGAAATCTTAATATTATTTAAAATCAAATTAAAATGATTACTAGAGCTGGAGCTGTAGCGAATTAAAATTATATAGATTTCAAATTCAAATTAATTTATTTGCTGAATATAGTTTTATACATAAGTTATATTTTTAATAGAAAATGTCCACATTTTAGTAATTGATTTGAAGACTTTTAAATCCTGCTTAATTATTGCATATCAATTTGTTTGATATTTTATATATATTTTTTATAAGTGTTACGCTACGGTGTAACAGACGGCCACCTTAATACGGATTTGTTGGCGGGCCGCCAGCTAACGGAGTGGTTACAGTCTGCAACACGTTGGTACGTTATTCATGAATACATAGCACAGAGCCATCCACAAGGATATTTTAGTTGGTCTGAATTTAACAGTAGCCATCCGCCCGACGGTCAGTCGGTCGCAACACACAGTGGATTCCCTCATACATTTTCTATGCCAACGAATTGCATTTTCTGACAAACGGCGACTTCGATATTTGGCTGCGAAAAATTTTTATATAAACATTTTTTATATTCTACAAAAAATCTCATTGCCTTTTTTTTTATTAATACTTCAATTTTGAAACTTATGACAAGAGTATTTTGTTATTTGAAAATGGATTCGACCTTCAATGGAGACATTTAATCTACAGAAAGAGGATTATTTTAATTCTCATTTTTTTTTAAATGCCAATTTAATTTTAGGAATTGTTAATTCTTTCTTAATTCTTCTCTTTAGTATGTTTACTAGCGCTGTACGTGGTATATCGAAGCATTTTTTTCTGAAAAAAGAAAGAACACAGAATGTTCCTTTTTACAAAAATTAAATATCCAATGAATTGATGTAAAACTTTTTAATGTTTCTTTTTAAAAAACATTTTATAATTTATTAATTTAAGAGAAATTTGAATTAAAGAGTAATTGCCTAGTTTGTACTTAATTTGAATTAACTTAACTATTAACTTTAATTTGAAATAAAGTTAAGAGTAAAGAGTAATTGCCTAAAAATAAGTATAAATTCTTGCTATCAGAATAAAATACTATCAGAATCAAAACCGCGTGGACATCAATATAAATACGTAGGTATAAAAAACTTCAATATTAGAATTGTACTTACTATATGTTTTACACTTACTATAAATAAATTTCAACACTTTATTATATGTATTGTAATTTATTTAAAGTAAATAATTTTACAATAATATATTTATAAATTAAATTGTGAATACAAACCCTACGAGATATCGAAAAATTTGTAAGTTAATCAATTTGCACTATAATTATAATATACTATAATATAATGTATCATTTTTGACGCGAAATTTTTTTTTTGAATATTAAATTAAATCATCAAAAAATTTAAACGATTTATTATATTAAAATAATACCACATATTAAAATTAATCTTCTACACTTAGCTTCAGATATGCATTAGATAAAGTTAAAAAATTACATCAAAATTAAGTTAATAGGACCCAATAATGCGATCTTCAAAAACTATTTCAAAGGACATCCAATCGGTAAGAATCCGGTGAGTGTTAAGATCTGCATGACCTTTGAAACAAGTTTAGTATGAAAGTTTTCTATATAGTGGTTGCGGACCGTCCTTTGTGGAATGGCATAATAATAATTTGCAATTCCAGCTCCAACGCAGACATTCCCCAGACACCAACCAGACAAATTACACTTCAAATGTGGTTTAACAAGTTCTTCTACTTTCAGTTCGTAGCGGGAGTCTATTTTGAAAACCATCCGAAGGGCTGTATAACCATTTTATCTAGCATAGTTTTGGCAAACAATTGTCAAGCAGTTAGACAACGGTAAAGCTTTATCAAACAACTGTCTCATTATGTACTTCATCTATTCTATGGTCACTTCGCATTGAATTCTATGGTCAACGGTTTTAATAACGATAGCAAATAATGGTTCTAATCTCGGACAGACCAGAATCATTAGTAAATTTCGCCCGAGTATTAGAAATAATTTAATACGTGTGCTGCGTGCCTAAGATTTGGGAAGAGCGATATACAAGGAAGATTGTGTATAACGAAGCGATAAACGATGCCTGGGGCGGGTCGCTAGTCATAAATAATAAGCTCGCCCGAACAAAGAGAATGACACACAATAACTAGATCAGAAAATTAAAAAAGGTTTGGTAGTTTAGGCTATACATTGTACATTAACTAAATAAAGTATAGCTTAACTTGTAGCGGCAGTGAGACCATTCGGAAAGTAATTCAACGACTGCAGTAAAACAAAGATTTTGCCAGTATCTAAAACCCAACTTTACATACCTTTAATATAAAACGGACTGTATAGAATGCGAAGTGATCATCAAATTATCTTATTTTTCTATCCTATGCTAGGTCTATGATAATGCAAAGTGATCATCGATATATCCCTACTAATGTGTATCCCACATTAGGTGGAACGGGCGGAATTATCGCCAAATATATAGTAGATATGAGCCCCAATGAAAAATATTGTTTGTATCAAATCAAAATAAAAACAAAATCTCACTGTGTTTGTGCTCTCATGATAAAATGTTAACCCCGGAAGTTGGAAGATCGTAGCAAATCTGTTTCAAATACAAGCTCAGTTGTATCCGGTTTGATATATCCCGAAATTTATTTAATATCTTATCGCTTCAGTTTGGATTCAAAATAGACGAGGACGCTAAAATAACTACATTTATTTCTAAGAGCTCTTTAGAAATAAATACAATGTTAATTGAAAGTTATGTATTTACCGGAAATTTATATGTTTTTATAAAAAATTAAGACATATGTCAGAGCATGTTAAACTACTTGCGTAGTGTAGACACGAATAATGACACAAATGCAGCCGCCATTTTATCGAGACGTCAAATGATCAGTTTTTAAATTGTAACCAATATTTTTTTATTATATTTGTCTTTGATAACAAATGTCGAGTTTTCGTTTGTTTTACTTAAAACCATGGTTTGTGCAGTTTTTCCTTTGCATCCTGGCATTTTGCTATTCATCCAGTAATAACTAGTGTCTGGACAACGTAATCGCAATGGCTGAAAGCCTTTTTGACAGCGTTTCAAGTTTAAAAGCTGCCACAAAAATTTAGGAAATCATTATTTGCCTAATATTTCAAATGTTTTATTCTTTAAATTTAAACCTGCCACAAAAATTTAAGAAATCATTATTTGCCTAATATTTAAAATATTTTATTCTTTAAATTTAAAATATAAAAAAATAATTATAATTAAAATGTATTGAATATTTTAATGTTCATGTGAAATTTTTCACTAAATTAGTTACTAAATAGACATATGCACAATTTTTAATTACAGGCAACCGACATCTATAGATACTCTGGAGAGTGCAGTGATGTCATATTTAGTATATTATATTGCAGCTAAATTGATACAAAATTTTTATTAGTTGAGCAAATTTTTCTAACATGGATAATGTTTGTTTTCATTATAATAATTATATACCTACTTACCACCTCTGTAAAGTGAAATGTTATACCTCTTAAACAATGTGTTTAAAACTCTGAACACAGAAAAAACAGAAAGAGCGATCGTGAATAAAACTGTGACCACATTGACTGCTCTTATTTGAAGAAGTTTTCTTGTTGGCCAGTGGTCACTTTGTAGACGCTGGTTACACAAAGTGTATTTAATATAAATTATGAAATTTTAACTAATTCCGCGTTGTAATGAATCCTAAATATTTCGATTGAATGCTCTTTTTGGTATATTTCTGTATTCTGAAAATTAAAATGGGCTTGCTGAGTGCTAAGTGTTTTTAAATTAAAAAAAAACCCTTTTACTCTAAAGTCCTATTTTTAATTTTAATTATGCAAGCATTATATCTATGTAACCTTTACAAGCATTTTTTACTAAACAAAAATGATAAACTTACAGGAGCAAGTGACAGCACAGTAGGAGATGAGCCCGAAATCGACGATTGGTGCTTATTTTTTTTTATAAAAAAACTAACTTGGGTGGTGAATGTTTAATCCGTTTTGAAGTAACAATCGTCCGCGTGGCCAGTCCTTCTCCTACTCAGTGCTGCCACTAATAAAAATTACTCTAAACCGTACATGGCACGCTAGTCGCTGATTTGAATCACCACGATCATCGTCTCGCTTATCAAATATTATTATTTTTACTTTGAATACAATTTCGTTATTCTATTTAAAAATTTGTATAAAATAAAGTGACGAAATTTTGCATTTGACTGAGCGAGAAGATGATTATTGAAGCTAACAATGATAATTCAATTTTAAAATACTAAGTAATATAAACGTTTTATCGTTGATAGCACAATTTAAATGATCCCAGATGAAACCGAAGCACTAAAATGAGAAATATAAAAGCCCAACGTTCACTTTATATTTTTAAAGTACCTCCTTTTAACAGCTCTTAAACACAGCTTCTTTGTTTTCATGAAAAAAAGTGTAAATTTCATGCTAATTACAAATGTTAGTCATTTAATGAACACTTGCTTTTCTTCCGTTTTACTCTTATTCATAACTTTTATAAAGTAATTAATTAACTACTTTAAATAAAAATGAATTATAAATTATATAACATTATATAACTAATTATGTATTTTAAAGCAATTTATCGTATAAATCATTTATCGTATTTTTAGTGTCAATTAAAAACTTATTATACTTATAAGAGAATTCTCTCGCAATTACTAAAAGGTTTGTAATTTATTAGCAAATGCTTTCAAGTGGGCATTTGTTTGCCATTGAAGGGGACTTAAGGAGATTTCTTAGAATTAAATTTATTTTCGTTCTCATTTTTCAATTTGATGGCGTACTTCGTTAGTTAATGGCACATTAAAAATATATTTCGAACTCTTTTTTTGACACTAAAAACTCGCTTAGTTATTATTGAAGTAGGAAATACATTCATTAAATGATTGGCGGTAATATTAAATACTATTAAAAAAAAAATACTATTTTTTATAAAATAATAAATTCCTATATGTATGCTTTACGCTACACTTAAATGGATGCGAAATGGCTAAAAAAATTTACCTAGTTCTTTGTCTAATGATGTTAATATTGATGCCAGTGCTGATGAGGGTTTTGACGGGACATACCAGACCAACGTGGTGGTCAGAAACAACGGCAGTTGTCTGTACGTGCCCCCGGGCATATTCAAGAGCACATGCAAGATAGACATCACTTGGTTCCCATTCGACGACCAACACTGTGACATGAAGTTTGGTAGCTGGACTTACGATGGCAATCAGGTACAGCTGTCGGTGTTTTACAAGTCTCTATATCTGCCAAAGACCTCTAAGGAAGTCAAAATACAAATCCGATTGTGTTTATTTGGGCTTTATTTTAAATTTGAATTTAATTTTGCCTTAGAAACCTGTGCTACGTAACCAGTGTCGTACAAATATCTTTTTAACTTCTCCGCAACCAGTAGGTACTGTACAATGATTGTTTTTAGCAACTGTACAATGACGTTTTTAGCAACTGTACAATGATTGATTTTGGTATTACTAAATAATCAGTATAAATAGTATTTTTTAATTATACTTTACCTATACTACTATAAGTCCTGTGGTACTAGGTATTAGAGGGGAGGTTTTTAGTGAGTAAAAACCTCACACTATCGGTCACTTGACCGATGTCTTTTAGAAGATTTTCCTCCTCTCAAATCAATATTAACAATAAACATTTTTATTCTACGTGAACGGTCTATTTCATATAGAATTAAGAGTTGGTTATTTCATTTTTACGATAGAAAAAAAAAAAAAAAACGATTTCCTATGAAAAGTTTTTCTATAATGTTAACAGAATCCCATATATTGTTGTAAGTTTCTTAGATTCTTGATACAAAATTATTTCAATATTATATGGATAACGATGTAATTAATTTAAATAGTAATAATAACTTAAAATAATTCGTCCCCATATTTTATTATTTATGTTTATTTATACATTTTTAATATGTTCATATTTTTCATTTAAAATTAAAATTATTAAGGATTCAAATGAAAATTGGGAATCATAATTTCTTTTCTCAAGTTTGTTTTCTTAGGGAACTGGTTATGTAGCATAGGGTTTATATTGGCGTTGAACCATATTAAGTTAACCATGGTATTTATTTTCGAGCTTAGTTATATGAAAAGGTTTAGTTGGTCTAAAATCAATTTGAGTTCGAATTTTTTTTACTAATTTTTGTTTTCTTTCCTACTTTAACGCCTAAAATGATGAATATTGAGTAGAAATATGTTTAGGTTTAATAGAAAAATAAGATAAAGGGAACCACGTGAAGAACCAGAAGGGCTTATGAGTCCTAAAAGTCATTATGTACTATTTTGCATGCTGCAAAATCCAAGTACAATATACATATGTATATATTTTAAATTTAATCTGGAAAATTTAAAACCCGCCTTACGGATATTCTGTAGTGTGATGTGTGAATATTTATTAGCGTTTATAATTTTTATTTATTTCAATATTTGCATTCGCTTTATTGCTCTTATAATGGATGATTTTATGTGGCTTAATTGCTGTGAATGCTTTCAATGTATTTTTCGTTCATATTATATTAATTATCACAGTTTTTATTAAAAAATCATTGTATTAATTAATATTACTTAATTAATTATTATTATTATTAATTAAAAATAATTCATATTAATTTTAATATTAATGTCATATTTAATTTATAATAATTTATTTAAATTTATATCCGTAAGGCGGTGGTGAAATTTCTTATCATAAAACTCGGCATGTGCTTGCATTTATATTAAAATATTGTTAATGTGATCACAAAATTCCAATTTTCGACTATCGAGAGATTGAAATAAATTCTTTTGATATAGAAAGCATGGAAATGGCTCTATCGGTCTTGCATGGTTTGTTCCTTTAGTTAGAACGGGAGAATAGTTTTTTTTTATGATTTATTTAGTACGCAATTACACTCAACTTTACTTCGCAGTTGGATCTGATACTAAAAGACGAAGCAGGAGGTGATCTGTCAGATTTTATTACGAATGGCGAATGGTATTTAATAGGTGAGTGATAATATGACCAAATAATGTTGGAAAATATTTTTTAGATATATATCAATGAGATATATAATAAATTTCGATTGTCAGGCATGCCAGGAAAGAAGAATACAATAACATACGCATGCTGTCCAGAACCATACGTAGATGTCACATTCACAATCAAAATTAGAAGGCGGACCTTGTATTACTTCTTCAACCTGATAGTTCCATGTGTGCTAATTTCTTCGATGGCTCTGTTAGGCTTCACACTGCCTCCAGATTCTGGAGAAAAACTCACTCTCGGTAAGTGTCTACTGAATATTTATTTAGCATTGTGTCGTTATAAATATTGCTGGTGTAAAATTAATTACGAAGGTGGAATTGTCGGAAATATGGGAATGAATGGATAAAATTGTTTAACTATCCACAAAGAATGTCCTGGGTAAGGTAACATCATCTTGTGAATTGTATATGTATGTGGTAGAAAAAGTAAGTAAAAGAAAAATATTAGAAACTCTTATATATTTTTTAGGACGAGGAATAACTTTTATTTCTCTCATGTGTGCACTTTTCTAACTTTAAAGAAACTTAAAGAACGTCGATACTAGAGATTTGAAAATGAATCTTGGCCTGAAGATTCTACCACAATACCGTTTTTTCTTTTATTTATGTCATTCTGGTTATTTTGTTATCATGGATTAAGTCGTTTATTAGGATATCAATTTTTGTATATATATAAATAGTTCCATTTTAATATCCCTCTACAAATTTAATTAAATTACATCTAGGTTTTCATGGTCTTTGATCCACCTTGATCAGTACTTCAGTACTCCGAGTAAATCAAAAGTCAAAGACCTAAAACTTTTGATTTACTTTGGAGTACTGGTCTCAAATTTGACAGTTTACAATGAAATAATATTTAATGATAAAACAACTTATAATAGTTCTAATTCAATTTGATTTACTTTGGAGTGCTGGTCTGAAATTTGACAGTCTATGACAGGTGTGTTACAAAGAAATAATATTTAATGATGACACAACAACTTAGTTCAAATTTAGTACCACAACATATTGATATATTACCCAATCTTGAAGTATAATCAAGTACCTATATTTAAGCGAAATTCTTATTTTTGAAGAAACATTTTAATAATATTGATAACATTTTGAGAATATAACAACTTACAAATGGTAAAGATACAGATACAGCAAAAAGTCAGTTGTAAATTGAAATGGCTGCTGGTGTCAACAGGTGTGACGATATTGTTGTCGTTGACCGTGTTTCTCAACCTGGTCGCTGAAAAGATGCCTTCTACTTCGGACGCTGTGCCTCTGATAGGTATCACATTGTAGGCGACAACACTTATCCAAAATTGCAATTTGCTTCCGACCTCATTACTGTATTTACTTTTAACTTGGCTAATTATTCATTCACAGACTTTGGAAGTCCATATCTTGTATTGGGTTCGGAAGTAATGAGCATAGGATATAAAAATTTGTGTGTCTAGGATGTGTTATGACTGTTTAGTATCAGTGTTAGCAATCCTCAGTTCCTGAAGAACACGACGGTGAGTATGTTTTACTGTAGTTACAGCTGAGTGTACCTACCCGATTTAGGTAGTCACGCCATCATTCACAGAGACACAGACACATGCGAATACATCGGTTGCTGTTACATCCACGGCACTAGTAGGGTTTTTAACCTTGTCTTTGATTGCAGGAGTCACTATACTTCTCTCGCTGACGGTCTTCCTCAACCTGGTAGCCGAGACACTGCCGCAAGTCTCCGACGCGATTCCCCTGTTAGGTACACTACCCCACACCCCACCTTCCAAAGTTTAACCAACTCCCGCTATTCCAATTATTTTATCTTCCGTGTTCGAATTCTTCGGTTTCGTTTGGTTTTCGCTCTTTAAACTTTTTTTCTTTACCAGCTTCTCAATTTAGAATTAAAAAAAATAAATTAAATCAACATTATTTTAAAACATTACAAGGAGTAAATTATGTACATTAAACTTATTTCAATCATGTAAGCTTTGATGCAGTTGCTACGCTCATTGGCTGTTGTTTCATTTTATCAGATTTTATTATCTGAATTCAAAATAATATCAGAATTGAATGTGCTTTTGCTTGTAAATTCAACGTCTATGTTTATTCGTGAATTATAAATTTCAAAATATTCCGAAATAATATTAAAATCGTCACCATTCGTATTAATTTTTTTGATTCATGTTAAAGTAATCTTGGAATCGATTACGCGATTCGCGTTTCTATTTATTCTAATATTATAAATTATTTTGAATTTTTTCTCTACTTCATTGTAATATTTAATATATAGAATGAATTTCATTCTTATATTTATTAGTATATATTACAATATTTATAGCATGGTATGTGTTATTCTGTCTGAATATTTCAACTTTTTAATGTTGCTGACGCGTAAGGTAAGTTGTGTAATTTATATAAATGTGTAATACTTTTTAATCAATTGTGTTGTCAATTTTAACTTAACCTAGTGTTGACACACTTAATTTGGTTACTTAATTTCAGCGCGCAATCGATTCCACGGTGACAATATGTGTTTGAATGTGTATGAGTGTTTTTCATGTATTCAATGTACACAAATAAGTGAATTAGGCGAGGTCTTAAGTTCGGTCGCCGTAAAATTTCAGATACTTGGAGGGTGGTATAATAAATTTCTAAAGAAAACCCTTCGTAGACATTTGTAGGTTAAAAAAAAAAAGTAAAGTCGACAAATTAAAAAATGATAATATATAAAATTGATATATTTAAAACAATACTTGCATGGACTTTATTTTGTTTTGTTCTTCACTTGAGCCCTTGATACCGACTCAGCACACAAACAGGAGATCTGTCTCGAATGACGAGTTCTGTAAAAATCTGGATGGAACGCCGAAACGGTTTCAATGTATATAGATTTTTTTTTACACAGTATTATATATTGATCTTTGCAGGTGTTACCATTCTCCTGTCGCAAACAGTTTTCTCCCTATTGGTGGGACACGTCATCACAAAAACATCTGAGGCGATCCCTCTAATAGGTGAGAAAGTTCCCGCGCGTTTGGAAACCAAAGAAAACAAATTTAAAAAAAAAAATTAAACTTAAAAATGACGTCAAGTCAAATAGAACTCTTCTAAATTAATAAAAAGACAATGTGATTTGAGGAACATTACAATTAAGTATTAACTAAATTTTGCTACTCACTCTACGGAGTGTTTCAAGTATATGAAAATGTTCCTCGGCTCATTTCTAAAATGCTAAATTAACGAAGACTTAAATAGATTGCAGATACTCGCTTAAATTATTCTAAATTTAAATTAACGGAGAGCATACATTCTTAGTCTGTTCTATTTTCAACTTGCATTTTGAGTCTCGTGGTCTCTGGGGACTAGCCTTCGCTTTCAGCGCTCTCGCCAGCTCTACACACTTCGAATAGTATTATGCACATTATTTGCGCTAACTTTATTTCCAAGAGGTACTTCTTTACACATTGGCATCATATCTTCTTGTAATGTATTAAAATATCTATTTCAATCATTATAAACAATTAGTTAAAGATTGACTTCGATTGTCAAAATTTTGTTTATACTTCAATTTACTAGATATATCCCTGACTACGGCAGTTAGTAAATTGGCATGTGTTGTAGGATAAAAGTGACCACTAAAACAGTATTAATTTCACAACTCTCCAAATAAACTGTGTGTAAATAAGCTTTTCATTTAGTAGGTCTGGTTTGGCTTGTAGTTGTTTAAAAGCAGGAAATAAAGGTCGTAAAGTTAAACAAAGGTTTTAACAACAAAGTGGATGAGGGTAGCGTGGGTCCAGCCTCCAAGTATCTCGTGAACATCGGATCTCACAACTTTGTCTGGTCTGTTTTACCCTGTAACTATTATCTGATAAAGTTCTATGCGAAATTGACAAAGTCATCACACAAAGGTTGTATGTACGCCACCTTTGATGAACTCTATTAATGTTATAATATAATCGTTTGAGTTACTTATACTTTTTTTTAGTTTCGTCAATACAGATGTGTTTCGTTGTCAATATCGTAAGAAGCTTTTATGTAAGCTAACTCATAAACGTTGCACGGCTTTAAAGTTGTTTCGTATTTTGTAAATAATGAATTCAACAATGATATTATACTTAAGTTAATTATTGTAAATATTTTCATGGTGGTTAGACGGCCACGATCAACATATTTACAATAATCGATACGACCAAATATCTTTAAGACTCGATTTTGTCTACGATTTTGTCCGCGTAGTTTAATCAAAATCCGTTTCGTATTTTTGAAGAAGTGAAAGAGAATTAAAAATTCACGAAGCCACCGACATAAATTTTTGCATTAATAATATTAGCAGGATTTAACTTGCGTTTTAAATGCTTATCATAATAACTTTTAACTTAATATTAATATGATAATGGTTTTACTTTCTCATCATCATCTCGCCCGCAGAACATCCATTGGTAAACAGAGTTTACCAATTTCTTATTATATTATTAATATATATTTCTTATTATATAATATATATATACTCTGCTCCTTTCTATCTGTTTCTTTGCTAACTTCTTTTTAACCACTCAACGGATTTTGATACGGTTTTCACTATTGTAAGAGCGAGGAAGGTTCGCGTACATAATTTGTAGAAGAATATTGCAACCGTGTGAAGCCGGGGCAGGTTCCTAAATTATAACGTGATTTACGTTGATATATTACTCAGTTATTATCATGTGAATTCAATAAAAAAATACTCATAGTTTAAGATTAGTTTTAGAACTATTGCACTATTCAAAATATATATCTATATATTATGTCGCATTTGTGTTGCTGTAACATAGAGGTTGCATGGTTGTAGTTAATTTCTTAAAAATAATAGTACCATAAATCTTTTAAAATAGTTATAAAATAAAAGGCATGTTGTCTTTAAGCGTTTTGTAATATTATTATTAAAAAAAGACTTTCAATTGACTTCAAGTTTACAAAAACAAAAATAAGTACTTAATTTTCTCCTTAAAAGTTTATTTGTTTTAAAAATCAATTTTAATAGTTACCTTTTTATGTTAAAAAGCCTATTAAATTAT
This sequence comes from Synanthedon myopaeformis, assembly GCA_944738685.1. NCBI lineage: Eukaryota > Metazoa > Arthropoda > Insecta > Lepidoptera > Sesiidae > Synanthedon > Synanthedon myopaeformis. The sequence continues at coordinate 1,373,407 of OX122914.1, forward strand.
ATATTAATTTACACATTGGAATCAATCAGTTATTTAATTAATAATTTCAACATGATTTTTTATTATAAAATTTTACATTATAATTAAAATAATTAAAATGAAATATTTGTCTGAACGACAGGAACATACTTCAACTGCATCATGTTTATGGTGGCTTCTTCTGTGGTTTTGACTGTGGTGGTATTGAATTACCACCATCGAACCGCAGATATTCACGAAATGCCTCAATGGGTAAGTTGAAATGTTTTTCGTTTCCTCCTAATGTATGTGCCATATTTTGATTTTATTCTTAGATAATTTTGATTTTTGATAATTTTCCAAAGTAGGGTACTCTTCGAGTTCCCATATGCTAGTTGATCGAATTCGGTACCCTTGAGATGACATGTGAACAAATCAACAATTTCAACAGATCAAAACAGTGTTCCTACAATGGTTGCCTTGGATTCTGAGAATGTCGAGGCCAGGAAAAAAGATCACTAGGAAAACAATTATGATGACGAACCGGATGAGAGAGTTAGAACTAAAGGAACGATCGTCCAAGTCTTTACTGGCTAATGTGCTGGATATAGACGACGATTTTAGACATGCACCGCCGCCACCGAATAGTACGGCATCGACCGGGAATCTAGGACCAGGGTATGTACTTTCATCTATGTTTTGAAGTGAGGACGATATTTGAAATAGGCTTGCACACTTAGGTGTGTTTGTTATATTATTTATTTTGATTATCTGTCCGTCAAACTATCTGTGTGTCAGTAAATGAATAAAAAAATCATTTTATCAAAGCGCTTCTTTTTCCGCCTGACAAAAGTACTTAAATTCTTTTGTCGGGTGGCAATAAAGTGCGCGCCTTCAACAGCTGGGTTTTATACCTTTACTCACATACTCCTTTGGTATACTAAGGTGGACTCAAACTGTTTGTTTGTTCATATGTATATGTTTATATATATAAAACAAACTCAAATAAAAAAAAAATATACTTAATTGGCTTTTGGAGGGCGAGAAGAGACAAATAGAGGATAATAATAATAAAGCTTTTTTATTTCCATAGCCTATAACAAATTACAAGCACAATATATATACAAGAATTCATTTTTTTTTAAACTATGGACCCCTTCTGCCCTCTCCATTTCTCCCTGTCTCTAGCCAAATGCATCCAGTCTCTTCCAGCGAATGCAACAATATCGTCCACCCATCGTTTCCTTGGTCTGCCTTTGAGTCGTTTTCCAGTTGGGCCTGGCCATTTTGTTGCCTGCAATGTCTACCTTCGGTCCTGGTATCACAAAATATAACCTGTCCACTGCCATTTAAAACTTAAAGACTATTTCAGAGCATCTATAATATTGGTTTTATTTCTAATAACCTTGCTGTTTATTTTCTGTATATTTCGTAGCTTTAGTATGCTTCTCTCCATAGCACGTTGGCAGGTTTTAACTTTATTTTTTACTTTATTGGAGAAAGTCCATGTTTGGCTAGCATATGTATATGGGCAATTAGATATCAGAGTGAATATATATAATACAATATTATAAATAAACATTTTGTCAGTTTGTTTATATTTGGAGGCTAATCTCCGGAACTCCTGCCCTTAGATTAAAAATTGAACTACTTTAAAGGTACATTATTTCTGATGGACATAAATATATAGTACGAATACTGACTTCCCCAATCGCACCCGGGCGAAGCCGGAGCGCGTTGCCTAAACCTAATCCAAGTTCAGTTACGTAAGTTAGGTTTTACTGAAGTTATTTATGTCACTTGAAATTGTCGCAGGTGTTCAATATTTCGCACCGATTTCCGAAGGTCATTTGTTCGCCCCTCCACAATGGAGGATGTTGGGGGTGGATTAGGCAGCCACCACAGAGAGCTCCAACTCATTCTGAGGGAACTCCAGTTCATCACGGCCAGAATGAAGAAGGCGGATGAAGAGGCTGAACTCATCAGCGATTGGAAGTTTGCTGCGATGGTTGTTGATAGGTAATGTTGTTTCCCATTAAGAGTTTAGGATGTGATTTCAGTATTGAAGATTTACAAATGTTAGCATGTAATGTCTGAGGCCGTACAGTTTTGTAATTTGAATGAATGAATACAGGAGATGGCTATTGTTACTCATAAACGATAGTGATGGCAAGTACGCTGCCAACCTTGACAGGATAAAAAGTTAGAATTAGGAGGGGATAAGTGAATGGGATCTTCAATTCTTACTCATACATAGAAAAACAACAGCACACTTCCTGTGATGCAGATATTTTCCAATATTTATGCTCAGCAGTAGTTGTCTCCGCGAGCTCTCATCTTCGATGTTTACCGTTGCAAGAAGATATTAAGTTAATGTTTTGTTTCAGGTTTTGTTTGTTCGTGTTCACACTATTCACAATAATAGCAACAGTAGCCGTGCTGCTCTCTGCGCCCCATATCATCGTGCAGTGAACGTCCCGGTCCAGGGTTCGATGTCAGACCCCAATTGTATGAGAGAACTAATCTAAGAATATGCCGAACGATGTAATTATAATTATACATAAATATAATATAATAACTAAACACGTGTTTGAAACGCACACGTTCATAAATAAGTCGTGAGACTTTGAATTTATAAAATTAAAAATACGTTATAGCGTTGTTAAGTCCAACATATTATAAAATCGATTGTGATGTTGATTAGGATGTTATACAGACGAGCATAATTTGTTAAAAATATAATTATATACCTAATTGATACGTTTAAAAAAAATTAATAATAATGGTTTTGTTGAAGGGAAGCTTTCAGAATTCACAGCTGTTCACGGTTGAGCTTGACTCGGGTCGTCGAAGAATTTTATTTCGAATTTAAATAAGCACACACGTTTAAACAATGCACCTTTAATAAAAAATGTATAAATAAAATTCTTCAACGGCATCAGAAAGGGATTCTATAGATCGCAATTGAAAACGGGACGGTATCCTTTTAAAGTGAACTAGGGAACAGGCACATTGACATTACCATAGGGTATTAAGTGACATGTATATAACATAATGGATCAAATAATATTAGATTCAATTTGAAATAGAGTACGACTTTAGGCGTAAACTTCGTTTTGAAATTATAGGAAAAAGTTCGGAAAATAATTATTGCTCTATAAGCACATTTCAATAGTAGTATTCAGTTTGCTTATTCGGGGGTTAATATTCTATGAAGGAGACCTTAAAAATTAAATTATACTATTGTAAACTGGAATTGCTAATAGTGATGGAATTGATGAATTTAAAAGAACCAAACTAAAATTAAAAATAAATAATTATCTGTTAAATTACACAATAAAAAAGCGGTAGATAATGAAATCAGTATAAGTAACGATGTTTATTCGAAAGTTTTAAAAACTATATTATTAAAATACAAGTGAATTAAATATTTCGTTATATATGACAGGCATAATTTTACAGTTTTTTTTTTATTTATAAAGAGGACTGACCATTTTCAGACGTTTACTGTAATTCAATTGAAAAGTTCTTTATTTTATGAAATAAAAATAAGTACTTAACACAATTCTCATATGCAAAGTGTGTTTTGTATTTTTTCCCTTTCAGTCCTTAAAGTGGACAAGAAAGTGTGTAGTCATGCCACAAAAGTTAAATAAATTTGACGTTAGCTGTCACTCCGACTGTCAAAACCATAGCCGTCAAAGTCACTCCGGCTTTCATCCTTCACTACTACAAATTGATTGACACAATTTACTTTTGACATTTTAACATTTGGTCAAAAATTTTTCCACAAAATAAATAGAAAATGGTTGGTCTTTTTTTATAACATATTTACATATAACATATGACCTGACTGCGTTTGTTCATGATAAGAAATTCATAAAAAAACTATTTTTGTTTGAGACATGCTTTGCAAGCACTGTTCAATAGCGACATTAGTAATCAACTTCCATTGATATAGAAAGAAAGAACTTACCTATTGAAAACATACCTATCTACATGTACTTATACTATACTATATAATACTAAAGACATAAATATCCTACGTGGAAACTAGGACTTCAATAAGCGTAGCTACACTGTCGAATATCACTGAGAAATTATCACATAGCGTTTAGTGTATATAACGAAAATTATATCGCCATGTGTATTTTGTAAATGGAATCGCGAAAAATAGTTCACCCTCTAACGCAAGATCTTCTCGTATTTACACGAAAACTTTTCCCACTACGAACATCTCGTGTTATGTGATTTAGTGGAACGATTATTATTAATAAACTTTTGCAAAAACTAATATAAAACAGTGTGCTGTTTAAAACGTTTATAATTTTTTTTATAAAATGTTTAATTTATAATATTTACATATTTTATTATATGTGAATATAAAAAAATGAATGACTTAAAAATAGTTTTCAAATAATTCAAATTGAGGCAATTAATATTGCTAGATTTTAATCCGGAAAATATATTAATTATCGTTTAAATTGTTATTTGTGATCAAATTCCAAAACTTATCTAACGCTATTTTAAAATTAATATTATTATAAGAATTTAAAATTGCCTAAGTAGTTTTTTTGCAAAAGTTTATTAAAATCCCTAGATATTTTAGACTATCACCCCTTTTAGCACTTACTATAGCAACTACATATAACTAATATAAGTTATTATTTAGAGCCGATTTCATTAAAACTTAATTTATTTTCCTTAGAGAGTAACTTTTTAAACAACTTTTTCCAAATAAGTCATTTGTTTATGAATCCTTAATCCTTTTAAAAATAAAACATGAGCAACAGAATTTTTCCACATAATATTAAATCGTTCCTAAACGCTGGAAATTGACTGTCATGTTACGAAAACCCTGCGAAGCCTATCGTGTTAAAATAAATATTTTAGTCACCATTACAATGTAATGCATACTTACAATACTAACATTTTATAGGTAATTAAAAAGTTAAAACTTCAAGTCATCTAAAAGACAGACAGATATAAATCTTAGTCATTGAAAGAAAAGTTATTTCTCTATGAAAAAATAATTGCTTTAATGAAAAAGGCTCAGTCGGTAAAATATATAATAATTCACTCTATCTATATCCGTTCCTCGATTTTGCTCTTATAGATGTCGTGATAGCCTAGTAAGTGTCGTGTCCCCTAATTTTAAAGCACCTACTATTGATAATGTCTAGACTAAGAAAGCTCATACATAAAATTTAGTGAAATAACTAATTGTAATGTTATTAGGAATCTCGGTGTGTTTCTCTTTAATAAATTTTTTAATAAAATAAGATTTTTGTTCCATCGAATTTTCGTGAGATGTGCATTGAATATTTGGCTTTTGAAATGTATCGTTTTTTAACGCAAATATTTCTCGTTTTGTATGTAAGAATGATGTTTTTAGAATATAATGTTATGTACGCTAAAAATAGATAATGGAAAGTTGATAATTGTTTGTCACAATTATTATTATTATTATATTTAGTTTTATGTTATATGTTAAAGATTGTAGAAGAATGATTTTGTTTTTATTAATTAATCTCGTCATCCCCTTAAGGTGGAGTTCAGTTTTAACTAACCCTGTGGTGCTCAAATATATATCAAAGCAAATTGTTTTCATATTTACTCCTTGTTCAAAACAAAATTACATTTATTGTATAAGTAAATAATTTGTTTTAACCCATTGTTTAAATATAATCAACAATTAAAAATATATTAATATATTATATATATATATATATACATTTGGTAAAGTTAATAATTTAAAAATGGAACTAAAATTAATTAATATATTTAATTAGATATGTTAGTGCCAAAACAATAGGGTACCTATAAATATTAAAACATAAGTTGGACATAGGTATTATAAATAAATGATAAAAGTTGAGAATTTTATTGTAAAAATATAAACGAACTAGGGTCTTTGTTAACATGTAATTTAATGTTAAATTTGGCCAACATTGGACCCAACTGGCGGGCTTTACAGCCAATATAATTTTGTTTAAAGAAAAAGAATAAAGCGCGGTTGTGAAACATATAATAAAGCTCGCCGGTGATTGTTCAATGTTTAAAAAGTACCATTAAAAAAAAAATTGGTAGAAATATTTCTACTATTAAAATAAAAATCGACTAACTAAATGCCTGCTCGGGACCGGGTTACTATTAAAAGAAAATGTACAAATTAATACAACATTTTTCATTGCTGTTGATCACTTTTCATTATGCTTTGTTCTATACTTCATCATATTCGTATATGATATATACAGGGGCGTATAACTTGACAAAAAAAAAAAATTAAAAAAAAAAATTAATTTAAATTTAATATTATTTAGAGGCCGTATTTCACCAACTACATGTAAAGTGTTGACAAGTTACTTTTAGAAATAATTTTATGTTTTATTAAATTATGCACTGTGTTTACATAGTGCTTCTTTCGATAGGCAAATTTTTTTTTATTATTTTCTTTTTAATGTTTGGGACTTTTACAGTAAAAACAAAGGTATATCAGTCCCGGTGATAGGTGACTTTAAATGGCGGTTAGCATACTTGACACTTTACTCAGAGATGTTGAAGGAGGCTCTAAATGTCAATTCGTCTGAAAATCCTAACCCTAATAATTTTGCTAAAGTTTGGATGTTTGTTACTCAATCGTGCAGAAACAGCTAACTAATGAAATATGGCACATATATATTATCTGGATTAACATATAGGATCTGAATGGATTTTCGAAAAAAAAAAAAAAAAAAAAAAAAAAAAAACAAAAACCACTACAACAAATATAATGTCGCGGGCACAGCTAGAAGTATCAATTGATTTTAATTACACCCAAAAAAAAAATAAAAAAAAAATATCATACTTATAAGCTCCTGTACATACATATAAAATATTTATCACACGGAAATCAAAGCATGAAAAATTATAAAGAATGAAAAGTCGATATTAAATATTTGAACACGCTTAGAGAATAATTTTTATTCCTTTTTTTTAACGCTATAAGACTTGCAAAATTCATTTAGATGAGTGTGTAAAATTTTTAAGCTTTAATTAATTCAACTGATGTTCTTAAACGTTCATAGACGTGAGCTTTGAATTATTGAAAATTCTTACTAAAATAATTTCCGTGTGTTAAATATTTTTAGATATATTCACTAACTTTTAGAACTGTAATAATTATTATTTATATCGCATATCGTCTCTCTATATAAACACATTGAAATATATATCGCTTAATGATTTGTATGACATATGGGAACTTAATTCATAACCTTGTTTTTTATATAATAATAACAATATCTAATTTATTTACCACAAATAAAACATCTAAAAACAGCAATTGAGATTGTAAATTTTTATGACAATGTACTAGTGACCAGCTCTCGGCTTCGCCCAGGGTGCAATTTTTATATTATATATAAAAATCTTCCCCATTTATCCCTCTTTCCATAAGTGGAAACCGCATTAAAATCGGTGCAGAACTTTTCGAGTTTTGAAGCATACACAAACCAAGTTAATATTTATATAATAAATATTAACTTAATCCTAATTATTTAATCCTAATTACAAATATTATTAATTCGATTTGTGATGTTATTAAACTCATACAAAATAGTACATCAACTGTGTGCCATAATCACATTAGTTTAATCAATATTTCGCTACGCAAATTTAAATTAACACTAATTATGGTAGGCTTAATTACGTTACATAGAAGGATGATGAATTACAGTTAATTATCGTGAACATTATATTCATGAATATTCATATGTCATACAAATTCGATACAGAACATTTCACAACTGGTAACCGAATGCTTTAAATGTGAAACAGGTATTTTGGATTCTCATATGTACTACGTATGTATACTCTATTTCTGGATTTCGCATACTTGACTCTATTTCTGGATGTATTATCACTGGTTGGTAACACATTATTTATTTTTTATAATTTTACAGTATTTTTTTTTATAGTTGTAAGGATGTCAACTGCCAGTCAATAATATGGTGACAAGAAATCAATGTGAAGTAAAGTAAAATTTTAACCAACTTAACAGTAACTTAACATTATGAGTTGAAATGTTCAATTTTTTCATTAATTTTTATTTTTGTTTTGAATTATATTGGGATAAGTCTACCCAATATAAAAAAAAAACATCAGAAATAATATTGAATTTATATTTATTAAAAAAAAATATTTTGTTAAATTACATTCGTAGTCACGTGACGACGTGACGCTTTACGATTACACTCCATGATTGATTTCAAAGTCACCCAGAATGAAATGATTATTTTTAAACTGTCATACTTAATAGGGTACATTTTTAAGAACTGTAACATTACACCTGGTGTGTGTACTTAGCTTACTTGTCGCTCATTTTTCTAAATACATTTGTATACGCTAAGCATTTAACTAAAAGTTTAGTTTACCATCATTCAGTAAACATTTTATAACTAAATGCAATTAAGTTTTCATACTGCATTAAAATTATTGATGTGACTTTAATTTATATTTTTAAATTATTATTTACTTTGATGTATTAATTTATAAATAAAATAATTTATTTCTTTAATTAATTTAAAATTGGATAGTTTTTTTTTAAATTGATAATTTTAAATTGAAATATGTTTTATTGAGTAATTATAAATAAATAAAAAAATGCTGTTATTAGTATCTTTAATTGAATATTGGTTATTTTAAATTTAAAGCTTCTGTAAGTGTATTTTTATTTATGTAATATATTTTTTAAAGATGGTAAACTATTCTTTTATCATATAGTTTATTCAATCGACTAATCGCCGCTTGTACTGAAGCTTGCATATTATAAAATCATTTACTTCACAGCTGCTCACTTTAGTCTCCACATTGTGTTCCTGGCTTATCCATAGAAATTAAAATTAATTAATAAAAATACGATAACGACTGCAGTAAGTTGATAAAATACAACCGAGTGTAATGTAGGTTTGTTTATAATGTAAAGCCCCTATGGAGGTTTTTATAATAGAACAAATAAATGACAAAGGTAAATTTGTAAAAAAATAAAATAAATAAAAAATAAAACTTGACGAGTAAATAAATTATTCGTTAAAAATTGATTAAAATTAAGTAGTATTCGATTTGTATAAAACTATAATAAATTAAAGCAATCTGATTTATACTATGGCTGTCGTTTTTTATTTATGAAAAAATCCCTACAACAAATATATTGTGCTCAGCCGAGTGCATTATAAAGACTGATTTACATCATGTCACGAAATGACGCGGCACTACAATACATGTGTATGACTTGGTATGACTCATAAAGAGTGATACGTCCCTAATTTTTCAGCAATTCGAATAGTTTCACTACTTTAGTATATGATACCATCTTTGAGATGTCATTAATATATCTGATTAGGCATAATCATTAACCAATTACTGAATAATGATCTTAAGCGACATCACAGAGTGTTGGTTCATTTTAGTATCACTCACTTAGTACGATGGAAATAAGCCTTTAGATCACTTATTAGAGACACGATTCATTAGAAATATAAGTGTATTATTAAATTGTATAAACGCAACGAAAAGCGTTTATAAAATATATTTTCGCTTTTAAAACTTTGATGTATTTAAAGGCATATAGGTAGTGCGTTGCCGTCATCAGATCTACTCGTAGAAGGTTACTCTTATCGCTCTGGGATGTACTTCTTCATAAAAAATTATTGCCTTATTTCCTTTCTATTCTCTTCCCTATTTCCCTTCTATTCCTATCAATATTTAAATATTATATTCAAATAATTTACAAAAATATTTTATACAAAATTAATAAAATTCTTTTAATCAAACATTTATATGTTTTTATATTGATTTTATTATAAATTTTATTTTCATCCAAAATTATTCCTTTATTTTCTTAACGTCATTCATATCTTTTAAAGTTAATAAAGTTTTTTATAATTTTAATAAAATATATAGGAAAGCGATACTATACGTTTTCCTTTAAATTATATTTCATACTAGTGGCCCACTCCCGGCTTCGCCCGGGTTCAAAATAAAAACTATCCTATCTTTTAAGTTGAACCTAATTACATATGTTTATAAAGTTTGATCAAAATCGGTTTAGTTGTTTAGGAATTCATCGCGGATGTACATGTGACACGTAATTTTTATACATTAAGATTAATTGTACAATTTTTAATTTTTTTTTTATCAATTTTGTAAAGTTTTGAAGCGACAGGCGACAGGTGCGAAGATATTGGTTATCTGACAGGTGACATGGGCGACAGGGGAACGGTGCGGGGGAAGAGGTAACGGCGGGGGAGGGGGGGTACCGGCTATCGATCCCGGGGGATCCTTCAAAGCTCCCGACATTATAAAATGTATTGACATACAAATATTCAATTTGTAGTTTCTTAATGGACACATACTTATGGAAAAGGGGCTCCAGCTTATACTCGTGATCTCACATTAGGAAATTTATGAATGCTAATTGAATATTTTAATGTGTTTTAGTATATAATTTAAGTATGAAAACTTTTAGAGAAAACAAATCCTAAAACATAGGAAATCTAAATAAATATATGAGTACTGCCAATATTAGAATAATATTATAAAAAATAAAACCCCAAGTCTAATAGGAGCTATGTTGACATGTGTCGTATAAATTACACTATGTGATTTGCGAATATTAAAATTAAAAACCGCTACATTCAATATAAGTTACATCCACTAATTCTATATTGTTCAATGAAATGATACGACATTTAGTTAAATGTGCTTAGAAACGGAATCGGCAGTTTTTACGTCTTCAAGTGTTTCTCGGGTATTAGAGGGTTGGCTGAGAGTACTTCGGCCTTCATACCTTAATCGCCTTTTGATAAGAACATTTCGTTTAGATAAACAGTAAGTATTGAATTTCCAATCGCTCATTTCATTTTAATGGAAATATTTAATGTAATGAGTTTTTTTTTACACACACAGTTATTTTTATTAAGTGTTACTGGCGGCAGTAACACTTATAACCGTAAGTGAACTTATTCTATCCTAGTCCTTTATCCTAAAAGGACAGCAATGTAATTAGAGCAATTATGGTATTGTTTGTGCTAATAGGCGACTTTTGCCATCTACCATCAAATAGAGTGTGAGCTTTCACAAATTTATATATTATAAAACAAAATCGCTGTCTGCTTTTGTCTGATTCTCCGGCTAACTTTTTCTAAACCATCCAACCGATTTTGATAAGGTTTTCACTAATGCAAAGAGAGATAAACGAGGAAAGTTTTTGTGTATAATTTATTGAAAAATTACATCCGTGCGAAAACAGGTGCGGGTCGCTAGTTAAAAATATATATTGATTGAATATATATTTTTTTGATTTGGTTTTTTTATTTATTATTTTATATATATATTTTTTTAGTTTTATTTTTTAAACAGAAAATGTCGTCTTTTATGTTCGTTTTTAATGCATCCTATAAGTAGAGTATACAATATTATAAAAGAATGTTTAAATGTGAATAAGTGTAAGGATTGTTGTGTATACTGTGTTGGCTTCCTAATAAATATATTAAAAATAAAAATAAATATTAAGGTTAGTATATGATCCTTATAATAATATAATAACTGGATAAAATCCGAGCATATTCGCTAGTTTCGAGTCACTATACCGATACGAGAGTTAGTTAATGAATTATATATTGCGGGGCGCAACACCGGCCGTCTAATCTTGTAAATTGGATTTGGTCACGAATCGAAGATGAGAACGCTTTCAAAGGAAAGTTTGGTTTGCGCATTACAAATGGGCTGCATGCGGTTTGTGTTACCAAACTAAAGGTACATACATATACGAGTATATTATACTGTAGTAGTCTGGTATGAAATATATGGGATCGAGTTGTCTTTATGTGTAAATTTCTAATTGTGATCACAATGTCTAAATATCAATTTGTCTATAAAGTAAAATGTATCATTTGTAATTAGTCTATTAATTAGTAGAATAATGGTAGAATAATGGTAGAATAAGGAATGCCAGAGCACATACCTATCACATTTTCCTATCTTTCCTTATTTATCATTCTTTATACACTATGGTAGGCTAGGTAGTCTATAGTCAAAAAACAAAATAAAAGAAAGAAAAAGAAGGAAAACTTATTTTACTTTGTTTTTGTTGCACTTATTCACGAGGTCAAAAAATAGTTTTTAGAGTTTTTGACTGTTTGTCTTTACGTTTTTACGCACACTAATCTCAGAAAAAGCTTAACAGATTTTCGGCGCACAGATAGTTTATTACCTGAATTAACATATAGGATACATCATATCCTGGATTAAATCTTCTTTTTATCCAGGATATGATGTATCTGTTAAATCTTTTTAAATCTCAGAGGTTACTCTGAGATTTAAAAAAAAAAGCGCGTATGAAGTCGCGGGCACCAGCTAGTTTGAAATAATTCTGACAAAAGTGATAACAAAATAGCTAAAGAAAAAGCTATATTTTTCCACAACATATTATGTCGCTTCTAGGAAACTGCAAATAGATTTTATCAGCGCTTGCAGTGTACTCAGTTAAAATGAAATAAAAGCTATTTCCTCTGTTACAAATAGTGAATCTGGTAAAGTTAGATCTCGGAGAAGTGACATACATACATTCAAATATACTTTACTTTACAAGTGACAGATAGCATTTGCTAAAGCTGTTTTTAATAGGATTCTGATTTCTCGTTACAAGAAGTCAAATCTTTATTTAAATTTAACGTAGAAGTATATTTAAGCAACTAATATTTAGCATATTGTGAATAATGTCGCTCGACTCATGATTGACTTTGATCAGAAACAGACTGCATCTATAAAATTTCCATTGATTTACTATTAAGTACAGTTTAAATAAAAATGTTAAATAAATATATTCTTAAAGTAACTAAATACTGCTGCTCTTTAGAAGATTATTATCAGACTTCTTCATGACTGTACATGCTGTTCTTCGAAGTTTTATCTGTATAAAAATGAGACTGTTCATATTAAAATCAAATCATAATTATAAAGGAACCAAGTCTTGTACTTTTTAATAGTTTCCTAGTTCATACTTCGTTGAATACATATTAAACTGGCTGGTGCTCGCGACTTCGTCCGCTTTGAAAATTAAAAAAAAAAGCAATATAATGCTTGACCTCGTGACCTCGTGATTGAGTAATATAACACTTTGGCCAGGCGTTAGTTTTTTATTTTTTATTTATCCCTCTGGAATAGTACTTTTTTTAGGTAGCCTATGTCCTTTCTGGTGTTCCAGACAGCGTGTATGCAAAATTTCATGGTGATCGGTTCAGTAGTTTTTGCTTGAAAGAGTCACAAACATCCAAACATACTTTCGCATTTATAATATTAATATAGACTTACTAAAGGAGTTCACAGACAATGGAGATGCGAACAATAATATCGGCCAAGTGACGTAAGATAAATACGGCTTCAGCGAGATACGGACGGAAATCCAAGTCAGAGATCAACGAATGTTCTGAGAACGAATGAATTAGTCACACGGTATCTAAGAATTCTGGAATAAGCAATGTCGTCGAGTGTATAAAGCCACTGTGCGTCGGCGTTTCTCAGTCATGGCGTTTGGTGGCAGTAACCACCCCCTCATAGAAGACCACCGTGAAATAACAGCACGTGTGCTGTTGTTTTTCGGTAAGTAAGCAAGGGATGCCAGAGCCCATTTACCTATCTCTTCATAATACTGCTACGGTCAGCAGAACACTTGCAATAGCTATGGCGTTGCCTGTGTAATAGGCGACAGTAGCCAACTACCATCAAGTGGACAGTCACCTTTACATAATCTCTTATGTATATATATATATACATACATACATACATAACATACATCTCAGCTTTTAGTTTGAGATGATTTAAAATTCAAAATATACTCTTAAAATGTACTTATAGTGTTTTATGCATTATTCAGACATATGAATGGAAAATGTCATTAATACTTTTTACGATGAAATTCGGCAGATAGATTAACATAAGTGGTTCGGGTTAGGTGGCTACGGTCGTTTATAAATATGAACGAGACAAAAATGAGGTGTAAATAAACATACATAATCAGACATCGAAATCATACAAATACGACTTCATCGCTGTAGTCATTCATAATATGACGACCAATTCACAATAATATGTCCAGTCAATACGAAATTTCCTTATATTTTTAAGATGACTTTTAGTATCGTAAGATGACAAACTCAAATGATTTATTATTTATAATAACACTATAAATCGTGAGGTTCCTTCCGTACTGTATACATTCAAATGAGCTTAAAACATAAAACATGCAATAACTGTGCTATTAATAGTCCTTTAGTAGGTGGGCGATGAGCGCATATAAGCATTTGTATGTAACAAAATGTTTACACATTAAGTACAGGACCTCAGAGAGAAGTTAAAATAGATTTGCTTCCAAAAAACCTTCAAAATCACAGCTCACTTGCACCGAGGTTAAACTGTGTGACACGGTTCACAAATCGATCCATTCTGTCATACTTTATCTGTGCGTAATTTAAAATTTCTACTTGTCAAACCTTATAGGCGTTGTAAAACTGACAATCTTATTCTAATATACTAGCGACCTTCCCCTGGCTTCTGAAATTATAGATTTTTCAGCAAATTATATACACCAACCTTCCTCGTGAAAACCGTATTAAAATTCGTTGGGTGATTTTGAAGAAACAGACAGAGACGAATACAAACTTCATCAAATACATTATGTTTTCCTCTACACTTGAAATCACACAGTTTTGAAAGTCGAGTGACTGATGTATAAGAGTCTACAGTAATGAATCGATTCATTGGCTGCTTTATTTTTTTATTTAAAAAAAAATACAATGACATTTCTATACAGTTAGGTGCAACATAAACTTATTCAAGTTTTTATCGTACACCAGAGTCCTGATTTAACTTATTAAAAAGTTATAAGAACATTTCGATATATATGTCTTTTTTCTTATAAATTTATTCAATATAATATATTGTATATTGAACTTTATTTAGGACAAATACTTATTTCTATTTTTGTTTCAAGATAGCTTCTTTCTCCACTTGTTTTTCTTTAATCCACAAATTATAATAAAAACATTTGTTCTCTTGCTATGATTAAATTATTTGGTAGAATCACTGACAGAAAATTTCACTTACAAAAAAAGATAAAAATTCTGGCCCTCTCTCACTTCGTTAGTATTTGTCCTTATGCTTTTTCGTTTAATATTTTAATTAAATTTCAACAAATAATTTGTTATTTGCACAATTTTTGTAGTCGGCTATACTTACAGGGTTGTGCGACAACCGGGTCGAGTGGTGAACTAGCGGCACTCTCTAAAATATTAAATTTAATGACCCACTTTTGTCACTCACGCCGAAGTTATTGCCTCTTCTCGAGGGGTTTCACTTTAATAAATAATAAAAATAGCTAATTTGAACGACTTAAAATTCAAACATTTTCTTACGATTGCTGAAAACTTCTGTGGGGCGAAAGCGAGAACTGTCATTTTTCTCTAGTCGTATTACGAGTATATAACCTATAAAATAACAAAGTTATATGTTACTAGCTTTTGCCTGAGGTTTCGTCGGCAACCTCTTTTTCTTGAATTTAAAAAATTAATTCAAATTTTTTTATGTCAAGTGTTGAATTTTTTATTTCTCTTTTAAGATAATTTTTCTTGAACAGTATCTGAAAAATAGTTATTTTATAGAATTATAAAGAGATATGAATCCACACTTTAACATAATAATATTTAGTTAAACAGAAAATTAGCGTTATTAAATTATAATATAGTTTTAATTTCAAGGGCCCTTCATCTTCATTGAAGAGCTGACGGATTGACGACTGAATGGGGGCCAATTACTTAAAAAGGTGGCCTCAATTGAAAATATTTTCAATAGAGCTCCGGTGTAATTAATATTGGGTTGTTTTATTTAATTTTGCCCTTGAGCGAAGTGTAAGGTTCATTGATTCTCGAATAATTTAATGATTCCAACATTATTCAATGAAAGATGAGAGTTATTTAAAGGATATTTTTTCTATATTTTGCATAGGATACACTTATACTATAGTGGCGACCAGCCCACCGTCTCATAAGGTAGCATTTTTTTTCTAAAAATTTAATACACAAACCTTCCCTTTATAGTGAAAATTAATATCCGTTGATTGGTTAAGAATAAGTTAGAGGAGAAACAGGATAAGACAAACAGCGACTTTCTTTTATAAATATGTAGAGATATATTTTACAATGTGTATGTATATACATATATAGAAACAGAGGATATGTGGTTATATAGATTATATGTAATAAAATGGTTAATAGGGTTTGCAAATGTGCAGCCTATCTTGATAAGGGGGCGTAGTATTTCCTGCTAATGCTAGTCAATGAGATGTTACAGCGTTAAATAAAAAAAAGTTGAAGTGTTTTGGGCAATCACACTTCAATTGTATTTGGTACAAAATTACTTCAACTTTCACTCAATGATGTAATTGTCAATTATGTTCAAGTAACATGATTGGTAGTTGTGGGGGCATTATGTAAATGTGACAATTATTGCAGATCGAAACTAATTATGTTGTTATATTTGTCAACTATCAATCTAATTGATGTAATGTCATCAATTTTAATTAACAAATTTGAAAGCAATTAGCATTGTGAATTGTTTTACTTCAAGTTAATATTTGAACCAAGTGAAATAAGATCATGCGTCAAATGAATATTAATGTAACTTGAATTTACAAATTCGCTCGAAGGACCAAAAACAATTGTGTCGAACGGCAAGCCAGTATATTTATATATAAACATATAAAATTCAATGGTGGGACGTCGCTAGCTGCTTGGCTAGCTTGGCATTGGCAAGCTAAGCATTGGCTGCCATTGATTGGCCATTGGATGACATGCCATTTGTTGGCATCTATTTGCGTTGCTCTAATATGCGAACTGCCAAAGAAACATCCTGTTAAGGTGATTTTATTTCGCTAGCACATGATGCATTTTAATGGAACTGTCATGTTCGTGTGTTAGCACAGATCTAAGAAATGGTATTCTATTCTACCCAACGTCTTCTAATTCATCGAATGTTTTTGAGTGAAAGAGTTATAAACATCCATACATCTAAATATAATTTCGCATTTATAATATTAGTACGGACGGATTTGTATTTTTTCATAGAGGAGTTTATAAGGCGGGTGAAATATATCTAGGCATAGCTTGTTTAAATATATAAAAATGTAACTAAAAATATATCTATGGGTCGTCGAAAACAAATCTGCAATAATCCACTTGATGGATGTTTTCACCATCACTTTTACAAGTACGTTCAATATTGTGTAGTGTTGTATACTCATATACGACACAGATTAAAAAAAACAGTGTACCTACATTTAATCTTACATGTAGGTAATCTAATGTGTAATCTAATCTGTTGCAACATTACTAAATATTGATACAGCTGTACATATTTTGACGACTTACTGTAAGGATAATATTTTCATATACAAAATTAAATAAATTAAAAAAAAAACTTCAATTTAGTTGACTGAAATTTTTGATGATCCTACGAGTAGAATCGTTTAGTTTTACAAGATTGCCTCTATTTATGTGTTCTAAAGGCTGTATTTTTATGATTTGTTCGCTGTTAGTTTTCATAGCTACATAGGTACGTGTCACAGGTGCAAAGTTCATTCTCATTACTTAGAGTAACTTGGGTAACTTAGAGTAAGCGCATGTTCCGACTAGGTAGAAACTTTATCACGCGAATGGCATCCATATCTTTACATGAAGCTATTAAAGCTATTAAAATATTAAAACTATTTTTTTTTTTTTTTTTTTTTATTTAATAAGGTACACAAAACAGGACACTGTCATTAAATACATTGAATAAATATGATTACATTGAAGTGAACTAGACAGAGGCCCAAAACACGTGTACACAGCATGTCCAAACAAAACAGTGTTGCTTACACATTACAGAACAAAACAAAAGAAGAAGACAGAAAACAGAAAAGAGACGCACTTTCATCCAAAAGCAAGCTTAGTCATACTCCAAAAAAAGTCAATTTGAGATGAAAGCACGTCTCCACAAAGCCACAACTAAACAAACATTTTAATAATATTAATATATAAGTGCAATAAAATATTATCTATTAAGATATTATTTAATGATACTTGCAGTCACAATGGCCGTGATATTTTTTTTGAATTTAGTTAAACTATTTTCGAATATGTCAACTTTACCGCTATGCTTAAGCAGGAGATCGTTGTATTGCCGACACATCCTGACAAGGGGGTTATAAAAAGAGGTATTATTGGTATGTACTTGTAAGGCAAAGGTATTGACAAAAGGGTTTCGATTTCTAGGTTTTATATTAAAATTAATAAGCGACAAAAGATAGGGTGAGTCAATGCGGGAATGAATTATTTTAAAAAGACACAAGAGGTTATGATAATTACGGCGGTCCTCGAGTGTAACCATATTAAATTTCGTTAGTCTATCTCGATACAAGGGAATACTCCGGTGAAAGCCATATCTATAACTAAGAATGCTCAAGCACTTTTTCTGCACATTTTCAATACGGCCACAATGAATAGCGTAGTAAGGGGACCAAACACAGGAATTATATTCAAGAACACTGCGGACTAATGTATTGTATAGATACAAAAATGTTTTAGGGTTCCTAAAATCTTTAGTAGCTCTAGTCAAAAAACCTAATGTCCTAGTACTTCTACTGATAATACTATCATAGTGGTCACGGAAACTTAATTTATCATCGAAAAGAACTCCTAGGTCCCTTACTACTGACTTTTTTACTAACATCTGTCCTTTAAGTTTGTAATTGTATAGGATTTTCTGGGCTTTCCTTGAAAAAGAAATAGTAAAGCATTTTCCTACATTCAGAAGCATTCTATTTTCGATACACCAACGATCAATACGTTCCAGGTCTAACTGGAGCAAATATGCATCTGTAGGACTGTTTATAACAGAGTATAATTTTAAGTCATCAGCGTATAATAGACAAGAACAAGACAATCGCTCTATCAAATCGTTGATGAAAACAATAAAAAATAAGGGACCCAGATGTGAGCCCTGTGGCACACCAGAAGTTGTCGTAGCAGGTAACGAAACAAAGCCCTTTATAGTTACAAGTTGACTTCGTTTGCTGAGATATGAATCAATCCAGCGCAGTAAACTACCATGAATACCATAATATGATGCCAATTTATTACAAAGGATTTCGTGGTTAACCATGTCGAAAGCTTTCGAAAAATCTGTGTAGATGGCGTCAACCTGGCCTCTTTTTGCAAAGGCACTGCAAAGAAAGTGCTTATATTCTAACAGGTTAGACATTGTGGATCTGTGTCTAACGAAGCCGTGTTGTCTAGGTGATAAAAAAGGTACAATGTGGTGGTAAAGAGAGTCATAAATTAGAGATTCGAAAAGTTTACCCAAACAAGAGAGTATACTAATGGGCCGGTAGTTCTCGCATTTAGAACGGTCACCAGTCTTGAAAATTGGGATAATGTGAGCTATCTTCCACTCTGATGGGAAGACTCCTGCTTGAAGAGATTTATTATAAAGTATGAATAAGGGTATGGTTAATTCTTTACCGCATTTTTTAATTAACAATGAGGGTATGCCGTCCGGTCCAGCGCCCTTATTAGTATCTAGCTTAGAGATTTTGGTTATGATATCTACAGGAGTGATTTTTATAGTACATAAAGTATTATTGTTTTGATTTTGTAATGAATGATTAGAGTTGGAGGGTGGCAGTGACAGTGATTGCTCAAAGACAGAAGAAAAATAATTAGAAAACATATTGCATATCTCTTTTCGACCAGATGAGATCAGGTTTCCATACTTCATAGTTTGTGGACTATTGAGGTTATTTAATAATTATTAGCAGCAAATAAATTATTGCAGTCTGCAGCGACAGTCAACCTGCATACCGCCTTCATTTGAACCACTAGCGACCCACCAACGGCTTCGCACATTATTCGCTATTTTCAACTGTGAAAACCGTATCAAAATCCGTTAGGTGGTGTAGAAAAGTTAGCTGTGAAACAGACACAGAGACTTTATTTTATAAAATATATAGATAGATATTGCAGTTAACAAAAAAATAAAAAAATGTCACAAAATATGTAACATTAATACCCACCGATATAATACATGGAGATTAATCACTATCACAACTGCATGCTGTGATCCAGTCACTGCCAGAGGCATTGGCATGCCAATTAGCCAAATGTTCAATATTTTAGAGTACGTACAGGCCTACGTCAAGTAAATTTAATATGTAGCCTTTATTACTTAATTGGATCTCGGTTGAAAACAATCTTCAGGTACAGTGGCTTATTTAGCCGGTCATTTTGTTTGCGAATTTATTAATGGTGATTGATTTATTAACATAAGACGATTATTCATTTTATTAGAGCAGTATTGACAGAATTAAATTGTTTTATATGTATTATAACAGTTTTTTTTATGAGAACATCTTTCTAATATACAATTACTTATCCTAATATCCTGATAATATTATAAATGCGAAAGTTTGCATGTTTGTTACTTAATCATGCAAAAAGCGGCTCAACGGATTTGGATGAAATTTCGCACACAGATAGCTTATTAGCGTGAATTGACATATAGGAGGATACTTTTTAAATGTTAGATATGTTAAAACGAATTTCTTCAGTAGAGCTGTAGTGAATTACACCCAAGTGCACTAACTCCACTTTTTTGGTGCTGCTTGTATCTGCTTGTACCTAATAGAATAAAGGGTTAGAGAAGGAATAGGTTCTCGCATTTCTTATGTACAGAAACAAAGCAGTGCAGATTCTATTATTTTATTATAGTCTTAATATCTTAATACTGGTAGTTACTGTTTCTCGACGTACTGCACAGTTTGTGACTAAAGAACAAACAAAACAAAGAACCTTCAAGCCGACTGTCACTTCAATTTACTGATCCGTCTAGTCATGAACTTTCCGTAAAAAAAAGTAACCCCGAGCATAGTCCTCTTCATAGTTCGTTGAGCGACATTGAACTTTCTTAAGTTGACCATAGTTAGAGAACATGTTTCAGCGCCACATGCCATCACTGGCAACACACATTTGTCGAAACCTTTAATTTTAAGACACTGATAAAATTTCGGACGATAATATGATTCGGAGCTTCCAGAATGCTGACCGTTTTAAAATTATATTAGTTTAATTAGTTCCTAAAACTAATAAGCGTAGTTTTTAAAATATAAAATAGTGTATGAAATATTAAAAAATACTATGTTAAATAGTAGCAGAAATAAAGTATACACTTGACTTTGTAGCGACCGTGTATAGTTTGCGTAGCACTTTGGTGGAAGCTCGTAGCTCGTAGCGCTACGACGCGCACCCCTCTACGTGTTCTTTGTTCCGAGAGCAATAATTGCCGAGTGTATAAGCGTATGTAACTTAACTATACAGCCATTATACAGCTCACAAACCCAACTGTAATATAAATGGAGCGTTGCCTAAGGACTCTCTCTCTTTGCGTAGAGAGAATACAACTTTCATTAAATTAGGTTAAAAGATTTCAGTGCAGTTTCACAAAATATTGCTTAAGCTCTACGCAATGGCATATAGCAATTACATACATAGACTACAGTTCAATAAATAAAAAAAAAAAGGAATGAAAATAAAAATAACTTTTTAAACATTTTAGATCATCAATGTTCATTTGCGAAGATATAATAAATTATTATTTCGCTTTAATTACAAAAACCCAAAAAATATTTATTATTGGTGTACAAGTATTCCTCCAAGATATCTATCAAGGTTGGTTTACCATTTTTTAATATTTCAAAATATCAATCCAGACCACATTTCCCTGTGAATTTGATACGACTCATTAAATTTTAAGCTTTAATTCCCTACAGTAAGGTTCTGTTTCCAATAAAGTCTGTTCAAGAACTGAAGGCGATGTTATTAACCAAATTGAAGAGCCGCGGTATTCGTAATATAAAAATATTCCTTTGTCTACACCGTCGTTCTGCATAGTATTATGTATTCAGCGAATATAAATGTATTAGGCTCCTTGTATCTACTCACCAGATCTTATACTGTGTTTGCCTTTAGAATCTTTATAAGGGTCCTATTCCAGAGAAGGTTAAGGAAGTATAAACTTCGAATTTTCTTATGCATATGTTTTTTGAACTCAATATTTAAATATTTTTATAGGACAAAAAAGTTTTGATATTGAAATGTGATGTTTGATATTCAATTATGAAACATTGACACATATTTTGACTCTTACAGAATCCACAGTGTTATGGTTATGGATGCCAGTCTCTCCTCTTTCTTCTCAACTTCTGTCTAAACTTTTATCCTAGCAGAGCAATTGCATTCCCTGGGATTTATTCAAATACCTACCATGAAGTTAAATGTCAGATTAAAATTTAAAAAGCTTACTTTCATTTGAAACTAGCTTTTGCCCGCTACATCGTCCGCGTCCCTTTTTCTAATGTGTTAAAACATTCATTCATACATACTTCATATAATTAAAAATCAAACATAATGTAGCCAGTGTATGTAAAATGTAATAGAGGTATATTTGGAATCCTGCTTTTACGAGTATGATACAAAATGTTGGATAAAGGCAAGTACGCTTAAGTGCTCTTATGAGCGGTCATGTTTTGGTCAAATAATGATTCTATATCCAGCTGTATGCATGAACGAGAGCACTGGATGAGAATTTATTTCAACAATATCGTTGGAAATGTAAACATTGCATTAGACCAGTAATTAAGGGTGGGTAGAATATTTATTTATACCTTGGATATTTTTATGTTAAGGTTGATGGTCCACTTAATGGTAGGTGGCTACCGTCACCTAAAACACAAGCAACGCAGTGGCCTGCCACTACTTCCTAGATCCATACCAGAGCCATTGAAAAGTTTATTTCCAAAGTTGAATCTGCCGAGAATCGAACCCTTGATCCCTGAGACAAAGCGCTATGAAAAGCACCTTTACTATTCATCCAACCGATCAAGTGTTTAAAATTAATGACGTAATTCACTCTGATAGAATAGTTTAATAAAAATCCTTTGAAAAAATATAGGATACTATTCCTTAATCCTGTAGGGAAGGTCGCTGGCAAAATTTAGTTGTATATATAGAAAATACGATAACATCTTCATAGATACATTATAATAACTTCATAAGTGTATTGCAAAATATTTTTAAAAAGCAATATACGTGTATCTTAGATTTTTCGTAGAATTCTAGTCTACAGAATATAGCAGTTTATCGTCACACCTGGTGTATCGATATCGATATTTCATGGCCGTGTTATTTATTAGAACATTAATGCCGTTTTAGCTTCAACAGCAGTAGATAAGCTGTGTGCATAAATTTTGCTTGTTTATCTGGAGCAGTGTTTTGAAACTAAGATGACATAACTAGCTTTAGTTCTAGCTTTTACTAATTTTTTAGCAAAATGGTAAGGCGTGATTTCCCCGGTAGGCCTTTTCCACGATCTATTGTGGTCCTATTAAAATAAAAATTTTTTTCCTAACTAATATTATAAATGCGAAAATGAGTTTATTTTCTGAAAAATAAGTTTGCATGGTTATCTTAAAATGAAGTTTACAATATCCTTACGGATTTTGGTGATGTCGTAGTAATCGATTATTTATCCCTTGTATAAAGGCGGAACGATTATATATTCGCATCGCGCTCGCTCAATATTCAGAATAATTTAACGTGTACTCAGGCGCTGCTGGAATTTCACATTTAAATAATGCGACCGTATAATACGTTCGGCGTGCTATATTTAACTAAAATTATGGGATAGTCAGCGATATTTTCAAACATGTGAATTCGATTAAATTTGATTTTTATTCCTAAGCACACACAGTCTAAGATGAACCTATATATCTATACACTGCCACATTTGTAGGTTATTAAAACTGTTATAAAATATTTTTAGTTAGAAATTGGTTACTAGCTGGTGCTCGCGACTTCGTCCGCGTTGAACGATGAAAGGTACCCTATGTCCTTTCTGGTGTCCCAGACAACGTGTATGCAAATTTCCTGGTGATCGGTTCAGTAGTTTTTGCGTGAAAGAGTTACAAATATCCATACATCCAAATACACTTTCGCATTTATAATATTAGTACGGATTCCGAGCAATCTTCTCGTCCAAAATTCTTCAACAGAAAGTTCAGAACAGCTCTCAAAACTATTCTCAAAACAGAAGTTTTACATAGCAACGTGATGACATATGGCGCAGAGATCACCTCTAACTATGAGCCTTGTAAGAAAGCTCAACGTCGTTCAACTTACTATGCTCCGAGTTACACTCATGCTTGAATCAGAAATGAACCGATACGTAGACGTATGAAAGTTACTGACATAAGCTGGCGAGTCTATTGAAGTGAAATTTTAGTAAGTTAAAGTGGCAGTGGTCAGGACTTAATATAGTAAGGAGAGTTGACGGCCGCTGGGGCCGGAAGGTTCTCGAGTAGAGGTCGCTTACCAAAAAGCGCAGCGTAGGACGTCCACCCAACGTGGACAGACGACCTGAAAGGGCTGCGGGTCGACGATAGATTAAGGCTGCTTCTGACCGGTCTAATTGGAAAATTATGGGGGAAACATATTTTCAGCAGTCGACGTTCTACCGCTGAGATGATGATGATGATGAATTTAAATGTCAGACAAACTTCATGTCCTGGTTGCCTATTGTATAAATGTTTGTTGTAAAAATAATAGAGTCCCATAATATAGCACGAGTGTCCCATAAATTTTATATGAAAAGGCGTTTGAAATTTTAACCGGTTTTCCAACTAAAAGTTAAAAGATGTCCTAGAAACGCGCCCTCGAGTCATTTCAAGCGAGTGGAGGCCCAGTAGAAGGAAAAGCGATGCTGTTAACTTTTCCCTAGCAATAAAATATAACGCGGTACAGAGGCGGTAACGCTGTGGGAATGTTTTGAGATCTCGCTTGTGTCTTGTTTATTACGAAATACTTAATGCACTCACTGTCACACACAAATATTGGACTTGGAAGTGGATATTTTTTCAAGATTCAAAAGTATTGACTTAATTGCCTTCATTTTGACGTTATTTTATTGAAATATTAATAAAAATAATGTAGTTGTGAATTTATGGTCTGACGAATTGATATTGCTGATTGGATTGTTGTTGTTGATCGGATTAATTTATATTGTTGGATATTGCTTTGACTTGTACCTATAATGTAATTAATTGAGTTGACTTTTGAGTGAATTTTGCTTCTTATCTTTGTATGTTATTGTGCCTACTCTGGATTTTGTTTTTATTTTTTTATTTTAATGCTTAAGTTTCGAGTGGGTATAATATATGTATTATTCATTATTATTTTTTCTAAATTTTTAACAGAGAACATGTAACATATTATTATAGCTGTAGATACCAGTAATTGGTACGCAAATGTAAATGTGTTTGTATAACTAATGTATGTGACTTAGTAAATTTTGATGTGCTGTTGGATTGAATAAAATAAAATAAAATAAATATATATATTTTTATAATATCACTCTTTCCTTTGGTGAAAATCGTATCAAAATCCGTTAGGTGGTTTAGAAGAAGTGAGGGAAAGACAAACAGAGGCGGACAGCGACTTTATTAATATGTATAGAAAATATAGATATTTTAAATACAAAAGAAATCAAATAAAACTCTAAAAAACGTTGTACAACATGTTAAAATGTAGTTAGACATTTTTTCCACCCGAACAAAGTTCAGATATTCGACTTTGAAACGTGAATAAAGAGTTGGAAAAATATTTTAACTCATTCAACAGTCGGAAACAATGGTCGTTAAATGTTTAAACAATTGTGTTTTTTAATTAAGAGTTTTTTTTTATTCTCATTTTGGAGCTTTACCGAAAGAACGGATTTATAATGGTTACAAAAATACGTGGCACAATCAATTTTTTTTTTCATTTTTTTGCTGACGGTCCTCTTGATTATAGGTGGCTTCCGTTTCTTATAATATATTAAGCACAACTAATAGGTGTTGTAAGTGCGCTGTCGATTATAGCAGGATTAGGATGGGATAAGGAAATGGGATCTCTTACATCTGGAATCTCTTACACGCTCATCTAAATACAATTATATAGAATTACATTAAAATAAAATTACTTTTTTATACTATAGAGGGTGACGACAGGCTGACGTCCTGGCTTGGACACAAGCAATGCGATGCTAATTCTTCAGGAATTTGTTTGCAATTTGGAATTTCAGTTAGATGGAAACACATCAGAAAGGAGATTGTTCCAAATTTCGTGTGTCTGCAGATTATAGATTCTACTCTTTCTGTCTGTGCGCAGCGGAACCTTATTCAAGTAATGCGATTGAAGTCCGCATCGGTTGTAGGCTTTATTGAGACAATTCATCAGACCACTTACCATTGTATAGCCCGCAGAATATACAAAAAGAGGCTACATCTATTCTTAAACTAAGGGGTTCTAACCGTTGTTATGTCAGCATTGAATCATTAACAATTCGATGCTGAGAGGTGTCAAATGTATCTAGCTTGCACTTTGGTACTTAAATTAAATACTAGTGACTTTGTACGCGTTAAAAAAAATTAAAATAAATGAGATGTAACGCCTCACATCTTTATAGTTGTGACTACAGATGCGCCCATCGCCCCTGTTGACGACAGTGGCGTCTATTTTTTTATATTTTTAGACAATCCCTCGGCAACTTAACATTTTTACAGGATAAAAGTATCCTGTTGAGGAATAGACATATAAACTTTCGCTATAATAATATTAATAATAGGATTAAAATAAGCTATTAATAGGTTATAGCAGTATTTTATAAAACTAAGTCGTACTGTAAATTTTAAATTTTAATAATTAAATTAAAAAGAAATGTTTTGTCGAAAACAGTGTTTGCGTTAACGGTAATGCGTCTCCCTAACACGTGGCGCGCTGTCACCAGCAGCCATCACCCCACTACTTGTTTTTTCCCCAGTTTGTTTTGTTTTATTGCCGTGCATTTTCTAAGAACAATGTAGTTATATTAATTTAGAAAAATGTCAGGCATGTACAGCGTTAGTAAATGTAGGGTTCGTTCCTTAGTTTGAGGTTTTATCTAATTTTGAAACAAAGACATGTTTGTTTTGTAGAACCTAATTTGAGTTGTTAAAAATTACTATATTTATAAAATAATATGAGGAATAAGTGTATGAAGAATTTTATTATTAGAGTAATAAGAATAACAAGAAAACGATGTACATAAAAACTAAGAAGAAGAAGCCTCAAGTAACTTAGCAAAAGCACAGCAAGCGAGGCAAAGCAAGGTTTCGCAGTCAATTGGACCGTCAGCCTATCTGACGACTTTAAAATAAAAAACAGATCGTGTTGGTTGACTTCAATTAACTATTGATCCGTACTAATATTATAAATGCGAAGTATATTTGGATGTATGGATGTTTGTAACTCTTTCACGCAAAAACTACTGAACCGATTACCATGAAATTTTGCACACACTTTGTCTGGGACACCAGAAAGGAAATAGGGTACCTTTCATCGTTCAATGCGGACGAAGTCGCGGGCACCAGCTAGTAATATATAATATTGTGTGAGACAGTGTCATCAAATCGAGTGGTTTTTGATTCTGTGATGATGTTCAGAGTGCCTTAAGCTATAAAATGGATATATAATTTAGATATAAAATACGGTCTCATGTGTCGTAGCCAGACAAAGTTGTTATCTACTGGCTTCAATGTCCAATATTCGTGAATTTTGCATTTTTACGTTGCAACTATAAATTTTGATGGAACGAATATGAACGTTCAAGCCGTAAATCGATAACCACGTATATATGTAAGTATACATATATATTCGGTTACATAGTTTTAGCGCAGCTGAATATTTGATGATATAACAAAGCTTTAGAGGAAGAGATTTAAATCTGATATAAAATTTCGGCTATATTTATCAGACTATCATCGGTAAGAAGAATAGCGGATAGGGAAATCCCTATCGGCTCTTTACATCACATCTTTTACCCTATTCAGGCCAGCAGTGAACTTGAATACCTTCTTGTTGTTACCTGTATTTAAACTATAAACCATCGGCCTGCCTGCTAACATTTACATTAAAAAAATATAGCCACAAAAAAAATGTGACCACTCAATGATAATGTTACTCTTGTTAGATTTTTTTGGTTTATATGTGCCACTACTTTTTTAGAGTGTGCTCACTGTACTGGTATTTTGTTTGGATAGCCTTTGCTGTATAAAATCTTTTCCAGTCATATTGAAAGAAAAAAAAAAAAAATTATTGGCTCACCATCCGGCACCGAAAGTTATTTTTAAGCCTTTGAAACGCAGCTGGTGTGCTTAACTTTATGACAGTTTAAAAAAGAGTTTTGTACAAAAAATTTATTGGTTTTTTAAAAAGAATTTTATTTTAACACGTGCAACGTCTGTAATAGGCCATCATTAATCAATTCAATAAAATTACCTGATATTATTTTTTTATTCTCTTTTTATTTATTTAGTTGCAGGGCACACTGCATTTTATTTTCATAAATTAGTCAACTTGTCTTGCGACTGTAACCACTTACAGGGAAATAATAGCACTGTTCTTTTCGGTAATTGTCTAACTAATTAATACTTCATTCTACTAAGATGAACCTTTGCTTTGGATTACTTAATGCATTAAGACGACGGTAGCCATCTACAATCGATAAAAAAAAATAACATTGTTTTTTATTTTTAAATTTCAAATAATCGATATATTAGCTTCTTATACAATAAAAGCTCATTTTATATTAGTTTTCATAGCCCAAACTAAGTGTAATGAATATTGAAACGAAATGTTCAGAATTTTATATTTGAATATTATTTTTATTGCCTTGGGCATTCGTAGATTGAAGCCAACTCATGCGAATTTTAGACGGTTCGCTATAGCAATATATAAACTACTAGCAACACGCTCCCGGCTTCGCACGGTTCTATGTTCAAGTCGGACCATATTATACATAGTTACGAAAATTTTATCAAAATTTGTTCAGTAGTTTAGGAGTTCATCGCACACAATCACGCGACACGTCATTTATATTATATTAATAAATAAAAAAAAAAAAAAAAACAAAAACAAAAAAAAAAACAGATAAATAAAACATAGATAATAATTTATATTAGATAAATAAAACAAAAAAATAGCGTTATCATTTATCCAGACGCCTGTTAACAAAGCAAGTACAGTTTCTATTCAAGCTTTTTCTTATCTAACTGATGGATGTTGCAAAATCACGCAACGTAGTTCGCGATTGTAACGCTTGCTTAATGATTCAAACATTTTTCTTGTTACTCATGAAATGTTATTACTAATAATAATAAAATTTTATTTCAAACATATTTCTAAATCCATAATGTACATTTGTTAACTTAATTTCTATGTCCTTCTCAACATTATTTTCTTCGAAATTTATATTGTGCTCGTGAATTCGTCCGCGTTGAGAAACAAAAGAACATATAACGCCTTGCGTGTTTTGCGTGGGTTTAATAATAGGCTGCATCTTTAAAATAAAAAATTATGAAGTCTAATCAATACAACATCCTACTCTAGATCGCCTCCACTAAATAGTTTTCTTGGGATTAAAAGATTGTAAGCGTTCTCTGGAACACAGTGAAAAATAATGTGAAGTAATTTTTCAATATTATTTAAGTAAGGACTATTACTTCAACAGAAGCCGAATTTATCGCTTTCGAGCAGTTTGCGTACCCGATTTTATTCATAAGTGGTTGGTGTCTGAAAGTTGCTCGCTAAGCTTCTAACTTTCAACTTTATATTAACAGGAACATGGCGGTTACCATACAACGAGAACACAATAGCTTTTGGATGTGATAAATTATTTTATATATAAATATATTTTCTAGAAAATAAATTGAAGTTGCAAGACATACTGCAGTCATATACTGACAAGATAGTGATAGACCAGTAAGAAAAACTACACTTCTGCCCTTCTAAAAAAGAGACATCAACATATCAGCAGGTGTGCTGTTGTGTTTGCCTATCCTCGCATTCTGCCTTACTCTTTATCCTATTCCGATCATAAACAACATATATGCAAGTGTTTCTGTGAGGGATAAAAATAACTGAGATGATTGCAGAATTCTAATATTTATTAAATATCACATAGTCTAGTCAAGAACGAAAAATAGAAGTCTTCGAAAAATATGAATGATAGCTTATTCGACGTGAAATGCAATTCTGAGAAAGGCGTTTTCAGGTTTTTTACTACCAATAAAAACTGCAATTGTTATTAACAAAAAAAAAAAGGCCGTTTAGATTTTTGATGATAACTCATAAACTATAAATGATAGCGAAAATCGCAAAAAAGTTTCTGAAAGAGGAGGAAATTCTCGATAGAAAACTCCCTGCTTCCGGATCTCTATCTCTAATACTTATAATTTTAATTTGTTTCTGAAAGTAGGTCTCCGCGCGGCCGTTTCGGCATGAGTACACCGCCCCGAAACAATCTAAAATAATTTTTTCAAAGCATTAAAAATTTGTTTAAAAATTTAAAAAAAAAAATTGTGTCATCTGAACACTTGAAAGAAGAAAGTTTCGTTGGATTTTTTTTTAAACGCTATTTTCAAAAAGCAAAGCTATTGTTAATTAACGATTTTTTTTGTACCTCCGTTTTCATTAAAAACAGTATAAATGTTAAATTTTAAATCCCCCTATAAAATACGAAGAATTTTTTTTTGTAAATTAAAAAAAAAATTCAAAAAATTTTTTTCTTCAGTTTGTTGCATATGGTAGTTTCGTATTTTTTTGTAGTCTTAGAAAAAAATATATAATGAAATTGAAATTATTTATAACAAATTGTTAAGTTAATAAACATTTAAATTATCAATGAAAAAAAAAAATAAAAAAAATTTTTGTACAAAATGTTCCCTGAGACCGCGACGCTATCATTATCCATAAAAAGATTATTGAACTCGAGCAAATCTGTTTGTGGTCGAGCGAAACTGAAATGGAGATAATTCTTTGAGACCCGAAACGACAGCAGTTTTAATGATGGCGTTGAACGAATTACGGCCAGTTTGATGATTTCATTTTGCTGTGCAGACGACTTCAGTGCTTGGAAGTCGCTCTTTTTACGTCGCCAACTGTGCTTTCAACTAGACAGTGACATGACCAAAAATATCATTTAAAAATAGTACCAGACTACTAATGTTACAAGTTATTATTAGTACTGCTTTACATAGTATAAAACAAAATCGCTTCCGTCTGTATGTACGCTTAGATCTTTTAAACTACATAACGGATTTTAATGCGGGTTTCACTAATGGAAAGAGCGTTAAATGAGGAACGTTTTTATATATAATTTGCATAAAAAATTTACAATTATTATTGTCATATTGTTAATTCTCATTTGATACATTTATTTGAATATTATTGAAATCTAGATCTAATGAGAAACAATCTTACTAGATCCATCGTGGATCTGGTGAAGGGATCGACTAGTGAGATACAATCATAATTTATTGCAAAATTATAGTTTACAAGCAACATTTTTTAAAATATTTTAAAAGACATTAGAAGATAGAAATGCTTTTAAAGTTAGCACTTGAGATAATGGGTGCATTTTATACATGCATTAGGAGTTCCTGGCTAAATTCCAAACGGCGACTCCGAGCATCGATTAGGGAAAAATATGTTTTGGTTAAATATAGGTTAAAGTGCATAATAATATATCATCAACACGAGATAACCAGTATCTTAAGATAAATTTGAATAAGTGTACCTATTTTTAATAGGGACAATATTTAATTTTTTTTTAATATTTTTTAAATATTTAAAAAAATATTTAAAACAAATATTTAAAAAAAAAATTGATAAATAAAGTCACTATGCATTATTGCAACTACAACTCAAATACAACTAGCGACCCGTAACCGACTTCGCACAGAAAATGTTTACCTATTTTTCATAAGAACCTAATTGGGAATTTTTTTAATAGTGGCGAGGCAGTGATAAATTGGGTATTAGCTTGTAAGTAGGCAGTGTGCTAACATAGAATGAATTTTTCCACATAGAATCTCTTTTCCAAATTCCTTATCCTTATCTTATTAGGGTAATCCCAAATCCCACTACTAATATATTTCACAAACAAACATAACATTAAAGATCCTTTATTTTGACAGAAAGAATTCTACGTTCCTTATGAAAATGTTTTATGGACAACATATGTTCCCCCTACAAATAATTATGCTCAGCAATAATGCAAATTACCTAATGAAAATGAATCGAATATTATTACTATTTGAAGAAATATATGATTGTTTATCTTTTATGGAAAAAACTTTTATTAAAATATACAAAAGTAATACTTGTGACTTAAAACATGTAAGTTATTTAATTTACTATGTTGGTGTCCAGTTCACAACTATAAATAGAAAGTTAATACATTTTGCAGGCTCATGGTTACTGCATTTCAAAAGCATTTGACCTGATTCCCTTCATCAATATGCGGGACATGTTCTTGAAAAAATCGCAGGATAAAGAATTACGGTTCCGAGAAACAAAATATTTATTTTGAAAATTCCGTATTAGTTTTTGTTCAATACAATTTTGTGATTCATAACTACTTTCGAAAGGTGATTTCCTATTGTTATTAATTTATATATTTATACTATTACGTTGAAATCCTTGATTTTTAAGATTTAATTTAATTTGTTACATGCTGTAAGGTTGGCTATTAAATAAATAAATAAATAAAAATAAATAAAATAATTCAACGATACAAAAAAAAATCGAAACTTCTAGACTTGGGTCTCCCCATAATTTTCCAATAGGGCCAATAAGAACGAGGCAGGCGATGCATCTTGTGGGCGGACTTCCTACGCTGATTTTGTCGGTCCGTAGCCTTTATTCGCTTCACCGGTTTAGAGCCTTCCGAGCACAGTGGCCAAAGGTTCGCCATATTATTGGCCGACCCGCTGCCACTTCAACTCACTGATCCGCAGGCTTTCATAGGTAACTTTCATTCGTCTACGAATCTCCTCACTCTTGATAAAGGTTGGCGATCAGCCAGGATCAGTCCTCTCTGTCTTTTGTTCTTCGGAACAGCTCAACGGCATTAGCTATTCCGGTCCACTGTCTGACTTTCATCAGGCACGAAATTTTTCTTCACCCAACTTTTGTTTTTATAGCAACTTTTCCTTCCGCAGTGGACGCAGGTCGTATAGCTCATGTGTAAGAGAATAAGTACATGTATCATGTGTATAAGTATTCATTTAAGTGTACATATTATGTTATTATCCTACTTATACCTAAGGTATTTGATAAAATACCGAATATACTTACTTGTGGCGATGGCGGCAGGTGTATGAAACGTCTAATCAATGTGTTGTTCCGTTAATAACAGATACTGGGAAAGGCTGACGGTACAGTACAATTGAGGATCAGTCGACTAACTCACTTTCTATATTTGTCAAGAAAAATCAGTATGACATTTTTTCCTTATCGAGTCTAATGTGCTGAGTGAAATGAATCCGAAGCTTTTCTATATCGTCGAAGCAAGTTAACACCGTTTCTTATATACTAGTAGTCTTCTCACCTCTTTAAAGTTTCCTTATCATGTTTGCTGTTGTGTCTGCATCATGAGTAAGGGTTGCCATCAGTGAATATTTCGTTATCATTTCCAAATAACTCTACATTCGACAGCATATTTTCAGTACATAATTATGACGATGCTTGTGTTAATAGGCAAATGTACCATCAAGTGGATCGTCAGCCTGTCTGACGATCTTTACTCAAAAAACACATGAAATTCAAATTTAGATCATCAACATTAGTGGTTTTTAGTGTTATCATTTTACATGTTATTTTATATAAAATTGTTAAATATTATAAATAAATAAATAATAACTGAGCTTTTGTCCGACTAGGATATAACTGTCTTCAGAGACAAGAACACTTTTACTGAACAAAATATTAGACATAATATTGCGCAAAATTAAATTGAAATAAGAATTTAGAAGAAGTTGTTTGTTTACTGTACTTTTGTTTATTGTGTTCAAAAGGAATGAGGGAAGGGAGATATCGATTTACGGCCGATTGCATTCCCTTTTACCTGCGAATCGAGATAATTTGTGTTCGTTTGCAAATGGCGAATGTTCTTAATGTGAAATAAGCATTTGTTAAATTTTCACATAAAACATAACAAGTGTCATGGTGTACATATATGTTGCCACTTTTTGAAATTATATAAGAATATGCAAAATGGTGGCTATTTCATAGCCTAAAGAGGACACCAGAACCTCAAAATGAGACATCGTATTGTCTCATTTTATATACATTTGAAAGTAAATTCCAAAACAATATATTTACTACTTAAAAAGGTATAAAATCGAAAACTACACTAAGCTCTTGAAAACATATAATCAGTAGTTTACAACTGAAACTCAGAAAAAATATTAAGGGCGTTTTACAACCGTCGCCCACCACAAAAAGAACTATAACAGTAAAGAGAAAAAAAATCGGGCCATCAAACTCAATGGACCTTTTAAATGGACGTTAAGGGAAAAGCGTCCCTATTTCAATACGTATACTTGACACAATTATGTTTCTACCCGAGTGTTATCTTTCGGGCTAGTATTTGTTCATGACTTTACTTGAATTTGTGGGGTTATTTTTATTTTTAGCGTTAGAGCCTACAATAATATCCTCCATTCCCTTCCATTCTTATACCTCATTCTTATCTATATCCTTTACTATATAAAGGTAGCAGATAATAAAAAATAAATGTTTGATTGATAATCAAGACTCCTATGATGGACGATCACTGTCGACTTTTATCATAAATCCTATAACAAATCAAGTTCTAATTTTATTTTCTTGTTCCAAATGTTCAAATGTCAATATGACCCGAGGTATGGGCCATATTGACATGTTGGAGAACGGTTTTGTTTCTGACCGTTTAATCATTGGATAAGGTATATTCATTGAAAAGATTTTTATAGTGTCAAATTTCTGGACGAGACAAACCGCGAAGCACGCCTATAGTACATAACTAAAGTATGCTTACTTCGCGAATGAAGTTAAAATACAAATCTTTCATAAATCCGAACACCTGACAGATGCTCTCTCTCCAAAACTGACAACACATTAACCAACCAAAGACAACGTTCCCGCCTTATTTTTTATTTAACACCGCGCGACGTGACTGGCAAGTTGTAACCAATCGCGTACGTCAGGGTGAGGTTTCTAAAATATTTATATTTCGAACCGCACTGAATCAATCTGGAAGCACCGAAAGGTACCAGATTACAGAAGACCCCTATATTTTCCCTAATTGGGACCCCTTTTGACAGATTTCCGGGCGAACTGATTTCGCGCGTTCCCAGGTTTTTTTAGTATTGGCTTTCACAGAAATTTAAACAAAGGTTGCTTGGTGCGTTCTCTGCCTTTGTTGATATTTCAAAGGGGCACGCGAAAAAAGCATTATAAGAAAAAAAACAATAATGTTACCTTTGAGAAACCTTTGATTAAAGAAATGTTGGTGTAATCTTTTGAAATAAATTTGATATTATAATACCTGTGAAAATACGTATATACTTGGAACCAAACATCTATACTAATATTATAATATATCTATACTAATATTATGTATATTGTAAGTATATTTGGATGTATGGATGTTTGTAGCTCTTTCACGCAAAAACTAGTGAACCGATCACCATGAAATTTTGCATAGACGTTGTCTGTGACACCAGAAAGGACATAGGGTACCTTTCATTCAGAAAAAAAGGACTACTCCCGAGGGAAGAATAAAAAATAAAAAACTAACGCCTGGCCAAAGTGTTTTAGCAATACGAGGTCAAGCGTTATATTGCTGTTTTTTAAATTTTCAACGCGGACGAAGTCGCGAGCACCAGCTAGTAGGTACATATTTACAAAATTCATTGGGCGGTGTAAATATCGTAACAAATTTTTTAAATATATTTATTAGTCAAGCCAGTGTTCATTATATTAGCAATGACTATAAATAAATTATACATAGGTACTACTCCCACTGATGGCCATACTCTTTGCTCTTGGTAATAAAATATACAAGTAATACGTATACATAAATAAAATTTATCAACAAATATAATAAAAATATATCAATGTTGTATAGTGGTTATAATTTTATACAATTTGTAACAAAGGACTACGTTTACTACTCAATGTTTGATTATTGTATTGTGACGTAAGTTTCTTAGTTCTCAAGTTTCTTGTTCGGATATCGAATCGAAAATTACAATATAAATGAATTTATTTTATGCAATAAATAAATGTAGGTACTTAATGTAATGTAATTAAATAACGTGAATTTCAAGTCACCAAAATTTATATAAAAACTTTCTCCGTGGATAGTTAATATATATATAATAATTATTAATTGTCATGTTACAATTAGCAAAATATAAAATTTTGTAGGGGTTGTAGGTCAAACATACCCAAACGCTTACCCCTTTTACGGATTGGGTCAAATTTGGAACATATATAGGCAATTTGCTGGATTACCTAACATATAAACTACAGGAGTAGTCTATGTAATATTATTACACTAGCTGGTGCTTGCGACTTCGCCCGCGATGAAAATTATATACTAAAATCTTCCTCGAGAACCACTCTATCCATTGGTGAAAACAGCATGAAAATCGGTGCATTAGTTTTTGAGTTTATCGCGAACAGACGACAGACAGACGCGGCGGAGGACTTCGTTTTTTATAATATGTAAGGATAAATGATTCATTTGAAGTTTTATGATGATTTATTTAACGATGATTTTTATGTAGTGTCAATTTTGTTTAAAGATAGATAACTGTTGGTACTGGTATACCAACAAAAACAATGTCTCAATACATTTAACGTCATAAATTCCGCTATGATTTACATATATGTTTATAGGTGAAACTTGTGTCTGTCGCTTGGATTTTAATGGGAAAACTTTAGTTGAGTGCGAACGGAAGTTTCTGTACCAATATTATCACATCAAAATACATTATATTTAAATATTTTATGTTTTTTCTTTGTTTTCGCTAAGTAATTCTATTCTGTATTTCCATGGAAATAGTGGGATACATGATTCAGGAAGCTAAGGGAATACGACGTATCTGTGGGTGTGGGCAATCAGATGTTATGCGATGCGTACATACATACGTAGGTTTAATGACTTAGGGTGGCTGCTTTTGAGAAGTAACGAATATTATCGAGAAAAACCAACATGTGCATGCCATTTTTAATTTAAATTAAACGACGAAGGTAACCGCGGGACATAGCTAGTTTAAAATAAAATATAAAAATAAATTTTGAATAGCCACTACACGTCACGAAAATATTTGGTAGTAGGTATATTTTTAGTATTTTCATTGGCAGAAAATATATAAGGCTGATAAATAATGCATTGGTTTGCAAACGTGGCGGAGGGAAACTGAACGCACTTCAGTCCAAGTTAATTTGAATATGGAACAGAGGTTGATTTGAATTAGGGCCGAAGAAATTTCGCCATTGCCACTGTGCGGTCATTTCGAATCGGTTTGTAAATTTGAGGTTTTATTCAAATATATATATATATATTTAAAAACTTTTTTTAAAGTCAGATGTATACTATATTTATACCTATATGATTTAGGACACTTTCGTCAGATTCCGTCTAAACATCTATACTATCTATACCAATATTATAAAGAGAGGAGATTTGTATGCTTGTAAGTAATAAACTCAAAAACTACTGGACCGATTTTGAAAATTCTTTCATCTATAGAAAACAACAATCAGCGAGTAACATAGGCTATATTTTATAAAGTTACGCGGACGAAGTAAAATTAAAATTAAACTAGTATTTAACTAGTATTTGATAAAATTAAGTAACTGTCCGCTTCTATTTCTTTCTCTCCTACCGAACGTCTAAACCACTCAATGGATTATGATTAATTTTTTACCTTTTGAAAGAGCGATAATCGAGGAATATTTGTGTATATAATTTGTAGAAAATATTGCGAAAATTCTACTAAGTGCTGTTGAGTAAGATTTGTTACAGTCTTTCCCTCAACATGTCCAACTATAAACCTTAAATCCTTATTTCATTCCTATGCCTTGTAATATATTCATGCGTGTCAGACGAAAATATTGCACGACTGTATGGACCTTTCAATGTTCCTCAATTCTATAGTCGATTTAACAGGTCATCTGTACACGTCACTCGTTCTTATTATAAAAAA
Source organism: Synanthedon myopaeformis (assembly GCA_944738685.1). Classification (NCBI taxonomy): domain Eukaryota; kingdom Metazoa; phylum Arthropoda; class Insecta; order Lepidoptera; family Sesiidae; genus Synanthedon; species Synanthedon myopaeformis. The sequence continues at coordinate 1,411,607 of OX122914.1, forward strand.
ATGTCACGAAATAGATTTCCAGACGAACTTTTACTTTATTGATCTGATGATTCTAGAAGTTTTTACAAAGTATCCTTATATAGTCTCACGTTTTAGTGGAATGGAGACATCCCAGCTGGTTGTTTGTATATCAGTTAAAACATTTTTAGGATGAAATTCTACCTAATTAACCTTGTGGAGTTGCTCTTTATCTATAGTAACAGCCCGTCTGATATTACTGTGTTAGATACGAAAGCCCATTCAACTAACTTTTCCTTATACTTTATCCTATCAAGGTATTCCATATGGTATTCCGATATGGTATTACTATCTGGTGCTCGCGACTTCGTCCGCTTTGAAAATAAAAAAAAGCAATATAACGCTTGACCTCGTGTTTCTATAACACTTTAGCCAGGCGTTAGTTTTTTATTTATCCCTCGGGAATATTCCTTTTTCTGGATGAATGGTACCCTATGTCCTTTCTGGTGTCCCAGACAACGTGTATGCAAAATTTCATGGTGATCGGTTCAGTAGTTTTTGCGTGAAAGAGTTACAAACATCCATACATCCATACATCCAAACATACTTTCGCATTTATAATATTAGTAAAGTAAGACTAGTAAGATAAGATATCAAGGTTACCTATTAACACAAGCTTCTCCTATAGAATTGCTCGTGTTAATGGGCGATCATCAACTGGAAGTCAGCTTGCTTATCGATTTTTTACATAAAGTTTAGACTTAGAGTGAACAATAACTATCCTCACAACCACCTATATCTAGAGCACTTAATAATTTAATATACCCTTTATGTATTTTTTATCCACACATTGCATTAAAGGCGTGTTTAAAGAGTTTACGCCCTAATAGTAAACTTTAAGGGCAAGTGGCACAACGTTACAATGTAATCACGGTTAGAAAGTGCAGTAAAAAAGAGGAGATTTTATTGGCCATAAACAAGTGTCGAGGTCACGGGTTTGTTCCGCTTGCCGCCGCCTTTGCGGATCCTATCCTCGGCGAGTTTACGACAAAATAGACCGCAAGAATTAGTTTGAACACCACAGAGGCTATTTATTTAGCTTCTGCTTTAAAGCCAAGTTGAGCGGGTCGCGACATTTCTTAGAGTAATATATTTCAAACTGTTTATTTCTATGTAAACAGTTATTTTTATTTTTTATAACATATTGCTTATTTGTAATTAGCTATTATGACAATTAATAATAATAATATTAAAGCATTTATTAGCTCCACACAATTACAAAATCACAGAATATACAGACATTGTTAACTTAATTGTTACATACACAAGCAATTGAGAAAGTATATCAATTAAGTACCTCACTTAAGTTTAACTAAAAGTAATGAGATTAATTAGCGTTAAAATAAAGCCAGTTATACCCTAATAAAATTGTGTCTTCACAATTTAATATGTGAATTAGTAATTTGAAAATATGTAACATCAACGAACTGATGCATCGTTTTGCAGCAAATCATCTACATAAACCCCCCCTCGTTTATCGCTGTAAGGGTTTGGTTACTGCCACCAGATCTGCCCGAATCAAGGTTATGATGAAAATGAGTTATGATGAATCGATACATCGTCGTCGAGGTTCAACATGTTGCAAGACAGAAAGGTCATCGATCTGTCAGCTCAGTCGGTCTCAACTAGTCTGCCCTAGAATTAATCCCCAGGCGCATTAGTTAATTGCCGTGAAATATACCTGAGCTTAAATGCTCGCAGTTTCAACTGTTAACAGCTTTCTAGAGCGTTTAGTGCGAGAGCAAGTGTTTTTTTTTTTTATTATAATATTTTTCTTTACAATGTTATACTCGTAGTGTAGTAAGTGACACTGATTTTATAATTTAATTTATTATAAAACTGATATCAGTGCATTTATTTGATTTGTTAATCAGTATATTTTATTAAGAAAGAAATTATCAATATAAGTCCATTATTTTAGATTAAGAATATTATCGATATAACACATTATTTTAGATCATACGGAAGGTATGAAAGTCAGATGTACTGTATAATTTATAAATATATGAATATCAGTAAGAATAAATAGGTAGGTAAATTAAATTCTCTAACCATTTATCTTATATTCAACAGTTTGACTATTAATCAATAATTGATGTCCTAATGCGTCACTGATTTGATTTCTTAACGATATCTGTACAATTGTTATAAAATAAAGTCACTGTCCGCGTCTGTCTATGTGTTATAATTTGCGTATATAATTTTCAGACCAAAATTGCATCCATTCGAAGTCGGGAGACGGGTCACTAGTAAGTTTTAATTATAATTTATAAAATCCGCATTTATTTATGAAGAAGTTTTAATCGATTTCACACTTTAAGCCCCATGTTTATAAGCCCTATTTATTATTTACAGGTGTTTCAATAAGTATATTTTATATATTAAAATAACAATTTAAATCCATGAAATATTCTGAACTTCAAAATTTTAATGCTGACCACTACAAGTAGGCACAACAGTTAATAAATATAAACGCAAGATTTTTTTAACTCATGTAACTAAGTCTAAATGATTACTTTCAAAGCAAATACTTTCGAACCCATCATAAGTTCACAAGGTATCATTGAACGTAACTTTTTTCAACACGCTAATGAATTGTAATTTTTTTTAAACTGTAACATTTACGCAATGTTTTTACTTGGCAATAACTATGATAATATAGGCAGATTACATATTTCCTTTACACTGAATCTTAATGTTTACTTTTAGGAATTATTGATCAATTAATTTCTAGAGAATAAAGGAAACCTTTACAATACTATTGTACTGTACGATGTGTAGCCCTAGTCACGCATGTAATGTATTTATAGATAGATAGATAGATAGAGACTCGAGGCTGGAACGAGATTCCGTAATTGAGTTAACGATAAAACATTCAGACGTTGAATTCAATAAAGGCGAACGGTTTACGATCTATAATTCTCACTCGTAGTACCCATTAGTAATAAAACCGAGTAGTTTGTTTAATTATAAAATACGTAGTTTTAAATGAGTTCGTCTCGAACGTCGAATGTGTGCTAACTTTGTTTGTACCGCACCTCTCGAGGCGAGAGAAATCGGTTTACGAGAAACGTGGGCTCGTAGCAGCAGTATCAAGTGACAAGCGATTCAGTTAAGGTGTTACGCTAGCATGATTCTTATATGAACTACGTTATACATAGTTTTACTCATCTTGGCGCGCGTCACTATCTGCACAGACTATCTATCCTACAGAGCGACAGGTCTCTAGAAGCGTAAATTGTATTAGCCTATTCTTGTAGGGCTGTCACAAAACACAAAACACAAAACTATTGCTTCTGCGTTCGCTCGCGCGCGTCCGACTCCCTGCCACTTAGTCCTCTCGGGCCTCTCGGCTCACGTTCGTGAACCCGTCGGTGAAAGGCCACGCACACTAGCTGCGCGCATGTATGAAGCTGTTTCTCTGTAGGATAGATACTCGGTGCTATGTGTGCGTAAATATTGTATACATCCACTGACCAGGACCTGGGCGGTAGTCTTGTGAATACCGCCCATCGAGAGGTTCTCGAGATGGCCGACGTACCTGCACTTTCGGGTACGCCAAGGTTCGGACCGGGAACATAGCCCTCGACGCGCTGGAGAGCCGTGGTGGATAGCGGATGTCTTGTCATAATGTTCCCGCGGCCCCGCCTATCTACGGCCGCGTTAGAAAGTCTTTGAGTTGTACCCTGTAGGAGTTCAGCGTGATTCGCTGCCGGATATCCATTAGGATTTCCCAACGTTAAAAAAAAGAGTTGAAAAAATCACACACATAATACGACGCGAAGCGCTGTGCACGTATTTAGGTAGCATTAAAATATAGAACTTAATTACTACTCAAAAAGGTACACAGTGCGCGAAAGTGATGTCAGTGGTTTAACGGTGTGTTTCGCTACCGCTACCGCCTGTGATTTGTAACGATGACAAACATACGAGTCAACTGTATACCGTACGACTTACTTTCAACTTTGCATATTAGATTGTTTCGTTTGATGCCTGTTAATTAAACTGAGTTTGACACCTAGTTTTGGCAATCCCACCTATACAATAGTTTTCATCGAGTTATACCAATGACATATGCAATTATTCCAAAAACATAAATACGCTTTGTGAATTCATAGAAACATAAATTTCTTGTATTACTTTGTAATAAACACCTCCGCTCATTCGGTTGCATTCTAAGCAAACATTTCAGAAGACACACGTAACAAAGTCGTAAAACGTGTTATGAAGATTGAAATGCTTGTTCTAAAATTGAACCTTTTGTATGACGTGACATTGTTGTGCGGGTTAAAGCCATTTTGATTATATGTGGAAAGTATTTTCCAGGCGGAAATACTAAGTAGTAATCCTTCCTACATACACTTTTAGAGATGTCAAGCTAAAGCTTATTATTGTGCAAAGCTTTTCATATTATTTATTTAAATTTTATTGCTTCATTATGCAGTTATAGACTTTATACCAGTGAGACTATGAAATGCTCCTGTCGCTTTAAATATGCCCCTCTAACTACTATTATAAATATGAAAATTTGTGAGGATGGGTTGTTTGTTACGCCGTTAAGCTGTTTCACGCAAAAACGGCTTAATGGAATTGATTAACGCTTCACTACTAGGCTCTGACAGGAAGCATAGTATTCCCTGAATTGGACATTCATGGTGGTCCACGAGATAGTAGGTTATCATTTATAAACACAAACCGCACTAAACTCCCGATTTTTTTTAGAAAACTCTTTAGAATGAAATAGCACACAACACTGCTACAGCTTCGAATATTATTAACAATAACGCAGTTTACTCTTTGTGCCGGAGATTAGTCCAATACAATAGGCTATTGTAGGCATGCAACGTGGTTGGAGCTTAATTTACCTATTTAAGGGGAAAAGTTGTGGAAGAGAAATCCGCAAAATAGGTATTTAATAAATCCGCTACTGTCGCACTGGGTCAGGCAAACGAGTTATTATAAGTAATACATTGCAATGGAAAACTACTATATAATATACGCAATAATAGACTCCGCTTTTATTTGCCAGATGCATTTAAAATGCATTGATATACATATAACTAAACCTCACGGAATATATTCTGGTTTTAGGGACAAAAAAATTAAATGTTTTCTAGTTGATAAATCATAATGATGATTATAGTTAAGACATTGAAATTAATATTAATAATAATACTAGCGGAACTAGAAGCTGTCCTGTCTTAACGCGAGAAAAAAATCAGTAACCACATTGTAGCGCCAACCATTGGGCCGAATTGTAAAAATAAACTATTCAGGCACTAAATCAAACACAAACAAAAAAATATCAAAAGTGGAATAATTATAAATAGTATTAATTTTACACAGGTTAACATTCGAACAGGCGGACATATTGATTTACACACAATTGTAATAATATTTTTTTATGAAAAGTAAGTCAGGCCGCAGTAATAATACAAGTAACGCCACAGGTGTTGCAAGTGTGCTGCCAACCATTGTAGGATTGATGATGAGACATTATGAAGGGATGGCGAAATGGGCTCTGGCATTCTTACTTACTCATCGAAACACAACAGCCCCCTTGAAAGAAAGAAAGAAAGAAAGAAAGAATTTTATTCACTGAACTATGTTTTACGGTAAGGGTTCTACAAGTGTTCTACAGTAAGGGGTTGATTACTGCCGCCAGACCGGCTGCCCAAATGACTGCCAAACGCAGTGTATCCCAATTATATAAAAAGATTCTCATAAAAAATTAGAAAGACAGAATCTACAAACAGATTGCATTATAGTTTACCTATAGCTAGCGTACGTAGGTATATTATACTCGTATCTACCGTGCATTTGCTGGTATGTGACACCGTCCTATAAACGCAAACAAAACCAATAATTTCAAAGACAATTTCACAGTAAATCTACAGTAAGAACGTACAGACATATATACCGGTCTTCTTTATTTACTTGACTAAAGTCTCAAATGACAGTCACAGATCGAGTTACGGACACCTTCAGGTAATATTCAATTTGCGGTACATTTGTCTGGGGGTACATTCTGCAGTGCAGTCACGTACTTCCCGATCTAGGGCGACAGATGTTTGTCGCTCCAGTTTGTTGTAGAATAACGCTGCTCATTGACAAATGGCAAAGTAGTGTAGATATTGCAAAAAAAAGGTGGAGGATGGTATACTTATTGTAATTTTTTTTTATTAAATAAATTTTCATTTCATAGTATGGATGGCATGTTATTATGTGACGTTTAACAAGATGGCGGCTTTAGTTCCTAGTGCCAAAAATCCTTGTAGCGCTTATCCTTATAATATAATCCTTAAATAAATGCATATATTATATGCATTTATTTAAAGAGAAGTTTTTTTAGGACAGACGAAGTCTCGGAGCACAGCTTGTTAATAATGATAAAGATTTTTTCCATATATTGTGTTGCTCTGAATTGCTTGCACTGACATCTTCGGCAGACATCCTGTCACAGAAAGTACACCAGTGACGGGAACATTTATTTGTTTATTTATTTAAAAGCAGACTTAAAAGAAACTATAGGCTGCAATTTATAATTCCTATAGCGAGAAAGCCAAATAATTTTTTAGGGAAGATTTTTAGGCAGTCGAATTTCAAGGCGGACGAAGCCGCGGGGCATCGGAGCACAGCTACATATAATTTAATAGTAATCAAACAATATATGTTTAAAAATATTTAAGAAATCAAAGTCGTGCATATCTATTGATCATATTATCAGAATCTATTTGGTCTGCATCAATGCACCAACCAGTGGAGAGCACATCTGTTTTATATCATTTTATAACATCAAATAAATCAAGGTATAAAGTTGCAAGCCAGCTATCTAAAGACATCTAAAGGCATTAGCTCACTGGACCTAAATGACGCCAGTTGATTTCAAAAACTATTCTGACCAAAGGAATTAACATATGCTCCGAAGAGTGTGGTCTTTATCTTTTAAATTACATGTATTGTAAGGTCAAATATTAAATATGAGCAAGTACACTCAAAAACACAAGTAGATTATTATTTAACAAGCTTCTATTCTTATCGAGTCTCATACGTAGATATAATATGTTTGTCGTATGTTTTGATGATCCCGTTCAAGTTTCCGTTCTCGTGTAGTTCTGGAGAGAGTAACTTGTTGTGAACTTGTTAATTTGCGCCGGAAAGTTAGATTATCTCGTACAAAGTACAGCCGCGCACAGTTGCGCGTACACCTCGTGAACATCTTGTACATTCAGCGAACACCTGTACAGTCGAATGCAAAAGGTAATCACAAACGAAAAGTTTAAAACTTAAATTTCAACATACAAAGGCTTCAAATTTTTATACACATTTAAAAAATTTGTATTTCATAATATTTAGAAATTTTTAAATGTCATTATTTTTCTTTTAGCAAAGTATATTTTTGAAGGAATAATAACATCAATACAAAAATTAATAAAACATAAATACAAAACCACATGTCGCTTTTATATATTTAACAGCCTTCGCATGGATTCATTTTTTTTTCTGTATACGCGATAAAAGAGGAAGATATCTCTTTTATCGCAATTTTCTTGGGGGAAAACCGTATCAAAATCTATTGAATGGTTTATAAGAAGTTAGAGGAGAAACAGACAGAAGAGGATGCGAGTTTATTATTGATATATAAAGAAAATTTAAGAAAACACATGCTTAAATTGTACTCGTAAGGAATATAAAAATAATATCAATGAAAATTCTTGTCTCCTCTTAATTCCTTTATACTTTATCTTATTAAGGTCGGAAGTTCATTTGCAGCACCTACGGCGTTGCTTGTGTTAATAGACGACGGCAGCCACCTTAAATCAAGTGGAACGTCAGTCTGCCTACCAATTTTTAGGTACAATTTAGGTAGGCTTTAGGTATAAAATTTAAATAAGACCTCGCCAGTAATAAGAGCCAATGATCGGGCAGCACGCCTTCACTTAGCGAATTAATCTACTTGTAACGCATTGAATCGGATTTAATTCAGTGAACTCCTTTTGAATCTATTGAGAAGTTTGTAATCTTATCATTCAGCAACTAGTATTTACAGTTAGTTGTACCTACGTCTGCCTCTCGGAAACTTCTCCAATTTTCTACCGAACAGCCAGACGTTATTGTTAACTACGTGGGATAATCTTGCGAACATATTTTATCGGAAAAGCAATTTCCTATCCTTAATGCGTAGGAGTATTACTCGAACATGAGTGGGCTTTAAAAATTTAAATTATTTCCAAACTTTGCTTGTGCTTAGTTGTCTAATAAAAATTAGTTTAATTGTGAAGTACAGACAGGAAAATGCCTGATTCACATAAATACATATTGTAAAATAAGCCGCTGTCCGCTTCTGTCTGTTTCTCTGCTAATATCTTCTAAATCATTCAAAGAATTTTGATACTGTTTTAACTCATAAAAAGCTATAAACGAGGAAGTTTTGAGTATATTATTTGCATAAAAAGTGTATATTTGGGTAGCCGGTGGCGGGTCAGATTTTATTAACAATCAAACGCACTTTGAAGCATTTATAATTCGTATGAATGAGTTCTTGAATGCGGTTAGTTATGTTCTGTTGATATGAAAATAAATATTTTTGGCTTCTATGAATCAATTCAGTTAATTTAATGTCACCAATCAAAGAGCAACTTAAGTATATTTAGTGCACTCTACACAGTTATAAATTAGGCAGCATGGCTGGCGGCAGTAACCACTATCTTACAGGACTTGTAAAAATCTTATAAAACTCTTGTGTGTTTCCATGAGTGGGTAAAAGAAGTTAGGTGATCCTTTCAAGGTCAAACTCATCTAACTTATGTTAATAAGTCATAAATTTTACTTAAAAAAATAAGGAAACATACTTCATATTATAGATTACTAGTATTTATATTATCTAAGTTATCCGTTTATAGTTCATTCCGAATTAAAATAAGTTTAAGTTTAAAAATAATACATAATATCGCCCCCACTCTTATCAAATAAGCGCATAATTTTCTCGTCTTGGCCGCTGGATTTCCTCTCTCGGTCACTGAACACAGCTTAGCGGATTTCAGTTAACGTCTTCAGACTCTTTGAATTCTACAAATATAAATATATAAATTAGTTTTTAAACCTCGCATTAGACTATGAAATAATTCTAAAAATCCTAATAAACAACAAAATAATGCTAAAAAATGTGATTTTTGGTATCCAATTACCATGTCTCTTTGGGTTTCTGCTCCGAAACACATTTGATAGGTGGCTACCGTCGCTTATAACATAAACAACGTCACATTTTAAATTTTAACCCTTGTGGTTTGGGCTCTGCGTTCAGCACTCAGAACTAACAATTCTATAAGTATAGATAAAAGTTGTGATGCAAAATTGTGATTATATTTATATTTAATAATAATAAAATAATTGCACATTTATATTGATTTCCACTTTTATTTGAAAGTAGTTCTTTTGTCATTGTGTATAATGACTATAAATTGAATAAAGTATCCACAAAACGGAATCCGGCAATAGAAATAAAGTGTTCTTAAAAAGCAATAAATCGCATATACCCACCGATAGGGACCTGTTCAATTGCTTATAAATCCCTTGAAATTGTTATTGGGTGAAAAATGGCTGAAATGGGTTGGGTTCAGGGTTTAATTGGGTCACATTCGCGCAACCCTTAATAACTGTTCAGTGGATGTTGTACTGGAAATTGTGTAATAGATCCAATATCTACGGTCTATCAGATGAATGTATTTTGCCTTTATCTATGACTAATGTTAACGTTTTACTGATAGCAGAGTAGAAGTCACTCACATCCCTGCGGAATAGCAGTTTAGATGTCTTCAAAGTTTTATTCGAAGTCAGTTAATACTAAATATATGTTTTATTGTCGCTAAAAACTTTGTGATTACAGAACTAAAAATTCTATAACGTTCATAACACGCTATGTTAACAAAATATAACTCATAATATTGTAATTATTAATAATAGGAACTAAATAACCTTCAATAACCTTGGTCGGAGGACCTAAAAAGCGACAAAGGATATTTGGACAAGAGAGAATCCCTCATTCCTTACAAACAGTAACTTAAAACTAACTTAGTCTAAGTAACTTTTACTGGAAACATAGGTACACTAAGTGAGGAGGTTGGATTTAAAGTCGGAATTTAAGAGGTGGTTTTACATTATTTATTAACTTATAAATTTCCGATATTTAGGACCTCTTTCACCAACTACAAGTAAAGTGTTGATTAGTTACTTTTAGAAATAATTTTATGTTTTATTAAATTATGCACTCAGTTTAATGCATTCTTCGATAGGCGATTTTTTTTATACCGTACAAACAAAGGTATATCAGCTCCATTTATATCGGTGACCAGGTGACTTTAAATGGCGGTTAGCCTACTTGACACATGGCGAAACAGGCCATTAGAATTCATATATAACCATTCGAATCCTATTTATAAATTATGTTTTTACTTTTGCGATTATTACATTTTTTGTAGCTAATTCTAAATGACTGTTACATTGAGTAAACATTCTACAAAATAGCCAAAGAATATATAACAATGGCTTCATTCAATCTGCCCACAATCCGTCCTGAAATTCTATTCATTTACGACTTACTCATTCAGTTAGCGACAACAATAGACTAGTCAAGTTGTTTGTTTAGAGAAAAAAAAAAACCTAGTGTGCAGACTTCAAAGGTTTTTCTGCACAATACTCACGCTTGAGGGCACCTGAATTATACACAGAAAATAAAATACACAGTAGTCAAACAAGAGGCAAGAAAATCTGTTTTCACCTCGTCTCTCTATTCTTGCGGGGTATGCATGACTCTTTCATCTTCTCTTGTGATTATAGAAAATAGTAGCTACCACAAGGAGGAAGTTTTAATAAAAAAAAAGGTTTTCAAAAGGAACAAAAATTGACTACTCGGACGGTCAATATTTTTAAGGACAGAATTAGGAATGGGATATAATAATAATAATAATATCTATTGGTTTTTTTTTATTTATATTGTAAAAAATTTAAAACTAAGAAAGAAAAATATATACTTGGATAATTTATTTGTTGATCATATGTACATATAGGTATTTTAATTAATATTTGATCTATATGACCTACCATTACTGGCATACAAAATCTTTATCTTAAAATCTAATTTCTCTAAGTATCTAGTTATTTATTTAATGTCAGTATCAATTATCCAATGTCAAGTATATTATTTGAATATGTGTATGTGATTAACAAAATTAGTATGTGTTTTGTTAATATCAGATTCCTTTCTTTTTTATATAAAGGTCATCAGACAGGCTGAGCGTTCACTTAATGGCAGGTGGCTATACATAACTATCGCCTGTGGGCAGCCGATCATAGTAGGAATAAGGATAAGGGATTTTAGGAAGGGATAGGGAAGTTGTGTCTGAAATCCCTTAGTCACTCCAAAACACATTCTGTTCTTTCACGGTGGTTATCGATAAGGGGGTAGATACTACAGGCCATCCATGGGTTAGCCAAAATGATGAGAAACGCCATGAGCCCTGCCTAACCTAACCTAACCTTGCCGAATCCACCAGAGTCAACTTTGTAAAGTTCATTTTCAAAATTGACTCTTCCCGATAATCGAACCCAGGAACCTTGAAACAGAGCGCTAGGGCAAGCATATTAACTACTCTACCACTACCAATATCTACTCATTTTCGCATTTATGATATTAGCATTTAAAAATATTGTTCCAAGACATTTTTTCAATATATTTTCATGCAACAGATTGACGGATTTCCATTTGTAGAATTTTCCTTACAAATGGAAAGGAATACCTGAAATAAAATAGGTTAACAAGAGACGTATTTGTTTAAGTGTTTCATTTTCTACAAGGCCTGGTGGAACTAACCTTTTAATAGATACTTCTCTACTGTAGCCAGTTGCAATGTGGCCAGCAATACGTATTTCTATTCAATGGGAAGTGAGCAGTGAATTCGACATGTTAGGTAGAAGTTCACGAAACTTTAAAGCGGTGACTAGTTCGCGGCAACTTTCGCAACGAACGCGAGACGTTTCTTTATTGAATCGTAAATAAATAAATTTAAGTCTCCGCATTTGAAATTGTTAACTGAAAATTTTAAGTTTTGATTTTTTTTTATTAAATTTTATAAAGCTTATTTTATGAAGAAAACAAAAACAAAAACTTAAAATTAACTTAAAATACTATAAGTCTAGAAAGCTGAAATTTGGAACATAGTTTATAATGCAAGTATCCGTTACGGAACGAAAGAATTTTCAAAAATTTTAATTCCGTGCCAATCGTCATTCGAGCTGAACATTGCCTCGGTAAGCAAATTAACCTTGCTATAATACATATATATGATAGTAATTAACGCAGCCAACATGCTTGGATCCCTGAGTAAAGGATTCAAGCTAAATATTATTTACTAGCTGGTGCTCGCGACTTCGTCCGCGTTGAAAATAAAAAAAAGCAATATAATGCTTGACCTCGCATTGCTATAACACTTTGGCCAGGTGTTATTTTTTATTTTTTATTTATCCCTCGGGAATAGTCCTTTTTTTTCTGGATAAAAGGTACCCTATGTCATTTCTGGTGTCTCAGACAACGTGTATGCAAAATTTCATGGCGATAGGTTCAGTAGTTTTTGCGTGAAAGAGTTACAAACATCCATACATCCAAACATACTTTCGCATTTATAATATTAGTATACGGATTTATTTTTTAAATATTTTTTTTTAATTAAGTTACATTTCCTATAATGACCGCATGTATGTTTGTACTAATTTACCTAATGTATGTACTAATTTACTAATTTACATGTATGTACTAATTTACCTAATTTGTTCTATTATTAACTAACTAAACTACATAAAATATGTATATACAAGCGAAGACAATAACATTAAAAAAAAAAATGTTTTTAAGTACGCTAGTGGCAAAAATTGCATGAACTTTTTATTTAATCCATAACATGTCCCAATAAGTCTATTTATAGGTATAAAGTTTCACCTTGGCTCTACGAGTAGAACGATGGTATGGCAGAAAATATTTTTAATATTATGACGTTCGTTATCAATAGAAATAATCGTTATCAATAGGGAATATTGTTAGAAACTTATAAACGACATTTTCCTTTAATGTTTGCTTTGACATTTTTTTTTTCATTTATTATAAAAACGAATACATCAAGTAAAACCGAAATGCATTTTAATAATTATAAACAGTTTTCTGCATTTATAATGGCGCAATTGAAACTTATCGCTTTTCATAAATAAAACATATATATTTTAATAAACTATTCAATAAAACGAATTGAAACTCATTAAAATATATTTTTTTTAATGCATACGGTTTTTCGGTTCAAAGGAAATTCACTTTTAAATTTTCATTCACTTTGTCGGTTAAAAGTTAGCTTAAATACATCTAAACCGGGTAGCTTTGGTATTACTTGAAGGCCTTAGGTCTAACTTTAATTCCTACTTAACAAGGTAAAGAAGCAATTTAGTGTTTTTTTTAAAACTTTTGTAGCTGACTGTGTGTATTAGTCGTTTATTCTAATTTTTTTTCTGAGCTTTAAGTTCAAATCTTCTTTCAAATTCAAATTCAATTCAAATTTTAAACTTTTGAAAATATTCTTTTTTTTTAAAATTATCAATAATCCAAAATCTTTCATTCAGATTTTTGTAAGTAAACTTATATATAAAAGAAAGTCGTGTTAGTTACACCATTTATAACTCGAGAACGGCTGAAGCGATTGTTATGACCTTTATGTATTTTATTGAATTTGTCTCCATCCCGAATAGTATATATATAAATTAACGTTTTCGGAACATTTTAATTCGAGAAAATCTGAAAACTAAAATGAAAAAAATTTCGAAGGTTGACGGCCACTTGATGGTAGGTGGCTACCGTCGCCTATAACACAAGCAACGCCATAAGTGCTGCAAGTGCTCGACGCTAGTATAATATACTTTAAAAGTCTTTTCTTTCCAAGTGAGGTTACATAGTATAGTAATGTTTATAGCTTGGAGCTCACTAATTTCAATTCCATTGCTATATAAAAGTTTTTAACAAAGATATACGTTTCGATGAGCGTTTGACTTCACAGGTGAAGTTAAAAAGTTTAATACTTAATTAAACTATCGTCTAGGATTGCTAGTTGACTGGGAGTGTTCGCTGAGAAAATATTATTCACAAAGTGACTTGTTTATAAAACTGTAAATTGAAGAAAATTAACCGGTAGACGTGTTTAAACATAAAATAAGAATTTCGTCATATACTTATATGAACCTAAGTGAAATTTTAATTGTCTCTAATCAAAGATACGTTCCAACTTAGTAGTGAAATATGCCTACAAAACTTAATATACTTAAATAAAACGTATAGGAGTAAGTTTAACATAAAATTTGTTTCGAACATTTGCAATACAGATTCAAAACTTTTTTCAATTTAGGGAATATTTCGTATGACCTATAGTCTAGGTCATAGGCGTCTAGGTCCTAGACGATTCAATCATGGCACCCCCGACAACAAGTTGAGATGGACCCCGCTAAGAAGAAGACTTTTAGACCGTTCAACATCAAGTGAATACTTAGCGATATGATCGTATTTATCCTTTCAGATGCAAATTCCTTATCACGTCGCCTAATAAAGTCTTCCCATGGGTTGTGAACCTTTTCTATATCCGATGATTTACTGAACCTAGGTTAGTAGATAGTTACCCTTGGTAATTTTGTTTGTAAAGATTGAAATTATATGTTTAAGATTGCCTGGTTTGGTTTTAGGGTTTTGAAGTGCTGTTAGATTTCGGTATCATTCGAAATCCCACATTTTTTATCCTAGTTAAAGGTCTGCAGCACACTTCGCGTATAGCCTAAAGGCTAATACTGTCGGAAATAGCAAGTTGGCCAACCCAAGTTATAATTCCTGTACATGTCACGCTGCCAACGCAAGTTATAATTTCCTGTGACTTGGTTCAACGGCAAAGAAAAATATCGCAAAAAACTTGTTAATCTGAGAAGATTAGCAATTATCCAAAGTTCTGCCAATCCTCAGTGGAGAAGCAGAGCCATGCAGTGAAACTTACTACCTGCAGTATTAACTTTTACCCGTGACTTCGTCCGCGTTTAAATATTTATTTAATCTTTATTGCTCATATATTTTTGTCAGTCATTGAATTTTTCACTTTTAGATGAACCCTTGGTAACAGTACTTTCTGTTTCTGTGTTCTTTTCTGTATCACGTGTATGGAGAATTTCATGATGATCGGTTGAGTAGTTAAGCGTAACAAACATACAAACTCATTTTCGCATTAATAATAATATTTAACCTTATAGACTAATACAGACACTGATGTTTTTACTATTACCTAATCTTATTTTAATAATTTATTAAATATCAGATCTTTTAAGTGTTAATTTTCGGTAGATACGGTCTCTGTAAAATTGGATAAAAGTCAAATGACATAAATTATGTCCCAATTCCGCTAGACTGTCTTAGCAAAAAGATTATGTATCTACATAAAATATACCTACGCACATTTAGATAAGGTTCATTGATTTTTTTATGAACCCACTAAAAGGGGAATGGAGCGTGTCGATTTGAAATTTCCAAAAGGGAGCCACTTCCTTTAGATGTTGGATTGCCTCCAATTTTTGAAAGTAAAAGTAGTTGCGTCGAAATGGCTATTAGA
Source organism: Synanthedon myopaeformis (assembly GCA_944738685.1). Lineage (NCBI taxonomy): Eukaryota > Metazoa > Arthropoda > Insecta > Lepidoptera > Sesiidae > Synanthedon > Synanthedon myopaeformis. The sequence continues at coordinate 1,427,299 of OX122914.1, forward strand.
ATAACATTTTTATGAAAAAGTAGTTTATTTAATTCTTTTTTTCTGTTACTCTTTAGATATGTAGCTGTTTATTCTTTAATATTTATTTTATTTATGTACTAGAATTCATTTTATTAATAACCCTAATTTAGAATATCTATTAAACAGAAAATACCTACTAAACAAAAAAATCGGTTGACGAACAGAGAAGTAAAAGGTACTGTACAATTTTTTACCTATTTGTATAATTATGTATATATACGAGTGTTGATGTTGGTACATATAAAGGTTGGAAGATTATATAATATTTGTATTATAGAGAATAATAATGATATTTTGTATTTATAATATGTATTTACAAAAAAAAGTAATCTACTAGTATATCAACTGTCTGGTATCAATAATACAAGCATTATTTGCTTACTGTGGAACTAGATGGTGCTGTGTGGAATGTGTGAAGATATTTATTTATTTATTATTTATTTATTTGTGACAAAATGTTATCTTTGTAAAGAGGCAGTTATCAACAGACAGAAGAGCTACCTACTTACTAATACATCGATAAAACAGCATTTGAATAGATTTAGATTTAAGTGTATAGTGAATTATCGTGAGCAAAACATATTTTTGGTCATTTCCACTAAAGATTAATTGCTGTGCAAATTCTATTCCCATATACATATGTCGTGGTTATTCATTAGTCAATCAATTGAAGCTTGAACTTCGAATGTCCATTGTTGTCCCTTTGTGTTATGACCATCATTAGGGAGTGCTATAATTTTACAGCATCACAATATGAAGAAATCACAGTAAGGAAACTGAATAAAATATTAGTCCACAGTTTTCACTTTTGAATCTAAGTGATGGTTACTTCCTATTTAACTTATTAAGTATTGTTTAAATTCGTACACTTAAAGTTTATATGGCGAAGGACTGGAGAAAGCTAATATTGCTATGTAATAATGTTTATGGACGAATTTAGACCACTGGGCGCGACCTGAAGTATAAATGTAGTATTAAACCATCTGTAAAGCTATACCTGTATTTTGTAAGTAAAGAGAAGGATTTTTTTTATATCTATAATTACCCGGAAATCTGGAAAATATTGTAGTAAGTCAAGGGCAAAGCATAAATGATTACAATTTTTTATGTTTTTAATTTATAATTTATCCTAACCAATATTTAATATCTCAAAACAGTACTCGAATCATGACTTTGCAAAATCTATGGAAAATTGCAATACTAAATATGCAATATGCATACTAATACTAATACTAATAAATCTAAAAGGCTCAGAGGTACAAACTCGACCGAGATTCGGACTTAAAGCTCGAGTTATGTTCGTGCTACGTCCGAAGCTACGGTTGCATATCTCCGAATAGCTCGCCTGTCAACCGAAAGCTCTTCCCACTGGACTACCATCGCTATTTATTTTGTAGTCTGTGTGAATTGTAGATTGTTCTGTGTAAACACGTGTGACGTAATTAGTGACGGTAATGAACCGGCCGCGTGTGAAATGCAAATTGGCGGGAAAACTCGTTACGCTGACTTCGGGGAAATAGAAGCGGCTCGTGCCACCAATAATTATGTTATTCATAATATAAACGAGTGCTTCACTCATCAGCCTAACATAAGTACCGGTTGCCTTAAATGGTTACACTACATAGAGAGGTAACGCAGGTCCAAAGATTCGCACAGAAGCAGTAAATCTAAATACATAGGTTTTTAAAGCAATTATATTACAAATAGGTCTAGCGGTACTTCCAAAAGTATAATTCATACTCAGCAAAAGGCGCTGGGGGATTACTCTGCCCAGATTTTCAGTCAAGGCCTGAATAATGCCTGTCTGTTGACCTTAACATAAAAAAAATCTAGCTAAAATTTTAAATGTTCGCTGAATTGTCAGCGTTTGACTGTTCGTATTGAGGAATAAAGTTTATGAAGGAATTTTTGTAGCTCACTAAAAATATTTTGCTTCAGACAAGTAATCTGTCACCGAATTTGAGAAAAGTATCTACACCGAGTTGAGATGTTGGCGTTTGTTAAGTCTGGGTGAACAAACGCAGCTTTACAACGACTTAACGACGATGTTAGAAGTCAAATCCACGGAGAACTCCCGAAAAATCCATTATTCAAGTTGTTACCATGTTGTCCCGTCACATCAACTGACGTTCGGTATACGCACACTGGACGGAAATTAGAAAATGTTCATCGCACACGACGAGACGAGGCCCGACAGCGAACGCGATCAAGCGTTATGGCCGACAATTTATTTTCCTACATATAAATATTTGTACAATTTGAAAAATGAACCTTAGGCTTAACTCTTAAAATATGAACCTCTTTTATTACATATAGCTTTTCTTGTAATCCTTGTCACGTGGAATTAGCATATTATTTAATCAGCCCATTTCCTGATTGGCTGTTAATACTCTGGTTAAAATGGCGATACTATTAACCTATTCATGCATTAACTATTAAAAAGTAGAATTAACTTGCATTTAGCGAAAAATACATTTAGCGCATTTCGTATCTACATTAAGCGCATCTTTTCTTAATTTTAACGACGTTTAAATTACTTTAAAAATGTTTTAATTTGTCAAACCTTTTATAAAAGCAGTCTGTGGGCAAATTTACCAACGAAGGCTTAAAACGCTCTGAGCAAGCAAACAATAAAAAGGGAGGTGCTGATGAGACTCTCTCCTTGCTGTAATGTCGCAGGAATGTTTGCGGAGGTTTTAGTAAAATGAGTTGAGTATTTTCAATAATGCTTAAAACAATATTTTTAATCATGGATAGGGTGCAGATGAGTTCCTTCCATCTCCTTAATGTTATTACGGATGCAAATGGTAAGTGCAGTCCTGGGTAGGATAATCGAATTGCATTTTATGGATTGGTTTTGGTTTCTCGCAAAAATCATATTAAAGTTCTTTTTTTATATATATGTCAAGGTCATCAGACCAGACCCCTGACGTTTTTTTTTTGACGTTAGGAAATGTGTTACACATACACACACCGTACGTGAGGACGGTGTGGTTATGTGGGATTCCCCTCCGCCTAATGAGGGAGTTGTACCCACTAAAACCTAGCGGCGGTATTCCTCAGCAGTCAGAAGGTTCCTGAACCCTGAAAGCTCACCAGGGCTCTCCCTCGCTATGCCTCCCATTTTACGGGAGGGCACCTCCCAGGCATCCCTTAACACCCGGCAACACCCCAACCGCTCGGGTTGCTGTCCGGTCCCGGGCCATGACCTGCCTTCACAATGGATATAGATAAGGGATGTAAGAACCCATGCGCTGGCATCCCTTATCACAAGAGCACATATCAAAAAGCATGCTGTTTTTCACTATATTATTTTGTAAGAGGGTGGTTACTGACTGCGAAACAAAGTGTGCCCAAAAGTCTAATTATCTGGATAAATACATATATAGAATTGTCTTAGCTTAGACATTGCCTGAAGGGGATCAAGGTTATTATTTTCATTTAAATAAAACTTTATTGTTATTTCAAGTTAACATTACCTACTAAAAAAAATTAAAATCGATTGTTTGAAATAGTATGTATCGTTAAATATTATCGTTATTTTTTTTAATAATAAGTTCAATAGACAATATTTCAATGTGGCGACTGAACTGCAACATTTCTTTAAAGATAAAACAGGTATTTTTTTTATATTAACTCTTAGAATAGTTAGAATCTTAGTCTTTAGTCTGTATGTCGACCTTTACATAAATAAAGTTTTTTAATACTAAGACAATTTTTGTTACGAAATACATAATTTATTAACAATTCCGATGTCAAAGATTCTTTTTAAAGTCGTAAATTTTAACGATTCTACTATCGGAGTTAGGTGCTACGTTAATGACCAGCTGTAATTCCTAATGGTCCTAATGACCCCCATTATATGCAGGAGAATTCTTTTAAGGTAACATTATTCAAAGTTTACTGAGAAATGATTCCTCAACTTATATTATAGTTACTTTATATTATGATTTCGAATATAATAAAAATAAATAATATCTTCATACATTCCACACAGCACCATCTAGTTCCACACTAAGCAATATAGGCTTGTATTAAGGATACCAGACAGTTGATATACTATACATAGATTACTTTTTTTTTGTAAATACATACATATTATAAATACAAAACATCCATGTACCGTACCATGTTATACAAAGGTAAAATGTTAACACATAAACATTTGCCCCTAGCGGGATTCGAACCCGCGACCTTTTGGTTAACAGACTAGACTATTAGTGCAGTCAAGAAATAGAATTATTTACTGTTTGTTTTAAAATTAGCTTTGTATTCTATAAAATATTTGATTATTTATCATTTCTTACAGTTAAATGTTGTAATAGCTAAATGTTGTAATCTATGGATATCATACAGTGAAACGACGCTTCTAAGTCTACTTCCAAAGTATTACATGGAAAGGAACGAGTCTTATAAATTGTTACTTTGGTATGAAAAGTGGGCATATTTAAAGTTACAACATTAGTTATAAGAAAACAGAATATAAAAAAACTGCAACATTATAAATTAAAGGAAACTAACACTACATAAGTCAGCACCTGCTTCGCTGCCGTCTCTTGGAAGTGAAACTAACACTTAAAACTTTAGTTACATTCTTGTGTACGAGAGATGCTGAATTTGAAATTCAAATCAATTCTTTAAGAACCATAAAGCGCTCTCCGTACTTCGTTCCTTTGTTCTTTTAATAAGTGGAGAATAGGTTTGCAATTGTTACTTAACTTTTATTTTTGAAGTTCCACACCACACCATAAAGTACTTCTTCATATAGCGCCACCTCATCATGGTATCATCACGAATATCTTCATGTGGCACGACATATCACTCAGAATGACCACAACCATGTAATTTAAATTAAAAATAAATAAATATATAATAACAAAATACCTTTGTTTGTGCCAGCCTATTATCAATCTATTTAAAAAAAAAAAAAATGAGTTCGTATAGGTAACATTGTATGTTAAAAAGATGTAACAGTAGAATGGCACGTGTGACAGATTTACGGCAAAATTGTTACGTAAAGGAAATAAATCAAAAGAACATTCCGAATGTCGTTGGCAATTGTCTATGTCACGTGGGATGTTCCAAGAGAAACTCACCGGGGAGTGACGTCATTAGACATGACAGCGCGATCGGTACCTCTACTATGAGTTATAATGACAGCACTCGCTATCGAGACCGTAAAACATTTATATGAAAAACTGTCATATCAAATTGACATTTTCCATATAAATATTTTACGCTCTCGGCAGCGAATGCGGTCATTGTAAACTCATGATAAAGGTACAGTTACTTTACAATGACAATGACAATTTACAATGACCGCACTCGATAACGAGAACATAAAACATTTATATGAAAAACTGTCAACTGTCAATGTCAAATTGACAATTTTCCATATAAATATTTGACGCTCTCGCCAGCGAATGCGGTTATTGTAAACTCATTATAAAGATACGGTACCTTTATCATGAGTTTACAATGACCGCACTCGCTAGCGAGAACATAAAGCATTTATATGAAAAACTGTCAACTGTCAATGTCAAATTGACAATTTTCCATATAAATATTTGACGCTCTCGCTAGCGAATGCGGTAATTGTAAACTCATGGTAAAGGTACGGAAGTACCAACAGTTTTCGGTGACACTATGTTTTGTTTCGTCCCACGGGCGTGATTACAGAGACGTATGGCGAAAGAGTAAAATAACAGGGAAAAATGTAACGGTTTTTCGTTACGACTTTGCGGTATTTTGTTATGAAAATGTCGTCGTATAGATTTTAAATTTATTACGCTCTCATATATTATTATCCTTTTTCAATATCAACTGCTATAGTATATTATATTTCCGTTAAAAGGGTTATATTACTGTTACAAAGTTCACAATATGAAGCCTTCCGTCCTTTTAGACGGAAACGGAGAGGTTTTACACAAAGAGAACTCACCCGTCTTAAATTGGAATTCTAGTATTCAAATTTAAACTGGTCTATATAGATAGATGGTCAGCGTTTAGCTGAGCATCTATCTATATAGACCAGTACCATTTTAATAAACTAAATTACAGCATACTGCGTGCGACCCGCCCCCTGCTATGTACGGATGTATTTTTTTTGGAAATTTAATATTTACACACAATTTTCTTGTTTATTTGCTCTTTTTATTTGAGAAAACCGTATCAAAATCCATTTACTCGTTTAGAAGAAGGAAAACAAACAGAGGCGGGCAATGAATTTATTTCATAAGTAGATTTATATATCTGTCGGTCAAATATTTTTAATAATAATTTCAAAAGTTTCAGGCAAACAAAAAAATAATAATATTTATATAATACTACCTGTTGCACGTGCCTCGCCCGCGTAAATTTATAAAATATAGCCTATGTTACTCGCTGATAATATAGCTTCCCAACAGTGAAAGAATATTTCAAATCGGTCCAGTAGTTTCTAAGCCTATTCAATGCAAACAAACAAATCTTTCCTCTTTATAATATTAGTATATAGATTAGTGCACATATGAAGAACGGGTCCGATTGTCAAGTGGTTCAAGGCTACTAGATTAGATAGAACATGTAAAGTTGGGTTTGCATAAGTTTACATTTAATCTTAAAGTCTTTCCGCCATGAGGATTATCAGGACTTCAAATATCTTCCAAAATTCTTACACACAGATATTTACTTACAAGATTTCCCTTTCCGTGCACAGTTAGATCAAGTGCTTATCATTTCAAATGCAAGGTTATTCCAATTCAAATAAAAACGGTCTTGGCACACATAAAGTGTTCCAATTTCAAAATATCTACCAAATCAAACTCAGTTCGGTTGTGATGTTTGATCAAGATATTTCGACTCAACAGACGTAGAGATAGATACATAGGTTTACTCTATCTGCACGAGCGGCAGTAGACAATGATTGCGACATCAAACAAACAGACAAGTCGATATTCCACTTTACAGCAACATGCACTTGCTTTTAAATGGAATTTCTGGGGGTTCTTTGAGTATCTGACCATATTTTGTGTTCCACAGTCATAAAGTAAACAGCCCAATTGTCTTTTTGTCTATAGAACGGTATTACAGTCACCAAATTATTATTTTACTAGCTGGTGCCCGCGACTTCGTCCGTGTTGAACGATGAAAGGTACCCTTCTATGTCCTTTCCGGTGTCCCAGACAACGTGTATGCAAAATTTCATGGTGATCGGTTCAGTAGTTTTTGCGTGAAAGAGTTACAAACATCCATACATCCAAACATACTTTCGCATTTATAATATTATAGTATAATAGTATATAGTATAGATTAGTACGGGTATTAAATTTTAATATTATTAAAGTTCACTAGATGGCGCTAGTGGTTCTTTATGTTAAGTGACCATTTAGAAAACAAATCGTAAGTGTCGCTATACATAATTTGAACTCGACACCATTGGGTTGTTTATTTTTCTTATTTTTGTATGCATTGATGAAAAAAAATGAAGGCTGCCACCAGATCTGATGTCATTCAAGTTTTTCGTGACGAAACCCTTAGTAATTTTTTTTTTAATTTTACAATGCTTAAGAAAAAAGGATACGGGTTAAGTCGGGGGTAATAACAAGTGTAAAATAACGCCTGACCTAAGTTGTTAGTACTTACGTAGTGAATTATCTAAGTGTGGCTTTACATAGAGAAAATCTGAAGATTAAATAAATTAATCCCATTTACCAGCCACAAAACAGTATGTACTTTGTACACCTTAATTGTACACAAAATAAATATCAAAACAGAAGTTACTATACATGTAAAATATATGTACATAAAGTGAAACTTTACGGAATAGTCCATTTATCAAAAGCCTCCAACTCGCTTCGGGGGGAGACTTCGTAAACTGTACAAAGTTTGTCGTTAAACATTAATGTATCCCACAATCTTATAAAGAAATAATTATTGTTCGGCTTTCTCTTACTTTGCAACTTTACACGATATAATTTGTAGTTGTAAATATATCTAATTCTATACTTAGATTAGGAGAAAACTGTAATCAATTTTCATGATCACAAATTAATCCCTTAGGTAACCTCTTATCCTGTCTCGAGGTCAGTAGCGCACTTACTATTGAGTGTTATATGTATACATGTGACGTCATTTATTTACCATTCAGTAAACCATAAAAGATGTAGTCATCACCTTAACTCAGCTCGGATCCGCCGTATAACAAATCTGTACTAATATTATAAATGCGAAAGTATGTTTGGATGTATGGATGTTTGTGACTCTTTCACGCAAAAACTACTGAACCGATCACCATGAAATTTCGCATACACGTTATCTGGGACACCAGAAAGGACATAGGGTACCTTTCATCATTCAACGCGGACGAAGTCGCGGGTATCAGCTAGTAAGAATTATTTATTATTTTAGAATTATTTATCAGCTAGTAGAGTTATTTATTTATGAAATAATAAAACAGCTTATTATGAACATTTGGTCAAAGATTTTTTGATTAATTTTAATTTGTAGGTATTGGAATGTAAATTTTGATTACACACACAAATTTTTTAATAAAAAATGTTGTTTACTTATTAAATATTATTAACATATTAATAATATATAATAAAAATGTTATGGTTTTTAACCATCAAAGAATTTTGGACAGTTGGAGAAGATTTATGTGCTGTTAAATTTAAATTTAAATTCAAATGTTAAATTCAAATTTAAAGAAACCGCGGTAAGCTTGTGTGTAGGTACTGATGATTCGGCTTAGAAAGTTTCCTAGACTCAGAATTAAACAACAAGACAGTATTAAATTTAACGGGCTCTATTAATACGTATCTCAAAATAGAAAAGCAAATAATAACTAAGGTTATTTATTTTTTGTTCGAGTGAGAGATCATTAACGTAGTGCGCAGCACGAGTTGGTTCGTTATCGAGTTTGAAACTCATAAACGGTTAAATATTTTAATTTGGTTCATTGAGCCGAACGGTCGGCCTCATACTCCATTCGACACAAACTTAATGCGAAATGTTTCCGTGCATTAAAATTTTCATTTAAAATGAAAGCCATTCGGCCAATGTTTGATGGAGTAACAGGCACTGATAATAATCATTCTTTAACAGAACTAATAATTTTTTAAACTGTCAGTTATGATTGTCTGTCAGATATTTTTTGGCCTTTGCGTTTGTGAACACTAATCTTTAACACTATAGTATCTTTACGCTAATGCTTAACAGATTTGGAGGAAATTTGGCACGAGTTAATTACCTAGATTAACATATACTTATATAGGATATGTCTAAGTATCCTATATTTAATTAAATTTAATTAAATTTAAAGTAATTAGCGGGCTCAGCTAGTAGAAGTTATATCAGAATTGCTAGGGGCGGCAACACTTTAAGGTATTAGAAAGTCTCCTGAGAGTGTTTTAAAAAGATGATACATAAACGTCGAGAAAAATCAATTATTCTCTTATTATATAGAATTATAATAAAAAAATATATAAGGGAATCGGTTCTGGCTTCCTTTAATCACTCACTGAAACAAAACAACGCACATACTGTTATCACACATTGGTATTCTGTAAAGAATTACTATAATGATGAGTTTATGACATAGGATGGCAGAGTTCCTTACCACTATAAAATTGTGTACAAAAAAGTAATATCAGCGATATATTGTTTAACCACATAACTTATAAAAATAAGTCAAATTTAGGATGTAATTGATAAAACGGAAAGAAAGTCTAAGTATCCTTGGCGTAAGGTTATCTGTGCTCAGGTATTTGGCCAAGCGATAAACAATGCTTCAATTGGATTACAAACAGAAAGCAGACCTTGAAACCCTCGTTCCGTTCAGATAACTTTAACATTTTGTTAACTTACAAAACGTTATTTGGTTAGGCAGATTGGGTTACTTTTTATACAGATTGCAATCCGACAATAAGATCTTTGTTGATTTTGCTTACAATAAACACAATTAAATAAATCATGACATATAATAAAAAAATATTTTTTTTTGTAACTTTTCATTAAAAAAAAAAAAATTTTTTTTGTGAAATAATGTATTGACAAAAATATGAATAAATGACAACCCTTTTCGGATATAAAATAGGAGTTAAGAAATATGAATATTTTATAGTTTATTTAATGAATAATGTTAACGAACGTAAGAGCGAGTAAATATGTATTTACGACCTTTAGGTAAGCCTTGTGTTTTCTCCAGGGCACAGTTCAGAGAAGTCTTTTACTGGCCGGTTTCTGCTAGCTAAGCGTTTTATGGGTTGCACATAATTTAAACACAAGACCGGAGGTTGACTTGAGGATCCGATACACAATATAGGACACACAGAAGGTAAGTATTTTGTCTATTATTTATTTGTTATAGACCTTTCGATTTCGAGGTATAATTTTTACATTTATCAAGAAACCCCAAGTCTTTGTATATGTTACATTGTTTGCAGTCCACTCATAGGTCATATAGGTAACAAATTTTCTCTATAAAGAATATAATTAATTGTACCCTAAACAGACAAATGACTTGACTTGTGAAGTTGAAACAGACAAATGAAGTTGACTCCTCATAAGGTGAATTTCTTGATGAATTCTTAAAAGATAACCATAATTCATCAGCTTGCATCAGCTTATGCTGAACCAGATACCTTTATATGTATGTATTTTCATTTAAATGTAAAAAAATATATATGTATTTTATATTTGTTTTTTATCTTTATGTATTTGTATGTATTTGAGTGAGTCATGTTTTTGCAAATAAATATTTTCTATTTTTTTCTATTCTATTTTAAAACTATGTTGAAACGCGAAAAAAGTGTAATTTTAACAAAATTATTTATCGAAATAGCAGATCGCTAGTACATGTTATAATGCACGACATTTTAATATTACACTAAAATAGGTTAAAAAGAAAATTTCTTTTTTAAACTTTGACATCTGTAATTATGCTGAAAACATATACCGAAGAAAGCGTAGGTACTTTTATTTGCCGCACTGTTGGTTCTTAAACTCTCAAGGTTGAAAATAACTTTTGAGGACTTCCTTTAATTCCCTAAAATTATGGCAGCGATAAAAAGCAAAATTGTTCAAAACTTAAAGTAGGTCAATTTAATATCTTGCGCTCCCTATAATATGCTCAGATACGTGTTCAGCAACAAGTACTCGTATCCGATTGGGCATGATATGGACGATAGCCAATAGAAGTTCATCAGGCAGAAAATCGCTTCAACAATATATAATGCACCAGACAAAATGTGCACTAGTGTTTTTCCTGTTATGGTGAAACGGATTTGTATGAAACTAGTTTTTATTAAACTAATTTAGGGTGAAACAGATTTATATTAATGCGTGAATAGTAAAAAATAAGATCCATCTATAAAAAGGCAGAAGAAATGTGTATAATGAATAAACTCAAAAACTACTGGATTGATTTTGATAATTCTTTCACCTATAAAAAGCTACTTTATCAGCAAGTAACATAGGCTATATTTTATAAAATTACGAGGGCGAAGTCACGTGCAACAGGTAGTATAATTGAAATTCAATACTCGTGGAACCTAGTTTGAGGGAAGATTATCAGCTATCTTGTTAGAAAAAAATTACTTACCTATTTTGGAAATATATTCCGCAAAGGTCCAGAGAATGCCACAATTATTGTCACTTTTCCAATTCGCTTTCTATACAAATTCAATGCATCATTGATTATTTTCTTACAGAACGTGTTCAGAAAGTTCGCGCAAGAGCTTTTGCATGGATTTGTGCAGTTGTGTTCCGTTGAGTGAATAAGGAATGCCGAAGACCATTTTCCTATCCCTTCCTAATCCCTTATCCTTAATCTTACTAAGCCTTCAGTATATTTGAAGCACCTGAAGCTACTAGCCTGTCTGACGATCTTTACGTAATGAAAAGTCTGAGGTACCTAAAAAAATAGAGCTATTCCTGCACAGCCTTTTTTTAAAGTGGTTACTACTATTACAGAAAGAGTACCTTCAAGTTTATTAACTTTAAAATTTTATATGATAACTAGGTACGAAACATTTAGTGAAATAACTTCTCGCTTTTGTCAATGGTTCTGATGGAGTTATTTGTCTACTTCTAATTCCTGTGCTGCTAATCCATTTGCTGGGTTCTTTACGAAAGTATGTGATTCAGAATATTTCTGTAACACTTCTCAACTGTTCTAATGTTCAATGCATTTAATTCCATAAACAAATAATACCCTACGTTTTAATCTTACTTATTTTAACTGGACGAACTCGTGTCATGAGAAGCTAATAGCAGTCAAATTGCTTCTAAAAGCTGTCCGTAAACTTGGCACGCAGCATCCCAATTAAAACTATAAGGAAACTACGACCCGAAAGTTTTTACCCAAGGGTATGGAATTTGGAATTCTTTAAAATGCCGGCGGCGTACGGGCCGAAGCCGATATTGCTTATTGTGTTGGCGTTGGCTTTTGGCATGGTTCAAATACGTGAAACGACATTTCGCCAATCAAATGAAATATGTTGGAAATACAATTGTTATAAATAACATTGTTGTAAAAGTACCTAAATGTGAATTCTCATTGTCAATGTTTGGATTGATATTTCTGCTTAAACATCATGATAGTTCTGCTCAACATCATAATAGTTAATCTATATGAAAAATAATAATATTAACAATTATATATTAATATATATAAATGACATAATATAATGTAAATTTCAATAAGTAGTATAATCTCTTTCACCATCTCTGAGTAAAATGTCAAGTAGGATAACCGCCATTTAAAGTCACCGGTCACCGGGAATGAGGGAACTGATACGATTATACCTTTGTTTGTACGGTAAAAGTCCCAAACATTAAAAAAAAAAATAATAAAAAAAAAATTCGAATATATTATAACTTATAAAAATATAACACCTGACAAAATATATGAGCAATAATTTATTCAATCTTTCTTGCTTTTAAAGTTTTGCCAGGCGTGGAATTTTTATTTTCATACATAATTACAAATATTGTATTATTTTGAGTTCGAGTAAAATAAAATATGACATTATCATTTGAATTTCAAATTAACAATTTTGGCGAAATTACACGATACGACTATCACCCAATTCCCTCTGAAACAGTGTCCACGTGTCACTATTTCATTTTCACCGGTTTCATTGCAATATGTATTCATGAGCTGTGGCGACAGGAAGTGACGTGCGTATGAGCGGAAAATTTGTTTTCACCTCCAATTTGATCCTATTCACAAAGCCGTAGATGTCATTTTGCTTTATATACCTACAACGTGCCTATTCGCTCGTATTACATGTGTTTAAAGTTGAGTGGCATGCAATTTCACTTGCTGTTTAATATAGTTTCAAATAAACTAGATGATTTAGGCTCGAGTTCACCAACAGACGGTTATTTTTAAACAGCTGTTTAAAATTTAACAGCCGTTTAATAAAATTTTGTTGATCACCATCGCTAAACTGCGGGTTAAACGCCCTAAACATCAGATTAATCATTAAGTTAATGAGATGTTTAGGGCGTTTAACCCGCATTTTAGCGATTGTGAACAACAAAATATTATTAAAAGGCTGTTTAAAAATTAAACAGCTGTTTAAAAATAACCGTCTGTTGGTGAACTCGAGCCTTAGTCATTACAAAATATCTTGCACTGTTGTTTCTGATGTAAATTCTTCAATCATTCAATCAATCATGTATTTAAGGCAGCAGTAGACATGCATGTGTTAAGCAGACCTCCAAAGAGCCTTCCATTTATTGCAATGGCTGCCTTTTCGTAACATATTAACATAAGAAACATATGTTTCTTACTTATTTATGCTATACTAGCTGGTGCCCGCGACTTCGTCCGCGTTGAACGATGAAAGGTACCCTATGTCCTTTTATAGGGCAACGTGTATTCCAGACAACGTGTATGCAAAATTTCATGGTGATAGGTTCAGTAGTTTTTGCGTGAAAGAGTTACCAACATCCATACATCCAAACATACTTTCACATTTATAATATTAGTACGGATTACTTGTAGCTAATAAATACTACTGAGTAAACTTAGCTTCTAATAATAAACTTAGCTTTCTAGTAGACCCATTTAAAATAACACGCACTTGCGTGCGTATAAGTATAGCACATTTCTCTTGTCTTGTCCCTTATCCTTTATCCTATGTATTTAAAGTCGGCAGCGCATATGTGTTCCTCATTAGTTAATTCCATTATACGCCTTTACATAAAAAATTAAACAATCCCTATCGTGTATGTTTCAAAAAATATAAAAAAGTATCTGAATTAGCACAAATTGCTTCATGTGTGGAGGAGTCATACAAAAAAAAAAAATGTTTGCTAAAAACATGAATTTTCTGCTCTATGGACGCTTTGTTTTAGAGAAAAGAAAGAGGTCGCGCTTTTGTATGTTTATAAACAAAAACTTTGTATGTGACATTAGTTATTGTGTTGATGCGTATCTCTACATTAGTGTTCACAGTTTTGTGACACTTTTGTATTTTTGCAAATCAATCAATGTAAAAAGTAAAGATAAATCATAGATAAATCATAGACTATATTATGCGATTTGTTTTATATGTACATTTATATATACATTTTAATTTAATTTTATATGTACATTGTTGCGTTGGCTATCCATATTATAATAAAAATAAAAATAAAAAAAAATTGGAAAAATACAATTTTAAATACATACAATATAAAAATAATTAGACACTAAATAGGGGTAGATGTATACACATGATATGTATGTTCGGGAATAGCTTGTTAAAAGTTTAGTTACGATTGAAAATATAAACTTTATACATAAGTGCTTTTCACTTATAAACAAAAAAAATTTAATAAAGTACTAAAATAAGCATGGTCAAACAGTAACAGTAGCACCCAAAGTAAGTCGTTTCGTTTATACGAGACGGACATCCTTCCACGGCAAGGAAAGTCAACGCAAAACTATGAAGTATCTGAGAGATATTTACACGGACTTTTAGGGTTTTCGTTATATACTAGCATATCCGTACTATCCGTACTAATATTATAAATGCGAAAGTATGTTTGGATGTATGGTTGTTTGCAAATCTTTCACGCAAAAACTACTGAACCGATCGCCATGAAATTTTGCATACACATTGTTTGGGACACTAGAAAGGACATAGGGTACCTTTCATCGTTCAACGCGGACGAAGTCGCGGGCACCAGCTAGTAATACATATAGTTGTACATACAATAGTTGAATAGGATTAAGAATTTAGCATAATTCTGTCAATTGTTTTAATTTTAGTAATTAGGCTTATGTATATGTCATACTTTTAAAAAAGCAAATTAAATTATAATTTATAAGCATACCACTACAAATGCTGTAGTGTGTTTGTAGCAGAGAACACTGCTTTTCGTATTCAAAACTAGGAATCACGCCTGGCTGCAGTAACCACCACCTTGGCTTTTTTAAAAAGACCTACCTTAGTGTCTTTTTAGAAAAGCCACAATGCATTCTCCGCCTTGTCTCTTGACCGTAATTCTGATCAGGATGGCAACGTCTTCGATCTTATCTGGCGTTTCTTAGACGGTAGCTACCTTGGATGGTAGCTTTCCGGATTTTACAAAAAAAAAAAAAAAAGAAAATTTTTTCAGAAAACGAAAATAAAATGCCAGTTACCATATATTGCTTATGACGCATCGCATCAATTTCACAAAGCAAACAATGATATTAGCCGGACGGATGTGAAGGTAGGTTAGCTCACATAAAAAGGCATCCGAGCGCGTAAGGTCCCATATAAATATTACGGTGTTATAAATCTGTGGTATTTTATCTTGATGCGTAAACGTTTAGCTAGTAGCCATACATGCACAGGTACTTATAACTTTTAAGTTGATAGTAACAATTTTATTCGAGTTACTTTATATCAGTTTTATTTCCACTTTTATTATAGATTTTCATTATTGCCAACTTTTTGTCATAAGTTTATAATGCGAAACAGTATTAAATTTTCCACTACGTCGTCATCTGAAATGTCACTTCTATTACATTACCAAACTCTTACAAAAGAACAAAGTATTCTTTTCGTTGATAAAGAGCATGAGTTAAACTAAGTGTTATGCCAAATCTAATTTTAATGCAAACACTTGTCTTTTATCTGTAATCCTATTGCATTCGCATTTCCTCTGTGTTAATAGGCAACGATTGACACATACCTTAAACGCATTGTCAGTCTCTTTGAAGCTTTTTATAACAAAGAAAAAGCTTAAACACAACAAGAAGAAAATAGTGGTTGAACCACAGGAAATTCTTATTCCTTTTGATGTCGGTTATCTCATTTTCCTTGGCACACGAAATGAAAAGTTCGCTGGAGCGAATGGCTCCCATTCGTTTCTCACCAAAAATTAAAGGCGGCGACAACGTACATAAAATTAGCAAGTTTAAGTGGCAACGGAGCGCCTTCGTTATCATATTACATATTTGAACTGGATCGAAACGTTCCCTGTCTAAAGGGAAGACGTCCTAAAAAAAAATGGGCATTTTGTGCTTCGATTGCTCACTTAATTTTTGATACGAATAACAAAATACAGTTATAATTTCATGTCGCTAATACTGGAGCAAAATTCCAAGGATTAAAACTAGGCAACACTATGCCGTGTAAATCTCAATTTAATCTGTTTAAAAATTTATTAAAAAATTTATTAAAAAATTAAATAAAAAAGCACAAATGTGAAGGTTTAAAATGTATTCTATAAATTGTTGTTATTATAATTATTTATTTATTTATTTATTTATTATCTAACACGTATTTACACAAAAGACGATAACAATGTCTGAAAACCATTATAAGGTTTGTCTAGACATTTTATTTCACACCAACATAACAACATTACACCATATAATAACAATATAACAATAATAATAATAATATTATATAATGTTATAATAACATATATTTGTTTGCGAGCGTACACTTTGTATATATATTTGTTAATTGATTAAATCTGGTGGCCTGGAATTTTGTTTCGTCGCTAATTTTTCCCATTCCGAGACTCTCCCGGTTTGGCCCGACGGGGATTTGGCTGTACCCTCCTCGATTACGATGAACCGATTTGTGAAATTGACTGAACACTTGAGTGTATTTTGTTATTATTCCGAAATCAGAGATTCGTTGGATTTGTAACAAATACAAATAAGCTAATTGAAATTATCTCTGTAAAGTTTTTACAGATATTAAATAACTTTTTTTGTGATAACTAATTAAATATTATAATACCAGTATTTGGGTATTTGAGGCATAGGTCTCTTGACAATCAATGGATTCATGATATAATCATTTTCATTATTTTGATACATGATATTTGAGAAGAAGTTAGTTAGAAGAGTTAGAGCAGACAGAAGCGGACAGCGAATTTATTTTATAATATAGATATATAGATATAGATATAGATATAGATATAGATATAGATATAGATATAGATATAGATATAGATATAGATATAGATATAGATATAGATATAGATATAGATATAGATATAGATATAGATATAGATATAGATATAGATATAGATATAGATATAGATATAGATATAGATATAGATATAGATATAGATATAGATATAGATATAGATATAGATATAGATATAGATATAGATAGTAGTGTTTACTTTAAGGAATTGAAAAAAATAAAATAGGATTAATATTACAATACCACAACAGAATGTTATAATATCAAAATCAAAACAAGTTTCCAACCATCTTAACTTGCTAACCCCCTTCCCTACCCTTATTCCGTCCCAACGCCAATAAGTTTTTCCTCGCACATGGCACACAAGACGAGCACATTAGGGACCACATTATCTACCACATTAGGAGAGTGCCATCTCGTTATACAAAACGGCGGCCATTTTGGTCTGCACCTTGTTTATTTGCTGCCTCAGTAGCTGATAGTGGCGAAAATAAGTATCTCTAATAAGTTGAACGTCATTTTTTATATTCTGTCTCTATTGCAGACTTAAAAAGTTAAGAGACGACGTATTTTTTTTCCTTTTTATTGCTGTGTTGTGTGTTAATCAATTAATATATCTTTTTAATTGCAGAAGCCTTAGGTGAGGCCTACATCCAGCAATAGAAAGACACAGGCTGTTGATGATTATGATGAATCCACAGAGTTATGCTTGTGATTTTCGTTCGTCTATGGATTTGCTCCCTCCAGATTCGATCTCAGAGGGCATTTGAGTTAAGAGTTGTATGTGGTTTCAAACTATTGGCTTTGAAATTACACAGTCATGGTCCAAAGTATTTTGAACAAGAAGATGTTTAAGAACTTCCCTAACGTTGCCCTTTCGAACTAAATTCGATATAAAACATCTGTTGGCTTAAAATATTGTTGTTGAGAAAACCAAATTGAAATTTTCTAGTCCTAGAAGTTATGGATAAATTTAGGCTTAGAAGTACCTGCAGGCAATATTACGTCAAACGAAATACACAAAATCGGGTCGAGTACTCATACCTCTCGAAATATGTAGGAAATGGAATGGTTTTTAAGTTTTAAGTACACTAAAAATAAAAATATTGAGATAACTATTGAAGTAGTAATTGATGCATGGATTCCAGAGTCCTGCTAGTCTTCCATGTACCTTTTAATACCAAAGTCCTAACCTGGAACATTGGCAGTCGGAATCCACTGACAATAATAACATAGCGATATGAGTAAGTCTAACGCTGGGAGCGTCTGAACCAGCTCCTAGTCAATCCTTAGGTCTTAGTTAGAACACTACGTCTCGTCTCGAAGTTTTACAAACGTATTTACTTCTATTATTATCTGTTATCTGCGTTATTTGTTTTATTTTTTAATGCGAACGAAGTTGCGGGCACCAGCCAGTGTAGTAATACTTTCGATTTTGACAAAGATTTTAAAGGTGTGTACTATTTTGAAAGTAGGTATATAATTAAATATTTAAAAAGTTTTACAATATTAAGTACTTAATATAAATTAGTTACCATTCAAGTGACAGCTGAATTGGAAATCGTAGGTAATATATTCGTATAGTGATTCGAAAGTGTCTATCAATGTGAAATGATGGCCTTGTAACATTCAGTTGCGTTGAGTTTGAACAGAGCGCCGCGCCACAAACACTCCATATTGGTTGGATACACGACCGCTTTCGCCGAGTTAACCCTGGGCCAACAACCGCCCGTTCCGTTTTACGCTTAATTAAAATGTTTTCTTTGATTTAATTACACTTGTAACCGAGCGGGATTGATTTGGTACTTGTATCTCAAACCAGACTTATTTACCTATGAAACATAGATACTCGTGTCTACTCAATTTTCAATTATAGTTTCTCACCTTAATACTTATCCTACTAGTCCTACTATCCTACTTCCTACTAATCTATACTTCTATATCTATATCTATACTTCTTCTATACTAGTACTAGTATAATATTATAGTGGCGAAAGTATATTTGGATGTATGGATGTTTATAACTCTTTCACGTAAAAACTACTGAACCGATCGCCATGAAATTTTGCATACACGTTGTCTGAGACACCAGAAAGGACATAGGGTACCTATCATCTAGAAAAAAAGGACTACTTCCGATGTATAAATAAAAAATAAAAAACTAACGCCTGGCCAAAGTGTTATATCAACACGAGGTCAAGCGTTATTTTGCTTTTTTTTTAATTTTCAATGCGGACGAAGTCGCGAGCACCAGCTAATTATTTTATACAGTGATCTGATGATTATGGTGAACCACTTAAGGTGATGATCGGCAAAAGTCGCTAGAGAGATAAAGCCGGGAGACAAAAGAAGTAGTGACTGAAGAACCAGGTTGTACCAGACTTCACTAGTTGGGCAAGCACTGCAAGAAGAAGAAAAAAAATTATCCACTGCTGTTCATAGACTTCTGGTCATACGTTGTGCTTCAATGTTTAAATTTGAATTTTATTCATAATAAAGTTTAGCTTATGGTCTAAGATTTATTTTCTTAGATAACAATTAATAAAATATACTTTTTGTTGGTAAACAGATGGGTGAAGGACGACTTCGCTTCAGATCTCTTCAGATCAATTCAGATCATTACATTTCTCAATACATATCTTAACAGTACATAAACACGATATTTCACTAATATGTTATGACTTAGCTTCATTAATTGAACGCGATAGAAACATCAACCTCCTTACGGAATATTCTTATATGTATATACATAATATAGCCAATGGAATTGGTATCGGTCGTGCCTTTTTTTTTATATTCTTAGACGAAGCTTCCGGAACTTAAGATTTTTCCAGGAAAAAAGGTGTGCTATATGTTAATCTAGGCGTCCTAATTATGCCTATATAATAATTAGGTGCCAATAATAACCCGCAATAAACCAAATGTGTGCCAAATTTCTTTCAGCCTTTTTTTTACATGAAAGAGTAACAAACTTACATACATTCATCCTCACATATGTAATTTATCTCTTTATTTAACAAATTTTGTATATTTTTTTATGAACTTTTTGGTGGAAAAATTTTAATAAATATTTTTAAAACTTGTTTCCTCGATATGCGTTACAATAGTTCAACACAATATTGTATGTTACAGCGAATCGTTTCTAAAATCTATATTGTCGAGAATTGTGTAATGCGTTATCTTTGGTGGGATCTTGAAGAGGGACGTGACAGCCCCTTTCATGTACCGATATCAGCGTGTCTGAATGTTCGAGTACAGGTATTATTTACTATAAATTCCGTTAATGGAATAATACAGTATGTGTAGTATATGGAGACAATTGCTTAAGACGTTTCGTAAGGAAAATTAGATTTGGAAAATTTAGAATAGAACAATTTGTTAAACTATAACTGCGGCATTCGGATTAGCTAGCTGTAATAGTCAAACCTAGGACTCAAGTGCTAAAATCCTATTGGAGCTATATTATTACTAAAAAAATATACTTATTTATTTTTACTTATTTCTACTAAACTTAGTTTTAAACGATCCCTTGAGGAACAGAGGAACAGCACCTTATGTCCTTTTCTGTAACGAGTAGTTTTTTCTAAGTAGTTAAGTCGTGAAAGAGTTACCATTAAACAAACACACACACTTTCGCATTTATTATATTAGTTAAGATTAAAAAAAAAAACTTCATCTCTACTAACAATGTAAGACAACAACTAAAAATGCAAATTACAGAAAAATACTTAATTATAATTAAGTATATGTTTATACGAAGCAAACTTTTTATATGAATTTTAAAACTTATACAGTTTTGTTAGGATTCAATTAGTGTCAAAGTATTTTACACACATAAATAAATAAATAGCTCGTCCGGAGGAAGTTGATGGTTGGATGCAATTAGTATTGGTTAAATATTGTAACAGTATTGGGTAGTGAATAGTGATTAGGTTACTAGGGGTTGCTCAAAGCGTCGACCTTGGTACGGCAAGGTCGAAGGGAGGCGGGCGACGACCGGGCTACGGTGTCTGACGGTTGCCATGGAAACTGTGGGGCCTGGGGAGTGGAGCTTTCCACTCAACTGTCAGCATTCGTTGTCTCTTTCGTTTGATTAAGGCGTTACACGGATTTTTTTTTAATTACTTTCACGTCCTATCAGATTAGTTCGAGGCTAGTCCAATTTGGCTTCATCCATAATTAAATGTACACTAAACACCAAATCCGTACTAATCCGTACTAATATTATAAATGCGAAAGTATGTTTGGATGTATGGATGTTTGTAACTCTTTCACGCAAAAACTACTTAACCGATCAACATGAAATTTTGCATACACTTTGTCTGAGACACCAGAAAGGACATAGGTACCCTATGTCATCGTTTAACGCGGACGAAGTCGCGGGCATCAGCTAGTTAATTATAATACGAAAAATACATTGTTCTTAAAACACTCTATTAGGCGTTAGGTGAGTCTTAACATTTTTTTACTTATTTCAAAAGTTGAAGATTTTATCTTCAATTATTATTATTAGTGATTGACGATAGATAGACTATGAATTTGATGAGTTTAAATAATATTGTCACACTTGGCTCGAGTTCACCAACAGACGGTTAGTTTTAAACAGCTGTTTAAAATTTAAACAGCCGTTTGATAATATTTTGTTGATCACCATCGCTAAACTGCGGATTAAACGACCTAAATATCAAATAATTCATTAAGTTAATCAGATGTTTAGGGCGTTTAACCCGCATTTTAGCGATGGTAAACAACAAAATATTATTAAACAGCTGTTTAGATTTTAAACTCGAGCCTTAGGCGCGATTTCACCATACTCTATTAGTATTTGACATCACTGTTAAGTCATTTAACAGACATTTACAGTATGCGAGTGACAGCTCTAAATGACTTAACAGCGATGTCAAATACTAACAGAGTATTTTGAAATCGCGCCTTAACGTGATAAAAAATATTGCCCAAATAACAAGTCGAAATAAAAACACATCACCTTTATCTTTCCTTGAAATGTGATTGCCATAATAACTGCCAATATTTTCAAGCAAATCTTGTTTCGCCTATCTCGAGACCACATTGCCATATAAGTACTTAAATTGTCATTTGAAGAGAACGCCGACAGTAAATGCGCCGATCAACTCACTTCGCGGTACCCAGAGACGTGTTACGCTGAATATTTAAAAGCTAAACACCGTTTGATGCGGTCGTATTCATTTTGGCACATTTTTGTTACTTCCTTTAGACCTGTAGTGTAATGTATGACAGGAATAAAGTGCGAAATAAGTAATTTAAGGAATACACGAGTTTATCGCGTCTACTTACACCAATCTATACTAATATTATAAATGCGAAAGTATGTAGGGATGTATGGATCTTTGTAACTATTTCACGCAAAAACTTCTGAACCGATGACCATTAAATTTTGCATACACGTTGTCTGGGACATACTTTCGCATTTATAATATTAGTAGAGATAATAAAATAATTAGTACGAAAATCTTAGAATAAAAGCAATGTTATTATGGGAAGCAAAGCCTCTCCACAGCTGCCTTCTTGAGAATTTCAGAACGGTACCTCCATCCATACGAGCACGATGAACCTCGCTACGAAGAATGTTTCTTCAGGCTTGTATTAAATTAAGTATTTCGATTTCGATTTATTTTTCCTATTATCCTAGTTTAAATAAGTTTATTTTATAAATGAGGATAAAGTTTACTTTATAAGAGACCAGTCCTATTTAAAAATTATAGGGAAGAAGATAAGATATTTTAACAGGTACTGTACCTTGAATGATTTGAGCTTGAACCTAAAGCTGTCAAATCGAATAATATGTAGTTTTATTATTAGTGAGAAGAATTTAATTAATATCCATCAAATATAAAAGTGACAATTTGTATATGTAAAACCTAATAATCATCACACAAAATATTAAACTAGACTACGCTCAAATTACTTACTAAGTTAGTAGGAGTACGAGTACATGTATTTATTTATACTAAAATATGTTAGGATAGACACTGAGTGATACTTAGGTAAACCTGATGCCTATTTCTGTCGGAAACAATCAAGGAACTTAATGAAATCCCACCCTAAATCTTAATGAGTCTCAACCCTTAACATGACGCGTCTGTACGCTTAATTTAAGGTTTTAATTCTCCAATGTCTAGGGAAATTTATATACAGGCAAAAGTTAAACAAAGTCTCTTGAGGTGAAATTTTGTGCAATAAAATGATGCTTTATGAACAATATGAATTTTGATCCAATATTATTTAATTTTCGGTTTATATTGTCATTTAGACATACACTGCATTAGTGGCAGGGCGCACTACGTTTCGCAGTTATTTGGGCAGCCCGTCTGGCGGCAGTAACCACCCTCTTACAGACGACAGTGTGCTGTTGCGTTTCGGTGAGTAAGTAAGGGATGCCCGAGCCTATTTCCATTTTTAATCACCTTATCCTTAAAACTACTATAGTAGTCTGCAGCGTACTCGTAGCACCTGTAGCGTTGCTTATATAATAGGCGACGGTAGCCAATTACCGTCAATTGTGCCGTCAGCCTGACTGTGCAGATCTTTTTTCAATGTTAATTTTAATTTTAATTTTTTTAAATTATTTAGATTTAGATTACATATAGCCATAAATTTAAAAAATGTATATTATAGATTATATACATAATATATATTTTATAATATACATTTATAAGATACAAATAGGCCTAAGAAAGAAAGAATAAGAAAATTAAATAATAATAATAATAAGAAGAAAAAGAAGAGAATATTCTATAAGTGATAAAATTAATTTTTCAAAAGTAATTCGCCAATTTTCTTTTTATAAGAATTCAAATTGTTGGAAAATATGTCAATATCATTCAGAATCTTATTGTAGTGATAATTAGAACGATGAAAGAAGGAATTTTTACAATGATTAGTTCTACAGTAGGGATTAGGGAATATGAAATGTATCACTTGATATTGTTCTGAGTTTTGGTACATTGAAGTGAATACATTCTAAAAGTGAAGAAGAATCGATGTCATTATTTATTAATTTATATAAGAAGATTGCGTCAATATAAGATCGCCTATCCTTTAAAGATAACACAACCATGGAGCGATTGAGAATTTCTCTATTGCGACTTTTTGTTTTAAAAATATTATTAAAAAAAAATGCAAACTAAGACTATAAAAATCGGTATTACCAGAAATAAGTGTATAGTATGTAATTCGATAAAATAAAAACTACACACTAATTACTCTTTTTTGCCTAGTAAATATTTTTTCAAATAAAATAATAGCAGACAGGTGACAGATTTGATGGTAGATGGCTACCGTCACCTATAAACTCATGAAAATTTATGATTTAAAAGCGTGTCTCTCGACATCGATAAAATAAGGCAAGGATTATAATAACTAAGCAAGGATCAGTTATTTTTTATTCACTCCTTGATTACAGCTATTCCTTCGCGGAAATTTAATAGTAGTATTCTTTTAGTTACTGATACAAGACGGACTGTTGACTTAATTACCATCCTCATCTTGTCGATATCCCTCTATTTCGGACCAAGCGCTTTAAAACATCTTTTATAATGCACACTGCCAAGGTTTGGAACTCCTGACCTTCAATCTTTTCAAAGTTCTCGTGAATAGGCATCTTCTGGGTTGAGAATGAGGTTCGCTCCATCTTAGGCCTCATCCTTGCTACACAGTTGGTTGTTGGTCAAGAGCAAAACATTTTATTATAAAAAAAATAAATTAAAAAATTTAATGCAGGAATCAGTGTACCTTGCCACATACTACTTGAACTACTAAAGTAGTATTTTATTAATCAAATGTTTGTCCGCTAACTCATCTAACTACACAATAGATACTGATGTTATATTCTGTAGTTAATCCTTAGTTAGTTTGGTCAATTAACGTGCCTTATAAATTGCTAGTTACAGGTATTTAAGATAGTTTAAGATTTAAGAATTTTATTTATATTTATAATTTAAGAAAAGCGCCATTTTATCAGGTTTAGTTGCAGAGTCGTTTGGCGTCTTCTGTGATTTATGATTCGCTGGCTCGCAGGATACGTGTCGTAGTGTTTCGCTAACATTCATTGGGAAAACAACTACGGTGACGATGACGACAATTACCCATTAAAATCATTATTTTGAGACATCATAACTTCAAGTCTTACTATTACAAGTCGCCATCCATTCTTTTGCCAGATTAGTAGCTTAAATATTGATAAAACCTATCAAGTTCTCAATTATTAAGAAACTACTAACACGAGCATGACATGATCATTTAAAATTTTGTCTACAAATTAATATAATATACAAAATGCTTATAAAAATTATAGCTAAGTGTGGTCACTGTACCCTACAATATTGTGATGTATGGAATTGGTAAATATTTAGTTTATTTATGTATTATGCCCGTCAAAAGTTTTGAAATCAAAGCGGTATTTCATGAATATTACAAAGTCATATTTACTTTCAGAAGGCTATCGTATTGTATATATGTAAAAGCATATGTGCTTTTTTGTTCCCGTACACAATTTAAGAACACAGAAGGCAAATTTTTAAGCATTATTTCTCATTAAGGAGTTTAAGCGATTTTTTTTACCGCAATAGAATCTCATTTAGAATTATGTTTGTTTATTTTTTTACAATCTTACAATCTAACAATCCGTTTGATGGTAAGTGACTACCATCATAAGGATTATGAATGACTACATTTTGATGTTTCTGTAAACACACGAAACACCAAAATAAGATGGGATGGAAACACCAACGTAAATTTGTCTAGACTACTAAAATAGTTACTTAGTAAGTCTTAAAATAAGTAATACATTTTTTTTATAAACTATAAATTTTATTGGTAAAAGGTTTCCTTATATTTCATCATAGACAATTTCAGTAATGAATTTTAAATGCAAACCCCATTGTTAAATAACGTAACCAATTTGAATTTCAACCAAACGAGTGTCTTCTTTCATCTCGATGCTGTTATCTGATTGGATACAGTTTTGTTTTTAATATAACTAAAAAGTTGCCAGATGAACATATCTATTAATTATGTACATATAATTTCCTAAAATAAATAAGAAAAATTATATCTATATCTATACTAATATATAATCTATTACTTTTACTTACTTATTATATAAAGCTGAAGAGTTTGTTTGTTTGTTTGGTTGAACGCGTTAATCTCAGGAACTACTGGTTCGAATTGAAAAATTATTTTTGTATTGGATAGTCAATTTATCGAGGAAGGCTTTATAACATCACGCTTATATATATTTTATATAATTTTAGTATTTTTTTTATTTGTGTCAACTCTAGCGCCATCTGTCAGTGAATAGTGACATTAAATATATTACTGGCAGACTGCATTGACAAAAAGTCTCATTTTCATCCCATCAGATGGCGCAAATAGCAACTGATTTTTTAAACTTGTTTTTACGATATCTCATCGTATAATAATTACTCATATATTTTCTTTTTCAATGCGGACGTAGTCGCTGACATCAGCTTATTTATAAATACACAGAGGATTAATGCCAATTTCTATACATTGACAAATTAATAGAAGGGCATTTGGGCATCCCGTCTGGTAGCACACATATTATTTTCTTAAAAAAAAAAACTTGAATTAAAAGTACAGTACCGTAAAAAAGTTATACCTATATTAATAGTATATTTTTAATAAAGTAAAGGCACATAAATAAATCAAAAAAAAAAAAAGACCACCGTGAACCATAGTTTATAATTAACCATAATTTATAACTATTATAATTTATATATATTATAATTTATAACCATAGTTTATAATTAACCATAATTTATGCCATTTATAACCACTAAGATGACTATGATTTTTATTTGCAAATATTATTATTTTATATAAATAAAGATAAACTCAAAACTACTGGGCCGATTTTAAAAATTCTTTCGCCTATAGAAAGCTATATTATTAGCGAGTGACATAGGCTATATTTTATAAAGTTACCGCAGACGAAGTCGCGTGCAACAGCTATTTAAATATCAATATCGTTGTGCATAATAGTAGTGCATGTTCGTTTTCATTGAGGAATTTAATTTCCCGCTGCAACGATAATGATTAAACGTCGATTATTATCGTCTGTCGAAATATTAAATTGCTTTTTTTTCAGTATTTTTAAACAAAATTGAAGTTTCAAATAATCAATTTCAGATTTCATATATTTATTAATTTTACAATATTTATTAAATATTTTTTTATCTTTAAATTATCTCTTACTAAATACTTTATTCGGAATTGAGATTTCATTGCGTAGATTGTGTTTTAGTATATGAAATAGAATAGCCTTTCACTTTACTTCAGGTTAGCCTTAGCTTAGTTGACTTGATTCAAGGGTCTCGGGACTGGTGATTTAGTAGGTAAGTCTAGTTATTTCTCTTGAAAATGCTTTTGATTTTGTTAATAGACGTTATATTTGTTCAATACTCCATTAGATAATAATAATAATAAAAAAGAAACTTGTTATATCTGTTGGGAAATTGAATTTTAAATAACATTGGGAGTTATTAAAAATAAATTTATATTTGAATTAGTTTGTTTTGAGAAATAATATGTAGAATATAATGACAGGGAAATATTGATCAGTCGGTTTTAAGACATTGTTTTGATGAGATAGTTTAGTGAGAATTTTAGAGTCAGAGTTTGGAAAGATATTTGATAGCAGCAACAGGAAAATGTTTATTTAGATTTATATATAATGTTTGTATTTTAAAATGTTATTGTGTTATTAAGTTGAATTCAATATAATGATTATGTGAACATAGAAAACTGGAAATTTGATTTAACCACCGAATCCCAAGATAAGAGAATTATAGAAAGAAAGATGAACTGAAATAGAAAAATACAACAACAATATCTCATTCCAATTTTAAAAAAGATTCAGCTAAAATATTATCGCGACGATTTTTAAAATTAAATATGGCGAACCCAATATCGAGTAGACGTGGTTAATTTTAATTCCGATGAGATGAAAAATGAGTTTCCGTCATATTCGTACTATGAAATGGAGCGTAGAACGAAAGACAAGTTTGGTACGTTCGTCGCGTTGCACGTGACCGTAATGTAAAATAATTCACAACTAAAGTAATATAAGGGCTGATACACAATATTGAAATGCAACGCTTCACCGCGGCCGACACCTCCTTACGTTTCCCAATAGAACTCTCATTGTTCTATCAATACATAAAATAATTTAGTGTCTGTATATTAAATATTTTTACAAAAAAATATAACAATTTGTACACGTTGTAATTATTATAATTGTTGTCTTTTTGTTTGTGCGTTTGCGTACGTTAACCTCGAAAAGGGCTTCTTAAAAAGTGATTTGAATACGGTTTTAACTTATGTATTGTAGCAAGATTTCTGTAACATTTAGTTTTTGTTTTATTCCAATTGTTTTACAAAGAAAAAAGTTTTTTTTAAATTTATATTAGGGAAACATACAATATCTCGATTACACATTATACATATACATATAAGAAAAACATAAATCAGCAAAGTTTCACTAAATTATACAGAATATTGGAGCTGGAAGAAAACATACAAAAAGATAAGAAGTTCACAAGAAAAAAGAAAGAGAAATACAAATAAATAAACCAATTAACTAATAACAATTAAGTTGAATAAACCAATTAAGTTAATAGAAATAATACAGGCTAGTAGTCATCACGCGTACGAAGTCACGGGCACAGCTAGTTATAAAAAATATATTCTGAACATTCTACTACATACTCTATTAATAATAAAAAAAATTAATAGAATAATTGTAATTTTAATTAATTCTTTTGTATATTTGATATATATAAATTTGTATAGGTTAATTTACTAAATTACTAATTACATATGGGAAAATTGAGACTCTGATTAAAATGGCGTAGCACTGTGGTAAAAACCAATTACTTTTAGAATATTTAAGAGTGCACTCACAACCGTCCAGTCTCTAGAACTCAGAAAATATAAAATATTTTTTAAAGTCGGTTTGTGTCACGTTGCGTTGTGTTTCAATTGTGTGTTCCTGCCTGAATGAATTCGAACACCGCTTGCTTATGACGGGTGTGTGTTTTTGTGAAAATTAAATACGTGCACTTTTCTCTCTTATTTACTTAACTTGCTTTTGACTTTATAGTTACTTATAATATTGTTTTTTGTGATTACACTTCATTCAATGAGAATATGGATATTTGGATATTTGGAGAGATGCAGCAGCCTGTTGTAGTGTACCCAAGCAAATATTATTATTCGCTTGGGAATAAATAACAAACTGAATTTTTTAAAAGTCAGCCATTTTCTGTGATGAAAAACGAAAACTTTTGCAGGATTATTTTACAGTTACCGCGAAAGCCCGGTTTATGTGGGTGGGATACATTTCGAGTTTTTACTTTTCCTTTTACATACATTTGTATAGTGGATTTTTTGTAGGTTCATAGTTTAAAGTGTAGTGTATATTTCATATGTATTTTTTACTTACAAATCTGGATGGAAAGTACTACGTCATTTTCTGTATCCCTGACAATCTGTATGCAAAATGTTATGATGTTTAGTTGAGCACTTAAGGCGTGTAAACGTAGCAAAAAAGCAAACACTGCCATTAGGTAGGATTTGCATAATAAAAAAAATATTTAATATATATCTTAAATATTTGCATCGATATTGTAACATGACAGCACAAGTGCTGTTATTTCAGGATTGACTTTAAAGGTTTAAATGGTTTTGAAGAGTCTTTTATATATAAATAAAAATAGCCTTTATTCATTGACATTACATACATACACTTTTTAAATTAATTTTAAATGCTAACATCGGCAATCTTGAAGTCAGGCTGTCCCCTCGACATAGGCCTCCTCCAGGCTCTTCCATATCTCTCTATCCCGATCAGCTGTCTTAAAACAAAACAAGTCTTTTATAAACATCATTTTTAAACCTTTCAACAAAACAACAAGTTGACGGAAAAACTATTACTTACAAAATCTTGTTCCGGTCTCGTCACGCTGCCTACCTAAAACTATTTTCAGTAAAGCGTAAGCCCATCCCAGTAGTTCAATGCGGTTTTCACCGTAATCCTGTGGCTTCCGGACGACGACGGCCCTATTCACGTTCAGGTAACCGCTAACGTCCTTGGAGTGATTACCATCATGGAAAATTTTAATTTAAATTGACGGATGTTATGATTAAAGTATGCATTGAATATACAAGTATATTTTTTAGGTTAAGGACATCACACAGGCTGACTCTTCACTTGATGTTGGGTGGCTTCTGTCGCCTATAACACAAGCAACACACTAGGTGCTGCAAGTTTGCTTTAGGATAAGGACAATTGATAAGGAAATATTAAGGAAATGATTAAAAATAAGGCACATTTTATTTTACATTTTACTTTTATCTGGTGCCCGCGACTTCGACCGCATAGAATATTTGAGTATGGACATAGGTTCATACTCTATCGTCCAACTATTGGCGAAAGATTTTTTTTAAAGTCGGATCAGTAGTTTCGAAAATTACCTCCTAAATATAAACAAACATAATATAAACTTTACCTCTTTATTATATTAGTATAGATTGAAAGTTACCAAAGGGCCAAAAAGCCGATAATTCTAAAATACAATAAAGATTTCTCCCAGAGGTCTCAAGAAGGGCAGGATCTGAACCTTTTACGTAAAGTGTAAGTTAGCACATAAACATGATATATCGTTGCCTTCGATCCTCGCATATTGAAAGCCTTGGACCGTCTACAGCGGTGACTTGTGTTGAAAAAGTTTACGGGTTTATTGATATGAGCTGAACGGATATCAGCTAGACGAGCGCGACACGCGTAAACAGCATCCAAACTTGTACAAACTTATTTCACAAACATAAAGTTGTGGGTAAAAACTCATCGTTCTGGCCATATACCATTTCAATTCATATATGGTATAGACCTTCATGTCTTTATATATTTACATATCTGTTTCCAATAAAGGGTTTCACACAATTTGACAATAATGACGATCCACTTAACAGTAGGTAGCCACCAATTTTTAGCTTATAATATATGCAATTATCGTTCTGTCAAAAAAAAAAAAAACACCATTCTGGACATACCCGTATGTGATTTCAAATTATGGGCAACAATGTATTGTATAGATGTTCATGTCTAATTTGCATATCTACATATCTATTTCAAGTAAAGGGTGGCATACAGTTTGACAATCAACTGACAGTAGTTAACCAACTAAACATATCACTTCATTGTAGATGGCAGTGTGCAGCCAGTTAATAGCTATTTCGAAGAACGCCTTGTTGCATATTAATATACACACACCTTAGGAGGAAATTTGATTTACAGTTCTGTCGACAACAATACTCAGACAGACTGAAATCCTTTTAACACAAGCCGGTAACAGGGAGCCAAAATACCGAAAGGAGATGCAAGTGCGTTGCTGATCTCCCTAACTAATATTATAAAGGCGAAAGTGACTTATTAGTTTGTTACGCTTTTACGTCTTAACAGCATAACGTGTCTACAAAATCATATTAAAACATCCGATGTAACCTAATGAAGGTCGAAACTTACCTTGTATTATATCATAATGACATGCATTATATCACAAGAACACAATAATAAAGTGTATAATAATAACATAATAAGAATTATTTTTAGCAAATAATTAATTTAGTAATTTAAATTAAATCAAAAGTACTCATTAGTCTTATGACTGGAGAGTAGGTACTCTTAAAAGAATGTATTTTATTAGGGACACCCTTTAAAAATATCATAACATAAAAAATATGTTCCAATTAGCTCCGAGCATCGTCAGCGTCCACTTACTTATTTTCAAAATTCCTTGCGTGAATATTTGTAAGTATAGCCAAGCAAGACAACTAGTGTTATTAAATATAAAACTTTTTTTCTATTTTTATCGTCTAAGTAGAGAGAAAAAAATGGCTTCGATTCTCTTCGAATTTAAATAGCGTAAAATATATGAACCAAACCGAAATAATCCATTGGAAGCTGTAAATAGATATATGAATTATGAAAATCTTACTAGATTTTTTTCATATTTAAATTAGTGTTACATGGTCTCGAAACACAGTTAATAGCTGAACCCGGCCAAGCATCGCTGGCACAAATAATATTTATTTTATTTACCTAGTCACTCCTTATAACATGAACTATCTGACAGTGAAAGTCCGGTCAAAATCGGTCCATTCGTTTCGGAGATTATCCGTAACAAACAGACAGGGAGACAAAAATTTAAAAAATTATTTTTTTGTTATAAGTACCATATGTCTGTTGTATGTTTGGATGTATGGATGTTTGTAACTTTTTCACGCAAAAACTACTGAACCGATCGCCATGAAATTTTGCATACACTATGTCTGGGACATCAGAAAGCACATAGAATACCTTTCATCGTTCAACGCGGACGAAGTCGCGGGCACCAGCTAGTTATATATACTTTGAATACATTTAGTATAGAGAAATTATTTTGACATAACAAACCGACACTTTAGATGTATGTATGTTACAATTTTGTACTTTTTTTGTGTATCTGAGTATTCCAATATGTTTCGAGTGTCGAAAGAAATAAACAGACGCAAGTAGATCACGTGCCGCCTATAAACTTTACCATCCCCATAAGATCACCGGCTGTGACTTTTTGCCGGAGAATATTGATAAGTATTATATCCATGGGGTTTCTGACGCCACTTTTATGAACACTATAAACATGAAACATACCGACAAACCTTCCTTTTTAGATCATACTCTTGAACCCGCTGTTTATATAGATGGTTTTATGTTAATTTTACAATGAACCTTAAACCTGTAGTTGTGGTCTCTTGTTAAATTAATCAAACAAGAGATCACAGCCGCATTCATTGATACATTTTATGTTTAAAATGTATCAATGTATGTGTGTTCAATCAATATTACAGATGAATGCATTAGGGACACAGTGGCATTACTAATTACAAGCATGACTGAAGGAATATAGTCATTTGCAAGAGAAATTAATTCAACATAACATCAATGCATATTATAAAATAAAATTATGGTCTGCCTCTTTCTGTTCCTTCGCTTATTTCTTATAAACCGTTCAATGGATTTTGATGCGGTTTTCACTAATGGAAAGGGCAATAAACGAGGAAATTATGTGTATATTATATTAAAAAAATTACTAAGAAAACAATTTCCTGTTATCATAATATACTGAATGAGTAAGATTGGTGTGAAAATGAACTCGCAAGCAACAAAGCAGCAGCGGATAAAATATTTTAAAATCGATACAGTTTTTTCTAACTCTCTGTGTTTATAAGCTTTATTTCCTATGGCCTTAAAGGTAAAAAAAAATACTAAATTATTTTCTGTCAAAACAAACAATTTGTCACCCGAATTCGGCCCTACGATAGTTATTCCGTGAGAATTCGATATTGCACTTAAAGTAATATTATTTGAGTAGGTATTCCCAATTGGGCACTTGATCTAGTTTTCCAGACATCTTCGTGCGATGAACGAATGGTTAAAACTTTTCACAAATTTTCTACGTTAGTATACATTTGTGAAAACTAATTGATTTGTTAGCATTTGTTAACTTATTTGAATCCCGTCAAATAGAAATGCTTAAAGCGCTAAATTACTTTTTCTGCTCTAAGATTTTTACATTATGGTTTTTCTCTTATTACAATAACGTTTGCAGTACTTTTCTTCTTTGCCAATTAAATAATAATTTTGTACTATATTCGTAATTGATCTAAAGAATTGGTTGCATTAAAAGCAAAGTTAAGCGAAACAGTTAAGTAATTAACCGTAGAAATGCGAGAGGGCGGTCCCTACTTATTTATTTAGTAAAATAAACAGGTTACGCTTTCATGCGTTAAGGTCCTTCCACACCACGATTTACGTATAACTTGCGACCCGCCTCCGGCTTCGCACGGATGTAATTTTTACTGCAAATTATGTAATCAAAACCTTCCTCCATTATCGCTCTTTCAACTAGTGAAAACTGTATCAGAATCCGTTGTTTGATTCAGAAGATGTTAGTGACAAAGGCGTTCAGTGTCTTTATTTTATATTATATAATTTATATATCTAATATCTTCACACATTGCACACAGCACCATCTAGTTCCACAGTAAGCAACTAATGCTTGTATAATGTATATACTACATAGATTACCCCCTTTTTTGTAAATACATACATATTATAAATACAAAACATCCACGACTCAAGTACAAAGGTAAAATGTTAACACATAAACATTTGTCTCCAAGCGGGATTTGAACCCGCGACCGTTTGATTAACAGCTAGGTTTACTAGCCACTAGAACAAACGTGTCGTCAAATTATAATATTTATAAAAAGATAAAAATAAATCTAAGCAATTTAGGGATTTGCTTTCCCCTGAATTTACTCGTAGGAATTGCTTATTTACCAATAAGTATTTTGATTCCGTGCTACCTCCCTGGTGTTACTCAGGTCTAACAGTTATTCATTGTAACAAAAAATATAGGGCCTACATCGTAAAGTGAATGTACTTTGCACAGTTTCTTATGTAAAATT
The DNA here is from genome assembly GCA_944738685.1 of Synanthedon myopaeformis. Taxonomy (NCBI): domain Eukaryota; kingdom Metazoa; phylum Arthropoda; class Insecta; order Lepidoptera; family Sesiidae; genus Synanthedon; species Synanthedon myopaeformis. The sequence continues at coordinate 1,462,302 of OX122914.1, forward strand.
ATTTTTTCTTAAAAAAATCACTTAAGTTTAAAGTGAAATGCTCCAGCATAGTGTTTCGAAGTATTCTTTCTCTAAGTGCGGAACTACACTTGTTTAGCAACAAAATGTTCGTCTGGAAGTCCCTAATGTGAAATCAGCGAGTCGCAGGTGTCGTCGAGATTGCGTTTGCCAACGTCGGGAATTGCTCTAAGAAGGAGTATTTTGCTTTAAAATACGTGTTTTATACTGACTACCACTACTAAGAATTTATGGACTTAAATTTTATTAAAGAGAAATTTTTCGGTTTAAACTTCTATAAAAAAATTTATAAGTCAGCTAGTCGCCGTTATCGTGAAAACCAGGACTAAATTGAAAATTCAAAGTTACTACATCCTAGGAAACCTGTTATGGCAAGAGATAGGAATTTCAAAGCACATGAAAAGATATTAAAAAAATTAATTGTATTTATAATTTAAAAAATTCGAAATAAAAAAATACAATACGGATGAATAAAATGATAAAATGGACAAAAATAGTTAATTTTTTTTTTATTAATATTAAAAAGTGAAAATTTTAAAAATGTGGACTTCATTACGTCTGATTAGACCCACACCTATAACCTAAACTAACTAACTAACTAACTAAACTAAACTAACTAACTAACTATAGCCTGAATATATCTGTTTAACCAAAACTCATACTTATTATTAATATACAACTGTTACAAATGGTAATTCTTTAAAACGTGTAACGGTGGCTTCTGGAAAGAGGTTTAAACTCAATACGATTTCAAAAGATTACGTTCTCAGTCGAAATAAATTCTAATTTCACTAAAGTTTTTTTAAAATTAGCTAAGTATCGGATTTTAAAACTTATTTTATGACTTATACGAAATGGCAGGGTGTTTTGCATTCAGTATACATTGGGCAGCCCATTTGGCGGCTGCGACCATATCCTTACAGAAGACTATGATAAAAATAACAAATTGTGTGCTGTTTTATTTCGGTAGTTAAATTACTAAAGTATGCTAGTAGACCCCACTTCGAATAAAATATAAGGATAAGGATATAGGACCTTATATTTTATACTAATAACGTCGGCAGCGTCTTAGTACTAAGGTACTGCAGCCCATGGCGTGCTAATGTTAATCACCTATCATCAAGTTGACCTTCAGCCTTCCTGCTGACCTTTTCCTACAGCTACATAGATGCAGGACCTTTTTTTTTAGAGAAGTGTTGTCTTTGAAATACATGGAACAGGTGTTTTATCTCTGATAGTCTGAATCATTGATTCAGATAAATAATTGAATCAGCAGCAGCACTATCTTAAACGAATAGTGAAGCAAGAAATATAGAACCAGCAGTTTTCCAGTGGACTTCCATCTCGTTCATTCAAAATATTACAATCTAGAATAGAAAAATAATATGCCCGCGGCGTTATAAAATTGCTTCCCGCGGCCTATGACCGACTCCAGCTGGCGATCATTGAATAATGTGAAAAATCATAAAAAAATATTATTTCTTCTTACATATGACATTTGTTGAAATATTTTACAGATTTAGCTGGCACCTGATGTTATAGATAGAGGAAACAGTCGCTTTTTATTACAATATATAATGGCTCCTTAGATAGGATATCGCTTTATTCGTCGCAATGGCACTTTAACTAAATAGTTTTGCCATGCACAGTACAAAACTACCAATTTCGCATTTGCTGAAATTTTTTTACTGTAGTATAGCTGTTTGCTAATTATTATTTAATCAATAAAACAATAAAGATATCTTCCGAAGGTCTCAAGAAAGGCATGACCTCTTACATAAAAAAAAATGCGAAAAATGTCTTAAATATATATATACTTCAAATATACTTAAAAAGTTAAATATATCTACTCGCTGTTCAATAAGCCACGGATTATAGCAAATTGTCACATTCTAGCTAGTTAGTACCAACGAATTTATCATGGTGTTTACAAGATATTTGTTAATTTTATTTTGTAACAAAATTGTAACATTTAGTTTTTGTAAAAGAGTTTTTAGGTAGGTACATAATACGAAAAAAATGTTTTGACAATATCTGCAGTCTACCTATACATATATTGTAACGAGACAACAAAGGAATTCTTGAGACCAAACATGTTTATTGTACAGCATCTTTGGCACAAAAACATTAAAATTGACCTACATTGAACGTAATTCTAGCCAACTAGAACTGAGACTTGTCGACGAAAACCGTTTAAACAATAAAACAGCAATAAACCATTGGAAATGTCCACATCGTAATATATGTGGGGTGTGTTTGCGAAAGTGACGCAAGTGAGACAGTCTTATTCCACACTATAAATCCGCAACTAAAGAAAACAACGCTGTGCCATAATTCACCATAACACATTCATCAGATGAAATTGAAAGTTAAGTTTTACTGCATATAAAAAACAGTATATTTCGAAGCCTTTTTCAATAAAATGATAGTGAAACCGATAAGTATGTTTACATCTATACTACTGTTATACAGAGAGAAGTTTTGTATTTTTGTTTATAATGAATAAACTCAAAAACTACTAGACCGATTTTAAAAATTTATTTCCTATAGATAGCTACATTATCACCGAATAACATGGACTATATTTTATAAAGTCACTCGGACTAAGTAGCGTGCAACAGCTATTATTACAGTCTCATACAATTTTTTAAATCAGATATAATGAATATGTTCTCACATACTCGCACGAACAAATATTGTATATGTGTGATAATATATAAGTATATATAATCTATAGTTAGGCTTAGATAAAGAGAGACCTTTCTGTAGATAAGTTATTAGTTACAAACATGATAGGTTAAGGCTCCGATTTCACCATACTCTGTTAGTATTTGACATCGCTGTTAAGTCATTTAGCGCTGTCACTCGCATACTGTAAACGTCTGTTAAATGACTTAACAGCGATGTCAAATACTAACAGAGTTGGTGAAATCGCTCTTAAGTTAACAAAAGCTAGAGTTTTATAAATTCATGTCATACTAAAATGTCATGTCCTTTGTAAAGCAATGATTGCCTCATTGCAAGGACAACAAATTTGCTCGAGTTTCAGTTAAACTGGCAAGAATTATATATAATCGCTGTTTCCAATTCAAAATATATATATTAAAACTATTTTTTGTCAACCTTTGAATTGATCATGGAACTCGAGTTCACCAACAGACGGTTAGTTTTTAAACATTAATCATTAAGTTAATCAGATGTTTAGGGCGTTTAACCCGCATTTTAGATGCAACGCGCAAGATATTATTAAACGGCTGTTTAAATTTTAAACAGCTGTTTAAAAATAACCGTCTGTTGGTGAACTCGAGCCTAAGTGCATATATAATATATACAAAGGTATATATATAATACATACAAAGATTATTTTTGAACACCGTTTAAATCTTAACTGTATTACGAAAGTAACTTCATAAAGAACTTCGCTTCAATGGTTTGTTCAGCAATAAAAAACAAGTCTTGTTACTGTTATCGTGAAAGTTGTAGATACGTTTTTCCGACTTCTATTTTATCAGTTTCTTTTGTCGGCGTCACAGTATCAGCATCTATATCGGATATAACAAATTCCTTGTGGCTCTCTCGCTCACCTAGAATCTAATACTCACTAGTCACGCTGCGATTTTAGTGTAAGTGTTTACCGGATTATTTTTTATAATTATTATTGTAATTATATAGGTACACACATGAGTATAACACTAACAACAATTTTTGAGTTATCTGTCGAAATCAACCTCTTGCAGAAGACCAATGTGAAATAGCAAGTGACCTGTTCGATTAAAACACATAAGAGTCCGAAGGATTTTTGATACATTTAATTTAAATATAGTTTTCAAACCAATAAACGCCATTGTCGGTTGAATGAAGTGAAAAATAAATATTAAAAAATTACTATTATATTTTATTTCTCTAAAATCATTTAAAATAAACTGATACGTATTTTTGCAATATTTGTTGATTTCACAAGGTTACCTCGACAGTAAGTGCTTTGCCTCAACCGTTTCCAAGTTAGAGGTGTGTAAAACTATGTTATACATTTTAAGTGAGGTATACTTAGTTGCACCTTTAAGTATATTTGTTGCGAAGACAAATATGTTAATTATAAACAAACATGTGAAATCTGATTAATATGTGAGTTAAGAGATAGGCGTACATTTTAGCCCATACATTTCAAACAATGTTCCAGGTGAATATTAAAATATCATAAACAGCATTGGAATTGGATAAAAACAAATCAATAACTCTAATTGCGAATGATCTAATCTAAGGCGCGATTTCACCATACTCTGTTAGTATTTGACATCGCTGTTAAGGCTCTAGTTCACCAACAGACGGTTATTTTTAAACAACTGTTTAAAATTTAAACAGCCGTTTAATAATTTTTTGTTGTTCACCGTCGCTAAAATACGGGTTAAACGCCCTAAACAACTGATTAACTTTATGATTAATCTGATGTTTAGGGCGTTTAATCCGCGGTTTAGTGATGGTGATCAACAAAATATTATTAAACGGCTGTTTAAATTTTAAACAGCTGTTTAAAAATAACCGTCTGTTGGTGAACTCGAGCCTAAATCATTTAACAGACGTTTACATTATGCGAGTGACAGCGCTAAATGACTTAACAGCGATGTCAAATAATAACAGAGTATAGTGAAATCGCACCTTAGTCAATTAAAACGTTGAAGAGTAATATAGCTAAGTGATGTTTGTTAGCTAACATAAAATCTCTACTAGTAAACAGAACCACGGACCGACGGACATACGTCAATCAACTGTCCTCATTAAAGTCAGCCAAGTACAGTGACCAAATAAATATGTTTCCATTAATTAGGGCTAAATTCAAGTCGATAGAATATATACGAACAATTTAGTTTTTAAACAATTGTACAATATGTGAGTATGTTTATTTGTTTGTCACGCTATGTTGTTTACCCTTCAACTACTCAACCGATAATAATAAAACTTTCCATACACATTATCAACGATACAGATACATAATTATGCAATAAAGGGTAAATTAGAGTTTTATTAAGTTAAGAAAAATCGGCGTGGACGTAGTCGCGGGCGTGAACTAGTTTATAATAAGGTCTTTAATTTATTTTAGATATTATTATCTATTTTTTACTTGAACTAATTATTTTTTCCCTTTTACAATCGATTTTTATTTGATTTTTTTGTCAGGTCGAAAGACAGAAAGTTTTATGGTAGGTGGCTACAGTAGCATATGTTTCGTTCGTTGCTTGTAATATTAACACAAGCAACGAAAGATGGTACGATGCCGATCTTAGTAGTATTAATGATAAAGGGATTAGGATTTTGCCTGGAAATTCCTCTAATCACAAACCGAAATACAACAGCATAAATGCTTCTATTTCATTGTAGTCTCCGGTGAATTGAATATCAAGTGATTTTAATAATTAATGTATATACTTCTTATATTAAAATCTAAATTTAGAGACAGTAAATATTCTATTATTCAAATTACATTTCCGTTTGAGACTGTACCGACACCCCAACATTAGTCTCCCAGACAACTTTACAGCCCCGTCTCAGAGATACTCACGTTATCACAATGAATCACTTAGCATAACAATGGTTTGCAGCCGGGAAATGTCCATTAGCCTCTAAATAGTTGGATTTTGCAAACTCAACTCCAAGAGATACTACTTCGGACTGTTTCTGCAAGCCACATTTTCAACTGTTCGCTTCTGACAAACGAATTATGCATTTTTGTATAACATAGTTTATTTAAATACTAGCGACCTACACCACCGGGTGTAGGTCATAGGTTTATCGCTTCTTTCATTAGTGATTAAATACTAGCGACCTATACCCTGTGTCATGGGTTTATCGCTTCTTTCATTAGTGAAAACGATTTCAAAATCCTTTGGGTTGTAAACGAATTCATTTCATAATATATAATTGTATAGATAGATTGTAAAGTATAATATACATAAACGTGGGGTTCGCGAGCCAAATGCGACTCTTTGAAGGATTATTTGTGGCTCTCGATAAATGTATCCGAGTTCCCTTTTCATTTTTGTGCGATTATATTTAAAAAAAATATTATCGTTCCGTATGTGTTTCAAAATGTCTTTTAAATTATTGACAACAAATCTGAAGTTCCCAGATAAACTCACACTAACTATTGATTCGATTATGTTAAACGTAAGATAAACGTCGGTTAACTGTCACTGCGTTTCTGAATACACATTGAGCCGTCACCAATTATTCATCAAATTTTAAAGAATTATCAAGTGAAGTAATATCAATAAATGTGTTTAATTTTTAATATTTAAATTCATTAAATTCAAAAAACAATACAATAAATATAATTTCTTTAAAAAAATTTTTTTTAATACCTTTTTTTGCATACCTTTTAAATACGTATTTAATTGCGGCTCGCGAAAAATTTTAAATTTTGTAAAATGGCTCGGACTATCAAGGAGCTTGGCCACCCCTGACATAGATGATATAGATATAGACAAGCCGTTGCCCTCAGTTTTGACTCGTCATCTATTATCAAATTTCGGAATTCAATTGTTCTTCAAAATAAAATTTTTATCCCATTAAATTCTTGTTAAATGTTATCCATTCTGTTATTCCTTATTGTACAAAATTATGCCCTATTCCGAAGTATTTAGCTAACTTGTTTAAACTTTCAATGTTTTTAAGTAGCTTATTTATACAATTAGTAACTTATTAGCAATGTAAATTAATAATAATTAACACCACTATTGGCTTTCAAATACAAATTTGGATTTAAATTTTCTCAGATCCCATCAACGCATTTCCTGTTTACCTTCTTACTTGGATCGGAAGACATTTTTAACTTTTCTTCAAACTTGTGAACGACAAAGTTTTCATAAATACATTTCAAACTAAACCACCAGTACAAGAATGAATCCTGTTAAATTCGTCGAACAAAAGATACCCGAAGTGCACCTCAAAAGGGTATAAAAGTTTCAGAATATATTACAACAAATGCTATCTTCCAATACTTAAATGTTATCATAGAAGGTTGTGTTTTCAATCGAGCTGAGTGCATGGGGACAGAATTTTGTTTTCGAAATGCATTCACTGCTAGACTTCAGATACTGTCGATACTGATAAAAACGTAAAGGGATTCAGGTATTGAAAGTGTATCGAAGAGAAATCGTTCAAAGCTTTTCTCTTCCTGACGTTCACCTAAATCGACTCTAAAATTGAAGCAGCTACAAAAGCAAAACCGACTTAGCCAAATTCAATCCATATAGAAGCAGGAATAGGGATAGGTTTAAGTCCCTATGACGTACATCCACACATATAACACTGTAAAAGAAAATATTGTCAGAAAACTTATCTGTTTCAAAATGTGAAGTTCTGCTAATCCTCTGTGGACTATGTCCTATGTTATGCCTCCTCATACTGAGCATAATTTTTATAATTTGTTATATAAATTATGAGTTTTTTTTTAGATATTATTATAGTATAAAATTTTTCTAGTTAGAAATACTAATCAAAAAAATATTATTTGAATGTTATACTTCGTTTGGGAGATGACAGAAAGAATGAAAGAATGCTTCTGGGACTTCTGGGTATTTTATAAACTAAGAAGACTCAGTGGAGGCCGTTGAAGGTTATACAAGAAAAACACCTTTCAGACGGTTTTTAGAATTAAAAAAAAACGAAAAGTTAGCATAAGCCAATCTGGTGTATATTAAAACATCGAAAACGACTAAAATACTTTCAAAGAATAAATAAAGATATACCTATTTGTATTTTTTATAAGTATATGTATATAAATTATTTGTAAATATGAATAAATAGTGTGTACAAGTTTAATTTATGCATTAGTAAATAATTATAGAAGCTTCTCATATTTTTTTATTAAATTATTTTGACAAAAAGGAAAACTGAGCATTTGATGTTTCAAAATAGACCTTTCTCGCCATATTCACAAGCGTTCATTTCTAACATTTCTTTGCGTTTGTTTAATAAAACAGAGCGCTAGTTGAGCACAAGATTAAGTGTCGACAGACCTTGACAAATACTTGTTACATACGACGGAAAACTTGAATCATTAGTCTTAGACATTGAGTAAGTTTGCCATTACTTAACGGAGGAGGCATTGACTGTTCTTTTTTATAGTTTTTTCAAATTATTTACCTTTTGTTCAATAAAAATAAAAAGTTCAGGTGCTCTATATAGGGCCAAATCTGGTATTTGGCGCTACTAACTGGTGTTCGCGACTTCATCTACGTTGAGAATTTTAAAAAAGCAATATAACGCTTGACCTCGTGTGCTATAACACTTTGGCCAGGCGTTAGTTTTTTATTTTTTATTTATCCCTCGGGAATAGACGTTTTTTTCTGGATGAAAGGTACCCTATGTCCTTTCTGGTGTCCCAGACAACGTGTATGCAAAATTTCATGGTGATCGGTTCAGTAGTTTTTGCGTGAAAGAGTTACAAACATCAATACATCCAAATATACTTTCTCATTTATAATATTAGTACAGATATAGAGCACCTGAACTTTTCGACTGATGCATCAAAATATCAACTACATCAATTTGACTCTACACAAAGCGCTTGTATGATTTTTTTAAAATTTATGTGATCTACTCTGCATGTTCAGCCATATTTGTTTCCTCCTTGACGTCGCTTGTATTCTTTGCTTGTATTCTTTACTGATTATATGAAATATTAATTGTATGTATGGTTTGGCTTAAGTGGACATAAGAGCAAGGCAACTTGTTTTCGTTGCAATTATTATTTTAAATTTTGAAAGCCTTCTCCGATTTTAGTGAATTCACACCTAACGCCTGTTTCATTTGAAACGCGAAACCCCTCTGCATATTACGTCACCTGTTACCAGGGCTCTACTTGTTACTTCAGGGAAACTTGCAGTACTTGAGAAAATGTATTGCATTTGAAAATTATTGTTTTTATAAATTTTATTTCGTCTATTGGACATTTGTACATTTAGTAAATTTGCATTTAGAAGTATGTAAATGACGAAAAGAATGATTAATTTTACATTTTTATAGGTGCTTCAGGACGCCAGATGTCCCCGTGTGATGTCCTGAAGTTGTTTATGTAAAATGCGCCCCAGCGTATATACGCCTGCCTGGGCACGTCAGCGCCTGAGTGGATTGTCCTGAAAGTCAACCTCATATCAACCTCAAGGGACCGCTCATTAGCCTCATTGCCACTCAGGGCCAAGTGGACTATCAGCCTGCTTTCCACCCTTAATAATACCTATAAAAAACATAGAATGTCCCTGTGCTCTTTATATGGATATAAGGTATGCGTATTTATAGATTAGTATATTTAGTGATTGTATGTAACATGGGTATAGCGCCAAGTGTGGCCTGGCGATATATTAGTCCTCGTACAGTCAGGGTAAGAAAAGGTCCGTCACCTTAAAGTCGATATTTGCTTGCACCAGAGCAATTATCAGACAACTGACATACGTTTCATTTCAAACGTATGTCAGTTGTCTGCTTAGTTTTTTAGTTTCAAAAGGTACTAAGAGTCTACGGCATGATAAAGGAATGAATTTGAAAACTGACGAAACTTTTCGTACCTCGACTGTGTACCTACTCTGCCAAAATCTAAAAAAAAAGTTACTTGTATTTTTCTTTTAAGTATTTAGTAATTGGTTAAGGTTTGTGAGGATAAATGTTCCATAAATTTAAAATAGCAAAAGAAATCCATTTGATTCAATAAATTGTGACAGAATTTAACCCCTTCAAGGAAATAAGAGACAGTTAGGAGCGAAAGTGAAATGAAATGTATTTGTCAACGTCACTACGAAATTAAAGAAATAAAAGTAAAGCCCCTTGTTCGTTTGAGATATTCATTTCGTCTTTTGATGGCTTAATCGTCATTTTCGCCTTTTCATTTCCAGTGTCGAGTGGCAGTACTTTTTTCTCTTTTAGTAAATGGAAAATCAACATATTTTTTTTATGACATATCTTAACATTTAGCAATTTTATATCTAAATAAAATTAAATGAAGGTATTCTCTGGAATTCGGTCATATATATCGCATTAGGGGCGATTGTGTATTCCTTACAATATACGTTTAATGATTGCCGCCTTTATCACGTCGTAAAAGTTTCGGGTCGACGGACACGAATGTTTACAAGAGTTATGGAGAAATCATATAACGACATGTGTAACAAATGTTCATTTGACCAAATAAATTCGAACCTTCCACCCTAGTCGTGTGGGCAGTCAAATAAAAGAAACACACATAAGATTATTCTGTAAAAATTCGTCGTTTATAATTCTAGTTTTAATTTTTTAAATGAAATTTTTAAGTAAATGATGTATAATATCAGGCGACAGTTACCATTTGTGTCGTTATGTGGTTATCTAGGGAAAAAATGTAATTACAGCACTCTTGAATAACCATGTTTGGACACTTCAACGAGGAGTTTGCTTTAAGGGAAGTTTTATATTTTTAAGTTTTGCTTTAAGTTCGCTCGCGCCTCGAAGGTGAGAAGCAGCGTGGCGGTCTTCTTCTTCTTACTCGGTGGCGGGGCAGCAGTACGTCGTGGTTATCACCAGCCAAGCGCTTTGTTTGCTGCTGTGATGGGACCTGGTTCAACAGGATGTGTCGAGGTCTTCTTCTGAAACGAGAGAGACAGTATTATTGGTATCAAGCGTATAAATAAAAGAACTAACCACAAACGGATTGGGATGGCGAGGGAGTTTATCGTAGTACTTTAGGGCGAAGTTCTTGTTGCACTTGACTTTTGAGGGAAGATTTAGGTCGTGGTGGAGATCGACGTTGCGGATGTACCATGGTGCGCCCACAGCTCTATGCAGGAATCGGTTTTGGACTATTTAAAGGGATCAATAACTAATCTTTTACAGATACCCACCGTGAAATACCGTCACAATCGTGAAAAATCGTGTGTTGTTAAGTTTCAGTGAGTGAGTAAGGGGTGCCAGTTACCAGTCCATTTGTTGCTTCCCTTTCGGTTTGCTTGTTTTTAAAGGCGACGGTAACCACCTAACATCATGTGGACCTTCATTTCCCTGACAAGTCCTACATAAAAAAATATTCAGCAATTTGATTGAAAATAAAATATCCTACACGAACAGTCCTTTACACTGGCTCAAACAAAAAGATTAATGTTGCTATCCACCACTGTATTAATCGTCTAAAAACGAGACGATCCATCAGGGTCGTCGATTCGGAAACTTGGATTTGAATAAACGAGCCATTTTTCAATGATTTTTTCAATAAAAAATATCGTGGTCCCGAATTTGTAGCCAAGCGTGAGCTTCTACCTGTTTTTATAAGGTTCGATAAAATTTTCTAATCGTTGCAACAACTGTCACATTTTTCAAATAGAAAAGATAATAAGTAATAAATCCCAGATTTGATTATTCAAATTATTTTTGTCTTGCTCTAGAAATACTGGTTAATGCCTGAATTGGTGTCAATAAGAAATTATATTATTTAACAATTTAAAAATTATTAAAGTGAAACTTTTAAATATTATGCTTTTAAAGCTAGTAGTGGCTGGATATGTAAGGACTAACAATGATTCTGTGGACTGTGTCAGTCTGCTTATGGATTGACCTTGATGATGATGAAAACCTTTTTTACATTATAGAATAAAAATATAAAATATTGCTCTTATAAATGTGATATCAAGTAGTATGTTGTTCTAAACAACTTATGCTTAAGAATGTAGGTACGTGTTTTTATCAGTTCTCTTTTTGAAAGTTTGCCAACTTTTCCCAACCAAGCGTAACAGTATCTGGGCGTTTACACAACAATATCTGTGGCTACCGGCTTGTTATTAGGTAATTTGTGGTACTGTTTGCAATGAAGTTGTTTTAAGTTTTATGTTTTTAGTTAAGACTTCTTTTAATACGCGGCATAGAAGTTATGATGCTCAGGGATTTTTTCTTGTAAGAGGTTATCTTACAAAAAACGTGTTGTCTAAATTATCTTTGAAAAATACAGTGAATCCTGCTGGAATCCTGTTCAAGCAGTTCCAATAGGAACTGTGGGAATGAAAGTTTTCAAGTACGCAAATCAGCTCTCCTGACAGAATTAAATGTTTGTTGGTTTGTTACGCTTTTTCGCCTTAATTACTCAGCCGATTTTCTTGAAATTTTGCGTACACATTGTCAGGAATACTGAAAAGGACATAGGGTCCACCTTTATCCAAAAAAAAGTACCTACTGTTGCCGAAGGACAGTAAGAAAAAGCTTGTAAGTTATATATTATCATTCTAACCGGAAACAGCAATACAAAGTCATATTTCTTTTTCAAGCAGCTGTTACGGTGATTTGCTTAAACGAACGTCGTGATCGGATTTTAATAAATTAAGATGCTATAAAATGGGCAAATTGAGGACGCTAGTCAAAACTCAGGAAGCATTACTGAACTATTACCATAAAATACCCCGGCGAAGATTTACCTACAGCAACAGCACAAGTGCTGCAAGTACTCTGCCTAAAGGGTGGTTACTGCTGCGAGACGGACTGCCCAATTGACTGCTAAACTCAATTTGCCTTGTCCCTACTATAACACCAGACAAGAGCCAACTTTGAAAAGTTCATTTCCAAAGTTGGCCCTTACATTAAACGCCCCAATGACTCGATCGATGAGCTCATCAAATCTTAAAAAATAAATAAAAGCTTTTTACAGTACGTTTAACTAAAAAAAGTTTTTAAAATTAATAAAGTATTAAGTTTCACATAAGTGAATTGAGATATTGAATAAAATTCTAATTTATTATGTTTACATTTGCATAGCACTGTTTTCAATATCATCCAATCACTTTCAGGTTTCAACAGAATTTTACAGACTCCCAAAATGCGAGATAAAAATGCGGCGTGCCGTTGACGGCTCCTGTGTACGTAATGATTGATCGGAGTTCATGTATTTTAGGAATTAACAAAAAGGCTGTGTTCTCGCTCATTTTTCGGGATGAAATTTTTTTTTTATTTGATCGGCCTTAATGACGGTCACGGGCTTACTGGACTTAATTTGCTTGTGCGACGTTTGTTTTTATGATTTTTACACGTGCAAATGACCGCGACCGACAGCGATTCGAACCGCCTTTTAGGTCTTGAAATATTGTTTTGAAACGGTATATAAATAAAATTTAATAATCCATTTAATAAAAGAAAATACAGTCAGTTTGAAATTGTATATTTATAAATAAAGAGCACGAACACAAACCTTGCTATGGCGTGCTCAACCTCAAAATTTTATATCCAAAAAAATGTAACCGTAAAGACAGTATAATTATTAATTAATTTTACAACTGGTATATAAAAAGTTAAATAAGATATAAAAACTAGAATATAATACTATTTAAAGATATAATCATATTTATTAATAAGAACACAATAACGATATAATCATAATTAATTATAAACCTACTTTAAAATATCGAAAATATTAAGCATTATTTTAAAGACACATAATATATTTAAAAACTGTATTTTTATCTCGGTATTTCTTCTATATTATTTATAAACATATTAGAAAACAAAGTCGCTGTTCGCCTCTGTCTGTTTCTCTACTAATTTCTTCTAAATCACCCAAAGGATTTTAATACGGTTTTCACTAATGCATAAAAGTGATGAAACAGAAATGATCTAGATTTACATAAAACGCGACTCCACAAAATAAGTAGTTCTTTTATGGGTCAATGTATTATTTCAGGTCAATAAACTACCTGAAATAATCAGAGCTTTATCTATAAATAAATTTAAAAGTGTCATTAAAACCATACTCCTTTCAAAAGGCTATTTATATAATCACTGATTATTTAAGCCTGGATGTAACCGATTTGGAGCTCATACTATGTTTAGTATTGTTATATGTTTTTTAAATACTTTAAATACTCATACTTTGATATGTTTTTTAAAAAAAATCAAGTGTAATTGTTGTTATTTTGTTGTTATTCGGGGTTTCTTCTCAGGATCGTCATCTTGGCTTTTTTTTCCGAAACTCTGGTAAATTTAAATTTATAATGACCATCATAAGAGTTTCTTGTAGAAACTTAATTGATAAATAAATATTTTAATTTGATTTTGAATTCGAATTCGCTATTATTTGAATGAATTTGAAATTTTCGATTCGAAAACATAATTTATGTTGTGCCATAAATTTTATTTCTATAGAGACTTGTCGTTAATGTTAAACTTTTGAAGTCGTTTAATAAGTGTTTCCAACCTCGGGTATGGAAACTTCGTACATAACAAATGAAAGTAAAGAAAGAACTTGATCGAATGTTCGCGAACACTTAAGACCAAATTGAACTTAGGCAAACTAAAGGTTTCTTCGCTAACGTGTTGACTTGAGTGCCAATGGCAGCGGTAGTTTCAATGTTTAATTACTCAATTTGCTCTGTCAAGAACAGTCACTAACAAAATTAAATTATTAAATTTTTACGCCTCAATTAACTTTATAGCGAATACCGCAAAGTTAACAATAATTTTTTTTATGATTTAAAAAAATCAATGTTAGGATTATATTTTATACAAATATTCAATCAACTTCGTTCGCTCCATTTTTAAAGGTCATGTCCACTTTTAAATGCCTTGGTGACATCGCCAACCAGATATTTCCATCCTCTCCTGTCCTCAGCTTTCCTCAAGTGCTGGTAACTGTAAGGCTTGTAAGGGCAGAAACCTGGGTCAGACCATCAGCTAGGAGACCTATGAAACCTCTTGCCGTCCAGTCTCCCAACCAACTTCTTCAATCAAAACTAATAAGTCTAGAAAGCTGAAATTTGGAACATATGTTTATTTTATAACGTAAGCTTCCGCTCAGATAGGATTTCAAAAATTCTTTGATAAGCGCTATAAAACATTATCTCAGTTAGTAATAATAAACAAGCTGAAGAATTTGTTTGCCTTTTTTTTTGTTTGAACATGCTATACACCGGGTTTATAGTTGGATTAGAAAAATCCTTTTGAATTATCATTTTTGATAGGATTTATATAGAAATGAAATTAAGAAAGAACTGCTGAGCGAAAACGGGTAGTATCTATTTAAAAAATAATTTAAAACAATAAATTGAAGTTTATCGAAAAAATATTTTTTCATTTCTTTCATCATTTAGCTAAGATATACTTTTATAGTTAATTTTGAAAATGAAATTTAGAATCTTGCACTAACAAAAGTTTCTCTCGACGACGAAATAAATTAATTCAAAACATATTTTACCAGTTATTTGTAAAAAAAAAAGATTCCAATATTTTCTCTTTAAAATACATCCCGAATAAAACTCGAGTACATAAAAGTATTGTTCATTATACAGAATGTCTGGAAACACTTGATGTAAGCTCCAACATTCTCTGAGCTCTTGTACGAGAAATTTTCAAGAAACTCAGTTCATAATAATATCCGAGACTCAACAAAAGTGGACAACGTCAATTGTTTTGACAGTAACGAAGATGAGGGTATTAAGTAATAAATTTACTCATAAGTAAACATTCATGCATCTAAGTATGTGACTATGATAGTTTTATTACTAAATACGCTGCTTTCAGTATTTTATTGGAACTCCGGGCTTGGAACGGATGCAATTTTTTCCAAATTATATACAAAAACCTTCCTCGTGCCTTAACCTTCCTCGTCTTAAGGCCATGAATATGGACAAGACGAAAGTTATGTCTAATGTCCATATTGTGCCTACCCCAGTAACAGTTGGGAACTCAACTCTCGAAGTTGTTGACGAGTACATATACTTGGGACAAATAATCCAGTTAGGTAGAGCCAACTTCGAGAGGGAAGTCAATCGTCGAATCCAGCTCGGATGGGCAGCGTTCGGGAAGCTCCGAGACATCTTCTCGTCCAAAATTCCTCAGTGTCTCAAGACAAAAGTTTTCGACCAATGTGTGTTGCTAGTGATGACATATGGCGCTGAAACGTGATCTCTAACAATGGGCCTCGTAAGGAAGCTCAATGTCGCTAAACAAGCTATGGAAAGGGCTATGCTCGGGGTTACACTGCGAGATCGAATTAGAAATGAGGAGATCCGTAGACGTACGAAAGTTGCTGACATAAGCCGACGGATTAGTAAGTTGAAGTGGCAGTAGGCAGGGCATATATTACGGAGAGCCGACGGCCCCGAAGGTTCTCGAATAGAGGCCACGAACCAGCAACAGCAACGCAGGACGGCCACCCACAAGGTGGACAGACGACCTAATAAAGGCCGCGGGTCAACGGTGGATCCAGGCTGCTTCTGACCGGACCTATTGGAAAATTATGGGGGAGGCCTATGTCCAGCAGTGGACGTCCTGCGGCTGAGATGATGATGATGATATTTTTATTTTAAACGAAAGATTAATACCCGAACTATACTGTTTGCAATTCACAATAGTGGTATCGTTACTTTAGTTTGGTTGGAAGATAAAATCTCGCTTAGTCAGAATGATAGTATCATCTTGCATATAGACAATTTTATTGGCAATTTTACCGCTGGTTGGTCTTTAATGTGGCTTGTAATTTGAACGTTATTTCTGAATTCATTTGGAGGGCAGAAGAAACATAAGTTGAATCTTAAAAACATTTAATTTAATTCTTAAGGCAAATTATATAAAGTAGTGGCAGGGCACATTGCGTTTCGCAGTTATTTGGGCAGCCCATATGGCGACAGTAACCACCCACTTACAGAAGACCGCCGTGAAATAACAGCATGTGTGCTGTTGAGTTTCGGTGAGTGAGTAAGGGATGATAAAACCCATTTCCTTATCCCTTATCCTTGATCTTACTATGGTCGGCAGGCCACCTGTGGCGTTGCTTGTCTGTTAGGCGAAGGTAGCCACCTATGTACTATCAATTGAACTGTCAGCATGCTTGTCAACCTTGACGTAAAAAAAAAGATAACTCCTCTCTATTTGATTATAATAATGTAATTTATTTTTTAGGCAAATTATAAAGAGAGAAATTACAAAATAAACCATTAATCCGCGAGCTAAATGTATAATTAAAATTATATCCAACGTGCTCAACATCCAAATGAAAACTGTCATGTTATGTAATGTGATTCAATAAACTTCACAAGGGGAAGTACTCTCTTTGTCCAAGTTTCTAAACAGAGAGCTTTGTAACTGTCTTACTGAGATTTAATTATACAAGGACTAGCGACCCGCCTCCGGTTTCGCACGGATGCATATTTTTGGCAATTATATACAAAATCCTTTCTCGTTGATCGCATCAAAATTCATTGCTTGTTTTAGAAGGAGTTAGAGGATATGTAGACAGACAGAAATATATGTAAGAATAACTTAGAAGTAGATATTCAAAGTTTTCTGTTATTATTGATATAACCCGTGCAAATAAAGAAACAATATTGAACAAATTATATTGGACATATATATGTGTGAGCAAAATAGTATGACCGATGGTCGCCATTTACACAATGTTTTTTTTTTTTTATGCACCAAAATTTATTCTTTTATTTCAGACCACAAATCCATATAGGAAGTCACGAATTATATACTTAATTAAAAAGCAGTCTTCATAAAATAATTAAGTACTTATATTAATCTTAAATTAGATAACATTAAATTAAATTAAATAAAATTAAAAACATCAATTATTAAAACTAAGTTTATATTGGACTTAATTTTAGGACGTTATGAATACCTATAGACAATGACAGACAACGACAGAAACGTCTTTCAAACATTGACTTCGTTGCTCATAACGGTCGCTTGAAGACACTTTTTAATTTGATCTAAAGATGTATGATTTTTTATTATTATCGAATACGACTCTGAATTCGTAACGACAGACGAGACAAATCCCAATTGCTGGTCAACAGCCGGCACTAGCCGTCAATGGAGCTGCTGTTACGAGTACCTAACTGAACTAAGAATTTGCCATTAAGACTGACCAGCACGTAGCACGTTAGCCTGAGCTCAATCCCGTTGGACATCTATATAGCAATTTAAAACTACTTGGCTGAGCTTCAATATTCACCCCAGTGGTATATTTGAGATCTATAAATTTTTATTTTTATATTTCCCTAGCTGGTGCCCGCGACTTCGTCCGCGTTGAACGATGAAAGGTACCCTATGTCCTTTCTGGTGTCCAAGACAACGTGTATGCAAAATTTCATGGTGATCGGTTCAGTAGTTTTTGCGTGAAAGAGTTACAAACATCCATACATCCAAACATATTTTCGCATTTATAATATTAGTACGGATTAACTATTTCAACATTACATAAACGATATTGTAAACCAAATTATCTTTATAGTTAATCTCTTTTTTTTTAATTTATTTTATGTAAAGGTCGTCGGGCAGACTGACGGTTTACTTGATGGCAGGTGACTTACTGACCTTAGTAGGATTAAGGGTAAGGGATTCCGAAGATGTATGACCAGGATAGGGATATGGTCTTTAGCAAAAGGTACACGGATGAAGTCGCTGGCATGAATTCTAGGAAGAAATCATGTAAAAATATACACTAAAGAAACCATTTAAGCCACCCGAACACTTGGGAAGTATAAATAGAGAAATGTCGGTAACATTATTAATGCATTTTATTGGAACAAACACGACACTGTGAATTGCTAAAAAATTAATAAAACGATCTGTGTAGCGGAGGCCGCAGCTGCCAGATGTTACCGAAGTGGATTTATTAGGAAAATTTATGCAATGCTAAAGTCTCTGCCTCTCTTCCAATTGATTTTCTTACTTAAACTGTATTACCGTAAAAACGATAACGATAAGAGTTCTCTTTATATATCATTTGTAAACTACATACGGTAATTGGATTCAACTTGAAGAAATGCATGTTAAAATGAGAAATTTATATAAAGAAAATTCAATTTAATTTATTTTGTGCCTAGCATTTCGTATGTAGGTACGTTGTCTTAATTAAACAGAGCACTGTTGATGTAATTGCTAACAAAAAGTGGAAAGAATGCACCCCCGACGGTATAACATCGGAACCGCAAAATTCAACGTTTCGCTCGCAAGGGAGACCTATTAAAAAAATGTCAAAGGAGAAAGTAGAGTTCATTAAGCGACGTCACCACCGCTACCGGACCTCCAGAACACGTGACGAGAATGTTAGAGACAGCGCTTATTCGGATCGACGATAAAATATTGCAACCACAATTTTTTTTTTTTTAATAATTAAAGAGTAATAATTTGACGACACGTTTGGTCTAGTGGCTAGTAACAATAGCTGTTAACCAAACGGTCGCGAGTTCGAATCCCGCTAGGGGGCAAATGTTTATGTGTTAACATTTTACCTTTGTACCTGAGTCATGGATGTTTTGTATTTATAATATGTATGTATTTACAAAAAAAAAGTAATCTATGTAGTATATCAACTGTCTGGTAACCATAATACAAGCATTAGTTGCTTACTGTGGAACTAGATGGTGCTGTGTGGAATGTGTGAAGATATTTATTTACTTATCATTTATTTACTTGGAAATTTTTTAAAAATATTCGCCACATCATTTTATAATGTGAATATATTTTGTTGAGAAAAAAATTTTTTTTTAAAGTGTTAATCTAAGTTCAGTAAGTATTATAGCTAAAGTTTGAGTTTAAACGAAATACTTTATTGTGAGTTAAATATAACTATGATTTCTGTTTTATTATGTCCATTCAGGCTTGGTTTTTATTATTATTAGCAATAATAATTTATTAACTTTATTGTATGCGTCTTGATGACGTGCATTAATAACAATAACAGGTAATGTTACTTATTTTATTTAAAAAAACTTAATAATTGTTATATTTTTCATTGCAATAATTTCAATTATCGTCCGTCTGAATAACTTATTTGAAATATCACAAAATGACAAATACGAGAGATTGGAAAACTCACATAAACCGTTTAGGCATTCGTCCGCAGAACAGATTACAAGTCCCTTTGATATAAAACGAAATCAACTTAGCCCCTTTTTATGACAATGTAGTTTATTTGACATGGATTCCCTTTGTATTAGGTATATGTGTGCTTTTTAAGTAGCTTTTAATGCAATATTTATTTATTAGTAGGTATGGAGCCAGTAATTATTGTAAGTAGCTAGCAGTTAGAGCTAGTAGTATTGTAAGTAATTATACAAGACAAAATCAGAAAACATTCTTATTCTAGAGAATTCTAGAGCAAATGACTAGATTCTAGCGCTATGAGTTTTATTATAAATAGCTTTCATCAGCATCTTTGTTAAAAATTAAAAATATTGAAACTATACCATCTCTTCAACTTTCATACACAAGTATATATGTATATATTTTTAACTATTGAGACGAATTTGCAAAACTCATACTCTCATTCGATTGCTCTTTTATAAAATTAACTTGCATAATAATAATAAATAAGTTAATAATAAATAAATAAAAATTTCTTATGACATATTTCATAATATAGTGAATATTTTATATATATATATAAAATAAATCAATTTGATTTATTTTATTTTTAAGAAGTGTCAATTTTAATGCACGAGTAGTAACAGGAAAATTATACCACAATCAAACCAATTTTATTATGCTATGCTCTTTGTTCATTAATTTGTACAGTAATTAATTTAGTTGCGCTCATTTTGTGGTTATTAGATGGTGTGGTCAACATAGTAATTTATTTAATTTGGGTACCATTACGAAGTAATTAATTATAATAATAGTAACATACATTATTACATTATACTAAATTTCAGTCTCTAACAATCTTTTGCAACTATGTAATCGGAATGCATATTATATGAGAAAGAACTGGCTAGAAAACTTTTCAACAATAATACCCTATATTTTTTTAATGTCAACCTAACGACAGGCTAACGGTCCACTCGATGGTAGGTGGCTTGATTTTAGTGCGCTACCACCAAGCCTACCATCATTCCATAGTTTTATTAAAGTTAGGGATACGGAAATGGGCTCTGGCATCCCTTACTTACTTGCTGGAACACATGTTTTTATTTGACGGTGGTCTTCAGTAGCGTAGTGATTATGGGCTGTCTAAATGACTGCAGAATGCAGCGTGGCTTGCCACTATTTTCCAGTTTTAGACCAGAGCCAACTTTGAAAGGGAGGACGGAGGCCGCTTCCACCTGAAACTCTCGAAAACAATGCTAATGTCACCCAAATGTAGAATTTGGCCATTCTACATTTGGCATGCGTTACCAAATGCATGTAGAATTTTAATAGCGTGCATGACCTACACAGAAAATGACTTAGTCTTACAGTGGTATAGTCAGAAAGCGACGTACTAAGAAATTGACGTAGATCGCCTAAGAATATAGCACAAGTGAACACAATGATGTTGTATGCCATTCCTCCTTCCGTTGATATATCTATAGAACACCACCAATTGTTTCGCGATTATGGTTATGGCCGCCAGACGAGAAGTCAGAATAATCCCTCCCAAGTAATTTAAAGTTACTGAAAAGTGAAATGTTATACAAAAATAATAATTTTAATATCTATAGCGTACGAATAAAACATTGAAAAAACACAGTCTGGAAATCAGGTTCGCTGTTGTGTGTGGTCGGCTTTAAATGCGGCAAGAATTTTGTCCGGTACTCCGCCCACTGGATTTATATGAGTTACGATCCTCTACCACTTTTATCAAAAAGAGACATTCCCTTTTTGTAATTTTTCTGTATTTTTTAACATTGTTGAACATAGTTGGTATACTGTTTTGGTTGCTGAGTAGTAATTCATCTTACCAAGACATTCCTTTATTAGCTTGTTATAGATTCTAAAGCACAACGACACCAAGTAAAGTGGACTCAGTTGCTCAAAATCGAATAGATTGAAGAAAGTAATACACAATTGCCGTAGTAATTGGCTAAGAAAGAAAGACGCAATTCCTTAAATTATAGGATTCATGTTACTATTCAAAAAATGTTGAGCTACAGAAACCGGAGATCTTTCCACTATTCGTGAAATGATATATTCATGCTCTCAGCTGGAATCTTATCATCAGCTTGTTCGAATTGGTAATATCAATTAAATAATTGATTTGTTTGTTCCTTACACAAGAAATGCTTTAGGGTTATTAATCGCTCAACATTAAAAAAAAAATCTTCAACTAGAGAATTTTCAATCTTCAACTCACCTGCGGCTTAGCACGGGTGATTTTTTTCTTATACACAACCTTATTCACTGATCGCGATTTCAGTTAGTTCAAACCGTATCAAAATCCATTTGGGTGATTTAAAAGTTACTTAGTGGAGAAACAGACAAAGGCGGAAAACGACTTAATTTAATGTATAGATATAGATACAGATATGATATATCATTATTGAAGAAAAAAACTCAATATAGCAAAAGTCGACAAAAAACATCCAGATAATTGCCTATACTAAGTATAATTTTGAAATTAAGTGATATTGGATACATTAGTAGGGCCCAAAACATGGTTATTAAATCGAGCGTACCTTCAAAGGCAATATTGCGACTTTGTGCTGCATTTATTAAACGTTTCCCTGCACTTACGAGTGGGGATATTAAAATTATTACATTGAATTTTATGGTACTGTTTTAGGGAATTTTATATGGCAACATTATTGAAAATGATTGTTTGCAATAACACTTTTGCTTATTGGAGATTTTCATGTATAAGCCCGGGGTATGAAAATTCATGGGAGTAAAATCAAAAGTCACATGTCACACGTTACGCGTTACCGGCTACAATATGCTTCAATACATATTAATATAATATAATACATTTAATATATTTATATTTATATCCATTGATATTTATTTGTGAATTAAGAAAATTAACAAACTAACAAAATGAATTCATTTACTCTCATTTAATATGTATTTTATAATCGTTCGTAAGGAGTAAACTCCAGTCGTGCTTCGGAGCTGTCACACACACATTTTTATTTATTTATTTATAATGACAAACTAAACAATTAAATATGTGTTTTAAATTATTAAATTGTAATAATGTTCGCTGAATAATAATTACCTACTTTTTTTTAAATAATTACCTATTTAGTAATTTCTTCTCGTACAAACAACAAATTTGAAACTACTCGTACCTCTAACACGTTTTCAAGACATCAGTAAGTTTAATAGTGACAGGGCACACTGTGTTTAGTTATGGTTTAATTATTAAATAAATAAAAAAAGTGCTTAATAAAATGTTGGCGAATAGATCAGACTGGTCGTTTAAAATTTAGTTGGATTCATTTGAATGATAAACTAATATTAATGGCTTCATTGAGTGCATTCGATAATCTCGTAAAACATTTTTAATACTAAAATTATTGGTGTGGCCGTA
Source organism: Synanthedon myopaeformis (assembly GCA_944738685.1). NCBI lineage: Eukaryota > Metazoa > Arthropoda > Insecta > Lepidoptera > Sesiidae > Synanthedon > Synanthedon myopaeformis. The sequence goes on from OX122914.1 coordinate 1,485,553, forward strand.
TCACGGACAAGGTCGTGTGTTTTATGTGAATACGTACATACATTACAAGTATTTTCTTTGAGCGTATTATAATTATGTATATATCCAATGAATTCTAATATACCAAACGATTCTTTGGTCCTTTAGCTATCGAGTGATGTAATTAAATTTTGAATGTAGATTATAGATATGTAGCTACAGTATCAAATTCTATCCCCCCTTTTTGTTATCATCACTTTTATGAATTGCCTCCCACTATGGAAGCAAATTTCAAGATGTAACCACGTCAAAAAAGTTATGGCAAACAAAACTAGCACAAAGTTTATAATAAGAATTATGTCATATTTAGTAAAAATAGCATTTAGTAGTTAATAATTAAAATTATTAATTGATACTGAATTAAAAACATAATAAATTGTAAATTAAATCTAATTAGATAATAGATTTGTATAAGAAAGTCATTAACTGAGGACCCTCCGACGAGCAAATCGACTTAATCCTTTATATATTTGTAAATCGTGATACTCATTAAATCATTCCGTTGTCGTCGCCAATTTGAGTTTAAATCAATTTCAAATATTTGAATTTAATCTAAAGACGTACAAGTTCACGTCAATAGGAATCGCTGTCATCGTCATTTAAAGGACGTATCACACGAAAAAAACCATGAGCAAATAAATACCAAAACAGAATAGTTTAATCAAATTAAACCTCTTGGAAAAGTTTACTGGCCGAAGCGTTCCCACAATAGCGGGCCATAATCTCAATTAAGCAATAAAATCCCAATGCAGCAATAAAGCGCTGTAACTTGTTGCTGCCTCTGGATCGTTGCCAGGGTTCAGATAAATCTGTCCAACGAAGCCAGGAACTTGTGGACTACGTGGTCGGCGGCCGCATTCAGTTATCGCCGCCACCATTATCCGTGAAGTACGTCCGATAGATCTTATTGAATGCAGCTGAATTTCAATCGTGCAACGAGCAGGCTTTTAATATTCTTTCTGCAGCGGCTTAGCAATAAAACATAGTGATATTTTGTGTCGGTTTAAACGTAATCAATTATATGTCATTTCTCTCACGTCGAATACTATATAAATTTGTAATTTAACTTCACCGTATGCAATTGTTTTAACTGTAGTACTGTAGTATGTTGTTATACTTATTTCGTTTTAGAAATTTATAAAACGAAACATTCTTAAAGTATTGAGTGTACGAGTATATGTGTTTAAACTTTCGTATATATTTAATTGGATAGTAAAAAAAAAATTATATGCAGATACGGATAAATAGTCATTATTATGATTGAAACATTATGTTGACATTCAATTGATTTGAATGTATATGAAAATTGCTGCTTTATTAATTTTGGCATACAAAAAGAAAATTTCATAAAAGTATGATAAAATTTATAGCATATTTTCCAATCGCTTCCTGTTCTCATATTCATAATCCTAATATTGTCGGCAGTGAGAAAAGAGAATGTAAATTTTTCACTCGCTACTTTATCACTTTATCATAGAATATCTACACAAAAATTACTAAGGCACGCCGCGCGTACCCGTCCTTTTTTTTTTTAAAAAAAAAGCAGCTCGGCTGGAGTTTTGTTACATAGAGAATGAAGCACCCACAAGTTGGGATACTTAATTAGCGTTCGTAGGTAACGGAGTAATTGCACTTTATTAAATTTGCAACATTTGAACAGGAAACTAGTACACTATATCACCATAAAATTTTTAAAAAAAGTTGCATTTTTTACATACATTAAAACCACCATGTTCGATATTTACATTTGCTCGGAGCCTACTTTTTTTTTGGAAATATCAAATGACCTAAATAAGATTTTTTTATCATTACTAATCACCTATATGTTACCCTTAAATAAATACCTTAACGACCATTAAAATAGAAAAATAAAAAATAAATTGTACTTCCGACCATTTATATTGACACACTAGCTGGTGCCCGCGACTTCGTCCGCGTTGAACCATGAAAGGTACCCTATGTCCTTTCTGGTGTCCCAGACAACGTGTATGCAAAAATTCATGGTGATCGGTTCAGTAGTTTTTGCGTGAAAGAGTTACAAACATCCATACATCCAAATATACTTTCACATTTATAACATTAGTATGCATTTTAAGCTGCAATTCGGCATCTTGCTAATTAATTTATATGAAAATAGCAGCACAATGGTAGAATGCAATGCATTGTGGCGAACCAGGGGCAAAGTTAGTATTTGTAATACCTATTCAAATGACTTAATGCGCCTTGCTCCTCCTCTATGTATAGATTTATGCAAATACCTTAATAATAGCTTTAGCTTGTAATAATAACAGATTGGCAATATTGGATTTATGCATAAATGTATAATGGTAGGTATACTGAAATACCAATATAGTACACAGTATTGATTTCCGTAATATATTATTATACATACAAAAAAATTAGGCGTGGCTGTTGTCGTCAACACGGCTGTGTGTTTTACGCGATTATGTGTAAGTATAATATTTTCTTTTAGCGTATTACATGTATATATCCAACGAAATTTTGTATACCATATATACCAAAAAAATCTTTAATCCCTTAGCTCTATAGAGTGGTGTTGTTATAATCAATTTTCTGAATTGCCTCCCACTATGGAACAAATTTAAACACGTCAAATCACACTATCGTTCCTTGCCCCCCTTTTTTTTAATAAAACACCTTTTTTTTTCTATAATTGAAAGTCGTCATACAGACAGTTCCACTTGCTACCGTCTATTATTAACTGCCAGCCATAGTGTAAGGATATCATCATTGTAAGTGGCTTTATGTACTTGACAATTTTATTTGCAGAAAAAAATTATACATAGCCTTTTTCATGTTCTTTTTTATTTTAAATTGCAGTAAAAAAATGCATTATAAATTTTTAATGTAGTGTCCAGTTGGTTTTGTTAATGAAACAAGTATTTTCAACCTCTTCCCCTGTTTTCCATCTAAGAAGTTGGCATGTTTTATAAATGCAGAGAGCCACTTAACATCTCCTCTTGAAGAAGTTCAAAATGAGAAGCTATTGAAGACTGCTCGTGTGATGCGAGTTTAAACGACGTTTTAACAAATTGTTTGCGTACATTCACAACTTGGTTAACATTAATTCAGCCCAAGTGTACTGACTTTGTTTAGTTCCTCACAAATTCAGGGAAATTCGAATCTCATATAAAATGTAAATAACTTCTACTCAATGTTTCAGATATTTATATTCATATTTTGAGTGTTATATTTTTATCTTGAAATTTAGAATATGAAATAAAATCGCTGTTTGATTCCGTCGGTTTCTCCGCTAACAACTTCTAAAATATCCAACAGATTTTGATACTGTTTTCACTAATGGAAAGAGCGATAAACTAGGAAAGTATGTGTATACAATTTGTAGAAAAAACTTGCATCCGTTATATCATTTGCATATTATTAATAAATAACTGTTAAACAAATTCTAACCATTGTACGTTTTTCTTTATCTATAGGGCTGATTATCACATAAATAAAGAATTTTCATATCTTGACACTTTATTCACTGTAACTTAATCTAAATACAATTAAAACTTATTATTTTTGAGAGACTTGTACGCGCCGTGTTAAATGTGTTAGCAGAGAGAAAGGAGTAGTTTGCAAGCGAGACAGCATACTTTTTGGTTGTCATAGAATAGAATTTAGTTGAAAATTAAACAACCATTAAAATATTGCTTCTCATATTAAAAATGACGAACGATATGTGGTTGTAGGTATTGTAAATTTGGTCGATTTCATTATTCACAGTATCGCCTACGTTTGTTCAAGCAACGGCACCGAACAGAAGTCGTACAAAAGGCTCGGCCTAATTAATATTTCTACAGAGGCTGCCTTTTCTGTGCGCTTATTGGATATTGAGCTGGCCTAATGAGCTACATAATACGTGCATTCATAACTAAAAGTGATTCCAAAATCACGAGAGAACGTCTCCATTTCGAACCAAAGAGGCGAATTCAAAGGGATTTGTGTCTTTCTACCAACTGAATACGAAATTGAAATATCACATATTGATAAAATAAAACTATGTGATTATTACGAGTATTGAAGAATGATTTTAATAGAAATATTTAAAAACGGAAAATACATTAACAAAGGCGTCAGTCACCACAGACTTAGTGGGGTCTGGTTTTAAACAGTTTGCGTACTATATTTCAACACATATCTATAGCTCTGCTGTTACCTTCTAATCTTTACATAGATTAAATATAAAACAAAGTCGCATTATGTCGTCTCTCCCTCTGGAAATAATTAAAACTTGTGAATAGAAAATAATTAATATTAAAACTCCAGTTTTTTTTTAGATATTTTATTTCTTATGATTATGAATTTAGATATTCGATAATCGCATCGCCTATCTATCTGATATCTACACAGGAACAATCCAAATATTGTTCGTGGGAATTTATGACCTATTTTTTTTTTTTTTGAAAATATGTTTTAACAGCAACAACAAATTAATGTGTTGAAGAAATTGATTCCGCTATAATGAGCCAGGTAATCTGTTTATAAACGATTGCCTCAGATGTCGGCTCTTAAACGTGATTAACACAATTTGGGGCGAGGTTCTTTGCAAATTGCTTTTTAATAACCAAACAATTTCAAATTTAAGATATTTCATTCATTCAAGAGAATAAATAAAAAAATTCAAATTAATAAAGAATAAGTATATACGAAAAAAATGTACTTATTTATTATATTAATAAAAAAAATCACGTATTGGCTTATAGTAGTAGTGGCTACTGATAGTAGTGGAGTAACAAATAAACAAACGCACACACGCACGCACGCACGCACGCACGCACGCACGCACGCACGCACGCACGCACGCACGCACGCACTCACACACACACACACACACACACACACACACACACACACACACACACACACACACACACACACTCCTGCTTAAAAGAAGTCGTCAATCACAAGTTCTTTTAATGATTGATGAAAAATTTTTCAACAATTGATGAAAACATATTTACGTAAAGCCTTATCTGATTTTGAAGGTACCGTGTTATTAAGTCTCTACTTATTAATAATCATTATGAATGCTCGAAAATAATATTTTGTAATAATCATCAAAAATGTTTCTTACATTAATTTCCAATAAAATTGGTATTACAAGCTCTCTTCTCTGTCTCTCGGAGTTAGAAGCTCTAGGAATTCTACATCTTAGCTACACTCTTCATTTAGTCAGACTTCACAAGTTAAGATTAGTTGCCTTTTCCTACATATGGTTTCCCGGCGACATTTCTCTTTTCAGTAAAACGCTTGATAATTATTTTTAACCCTTCCGGGAGTTGAACACTCAGCTCCTGCCGTCTAAGACAAAGCGTCTTTTAAATTAAATTTTCTAGCCTACGTTAAAAGGGTTTTTTTTTAACATTTTCATGTATATTTCAACTAGCGATCCGCCTTCGGCCTCGAATGGATGTTATATTTTCTGCAAATTATACACATAAACATTCCTCGTTCATTACTCTTTCCATTAGTGAAAACCTTATCAAAATCTGTTGGGTGGTTTAGAAGAATTTAGAGAAGAAACCAACATAGTCAAAGTGGCACCTGAACTTTACATAAGAAAAAAGTATCTAAGTTAAAAAGTAGCATATGAAATGAATATTTTCAACAATAATATTTTACTGCGAAGGTGTTATAAGAATCGGATATAATGAGAAAAGTAATACCCGTCTGTTATTTCCGGAATACGAAATTTGGAATTACTTTAAAAAGTTGTTACCGCAGAATTTCATTTGAGCGTCGAACGGGTGAACGTTTACTTGAACAATGGCGGCCTCTAACTCGCTTGTTATTAAATTAGGAAAGTTTATATCTTTAACAAAATAAAATATTTGTCTATCGATATATTATTTTTAATAGTTGATTCTAAATTCGAGCGCGATCGAAGTAAATATACCTTTTATTATGAAGAGTTAATTCAACTTTCACGAAAAATTACCAAAGTTGAAATAATTGAATATTTTTACCAATTATTTCAACTGGTTGAATTTTAAGTCGACCTTTTTTTAATATTATTAATAACGGGTTTGATCTTGGCCAGCATCTAGCCCTGTAGCTAGAATGAATAGGCATACTTACCCAGAAGTATGCCTATTCATTCGAATAAAAACATTTGGGTTATATGATCTCGGAAACAAAGACGCCGGAAGGGAATTTCAATCCTTAATGAAATAAAGGGAGTTACTACCGCTAAAGACACGGTCCAGTTGCAGGACAGTAATGCAAATAAAAAATGTTACAATTTCCCTCCAAGATGAGGTTGTACCTCGTAAATTATTCTTGGTTGAACGTCTCCAGACTAAGCACTATTCTTCGGTCACTATCAATCAAACTGGGATTTAATATCGGGCATGCGATTGACATGATCGGGTAAACGAGAATAAAGCCTCGTTTCGGCTTCGTCACGACCGTCATCGTGATGGTTCGTGACATGTTGATTTTAGCAGCTCATGTTTAAGATCGAAGGGGCACAAAATCTAAATTAGTACAAGTAATAGAAGTTCTAATCCTTGTCAGGCCTGAGTCTAATAAATTTTATATAGAGACCTGAAATTATGCTTACTTGTCTAACGGCAAAGGTTCACAGCAGCTAAGGCGTACTATAGGGTATATAATTATAACCTGCCCTATATACATAACATGAGAGAAAACTTTGTCCTTATATAAAAAATCACAAACACATACATATGGACACACATAGAGAGAAATTAGTTCTGCCTGCAGTTTTGAAAGCCTTAAATTTGAAGAAATCTTATTCACAAATATAATTTTCATTCATCTCATATGGGTCAGTGATACAGTACCAAATTTCATCAACCAAGGAAATAATATCAAGAACAGTTTTAGACGGCTTTTTATTAAATGTCATAATTAAAATTCAAACAACGACTTCGGCATCAATTATTTTGTACTTTCGAACTTAATCGACAGCCATTTGTGAAAGATTTCCATTAAATTAAGCAGATTAATTGAATTATACTTTTAAAAGGTAAATGAATTGGCGGTTTTCCTCATTTTTCAAGTAATTCAGGTTCATTATTTCAGAGAGTGGAAAGTTAAATTGGCCGCACTCGCGCCTATCAAACATTCACGAATTTAGCCGAGTCGTTTCAGACCCTACTATACATAGTAACTAAAAACAAGGACATCGTTAAACCTATTCATGGGGTTTGTCCTTCAACTTTGATTTCAATGATGTCAAGTTGTCAGAAATCTTGCCTCGACAGTTGGGGATGTCTTTTTGAATCTACTCATTCTCGAGTTTTTGAAGCGTACACAAACCAACTTAACTGTTTATATATAAATAGCGACCCACTAGTTTTTTATATAAAAATCTACCCCGTTTATCCCTCTTTCCATATATGAGAACAGAATTAAAATCGGTTTACCCATTATTGAATTTTTGAATTGTCTATATATATATATAAACGCTAATGTCTTAGCCCTACTACCTACTCATACTACCTACTATGAGTAGTAGTGCTAAGACATTACCGTTAAAAAAGTAGTCGCAAACGCAATGTTTCGCACATATTACTTTTGTTGGTGACTGTACTTAATTTCCGCCAGCGACTACTAAATGAGACGGGATTTAAATGTCTAAATAAGTCATTTAACATAAACAACGAGCGGCGGGTGAACATAAATCCCGAATACAATAAATCTTCGCATTGAGTGACTTTGGGCGGGGATATAAAACTCGCAAGTTTGTTTTTGAGCTTACAGACGCGAATGTGTTTAATCTAAAACACGTTCAGCCCTTTGGTTTACTTAAATGTTTATTGTTATTGTTAATCGAATCTGCTCCGCTTGATTCGAAGCTCTTCTTTGCACTCGACTAATTTTTAGACAAATGTCTAAAAATTAGTCGAGTGCCTTGCGTTTTTTAATCGCAGATGTAAGCGGAGCCATAAGTTAACTTTTTTATGCCAAAAGTTTAATGCCAAAACATACTTTCTATGATATTAATATAATATAGAAAATACCTATACATAGTATAGATTATAAAAAGGTAAAATTTGTATATTAAAAAAATTGAAAGATTTTTTTTATATAGTTCAGTTTTGTTCAATTGTTCCATAAAAAAAATTGCAAAAGTTTAGAAAAATAAAATATCATGCAAAGCTTAATATTAAATAAAATAGGTGTTAATTAAAATAATATATAATGTAAGATTTTATTGTGAGGATATTTCCACATAAAGTCAGTGTTATTTGTAATAAAATAAGTAAAAAATGTACAAAATGAATTTCTAATAAAAAATGTGACAATATATTCAAAAAATAAATTCATCAGACAAAGCGTCTGTCTTTGCGATTTCTTACAACGATTTTTTTGAAACGTATATCATTTGTACAGGCCCTTAATACTTACTCGTATGTAGCCCGAGAATAATGGAATATCCGTTAAGTTACGAAACTTTATTCCACTTTTATATCATATATATTCTAAAGTGGCGCGAATTTTCAGTCTTGGTGGTAGTTTTAGTATAACAATTGCTTCTCTATTATTAAACTATAAACAATAACAATACATATATAAAAACAATTTTGTTATTAATATTTGATTTATATTGTAATATAGAACATATAAAGTATTAATTATATGATAAAAATCAGTTTCAGCCGACTTATGTTCGCCGTACAGTATTTGTCAGTGTAGATACAGAAAGCGGGGTAAGCAGACTGTTAACTGACGTGTGCCCGACGAACAAAGGCCGAGCAGTATACCAGAAATGTGAAGTACAGTCGCATACTCTTTATATTTATAAAGCAAAATTAATGCAACTATAAAATATGTTAATTCCGAACGAACTTAGACTTATTAGAATAAAATAAATACTACATAAAAGCCATATAAACGATAAACAATGAAATCACTACACGTTGCTTATTTAAATTAAGTCAGTGTGTAATATTTTTTAAAGATTTCATTTGCTTTTTCATAAAACACTAAATTAGTCCTTAAAATATATTTAAAATTATAAAAAATCTATTAACACTGTGTAGACGACTGTACGAGGCAGAAAGAGGATAAGCGAACAAGATTTCAATTATTCGGAACTAGTCAGTAGTTTGAATGCCCACTCGTTAATGTGTTTGAATATACCTCTCATTTCATAATTCGACAGTCTTCGATATGCTCAATGTTGACATATTATAATATGTTACTCAATGAGCCCGAGATTCAAAGAAATTTTGCGTTTTATTAACACGATTCGGATCGAATAAATCGCAGAGTATTGCGGTGAAATGTGACTAACGTTATAAGAACTGGCTGGACTTATTTAAATAAAGTTTGCTATAAATTATTCTTCCAAACTAAGCTTCGAAAATAAATTATAGCTAGTCAGTTGAACGGTTCGTGTCATCTGAGAATATATTTTCACATATTTCTCTAAAACTTTTCAGAATTATTCATTGGTACGCCATGCCTTCAGCGCACCAAAGACTAAAGTTTGACATTTTACTTTCAAAAATATAGACTTTTTTTATTGAATTGTCAACCAATTTGCTCGAACATAAATATGATCTGATATGTTTTTAAAATATTACTACACTTATCCAATATATAATTTGATTAGTGTTTTTTTATCACTTTTAACTTAAATAAATAGAATGTTTAATACTGAAAAATATATTTAGAAGTCTTCCAAATGCTTTTCTTTAAAAGGTAGTCATAGATAATTTTATAAACAAACAGTTTTAAGATAAGGTATTTACCTTTCAGCAGGCGAGACTTCGACTACTAAGCTGTCACTGTTTATACTAAGGCCTACTGGGATAATAATTTCTGGATTAATTTTCTTTAGCATAAAATCTGCAAATTAATTAACTAACTATAGTAAGCAAGTTTCGCATACTTATTGACGAAACAAAACTTATATTATGTACCTGTTGACCTATCTGAAAAGTATTAATATCTATGCGTTTCCTTGAGCTCTTTAATGCGGTAAAAAGGTAGATGGGATTGGATGAGAAATGACTTTGAAGTCTCGGTCACGAGGCCTTGCAAAACATGAATAGCATTCTCTTCGTGAACTTAGGGTCCACGGAGGTCATACTTTCTTTGTGGAAAAAGGTAAATGCGAAATCATAACAAACATCCATATTTGTGTGTTCTTTATTTAATTTCTCAAATCCTATTTCTTGAAATACCCATAAAGTTGCTTATGAAAAAGTGTTAAAAACGTATTGATATTTGACGCGCTAAATACGCTACATCTGCTACGAAAGGGCTAACAAGTGCTACGAACTATTACAACTGTTACGAAGTAGCTATAGGAAGTGCTACGTACTGTAGCAACTGCTACGATGTAGCTATAAGAAGTGCTACGTACTGTAGCAACTGCTACGATGTAGCTATAAGAAGTGCTACGTACTGTAGCAACTGCTACGAAGTAGCTATAGGAAGTGCTACGTACTGTAGCAACTGCTACGATGTAGCTATAAGAAGTGCTACGTACTGTAGCAACTGCTACGAAGTAGCTATAGGAAGTGCTACGGACTGTAGCAAGTGCTACGAAGTGTTTACGAATCCTTTTATTGCACACCTAGTGTGATAAAAGGATTCTGGAGTACACTTACCATCAAGTCAAACGTCAGCCCGCCTGCAGACTTCCACACAAAAAACAAAATATTCATTGATTCAGTAAGTTAAATTTTGGAATTTACCAGAATTTTGGAAAAAAAAGTAGCCAAGATAAAACCCCGAATAAAACTCGGAATAGCATTATTTTTGTTATGTTTAAAGTAAAATAAATTAAAAAAACAATTATAACAAATATATTCCTTGCAACTATTATACACAAATCGTAGTATAAAAATACTAAGCATAATATGCCCAAGAATCTTTTAAGGCCCAAGATTCATTATCGCTTAAATAACAAGCGATTCTACAATCACCTTATCAACAGAGTTTTAATTAAACTTTTAAATTATTGTAGGTAGTTTTCTAATTATTTCGGAAAGTTTATTATAAAATCTTATTCATTGACCCATAATAATTATTTTATGAAGACGCGTTCATAATTCATTCATTAAGTTTCATTTATTCATCATTAATAGGTATTATTCGAACAATAGACTTCGTACTTGTATAAGCATATATAGTCCATCAACTCAACGTGGCTTATCCTTACTTTGTTGACAAAGGATGTTGACAGACTTCAAAAATCCAGACACTTCATACCGCAAATCTGAGAGTTATGGAATATTCTTTCCCCAAGATTTTCCCACTGCAGTGCGAGTCTTTCAAAAGATTCACCTAACACTTTTTGCGTGATCGATGACATTACGGGAACTCACCTAGTGTTTGCTTAACTCTAAACAGTGTTACGAAAATGTGAACCCATTGTTTCGTAATATAAATGATAGACAATATTGTTGCTCTCCGAATACTGATATATTACTGAGATAATATTTTTATCTCAGTAAAACCACAACTGTAGGAGAATATCTCAAGAAACAAAAGGCTGCCACATAGAGGACTCAGTATGTATTTATGAACGGTTCATGTAATTCATGAACGGACACGAACATATATAGATAGTATATATGTACAGCTACTGAGCGATTACTTTTTTTATGTCATAGACAAAAGAAATATTTGAAAAAATATTTAAAGACTTTCAATGCCCAACAAATTTTATACGAAGCAATAAATCTTTCTTTTACGAAGGACGCAACCAATAAGTAACTATGTCTCACACGGACAATATATTTCTAAACACTGGCCAGTGAGCTTTAATGAAAATGTATTACATTCGCCAATGAGGGATTTAGAAACAAGTTGGGCCATCATTGGGACCACGTTTGACCAAGTGTGAAAAAAAAAAGATTGAACCTTTAGTAAATAAAATTTGACTTACCGAAATTTAACTACATAAGTATAGCTTTAGTTATTCAGTTATATAAAATTATTTTTTTAATTTTTTCTATTTTAAAAAAAAATCTATTTAAACGGTTATACTTGTATAGGACTTATAACTTCAAAATAACCGTTTAGGACATACGTTTCTCGTGACTCAAATTGACGTTAATAAATTAATATTTGTCGATAAATCAAATGTTTGAGCTCGACATATCAAACATTTGTATGTTGGCCAAACTTTATTGGTCAAATATTATTTGGTACAAGGGGTATTTTCAGGCTTTGGCGAAGGATCAAACTTATAATTGCTGTATCACTTGTTTCGCTTTTCTCTTGAGAGGAGTACTTAAGTAACACACAAATATATTATATTGGAGAGATTTATGGGTTTCGCTGTGTTTGTTATCTTTGGTTTTCGTAGCATTTTTTCCATTTGAAAGGAACACAGTATACAATGATTTTATTTATGGACAATATATACCATAAATTGCGTATACCGGATTGTGAGTCTTTTTTCAGAATTTTGTAAAAATTATGAACAGCAATTCTCCCGGCTTCACACGGATGCAATATTTTTCTGCAAATTATATATAAAAACCTTCCTCGTTTAACGCTCTTCCCATTTGTAAAAACAGCATGGAATCCATTCAGTAAATTTGAGATCATCGTGAACATACAAACACGGCGGTGGACTTTGTTTTATAATATGTCGAGAACTGGTGCATGTTGAGTCTCCTATAATTGCGGCGGCATCCGCCAAGTGCTACTTATTTTGAACATTGCGATATAGATTGATGCCTGCCTCTTTGGGGCCTTGTATAATAAATAAATAAATAAATATTTAAGGATAGTACGTTTTCATGGTAAACTAGTCATCAAGACCCTAAGAAATTCTTCAAATTGACATACGAAAAACCTTGTCAAACATTAAAATTTTCCAATATATTAACTGTTTATATATTTATTTATTTTATTTTGAACATAAACCCTATAGCAAAACAAAATAACATACAATAGACACAGTATTACTACTTACATTGCCCATTACAGGATTTCATTGTATAGGACTTAAGACTTTGAAATTATATTACCTAAGTTAATTACTAATTATTAATTCTAAACAATGGGGTAGTGTGTGTGTCCAAGTGGGTGAACTTATCATTGTATGTTGTGGGTGATCTATGGTATACAGAGTTAAGGTCGTAATTAGTATAAAAATATACTAATTACTAATTAGTATAATTATATAAAATATAAATAATTAACTGTCTATAAAGAATTCATGATTGGCATGCCACGGAACAATCACATTATTAATGGTGAAGATGTCCACAAAAGGGCCCAAAAGTTCTTTATAAATTTACATTTCAGGATACTTTTAAGAGGGTTATGGAAATATATAGTTATCAGATTTACATATGTAATCGCTGGCGAGACATACATGTGTACTAATTTAAAATGGGAAAACCACTTGAAACACATAGCGTATTATACCTATATCTTCATATAGAACACCCAATTTGCATCTGCATCTGCGGGTAAACATTGGGTAGGCGTTGGACTCACGTATAAACATCCGGTATTAGCACTGGCCTCCTTAATCGCCCCACACAAACATCTCTCTCATCACAATTTAGATAATCAGGTTACTGAGCCACTGCTCATTGGGTAGAGAATAATTATTTGGTTTAATTGCACTCGTACATTTCACTGTATTTCAATAAAATTAGCTGATATTAACACAATAGCAACATCGTGCCAAATACACGCTCAATAGAGTTGTTATGCATTTAGAATACTCATATAAAATATTTGCTGCAATTTTAATCAAGACTTGTTCTGTATTTCGCTAACACTGGTCCGACTCACTCGAATACACAGCTGTGCACCCAAATATGTATTTGTCAAAAACAAAACGTGTGGCGACAGTAACCAAGCCCTTACAGACGACAACCGTGAAATAATAGCACGTGTTCTGCTGTGTTTCGGTAAGTGAGTAAGAGATGATGGAACTCATTTCCCTATCCTTTCATAATTCCTTATATCTTAATCTTAAAGCGCACACCCTACAATTGCAGTACCTGAGGCGTTACTTGTGTTATAGGCGACGGTAGCCACCTACCGTCAAGTGAACTGTCAGCTTGTCGTACGACCTTAACATAAACAAAATCGACGTCACGGTCCGACCAATACACAAGTACACAGTTTTGGGCACCTGCGAGTAAATATATATTTGTGAGCCCAAGTACACCGTTGTAAACCAAAGTGTGCAGTTTTAATGTATTTAAAACTAAAAAAATAAATAAATAAATAAAAATAATTTGGAAAATAAATATATAAATAAAAAAAGAATTAACAAATATAATACCAGAAATAAAGAAACGTTTACCTAAAAAAAATATATTGTATGATTCACTTATTATCAGTCTCAATCTTGAAATATATTCTTTGAACTGAAGTTGGATCTAAACATCTAAAAAAATTCACTAAATTTTTTACTCGTATGATAAGACCATAATGACAACGTATTTGTAACTACGACAGAGAGATAAGTTTTATCTTGATTTTGACGGAAGTAGCATAATGCAAATCCCTTGTTCAAAATATGAATATGACGTACGATACTAAGTCTGCTCTATCGTCACGTTCAAATGGTGCTGGTATTTGACCCTCATCAAAACGATTGTGGGGTCAGTTAGGCCCACCTGGGACCCGTCCCAGCCGAATTGTAACGGGATTCAAAATAATCGTGTTGTGTTTTCGGTAACTAGTCACGAAATTGCCGAATATACATTATTTATAACGAATTCATTCGTGTTAAATTTGAATGTTAAACTAAAATCTATAATACTACTCCTTGATACTTACTACTTTGAATAAAATGATATCTAGGATATTTGCCCATTTTTCAAATAGTGTTTAAACTTAATAATTGTTGATAAATTTTATATTAAACGCAAAACTATAGATCTACTGGACCAATTCAAGTCAATCCAAGTCACAGGACGTTTCTTAAGAAGAGGAAAATTGGAAAAATTGTCCGTGACATTGCTAATAAATCGTAAATCGATAGTTATTAATAAAAATTTAATATATTCATAGTAGGTATGTGAGAACATACAAGAACGTTAGTGTATGTGATGTAGGCAATCAACAATGTTAGCAAAAGCTATACAGGGTGCAATCATGGCGAACTCATGGAGGGATTAACGCCGATCGGTAGGAAATTGCGGTCAACGACCCGGGTTACCATTATTCAGGTCGCACTGAGAACGTAAATTTATATGAAAATGAAATAGGATTAGAAAAAAATCTGAAGATATATTTATTTATTTACATACAAAAAACAATTGGTGGTACACAGTTTAGGTGTACTATAAACTCAATTAAGTTTGTACCGTACACCTGAGTTGTCAACAATAAAATAAATTTACAGAACTACAAACAAAAGAAAGAAGTACATATTCGTAGGTAGATACAATTTCAATACAACTCTTTAGTACAACGAACCTGCTTGTCCCACTCTAACATACAGCTAACTCATATAAGCGCATCCTTGTTGACAACAAGAATGCACACTTTCTACAGGATGTTTTTATTTTTTTTAAACTTTATTTTAACAAATTTATAAATAATGTATTAATTAGGTATAATATTTTGAAATTCTTATTATTATATCTATGTATATTTAAATCTTAAGCTTTATTTTTATCTTAAGCTTTATTCAATAAGGTTCCTATTGAATGTTTTTATATGTTGTAAAGAATGTGAGTAAGAATCCAATAGTTCGGTTTCATTTACTGGAAATACGCTAGTAAGAAGTAGTAAATTCAGTAAAGTAAGTAAGTTCAGTAAAGTAATTAAGTAAGTAAGTGATTCAGTAAGGGCCTCTTTCACCAACTACAAGTAAAGTGTTGATTAATTATTTTTAGAAATAATTTTATGTTTTATTAAATTATGCACTCGGCTTACTGGTTTCGATAGGCGAATTTTTTTATTATTTTCGTTTTAATGTTTGGGACTTTTACCGTACAAACAAAGGTTAGCCTACTTGACACTTTACTCAGAGATGGTGAAAAAGGCCCTAAGTAAATTAAGTGATTTAAATCATTTATGTGAATGATTTCAATTCAGTTATAGATTTTTTCTATTCATCGTTTGATATTTTTACTGTAGACAGAATTCATTATTTTGTCGAGCCTGGAACTAATAATAACTAGATATAAAGTTTATCTTTATTTCTAGAGATTAAATTGTATTTAAGGAAATATCTTTTCTTTAAATATTTGATGTTGTTAATATTTAAAATAAGCAAAAAAACCAAAAATATGCCATGATCTTAGGTCATATAATATTATTTGATATTTTTTCTGAATTTATTTAAAAGTATTATTATTTCGTAAAATATATATTGTGCAGTTACGTGGTATGGAACAGGTTTGTTGTTGCAGGGGAATTATTTCGCGAGCGTAACTAACTTTCTGCTGCATGTCTGACCGCTATAATGCGGAGTGAGTTTAATGGAAATTAACCTATATAAACTTAGATTTATATCTGACATCATTCAAACAACATAATTAAAACTATTATAGTAAAACAATGGCAGGAGTGATTACAGCAAAAACGAATATCATTTTTAAATGGTCTATTGTGGTGTTTAAAAATTAAAATAAATAACCCATTGGGTACAAGTAAATCTAGTTAAATGATTGATCATCATCATTCAGCCCATGTCTCTTCACTTTTGGATGTAAATGTATCCCAAGGCTCAACACCGCGCACAATCCTCCGCAATTTCTTAGTTCCTGTGATTGAACTGTGATTGATTGAAATTAATCTCTAACTTTTGTTTAAAATGTGTCTAATTGATACTGACACGTGCTTTCTTCGGTCTTGTTCCTTTAGCTCTTTGATATCCACGAAAGAGTGAAGTTAGGTTGGAACAGTTGATGGGTAATAATAAAAAAATAACTCAAAACTTAGTTCCAGTTGTGTAATTCGTTTATGTAACTCTGTTTACATTTGTAGTAAACCAGTAGGGAACTAAATATACAACTTTTACTCGGTCTGCCCTCTTCTAACTTCAGGTCCCATGGAACACGTTTTAAGTATGGCTCCAGTGTGAACGTTTTAAAAATTATGTAATTAACTGTAGAAGCTATAATAGGCACTAAATACTCCCGTTTTTTTGAGAAAAGTTCATCAGAAACTTACATGAGGTTTTTTTCTCTCTTACTCGTATTGTGTTTATTATTATTAAGCTACGGATAATTGTAAATTTTTAGGCTGATAGTCCACTTGATGGTAGGTGGCTACCGTCGCCTATAACACAACAGTTATTTCATATTGGTGTGCCGCCAGATGTGCTGCCCAAATGACTGCGAAACGAAGTATGCCCTGCCACTACTTGTCAAATCCAGACCAGAGCCAACTTTACAAAGTTGGCCCTACCGGGAACGAACCCGGAATGCTTGAGACAGAGCGCTAAGTTATGCATCTTAACCACTGGACATTATCTCACTTTGCTTCGTCGGATAAAGCGTGAGGTAACGTGAAAGTATTCTATGAATTGAAAGTGATAATGAATCTCTACTTTGAGTTCGCACCGCTTGCAATGTGGCCACACCCATTACCAAGTCACGTCTTATAAGTTGCAAGCGTTACTTTTTGTTGTGTGTGCGGATGTGAAAATGTCGAATGAGATATATTTACGTCTTGAATTGTGCAACGTTAAGACTGCACAAACATCTATATAAATATATATCTATATATTATACAATAAAGTCGTTGTCCGCCTCTCTCTGTTTCTCCGCTAACTTCTTTTTAAACTGCCCAACGAATTTTTATACGGTTTTCACTAATGAAAAGAGCGATAAACGAGGAAGGTTTGTGTTTATAATTTGCAGAAAAAATAGCATTCGTGCAAAGTTGTGAACGTTTTGCTTTTATAATTAAGTAAATTTTTAAAATATTTTCTTTAATTGGTTTTATTTTGTCTCTCTCAAATTAGGTAAGAATGATTTGAACATTTATATGTGCCTAATATATTTTTTGTCCAAACTGTTCTATCGTAAAACTAATAGTAGAACTAGTTGGACTGGCCTAGTATCAGTAGTCCGATTACTCAGTCCAATGATCGGACTGATGAGACTTTTTCGTCTCAGTAGTCCGATGTTCTAAATCATCGGACTACTGAGCCTTTTAGTCCAATGCTAACCCCCCATTATTGACATATGTCAATATAAAATCAAACGTCTAACTTTTTTAAAGCTTAAAATAAAAATGAAAATGATAATATGAATAATTTAATTAAGCCAACAGAAAGGACACACAGAGAGTAATCTTGGAACGTACAGTCCCTAAAATAATATGGAAATGCAGCCCTCAACGATATAAGGGTAGAATTTTCCTTTAAATTCCCCAAAAGGCACGGCAATGCAGGGTCGACCCCTCAATATAATTTAGCCATTCTAGAGATAATTTTGTCAACGAACTGTTTCCTCCTAAAGTAGGTAACCCTTTTACATATTATATGTTACATGTTCAGACAATGTAATATACAAAATTTTATTTAATATTTTTCCAGATTTTATAGTATATGCGAGTAAAATTAATTATTGCTGTGATTTTAAATATTTTAAAATTAATGCATTTAAGGCTTTCCCCAATTGAAAATAAAGAAAATTGTATATAGTTTTTTAATATATATAGTTCAACAAATGCGTCACGCTAATTTATATACAAGTCAAAATTAATTATAAAAGTAATTTATATTTATATACTTTCAAGAATGTATTCTTTTGGGTATTACTTAAATCTGTCCATCTATCACGTTTCAAGTTTATGTAAATAATGTTTTAAGTTAGTGTAGTTTTAATATAATAAAACTGTAGTTTGATTGGTTAAACGCGATAATCTCGTTACCAGTCCAATTTAAAAAAAATTTGAATTGCCTAGAAAAGCCGACATTTGACAATTTTATTTAAACGGTGTGTGAATCCACGGGACACAGTTAGTATATTATATTAACGTCCCACAGCTGCACCCTAGTCCATCTAAATTTGAATGCTAAAGAAAAGCCCATCAATTCTAATATTACTTACTCAATTATCTTGATCATTTTTGAATTTAACAAGACAATAATTTGCTTTATACAAATATAAATAATGTAATTTTAGCTTTTACCTCCTAATACACAAGTACAAGTAAATACTTTTCTTTTTAAATAATAAATTAAAATATATTTTCTTGTTGTCTCCAAGTAAGTTTATTGCGAGCCTCTCAGCCCGCCCTAGGGAAGTCCGCCATGATTGTTACAGCTACTTCCTGTCATAAACAACAGTCTCACTTGTTTTTTTTTTTTTTTTTTCTTATTCTCCGTTGTAGGTTGTAGCCAATTACTTATCAAAATATTTTTTTATATCTAAGAGTATCTACCCCATGAAAATCGATTCTCCAATCATATATAAACACTTTCCTATATCAAAATAATAAAATATCAAAAGAATTAATTTTAGAAGAGGCAGCATACATGTACACTACTTTATGATGTCTGTCTGAGTAACACAGAAGACTATCGTAAGATAACAAACGTGTGAATTGTAAGAGACATATGAGCTCATTCATATATCGGAAGATATATCCTTATCCCTTATCACATAATATGAAATTAATAATTGATGGCATGAATGTTTAGACGACTAAAATTCTTAGATTTAATCATTATTATCCATATATATATATATATATATATATAAATTCATTGTTCACTTCCGTTTGTTTCTAACTTCTTATAAATCAAAGGATTTTAATAAGATTTTAATAACGGATTGGAAATATAAAAGGGTTCTCGAAGGGTTCTACGAATTGGAAAGCGCAGCTTGCGGGACGCCCGCAAAGCGGGGAAAGCGCAGAAGCTTCAGGTAGCCTGCTGCCTGAAAGGCTTATTAGGAAGCTGCTGGATGCGGAGGACAGAAGGCAGTGCGTGCGACCTACATCCAGCAGTGAAGAGACACATGATAACGGAAAGAGCGATAAACGAGGAAGGTTTGTGTGTGCAGAGCTGGAGATAGGTCGCAAGTAGAAATATAATAGTTACTATCACTTCCTATTACTATAGTCCACTATACTATACGAGATGCATCTTCACTTTGTTGTCACAAAGAAACAAATTGCAACTTTAGTTTCAATGTGACCACATAGGCATAATGTTCGTTAATCTTTAATGAGAAGACTAAGTTTTACAACTATCTAAGTTTTTCCACACATAAAAGTTACGGTCTTAGATACATTATGATACAATAAAGTCATCGCAACGTATATCATGATGATGATCGTTAATAACGCTGTGCCGGCGAGTCCTGTCCGCTCAAACAACCATCAATTTATACACGCCTCGTTGACTCACGCCACGATAAATTTAACCTACATGTTCATTAGATCGGTAGCCGAATTTTGAATAGTGAATTAGAACCGAAATTCATTTTACAAATATTATTATTTCTAAACCACAATGATATAACAGCATGTATAGAAATTTTAATATTAGTTGAGAACATTGCGTTTCATAGACATAAATTAAGTAGCCTCAATTTGCAGCAGTAATAACCTTTTTACAGACACGTGTTTACTAATAATGAATACTAATAGTGAATAGGTACTAATGTAGTTAGTATGTTCAATTGTTCATCCAGGCGAAATCTAGGTTTAGTCTAGTCTAAACCTATTCATATTGCCTTTTGTGGAATATATTCCAATATAGTTTAAGCATAGCTTTATGTCTGGTGTATGAACCATTTAAGTGACAAAGACACGTAGATAGTGAAAGAATAAATCTGAAGCCTTTGTTATAAGTACAATTTTTCTATTAACTGAAACATTCAGGCTTTCACGAATTCCTTGTATTCTTTGTCTACTATGTTGAGTTGGTATTTTATTGGAATGCAACTCCATATACCTCGTAGTATTATATACTTTATATAGAAAAGTTATCATATATGTAAGTGACTTTTATATAAAAAAAGTCGAACTTGATTTAGTCATGATCGAAACTAGGACTTTTGAATCATAGGACCGCTTTAACAACTCAACCATGTGGCTCTAAATCATTGAGAAAAAAACTGCTAAAAATTTTATGATTGTTTTTCTATTAAAATAGAAAAAAAAAAGACTCTGTATCTATCCGGTAGCGAGTGGACCGAGCAGTTTTCGCTTGACAAATTCTACACAAAGCGATAAGACAAAATAGCTTGACCGTGCGTATTGCATTCCCTATGGGCAATCGATTCGCTGTACACTTGAAATCTGACATACAATATGTATAAAATTATATATTCAACTTTTTGAGTTTATATTATTATAATTTTTTTTATTTATTTTATTTAATCGA
Organism: Synanthedon myopaeformis; assembly: GCA_944738685.1. Taxonomy (NCBI): domain Eukaryota; kingdom Metazoa; phylum Arthropoda; class Insecta; order Lepidoptera; family Sesiidae; genus Synanthedon; species Synanthedon myopaeformis. The sequence continues at coordinate 1,506,857 of OX122914.1, forward strand.
GATACCAACAGCACATCAAAATTTACCAAATCACATACATTAATTATAAAGACACGTTTACATTTGCGTACCAATTACTGGTATCTACAGCTATAATAATATGTTACATGTTGTCTCTGTTAAAAATTTAGAAAAGAAATTAATAATAATAATAATAATAAGTCAATTCAATTAATTACATTATAGGTACAAGTCAAAGCAATATCCATATTATGGGAATATCACTACTTATATTTAATTTAGGGTGGGTTGCACCATCTAACTTTAACGGTAACCATATCCAAACCAGCCGTTAAATCTTCGGTTAAGCATATAATGCGTTGCACCATTTTTACAACGGTTAAAATGACGTCATAACTTAATGTTAACCTTAACGGCTTGATATTGGCCGGTTAATGTTATTGTTTCGGTTAAGTCAACTGTGATAATTTTGTGGCAGGTGACTATGAATGTTGCCATACTAAAAAAATTATTACCACAACAACTTAGGAAAATTACATTTTTTATAATTGCAACCCCTTTAACTTACAGTGACGAACAACAAGCAATTGTTAATTTCGACTGTCACCGTTAAAGTTACCGCTAAACTTAATTTTGACCGAAACAATAACCAAGCCTACGGTGCAATCCACCCTTAATTAATTTAATTAACATTCTTACTGTAACTAAATATAAATATTTCTCTGAGCGTATAATATGTATATGGGCGATCAATTCTAAGGATTTTTTTGTATATATGTCTTCGTATATACCATATATATACAAAAAGATATTCGATCCTTTAGCCACCGAGTGGTGTAATTAAATTTTGGATTCAGGCGATAGATATGTAATTACAGCATCCAACTGGGTCCCCCGATTTTGTTGTCATCACTTTTCTGAATTTCATGTTTATTAAAATATTAAAAAATACAATTATTAATTGAAACTGAACTGAAAACATAATAAATTATAAATTGAATGTTATTAGACAATAGATTTGTATTAAAATGTCATTACTGAAGACCTTCCGGAGAGGAAATCGAGTTAATCCTTTATGTATTTGTAAATCGTGATACTCATTAAATTATTCCGTTGTCGTCGCCACTTTGTTAGCTCGTTGCTTTGATGCCGAACAAACTTTCGTTCATGTTACAATGTTGTGCTGGGAAATTTCACAGTTTATTACCATCCTACGGCACAAGATTTCCCTAAGGACTGTTCTATTCATCTCCAAGTTTCGTATGGATGTTTATAATATTTTATTACTGATTAAATGACATTTTAAAGAGCACACGCTAGGCTGACCCATTGGGCAAACGAATATGAAAAGATGTGCTATGAAAGAAAAGATTCTAATGAACGAATGACTAATGACGTTGGAAATAAGTATGTCTCTATCCACCAACAAGCAAACATCGACTCGCGGCCCTTAAGTTTGTCTATTCTATTCTATACTTATTATATTAATAAAAAAAAATGAAGTGTCTGTAATGTCGAAATAACTTATTTATACTAATTGATATTCGGCGCTAATAAAAAATAAAATTAAAAAGAATTTTCAAGATTTTTGTCTCTCAATCTGTTTGTTGAGGCTAACCGATTTTGACGATACTTTCATTGAGATCATCGTGCACAAACGCACAGACAAACATACATAAATTTAAAAAAAAATTTACCTCGGTAACAACCTTTTTTTTTTTTTTAATTATTTAATGTATTATAGACATTACTCGTTCACGATTTTATTATATAATATGTATTGATACAAGTCATACAATAAATAAATAATCAGATCAACTTTGATACAGTTCCAACAGACAAATAATCATTAGTAGCCTTTTTACATAAATAATTATGCATAAAGATTAATTGATTTTAAGCCTCGTTAGATCTACAATTACTAAATATAATCAATGAGCGATTAAATGGAAGTAGGTACATGCAAGAACAATTCCAAAAACATTCTACCTTCATGAAATATTGTTAATTTTCACATAGCAATATATTAAATAAATTAATAAACATCGACATCACTTGTTGAGTCGAGTACCTACAGTTGTTCAATCATTAAATTAAATACAAAATGTTTTGCACAACTCGAAATGAATATCGCAGCCAAATTGCTTCGTGAATATAAACGAATTAAGTTAACTATGTATCCATTTGGAAACAATTTGTAAACTTAAATTTCTGATTCCGTTAGGACATCAAGTCAAATATATCTACTGTAACATTGGTTTGTTTCATTAATTAATTTATAAAATGGATACAAGTATTATTATTTACAAATGTTTAATACAGATATTATATATTACAGATACAACGTACATTACATTTGTTTCAATACTGATAAGGCATTTTTTTAATGTTTCCTCTCGTGGGCCACATATTTCAACTTCACAAGAAATACTTCATATTAAATTATATATCTAAATATGAATTAAGATTTTTTTTTCACATTAATTCCATGTCTATTCATTAACCTTTTGTGTGAGGGAAAATTTCCAGTACCCCTTGCATAACAAGAGTCCTTGTCAGTCTTAAAATATTCACGTTTCTACATCTAAGGCATTTGGAGAGTGCAAACAATATAACAACATACATTTGTACTTTTTATATGTTCACGTGTCATGAACAGGTAAATGGCTCGTACGTAGGTAAAGGGTAGAAGGTAGTCCACCTTTCGGTGGACCTTATCCAAAGTACTATATCTATATCCAAAGTAAGGTCTTTATATATCTATTTTATGTAGTAGATCTTTTTTCTTCTTTATATACTTTTCTGTATACAAAATTTCAAGATGATCGATTGAGTAGTTAAGGCGTGAAACACACACACAAACTGACTTTCACATTTATAATATTAGAACTTAATGAAAATACATAAAATCAGTACGATCTTATGTATTTTCATTGAGTCATTTTGTCTAAAACAGAACTGTATATAAGTAGATATATTTATAATAGTCTAACATTGTAATGGCCTTCAAAGCATGGATAAAATGTTACCGCATACAGTGTTCAATAAATAATAAAGGGTCATCAATCTACGGCTCGAAGACGGATCGGAAGCTGTCTTTACAACGTATTTTCAAGAAAATGTGAAAATAACGAATCTTGTACCAAACTGCAGTTTAAATACCCGCTTATTTTTCTATAATTTATGATATTTTGATTCTTATAACGTAATCGAAAAAAAAAAATCTAAATGTGAAACAATTTATTAATCATTGGAATATTTATGATGAGCTTCTGAGTTTTACGACCATCGTTTGCAAGATACCGAGTGTTTCTGTTTATTGTACCACATTGCTATTAAAAGGAAAATTATGTAATTCTTGCTAGCTGTTTTCGTTTAAGGAAGAAGACATAATTAAAGTTACAATGTTAATCTATGTACCTAAATGAAAAACGCTGCAAATAGCAACATCGTGACAGTGTAATTGGTAGACAACTTTGTAGACGTAAACTAAACTTCTGTTTCCACAGCAATTCCACAGCAGCACAGCACACAATTCAGCTGTGCAATTTCCACAGCAGAAAAATCGAACACTGCATATAGATAGCAACGCGGTTTTGTTTATATTGTAAATAGTAACTACGAGGAGGCTTTCATCCGTGCCAATCATAACCAAGATTGGAAATAAGATGCCTATATTCAAGATTCAAAATATTCAAAAATATTCAAAATGGTTTTAAAAGTTGTAAGTTATTCATTAGTTTGTAAGTTATTGTGCTAAGACTCGAGTTCACCAACAGACGGTTATTTTTAAACAGCTGTTTAAAATTTAAACAGCCGCTTAGTAATATTTTGTTGATCACCATCGCTAAAATGCGGGTTAAACGCCCTCAACATCTGATTAACTTAATGATTAATCTGATGTTTAGGGCGTTTAACCCGCAGTTTAGCAATGGTGATCAACAAAATATTATTTACAATATTTATTAAAAAATTATTAACGTGTTGATGATTCTGAGCAGTGTTTGGCCATGTTTAAACGTAACAAACCGGAATTTTTGCATCGTTATGTGACAATGGATGAAACATGGATCCATCACTTCACTCCGGAATGAAAACGATCGCCATCTAAGTGGACAGCAACTGGTGAACCTCGTCCAAAGCGCCCGAAAGCACAACCATCGGCTGGAGAGGTTATGGCTACGGTATTTTTGGATGTGCGTGTTGTAATATTCATCGACTATCTTGAGAAGGGAAATACCATCAACAGTGAATATTATATATTGGAGCGTTATTGGAGCGTTTGAAGGCCGAAATTGCAAAGAAACGACCGCATATGGCAAAGAAAAAATTTTGTTACATCAAAACGCACCGTGTCACAAGTCAATCAAAACAATGGCAAAACTACATGAATTGAATTTCGAATTGCTGCCACATCCACCGTATTCGCCAGATTTGTCTCCCAGAGACTACTGGGTGTTCGCAGACCTCAAAAAAAAAATGCTCGCCGGTAAGAACTTTCGCACGAATGAAGAGGTTATCGCTGAAACTGAGGCCTATTTTGAGGCAAAAGATAAATCGTTCTACAAAATTTGTATTGAAATGTTAGGGCGGCGCTGGAATTATTGCGTTGCTCTTGATGGAGAATACGTTGATGAATAAAGCTTTTTTTTTTATAAAAGATGGGTTTGCTCTTGACCAACAACCAACTGTGTAGCAAGGATGAGGCCTAAGATGAAGCGAGCTCACCCAGAAGATACCTATTCACTCGAACTTTTTTTAATTTTGAACAAAAAAAAACCGCACTTTATTTGTTAGGCCCGGCAATTTTCAGCCCATGTAAGTCTCTAGAACTTTTAACAGCTTTGCAACCTTTTTGTAAGTTCTTTCTTGTAGTGTATAGGGATAGGAATCCTCACCTCTCTATACACGGATACACTATACACGGTTGGACTTTCATTTAGCAACATTTCGCAGTGTGACAAGATAATGAATATTCATACATACCTACATAGAGATTTATCCGTTGTATTTGTTTGTATTTGTTAATATATCTTTTATACTAGCTGGTGCCCGCGACTCCATCCGCATTGAAAAATATAATATAAATTATATATATAACATCCGACATCTTAATTGCTGTTTGATTGTACCTTTTGCCAAGCGTTGGATTTTTATTTTTAGGTTGATCCCTCGGGAACAGTACCTTTTTTTCTGGATAAACTGTACCCTATAACCTTTCCTGTATACCTGACAACGTGTATGTAAAATTTAATTATGATCAGTTGAGACGTTTAGGCGTAAAAAGGTAACAGACCGACAGACACAGTTACTTTCACATTTATAATAAGTAATGATAAAGAGGCGATGAATTAATTAGAATTTATTATAAAATCAACTCGGCAAAAGTTACAAAAAAAACTAGTTCACTTTGCTAGTCGTAAAACTTGCTTTATTTATTACACTTTTGTTTTATTCAAAAACAATTCGAAAATTCCAACAATAATTCGTAAAATGTTCGCTGTAAAAATATAACGGCTAATGGTGCGTGTTTTTTCTGTATATTGTTGGCACGAAATGAAGTTAAAAATTGAAAATAGCTTCGCAGTTTATGCAAAACATAGTTCCGAGTCTTAAGTCGGTTATTTATTGCCGGGTGAGCCGTTTTTACGCAACTAAGACCCTCTATTAACATAATTTGCGCCAGATAAATTGAACTGCTCTAAGTTTCACGAGCTATTTATTGCTCATTCTATTACCTACAAGAGAAAAAACACTTGATTCTTAAACGTTAAGAGAAAGATATCTATGTCTTGACAATTAACACTTATATATTCGTACATATTAACAGCTAACAAATCTTTAAAAATACTGTAATGTTATTATTTGTTTAATATTCGCAATGAAAAGAATATTTTCAAATAAAATTATAACAATATTAGATTAAGTTCACAGTTTCCAACCATATATTCAAAACTGTCTAATATCTCGGATTGCATCATTATATGTTATAAAAAAATAACTATAACTACATTATATAAGAATGTCAAGTGTATTAAAGGGTAGTTAAATAGTAATAATATGAATATGAACATAGAAAACATCTTTTCCAGTCTGAAGCATAATTTTCAGACTATGAACGAGAAATAAATTACGTATACGACAAACAAATAATTATTTTATCTGTTTCATGAATACAAATGTGTCTGGCTAGAGCTCGTCCCGACGCTCTTGAGAATAAATATTATATAGGTATTGTTTTAGGGTACTGAAAACAATCTCGAAATATTATCTAGTCTAAAATAAAGGTTTTCCCCATTCATCCATGTCCGACCAGGCTACGTTTAGTATTTATTAGGGGCTGGACATGTTTACTACTGTCTTCCACAGTAGTAAACATGGCAGCCCCTTCTGGAGGTAGTATAGTATAGTCTCTGTTACAGAATACCTTGAAATAACAGCACATGTGCTGTCGTGTTTCGGTGAGGGGATGCCAGAGATCACTCCTCTACCCAGTGGCGTAGCTAGGCGTGGGCGAAGTGGATTTTAATACGGTTTTTACTAATGGAAAGAGAGATAATCGAATAAGGTTTATGTATATGAATTGTGGAAAAAATTGCAACCGGTCAAAGCCGGGGTGGGTCGATAGTATAACAATAAATTGTAACAATGGAAGATAGAAATAGTTAAGTTAAAGTAAACTGTGCAGAACAACTTAACTGTTGGAGCTCGGTTAGTTAGTGACGTACTGGCAGCTTCTCGTTTATTGCAACTGTCTCAATTTTATAAGTTAGTATGACAACTTTGTAGTGAATTTAAATTGTTTAAGAAATGCTACTATTTTCAATAAATTGTTGATTTAAAATCTGACCAAACGACTACAATATAGTGTCAATATATATATAAAATATCTCAAGAAAGAATCGACATTTTTCTGAAACAATTGACACTACTTTGTAGTCGCTTGTACTTTGTATATATAATATATACTATATATATTATTTCTACATAGTAACTACAATACAACAATCGGCCACCACATAATATTATATTACTTTTGTTAATATTGCCATATTTATTTTCGCATGTTTTTTTCGAATAGAAAAAAAAAACATTTACTAATAGTTAAGTTCATTGGAATTCACGACAAATGTACATTTGAAAAGGCCTGGACATTTGGCAACTTTAATTGGGCACGTTCAGTGTAGTTAGTTTAACAAAATAAGCTAACACGTAAACCTGACGCTTAAACCTTGTTACCTTGCACCCGACACTCCATTACCCAACCGAATTTATGGCGGCCGTACAAGTCCTAAGCCGAACACTTGAGCGTTAATTATTTTATTTCTAGTGAGAAAATGGGAGGCATAATATAGATATTATTATATACAAAATAATCGCTGTTGCCTTTTATTTTGAAACTGTTTTCACTAATAGAACGAGCGATAAGTTCAGAAATATTTTTTTAAGAAACAAGTTAATTAGTAACATTGTTATAGCAAGCTCACGTCGAGATCCTTTTAGCCACTTGATGGTCGAACAAAGCATATAGCAGAGGAAGCTGTATCATACCGCTTCTACTTAATTATATCATCACATAGTTAGCATAAGCTTACCATAGATAAAAAAATAAATAGGAGATTAGGGAAATATAATTTGGTATACCCAATCACCGAAACGCACAATTTATGTCTATGGAATGCATTATGCAGGGCATATATTACATACTTTCATTGCCTACATAGTGACATGTTGATCTGACTGTCTATCTGTACATCTGCGACTAAACTCTTCGTAGAAAGATCCATAAACGAGGAAGGTTTTGTATATAATTTGCAGAAAAAAAAACTGCATCCATGCGAAGCCGGGAAGGGTATACCATAAACTAAAGAAGATCACATACTGAACATACTAACAGAGTCTACATTGGGACTCAAAGTAGATGAGCCAATATTTTGCTTGGAGAGTTTCTGTTAGTTACAGAAGTTACGCAAACTACACGTTGTTAACCAAAACCGAAACCTATGTTTATCTTGCCAATTGATCGGTAACTCCAATTGACAGAGTTGTCACCGAATACTCGTACATTACGCAATGAAATATAAACGTCCTATGATTTTTGTATTCTAGACATACCCCGTGGTTTCACCCGGTTTGAAATTTAACACCATAAAAAACTTCGCTAAAAAATTAGATACATGTGCATACATAATGTGTTTTGTTCATGGTGATCGGTCAAATCGATCAGGTGTTGGAAAATAGCTATTTCATATACAAAAATATCAATTTTTAATGTATATTTTTAAATTACATAAATGTAAAATCTATACAAATAACAATGTATCGATGAATGTGTGAAACTCGACAACAACCAATTTGACTTTTTTTGAATATTCTTATGAAGAGAAAAATTCCTGCCATAATGCCTAAAGTTAAGGAGATTTGCCATACTTGATACTTGAGATTGATTATTGTTTATTGTTCTCAATGAATTGATTTAATTGTATTTTCAGAATTTTTAGATAAATTTTCAGCACAACACCACTATTTCACAGTAACGTGGTGGGTCACTATCACTGCCACTTAATCTGATAACTTTACGACTCAGCTTAATTTCTTTCGGCCTTATTGCTCTTACTTGCATAATAAGTATGGTCAACATTGTCAAACAACAAAGGTGTTAGATTTACTATCCAAAGGTAAACACAAACATTATAGAATCAGGAAGGTCTAGGAAACATTCTAGATAGTTCGAGCAAACCGCCGGCTTGGGGGCGCATTAATTTGCTTCCAACAACTAGAAAGGTAAACATTGACGACGTACGAGGCGTACAGTCTGCCGAACAACAAAAGCCACGTTCCCATTAATTTGGAATACGCCCGTGCACTCCTCAATGTGTTAGGTCGTACACTAAATTCTCCAAGTAGAACCGCACGTTGTAACATCTGTTGAAGCTGTGCATACTCTAATGTTCTTCTCTTGAGTGATACGAAATTAGCTTGAGTTTAATTAAAGAAAGTAATTAGGGTTTAATGTCGTTTTGCTTACAACTTAATCAAGCTCAGTTTAATCTTTATATTTATAGCATAATCTAACTTGAGAAGAATTTTAAAATAATTCTTTTTTATTTTTATTTTTATAATTATAAACCTTTATCTATCGTCACTTTCCGCCTATATATCTGTTTTTCCGCTAACGGATTTTGATACAATTTTCACTAATCAAAAGGAAGGTAAACGAGGAACGTTTGTGTATATAATTTGCTGAAAAAAGTTGCATACGTGCGAAGCCGGGTGCGGGTTACAATATTTTCATTACCCAAGAAAACAATCCTCTACAAATTACAATAACATTATTTGCTACCGAAACAATGTAAAATCACAAAACAATTTTAATGGACTCTCATTTAAAATAGCGGTTGGATAACAATAATTTAAATTTAAATTTGCTCCGAGTTAACCCACAATTATTTATATTTTATCATTTATGAATTGTGATATTATAATGTGAACAGTATTATAAAACGATAACATATATTTATTGGGTGTAGTTTTAATAGTCTCTCATATTAAGTGCCTACCCGAGTAATCTTTTATATTATAATTTACATTTTTATAGTAGAATTTGAAGTCGCTTTCCGCGTCTGTTAACCTAATTAAATTTTTTCACGTACGAAGCCGGGAGCGGGTCACTAGTATATTATAAAATAGTATTCCATCAAGTACAAGAGTGGCTGAATAACGAAATTCCTCCTGAAATGTAATTTTTCAATTTTATAATTTTATAAAACCTATTTTGTTTTTATTACTTAAATATGCAATTTTTTATCTCTTTGTTAACTTAGAAGTATTGAATTTAGAGTAAAAATTAATATATCCAAATTTTATATAGAAACTTTTGTCAGAAGTAATCATAATACTATTCGTGCAGCGACATGAGTAAAACCTGAAAAATGGTACCTTCAAACCCCCCCCCCCCCCCCCCCCCCCACACACACACACACACACACACAAACAAACACACATTATATAGTATCTTCACATTATATAGCTATATATAGATATAAATATTAAACGTCATAATAATATTCACATGAGAATAATTTAATATTGATACACTGCTAAAAATTGTTATAACAATAAATTATAGTCTTCGGTTTTTATTAACTCTTACAGTTAAATATAGAGATAACTTACAGTTAAATATAGAGATAACCACAGTTCCCCGTTACCCTATTTATTACTCCGTCAGATAAATGGACGGTATGCAGTGACCACACCGTACAATTTCAATGATCAAACAGATCACACTGCGATGTCCATGGCACCTTTAAAGGCTTTGTAATAAAGGCTAAATCTGAATGGCATTATATTTAGTTTTGTATACAGTTTATGTATATGAATGTGTGTAGTGCAAACATATTGAAACAACCCGCCGGTTGTTTATTTTAGAGAATCAAGTAACTACCTAGTCGGTTGGTTAGGGTTGCTAGAAGAATAAGCTAAATGATACTTAACGTGTGCTGTAGAGAAAGAAAGAACAGAATAACAAAACTCCTTTTTTAAGATTATTTTTTAGAAATTTCGTTTGTTTTTTTTTTTTACAATTTTATTAAAAGAAAAGAAAGTCACATATTAGTATATGAAAGTTAAAGTAAAATTACTTTATTATTAACTAGTTGAACCCAGCCATTCAATGTTTTGTAAAGTATTTGAAGTCAATCAATTTCATTTGGCTACTTTTCAATTTTTGTGTACACAAACATACGGAAGCTGAATTTTTATAATAATAATATTAATTTATTTCACATAATTATCCATAGCTAATACTAACTTACTCGTATCTATCTAATATAATATAAAGCTACGATAGGTAATACATTTATATTAAAAAAAAAATCATAGGAACAGCACATGTGGAAACATAATTAACAATATTCCTGAGTTAGACGATCCCTCTTGAACCTAACACTTTTCCAGGATAAAAAGTATCCTATATGTTCATCCAGGTAATAAGCTATCTGTGTGCCAAATTTCATCCAAATCTGTTCAGCCGTTTTTGCGTTATTTAGTAACAAACATTCAAACTTTCGCATTTATAATATTATATTAGGATTTGCAGAAACAATTGCACCCGTGCGAAGCTGGGAACGGGACGCTAGTTGATAATCTATACTAATATTATAAAGAGGAAAGATTTGTTTGTTTGAATTGAATAGGCTCCGAAACTACTGCACCGATTTGAAAAATTCTTTCACTGTTGGGAAGCTATATTATCAGCGAGTAACATAGGCTATATTTTATAAAAAGTTACGCGGGCGAAGCCGCGTGCAACAGCTAGTAATGCATAATTTAACATAACATCATAGTGAAACAAGTTGCTCTATAATAGATTATTGCCCCTAATGGAGGTGCTAAGTAACACGAGCCCCATTACCTACAATGCGTTAAAATAGGCACATAAACCTAATTAATTATTAAGTTAAGTAAACTTTATTAAGTTAAATATAAATTAGTTGAATATTATACTTACTCAGTATAATTCGAAGTCATCTGTCTGTATATTCGCTAACTCCTCCTAAACCACGTAATGGATTTTGATGCTGTTTTCACCTTCAGTTAGATAATTTTTCAGGGAAGGTTTTTATATATTTAACAAAACCTAATTAAGTTTTTACTCAAGCAGAAAAAAAAAGAAATATTTTGCCACCGAGTCGCCAAAACTGTCAGCGTTTTTAAACTATTGACTAGTTTAGTGTTTTGGAGTAATTTTGTACAAGTTAGTTTATTTTTTTTGTTCAAGTAGACAGACAGGCTTACAGTCCACTTGATGCTACCGTTGGCTGCCAACCATAGTACCTAGGATCAAGGCTAAGATATTTCGAAGGGATAAGGAAATGGGCGTTAGCATCCCTACTCACTCACCGAAATACAAAAGCACACGTGCTGTTATTTTACGGTGGTCTTGTGTAAAGGTAGTTACTGCCACTGCTATTCGAGCAGCGGTCGAACTTTAGTACAAATATAATAAATCTTTTAGCCATGCGACAACCCTACCGTGGAACGTTTTTGGGCCACAGGGTTAGCAAGTGTTTTCTCGCTTTTTGACATCCATTCACGTACCTATTTTGTTCGTATTTTCTTCTATTTGGTTTCACACTCAAACGTGACAATAGGATCGGTCGATATTTTCAGTTTGCAGTTGCCTCATAGTGAACAGTTCAATGCGGACCTTTGTCAGTTTCTACCAAAGGTATTGTGTATTTTAAAATACACATTAGCAGAGTAATAATACTACTAATTTAAGTAAAATGAGATAAACAAATCTAGCACTAATTATTTTGTCCCATTGAATTTGTACAAAATAATAATAAAGCTATGTTAAGAATATAAATATGTATTTCAGATTACTAAGTTGAGGTTAGTCCAGTTTATTTAAGCATAATAAGTTGAAATTGAAAGATCCAATGTACGCTGCGGATGGACATTGTGGAAATTTTAATACATTTGTTGAATATATTACTGTTTCAGTGGTTCAATATTCTTTAATAATGTTTCGAGAACACAAGCTGTAAGTGAAGCTGTTAAAATGACTGCAAAATTGGATTTGGAATCGAATGGCAAACCTCATTCGAAGTACGGAATAATGGAGAGGGCGCGGGAGTTATTCTGTTTCGATTGTAGTTCGAGAGCTCGATGTCAACACTGAAAATTGAGTTTCGGAGTGCATACAAATATTTTTTAAACGTGCATAACAATCAGTGGTTGGAATAATATAACACCTACTGTTGGTCACGTTCTTTAAAAAATTACGGTTCAAAAGGTTTTTTGTTGTATGTGTTTTTTGAGATACAGTACCTATAAAAAATATCATTTTTATTAAGACTCTCCAAGCCTATCTGTACTAGTTTTTATTGTCTAACTAGTAGATATTTTTTTTTCATATGAAACACGGATAGATTACCTAACAATTATTTTAACAATGTTATTTAATGCAAAGCTAAGATTGTTCCTAAGCTAAGCTAAGATGCAAAAGAGTTTTGAATTAAAAAATGAAATCTGAAAGTCTAATTGAGTTTGTACGTTGGAACACTTTTAGTAGCAAATAGATTACTGTCTCTTACATTTCATACTTTATAACAATTTTATCTGATAAGATACTTAAATTACATCTGTCGTAAAACTGGCGTATTTAACTGTGGCCATAAGAAACAAAGTCGTTCAAATATAGAAAAACAAATGGCTTTTTTAACGATGTTGAAAATTAAAAAGAGACAGTATACTAAACCATATTTTATTTTAATAAATGCGAAGATTTCTTTATCTTAATCAAGTTGTATTTCTATGTATTATCAAGGCTATAATTTTCATTAATTTTTTTATTAACTTGACGGCTCTGCGAATGACATATTGAATGACGCTCAGCAACACATTTAGGGATAGATAGATAGAAGATAATCACTTAAGTCATAATGACTTATGTCATATGTATGACAGGGTTCCTTTGACCTTTAACCTTTGTTGATTGTATAATTTTAAAGTACTTATTATTTATTAATTTAGTAAATTAAGTAAAAAAATATTTAGTAAATTTTATTGATAAATTTGATGTTTTAAATGAATTAAATTAAATTTTAATTTTAATTTTAAGTTAATGAAGACTGATATTATTGCATTATCTGTGACATCCTATGTATGACTTTTGTGGCTTTATTATTCAATCAGCTCTTAGACTAAATAGTAGGTATCTGTAGCTATTCTAAACCAAATAGTCTTTAGTGAGATTTCGTTTCCAATCCTACTGAAATAGGCCTTACACAGTAACTTCTAGTATATATATATATAGTATATATTGTATATATAGTATATATAGTAGTATATAGTATATTCTAGTATATGTTCAGACCGAACTAATGTTAAGTTTTATACAGAAAATTGTAGTTTAAATAAACAGAGGTTTCATATAGTATAGAAGTTCATATCATATAGTTCAGTAGATATAGAAGGTATTGGCATGTTGAATATATAATAATAATTTAAATATTATTTGTGTTGTCTTACTGGTTGTATTAATTTAATTCAATTTATTTTAGGATCCTACTACTTTCCAAAGGTAATACATTTGCAACCAGTACACTTGTGTTAGCAGGCGAGGGAAACCTCCTCATTACCCTGCCTGACAACCTTTATATAAAAATTAAAAAGAATATTTACATGTCAAGCAATTTTACCGTACGAGTAAAAATGAGGTTCAGTAATTACTTGTTACTAAATCCAAATCTTCCCATTTTTGTAGATTTAGGCTCGAGTTCACCAATTGACTGTTAGTTTTTAACAGCTGTTTAAAATTTAAACAGCCGTTTAATAATATTATGTTGATCACCATCTCTAAACTGCGGGTTAAACGCCCTAAACATCAGATTAATAATTAAGTTAATCAGTTGTGACCAATTCCAACAAAGTTCACGACCTACTGTGTTTACACTGTTAGTGTATGCGGACTGCGGTCACCTCGTGTGGTAGACCGCAAACTCCAACATACCTTAGCAGCCTCAATTCATGACCACACACTACACGACACATTCCGAGGTGCACAGATTGACACCTAGCTTGTGCCAACAACGTGTCGCGGCTTGGCGGTCGTGCTGGAATGCTTACCTAACTTGAAGTTGCTTTTAAGAAAGTAAGAAAAAGGCAGGTATGGCACGTGCCTTAAAATTTCGTCACCATTGCCAAAAAAGAAAATGATATTGAGTTTCTTTATTAGACATTACTACTTGTGCCAGCGAATTCGTGTGCGTGATATTTGGAATAATGCCTAACTTTTTTGCTAAAATTACAAGACTAATAGAGGGGAATATACAAGGAATAGGCAGAAGGAAAAAATTTTGAACCTCGTCAATCGTTGACTTAACAATTTCTGTGTACAACTAACAAGAATTTTAATCTTTCTAAAATACTGTTATTAAAATGTAAGAAGGAGTTAAATAAAGACAAAGAAATTCTTAAATAGCAATAATGATTGCTGTGTCTAGGTGCATGCAAAATGTTCATTATTCTCGACGATTACTGTTAAGACTTACGCCTGGTCGCAATACGGTCTAAACGATAAGATAGGAGAGATTTAAAACTCGCTGATAAAACTTATAAAGATATTTGATATTACAAGGGCTAGACAATCTATAAGCACGCTACAAAAGGTAAGGTACAATAGAAAGGTGAAATGCAAAAAAAATACGTTATAACATTAACCACCAATATTATCATGTTATGTTAATATTTATCCAAACATTAAAATTGATGTATAATTAATACACTTTTTTTTGAAAATAATATTTTTTTTTTTTAAGTTTTCTAGTACCTAGTGGCAGGACACACTACATTAGGCAGTCATGAACTGGTCAGACAATCATCCAGCAGCAACCACCCTCTGCCGTACTGTATTTTATTTCTTTAAATGAATAAGGTATTCCGGAGCCGATTTTTCTATGCTATCTTCTACACGGACACGTTTGGTCTAGTGGCTAGTAACCCTAGCTGTTAACCAAACGGTCGCGGGTTCGAATCCCGCTAAGGGCAAATGTTTATGTGTTAACATTTTACCTTTGTACCTGAGTCATAGATGTTTTATTTATTTACAAAAAAAAGTAATCTATGTATTATATCAACTGTCTGGTATCCATAATACTAGTTGCTTACTGTGGAACTAGATAGTGCTGTGTGGAATGTGTGAAGATATAAAAATATATAAAAAAAAATCTTCTCCCTTGGTCCTATCCAGTTCGGCAACACAGTTGCCTCTTCATTCTCTTTCTATTTTATAGACGATTGACACAATATCATCTGTTATCGCCTTCTGTTACTGAACGTCAGCCCAATTTCCTTATAAATAAAATATACCACTAGAACAATAAATATGTTCTAGTGGTATATTTTATTCTAGTGGTATAACTATAATAATTATATAATATGTAATATAATTATGCTTATTCGTCTCTTATAAATTGCAGCATACAATAAATAATACGGAATCGGCGGGCCGTATGTTTAATCAGCATCGTTGTGTGAAGACTCCCACAGCAATAAAGCGAGTGTTGCTTTCCCGAGAGAGAGCATTTAAAATGTAAACACTACTTCTGTACAAAGTTAACAGTTTAACACGAACGCCCTACATTATTTACTTATTATACGAATATGAATAAAGCTGCTATTATTTGTTTAAGAGTAGTACATACAATCAACGTGTTTAATCTTTACTAATAAATAATATCACTACACGCAAGCAAGCGTGTAGTGATATTTATTCCATATTTTGTCAATAACCTTATGTTTTCTCTATTTTAGTTTCTATATTTAAATCCGTAATTTGCTGTGAGTTAAGAATTTTTGGATCTGAAAATTGAATCTTTAAGAGATTGGATTTTAAATAAATAAATAAACTATAATTTGCTACAGACCGCTACGATTGGCAAACTAAAAATGTGTATAGCAGAACTGTCTGAGTTTGCAAATTAATAAATGTTTAATTTGTTCGTAGAATCGCACATGTGCCGGTACACCAGCTGTTGGAACTAATTGCCGAAATACACTCAAGCTTAGCGCGTTTTCGGTTTAGTTCCAATTTCAGTTTTAATCCCAAGATTTAGCTAAAGGTACTTATGCGTTCACATAAACCCAGACTAAAATTATGTTAAGTTATTAATGCTCAATGTTTATATACTTGTTACGATTTCATCATGCAAGAACCACCAAAGGAACGTCATCTATATGGGTGGTATTGCAACATGCAATTCCCTGAAAGTTTGCGCCCGTAAGGAAAACATTTCCAGTTAGGATTGCAACACGCAAGAGTCACCAAACGACCGTCATCTGCATGAATGGTATTACGACACATCTACAAGCGATTCCCCGAAGCATTGCAACCTTACAAAATTAATTTCACATGATTTTCGGATGTATGAATCAGTTTGAATCACCGCGCACCTGCCCCAAGGGTTGCCTTAAATACTCCTGTCGGAGAACAATCGGCGGCATTTGGATCTAACATCGACCAGTGTCCACTTCAACTTAGTTATAAGCAAATTCTTTACGACATTTGGATCTAACATCGACCGGTGTCACTTACACGTAGTTTTAAGCTAAATTGATGTAACAGTTTTTATTAAAAAGTATTGTTAAGTAAAATCGGTTTTTTTTGCATCCTCTGCTGCCACCGAACTTAACTGGCGCAGTCGGTAGGATACTCGCGGGCCGGGTCGCGAGCATAGTTTCAAAAATCTAAATCGCGTTCGCGAGCCACCCGGGTGGTTCACCACCAGCAAGAGTATCCGAATCTACAAGTACGAGTAGCAGCACTTGGAGCATCCAGCCATCGATGCAGCAAAGAGGGCCAATTATGTTTCTGTGAGTACATTAGAATCACTCTACTGTATTTGCCAATCCTAGATATAGTCCCTTCCTATCGATTTTCCATCCTGACAATCGATATTTTAATTAGTTATAGTTAAACAACATATTATTATCAATTGTCCATCCTGACAATCGATATTTTAATTAGTTATAGTTAAACGACATATATTATCAATTGTCCATCCTGACAATCGATATTTTAATTAGTTATAGTTAAACATCATATTATCAATTGTCCATTTTGACAGTCGATATATTAAATTAGAATAGTAAGTTCCAATATTTAAATTTCCGATTATCGCACCTAAATCCTACACCCTCTATAAACTATCATTGCTCCTTCCTATCCCTACCTGGCAATGTACGAGGAAGATTCTATACTTGATGCAGAATGCCCAAAAAACCAAATCATGGAACCTTTATGAAGACAAATACCATCACCACATCGGGAATCTTCAAAACTGCACATAGATCACCTCATCCCAAAAAAAAGCAATTCGATGAATCCTGCCAATTTTCATCTGTGACCCTTCACACCAAAGCAATGGAACAATTAGAAGACAGAAATTATGTTAATGAACCTTCAGCAAATCAAATCAATCAAGATAATCCTAGCAACATTCCATGATGGCGCTATTCTCACCCTCAAGGTTATCGAATAGGCGCCTTTCTCAAGGAGGGAGATGTTACGATTTCATCATGCAAGAACCACCAAAGGAACGTCATCTATATGGGTGGTATTGCAACATGCAATTCCCTGAAAGTTTGCGCCCGTAAGGAAAACATTTCCAGTTAGGATTGCAACACGCAAGAGTCACCAAACGACCGTCATCTGCATGAATGGTATTACGACACATCTACAAGCGATTACCCGAAGCATTGCAACCTTACAAAATTAATTTCACATGATTTTCGGATGTATGAATCAGTTTGAATCACCGCGCACCTGCCCCAAGGGTTGCCTTAAATACTCCTGTCGGAGAACAATCGGCGGCATTTGGATCTAACATCGACCAGTGTCCACTTCAACTTAGTTATAAGCAAATTCTTTACGACATTTGGATCTAACATCGACCGGTGTCACTTACACGTAGTTTTAAGCTAAATTGATGTAACAGTTTTTATTAAAAAGTATTGTTAAGTAAAATCGGTTTTTTTTGCATCCTCTGCTGCCACCGAACTTAACTTACTCATATAATAAATAAATAAATAAATAAATAAATAAATAAATAAATAAATAAATAAATAAATAAATAAATAAATAAATAAATAAATAAATAAATAAATAAATAAATAAATAAATAAATAAATAAATAAATAAATAAATAAATAAATAAATAAATAAATAAATAAATAAATAAATAAATAAATAAATAAATAAATAAATAAATAAATAAATAAATAAATAAATAAATAAATAAATAAATAAATAAATAAATAAATAAATAAATAAATAAATAAATAAATAAATAAATAAATAAATAAATAAATAAATAAATAAATAAATAAATAAATAAATAAATAAATAAATAAATAAATAAATAAATAAATAAATAAATAAATAAATAAATAAATAAATAAATAAATAAATAAATAAATAAATAAATAAATAAATAAATAAATAAATAAATAAATAAATAAATAAATAAATAAATAAATAAATAAATAAATAAATAAATAAATAAATAAATAAATAAATAAATAAATAAATAAATAAATAAATAAATAAATAAATAAATAAATAAATAAATAAATAAATAAATAAATAAATAAATAAATAAATAAATAAATAAATAAATAAATAAATAAATAAATAAATAAATAAATAAATAAATAAATAAATAAATAAATAAATAAATAAATAAATAAATAAATAAATAAATAAATAAATAAATAAATAAATAAATAAATAAATAAATAAATAAATAAATAAATAAATAAATAAATAAATAAATAAATAAATAAATAAATAAATAAATAAATAAATAAATAAATAAATAAATAAATAAATAAATAAATAAATAAATAAATAAATAAATAAATAAATAAATAAATAAATAAATAAATAAATAAATAAATAAATAAATAAATAAATAAATAAATAAATAAATAAATAAATAAATAAATAAATAAATAAATAAATAAATAAATAAATAAATAAATAAATAAATAAATAAATAAATAAATAAATAAATAAATAAATAAATAAATAAATAAATAAATAAATAAATAAATAAATAAATAAATAAATAAATAAATAAATAAATAAATAAATAAATAAATAAATAAATAAATAAATAAATAAATAAATAAATAAATAAATAAATAAATAAATAAATAAATAAATAAATAAATAAATAAATAAATAAATAAATAAATAAATAAATAAATAAATAAATAAATAAATAAATAAATAAATAAATAAATAAATAAATAAATAAATAAATAAATAAATAAATAAATAAATAAATAAATAAATAAATAAATAAATAAATAAATAAATAAATAAATAAATAAATAAATAAATAAATAAATAAATAAATAAATAAATAAATAAATAAATAAATAAATAAATAAATAAATAAATAAATAAATAAATAAATAAATAAATAAATAAATAAATAAATAAATAAATAAATAAATAAATAAATAAATAAATAAATAAATAAATAAATAAATAAATAAATAAATAAATAAATAAATAAATAAATAAATAAATAAATAAATAAATAAATAAATAAATAAATAAATAAATAAATAAATAAATAAATAAATAAATAAATAAATAAATAAATAAATAAATAAATAAATAAATAAATAAATAAATAAATAAATAAATAAATAAATAAATAAATAAATAAATAAATAAATAAATAAATAAATAAATAAATAAATAAATAAATAAATAAATAAATAAATAAATAAATAAATAAATAAATAAATAAATAAATAAATAAATAAATAAATAAATAAATAAATAAATAAATAAATAAATAAATAAATAAATAAATAAATAAATAAATAAATAAATAAATAAATAAATAAATAAATAAATAAATAAATAAATAAATAAATAAATAAATAAATAAATAAATAAATAAATAAATAAATAAATAAATAAATAAATAAATAAATAAATAAATAAATAAATAAATAAATAAATAAATAAATAAATAAATAAATAAATAAATAAATAAATAAATAAATAAATAAATAAATAAATAAATAAATAAATAAATAAATAAATAAATAAATAAATAAATAAATAAATAAATAAATAAATAAATAAATAAATAAATAAATAAATAAATAAATAAATAAATAAATAAATAAATAAATAAATAAATAAATAAATAAATAAATAAATAAATAAATAAATAAATAAATAAATAAATAAATAAATAAATAAATAAATAAATAAATAAATAAATAAATAAATAAATAAATAAATAAATAAATAAATAAATAAATAAATAAATAAATAAATAAATAAATAAATAAATAAATAAATAAATAAATAAATAAATAAATAAATAAATAAATAAATAAATAAATAAATAAATAAATAAATAAATAAATAAATAAATAAATAAATAAATAAATAAATAAATAAATAAATAAATAAATAAATAAATAAATAAATAAATAAATAAATAAATAAATAAATAAATAAATAAATAAATAAATAAATAAATAAATAAATAAATAAATAAATAAATAAATAAATAAATAAATAAATAAATAAATAAATAAATAAATAAATAAATAAATAAATAAATAAATATCTTCACACATTCCACACAGCACCATCTAGTTCCACAGTAAGCAACTAGTATTATGGATACCAGAAAGTTGATATAAAACATAATTACTTTTTTTTTGTAAATACATACATATTATAAATAGAAAACATCCATGACTCAGGTACAAAGGTAAAATGTTAACACATAAACATTTGCCCCTAGCGGAATTCGAACCCGCGACCGTTGGGTTAACAGCTAGGGTTACTAGCCACTAGACAAAATGTGTCGTCATATATTTTAGATACATGATAATTACGCTTATATTTTATAGTTAAAAATACAAAATAAAATTAATTAAAAAAGTTTTGGTCAAGTTACAAATTGCCAGACCAGTATATTATTTAACCAATATCCAGAAGATAAAAAAGTATATTCTTCTCCTTATACCTGATACAACATACGTTGCCGATTGGCCTACATAATTAACTAGCTGCTGCACACGACTTCGCCCGCGTAACTTTTAAAAAATATAACCCATCTTACTCGCTGATATCGTAGCTTTCTATAGATGAAAGAATTTTTAAACTCGGTCCAGTAGTTTTGAGTTTATCCATTTTAGCAATACAAAAATACAAATCTTATTTCTTTATAATATTAGTATAGATTAATACACCGCTAAATATGTCTGAAAAGTGTTTTTTTTTTTTTTTGTCGCAGCTCGTTTTACACTAATACTCGAGTGTATAGATTAATTGTTTGCGCTTTGTATTTCATTTCAAACAGTACAATTTAACCGGGAGAGCCTTAAGTGCGCGGAATTCATAACAAAAACAAAAGACGAGCGAGTTGCCGCAAACTTCCGTAAATGATGGAACTTGGCCGGACGAGTTCGTAACTGGCCTGCAGCTAGTGATGTTTGCAGTCGCATAACTTGAATCGAATTATTTATATGAATCGATTTTTATTTTTTTTATTTTTTTAATTGGCAACACATATTGCATGGATAAATTTAAATTACTTAATAGCAAGTGATTTTTTTTTTTTTTTTTATTTTTTTTTTCAATTTATCATAATGACCCGCCCTCGACTTCGCACAAATTCAAATTTTTGGCAAATTATACACGTATACTTTCTTACGTTATTATATACGTTTAACTTTCTTTCCATTAGTGAAAATCGTTTAAAATCTGTTTCGACATTTAGAAGAAGTTACTCGTACCAGAGAACCAGACAGAAGAGAACAGCGCCTTTTTTTATAATATACATATAATAGATTATAATTGTTTCAAAATGAAATAAAATGAAAGATTTACTAACAAAGGCCTCAATGTCCTCAAAGAGTCATGACCATAACTACGTAGCAACACTGATCTTTAGTTATGGCGCTCGCCGACCGAACGCCATCAATCCTTGTAACGAGCAGCATTTTTAACTCCCAAGATTTTATATTTCTTAAAAATAAATAGGTACACCTAGCTTTCACATATTTCATACAACACACGATATTTTGTCGCTGCCTTCGACAAAACGTTTGCCAATATCGAAACCTTTAAAAATACTGTTTGAATGTAAGATGGAAAACTCCTATAATTTACTAACTCTTCCAGTGACTTTGTCATTGTGCACTTCAGAGTTATTGAGAGAATACATTAACTTTAGAAGAAGAAGACTTTAGAAGATACACACTCACCTTAGAAAAAAAAGCAAAATAAATCGGCGACAGTGAATTGTCTTAGACACAGAAAAGTCATCGAAGTATCGCACGCGAAATGAAAGCAACCTTTTATTTTGCACTATAACAGATTATAGTTCTCATATCTCATAGATATTTAGGTTGAGCTTTTGTGTAAATATGTTAAAAACACTATATAGAATAAATGATCACCACCACCATGAGCAATTCAACCCCCCGACATTAAGACCTATAATACCTACTCATATATAGCGCATATATTTTCTTCTTCTCACTATTTATATAAAAATCAATCAATGTATGTGTATGTTCGCTATGAAAATTGAAAATGGAATTAAAATTTATACTCAAATATTTGGGCATCAAATGCATTCTAAATATGAAATTTCAAATATCGAACATCAAGTATCTGCATGAACCGAATACAAATGTTTGATGTGAAAACATGTGATGAATGTGCCAGTAAGCGCGTAAATGAATACATATTTATATGAAAACGCCGCTCGTACTGAGGCACTTTAGCAGCCAACGTTTTTTTTTTTTATATTATTTTTATCAAACAGATTTTTCACATTTCCGAGGAAAAGGCGCCGCATATTCGACTGCAAATTATCTTTTCATACTCTTTCACTATGTTACGTAAATCACAATTTTAATTAAAAACTTTTCCCCAATTTTTCTACTCTGCTCTAAAGTAATGTAAGTAATGTAAGTAAGTAAGTAATGTAAGTAAGTAAACATTGAATTAGATAGAAGCATGAACAGCATTTCAGTTTTATTACAGACATAAGGTTAACCCTAGAAACTTCTATATTAGAAAGTGTTTCATCGTCATTATGATCATCTCAGCCGTAAGGTAAGGATTTCCTCTGCTTAACATAGGGCCTCTGCCATAATTTTCCTATTGGACTGGTCACAAGCAGCCTGAATCTACTGTCGACCCGTGAATATCAACCTATCCATCCCTTTAACTAAATTAATACAGGAATATTTGTTATTGAAAGCAATAACAAATATTCCCTTTTTTATGTAAAGGTTATCAGACAGGCTGACGATCCACTTAACGGTAGGTAGCCACCGTCACCTATAACTCAAACAATGCCAAGTGGCATTAAGTATTAAGGATTATAAGGATAAGGGATTAGGAAGAGATAGGGCAATGGGCTCTGGCATCCCTTAGTCACTAACCGAAACACAACAGCACACATGCTGTTATTTCACTGTGGGCTCATGTAAGGAAGTGGTTACTTTCATCAAACGGGCTGCACAAATAAGTGCGGAAGGCAGTGTGCCCTATCTCAACTTGCTAAATAAGACTCCACGCCAAAGGAATCAACTTAACCATTAGACCAATGCAATGGGCTCGTCATGAAACAAATTATACCTAATCTCTATTTCCTTTATCTTTTTAAGATTGTCTTCTAATCCCGACAAACAAAATTTACAAATCTAAAATAATTTGTACAATCTTTCGGATATAAATCCGTCTAATAAGTAAATAATTACCTAAGTATATCATAAGGTAATGTGAAAATATGTAATTTAATTTTCAAGTAAGTACCAACTTAATTAAAAAATGTAATGACAAATAAAAGCGCTGACGCATTATCCTTGAAACCTAACTTTGACGTTCCATCTTTAAATGTGTCATTCCTTCGAATATTTGAAGGAAATGAGATCGTAATGCTTTCACATCGAGCAAACGAGACGCCATTTTAGTCGCCCGCCTCAACAAAATGGCGAGTCACTGAACACCGCCGCGCCGTTTAGAATTTTGCCTTTATATACTCGTACTTATTTAGATTTAAATAGAAGTTAGTTCAAAATGTCATATTTAAAAACATAGCCAGAGAAACTGCTGGTAAAAGGACTGGACTGATTTTTTTATACTTGGTTTAAAATTAACAATCAACTCATATTCACATTAAAAATATATATAAGTTCATATAAAAAACATATTTTAAATTGATGCGAAAATTCCGTACCTCTAAATATCATTACGAGTATTACTTATGTACTTAATACATTTTATTAATTGGATAAGGTGCCTCTGAGCCGGGATCCGGGAAAAAGTTTCTACTCATACAGACCGTCTGTATGAGTAGAAACTTTTTCCCAGATTTCGCAAACTTTGAAACAATCTCACTTCTAAGGAGTGTCCATCTAGCTACAATATGGGTCTCTTCAAGGGTGCCCTTAACAAATTCCTGTAAAGTAGGCAACGCACTTGTACCCATGGTGTCCTTGTGTCCTTAGACGACAGTAGCCACGTACAGCTATGATATTTACGTATATGCTAGAAATAAAATTCAATGCACCTTATACAGATCGGCTGGCGATGTTGTGCACCGTAGGAACTCGTAACAGGAATTCACCAAGACGCTGTGAGAATGTCGGAAATAAATAACTCATGCAAATCTATATAACTTAATAACATTACTCACATAAATGATTGTATATATTTTACATATGGATCTTATTATTGCATGTCAATGGAAAGTAGAAATCATATTATGGTAACCTTTAAAAAGAATTCATATTTACTACTTATAATAAAATTTCAATGTTGTCAAATACACTGCTTTTCTGCTTTCTGTCCCAATTTTTTGATGGATTTCATGATCTTTTAGTCATGAATCGGATTAAAATTATCCATTAGGGTACCGTCTTTTTTTTTAACTTATAAAAAAAATAACAACTTCTGATTTTTTTAATATATTTACGTATTTTGATCGATTCCTCAAATCTCTATCCCTCATTGATGTTTTACTAACTATTGTGAGTTTACTGATCGTTTATTAATAAAAATTGAGAATAAAACACTTATCACGCATTGTAATGAGCCTCATTTAAAAAAATCTTACTTTTAGTTTTCTGTGAGCTAAAAACAATTCAAGAAACAAATTTAGTGACCTAAAATCACTTATGTTACATACTTGAGTGATACCTACTACGAGTAGGTCACAAATTTTTTATATGTGGCCATTTATGTAGTTTGAGTTCAAATGGCACATTGAGTGAATCTGTGTGAATTTACTTCAGTAAATCTATTAGAATACAGTTCTAACTCCCGAAATGGCAACTGAAGATGTCAAATGGAACATTCGAGAAAGCTATTATTCTAACTACGTCTGGGTATACCATTAGTTTTGTCCATTGTGCTTAGGTAGAGTACTTTGCTCGTGTTACATCAATATGTTTCACCAACCTATATTTCAATTTGTAATAGCATACAAATATGTAGTTTTGTATATGTATAGTATAACATAAACTAAAGTAGCATAAAATAACTTGGGATATTTATGGACTTGGCATATTTATAGCATATTTTAGACCTTAACATTAAAAAAATGCTGAACACTCAATGGTAGGGGAGCCCACGTGCTAAATATAGAGTCACTCGAGCACCTATTTGATTTTGAAGATTTGTGGTAGGAAGAAAAAAAGGTTATATGATATTTCCCTTTTCAACGGTGAGGTGAGCGTCTACAGACGTTCAAAAGTTTGTAAATGCTGTATTAAGAAAAATCCTCTAAATAATCGTCAGATTAAAAATCAGGACGATCAGAAATTCAGGCTGAACCGTCTGTATGAAAAGTTGACGTGCTCGAGTATTACAAAATGGCAATCGCCAAAAATCTTTTTTGCATTTTCAAAAAGCTGCCGAAAAGCTTGCGTTACATCCGAATCGTCTGTATTTTAAATGGGAGCTTAATTTGGGTTCACATAACATCCCTTCTGAAAATCTGACGCGCTCGAGTTGTATTTAAATTTTTACCCCAATCCCCACCAACCCCACCACCCAAACCGGCAGATTAATACATATCCTTTATCGGAAACACGTGAGGAATATACATTGGTAATATCTGACGCGCTCGAGTAAATCCCTAAATTCTCTCTTGGGCTCCCCTACTACAACGACAACCGTTCTGACACAGAGAAAATTCCTGAACTCGTTTTTTCCACACACACAATATTTAGATGCGATAGAAAAAGCGACCTTTTCGGACGTTAATTTAAAATTAAATATGGATTAGGTAGTTTCCGTTCGCGATAGTCTGAACTCAGGGGAAATCAAAATAGTACGATAAATAAGTCACGCGGAACAGTTTGTCAGCGTTGGAAGTGAAATAGAAAAACACGACGAGATGAGAGAAAAAATTACGCAACATATTTTACCTATATACAGATGCATACTTCACCTGAGACCATAATATTACATTATAAGTAAAAAACAAAATTAGTAGGGCTATCTAACTAACTTAAGTTAGTTCAACAGTTAAAACGGAATTATAAACTACTGATTATAAAAGTAATTTCAATTGTTTTTATATTCTTGGACACAATGCTAAAATTCATATAAATCAAGACAAAACCTTTAAAACTCAAACAAATCAATGAAATTTACTAATATTTCAATATAAGGAGTGTTTGGTTAATAGGACAAATTGAATCAACTTCAAAAACTTCGCATAAAACCAAAACATTTTCCTCTAATATTCCATTTACCCACCTATAAACACCCGGAGAGCACGTCCCGACTTTTGACAGATGTAAAACGCTACCCCGCGAAAAATAAAATAGCGAGACGAAAACATACGTCATTACATTGCACTCATAAACGCAACGACTTTGTAAGAATTTAATTAAAATCTTGTTAAGGTAATTGTAAAGCTTGAAGCTGAGGGCATTGTGATGATGAAAAGCATAAGAATTTGTATCTAAGTTAACTTAAATAGAATAAATTCAATGATAATATGTATGCAATAATAATAACTAATAAGTAAATTCGTTCAGATTATGTTAATCAATGTGGTGAAACAAAACCTAGCAAGAAAGTCGTTATTACTCGTAATTTTAATGTTAAAACTACATCATCAAATTTATTAATTTAAAAAAAAAACCCAAAATTGTCATTAATTTAAAAGTAATTTAAAAAGGCCACAACAATGCATTGCATAAACTGCTTTTATTTCACGATGGTCTTCATAAGGTAATGATGCCAGAAGGAATGCCCAAGTGGGAAAAAATAAACCCTGTTGAAGAAAAAAAACCTTGACACTACTTAACATGTTTGTATTTAAAAAAAAGCGCAGCGAAATAAAACATTTTATCGACCGGTATTTTTAAAACCCACGAGAAAATAAGCTTCAGGAAAATGAAACAGCCTCGAGAGTAGGGTTTTATGAATTCATAACGTCTAGATGGCGTTTTTATTCCGTTCATTATAAAGCAAACTTGGGTTCATTATTTCTTTCACGTAGATTGACTTGGGATTAAACGTCTGATATAGCTTTATGGTTTTCCTCGGATGATGTGTTTGGAATGTTTTGTCTCAAACCACTGTGGGTTGCACTCGTTGGGGACTTACTAATTGCAAACTACTAGTTTACTTGATAACTTTACTGTTAGTTTAATGTTATTGTTGAATTGAAAATCAATGGTATATTTGCACTTTTGTACTTAAATAAACTATTTCAATTCATAATTGAAAAATGCTATTATCCAGTAAAAGATGATTTCTTTGCAAATTTTAGACTAATTTGTCTGTTTTTAGCTATATAAACTGGCTAATTGCTAAGCTATTTTACATCCGTATTTCCAAAGTAAAATTGTTTGATTATTTGACAGTTGACTATGTCGCCTTATTTGACAGTTTTAAATTTTTTAAATTTTTTTTTTCTTTTATTTAAAACATTTATTTTGTTATTTGATGATGGATGTATTTATTTCCCCCTTTCATTTACACTCAAAAATCTAACTGTGAATACTCCAAAATTACAGGCCACTCAAACATTAAACTGTGTTTTTTTTTTTTCAACTAACTAAATCTAGCATACTTTTATTACTAGCAATCTGTATACACAGATGCTACTAACGAAGTATTTAAAATTTTCTTTATCATTAAATAATCTTGGTATATCTTGGTAAATATTTGAGCTAATTACAGTCGTCATAACTGTTTATTTAGTCTTTTCTTACATCCCTTTGATTAGCATTGTTTCCCTTCGATTAGCATTCCATTAAACATTTCATAAACACAAAAAACTTATTCCACGTCCCCTTGCGTTGAGTCGTAAACGTGACTTTTTTATACAGACACGTTTTATGTTGCTCCATCGCGTTGATGAATGCTGAGAAGTTCATAAAAGTAAAATAAATATTCAAACAGACATGTCAAGATAAATACTTATTAGGTAGAGATCTAGTCTGTACCTATCGCTGCAGTTTGAATCCTAATTCGCTTGAATCCTAAGGGTTCATAGGTCTGGCATATCTACTCAAGATAAAGGTCCCAAAAAAGTAATTGTTTTTAAAGGTTCAGTTCCAGGAACTTTCAATAAGCCCACATTTACGACTTTTTCCTTGTCACAAATAGAATAGTTTAACTTACAAACACCCCTCTCACCCTTTGTGCATAAATATAAAAACTATAAAAAGGCACGAGGCGTTTCAAATTACTTCACTTGCTTTCGCGCTCTCTAGGCTACAGACGCATCACCAACTTAGTGACAAAGTATTAATATATTTCATTTAACTAAAGTTCTTACGTTTAATTTGGCGCCCATAACTTAATTTCTAATAATATATACTTGTATATATTTCAAAAAGGCTGACACAAATATTGGTCTAGTCACAAAATTCCAAAATAGTTCAGTAAAAGCGAATACAGTGTGATAATAAAGAAAGATGGGGTCGACTTTAAGCCAGCCGCTGACCTCGATCACGCTGATATTGAGTTATAGGTCCAATAGTTGAAAATAGTGGATTTTGAAAGCTTTACTACAGTCGACCTATATTATAGAAGAGGTCATGTCAGTGTCGAGTTCACAATCGCCAAATTATGGTGGAGATACCGGATTCTTTTATTAGGCCGTTGATAGGGCGAAGCTAAAAATGACAGGTTCGAGTGTAAACGTGTGAGTTTAATAAATCGTCCCACTTAGATTTTACAATGACCTAAACTATACTTACCATTTTACCTAGGCAGGTACAGGTTGACAGTGCTTACTTGTACCTAGGCCTGGTTATAAGTTGCCAGGCAACTTGACAAGTCCAACTTCGAGAGAGGTGCGATGAATTATCGCAGAGAGACATGGTCTTAGTAAATGCTAGTAGACATCTATCTGCCGTTGAACACAACCTTCTCTCATTCAATACCAAAGCACGAGACTCCGCAGCCCTCATCTAATAGTTTCTGTGTCATTGAATCACGTTGTAGGAGCCTTCCAGGGTATTCACCTTAAGATATTTGGCTGCTACTCGAAAACTTTAACCTTCTACGACCAATGAATGGCCAGCCCACTGCAACTTACTAATTTTATGAGTATATATTTTAGTGATTTCAATTATAGTAAGGTTAGGAACAAATTACTTAAAGCTATGGTAGTAAATTCAATTGAATAAATAAATTACATAATTAAATATATCAATAATTAAATAAAATTAAATTTAAACTTTTATCATGCTATTCATTTTGGGTCAAAGTTGACACAGAATGGTAGTATCAAGAAGCACTACCTACCTTTACTTACCTTTCTATAAATGATAAACGAATCAGTATTCCATACGGTGACCCATTTTTGATACAGATAATAAACATTTTCCAACTTGCCTTGTTTGTAAGTCATTAGTTTTTTGTTGAACAAGATAAATTTCAGGCGATTCGACGGATATCCATTGGACTGTGACTGTTGTTTTACTCTTTTACGTGATCTGGAAACACTAAATTTTAGATACCTATTTCCGGTGAACGAAAGTTTTTCCGTTCACTGCCTATGTCTATTTAAAACAGATTTTTAACAAAGCTTTGATTCTGTCCTACATTGCAGTCAGGAGCAACGAATCTGGATAAATTTTTCTTTTTTTTCTTGTTCAGCAATAGTGAACTGGTAGGTATAGAAATTTTAAACTGGTATAGGTACCGATTGAAGCACATTTATATTAGTTCACTAAAAAGCTTACACCAATACTTATAAAACTTTAAGCTTATATTAAAATACTACTTATACTAATATTATAAATGTGAAAGTAACTCTGTTTCTCTGTTAGCTTTTCACGCCTTAACTACTCAACCGATCATCATAAAATTTTACATGCACATTTTCAGGGATACAAGAAGTACGAAGAAGTGCTAAAGCGTGTCCGTATGGTCCAGAAATTGTTGCTTGCAGTCAAAAACGTAAATCTGGGGCATATGTTACCCAACGGCAGATATGAATTGCTTCAGTTGATAACGATAAGCAAAACAGAAGGGAGAAGAAATATTGGCTACGTAACTTCAGGAGATGTACTCGGATCTCCATTACAAAATATACTATTCCGTCTGGCCTAGGTCAGGCACAATTTTTCAGATGTCAATTTTCAGTTTCCAACCTCCAGTAACATTAAGAGAAGTACTGGAGTAGTTCAAAAAAAGCTTTCTCAGCTTTAATTGAACTACTTGGCGAATAGTAAAACAATTGTTACAATTATAGATCTAATAACATAAATAATATTAATGTAAACCCTGTAAATAAATAGACTTGCCCAGTACACACACTTGACTACTATTGAATCATAATAACAACACAGAAACGTGCGCAATGGTTAAATCAATAAACGATCAGATAGGTTAAACATTGCCCGATGGAATCGGGATGATGCTATTTGTACAGCCACCTAACGTAACCTTTAAATACTTTTTGCAGATCTGATTGGATTTAACTAACTTGGAACTGGCACAAATGGATATTACTGGAACATTTTGATTTTAATGTATTATTACTGCAAAGATTTCTATTATCTGTGGTTTTTTTAGGACACAAAAGTGATGTATTAGAGGAATGCTATATAGCGTTGAAATGTAGTCCCTAACTATGGGCTTCGTAAGAAAACTCAACTTCGCTCAACGAACTAAGGAGAGGGTTGTGTTCAGGGATACTCTGAGAAATCGAATCAGGAATAAGGAGATCCATGGTTACAAACAAAACCCAAAAGTAAGTTTAAGTGGCAATGGGCAGAACAACGCATGTGGGAAGTCGACGTCCGTTAGAGCCGGAAGGTTCTCGAGTGGAGTCCGAGCGGACAAACGATCTAATAAGAGCCGCAGGTCGACGGTGGATCAAGGCTGCTTCTGACCGATTTTCTAATGAAAATTATGAGAAAATCCTTTGTCCGCAGTGGCCGTCTTACGGTTGAGATTTGAGATAAGATCAATTTTCTAAATAAAGGTTGTATGCCCTTTAAAAATTATGAATATTGTTACTTCCATCACTTTTGATATTTGATGTTGTTGTTTAAATAAAATCAAACTCTGGCTTACTTAGACGAATTTCCGATAACAGGAAACGAGGCCGTAGAGATCCAAATGGATTATGCATTCGCACCTGATACATAAAAGTGTTTTTGTTTAGTGCTGGCAAAACATTATACATTCTTATATAACAAAATAATCCCCAACAATGTTAAGCAGCTTAGTAGGTTTTGTACTAAGAATTTTATATTAAATTAAGAAAAAAATTAAACAATCATTAGTTGACAAACGTTATTATAATCATAAAAAAATATGTGTCTGATTATTTAATACAGTAGTAACAAATTATATTTTTTTTATGTAATATTCTTAAAATATTTGCACACAGCCAAAGGTAGAATGTTACGCGTATTATTTATTGTAAAATCATTGTAACCTATCCATATTCTGCAAGTGCACAAATATATAAAATATTATAAATATTTTCATTCCAGGAGAGTATTAAGTAAACACTGTGTTTGACAGTAATTTGTGCGACCCATTTGACGGCGGTAACCAACCCTCTTACAGAAGACCGTCGTGAAATATCAGCATGTGTGTTACGATGAGTGAGTAAGGGGTGCAAGAGCCCATTTCCCCATTTCTTCTTAATCTTAAGTATAAGTCTTTAAACCTACTATTGTCGGCAGCGCACTTGCAGCACCAGTACTTGTGCTTGTGCTGTGCTGTGCCAGGCTTAGCGCGGATGCATTATTTTGCAAATTATATACACAAACCTTTCTCTATTATAGCGCTTTCCCTTAGTGAAAATTGTATCAAAATCCTTTAGGTTGTTTGGAATAAGACTATATAAAAGCTATTTTATATAGGTATAGATATAGATATATTATCGCTGAATTTAGACTTGGAACTGTATTGTCTATTTCCCTTAACGTCTTTGGCCATACTGTTTAAAATGATTCTAGGTAATAAACTAAGTTCAGAGTCAGTTCTTTGTTTTGAATTATGGCTAAATGAGAAGTGTCGGCCGCAACTCACTTTGTGAATTCATTATAAGTTTGAGTAGCAGTTAGTCGTCCGCATTATTTTGCATGAAGTTTTATATTAGTTTATTCCACATCAGAGAACGAGACAGTGCACGTAAGTGACGTAATGAACTTTGTCGGTATTTCGGAGGAAGTGCTAAATTATTGAACCAGACGCTGCCATCGGCCATTGCAGCTCCATTAGTGATGCGCCGGAATATATTTTACTGGACATGTCAAGGGGTAACGACACCTACCATGTTGTTGTAAAGATTGTCAATTTTTCTGAAAAAATTGACTTCTTTATAAGTTGTTCTGAATAAGTAAAAATCACATTATTTAAGACTTACTGACATTTTTAAACTTAAAAAGATAAAGTTTGTAGGTATGTTTTTTTTTGTATGGTAATATTTGAAACTACTGATCTGATTTAAAAACTTCTTTCACATTGACTATTGAGTTAGAATAGAATGCGAAGCCGCAGGCACTAGCTCTCTAAGAAGAAAGGATATTCTTAATATCCTACTATGGTCGGCAGCTCAATGTTATAGACGACGGTAGCCTTATCATAAAAACTCGACCATTTTGTATTGTTTATTCTAGAGTTTCGTATTTTGTACATTTTAAATCTGTGAAACCGCTTCCAGCCGATGTCCGCACCAATTAGTCCGTTGGTAACACGATAAAATAACCAAATTATATCGACTTCGGGAGACAAAGTGTTCCTTGATCGGGTCCCTTGCAAAATGACGGTTCGAAACTTCTCTTATGCTAATTTTATTGGCGTGTTACTGAACCGTTTTCCGATTGAATTTGTAAAGAACGTACAATAAAATCTAGTTTTATTTTATGAAAGTTTTTGCCAGCTTTATGTAACTATTGTGTAGTGTGACAGACACGTAAATTAGGAATTGCTTGCCTGGCGGTAGTGACCAGAGCTCCATACATACGGCTATCGTGTATAACATCGTAGAGGTATGCGTTATTTCGGCCACCAGCTATTTCCATCTTTTCCTGTACTCAGCTTTCCATAATTTGACAATCCGCATAATTTGACAATCTCTCAAAAAAAGGCTCGTGTCGATTGGTGCAAGGAAATGTTGAAAAAATTCAATCGTGGTGCTTCAAAAGACGTCTATAAGATAGTAACAGGCGACGAATCATGGATCTATACATATGAACCCGAAACTAAACAACAATCGACTGTATGGGTCTTTCAAGACGAGCCAAATCCAACAAAAGTTGTTCGCGCACGAAGCACTTCGAAGCAATTGGCCGCCTGTTTTTTTGGAATAACTGGACATGTCGCCAGCGTTCCATTAGAGCAACATAGAATGGTCAATTCTGAATGGTACACCAGTATTTGTTTGCCAGGTGTTCGGAAAAATAAGGGAAACCAATCGCAGAAGACGAATCATTCTCCACCACGACAATGCAAGCTCTCAAAAAAAAAAACGTTTTTGAGCAGTCAAAACATCGAATTGATGGGTCATCCGCCGTACAGTCCTTGTTTGGCACCTAATGATTTCTTTTTATTCCCGCACATTAAAAATAAATTGAGAGGTCAACGTTTTTCGACGCCTGAAGAAGCGCTTCATGCGTTCAAATCACATGTTTTGGAGGAACCTCAAGCTGAATGGAAAAAGTGCTTCGACAATTGGTTTAAACGTATGCAAAAGTGTATTGATCTTAATGGAGAATATTTAAAAAAAAACAATGAAGCCGTTTCCGATTATAAATATTTGTTTTTATTTGTTTATCTCAAAACTTAAGTAGCGGTCCTCGTATCAAGATTTTTGAGGACAGACATATTTGACCTACTGTTTGTTCAAAATTTACGTTTATTACACACCATTCATCATTCACGTGTACCGACTTAAAACAACTTCAGAAGTAACGAAATAAAAAGAAAACATAAAAAATTCAGTCAAAAGAATTTATTCGCCAAGCAGTCAAACAAGTGTAATATATTGAGATCCTCTAATTTCACGCAGAGGGTAAAAGTCTATTCATGTCAGTGAAAAGAGAAAAATAAATTTCCACTTTTCATATAAATCACTCGAATTATGGGGGCAATAACAAATTTTCTTTATTACATTATACCAACTTAGTTGAAGCTGGGGATTTTCCTTTCATTTTCTCGTTTTGTCATAAAAAAAAAGTAATGCCAATCGTGTTATTAGTAAGTATTTTCGTGTTATTTATTCCTTGACTACTTAAGTACAATCAGAGTAAGAAAAGGTTTGTCACCTTAAAATATTTGCTTGCATTGCACCAGGGCAAATTATTAGTCATGTGAAAATTTCATTTTAAGTTGTCTCCTTAGATTTTTAGTTTCAAAAAGTACTGAGAGTCTAAGACTTAATTAAAGGAATAAATTTGAAAACTGACGAAGGTTTTCGTACCCCAACTGTACATAAAGAACTGAAAAGTAGCGAATCTCCTTTTTGTGTACATATGATATTAGGATATGTTTTACGGTACAGATGTTTCGTCCGCATTGAATAATGAAAAATATAACATCTGACAAAATATATAACATATACGCCTGACATCTTTATCGTTTTGCGATATATATTAGTAGCGCCCAATTTTTTATATTTTTACACGATCCTTCGGAAACCTAACATTTAAGCTAAAAATGGCTGAACGGATTTGGATGATATTTGGTACACAGATAGTTTATTATTTGAATTAACATATAAGATACTCTTGATCCTGGAATATGTTCATATGGGATTATTAAAAAAAAACGCGCCCATTAACGAAGTTGCGGTACACACTAGTAAAAAATATTTCTGTATTTTCATAAGAAAACTAAAGTTAACCACTGTAACCACTGTATAGGAGGTAATAATATCAAATATGCTTTTTTGAAATATATTTTCCAACATTCACATCGTGTTTGCGGTGTATTATTGAAAAATACCTTCCGACATGAAGGTGGAATATTTTCAACGCTTTCCCAGGGAAACGGTTGAGTAAATTCGACGTTGCAATAGATCTGCATTTATGGCGAATAAATCTGACCAGTAGTGAATTATCTGCGCCGCCCAACGGTTGTCACGGAATCCTGTGGAACGCCGCTGAAACTAGGATTCTTAAAGGACAAATAGGTCACAGTCACACAACTAAGTACAGCTAGACGAAAGCTTTAATTTTTTTTTAAGCTTTAGTTTTTACTCCTTGAGAATCGATTTTCATCAATTTTGAATTGTGAATTCAAATTCGAAATTTAAATTCAGTTAAAATTCAAATTCAAAATGTATTTAAAGGAGTAAACTCCAGTCGTGCAACTTTTTTATTAGACTTATTGTTATATATAAAGAAATTCTAATAAAACATCTCGACACATAACATCAGCGCACCTGAAACTCTTTATGAAAGAAAAATGAACTTTGCTCATAAATAGGAATTCTTGAAAGATATTACAATCCTATATATACCTAAATATTTGCATCAAAGTTGAACTCTCGGGTTAGACGTAAAATAAGTGGGTGGCTTCATTTACCTACGTACGTGCTTCCTCTATAATCCTTCAAAGGGTCGCCATTATATTCACAGAAACACACTATTTCTTATCACACATGAAATCGAACAAAAACTTAGCTTTTAGTAATAAGTATTTTGGATATTTTAACCAGTATTAAATTTTAATGGTAAATATTATTTTATAATATATCTCATAGTTTAATTGTTAAGACAGAATCAATCAGAAAATTATATTTAGCCTAGCTCTTGCCCGCGATTTATATAAATATATGAATATTTAATATCAGGTATTGAAATTTTTATATTTTTATATGATCCCTCGGAAACTGTACTTTTTTTGGATGAATGTCTTTTTCTGTATCCCTGACAATGTGTATGTAAATTTTCATCATAATCGATTGAGCAGTTACGGTGCGAAAACGTAATAAACAAACAAACAAACTCACCTTCATATTTATTTTACTTGGAATACTAATTTTAATACCACTAAAGAAAAATGTACGAAATAATTTTATCGTATTATAACTACATACTTAGAATAAAATATTATTTCCAAAATGGCTGCCGTCTCATACGTCATTCGTAATGTTCACGCACATCATTTCCCTCCATATATTTCTTAAGAACTTTCAAATACGCTCTTTTCCAAGTAGAAAATAAATTCGTTTGACATCGGCACAGCATCGGCAGCGAATTACTGGGGTTCAGTTATGAAAGGAGATTTAAGGGTTAAAATTTGTCAGAAACGGTGAAATATTGGGGACTCTCTTTAGGTATTTCTGTTACAAACATGTGATTACTGAGATTTAATTTGGTTAATATTTATAGGTATTATAGGTATATTTATACGTATTATAAAATAAAATCGCTGTCCGCACATGTCCGTTTCTTCGCTATATTCTTCTAAACCATCCAAAGGATTTTGATATGGTTTCCACTAATTGAAAGAATGCTAAACGAGGAAGTTTTTATCGACTCTCAACATTCAAACCTTTCACATGTTTAAATATTTTATGAATTGCAAAAAATGTTCAAATATATTATATACAAAATTATAGTGACCTTCATACTTAATCAGAAAATATCACATATTTTTTCAATAGTTCATGATCAATCTCTAGATAACCTCGAAATTGAAAGGTCTTGTTTATTATTAAAATTATCTGGCGCTGTATAGAGACGAGAATCTTTGGAAGTTTGAACGGAGGGTCCTCGGTTAAGCCGACAAGTTATTGTTTAGACAAGTTACCACTTTGTCTAAAGCGACGGGTCCCTTATTATGGAGAGTTTTGCGAGGATTGTCCAAGTTTCGAGTCGTTTTCGACGGGTTTTATGTGCCTTGTAGGACATATTAAACTGTTCCCGGAGATACACTAGCTCGAAACTCTGACGAGGCAGCAGTTTTAATACTGTACTCGTATGATAGAAACGGTAAGAAGTATAACAACCTACAACCACCACAAAATTTATAATAACTAATATATACTTATACTATAATATTATTAATATTATCTATTCAACAATACAATGGCATTCAGGTAGGAAATCATCAAACATTTTGTTTCGTTTATATGGCAACCGTTTGAAGTGTTTTCTTTAATAATAAAATGTTACAAACTGTGCGGAAGCACCCTAAAAAGAAATTAACAGACAACAGCAAGGTAACAAAACATAAATAAAATAAAACAATACAAATGACAAATCCAATAATAGTACTAATGACGTAACTACTCCTAGTCTATGCCCGATAGCAATCTATGGCCGTCTGTCGCGGGCGTGCCTTCAAATTCAAACAGGCGTTCCGACCTAGATGCTTCACATACCAAATATTGCACCGGCAATATGCCCGGAGGTATGGCGCCGATACTCCTTTGTAATTGACAATTCAATTAGGGCACACGCTCACCGTAGCGGACTTGTCCCTCATTATAATGCGGTTAATTCCAAACAAGCTTTTTAACGTTATTATGTAACTACATTTTGATGCGGTTTTCACAAACAGTTAGATAATTTTTCACGGATTTCACGGTACATAATAAAACCTAATCTAGTTTATAATATACTATGCTCCTATGCTGCCTGACTCAGACCTTTTTTACAGTTGTGAAATCCTCTTGGATACCCGGCAGTGTATGGGGACACTGCGGGGTTATGCCGGATTCGTACCGGCTAAAATCCAACTCCTTTCTAGCGTGGCCGTTGATGGGCGAGGTCGCGCAGAAGTAATGTGTGACACGACTTCGGTGCCCCGCCACGGCTATCCAGCGCAGAGAGGGCTAAGCCAATTCCTCGAAAGTCTGTATTCAGATAACTTAATTCGTTCTCCCTAAGTGAGGGCTTAATAAGTGATTTTACTTATACTATTCTTACTAAATGGAAATTATACTGTCTATGTGAACGTCACGCCCAATCGACTCCTATTTTCCCTTACTTTAATCAACATGTGTTTTTTATGCGATAGAATTAAGACAAAATTAAAATTTTTCTATTTGTCTTGGTTTTGTATTTTGGGACTCATTGAGTAAAACTGTATTGATGAAAATGTTTATTAAAATTATTTCTAGGTAATAAAGCGCCTTAATACCAACACACCTCACTTTATTAAACTACATATTTCCAAATGACGATGCCATTAGTTAGGTGCTTTCTTTACTGCTCTGATTCAGGGGCCCCGGGTTCTATTACTGGTAGCAACACTTTGGAAATGAACTTTTAACTTTAAGTTTTCAAAGTTAGCTCTGGTCTTAGTGTTTTAGTGGTGGCAGGGCACGCTGGGTTACGTAATTATAAATTAGGTTTATGAAACACCCCCTTACAGAAGATCACCGTGAAATAACAGCATGTGTGCTGTTTGTGTTTCGGTGATAAGGGATGCCAGATCCAATTTCTCTATCCCTTCCTAAACCCTTAGCCTTAATCCTACTAAGGTTGGAAGCGTTCTTGCAACACTAATGCCGTAGCTTGTTATAATAGGCGACTGTCAAGTAAACTTTAACAAAAGCTATTGTCAAAAAAAACCGATTCAACTACAATTTTATTAAAAAGTCAGTTGTCGGACTACTGATACTACAATGTATATTATACGGTACGTAGGATTTTGATTTTTCTTATTTAAGTAGATGGTTTTTACTCATTAGCATTTTTTTTATACCTGGTTAATCAGTGAGTTCATAATTTATTCAACAAAAGTGAATTCGTAATGAATGAAGAATATTTGACCAACAAACAAGGCCGTTGCTCTAAAGCGAATTGTAATAAAATATAAGGTCTACAATAAATGGTACGAAATATAAAGCGTAAAACAAAGAATTCCCTTTGTAAGATTATGTGCCTACCTATTTCTATCTAGCTAATTTCATTTATTTACGCTGTGCACATGGCTGTAGATACATACCAAAGGTTCTTATGTGTTCAAACCTTATTTATTATTAGTTTTGTTAAGGCAATACATTGACTTTCTCAGAAAGTCAGGCATTGATCGATAGCTATATAATTAAGTATTAAACGCCGAATCTGTATACCTACTTTGTTTAAAAATATTATTTTCTTTTTTTACCTTTCATACTTTAAGAACTTATGTAGTTACTCATATATCGCAACGCTTTAAATTATTTCATTGAAATTGTGCATTTAATTAAAAATCAATCAACTTTAAAGCTATACCTATTCATTTAAAATATCGGCGTAATAAATCCTTTTTGGTTAATATTGGAAGTTTCCGAACAATTTCATCCATAACATAAAACGTCTGCTAATCGCTTGGGAGTAATTACGGGATTGAATAGTGGTTTGGGGTGGTTGTAGGTTGTAGGTGTAGGGCAGCGGTCTAGCACTAATGACTTCCGGTCTAGCAGAAGGCGGGAAACGAATTTAACTATTTAGTTATAACTGTCTAGAGTTCTAACTAAATAGTTAAATTGGTAAGAATTTTAGATAAGTAAGTACCGTTATACAAAACAGATCCGTTTCTTAAAACAGCTAGCCGTAAAGTAATACGCCGGATTCTAGAATCCGACTGCGACAGATACATAAGTATATCTACTTATTCAATGGTTCGCTAAGGCAGGGCTCGTTGTCTTGGGTTTTGCGGATCCAAAAGTAATTAATTCAATATAACCAAAGAGACTACCTATCGTTTTATTGATTTAAAATTGTATTAGCTAAGTATAATATTCTTATTATTACTGTCGCTTCTCAGTACGCCTCGCTTGTTCAACCCTTCATAATGGAAAATGCAAATAAGTAAAATTGGGTCAAGCAAATAACCGTACAAAATCAGCAGATATCGGGTTTTATTCCTGTTTCGAAGTACAACTTCACTGATAAGATACCAATTAATTTGAAACTGTGCCCATTTTCACTTTATGCCAGCAGTTATATAACATTTCCTCTCTTTTGATGACCAAATAGAAATATATGCCCAGGCTAAGTTTTTATTAGCTAGCTATTCGCTAGCTATTTTGTTCGCATAAATTCAGATTTTTAAGCAGGTAAAAAATTTATGGGGTAACCTAGTCACAATAAAAAGTGATCTAGGTTACTCTCCAATAAGGCTATAGGTATAATAATTAAAGTCTAATCAATACCGATTCATTCAAACAAATAGATAAAATGCTCCTCAAGTGTTAACCTGCAAAAGGAATTTATTAGTATTTAGTGAAATGAAATTAGCATTTATTTAAAAAAAATATTCATTTCAATTTTTCTTGAATTGTTACATGTTTGTTATGGAGATTTGATCTTTATGATTGACCCTATCGAAAGATGCTATAAAAGTACCTACAGAATGTTATTTTTTATATTTAGCTAAAATACAAAAAAATACACAAGAATCGTGGCAAGACTGGCAAGCATACTTTTAAAAATCTTTGAATGTAGTTTTGTTTCTTTTTTAAAATATAGGAATGTTTATTTTGGGTAATTTTTTTCTATCTTCAGTATTTAGAGACCTGTCCCTCAAGCTCAATTCGGCGTTAACAGCGCGTACAAAGGTACACTAGCGCCACTCATTTAAAAAAATATTATCTCGTGACTGAGAAGGAATTATTAATAACGGCTCAATCAGGACCCTCGGTATACTTAAAATTGTAAAATAAAATTGTAATAAAATTGTAGACATACTTGTCTACAATTTTTTGATATCTTTTATAAAGTTTTATATTGAAACACGAAGTAACAAAATACGATCTAGAGGAATGTGGCAGCTTTTCATTGATGATTGATCATAAGATATTAGACTGTGGTATTTGTGTCACTTAAAATAGTCTGTGTGTTGGTATAAATGGTCTGTGTATGTTTATTTATTTGAATATTATTTAAATTGCGGTAATAACATAATCATAACATTAAAAACTGAAACAATATATAATAGTGCGATAATAGTGTTGTTACTATATAATAGTAAAACAGCAAAAACTACATTTATTTTGTTCTGTGTAGTGCACACTTGCTTATGCTTGCACAGAATAGAATAGAAAGAAAGGACAATGATCACGATGATAAAATGATAAACCTCTATCCTCTATACTCCATAATGATAAACAAAACATTTTTTTAGTTTGTGGGCGTTTCCACATACATATACTTTATTTTATCTGATAAATCGTTAATAAACTGATAACGTTTTCAGATTAGTGTTAGAATTAGAAGATATCAAGATACATGTTGAATTAGCTAAAGGGAACAATACCTTCGCGTTACACTTTAATAAAACTTGATACAGGAATAGTAGCAAGCATTCGTCCGATTTTTTCGTGTTAATTATTATTTTATGTATAAAAAAATATATAGTAAACGTGCTTGTTACACCTACATGTTATTTGGATTGTGTTTTAATTCATGGAAGTGATTTATCAATGCACGAAATATCTAAAACAACAATTATGTGAACATGTAAAATTTTAGTAAACAGAGCGTAAAAAGTTTTGTAAAAATGTTTCTTAGGACTTTCTTCACATTATTATTTTGTGCTAGTGCTAAGTGTCAGTCTAATAAGGATTTATACAATGGTCAATACAACAATGAATACTATCCAAGACAGCATGAATCATCACGAGATACTGATGGTACTAGATTACCCAACCCCGGTGACAGCGATTATAGAACTTACGTCTATAACAGTAGAAGATACGGTACAGATCCGAGCAGATACAACCCTTACAACCCCACTATAAACCAGCCTGGTGGATTTCCATACAACCCTATTGTTACCAATCCTTTGGATGATCAGTACAAGTTTAATACAGTGAGTAAAATTTGAATTTTTCATAAACATCAAATTCGAACATTAGTTATGACTTTAAATTTAAATATTTAAGTTTTATATTTTTTGGTCCTATTGCCCTGTGACAGTTTTTTGTCTGTCCTTTAGATTATCTGGAAATGAATTTTGGGCTCTCGATTAGATAAATAACTGTGGTGGTTAAATTGTGCTGAGCTTTCTCTCTCTTTTGTCCTGACTAACTATCATCGCACAGCCAAAAGTAATAAGTCTAAAAAGCTGAAATTTTGAACATAAGTTTTTTTTATAAAGTAAGCATCCATTAAGAAAGGGGTTTAGAATATTTAATCTCCATGGAGGTGGGTTGCTACTTATGTATAACTAGCTGGTGCCCGCAACTTCATATCTACTGCGCAGATATAGATAGTTAATTTTTGGAAAATCCTACAGGAACCTAACATTTTTCCAGGATAAAAAGTATCCTATAATTTAATCCAGGTAATCATCGATACATCAGTGAAAACCACATTCAAATCGCTTAAGCCGTTTCTGAAATTATTGTGCACAAACACACAGACAGAATTGGCTTGTTTACAATTTTATCATAATGTATAGATTAATTATTAATGATTAATGAGGTGCAAAGTACATTATCATATTGTGCAGTCATATAGTCGGCAGCCACTCTGCTGGCAGTAACTTAATGACCACACTGAATAACAGTATGAATGTTGTTGTTTTGGTGCATTTTATATTGATAACTCCCAACCAAAGAACTGATTCGTTCTTAAGGTAACATGAGGTATTTTGCCATTCTATTAAGGAAAAGAATTTAGTTTTAAAAAACTAGGCCACTGCTATAGTTTTAACTATAATATTTAATTATAGTATAGTTGAAGTTAATTCAAAAGTCATAAATCTTTGTCTTTTCAGAACCGGGATCCAAACAATCCCGATGCCCTATTTCCTGGTGTGCTAGGAGGTTGGAGAGAGGATTTACAAGGCAGAGAGAGAAGAGACTCTAGACAATTAAAGAGGGATATATTTGTCAATACTAACTATGGACAAGTTCAAGGTTTTAAGGTATTGAAAATTGTAGTATCTATTCTATATACTCATATGTATATATTGCAGTCTAGGACTGCAAACATATTCTTGTCCTAATATCACACATAATGTGTTTAAATAATATGTCAATATATTATTATTGACACTTAAGTTTTTGATTCCTAAATAATTTTTTTTAGAAAACTACACATTATAAAGTTGCATTAATCTTATTTTAATAAGAGTAAAATAGATAAAAAATGGAGCCTTAATCCATTAGGTTTACAGTGTAAATATTTTAAAAAACAATATTTTTAACAGGTATACCTCTATGATGATCCAGACCCAAACTCGGGATATCGACCTTG
Source organism: Synanthedon myopaeformis (assembly GCA_944738685.1). Classification (NCBI taxonomy): domain Eukaryota; kingdom Metazoa; phylum Arthropoda; class Insecta; order Lepidoptera; family Sesiidae; genus Synanthedon; species Synanthedon myopaeformis. Next base: position 1,551,029 of record OX122914.1, read on the forward strand.
GTTAACTCCAGTGGAGAGAATTAAAGGGGAAGCTGCAGTATTTTTGGGAATACCTTATGCTCGACCACCAGTATTGGACGGCAGATTTAAGGTGAGTGTAAATAATTGAAACAATCTTGTGCATAACTCTTATTAGCATACGTTCTACATTAATATACTAAATAAAGACTGTATTACTCACGGCTTTCGACATCTCGTCGATGACTTTTTGCCAGTCTGTATACTTAAAGATGGTTTTTTTTTAATACATTATGGACAAATACTGCTTACAATGGGTTATAACTGTTAAGCGCTCTTAAAGACTAATGTTTTTTTTTTGTTTTCCAGCCACCTCGCCAACACCCTGGCTGGCAACTCCTTCAAGCTGTAGATTGGGGTCCAGCTTGTCCCCAGCCAGTCAAATTTACAGGAGCCACCAAAGGCATCAGAGATATGGATGAAGATTGTCTCTACTTAAATATATTCTCACCCAATGTAAGTATTATATTTAATTTCGATTCTGTTATAAGACTTTTTATTGTGATTTTTATAGCAAAATAGGGTGCAATGCAAGTCTTATTACTAAAAACCCTATAAAGAGTAGTGCAAATGGTTTTTACGACTCTATTTTAATTTGTTGTACAAATATATAGAATAGTGTTCTAAGTGAATATGTTGTGTATTTTAAGACTAAATGTAAATTGAACATTTTATCTAATACTAGCTGGTGCCCGCGACTTCATCCGCGTTGAACGTTGAAAGGTACCCTATGTTCTTTCTGGTGTCCCAGACAACGTGTATGCAAAAATTCATGGTGATCGGTTCAGTAGTTTTTGCGTGAAAGAGTTACAAACATCCAAACATGCTTTCGCATTTATAATATTAGTACGGATTCAGTTGTTTCGACGCCCTATATATAATATTCATATTATCAAAATTTAGTGTTTTTTCAACTTCTATTTTATTTTCAAAATTTATTGAAAATAAAATACAAGTGAAAAAAATCGGAGTCTGTGTCGTTTGAAAATCATACCGTAACATGCACAAACTGGACATGAAATATTCAAACGGCATGGAGTCAATGAAGCGCCCCGGGTGCTTGCAAATGGAATAACCAATTATCCAGCTAATTGCCGGTTAGACACGACAAATTTCACTGCCGAAAGCGAAACGAAGCCTAAGTAGTAACATTCGGTATGAATGTGTAAAAAAATGCCTTCTCTGTATAGGCGAAAGAGGCTTATATTGTATCGAGTAGTTTATTATGACTGCACATTGAGTAGGTACACAGAAATGCAGTAGTTTATCTATAGAATCTTAAGGCAAGTAAAATTGCTGACTATACATATAATAAAATCGTATACGAGCAGTTACGATCGGTAACATATTGCACTTATGTTAGAGATAAAAAAAATTTTGAATTTTTAACTGTTTTTGCGTTTGTCTACGCTAATCTCAAAAATGACTTAATTAACCGATTTTAATGAGGTTTTCAATTATGTATGCTTTCCAATCATTCATTCCGATCGGTTTACACCCAAAAAAGTTAAGTATATCAAATACTGAAATACTAAGCGTATGAAAACCGCGCATATGAAGTTGCGGACACAGTTAGTAAGAGATTATACATTCTCCACTAACATTTATTCATTAGTTTCCTTACTGAATTTCTACTGCTATACTGTGCACTGCATTGGGTTAATTGCATCAATTAATCTCATTTGTTCCGCTAATGAGCGAATCGCCCGATGGTTGATCTTTTGATTGTGATTGTAATTATTATATCAAATTAAAGCTTATTAAAGCTAGTTGCTCGCCCGCGGATTTACGTGTACACTTTGTTGGTACTTAACATATTCAAACGGTTGCTATATATGCATATAATCCAACTACAAAATTAATAAAGAGATGACCGCCACAGATTAAATATACAATATAATCAGATTTACTGAATTCACTTCACACGGGACAAAGCTATATTCAAAGCGTATCATGTATTTCATTGAAAACATCATTTGTCAAGGTTTATGATAGTATGATAATTTTCATGAATAATAATTCATGAAGTTATATGATATACTAGGTTTTGCCCGTGACTTCGTCCGCGTCCATTTTTCTTTTCCGATCGCTACCAAACTTCACAGGATCACACGCCGGACTAATCTGAAGATTGTCTGAAAATTTCATCAAAATCGGTTCCGCTGTTTTGGAGTCCATAAGGAACATACTGGACATACATAGATACATTGCCTTTTATAATTATTAAGATCTCTGTGCGTCTTATTTCGTCTAAATATGTTCAGCCCATTTTGTGCTATTGAGGTACACCCAAATATGTACCTGCTCCTCTGCACTGCATGCTATCCGTTATAATATAAAAATGAGAGGTTTCCAAAGCATTTTTTTCCTGAAAATAAACCACCGCTAGTGCGAGAAGACTCAACAGTTGACCGATTGATTCCAGACGGAAGCGGGCGCGACGGCTCAAAAGTATCCAGTGATGGTTTACATTCACGGTGGTCAGTTCATGTCGGGCGCGTCCAATCTGTTCCCGGCGCACATGTTGGCCGCCTTCTATAATGTCGTCGTTGTCTCGTTCAACTATAGACTTGGGGCGTTAGGTAAGTTATTGGAAATATTCTTATGTTGCAACGTTGCAACATAAGAATATTTGTAATGCAAACGTTGCTGCCGTAGATTTGCTTCGATTTGCTACTGTTCGCAGTTGTCATATGGGAGCGTAATTTCAAGTTCCTAAGCGTTATAGATGCCAATGCGTTTTGCTTGACACATTTCAACCATATAAATTTTTAATGCAGAACATATCACTAAAAGACTGCAGACAGCAAATTTTTAATTATACTATCCATGAAATTCTTTAATTCTACTATTATAGTAGAAACTATTATAAAAAATCTAAAATTTCCAGCTAACGTTACTCACAAGAGTACTATTTATTTATTTATATATTTATTCAAAATACACAGCTCACAATATACAATTTACAGACAAAAACAATAACATACCTAACAGCCAATTAAGGATTTTTACATTTGTACACGAATTTATTTTATTCCCTTAATACGACGTATCAACAGGTTTGCCTCCTTTACAGGATTCTTATCGACAGCGGACGAGAATTCGCCCGGAAACTATGGTATCCTCGACCAGGTGATGGCGCTCAGATGGGTCTACGACAACATAGAACCGTTCAACGGAGACCGTTCCTCCATTACTGTGTTTGGTCCTGGGGCGGGGGCAGCTTCCGCTGGTTTGCTCGCAGTGGCTCCACAAACTAGAGATATCGTCACCAGGGTCATCGCTCAGGTAACAGTCACATCTTGCCTTTCATTAACATGTAAGTATATGTTAAGGTCGACAGACAGACTGACCGTCACCTTGATAGTTGGTGGCCACCGTCGCCTATAACACAAGCAACGCCATAAGTGCTGCGAGTGCGCTGCCGAAGAAACTTCTTTCATGGAAAGTATAATGTGGAAAGAAAATTTTTTTTTTTTTTTTTAAATATTACTAGCAACCCGCTCTCGACTCCGCTCGGTTGCATTTTAATTTTGCAAATTATACACACAAATCTTTCTCGTTTATCATTAGTGAAAATCTTATCAAAATCCCATAAGTGGTTTATAAGAAGTTAGTAGACATACAGACAGAAGCGGACATCTTAATATGTAGAAATATATTTTATGAATCTTTTCTCTGTTATTTGTGGAGCAAATATTGTCTTTATTTTTTTTTTTTTTTTTAATTTTTTTAACTGACCCTCGTATCTTCCACAATTTTTATTTTATTAAATTAGTTAAAAGATTAAATAAATGAGCTTATAAAATGATAATTTCAGAGTGGTTCAGCATTATCGGACTGGGCGCTAATAGAAGACAAGTTCCGTGTCCAGAACACGTCGTTGGTGTTCGGACGATTGCTCGGATGTCCGATTGACTCGTCGTGGAAGCTGGTCAACTGTCTGCGTCAAGGCAGGAGCTTCTATGAACTGGGCAATGCTGAGTTTCAGGTGAATGGGGCTTTCATTTCCTCAGGATTTGTCAGCGATTGCTCTTTCTAGCTTCACATGTGACAAAGTAATCTTTATAGAATCTTCCTTTATGGCTAGATAAAGAATGTATGACACGTTTTCAAGGTTTATAAAAAAAAAATTGAAATATTATTATGTAATAGAGATTCATTAGAGATTTACTGCGAATTTCAGAGTGTCTTGTCACTACTAAATGATTCTCTTTTTTAATTATTTATTTATTTACATATAAATATCTCAATTCGATAGTGTAACCAAATGGTAATATGACCACGTAACTAATGTGTATTACAGCCTCACGTGGGGTTCATCCCTTGGGGTCCAGTGCTGGAGAACAACTTCACTTTCCCCGGAGACCAGTGGTACGAGGGTTGGAGGGAGAGGGATTGGCATTTCCTCAATGTGATGCCCGAAGAGCTCATCAAGCGGAGACAGTTCAATCCATCTCTTCAGTACATGACCGGAGTCACAACGCAGGAGGCGGCTTATGTCTTGTGTGAGTTTTTTTTTTTTATGCCAGTACGAGGATATCTAAAATTCCCAAATCATAGATATATACAAGAAAGAATGTTTTATGAAAATCTTATTATAGTTAGTTATTAGCAAAGAGATTTTTTTTTTTCTAATTTATTTTGCGACAGACAGGCTGACGGTCCACTTGATGGTATGTGGCTACCGTGGCCTATAACAAGTGCTCTGCCGACCATAGTAGGGATTGGGAAGGGATTGGAAAATGGGCAAGCAAATGACTGCGAAAGTAGTGACCTGCAACTCTTTTTCAAATCCATACTAAAGCCAATTTTGAAAAATTCATTTCCAAAGTTGACCCCGCCAGGAATCGAACCCGGGGCCCCTGAGACGTTACGCAAGCAAGTGGTAAGGGACCACTCATCCAACGGACTCGTCAAAATAATTTTGATGCAAAACATTTATGCACTCGACTGTACATCTTTAATTTTTAAAAAATGTTTATTGAACTGTTTATTATACGCTTTAAAGACAATAACGAGTCGCTGGCACCGAACTACGAAATCAGCGAAGCGTGGTTCGACAATAAGGTGCGTGAATTGGTCGCGCGATACAACTACACGCTGAACCCTCGCGGCGTTTACGAGGCCGTACGCTACATGTACACTTACCATCCGGAACCGCACAACGTCAGCGCCATCCGCGATCAGTACGTCCACATGCTGTCCGATTTCCTCTACAGAGCTCCCACCGACAAGATTGTCAAACTGTTGCTAGAGCAGAGAGTGCCCGTCTATATGTACGTACTCAACACGACAGTCGAATCGTACAATTGGCCCGATTGGAGGAAGTATGGTCATGACGCCGAGCATTATTTTCTCACCGGTACGCCGTTTATGGATCAAGAGTTCTTTCCGGTGAAGCAGAGGATAGACAGGAAATCTTGGACGCCGAACGACAGAAATATGAGTCATTTCTTCATGAAGGCCTATTCGGATTTCGCTAGATTCGGGTGAGTGTTATCGTTGTGAATAAGGTATGTGGAAAAAGTGACTGTTATGATTTAAATCACAAGATATAAATATAAATCGGATTGCTTTACTGAGCTTACTGACGTAACTTAACCTTTACTGTTTAAAAACTACCATATTGTTTTATTTATATGACTGCTATATCGATGAGTACCATTCTTCCATGTTCTATGGAGAAATCTATAGGATCTAAATATATATTATTATGTCTATTATCGTATCAGATTTATTAACTGCACCTAGTGAAGACTTTTAATAAAAAAAAGAATAAAACTTTTTCAGTATGCCACGAACAGATTACATTGACCAAATGTCAGTGCTAAGTATTTGAATTGAAATGTATATTTTCTAGTAACCCGACACGTTCGCGGATATTGGGAGTGCATTTCGAGCTAGCCACTGCGGGCCAGCTGCGCTACCTGAACCTCAACACCACTTACAACTCTACCGTACAGCTGAACTACCGGCAGACGGAACTGGCCTTCTGGACGGTCTACCTGCCCACCGTCATCGGCAGATTGGTGCCCACCTATCCGCCCATCACCGAGGTTAGACTGAACCTTTTTTAAAACAAGCTATTGAATTTATTTATGCCTTTGAATCCCTTACTACGCTTGGGATTCTAGGGAGTAACTTCAGCTCCATTAGCGTTCAGCTCCTATCAGCCACGTACGGCAGTCATAGCATGCTATCCCCCGCTGAATCGCTTCTATCAGCACTGAATAACTGAGCATCTATGCAAGACGTAATTCGTCAACGAGGAGTTGAAAACGGTCCGCGTACACCGCTGAACGCGTCCGAACAGCCCTTTCCTCGAAGGAACAGTACTGAATGCTTCGGCACAGCCCTGAACGCGATGGAACAGCCCCGAACGCAATGGAACAGCCCTGAAAGTAATGGAACAGCCCTGAAAGTAATGGAACAGCCCTGAAAGTAATGGAACAGCCCTGAACACAGCGGGAAAACCCTAAACGGCATGTAACAACCCTGAATGCGTCGGAATAACTCCGAACGCAGAGGAACAGCCCTGAATGCAGCGGAAGAACCCTAAACGGCATGTAACAACCCTGAGTGCTTCGGAACAGCTCCGAACGCAGCGGAACAGCCCTGAACGCAATTGTACTGCCACACTTATCCACAGTTTCGCCTATTAGGCGCGAAGGCTGAATAGACTCGGAAAGCTGAACGGGGATGCGTACGCATCTTTATACAAAACTTCTATTGATAAAAAAAAAACTAAATATAGTTACTCTCGTATTTAGAATCCGGATGTAATTGAATATTTGTTATAATTTCCAGTATTGGTGGGAGCCGAAGCAACCTCTGCAGATAGCATTCTGGTCGGTGTCGAGTGCTTGCCTCGTTTTGATTGTGTTGCTGGTCGTCTGTTGCATGCTATGGAGGAACGCCAAGAGGTAATAATATTCATATCATCCTTACCTATAGTCTACTAGTAGAAATAGTAACCGTAAGAACTAAGGAATTTAAATAAAGATAGAACAAATAAGAACTAAGGTTAATGCCTTTACTTTAGTCAAATACAATTTTATAGAAACACTAAACGGCAGAAGGTAGTAATATATTTGTGTGATATACGCAGGAAGAATGTAGGACTAAACGATAAGGGATAAGGAAGACTATAGCGATTTTTTTTAAATTCTGGCATATTTTAAATAAAAATAATTCAATAAAGTTTTTTGTTTATATTTCGCCGCCTTTTTATGATATTTGTTAGAGATGATATCGTATTGATTCTTCCAGTCAATGTGAATACAGTTCAAAAAAATCTCTAGATCGTGAAAGTAGATATAATATGCCTACTGAGAATTTGACTGTCGTAGGTGATGCAGAAATGTATGAATTTTATCATAGATTAATAAGTACATAACCGGTAAGGTAGTTATTTATCTATGATATTATTTAGAATGAAAATTTTACGATAATGAGAAATTATATTGATACAGTTGAAATTTTAATATTTTAAATTGTTAACAGGGCTATACCTCCAAAATGGAAATTATTGCCTAAAATGTAGGTAGTAAGTCATATAAAAAGCGTATAAATAAGTCGTTGCGTTATTTTTGCTATGCTTAGTTGTTTTATTTTTGCTGGTTTTTATCATATGTGTCACGCAAACCAAGCACAAACTTTTTATTTGTAAATAAACTTAAGCGTAAAGTTATATAAATAGTAAGTTTTTAATTACTATTAATTTATGTTAAGTAGTTATAAAGAACTGTTGACTTGTATAAAAAGGATTTTATGTATGGTACATTTTTTATTTTTAAGTTTGGTAAGTATATTGCGTTTCGTACAATTTTTATAGTAATAAATGACACAGCATTTGCACACTACATTTGCATGTTGCCTGAACATACAATACCAATTCTGTATTTTAGTGTTTAAATGCAGTATTAATTATTGACGTGTGTTGGATGTTGCGGCATTCTTCAAAAATCAAATCACACTTACTTGTTTTGCATGATAAGTTAATAAAGCGGGGATGACGCTTTCTTAGAGAGACGGACCGGTACTACAGCGGCGACATCTTCATGGTGCCGGAGATAGACCAGAGCACGAGCCCCGGAGTCGAGAACGTGACCCGATCTCGAGACAACATCTACGAGTACCGAGACCTGCCCGTCAAGCGACCACACACACCGACCACCATCACCAGGAGTGTGAGTAACAACGCAGTGTGTCCCGCAACCACTTTCCACAACCAAAACCAAAGTCAACTTTGAAAAGTTCACAGCTCATCCAACGGGCTCGTCAAACAGATTTTTACTGTGTGCATAAGGAGTAACTGAAATATTGCAACTTGAGTAGAGTCGTGTGCACTTTTTATCTGGGGTTAGCAATTGTAATTATTGTCTAGTTCCGTAATCTGATTTGCAATTGTAATTATTGACTAGTTCCGTAATCTGGTTTGCAATTGTAATTATTGACAAATTCCGTAATCTGATTTGCAATTGTAATTATTGACTAGTTCCGTAATCTGATTTGCAATTGCAATTATTGACTAGTTCCGTAATCTGATTTGCAATTGTAATTATTGACTAGTTCCGTAATCTGGTTTGCAAATTTAATTATTGACTAGTTCCGTAATCTAGTTTGCAATTGCAATTATTGACTAGTTCCGTAATCTGGTTTGCAATTGCAATTATTGACTAGTTCCGTAATCTGGTTTGCAATTGTAATTATTGGCTAGTTTCGTAATCTGGTTTGCAAATTTAATTATTGACTAGTTCCGTAATCTGGTTTGCGATTGTAATTATTGACTAGTTCCGTAATCTGGTTTGCACTTGTAATTATTGGCTAGTTCCGTAATCTGGTTTGCAATTGTAATTATTGACTAGTTCCGTAATCTGATTTGCAATTGTAATTATAGGCAAACTAAAGTACGGTTTTGTGTCAGGCGAGCAACCCGCACACGCTTCAGTCGGGGCCTGGGTCCGAGGCGTCGACGGAGTCTGCCATCTCGCTCAAGGACGACGCCGTCCGCTGGTCGCCGGCGCCTGAACCCGCGCCGAGGGTACGCGAACGCACCAGACTCGTGCACGGAGTACCACAGACCACTGTGTGAACCGCGAGTCAATTCATGTTATTAAGACCGATTCGTACGTATTAGTTACGTATATATTAGACTAGTAATGCATGCACAACGGTAAAAAAAAATGAAAGATCGCATAATACTGTCATCTCCACTTCGATTTGAATAGCATTTTGAAATTAAAAAAAAAAAAGTAAAATTCATTCAGCAAAAAGCTAATTTTATATCAAAACATTGGCATTCCATTTTCTTAGATCCATTTATTCAGATCCAAGTAAAAGGAGTAAGTTGGTATTAAGTTCTCGACCCTAAAGCCTATTAATGTAGGGTTTGCGAGAAGTCTATTTGTTTTTTTTTTTTTTTTTGACAATGATTTATTCCATATCGATGTCTTTTATATAAATATTCCATTTTTTTATTTTTAGTTAAGTTAGTTACATATTCAATATGTGTAACTCGTATTAATTCGTAATTAAGTAATTATAATGAAATGCTTATGGCTGAAAGCTTTACAATATTATTATTATTATTATTATTTTTATTTATTATAAACTGTTACATGTTTTCGTGTCGCAATTTTTTTGTATGAATATTATTTTTAATATGAAAATTTATTTCACGTAATCACAAAATAAATGATGTCTTAGTAGTTAAGGTTTACGATAATTTTGTATTCTATATGCTTTAATAACCGATAAGTTACTGAATCGCTTAACTCAACATTAATAAAATGTTGTCTTTATGTGTTTCCGTATTTTTTAAAGTTTTTTTTTTCTTTAACTTTAACTTTCAGTAGATTAAACTGTCTCTATTTCTTTTGAATTTTCAATTCCTATAATGTTGAATTCTTAAATTGTATATTTTTCCACCAAATGGGTTTCTTTGTTCGTGTGTCTGTTGATATGTTTAGCGGAAATACCAGTTTGTTCGATCGAAAAAAAAAAAAATAACAAAAACACATTTTAAGAAATAGACTATGCAATATGAATAAAGCAGTTCTTATATTCTTTTTTTTTTTTTTTTTTTTTTTTTTTTTTTCGTGCTTGTACTTTGTATTTTTATGAATCTGTCCTCATGCGAACAAACCGAAAATTTAACATTTAAGAATTCGACATTTACTCGTATATAATATATACCCTTGTTATATATGAGATTAATTTCACCTTAAAAAGATGCTTCGGCTATCTTAAAGCTAAAAAAAAACATGGAGAGTGAAGACGTTTATGATAATATTATGTACAAATTAGAAATGAATGAAATAAGTACACGAGACTGTAGCAGCTATTAGTAAAATACATATACCTACTTTTTTTTTTATAAAAGTAACATTCCATGTCTTCTTACTTATAAAAGTTGAGACATATTTGCAGTTTTATCATAATATTTTATAATTTTACCATAACGGTTGTTTATGTGTTCAAATAATAACTTTAAAAATCATGGGTTGTTAAACTTTATTCTTTAATTTAATTTAATCGTGTTTATGGAAATATTTTACAAAAAAAAAGCAATGATTTTGAATAAATAAAGATTTTTTTAAGACCTTTTTTGAAGATTAGTATGTTACCATGTAGGAGTGATTAACAGTTAACTTTATCTATAATCTAATAAGTTACAACCTGCTTTAGCGTTTAACTGTTAAATCTGACAGCTGACAGAATTGTCATTTTCATATGACAGACGTCAAACGTCATAATTTTCAGTTATTAATAAGAAAAAACTAGACAATTCATCAAATAGTGATGTAAGTAGGCAAACAATGTTTGTGAACGTATGTCCGTCCATTTTGTGTTGTGCAATCGTCTATTTGTGCCTTAAATCTTATAGGTACTTAATTTTAAGAATTATTTATTAAATTTTATATTATACATTATATATAAACTGCCTTATTAAATTTAAAAAATAAATAAAAGACATAAATTAAGTACAAAAACGGAACAGTTGAATTTTATTTAAATGTACCCGCAAATTTCAATATTTTGAAATGAAAAAGTATAGTCGTTAAAGAGTTTTGAATTTAGAATGTATAGTTCGCACTCGAGCTCTGAGGAATCTCGCACTAAAGCATTAAAGAAACACCATTAGATTAGTTTCATGATTACTTAATAGATTCGCGTCGGAGGTCGCGTGCTCGATATGAATGTGTCAACGCGGACAGTGACAAATGTCACTGTCACTGTCAGGCGCGCGACGCACAGTGTACGGAGAGCAAATTGGTCCGCAAACCGCTTGAGCCTCGTAAGAGTCGCGCGCCAACAAGTGGCCCGGACGACTCGTCAGGTCCACCACATAATTAGCGCGCAGTAGTCCCGCCGGGTAGTTCTGGGCCACATCAGCTTCTTCGTCCTCCTATATACACAGTTCCTTTTCATTCTCTTAACGGGTTATACGTAGTTGCGAGGCTCAAAAGAGATGTGTCTGTTTATGAATTTTTAAAAATGAAAAAATAACATTTTAAAAAAATTATTACTATTATATTTTTTTTTAAATTTGAAGCGAAAATTTCAGTCAAAAACTATTGTTTTTTTTTTTAATAGACGCCATTTTGTTAAAAATCAAAATTTTTATTATTCCTTCGTTCAATACCTGGATTAATCTATCCTTTAAAAGAATCTAGGCTTTAAAAGCCAAGCGCCTTTTTTTTTTTTTTTTTGAGGCCGTTCGGGACATCATCTACAGGAGCGTTGCACATCAATATTTTTACATTATCGACGCGCTATTGTATTCTTAAAAGTAAGCTCTATTTGAATTACCATCACTTGTAATTCATAAATAAAAACTGTTTCTATAAAAAATTATTAAAAAGACGTCTTTTTTGAGCTTCGCAACTGCGTATAACCCCTCGGCTACGAACGTACGAGCAAACGATGCGTTTTTAAACACACAAATATCTCTTTTGGTTGTCCTAATTGGTCACGCGTCATCGCGCGAGCAAAGCACCTGACAAGTGTTATGGCTATAGTAAAAAATAGCTTTGAAAAAAGGTTTTTGTGTGAACTGACGCATGAATATAAAGTCTGTGTTCATACCTAGAGGCTCTAACGGAAGACCAGCGTCATCATGCTGAGTTAGAGGTTAGAGCACTAATGGCAGGGGACGTTTGTGTTTGTCTTTCTACATGTTATCTATAACATATATCTACGATATGTACGTTTTTATATGTCCTTTGCTAGAAATAAAATTTAAATGAGAAATCAGTGAATATATCTAGGTATACCTACCAGATGTAGTTCGGGTACGGCGACTTCGCACCAAGCGTGCGAACTGGTGGTACGGTACAAGGCACAAGCGAGGCCGATTCTATCTGCAAGCACTTTGTACAGCAAAGCCCTCTCCAACGAGCCCCCGCATTTTATCCATCCGAGACCCACCACTCGACTGTGCAACTCGTGCTGCACAAACACAACTTTATATTTATACCTATGTATATATTCTAGTATCCCACTCAACCACACATAACAGACGTCCTGCTGAACTGAACTTGAAGAAGAAAAATCTGTAACCCAAATGCAGCGCCACCTATCGGATCCAACTTGCTTACCCAACAAAATAATGTTGAAATAGTGTGTCAATAAACTAACTTACACCGCCATCTGTTAGAAACATTATGGAACTTACAATCAAAAAGAAGTGTCAATAAACTAACTTACACCGCCATCTGTTAGAAACATTATGGAACTTACAATCAAAAAGAAGTGTCAATAAACTAACTTACACCGCCATCTGTTAGAAACTTATGGAACTTACAAAAAAAAAGTACATTAATTTTCAATAAAAAAAAAGGTCATTAATCAAGATAAAAACTATCCTAACTCTCAAGTTAGACGAAATCACTTACAGTTTGCAAAATTAAAAGTAGTTTCCGAGTTGACCGCGGATTAACATCTTGACATAAGATTTTTATTAATGTTATATATGTCAAGGATATCGTATTTTTAACACATTTCTTATTTCGTAAACAATCTTTGCATGTCTTTTATTATCTTATTTAGTTATTTAACAAACATTTTATATAGATATTTTATAAAATCTTATTGATAATGTCTAACCTCTAAGAATCTGTATTTCTTCTAACTAGGACAATTCTATATAACTAAGAGATTACCATGATATCGATTATGTGGAGATTGATACTGGGCATTGAACAATCCTTCTCCTGTGTGAGGCCACACATCTGTTCGGCCACAAATTCTCCTAATAGTTGCGCCCTGACTTTCATTGATGTCGATACCTCTTCACATCTCTCCCGATATCTGACATGTTGATAGGAAATTTATCATATATAAAAGTGGGTAAGTATCTAATGTATTTTATGTATAAGCGCAAATTTTTTACAATTTCTTTTAGAAGAAATTTAAACTTCTGTAAGTACATGTAACTATAACCATCAATAAAATATTACTTAAGCAGATGAATATTACTTAATTTATGAATATTAAAAGAACATTAAGAAAATTACCTGACTTCATAATGAGCATCTTCAATTTCGATATAATGCAGTGATTTTGTTCTAGAAATAATATAAAAAAGTTAATTACTTATTTAGTTTTAGGATATCAATACACATAATGTTATTTACCTACTCTCCCCTTATCTATACTTTCATACATAATATAGTAAATATAATACACAACAGTAATCTTTATAAGTATTAAATAAATAAATAAAAACATATATATTAAATGTAATCGCTCTCCGCTTACTTCTAAACCAGCCAACGGAAATTGATACGGTTTTCACTAATGGACAGACCGATAAGTTCTATTGATTGAAAATACAGATAATAAATTATTATAAAGTTATCAGAGAAATTCTGGGCCACAATTATGACATATGTATTGACAGAAATAAATAATATGATTGAACTTTTGCATAAATAAAATTTTCTTAATTAATTTTAATATGATAATTAATAAGGAGTTGATGCATACATTATTTATCGATATTGTTATTCTGTATACACTTTAGTATCTAAGATAGATTTAGATGATCTTGACGAAATAAAGTTGTACCTAATATCATTTGATCATAGATTTACTGTTGTGATAGATAGAATCAACAGCAAGAAGCGATACAATACGTATAATGTATGTTTAAGGATATACTAACGGATCTCCAAACCATAATTTCAGCTTCAGCAAATAAGATCGTAAGTTGACGTCATCAGCTATTGCGGGAAAACGCAATTGACTCGAAGACAAATCCATCTGCAACTCTTTTGTACGATCTGACAAATTAACCCAATAATATTACTTACGATGAAACAAGTTCAGTGACGAAGAAAATAACATTAACTAAGATTTCTTAGAAACATAAAACAATGTTGCCTCCAAGCTATTTTATGTAAAAGACGTCAAATAAGCTGTCAATCCACTTTATGATAGGAATTAAGAATCAATTATTAAGAATAACAGATTAGGTAGGGATGGGGAAATAGGCTATGGTTTGTTGCATAACATTGCGCATTTCATAGTGTTTTTCTGTGAGTAACTATAAACTATGATCAATAGATACTAATATTCTATGTTCAATCTACAGTTTCAATGTGCTTATGCTGTTGCCTGACTTATTCGAATGCAACAAATAGGTTAAGGACCTATTTTAGCCCATTTGCGTTAGAATCTACGTCTGCGTATATATTATATAAACTAACTTCTTTTAAGCCACCCAACGAATTTTAATACGGTTTTAACTAATGGAAAACGCGATAAGTAAACGAGGAAGGTTTATGTATACAATTTGCAAGAGCTCGGAAATTGTATCCGTGCGAAACCGAGGGCGAATTGTTAGTTATAAATTAATTAATAATCACTTAATGTCAATGATCAAATTAAGTATTGCTAGAACTAACAAGGTGTTCTGATGTCGAGCCCGGAGGCATCATCGTGCGGTGGTTGCAGAAACATAGAAATGTAGACAGGGTCGCAGTGGGGCTGCGGTGCCGCTATGATCTCTTGCATGGTTGGGAACAGGTCGTGGCTTAGACGCTTCATCACGTAGAAACCTTCCTGTTCATTTGTAATCAGTCTCGTATTAGGATTTTACCTTCAACTATAAACAAGCTAAGTATACTTATGTGAGAAATTATACAGCAAAAAAAAGGTTTTTCACGTTATAATTATTTATTTATTTATTAAGTTTTATCAGCTTAGCCATCACATGTAATTCGGTTGATAGTTGAATAAGTATAAGTACCTGCATATTAAATTACCAGAAATTCGAATATATTTACCTATACCTATGGAAAAGACTTAAAAATTCGGCACATAACAGAAGGATACGAACAACTCTGCGGATGTACTTTATAGTTCAATACATTAAAAATTACGCATGACCTGCAGACGTCTTAGTGCCGTTCAATCCCGTCGGATATGTATCGAAGTCTTATATTAAATTCATCTTAACCCTAACAGTTGTATTCCGCACGATTATAGTATATTCAATCCTATAAATAGTTAATTCACTTTACATGTAATCCAGATTTAAAATAGACAGTTTGAAATGGGACATTAACCTTTGTGAGATCGTTTATCTCAAGGCGGCCGGTGTACGCGAACTTGGCAGAGAGATTGCAACGGAATATAGCCTCCAGTGCCGGCTCCCATGCGCTCACAACATAACGAGCCAAACGATTCTCGACCATACTGTTATGGACAATACAAAGTTCCGTTTAAATGTGCTCCATATATTCGTAGAATTATCTACCTTCGCAGGAAGCGGCTGAATGCGAAGGACAGAAGACCGTAGGTGGTTGTGAGCTTTAGGGAAGGCCTACATCGAGTACACAGGTTGTGTCTTCACTGCTGGATGGAAATCTCTTTATCCATATTACCGACATTTCAAAGTCTTAGATTTATTAAATAAATATATATACTTATAGGTTCATAAAAAATAATAGCTGACACAAAAATCGAATATAGAGATTAAACTTAAGCTGTCTGCGGATAAAGTTCAATACTTAAGTATAGCTACACATATTTAAGCCAGTAGTTAAAACGATAAAAATAATTACTAATGAATTGTTCCTAGGGCCAGATATTCTTCCGCACCTTCATCCGTAACACTGTTAATTATGAGCGAACAAAGTGCAGTGCGGAGACCAATGTGCTCGATTCGCAAGTTTTGCGATATCACCTTAAACACAAATTATCGTACTTACCTACTTATATTACAAGTATTTTTAAAAATAACGTTTTTTTTTTTTAAATAGGTATAAATAGATCGTTAAAGAAAGTGTCAAAAAAAAAGCGGTATTGTATTGTTAGCATTCCGACGACGATACCTGTCATATAGAATTTTACCAACAAATACGCACTTCTTCCCCCTTTTTGAGGGTAAATAGATGTTTGGAGGGATCATCAGGCATCAAACCAGACAAAACGGTACAAGTCAATATTTTAAGACGAACATCCGGTCGCTGAAAAACGAGATTACATTAGTTATCATTGACATCATATTGCAAAATGCAACGTTAATATAAAAAAAGACTAAAATGTGGTCTAGTTTTAGTACCAGCAGGTACATTGGATTCCCTTGTCATCTAATCCGTCTGTCGGGAAGTTTTAACTCCCTTACAAAAGACCTTTTATTGTATTTTAGGTAAAAGTAGACTAAAGGTGAGAGCTACAGTTAAATAATATCCACATTATTTAAATCTAGCTGTTGCACGCGACTTTGTCCGCGTAACTTTCTATAGGTGAAAGAAATTTTTAAAATCGGTCCAGTAGTTTTTGAGTTTATTCATTGCAAACATACAAATCTCTTTTTTTTTTAAATTAGTATAGATTGAAAAAATATAGAGGCTGAGATTTAAGTTTATATCAACCTGCAATATATTAATGAGCTCCTGTATGAAATCCGCAGTTATCATGGACTTTTTGCTGACATGGTAGTTCTGCAGGTTCAAATAACATTGCACCGCCAAACGCTGCGCCTCTATTGGGTTGTCCTTAACTTAAATATTTATTCATAAGAAATCCTTAACCTCGAACAATTAAGGCATTAAGATATCAATGACATTAATTACTCAAATAAATCATTACATTTTTTGTTAATATTCCTTAAAGCTGCGAATGTTTTCGGTTCTACCAAACTGTAGGCAGCTTTGGGTATAATACGACAGGTCTCAGCAAGAGCTCGGAGGGAATTCATTCTTATATAAAACCAAACTGCTGCATCGTCACCTAGAATACCTAAAAATTAATAAATTCTCATTACAGTAGGGTTTACCAACTTATTTCCTACTTAAAAGTAACTTTATGCCAAAAAATAAAACAAGAAAAGTACTGCTTTAATATTATCTATTACTAGCTGGTGCTCACGACTTGGTCCGCGTTGAAAATTAAAAAAAAAAGCAATATAACGCTTGACCTCGTGTAGCTATAACACTTTGGCCAGGCGTTAGTTTTTTTATTTTTTATTTATCCCTCGGGAATAGTCCTTTTTTTCTGGATGAAAAGTACCCCATGTCCTTTCTGGTGTCCCAGACAACGTGTATGCAAAATTTCATCGTGATCTATTCAGTAGTTTTTGCGTGCTAGAGTTACAAACATACTTTCGCATTTATAATATTAGTATAGATTATTTTTGCTATATTTAATCAGGTCTAGTTTTACATATATTGGTGTCTGTGTTTATTAAATGTGCCATTGTAACTATTATATTTTCTTTGCCATTAATAACCATTTGCCACTGTCGTCACAGAGCATATCACTTTATAAATGTTATTTTTACCTTGTCCGCAGACCCCCTAGGGTAGTT
This sequence comes from Synanthedon myopaeformis, assembly GCA_944738685.1. Classification (NCBI taxonomy): domain Eukaryota; kingdom Metazoa; phylum Arthropoda; class Insecta; order Lepidoptera; family Sesiidae; genus Synanthedon; species Synanthedon myopaeformis. The sequence goes on from OX122914.1 coordinate 1,568,871, forward strand.
CCACGGACCCCTAGCGGTCCGCGGACACTCAGGTTGTGAAACATTGCATCAAATCTTTTTTTACCACCAAAAAAATTATACGGACCTCTAAAATTTAATAGAAAACTTACCACACAATGCTTCAATAATATTCGTTTCAGACATCCTGACAGCGGCTGGTAATAATTTGGTCATGTTAGCGACTCCCATGGCGGCATCAGCCAATAGCTCCACGTTAGAGCTCAGTAATTGATGACAGAACACTAAGTCTGTGCCCGTTTGGAATAGAGCCTGTAATATAGGTGAAAAGGTACAGACATTTTTCCTGCTCTCTGTTTTTTCGATGAACTAATTCAAAATTGAATGGGAAATCTTTCTGGCGACGATGAATGAGTAAGGGATGAGTCTAATACGAGTCTACTAAGCTCCGAAAAGCATTGGCAGGACCTGTGACCTATATAAATAGGTGATAGTAGTCACCTACCATTAAGCGGAACCGCAAGCTTGTCTCCCGAAATTTACATTAGAAAACAATTACGCCTTGATCATATCCTAATTTTAAGCAGTATGTATATAATAATTTTTCTGCATCGGATTCTGGAAGTAATGGATTTCAAAGTTTTTTGGCTCTTCTCACTTTTTTTAGGATTAAGAATAACTGTTAGCCTATCAGCAAATGTTTAACAAAATAAGAACGGTAACGAACATCTCTTCCATTGGCTGTATAAGACATTTTGGTGAGCACAGCTAGACAATGGGGCTTCATTGCTGGAAGTGCCATTTCCAAATAAGCGAGCAATCTCAAAATGCAACCCGCTTGGTAGACATGGGAGGCGTTCTCTTCAGTTTCAACGTAGTTGCGAAGAACTCCCAATACTTGCGTGTGAACATCGCGAAATTCGTATGACTATAAGTAGACAAACCTTTAGTTAAATAAATTTAGTATAAGACTTTTTATAGGCATTACAAATCTATGAAAATATTCAAAATAGGTACCTCTAAGATATCGCACAAATCCAGTACACCAGTTGATGCCCTAAAAGTTTTCTGTACCACCAAATCTTTGTATCGGCAAATGAGCTGATCTACGGTTCTCAATGCTGCGTGCTGTATGGCCAGGAATTTGCTCTGCATCAGCGCTAGAAGTGATGGCCAGCTGAACTGCTGGTTCTTAGTTACTTCAGATGCGCACACTGGGTCATCGAGGAGATTGCTCAAGGTCTAAAAATTTAAATTGTTAAAAATATCAGCTATCAAAAAGTGCCTTTGCTTTTCTGCGCCTCTAGTTATCTGTCATTTCTAGCATTCTAGTTTAATTATGGAGAACTTAGTTCTAAATAGAGACTAAAATGTTATATATACGATAGCAAGCGACCCAACCCCGGCTTTACATGTATACAACCCTTCCTCGTTCAGCGCTGTTTCCATTAGTGAAGACATGATCAAAATCCTTTAGATGGTTTAGATAAGACGAAGTTAGAGCAAGAAACAGACAGAAGTGGAGATTTTTAATATAATATGTAGGTATGAATGCACAAAGTTTTAGATATGGTTTAGTTTCCATTGTATAATATTTCACAATAAACACATTAATAGAAGTTTAGTTTATAATAACGAACTTTTTACCTGTAAACAGTTCTTCTGAACATCAGGATCGAGACTATTTTTCATTCTAGAAAATAAACTGCTCAAAATATTTGCAGACACGAGTTGCTCACAGCCTAAAGGTTCTCTAGTCAACTCTGAAAGAACAAGTGACGCAAATTCCAACACGAAGACATCTTCCATCTGTAGGTAAAAAAAAGGCAAAATCATAGCTACATGATAATTAAAAACACTTACTTATTGAAATTTTATTTAACGTATAAGGAACCGCTTCATTTTTCATAACCAGCTACGAAATATTGACATGCTAAATAACACGACAATAGAGGAATTACAAAAAACCTGGGGCCTTAGTCAAAGTAACATTTCAAAAACGATAACGAAGTTCGAAAGAATAAAATGTATGGGATGTATCACGTTATTTTTTAGATATTTATTTATTTATTTATTTTTTATACAAGCAAGGCGTTCTCCCCTTTGAAACCAATAGTTCAGACAAACATACATCGTTTAGGTTTGAACATAAGACAGGAGTATTCTACAAATTACAAACTTTCTACAAAGATTATTTGTTGACAATTATACTCGTTAGCCATAGCCTGTTGACTAAATAATTGTATTGTTAAATCTGTTGGCTCCTCAGAAAAAATTAAAACATAATATTAAGCAAAAAATGAAAACCTAAATAACCTTGGCAAGCATAAAAGCAATTTTCCGCAAATTCTGAGAATCAAACAACACTTGCTCTGGTCCACGTGGAAGCTGACACATTTGTGCAAGGGCTTTTAGAGCGAACCTTTTGATGTTAAGTTCTGCGTGTTCTATATGGGGTAATATATAGTGAATGGCATTTAGATTATCCAACACATAGCGGTTTGCCATGTCTTGTGCAGCATATTTGGTTATTGCTCGAAGGGTCTGAGAAAGGAAATCAAGATTATTTTGTTGTAAGATTGTTAGAGATGTCGCGTTTCGGATGAGACTTTAAAATCGGTCCAGTACTTTTTGATTTTATTCATTGGAAACATACAAAGATTTGAAACACAAATTTTCGCTCTTTATAATATTAGTATAGATATACTTAGATAGAAGCAATTAGAGAATTTGTTAACAACTCACATGACAGAGTATTTCGCGCTCTGTCGATTCTAAAAGTAATATAGAAGTGTGTGCATTTTCCGGAGTTATATTGTAAGGATGAAAGGTGAGGTCCCTTTTTTCAGCTGATCTATTTTCCCTTTCCTTTTGCAACGGTTTCGCCATTATTTCAGTATATTAAACAATTTAATATACAGTAATTATTATATTGAACCACAACTTACTAATATTGAATTATATGCACACAAAAATAATGAAACTAATCAGTTGTCATTGGTTTAGTCAAGTTTAATTTTTGACTCAAAACTTTGTTTATGAAGTAGGCTTAATACGATATGAAAAAAAATATAGGGTATTTCTGTGCTCGTGGACATAGCCGATGTTTTACGTGAAAACGTGTCCTACGTTACGAGTATTATTTTTTTTTTTGGCGAATTACTTATATGTACTTAATATAATCTAACAAATTCGAATATACCAAAATATTCTTTCTATTGAGTGGTGTAATTAATTTTTTTATGTAGACAGTAAGATATGTAGCATCAAATTCTATCTTCAGCTTCAAACTTTAAGTATATCCCCTAATTTTGTTATCAGTTTTTTGAATTGCCTCCCACCATGGAAGCAAATTTAAAGACGTTTTCACGTCAAAATGCATAACTACACCAACAAAACCTCCATACTTCACTCTGTTTTGACATTTATTTAAAATAACAAGTATAATGTTCAAAATATTTTCGGTTGGTTTAGACTTGCTTGTGATGTTATTTCTAAACCTTTATAAATAAATATTCTCGCCTTGCATTTATTGTTTTTTAAGACTGTTTATTAACTTACCTACCTACTTATGCTTAGGAAAAATATATTTCTCAGATTTGTTGGATACGTAGCGAGAAAATATCGTGGTTTTCAAGAGGCTTGGATATTGCCTTGGCGGAAATGTGGACGTTTAACTGAAGTTCCATTATGGACATTAGACGTGTTAATTTTGGTGGTCAAGATTTGTTCATCTTGTGTTGTGTCGGCTGTTAAAGTGTTTATCCCTCCTTTTGTGAAAAGTCTAAATGGAGAAACTGTATTGGTGAGTACCTATCTGAAAATATAGTTAGGTATGAAGCCTGTATTTGAAAAAAAAAAATTGAAAAAACTTATTTCATCCTTTATCATTCCTTCTAACGAAAAATATTATTTACCTACGTCAGATTACAGGAGCTGGTCACGGAATAGGTAGAGAGCTTGCTATCCAATTGGCTGAACTTGGAGCAACTATAGTGTGTTGGGACAGCGATTCGCGACGAAATGACGCCGTTGTTCAGGAAATAAGAAAAAAAGATGGCGAGGTAGGTACTTAGTTTCTTATACCTAACTAAAATATACCTATATAGTTAAGTACCTACCTACCTACGGAGGAACTTGGATCTTTCCTTTACCACAAATTCATTTCTCTTATCAGTGCTTTGGCTTCACAATAGACATAACGGCGCGCGAACAAGTGACTACATTGGCATCACGGGTGCGCCAACTGACAGATGTGTCTATGGTCATTAGCAACGCTGGGACCTTCATATATGAACCATTAGTTCATCTTCGGCCTGAAGGAGTAGCTAAGCTGTTGGAGGTCAACTTGCTTGCGCATTTCTGGGTGACCACTCCTTTATTTCTCCTTCCCACCTCTGGGACAATAGGGTTACCTAGCATTAGATATGCTCAAGATACTATTTACAGATCACAAGCATTCCGTGTTATCATAAACACGCTGTATATTCCTCCATACCAATCTTTCCTGTTTTTCGATCACGACTTAAAATATATTTGCAATGGAATCATTAAGTAGTTAGGACTGATGAAGCTGCTGATGAAGTATTATAAAGCTAAAGCTTAAATAAGTTAATTACAGATAATCCAAGCGTTTTTACCGAGTATGATTGCAAGACGACAAGGCCACATAGTTGCTATCAACTCTAGCGCTGGTTTAATTCCTTGGCCAAACGCTGTGCCATATTGCGCTGCGAAATTTGGTCTAAAGGGTAAGTACTTATGTATTCTATTCAAGAAGCTAAGGATACAAATGATAACTTATTACTTTTACCAACCAATGAACTGATTGAATTATAAAATACTTGATTGATCTTTGATTCCTTAAAAATAATAAAGAGTCGTTTTTTTTTTCTATATATAGGACTAATGGATTCGTTAGCTGAAGAACTTCGCATGAGCAGTTGGACCAAGAATGTTTATACAACGTCTGTGTACCTGGCGACGGTTTCTACAGGACTTTATCCGACCCCAACACATCGATTCACTAAGTTATACTGTGAAATTACTGCTAAGGATGCCGCCAAAATTATTATAGATGGTTAGTTTAACACTGCATACATGTATTGTAATGTATGTATGTAACTGCGTACATAAACAATACGACCAGGAACAAAGAACGGGATGGTAATATCGTAATGATAGACGGCTCCTTAGTAACCAGGTGAAGTGAAATTTATAACTTCCATTTCATAGCCTATCGCACTTTGGGAGCAGCCCATAATTTATGCTATATAATGTGTGACCGAGGTAGTGTTTTTTTTTTTAATCTAGACAAGTCTTGACGCCTTAAAAAGTAATAAGCTTTTTACTGATAAATAAACTTTAAAATATTTCTATTTTATCAAAAAATTATATTAAATAAAATATAGTCAAATTATTAGTTTTTTAATAAAAACTAAAACCAAATCTTCTCTGCAATTTTCAAATTTATTCAAGTGTCTAAAATGTATGTGATTTTTTGTAATATTCATATTAAATGAGTTGAAATAATTTTTATTGTTCAAGTGTCCGTATCGGTCGCATCACCATATTTAGGACATTTCCTGCTCTTTAAGGATCTTTTTTTACATTTCGGATATCTTTAATATTTTTAGAGATATTTGCAAAAAACCAAGCCCCCTCTTTTTTTTTTGTTGCTAAATTTTTTATAACTTTTGTAATTTTTACCGGAGCAACTTCAAATTTCTCAAAAAGTTTCTAGATTTCATTCCGAATCGAATGAGCCACCAAAATGGCTCTTGTTGACTAGACTTCTAGCGGCAGTGCACTGTTTTACAGTCATTTGGGCAATAACCACCCCCTTACAGAAGAAGAAATAACACCATCAAATGGATCGTCAGCCTGTCTGTCGACCTATTTTATAACTATACATTGATAATTGTTACAGGTATCCGTAGAAATAAGAAAGACATCAGCGTACCGACATTCATGAAGTTCCTAGTACAAATGCACAACATCACTCCTAACAGGATGCGGATTATTTTCATGGATTTTTTCAACTATAGGCACAGAGCATGGTTTTACTTCTGTTAAATCAAAGCTAGTGAATGCAATACTCAATACCAGTTAACCAAATTTGTTTAGAGAAAATCGATAAGGCCTTTTGTTTTTTAAAAGATCAAGATTCATAAGTTTTTTTTTGGTAAATATCTATGTACTAATTTTCTTTATATGTTTAAAGAGCTGATAAGTATCAATTTTATATAGGTTTTTTGTTGATAGGTATATTTAGGTATGTATTTTACCATTATTATATGCTGAAAACATACAAATTTTGTCATAAATAAAAAAAAATACACTAAAATATTATTATTATTATTTTAATTATCACTTTTAACGATAGGTACGTATACATTCATAAGTTATTCAAGTTTTACTTATTAACTTATTCAAAATGTTTGAATATTCAATTACAAAAAAATTTTCGCCATATTTTTAAGCTTAATGGAAAAAGGGTAAAGAATATTCTAAGTTTTGATAAATTTTAAATATGAAATTTAAAAAGTAGATGTAATGGAAAATATCACATTAAAAGAAACCTGAAAAAAAAAATTGATGATTTTTATACTACCTACATACAAAAGTGTGCATCCAATTTATTGCTTTGTACGATTTGTCCACATTTCTCGCACACCGTCACATGTTTATGTTCTAAAATATGATCATTTCTTGCTTTGATGTCCGCAAATTGCTTGCCACATATCCTACACGTGAATAGTTTGACATTTACATGTTGGACTGAATGGCGCATCAGAGTGGCTCGCGTTGCAAAACTACGACCGCAAGACTCGCACAGGTGTCGACTGAGCTCCTCTTTGGACAAATGATTCTTCACGTGAATGTAGACTTCATTGTGATTAGGTGATGTGTAACTGCATACTTTACATCTGAAATTCATTTGGGTAATGATTTCAAGACTTATAAAGTTTTTTTTTTTTTTTTGGAGTAATCAAAACAATGTCAATTCACCGCGTTTTACTGACTTAGTAGAATTTGCTGTGCCGTGTTGGTATTTCCATTAAATAAAATAATTATTCAATATTCTACCTGACAGTCCACTTACCTGTATAGATTACTGTCTATAATACCGTGTTCCTCTTGTCTATGTTTAGTTAATGCATCATTTCCATTGTATTTTTGACCACATTTGTCACAAAATTTTTCGTCACTCTTTAAAATATGCTGTCTAGCGTGTCTGAACATTTGTAATCTATCCCTGAACATTTGTCCGCATTCCTTACATCTGTAAACACAGCCGGTGTTGTCTACGTGACAAGTTCTATAATGTTCCATGAGTTCATCTTTATTGGTACACTGAACGCCACATTGACATGTCAAATGATGCATTGGATGATTTGCTATGCGATGTTGATTCATTTTCTTTTTTGAATCAAACAACATGTTACATTGTGGACATGTTCTCAACGCATGATCACAAACACTTAAGTGTAACGATAGTTTCTGAAGGCTTTGAAATTTACTTTTACAAGCGAAACAGATATGGCTTTTACTCTTCGGTTCAGTTTCTTTCAAGAGGATCTCTTTAACAATATCAACATCAGAGTCCAAAACGTCGATTTCCATTTGAATTTTGCAAGGTTTCGTTTTGGCACCGCTGTCTTTCTTTTTTGGGCTATGGTTCTTTATAACTTTCACAGTATTTGTTATCTTAAATTCTGTTTCTACTGAACTCTCTATGTTCTTATCTAACATACTTACAATGGAGGGTATGTCTTCTTTGCCGAGGTTGTTTAAGTATTCCTCAATATTAGCAGTGTTATTTAAAAATTCAAGCAATGAATCCGAATTGTATTCTGAGTCTGGTAATGGTTGTATAGGTATTTTAACCTCTGGCTTCTTAGTCTTCTCCTGAATATAGGACTCGAGCCAATCTAATGAACATTGGGCATTGAGTTGGAAATGATAGAATTCACTCAATTTTGTTACACACGATTCGCAAATATTTTTTGGCAAATTGTCATTTGGTGTAACAGACATGGCGAGACAAGATTTCATGTGTAAATTAATTGCAGAGTCTCCTAATATTGGTATATGAACTGAGCCGACATCCAAACATATGCGGCAACAGTCTTCTACATTATCACACATTTTGCTTCTGAAAATAAGATTTAAATTATTTTTTGAAATAAAAAATGTAATTAAATAAAAAAGACCAGCGTGGAAATAACATCATGTTTCGATGAGTGAGTCAATTGCCCTTTCCCTTCCTAATCATACTTAATGCTTAATTCTATTATAATGAACAGCTAACTAGCAACACCTATGGCGTCGCTTGTATTATAGGCGACGGTAGCCACCTACCATGAAGTATCTGGACTATATATAGGACTATCTGCATATTTGTTAACCTTAACATAAAAAATGAGGCTAACTTTAAACTTTTGCTTATCAAGTTTACTGATTATGTGCCGCCAAAAAAAATCGTGCATATTGCAAGAAAACATTCATTAACCAAAATTTTTATTTGACAATATTTTTGCATAAAATACAAGCGACCACTATTTAACCTAAGCACTGTTAATAATCATTTTAATTAAAGCAGTACCTAAATAATTATCATTAACTACTGTATAGTAAGTAGACACTTATTTGTTATTTATTACTATAAATAATTATGTGCATTAACAACCACTGCGCTTTACAGTCAAATATATATAATTATTTATTTTATTTACATTTATTTAGTTTGTTTGACAAATATTTATTTTCAATGTAATGTCAATACAAGAACACTATATGTCAACAGGATGTCAGTCATAGAACAACATTTATGTAATGCTAATGAATGACGTTTAATTGACCGAGGAAACTCGGAATTGCCAAATTTTTTACGTGAAAATACGTTTAGCCGTTTTTGCGTGATTGAGTAGCAAACATCTAAACTTTCATCATTGCTGGAGCCGGCAGACTTACTTTTTTCAGTGTCTGAGATGTCACACTTCGAATACTCACCAAAACTGACCATTTCCCCTTATCGGGAATTTTGTTTTTCTCAACAATGAAGCCTCATGCGCTTTTACTCGAAGATGCAACCACTGAGAGCAGGCAGACCAACATAAATCATCTCAGAGGACCATTTTCAACCCATAGACATAAATCTACCCGTATCCATGATCGTTCTTAATTTTCTGTCACCTCCTCCAGTCCTCCTCCTACATTAACATAGTCAATGCACGCACTCCACTCCACAGATGCACTCAACTGCATTGCTAGTTCACAGAATACTATAAAAGATTTTTCGTTACGTTTTACGCAAAACATTACTCATGTGAAGGATTATAATAACAAATGTTAATCCTTTAAACTTGTATCCTAATTTGGTATATATGTTGATTGATTGATCCTAATTAGATAGGTACACATTAAACAGAAGTAAAAATAGGTAAATCTAATAAATTGAAACAATCCCACAATTTTCACAATGAACTGGAACGTTATAAAAAAGGTGAAACTGAAAACTCAAAACTGAAGTCAGAACAAGTGTTTTGTTTATGAATTTTCGATAGAAAAAATTTAAACTTATTTAATTTTTTATTAATATTAAAAAAAACTGGAAACCTCCACCCGCAGTCCGCACAATTCAATCAAGCATCAAAGTTAGTTTAGCAGCCTCTGAGTGATTTTAATTGATAAAGTGTAAAAGATTTTCAATTAAACGCAATAACATAATAACTATAACACGAAGGACAAAGTTATAACAATTTTTTTTTCTTAAACTTCATTCTGTTATGGGAGTAATAAATTTAAATATTAATTGAATTTAAATAATTTGAAAGCAAAATGTCCAAGGAAGAAAGTGTAGCATTAGAATCACAAGAATCTTTATTATATTCTGCGAGACATGGGGAGTTGTCAGTTGTTAAAGCTCTTTTAGAGGCAAAGAAAAATGGGAAATTGACTTTGGATATAAACTGCAAGGGTAACAATTTCAATTTATTCTAGTATGTTTAAAATACCTAATTGTTTTATATGTGTATACGAACCCGGGACCCCCACTTGATGCACTCATCAAATGGACTAGCTTTTTCTTACTCACTGTATTGCATCCCTATATAGCCCCCTATATATACCTATATATCCCCCTATATATACCTATATATCCCTATAAAGCCTTTTGGGAACATAATGTAATGTCAAAATTCAACTTTTGAATTTTTGTATCAAAGAAACACACACTTAGGTGGTAATGTTTTTGTTTTGTGATATAACTAAGTTGTTTCTTATTTGGATACTTTTATTTGATTTTACTAAAATGATATGTTACAGGTAAGAGCAAAAGTAACTTGGGATGGACTCCTTTACATTTAGCGACATATTTCGGTCATGTGGAAGTGGTTCAAGAACTGTTAGATGCTGGCGCTAATGTAGATGAAGTAAACGAGACAGGAGACACAGCCTTACACAAGGCTTCTTTTATTGGAAATGAGGTAAAATTTACTACTAAATTGACCATTTGGAATAGCTCCTAAGAATAATTATTTCACAAAAGAAAGGAGGAAGGTTTTATATTTGCAGAAAAATATTCGTGCGAAGCCGGGTGGCTTTCTAGTATATAAAGAGGGAGTAAAGTAATTTTGATATGCATATTTAACAAATTATGACCATTACTTTACAGGAGTTAGTGATTCTTCTTTTAAAATACAAAGCGGATGTAAATGTAATGAATGGTGAAGGACGGACAGCCGGGGATGTTTGTAAAACAAAAGATGTGCAAAGACTATTGGAGGCTGCTCAAAAAGCGGAAAGAAACGAGAGGGAACGATTGCTCCTCACTGCGGCCAAGGAAGGTCGTATTGAGGACATTCAAGAATTGGTATTTTATTTGGAGAATATTAGGTGGTCCTAGATTGTCCTAGATTGAAAGCCTTGCCGAGGATAATATAGAACTTATAATATGTAAGAACCATCGAGGTTCTTCATAAAAATAAGTCACCTTTATAAATAATTTTCATATAACTCACATAACCAGATATAAATAGTTTAATTTTTTTCTATGGGAAAAATAATTAAATGCTCCTTTATTCATTAAAAAGATGTAATGCTAAATTAGTTTAGTCATTAACAATCACTCAAAGTTTTATATTATTCAAATATTCACATTATTTATTTCACAGTAGTAAGTATTACAAGTAGTAATTACATCTTTATTTTAAATTTTGTTATCTAAAATATAAAGTTAATGCATATTTTTGCTATTGTCAAAAAAATTCTATTAGTTTTAATTAGAGTTTTAGCAAAAATAGTAGTGTAATTTAGTTAGAGCATTCCCTACCCCTATTCCCTATCCCTATCCCTTTCTAATCCCCTATCCTTAATTATACATTGGTTGGGTAGAGCATTTGAAGCACCTGTAGCGTTGCTTGTGTTATAGGCAACGGAAGGCTTCTCTCGCTTGATGGTAACCATCAAGTGGATCGTTAGCTTCTCTGTAAAACTAAACATGAAAAAAAAAACTCATCAAAAATATTGTAATAAGTAAGGTGTCTGTATTACTTTTTAAATAACTAACTAGAGGTGCAAGGGACTTAGTCTTCATTGTGTAGATTTTGTATGTGGCTTAATCCAATAGTGGCGTAATTCACTTAACAAGTTGTCAAAAGAGGGGATAACTTTTGATTAAGGGAATTTATATTTATATTTATATTTGATACAGTACACAAACAGATTGCAATTAAATACATGAAAACTATAAAATACATGTGTATGGATAAATTATCTAAATTGCACTCCTAAACAGTGTACTTAACATGTTTAATTTAACATAGCTACTAATGGTCTTAAATACTTAATTAATTCATAATTTATAATATTTTCTTAATTTCTACTTAAATATTAGTCTTAAACTATTTTTGAATTTGGAAAACCTGCCGTCAAATATATCAAAACCGACCTCACACCCGATGACCATATCATTATAACTTCGACACATCCTAACCAAGGGATTGTAATAGGATGTGTTGTTTTTATGTGCTTCGATGGAATAAGAGGGAATGATTGTTTTCCAGCTAAGCAGTCAAAACCCGCCAAACATAAACTGTATGGATGCACAGGGCAACACTTGCTTACACTGTGCCGCATATAGAGGTCATGCAAGGCTCGCTGTTCTGTTGCTCCAAAACGGAGTAGATACCACATTGAAAAACAACAGAGGTAGGTTTTATTTTATAACTACTCGGTGCCCTAAACTTTGGTATTTAAGTTAAGTTATTTACAAAGAAACATAAAACTTGAGATGCTCACACTGGCTCACTCTTACGCACTTTCTATAGAAACTAGATATAACTGAATTCCATTGAGACCAAGTCACATAACTAGTCTAATATTAAGTCAAATGTTAAGAAATCACTAAAACAGAAAAACAGAATTGCTTCGAAATTTTTTTTTTTTCAATAATTAAACTATCTTTTCTTAACTTAGGGCCTCTTTCACCAACTATAAGTAAAGTGTTGAATAGTTACTTTTAGAAATAATTTTATGTTTTATTAAATTGTGCACTCGGTTTACATCCTTCGATAGGCGATTTTTTTTTTATTATTTTCTTTTTAATGTTTGGGACTTTTACCGTACAAACAAAGGTATATCAGCTCCATCATTCCCGGTTACTGGTGACTTTAAATGGTGATTAGCCTACTTGACACATTGTGAAAGAAGCCCTTAACTTTATAAACCTTAACTTTCCCTTAAAAAAATTTGAAATGACTATTGTTCTGTTTTATTGTGATCATGTAATGTATATTTAGATGAAGATTATTGTAATTTTTAATGAAATTTTGAAGGTCAACTGGCGATAGACATAGCGAAAGACAATGAGATGAGGGAAGTGTTGAGTGTGAGGCCTGTTCAACGTCTGCAACGCACCGCTGCCAGATTTGAGGGACCTCTCATGAAGAAGTCCAGGTTCTTGGGCTGGAGACCTGTTTGGGTAATGTCTTTTTAGTAACCTATTCACCCCAATATTGAGTAAATCAAAGTTAAAGGTTTTATTTTTTGAGATAAGTCGCCACCGAACTGATTTTTGTACTAAATTATGATGCAAAGTTGTGTAAACAACCTAAAATATTGATGGTATGATAGCAATTGAACATTTGTATTATTTTTTATTATTTAATTAAAAAAAAAAAAAAAAAGTGAACATAGCTCCCCTTCTTTCCTTAACAAAAGTAAACTTTTTTGCACTTTTTGCTTTTTAAAATTTACTGTACATAACACCTTTTTCCAAATTTGTATTCTCCAATATATGTCTTAAATGGACGATCTTAAGGTCTATAATCATTTATATAGACATATTACCTTGATCCACTCACGTCTTCAATTATTGTATGTTAGCGACGGTAGCCACTAGCCACCTACCATCAAGTGGACCTTATATTTTTTAACTTTCTATTTTCCAATATATGTCTTAAATGGACGATCTTAAGGTCTATAATCATTTATATGGACATATTACCTTGATCCACTCACGTCTTCTATTATTGTATGTTAGCGACGGTAGCCACTAGCCACCTACCATCAAGTGGACCTTATATTTTTTAACTTTCTATTTTTTTCAAAATATGTCTTAAATCGACGATCTTAAGGTCTATAATAATTTATATGGACATATTACCTTGATCCACTCACGTCTTCTATTATTGTATGTTAGCGACGGTAGCCACTAGCCACCTACCATCAAGTGGACCTTATATTTTTTAACTTTCTATTTTTTTCAAAATATGTCTTAAATCGACGATCTTAAGGTCTTTTATATGAATCATTTATATGGACATATTACCTTGATCAACTCACGTCTTCAATTATTGTATGTTAGCGACGGTAGCCACTAGCCACCTACCATCAAGTGGACCTTATATTTTTTAACTTTCTATTTTCCAATATATGTCTTAAATGGACGATCTTAAGGTCTATAATCATTTATATGGACATATTACCTTGATCCACTCACGTCTTCTATTATTGTATGTTAGCGACGGTAGCCACTAGCCACCTACCATCAAGTGGACCTTATATTTTTTAACTTTCTATTTTCCAAAATATGTCTTAAATCGACGATCTTAAGGTCTATAATAATTTATATGGACATATTACCTTGATCCACTCACGTCTTCTATTATTGTATGTTAGCGACGGTAGCCACTAGCCACCTACCATCAAGTGGACCTTATATTTTTTAACTTTCTATTTTTTTCAAAATATGTCTTAAATCGACGATCTTAAGGTCTTTTATATGAATCATTTATATGGACATATTACCTTGATCAACTCACGTCTTCAATTATTGTATGTTAGCGACGGTAGCCACTAGCCACCTACCATCAAGTGGACCTTATATTTTTTAACTTTCTATTTTCCAATATATGTCTTAAATCGACGATCTTAAGGTCTGTCATCATTTATATGGACATATTACCTTGATCCACTCACGTCTTCAATTATTGTATGTTAGCGACGGTAGCCACTAGCCACCTACCATCAAGTGGACCTTATATTTTTTAACTTTCTATTTTTTTCAAAATATGTCTTAAATCGACGATCTTAAGGTCTGTAATCATTTATATAGACTATTACCTTGATCAACTCACGTCTTCAATTATTGTATGTTAGCGACGGTAGCCACTAGCCACCTACCATCAAGTGGACCTTATATTTTTTAACTTTCTATTTTTTTCAAAATATGTCTTAAATCGACGATCTTAAGGTCTATAATCATTTATATGGACATATTACCTTGATCAATTCACGTCTTCAATTATTGTATGTTAGCGACGGTAGCCACTAGCCACCTACCATCAAGTGGACCTTATATTTTTTAACTTTCTATTTTCCAAAATATGTCTTAAATGGACGATCTTAAGGTCTATAATCATTTATATGAACATATTACCCTGATCCACTCACGTCTTCAATTATTGTATGTTAGCGACGGTAGCCACTAGCCACCTACCATCAAGTGGACCTTATATTTTTTAACTTTCTATTTTCCAAAATATGTCTTAAATGGACGATCTTAAGGTCTATAATCATTTATATGGACATATTACCTTGATCAACTCACGTCTTCAATTATTGTATGTTAGCGACGGTAGCCACTAGCCACCTACCATCAAGTGGACCTTATATTTTTTAACTTTCTATTTTCCAAAATATGTCTTAAATCGACCATCTTAAGGTCTGTCATCATTTATATGGACATATTACCTTGATCAACTCACGTCTTCTATTATTGTATGTTAGCGACGGTAGCCACTAGCCACCTACCATCAAGTGGACCTTATATTTTTTAACTTTCTATTTTTTTCAAAATATGTCTTAAATCGACGATCTTAAGGTCTGTCATCATTTATATGGACATATTACCTTGATCAACTCACGTCTTCAATTATTGTATGTTAGCGACGGTAGCCACTAGCCACCTACCATCAAGTGGACCTTATATTTTTTAACTTTCTATTTTTTCAAAATATGTCTTAAATCGACGATCTTAAGGTCTGTCATCATTTATATGGACATATTACCTTGATCAACTCACGTCTTCAATTATTGTATGTTAGCGACGGTAGCCACTAGCCACCTACCATCAAGTGGACCTTATATTTTTTAACTTTCTATTTTCCAATATATGTCTTAAATCGACGATCTTAAGGTCTATAATCATTTATATGGGACATATTACCTTGATCAACTCACGTCTTCTATTATTGTATGTTAGCGACGGTAGCCACTAGCCACCTACCATCAAGTGGACCTTATATTTTTTAACTTTCTATTTTCCAATATATGTCTTAAATGGACGATCTTAAGGTCTATAATCATTTATATGGACATATTACCTTGATCAACTCACGTCTTCAATTATTGTATGTTAGCGACGGTAGCCACTAGCCACCTACCATCAAGTGGAAATTATATTTGGTAGGCTGTGATTCAACGAGGGGTGATGTCGTACTACGGGTCGCGCGCGGACGCGGCTCGCGAGGGAAGTCGTTGGCGCAGCAGGAAGTACTTGGACGGAGCCACTTTGACAGCGCCCGAGCACGAGAGGGCGCTGCTGCATGTGGCCTTCAGCGACGGTGACACTCACCGACTTGCCGTCGTGACCACCGACCGCGACCAGGACGTAGCGGCCACCAGACAGGTAGGCACCTCGACACATCACATATCTATCGAATTAAATTGCCCTCAAATTCACACGACACGTTTGGTCTAGTGGCTAGTTACCCTGGCTGTTAACCAAACGGTCGCGGGTTCGAATCCCGCTAGGGGCAAATGTTTATTAACATTTTATCTTTGTACCTGAGTCATGGATGTTTTGTATTTATAATATGTATGTATTTACAAAAAAAAAAAAAAAAAGAAATCTATGTAGTATATCAACTGTCTGTTAACCATAATACAAGCATTAGTTGCTTACTGTGGAACTAGATAGTGCTGTATGAAATCTGTGAAGATATTTATTTATTTATTTATTTATTCACTCCTTTATGAAGCCATAGACTCTTAGTACGTTTTGAAACTAAACCAAAAAACAGAAAACTCACAGACGTTTGAAATGAAATTTTATCATGACCGATAATTATTATATTGGTGCAAGCAATTGTTATTGTTGACATTAAGGTGACGAACCTTTTCTTACCCCGACTGTATCAAGTTACTTATTCTTATCCAACATGATTTCAGTATTATATCGATATCCTAATCCAACTAATATTATAAATGCGAAAGTTTGTAAGGGATGGATGTATCAAATCATTATGTTATGATTATAATAAATTATCATGGATGTTTGTTACACTTTCGTGCAAAAACAAACTACACTGTGATAAATATAAACTGTCTGTGTCGACTAAAACATGCAAACTGTATTTACTTCTATTACGTTGGTTATCTATCTACTCGTATCTATACATATCATACATGTAATAAAATCGTTATTTTATAAAATAAAAAAATCTCCAAGCGTCCCTTGTCCCTTAAATACACGTGTCTAAAATATGATTGGATCGTGAATGGCGATTATTAATAGAGAGAAATTGCCAGTTTATGTGTCTTTTATAAGATGTACTTCGGAGAGTGTGCTCAGGAGCTGCATGAGCTCATATACCGCCTTCCCCTTTCTTTGCTCGGACATACAGACGTACAAATGGTTACCATCCTCATCTTGCCGATACCCTTCTATATCGGACCAAGCGCTTTAAAACATCTTTTATAATGCGCACTGCCAACGTTTGGAACTCCTGACCTCATATAACCCAAATCTTTTCAAAGTTCTCGTGAATAGGCATCTTCTGTGTTGAGAATGAGGTTCGCTCCATCTTAAAGCCTCATCAAAGCTACACAGTTGGTTGTTGGTCAAGAGCAAACCTATCTTTTATAAAAAAAAAAATTAAAAAAAATATCTGTTGGCTTTCAGTCGTGGATCACATCCTTGAATGAACACATCGCATACTCCGGACATTACTTGTGGGCCGGTGCTTCCCCGGACACAGCTCGGGAAGCCACAGAAGACTTGGAAGACGACTGTAAACCTCTAGGTACTGGCAACATTTACATTTCTTTTTTCCCCTCTCATTTCTCTAGTAACGAATTATTAATACAGGTTTTTTTTTTCAAATGTCTATTTTTTTTTTAAAAATGGGTTGTTCACCCAGTTTACACTGTCGTCGATAGATGGCGCTTGGAATTTTAAGTCCATGATATTAATCACAAAACAAAATATAGTGAGAGTTTTAGCGTTTCACTTTTATGTTAAAAAATGTTAAAATTTTATATAATTATAGGCCGTAAAAATAAAAACCAAATTGCGTTACTCTAAAAAAAAAGAAATATTTTTTTATTAAACAAAATAATTTTACATTTTCTTTTTCATACAACTTCGCCTAAATCACATACAAATCTCACTTTGAAAAGAGAATATATATTTTTAAATGCTTTGTAATTATTTATTAAATTTATATTAATCCACACGACTCGTTTAACATTCATCGATACGTTTTATTCTCGCGTTGTTTGGTGGTAGCCACTTTTAAAATTATGAACACAACTACCCTACACGTCTACCCTGAAAAGTTAAAACGCGGGAAATTCAAATTAAATCAAGTGAAACAAACGGAAACACAGAATTCGGTTAAACTTTCACCGTCTGCCGTCCAGGGTCGATGCAGGACGCACTAACGGCCGCCAGCAATAGCCTGGCGCTTCTTGACTCGCAGTTACGCGAATGCGGAGCCATAGTTGCTGCTCTGGACAAGAGTGCCAATGTTGGCAACTCCCTCCACCACTCCGCATACATGGCAAGTCTCACAATTGCTTCATTTCACTCTCTAGTTCTCGCGTTGCCTTATTATCTAACAGCAGACGACAGCAGACTACTTGCGATCGCGTGTGCTGCCATACAGAAATGATGCACACTCATTTTAGTTATTGTCCGTGAGAGGCAGCACGCAAACCACGTCACTATTATGAGTCACGTGATACCAAAAACACAATTTAGTTTGTGATATTGAACAAATTGATTGGAAGTTTTCGCCTGTCCCGAGTTGGTTTGTTATACAGATAACTAGCTGGTGCCCGCGAATTCGTCGGCGTTGAACGATGAAAGGTACCCTATGTCCTTTGTGGTGTACCAGACAACGTGTATGCAAAATTTCATGATGATCGGTTCAGTAGTTTTTGCGTGAAACAGTTACAAACATAAAAACATACTTTCGCATTTATAATATTAGTACGGATAAGGCAGCGGATTTTTGTCTGTGTGTCCTCGGATAACGGAACAAACTGGATAATAAATACAATCATAATTGTGTGCTCTGTGTCCAAAACAAGATACATCATTGGCTTAAAGGTCTAGTTACCAGGCCATAAAATTTAAAAAAAAAATTTCTTTAACACTTATACGCTTCTGAATCTGAGCGTGTGTTTTTCGCCCGCCCAATTAATACAGTCATTCTGTGTAAGCAATGTATGGGGGGAAGTAAACAAATTAATAAAAGTTTTGAAACTTGTATTAGTTATACCTTTGGGTCTAACTCTCCCCCCCTTTCCACTTGTCGCTTCAGGTTAGGTTTTAGTGAGCCTATAGCCTAGCCTTATAGTAAAAACATGCGCGTATTCTGAAATTAGTATTACGAGTATCAGAAGTGAACTTTTTTGGCAATAAAATATATCTGATATCAACGTTTTATTAGCATTATTCACACTAGACAATTTTTGATGATGATTTTTTTCCTATCATCAAAGGTATCATTAATACTATCGTCTGTCTTCGTTTTAGGGAGCGTTTCCTTAATACCCGTTATAATAATAATAATAAACATTACAAGAAGCGTAACACGATCATCGTTACACTGTAACGTCGTACAAAAATCGACCATCAAATTTTACACTGAAAGAAGTTAATTACTTAAACAAAAATTATGTGATATCTTCTAGTCTCGATGTACCTACCTACCTAGATACTTACTAATATTATAAAGAGGATAGATTTGTATGTTTGTTTGAATTGAATAGGCTCCGAAACAAATGGACCGATTTGAAAAATTCTTTAAACTGTTTTGAAGCTATATATATATATATAGCTTCCATATATATATATATATAGCTTCAAAACAGTGAAAGAATTTAATCTAGTATCTAATATACGTTGGTTGTCCTTACAGCGATTTCAGCACGCGTGCGGTAGCGGTGCAGAAGCACTGTCGGCGTTGCGCCACTGCGCCGCACTTGTGGCGCAGGCTCGTGACGCAGACAGGGCAAGACTCAACAGAGAAGTATTACTTTATTTGCATCTATCAACATATAAATTTACCTACACTCATAAAAGAAACAGTGACCTCCACAAGCCTGGAAAGGCTATAAATAAGTATATAATAATTCTTTTAAAGGTCAATCGAATCTATACAGTATACTCAACGAAGTGTAGCAACAACTTATTTATAACTTAAAAATGATTTCAAAAGAAAATTCTGCACTAAGACAAGACTTTTTGGAATGTATTGTTGCATTGCATTTATAATTTGTTGGCAAAACCAGCTTTTGGTACATGATGTTAAATTACTTAAACTTTATAGTGTCTGTCGCTCTATAAATAATCGAAAGTTTTTATATAGATGAAATAAAAATAAAAAAATCAAATATGAAGGCTATTGCTTTGCTCTCAGTGAAACAAAACATTATCGATTTGTGCCTTATTTAATAGTGCCACGTTATAAGAAAATACATTCGATGAAAGCTTCGAAATGCTCTCTATACGTAATATGTATGAAGAAACGAAGTATAGAGTCAAGATTCTATTGTTGCATGCTATTTGGAACTGTCCGTGAACGTAATAAAGTACAATTTTAATTGTGGTCCAGGTGGAACGTAATCGCGTGCTAGAGGAGGCGTTGGCCGCTCTCGCTCGCACTCATCATGCGCTAGAAATGTCCGTCGCAGAAGAACTGACCAAGGTTTTCATTTTTTTTATTATTATTATACTCATCGTCGTCGTTGTAAAACAAAAAAAGTATTCTAAAAAAAATTTACCTAAAACAAATGGCGATGCTGCCCAAAACTTAGTGTCAATTCAATTCAAATATTTATTGCGAAACCATAATGTATAATAAACTAAATATATATTGAGATTTTTATTTTATTTAAATTTAATTTTAAATTAAATAATATTTACATTTATGTTTACATTAAATTAAATAATGATATTATCTATAAAATATTCATTAGTGTTAGAGTAACATTTACTATTTAGGATTTTTTTAATTTTTTTTTTTTTAAATATGATGTCGTTGTTTTCTTTTTTTAAATTATGTGATAATTTGTTATATATTTTTATAGAAGAACTGAAGGTATTTGAAGATATTAGTTTTATTCGTGATGTTGGTAATATTAAATTATTTTTTATGTCGAATACACCAAACCAAATTTACTGCAACTATATAACCCATAATTCTTATTAAATTATTTAGAGCAAACGGAAGAAGAAATCATCAAACTCATCGCACAACGAATCAAAAGAAAACTTCTTTGATGTTTGCGAAGGTATGTCAACAAAAATTTTAAATATTTTTTTTTTTAAACCATTTTTAGTTAAAATTATAACTATTTACTTACCTTATTTGTGGTTTGTGTATATATAAAAGTAATATCTCATTTTATAAATCTTTAAAAAAAAATGAAATTTTTTTTGAACGCTTTCAGTTTTCGCTGGCTAACTATTGTTGGTCTATGGAATCTATTCTATCTAACTAAGATATCTATGGAATTAAATTGCCTTCAAATTAACACGACACGTTTGGTCTAGTGGCTAGTAACCCTAGCTGTCAACCAAACGATCGCTGGTTCGAATCCCGCTAGGGGCCAAACGTTCATGTGTTAACATTTTACCTTTGTACCTGAGTCATGGATGTATTTACAAAAAAAAAAAAAAAGTAATCTATATAGTATATCAAACTGTCTGGTATCCTAAATACAAGGCATCAGTTGCTTAGTGTGAAATGTGTGAAAGATGTTTATTTATTTATCGTGTCTAGAGCGCTCATTAATTATTAAAATAAAACGCGTAATGTAGAAACAGAAGACGAGGACGATACCCTGGTGACAGCGGGACTGTCAAGTCCTCTGGGCGCGCTCAGTCCTTGGGGCAGCAGTCCGGACCTCACCAGGAGGACACCCATCGGGAGCCTTGATGGTATTATATCTGTGGCCTGGTGCTAAAAGGGCCAAAGTCCTTTTTTGTGAAAAATGGGATTTAACAGCAAAGTTG
Organism: Synanthedon myopaeformis; assembly: GCA_944738685.1. Classification (NCBI taxonomy): domain Eukaryota; kingdom Metazoa; phylum Arthropoda; class Insecta; order Lepidoptera; family Sesiidae; genus Synanthedon; species Synanthedon myopaeformis. The sequence goes on from OX122914.1 coordinate 1,590,643, forward strand.
TTGAAAAAGAATGATATTTATTTGTCCTAACAATAACAAAAAGATATTTTAGTAATACTACAATATAACATGTAAATTATAACTATCAATTCTTGTTCATTGTTCTAATGCTTATTACCGAAAGATAGGAATATAGATATTGGCCCTTTTAGCACCAGGCCACAGATATATATATATATATAACGGATCAGGGTAGGCCGAAGTGGGAATCGGGACGTTATCTTGGGCATCGGACATAGCGACGGGCTTCCGATAAATTAAAATCTCAATTCACATGTTGGCTTCGTGGAAACTGACAAGTCTCTTGGCAAGAGATGGAGATCGTTCCTCTTCCTCTTAAAAAGTGTTCAAATGTCCATCCACCCTCCTCATCCCCGCCAAGGGCCACGTCCAAGCGGGCGGAACCAAAATCGCTTAACCAATCAGCGCTGTCCAATTCTCGTTGAGTTTCCAGTTAACCAATGTTACCATTTTAAATAATAAGCGTAGTAGACACAGAATATATATATATATATATATATATATTGTAGTCTATGCGTGGCGACATCGCGTTACAGTTATCGTCCTACACTCAATTTTATATCTGGCAATATTGTTTTTCTTCATTTTCTTCATTTTCTTCATTTTTCTTTATTTTTTTTTTGAAGTGATCCCTTAGGAACAGTCCTTTTTTCTGAATGAATGACCTTATGTCCTTTCTTGTGTCCCATACAAAGTGTATGCAAAATTTCATGGTGATCGGTTCAGTAGGCTTTGCATGAAAGAGTTACAAACGTCCATACATCCAAACATACTTTCGCATTTATAATATTAGTACGGACTAGGTGCCCGCTCCCGGCTTCGCACGGGTACAATTTTTTACTCGATCCAGCCGATAGATTACACCTTACACCGCCATCTGTTAGAATCTTATAGAATTCACAGATAATTTTATAACTCTGCAACAATAATTTGCAAAAAAAAATATATTACGACTATAAATTGAGATATAAACTATCATATCTTTTGAGTTGGACCAAATTTCCTTTTTTTTATGTTATGGTCGACAGACAGACTGACGGTCCACTTGATGGTAGGTGGCTACCGTCGCCTAATAACACATGCAACGCCATAAGTGCCTACAAGTGCGATGCCGACCATAGATGGATTAAGCATAAGGGCTCTGGCGTCCCTTACTAACTCACCGAAACACAACAGCACTTTATATGCTGGGCTATATACTATTGGGCTTCGTAAGAAAGCTCAACGAGCTTATTGGTTACACTTAGAGATCGAATCAGAAATGAGGAGATCCGTGTGGACGTACGAAAGTTACAGACCATAGGTCATATTAGGACACATATTAGGACGTCAACGGTCTACCTGTGTGTACTATTGGAGAATAATAGCATAGCATAGCATAGCATAGCATTGGTGCTATGTCCAGCAGTGGATGTCCTGCGGTTGAGATGATAAAAGAAAATGGCGTATTGTAAATGAGGTTTGAATTGAATTGAAGGTGACAAAACGCCGACAAATATGGAAGAGGAGCAATACGACTGGCGCATATCGGAGACGTCAGGGTCTCCACTGTCTTTGCACACAGCCCTCAGTCCAGCCAGTTCGAGGGGAACACTCGTCTCGCAAGGTGGACACGTCTATAGAAACGCCAGGCCCTACAGGAAGCCGAGCAAACCCAGGTACATGTCTGTTGCACCATCTATTTGTAGCACGTCGCCTGTAACACAAGTAACGGCTTCCGCGTTCACGACACGTTTGGTCTAGTGGCCAGTGAACCTAGCTGTTAACCAAACGGTCGCCGGATCGAATCCCGCTTGCGAGCAAATGTTTATGTGTTAACATTTTACCTTTGTACTTGAGTCATGGATGTTTTGTATTTATAATATGTATGTATTTACGAAAAAAAAAATTTTTTTTTTTTTTCTATATAGTATATAAACTGTCTGGTATCCATAATACAAGCATATATTAGTTGCTTATTGTGGAAGCTCTGCTTAGTTGTCAAATTGCACTAAAATCGTAGAAAATTTAACTATAAAAATTTTCACAAGTTAAATCTATGGTAATGTTAAACCCGCAAAATTTTTAAAATGACGCCAAAATTTATAAACAAGTTATAAACAAGTCAGATGAAAAAAAAAACTGTTATTCTACAGCCATAGAGTTTCATTTGCAAATGTTGTAAATACTTTTTAAATATTACTTTTGCATACTGAGGCTCGAGTTCACCAACAGATGATTATTTTTAAACAGCTGTTTAAAATTTAAACAGCCGTTTAATAATATTTTGTTGATCACTGCGGGTTAAACGCCCTAAACATCAGATTAATCATTAAGGCTCGATTTCACCAACAGACGGTTATTTTTAAACAGCTGTTTAAAATTTAAACAGCCGTTTAATAATATTTTGTTGATCACCATCGCTAAACCGCGGGTTAAACGCCCTAAACATCTGATTAACTTAATGATTATTGGCTTAAGATATTAGAAAGTTCTTGTGTTTTATGCTTTTGAAAATTAGTCCTCTATTTTAAATTTTATAGTGAGTTTTTTATGCAATACTTAATAATGCTTTAAATATTTGAATAGTTAAAACAGATTTATACTGTATAATAACTTTCATTAACATTTTTGCCTCTAATTAAATTTATTTTTTAAATTTTCTTCGATTTTTATTTCACTTTTATTACAATCCTATTACAATTTGTTTATTTTATTATTATTATTATTTTTTTCAGCTCCAATTGGTCCGTTTAATCTACTACCGTCAGTATAAATAAAAGATGCTTGACGATCTTTTGTTACATATTTTAACATATTTAAAAAAAAAAAAATATATAGTGGCCTAATATTTTTAACGCTTAATATCACTATTTGACTTATGTTTCCTAAAAGAAGCACGACAGTTACATATATAAAATATATACATACAATTACATAATATATTATATTTTAAGGCTTTTTTTTACTTGTCAACTGTACAAAACAATGCACAAGTGCCATTTGAATTTATTGCATTTAAAATTTTATCAATCTAGGATTAAAAATTTTCGTTTAATAAATTACCTAATATTTTGTGATATATATATATATACACCAAAAATAATTATTAGAAATATAAATTAAATAATTAATTAGCACAAGCATCGAAGTATAGAATCTCAAATTTTCACTTTGTGAGTAATTGTTAAAATAATAAATGTAATTTTTAATTCATATTTAACATTTATATGATGTTGTTACATAATATGCAAGATATAGAAAATAAAAAGTTATTATAAAAAAAATTAAAAAAATATACTTATTATAAAAAAATATTAAAATTTGGTAGCTTAAAAAGTTTTACATATCATTAATTAAGTGGTTAAATAAAGTTTTCAAAGATTAATTACATATATTGATAATAAACAAAAGTATTTAAATGTGTGGGTTTTTATGCTATTCAATAATATTTAAGACATTCCCGTTTTTTTTTTAATAATTATTATATACTAGATATTATATTTGCCACATTATAAATTTACAATTTTTTTAAAAGTGGTTACTTAAATAATATAAAAACTGAGCTAATTAAATGCGTAATAATTCCTGTTTTATAAGTATTGAAGTGTACCTGAGATATTGGCATATTATACCTATTAATAAGCGTTTACAATGTGACATGTTTATTTTTATATTGATTGATTGATTGATTATAAGTATTAATAATTTTATTTCGTTTTTCTTTCCTTTATTTCCCCTCTCACCTGAATTAGTTTATACATAATTCATTAATTTACTTTCCTTTAAAAGAACATTTATCGTCTATTGTCTGCATGTTTGTATTTGTATTTAATATTCACATGTTGGTTCACATCAATAAAAAACTGTGAACTCAATGTGAGTCATAGACATCCTGTATCATTCATATAGGACTTAATATTCATATATATTACGTTTGAATAAAAATTTAAAGACATACCAGCACTAATAATTAGATATTGAGATGGAGAACACAAATTTAGAACCCGATTTAAAAAAACTGCAAGTAAATCCACGGGGCATAGCTAGTTGATTTAAATACATATAAAACAAATAACAAAACGAGGTTTGTAATAAAAATCAGGAATGAATCACTCCAATAGAGCACCGCGTTGGGCGCCACGCAAATGGTACAGTCGAGCGCACATTACTGCTTTCATAATAATGATAATCACAATGAAATCGTTTATTTGCGCTCTTTGTTGACTGTATAGGGTATAGGGGGTGGTTGGGGTTGGGGTTGGGGTTGAGGTTGGGGTTGGGGTTGTTCTGTAGGTGGCAGGCGTCGCCCAGTCTCACCCATATCACCTTCCTAGCTCGCCAGTTGAGCCGCCGCATCGGCAGAGAGCGGACGTGTGCCATTTTGAACGCACATTTTGCTTACTCATGCCTATATAAAGAGCTGAACTGATCGTGCGTGGTTTAATCGGTTATATAATTTGTGTGCTAAATGGTATATAATAATAAGGTCCATTATCAATTTTAATGTTGAGTAAATATTACCTGTTTTATATCATAGAAGTGATCATGTAAATATATTGATTTAAAATTGTATAGAATAGAATTTTAAAAATCGCACGTTTATCTTACTTAAGGTTATATAAAAACGACTGAAAAGCAACTAAAAAAAAAAAAAGATATATCGTTCACATTTTAATTTAAAACGAATCTAGTTAAGTGAAATATTTTAATAAATGCTCGTTTCAAATTAATTTAAGTCACTTAGATATGTGGAACGAAGTCGAGATGCAGATATTACCTAGGCATAGGCTCATTTATATGCACTAAAGTTAGGAAAACCAATTTCATTGCTCTTATTAAGCAGCATTGCTCTTATATTTCAGTATTTATGACCGCTCTTAAAAAGACTAGCAAGTATAGATTAGATTAGTATAGGTACGTCAGGTCTACTTCTAGTATGTTTCCTAGATAATTTGACTAAGAAAACATTTTTAGTTCAACACTCATTAAAAACATAAAAAAATGATCTGTAATTCAATACCAATCTGTAAAGCTGCCGGTTTTTTAAATATTTAAATAAGCAATATTTATCTATAATATACAAAGTATCTAATATTATATGTGAATAATCAATCATATATTTTGATGGTGACTGTACCTTTTTCGGACGATCGTTTGGACGTTGACCATTATTTCGTGGATGGCTACATTCGCAATCAAGGCTTTATGGTTGCGTAATTGAAATTATATGCTATAAATATTATACTGTACACTTAATTACAGTATAATTAAGTGTACAGTATAATATTTAAAGGGGGGAATTAATTTAGTTTTTAATTTTACACTTTTATATAATTATTTTTTTATAGTAAAATATAAAAACACCTTTGAAGTATTTCAGTTTATTCTTTTGTTAAATGAAACGTGTAATTGTTTTAAATGAAAGTGCCTAAGTATCTACTTTAGTATAGAATAGTAAATGAAAGCTATTATTGAGTATATTTTTTTTTTTCGATCAGTTATATAATTATAAATACAGAATCATATAATTATTATCGAAATCGAACGTCATTTTCATCAATTAAGTGAAATTATTTATTTCTATTTAATGTATTCAATTCATTTGAGGAGTAGATTAATTAAATTATTAAAGTGAATTATTTAATTAGTATTGAAGTCAATTATTTAGTTCCATTTATTGTTTTAGCTCGTTTAAACTATTTCTCTATTACTTACTGATAAAATTATAAAAAAATAACTTTAAAACCTTGTAACTAAACTATCTACCTAATATTTAATTATGGGCCAAATATTTCAGTGAGTCGCTTTATCTTGTTCTGTATTCTGAGACTAGAGCTGATGTTATTAAGACCATTTCTTATTAAATCGATTTCTTATTAAAACTTGAATAAAATTTATATTTGAATTCAGAGTCCAGAACCTTAGGTATACTTGTGAGAAATATTATAGAAAGGTAGACTTGTGAGGGCATGAAACGTATTTACTAAAAATAGTGCATAGGGAAAATTTAATAAATATTTTATAGCATTTTATACTCCTACATGTATAAGTAGGAAAACACCGCAGGATTTATGAATCACCTTTCCATTAAGACTTAGTGTTTGAATCTTTTTAAAGAACTTCTAGTTTTGGTAATAAGTGTTATTACCCCAACTAACTTGCCAGGTCTGAACCATTCCAAAGCGCTCATAAAAGCCTATAGTCGAAACGTGACAAACCAGGCTATGTCGCTTAGTAGGAGCAATCTGTGTATGTTAACTACGGCGCTAACGGGGTACTGCCGCCTCAATAGGCACCTTAAATTAATGGGTCTCACCAACACAGGGGAGTGTCGTATCTGCCGTGAGGCAGAAGAAACACCAATGCATATCCTGTGCGAGTGTGGCCCTTTAATACACAAGCGCAATCACATCCTAGGTAGCCACATATTGGCCTGCGAAGATGTGAGGAATGCCTCTATCAAAAAAGTACTACAGTTTCTGAACGTGGTAGGTATAGGTAGAGAGCTCTAGTTCACGTGGCGATCACAATATTTCAGCAATGGACGAAGTGATACTGGTACTCTAGCAGAATAGAAATAGCCACCGAAGATATAATAATAATAATAATATTACCCCAAATTATACTTGAAATCGTTTCATAATAATGTTTCCAGTGAAGTCTATTGAAAGGAAAATTTAATCTAAATTTGTTCACATAAGTTGAAACATATGTTGAAACATCCTGTCGCGTTAGCTTAATATTCTGTCAGTCACGGGAACGTTCAGCAACAAGCTAATACGACGTATCGATCTGTCTTAGTACATTTGGCGTACTGCCAAACACACAAAAGAACATATGCGGTGAGATGTTACACTTTATAAAATTCTGGAAAATTTAAGTTAAATTGTTATTAAAATTAGCTCCGTTTGTATATAACAAAGCGCTTTTGTCTTCATAAAAGTGTGTATGTTACTGAATATCACAGTCACATAGTAATACACATATATGTAGGCATATAGTACTGTATGCCTGAACATCATGAACTTGTTGCTGAATATTAAGCAGGCCATTGACATTTTTCTATTAGAATTAATTATAAAAAGTCGTATTGTAACATTTCAAAGTAAGTGTTGTCGAAAGAAAAGCATACTACGAATTAAAAAAATATATATTTTAGCTTTCTTAATTGAAAATGTTATTTAAAATTATGTATTTCGTTCGTTTTCAGTACATAAAGTGGACAAAAATGTTCACTTTATACACTGAAAAAAATCTTCTAAAATCTTTACATAGTATTGTATGTACGCTTAGATCTTTTAAATTACGCAACGGATTTTAATGCGGTTTTCACTAATGGAAAGAGCGTTAAACGAGGAAGGTTTTTTTTATATTTGCAGAGAAGAAATGCATCCGTGCGAAGCCGGGACCGTGTCGCTAGTTAACTATAAAAATTAAGTGATATATATTATTTTGTATTTGGTCAGATTAAGTATACACCCGACGACCCGAATATTTACAACTTTCTCTATTGCCTTTTTTGCCTAAGGAAAATTACCTATTTTACGACAACTCTTCAGATTTTTCATTTTATTGCGAATAGCTTGAAATTAGTCTGTCAAGTTAGCCTATTCGTTCTCAAGTTTTGAGCTTATAGTTACACATTTAGCGATTCGCTTTTATAAATATAGATTATATTTATTAATAATAGTAATAATCGAATTAATGACCCACCAAGAAAATAATGCTGTACTATATTGTTTTCTAAATATTCGAATGTGCACGTAAATAACTGTCTTTTTTTTTTAATAATAATCTGAAGCCCGAAGAAACTATGGCAATAAAATAGTTCGACAGTTCTATTATTCGATACAAAAACTTATTATTTAGTGACTTGTTTGCTTGTATATCAAAAGTTAAGTTAAAGTGTAAAAAATACTTAATAAAGTGCGAAAAAGCAGCGCAAACTGCAGTAGCTGGTGCAAGGCGTAAGATGGAAGAATATGCTGACGGGCAACATAATAAATACAGGTGAGTTTTTTTTATTTATTTTTGCATAAATATTTTGTATATATTGTCAATGAAATCAATGTTTGCCACATTAAAAAAAAATGTCATAAGAGTTTATAATTATATAAGGTTGCGATTGTTCATTTCGTAATTAAGTTATAAAATTTCCATAAACTTTTATGGTGAACACAAAAACAGAACAAATAATTAATAAAAACAAAAGAAATTATTGTTATAATAATATAATATAGTCATAATTAAACAATATTTAATATATTTATCTAAATAATTGAATTTCGTAAAGATATTAGTTGTTTTACACTGAATTATCACCAGAATTAAATAGAACACATTCGCCAGATTCCACTTTCGTGGGAAATTGCATCCGCTCGGGCCGGAAACAAATGTAGCATTTTTAGTGTGATTGTGAGCATTTGTAGGCTTCCATTCTCTACTTAGTTCCTTTTTTTATTTTAAAGTCTATAGGTATCTTAACAGATTTGAATGAAATTTGGTACACAGATAGTTAATTAAGTACTTTGATACTTTTTATCATGAAAAAATGTTACATTCCTGTGGAATTTTCATAAAACAAACCACAGCGCGTACGAAGTAGTCGCTGTCGCTGTTTTATAAAATAAGTCGTGATGAGTTATGCAGTTTATCACTATTTATATTGGTGAAAACTGTATCAAAATCCGTTGGGAGAGGCAGAGAGCAACTTTTTTTAAACTTAAGATTATCAAAATTAAATTTTTCAGCAACTAACAATTTTATTTCCTAATAAGTAATTGTATAATATACATAAATAGCGCGAAAAGTTTTACTTTCTGATTAAAATGTATTTTATTTTTTCAAAATAAAAAAACATCCAAACTGTCGTCTCGCAAAACAAGGTAGGTGTGTATACTAACTGTTATTTTCCATCGGATTTAAATGGACTGGCGGAAGCTTTGATTAATTAAGTGTGAAATATTGTGTCGGCGATGACAATAATAGCAGAAACTCCCTTTTACAACAATAGTATTTCATACTTGATCAGGTTTCTAGTTTCTAGCTTTTTAGTTTTTTATATATGTATTTAAATTTTTTTTAGTAATCAAGTTTCAGTTTTATAAGTTCGTAGTTAAAAATGGGGCAGCCCATCTGGCGACAGCAACCGTCCCTTTGCACTCCACAATGAAATAAAAGCGAATAGGGATGCAAAACTTATATTGAATTTTTTCTAGATTGTGTTAAAAATTGTGTTAAAAAAAAAATTAACAAAAAGCGCCTGCGCCCCTCAATAAAAATATAGCGTTTGCTCGCGGTATGCGCCTTTACGAGATGCGGGGTTGTTCATGTTCCTCAAAAAATTTGTCTCAAAACTTTTGTTTCATTTTCCTCAAAAAATTTGTCTCAAAAATTTTGTTTTTTATTTTCCTCAAAAAATTTGTCTCAAAAATTTTGTTTCATTTTCCTCAAAAAATCTTGCTTGCTTTGGTTAAACTAGGTAGTGCGGCCCGCTAGGAAATCTCTTGAAAAATTTTGCCCAGCTGCCAAAAAGGTTGGTCACACATGCGCTAAGAGAAAGTTTGGTGATTGGTTTTTGTAACGTCAAAATAAACGTTTGACGTTACAATAACCATCACCGGGTTTTCTCTTAGCGTTCTCTCTTTCGTTTCGGAAGTACGCAACGAAGTGTTTACATCTTGGCTAGGTCCCCTGGCGTAGATTCTGTTAATAGGCGACGGTAGCCACCTACCATCAAGTGGACCGTCAGTCCACCAGGGGTGATGCGAGTTCCTTAATTGAGGATACCCTTAATAGGGGTAGATGAAAGAATGCGTATAGAGGAATGGGCGCTGGCATCCCTCGCACCGAAACACATAAGCACAAGTGCTGTTGTTTCACGGTGATCTGTACATAAAGTAACCCGAATAAAAGACATTTATTATATATAAATATTTTTATTAAATATTTATAAATAAAACTTTTATTATATATATAAAAAAAAAAATTCCAAATATAAAAAATATTTTTATGACGCCTACCGTGAGAACCTGTAATTGGCTTGCTGCGAATGCAAAACAAAATATGATATAAGTACTAACTGAACTCTATTTTGAAAACTCTACAGGCACATAACATTTTTCCTGAATAAAAAGTGTCTAATAAGTCAATCCACGTAATAAACTATCTGTATGCCGAATTTCATCCATATCCTTCCAGCCGTTTTTGCATAATTGAGTAACAAACATACAAAATTTCTCACTATCATATTATTAGGATTAGGATTGTTAATAACATATTAAATAATATCCACTTAATGACGAAAGTAATCGTTATTATGCACTTTATTAATTGCGTAGTGATAACAGTTGTATATGTAAGATTGTAACTAAATATAACTAAATAAAATAACTATTATCCAGTTATATATTGTTAATAAATAAGACAGCATATATGTATACATGGACAAAAGCTCAAAGTAGTCAACGTACCTTGATGACAAAGTAGTATAATGTAGAAATACATCAATTATTAGTTTGAATTCGGTCTACAACAATGAATATATGATTGATGGTGCTCTACTCGTATAAACCTATCGTTAAATTTCTGAGGCTTTAATATTTAATGCCAAGGTAACCGAATGAATGTCCTTTATATATACTTACATATATTTATCGATTTATCCGTTTTGAAATATATAAAGTTTCATTGGCCTTTACCAAGATACAAAGTTCCAGTTGGTTTCTTGTAACCATCACAGCTAACAAAATAAATTATAATCTATACGCTACGAGGTTTGCCAAGCCACATGAATAATTTATATATTCATACAATTTACATTTATATGCACAACATAGCCTCTGTTTTTATTAGGTATGGAGCTCTTCAATAATGCATATAACTTCCTGTCGTGTTTTCAGTTTAAATGAGTTAAAACGCAACAGTCCAAGGAAATGAGAGTACAATATTTACCTACAGTGTTATTTTTATTCTTACATGATATTTTACAAAGAGATTACAAGAGGTTACATTCATACAAAGAGATAATCTTGATAATTCATGTGTAAATATTATTAATTCGCGATCCGCCCCCGGCGTATTTGTATTTTATAGGAAAATTTTATACACCAACCTTCTTTCGATTAGTTTATCGGTCTTTCGATTAGTGAAAATCCTATCAAAATTCTTTGGGTGGTTTAGAAGAAGCTTTTTTGTTATGTTAAAATCGACAGACAGGCAGACGGTCCACATGATAGTAGATGCAAGCTGCCGACCATAAAAGGATAACGAATAAGGAAGGAAAATAAGAAGAAACAGACAATAACATAACTGCAATGTTTTTGTATAAATAACACCCTAAAAGTTTATTCGGATTTATAAACTGCATATTACATTAAAATTTCAGCATATATAATTCGCTCAGCAGTTTTTTCATGAGAGTAAAAAATTTTCTCGTTTATATTATAAGTAAGTATTATTTCATAAAAAATTTTTAGATATGTACCTACCTAAACTATACGCCTATTAGTTATTATTAATAGTACTTAACTTTACTTCACCAAGATAGGTTAAATGTGCTATTTGTATGTATCTCCGGGTCTAAATTAGTCTGATATTGCAAACTGAGTCCACGAATTGCCTTAAATTACTTTATTAGCGAGAAGTGGTACTCAAATGGAGTTTCCTTCAGCATGTTGAGTGAGGGGTGTGGGGTATTCCCCTCTTAGTGCCCCCTCACACCACTGAGTCACTTGAGGAGCGTGGGTTCAACAGATGACTGGAATAATATAGTGTAGGGGAAGTTCAACGTAAATAGGCGACATTGAGACGTGTACCCACTATAGATCTTAATTTTTTATCAAATGTACCCACTATAGATCTTAATTTTTTACCAAATGTACCCACTATAGATCTTAATTTTTTATCAAATGTACCCACTATAGATCTTAATTTTTTATCAAATGTACCCACTATAGATCTTAATTTTTTATCAAATGTACCCACTATAGATCTTAATTTTTTACCAAATGTACCCATTATAGATCTTAATTTTTGACTGTCAAGTTTTTTCAAACTGAGCTTCTATCATACGCCCGAAAGCCATGTTTGTTGAGACTTTTGGTAAGTGCACTTCAAAGTAGTGTGTTTGCGTGCGACACTTAAGTGCACTTGTAGAATTTCCTAATTCTCGGTTTCATTCGAGATTCGTAGCTCTAAGCTCATATGTAGGTACTTAGCTTTATAATAGCTTTAGTCTGGAGAAGGATTTTATCACAGACCCAAGCAAATTTTATTAAAAAAACGGTTGCCTTTTATAAGCTAGCGTCCTTATTGAACAAAAATGTACAAAAAATATTATAAATTAGATACTTTTGTATAGCACGAATCAATTAAAATTAATTTTCTTTATATTATAACTTAATTTAGAAAAATATTTTTTAATATTTAAATCTGACGGCTAGATTATTAATATAGGTATTTATAGGTCTCCAAAAAACTAGTAATTATATTGGAGTGTAACTTATAAATATGGCAACATTCATTCTAGCGACAATAGCACTGGCTTCAGTGGTAACTTAATACAAATAAGCAGATATTCTGATCGCATGTTTATGGTCACGTGTTTGTATGTATGTATGTATGTATGTATGTATGTATGTATATAGTAGTGTTGTTTTATTGATCGCTTTAATTAACCTTGTCGTTTTGAAATATATAATCTAACTTCCTGCGTATATGATTCAATTATCTCAAGCTTTTCATGAACTCCCGAAGCGACCTGCTCAACAAAGTGGTTGTGGTCCTCAATCACTGTCAGATGTTTTTGTTTTAAAAGAAAAATTACGGATTTCTGGTACTCTCGTATCGTATCTTATCTTTTGGCTAAAAATCGTTGGGTTAAAATTTTGAGTGGTGTCAACAATTTTTACAAAAAAATTTCAGCTTGTTACATTTATTTTATTTGTTTAAATTACACTACTTGGGCCTCTTTCGCCAACTACAAGTAAAGTGTTGATTAGTTACTTTTAGAAATAATTTTAAGTTTTAATAAATTATGCACTCGGTTTACTGAATCCTTCGATAGGCGAATTTTTTTATTATTTTCTTTTTAATTTTGGGACTTTTAACGTACAAACAAAGATATATCAGCTTCATCATTCCTGGTGAACGGTGACTTTAAATGGCTGTTAGCCTACTAAGAGATAGTGAAAGAGGCCCTAAGAGTTATTTGGCTGTATTTACTTTTGGAAATATTTAAATATTAATATTAATTAAAATATAGATATAAATCTGTTGTCTTTTCACGCTTTAACTACTTACTCGAACGATCGTCATTAAATTTTGCATACACGTTGCCAGGGGATACAAGAAAGGACACAATTCACCCAGAAACAATTAGGTACTGTTCCTAAGGGATCATTTAAATTAAAATAAAAAAACCAACGCCTGGCCAAAGTGTTACAAGACCAAACAAGAGGTAAAGCGTTTATATTGCTTATATATTTTTTATATTTTTCAATACGGATGAAGTCGCGGGCATCAGCTAGTGTTGTAATAAATTGTCGCTGTAATGATATGTACGAGAGACGGTTGAGAACATAATAGGTACCAACTAACTATACTTTTACATATTTTTGTTAGTAAGTATAATTATACTATACAATAGTGTAGTATAATTATTGGGAATTAATTGATACTTACTTTTATTTAAAATTTCCATTTTTTAAATCTTTCTGATAACTATTTAACTTCGTAACAAAAAATCCAATTTTGCTTACTATAACCGTTGACAGGATTCTTTCAGAATTTTGTTTTCCTCCAAGGACAAGGTGTATTATGGCAACATTAACAGCTGAGAGCATAATGACCGTAACTGTCTTTATCGCTCTTATGAATCTTAAGAAACACCGAATGAAACGGAAAATATTTCCTTTCTGAGAAGCGGTCGTGTTTAGAAACACTATCTGTCTCTTTCAAACATGCTGTTCGCAGTGAGGTGTAAACGAGACAGTTATATTCACAGCAAGAAAGTATTGATCCGTCTCTCGTGATGACCTTGAACGGAGGATCACTAACTCATTGCCATGGGGTTGCCATTTTCATTCAATTTTGCAAGTAATAAATTATTCCCTTCCTAAGGACATTCACTATTCAAAAGACATTTAGGAAATGTACGATAGAGATCCTTTGTATACCTGACGTTATGAAAAATCTCATGATGGTTGGCGTGAAGGCGTGAAAACTTAACAAACAAACAAACTCACTTTCCATTTAGGTATATTATTAGTTAGGATATGTTATTCTGATATAAAAAAGGAGGTATAAATAAAAGTCGCTGTCCGCGTTTGTCTGCCTAGAATCCAATAATTCCTAAACCACGCAACGGATTTTGATGCGGTCTTCACTAATGGAAAGAGGCATCAACGAGCAAGGTTTTTGTACATACTTTGCCGTATAATCTGTGCGAAACCTGATATGAAAACTATATTACTGTGAAATCGAAAATTTATTTAAGCGAAAATTCTTAATTTTATACCAAAACTAGCGACGCACTCCCAGGCTTCGCACTGATGCTATTTTTATCTGAAAATTATATATTAAAAAAACCCTCCTCGTTTAACACTCTTTCCCCTAGTGAAAACTGCATTAAATCGTTGCGTAGTTTAAACGATCTAAGCGTAGGTACATTCTTATAAAAGAAGAATAATATTGACAATATATTCGATCTATTAAAGATATATTTAATTTTTGTTACACCTCTATGGTTGGTATAACAAAATAACACCGAACATCTAATTACACCATAGATAGGATGAAACTAGGTAGGTACTTTAACTTCCGAAAGTCTATCTTGTCTGGTGTTTACAAGAAGTTTTTCCATTATGTGAATATGTGCGAAGCGAGTCCCGAAGTAGGGCAAGTGTACAAAAGAACATCTCATGCGAGTATAATGAATGCATCGTACCTATATGATGCATAATGTGGCTTCTTTGTAGTGCTAAGGCGGACGAATTTACCTAGTCGCTCTTGGCCTTGTCTTATTTCGTTCTTAAAAACTACTACCGACCCGCTCCCTGCTTCGCCCAGGCTTTTTTTTTATTTATTAAGATACACCAACAGTACACGTGTTAAAATTATTTATGATATAATGTTATTATTTGACCCCTTCGCACTTTTGTAAGCGAAATCTCGTTTAAGTTGAAATCATGGCGTCACTGGAATAAGACATTTTCGTTGGATTTATTGATGATCTTACTTTCTCTACAGACGAAGAAGTTTATTATTATTAATGTTTGGGACTTTTACCGTACAAACAAAGGTATATCATTCGCGGTGACCGGTGAGTTTAAATGGCGGTTAGCTTACTTGACACTTTACTCAGAGGTAGTGAAATATTTAAGAAATGGGAAAAAAACATTCTCAAAGAGGAGAAAATTTTCAATAAAAAACTCAACTTCCGGAATTTTATCTCCATTATTTATAATTTTAATTTAACGCTGAAAATTGGGCTCCGCGCGACCGTTTCATTGAAGACAATAAAAAAATGTTTAAATAATTCTTCTATAAATTTTTCACATATATATAAAATAAGAAAGACCATATTAGTCTCTTAAAAAAATAATGATTAAAAAAAAATTTTTTTTTCCATTTCTTAAATATTATTAATTTTAGAGTTATTAACAAAAAACGAAATGCCTTTTTTTATGTTTATCTTTAATTGTTAATAACTTTTGCAATTTTTTTAGTGCTGGAAAATCCTTCCAATTGTTTTTTCTAGACATCATTCCGAATCCAATGTACTATCGCTCATATTTTTAGGAGCTTTATCACTATTTAACACGAATTTGAGTTTGTTGACTAGACTACTTGTCGTAATCGTATAAAAATCTTAAAAATCTCCAACGATCGTAAGCTGCGACACCGTTTCGTCTACGCCTCTGGGGACTTGTTTGAAGATGTACTCGTACTAGTCCGGGCAAGGAAAAAAAGTTTGTATGGAAAAATTACATTAAATCGTACAAAAGGGATTATTTTGTAGTTTGATTAAATATTAGCTTGTAAATGGTATTTTCGAACTTGCTACAAGGTGCTATACGTGCTCGTATTGCTCTCGTTCTACGCGCGTAATCGTAGCGCAATTACGCTTACGCTACGCGGCTTAATAACTTCGTGTAACGGAGGGATTCAGAGGTCACGCGTTGATATCAACATGCTTCCCTTATTATTGCAAATTTCAAATATTTTATCAACTTATTAAAAGATTCCAAGCACATATGAATGCGTTTGCAATTTCAATTTTATTGTTTGAAATTATTTATTTCAAATTTTTATTAGACTACTATAATAAAATTTGAACTATTACTTGTGCCCTACGGCTTCTAGTCACTTGTTGTTGTTGTTGTTGTTGTTTCACGGTGGTCTTATGTAAGAGGGTGGTTACTGCCGCCAGACGACAGGTTGCCCAAAAGACTGTATCTATTTAAATGTATTCCTATTGTCAACAGGACTTCGCTCCCAGTCGCCCAGTTCAGCCGAGGCGATTTCAACCTGTGGTCCGTTCTGAAGAACTGTGTCGGCAAAGAACTTTCAAAGATCACAATGCCAGTTGTGTTCAACGAGCCCCTCTCCTTCCTTCAGCGAATGCTCGAGTACTTGGAGTATGCGCACCTGCTACGCATGGCCTCTGAACAAACAGATCCTGTTGCCAGAATGGAGTACATTGCAGGCAAGTCAAAAACTTGAACATCCTAATCTTCTTTACATAGTACCTATAATTTGACAGTCGCTTTCCGCGTCTATCTGTATAACCGCTAACTCTTCCTAAAACACGCGTCGGATTTTGATGAAAAATGAAACTAGATGGATTTTTTTTTAAATTTATATCTAACGGCTAATATATTGTCTCCCTCAGCTTCGCACGGAGTTGAAATTTTCAAAAGTCCCTTCTTATATAAGGTTTCTTATATTACCTACTTATAAAAGCGAATGCTTAAACACATTATAAAATAAATCTATGTTCTAAATTTCCACTTTCTAGACTTGTTGGATGAAATAACATCCTAATACTTATTCGTTCATCCATTATTTTCTTGATTTTTACAGCGTTTGCGGTTAGCGCTTTGGCTTCAAATTGGGAACGTTTAGGCAAACCCTTCAACCCACTCTTGGGGGAAACTTACGAACTGGAGCGTCCGGAATTCAGGGCAGTTTGCGAACAGGTATAAATCCTAATTCAATATAACAATGTTGTCTAACACGTCGTGTTGATGTGACTCACCCGCAAATATACATATATAACTTTGTTTTCTTAGAAAATGTCGTCCACACATATAACACTAATGTTTGGACTTATATCGTACATGGGACGGAAAATGTGCTGTTGCGTTTCGGTGCATCAGAAATTGTATGAATCTGAATGAACCCTAACTCCTCCAAATATTCTTTTATGCTTAATTTTCTATTTGAAGTTATAATGTGGACTTTCCTGCAGGTATCTCACCACCCTCCAGTTTCGGCATTTCACGCGGACAGCCCCCACTTCGTGTTCCACGGCTCTGTCCATCCAAAACTGAAGTTCTGCGGGAAAAGTGTCGAGATCCAACCCAAGGGACATGTCACTGTTGAGTTACCCAGGTGAGTTAAATATATATAAAGACCGGTTAGAAACAGACTGATTCCACCGTCGACCCGTGGCCCTTATCTAACGATCTGATGTTAGAATTACTAGGCGTTTAATACGTCGCATTAAATATACTGATGTTGCTTAGATGGGGCGAAGCTTACACATGGACCAACGTGAACTGTTGCGTCCACAACGTGATTGTGGGCAAGCTGTGGATCGAGCAATATGGGCCAATGGAGGTGGTCTGTCACGGTGGGGCTGGTCTTAAAGCGAACCTTGTCTTCAAGCCTGCAGGCTTCAACAACAGGGACCTGCACAGAGTTGATGGATTCATTGTCGACTCTAAGTAAGTACTTACTTATGTATTGTATGTTCATCAACTTGCTTCAACTTATTGGCATGCTGGATTGAAAACCAAATATATGATTGTCAGCGACGTTTTATTTTAGGTTATAATATGTGTTATTAGTTAACATGTAGGAGGTAATTTTCGGAAATACTTATTAAATTTATAAAACTCTTAAAAAATCTCTTCAAAAATATATTCATTCTTGCAGAAAGTTAGTTTTATCACGGTCACACTCTGTGACGAAACTAGATTAGATTAAAGAAAAGTAATATTTAAGCACTTATTATTAATATTAATTTTTATATCTTAAAAAAAATCACTAATACAGAGTTTAATTGGTGGTATAATTGAGTAGGTACTTACTTACAATTTCCTTTCTTAGTGTACGTTTTTCTTTATCTATAGGGCTGATTATCACATAAATAAAGGATTTTCATATCTTGACACTTTATTCACTGTAACTTAATCTAAATACAATTAAAACTTATTATATTTGTGAGAGACGTGTATGCGCAGTGTTAAATGTGTAAGGAGAGAGAATGAGACAGCTTGCGAGCAAGACAACATACTTTGTCATAGAATAGAATTTAGTTGAAAACTAAACACTTAGGAAACGTTTTAGTTCCAAGCAGAACTAGTTGAGATCCTTTATTAGTTAGTATACTTTACAAGCAACCGATTTAAAATAAAAGACAATAATAGTTGTTATAAGTTTAGAAACAAGAGGATTTATCTAAAACTATGTTAGATTATTTTATGTTATCTAAAACTATGTTGTATTTTTGTAAAAGATATTATGATGTCTTTAACAAAGCATTTCTTTAAAAATTCTTTAAAGAAGCATTTTACAAAAACTCAAAAACATGTTTGTAACGACATCCAGCAGATCTAGCGATCGTTTCAGATGAAATTTAGAGTTTCAGTTCATAGATAGGTATATGAGACACCTTACTATTTCATAAAAGGAATCGGAGAATGTGAGTTCCTGTTTTATATTAATTTTCAGTAAAAAGCGCGTCCGTTTCCTGTACGGCAAATGGACGGAGTACATAAAGTGTTGCAGCGCGGCTGCGCACGAGCAATGGGCGCGGGAACGCGGCGAAGAAGCCACTCCTGCGCACACGCCCAAGAAAGTGCTCGCCAAACTCAACAGCTTCAAAGTGGGCGCGCTGCGTTCTATGTCCATTCAAGACGTGAGCGTCCTGCCCTCTCTTATGATTCATCGTCCTTACTTAAAATAATTTGAAGTCGCATATATTTTGTCCACCTAACAAAGTGTTACGAGTATCATTAAGTGATACAGATATTTAAAAGAGCAACTTTTTAAATAATATTACATAATAATATTACATATTTAAAAAGATACTTTTTTTTTGGATATTCAAATGGGATACAAAATTTATATCGTCTCAAAAACTTGTTGTGAATTGTTTTCTTTTATTCTGAATGTTGTTTGTTAAATGTTAAACGCTAAAAATCGGCGGAGGAAGAGAAAAGAATGGTTTTAAATCAAGACGAATGTATTTTGTCTGAAACTCTTATGCTAATAACAAAAACTGTAAAAAATTATAAAAATTGACAATTAAAATATAAAAAATACAAAAAAAGCCAGTGGTATAAAAAAGGTCGTCAACATTCTAAAATAAAATATTTAATATATCTTATTCCACGCCTTATTTACCTGTATTATTAAAAATTACGTGTGCTTTTTCAGTTGAAATAAGTTTTCCTTAACTTCCAGCCAGAGGACGGAGACAACTCTGAAGATATTCCCAAACCGGACGAGTCGTACAATATAGAAATACCGGACTCCGTTACGCTGTGGGAGGCTCGGCAGCGACCCTCAAATAGTGCACAGGTAGTGGAACTTCACATTTTAACTTACTTCAGCTAATACTCAAATGTATTTTAACATTTAATAAATTTTAAAATCAGAGTTCAGATTATCTAGAGCCACTGGGATAGTATTATAGTGTACTCTGCCACTGCTTTCCAAAGTTGACATTTGAAGTTGAAATTTAGAGACATTCACGGAATTATCTAGTAATTCTCTTTAAAATGGATAGCCCATTTTATGTACCATGCCTTGGTATTGACTATTGAATTCGTGTTCTTAGTACTACCAGTTCACGGAGTTCGCGATGTCTCTGAACGAGTTAGAGGCCGATATGAAAGGACAACTGTGCCCAACGGACAGCCGACTGAGACCCGACGTACGACTGCTAGAGTCAGGCGACATAGATGCCGCCGCCGCCGAGAAGACTCGCCTTGAAGAGAAGCAGCGGACCGCTCGTAAAGCTCTAAAGAAGGCCCCGGGTCCGTGGCAACCGCGCTGGTTCAGCCAAGGCACTAACCCTTACACCAAGCAAGAGGATTGGCTCTATAGCGGCGGCTACTGGGACCGCAACTACCAGCACCTCAAGGACGTCGACATTTTCTAATAGACGATTACCAATTTCCTTCCTATCCCACAATCTCTTATCCGCAATCCCACTATAATTGGCAGCGCAATTGCAGCACCTATACCATCAAATGGACTGTCAGCCTGTCTGTCAACCGTAACATAAAAAAATACTTTAAGCATTTGCAGTTCTTCCAATTTATTTGTAGCGTTTTTACCAAAAAATCAACTTGACTTTGGCAAACTACTTTGACAACACCATAATCTAATTCTTATTTTATGCGACTTCTGTCCTCCAGTTACTAGCTGAATCGAAAGACTTTGTCATTTTCAAGTTTCTTTTTTATTGTTAATCTCTTCACCTATACTCATTTCATAAGCGCTTTATACAAATATCCTATAGAATTTCTGTTTTCCACGGTTTTACCCAAGTTCTCTGTAAACTTTTACAAAAATTCCTTTGAAAATAAATTTTTCAAACCGCTCAAGCTGTTTCAGGATAAGGTAACCAACGAGTAGGTAGAACTTTTTTATTTATATAATTAAACCGTTTGCTGTTTTTTTTTTTTCTTTGATATTTTTCCTTTAATTTATTAATAATGAGTTGCAATTCGTACGTCATTCATGTTGCGAAGGCTAATGAAGATTGATAGAGAAAATAAAATTATTCGTCTTACTAATTCCCTAACTCTATGTGTCTCTTTGTGAAAACAGGCATAAGAGTTCTAAACGTTGCAATAAAAACTCTTATAATTAAATATTACATAACAATAAGTTATATTAGGCATGTATAAAAAGCCTAAAAGTTGCATAAAACGATTATACGTATACACGGTGTAACTAGCTGTGTTAATGAATATGTAAAATGGCAGCTATAATAATTAAATAGGAAAAAATGTGTATTAGCTGCTACGACTATAGAAAATATATAAGTGTCTATAGTAAACTATAGATTCATATTAATATTTACATTGTATGTCATTTCGTAATCACATTAAGAAGATAGTCATAAATTTTTGTCATGTACTTAAAAAGACATAGATTTACATTTAATAAAAAAAGTACTTTTCATTCTTTCTTTTAAAAATAAAAATAAAAATTCAACGTAAATATATGAGTAGTTATAAATGTTTTAACTTCTAAGAAAAAGGGGCATGAATGATGCTAATATTAACTAAAAGTTTATAATATTGAGAAATATTTTAGCATCTTTTTTTACAACAATTATTTATTTAGATGTTTTAATTAAATTTGATAATAATGTACAAATCTATACCTATATTATTTTACAATAACTGGCTGTAATGAAAATGGCTGTAAATGAAGGCACTCTTGCAGATTTTTGTATTTATTTTCCTTTGAATTATTAATGCTAGATCCAAATAAACAAGCTAAACTAAGCATATAAAATAGAATAACTAAAACAAAGCCAAGTCAATTATTATTAAAGTAGATATAGGTTAGATTTAATGCAAGGACAAATTCCTTATTTTATATCTGGTTAAAATTAAAAAAAAAGTCATAGTTTTTTTTTTTAAATCACAATAGGATGTTATATATATTTCTGTAAAATTTTGTTTAAATGTAGATCGATTTTTTTGTAATACTTAGGTATATTATTAATAACTATTTGTTAAAAAAAATCTTTAATTAACATCATATATTATCATGCAACTATATTAAATTTTAAGTACCAAATAAACTCAATGTATGTAGGTAATAATAACGCCATCTTGTGACGTTCGAAACGAGCGTCTTGTTAAGCTTTAATTTTTAAGCGTTTAATGCGTTTAATATAATTTAATTATATTCCAAAGATATACATATATTTATAACTAAACTAAATAGTAGACATGATAATTATACAATGTATAATTCTGTACATTTTCAATATTGGAGGAATCATTGATCTCATATTTAATTAAGTAATAAATAAGTAGCTTAAAACGTGTTCTGCATGACAGTGTAAATATTTTCGTATCAGTAAGAATATAATTATTGTAATATTATTGACACAGTTGTTTTAAAAATAAATCAAAAATAAATGTTAGGCAGCGTCATTATTGGTTGGGTCATCTCTTTGCCAAATAAATTTAAAATAATAACCTTATGTTGCCCACAAAAAAAATAACACTTAAATAAATGAGAGCTTAGCTAATGGGTCATTTGACCACTGTAGCTATTAGACCCCTGGTTCTAAATCTGGACGGTTGTTTAGAATATTTTTTAATTTGATTTACTTATTTTTGTTTTACCTACTCTAACCTAATCTTATGTTGTAAAAAAAAACCACTTATATAAGTGAAAGTCAAGTGGGTCATTTGATCTCAATAGCGGCTAGACCCCTGGTTATAAATCTGGACAGTTACTACTTGATCACTAGTTCAATATATTTTTTAATTTGTTTAATTTCTTAATGATTACTTTCCTATGGTGAATAAAATCATCTGCATATCCAGAACAACCTTCAAAGCACTTTGACGTTTTCATTTCATATTTAATTTTTATTGGAATGAATTGTCCCATTCATTCTTTCTTGTAAATTTCATTTGATGAATTTGAAAGCAGCGCCATCTAGTGAAGTAATACAAAGTAATCATTATTATGCGATTTGCAATCGTATGTAATACGTACAGCCAGCCTATTGTACCTGAAAATAGGTAGATAAGTAATTGGTAGATTATTTCCATTGCTATGTAGGTACCTACTCATTTCCTATCTTTTGTGTCTTCCTTAAGCAATTTAAGATAGGTACTTTGGATTGCTTTATTGCTATATATTATTATTATACATATTATTATTATTATCTCTCTGAAATATTGGTTTGTAAAAATGTAATGTAATTTTCGGTAGGTCTTGTAGGGCAGAAACTCTATTTTGTGGAAACGCGAATTTTGAAAGAAATTCTGCAGCTGAGGCATCCCTCTCTGGTACTGCTCGCCAACATTGTAATATGATTATTTATTGGTAATGTGATTTCTTGTGGAATTAAGCCAAAGTAGCTTCTTAAATTAGGTTTGTCTAATGTGGTAGCAACACGGACAACTCCTCGTCTGTGTGTAGAAATTATAAAATAAATTAAATTCGCAATAATTGTATAACATGAAATAAATTGTTGGATAACTGCAAAATTGATTTTATTTTAAGAACATTTCCTCATACTCTTATGCTAGGTGCTAGGCTACACATTTCTGGACGTAATATTTTATTTTTAGCTATGCTATGCTAAAAAAAATATAAAAGTTATTATTATTTGACGACACGTTTGGTCTAGTATAACCCTAGCTGTTAACCAAACGGTCGCGGGTTCGAATCCCGTTAGGGACAAATGTTTATGTGTTAACATTTTACCTTTGTACCTGAGTCATGGATATTTTGTATTTATAATATGTATGTATTTACAAAAAAAAGTAATCTATGTAGTATGTCAACTGTCTGGTATCCATAATACAAGCATTAGTTTCTTACTGTGGAACTAGATGATGCTGTGTTGGAATGTGTTAAGATATTTATTTATTTATATTATTGTTTATATTTTTATTGTCTATTTATTCAATTTAAATACAAATAGTAAAACTAAGTGTTTTAGTTATTTAGTCATATGCGTTAGTTTATCGTCTAAAAAACCATAATAACTAAGCATATGAGTTACTGCGAATAAGGAAAAACACATTTAGTTATTTCAAATTTATATTACACATTTCACATAATAACCCATTGTTACATACCTTTAGTTATACAAAAGCAATCAAGTTTATTCCTACTTCATAAAAATAACAATAAATTTTTAAAACAAATGTTAAAGCAGTTCAATAATTGATTGGCCAAAAATGCTTCACTAAGGCATAAAAAATTCAGTTTCATTTATGTTATAAAAGGCATAAACACTCTTCTGTTAAAATGCAATATTGTGTAAAAATTTGAAGTCAATCCATCGGTTAGTTTTCGAGTGTTGTCGACACAAACATACGAAAGCAAAACATATATATATTTAAGATATGATATAAACATGAGAACGAAACTGACAGCAATCTTTACACAAAAAAGGTCCTATCTCCTATCTCTCTTTGTTATGAATTAATCTACAATTGGAAAAACTCCATAGGACTTTATTTTTGGATAGATGTGACCTCATGATAGTTATTATCTATACTTTAGAGAACAACTGATACTAATTCACGTATAATGCCGTTTTTATTTAGCTTAAAAGGTCTTCATCCAAACATGTAACCAGTTAAGTCTTGTGTAGTATCTAGTAACAATTTCCATAGAGATTTAACAGTAGTTTTGGAGACATCAGATAATACCTCCAGCGGCTGAATTATCTTTCAGTGATTCTTTTTTCACCTTAAAAATGTAAATACCAAAAATCGTGTGAATGTAAATCGAAATAATATCACTCCTGAATTTTATATGTTTTTATTAATCCCATTCTGGATACACAAGTGGCAAGTGTGAGTTGTTTTTTAAAAAATTATTTAATAGAAATATCATTTCTATTTTATTCTATTTAATAGAAATAGCTTAATATTTTTAAAATTTTAAGGCAATTTTAAAATAATAAGAGTACAATTTTTAATGAAATATTTTATTCACATTTAATTTTGTTGTCTCGACAAATACTTATTAATTCTATGTATTCTATGTTATATAATTAATTGTTTTATTTACAACCACTATTCTTTAAGGAACCCATTTTTTATTTGATAACATTCATTACAAAATTTTATACAGATAAAATGTTTAATGATCACATGCTCTTTGCACACACTCGCATAAATTCATACACACGCTCTTGCAACATATTCACTCACTCATAAGTAGTTAGTTAACAATTTCATTTTTCACTGAATCAGTTGTTAAGACGGATCCAAACCGGAATCCAGGAAGTCCTTCAGGTGTAATGGAACACTTCGGGGTAATGTTCGCAGGTACTGTAAAAAATAACAATATTTATGTATATAACGATTTTTCAAGACATTATTATTTATTATAGACAGGATGAAGCTGCAGAAGGCTAATTGGTTGTGATGTCACTTCTAGATCTGTGCAAAATTGGGGTCACAGAGAGGCTGTCTATATTATAGTAAAGCCAAGGAGACAACGCAAACAATGTAAACAAGCCCGGAAGCAGCGGCCTAGCGCCGAAGCCATCTTGACAACCCTTGAAAGTTTGCTTGAATTCTTTGCGTTGTTTCGTTTGCCTTGCTATAGAAAAGTGTCGTTTCTCTATAAGCGGTGTTATTTGCCGCCAGATTGACTGCGGAGTTTATGACAGCAGAACGCTGTGTGGTCTGCTATTATGTGGCGGGTAGCGGGTAGTAAGAGAAATCTCACCGTGTTGACGTAATACAGCGAGCTGGGAATGGTGATCTCGTTGTAGTTCCTGCGAACTGCGTCGATTATCTTGTCCGCAGCCTCTTCCTTCTGGACTATCTTCATAAGCGTCGGGAACTTGATCTTGGGGTTCTTGCAGAGTCCCGTATCCACAATGTAGGGGCAGATTGTAGTGAACTTAATCTGTACAATCAATTGCATATCTGATTGCTTTTACCGTGCAATGGTGATTTAATAATTATGTTTTTTGACAGTCCTATCTGATATGTATGCTATTGATATAAACTATTGATATGTATGCATAAATGGAGTGACAAAGATCTCTCAATCAACTACTCGTGTAAGGCTCCCATTTTTGTCATATATTCATATAGGTTTGTTTGTTATATAGAGAACTATATATTTTAGTTTTTTAACTTTTTTTTTAAGTTATCGTTGCATGGTTCGCAAATACGTTATTAACCTTGATAGACTAAAGAATAAAAGATAAGGAAATGTTGATTTGAGGCCACTGCCCGGCAAGTGCAGCGTAGGAAGTCCACCCACAAGATGGACAGACAATAATCTAATAAAGGCCGCAGTGCTGGTCTTTGGTGCTGAAGCAGCCTGGAGCTGCTTTCAACCGGTCGTGTTGGAAAATAATGAGGGAGGTCTATGTCCAGCGGTGGACAAGATAGCAGTCCCTCGGCTAAGAAAATGATTAGTAATATACCATACAACAAAAAACATATCTCACCCCACTGAAATCCCTGGGGTCTTCTCTTAACTCTTCGTGCAGCGCCTCCATGATGCCTCGTACTGCGAACTTGCTCCCACAGTACGGCACCAGGTTCCTCTGACCGACCACTCCAGCCACTGAAGACATCGCCACGATGTGGCCATGGTTGCGCTCCATCATCGATGGCAACACACTTTGAATAAGCTGTGAACATTATTGAAATTCTATCATCCCTGACTCGTATGGGTTCATCCATCGCTAAGTTTCATGGCGAAGCATTTAGTAAAAGTGTTTGAATAACTGATATGGGAATTTAAAATACGATATTTAGTTCCACTAAACTATATATAGTGGAACAAAATATCAATTTATGGGTTTGATTTACTAACCCACAAATTGGCCGTGACGTTGACGTCGAGAACGGCTCTGATTTCTTTCTCGCTGTGCTGCAGTAGTGGCTTGCAAGGCATTATCCCGGCGTTGTTCACGAGGATTGTGACGTCACCGACTTCCTTACGAACCTTCTCCACCATCGCGATTACAGCCTCTCGGTCTGTTACGTCACATCTGAAGTGGAATAGATCACATTATCAACATTGTATAAAAAACACGAAAACATTCTTTCCCTAACTTTCACTCACAGAAACACAACAGCACAAAATTATGCTGTTATTTAACGGTGGTAAGAGGGTGGTTACTGTTTCCAGGTGGACTGCTTAGTAACCATAATTATTAAGAACTAGCTGGTGTCCGCAACTTCGTCCGCGTTCAAAATGTTATATAGCCCAACTAAAGCCTTTCTCGATAAATGAACTATCCAACACAAAAAGAATTTTTCAATTCGTACCAGTAGCTCCTCAAATTTACGCGTTCAATCAAACAAACTCTTCAACTTTATAATATTAGTATAGAAGTATAGATGTAGTATCTTGGAATATTGTGTTACTTGTACAAAATAAAAATAGAGATATTCAGAATTCTATTCAACTTTAAATGTAGTTCTTACGTTATAACTTTATCCTAACTTAGATTAGATGTGCTTTATGTTATCTGAAATACAAAACTAAACTTGACTCACGGTTGACCTCATATGTGTTTGCCGTTTATTTAGAAGTCGTGTTTAAGCAAATTTTATTTAACTCTCTTAATTCTTCCTTGTTTGCATTATGAATAATCTCGTTGGATTTGTACAGGTGCGATTTACACCGAAATTGACGTCTTGTGAATCAAGTTTTCATAATAGACCTTTTTAGTGTGTGTTGTATTTATCGTTGATAAATATTATGGCAATTATTGCATTTTAAATTATTTCATATATACCTACTTTAAAATGCAAATTATATCTTACTTGTTGTTAAAATTTTGGTCAACAGCTCTAATGCCCCCTTGGTGTTGTATGTATCAATAGGCATTGGTGTCCACACTTTGCAGCATAATAAATATAAGAAAATAACTACTCACTCGTATCGGTGTGCCTTCCCTTTCTTCTCCTTAATCATGTCGACTGTCTCTTGGTTGCCTTTTGGGTTGATGTCCACACATATTAGTGTAGCCCCAAGTTTAGCGAAACGCAACGCCACTTCTCGGCCCATGCCGTGCCCTGTGCCTGTTATCTGTGAATTACCAATATCATCTCTATATTAAGGGTGTCCCGTTATTCACACAAACATTTCTCTTTATAAATTCACACAATTTATAAAGAGAGAAGATTTGTATTTTTGTATGGTTTGTAATGAATAAACTCAAAAACTAAAGGACCGATTTTGAAAATTCTTTCACCTATTGAAAGCTATACATTATCAGCGAGTGACCTAAGCTATATTTTATAAAGTTACGCGGGCGAAGTCGCGTGAACAGCTGCCACTGTCTAAAATTTGTGTAAAGGCAGCTTTAGAAATATTGGATTAGGTTTATAATTAGTTTTATAAAAAGATAATAGGTGGCGTTTTTTTAATGATAAAAGTATTTTTGTTAAATATTTTTTCAATATCTAATAAGTATTTATTCTTATTAAAAATCTTTGTTACTCGTACGATTTTTTTTTTAATTTTTTTTTTAATTTATTCTACTTTATTTGCGTATAGAAAACTAAAACTCACAAGTACGATTTCTCCATTGACACTCTTCGGTTCCATCGGAACAAAGAACTGGAAAATGGAGTATACCCAGGAGATGAACATTTTTACGAAGAGTAATAAAACTTCAACAGTTAACATCGCACCTTCGTATATTTTCACACCAATACCTCGCTCGTCTGTCCTGCAATAGAAAATTGTATACAATTATTTATTCTGTCACAATGGAAATTTACAACCTTTTCGAAGAGGAGTCCATATAGACCTGATTTTGAAGATAATTTTGTCTAATGTAATTAATAAAACAAGATAAGCATTGAAAACTATAGTTTTCAACGTCCAAATAAATTTCAAAAATTAAACCTACATACATACGACCTACATAAGTGTCTGCATTATAGTTTTATATTATACTAGCTGGTGCCCGCGACTTCGCCCGCGTGAAATATAAGATTATGTTCTTTCTGGTGTCCAAGACAACGTGTATGCAAAATTTCATGGTGATCGGTTCAGTAGTTTTTGCGTGAAAGAGTTACAAACATCCATACATCCATACATACATCCATACATCCAAACATACTTTCGCATTTATAATATTAGTACGGATAATGCTGTTATAATGAAACAACATGTCTGAATGTTGTTTTCATAGTTTTTCTCGTAATATTTAAAATCACCATACCTATACAAAAATTCATACGAAAATAATTCCTAGGTCTCAGTTCAAGGTTACCGACCATAGTACGTACGAGTAGGTACGAGTAATATTCAACAGAGTAATAATCATTATACTCGTACCTGTATCGCACTGTTCATCATACCGACAACGTTAGAGGCGACTATAATACGTTATGGTTGAACTTGACCTTGCTACGCATATTACGTGACAGCAGCTGAATCACATTGGCTCTACGCACTGAGTATACAAAACGCTGCGTTAAAAAAACGTTAGATTTTAACGATGGATCTTATTTCTCATCTAAGGATGACGGAGCAGTATGTGTGATCGTTATCTATATTATATATACTAATGTTATAAAAAGAAAAGATTTCCACGTTTTTTAATGAATAAACTAAAAAAACTACTGGACCGAAAGCTACATTATCAGCGGATAACGTAGGCTATATTTTATAAAAGTTACGCGGGCAAAGTTGCGTGCAACAGCTAGTCTTGAGCCGTGCGTTAGTTTCGCAAAAACTCAAGAGAGAGGGATAAACGAGGAAGGTGTTTATGTATAAAAATTGCACCCCGGACGAAGCGGGGAGCGGATCACTAGTTTAGTATAAATATACTTAATATGAAAACACACTTATTTCTTAATGCGTTAGGAATGCTACGACCACGCTAAATAGATTATTTTAATACTAGCTTAAACTGATAAAGGCGTGGACATTTGAGCTCTTGTCCTACACTATTAGGTGTAATCACACTACACTACACTACACTATTTGGACTATTTGGTGGTAGGTGGCTACCATCGCATATAACTATTTATAAAACAAAATTATTGAAAAAAATTATAAGTGGTTACCAAAAAAGTTAGTGTGTTTTTTGGTTACAGTCATTTAGTAATACGAAATATATTTTTTGTACGAAATTTATTTTCTTTCTTAAATTCATGGCAGTTTATAACACTATATTCTTATTATAGTGCGTAATAAAAACACGATTCAACTATAATGCATTTAATTCACGTTGTCACAACTCGTTTCACATAAACAAATATACGAATTATTATATGTTACAACAAGGAAATACTTATACGAGTAGTTTTAGTGCTTCCGGAGTAATCGTTTTGACAGTAGGCAAAATAACTAAACGAATAAAGAAAGAAAGAAACATCTTGTTTGGATTGTTGGAATATATCAAAATAAATCTGTCTCACTCTAACAAGTAGATTGAGAGTCTTTCTCTTTCATACATATAAACATTAGGTTTTATTATTATAAGTTTGACTTTGAGCTTAAGAGTCAGTTCTGTTCGCAAATTTCAGATATTGCGCTTAAATTTAATTTAAATAAATTAAAAAAAAAAACATATTTTGATATGGGAAAAAACCATTGAACTCGCGACACTGTCATTTACATGACAAATACAAAAATACAAAATAATTTATTTATATACTTAAGCCTAGGCCTAGGTAAAAGGTGTAGGGGGCCTCCTATTAAGTTTAAAAATACCTGTATCAGGAGACAGGCCTGCCTGCCGAACCTTACTTAAACCCATTTGAGTGAAAATGTAGATTACATTAATTATATTAATTAATTACATTTATAATTTTTTTTTTTTTTGGTTACTTTAATTAAGATTTATTTAAAGTATATCCTGTTGAGGTTTCTAAATAAACTAATTGTCTTGTTTACTTATTAAAACAATTAACAGATTAAGATCATTCATTCATTCATTCATTCATTCATTCATTCATCAGAAAAGTATCAAGTAAAATTAAGCAAACTTTGTTAACATAAATTTAATCTTGTTACATTCGTCATAAGGTGTCATTCATCATGGCAAAATTTCATTTATAATTTTTCTGTGTGCCTTATGGATATAAATATCTATACACATTTGGTAAACAAGTATACATATATGTGAGGTTTTAGACAAACATAATGCAATACGCTGAAATCCATGTCAATGCTAAGGAGAGGCACAACTCGTACTAGTGTCGCAAAAATATTGCCCAAACCAACCTTTTGAAATATGATTACCAACTGACATCATTTGTGAATTACAGTTCTTATAATTAAAATATAAATAGTTCGCATTCCGTATGACTGAATGACACCGTTACTTTTTTTATTTAGACAGACTGACGGTTGCTTGTTGATAGCACTAGTTGATGGTACAGTAGAATTTTTTTATGTTTAAATCCTCAGACAGGTTGGCGGTCTAATTTTTTTGTATACTGTTCTAATGGTAAAAAAAAAACCCATAATTTCCAGGCTTGTGAGCGCTAGGGAGTTGCCGGCGCCGCCAACGCTTTTATTAAACACTAGGTTTTGCCCGCGACTTCGTCCGCGTCCATTTTTCTTATCCAATCGCTACCAAACTTCACAGGATCATTCGCTGAACTAATCTGAAAATTGTCTGAAAGATTGTCATCAAAATCAGTTCAGCGGTTTTGGAGTCAATAGGGAACATACATACACACATTGCCGTTTATATATATAGATTCATATAAACGTTGAAAGGTCAAACGTCAATGTCATTTGCGTCAGCGAATCCCTCAATTAATTAACGAAATATTTTACAAACAAGTGACAAAAGAATAATTTATTAAAAAAAATTAACACATTAGTAATGTGAACATTAATACTTTTAATGTCGTGTGTTTTTCTTGTCTCATTTCAGAAAAAGACGATCGCGTTTTTTCTTTGTTTATGGTAAAAACATTTATGATAAATACATAAAAGAATATTTGAAATCATCCTTCTCAATATTATAATATAGCTTCTTTTAGAAAAATTTTTAGAAAAAATTTAGAATAGTTGTATAGTTGGGCTACATATTATATAGTGGTTTATTATTTTATAGAAAATTATATTAAAATAACTATGAGGCTCTTGAAAACTATGAGAAATTATGAGTTTTTTTTTTTTAAATAATCTATTACTAATATTATAAAGAGGAAAGATTTGATTGTTTGTTTGAATTGAATAGACTCCGAAACTACTGGACCGATTTAAAAATTTCTTTCACTGTTGGGAAGCTATATTATCAGCGAGTAACATAGGCTATATTTTATAAAGTTACGCTGACGAAGTCGCGTGCAACAGCTAGTTCCTTATAAAATAGTAGACCTATGGATTTCAAAACGGCTCAATCGATTTTGATGACATTTTCAGCTAATCTTCAAATTGGCCCAGCGAGTGATCATATGAAATTTAGTTGCTATCGGATAAACGTTTTTTTTTTGTAATTTGGTGTAATGTTTTCCTGACACAATTTGGTAATAATTTGATACAAATTAATATTACATTTTTTTAAATTTAAATATAAAAAGGGGGGCGCACTAAATTGCGGGCACAAATTATGTGTACACAAACCTTTCTTGTTTATCCCTCTTTCAATAAGTGAAAACCGTATCAAAATCCGTTGGTTTGGATGGTTATAGAAGATGTTGCGGAGGCAAAAAAATAGGTATAGATATAGATTTAAAGTTATTGAATGTCAATATTTTACAATGTTTTTGCATAACTTCACAAGTCGCTAGTCGGTAGAACGATATTTGCGATAATAATTATATTTGTGTTAGCCCAATCACAAATGGCAGGATATTTAAAGTGTAAATTACATTAGCCAACATTGATGTTCAATTTCAGTGAGTAAATGGGCTTTATCAAGTTTATATGGCTTTTTTATTTCGTGAAAAAACGTCATTGAAGATAATTGTAAGGTATACAAAAATAATCATTCGCGACACATTCGCAGTCATTTGGGCAGCCCGTTTGGCGACAGTAACCATACCCTTACAGACGACCAACGTGAAATAACAGCATGTGTGCTGTTGTGTTTCGGTGAGTGACTAAGGGATGCCAGAGCCCGTTTCCCTATCCTTTCCCAATTTTTTATACTTAATTTTCCTACTGTAGTCGACAGCGAACTTACAGCACCTGTGGCGTTGCTTTTGTTATAGGCGATGGTTGCCACCTACCATCAAGTGGATCGTCAGCTTGTCTGCCGAGTTTAACATAAAAAAATATGCGGTCAGGTTCCAATTTTGAATCATACTCTTTGGCAACCGAGACGAGAGTTCCATTTCCGGTGATAACTTGTCGATTTTAATTTATATCACAAAAAATACATTAATATCTTTGCTTTAATTAAACATGGTGAGCCTTGTAAGTACCTACTGGAAAAATATTTTTAGTAAATATGTAAATTTTAATTACAGTAACACTTAAGTAAGCGAACAAATGCAGACTTCGTTGACAGATTATTTTATATTAGGTACTCATTGTACTTAGTTCGCGAAAAAAAAAATATATGTAGACGTCACAAATGTTAAAATATCGATTATTCAATCGTTTTTACAGTAAATCTATAAAAAAAAATATTCCTATAGTTTTGATAAGTATTGACTTATTATTTTTGGAGATGAAAATTCTATTACAATTACTTGAAATAGAGTTAAAAATGTTGTCTACAGTTTACTTGGATGGAATCAAATATTTATACTTAACAATTACAAATTTCTGTCGAGATATTTCCAATCAATTATTAATCGTTATAAACTGTGAATATTGCTATAACAATGAGTAACAATATTATAACAATGAATATTACTTACATAATGTCTCAAGTAATGCTAAGTGTAGAGGCCACTGCTGTAGGTATAGTCCTACACATTTATATAAATGATTTGCAATAATAATAAACATTTGTAAGCTAAAAAAAAATGTTAAATTAAATTAATAATATATTAAATTTCTAGAAAAAAAATAATAATATTTGTTATCAATGTAGCCAAAGTAAAAAAATGTAGCTCCTAACTTTAATTTTTTGTTCCATATTTAAGTAATACCTACTGTTGATTTCTGTGTTTGGCATTAAATTTGTGTACGCATATTTCTTGAGAATAAATCTCACATATCATATGAAAGAAAAGTTTTATTTAATTGTTTTTTTTTTTGCATCTATAAAAAATATATTTTCTACTTACTCCAAAAACAAAACATCCCTCTTATTGCTACGAGTGACGACGAAGGATCTATTGAACCACATCGTAAGTATGTTTGTCGTATATTTTGTTCAGTTATACTAAGTGAAGACTATATTTTTGACAAGTAAGATACGAAACGCGTGTGTCGAATGCATTTATCAACAATAGAAAAGGTCGAAGTCTAAAGATGCGTTGCACCCGGGAGTCGGACTTTCACTGACGCCAGCTAATGCACCGACGCAGTTGCATTGCATCAGCCAATTGCACAATTAGCGGAAATGTGTGCGGTTGTGCATTTCTAAAACCTGTCCTGTTTAGTTAAGGCTTAACTTAACACCGCTCATCTATATCTATTATACTAATATTATAAATGCGAAAGTTTGTGACGATTGGATATATTATGTTTGTTATTCTTTTGGGAACTATTTGCCTAGATTAACATATACTATATAGGATACTTTCTATAATGAGAAAATTTCCCAAGAGATAGTATAAATTAAACCGCGGTAAAGATGTCGTGCGCTATAATATACTCATAATATTATATTTTCTCGATAAAAAAATTAGGAGAATTTTATTCCAAATAAAACAAGAATATTTATAATTTAGTATTTGTGAGGAATATGAATAGGATTTTTTACGAGTAAATTGTCAAAATCGTAGAGACATTAACACATAGAGAGGCTATAACAACGACTATATATATTATATGCGACTATTGTATGGCTTGTTTACTTTTTTATTATTAACATAATTATTTATTATTGTTATTTATTATTATTATTTTTTATTGATTTGTTTGCTCTTGGCCAGCATCTAGCCACAACGAAGACGAGGCCGACGGTGAAGCGGTCTCACCCAGAAGATTCATTTGAAATTGAAGATACAAATAAAAATTTATGAAACTTATAAATTCTATTTATGGAATCGACGAATTCGTTTTTATATATAAATTAGAATTTTAATTTAGTATTAATTTAAATTTTATTTAAAAAACTCAAAGTGGATTCTATTTATGGAACTAACGAATTAGATGAGCATGGTTTTTGCGCACTGGTTTTGTATTATTACGTTTATAAATTAAAAAAAAAATCTATAAAATCCTGTTTAGTTTTCAAAGAGTCAATGTCATGTTAGGCTCGGCACGTGTAAAGGTCAACTGTCGATGCGCGCGCTCATCTTGTGTAACCGCACATGCGCTGGCGTCTAAATTGCTGCTAAAGGAGAGGACATAAACAATTACCTACTCACTTTTGTTAGATATATCCTTCCTTTGAGGCTGTTGTGTAAAATCAAATACATTGTGCTTATATTTTTGTATATAATTTATATTTATCATTTATTTAGTTAATTAATTAATTAATTTTGCTTAATTTTAATGTAAATAGATTTTAGAACATCATACATAAAAGTAAGTACGGATAATAAATAAAATTATTTGGC
This sequence comes from Synanthedon myopaeformis, assembly GCA_944738685.1. Lineage (NCBI taxonomy): Eukaryota > Metazoa > Arthropoda > Insecta > Lepidoptera > Sesiidae > Synanthedon > Synanthedon myopaeformis. The sequence continues at coordinate 1,626,240 of OX122914.1, forward strand.
TAATAGATTTTTTTTTTAAATAAAATTGAAAGAAATAATTTAAACAATTCGGAAAAATAATAACAAAATCGGAGGAAGCGAATGAAAGTTGCGGGAAAAATCTAGTAATATATTTTATAAATATAAGCGACCAAGTCTTAGGTAAAACTTAGTAAAAAAAAAAACTATAAATCGAAACAACGAATCAAATTTCTAATTTATCCTTACATTTACTAGTTCAACCCTTACATTTACATACAAAACAACATTACATAAATACATTAGGTACAGAAATAAAAATACATTTGTATTTTTTACATGAGTCATCAGTCAAATGATAAGATAAGAAATTTTTTAAAACGTCCTACTTGTAACAATGTCATTGTATCCTTCACATTTATAAGAAATTAATGTTGATGTCACAATATACCTTAAAGAGTTGAAACCTTGAGATGATCTTTTCAAAATTAAAAATTGAGCATTCACTTTTGAATAGTTGCATCTTTTGTGACATGAAATTTAATTTAATTTAATGTTCTTCAACTGAGCATAGTCGACTAATCTTAATAATATTATAAATTTTAATGCGAAACTTTGTATGTTTGGATTTTAAATGTTTGTTCATCAATAACGCTGTAAGGATTTGATAACATTCGGCACACGAATAGTTTATTAACACTGGATTAATATATAGGATTTTGTTATTCTTAGGGAATCGTCCAAAAATATGAAAAATTGTGGCGACGCCACCGTTGTCACAGCGATAAAGATTTCAGGGGTTAAGTATAATTCATATATTTTGTATTTTCCATTGTAGATTTCACATTTAACAAACACCATGTTAGTTTTTTTTTTTTCATTTTTGCATTCTAAAATTCATTATAATTCTTTACAATTGTCGTTCAATAGACTCTATCGATTTGTTGATTTTTAATTATTATTTTTTGTGTTTCAAATATCAATATATTTTATCATCATATTTTAATTTAATTATTCACGCTTTAACTACTTAACCGATGTCAAGGGTACAGAGAAGGACAAATATGTAGTATCTAACATTCAAAAGAAAAAGTATCTATACTGTTCTCGAGAGACGCCGACAAAGTCGTGGGAATAAGCTAGTTATATTATGTTATGTATTTTTTTTATGTTTCACGAGGTATATATATACGTTCAATCCATTTGTCTGATCAAGTATTACATTTAAAATGATTGGCGGCTGAAGGATTCATTGTTGTAATTAATTTATCATGTAGCTCTGACACGAGGCTATCGAGTTCGATTTCCGGTTGAATCGGGACTTCCGGGGTCAATAAAAATAGGGATTCAAGTTTTCACAAATGGCAATACCTACTTATTGTTTCCTCTGTTTGGTTTTCATGGATTTCAATAGTACCTACTTTCGATCGTTGCAGGTATTTGGTAAATACTAGACTTCAGAACGCTTAGAACAGATTTTTTTATTATAGCTATTCTATGCCTATTAATTTTTGTTTGTTATTAAATAAGAAAATCCTTTACTAAGTGTTGGTAATGTCGTCATTAATTCTACTGAAAAATACATATTATTTTTCAAAATAGATATGAAAACAAGCAAACAATAAAAATTTAATTTATGCATGAATCTCATTGTTTAAGAAAAACTTACCACGGTGCTTTGGATATTAAATTGTGAGTTTGTCCATTTTTGTTCACCTCTGTAGACGCCATTGTTTTTTTTTTTTTTTCTGAAAAAAAAAAGTAAAAATTAGCATTACTTATACTATCAACACAATAACTACACAGTCATAAGAAATATCTTTCACACTTAACTACAATATTGAATGAGAGAATATATTAAATTACTAGCGACCCGCTCTTGACTTCACCCGGGGTGCAATTTTTTTTATATATAAAAATCTTCCCCGTTTATCCCTCTTTCCATATGCGAAAACCGAATATAAATCGGTCTACCCATATTAGAGTTTTTGAAGCGTACACAAACCAACTTAACAGAGTGGGCAGATAGGCCAACGGTCAACTTGATGGTCGCATGGGTGTTGTGGATATTGGAATTCACATTCACAAGTGCGGATGTTTCGCATCGACTTAGACATCCGCATCTGCAATAATCTTTTGCGGATGCGGATATGGAACTAAATCTCGCAGATTGAATTGTTTCAGTTATTTATTTCAATTTTCTACAAAATTTTTGATTACTCCATATTTTCTATTAAAATGATCAGTTTCAATTTCTGCTTCTCAAAATAAATTTCATTTATTTATTCTGCACTTAAAAATTTAATCTATTTTTCATATCCGTGTATCGACTGGTCTAAACTACATAATTATATAATATGTAGTTTAGAGGAGATTTTATATTTCATTAGTGTACTAAATTAAATGCCCATGAAAGTGTCAATTATTTCTGTCACACTTGAATTAAAACGAGTTATCCAATTAACAATTACTGAACATTAACTAAATTATGGTTAAACGCATATTAGCGCTTCACAGACGATTTTATGACCAATAAACGGTGGCTGTTGATTGACAGTGGCGCATTTATCATATGTCATAACATAAAGTGTCAGTGTATTTCAAGAGTCATAACATTTTATTTTAAGATTGTTCAAATTAAATTCTAGTACGCATACAGTTAGACAATAGAAAAGGACAAAACCTAATTAAAATAACAAATTTTTAAATATTATAAATGTTATAATCATCTTCACTTAGTATAGAATATAAAGTAGACTGGTGGAAAAATCTCAAAAAGCGCCTGCTTTCAACAGCTTACGGCATTTAGTGAAACTTTTTGCCATCAGGGTCTTTTTAGACTAATTCGACCCTGCTGAACACGATTCTGCCCACTGCAAATACAAAAATGTTGAAAAAAATTATATTTTTATAGTTTGGATAGACATTATTTCTTAAGTTATTATGCCTGTCAAATGATTTGCATACGCGTATTGTAGATAATTTAATGCAGATCATTTTTGTCATGGACAGTTTTCTTTTATCTCTGATAAATTCCGAAAAAAATTGAAAAATCCGCAGATCGGTACATGTTTGGGGGAAAGGGGAGAAAAGGAGCGGGGAGGGGTTGACAGCGGGCAGAATCGTGTTCAGCAGGGTTGAATTAGTCTAAAAAGACCCGGTGGTAAAAAGTTTAACTAAATGCCGTTAACCGTGTTTTTTAAAAAAAATTCCAACAGACTAATCGCTTCGCGCCTTCTGTCCCTCTGTATGTACGCTTAGATATTTTAAAATACGCAACGGATTTTAATGCGATTTTCACTAATTGAAGAAACGTTAATATTAAAGATAAAGGGTTTTTATAATATATAATTTGCAGAAAAAATTTGATGTGTTTTTATTGTAAAATATGTATTTTATATAAATTTTCTTCAAATATGTTTGACATTGACGTCAATTTTATGGTCCTTGATGTCTACAAGTCTTTAAGCGATCCCTAGACGATCATGCAGCATGACATGCGTGAATTATCATGATGCATGATCGACCAAAAAAAGCAAGTAGTTTGCATGTCATTCACATCAATCAATACAATTAAACTAAACGGTCATGCATGCATGACAGCACGTAACGCATGTCATGCCGCATGATTGTCTAGGGACCGCTTTAAAAACCCTCGAGCAAAAAATAAAAAAGTGACTTATACTACCATCTGTAGACGGTAGTCAGTCGTGTCCTTTGAAAGGCCAATGACTTCGTCCTCGTATCAAAGGGCATGACTTTATGAAGATGCGATTACGAGCGGAAGTTTAATACGTCGATAGTTTAACAACTAATTATAGGTACATGAAAAATAATACCAAAACTATGTTTATTTTTAAGATAGCACATGAATCAAATCTAAATAGGTATTATTCGACTGCAATTTTATTATACTCAGAATCGACTAATAAAAAATTATTCTGTAAATGAAATCATAATGATAATATAGAATTCTTATTTAATTGGTCATAAAATCTATTATATTTATATTTTTATTATTTAATAAGCTATTTTATAAGCTATTACATAGCTTGTTTATTACAATCTATTGAAAATGATAGAAAAAAAATATTCAAAAGAATTTTACACGAGTATTGTCAACAACAGAGTTAAAAATATGATTACATTTTTAGTTTATTTTCATACTAGTAATAATCACCGCTAACAAAATAGGTCAGATTATCCTGCAGCTGGACATGTATTCATTGTTTTCCCTCAACTCTAAATATATCGTCGGACGACCTTGAATTTTATAATTTAAAAACATTTTTATTTAGTAATACATACATTTATTATACTTAGGTATATAATTTACGTACATTAATTAGGATAGTTTTGATTTATAAGATCATTGTCTAATGCCATGTTTGTTTAAAAGATAAAAGTTTGTTTATATTTATTGTATATATTAAAGTTAAATTTATTACTTAGGCAATTTACAACCTACAAATTTTTCCATTAAAACATATTTAATCGACAAATGTAATGACAAATATATATTTTTTTTCATTTAGATAACGATAGACCTGACATTTTATACTCTATTATCTAACTACTAATGTATCAAACACTTATCTATATGGATCATTCAAAACATGTTCCAAGCATTAGCTTCTTACTGACTTATAGATAATTTATTATTCTTTTTCCTCAGAAATGAGTGGAATTCATCGAATTTTATATATAATACATTTAAAAATATATTACTTACGTGTTGTTTAAATAACTAATTGTCGTTCACGAAATCAACTGTTAAAAAAAACGGACAATATATCTGTTTAAACAAGTCACAATGTTGAAGCCGACTGAACGCCAGCGAATGGACTGAGACACTAACAACCAGTAAATGAGTACACGCACGATACGAGACTGCTAGGTTCAATTGGGTCGAAGTAAATAATAATACATACATAAATGTGGTAGCCGGTAACTGTTTATCTCTTTATCAATACAGTGCGTTATTATAAATAACTGTTAAAAAAAGTACAATTTGATATCGACCAACAAAGGTTAATATTTGACACTGTGTTGAAATATTTGAAATGTTATTCGATAAATTATTTGAAGTAACTTTCAAATGATTTGAAATGTATATAATTAATTGTAAATAAACTTTGCCTATTCAAAAGTCATTAAGAATAGGGATTATTTATTAATTTTTTTTTTACAAAAGCCAATTTATCTATTCCTACCTAATCCCATATACGTAATCCTACTAAAGTAGGCAACGCACTTGTAGCACCTATGGCGTTGCTTCTGTTATAGGCGACGGTAGCCACCTACCATCAAGTGGACCGTCAGTCTGTCTGTCGACCTTAACATAAAAAAAAGTATTTTCTCAATCCCACACTAATTCACCTACCATCAATTTATATAAAAAAGTTGATTTTTTTTTTCAATAAAAAAAATGAAGTTAAAATATCTAATATCTATTTTTTTTTTCTTTATGAAAAAGTCGACAGACAAGCTGATGGTCCACTTGATTGCTGTCACCTATAACACAAGCAAAGCCACACGTGAAATGGCTAAGGCTTTAGAATAAATTCAAATTTAAAAATGAAATAAACTAATTTTGTTGTGACTAATTGGAAAACAGCATATAATTGCAGAGACTGAGTGACAGTTAAAAACATTTACCTACTTTTTTCCATTACGTCTTATACCGTATTTAAATTTTAAGCTGTACAAATACAAATCAACAATACCTTACAGTTAAAAATAAAAACAAAGAAACCCCAGACTAGATCGAGTCCGAGACAGTATTTTTCTAAACAATCAGGCATTTTGACCATTATAGTTTTTAGTCTCGCATAAATTTTAATGTTACAACCAATAAATGAATAAATAAATAAATAAAAAATTGTTTCAAATTGGAAATTCGATCGAATCTTTTCATCGATACCCTCCTCGATTCTGATTTTTCATTCTGAATATTTTATTGCTATATGAAAAAATAAATGTAGTGGCGTCTAACATTCCATTACAGAAGAACTGCTGTTAACTGAATTGCATCTTGTATGCAATGTTGGCGTGAAATAAAATGTCTAGACAAACCTAATAATGGTTACAGACATTGTTATCATCTTGTGATAAATACGTGTTAGATAAATAAATAAATAAATAAATAAAAAAGAACGGCAGAACATAATTGTAATATGCTAATATTGCGTTGTGATATTAGGAAATGTCAAAACCTATTAGGGTTGCCTTTGTGTAATTAGCTTTAGTTCCTAAATTGAGTTTAAAAATGAGAACGTAACTTAAAGATAGTATTTTGAATATTGCAAAACAATCCTTTAAAAAATCTATTGCAAATAAACAGATTTGGTAACAAGCTATCATTCGGGTTAGTCTGCTGCAGCCTAAAGTGCACTGACCAGCTTACTATAAATAATATTATTGAATCTATAATGCGATTTGTAGTACTGGCATCTTACATTTCCGTTTCGAAAACTTTAGGTATAGCTACTTTTTCTTTTAACATTTGAATCTGGCATCTGGCGAATTGACAATTGTATACGTTATCGAAGACACGAGGGGCATATATTACTAATTTTCTCCCAGCTCCCATTTTCTGTAGTGATTTGTAATTTAAAAAAAAAACTGATGCGCTCGAGTAAATCCCAAAATCCCCTACTAAAACTATGCGAATATAAAAGCTAATAAGCACACGTCTCATGTCTCTTTTTATTATGTGTCTATATATTTAAAAATATTTATTTGTGTATTAATTTATTTAGACATTTGTGCCACAACATATCGACAGCACTATATTGGTACCTTATACGGCCTTGGACTAGAAAGCCATGAGTTCGTTTCGTTCGACGCCGTCTTATAGATGACATACTTTTGGCGATCGTATACCTACATTCTCTGTGAAGGTCACCAGTTATGAATGTTTTGTCTATGGAAGCTACAATACCCAAACAATGACCCCTTGGCTAAAACCCAACTACTTTCTAGTGCGGCCGTTGATGGGCGGGGTTGTGGCGACGTTATAACACGACTTCGGTGCCCTGCCACGGCTATCCGCACATAGCGCGGGGAGGGCTACGCTCCCTGTCAGAAGGAACCTCCAAATGGGCGGCGTACCTCCACTTTCGGCGTACCCGAAAGTGGAGGTACGCCGGCCATCTCGGGGGAAGTCGGAAGCAGCCTGGCTCTAGCAGCGACCCGCGGCCCTTATTGTGTCAGTAGTCCATATTAAAGGTAGACGTCCTACACTGCGCTTGTCGATCTGTGGTCATCGTACTGTAGTACTACGTGTACCACAGTACTAGGACATGTAGTACGTAAAGGTGTCTACACATCAAAGCCGCCGGTCTGACGGCTCAACCCGCCGAGCAAGGCCAGCGGCCTCTCTTGGAAACAAGCTTGCCGGCGCTCGCAAGTATTACCCGGTGGCATGTGTTTTGAGGGATCTACCTATAATAACTGCACAAGCTGTTCACAAGCACATATCAAATATTGAAAATACGTCGTAATAATTCGAAACAGGCGCAATCTCTCCGAGCACTCGGCAATCACCCGTCAGCAAATTTGTCCGACTTTCTGAAAGGTTGCCGGAACTGCGACTTCACTGATATTTATTTATTTATTTATTATCTAACACGTATTTACACACAAGATGATAACAATGTCTGTAAACCATTATTAGGTTTATCTAGACATTTTATTTCAAACCAACATAACAAATTACACCATATATTATATATGTGTGAATCCACCTTAATACAAGTAGTATATAGCTGGCAGTGGATAGTGCGGGCCAGCAATTCAACTTATTAATCCGCCGTTTAACTTTCGTTTGTTCTCCTCATTCCTGATTCGATCTCGTATAATAGCCCTCTCCATATAATAACTCGTTGATCGACGTTGAGCTTTCTTTACAAAGCCCATATTTAGAGAACACATTGATAGAAAGCTTTTCTTTTTTAAGGCATATTAATTCACATTCAAGACAAATTAGGATCATAATGTTCTTTTTCATATTTAGTTATTGGAACATGAGATAATTTAGCGATACTGTATATCAATTCTATAATTGCAAGCCCTTTTTCGATAGCCAATAGTCGTTTTTTGTTTGGGTATATACCATATTATTTTATTGGTTGTACGCATACATTAATAAGTAATAATATTTATATTATATATAAAAATAACGTGTCACGATATTCATTCACGGTAATCTCCAAAATCACCAAATCTCCGAAAGTTTTCTGTAAGGCGGTGGTTAGTGTCGCCAGACGGGCTGGGCAAATGACTATTTCCAAATTCAGACCATACCCAACTTTGAAAAGTTTATTCCCAAAGTTTGGCGGATTATTATTTTCATATTCTGAAAATGAATTACTTACATGTTTCTTAAAAACACAAAACTGTATATAAAATTTATCATACTATGTATTTTTTAAATTAAAAAAAAAACCATAGTATATCTATAATATTTTTGAAATTATCGTTTGCCCATAATATAGGTAAGATATTATTGATCGACATGCATGACGACATTTTTTTGCCTTGGGACTAGATTTTAAATGTTTATTTTGCTCAATAAACAAGTATTTTTATGTTGCGATGTAGGTAACGGAATGCACCCGAAATACTGTGTGGACATTCGACGACGCGGTTGCGTTGACGACCTTGTGTCAAAACCATTTCACGTCACTTTGTAAAATTCCATGTCGTACCTGACAAAAACCTGATTGTTAAAGTAATATCAGCATTGTATCTATTATTTTAAAAGTATAATTACTGGCGCGTCGACACTTCTCTTCGATAAATCTATTTTAAGCTAATCTAATCTACTTCCTTAATAAAAATCAGTTTCTTTTATTATAAAAATATTAATCATAGTAGGCAACCTCTCCTAAGTTTATTTGCACGTTATATTTTGTACATATATAACTAAGTTATATTGCATTTTATAATTTATTTTATTTTTTACTTTTATTTTTATCAAAAACTGGTATGAATTCTTAATAAATATATAATAATATACTAGCGTAACTTAACTACCGGCAAAAGTGATAAGACGGTTTTCAATACATTTACCAAATCAAAATCAAAATATTTATTTATCAATTAGTTTTCTCCAAGAAACTCTTATGATCGTCATTATAAATTTAAATTTACCAGGGTTTCGGAAAAAAGCCAAAATGACGATCCTGAGAAGAAACCCCGAAAGAAACTCAGGATACTATTCTTTTTGTCATCTTTAAAATATAAAATTACAACTAAATCATTTTTAAACCTTGTATTTATATTGTGTACATCATCATATTTTTTATTAAATTGACTAATATTTTTATATATACACGTAAATTAAGTTTTCATAAATAATCATAAATAATAATCATTAAGTAAAACTGGATAGTTATTATTAATACTTACCACATTCACATTTACAGTAACATATATACCCATCAAACTTGAGAGATATTGTAATAGCTTTTAGAGATAGTTTACATATATCAGTTTTATAGTTTATAGCAACGAATAAATAATACAACGGAAACTATTTCTTGGAGTTGAAGCGTAGAGTGGTCATAAAATAGATCACAGCTGAGACCAATCAAGAATTAATTACATAACTCGATGTCAGACCTGCATTACAAGGCAAACAACCTTTGTAAGCAACTTAATGTACAAATACCTTTGAATACTTACTTTAAATGCAAAATAAGATAATAAACCTTTAGATAGGACTAGCATCCGTCTTCGTCTTGCTTATAAACATACCTATGGTTCTATGTACCAACCTAAGTTTATCGATCTTTGCTATAGTGAAAACCGTATCAAAAGCCGTTGGGTGTTTTAGAAGGAGTTAGATGAGAAACAGACAGACGCAGACAGTGAATTTATATAGTTTTGTAATACGAGTGGGGTGTCAAGAACAATAAGTACCAATATTGTTCTGAGATTTCTGAGATTAGAGTGCACGAACGCACAAGAAAACAGGAAAACAGACAAAAATTCTAAAAACTATTTATTTCTCAATGTACAATTTTTTTTTAATATATTTGATGTACAGACAGGGCTCGTTTAACGATTTTTATTATATGTATAGATACAGAAGTATCGATAGTTGATTGCATTTAACACTGTACATAATTTTGTACTAAAAAAAATATATTGTAAGGTAGTATCTTTTAGAAAAATGGAATAATCGAAGTAATATAGAAAATAGTAGGTAAGAACTGGACAACCACTGACTTATAGAGAAATAATTTAATATCTGTTAAAAAATTACAAAAATATATATTATTAAGTTTGAACAATTTAACACGATACAACAGTCTCGTGTATTAACATACGCCGTGTATTCAGGCCCTAAAATAACTTTTAATTTTAGCCTTTGAATCTTATTGAATCAATGTTAATTTTAACACTTCGCTTTACTTTATTAAAATTATAAATAATGTCAATACCACTAAAGTATTACACATTACACATAAAAAATAAAATTAAATCAAGGCCCAAACATTTGAAAACATTAATAAAATACTAGGAAAAAAAAAAACTTCGAAAAATATTATAAGAAAGATCAGGTATATAGTAAAAACAAAATATGTAAAAAAAAAATTTATGAAATTATTTTTAATACCCTATCTATTTTATTTGAATTTAAACTGATATATACCATTAAGACTTATTCTAATAATAACTTTTGCTATTGTAACGCTTAAAACACTGATTTAAGCCCGATTTTAATTAATGTTAGCACCACATGATGTGATATTCTTGCTCTCGTAGTGCGGAGGCGATGACGCAGCGTACATCTGGGCTTCTTGGTGACCGTGGCTGTAGTTCTGTTGACCCGGCTTAGGATTTTGACCTTGGAATCCGCGGCCCTGATAACCAAATGGACGCATGCGACGGAAACCACCGCGGCCAGGTGGACCGCCGCGGCGGGAACCACGGAAATTCCTGAAGAAAGTACGCTGTTGTGGTGCTATAGGTCCTGTACGGGCATCATCCCCCTGTGGGTTCCACTGGTTAGGCGGAACCCCTCGACGTACGCCTCCCATTCGTGGAGCTCCATCCCTTGGATTACCGCCATCTTGTCGAGGGTAATTTTGGTATATAGAACTGCGACGCTTGTCTGCCGCATAGGGCGATCCCTTCACCGGTTCTCCGCCGGGACCAGTGACTCCGGACGCTTCGAAGCCTTTCTCACCAGCAACCACGTCGAATTCTACCGCTTCTCCGTCCCCGACCGAGCGCACAGCTTTGCGTGGATTATTTCGAGCTATGGCAGTTTGATGCACAAACACATCTTCCTTAGTATCGTTCCGATTAATGAAACCGTATCCGCTCTTCACGTTAAACCACTTCACAGTACCCGAAACCCGTTCAGCGACAAGCAGTTTCTGTTCCGGCCTTGTATGTTGGGCCTGGGACGTTTCTTCTGCTGGTTCTTGTCGCTTTGGTAACTGAGTCGCCTGTTCAGTATCAGCCATGATGGTAGTTGGCGAAGCGATGGTGGATAGATGCTAAATTCGTGTTAACAACCTCTTCTCGGTGTTAACGCTCTCGATTGTGTGACGTTCTTAATTTAAATTTGTAGACGTCAAAATTTCGTTAAACGTCACTTGACTGACAAGTTATATAGTTTAAAAAAAATTCAATGCAAAATGTGTAATTTTTAAATTTGCTCTGCCTATTTTTAATCAATAAATAGTGTGTATTCCTTTTTTTTAAATAATAAAATTATGACTGTTCAATGCCTAAAATAAAACGTAATAAACAAATCATTTATCTAATTCACATAGGTATTCTTGGGGTAGAAATGAATTTTTCGCTACCTATACAATCACATATTTGAAATAAAAATAAAAAACACGAGTGGCACAGACACAGTCTTAGTTCGTGTCAAATATTATTTTTGACGATATTAAAAAATCAATATTGTCAAATATTGTTAAAAAATCGTATCGACTGGAATAATTATTTTATTTCAACTTTTTAAAGTGTGTTCCTTAAAGGGCCTTTTTCACCATGTCTGAGTAAAGTGTCAAGTAGGCTAACCGTCATTTAAAGTCACCGGTCACCGGGAGGGAATGATGGAGCTGATATACCTTTGTTAGTTCGGTAAAAGTCCCAAACATTAAAAAGAAAACACTAAAAAAATTCGCCTATCGAAGGATGCAGTATACCGAGTGCATAATTTAATAAAATATAAAATTATTTCTAAAAGTAACTAATCAACACTTCACTTGTAGTTGGTGAAGGAGGCCCTCATATTATTAAATTAAATATAGCTAAGGGTTATCAATAACTAATTTAATTCTCAAAAATACTTAAATTCTCTGAGGTTGAGGAAGTCGCGCCATAACTGAAGATTCTTCATCCATGTCCTGAAATTCGTATTCCTAAAATTACGACATTCGTTAGATTAGTTTTGAGTCAGATCCGTTTTTTGTCAGATCCTTTTTTCGTCACATCAATACTTATGATAAGGTTTTGATGATTTTGATATAAACAATTAACCCACTGTATCAAGATAAGACAGTCTCGTTCTACAGATAAAATATAGAATAGGCATGATGTTTGCTTTTTAAATCATTTCGCTATATGCATTCGCACAGAGTAATTTGTTTTTGATCACTAATAAATCCCGATCTACCTTGAACATGTAAGTTGATTTTAACAAGCGGGTAATTTAAAGATTACTTTGTCAAGTGTCTTTGCTTTGGGAAGGCTATTGTGTGTGTGTGATTAGTTCTGTTTAAGTGTAAAAAATAATATCGAAAATGTATAATTTGGGAAGGTAAAATTTGTCTAATTTTATTAATTTAATTTTAAAATATTTTTTCAACTCAAATATTCACTGCAATAATTTACATAAGAAATAATAAAAACGGGACATATATTTTTCTGTACTTTTCTGACATATATATATTTCTTTTTTAAATATATTTTTATATTACAAGAAAAACACGACAAGTATTAACTATACTTGTCACACATAGTCCTTAGTATCGTTCCGATTAATTTTATTTTAAAATATAACTAATAATTTTACGTAATTATTTGTAATAATAAACATTTATCTACCTACAAATATTATACTCGTATTTGACGCTATAATTTCTGATAAAGATCTCTGTCTGATACTGTCTAATGAGTAATACCGCTTATGTGATTATTTATACAATTATAGTAAATCAATAAGTAAAGAATTATCTGATTTTTTTTGAAAACAAAGTCCAAACATTCACTTTTTATCCTACTAATATTATGAATGTTCGCATTTTCGAATTTGTGAGGATTTATGTAGGAATGTATGGATGTTTGTTACCCTTTAACGCAAAAACAGTTCATCGAATTTGGTTAAAATTTTGCACACAGGTAGTTTATTACCTGGTTATATATAAAATACTTTTTATATTTTTTAACTTGAAAATGTCTAAATATAAAAAATACATACGTTTGACACTAATGTGTGTAGTGACCACTGGGCGACCTTTAGTATTTTATCTTATATATAAAAGGCGATGTGTGTATGTATGTCTTCTATATACTCCAAAACCGCTGAACCAATTTTGATGAAACTTTCAATCTTCAGATTAGACCAGCGGGTGTTCCCGCGACGAGGTCGCGGGCATATACTAGTTAACTATACACTTTTATATTTTCAGGATTCGTGAGCCTTTAGTTATCCGAATAATAAGAATATTCTTAGAAGTTGTTTGGGGAGTTTTGAAGGTCATTTTCTATACAATTTTCTCCGTGTACAGACTATTTGTAGCTCCTAGTTCCAAAGACGTTCAAGGTGAAATAGTTTTGGTAAGTTCTAGGTGATAAATTGGCTTAAGCGACAGTTAGCGACCTATCATAATCCGTTTTAGATTAATAATCCTACTTTTTATTCTAAAAAATTTGTATGTTGCCGGAGGGAGTCTGAGAATAAAAAAAATGGGCGCCTCTGTCACCGTGGCGATAGATTTTAGATATTTTCTCATAAGTCGCGGCCTTACCAACTATGTTTATGTAAAACCTTATATATAATATACACTGCCGCATATACATGAGGATTTCCCAACGTTAAAAAAAGGACATACCTTTTAATTTAAACTTGTTTAAAAAAAAATTAGTGTAGTATATTGCTTATGTGAAGATTGTGGTTGTAAGCCTATTAAGTACATTACTTAGTAAAAAAAATATTTACTCGTAATATTTTTTTCATCGGCTGAAGTCTCATTAAATTTTGTATATCGAAAATAATTAGTTAAAGAATTGTCTGTAAGAACATACATTAACTTCATGATTTGTTCTTTAATCCTTCATTTAAAAAAAATCTTATGCTTGGGTTAACCTAATGTTAATCTGTGGAGACATGAGTCTCTACAGTCTACACATAAAGCCCAAGTAGATAGACCGCGGGTAGCGGGATATAACAGCGCATGAGACGGTAGTCGTAAATGGTGGATAGTGTTAAGTTTATGTAATTTCAGTATAAGTGAATGATTGTAGAATATACCATATACCTAAGTGAAGAAGAATTGACTTTAAATTTATCATCTAAGAAGGCAAAACTTGTAAATATGTAATTTTAGATTACCGGCGCGGGCCACGGCATCGGTAGAGAGGTGGCGCTCCGTTTTGGAAAACTTGGTGCTACTGTTGTGTGTGTAGATATTAATTCGGAAACAAACAATAAGACTGTCGAAATGATAAGCGAAGAAAATGGACTCGCTGTGGGGTACAGGTATAATTTTTATGTATTTAAAAATATTAAATTTATTTGCAAATTAAAAATTGGTTAATAATTGCCACTATTTTGCTACCTGTATTATACTTATTAGTCGTATTACCTACTTGATAAGTTTGACTTCGGACCCTTCGGACCCACAAGTTCTGACCCTATCTACGAAAAAGTGCCCGTTTGACCCGCTGTTATAAAATGTAAAGTCTAACTAGCATTTTAGTAGATATGAATAGTCGTTAGGAATAAATATTTCGTGGCAACGGGGAATGCATAATTATCCTCGTGTCAAATGGGAATTGTTTGTAGGTAGGTGTCTTAAAAAATATTGGTTTGCCACGTGCCAACTGAGTGCATAATAATATGCAAAAATTTAAAGTTCCTTTGTTCATAACCGCAAATCTCCGAAAGTACTTTAAAGATCACTATGAAATTTTGAACACACATTGTCAGTGGTAGGTACTTACAGAAAAGTTCAACTTGATGTTAGCTGAAGGTGGCTACCGTCGCCTATAACATAAGAAACACCATAGGCGCTGCAACCACGCAGCCAACTATGTTAGGACTCGAATGGGATAGGGAAATGGGCTCTGGCATCCCTTACTTACCGAAACACAATAGCACACGTGCTGTTAATTTACTGTGGTCTTTTGTATACAAAAAAAAAAATCTCTTCTCAATGCTTGTGAATCATATATACATTAAATCCACAATACAGATTTAAGTAGAATTTATGTTTTCTATGAAGATGTAAATTTTTCAGATGCGATGTGACGCGCCGTGGAGCAGTTTTTGAGCTCCTTAGAGACGTTACAGATGAAGTCGGTAATGTAACAATTTTGATAAACAACGCTGGAGTTATGCCTTGCAAACCAATAACAAGATATAGCGAGGCCGAAATAATTCACATGATGGACGTTAATGTCAATGCCAATATTTGGGTAAGTTGTTTTTTTTTTTTAAATTACTGGCTACGTGACGATTCGGAAACCAATAAATAAGTAGTTCTGTACAGTCAGATAACAATTCTTTTAATACCTTAATTGAACTGATTATAAATAATATTACATTCGTACCTACGTAACATAACGTACAGTATGGTAATAAATATAATTTTACTGCCAATACACAGGGCAAAAAATTAACCAAAAAATGATTTTTTCCCATCTCAAAAATTGTTCTTTTTTTTAAATTTATTTAAATTAAATTTAAGCGCAATATATCAAAATACACAGAGGTTTCGGTTACATTACATTACATTACATGACAGTGTCGCGAGTTCAATGGTTTTTTCCCACCTCAAAAAATGCCCAACGCGACTAAAGAAGTTTTCACTTCAAAAATGTCCTACTTGTAATTTCAGATGATTCAAGCATTCCTGCCTTCCATGATAGAGACAAATCACGGTCACATAGTCGCAATGTCGTCGATGGCTGGACTTATTGGCTTGCGGAATCTCGTCCCTTATTGCGGATCCAAACATGCGGTTAGAGGAATTATGACAGCACTTGCTGTAGAACTACAAGATGACAGGAGGGCTACAAACGGGGTAAATCACTATTCTAACATTATAAGGAGACAAGATTTGTATGTTTGTAATGAATAAACTCAAAAACTACTGGACCAATTTTAAAATTTCTTTCACATATGGAAAGCTATATTATCAGAGAGTAACATAGGTTATATTTTATAAAGTTACGTGGTCTAAGTCTCGTGTAACAGCTAGTTAGTCATATATGATAAGGATATTATAAAATAAAGTTACTAAGTTACTGTCTCTCCTAAAATAAGTTTTTCCGCTAACTTTTTCTAAACTACCCAACAAATTTTAACAAGGTTGTCTCTAGTGGAAAGGAAGGTTTGTGTATATTTGAAGAAAAAGCCTGCACTAATAATACAATACCTTGCAAAGATATATTAATTAGATATATGTTTGCAAGGTATTGTGTTCAACTTGATTCTCTGGCGGATCTTAGTATATCCCTCAGAGAAATGCTAAGTATGCCCTCTTCTCTTATCGCTTATTTGTAATTTGTAGACTAAATATCACTTGCTTCACTAACACTGAGATATTCTCTTCTATTCCCTTAGCATTAGAAAAAGTTAACATTATTTTTGAATAATTAGTAAATATAAGCAATACTTTTTTCATAAAACTGTACTTATAATATTTTTTTGTTTGTTTTAGATAAAGTTGACGACGATTTACCCTCACATGGTGGACACTGGTATGTGCAGAAGACCGCGCGTACGATTCCCTTCACTTCTCAGTCTCGTGAGCGTTGAGGAAACAGCTGACAAAATTGTTGACGCAATTCGAAAAGAATATTTAGAAATTACTATCCCATATTTTCTGCATTATTTCGTTAGGGTGAGTTCCATTGAATGTTACCTACTGAATATTTCTGCTAAACTTGAACTGTATTGAAACTGTAGTATCTAGTGACATGACTACCTTCGCCTATGAACACAAATAATACCAATAGAGGATACAAGTACGCATTCAAAATTTAAATTACAGATTTATAAATTACAGACACATATTCACAATCCATAAACTTTCTGTTAGGACCCTCTACTTCGGGTACATTAATTAAACAACTTTATGTTTAGTCCCAATACTTTTATCGTCCGACCGAAATATGAGAACTACAAATTCAACTAGGTATATGAGATTTATATTTATAAAATTAATTACAATTATATGAGATATAATTATATATTTATATAATATATAATAAGATGTGCGGACATACCACAAAGACTTCCCTTTCCGTTCGTTCAACCGCCCTTTTGAATATCATGTCACCGAATGAATCTGAATGAATGAGCACCTCTTTTTGCAATGTCACAGAACACTTCCACCATACTTCCGTTCAGTCGACATAAATAGCAGACGATAACATTTCTAATCTCCATATCAAATTAATTTTTTATCCATCATTACATTATTTGAATCTTTTGTAACATAAATATTTCTTTAATAATAAATATGTACTTTGTGATTTACAGTACTTCGTGAATTTAATACCGTTCCGCGCTGCCAAAGTTTTGGACGACTTCATGAACACAGGAGTCAACGCCCACGATGCAGATGACTAAATAATATTAAGTATTAATAATGTATAAAAATTATGATTTAAGATGATTTAATAAGTTTTATTATTAAGTAATAATTAAAAACTAGAATCCTATTTTTCTTAATAATTTTCTTAATAATTTATTTTTCTTAATAATTAATTTAGTATAAATAAATAATCTACATACATTGCTATTGTTGTACTTATTTTAAGTTAACCAAAGACATTCTATGTCTAAATTTTTAATATTTCAACAAATAACAAAAAGGTTTATTTAATTTAATTACGTTTTCATTGCAATTATTTGAACTTATGCCTGATTATAGAACTTAACAAAATACAGGCTGTCAACTAAGATTTTGCAATCCTAAGTTTCAAGATATACATTTATTTACAAGAAAAGCAAGCCGTTTATATATTTTACAATACGAAAAAGGTTGTATTCATTGAACACGTATTTTTCAACTTATTCAATCTAAACAGTATCCAAATCACACAGTTCAGTCATAATCAGTCAGACATAATATCTTGGTTAGGGAAATCATCGTTTCAAGATGAGACTTTTCATAAACTCTGCTGCCTGCCTTCTCGATGGTAAACATTGTCCAAATGCTTCTAGCAACAATGGCTCCTGTCTTACTGCTTCCCTGTAATTAACTATAAATTGTTATCATCATCTCAGCTGTAGTAAGTATGTCCATTGCTGGTAACAGTAATGGACATACTTACTATCTGCATAATCTTACTCACTACCTCCATAATCTATATAGTCATAGTCATAGTCATAGTCACAGTCATAGTCACAGTCATAGTCATAGTCATAGTCAGTCGTGGTCATAGTCATAGTCATGGTCATGGTCATAGTCATAGTCATAGTCATATAGTCATATAGTCATAGTCATATAGTCATATAGTCATATAGCCATATAGTCATATAGTCATAAAATCATATAGTCATATAGTCATATAGTCATATAGTCATATAGTCATATAGGCATAATCATAGTAATAGTCATAATCTATATAGGTGTTAGTTACATTATAATTATACTATAGATACTCGTACCATAGGTTTTATACTATAACATATTTATGTAACTAGATTATAGGTGTTATAAGTTTCACGGCTCTATCTATCCGCTAACTAATATACCATCAATCGTATTTTGATACGATTTTCACTGATAGAGACAGCGACAAGCGAGAAAGGAAGCTAGTTAAGAATAAAAGGGTAAATAATAAACATGCCTGTAGTCATCCAACGATACCCTCCCATCTTTGTCTATGTCTAATTTTCTCAAAACCAGTTCCACCAGGTCTCTGACTCCCTCGTCGGGATCTTCATCGCCAGGTTGCTTCAGAAGCGAATTTCTGGACATAGTAGGTTTACACAAGTTAATTAGGTATATAAAATACAGACAGACTTACAGTTACGTATTAATAATGACTGATAAGTAATTAATGGGAAGAAAATGAAAAAGGTATTTAAATTCAAAAATTAGATTCTCAAATTCCATATTTCTTTTATTTACTCTTCTCCTCCTCCATTAAAACAATTTTACTATTCTCCATAGATAATTATATTTCATTATTAATAATTACACTAAGGGCCTCTTTCACCAACTACAAGTAGTAAAGTGTTGATTATTTACTTTTAGAAATAATTTTATGTTTTATTAAATTATATGCACTCGGTTTACTGCATCCTTCTATAGGCGATTTTTTTTTTATTATTTTCTTTTTAATGTTTAGGACTTTTACCGTACAAACAAAGATAAGTATATCATCTCCATCATTCCCGATTACCGGTGACTTTAAATGACGGTTAGCCTATTTGACAGATGGTGAAAGAGGCCCTAATTAAAATAACAATTTTTTAATTATTATATATTATTTAAAGAGTTTAGCTTGAACTTTAGCGCGTTTAGCGGGGGCGTGTCGGTCTGGTTGTTAAATACTTTTTTTTTATTCTTATTCGATACAATAGTGTCACAAAAAACTTACCTAAGTAAGTACTATAATTCTCTTAATATAATTCTTATGATCTTAGTAAGTAGATTTGTATGCAGTAAATTTTATATAATTTAAAACGAACATATTTCATTGATAAAATTAAATTTACTCACTTCAATAGTATGAACATTTCATCTCTTGTGATATATCCATCTGCATTGAGGTCATACACTCCGAAGCAAAAAGTTTGCCTTTCTTCATTGGTACCTCTCAGTAGAACACTTAGACCCTTCGCCCAAGCCTCGAATTTCAAAGCACCTTAACATAAATTAGACAACCATATTTTCTAGGCAATGCAGCTGATGATAATCGATTTTTTAAACAATTATTTACTTCAATATAAAAGTAAATAAATAAATAAATAAATTGATGAATGTTTAGGTAAGGTGCTGACTTAATTCTAAAAAAAAAAATACTGCCACTATATTCAAAAAAAGTTCCGATGTTACATTCGTGGACAGAAAATCTAAATTTTATTATTTCGTGTCTCATATGAAACTTTATAAAAGGTATTAGAAAAATATAGACACTATACCGAGGGTCCTTATTTAGCTGTTATTCATAATTCCTGACTGATGACTGAGAGACACGAGATAATATTTTTTAAAGGTGTTGTGCTATATGCCGTTGTACATAGAGAAATTATAGATTAACCTTATTATAGATTAGAAATGGAGATATCAAACCATTTATAACACGAACTGTACGTTATTTGGATATATTCATGGAGAACTGAGAATAATTAAGACCTTAACCTACCTTCACCGCCATTCGCTCCCCTTTCCCACGTGATCCAAAGTCTTTCTAGAATAGCCTCTTCTGTTACAAGATGGAAATTGTTATGCATCACATCGCGGAACGTATTCTGATCAATGCCCTGGAAAAGAAAAATCACAATAAAAACAACAAATAATTCATTATTCAGCGTGTTTTGAAATTCGAAAACCGTTTCAAAATCCATTGAATGTTTTAATTAGAAGAAGTTAACGGAGAAACAGACAGAGGCGGACAGCGATTTTATTTTGTATGTAAGTATAGAATTATTAACATATTTTATTAAAGTAATAACAATATTAAACTAAATATTTACTATTATTGTAATTTATATAGTAAACTAAAACTAAAAATTATTTCTAGTGGTTGTTATCATTCAATAGTTATTTGTTATTATTAACTAAATAACAATCAATAATGTTTATCAATCTCATTTAAAATAAAAGCTAATTTACCTATATATACCTATAAATTACGTGTCATGTTGTGTGTCCTCGATGAACTCCTAAACTATAGAAACGAATTTTGATAAAACTTCATAACTATGTGTAACTTGGTCCAACTTAAAAGATAGGATTGTTTTTATATCAATTTATAGCATTTTTTAATTGCAAATTATTTGTTTATTATGAGAGTTATAAATTACCTTACACCGCCATCTGTGAGAATTTTATGGAACTCACAGATAACATTTAAAATAAGTTTTAAAACAACTGTGAGTTCCATGACATTCTTACAGACGGCAGTGTAAGGTAATTTATCGGCTGGATTAAGTGAATATTTATTATAAAAATTGCACCCCGGGCGAAGCCGGGAGCGGGACAGCTAGTATAATATAAAGCTTCGATCCCCTAGGCAGGGTCCCAAGCATGCTGGCTGCATTACCTCGTTGTATGGCAATGCTACCGAGGTAATAGCTCTATAATCGCCGGTTATGTCGACCAAAGGTTTTGACAGTGTTAAAATTTTTTTTATTAAATAACAATCAATAAATTATATAATCAGTATAGAATTAATTATAGATACTTACATATATACATATATAGATCACGAGGGTTAAGCCGCCTATAGTGTACAAATGCATCGATTTTTGAAAAATATTTTTATAATAATACCTCGGACCCTAACAGTTACTTGTGAAATGACTTAAAACTTATAAGCCATAATAAACTGACGGTAACGGCTCATAATGATGATGATCAGGAATATTATGGCCAATTTTTGTACTTCAATCTACGTAACGACATCGCGAGCCTGTCGTAGACAGAACTTTGTTTCATGTCTGATCTAAACTCTCTGACGTTTGATTAATCGACTGTTTAGTGAATTTTAGTTTCGGAAATCGCATTGGTAACGTTTAAAAACATAACTTGAGGTAAACGATTCATATATCTAACGCCATTACATAGGGTGTTTAAAGAGTAGGTCAATTTATTTGTTTGTTACGCTTTCACGCCTTAACTACTTATCCGAACATAATGAAATTTTGCACATACGTTGTCAGAGATACAGAACAGGACAAAGTGTCACCAATCTTAAAAAAAATAGTACTGCTCCCGAGGGTTCATTTTGTAATAAAAATCAATGCTTGACAATTTAATTGATATATTGGCTAAAGGACAAGATTAGATAATTGAAAGAGTTCACACACCGAAAGACACACATAGAATCATCATTATCATCATCATTACTGTCGACCTACGGTCTTTATGAAATCACCTTGTTGGTGGGCGTCCACCGCTTTATTATTTATTATCGCTAAGTTTCGTTCGTCTACGGATCTCCTCATTTCTGATTCGATCTCTCAATGTAACCCCGATCCATAGGTCGTTGAGCGATGTTGAACTTTTTACGAAGCTCATAGCTAAAAACAACGTTTCAGCGCCACATGTTATGAACAAGTAGCACACGTTGGTCAAAAACTTTTCATTTGAGGCATTGTGGAATTTTGGATGAGAATAAATAATAATAATAAATAAATAAATAAATAAATATCTTCACACATTCCACACAGCACCATCTAGTTCCACATTAAGCAACTAATGCTTGTATTATGGATACCAGACAGTTGATATAATACATAGATTACTTTTTTTTTTTGTAAATACATACATATTATAAATACAAAACATCCATGACTCAGGTACAAATGTAAAATGTTAACACATAAACATTTGCCCCTAGCGGGATTCGAACCCGCGACCGTTTGGTTAACAGCTAGGGTTACTAGCCACTAGACCAAACGTGTCGTCCAAACGAGAAGATATCAAATCTATTGCCAGTAAAAATATTACCTCTATTTTCGTGGGCGGTTGTCCAATAGGTGAAGGCGGTGCGGCTAACTGAGCAGCAGCAACTAGCTTCCTATACATTATATATAGGTCTTCTAATTCATTCCTGTTTCAATGAAAACGTTTTAATATCAAATTATTTTACATTATCTATAATTCTTTATCCGTATTGAGACAAAATTTTGTAATAAATAGTTATACAGAGGAATCTAAAAAATATTTAAATAGGTCTATAAATAAAACGGTGAGTTAACATGTTATTATTATTATAATTTTATATATTAATTTATTAAATTAATTATAAATATTAAGTAAGTTAATAATCTATGGGTGTGTTTTAATAAAACTATATGTTCAACTAAAAATTACAGTATTTTTGATGTGTTTCAGTTAAACAAAAATTTTTTTAACTGTTTCACGCTTTTAAGTCTTAACACTATTTTAAAACTAAAATCTTAAAACTGTTTTAAGACAACAAAAAATATCCTTAATTATTTCTTAAAAAGAAATATTACTCTTGCATAAAGAAAAGTAATAAAAAATGCGATAAAAAATACTACGAGTATTAAATACACTAACAATCTACAAAATACTTACATAAAAGTGAGATTTTACTTATAATGAAAATAAATATATATAAATAAAATAATGAAACAATATATTATATATTATAAAGAACATAGATACGAAATTTATAAACAAAATATAACTTACAAAATAGAAATAGAACGCAATTTAAAATTGCTTTGTGTTCAGAAATAAAAAAAAACGAAACTCACTTATTAAAATGCGTGCTCCTACACAATGATTCTAACAATTTTTCCTTTAGTTTTCTATACGGCATGACTAGGCATCACAAGGCGAACGCCCGCCTTGAAGCGTGTGCTAACTCTGTAGCTGTAGGGCGGACGAACGACAAACTCCAACGGATTCATAATATGCTTGCTTGCCGACGACGCTTTCCTAACGTGTAGGGCTGTGCACATGACATGTGACATTATATACTTTACACAAAGTTTATGACTAACTACAGCTAGGGTTGTCAAATAAGAAATTTAAAAAAATATAGCAACAGAAAACTATAATTCTTTTTTATGAAATAATGCAAATTTATAAAATTTAATATTTTATAAACAGTTCTTATAAAATATTTAATTGTGTTGGATACTTGAGTCTAACAAGACCGATCCTGTATTATTTCATAATAATCATGTTAAGTTTGTTTCAATTCAAGTAAATAAATAAATTTTAACGTAGATATAATCCATCTATTGTAACGTAGCGTTACTTATTTTATTTATTTTATTAAGTTATATTACCTTATTTGTTTATTTATTTATTTAAGTATTTAAAACCTTATTGTTTTTTTTTTGTTGTTTAAATATATTTTAAGTGCTAACATATGATTTTTTTCATTTTTTAGTTAGCTGGCGCCCAATTTTTTAAGTTTTTTTTATTTTAATTTCATAGCCGATAACGTTATCTTATTTCAATTATTTACAACGTTTCACTATAGAATATAAGCTGCAATAAGAACCATAGAAGAACCATGCAATAATATAAATAAAATAAAAAAATAAAAATAAATAGTCTTGGCAAGATTTATAGTTGTTTTGTTAATTTTGCATGTAGGAACAAGTGTAGACATGATGATTGGTTGGCCTTATACATAATAAATAAAATAGATATAGTAGGTACTCTTAGGCTAGATACTCACTTGTTAAAACTCGTAACTTTAATAAGATTTTCTATAAGCCTATGAATGGGTTTTTTATTTTTCGATTTGGCCTTCTTCTCTTTTTGTTTGGGCGGTGAGGCGCGACGTTCAGCAGCTGCTTTCCCCTTGTTCAAGAAGATTCGAACGCCTTTCAGCGCCATGATGCCAGCTGCCATGCTGATCTGCTGTTGTTTACTGCCAGATGCCATTACCTATAAAAAATTAAACACTATCAGTGTAGCCCAGTAAAATACCTAGGCTATCTTCTATACTTCTATACTAAGATATTATAAAGAGAGAAGATTTGTATTTTTGTATGATTGTGATGAATAAACTCAAAAACGAATGGACCGATTTCGAAAATTGTTTCACCTATAGAAAGTTACATTATAAAATGCCGCGTATTTACGCGGTCGAAGTCGCGTGCAATAGTTAGTTTTTATAAAGTCGTGTGCAACTAGTATATAATATTTAATTTTTTTTTAATAACTTTCTCATGTACTTAATCATTGATGCATGTTGGCTTCGTTTGAAACAAGAACAAAATTTTCAAATTGTTTTCAAAGCGATTAAGTTAAACTTAGGGGTTGCTTGATCAGTTTTCTAACTTCCTACCTATGTTTTGTATTACGGGTAAAGTTAGCAATTAATGTATAGATACATTATAGGATAGGCGGTGTAGTGGCGGTGATAGGTACGGTTACGGACATTACAAAACTTGTGTGAAGAAAAAACAAAGGAATGTATATTCCTTAGAGTTTTACTAGACACATTAAAGTTTGAATTTTTGAAGCTCCTATTTGGTTCATATTATTATAAAACTAGCTGTGCCCACGACTTCGTAGGTACGTGTGAAATTTCGGTATTCGGCATAGCTTTTTTGTTTGTTAACTGTATGATTGGAATGAAACAAACATTGAATGTTACGGGAAGCTTGTTAAAATATATCAATGAAAACCCCATTCAAATGTACAAACCAACAGAATAATCCTCGGTATCACTACAATGTGAATATTAAAATAATTTTTTTATAGAATTCCATCTTTATTATAGACTAGAGTATGTTATTTTTTTTTTAAATTGGTTTCTTATTCATTTCTTTACTTTTCTATTCTTTGACGATTTTGGTTATTTTTTTTTAAATAATCATTGATGAATAAATAAATAAGTAAATAAATACTCGTATGGCTTTTTGGATTTAATATGATCTTTAGTTAGCTAATATAATTTTTAAATATTTTTCGAATAAATATTTCTAGGGCACAATAATAAACACTAATTAACAACAATTAAGTACAAAATAAATTAAGTTTGTTTTCAGAATTTACAATAACCCATTGTGCGTAGTCTAAGATATAAGTTGCTATTAACCAAATTATGTTATGCAAATGTTACAGAGGGGTTTTATTATTGTAGAAATGTAGACTATTAAGGCAACCCTAAAATTCACTGATATAGACCGACAGGCAAGGTAGGTAAATATTGATGAGATGTGAAGCTAAATAAATCGTCTAGAAACAACTCAGTGTATGTATTTTAGATTCAAAATTCAGAATCTTTATTTACTTAGGGCCTCTTTCACCAACTACAAGTAAAGTGTTGACTAGTTACTTTTAGAAATAATTTTATATTTTATTAAATTATGCACTCGGTTTACTGTATCTTTCGATAGGCGATTTTTTTTATATTATAGTACAAACAAGGTGTAATAAAGTAACTAGTCAACACTTTACTTGTAGTTGGCGAAACAGGCCCTTAGTGCATTACGTATGAAACTTTGGGATCAATAAATAATGAACTTATTTATAGTTGTGATTTCGACCGTTTTGAAAATAAAAAATTTACTCAACGCCTGAAAATATATACTATAACCTATCTAATGAGCAATATAACGCCAGACATCTTTATTGCTATTATACTTTTGCCTGGCGTTGGAAAGGTATCAGACAGACGGACAGACAGAGTTATTTTCACATTTGTAATATTATTAGTATGAAGTATGGATTGTGTGTCTTTGTTAGAAAATATCCAAATTATTTTGTCGAAAATAGCGAAATAGGTTCTAAATTTAATAAGCAAAGTACCAAGACCAATTTATACCAGAGACCAGTTTAAATCTTTGTTTTTATTTTTAGATAATCCCCCGGGAACAGCACCGATGCCACTTGATAAAAGATGGTTACCGTCGCCTGATGCTCAAGCAACACCTAAGGTCCTGCAAGTGCGCTGCCGATTTAAGTACAGCATTGAGAGGGCTAAATATTGAAAATGGGCTCTGGCAACCTTTACTTACTTACCGAAACACAAAAGCACAAATGCTGTTATTTCACGGTGGTCTTCTGTAAGGTGGTCACTGCCGCCAGATGCGCTGCCAAAATGAATGCGAAACACAGTGCGCCCTGGCCTACTTAAATCTATATGTAAAATAAAGCCTATACTTAGTTAGCGTTTATGATTTAAAAAAAAAGGAGGATTTAAGGTCACAAAGTACGTACCTATGAAATAATATGAATGTAACTTCAAGACAACATTATAGAGAATTAGAAAAAGATCAGGAGGTATTATATAAACTCACCCTGTGTGTGATTTATGCTTGCACGTGCCCCCCTCTCCACATATACGTATAAGTAGTTAGTATAAACGATGATTTATTGACCGACGATGCGTAGAAACACTTTGATCGAGTGATACGCCGCGACACGGTTGCCTGGATACAAATATTCGGTATTGAACTTTGCCATGTCACCCATCAGGGACACTTTTATGCCTACATTATGTCCGTACATTTCTACCACCCCTCTGACACAGTCAGAGAATACTTATTTATTTATTTACAACAACACACATGGTACATCATAACAGGACTAATCCTAATTCGACGTACCTATCAGTTACCAATCGAAATACATTATTTGAATTATTTACATTACACAAATCAATTTCACAAATTATAAAAATTACAAAATTTACAAAAACATGCACAAGAAATTATAAGAATACTTAATAATAAACCAAAATTATCTACTATAAGATATCACAAACCCTATACCCTACTGAATTCATTCAGTAGGGTATATACTGACTTTATGCATCGACACACACGGTCAATTAAAACTGACCAGTTAAATTGACGTAGTACATCCAAAAACTGACCGTTAGTGCAAAATCTTAAGTTGAAATTTTTAACTGACGGCATCTTTCTGGCGCACCGTAAATCCGTCTTAACTGACCGTCAGTGGCCAACTTGACAGACGCAGGAAAACACAAAAAAAAAAACTTTTTACAACCTTTTAAAATATCAACTAAAACAAGTATATAAACAAGAACAAGTAACAAGTACACATTTACTGAAACCACACATTTTTGTTTTCTGATATGTAAAACATTAAGTAACTTCTTTGTCCCACAAAGCAGGCTTTTACAGATATACGCATCCGCATCCGCATCAATTTATGTTGAAAATTCTGCATCCGCAACAACCCTATATGACAGCCTTTACTGCGTTATCATCGTCAAATTTGTTTCCATGGACATGCTCTTTAAACTTTAGAAATAAATAAAAATCACTAGAAGCTAAGTCGCGAGAGTAGAGGTCAAAAATCTCAAAACCAGATTGGCACACCTAACGACAATTATTTTCCTCGGCGATTTTCTTTAATTACTTGACTCACTTTTGGGATCAATTGTTTGTAATAACTTCTCCGTAATCTTAATTTAACTTTAGGTAAATAGTCAATAAAAAGTATTGACTATTTACTTATTCCACATCAGACAGACAGATTAGGTAAATTTAAAAAAAATGTGACAAAAAGGTTCTAAAAACGTAACCGACAACAATGTTCGACAACCGTATAACACTTCTAAAAACTTTTAAAACTTTTTGATTCACTCGTACCTATCGTAATCAATGTTGAAAATAATCCTAATCTTAACCCATATTATAAATGCGAAAGTGAATGAAATGAAAGCGTAACAAATTTGTTTGTTAGTTATGCTTTATGTTAAGGTCGGCAGACAGGCTGACAGTTCAGTTGATAGTAGGTGGCTACCGTCGCCTATATCACAAGCAACGCCACAGGTGCTGCAAGTTTTTTGTCGACTATATCAGGATTAAGGATAAGATATTGGAAAGGGATATTGGAATGGGCTCTGGAATCCCTCACTCACTCACCGAAACACAACAGCACATATGCTGTTATTTCACAGTGGTATTTGTCTTGTTTATGTCTTTGTTAAAACAAAAACATAAACATTCAATCACTATTAGAACTCGAGACATTAGGCATACTAATAGATATGTATTTAAATATGAAATTTCCTAAAATTCTAACTAAATTAAAAAGCTAGGTATAAATAAAATTATAAATTAACACCCGACTTTCTAATGAGCCCAAAAAATCTTTGAAAGTTGCTGGTAATGCAATTGTTTTATCTAATATGACCCCTGAGGAGTTAGATATCCCGATACTTTCAGATCAAGGTCAGAAATACCACAGAAATAACAGTAGGTACACCAAATTTCACATCAATCGAACCTGTGGAAGTTAGTGAAAACCCATACGTCGACTAGGAAACGGGCTGATGATCTTCTAACGCCTGAACAGATCTTTATATACTAATTTAAAAATAAAATCGTTAAGCGCCACCTAGGTGAATCTGTAAAAACTAAGTAGTAAAATTATGCAGTGAATGTTGCCATAGCATAAAAAATATTTTAAAATACTTTTAAAAAGTGTTTAAAATGGCAACTAACATTCGTTACATGCAATAAATAAATTATTTTAATAATTTTTCTAAGCCATTTTACAATGCCTGGCGATACACGTTTGTTCCATAATAGAGCTCCTTAAATTTTATTGGTCTTCAAATCGAATTTTAACTCGAAATTTGACGATTTTGTTTCGATATACAACTCGATAGCAGCCTAGGCGTCAATCTAGTTGTAGAAAATCGTTGTACTCTAGATATATTATTTCGATGTGTAATCTATACTAATAATATAAAGAGAGAATATTTTATTTTTGTATTTTTGTTTATCTATATTATAAAGTCTAATATTATGTTATTGTCTAATATTATAATATATATTATAGAGATAAAGTTTGCATTTCGAACCTAATCATACGATTTAAAAAAATCTTTCACCAGTAGTTAGAATACAATTTGAGGATGGACATATTTCACGCAGGCTATCTAAGCTATCTAAAAACAAAGATCCAACGCTTGGCAAAAGTATAGTATAGTATTAGGCGTTATATCTTTTATTTTTCAATACCGACGAAGTTGCGGGAACTAGCTAGTAATGAAAGAATTTAAAAACTACTGGACCGATTTTAAAAATCCTTTTTACTGACGCCAAAAGGACCACCGAACTTATGACTGCGGAATGCGGACTGCAGTGCCCTTCTACGAGTAGTTATTAAAAGTAGTAGGTTTAAATTTATAACCACAAAAATCAAGTTAACTCCAATCTGTCAATATAACTACAATAAATTATTTTAGATTACCTAGATTTTTTTAATGGTTCGGGAATTTTTACAGTTACCGTTTAAATTCAACCCATATGTTATTTTGAGTCACGACAATAATCATAGAGTATCGTCTAATCCGTCTTGTTTAAACTTATGCAGAAGAGTGAAATACAGATCAATTCGAGTTTTAACGGTTCGAATCGGATTAACTCGATTAAAACGAAACATCCCAACCGTACCGTAAACTCTCTGTTTCTGTTTATCAGCAGCGCTAATGCCAGACAACCGTCACTGTCATGTTGTCTGCCATTGTCATTGTCAATAATGTCAATGTCAAAATTTGAAACAGTGTGAAAAGAAAAGAAAGAGAAATGAACAAAAAAAATGTTTATATGTTTTCGAACGTTGTGCTCCAATTTGTTGCTGATGTGCAAAATTTTAAACAATGAACCGGTTTGTTTGTAGTGTTTTGTGTTGGATTAATTGAACTTATTAATATGACATTTTTCCTATAAAATAAACACTAAAAATAGTGGATTCATGTTCTTTTGGTATTAATAACGGCAGTGGTATCATTTTCTTTATATCGGTGAGTATATTTCTTATATTTTCACATTTTTAGCGCCTAATTTTATCCCGTCACTTTATTATTATCAATTAAAAAATTAGTAAGTACGTTTTGTTGTCAATTGCTTCTGTTATTATTTCGATTGCAGAGGTTTTTGTTACTTTATGCCTATGTGCATATCTTTCTACAGTTTTTAATGGAAAATTTACAAATTTCTTATTTTCAAAAAAATAAAAAAAAATAACAGTTAACCTTGTTTTTCTAATGATAAATTTGTATTCAATAAATCAGATGTGATTATCCCACTGTAGGGATTAGGTTCCTACTAAGTATATAATTAATTTTTAACAATTGATAAATAAATAGATAAATTTTTAATTACATTAAGACATGTCAGGGTCTTAATTCATGTCTAGCAGTAAGAGTATTTCTACATTATCTAATATGAATGAATTGTTGCCAGACACAGATACAATATCAATGCCAGACGCCAATTGATAAAATATCAGGGCAAGTAAAATGTATGAAATATGTACCTGATTTTCACATTGTCCACTCTGATATGGGATATGAGCAGCCACATAGTGTTGTAGCTTGCTAAAAATAGTATAAAATGCTCCCTCTCAATTTTTAGCATGTACAATGGGATGTATCCAATAAAGTTTTCTGTTATAGTCTGCCGTAATGATCTGCCCACACAAAGCTATCATGTAAATGGTCGTATGGGAACAATTTCATCAGAAATATGTAAAGATGAAGGCGATGCCACATGGTATCGGATATATTAGGGATAATGTGGGCATAAAAACGGGCTGTTTACAGTACAAAGTATGATCTACCTGACTAGGGCATGCAAATATTTGTATTTAATCATTGTAATATATTATAACTTTTTTTATTTTTCTACTAATTAAATGAATTAATATTATTACAAAACTAGCGGGCCACCCCTGGCTACGCACAGATTTTTCTGCAAATTTTATATAAAAGCCTTCCTCCTTTAACCGCATATTCTGCATTGTAATCTATTGTGTAGTTAAAAAGATCTAAGTACATTACACAGAGGGACAGACAACGGGAAGCAACTATGTTTTATACTAATTGACTATTAGTACTGGCATGACACACTATGTCGGTAAGAGAGTAAGGTATGTCAAATGTCCCTCATCCTTTATCCTACTAAGCCGACATATGGCACTGAAACGCGATCTCTAACTATGGGCCTGGTAAGAAAGCTCAACATCGCTCAACAATCTATGGAGAGGGCTATGCTCGGGGTTACACTAAGAAATCGAATTTAAAATGAGGAGATCCATAGACATACGAAAGTTACCAAAATAAGCCAGCGGATCAGTAAGTTGAAGAGGCAGTGGGCAGGACACATTAGTGCAGAGGCCACGCACCTGCAAGCGCAGCACAAGATGACCACCCACGAGATGGACAGAAGACCTGATAAAGCACAGGCTTTTGTTACTCACAGGGGTAGACGGTGGATCCAGGCTGCTCCTGACCGGTCCTATTGGAAAGTCCAGCAGTGGGCGTCCTGCCCCTGAGATGATAATGAGTAACTTAACAAATAAATTTTCAGTTATTTGACATTGACTCGATTGAAGCTGCTGCATCTTCATTTAAACCCTTTAGTTTCTATCAGAGGTAACTAGTATAATATATTATCTCATAATATTTAATATTTAAAAATAAAAGTACATAGGTATAGGATCCTAACTACATATTTTCATAATTTACAGCCATAAGTCTTAGCTTATCTTCCATCTGATATTCCACCGAAAGGGATTTCTTCTCCATTTTTATTTAGCAAGTTTAATTTGTAGCTTTGTAGTCCCTTTAGAATTTGGTACCGTAAATATGTGATTTATCTAGTCGTGCATTTTGTAATGTAATTTATCTAACTAAAGTATAATATAGTAGATGTATACTCCCTATAGAGTATAGAGCTTACGAAGATTAAGTACTAGGCGTGAGGCCGCTGGCGGTCCTTGAACTCAAACCAGTCTACAACCTCAGAATTCCACAAGGAACCTATAATTTCATCTTGCGCAAGCCTTCGATTGCGGCCTGGTCCAGTTTGATTACATTGTTCTACGGTTACATTCCTCTTACTAAAGGTATTATCGGATAATACGCTTCCGTTCTTTAGATATGGCTCTTAAGTATTTGGTCATCGTAAATGGTAACAGTCAGTCAAAGGTCAGTTTAGATACAATTAGCGATTTGTAATTGATGGAAGAAAAAAACAGATCAGAGTACGAAATCGGCTTTTTTTGCTGTTTTATGGATATTTCGATATAATATTCCCATTTTTATTGTGTCATGTGTGTTGTCTTGTATGTGTCTTATTTGACATCACTTTTTTTACATAAAAAAGCATTACAATAATTAATTTATCATTTATTCTCTTTTCTTCTTAATTTCACATGTCTTATGATACACCAGCTTATGTCCGCGACGTCGTCCGCGCCCCTTTTTAGGTGTTAAAACATTTTATTCAATCTTTAGCGCTCATATATTTGTTAGGCGTGGAGTTTTTTACTTTTTGATAACCCTCGGGACCAGTTTTTTTTCTGGTCTGGGATATAGAAAGCCAAGTCCTTTTCTATATCGCAGACAAAGTTTATGCGAACTTTCCTGATGATCGGTGGAGTGGTGAAGCATGTGTGCTAAGTAGTATAGCACAAAGTTAGTATAAAGTATAGCAATTAAAAATATTAAAGCACTTTTTCTTATTTGGTTTTTAGGGATCTGCGAGTTACAGTTGGGATGCTGCTAGCAAAGAGGTTGCTAGCAAGGAGGTTGGAATAATTAAAAAGTTATATACATAATGAAGCCAAAAACGTACGAAAATGTAATTTTTAATGAAACAATTTGATAGTAAAGATCTGCACTGAATTCATAAATTTTATAATGCTGAACCATTTGACCTAGTTGCAGTCTGTCTAGTTGTAACTCAACGCGGTCACGGCCACACTGCACTCTCGGTTTTAGACTCCTGCCTTTTGTCCCTGATCTACTACTACCTAACAACCTTTTGTTGCGTTGCTTGGGCTTCATTCAACTACAGTAACTCCCAAAATCTACTTTGGCTCTAAAGAATATGGACTCAGAAAAAAATTGGTCTTTTGATAATTAATCTAACTTCTTATTACATTTTGGTTAGTGTTTAATAACTAATTGTTTTTTAAATGCGTTTTTCTATTGTCACTTTTAAACGATAAGTATATTTATTTTACTACTTACCCACAGTATTTCTTTTTGGTTTTAACATAATGACATCTTAAAAGCTCTACGTTTTCTTTTTGTGTGACATATTATAATGTTACATGACATATATGTGACATATACATGGTGTAAAAAAAAAACTGTAAAAATACAAAAGAAAAATACTTCTATATTATTATTAATTATTATCTTCTCGTCCACATTCGTTTTACAATTGTAAAATCATCTTGAAAGTGTTTAATCAAATATATCTGTTACGTGGTAAATATATATATATATATATATGATTAAAAATTTACTTCTATTTGTAGTTGCCGAAAAGGATGTTCCAATGGGGATCTTAACAAAAAATGCTACAATGGTTAAATCTCATTTCCGTTATGAGACGTGACTGTAGAATTGTCCAACATTTTGAATTTTTAAATTGTTATTGCAATGCAAGCAACCTCAACTGAAAATGTAAATTTAATGCCAACTAGCGTAATTTTATAACAAGTCCATATTCCGTGCTTGTTAGTGTGGTAAGTTCCTCGTAGCCCTGGTGTGCCCTTAGGCCTTTAGGCCTATTAAAAAAAAAAGACTTGGTTATTTGTGTGTTTATAAAAATCTTGAAAACAGGATTTATTTGGTTCTTTTACCCACCTAGAAGTTTGAATGCGGCCTTACTGGATCGGGGCTATAAATTTCTTTCTATAAAAAGAATCCAAGTCGTACTGGAAATAACTTGAATTGCATATAAGTATCTGAATTATTGCATTGAAAATTTTCGCACACAATAAAGTTCCAGTGGGAAGGCTATTTGGAGGCAGCTATAGATAATATCACATAATATTATATTCACACGGCTGCATAAATGTTTACATTAAAAATAAGAAATACATAATCCACACAATTTGTCCTGTGTACATAGTAAGTCTATCTATATTTAAAAAAAAAACTCAATAAAAAGTTAAAATATTCATCTACTGCTGTCACAAACCGTAAGCGTTGTGGACGGAATACTACCATTATCTTAATACCATTTCTACCATGAGTTGGATATTTAAAGACTTCATAATAATTCAAGACATACCAAATGAAATAATTTGTGATATGATTTACATACACAATTTAGGATGTATTTCACATTTCAATATGTGACGGTCACGTCCTTGTTGTAATGATAAACATTGCGTGCTACGTGACGAGAATACTGTTTTGTATTTAGGTATTCATTTTTTTCCCTTCATATCAAAAGGCGTTTTTATTTTATAAAGCTTATTGACAATTAATTATTATTGTTGAATTAAATTCCATCGCACATTTTATAATGACGCTACAAATTGCAATAATATTCTTTAATTGTGTTCTTTTCTCAAAGTGGAATGATTTATGTAATCAGAGAACATAATTTGTGTGTGTGTGTGTGTGTGTGTGTGTGTGTGTGACTTGACGTAACTCGTGTTTAGTGTGAAACACTGACAAATCTAATAAAAATGATGAGAAAACCTTAGGCACGTGTTTATTGTTTAAATATTCTCACGGGTATTAAATGTTAGGCTTCCTTCCTACTGGGCATTTACAAAAATCTAGAACAGAAAAATTTTAGTGTCACTTATGTGTACACTAGTTAAAAGAGTATAAAAATTTAAGTCGTTAAGATGAATAGAAGTGCGCGAAATCGAAATATTTTAATTTTTTGAAAAAAAAAAAAACTTTAAAATTCAAAGATCTATACTATAATCTCTGCAAGCTATAGTTCAATGCTGCAAGCTGCTAATGCACAGGAACCTCGTCACAGTAACATCCACGTGACGTCATCCGCAACTAAAATATGCCAGATAACAATTGGACAGTATTTGTCACGAAATTACTTCACCAACATGGCGATCAAACGCGTTAGCATTTTCGGGTCTAATATTTTTCAATATTTTTTTTTCTAAAAAAGATGATATTGTCTATTACCTAATTGGTTCGAAAATAATATTTTTTGTGTACTTCGTGTATCTGAATTTCCGGTTATTTTGGTTTAAGTCATCGCCTTATTTAGTAGGTATAATGTCTAAACAAAGGAAATTTGAAAATTCTAGGAGAAAGATTTTTTTTTTTTTTTAATTTTCTTGAGTTGTTCCGATTTGTTCAATTAAAATTGAAATCTGACCAGAACGGTTTCTTGTACTTTATTGTTTTAAAGTTAAATAAATCTTGTTTCTTTACAATGTCTTAAGAAGTTGTAAATTTGGCAGTAACCACCGTGACACAACAGCACGATGTTTACTAAATGTCCCTTATCCTAAATGTCGGCAACGTTGTTAATGTTATCTGTCACCTATACCAGCAAGTGGACCGTCAGATTAGTCGTCGATGTCTACATAAAAGTTATAATATAAATAATATTATCATTTAACAAGAAACCGAAAAACGAGGCTCCACTCCTGTAATAATATTATAAAGCTACTAAATTAGTGTTTATTGCCCGTTCTCTTTGTCGGTGTTCAATCGGGCCGGTGCCTAACCACGCCTCATTCGTGTCGCTAATGTCATAATTGCGTCTAATTATTGAAACCTACTTTAAAGCTGTTTCACGTAATAGTTTATTACATTCAGCTCTTGTTTCTATGCTCTTTGACGGCAGACTTTGTCTGTTAGCCGGGATACATAAGGCTTTGGCAGTAAGGTTTAAAATGGAATCAGTGGGATCTAAGATTAAAGATTCACAACTTAACACAGATGTGAAATATTAGCAGCTGACTTTGTAGGTAGGGTCAAAACTTGTAGGTTCAAAGGGTCGGACACCCTTTTGCTCGTTTGTGTCCCTCGGGAACAGTATTTTTTTTTTCTGGGTGAACGGTATCCTAATGTCCTTTTCTGTATACGTATGACAACGTGTTGCAAAATTTCATGATGATCGGTTAAGGAGTGAAAGCGTGACAAACTCTCTATCGCATTTATATTATTAGTTAGGATTAGGATGTTAGGAATATGTAACTGTCTCCAGAGTAAGCCAACGTTTTTGTTCTTTTTTAATAGAAAGGTCGTCACACAGGCTGTCGGTTCATTTGATGGTAAATGATTACCGTCACATATTAATTCCATTTCCACATGTGCTGTGCCCTGCCGACCTCAAGTAGGAGGCTTTAAGGATTAGGGGTTAGGAAGGGTTAGGAAAAATAGGCTCTGGCATAAGTACCTTACTCAACAATAGCACACATGCTAACTATTTCACAGTGGTCTTCTGTAAGGGAGTGCCGACAGCGAGACGCAGTGAGTTCTGCCTCCACTTATTAGTTCTAGTTAATGGTCACCACTTTTGTCACAATACATTTCCTGTTGCAGTTTAAAATGTGTAACAAAAAACAGTGGTATTAAAAATAGACCCGTTATTTCTCGGCGAGCTCACGAATGTAGATCAACTCCTCATTAGTGTTGTAACTTGTAAGAGATAACAAAAGCCATTGTCCCACAGAAGGCACAAAAGCGAAGCGTGGCAAAAGCGACACATCCGTACTAATATTATAAATGCGAAAGTATGTTTGGATGTATGGATTTTTGTAACTCTTTCACGCAAAATCTACTGAACCGATTACCATGAATTTTTGCATACACGTTGTCTGGGACACCAGAAAGGACATAGGGTACCTTTCATCGTTCAACGTGGACGAAGTCGCGGGCACCAGATAGTTTATAATATAGTAATTCAATGCGTCACAGCTTTGGTTTATGTATGTTTCAACGCGCTTTCAGCCATGTGTGATACTGTCTTAAATAATCTTTTTTCTCTCTTTTAAATTGCAATCTATCATTGGAAGATATTCAGTAATTGTATAAATTTACTACTATATATGTTCATTTTCTGTGCAGTGTGTTTTGGACTTTTTTATAATAATGTTCCATATTTAACAAATCAGCAATGGGCGACGATAACCTCTTACCATCAAGTGGACCGTTAGCCTGCCTCCCGACCAAAATCTGCTCTTTTGTAGCTAAGGACTGAGAGGGTATGGCACGACAAAGGTTTTTCTCCTGAACATATTATTTTAAACCTTATTCTAATGATTTTATCACTCGCATTCCTTTATTTAAATACCCAGCGCCGGCCATTAGGAGGCTCTATGTCCAAAAGTGGGCATCATCTGTTAATATTGAGGAAATATAGTACCTAGTTGAAGAAGTTTTGTATTCAAATCGTAAAATAATTTATGGCTTCCATAGTTGTGAAGCCGGTGTAGGTTTATAATAGTACCTATTGTATGTTATTTTATTATAATTTTAAAAAGAGAACACTAAAACAATTATACGAGTCAAATATCATTAAATATAATTTAACTTTGTAAATGTAGGTCCGCGTTCGATGCTCGCCCTTGACTCGTTGTCTGATCAGCCGTGCGCGGAACACAGCAACTACTAATTACCAACCATTGGTCACGGCTTGCCACATTTTGGTGACGTCTGTGTGTGACAAAAAGTATTTATCAGCAGGAGTTATAGAAATCGAATTGTTATCTTCTTTGAATTGCATTGCATTATAACTTTGAAAAATACCAATTCCTTTTTATATATACTACTAGCTGGTACCCGCAACTTCGTCAGCGTTGAACTATGAAAGGTACCCTATGTCCTTTCTGGTGTCCCAGACAACGTGTATGCAAAATTTCATGGTGATCGGTTCAATAGTTTTTGCGTGAAAGAGTTACAAACATCCATACATCCAAACATACTTTCGCCTTTATAATATTAGTACGGATGTGTATTTATTATTATTTAATTCAAGACATCCCATTGATTAACTTTAATTTTAACAGTGTTCAATATTATGTTGAAGTTGTATTATAAGAATATTTGTAATACTTACATATTCTGTTTGACTTTCCCTGTAGCTTTTTCGCTAATAATAAAATAATAGCTCGAATTAGCACCTCATCAACATTATTGTATTAATTAATTTGACTTTACATAATTTCACCAAAATTTAGATAATTAAAATGAATACATACAAGTCGACCCTTCAATGTTATTATGTTAATTGAAAGAAGCTTCAGGCATTTTACATATATATCAACTTATCAAATCATTTTTCAGTTGTTTTGCATCTTCCAAAAATGTTTCTTTGTTACGCCTTAACTTAATTTTGCAATCGTTTGTAGTTGCTTAGAATAGAAAGCAGAATAATCTTAATCTTAATAAGCGTATTGTGTTAATTGATTTTATAGTTTATGAAATAAACGTTTCTGATTCGGTTATAAGCTCACCGCCATACATTGCCGCTGAATCCCGTCCTCAATATTTAGAATTGCAAATTGCCAAGGTCACTCGTAAGTCAATATATTTTATCAAGTAAACATCTAAAAAAATATATTAAAGGTTGACAATGTAAGCAGACACTGTCCGTGAAGCTTATTCGGATAGAGCTTTGACATTGGCTAACGCCCGACGGCCTTTTCCCTCGCGTCCATTTTAAAAAGAAATGTCGCCTACGTCTTCAATGTTCTTCTCAGTTATTTGGATGAAGGAGCCGGGTAGATCAAGTGTTATTGGTCTAATTTTCAGTCGAATAACCGAGCGTAATATCCGTTCGAAGTCCGTCACTTTTACGGTTTCTCTTTATTTGGCATTTTCTGATTTGTAGACTGAGGAGTACTTAGTTACTCCTGTAATTTAAGTAATGTTCAAAGGTCGTTCGCCTTAAATCATACTCGTATTTTCCACAATAGCAACTATAAGTAATCACTTTTTCGCATTATGATTTTTCTGTGATTTTATGTTTTTATCTGCAAAATGCGATCTGTCAAAATTTAAGACTGGTACATCAAGGTCGTCAAAATACGATGACGGTCTACTTGATGTCAGGTGGCTGTTGTTGCCCAAGAAACGGAACAATATGAGCTGCCAAAGTTGGTAGGAATAAGGATAATAAGGGATCGGGAAAATGGCTCTGACATCCCTTGACCCTTACTCACTCACCGAAACCGCTATTAATGTGACTGCGAAATTGTATCCTATTGAAGTTATCGATAAAGAAATGTCGATTAAATCTCCTACTGTAATCAAAGGATTGCATTCCACAGTCATAAACTGGGCAGTCCGTTTGGCTGCAGTGACCACTCACATGTAGTAGACTAACCACAATGAGAAGACCGCGTGTGATGTTGTGTTTCGGTTCCTGGGTAAATTCCTCTTTATCTGCCCTTAACTTATCGGGATCAGCAGCGCACTTGTCTCCCTCTCGGTGTTGCTTATATAGTTGTAGACTGTTGCTATTTACCATCAGGTGAGCCACTTTTTAGCGAAGAAGAGACGGACATTATATGGAATTATCTATAGATCTGGATAACTTTGGGACACAAATAACTGATAGAGGTCAGTCAAAAGTGTAGACAGGTAATGAGATAAGAAAGGGTTCAGGATTGAACTTTAGTATCTCTTCCATACACACCGTAATACGAGCACATGTGTTTTCACGGTGGACTTTTGTGATTATAATTTATAACACATAGTGCGTTGCAACTACAGTGAAATTTATTAACTAAGTTACCTTATTAATTGTAATAGAGTTAATAAGTTCACTTAACTTATTAACTTTATGACAATTTACAATCATTTACAATTTTATTATATGATATTTTATTATTGTTGGTAGCATTGTGTAATATATTCTTACCTGTTTTTGTATAAATTGACGATTTATTTGGAACGATCGTGAAAGAAAAGATCTTATTTCGTAACTTTGCTGTGAGAAAGTCACTATAGTTGTCTGTAATCGGAGATTGCGCTTTAGAACACGACACAAAAATCATGAATTCGTGAATTAAGTGAATATGAATAATAGGTACACCTCTAAAAGCCGAAGTGTATTCGTTTTTGAAAACATGAATTGAGATACTACTAGCTATTGCTCGCGGCTTCGTTCGTGAGAATTATTTAATAAGTAAGTAGCCGATGTACCTTTATAACCCCAGGGCACTTCTGGATAAATATTTTTTATGAGATTTTTCATGTAAAGGTTGCAGTTGCTAGCAACCTTTACATAATAAATCTCCCATGTTATCAAAGTTTGTTACAGAATCTCGGAGACGATGTCGATTCAGTAAGTAGCACACCAAACCAAACAACAAAATCTTTAATATCTTAAATTTTATACGCTTGCTTTAATACTCGTATGTAAACCCATACAAGAAATGAAGCTTTTATAAGGAACCAATCTAGGCTTGTACTTCAGTTGTATAGTGTTTTTTGTATAATTCTTGATATTTTATTGTATGCATTAACTAATTTCGTTAACTAACTCGTTATTAGTTTTTTATCAGTAGCTGTTGTTGTTGTTGTTGTCTGACTGTTTGTTGCCAAAATATAAAAAGATTATCTCGGCGTATCTAAATGCAACTGGTGAATTTAAAATAACTCGGTATTATTAACACTCTCGATTGCGTTTTTAATTTTCTCTACGGTAATTAATAGAACATTAAAAGGAGAAATTGTAGATATTCACACGTGAACGATGAAAGTGCACGTTTCAGGGTGAATGTTACTTTTACTCGTACTTTTGTAATACCTAGTGCATTTATTTGGCAGCACATTTTTTATTGTTATCAGGTGACTGTTTTTTTTCTTCAAGGAAATATAAATTAGATCCTTAGTTTAGTCAGTGATATAATAGTAACGTGGCATTAGTAACATTAGCGACAGACAAGATTATATTTTATAAACTACAAGGTAACTTACTACCTTAAGTAAATCATACAGTTGTGTAAAAAAAATTTGAAAAAGAGGCGGACAGGAGAATACATTTAGGTTGGGTAGTAGGTATACAGTACTAAACATCGTCATCGTTGAGATGGCAATACCTGACATTACTCTGAAGGATCATATTTGTAGTGCAGCAGATGGGCTTTGGGGCAGACAAGTTTTGGAATGGAGACCATAGTCGAAACGCTATACCAACGACTTCAAGAGAGCGGTTGGCAATAGATGGCTTGCGGAAGCCCTATTGCCAACATTAGATGATTATTGTACCTTGTCGGCTTATGATGATTACACAGTTATAATAAATTAATTAATAGAAAAATATTAAATAAATCGTTTTACAAAGGATTTATTTAATATTTTTCATCAATGCGGAAATTTATGGAACCGGAAATTTATAGCGGTGGCGTTTGCATATTCACACTCGTTATAAAACAAACAAAGAATGCCAAAAAATCCTGGTTTCGCGCTGTTAATATAAATATTTAAAATGTTGCACAAAAATAAAATAATAATTCGAAATTCATGATAGAAATTCAAGTTCGAAGTTTCTAAAGAAAGTTAACATTTCAACAATCAAACGATTTCTAATAGTTCTAGAATGTTAATAACTCTGAATCAGAGTATCTGATACATCTGCGATTAAATACACACATTATTATAAGTTATATATATATATACACAAAACGCTACAACGTGGCTAGAGCTTGCTGTAGTAGATTCGAAGGAACTCAATAATGAGACATTAAATTAAATGAATGTTTTGCTGAGTGAGAGGTAGTTGATAAAATAAAGATAAAAGTAATACAAAACTGTGTCAAAGTGTCGAACGTTATGCAAAACGAATCAGGAAATGGATACAATACGAGCAATATATGTTAACTATATAGTATTAACAGTAAAAAAAAAAATATGCAATACATTGCGCAATACTGTCGTATAGTTGATATCCTATATCCGATGAAAGCTCTAAATAACATGTTTTTTATTATGTAATCAGTAAAGCAAAAAACTTAATAATTATTTAAAACTTGTTTTGTTGTCAAAAAAAGTTCAGTAAAAGTTAAAAATATTATTATATTCTTTACTACCGACCCGTACCCGGCTTCGGATGGATGCAATTTTTCCTGGAAATTTATATACACAATGCTGCTTCGTTAATGCTTTTTCCATTAGTGAATACCGTATCAATCCGTTGGCTGGTTTAGAATGATTTGGAAAAACAGATACTTTTTATAATATGTATAACATACATATAATGTAGATATAGATTTCTGTTTTACTAAAGTATATTACGATTATTTTCCCACCCTGTCAAATTTAATTTGTTTCGTAGAAATAATATTAACCAATAAATTAATTGGATTTTAATAATAAATGGATGAGCTAGTTTTGTATAAAATTAGTCCAATATTTCCGATGCAAGCCATAATTATGCTAGACTCTCGTTTATCACCCGCCCGTTAAATTGAAGTATTTTTTTTTTCATTCTCCGTTTACCGGTGACATTATCTTTGACAGATTTTAAGGTTCTATCGTTTTATTCCTAATATAATATAATATGTCACTCATAATTTTATTATAGATCACTTTCATTAAGTAACTGAAAGGATAAATAAGTACATATAAATACAAAATTATAAGGACAAATACAGAGCGTGGTTTATCTGAAGGGTAATTATAAAAGATAGGATAGTTTTTATCTCAATTATATTGAACTAAATATAAAATTGCACCCGTGCGAAGTCGGGAGCGGGTCGCCAGTTAATATATAGACACTGTTCTGCTTGACGGTATTATTACGATGCATTAGACATCCACTTATCAATCTATTCGCAGATAAAGAGGTTCAATGAGTAACAGCACTTAATACATAATTTTTATTGCTTCACATAGAAGTCCAACTTCCAATGCGTGCAGTGTTTACAATGAAACCGGTCAAGCACTGTGTTACATTACATTACCGCTATCATGCTGTCTATAACGCTACTATTATATCGGATGTCTGTCCACCAACTGTTACACTAATGAAGTTATGGAAAAGTGGCCTAGAAAGTAAATTAAAAAAAAATGGCAGCGTTGAATATAGCACCACGCTTGACTAATCTTGTTCTCATATCGCCATGCTCGTTTGCAACATCATCGTGAGTCTCGATTGTTTTTAGACGATTATTGCAAATATATTCTTAGACTACATTTAGATTTCATCTTTTCCTTACGTAAACGTGCTATTATTATAGTGAAGTCTAGTCTATTTATTGGTTACCTTATTTGTTTGCC
This sequence comes from Synanthedon myopaeformis, assembly GCA_944738685.1. Taxonomy (NCBI): domain Eukaryota; kingdom Metazoa; phylum Arthropoda; class Insecta; order Lepidoptera; family Sesiidae; genus Synanthedon; species Synanthedon myopaeformis. The sequence goes on from OX122914.1 coordinate 1,670,079, forward strand.
TACATTTATCAATATAGTTATTTATCTATGTCAAGGTAAAATTTGTAGGTAATTCTTTAAATTTCTTTGTTTACTCAGTACTCTAATAAGTAACGAAACGAATGCATAGCAAATTATATTGCTGGCATAAATGAAAATTACTTATTATTGAATGTATATAATTTATTATTTGTGAGTATAGAGGTTTTTATTATCAATTGAATCAATCTGCTCTAATTAATTATAAAATGATTTTTCCAGTTTGTTACATGTCCTCACTTCGTTATACAATAATACAAAACGATTGTAGTTTCAATTGACACCACTTCATTTGTTGTCTCAGCACGCGACTCTGCCATGTAATCAATTCAAAAATATACATCGGACATACGATGCTCTTGTTTTGTCCAATTCATGAGATAAAGCGATTTATATAGAAAAATGTTTTGTAGTGTTCACATTCAATTAGTACAAACCTAAGCCACTTATTTAGTCGATTTTATGTCTACTTTACAAACACACTATAATTAAACGAAAAGCGAACATCTAAAAAGGTGTAACCTTTACAGAAAATAATTTAAATTTGAAAAAGTGCTAGCTTAGAATATCTACGCTTATATCTAAGCTTAGAATATAAATAGTTGACTATATCTCTTTACTTAAATAATCCGTAAGTATTAAGTAAATGTCAATTTTATGTTTACGTATTAAACATAATCGCCACTTAAACATAATGACCTCATTCCGCCTGTCGCTTATGCCATGCGTATAATTTTGTATAATTTTATGCGGATACAAATTCGATTCTCTACTAAGAAACTAAGAACCGTTACATTGGAGCCTACTCTTGCGATACGAGTGTCATAAATTTATATATTTCCCTTATTATAATAAACAATGTAATTTTTATTACATTGGATCTAAGCTTAAAATTTGACACTAATCCTGATCCTACATAGTATAAAACAAAGTCGCTTCTCGCCGTCTGTCCCTGTGATGTATGTACGCTTTAATCTTTTGGATGAAATTTAGCATAGAGATAGTTTATTACCTAATATAGATTAACATATAGGATAGGTACTAATTATCTTGAAAAAATTAAAAAAATGTTGAAAAAATGCCGAGGGATCGAAAATTCGCTGTCATATTTGTCACAGTTATAAAGGTGTCAGGCGTTACTCATATGTTTTCTCAGATTTTATATTTTCCATTTTTCAACGCGGACGAAGTCGCGTGCACCAGCTAATTGTAATTCTTTTTATAGTTGATATATATACAGCGACTGACACTATAATAAAATGTTTCTTATTAAAATAAATACCTAAGCTAATTTTCTATTTTTACTTAGATAAATAATATAGTGAGGGTGAAACTCGATAATAAAGAAAATACAATTTAGCAATATACATTTATTGCTTGGCAAACGGTAAATACAACAATTAAATCAAAAACATGTATTTCAACGACAAAAAATGACTAATATTGTCTAATGACTTGGAACGTTCTACTTAGTAAACATTCACCTACTACAATCAAAGGAAATGTATGCAGAAGTAATTAACTTTCGATACAAACTGTAACGCGTAATAACTGGACGGTGTTGTATGATAGTTTTACGTCGAGTTTTGGTACACGCTATAATATATTGTATGTTAAACAAACGGACATAAAAAAGCAAAAAAGGATGCAACCCTTTCAAAAATAGTTAATAACTAATCTAAAAAGGATAGTGAATAAAATCTCGCTTTTAAGGAAGTCTGTAAAAACAGTTACGCAACACTTACAAACGCGCTTTAATAATCATCCCAATTATACTGAACCAGCAGGAAGGTGTAAAAAGCGTCGTAACTTTCTCTGGCTCTGGTACGCATAACGCTTGGCAGTATCAGGATCCGGTGAAGCGGAGAAGAACCGTTTATAGGCACTGTTTCAATATAAATTTCTAGAAATTATTTTTTAATGAAGTCACTGCGCACAATTATGGAATAAAACCCTTATGGATAGACTCGTGAGAACTGTTTAATACGAATCAGTACATCGTTTTTTAAATGACTAGTGGTACACCTCTACGCTGACGTTTGACTTTAAGGTAGGTGACTAACACAAGTAGGTAACTCCATAGGATATCAAAGTGCACATCCTACCCAAATAGATGGGATTGATAGGTAAGCGACAATGTGAGGATAAGAGAATGATGTTTGTCGTCCGGTACTCACGCACCAAAACACAACAGTGAACGTGCTGTTATTTCGCAGTGTCATTCTTTAAGTGGGTAATGGTTACTGCTGCCAGATGAGCTGCACAGTAACTGTTGACCTTTCTGTGCTCTGTCGTTACAATGATACAATACTTACCACTATAAAAATGCGATTACATCCAACATTGTGGCGAAGCCAATGACCTGTTCCTTCTTTCATGAGAAACAATTCGTCAATTTCTATTTAGTCCTCATGAATACACATAAACGTTACAAGATTATCCTGAAACCCTGACGACAACAAAATTCCGCGTATTGCCACCTACTTTGTACACCTGGGTGGTCCACGGACACAAAAAATTGCCCGTGGTCCACCTTCATATTATGTAAAGATCAAAATATATTACGTCCCAATGCTAAACAGTGCATTTTTTAATATAAATGCATAGAACTGGCATAGAGATTATTTTTTTAAGATTAAAGATGTTTTATTAAATTTATACTTGTATGATGGATGTTCCTTTGAATCGCCTATTTAATCATCTTCTTGGTTGTCCCATTAGTTTATAATATTATGTTATTACTTACGAGTGTATTATCGTACTAACTGCATTATAGTTGAATGTTTCCATGACATAATGTCTGTCTTTCGAAAAATCTCATTAATTTGGTACGTATTGTCATGATCCATTTATTCTTGGATCCACAGCTCGGCTTCACGTGTGGATTCGTGGATACCTTTATCTCCATTAGGAGATAAAGGTATGGATACTTATTTTTTCTCTTCGATCCACAGGTGGAAAAGTTATAAGTATAATTTGTTTCAATGCTGCGTTGCTAACTTAGCTGAACGAGTTAATAGACAATACGCCCGAATTTATCTCGCCCGGGTCGGGCAAATACTACCAAAGTGCTTAAATTTCCTGGTTAATTAGTTTAAGAACAGTTTGTGAAGTAAGATATATTTCAAGACTTAGTCTTAGATATTTTAGTAGCGTGATTCCTCTTAACGCAATTAACTCGTCAAACTTATAAATTAGATTAAAACTGTTGCCATTACAAAGTTTGAATTCAGTTCATAAATAAAATTGGAAGTTACGTGTCTTTCCATCATAGTCCTTTATCTCTGATATATTATTTTTCTAATGCATAAATCACTCTTACGCAACAACTGGTCGTAAATTTACTTCTAGATTATATTAAATCAGCACTAAAATCCCTGCCCAGTCGTTTATATCATGTTCGCGTGTTTCCTGCTACGACCATTAAAATGTTTGCCAATCGACAGCTAATTAAATATAATTTTGCTTTCGGTCGCAAATCGAAACTAAGCCCTAATTCTAGTTTTCCAATCCACCGTCTGGTCTGTATGAATGTATTATATTGTAAATGTTTGTTACGCGGCATTGGATTGCAGGGATAAGGTTGCCGGTAAATCCAGCCTAATGGTTTCGCTCACTCTCTCAGTCAGTCGCGACATCGCGAGCCAGCGGTGTGTCAGTCAGTAGCGGCTTGCCGCGCAAATCTGACCGTTGTGCGTGTACTGTTACACTACCAAATAAACTCTTATACGTGTTTGCATCTTAAAAAGACAATTTAGTGAGTGTATAATGATGTGAGAAAAAATAAACCTTCAATAGTGTATACTTATCTGGTGTGTGAATTTTTTGTGTAGATTTAAGACATTAGCTTCAAGAGACTGCTGCATATGTATAATTATTTCAACTTCGTTTTCAAGTTTAAAGGTAAATGCGTGTTTTAAAGGCTTCTGTTTACACTTCGTAACCTTCGATGCTTATTTCATTGTGACTTGCGTAGTTTGTACTTTTTGTTGCATTTTTATTTTTTTAAATTAACTTGTACACTTTTTTAGATCAGATAGTTGAGTTCTGGATAAGTATTCTTTTTCCTGATGAGTAATATTGTCTATTTCGTAAAATATGTTACGCTACACTGGGCGAGGTATTATATGACACATATTCTGTAATTTTCTCTATTCATTAGAATTGCGTTTTCCAATTAGTAATTACGCAAACCAAATTACTCACCCCAGTTAATAAATTAAAAAAAAAATACCCAAATTGACTCCATTTCACTACTAATGTCCACATAAATGTTCCTTTGTAGTTTATACAAATTTACATATTAAACATTACTGTGTGTACACAGGAGTCGAGATTAGCATGAAATCTAAAAGCGTAGGCGTAAATGGCATCCCGAGATCCCTACATCGCACGATTTAATTAACATTTTTTGGGAAAAATTATCATTCGCACTATATTATCTTTATTTTATTTTTCGTACATGTCAAGGCTCGAATTTATATCTCGAACATGTCGAGGCGGGTAGAAATAATCTGCATTATGGCTACAACTGACCACTGTTAGTCAATATCCAATAGAGACTTTATTCAGCATTAGAAGATATACGTACCTACTTATAACGAGCGTGTACAAGAAACCCAACGTAAAACCATTATAATATTATATATATTTTAGCGTTTTTCGAAGTTATGGCTTTATTGCAGACGTGTGTCGTTTGTATACCCAATAAAAGAGTGTTGGTTGATATTTTGAGTGAGGAATGTGAATAGGGAATGAAGGAAAATGCAAACACGGTCAAGACCCAGGTTTTAATCTAACAGATTGTTGCAAACTTATTCGTTCTAAATATGATATACCAGTAATAAACAAATTAAAATGGTTATAAGTGTATTTTGCTTGTGTCCTAGGTACACTATTAGCTATTCATTTGGCTATCCATAAATATCGAGGTTCTGGCTTCGAAACATCTTATCGAGTTTAAGACACAGCCGCCGAGTCTGGCGTCAAGTACTTATTCAAGTAGGACATTGAAATATAAATTATCAGCACCAGAATCAATGTGGTTCTTTTTGAATTTTTTAGTAGAATTCTTGTATACTTAACTAATTAAAAGTTTATCTAAATATGAAGGTAACTATGAAGGTCAGAAAGTATCGCACGAGTCTTTCTGACTCGTGCGTATTTGAAAATAAATATTAATTGTCGTATTTGAAAATTTCCTTTGCAATGTGAAATTCATTATTGTCATGTCAAATCTCGACATTTTCTTGAATAAACAAAAATATTGTTTGTTACTTCTAAGAGTACCCTATATTGAAACGAGAATTTGAGAAGCAGAATGAATAAAACTTTGAAGAGGCCTCGGCTATTGAGAAAATTTATGTTAAGCCCACCTAAATACGTTTCAAAAGGATCCTGAATATATTATAGTGTTAGGTACTTTCAAATTTTAATGCCTTGTCAGTTGTTTTATATTGCGCGGGTGTTATAGCTTCAGCGGAACCGAATATTGGATTATCACAACCCATCTCTGTAGTTTTTTTTATATAAGTACTTGGTATTTTATTTCGTAATTTCATCCATTCTTAAAAATGAGTAAAATGTCGATTTTATTTCCATCTGAGTTTTCAATTCAATTTCTAAGATATACATGGTCTTAAAATATTCCCTGCATGCACTGAATGCGTTGGCGAACGGATTACCGGTTACATTGTCCTTCGCCTATTAATCTTCAGATATCAAGGTAGGCTACCTTCAGATATGTGTAGCAGACAACCAGTATAACAATTGAAAATATTAAAGGTAATATTTTTTTTAATTTATATTTAAATGTATCGACATTTTTTTAAATGTCTATAATTAGATATTATTCCTTTCTTTTAATATTTTATTATATATTAATAATAATTTTAAACTATGATGACACAAGGTGAAACCTTAGTAGTACTATCATTACATGCATGTAAATTATTAGTTAAATTAAAATTGTTAAAATTATAAATTAATTTTTCGGTGCGTTTCCTAAACTACGTCGATTAAATAGTTCATAAATATTGATGAGGTTATGAAATACATATAATATTAAAAGATGATTCCTTATGATTTTTGTTTTCAAAAAACTAAAACTTCTAAACTTTTAAGTTTTCGTAAAACTAAAACTTAAAAGAAATAAGTTGATCTTTGACAAAATAATCTTAGAGATTTTTACCGTGAATATAGAGCCGAAAACTAGATAGTAACCAGCGAACAAAAAAAGGTTCACACTAAATAAATAATTTATGCCCATGGAGCCACATTACATCGGCGTATTTCCCTACTCCTTGGGCAACAATAGTGTACTTCCATTTGTTTGGACCAGAATCTATATATAATTGAATAATTTATTACTTTATAAATAATAATTTACCCCTTAGTTTAAGAAGGGATGTATAGCCTCTCTTTATGTTCTGCCGGCTGAGTGCTCTGATGAGTTGTTCCAACTAATGCCTACCCCAAGTTTATGCCACCGTACTGCACGTCATAGATGTGGAGTTCATCCGCATTACTTGGTCAAGGTGCCACTACGCACGGTCCGGTTGAGTAGAAACTTTATCCCGCGGACGCGTGAACTTTAGAACAATCTCCCTCCTAAGGTGTTTCCACCTAGCTACAATTTGGGCTACTTCAATGGGCGATATGGGCGAGCTGTAAATAAGCTCCTATAGGGTAGACATCGCACTAGCACATCCCTTGTGTTGCTTGTGTCTTTAGGCGGCGGTAACCACCTACCATCAAGTGAGCCGCCAGCCTGTCTGCCACCTTTATATTATAAAAAATAATAATAAACCTTTTTTGTATTGTTAGTATAACAGTCTATCACGAAACTGTTTTTGAAGTATTTTTAAATATTTTTTGAATGGTTATAATTCTAATTTTATTTTTAAGTACCAACTTAGAGTCCAATCAAAAATTTATACGGACAAGCCCGTATAAATTTTAATTTACTTGTTTTCGAAACCATAGGTTTATAAAACTGGTATGTTTAAAGTATATTTACAAATTCTTTTATAGGTTCATCATATGCTTTATTTATATACATAACTAAATAAAAAAAAAAAAAATCATTTTCATACCTACCAAATGATAACTAAACGATCACAAAACCATTTAACGGCACGAAGCCATACAAATAAATGACTGCTATAAGTGAAACATTATACCCCTTTAGCCTAACTCCAATCCCCTCCACGACAGATATTACGTCCCGGCCAGTTCCTGTCTAAATTGCCGATTCTTTGCGCTATAAAAATTATATTTCGGAACATATCCTTCAGGGAATTGCGGATCATTGTCATTGACTTGGAATTTATTAACGAGACATTTCGTCACGTCAGTGACCACGGTTTGCTAATCGTATTCATGACCGACAAATACTAACTGATTATACGCCTTCGTCTTAAGGCGACGAGGCACAGTGCTTTGCTCTATATAACAAATTAGTCTTGTCATTGGAACATTTATTTTGTCTTTGAAAAGACACAGTGCAATGGCACACAATGTTCTGGCAACATGTAGAGCGTGTCACAGTCCTATTGTGTTGTTTTTCACTTCAATTTGAACATTATTCTATTCTCTGTACAATTGCTAAATGCTAAGTATAACAGTTGTAAGGTTTTGTTCAGACATAAAAATATAATACGCCGAATATCAGATCACTAAAAACGCCGAGCTGTTTTTTTTTAAATATTTCAATACTTACTTAACTAAACACTATTGATTAAACTTAAGTTCTTATTGGCGTAAGAGCGCCATCGAAATAATTTATCTCGCTAAAACTTAAGATTAGAGTTATTTTCACTGAAACTTAAATTTGAAGAATTTTTATTTATTGTATTTATTAATTTAAATTTATTCAATCCTGATTGAAATTATTTGAAAACAAACCTAGTATTACATAGGTACTAGAAAAATGTGAAAGATATATAAATCTAGAAGTATTGAAAAAATAATTATATTCCTGATCAGGACAATTTACTAATCAATAATAACAAAGATTATTCTTTGTTTATTGCTGTCGTTACAAAAATTAGAAAGTAATAATTATGTAATGTGGAAAATAATGCAAAACTTAATATAAATTTTTACTCTTAAAGATTTTTATGATGTTTAGATCCTGTTTATAAAAACAAATAATAAAATAATAAATGAAATAGTGAAGAAGGTATAAGGTAATAAATAGTGTTAACCTCTTTGTTAAATATAAGATACCTAATATAGAGGTTTTGTAATAGTTCAATATTACAATTTCTGAGTGATCGAAAACAAACAACTTTGTACCTTAATACTACTTGGCATAGATCACTTTGTGAATGTTTTGGGACGCGATGTGAATGGGAGATTAAATTTGTACAGATGGTACGGGAAATGTTGAAATGATTGAATATTGTAATACAGCTTGAATCTGTTTGTTCACCGAGTTCACAATAGTTTCAAAGCAAACTTTAATAGGTAGGTTCTTGCATGAAAATGAAATCGTTAAGCACTATTTTTTTTAAATATTTTGTTTAAACCTTTTTATAAATGTAATCTTATAAGCTGAGCCCCCTCGCTTTGAAAAAAATACAGCCAAGAAAAGGATACGTATACAGAATTTAATAAAAATCTTAACTCCAACGTGATCCTATTGAAACATTTTAAGCGAAAATTAAAATAAGAACCTAATACTTTAAGGTGTTGAAATATTAATGTTTTCTATCGACACAAGTTAAGATAGCGTAGTTTCGGCTAATTCCGTTTACACACAAAAACAATGGTTATGCCCAGGTACCTTTGAGCCACACGAAATGTAGCGTGTTTGAAAAAGATTCTGCGTGATTCCGCTTGCAACGCGCCAAACCCATAGCGAACCTCTACCCACTGACACAATTACATTACCGTGTCTAAGCAGTCACATAAAAAATTATAGCAATGTAATGTTGGAAAACGTCTTTTACTGTGCCCAGTAATTGCTGAAATGTATAACGTTCCATGTTCCCTTTCTCAGCATCGTGTAAGTTAATTTCTGAATTGTACCTATTTCGGTGAGTAAGGGATGCCAGAGCCCATTTCCCTAAAGCTAAATGATTCCTCATCTTCTTAAAGTCGGCATTTTCGGTGTTCCGAGGTGGAAAGGTGGTGAGTTGACAATCCGTACTTGCGTACTAATCTGTAAATGCGAAAGTATATTTCGATGTATGGATGTTTGTAACTCATTCACGCAAAAACTCTGAACCGATCACCTTGAAATTTTGCATACACGTTGTCTGGGACACCAGAAAGGACATAGCGTACCTTTCATCGTTCAACGCGGACGAAGTCGTGGGCACCATCTAGTCTTTCATAATCATAAATTAGTCAGCCTAGAAGACCACAATGAAATATCTGCATTTGTGTTTCCATTAGTAGGTATGGGATGTCATATCCGTATGTACGGGTTTCCCTTTACCTTTATCTCACTAAGGTCGACAGCCGAGTTTAGGGAGTCTGGTTTTGCCTAGTATCATACTAAAATACAAATAAAACACAAGGAGTGATTTTAAAAATCATAGCAAATATACAACTAGACACTCGAATGGTCTGTAACAAATTTGGCGTTTCAATCGATATGTGCGATCTTGAAATCGATTGCTCTACATAGGTACGAATATTTTCTAAACATTGGTGCACTCACGTGCATTCGACGCGTGCAGCAGATATTTCAATAAATAAGTTTAATGAACCTTCACTGCTTGGCTATGAAGGGCTTATTGAATTCTAAAGCAAAGTATGAAGGAGTTTAATCAGATTAAATTTATATTTATTTAATTGTACCAAACTATAAATCCAATTTGTTCTCTGTTAGTTTGTTTTAATGCGCTAATCTCTGTAACTAACAGTTCGATTTGATTTTTTTTTATTTTTACTTTCGATACTCATTGCTCAATTTCAATTATCGGGGAATTGTCATATTCCAAGGCGGGTTAAGCCGAGAAGTGCAGCTAGTTCACAGCTGCAAAAAGATATATTTCGATGAAAGCAGCACTTTGCATTTGCAACACATCCTCTTTTTACTCATGACTTTTTTGCGTGCCATATGCACTTTTATTGACGATTAGTATAACTGACAGTTCCTGCTTTATTATCCTCATGCAGGATACTCAACACATAACCCCTTATTTACGGTCTAGGTGGGGTTTAATAAACATTCACTAACATCGTACAGTATATCTGATGAAGAGGATGCAGTTACTTAAAATGATTATGTTGATTTTTATTTTATTTTTCTGTATGTACTTACCTACTTTTCCTTTTTATTTTCATTTCCTTTGCATCCCTTCTGGTGTTTCCTGTGTCCTTAGGCGAAAGTGACCACTTACTATCAAGAACACTATTTGCCTGCCTGCCACCATTTTTAGTGGAACTGATTATGGTAGGGGAGCCCACAATGCTAAATGTGGAGTCACTCGTGTGTCGTGGGGACCTATTGGATTTTGAAGATTGGGTAGTAAGAAGAAAAAAGGTTATATAAAATTTTTCATTTCAACGATGGAATGAACGTCTACAGGCTTTCAAAAATGTAAAAAAAAAGATATTGTTAAAATTTGTTTTAATCTTCATCTCTTAACCCACCATACCTTAATCTGACGCGTTCGAGAATGTTAGGGTGACGTATTTTTTTTTTTTTGCAACTTTGTGACCCATTTCCTTTCGTCACGCTCAAAACGTCAGATTATTAAAATGAACACTTTTCAGCATGTAATTAATCAATCATATCTTAATCTGACGCGCTCGAGTAAATCCCGAAATCCCATCTTGGGCTCCCCCACTATTACGCCCTTTGTAAGAATGTGATCACGGTATAGGTTTATATACTCAAAGTTATACATTCTTAGGTTAGGCATAAAAATATAAGTACAAGAGAAATAAAAAATAAATGTTACTTAATGCTAGCTCAAGATACATAGTGGCGTTTGTTTCATTTAAAATATAACACTATTGTATCTAGCCACCAACCGCATTTGAAGATCAGAACCAGAAAGTTTGAGCCTTAACAGGAATTAATTTTAGAAATAATATACTTTTAATATTTAAATGGCATTTCGTTCTCGCGTTCTTACTACCGTTGGACCACGTGTAAGAGTTAGCAGTCATTCACACTACGGAATGTGTATGAATGAAAGTCCGATGACCCGGTGCCAAAAAATATTTTTAGTTATTCAAAGATCGAATTTAATGACAATTTAAATGTACAACGGTGTCTGCGGAATCTGCACTAAGCTTTCGAGATTTTAACGAGCACGAAAAGATACCTACATACATGTTATGTATCCGGCTTTTGCTTGTGTTTAATAGGCGACAGTGACCCGTCTACCGTCATGCGGACCGTGATTGAACGCCTGCCTGCCGAAAATAAAATATTGATAAATTTCAGTGTCTGGCTATTTAGTCCCAAATGGTGAAAGACGGTTTTCACGTGCACAATTTATTTTCCGACCGATACTTATACTCGGGGACTGTCAGAACACTCGAAACTATTTTTTATGTAAAAGTCTATAGTAGGTCGCCTATTAACACAACTTATGCCTATTAGGGATTGCAAGTGAGCCGACAATGTTTATAGGATAAAGGATAGAAAAAACATGGAGATTCTTATCAGCACACGATTTTATCGATATTAATATTATAAATGCGAAAGTAACTGTCTGTTTGTCTGTCTGATACATTTTCACGCTTTAAAAACTTGAACTTGAAGCACGCTTTAACATACTCGAAGCACGGATTCAAAAACTAGAGACTTGAAGCTGCAATATTCTTTTATTAATGAGCACTGTACGACCATTTTCAGCCTTTTGAAAATCACCTAAAAATTTGGAATCTTTTTATATATCCTTTAATTGTTGCGTTTAGTATATACTCGTATGTATAGTTTTCTCTGTATAAAATTAGTTTACCAATTCGTGGAAAATGTCGTTGATTGCACTGTTACCTTTATTTATGTATGTTTCTCTTTTTCAATTTTATTATGTATGGTGTAATTGTTTGTTTTCCCAAATAAAAAATAAAATAAAAAAAAAACACTTACTATGGAATGGGGCAGCCATGATTTTTGAAGACAGACACATTTCTTTAGTAAAATAGTATTTACATATTTTAAATAATTTAATAAAACGAAGACGACGTGAGCACAGGTAATATTATACGCATTATAATAATTTTGTCCAGTCAAATAGGTAGTGGGTATTACTCAGATAAAGCGTAGGTACTAACATTGCAACCTTTTAGTCAATAATATCAACTTTATATGGATATGTCTTGTTACCAAGCGGAATAATACCTACATGGCCGAGTGCATTTCGCAATGCAATTAAAATGTGACATAAAACAGGAAAGATTTTGACATAAAATTTATTGTTGCGATGAAAGTCGGCACGTAATAAATTGTACTTACTGCTAGTAATAGACGCCATATTATGTGTGGTCATTTGTTTATATTTATTTGTATATATTAACTGTAAATTAGTACATTAATTACAGATTTTATGTCATTTTTTTAGTAATAGAATATAATGTGGTGTAATTGACCTTTTTTTTAATGAGAAAGTAACTTATAATCCGCTTTTTTTTTTCATATTTTGCATAACAAGAGACTATCTTATTTGCATAACACAAAGAGATCTTAACATAGTTTAATAATTTAATTTTAATTTAATTCACTTTACTAAGTAATTAGTTAAAAGAAAAACAGCGATGCGCTTCCTCGATTCAATAAAAAGCATATTTATTTCCAAATCTGTTTGAACGGAATGGTTAACGAGTTTTTGTGGCTTTCAAAGTTGCTTTTTGTCAAGAAGATACTTTGTAATGTTACCTGTAGCTAAAAGGATGTTTGTAAGGCGTCTAATTTTCTCACTAGGATTATAGGAGCATCGTAAATCATTCTCATACCTATATAATGACGGTGTTTTCTCTGAGGAGTATCCTAATATGTAAAATACATCGTAATCTCCGAAATCGCTGAATCGTTTTCAGTAAAATTTTGTAAATCTCCCATAATCTTCAATATCTTAAGGATCGTACACTTTGTTTGATGCGAAGCTCTTTCTGGATGGAGAGAGCTTAGATTATAAATACTAACATAGTAGATGATTTTTTTGTAAAGTTCGCTAGACAGGCTGATGCCCTACTTGGTCAAAAGGTGGCTACCGCCGCCTATTGACACATGCGATGCTGACTGCTGTGATAGAATAAAGTATAAAAGACGCTTCAAGCATTCCGTTTTGTTGTATAAACTTCTAATATTTGAGTGTTGAAACAGCAGATGACAGAGACATAGGTCAAGTGCTTCCCTATTCTTTGTGATGAACGTTGCAACTCTAGAACATGCAGATTGCAGCCGTTAACATTTGTACTAGCCAACAATGCTTACTCAGTGAAATGGTCTGAGATACTTTAAAACGTGTCAATGACTTCCACTTGACGGCCTTTGTTCTTATTCATTCGTTTTCTTTTTCCTTTTCTCTTCTTGCATTTTTTTTCTTGCAATTTATTTCTTGCTTTTCTGAGCTTCTGTCGACTGTTTCATTAAAACATGCATATTACCACCTATTCTGTACTAGCGATCGGCCACGGTTTCACACCGAGTTGAAATTTTCAAGAATATTTTCTTAGAGTATGCTTGTCATAAACTTATTTTCCTAATTTCGCTCTGGATATGCGTACAACGTGGATAAATCCGATTGCGCGAGTACATCCGCCGACTACAACGAGTGTGAAATTGTGTCATAATTTTAGTTTTAAGGTGCGCTGTGGTAATCTTTTACTCATTGGTCTTGTTAAATATAGATAGGTGTATGTTAAAAAATGTGTCTAATGTATTGTAAACAATGAATAAGACCGTTTACGTTTCAAGGGTGTAACGAACGCACAATTTCCGAACGATAACGTTGTCGCCAATTTTTTGCTTGTTCAATGTCAATCATTGTATAAGTTTGGTTGGTAAAAGTCGACGCAGCCTTGAGTTTGTTTGAGTATTTTATATAAAAAAAAACACAGGGCAAAAGGCTTGCCCTGCGTACGTAATAATACATTAATGTTGCCCTTGACAAATTTGCCTTCAGCTTTTCAACCTTCGACTCGATGAAAAGGAAACTGTCATAAAATATGCGATGTTATGACAGTCGCGTATCCTAACTAATATTATAGATAGGAAAATGAGTTTGTTTTTTACGCTTTCACCCAATAATTACTCAACCGATCGTCATAAAATTTTACAGTTTACATCATGAACAGTACCTACTTTTTTTTCTAAATGAAAGGTACGTCATCCTTTTAACTTAATTTACATTTGAATCGTACATTGCCTACTTGCCTGTGCCTATTTCATGCCGCAAATGAACTCATTAGGGAAGAATAACATTAGCGTGATGTGTTACTCAAATAATGTTCGTCGATCGTTAACGTAACTGCATACGATTTAGGTATCCTGTCACGTTATGAACGCTTTTAAACTTTAATGACGCATTTGTCCTCCAGCCAGTAACTGCTACATAATTACATATAGTCTGCGCTCCAGCGAACGATTATTTTGTTCTACGACACATAACCGTTTTTTATGGAACACAAAGCCATAAATTCGTAATGGTCCAGATTTGAAACATCCCCCTTTTATTCATTCGCGATAGAACAAGTAAAATGAACTAAGTAAGTCATAAATTGGACATTCCGTTTGGCGGCCGTAACTGCCTCCTTGCAGAAGTTCACCATGGTATAACAGCGTATTTGCTGTTATTAAGTTTCTATGAGAATAGTTACTAAGGTCAACAGCGCACTTGCAGCTCCTATGACATTCCCTGTGTTAAGAGATGTCGCGTAGGCACCTACTAACAAATTGACTGTCAGCGCCTAATTGCTGGCTTTTACATAAAAAAACGACATACCTACCTGTATTAAAAGATTACATCTAATTAACTCAAAAAAGAGTAATTTGTCATTTGCTCCATTTCGTTTTAAAAAAATCTGTGAGATATATGGCACCGATATGAAAAAATTGCACATTATATGAATTAAACATTTTAATTTCCATATTAATTTATGAGAGAAAATTTACTGAATGAAATCGTCAAAAATGCAAATGAATTGTACTGATTTTGATTCCCGCAATTCGCTGTATTTACTACTTGCTTAACTCTCTCGCTGTCTCTCCCTCTCACTATATGTTAGAGGAAAATTTTTATTGTGCAAACATCGTTTATCTTAATAACATAAACTCCCGACATACCTTTTGAAACCTTACATGTTCGTAGCAAACGAAGACAACAAAGTTTCAGTTGTTTCCTTGGAATAAAATAGCTGTGAAATGATGAGTTCTATGCATTTTTTATTCTATTATACAGTGATGACAAAAATATTTTTATTTGTTTATTAGAAATAACAGATATATTTTTATATAGAATGCCAGCAAAATTCTATGTAAATTCTATTTCGTTATACTGAAGTCCAAAAAACTACGTACTCGTAAATTTTAATTTTAATTAAGTATAAAAATACATTTCCAATGTTGATGTTTAAAATTGGTAATGTTGACTTTAAAAGCAATTTAATTGAGATGAATATTTTTATTTTCTTTTAAATATCACAACCTTTGTTACATTTGTTTTTTTTTTCGGCATAATTACATGTTAGCCATAAGAAGTATTAGTACTTAGGTACTTCTTATAAGTCCCTGATTTTTCTTAAGTGCGAAAGTGCCTTTGCTTAGAGCTTTTGCCCG
The DNA here is from genome assembly GCA_944738685.1 of Synanthedon myopaeformis. Lineage (NCBI taxonomy): Eukaryota > Metazoa > Arthropoda > Insecta > Lepidoptera > Sesiidae > Synanthedon > Synanthedon myopaeformis. Next base: position 1,685,845 of record OX122914.1, read on the forward strand.
CGACTTTGTCCGCGTACGGTTCGCTCCCTTTTTTGCCCATTTGTTTTTCTAAGATATTGAATTGGTTTTTTTTTTAAATGATCCCTCGAAATAAGTACCTACTTTGTTTCTGGATCAAAGGGTACCCTGACAAAATGTTAATGAAAAAATTATTATTGAAAAATTTAATGTTGATCGATTGAGTATTTAAGGCGTGAAAGCGTAACAAACAAACTAACTCAATATCGCATTAGTAAGGACGATAACGTTCAACTTTAAAGACAGGGTTAATTTTTATGTAACCAAACCGGACACCTAAGTATTGTATTAGACCAACGATTTTGTAAACGGTGACTTTGAATTGCATCATATAAGTATCATCGTCGACCCAAAGCGCCTCAGGTGGGTGTAGGCGTATATTTAAATACACCTTATTATTCTCTCTATACTTGGTGACCAGTTTAATCAAATTGGGTATAATATATGTTTTTTCTTCACATTGCTAAGCTGGCAGTGGCTTCGTCATTCGTCATACATCTTTTTTACCAGGGATGATATAAGTCAGGCTATATTTACCATTCGGGAATCAGATTTCATTTGTCTAAATACAAAGAAATCCCTTAAATCTAATATATATAAAGCGAAGCAAAAAAAATATCATTTAAATTGTTTCCCTTCAATGGTAGGTAATGAAATGTCAAATATGATAATAACGCAAGTATAGCAATATAAAGTCGACGCTCCACAAAAATCAAGCATCTCTTAACCTTTCTATTGTTGGAGAAATAAAAGGTTTCCCAAAAACCATTAGGGATGAAAGTAACAAAAGGTCTTTTGTACAAAAGAAGTGGAGCACAGAGAGCTGAGAGACTTTGATATCCGGTAATCTCAACTATCAGATGAAAATAAAGAGAATCCAATAAGTCTAGTAAGCTAAAAAACCGCGACTTGCCCATGCAATGATATATTAATTATTTACTCAATAAGTGAGTGGGGAGTCTAGTTAGAGATCAATTCAAAATGGTTCCTACTTAAATAATCTTTTTTAATTGAATCCCTGAAAAATTGTAGGGTTGATGATTTTTTAGGGATCACTTATTTAAAAAGGGGAGTATTTAAATTCGATAATATAATATCGGATGTGTCGGAACTCTGGTAAATTTATAAAAAAATATATCTCTTCGTATGAAGCTTACGTCATATTTTCATGAATGAGTCATTTTATCTCATTCACGTTATTTGCCTTAAACTTTTGCTTAAGTAGTGACTAAGCGTCGTTTTTTTTACAGTATTTTGTTACTTAAAGGCAAGATAATTGCACCGTAATAAGTCTTTACAAACTAATGTTGTAAATGCGAAAGTGAGTTTGTTTGTTTCTTGCGCTATCGCGCCTTAACTAAACCGAAATTTTTTTTAGTTGTCAGGGATACAGAGAAGAGGACATCGGGTACCTTTCATACTGAAAGAGTATACTGTTCTCAAAGGAAGCGAACGATATTCCATTATTCTTTTATACCTAGTTTTGACTTTCTGCTTATTTCTATATTATTTTTCCTCCTGTGGATACGCAATTGGAGTAAACATTAAGTATATTGTTTTACCTACAATGTAATATTATTTCTGTTTATATCTCAAGAATAAATAAAATATTCTCTCAACTTATTTTTCTTAAGTCTTAATTAATGACGTTGATCTTCTAACACAATAATTGTTCTTACACTAAATACTAAACAATTATGAGGTCAATGTTAGGTATAAAAATTTGTAACTTTAGAAAATATTTTTATGTTATAATTAAAAAAATATCTTAGTTAAAAAATTATGGTAAAAAAAACGCGAAATCATGGCATTAACAAGATAATAGCGTTCTTAAATAGGTCACAGGTTTGGTTTGTTGTCTTGTTTTGAGGAATATTAGACATAGGCTACTGGTTAGCTATTAGTTGTTAAGTGATGACGTGTAAATTAATACCGACAGCGGTCATAGCTCACGATATTATCACTATTAACAGAGTGAATCATATCGTATTAACGAGTTATTAATTAGTATTTGTTCTTTATTGCCGTAGTTATTGCCTGTTTAACATGCCACCGGCATACACACTTCCTATTTGAGCACTATCTGACGTCTTCGCACTTGCCTTGTTAGTTTACAAAGTAGTTTACTGAAAGTTGCCTACGAAGGTTTCGTTTATATAAACCACAATTTTTAGTGGACACTGAAGCAAAGTACTCAGTCAATTTATAACTAAATTTTGACTTTATTTCCTTATAGAATATGCATTCTGAATAGGTGTTATTATATGCACAAGTATTATTGACTATTGCAATCTTATTTATTATTCAGCTTTCATTGATTGTAATAGACTGAAAATTAGTCCTTTACATTTACACTAAAGAAAATTTTTTACTTATTATTCTCATATCTCAAGAATTTTCTAGAATTCAAATGCGATCTTAAAACTATGTTGATATATATTCAGCCCCACACAGATTTATTGTATTCTGACACACCAGTGTGCCGTGGTACTCATAATTATACTAGTTATAATAAATGCTGTGCCCTCTAACATTGCATCAGTTGTTGCGCGCAGTGTTCATTAATTGATGACATTGTTGAAATACTTCACTAAATTCATGTGTGACAAGGACAACTAACAACTAATTGATATCGGCTGTTAAAACGTCTACCTTTAATTTCTGTTTTTTTTTTATGTGAATTTACTTCCACAGCCTTGTTTTCACTTTTGAATCGTTCTTCAAAATTTTACACACAAAATGTGAGTAGGTACACTTAACAGTGTTCCGTTGGTTCTACATTATCCGACTTAGTTTACAAGGACGAGTACCGGATATCCAATCAGGGGTGAAGCATGAGCGTTTCTCAGCTTCAGACGATTGGCGAAACTGTATCTAATTGAATCGTTCGAGTGCGCAGAACGCTTACAGAGACCATTAGCAATCATTAGGCTACCACGGTGATGTAATTGAAAAAGTTTCCAAGGACTTCCAGGCGTTGTCAGGTGTAAAACACATTTAACTAATGATCAGGAAGAGTGAAAACCTTTTTCGCTTTATGTAATTAAAAAATAAATTAAAGCTCGTTCAGAGTGGGTTTTTAATATTCGGGTTTATTCTGGATTTGGCCAACCACTATCTGCGGAATTTACGCAAAGTAATATTATATTTAAATTAGTAACAGTCGTAACATAGCAAAATACGTTGTGCAGTTATAAACTGGGTATAGTATGTCCGGCTGCAGTGACTATATTCGCATCTTGATCTATGATACGTGTTGATAGACGACGGTAGCCATCTACCATAAAGTGGATTGTCAGCCTTGATCCACTTTATCAATGCCTTGGTCCCTGATTAGATAACACATAATAAAAGAGTTCAGGCACATTCTAAGCGAGTTGTGTGAGATTTTCTGCCAGAACAGCATGACATGCGATGAGATCTGTTCGAAAGTTTCGATAAAGCGGAGAAAAGGATATTTTTTCACTAGATTCACAATAGATTTCATTTTCTATCTCTAAACTGCGCCTGCCTATAACATTAATTGCATAATTCTGATTTTACTGTTCCGTATAAACTTTCATGTTTATTAAGCATGATGATTTTATACTTTTTTTGTGTGTCTTTTCAGATTTCCAATGATGCGAAGAAACTAAATCGATGATTGGACGGTGAACGAGCAAGTCGGTTTTATTTTTCGGTATGTAACAAACATTTTTAAAACAATTTTTACTTGTGTCTGAGTTATTAACTATTTGATTTTAAATTTTTGTTTACATCTATATCATTGTTCATTGCATATTTCATCGTGCCAGTGTTTACTTAAAATATTTGTGAAATACATTAAATCTGAATAGGAATTAAATTTCTATTTGCCACAACTATTTGTTTATTTTCGCTTTTTCTCTAATATTACAATTAGATTGACTCTGTTAAACGCTATCCCCCGGTTTAATCAATCGCTTGTGAGCCTTGCGACAACACGCCTACGCCCAAACAGTATTTGTACTAACTAAAATAAACCCACCCACGCTTTTGATAGCGATGGTGTGTAACTTCACTAAAGCTGTGTATTTATAGTTATCAAAATTATACAAGTAATAAGTATTTTATATATTACATCATTGATATTCATAAATAAGAAAAATTCTTATCCATAAATAACATCAAATCCATAGTTGGCTTAGTATAGTCGGTGACAGATAATCATTAATTAAGTACTATAACTTTTCACAGCAGTGGATTTTTATGATTTGACATAATTATACCTAGAGACGAACATAAAAGTATGCAGTATTGTCCATTCATTGATTGGTTGCATACGTTCTTGACATAAAGATTTGAAAATATACTGAAGTTATCAGCAAATCTATAAACTATTGAATAAAATCTTGTAGAATTCAAACTGATCTCAATACGTCTGGTATTTAACTAACCAAGCGCGTTTCCGCAGCTCGCTGTCTCGTCTCACACCACTGGCTGCATATATACAAACACCCTATTACGTACCTTACATGTCCAAGAAATCAATTTTAAACTCACCCAACTTCAAAATAGAGTCCTAATCTGACAAATGTCCTTTTCTGAATTAACATTCGACTTCTATTTAGTAGTCACCAGAAGGAACTTCACTATTTGTAATTGAAATTTATTCAAAAACAATTGGCAAAACTAGTTCGTTGCCGAGAGCAGTTTTCTCTTTATTAACACCGAGTTTGGAGTCTGGCTTCAGTCCAAGTTGGAGATGGCAACGAACTATCAGCTTCATTTGCTTAAGCTTCTCTCGTCACATAACGTACTGAACCATTTAAATCGCTATCTGTTCACGCGGCATTGGTGTCATCCAATCAAAACTTTAAAAAAAACTTTGGGATTTCTCTTTTGGTTAAATAAATATTCCATCGCATTTGTTGCGCTTGCTTTGCTTCTCCATAACTTATACCTTATAAAAGTTTTTCCTAAGTATAACATATATACAAATATATATTAAAAACAGTTCGAATTTTTTTTATATTTTACTTTAACTTTTACATTTTCGTAATACAAAAGTGCAAAAGTTCTCGACTCTCTTGAAATTTAAATTCCAACACCCATTTGTAATTTATTTCATCAAATGTAAACGTACCATTTTCTTTTTATTTGTGTTTCAAGCGGTAACACTTGGATTTATAAAAGAAATCTGCTTTTGAAATTTTAATGACGCCGACCTAAATATTTATTTTTGATTCAGTTTTTCCCAGACAAATATTTTTCCTAACACGTATATCGGCAACCTAGTTTTCGTTGATTTATATGATTAAAGAGTTGATTTTTCCCTATTCTTTTGATTAAAGTTGATTAAAGTGGATTAGTGTTGTTTTAAGTATAGTGTAGGTTCATATATTTCCCAGCTTAGGTCCACGCCATAGATCTCTGTATCACGTTGCTACATTACCTATAAGTAAAAAAAACTGCTCAATTTTAAGAAAGAAAGATTTAACTTAACTTAATAGTAGAATTAATATTCACGTCTGCGTGCGTACCCGTGTCATTGTGATTGTGTATCTGTCAATAAAATATGTATATATCTAGTCTAGTTATTAATAAAGGCAGGGCACACTTAAGTTTTCCAGTCGTATGGACAGCTCGTCTGGTGGCAGTAGCCACCCCATTACAGAAGACCATCGTGAAATAAATGGCACGTGTGCTGTTGTGTTTCGGTGAGTGAGTAAGGGATGCCAGAGACGATTTCCTCTCTATCCCAATCCCTTATCCTCAATCCCATTATGGTGAGCAGCGCGCTTGCAGCTCCTTTCGTTGCTTGTGTTATAGGCAACGGTAGCCAATTAATTATCATTAAGTCGACAGTCTGTCGTCTGTCGACCTTAACATAAAAAAAAGTCTGCTGCGGCGTGTGCGTGGCCGGATTCAGTTAAGAATGTGCAGTTAAGAATAAATATTAAAATAATTAAAACTACAATCTCTCTATCATAATTTCAAAAGCAAATTTCATTTAGGTACCCACCGAAGCGAAATTTCTTTTTTATTCACGTTATTTCCTAACATAAAATTTATTGGGGTAGCCAGCATATTAGTAGATGCAAAGTGAATTCCATTGTTCCATCTTAGACACATAGAATGTGTTTCAGCAATCTGTTTACATATGCGCAAATAGATAGAATCTTGTGTACGTAGTTAATCCAGTTAGTTGAGCGTAAGGTTTGTGAGTTTGCATACCATATAAGCACACGCCATCTCATGTGGATCGAGCCGAGGCAGTCCGCTCCCAAAAAGTGTATAATGGCGTCACGGCACTGTTGCTTACAATGTTAATTTATTTACTGCAAAACAAACATACCTAACTATTATGTATGTAAATCTTAGTCGGATTTGATGTTCGTTTTTTTTTATTGGGCTGCCAAACGTCATGGTGTTCTCGTTCTGGGTGATATTTTATTTCTGTTATAGATTTTGAATGTGTGTACATTAAAAATAATTATTTTGAGGCTATAGATTTGTTAAAGCATTTAACTGAAGTGAAGTATAATTTAAAAAAAATTGAACGTTTATAACATTGAAATATTTCAAAACCGACTTAGAAACCTTGATTCATGATCAGAGGAGATTAACCTTGGAGACGAAAATAGCAAAAATATTCTTCAAACACCAATAAATATACAACAAGATACGCATGCAATGCTTCGATCATTTTTACATTTACAGTATATGTACTTGAACGTTACTTGTTTGCCGAACGCTTACAAATACGTTTTAAAAGTTCGAAGGTGTTTAAAGATTAAAAAAACATAATATGTCATAACAATTTGACTGTGTATAGTATTAAAACAATATTTATTATTTGTTTTTAAATGGTCCATATAACGCTTCGGTTTCCTTTGCGCCGTTGAAATAAAGCAGGAAAAATAAAATGAAAATATTGCTGACAAAACAGTCATCGGTAATTTTCCGGTTCTTACTCTTAAATTGACGCGAGTTCTTCCGACGTTCGCGAGCAGCAATTGGTGGAGGGTAAGTGAGCACAAAATGACAGTATTTGCCCAAATGTTTGTCGAGACCACTCTATTCGAAGGTTAGAGACATTTATCATTTTTGTCTTGATCATTTATGTTATTAATTTACTCAACAATTATTATTAAAATTTGAAAGTCATTTCAAATATTAATCTCTAAAGAGCTATCAAAAGAGATTGTATGAAATTTCAGTTTTATCTAATTGAAAAATGTCTAGTGTTAATAGAATTGCATAAACGAATTCTTTTCCTAAACTACTTCCTCTTTCACTGGTTTCCGCTATTAGTCTCGAAGCTCAATCAAGCAATCACAGCTCTCTCAGAAGCCCATAGCATTTGCTTAGTTTGCGAGTTTGCTGCGTGCTTCATATAAGTTCACTTGTAAACCTTGTATCTTTTTTCCGGTGTCCTCAAATGTGCAAACATTCTTGGGATAGTGTTTCCTCGGATTGTTATAAAGCCGCAGATAGAATAAGAAGTTGTTTGTTTTAGTGGACATTGTAATAGTACCATATTTTGGTTATATTATAAACAACGGTGCGTTAGTATGCAATAACTAATTTAATACTACACTGTTTAACGTTTTCACTTTTTGTTTAATATATCAATTTATTTTTTCAAAAAGTAGATAGTATATTCAATGAAAAATTTAATTAAAACCAAGCTAAACCCAAAAAAAATAACAAAATTTATAAAGAAACAAAATTCATGTATTTAAGACAATTATATAAATTTAAGACATGTATACTAGTTCGAAAGATAATAGATAAATCAATTCATTCCTACCAGACCAGACGAGCAAGCTCCTGTAATTTTACCAAAGGTACGAACTAAGTACATGTGCCAAAAAATTGTTACTTTTCATTAATCAATTCCTTTCAGATATAAAAGGGACAAAATCTTTTGGAGAATTTAGATCCAATCTGTGAAACAATGGATTGTTATGGTGGCGGTGTTAAAAAAAATGTTTTTTTTTTTTTTCTGTTCAAGGTTTCATTACCTAGGTGATTAATATTTTTATGGAAATAACTCATGTGAGTAGCTGTTATAATGTCTTTATTGAGAATAAAAGAAATATAAGTCTAAAATAATTGTATTACCTACTTGACAATACGTTTTAATAGAAACATGGAAATTATTTGTGAAATGATATTGCGCCTCATTTTTCCTTTGCGTGGGTTTAAGCGGTAGGTTTATGTAAACTAAACCTTGTCAGTCTTCGAAATTAATTTTAATGCTGTCTTCACTCGGAGAATTGTTTCCGAATTATTTTATGTAAGTATAAAACATTTTAAACATATTTATAACTAGAAAAGTCCCATGTTATATAATACTTGTAAAGCGTAATAACTCAATCGCTTTTTAGTCAATAATTTTCTTATGCACCCGGGTCGTATTACTTTTAAAAGAAACGATACTTACTTGATAGAGTGAAATACCCAAGAATAGCATAAATAAGATGAAGAGACTGAATTAAGTTAATTTCGCTTGTATGAAAGCAGATGAAGTAAAGTTACCGAGATACCAAGTGCTTTTTACTTGAAATTTGAACAAGTTACAAGCGAGGATGTCGCGTGTCTCATTAAGCTGTTCTGGTGTGCTTGTAAAACAGGATTAAAATTTACTTTAAAACATAGATTGTTTTGCCTTTTGTTATTATATTCAAGTAATGTCCCCATTTTTTGACAATTCACAGTGGAAGCTTGAATATATGAAGCAAGAAAATGTGGTCGCGGACTTAATTGTATTCTAAGTAGGTTTTCACAGTTGTTACTTGCTCAGTATTTATGATAACCACATGCGTCTTGTTTAAATTGAACATTATAAACGTCGCATTTCATAAATAATCACCTACACCAGTTTGTTTTGATTTCATTCAAGTTCATACTTTCCTTGTGGCGTAAAAGGAAAACATTTTACCTCGCGACAAGACTCATACAGTGAATGTACCTATATATATCATTCAAAGGCTTTCAAAGGCACTTCAGTCGCTGCTTGTATATATTGAGCATTAAGAGCAGAGCAAAAATATTTGAATTGCTTTTTTACTATAATTATTAACATTTTTCCACAACGTAATGACACTCTTCGTTAAAACTGTCGTTAAAATTTAATAATGACTAAAAACTTTTGAAAGGGATATTTGAATCAGTAATAGAGTTGGCCATTTATTACATTTTTCCATTAGTTAGGTATACTCCTATGCATTTGTGCACACTAATATTACCTCCACGCTCCTTTTTCAAAGGCCTTGAAATATTTTTCAATCTTTATTGCTCATTTATTGCTTAAGGCGCTGATTTTTTTATAGACAATCCTTCGGGAACACATTTTTTTTTTCTGGATAAAAGGTTCCGTAAAACCTTTTTTGTATCCCTGACAATATGTTTTCAAATTACTTTTTCTTATTTAGAAAAAAAAAAGAAGACATTGCCCTTTTTTTTAAAGAATATGACGGCCATTTAGAAACTTTTTTTGCAATAAAGAGAAATTGACTAGCTCGTTGGATGAGTGGTTAATGCTGTCTCCGGAGTCCCGGGTGGGTTCGATTCCCGGCAGGGCCAACTTTAGAAATGAACTTTTCAAAGTTGACTGGTTTTCGCAAGCATTTTGGCAGCCCCTCTGGCGGCAGCATTCCTAATCACTATCCCTATTCCTACTGTTATCGGCAGCTCTCTTGCCTAACTTGTGGAGTTGTTATAGGCGTCGGTAGCCATCTACAATTAAGTGGACCAGCCTCTTAATTGTATCAGCCTGAAGCCTGAATCAGCCTGTCGATCGACCTTAATATAAAAGATTATTATGAAGTTGTTTCTTTTACAGGCCGACGTTGGTAACCTCGTAAGCTGTCGTCATGACACTACATTGGTGGATGCACTGGTTCTGGGTGACGATGCTGCTAACCTTTACTGGTTTGTATTTGCTTGAGTTGTTTTAATCTTTGCATCGAACAGTTTGTGTGCATTTACTAGCACTAATGAAATTGAAAATACCTAATTTATCATCACATTAGCCAACTGACTCTTGAGATCAGCAGAATGCTGTTATTTCCCTACAGACTTTGACTACAGAATTCAGTACACTTTTACGCATTTTACTGATTCTTAATAATAATATTTCAATCATAATAATATTTTTCTATTTTAGTTTAACATTTACGTAAACTGATGACACCTCATTTGAATACAGTTCCTCATTAGCCCATATTACAGTAGTCAGCTAAAGCCCTATGTTGTAGTTTCATCAGTCTACATTATCAGTAAGATGTTAATTCGTTTACCATACGTCGCACGTACTTAGTGAACTGGTGATAAGTCCCTGTTGTTATATTATAACAATTCTTTAATCTTTAATCGGTCACATGTATTTTGCATCTAATAAACATAAAATACCACAAAATTATTCGCTTTACACTACTCACGAAAAGCGCGATCATAATTCCCATTTAGTAGTTTAAGTACTGGAATTTGCATAGTTATCAAGTAACAACGTTGCAAACTTGCAAACAGGTCGCGGATTGTCAACACGGACTCTCCAGTACCTCTGCCTTACCTAAGTTATGTGACATTTGAATGTATAGAGAAGTGATTACACAGTTTCAGTATTGAGTTTCAAAAGGTTAGTCTTGGTAAGTAACAGAACAACTACTGTATAGATATCTATTTTAATACCTGCTCTATTTCTCTAAAATGTGTTTAAGGCGTCTGTGAAAACCACCCAGTGTGGTTAAAATAGAGACATAGAGATGGACTGAGAATTCCCTATCCACCTGTAAAGTAAATACGAGCAGAGAGAAAAACGAGCGATCGTGGGGCCAGGAGTTGTCTTTTTCTAGAATTTGGATTAGTCCTCGAAGTTATTACAGACCTCTTATGTCTATGCTACAGACCTACAGGAAAGAGATAGGTACCTACAATTATCGCTTTCTCTCTTTGTAGAGAGATGCGGGTATTGCTTAGTCCATTCTCTATATGTCTATGGTTAAAACGTTGTTTTTACTTCGTGTTACACGCCCTGCTTTTACTTAAACTGTATATAATTATTTAAATTGAAGACTTAGCATCTCTTGGGTGGTAATTAGAGTTTCAATTTCTCGTGAATTGTTTATTTACTTTAGGAATTTTACATAAACATGTTGATCTTGTTATTCTAATGACCTTCAATGCATTAAGGCTTCTTAACTGTGCTTCTAATACGTGTGTCGCCTTCCTAATTGGATTGCATGACAGTAAGTCACATCCACTTTGCATATCACAATTTAAATTAGGTAAGTTATCGATTCCTGGCAAGGTCAACTAGATATAGAAACGAATGTTTCAAAGTAGTCTAGCGAAATAAAATTTCACCTCTCCAGCACGAAAAGGGTGCTTTTGGTGCCTAAAAACTCTCAGGAAAATAGATTTTTGATGCGAGCGTGATTCGACATTTGAACACGCGATTTAACTCACAGGAATAAAATTTTGTTTTTATTAGTGTGTCCAGCCATAGCCGACTTGATTCGGCCGACCATAGCCGACTAGAATTGGCCCAGCTGTGATGATAGTTTCACAGCTGTTCAGGAACTGGTTCTGCATTAGGTCTTTGTGTTTTTGTACTGTTTTGGTAAATATAAAAAAAAAATGAATTAAGAGACCAAATTTCAAATGCCGAACTTAGCTTTCTTCCAGAAAAGTCCTGTGAAAAATATCTTCATTCGTACGAATTATTTCATTCGTACAAACATAGAGACAGGACCCTTACCCAACACGCAATAACTGTTACCTTTAATCTTACAAATTGCAGTAATTTTACTTTCACCTTTTATTATTTTTTCTTAATTTAGTTATAATTTATGTGACTACGGCTAAAAAACTAATAAACATAACATTTAAAATTGTCTTAATTGATTTTCTTACCTAAAGATAACATAGGAACGCTTTTCTCGCTGTTGAGGTCAAAAGTTGTATGTTTAACACGAGAGCAAATTTTTTTATGTCTCGTGCCCTTAAATCACTCACTTCACTCAGTAGTCTATGTTAGAATCACTCGCTACGCTCGTGACTCAATTCTAGACTACTTCGCTAGTTCGTGATTTAAAGTCGGCACTCGCAGGTAAAAACAATTTTGCTCTCTAGTTGAACAAATAACTATTGACCCAAGTTCGATTAATTGTTCCTATATTACAACTCTAACTTTAATTTATAGATATTACCTACTAGATAGATCCTAGCCGCTAGCTCTCGGAAGATTTGACAGCATTTGGCAAATTCATTTGAAGTTTGAGTTTCTTGAACACACGCCGTTTTCGTTCACCGTTAGAGCAATCGCTCACAAGAAATCGAAAGATTGAATTGTAATAGATATAAGTAGGTAGATATAGAATGTCTATATCACGAGATTCACGAGTATCTAAGAGGGCATCGACCGATCATAAACAATACAATTATTACATTACCTAACCTTCATTTCAGTCCGCTATTGTTCTTAACAATTTAAATAACAATCTGACCTAGAACTTTGTAATGAGTGATAAGGTGTTATTTCAATATGGAAAATTCAAATGCCATATTAATGGACCATATTAATTTAAATTTTAATATTAATAGTCGTACGAAATAGGCCAAACGTTTAATGGAGTATGTGTGAGTGCAGATAGTTTCGAAATCAAAAATGCAGGTTCGAATCCCAGTCCGCGTCACATTTTTTTTTTTTTCTATTTAATATGTGATCTAAAAGATCATGTTCACTTATTTTAAAGTTGAGGAAAACATATAGACGAAACTGGCCTGCCTTATAAAATAAAATGATGAAATATACATAATTATGTGTTGCAGCAGCAGAAAACCGAACTGAGCACTCAGAAATAATGTTGAGATATAATTTAATATTTATAACGACTTCTATTTGCCTAGTATATGTACACACAACCCATTTGCCAATTTACACAAGCGTTCCTACGGTCCCTAAAACAATTAGGAGCTCTCACAACAACGGCGAAAGGTCTGTGCTTAGTTTACCGTAAAGATAATTTGGTTGACCCTGGCATGGTATATTGTTTTAAATACAGAAATTGTCCGCTTTTGTTCTTCGCTTAAACCTTTGGTAAATTAATCTGCGGCTTAACATTTACCGAAAACTATTATAGTTAGGCTCGAGTTCACCAACAGACGGTTAGTTTTTAAACAGCTGTTTAAAATTTAAACAGCCGTTTAATATTATTTTGTTGTTCACCATCGCTAAAATGCGAGTTAAACGCCCTAAACATCTGATTAACTTAATGATTAGTATATTAATCTTTTTAAACTTATTGTAACTCTTTATGCTGTGGTTGACAACCGGTAATTGAGTTTCAAAGGAATAATATTCTTTTGTAAAATGGAATATTTGTCAAATAAATACAAATAAAAATTGCCCATAATATTAATCTTCCTTAATATTTAACAATTTTATTTATCATCTACCTACTGTAACTGTTTTGTTACACGCCTTCTTAACTTTAATTTTTTTTTTGTAATTATTGATTTATTGTTTTAATTAGGTACCTACTTGCAATAATTAAGATAGTTATGTATTAAGTTTTTTTTTAAATAATTTTTAAGCATACGAGTGTGCATATTAATGAAACTGCAAAAAATACAGATTACTTACCTTGTTATAAGTTTAACATAAAAGAACCCTTGAAAGTCATCCCTCTTGAAGATTGGTGGTCAGAGCAACACGATAATCTACTTTGAACGCCCGCACAAACATCGAAGTTGGCAACAAAGACAAATTACTTTCGCAAATCGCAATTCCATGATTTTAACTCCATGAGGCCAGAGGTATTGCGTTACTTACTAGGTGTAGTAGGTATATAACGGAACGCGTAGAAAAGAAATATCTATATTTTTTCAAGAAATAACAAAAATTTCACTTCGTGATACTGATAAATGATTCACGCTTTTACTGGAAGTGAGTGATGGTTTTTTTTCAAATGGTTTTGTAATTTTTTTTTATTCATGTTTTATGTTTTTCATTCTAAAATTCAAATTACACTGGACCGTAAAGAAAATACTTGCTTACCGAGTTCTACACCTGTTGAACGACTATTTTAGTTTGGTTCTGAATGTTTATGAGGCCACATAGACCATACGGTACGGTAGATGGGTACATATAGTAAATATATATAACATTTATTATTTTGAAACCAATAATTTGGTTTGATGGTTTGGTTGCATTAATTTAAAAACCCTTACCGATTGACCCTAAGGAAATCGAATCGGTCATAAAAAGCTACAAGAAAGCGATCCTATATTGAGGGTAAAACTAAAAAATGACAATATATATTTTCCAAGAAGCCCCTCATGAAATAAGGATATCCGATCGGATCGGATATACATTCGATATGGTTGAAATGTGCAACAAACGTTTCATGCATATTTGTGTTGCTTCGCGTGTTGCCTCTTGCAGACACGTTTACGCTCATTGTTATACGAGTAAACGTTAACTTCCTACAATGTTCGATACCAACCTGCTGCGTTTGATAAAACATTATAAACTAGCTTTTGCCTACGACTTCGTCCGCGCCCCTTAATTATTCAGCCTTTATTGGAAATATATTTTTGTCATACATCGAATATCTACTTCATTTATTTTTAAATAGATTAATTTTGTATTAATTTGTAGGGAAAACATGGACCCAAAATTACCAAAAAAGGAAAAAAATCTGTTAAGTATAGTAGCGATCAGATAAACAGGCTATCGCTACAGTAAACTCAACCGCTGTGCTAATAGGAAAATTGTCTGAAATTTTGTCAAACTCGGTTTAGCGGTTTTGGACTACATAGTAAACATATTACAAACACACATCGATTTTAATATATAGGTATAGAAGAAGATTATTATTAAGACTTCGTGTGGGCAAAGCTACTATTTTACATATTATATGTACACTTATGTAAACATCGCCCTCGCGGGGCAGTAAATTTTAATATCTCGCTCTTTCCACCAACACAGCTTCAATCGTTTCCCCTTTTATTAGAATTCCTCGAAAACTACTTCCGTTACCGTTGGGGGTGTATGCCGAGATCATTTGAAAATGTTTCTGCGAAAACCTGAAGGCTGAATAGTGAATAAAGATTTACATACCTACTCAACTTGCTTTCACTGAAAAGCGTCAAAATACGAAAAGAATTATTAAAGCTTCAAATATTAATGGAGCTTTTGCATTGTTTTTTTTTTCTGCTAATTGTGCAACCTTCATCGAACGCTCTTTCCATTATTGAAAACTGTATCAAAATTCGTTGGGTGATTTAGAAGAAGTTAGCGAAGAAACAGACAGAAGCGGATATTTTCAATGGCTTACACTTAAAAGACAGTTTGCAAATCCTGAATGCGACGAAGTTTTAGATTATATCCCCAAAACAAGACACAAGCATTTTATATTCACAAAAGTTTTTTTTTTCTATTCCAGCACGCAGCGGCATCAGTATGCCTCTACCTCAATCCGAAGAACTTCAACGAATGACCACCGATACAGTAGGAGTGCACCGACTCGCCGACCGACAAGGAAGGGCCATGTACTACACGAAAACCTCACTAGCTCCCACCACAAAAACACAAATAACACCGGTTACAATCGTGAACGCCACAGAGGTAAACGCGACAGTCAAAGAGGAGACGACCGACGTGAACTTGAATACTACAAGTGAAAATGTAACAGAAATAGTTCATCCAGCATTACAGTGGACACCGGTGAACGCGACAGAAGTGAATTCGACACTAGATGTAACTAAAAATGTAACGAACGTTACAATAACGGAAACTGCTTATACCAATCTCACTGAGGCACAAAACGCAACGAAGAAGCGAAATCTAACGAGACCGGATTTCATTAAAGAGGACACGTTGGAGGGTGTGTCGGAGAGTAGGATTGTTACTGAAAAGCCGCTGTCTTTGGAGACGACGTTTCTTCAAACGCGGATACCGCCCAATATAGAGTCTTCTAGACGAGTGATAGATCATAACGGCCAAAGTGGCATGGACACGGGCGCCATTGCGGGAATTTCGTTCGCAGCGCTTGTGTTGGCGGCGTTGGCGGGAAGTACCGCTTTCGTTCTATACAGAAGAAGATATCTGAACAAGCCTCAGACTTTGAATGACAAATGTTCAAATCCAGACTCGAGCGGATACTTGGATGATAGTACCATTAGGGTTAGTGTTTTTTTTTAATGGATTTAAAGTGGTCTATATATTTCGACAGTGTCAAACAGTTACGTTACTCAATTTTATCCAAATTAGGTTTGGACATTATAATAACTTTATAACAACCATAAATTATTATAAAGTAAATTTATAAATTGAAAAGTAACTGTCTGCCTATCTGATTCTGTTTGTTACCATTTCACGACTTAACTACTCAACCGATTATCATGAAATTTTTTATAAACGTTGTCAGGGATACAAAAAAAAGACATAACATAACTTTTTTTCAACCAGAAAAAAAGTAATGTTTTCAAGGAATCATCTAAAAATAGAAATCCAACGCCTGGCAAAAATATAACAGCAATGAATGAATAATATTATATCATGCTCACATATTTTGTCAGTTATATTTATTATTGTTCAATACAGTCGAAGTCGTGGACTTTATAATATTACTATATACTTAGTGTATATAGTAATATTATAAAGAAAGAAGATTTGTATGTTTGTAATGAATGAACTCAAAAACTTAGGGGTCGATTTAAAAAATTATCTTTCACCTATAGAAAACTAAATTATAAACACTAGCGTGCAACAGCTAGTGTTTTATATATTTAATTATATAGTAAATTTTTGTTAAATTTCAGGATAACTCCGAGGAGATGTACAGTTTAGACAACGATTCGTTCCTGAACTCTCTAGAAGCCATGACCATACAGAACTATTGGACTGATACAGTGAAACATACCAAATTATAAACGTTCTTCTACTTTTATATGTTTAATTTAAAACTTATTAATTTCCTTTAACGGAAATTCTATAGATAAAAATAACGAAAATTCTGACTGAAAAGTCCGAGGATTTGAATAAAATATAATTGCGTGTATACACATTCCTAAATCAAATATGAATTGTGATTTGAAATTGTGAAAATTTCGCTACACTGATTTGTTTTCTTTGCAGATATTTTACTTTCGTATTTAATTTAATAAAAATTAAAAAGTGGTTATTAATGTAAGTACGTGAAAAGTTGTATTTTTTTTTTTTTTTCAAATTATAAAAGATGAATAGGTAATTTAATTTAATATCATTTTCTCAAGACCCAATTTTAGATTTGAACATAATTTGAAATGAACCAATAGAGAAACACTATGAATTTTTGCAAACAAATAAATTGCAAAGACAAAACAAAAGCTTTTTCCTAACATGACAATGATTACTTACCTATGTGTTATAATATAAGAATCATAATTATTTAAAATCTAATTACAAATTATTGTAAGTATATAGGGATATTATATTCAATTTTGTATTTAGGAATTCATCTCAAAAGTGAGTTCTTAATACAAACAGATGGAGTGAGAAAAAGTACTTAGCCCCTTTGGGTATTTTTTTTTTTTAGTGTAGAAAATTAATTTTATTATAATTAATTAATTGTAATTAACATTATAATTAAAATTAATGTGAATGTTTTATAACTTATTTTATGTGAGTAATTGAAATTTCAAAAAAATAAATAAATTATGAAATATATTATGAACATGTAATATAAATAAATAATCAAGTATACATTTTAATGTGATAATTATTTTTATGATATTTTCATTGTTATTATTAATATTATTATTTTGGTTGGTGTGTATGTATGAAATATGTCTATGGTTTTTTTTTTTTATAGTTAACACGAATAAAATACTGAGGTCAAAAGCAATGTTGCAACTGTAGATAAAATAATTCGGGCCATTTTATTAAAGAACATAAAATGTTTTTAATAAACATTAACGCAATTGTCTTGTCTTTGTTATTTTATTCGTGTACTTTGTCTGATCTGTTCAAATTTTGTTTGTTTCAAACATTAAATTTTAACCTTTTGTTTTTACAATTCAATAGTTTTAAACGACCTGTATAACACACACGCACACACACACACACACACACACACACACACACACACACACACACACACACACACACACACACACACACACACCGGCTGATTAAGTAGTACCAAACTGTGCAAATGTTTTAAGCAAACATCTTTCTTTGTCACCTTAAAGTACCGATATATATAATATATACAGGATGTATTTGTAAATCACTGTCGAGAAATTAACAATGCGAACTTTTACACTCGTTCTTGGAGATTAGACTCTTAAATGTCTAAAATTTTTGTATAGCGACTATAAATTCAACCTGTATATACAGCGTGTTTATATTTTTGCAACAATCCTAAAAAAAAAAAAAGGAACGCGTGATTCATAATTCTAAACGATGTTTAATAAAATGTAAAGAAATAATTAAATTTTAATTATAAATATTTGATTTGCATTTTCTATCAAAAATTTAATTAGGTACAATATTAGTTTAATATGTGTATTATAATGATATTATGTATTCTAATTAATTATTATGTATAGTGAAAATCTTAATTTAGTTATAAGAATGTGATCTCAATATGTCGGTTTTTATGTAACCAACCGTTAAAAATGTGTTAGCTTTAATTTTTTTTTTTTTTTCTATGTACATTTATTTATGATGTCCGTTAGTTTTGCTGATCATCTTTGAACTTGTTCCGATCATAATTTTTTTTTTTAAATAATTCTAACCATTATTTGATGCTTTGTTGCTTTTTGAACTTTATTTAATGAATGTACTTGATTGAAAGTAAATTTTTTTTCTACTCTTTTTGTCATGCTGTGTGTATGTTTATGAGAATTTATTTTTTTTAATAACTGTAATAATGTCGTTTATACATTATTAAAAGCATGATACATATTTTAAACTAATCATACAAATTTTTTTTTTTTTACAAAAAAAACCATCTAAGGAATAAAGTAAACGGACTTCACAAATGAAACACACATATTAAACATTGAACATATTGTAATGTACATTTTTAATATTGGCACATAAGGAAATAATGCATAATATGAAAATGTTTTCCTTTTATTTTATTTGTGGTGTAAAAATGTCAGTTTCAGTGATTTTCCACATCCGTCCATTATATTGTTTCAAATTTCTCTTTGTTGCATTTACAAAAAAAAAATTACCTGTAATGTAATTATTTTCTTTTGTTAAATCACTCTATAAAAAAGTAATAACAGTTTAAAAAAGAGAATAATTACATTCAGCTGTGAGTGCTTGTTCATTTGTTATTTAATTTTTTTTTTTAATGATATTTAATATTATTGTTATTAATTATTGAAAAGAATTAATATTAGTTATTGAAAAAATCAGTTAGCTGTTAGATTTTTTTCCGGTTCATTACAGTATTATAACTAGAGAAATTACGAATGATTTATTAATTTGCGTCTCTGACATGATGTGGTTGATATTTTAGACTAGTCCATTTTCCCTGCCAAGGTGGGAACTTTGATTACCTTGATTAGGGACTAGTTGGGATTTCCCCAAAAAATTTCCCCAAAAATGTTTTGTGTAGGTAATGTGAAATCATTCATACTCGAATCACTCGCCAATAAATGTGTAACAAATTGGGTCCTCCTTTCTGATATTCCGATTAAATTGTATTAAACATGTTTCCTGTCAAATCGAATTCACATTATATTATCGTCGTTGTCAAATCAAAATCTGCTAATGAAATAATTAAGTTTTCCAAAAAAATTTACATGAAGATTTATTTAAAAATAAAGTATATTAATTGAAACTTAGGTTTGTTATATTGATATATTATTTTGATAATAAACTAAATTTTGCACATAACAAATTCTAACTGCTAAACTGAACATAGCATATTTTATTAAGAGGTCGTTAGTTCGACTAAAAGTGCTCATAAACACTTTTTAAACAAAATGTTAGAAAATAAAAAAAGTGCACATATGAAATTTACGTTTGACAACGACGATATATTATTCTTACATAAAAAAAACAGGCTTTAAAAAAATATTCCAATTAATGTGTTTTTCTCTGTGATCAACCGTATTCTATAATAACCATAGTTATAGAATATAGTTGTCTGTGATACCTTTACGTGAATCACAGACTTCATAAATATTAGTAGACGCAACGTCATTTCTCATAGAACGATATTCGTGCCGTGACAGACCATTTAAAAGCAAGAGAGAGATGGCATTATGTATTTTAATTACAATAGAATGAGATGGAATAAGTATGTACTGTGTTGCGTCTACTATTTATTATGAAGACTGGTGTATACAGACCTTCAAACATTTAATTTTGTATCGTAGCCGAACGCACCTTGAAAGCCACATATCTTAAGTCGAATGTATTTTTTTAATACCTTACATTGCATGTGTGTTTAACATAATTGTCATATCAGAGTTACTTACATCGTAAGAGTTACAATAATAAATGTATAATTCCAAAGTATATTTTGTGTGAAGATAGACTGTTATATTTTATTTAAATTATCCCTACAACCTCGCAAGGTACCTAGCGTTTATATGGAGTTGTGAACATTTTTGCTACAAAATCCGTCAAATCAATTTGAATTGACAAATAATCAACATTGTGTGTGTACTTATGTACACATACGAGAAGATATTATTTAAAAAAACTAATAAAAACGCCTTTGTATTCTTTATATTTATCTTAAATACCTACTTATTTTATTTACTCGTAGTACATAGATACATGATAAATGTGCTACACAAAAAAAACTAACTCGCTGAAAGGAGAACCGCCAAGACTGCCAAATATATATCGAAAAACTATATATTTTTTTTACTTTATTTTACAACATAAAACAATGGCCAAATTCCATAAATAGAACACAATCTCACTCTATATTTGACTAGCCCATTGGTCGAGTAGTTAAGGTGACTTAGCGCTCAGACTGACTCAGAGGGTCGGGGTTTGATTCCTGGCTATCAACTTTTCAAAGTTAACACTGGTCTGTGTGTGCAGGGTTTCGCCCTTGGCGTGTTTAGTCTTTAAAAAATGAATGTTGAATCTGTGCTATAACAGGATGTGTTCTATTTTAAGTTTCAGTAAGGAATGTAAAGCTATTCCCCTATCCCGATATTTTTATCTATGCCCCCTGGCGTTGCTTATGTCTAAATCTAAAGGTGACACAAAACGACGGGGTAGCTACCTTCCAGAAGTGGATTGTAAGCTTTCCTACCGACCTTTACATTAATAAAAATACGCAAGAATTGCAGATTCTGCAACACCGATTTTTGTGGTAAACTATATTTAATTTATAGCAACAGAACTATATACTTTAATTAGTTGGTCTGTTGCTTCCTCCTTGTCATCTTGTGACAGTTGTGAAAATGGATTGTTCTGTGGTTGAATTGAAGTTGAAAACAACTCTTGGTTGACTAAATTGGATTGACTATGTAATGTATTACTGATTTGCTGAGTTGATTGCTGCGACTGATGTTTACGAGGTTTTAATTGTGTATTTTATTCTTATTTTAAACATTTAAAATGGTTCAAGCTTGGTATATGGACGATGAAACATCAGATCAACGTTTAGAACATCATAAGAATCCACCGCACCACATTTCTTTAGAGGAATTGTATAAGAAAACTGGAGTGGAATATTTCAAAGTACGTGATTGATTATTGCCCTTTGTGACATTCTTTTGATAACATATTTTCGAAGTTTAAAACAAGTGATAACATTTTTATGAATATCTACCTAACGTCGAGTAACTCTTAACTACAAATCCCTTGTTTCTTTAAACTAACTTCATATTTTTTTTAATGTTTCTATTGACTGTGCTATTATTAATTTATATTTCTAGCTTAATGTCAATACATATGCATTGGATGGAGTGCTGGATAAAATTAAAAAAGATAGAGGTTATACTTACGAAGATGAGATGACATGTTCCAAAGAATGCCTGCCCAACTATGAGGAGAAACTTAAATCTTTCTTCACAGAACATCTACATACTGATGAAGAGATCAGGTAGTTATTATTTAAAAAAAAACTCTTAAGTATAATTTAATTTTACTTAATTATACTTTTATAATATCACTAATGAACCTGCACGGGGCCATTTATCATTCTTTTCATTAGTGAAAACTTATCAAAATTTGTTGCGAGCTTTAGAAGAAGTTAGTGGAGAAACAGACAGAGCAGACAGCGACTTTATTTTCTAATACCTATGTAGATTTAAATTGTTAATTTTCATAGTGACTAAGTGAAAATAATTTAACTGCAAAACTATATCTAGTATAGAAATTAATACAATTTTTTATTTGGATAAAACTTATGATTGTACGTATGTACCTATTTTAATAGATGAAAAAATTTGAAAAAACCTAATTTAGTTATTAAAGAGCTATTATATAGGTGTTAATTGACTTAAAATTACTACCTTAAATCATAAATAATTAATGGCACATAATATGTCAACTTCTATAAAGAATGTCTGTTGATAATTAATGAAATGCTCCTATAGAACGATTATGGATATTGGCTGCTATAGATTTCTGTGTTACAAAATTTGTATATCATCAAAATATATCCTCACAGCAGTATGCCATAGCTAATCATACTATTAACCTTTCGTACAGTGGCTATATCTGTTCAAAAACACATTTTATTTTTCAGGTTTGTTCTCGATGGATCCGGGTATTTTGATGTGCGAGACGGTGATGACCAGTGGATCAGGATCGCTGTGTCTGCTGGTGACATGATCATCATACCGAGTGGAATTTACCACCGATTCACTCTCGATATAAATGTGAGTAATGCTATTGTTTTGTAGGTATTTTATGGATATCATGTCATCTTAATCTAAACTAACATCTAAAGTTCAGATGTTATCTTAGGAGTCTTTTTTGATTTTTTATTTATTTGAATTTGATGTGTCTTATTAGAAATTTTATATACATAAAAAATACCAGTATTCTATATTTTCTACTATCTATAGGTCTATATATAGATTTCTTCAGATTATAAAAAAAAAAAAAAAAATTCTACATATTACAAAATTAGATATATTTTTTTCTATATAAAATAAAAATGAAATATTCAATGCCTGACATAAATATATAATATCTATACTAATATTATAAATAGTTAGAATATTATTCGAGGATGGATATGGGCGAAATATTTCAATAGGCCACTAGCTATGTAAAAATGAATATGCAACACTAGCATAAGTGTAATGTCAGGTGTTATATCTCTTCTTTTACCATGCGAACAAAGTCGCGTGCACCATCTAGTGAGCAATAAAGAGGTTGACTGAAAAGAGGTTTTAACTCCTTGGAAAAAGGTGTGCGGACGATGTCTCGGGCAAAATCCAGTATCGAATGTAATGTAACCTACTGTGTGGTAATAATTTTACAATAATTACGCTCTATTAGAACATAAAAAAAATTAAATTATTAAAAACATGAATTACTTGTTTTAGAACTACATAAAAGCAAAGCGTTTCTTTATTGGTGAACCAGTTTGGTTGCCATACAACAGACCCGCTGATGGAATGCAATGCAGGAAAGAGTACGTCGACAAATTACAAAAAGGTTTCACACCTACTGCTTGTTGATTAAAGATTTACTATTCACATGTGTATTTTATATATTTGCGGTTCCAACAATATATATGCAATAATATATCTCAATCGATTCAGTGGTAAGTATAAGTGTATATGTAATTATGGAAAATAGAAGTAAGATAGATAAACTACTGAGAATGTGTCGATAAGTGGTGTGGCACTGTTATGTAGTAGCATTATAAAAAAAAATAAGTTAGACCAACTTGTTTTTTTTTTTTTTTTTTTTTTACTTCTATTGTCCATTAAAGTACCATGTAACACACAGGACATACTAAATATAATCAAAATATGTAATTGTTTTCCCATCGAACGTATAAAAATATGTATGTTAGTTTGTATGTAAAAATAAATTTAATAAATCCAAATATATGTTGTTATGTTTGGCACAAGCGAATAGATTTTGTTCATTATAAAAATTATATGTTTATCAGAGTGTCACAGATCGACGTGAACATAGATAATAGATTAATAGATTTTTTTCTATATGACCAGTCAAAAACATAGTTGTTTAAACATTAACTAGATTGTTTGAAAAATTTTTTAATATCTGTGAATTCACAATAATAAAATAGATTTATTTACATTAATAATACTAGCAGTTGTTTGGCATTAAATGAAATTAATTATTTAATAACTAGTGACCCGCTCCAGGCTTCATAATATTCCATTATATACACATATATTATATACATTATATACACATAAATCCGTTTTGTGTTTGATGGGGTGAATAATGTTGAATTTTTAACATTATACGCTAAAAGTATCTAATAGTGTATTATCTTATCATTAAAAAAAAAACCTTTTTTTATTTACATGTTATTTGTACTATAACGTCAAATCTTTAAAATTGACAGTTTATCAGATTCCCACAATCTGACAGCTAGCTGTCTTGATATGTAACTTTGTAGTTTTAAATTTCACGTTATATTTAAATTGTTTTTTTTTTTTTTTTTTGTCGAACGATTATATACTTATATATATTGCGTATTTTACAATTGTATTTTTTTATTGGCCAAATGATATGTTTTAAAAGTTTTTTGTGTGTAGAAATTGTTAAGTTTTTCCATAGTCTTTCATAGATAATACAATTCTCGTTTTTGTTAAATAATATATTAAAAATGTATAAAACATAAAAATGTATCACATGTGTCGTAATACACACTTGGAAAATGTAGTTTGCTCAACTTCATATACATATTAATATGTTGCATTCTATTTTGTAAATGTAAGTGGAGATATTTTGTTACCGTTTTCCATATTAAATATATATTTTAAATAAATTTAATTTGTTTTCCTGATTATTCCTACTTTTAGGTTTTTTTTTATTTTTCAAACACCATACTGTTAGTATTTGACATCGCTGACGTTTACAGTATGCGAATGACAGCGTTAAAAATGGTGAAATGGCGTTTAAATCTTATAGCTTACTGTTTTCAAATAACCAATTTTCATCATAAATTGGAACCATGAAAACTTATTACTCGATGCCCGAAACGAAAATTATGATTTAAAAAAGGTTATTATTTCGTCGTTATCTATTCAATAATAATTGGAATGAGTTCTAAGTAGATATAAAGCGCCATCTAGTAGGTACTGCAAATTAAGTGGAAAACTAACCACCACTTTTTAATCCAGAACACGGTAGGTACATCCATAGAGTAACTTTTTATATATTGGAGGGTACATCTGTGACCAAATCCATTTAGGTGATTACTCGCACTTATCATAAAAGTAAGATAAGATTCTGTGATATTAATATTTCATCCCTACTCACTAAGCGGAAAAGAAGTTTAGTGAAAAATAAAAAATATTTTTGGGGGACGATTGTTTTATACTAGCTGGTGCCCGCGACTTCGTCTGCGTTGAACGATGAAAGGTCCTATGTCCTTTCTGGTGTTCCAAACAACGTGTATACAAAATTTCATGGTGATCGGTTGAGTAGTTTTTGCGTGAAAGAGTTACAAACATCCAAACATACTTTCGCATTTATAATATTAGTACGAATTAACAATACCGAGAAACAGCCCATAACGGCCAAAAATGAAACTACATCTTGTGATAATTGCTACGGTTATTTCATAGGCGACGAGACAGATGGCGCTATACTCTTGAAGAGTCCATTGGTCCAGTGCTTGGGAGCCAACTTTGGAAATTAACTTTAAAATTGGCTCATGGCTCTGCTCTTTGTCTTGCAAGCAGTAACGGACACATTGCGTTTTACAGTTATTAGGGCAGCTCGTCTGGCGGCAGTAATCACCAAAATTAAAGAAAACCATTAAATAACAGCATTTTTTCTGTTTTTGTTTCGGTTGGCAAGGGATGGCAAGGCAGAGCCCATAATGTATTTGTCGTTGCTTCATCCCTAATCCTTTATCTACCTATGGCGTTGCTTGTGTCAATAGGCAACTGTTTGTTGCCACATACCATCAGGTGGACCGTCAACATGTCTGACAGCCTTTACCACATAGAAAAATAGACTTGGATTACTAAGGAAAAAAAAGTGGCTATGAACTCTGAACTAAGGAGTATTTAAGAATAATGTTGATTTGGAAATATTAAAAAAAAAATACCACCATGGCCACGCAGAGATTCCGTCTAGTTTAAATGTAAACTTGTGACCTACTGTCACTTTATTTGTACTGCAATATTTACTGTTTTATTTTCATTGTAGCGTTTTATGAAAGCTTACAAGGTCTATTCCTGCGCAAGAATAAACGGAACAGGAAGAAACATGTTCACTATCTGGTAACATTTCAAGTTTTTAACCGCTTGGTTTTATATGAGTTTTCATGCCCCCAACGCGTCACACGTAAACCGATATTTTTTTAAGTAAAAAACATTATAAAAGTAGAGGTATTTGTCGTATATACGACTCTGGCGAAATGGACACCAAAAATAATTGTCGGATAAATCTGACTGGCGGCTAAGAGAGAAAAACTAATATAACTAAACAATCTAATTATGACTGATCGGAGCCCCTAACATAATTAGATACCTTTTACATCCTTTGATATGTTTAACGTAGTATTAACGAATGATAGTGTTTACAAAATATGGCCAGTGTACAAAATGTGTTTCTATATTGTATTCCACATAGCCTACGCGGCAATACAACGATAATGACAATAGAACATGACTGTAATTATACCTTATAATAGTTTCTAATATCATGTGACTTGTGGCGGCGCCGGACAATTCCTTCAAATCGTTTCACAACGAAATACAATACGTAAATTGCTTTTTGTTATTTATTTATTTATTTATTTAGATTACATACAGCCATAAATTTAAATTATAGATTATATACAAATAGTCCTAAAGAATCATAAAAAATATATTTTTACATTTATTTATTAATTAAAATAATAATAATAATATAGTAATTTTTAATCAATTAATTAAAATATAATATTAATAAAATAATTTTAAAATAGTAATATAACTATAAAGAGAAAAGATTTGTATATTTGTATAATTGTATATTGTAATGAATGAAATAGCCAAGTTCTTGGTGATTTCACAAAAATTTAGAAAGTATTTATTTGCTTAGGTATTTAAAACATTTAAATAAGTAGGTATTATATAATTGTCACTGGCAAAATGATCTACGTGACGGTTACAAGAAGAAAAAGAATATGACATTCACTTGTCAGTAATTGTATTCCACTCTGGTTAAATATGTAATTTTAGTGTTAAAAATGAAATTCCACAAAATAAAACCAACATTTCGATTAACATCGTTCAAAATCTAAAGAGAATATGGCGTTATTTATAAGAAACAGGTCTGTTATAAAGTATTAGTGTTCAATGTTCATATAGAATAAAATATTTGATTGCCTTTAAATAAATTACTCTACCTATAAATAAAATTAATATAAAATCGCTGATAAAGCGATATTGAAGCCTACATTTAAACTATTCTGAGCTCATACTATATTTAGTATTGTATATATTTTTTATATACAATACTAAATAATTGTAATTGTTATATTTATAAAAGAATTGTATCCTGAGTTTCTTGAGGGGTTTCTTCTCAGGGTCGTCATCATATTAGCTATATTTTTTCGAAACACTAATAAAATTTATAACGACCATTGAAAGAGTTTCTTGGAATAAATTATTTTGATTTTGCTTGAATGGTTTTTAATAGACATTATAAATAGACGTTCTACATTTACTAATTATTATTGTCCACTTAACTAGTTACGGACTGCGGCTTCTAGTGCTCTTGGCGGTCTAAAGGGAAGGCCTGTCTCGTTTTTGTCGTATATTGGCTAATAATTATGATGATGAATTCGTAATTATTTTTTTCAGAATAAAGTCCTATCTCCAACAATAGCATGGTGGAAACGAGCGGAATAGTTATCTTCTCGTTGTGGTATTTAGGCATTGCATACTGCTACTACATGTAAGTATTCCAATACTTTTATTGTCTTAATATAACAATAAGATACTGATAAGATTTGTCTAAATATACGGGATGTTCACTTGATGGTAGATGGTTACCATCGCCCTTCAGCAGAAGCTACGCCATAAGGGTTGCAAATGCGATGTCAACTTTAATAGGATAAAAAGGGGTTGAGTCAATGGGCTCTGGCACCTTTTTTACTCATTCACTTAAACACAAAAGAACTTTATATTTATTTACACCTGTCGAATTTGACTTAAAAAAAAAATAAACGCTCAGTTACGTTAATTGTTTTGTGAGAATTACTATCAGCGTTTCGCAGTCATTCGGGCAGCCCGTCAGTATGTCTGATGACCTTAACATAAGGAAGGAGTTCTCATAAATAAATAATTGTCTAAATTGCTAGTAGGAGCTATAGTCGTATATTCATATGGATATATATTTCGCAGGGAAAACTCTTTGTTTTAAAATAAATTTCTTATTAATTTATATGTTATTTTACTTAGCAACTCAACATTATAGTTACCATTTTCATATAACAATACAATTACCTGTACATAAGTGTCGTCATTTTATGCCAATGTTAAAAGTCCAATGCCACAAAAGACTATTTTTAGTGAATGTCTTACAATACAACACTAAATGTAAAAGCTTCTTTTTTCCATCTGTAGAGTTTCCTACCTCCACTAGTTAGGCCATGTTTTAAACTAGGTCATGCGCGTAGTTTGGGAAAGGGGAGGGGTGTTTTCACCCACCCTTTTAATGGAAGCAACTGCCATTAACGTCAGATGTTGAAACCTCGTGATTTTCGCATGGAAGTTTTATCGAAAGAAAATTACTCATTGTAATACAGGCACAGAAGAATTTAAAACTTGACACTTTTTATCGTGTGTCTACGATTCAAAGAGGCTACATTCGATTTATTTATTAGTGACTAGCTTTTGTCTGCGATTTTGTCTGTTCCCCTTTTTCTTAGGTGCATGTTATTGCTCATAATATAGATTGATTCACAATCCATTTAATAATAGCATACTGAATTTCGCAGTCAAAAACTGGGCATACTGCTTTGGCTTTTTTACATATAAAAGTCATTAAACAAGCTGACAGTAAACTTGATGGTAGGTGGCTGAGGGGGTGTCCGAGGTGGTTACTGCCGCCAGACTAGCTGCCCAAAAGACTGCGAAACACTAAATCTGGCAGACCAGAGCCAACAATAAAAGGTTCATTTTCAAAGTTTGCGTTGCCGAAAATCGAACCAAAGACCCCTGAAACATATGCGTTATATCCATCACCTTTATAACGGGATTTTCACATGCACAGATAACCTTTCTAATGCTATTTTCCTTCACCAACCAAAAAGACTACAGTGATTGGGCAATCACTATTGCAAACTGTGTCACCCGTTTCAGCAGTCGAACTGTCGTCCCATCGCTCCTAAATTTCTATAAATATACGTAAAATAAAAGCATGAATGAAATTAAACATGAATGGACGTATCCAATGGCAACCCAGTTCCTTGGCAGTTATGCAATACTTAGTCGGTGGAGCTCGATCGATAAGGCCTTACTCAACAACCCTACATGTGCACATATAGTGTGTCAACTTTTACGTAATACTGCGGACATTTTAAGCAGATAACGGCACCCAGGGGACTGGGATAATTCCCAAAGCGCAATTTAAGCCCAGAGTTATTTTCTTTATTGGCTTTTAGAGAGCTCTTTTCTTTTTTCGCTATCATTAAACGGAAGAGTATTAGTATTAGCCTTAAGCATTTGACGATTACCTACAAGCCTAACGAAGTCACCACGGTTGCAGTACGAACATACAAACAGCCTAACTATAAACAGTAATTTAATAATTTAGGCACATTAAAATAATATACTCAGATTGGTTATTGAAAGCTAAATTATAAATGTGACAACATTCACCAATAATATGAAAAATTGAATTAAACTTTTTAAATTTAAAATCAAACATTAAAAATGATAACAAACTGTTATCAAATGACAGAACTAAGAAATACACGATAATTTGTATCCACTAATGGAATTATCGTGTTTTATTTTATGTATTTTAAAGCTTATATTTGCTCTTTCTCTCCCTAGATTTAGTCTTTACACCAGTTTAATTCCATTTATATTTTTTTCATTTATTATTTATTTACATATTTTTATTGCTCACCAATGATTTTATAAAAATATTTATCCAAAAATATCTAATAGTGCAACTCTAGGCCGTGTTGTTTACATGAAAGTATTCTCTTAAAAATAAAACTATATTATGCAATGAGATAATCATTGTATCTATTGGCTCGAATCCAATAACTAGCTGAAGTTCCTATGCGTGGAAAATGTTTAACATAACTCCTGAATCGCTCACTGAGAAGTGCGCGAGCATAGGAGACATAGGTCTAAAGCATAGGAGACAATGCCTCTTTTTTTTTTAATATATAACTTTATTAGATTTATACAAGTTATTTTTATATTTTACATATACTGTAATAATCTAAACAGTTTAACACTTACACATATATATTTACATCTTTATTTTATACAAATATTATAAAGAGAAGAATATTTGTATGTTTGTAATGAATAAACTCAAAAACTATTGGACATATTTTAAAAATTCTTTCACCTATAGGAAACTACGTTATCAGCGAGTAACACAGGCTATATTTTATAAAGTTACGCGGACGAAGTCGCGTGCAACATAGTATCAAATAAACTCATTGTCCACCTGTGTTTCTCCGTTATCTTCTTCTAAACTAAACAACGGATTTGGATACAGTTTTCACTAATGGAAAGAGCGATAAACTCGGAAGGTTTTTGTAAAGATGAGGACGAGTCACTAGAATTATATTTAATAAATAGTTTGTATGTACTAAAATGTTTTTTACGCTTCCAATTTATAACTTGGACTGATATACGAAAATATCTACTTTAATAAACAAATAAAGATGATAATTGGTATTTCTCGAGAAACACTGAACTCATCTCGACCTCTGTTTCATTTAATATACTCTAATGATACTTTTAAAGATTTAATTTGTTTTTATATCAGTCTAATTGAACGTAATGTATTAAGTTATTTTTTTCAAAAATTTAATCAATTAATTAAGTGAATTTGATAAAATTAAATGTAATTGTGCAATAAATATTAATGCTTTATTTTATTTTTTAATTTGTTTCTATTTTGTATTATTATTGACTCTTTAATTGATACATTGTTTTTATACAATCATGTTTGTATATTTTGTATTCCGACTTGATTTTTTACCAACATTTTGTTATAATACAAAGTGTCTCAGGATATTTACTAATATTTAATTAGTATTTTTTTTAAGCTGAAAAGTTTGTTTGAGGCATTTAGCTGTGAAACTAGATACTCGTAGTTTATAATAAAGATACACGTAATAAATAAAGATACCAAAAATAATATAACAAAAATTATAACCTCATTTAAACCGGATTCATAAATTGTATGTACTTATCGTGGGGCACCTTCACCCTTCAATAATTGTTAATTAGTTGACTTCCCCCACAAAAAAGGTTTCCTTTAACGGTTAATTAATTAGGTACAAAAACTTGAATAGCATTAATTCGTAGAACTGTTTTCTGGGTACATCCGATTCAAGAACAATAACACTCCTGTGCATTTTATAGTTACACCATCGTGACGTAATTATTCAATGGCTATACCGATTCACAGAATTTCCCTATCTGTAAGTGGATATAAATCTTACAAAAAGCTAATTGATACGAGTATGTCTAAGATCGCTTATTTTCACAATAATTATGAACATCCGTACTAATATTATAAATGCGAAAATATGTATGGATGTATGGATGTTTGTAACCCTTTCACGCAAAAACTAGTAAACCGATCACCATGAATTTTTGCATACACGTTGTCTGGGACACCAGAAAGGACATAGGGTACCTTTCAACGTTCAACGCGAACGAAGTCGCGGGCACCAGCTAGTAATACAATTAATTCACAGTAATACACAAGAAGTGTGAGTACTCTCAAGAAATATGAGCATTTCTTGTTCTATTTGATGAAATCTTTGTTTCTATGTTAATATGTAATGGATAGTCAGACGATTTTTATATTTATAACGTCGCCTGTGGACTGTGCCATTGTTATTATTAGATAATAATAATAATAATAAATTAAAGAAAATTATTGCTATTAGCAAAGTAAGCACTTATAGGCTTGTGTTATGTGATAGATAACCATATATAACGGTCAGGGTGTTTAGAAAACTTTGAAAAGTTCATTTGCAAAGTTGGCCCTGTAGGGAATCGAACCCTTAACCACTCGACCAATGTGCTCGTCTAATTATTATTCCATTGATGTTGGGTTTAAATTGCTTATTTTAAAATTGTAATATTTTGTATTTATTGTTATATCGCTATCGTTTACGTTAATCTTTTTTGGAACACTCCGAATATTTGTTATGGTATAATTTGTGAGAACCTGTTATTTTTATTGTTCATCTTCCTTGTAATTATATTATATATATTTAAATAAGTAAAAAATTGGCCGTGACCATCTCAAACTTATATAAATACACGTTTATGTAGAAATTTTTAAATATATAAAGACATCAGTACCTATCTTATGTATTCTATAGACCTATCTATCTATAACATATTGTAAAATAAAGTCCCCTACTGTCTGTTTCTCCGCTAACTTCATCTAAACCACCCAACGGATTTTGATACAGTTTTCACAGATGGAAAGAGATATTTATAAAATTTGCCAGAAGCCAGAGGTGCCAGAAGCGGGAGCCGATGGTTATTATTGTATTAAAGCCATCACGATATAATGGTATACTAGTACTCAGTAGGTACTGATCGTTTTGATGGCAACATCGCAAGGCTGCCAAAGCTATTAGATATCTGTTTTATTGCTTATACATATCCATTATACAAATACAATGTACAATTTTATATACTTATTGTATTACACAATGTAATCGGTTAAACATAAGAGAACAATAACGGCCCTAATAAATACCTTATTTATTATCATAGTGTAATTCCTTAGTGGTATAGGTATCTATAATAAATATATCTAATATAAATATATTCGCTGTCAGCCTCTCATCTTTTCTCTGCTAACTTCTTATAAACCTATATTTAAATCTATAACTAGGTGCCTAACAGATTTTGATACTTACAGTTCATAATATTCACACTAAAGAACAATAAACGAGGGAACATGTTGTATTTATAACATACTAGCTGTTGCACGCGACTTCGTCCGCGTAATTTTATAAAATATATCCCATCTCTTAAGTTGGATCAAACTGCACACAGTGTACAAAATTTTATTAAAATTTTTTCAGTAGTTTACGAGTTCATCGGCGACAAACAACGTGACACTTAATTTTTATATATATAACATACTCGTATATGTAAAACTAAATTCTTCACAATATTTGTCTGAAACTTTTTTTGAATTTTGCGTAATTTGAGAAAATTTTTTTTTTTTTTTTTTTTCTAAATTTGAACCCATCGATTTTTTATTCTAGAATATTCTAGAAATTTATGTCAAAAATGCCCCCGACGGATCTAAATTTTGCTGGACTACTTATGCACATTAAAAAACGAGTTTTTGTAAAGTAAAATCCTTTTATCAATTAGTTATCCTTCTGGAATTTTATTATTATTATGAAGTGATTGAAAGACTAATAACCAGGGCCTTTTTTGTGGGAGTACGTGGGGGACACGTAGTGCCCCTAAAGGAGTTACCTACTTTTTTATATTGTTACTAACGTAACGTAACGTTACTAACAATGGAAATGTGTCATCGACTCTTATGGTCGGCATCTCAACAACGAAAGATTTATTAGCAACCTCGCTATACATTCTATCAATGTTAATAACACAGATATCTACATTGTTAATTATATATATAATATGTTTAATATATATATATATATCTCCCGGGAATGAATTAAAATTATAATACTGTTACTTTATTAAATTTCTATACTAATAAAACACTCAATGTACGTTATAAAACAGGTTTAATATGTATTTTTTAAATTAACTGGCTTGTATCCACGACTTCGTCTGCGTGAATTTAAAAATTACAGCATTTAGTCTAAAAGTTATGGCACTGTAAGTTTCATCAAAATCCATTAAGTAGTTTTTGCGTAAAAGAGTTAAAAATATCCGCACAACCGTCCTGGCAAACTTTCGCATTTACGACATTAGTAGGATTACTCGAAAGTTATATTTATTTTATTTAAAGATTTCCTATTACTTATATAGTAGGCTCAATGAAAACAATAGCAAATGCAATGTGTACAGTTATGATATCCAATGCATAAAATATCAAGCAACATTAACTATAGGTACATGAAAACTATACAATGCGGGTTTGAATTTTAATTAACTAAATATGTAGTGTGACCCGATTATATTATGTAACAAAAACCATCGTCTTTTATTGCACTTCCATTAGTGAAAACTGTATCAAAATACGAAAACACCCAAAGGGTTTAGAATAAGTTAAGGGTGTAACAAATAGAGGCGCACAGTGACTGTATTTCTTACTGAATATAACGTTCTTCAGTTATAACGCAGATCGTTTACGACTAAGTAAATGGCAAGGTCCCTGCCGAATATCTATAACCAATTAAGTCCCTTGAATATCGCTTTAACCGATTAAGTCCCTTGAATATCGCTATAACCGATTAAGTCCCTTGAATATCGCTTTAACCGATTAAGTCCCTTGAATATCGCTATAACCGATTAAGTCCCTTGAATATCGCTATAACCGATTTTCACTGCATGTATTGTATTTAACAAACAAATCTTGAGTTTTAAAATGTGTTTTCAATGAGCCACATTTGTTTTTTATTTTTTTATTTTTGCAATTAATACATTCATTCATAAAGTAACGTAACAACCTTGTGACCCCGTCTGCGAACAACAAAACGGAAGCCGTATATATTACACACTCATGACCGTGCCCCATGACTCACACGCCGGACGCTCTTTAAGCTCTTTAACTGGTTCAACGTCAAATGCTTTTCCCTCTTATAGTAAAAAACAATAAATTTCAACCTCTATACACATTGTTGTATAGTCCAATTTACAATAAACTTGGTACACGCTTCTTTCTTCTTCACTTTTCAGAACCCCATTCGATCCCTTGAACCTCAGAACCATTCCACTGTATTTCATCAATCAAATCCATTCAGACCTCTTGAACTTGTCTTATAATACCCTTGAACTTCATCAGGGTCTATAACGCATTTGTATTACCACCTACTATTTTTAATAGAAGAATGCATTTCCAAATTTCTTTTTAATCTTTACGTGATTTTTATACGAGTGTGCGTGTGTGCTACATATATTTTCAATTCGAAAATTACATGTACATGTAACTAATATAATATGTCTGCTGTTGAAATGTACTCTTTTTTGTAAACATATAGATAGAAATGAATCTCTGTCATTGAGATAATAAGTACTGCGGTCTCTGTGCGCTTCTGTCTGTCTGTTTGACCGCTAACTTCTTCTAAACCATCCAATGGTTTTTTATTCAGTTTCCTCCAATAGAAAGTTCGGTAATCGAGGAATTCCATTGAGGAAGATATGTATCTGTATATAATTTGAAGAAAAAATTGTATCCGTACGCAGCTGAGGGCGCGTCGCTAGTTATTGTAATGTATGGGGGTATTTGGTAAAGAGTAGGTATAGGTTAAAAAGCAACTTGTAAATGTTCAGTCTTTAAATAAAGTCATAAACGTCAAGTCAACTTGTGCATTATTTATTACCAAACACTACAGTTATATACAAAATTTAGATTCGCCGGTATCTTTACAGACAGTTTAAATGTTGAAACTATAAAAATATCTTGTTTACTCCGTGAAGCGGTAAGTTTATTTTATTCGACGCCAAATGGCCACGGCACTGGCTTAAGAAATGTTTAATAGTATTATGTATTCATGGTCATTGAAGGCAAGACAACGCAATAAGGGTTGCAAGTGCGTTGCTTTACTTTATGGACAAAGGATAATAGATAAGGAGTGGATAGGGGATGAGCCTTGGCATCTCTTACTTACCTAATCACCAAAACATTATTTCAGCATACCCAGTTTATGACTTTGGAATGCTAAGTTAATCCCTGTCACTATACTAAAATATTTATTGTTTATCAAACCTTCAAAGTGATAATTTAGCTATGTCAATAAGTGAGCTAGTTTAGCTAAAGTGACGCCATACAAAAAAAAAATAGATCTCCAAATCATAATGTTCTTTATAAGAAAATCTTATGTGAACTTAGCAATACAATTATTTCTGAGTCAAAAACCAGTCAAAAGTCAATGTCAATGTTTATAAATTGTGCCGGGTCAAATTTTAAGACGACAATCCATTTATCGGACCCTCTTTTAATTTTTACTCTTGCCAACTTTATTGAATTAATCAATTGTAACAATTGAACGCGACCCACAACTCGTATTATCTCTGGTTGTAAGTATAATTCATAATTTATAATTTTATTGAGATCAACGACCACGTTGATTCAATTAATTTCTGACTCCAACTTTTTTTTATGAAGTTGTAATTTTTTTAGTACACAATATATTAAATAATATCACATATTTGTTCTGTGTAGGTAATTACGTAATGTAATTTTGTTTACACAAAAAAATATAACTATTTTATTTACATAAAAATCAATGTTCAATATCTTACGGTAGCCGCACAGCACTTGTTGCATATGTGGCGTTGCATGAGTTACTAGGCGACGGTAGCCACCTATACCGTTGCTTGTTTATAAATTAAAATATTAACAAGGATCAATACAACCTTAACCTGCTACCGTCAGTCTGTCTGACGACAAAAAAAAAATTACATGTTCAGCAACATGTTTGTCATCTTTGATATAACTCCTTCCCAACCAATCGACATTAGCTAGTTGTTAAATTAATTACATGCGATATTGGAGCGTAAACTCGTATATTGTCCTTGTAACAAAAAAAAATAGAACTAACCGCTTCAAAAATTCATGTAATAGTTATTTTGTTACGGTCGCAAACAACCTTGAGTGCAAAAGGTATTTTTCCACAAAGCACGTCATTCGGTTGTCACTGCATGGGACTCGGGCCACATGTGACGACTATTTTCGTACAAACCAATTGAAATGTCGCTGTTTAATTTCTAGTAATTTTATGCGAATGTCTTTCTGTGACTTGGAAATCAAATAAGCGATTGAAGGGATTATTAATCTACCAATCCATATATAAATAAAAAAATACGAATAGCTAAATGTGTTGCTAAGCACAAAACTCGAGATTGACTGGAACAATTCAAATATTCTTTGAACTCTGAGAAAGTTTCTTATGAAAAATAAATTTGAAAATATGTACGTGCAAAGCCAGGGACGGTTCACTAATCTCTATAATTAAAAAAAATAATATTCGTTTAAATCCGATGAAGGTTTTTATAAAGAAAAATATTGGAAATTTTGCGGAAAAACGTTAACATCCCATTTTTCTTTTTTCCACTCAAATT
This sequence comes from Synanthedon myopaeformis, assembly GCA_944738685.1. Classification (NCBI taxonomy): domain Eukaryota; kingdom Metazoa; phylum Arthropoda; class Insecta; order Lepidoptera; family Sesiidae; genus Synanthedon; species Synanthedon myopaeformis. The sequence goes on from OX122914.1 coordinate 1,723,462, forward strand.
TCCTTGCCAACAATTTAAACATTTCAATCATCAAACAAATTAAACATCAGCAGCCACAGTCGAATAGCTTTTGAAAGGAAGACGTTTGTCTGGTCAACTACTATAATACATACTAGCTGTTAGCACGCGACTTCGCCCGTTTGATTTTATAAAATATAGCTTATGTTACTCGCTGATAATTTAGCTTTCTATAGATGAAAAAAATTTCAAAATCGGACAAGTACTTTTTGAGTTTATTCATTACAAACATACCAGTCTTCTCTCTTTATAATATTAGTATATTAGATTATTTATCTTCAATGAGTTTATACGTGACTTAAAGTCGTTGAAGATGAACGCCAATTTTTACGGTGTCGGACCCTTGGGACTCACAACTTTCGACCCTACCTACGAGAAAGTACCGGTTTGACCCGATTATATAAAAGGTACAGTCCTATATTAACAAGAGAAATTTAAAATGCAATTGAATGATTACGGCAGTGTAAAGTAATGAATCAATTAGTTTACTAGAGGTTTCGCACAATTTTGTTTCGTACGAATTGTGTGAAGAAGTGACTTTAAAATTAAATATATTTTAGTCGCTGTTTCACACAAATATTATTTTCATAAAAAAAACTTGAACCAAATATTTGTACAGTACCGTACAAAAGAGATATCTATGGGGGAATATTTTTAATGTAGCAAAGGCACACAAATCAATCAAAAATATAATATTTTTATTAAAAAATTAAACTTTAATAAAAAAATAAAAAAAATATTGTTGATAATTTTACAGTTCTAAACATGATATTTATAACTTCACTTACAAAATATTTACATTTTATTTACAACAATAAAATATTCCGAAATTTTGTTCGTTTTTGCATCCCATCTGGTCCCTAGTGTAATACGATGCGGTGACAATCCTATCTTAGCAACAGCGAACGGACGCGCCAGCTTAGAGTCATTTTCAGACGAGCTAAATTTGAAAGTTGCAGCCGCGTCGACCATCTTTCAAGCGTTATTTTCATTACTTGCAGTTAACTGTTAGGGCTGTCACTAGGAGAAAGTTCCTGACAGTATCTATTTATTTATTGATAATTTATTTATTGGATATGACATGTAATGTGACTATATATATACACTCGGAGGAAGTTCCTGACAGTATCTATTTATTTATTGATAATTTATTTATTGGATATGACATGTAATGTGACTATATATATACACTCGGAGAAAGTTCCTGACAGTATCTATTTATTTATTGATAATTTATTTATTGGATATGACATGTAATGTGACTATATATATACACTAGGAGAAAGTTCCTGACAGTATCTATTTATTTATTGATAATTTATTTATTGGATATGACATGTAATGTGACTATATATATACACTCGGAGGAAGTTCCTGACAGTATCTATTTATTTATTGATAATTTATTTATTGGATATGACATGTAATGTGACTATATATATACACTCGGAGAAAGTTCCTGACAGTATCTATTTATTTATTGATAATTTATTTATTGGATATGACATGTAATGTGACTATATATATACACTAGGAGAAAGTTCCTGACAGTATCTATTTATTTATTGATAATTTATTTATTGGATATGACATGTAATGTGACTATATATATACACTCGGAGAAAGTTCCTGACAGTATCTATTTATTTATTGATAATTTATTTATTGGATATGACATGTAATGTGACTATATATATAACCTAATTTAAAAAAAAATTGAAATATATATATTTCAATTTTTTTTTAAATTAGGTTATATTAGATTAAATTATATATGTATATTTTTATATTTGATACAATACACAAACAGATTGCAATTAAATACTTGAAAACTATAAATTACATGTGTATGGATAATTATCTAAATTGCACTCCTAAACAAGTGTACTTTACATGTTTAATTTAACTTAACTACTAATGGTCTTAAATACTTAATTAGATTAGATTTAAGTTTAGCACATTGTTGCTTGGAGGTTTTTCTGGTGCATATTGTGCTTCCTAACATATAATTAACATATAATTGCGGCGGCATCCGCCAAGTGTTGATTATTTTGAACATCGCGATATTGTTTGTTGTGGAGGCCTTGTATAATAAAATAAAATAAAATAATTTTACAGCAGCCTCAAACAGCACATGAATCCAGAACGCATTACTCGAATTTCCTTGTTTATCCCTGTTTTATTTGGTCACATTGTAATTATCCTTTTATCTTGGTTTTAATATTGCTTTATTTCTTTACGAACGTTAACATTTTATTGGGAAATATATGCAATGGGACTCACGTTAAAAACCTTAATAACTCATTTAACCTTTTCCTATTAGTGAAAAACCATATCAAAATACATTGGGGTGTATTGTAGAAGTTCGCGGAGAAACAGACAGATTTTATTTTAAAATATGCATATACTAAGATAGATTTAGACATGTAAAATGACACATCCCATATTCGATAAGTTAAAAGACTCTTAGATATTGGATTTAGTATTTAGTCAATAAAATATACAAGTTCATCGCAATATGCACATTATTAAATATTAAACGATAACAATTAAGCAATGTCAGTTATATTTATACAAAATTATTTAATAAATTATTTATTTACTTGAATTACACCATTGACTCCATTGACTGAAACGATCTAAAACATACAATACATACGCAATTTAATTTATTCCCGTACATTTCTCGTCATATACCTGTCAGCCCTACAAAAATGCATTAACTATTCCTGGATCTGGCGATCTCCCAGATCGCTCCTTAAATGGCCACAACTGCGGAGGCACATTTTGGTATCAGTCATATAGACTGACTACCTAAATAACACGACAATTTTATCTACTATTGAGGTATCACCTATCCACTCACGCTTGAAAATATTAAAACGGGATTTGTGGACTCAAGCGGGATGTTAAAAGGTGTTAAATGATAATATTTTTGAAGTAGTATTTGTTTACTTATTATCTACCTGAAAATACACTTTTAAAATTAAATAATGACATTGGAAAATGATTTCTTTAACATAGAAAACAAATACCTACGCGTATATATTATACTACTATACTAATATTATAAAGAGAGAGATTTGTATGTTTGTTACTCTTTCACGTAAAAACTACAAGGCAGATTTTAAAAATTCTTTCATCAATAGAAAGCCTACATTATCACCGAGTAACATAGGCTATATTTTATAAACGCCGGCGAAGTCGCGTGCAACAGCTAGTGTTATAATAAAACAAAATAAAATCGCTGTCAGCCTCTTGTCTGTTTTGATACTGATTTTGATACTAATTTCAATAATGTAAAGAGCGTTAAATGAGGAATGTTTGTGTACATTTTATTTGCAGCGATAATTGTATTTGTGTTATAATTTAGTAAAGTTTAACCGTACCAAACAAAACTTTAATTCGTTTCTTATTTTATAAGATAACAAGAGTACAATAGGTGTTATTTGTTGGAAACTTTGTTACTGTTAGTAATCGAATACAATAGTTACTTTGTGTATTACCTACAATATACACACATTCATGAACAATACACGATAAAAGTCAAAACCTTTAGTCACGTTCGTCATTCATGACCAAAGCGAACTAAATTTTCATAAATTTATATTTATAACGAAACTGGAATTTTGATACAGTTTAACAGATTTTGATACAGTTTTCACTAATGGGAAGAGCGATAGACGAGGAAGGTATAATTTGCAGAAGAAAATGGTATCTGTGCGAGGGCGGTTGTATGCTTAGTGTGTAATATAACCTGTATAATTACTATTTGATTTTGCTATTTCTGAAGTTGTGTGCGAACTATAAAAATTTAATCAGTTTTAACTGGTAATCAGTTATAATATTATATGTGAGTTCTGATAGAGGTATCAGAGAGATTGTCTCGAGTGTTGCGAAATTTCCACATACTCGTATTATAGGACGTGGTTTCTATGTCCGTTATCATCTTCAAGTGGACATACGTTTGCTGCGGTTTTTTTCCAAGTTCATATATTTTTACTTTATCTACGTATATGTCATCTCGTCAAGTGAAAAATTTACCTTGTTAACTTCTCTGACGTTTCAACACTTTTTTAAATGATGTTAAGTGCTTGTTCACGGAGAACGCGCGCGCGCGCGGTAGCGGGCGCGGTCGCGGTGGATGTGGCGAGTTCGTGTTCACTTTTGCCGCCAGTGTGTTTGCGCGACTAAAACGTGTTGTCAGAGGTTGGAAAGATGGACGACGATCTTTTATTTTTAATGATTCACTAATATAAACTTCTCTGTATTGAACAACATAATGAAAACGTGCCATAATTTCTAGCGACAAGTTCAAACTGGTTGAACTTACTTGACGTCGTTAGTGAATCGCGCGCTCCGCCCCTAGTTTGACGTGAACACACAAACATATAACATCGAAAGTTTGTTATTTCCGCCGTTCAGCGGCTGTCGCTAGCTTGCTCGCTACTTTCGCCGTATACCTACGTGAACACTTGCATATTATGCTGTGTATTTGATATTTCGTGACCGCGGCCGCGAGTCAACGTGAATGAACACTAAGGTCGACAGGCAAGCTGACTTTCAGACTCGCCGTCTGAATTTTGTACATAACTAGCGACCCGTTCGCAACTTCGCATGGATGCAATTTTTTTCTGCAAATTATACTTATTACACAAACCTTTCTTGTTTATCGGTTAATTCATTAAGGAAACCGTATCAAAATCCATTAGCAATAGCAATAGCAATAGCACAAGCAATAGCAATAGCACAAGCAAATAATACCGCAAATAAATGAAATACACACAGAAAGAAATGAAAACTTGTAAGAATTATGATCAGGTTTTAGTGTATAGAGTTTTAAAAATTTACCAATTTTTCGCTCGTTCATTTCAACATTCAACACCACATTTAAACATTTATTGACGCAGATTTATTTTTATTTTGTTTATGTAAATAACATACATATACCTAATATATTTCACAAACAAATTTTGATCTCGAAATTAGCACAAAATAGTTGTGAACGCTTGGTTGGTGAACGATTTTCGTTCCAATCCACGGAGAAAATCCATTAATGGTTTATTAATTTCCATTCGTGCACTCTAATCCATCGTCACGGTGGATTATAAGAGATTTATGTGTTTTTATTATTAACTAGCTTTTACCCATGACTTGTGTCCGCGCATTTTTATAAATTATGGACTACTGTGGCGACCCGCCTCGGCTTCGCACGGAACCAACTTTTTATCAAAAAATACATCAAAATCCGTTGGATGATTTAGAAGAATTTAGCGGATAAACAGACAGAGGCGGACAAGGAGTTTATTTTATAATATGTATGTATAGATATAGGATTTAAATGTTCGTAAATACATCAGTAGTTTTTGCTTGAAACAGTAACAAACATCGATACATCAATACTCAGAACTCAACTTACCTACTAAGTTTATAAGTACAGAGAGATAAAGTATTTCTTAACAATTACACGAAAAAATTAATAATACTGTACAGCGCAATGTGTATAGTATAACTTTATTGAGATTGTGTTAACACCTTATTTGTAAAACGTTGTATTTTTAAATTAAACTAATGAAAAAAAATTGAGATTGCATATAATAAGAGCATTCGACTGCAAAAACGCCGTTTCCTGTAACATGACGCTTGCACTGTTTTGTCTTGCACTGTGAATTGCAGAGGGACAAATTTACCGTATCCCGGCCGCTCGATTATATCTCATTTGCCAAGATTTATAATGGCGAACAGGGTTATTCTTCATCTAAATCTTTGTATCTTCCTTAATCCTCCAGGAAGTTTTATTGAATATATAATTTAAATCTTACTCTAATCAATGGAACAAAATGAATCTACCTCTCTTGTACAGTTATTAAGATTAAGATCCTAATGACATTTAAAAAAGCGAGCCGAAGAAAGTCAGAATCAAAACTGAGTCTATGGGCACCAGGCTCTCATACAGTTGCGAACATTGCTTGTGTATGTAACAATTAAGTTAACAATGTCTGTATATTCTGTGGTCTTGTAATTGTGTGGAGCTAATAAATGCATTATTATTATTATTATTATTATTATTATTATTATTATTATTATTATTATTATTATTATTATTATTATTATTATTATTATTATTATTATTATTATTATTATTATTATTATTATTATTATTATTATTATTATTATTATTATTATTATTATTATTATTATTATTATTATTATTATTATTATTATTATTATTAATATGGCGCGTTGAATTTTTTTGAATATGTTCATCAATAACTTTTAAATTTATGAAGAAAATAATACAATTGAGAATGTGCAACGATTTACAACGAAGTGGGCGGATGTCGTTGCAAAGCAATAACCTGTAAATGCAATACCCCAGGCGACCAAAGCGAGAACCCTGATTTACTGAACGCCTGGAGTTAGGTGTGGGCGGAATACCGACAATCTGCAAAGACACGTCATGCCATTCATCAGCCACTTACACTTGTCTAACCTGTTCACTGGCTGCTTATAGCGTAATACATCTCACAAAGAAATAGACCAGTTTTTATTTGATATCAGAAGAAGTTTGATATATATGTTTTGAAAGCTCTAGAAATGAGTTGGTTCGTGCCATTTAAAAAATGGGAGGTCTACACTAATAAATGGTTATTTTGTCCATTGGGGTCCCTCAGATTTTAAATTTAAAAGAAATCAATAAACTAACTGTATTTTTATATAAAAATTATAAAAATTTAATGTACTTTAAGAATTTTGACAAAATTTAAGAAAAATAGTGACTACCGCAACTTAAACTTGAGAAATGAAGCTCCTCGTTTATCGCTCTTTCCATTAGTGAAAACCGTGTCAAAACCCGTTGGGTGATTGGGTGATGATTCAAGAAGAAGTTAGCTGAGATACAGATTGATACCTAAACGGACAGTGAATTCACTATTTATACTAATTATAAAGTATAAGAATAAGTATTTTATATTATGTATTTGGAGATATCACTATAGATTTAGAAGCAAATACCTATACAGCGAAGAAATCAATTGAAAATGCACTATGCATAATTGAATTAGTTGTACGATAATAATGTTTAACCGCTACATCGTTGGTCATGATGTCAATAGCTACACATGCTCAAGTGGTGAGCTGTCGTGTTCCCCAACGGATTGTTGGCTTGACTCTGAACAACACGAGAGCTAGTTATAAACCAATAGTACACTTGTAGCTTGTAGTAAATGTGTCTAGTGTCACGGATGCGGAGGTCGATGCACCGACCGGGGGCTGGTAGTCGAGCACGCAAATAGGCCGTTGCTAGGTGCGCTTGCGCATCTGAATACGGGGACCGGCCCGAGAACTACGATTGCAGACGGATTTGGATAAGATAAAAGTGACTATGTGACCATTGTGGTTTCATAAATATAATTCCTCTGTTGATTACGTACCGTTTGTATTTATATTAATTGTAAATTTAAATTGGACTGGCCCTGATCAAATTTACTGGTAGGCACATTTCTAATCATAACAGTTACGCGTAATCGACATCTGTTTAGGTATTATGTATAAGCATAATGGGCATACGATTCACAAAAAATAAAAATATTAATAAAATTGTATCTATGGGTAAATGTAACGAAAAATAATGCATCTGTTTGGAGCGTAGATCTCTCGATTTCGTTTTTAGCTGAACATCAAACGTCGTTACGCTAGTGTCGCTAGGACTAAAAACTGGCAGCGGGCCAGATAACTCACAAAAACACCAGACAAACATTGTCAGAATATTTCGTTTCGGAATACATTATTGTAGTTAGCAACTATGTAGGTAGGTGTGTTTCAAAATGTTCATTATTGAAATGTGCTTAGTGCGATCACTCATGCATTAAGCAAATGGAAAAGCGGAAGTAGGCGATCCGAGATAAGTATAGTCACATTAAATTGTATCCAAGATAAGTATCGTAAATCACTAATGCGAGTAGGTGTTAGTTGGAGAATAAAGTCTAGACTTAACCGACGTAGGACGCAGAGTTTAGTGAAGTCAGACCGTAATCTGCCCGCATGCCGAACCTACGCTACGTTTGAGGAAATATGCAGATTAGGATTTTAAGTACCGTTGTGTGTTGATGAGTGAGTAATGGATGCTAAAATCAAATTTGCTATCCCTTAATACCCTATTCTTAATATGCCACTAAGGACCTATGTGTGTTCTTATACTATTAAGCACAGTAGCGATTTTGCAGCACCTACTATGGCGTTGCTTTTGTTAATAGGCGACAATAGCTACCTAGAATTAAGTGAAGAGTCAGCCTGTCTGACGACCTTTTCATAAAGAAAGGGAACCTGAATTTTGCAGTTATATATTGGGCAGCTCGTCTGGTAGCATTAATCACTTCCTTGGAAAAGATCACAGTCGATAAAGGGATGCTTGAGCAAGAGATGCGAGAACCCATTTCCCTATCCCCTCATAATACCTTATTCTTTATCGTAGCTTGTGTTAACAGGCAATGGTAGCCACCTAATTATTTAAGTGGACCGCCAGCCTGTCTTTCGAACTTAATATAAAAAATCATTTCATTTTCTTAATATTCAATATTAAGAAAATGAAAGTTACAGTTTTAGGTAAATTACAAATATTTAAAGACTTGCGGTAATTTTGTTGACTCTTAATCAGACTTTACATTTTGTCTAAAACTGATAACAACTGCACAAGCAAACATGATGCAATAGTTATTTTCGGCGAAGTGTTAAATCGGCAACGATTCATTTTCTTTCATTTTTAAAATCCGACATTTTGAAAGTAAAGGGATTATTTATGGAGTAACAATTTTATTGTTTTCATTAGATTTCCTATACTTACCAACTTTTAAGTTTATTAATTTATTGGTTTGATAAAAGCATTTACTAGAGTCGTTGGGTTTAAGACGTTTACGTCAACAGGTTAAAAACAGGTCAACACTGTCGAAGCCACCGACAACAGCTAGTGTTGTATAAATATATTACTATTATATGCACAATATATTATCTTATTTGAAGAAATAGTATTGAATGTTATCTGGACTAAATCCAATTAACCGACATTAAAATCTAATGATTATTGTTACCAAGCCAATTGCCACCTATTGACCATGAATCCATAATAATATACCATTTCTTAAGCCAATGCCGTGGCCATTTGCCATCGAATAATATAAACTTACCGTTTCACGGAGTAAACAAGATATTTTTATAATTTCAATATTGAAACCGTTTGTAAAGAGACTGGTGAATCAGAATTTTGTATACGAGTATAACTAGCGAAATACATTTCAGTATCAAAAGGGCTGTGGAACCGCAGCCTTATTTAAATGTAATAGTTATTTCTGTCCACCCATACAATATTAGTCATAATATTAATTTATGTTGTAAACTAGCGACTCGCCCCCGGCTTTAACTTGGATGCAATATTCTCTGAAAATTATATATTTTTTTACACAAATCCGTTAGTAATTTATGGTAGAAGAAGTTAGCGGAGAAACAGACAAAGGCGAATAGCGATTTTATTTTTATAATAAAGATATAAAAGGATTGTTTACTCACAAGTTTGTAAAGTAGTACATAAATATTTTTTTCATTGTTACTACATTTATATGGTTATCAAGTTTTATTATACAAGCAGCTGTACTTCAATTTTAGAACTAAGCACCTACAAAAGTATCAAAGAAACGTTTCTTTCATCTCGACTTTATCGGTATGTGTTTATTTTTATTGTTTTTGAAATTTATTTTAAATTTATTTTGTGTCATTATTCGCTTCAATTAATGTAAGTACTTTTTGTCAGAAATAAAGTTCGTTCCTTGTTTACAGAGATAACTTTTGGAACAAGGACGAGGTAAGTGAAGTGTCGGAAACTTCAGAAGATACGGAAGCATCGGAAGCCGATGTCCAGAGTCAAGATCGTCCAATTCAACCTCTTTTGTCCAATAATGTTCCTCTGACAGATAATATAGATGTCTTGACCAATGAAATAGTCAGTTTGAAGGAGCCCTCGGAAGAGGTTGCGAAAATCTTGCAACATTCGGAAGCAGTCAGTCGAATATCAACAGATGTCGAACATGAATCGAAACTTTCGTTTTCCACGTCTTCTGTTTTAGCCGAAGACGGCTGAGATTATCCAAAAAATTGCAACTACAATGAGTATTGAAAATTATTAAAATAAAAATAAAAATAAAAATCTTATTGTTTTAATCTTAATTAAATGGCTATATTAGGCCTAAAATATTAATATACCTACTGCATTAATTATTAAATATTATGAAGTAAAAAAAAACTTGTTTTTTGTTGTTTTAACCGAATATGGCTGAGATGAACAAATGATAAAAATTGATATTAATATATTTAAAAAGATACTTGTTTACTTATTATTGTTTTAGCCGAATGGCTAAGATTGACCAAAAAAAATCTTGTTCTCAATTATTATTCCGTATATAAAATTTCAGCAAAATTTTGCTATATTTACCCAATTTTATATATTTTTAATTTATCAACAAAATTAACACCTTAGTGCAGTTTTTCTTTATTATCCATGTAACTGTAAAAGAGTGATTTTCCATTTCGACGCATTTATAAAAATAGAAGCAGTCTCCTGCGACGAGCCGATGACACTAGAGCTAAAGTACGCCAACGGTGTTTTATTTTTGTGACAAAATATTGACATGGAAAGATTTTACGTTCAATGACATCCAAAGACACGCTCAATATGATCCAATTGTCACGATATAGTACAAATTCAACTAATTGGAATATTATTTAATAAAATTAACTTCATAAAATAGTAATAGGTTGGTATACCTAATTGCAAATTTACGTTGTGACAGTAATTGCGTTATGTCAATAAGAACGGGCAATGGCAATGGCCCAAAACTACGTGTAATTAGGAGGTGCAGAGTGAGGATCAATATATATTACGTCAAGAAGTAAGACCACTTTTAAATGTCTCTCGATCGAGACATGTGTATGTGTATAGCTTAGCCATAAAGCGTAGTGAGACTAGTGGCAGAACTCACTGCTTTTATAACCAATTTCTTCTAATAACTTTCTAATGAAACTTTCCAATGAATCGAACATATGGAAGTTAGGGAAATCCCTTCGTTAACTAAGAAATGGTCTGATGGTCTTCAAACGCCTGAACAAATCTTCATAAATTATAGCTCAGAACATCTCAGCTGTAGGACGTGCATATCTGGATAGAGGTTTCAATCATAAATTTACAATGAAACCGGTCAGAAACAACCTGGATCCAAAGCCTACCCGCGGCCCTTACAATATTATTGGGTCGTCTGTCCTTATAGTGGGTAGAAGTGTTTTTGTCGCTGCTTTTACAATAGTACACACTTGATAAGATACGTCGTGAATCTTCTTCGAGCAGAAAAGAAAGTACGGCACGTAAAATTCGTCTTCTGCACAAATACGTAAGTCATATCAGTTGGGTAATACTGTACGGTCGTTACTATACTTACAAAAATGACTTCTTGTATAATTTGTTATAAAAATCACTTCGCTATCGAATCCCGGTCATATCTGCACCTCTAAAGTATTTATAGATTTCGTGTTAGCATCTATATCTACTCGTATAGTTCGAGAGCAGGTCGATAGTTTAGTTAAGTAATAATTATTATCACTTTTTGTATATGTGAAGGAAAACGTCACGAGGAAATCTACTTAACCTGGGCCTAGTAGGCTGCTAGAGAAGAAAAGAAAATTGTTCCAATGAAAAGTTGTACAATTACATCGTAGTCTGTTACATATACACTAAAATTGACATCATAATATAGAAGCTGCATAATTGTGTACACATGTTTGCACGTCCATTAACGCGTCTGCAGTTACCAAGGTCTGCGGGACGTGATAATTCACTTAATATGTTACGAATCGGAGCGACCTTCGCGGCGTATTAACGTGTTTATCGGTCAAGTTCAATGACGATATTTTCAGGACTACGTTCAAATTAAGAGCAGATATTTATTTAAAAACTATTTGTTTGAAATTATTTAGAAATTATATTATTTGATAATATTTACTTGATTTAAATCTTTGATATTTACATTCTGTATCTACATATCTATACTATAATACTCGTATAAAATAAAGTCGCTGTCCGCTACTGTCTGTTTCTCTGCTGACTTCTAAATCTTTTAAGCACATAGACGCAAAATCGCCTGAATGTGTGTTTTTTATAAGATGTAGGCACTTCGGAGAGTGTGTGCAGGAGCTGCATGAGCTCATACCGCCTTCCCCTTTCTTCCATCGGACATTCAGACGTACAAATGGTTACCATCCTCATCTTGACAAAATCCCTCTTTTTCGGATCAAACTCTTTAAAAACTCTGTGGTGTGTTCGCAGTTAAATGCTTATCCTTAAAAACTGCACATCACTGCTTATCATTTGAATAAATTTGTTTACAGGGGTATTCTACCGGCACAAAACACGGCTTCGGAATCTGCAGCACCTGGCACTGCAGGCGCCTCGTCAACGCCCGGACCTGCGTTACCACCAGCACGTGACTAAATCAATTAATTGGCGGTTTTTGAGTAGATATTAAAACTTGATTAATACAGGTCTTTTGCTATGATAGACAATAGAAGTGATGAACTGGTTAATTATTATTTGTACATACATTGTTAACGATTCTTGAATTCCCTGCGGAAAAATATTTTCTTGAATCCATACATATTTTTGTACCCAAAGAAGACCCTTCCTTCTATTATAAATACAGTTTTTTAAATGCAATATGTACCATTATAATGACAATCTTATTGTACTTGAAAATCAGTTCAGATAAAATTATTAATGGAAAGAGGGATAAGTAAACTAGGAATGTTTGTGTATTATCCCTCGATAAATAAAAAATAAAAAATAAAACTACTTTTTTCTGGATGAAAGGTACCCTATGTCCTTTCTGGTATCTCAGACAACATGTATGCAAAATTTCATGGTGATCTGTTCAGTAGTTTTTGCGTGAAAGTGTTACAAACATCCATACATCCAAAGATACTTTCGCATTTATAATATTAGTACGGATGATATTTTTGTTTGAATACTTATGAAGCCTGCTTCAATCATACCATTAAACAAATTGATCAAGCGCGTAAGACTTACTTTTTAAATTCACTTGACCTCTTTGACCGTCTTTGAGGCCCTTTAGACAAGGCCAGTTTGTTAAAACTAAATTGTAATTACCGCAGATCCGCCAACCAGTTCGTGAAGATAGACCACATCATTTGATTACCTAACGAATTATGAAGGGAAGGCCTTTAATATTCAGGTAATAAAATAATTTACAGGTACGATTTTTTAATTTTGTTCACTAAGTTAGGATAGGAATACATTTCATATATGTACCTATATATATATATATATATATATATATATATATATATATATATATATATATATATATATATATATATATATATATATATATATATATATATATATATAAGTTGTTCAATGTGAAAAAGGAATACATCAGCTCAAAAATTACTAAAAATATCACGCTACGAGAAAAGTTTTTCAAAAATTTATGAAATATTTTAAATAATTAAATAAAGATACAATTATGATTTGTACCTACCCAACTTAAAAATGTGTATATAATATTTTTTTTATTTTTTTTAATATCTTGCAACCACTGTATAATAATTAGTAATAATTTAATTTCAATTAATAATTAATAATTTAATCTTAATTAGTATCTAATAAATTATTTTTATTTGATTACTATTCACAGAACTACTACGGATGTATTATGAAAGGAGTTAATGTGATTAAAATATTTCAAAAACAATAGATAGAAGCCAAAGGACACATTTAAGTCATCAATGTGTCATACCATAGAGGTCAGTCACAGCAGAAGTAATTAGAAACGGAAATCCATATAAACGGAATACTTTTATATACGATAGCTAAGTATGCCTAAAGCTTAACAAGCAATTTTTAAAGCAACAAATGTTTTAATGTTCTTTTTCATGGTTCTTATAATAAATATATATTGGTAATAATTACCCTGTTTCATTTGATTTTCCTATTGTACTATACGGTAAACGAAATTCCATTAGATAAATTTGAAATTTTTGAAATTTTGGAATCATTGGAATATTTTGAGATCATTGGAATCAAAATACTAACTTAAATGAGGCTAATATTCCAAAGATTTTTATTTATTTATTTGTTTTCCAAGATCTAGAAATTTTTAGGCAGGAAATTTTTAGGATTGAAGTATAAGCTAAAAGCTTGAAGTATACCAAATGAACTTTAATATCCGTTTTTAAATGACTGAATTCAATGTCATTCAATATTTTAATAAAAACAATAATCAGCCATCACTTGTCGTAGGTATTTGTCTCTCACGCCCACTAACGATATGTTACAAAATGTGATGGACGTTATCATAAAAATATCTAACATTCAGTTATTTCTTATCAAATTATGATTTTCAGAAAACACGGCTTAAATTGGAATAAAACGTGAGGCATCATAATTACTGTCGTTCAGACTCCAAAACAAGTCTGAACGCCCAATTGAACTAGTGAGAATAGATGGTCAGTCACTTAGTGTTTCTCCCAGCCATTCATCTTCCCCATAATTGACGAGCCATACACAGCCACAGCCAGTCAATTTCACATATTCCATATTTTGTTCACCTATGGTTTTCAGATTTTGTCAACATGCTGGGCAACTTTAAAATTCTCTTATCAGAATTCAAATATACCATATTACCAAGTGGTGTAATAAAACTTTGGATGTACTTAGATGACAGATATGTACGAGTAACTACAGCATCTATCCCCCGATTTTGTTATCAGTTTTCTGAAATGCCTCCCACTATGGAAGAAGTACCTACCACTCAACCGCTAATTGCATATTATAGATACTTATAAAGAAAAGAACAATAATATACAAGAAGATGTGTTGTGTAATTGTATTAGAATTCTCTATCTCTGACGCACGGATACTGGATCAGTACCAACAGAGGCGCGGCAACTCCCTGTTACTATGAAAACATGAGAATAAGTATGATTTATTTTGAATTCTCGCTGAAAACACGGTGTTGATGATTTGAAATTTAGATACAGAATAGTTTACACTTGGTAATGAAGTACTTGTAAACACAAATCAGTACAGAAACACACAGTGAAATAACAGCACGTGTGCTGAAGTAAGTAAGTAAGTAAGTGTGAACGTGTTTGTGTTGAGGGTGTAAGGGTTGCCAGATCTCATCTTTTCCAATCCCCTATCTTACTACTGTAGTCGGCAGCGCACTAGCTTGTGGCGTTGCTTGTGTTTATAGGCGACGGTAGCCACCTACCATCAAGTGGGCTGTCAGTATGTCTGCCGAACTTAACATAAATTGAATTCGCTTTTCGCGTCTGTCTGTACCTCCGCTAACTTCTTCTTTTAAACCACCCAATTCTTCAGTTTATTGGCAACAACACTACCAGCGGCACTACCAGTATATAGTGTCTATATACAACGGATAATGGAAAGAGTGATAATAGAGGAATGTTATAATTTTCAGAAAAAAAAAATGCATTCATGCAAAGCTGGGGGCAGGCCGATTGTCTTTATAATGTTTAACTAATAAATATAATATGTAATTGGATACCTCCATTTTAGATGTGATGGCTAGAGGAATGTATTTATTTTATATAATGTTTTACAATTAGGTAAGTAAAATGATTTTATACCTACAAAAGATTTAACTTGCTTTTAAAAAATGTTTGTTATCATAATCAACATTATTACCAACGACCTAAATCAGAATATAATCGAGTCTATTGTGGCATGAAAGTTAGAAACTTTTCCGCTAGTAAAATTAATTGAAAATTTATAAAAAGTCGCCTTTGAACTGAGAAACTAGGCACTTTCACTTCGGCGGTTTAGAATGTGGTTTGCGAGAAATAAGATAGCGCTTGCGTCTTATACGTTACCAGACTGTGAGACAAATTGTTTATTAATATAATAATAGATTGAAGTAGGCCGCCGCCTATTCGATATTTATTTCGTCTGGTGAAATATTAACGGGAAAAACGAAACGCACCATTTGTGTCAACCGGCGCGGCGCAAACGAATGCGGTGGCCATCTTGAATGCACCGGGGTCGCCGACCGCAACGGCGCGCACAAATGACTCACCATCACCAAACACAAAACGGTTATTATAAAATAACTATGGAAGTGAGACGGTGATCTGATAATGCAAATTCTTCAATCGTAAACACCTTTTAAGTATTCAATAGTTCCAAAAGGGAAAACTACTTAAATTATTTGGTTATGAAACTCCCTAGGTATATGGTAGGTATACATGTCTGTTGAAGAAGCAATGGGTTATTTGCATAAGGACAGATTCTCAAAAAGGGTGAGTTCACCGGGATCCCCTTACTGAATCCCCCAGGGGATCCTGGTCAACTTCTTGGTTCATCAGAATCCCCTCTTCGGATATTATGCTGCAGTTCACTAGGATCCCCCCGATCCCCTGCTTGCTTATGAAGTAAAGATGTGACAGTAACGCTGTAAGACTCCTAAAGATTGTTTTTCTAATGTAACTAGCGACCCGTTCCCGGCTTCGCCCAAGAAAAAACTTGATAAGGTTTTATTATATAAATATTAAATGTGTGTAAGGTTAGGTGTGTGTTGAAGTATGTATGTATCTGTGTGTGGAACCATGTTTCCAAACAACTTTATAAAATACTAGGTTTTGCCTGCGATTTCGTCCGCGTCCGATCGCTACCAAACTTCACAGGATTACGCGCTGGACTAATCTGAAGGTTGTCTGAAAATTTCATCAAATTCGGTTCAGCGGTTTTGGAGTCCATAGGGAACATACACACTTACACACTTCGCCTTTTATATATATAGATAAATAGCCTATGTTACTCGCTCTTAAAGTAACTTTCTATGGGTGGAAGAATTTTTAAAATCGGTCAAATGGGTGATAATAGCAGCAACAATAAAATAATTTACTAGTTTTATTCATCACATAAAAACCATCCAGTATAGAATCTGATTAATCAAGAATCTGATCAAAAATGAACCTGTCCAAAAATCCGAAGCAACCGTTTTTGAGTATATTCATTACTAGCTGTTGCACGCGACTTCGTCCGCGTAACTTTATAAATTATATAGCCTATGTTACTCGCTGATAATATAGCTTCCCAACAGTGAAAGAATTTTTGAAATCCTTTCAGTGTTTTCGGACCCTATTCAATGCAAAAAAAACAAACAAACAAATCTTTCCTTTTCTTTTCTCTATATTATATTAGTATAGGCAGTGGCTGTGATTTTGTTGCTGTTAATAAATAGCTTATTCAGTTTAGTGCAAATGTTTACTAATAGTTGAATCGTTTTCGAAGTGGTTTCGTTAAATGGCTATTAAACGATTCGCGTCTCGGCGCGTTCGTATTTATAAGAAGCAAATCGAGTTGATCGGTTCGGAAATTACTTCTATAAATATCCAGAGCAAATATTATGGAGAATAGCCACTCAGTAGACGTCTGTAGATAATGTCATATTTACTTGCGAGTTTCGGTGAGTGAGTTAGAGATACCAGAGTTCTATCGAGTTGATTTACGATCATTAGTGATTTCTCGTCGTCTGATGTACTTACCTACAAATCTCATACGCTATCAAAGTCCCAAGACTAAAAGCTATAAGCGAACCGAAAGGGGTTTTAGTGCAGTAAGAGTTCCACATACCCAGTAAAATAAGCAGTCCAAAGTGCTGTCCTTATCCCTTCACAGATTCTTTTGACGATTTTCCCTCTCGTAAAAAAATGTCTAGGTAACTAATCGAATGAATATTTTACTTTGAAGCATGTGAAACAGCGACTAAAAATATATTTAATTTTAAAGTTACTTCTTCGCACAATTCGTACGAAACAAAATTGTACTAATTGTACTAACAAAACCTCTACTAAACCGTTCAAACATTAATAACTCATTTTGGTATTTTTAATTAAATAAAAGAAAGCATTTTGTAGATGTTTCCTTATTTTATTGAAGTTAATCTGATTAGAGTGTAGGTAATATGAAGTTGCATGTGCCAATGTAAGACCATATTAAATCTAATGAACGGATTTGAGGTTATATATATATTATATATATATTTATGGAAGTACTTTTTTACACCAAAAAGTATTACTTCTCATTTGCTTCCAAAACAATGTACCAATACACCATTTTTAAATAATTTGCTGCTTTTAGTTGATTAAAACCGTTACCATTTTGTAACACGAACTAGGTAAGTACCATTTTTCACCTTGTAAAAAAATGCGGTGATGCGTAGGTATATCTTAATATTACATGTGACCGGTTCCTACCGGTTTATCATTGTATTGAACAAGAGCATGTGAGTTGCAGAGTATTTTCAAATGCACAGGAGGGGCAACAATCATGAATAACTACAATTTCCGGCCTCGCCCGAGCTCCACCTCCGTATGATGATCTGATCATGTTTGCTTGCAAATTGCATATGATTGGTGTCTTTAATATTAACAATGTACAGATTTTGCAATCAAACTGAATACCTTCCCTTCCCAATATTATTCCTCTTTCTGGATATGCAAGTTATGCAAAGCATTTTGAATCCCCCAAAGTGTTGCATGTGTATATAGGCGATGGCAGCCATCTACCATCAAATGGACCGTCAGCTAATCCTTTAATAAAAAAAAATCGTGTGTGTCAGCTTCGACACACGACTGGAGTTTACTCCTTACGAACGATTATAAAATTTAAATTTTCACAATTCGAACACGCCGAAATAACAAAATTGTTATTTTTTAAAATAATAATGTGTTGGTGGCATAATATCTCTGAAACTTCAGATATTCTAAAATATTGTAACTATAACGCATAACATAACGCATTCGTGTGACAATTTTGATTTTACTCCCATAAATTTTCATAACACGGTCTTATAAATGTATATATATGCAAATACTCCAAAAAACAGATCACAATTCTCTCGGCTATATCGACTTGGTTCTGGTTTGGTTCTGCGGAGAAGTTCAAAATTTCTGTTCCTATCCGTCAAAGAAACTCCGAGCATTATAAATAGTTTCAAGAATTTAAACTTGTGGACTAGTCCTGCCATGAGAAGCCACGTTTCACCACCATACGTCTTTGGTGCGTGTTATTCTTGCGTGCTAAGCTAAGCATGTAACTAAATAGTTAAAGAAAACCTCTAACAGATATTTTTTCTTCTTAAATTAATATTTAAAAGAATACAACCATGTCATTCATAAATAAATAAATATAAATATCTTCACACATTCCACACATTACCATCTAGTTCCACAGTAAGCAACTAATGCTTGTATTATGGATACCAGACAGTTGATATAATACATAGATTACTTTTTTTTTTGTAAATACATACATATTATAAATACATCCATGACTCAGGTACAAAGGTAAAATGTTAAAACAAACATTTGCCCCTAGCGGGATTCGAACCCGCGACCGTTTGGTTAACAACTAGGGTTACTAGCCACTAGACCAAACGTGTCGTCGCTAAAATGGTTTATCAAAAATTGGTTCAGAGTGTATCTAGTTGTGTGTGTCATTATATTCATAATTATATACTTTCAAGAAGTAATACTTACTTAGTTCATGTTAAACCTGTCTATGCATAAACTGTCTCAAGTGTCACACAAACGTTTTAAAATGAACTAGATGTGGAGTTAGTTGATAATGAAATGCTTTTATCCAACCCCTAGCTGACGTTAACTAGCAGTTATTTCCCGTTAACGACCTGCTGACAGTTCTAGGCGATTAGAAAACTTGTTGAAAACAATTTATCTGTTTTTATATATATGTTTAGTGATAACAGAGTACGTACAGGTAGATTACAATCTTTGCCTGGCATCAATTAACAAAGCTTCGGTCTTCCAGTAAGAGTAGTGTAAATTTTTTTGGCGCCGTCTGTTTTGATGAGTAACTTTGTTATTTTTGATTCTACGACTAAACATTAAAAAACTAGAATTGTAGAGAATTTGATGTACGAGTTGGATGTACAAGTATATGATAGATATATAGTTTCAGCATCAAACTATATACCACGACTTTTTTATCATCACTTTTCTGAATTGCCTCCCACTATGGAAGCAAATTTAAAGACTTATTCACATCAAAAACTAGTTATAACTATATAAAAATATGTTGATATAATATAATATGTTTTTGTTCCACTAACTAAACGAAAACAGATGTTCATTCATGGTTGTGACTTTGAATCAATTTGTCACGTATACCTACAAACTCAATAGAATTATATTAAATGGCTACTTATTTAACTCAATAATTTTTACTAATATACTTATAATGTGTTTACAGTTTGTGTTTTACTAAGTTGCAGTAATTTTATAAATTTTTTCAATGTGTATTATAAAATAACCCAATAACTAACAAAAGTGACACTTTTCCGGTTATAATTCCACATAATATGTATACACATAATTATGGATTTGAAGCTAGATTAGTTAACGTGGCGAATATATTTTTTTATCGCGTATCGATACCGTTTATCATTTCTTTTGACGTCTGTTTAGTAACAGGTTTCTAAAATGATTTTATCATCGCTAAAATGGTTTATCAAAAAATGGTTCAGAGTGTATCTAGTTGTGTGTGTCATTATATTTATCTACCTATTTTCAAGATTGGAACACGATCAGTAAGTGTTTTAGGTTGCTTTTAAAATTTTATGGAATGACACTTCTGCCTCTTATTCCACAATGTGTAATAATATATAATTTATTAGATAACAGTTGGCGTGTTGTTACAACAAGTCAATATACAAACTGTCAAACTCGTACAACTGTCCAACAAATTATCAGTCAAACTATCTTACTTACAGGTAGATATTAAAGAGTAGATACAGGTATTAACAGCAACTTAATTTTTTTTTAACTGTATTTGTGGCCAGAACAAACTCAGAACGGATACAAACGTTTTATAGTTAGTGAAGGTAAATGTTAGGTAAACTGCATGCCCAACAAGATGAGATAGTAATTTTTGAAGACATGTTATGTTAAGATTAAGACTAAATTACATCAGAGACGAGTCTTTTCCCGAGAGTTCAACATTCAAGGTTGATACAGGAACAAAATTTCAATTGCTAACATAATTTATTATTGTGGAAGACGTAATACAAAACGCCCCTGAGCATCACGTTATGCATAATGCACATTGTCACATGTGACATTTTATGCAGTCTATCGTTAAAAACAACGTCGTCAACATTGCAACATTTGTAATTACTATGACGCTTTGCTTAGTCATGTGGCAAAACTCATCATCACCGCATATTGGTCTCGGACTTCTGGATGGTACTACTCATAAACTAAAACTGCTGGGAGAGAATTAAGTAAAATGTATTTTGTGTATTCATATATTATGCCACATTCCTTTTCTTGAAATGGATATACTTAGCTTAGCCGTATCTTCCTTTTTAATCAAATAATGCAAGGTCTTGTGGCTTCTTGTGGCTAATGCTGTATACGCCTGCAATTGGTACGCGTGTCAGCCGAAATACGCTGTATAACATTATATTATAAATAATTTAACACGTGTACTGTTGGTGTAATTAACCTACCTGATTATTTAATTTATTATTTTTTTAGCCTACTTTAGCTAAAGTTAGTTTAGCTACCTTAGCTAAACTATAGGCTAGCAAGTTTCGCGTTTGCTGCTGTGATGGGATCATCTTGGTTCGATGTCGGACCAGGATGTGTCAGGGTCTTTTTTGCAATTAAAATGAGGGTCATTGGGATACAGATAACCACCAGTTAGAGGATTAGGATGGTGATGGAGTTTGTCATAGTACTTCAGGGCAAAGTCCTTCATGCACTTGACAATATATTTTTTATATTTTGATGGTAGGTGGCTTATACCGTCGCCTATAATACAAGCAACGCCACAGGTGTTGCAAGTGCACTGCTGACCATAGTAGGATTAAGGATAAGATAAGGAATAGTGGAATAGTCGATGCCACCAAGGCATTTCAGAGCGGGCACGACCTTCAGCAATGAAGAAGCCGACTATATCTAAGGAATAGTAATTGAAAAATAGATAGATGACGATTTTGTATTCATACAAACAAAACTTTTGCTGTAAACAAAAAAATAGCTGAAAAACTGTGTTAAAATATGGATAAATAATTAAAAAGAAAGATTCTGTTGTGATGCTGAAATGAAATGGGCTACTTATAGATTTCGTACATAAAAAATTCGTTGCGTGCGTGACTTTGATCGTCCTCCAAATGTTTTTTATATGAAAAGCTCGGCCAAGGTTTGGGCTTCGGCACTGACATTGCCCGCGTCATGACCGCACATAAATAGGGCAAGGTCGCCGGGATATTACGAAATTAACGGATATTTCAATTAACTACCTCTTTACCGGCTAGTGGAACTTGGAAACTAGCTAATTAACAATATTTTAACATTAATCTAAAGTGACTATAAAGATTTTAAACGGCAAATGATGAAAGAATTAGAAGGCAGATAGATCGTTAAGAATCAGTTGCCAATCCAAAAAAAAATCTTAGTCTGATGACACTGTCAAGACAAAACGTCAGTGTCAATATAAATACCTACTTAAAAATAATTTAGTTAATGACTAAAATTAAAATCTTATCCTTAAAATAATAATTGACTTATTTTTATATATCTATTTTTTTTATGTTAAGGTTGTCCGACAGCCTGACGGTCCGCTTGTAGATGGTAGGTGGCTACCGTCGCCTATAATACAAGCAACGCCACAGGTGCTGCAAGTGCGCTGATGACATTAGTAGATTAAGGATAAGAAGGGATTAGAAAATAGGGGTATGGGCTCTGAGTGCTTAAATATCTTAATTTATCTTTTTTTATAATTTGTAAATTATTTGCGGAAAATTTATATATATCATATTATTTAAATTAACAACTCCCTAAGATTTGGTGAGTTATTAATTTAAGTAAACAGGAAAACCGCATGAAATTATTTTTAAAATTACAAAAAATTGCATCTATTTCAAGTCGTATGAACAATGCAAAATTAGCACGCCAGGGTAATAGTATTATTACATATTATTTTTAACAAAATATAAAATAAACAGCATTTGCGTTGTTGTAATCCAGAACCTAAAATCCTAAAGTTTTGTAACCTTTGTAGGTAGGTAATTGCATTCGATAATTATATTAGATTATCGATGTATTAGATATGTGACCAACATCGTTTGGTATAATTTAGCTTTAAAAATCAGAATACCATGCAAGAATTCTATTTTTTTACATATTCCATCTTAATGACAAGGTCGTTCTGTTGTCAGCAAAGTCAAGGGTTTGAAGGGCCTACTACTAAGGGTTGTAAGAACAAGAGGGTATAGTCTAAAAAAAGAAATCTAAGTCCAACAGCGAAGGGTGTAAATTAGACATAAATCATCAGCTCATTTCCTAGTTAAATACAAATACAAAATACAAAACTCATTTCCTAGTTGACAAAAGACTAACTTCCGCATGTTTGATTTATTTTGAAACTTTTTGTACTGTTAACCTACTTCTGTGGTATTTTCATGACTCGGTAACCTTGACTTGACTTGATCTTTGACATATGAAATTCATGTTACAGCTTACAGCAGATCTTACAGCAGGCTTATTAGAATGTCTGGTGTTAGTTTATAACTTTTATATTATAGCTTTTTACTGAATACCTACTTTACAGTGTTAATGTGAGCTCGTTTAAAATGGAATCTTTTCAATGTAGTACGAGTCACATGTTGCGAGTACTTTTATGGTTTCGCGCATACATCCCGACGAACATTATGTTGTATCGTGTAACTAAGTTCAAGGAAAGTGCACTGAACTTTATATTATTAGGTATATTAATGTGCCATTCGTTCATAACGTTATAGTAAATGTATTTTTAATGATTTTTTTTTAATTACTTAATAATGAGTACATAATAATACAAGATACAAAACTAATGCAACAACCCAGAAAATACATATAATGGATTCGTTACATATGATAGCAGCTGTGAGTTATTATTGAAAAAATAATTTCTGCCTTTGCATAGATCTTTTTTAATTCCAAGAGCAATTAAATTTTCCTATGCTAATTTAATAGGTTCCTACCTACCTACTTGATGTTTATTAAATGATAATTTGATAATCTTGTCTAATTGCTTTTTTATGCTTATTTAATAACTTTTGACACCTGTCAAAAGTTACTTTAGCATCCAATATATAACTTTCCGCCTCTTGCAGCTTATCCAAAACTAACAATGATATTGAAGGTTTGTACTACTTACTATCATCGTTTTCCCCAATCGACAATACAGCGATAGAAAGAACTTCTTCATTTGTTATCTAAATATCTATCGCGAAGATGACATGTTCTGTCTGTCATCTTCGCATTTTATCTTTTAGTTTATCTCCAACTAGCGACCCACCTCTGGCTTCCTCTTTTTTTCCTCGTATATCGCCATTAGTGAAAACCATATCAAAATCAGTTAGGTGGTTCAGAAGAAGTTAATTGAGAAGATAGAGGCGGACAGCGACTTCATTTTATAATATGTATGTATATTACAGAAAAAATAAATATGGATAAAGAAGAATGTTTTCTGATAGGTTAATAATAATAATATAACCTAATAAAAGTACACTTTTTAAAAAGTGTGTTTAGCAAAGTTAAAATTCAAAGTGAATTCACTCAAGTCACTCAGAGCACAGATTTCTGAAATATATTTGAAAGATCAAATAAATTCCTATTTTCCATTTCCAAAACAATAGGTAAATAGAAATTTATATTGTGATTAAAAATATCGAGAGGGCTATTGAAGCGTCAAATAAAAGTTATGCAACGAAAGTGAAATAGGTATAACAAACTTGACATTGGCATCCTGTTTGTTCCAATACACGTAGGCTTGGATCTCATCCAGGAGGCCACGAGAAAGAACTAGCAACGTTCTAATTTTGAATTTGTTTCTAAAAAAATATTGACATAGTGCTTGACGTAAACCGAATTTTTTAAGTATCGTGTCCATCAGTCGATCGATTAAGATTTACATTAATTGGAAAAAATTTCATCGCATTGCACATTTATCAATTTCATTATAATTGATACTTTGTACCTAATTTTGTTCTGATATAAAATACTAGCGACCCGCCCTCGGCTTCACGCGGAGTTGGAATTTTAAAAAATTCTGTCTTAGCGGACTTATATTATTAAATAAAAACCTACGTTTCAAATTTTAGTTTTGGCTGTGCGCTTATATTGTCAGGACAATTTTATAAATAGATACTTATAGATTAATTTTATTCACGATAACAATACAATTATGTGATAAACTCATAAAATACGTGTGATAAAAGACAGTATTTTCTACTATTTCTACTATTCCTTCTTTCCTTCCTTCTTTGACTGATAGATTTAAAAAACTGGCCTGACTAATAAGGAAATCATTACAGTAACAATGACTAATGAAGATGTATTCGGAATTGTTTTTTTTTTTATTGCTCGTACTGCCTGACGAAGTATAGCGATCGGAGCTGCAAGCAGCCAGGCCAGGCACCGCAGCAAGGCCAAGGTTGGTGTAGGA
This sequence comes from Synanthedon myopaeformis, assembly GCA_944738685.1. Classification (NCBI taxonomy): domain Eukaryota; kingdom Metazoa; phylum Arthropoda; class Insecta; order Lepidoptera; family Sesiidae; genus Synanthedon; species Synanthedon myopaeformis. The sequence continues at coordinate 1,749,071 of OX122914.1, forward strand.
AGGGCTGCGGTGGGGGCGCGGGGAATCACGAGCTATACGCTCCGCGCGCTCCCACACAGACCATTCTGCACCTAGCAGTCGACTTTAACGGTTGTACAAGCGCAAGGTAAGCGGAGGCCACTACTTACACTAATCTACTGTCGCATCCGTAATCCGTCCGCTCGGTCCGCCGCAGTTTGTCGTGATTCATTCGTACATTTTATCAATACTTTGTGACAACAGTTTTAAGATGTGTAAAGATAACGTCGAGTGCAGTAAAATGTTATCGCACGGCGAGCCTTTGAGGCTGCGCCATTTGAATAGAACCCGCGTAAGTAATACAGCGCGCTTTTCGGCGGGAGAAAGTTTTGTCCCTTGCGAAAGTTTCGAAGAGGTTCCCGAAGGGCGGGAAGTGTAAGGCCGCGTGCGTGGTGCGTACCGCGTGTCGCGCATCGATCGAGCCACCCCTTGTCCCGAGTCGTCCTCGCTAGCGCCACTCCCGGCCCCGGCATTACATTTTAGACAAAATATCATTCCATTATTGCATTTAGTATCCTTCGTTCCTTTTATTTTTCGCTATAGTTTTTTTGTGATATTAGTGCATGTATTAGCGGTTAGTTTTAATATATATTACTGTGAAAATGGGTGGCTGTGCAACAAAAGACAACAAGGAAAACAAACCGGCGGATGAAGCCGACGGGTGCGTATATCCGACCGGCAATCGTCTACTGTGAATCAACCAATTTGTTCTCGCATTTGACTGACTCATATTAGTTTAATAGTTTGCCTTAACATGTTTAAAGTTATGATTCAGTTGTAGCATAACTTTACTCGTGCATTTTCATATTATAACACCAATGCCTATGCCATTGATATTTCATAAATTATTCGATCCAAATTTCGTAAAATGAACTATCAGGAATTTATTTTAAAGCCAAAAAGATTCCTATTTGATTCTTTTTTTTTTTTAAATTGTGTTTGTAATTCAATTGCACTTTGTAAATGTTGTTATTTTCGTAATAATATTTTCATGTGGGTGAAATTAATTTCAATTGTGCAAATAATGTGTTCCAAATACACATATTCATGTATCTACATGTAGACCGTTCCTACATTCTCAGAATTGCATTAGTATGCATTGATGCATTGTAGGTAACCGTAATTCGGTAATTAGTAATTACGCGAAATGAAATTCGAAGCCTTTGAGTTGAGGTAACAAGAAACTTCCGATAACAAACTCGTTCGCGTTTTCGCGAGTGGGAGTCTCGGTTGACGGCTGCGCGCGGTAAGCAAAATCGTCGTCTGGCGCGCAGTGCTGTGCTGACACATCCGCGAGACTTGCGCGTCTCGGTCAAGGCGACCTCTAGACTTACGTAATTCAACCTAAAATCAAGTGAATTCTTGGGTGTGTTCGTGAAAAAAATATTCATTACCCGACAGACCGCGGTGCACCTCCCTTACCCTTACTTAATTAATATTTTTCCAATCGTGAGGTGGCCTTTTTTTATAATCCGTAATAATGAATTATAAACTTAAAGTCACTATTCCTGTAGTTGTTTGCGGTGGCGCTGTTCTTGCCTATTACCTCATCAGGCGGTTCGTATTATAACAAAGTTATTCAAATATTGTACACTTACCAATACATTGCATAATATAATATAAGCATTACGTAAACCAACTTTTTTTGCCTGTTTTGTCTAAATTGTTAATTTTTCTATCTATTTTTCTATATGTAATTGAGATCGACCGCTACACAAACAACAATACAGTATAAAAAGCATTACAAACTTTTATAGGTTTCAACTGCAACCATTCGATTCAACAATTAGTGGGTACGTCCCTAATTTCATTTAAAAAAAACTAATCTTTTTTTGGGTCACGATTCATGAAATGACAACAATTGACAATCGATCAAAGACAAACTTTAATTTTTGCAGTCTAAAAATTTAAAGTTCATTCATTTTCGTGTTTTATCAGTTTTGTTGGATTGAATTATTCCAAAATGTGCAGCCGAGCAACATGTGCAGCTTTAAAAGCGTTAGACATTTTGAAAATAACCAATTGTCTCACCCATGTAAAAATGTGAAATACATAAAAGCATTTATTTTTTCCAGAAAAGCCGCAGCAATGGTGGACGCCGCAACCCTTGAAAAATTGGAGGCTGGCTTCAGCAAGCTCGCCGCCTCTGACTCCAAGTCACTGCTGAAGAAATACCTGACCAGGGAAGTGTTCGATGCCCTCAAAAACAAGAAAACATCTTTCGGATCGACACTTTTGGATTGCATTCAGTCTGGTAAGTAATTCGAAACATTTTGTAATTTTATGTAAGATTTCTTAATCTAGGTACTTATACTAATATTATAAAGAGAGGGCGGATATTGTATGTTTGTTTATATGTGAAGTGAAGGAAAATCTCGGGAACTATTGCACCTATTTGAAAGGTACATTATTCCAGATGGACACATTATGTATAGATACTAATTCCCGCAATTGCTCTACGGTTACGAGGGTCCGTAAAACAATTGTTTAACTCTACAGGTTATAAATAGACTATAGGTTCTATATTCTATAGACTCTATAGGTAAATGCATTCATATAAGAGTTATATAAGTTGTAAATTTCATCATATTTTCTTTAATCTCTCTTAGATTAGTATACTTACTGATAAATGATTGATAAATAAATTGATAAGTAGTTAAAAGATAGAGCCCTGTTATTGCGTTAATTTATCATTGCAAATAAATGTTACGTGATCAATTATATTTTTTTACAAAGATAGGCACTTAAATTTTTTTACAACTATTCCAGGTGTTGAAAACTTGGATTCTGGTGTTGGAATCTACGCCCCTGACGCTGAGGCGTATGTAGTATTCGCTGACTTATTTGACCCCATCATTGAGGATTACCACAATGGCTTTAAGAAAACCGACAAGCACCCTGCCAAGAACTGGGGTGATGTTGAGACCCTCGGCAACTTGGACCCGGCCGGCGAGTACGTAGTATCCACCCGTGTCCGCTGCGGCCGCTCAATGGAGGGCTACCCCTTCAACCCCTGCTTAACTGAGGCCCAATACAAGGAGATGGAAGAGAAAGTCTCCACTACTCTCTCCGGCCTCGAAGGTGAACTTAAGGGTACTTTCTACCCGCTCACCGGCATGTCCAAGGAGACTCAACAGCAACTCATCGATGACCATTTCCTCTTCAAGGAGGGTGACCGTTTCCTGCAGGCCGCCAACGCTTGCCGCTTCTGGCCGTCCGGCCGTGGTATCTACCACAACGAAAACAAGACCTTCCTCGTTTGGTGCAACGAAGAGGACCATCTCCGCCTTATCTCCATGCAGATGGGCGGTGACCTCAAACAGGTGTACAAAAGGCTGGTGACAGCCGTCAACGACATTGAAAAGAGGATTCCTTTCTCGCACAACGACCGTCTTGGTTTCCTGACATTCTGCCCCACAAACTTGGGAACTACGGTGCGTGCCTCCGTCCACATCAAGGTGCCTAAGCTGGCCGCCGACAAGGCCAAGCTGGAGGAAGTGGCTTCCAAATACCACCTCCAGGTGCGAGGAACCCGCGGTGAGCACACCGAGGCAGAAGGCGGTGTGTACGACATCTCCAACAAGAGGCGCATGGGCTTGACCGAGTACGAAGCCGTCAAGGAGATGTACGATGGCATCGCTGAACTGATCAAGATCGAGAAGTCCCTGTAAGAAGTTCCGATCTCGCTATAACAGTATTTGTTTTGTATTATTTATCGTTTTCATAAGTATTGGATGTTGAAAGTTGCGGGCTACTCTAGTCAGCGGCGCCCAGCCAAGCCCACCGCGGGCGTCCGGGCGCGCGGGCGGCCCGGTATAGGTCACTGCCGCTACCGGCTTTTACCTACTACTCTTTTTCGTAAATATATTTTCTATAAGGAAATGGAAAATAAAGACAGCTAGCATTAAGACCATATCTCGTTTTTTATTTCATACTTTACCATCTATACTAGAAGAGTTGTTCCTAAAGGACCAAGCCAGATATCCTTACTAATATTATAAATGTGAAAGTACCTCTGTTTGTCTGTTAAATTTTCACGCCTTAACTACTCAAACGATCATCATGAAATTTAGCAGACGGGAAAGTGCATGGGATACTTTAAATACTCTGGGTAAAACCTACCTCCCCGAAGAATCATCTAAAAATATAAAAAATTGTGGCGGCGCTACTGTTGTCACTGCAACAAAGATGTCAGGCGTTATATTTGTACTTATAATATATTTTTAAAAAAATGAGGTGGTGCCATACTGTCGTCAACAGTGGCAGCGGCGGCGGCGCCACCAGCGTCACAACGCGCCATTAGCGTTTTGTTTATTCAATTCTTCAAAATGGTTTCATTTAAAAAAATCAAAATTGAAAATAAATTGGTTTAAGAAATCTGTTATTAATGCACAAATATTTTATTTAAAAAAAAACAATAAATCCGTGTGTATTTTTTTTACTTGGCGTATGCCAGTCTTTTTTAATTAATATTACCATGGATGTAGGATAATATAAAAGGATCGCTTACTTGAAAAAATTGGATTGCGCCTTATAAAAGAGACTAATCCAAGCAGAGAGAGATAGCCAAACTAAGGCCGTGTGTCCCTTTCTTACATCTGGCCAGACTAAAAAAATGTATTTCATTAAAAATTTATATGTTATATGTTAATAACACGTTATTAAACACTTATATGTTAATTGTACTTCAATTATTTTAATAAATTTTAAGTCAACGTATTATAATCACTTTAATTTCGTTATATATTCCTAAATTACAAAAAGTTGCAATAAAATGAACAATGCTAAAATTACATCAAGTAAAAGTGTTGGTTAAATCATATTTAAATTTAAAAAAATATTTATAAGAAACTACTACTATATGTAGGTATATTACAACATTTAAATTTGTCTCAAACTTTTGTCATCCTATTAGAAAAGGGCTACATATCCTGTTCGACTTGCTTTTTAGCTGTAAGTAATCAATCCAGCTTTTCATATTAGATCCATGCACTTGACTGAGCACTTGACATTGACAATCACCTTGCCGCAGATGTAATCTCGACTACTATAGACCAATAAATTGTAACTAATCCAAACAAACAAAACAAAACCGCCTAAAATTCTATTCATATTTCATATTTATCGTTCATCGGTCTGGTCGTAACCGTATCAAACTAAATAAGAACTTTAAAGATTTATAGACAGTCTTAATTGTATTAAAATGACTACACCTAAAGCTGAAAAAGAATTACATTTGCCACTATCCAGAGTGAAAACTATAATGAAAAGTTCGCCCGATGTTGATGCAGTTGGGCCGGAACCGTTGTATGTAGTTACAAAAGTTACTGTAAGTATTTTAAATTCGGTTATTTATCCACAGCTACCAAAGTAATCTACTTAAACACTTCTTTGGCAACAGCAGACTTCATATTCCTACCGCCCAGCATCGCATGTCTTAACTAATAAATCTCAGTAGTCAATTTAGTGAATATTTTGAATAAATATTGTACATAAAAACCTGATAAACAAATAGAAAGGTTAATGTATTATTATTTTATTTATTTTGATATTAAGGTCGACAGATAGGCTATTGTAGATTGGTAGCTTTCATAAATCTTTCATATGCACTGCTAAAAATTGGAACTTTTTTCGGCGTCTCTGTTTCAGAGCTCATTTAACCCAATTTATTTTTTAAAGTTTGAGTATATAGACATATTCTAGGTGAGCTCACATCACTAGTTTTCTAGTACCAACAGATTTCCTCGAAATTTATTTATTTATTTATTTATTTATTTATTCATTATCCACACGTATTCACATACAAAATGATTAAAATGTCTGGAAACCATTACCGATTAGGTTTGTCTAGACATTTACAAGAAAACAAATCAATCCGGCCTTATTAGAGATGTTTCTTATTAGAGCAAGTGATCTTTATTTTCAATCCTCATATGAAGGTGAAAGCATAACAGGCATTATACCTAAGTCTAAACAGCAATGGTTGAACTATTACTATTAACTTATTAGCTATTTTTCTAATGTCAACCATACATGTTCAAGTTCTAGCCTATAGTGAAGCCCATTGGCTCGATCAAGCCAATCATGCCGATAGGACCATAGGCTTGATTGTGTATGGCTGACATGAAGGACTGTATTATATCATAAAGTGGTTTAAAAGAAAATATTCCATGTTCTTAATTAAAATATTTTCCTTCACATTTTTCAGGAAATGTTTATTATTGATCTAGCAAAACGAGCATTTAAAAACAGTAAAAAGAATACCTTGGAATATAAGGACATTGCTGAAGTTGTACAGGAAGATGACACATTAGATTTTTTAAGGGAAATCATTCCTCGTAAGATTACTGTTAGGCAGTTTAAGGAACTTATGGCTAAGAAGGCATTAAAAGCTAACCGCTCAGATGACGAATCAAGTGAGGAGTCAAGCGAAGAGGAAAGCAGTGAAGAAAGCTCCAGTAGCCCAGAACAAGACTGACAGTACATGATTTAAAGAATAGGCTTATATTAGTCTTAGCTTCAATTTTGTCTGTATATTTGCTATTGTCTAGTAATCGGTTTTACGATTAATGTACTCTTACAAAATCTTACAATCCCTATTTTACACAATTTTTTTTTTTCTTAAATATTAGTCATTTACTTAGCCATTGCAGCTTCAGGAAGATAATGGTGGGAAAATTAATGAAAGATATGTGTTTGTTCTCTGCAAAAAGTGTTTGTTTCCTTTGACTTGGCTCCAACTTTCCGAGGTGCATCCATACCTGTCGCCAATGATTTTGAACTTCTTGGCATGAGGTTGAGCTCAAACCTCAACTTCGGTACATCTATCGATTCCAAAGGCCAAACAGCAACCAAAAAGCTGGGCATCCTAAATAGGGTGAAGCGATACTTTACGCCTGGACAGCTCCTATCTTTATATAAGGTGCGAATCCGATCTTGCATGGAGTATTGCTCCCTTTGGGATGGCTCAGCCAAATACCAACTTGCCGCACTCGATTCGGTTAAACGCAGGCTAGGAGACTCATTGGCGACAGTACACTTTAAAAAAACTAATATGCTGAGCTTGGCACATAGAAATCTCTCTTTTTGGGACCATGCGCTTTAATACATCCTTTATAATGCGCACTGCCAAGGTTTGGAACTCCCTGCAGGCAGGCGTCTGTATTTCCGAGCTCATATAACCCAAATCTTTTCAAAGTTCGAGTGAATAGGTATCTTCTGGGTGAACTCGCTCCATCATAGACCTCATCCTTGCTACACAGCTGGTTGTTGGCCAACAGCAAACCCATCTCTAATAAAAAAAAATTATATGGTAATCGAATTGCATAATAATTTGTATATTAATGTGTATAAAACTCGCAATGAAATAATTGTCAACTGTATAAATAAATATACATGTGCTGGTGGGATCATTTTTTTTTTATATATATTAAGATGCAGCGCCATCTATCGATAAATAAATAATATCTTCACACATGGCACCATCTAGTTCCATACTAAGCAACTAATGCTTGTATTATGGAAGTTGATATAATACATAGATTACTTTTTTTTTTGTAAATACATATAAATACAAGCATCCATAACTCTGGTACAAAGGTAAATGTTAACACATAAACATTTTCCGGATTCGAACCCGATCGTTTGGTTAACAACTAGGGCATCGATGGCAGTATATATTCAAATTCAAACAGATTGTCACCTGATTGAAGTACAACTAATGGAGTAACATGCATTATTCTGCATTAATGCACAAATGGCAGCACTAAAAAACAGTATCAACATATATAATAGTATAGAGCAAATAGTACTTAAACTATTTACTCTATGATAATATTCACTTATGAGAAAGTGTCGGACGGCCACCATTGAAAAGGAGGCGCTGTAGTAGCTTTTTATTTCGTATATTCGCTAAATGGCAGATTCAGTAAATGGGGTTTGTATGTATAATTATAGTCTGGGTGGTTTCATGAACTATGCAACCAACCAAACACAAATGCTATTATGCTACAAAAGCTACTTAGGTATGTGAGTATTAGAGCTGCGACCACGCATAGGTTGATCATAGGTCAGGTTGATCACCGCTTACTATATCTATAACATTACTAGGTAGGTACATATATTTTTTTTATCTTTCTTATTATTATACACTATTGATAATATTAGTGATTCGCCTGGAATGCAATTTTTATATAGGTACACAATCTATCCCGTTTATTGCTCTTTCCATTAGTGAAAACCATATCGAAATCCGTTTAGTGGTTTATAAGAAGTTAACGGAGAAATAGACAGTGACGGACAATGGATCGATAAACGCAATAAAAAGTTACAGAAAATTTACATTGACATCGACCTCGCGATTGTAGGTAAGTAATTATTATTGTAATACAGGTTTTACCTCAAGATCATTAAATTTATAATAGTCATAAAATTTCGATTCACTTTGAATATGAATTCAAAGGAGGTTGAGTATTCTTACCTACGCGTGGTAAATATTTTCGAAGGTCCGTTGTCCGAGGTCCTACATAACGTTTAAGATTTGTCGTGTCAACATTAAACATCCGAACAAACCGAAATGTTTGCTCACATTTTCCATGATGCAATATATGCTAAACACGGCGATAAACTTTAAAGAAGTTTCAAGTTTACTACAATATTATTTGCAGATAAAACGTCATCTTATATAATATATAGGTACCTAATACCATAGAGTAAATAGTACTTAACCAGTAAAGTACTATTTTGTACTATTATGATACAGATACTATTTACTCTATGCTAATACCTATACATTTCCTAACCCAGATTTCCGCAAAAGGTAGTTGATGAGACCACTTTCTAGACAACATCTTACTGCTACTACTACTAATATTATAAACTAGCTACCCGCCCCCGGATTCGCACGAATGCATTTTTTTCTGCAAATTATACACGTTTATCACTCTTACGAGTGAAAAACAATATTAAAATCAGCTTTTAATATGGTTTTTACTCATAGAAAGATCGATAAACGAGAAAGCTTTGTGTATATATAATAATTTGCAGAAAAAATGTGATTATATACCTATCATTAGAGACCTTCATGCAACGAGTTCTGTATGACGGATACTTTGAATTGTATATTTTCAAACGCATTTTCTACTGCAACATGCATTCACATTACGCCGAGTGTAACTTGGTGTAACCCATAATTTAGCTATGTGCTAAATATACATACATATCTATAATCTTGAAACTAATTATTGACTGATGATTTTAATGACATGTTAATACATAAATAAGTTGTTACGGATTTTTAATATATACTTACCTATTTTAACAGTTTGATTTCTAGTTCATTTGCCCAATCTCTAAATCATTGCCAACTTGCCAATTTATTATTTGCTGACCGAAGTAAAAGCCAAAGTGTATAGTGCGAGTTTTACTCGATCAAACGCATCGAACGCGTAAATGTGAATTTGTATGGGAAATATGGGAATGAAGCAGCTCCACCTAGTACGAGTAGCTATCGTGTACCATAGAGTAAAGAGTACTTAACCAGTAATACCATTAAATATTAATTTTAATGAATTAATTTTGTTGGTTTGGTCACATACTCGTCTATCATGATTACGCAGTTGCGGTAAACAATTGATTAAATATTCCGAATTACTGAGATAAATAAGGCAAGTAGTTAAATGAAAACTTGATGTTAAGAAACTCGTCGTTCGTCGTTAGTTTCTTTTCCCATTTTTGTCTAGCCAACTCTTACCGTTTATACTTACCTACAACATGCGACCAACATACAACGGTGGAAAAGAAATTGGATTAATAGAATGGTAATCGTTTTTTATCGTTTTTTGTGAGAAACTTAACGCAGACTTTCGTATGTACTTATATATGGAGTTAGTAGAAATTATTTAAAAAAAACGCTAATAAGTATTTCTAATTAAGTAACTAACTATGAATAATCTTCTTGATATAATAATATGTATTACATAAACAAATTTATTTTTAGTAAGTATATTTTTTTTTTTTTTTTTTTTTTTTAAATAGTGATTCAAGGACAAAATATAACGAAAACTAGAAATACATTTATCAATATATGTATAAATAGAACAGTAATTAATTAGCTTTTGATTGACGGATTTGACAGTGACAGTGACTGAACGCTTGGATTGACATAAGCGCACGAGTTGCCATTATCATAAAATACCATAGACAACTTAAAGTGTTACTAACTGTAAACCAGTGATACTATTACAAAAAAAAAAAAAAAAAACATGAATAAACAAGATATGGACATTTTGCTACGGAAAATAGACAAACTCGACACAAAAATAAACGAGATGAAGGAAGAGTCTACACACCAAATCACGGCTCAAACAGAAAAACTCATTAATATTCTAGCTTCCACGATAGACTCGAAATTAAAACCAATTATAGAGGAAAACAAAACACTGAAGGAAGAGATATCCAAAATGAAGGTTAAGGTTCGACGCATAGAAAAGGAATTAAGGAAAAATAACATTATTCTACACGGAGTCAAGGAAACTGAAAACAATAACGAAGAACTACAGACGACAGTAGCAGAGGTGTTTGCAAATGTCAGCAGGGCGACAGGATCTGAACCATTTGACTTATGGGAACTAAATGACGTCTACAGGTTAGGGAAAAAACAAGACGGAAAATATAGACCTATATTGGTGAAAATGACACTAGCGCGGAGACGAATGGAACTACTAAGAAACAACAAACAATTCCCTAAAGGTATCTATATCACAGAAGACTTCCCAAAAGATGTTATAAATACAAGAAGAGAGTTAAAAATCAAACTGCAGGAAGAGTTTAAAAAGGGAAACAGAGCAATAATCCGATACGACCAACTCATAATAACAGGAAAAACAGACAATAAGGCAAAGGAAAAAAGAAAACGATCGCCATCCAAGACTCCCACACAACCAAATCAGGAAGAAGTAACACAAAAGGTACCAAGTAAAATTAACAAAATGAATGCCTTCGAATTTATGAGTCGTCCGAGAACCTATTCACACCCTGGAACAACTAGTCAATAACAATTAACAAGCGACCCCTCGAAATTCGACTTAAAACATTCGACACAAAATACTAACATCGATTCCCCAAGCCGGTCAGCGGTCACCGTGGGGAAGACCGACCGCTACCCTCCAGCTACTTCAAAATCACAAGAAAATGATCGAAACGATATAAAGTTTAAACTAAATAAAATAAAAAAATCACCGAAAACGGAATGGACAAAAATCAAACAACTGAGCTCACAACAAAAACCTGAAAACATAAAACCAAAGAAAGGCAAATTCGCTAAAAAAATAAGTTCGACTAACACACAAACGGCCCTAAGGATTTGCACCTACAACGTAAGATCACTTGCATCAAACGAACGATACTTAGAACTAATCAATGCATTTGAAAAAATAAATCATGATTTGGTAGGATTGAGCGAAATAAGAAGAATAGGCTGTAACATAGAAGAATACAAAAGTCACATCCTTTGCTACATTGGACAAACAAAAGGCTTGCACGGAGTAGGGTTTTTAATAAGAAAGAATCTTAAAAATAATATAACAAATTTTACAGGAATTTCAGAAAGGGTAGCACTTCTACAACTTAAATTAGAAAATCTAAATCTTTCTATAATTCAGGTATATGCCCCTACTGAAAAGGCAAGCGAGGATGAGATTGAAAAATTCTATGATGATATAAGAAATGCACACTTCTTAGCTGAAGACAACATCGTTGTAATGGGAGATTTCAACGCAAAGATAGGACATCCTAAAAAGGAAGAAAGTCTTATTATGGGAAACCATGGTTATGATGAACGTAATGCAAGAGGTGAAAGACTTATACAATATGCGTTAGAAAACAAACTCTCAATTATGAACACGTTCTTCAAAAAAAGACCAAACAAAAAATGGACGTGGATATCACCAGACAGAACAACTAAAAACGAAATAGATTTCTTACTAACAAATAACCCAAAACTAATAACAAACTACGAAGTCCTAAATAACATAAAATTTTCTTCAGATCATAGGCCACTGAGAGCAACACTGGCATTAACAATACCTAGAAAAAATCGCAAGAACTTCAACTCTTTACCTAAAACATTAAAAACAGAACAAGAAGTCAAAAACTATGTCGAAAGCCTAACAAGAAAGCTAAAAGCCATAACAAACAAATCAAACGTACAAGAATACTATAACAAAATAGAAAAGTCCATACAAGAAAGTGTAAAACTGATAAATATGACGAAGCCGATGAAAACCAACAAAATTTTCAGCGAAAATACAATCCAGCTTATTAATGAACGCAAGAAACTGATGTTCTCAAAGGAAAGAGACAAAGAAACCAGAAAGAAACTTACCGACCTATACAAAAAAACAAAAAAATCAATAAGAAAAGACTACAGCATAAATAGACAAAAGGTGATAATAGATAATATGACAAAATTTAGAAGTACAAAAAGAGCATTAAAGGAACTTAACCTGTGTAAGTCATGGATACAGAAACTGGAAAGCAAAAATGTAGAAACTAAATCTAGGACAGATATTATAGATCACGCAACAAGGTTTTATAAGGAATTATACAAAGAACAAGAAAACAAAAATACATCTGACGAACCGAAAAATAACATAACAATAAGCACAAACAAAACAGTCAATCCAATTGGGAAGATAGAAATAATTAACTATATAAAACATTTAAAAGCCGAAAAAAGTCCGGGTCCAGATGGTTTAACAAATGAAGTTCTGAAACTAGGAGCACCAGTTCTCACTCATCATCTCACACCTTTATTTAATATGATACTAGATTCAGAAACAGTACCGTCACAATGGTGTACCTCTGATATAATACTGCTATACAAGAAAGGTGACCCACTGAACATAAACAACTATAGACCTATCAGTTTGCTTGCGAGTATTTACAAACTCTTTTCCTCAATAATTTTAAAAAGAATATCAAAAGAAATCGACGATGCTCAACCAAGGGAGCAGGCAGGGTTCCGAGCCGGATTCAGTACAACTGATCATATACAAACTTTGGAACAAATCTTTGAAAAATATAAAGAATTTAACAGACCACTATATGTAGCATTCGTTGACTACACTAAAGCTTTTGATAGTATTAGCCACAGCTCAATATGGGAAGCACTAAAACAAATAAACGTAGACCAAAAATATATCAACATTATCAAATATATATATGCAAATAGCTCGAGCAGGGTCAAATTGGAAAGAAGGGGAGACCCAATAAAGATAGAAAGGGGAGTCAGACAAGGAGATCCGTTGTCGCCTAAAATCTTTATTGCAGTGCTCGAACATATATTCCGAAAAATTGACTGGAAAAAGAAGGGAATTATTATTAGCGGCTCTTATTTAAGTCACCTCAGATTTGCCGATGATATAGTTATTATGACAGAAACTGCGAAAGAATTAAATGAGCTATTAAATCAGTTAAATGAAGAAAGCATTAAAGTAGGTCTACAGATGAATGCGGAAAAAACTAAAGTTATGACTAACAGCCGTCAAAATGTAATAAATATTAAGGGCTTAAATATTAACTATGTTGACAAGTACATATATCTGGGGAGGCAGGTATCCTTCACGAAAAACAGTAACGAGGAAGAGATCGAGAGACGAATAAACATAACTTGGAAAAAATTCTGGTCCCAAAAAGAAATATTAAAGGGATGTTATTCCACAAAACTCAAAAAAATAGTGATGGATACATGTCTTTTACCTAGTCTTCTCTATGGATGTCAAACATGGTCCCTCACCAACAAAATAAAACAAAAGATAGAAACCACCCAAAGAGCCATGGAAAGAAGCATACTTAGGATAAAGAAAAAAGATAAAATAAAGAATAAACTAATAAGACAGGAAACTGGTGTGCAGGACGCGTTAATTCATGCACTTAAACTCAAATGGCAATGGGCAGGACACATAGCCCGCTGCAGAGACCAAAGATGGACTTTACTAGCAACCAGCTGGAAAGGACCTACAGGGGCAAGGAAGGTCGGCCGGCCGTACAAAAGGTGGGTTGATGACCTTATAGACACAGCAGGAAGTGATTGGATTAACGTGGCCAAAGACAAAGATAGATGGAAGAAGCTGGAGGAGGCCTACACCCAAAGAGGGGTCCAAACAAAGAAATAGCAACTACAAACTATTTAATAAGAAAAAAAAAAATGTAACTATAAGAAAAGTTTTGGAATTAATAAAAGGCTTTATTATTATTATTATTATTATTATTAAGTATAATATAACCGAAATTCTGTTTAATTAAATAAAATCAAACAGATTATTTTCTGCGGTAAAATCAAAACGATATAGGTACCTACCTAAGTTACCTATTTTTATAATTTTAACTTTTAAAATAGGTAGTAGCATAGATAAAATTCTACTTAAACAGTAAGTAGTATTTTATCAATGGTAGTAGCTTTTTTGGTAAGTATAGTATTTTATTATACATTTTGTTGTATTTTATTTCAAACTCAATTTCATTTATAAATTGAATCTTGTATAAATAATAGATATTAGTAGATAAACGCCACACTTAACACATGCATTACCGTTTGAAATAAAAGACATAGAAAAAGAAAAGGAATAGATAGAAACTAATAAGTGCACCATTGAAAATTATTCAGTAATTAATTATGAAATTGTTTGATTCGTTGTGCATTACATTATGATCATATCATCAACCAACAAATGATAATTGAACCGAATTCTAAAAACGACCAACAGATGTCGCTGACATGCGAGCTTATATCGCGCTATCAAGATTCGCACGGGTTTCAAAGGGGTATCCATGAAGGCTGAAATGTCGTCACTCTGGTTTCCCTTCAAAACGAATAAATCTTTCGCCTTTTACTAAAGATTTCCGTGGAGGGGAACACTCAAATGAGTCTACATTGAATTTTTTGAGGCTTTGCATATTGCGAAGCCATATAAATAAGTTGAAAATTTCAATAAAATAATGGGTAATGGGAATCGGTACGACTACGACGGTTGTCTAGCTAGTCTAGTCTACATCTAGTCTAGCCTAGACTACAAGGGCTGCTACTTAAGTTTTGAGATAAAGTATAAACAAATATTTATAATCGGAAACAGCAACGGCTTCATTACGCGCCAGACGGGGCAGTGCATGAGGTGGCATATTCGAACTAATGAGAACTGGTTTACATTGACCCATGTCACTTATAAATAAATGATTTGAATTTGAATTTTGTTTTTCAAAATATTCTCTATTAAGATCAATACACTTTTGCATACGTTTAAACCAATTATCGAAGCACTTTTTCCATTCCGCTTGAGGTACCTCCAAAACATGTAATTTGAACGCATGAAGCGCTTCTTCAGGCGTCGAAAAACGTTGACCTCTCAATTTATTTTTAATGTGCGGGAATAAAAAGAAATCATTAGGTACCAAACAAGGATTGTACGGCGGATGACCCATCAATTCGATGTTTTGACTGCTCAAAAACGTTTTTTTTTTTTTTTTTTGAGAGCTTGCATTGTCGTGGTGGAGAATGATTCGTCTTCTGCGATTGGTTTCCCTGATTTTTCCGAACACCTGGCAAACAAATACTGGTGTATCATTCAGAATTGATTGTTCTACGTTGCTCTAATGGAACGCTGGCGACATGTCCAGTTATTCCAAAAAAACAGGCGGCCAATTGCTTCGAAGTGCTTCGTGCGCGAACAACTTTTGTTGGATTTGGCTCGTTTTGAAAGACCCATACAGTCAGCGATCAGCGAGATAATGTAGCCACAAATAAAAATACAAATATCTTTATAATGTTATAATAGTATAGAAACAAAAGTAATTAGTAATATTGAAACAAATGGTGACGTAAACGTAACAAGAATTCGCACAAAGTAAGTCAACTATTGAAACATGTTACTCAAAGGTGGTTGAACTGGTCGCTTTCGTACTACCCTTTATATAATATCCACACTTAGTCTTCCTGTCTGCGTATAATTCTTAACAACGTTGTAATTCTTCAATACAATTCGAATGTTTCAAGTTTTAATAATATTATTATTTAACAAAACTTGTAATTCAATCATCACTAGAACATAAAATCTAACATAAGCTTGATTATCATCCAAAAAAGTATCTAAGCAATCTAAATATTATCATCTATTGAGTTTACTTTTGAATACAAAGTTCATCCCTCCTTGACAATGTCCTCGGGTAAGCTATTATAAAAGTACGGCCAGAGCTTCTTTATAGTTCTGTTTCTGTGATTTAAAATCTTTGAATTTTCCCAAGGTACTACGTGTTATCACCTCAAATAATAAACATCTAGTCACGATTTCGCATGACTCTTGGTTGCCAATTGAAATTTATGCTACACTAAAAGTTAGTATTTACAAATTTTAAATAACTTAGTATAGTCATTCATTGTAAGTTAACGAAAAAAATAAAAAAAATAAGAAAAGTTGTTTAATTTGTTTCTAACTTTCTCTTCAACTATAATTTCAAAAATTTAACTCGGATATTTTCTAATATTTTCGATATATTATTTAAAAGTTAGTCCATATAGTTGCTTATGAAAATAGGCGAGGGCAGTATCTATCACCAATTTGACCGTCAGCCTGTCTGTCAATTTTAACATTGAAAAGACTGTCTACTGCACTTCACTAACAAAAAGAAGAAAAATTACTAACAAAAAAATTTAATTCCCATCCCATTTCTTGGTAAGTCTGAGGTTAAGTTTTAACCGGGGTAGCAAGACAAGATGTTATAAATTTAAATAAAATGTCTGGCACAGGCCATATGTGGTGTAGGTATACCTAAGTTAGTGTATAGTTATTACTCGTTAAAAAAATCTAAGAGTACTTCTTTTACTTAGTTTTATCAGTGATATCTCTTTTGTAATCAGTACTGACTTCCGACCCATGCAATTTTTTTACACAAACCTTCCTCGTTTATTGCTCTTTTCAAGTGGAAAGGCAGACTGTCCACTTGATGGTAGGTGGCTACCGTCACCTATAACACGAGTAATGCCACATGTGCAAGTGTGCTGCCGATCATAATAGCATTAAGGACCATTGCCCTATCCCTTACGAATCCCTTATTAGTAATGGGCTCTGTCGTCCCTTACTCGCTCGACACAATGAAACACAATAGCACGCATACTGTTATTTAACTGCAGTCTTCTGTAAGGGGATGCCGCCAAACGGGCTGCTCAAATGACAGCGAAATGCGAAATTTAATTGAACTGTGGTCAACGCGTTAGTGAATTTCTTTTACAAAAGTCTTAGACTAAAGTGAAGGTTGATTGGCCACGTGTATCTACCAACTTACAAAGATCTATATTATAATGCAACGCTTATTCGTTTCAACATAATATTACTTAATAAAATGTAAGTGGTCTACTTTGATATCGAAGCGAATGTCCGATGGGATTTATTTTTCTTTGGTTCGCTTAACTCGTTTCGCGCCAATGAAAACAAAATGTCTGCATTTGCTATCGAGCCGTGTTTCTGAACGAACTACAAACGCGGTCGACACTCGACAGTTGACTTTGAATTTCGAATCGGCGCACGCTAACTATTTAGATCGCACAAATTGATCAACGTTATTTAAAAATGACTATTTACAGTAAAATCGTACAAATTATACTTGTTAGCGTATGATTTTGTATCAATACGACAAAATTTACTAAATGTGCATTAAGAAAAATGTTTAAGTGATATATAATAAAGTGTTCTTCGATCTATTTGACGTTACTGCCCATAAATTAGGTAAGAAAAATATAAAGATTATAATAATATAAAGATATATAAGATTATTTATTTTTGGATTTGTCAATGGCCTGCAGAATGCAGAATGCAGAATTTTTTAACCGCATTATTTAATATTGTTTAATTAAGTTTATGAAATTTTGATAACAGAATTTAAATCACTCATTTATCCTTACAACCTCAAAATAAATCCTTTGATTATATTATAAACTAATCAAAGAATAAATCTTACCCAAATGATATCTTGAATTTTCAATTCAATAATTTCTTTTAATAATTTTAGTAATTTTATACATTTAATTTGGATTATTTTTAATTGCGTGAAATAAATAAAATTTATTTATTTGATTTTTTACGTATTTATTATGTAGGTATATTACCAATTCATCCAATTCAATAATAATGTATGTATACACATATACACACTACATTAGTGTATTACTAATAGTAAACATTTGTTACAATGTAGGTATACATATGTCATATTATTGTAATGAAAAAAGAAAACTTGAACACATCATTTTTATTTAATTTACATAATTATATGTGTGAAGTATAAGTCAATAGTCTGAAGTTTGATTTTTAAGAGTAGAATGACAGCAAGTTCAAAAAATACCAGAACTTCTTATGTATTTAGTTTACCTACTATAATTATGTAGGTGGGCTATTAAGATGACGCATTCCTATATTGTGAGGAACAATGTTGAAATAATAAAAATTAATCTACACGTTGTGTGGAATCACCATTTTGCATATTCAAAGTCAAAAGCATGTGACATCATTAGGTGTAGAACAATTAGTTGGGGTCAAAGCATCCATCTGTTACGCGCAGTTAAACTTTGTATGGTACACAAATAAACAAGTTTATCTTGTTTTCTGAAACATAAGAAATATGTGTTGTGGTAAAGCATAAAACACTATTAGAATACACTATTAGAATGGTCTAACTTTTAGAGAATAAAGTGTAATGAATAAGATTACATTTAGGTAAATATCTTTTTTAAATAAAATGATAATAGTACAGATTGTAGCATCTTTATTACGTTGTATAAATTGAAGTCGCTTTCCGCGTCTGTATGTATGCCTGTATGTATCTTTTAAAGTGCGCAACGAATTTTGATACGGCGTTCACTAACGAAAAGAGAGTTAAACGAGGAAGGTTTCGATATATAGTAATTCAACGCGGAAATAGCTATAAGTATATATGAAAATGATAAATATTCTGTCCCTATTGCGTGTCCCTGTTATTTGGGCAGCCCGTCTGGCGGCAGTAACCACCCCATTACAGAATACCAGATGCCGGTTCTGTGGGGTTTGCTTATGTTACAGGCAGCGGTTGCCACTTACCTGCACGTCATTCAGACGATATCGTTGTCGTAAACATTATACGTGTATCGTGAGTCGTTCAGACTGTCAAATGTCAAGGTCCACGACTTTAAATTCTCCTCTGCTTCATTTTGTAATTTCCCGGTATTTCTCGTTTTTTTTTTTTGTAGTTGTCATTATTGTTGCCGTAATAATATAAACTTTTCTTATTATTTTCAAGACAACAGCAGCGTGATTCATGTCACGACATCAAGTACCTAAATCAAACAGGTTTTTAAAACTGACATAATAATGTTTTTATTCAAAACTAGCGATTAGGCCCCGGAAAGCGACTTTATTTTATAATATGTATGGATATTCGTAGAATAAAGATACTTATAGGTAGGTAAGATTGAAACTCAAAATTATTTTAAACAAGTTTTAAATTAGAGACATTTAAAAAACAGGGTGACATATATGGTGAACCAAAGTTTTTTTATCCCAATATGATGATTATGTCTCACATTTTATCATCACGATGAGAATTCTTATCATAACAAGAAGTAGTGTGCCTAAATTTTAAGTAGATACCTATTAACAAATTTTTACATCTGAAAGTTTATTTTTATCTTAAGTTGAATATTCCACTCTGAGAGAAAGGTTAAGAAGTTACTTAATCTACTTAAAAACATTTAGTCTTTATATATTACCTAATTCCTTGATATCAATATTCATACCAACTTTTCGTTGTTTGTAGGTATAAAACGTTCATTTCAAAGTAAAACACCTGTTTCCCTCGAGGCAGACCGGTCAGCGGTCTCTTGTTTTATTTAAAGGTCGTTTATACTACCTCGACTCTTGAGTATTTATTTCACGGACGTAACAAGTTACAGAAGGAATTAGGAGACCAAGCTTCCCTTGCACAATGTGATGAGGCTTAAAACCAGTTAAACCATAGAGAGAAGTTTAAAAATTTACATATATTTTTAATAAAAAATAAAGTAATCTGCCACGATTCCTAAACTTCGCATAATGACTAAACGGTTTGTTCGCATATGGACAGATTCTCAAAAAGACAGATTCGCAAAAAGACAGATTCTCATAACGACGGATTCGATTAATAATAATAACAAAAAGGCGCTTAAATTGTAGACAATTTTTATGTTGTATCCAAAGATTTAAATGAACGGTTGTATCAGTTTAACTGTTTAACTGTTGTTTCAAGTTGGCTTCAAGTGTCTTTTGACAAACGAGATTTCAATATCGATCCATACTTCCCTATTTAATATAATAGTTGGTGCCAGCGACTTCGTTCGTGTTCAAAATGTTATATAGCCTAAAGCCTTTCTCGATAAATGGGCTATCCAACACAAAAAGAATTTTTCAATTGGAACCAGTAGTTCCTGAAATTATCGCGTTCAACCAAACAAACTCTTCAGCTTTATAATACCTATACTATATGTTAGTATAGATATAATAAATACGTGTCACGTATTTGAGCGCGATGACTACTGAACCGATTTTGATAAAATTTCATAACTATGTGTAATTTGGTCCAACTTACAAGATAGGATAGTTTTTATTTTGCACCCGTGCGAAGCCGGGAGCTTGTAGCTAGTTAATATTATAAATGTGAACGTAATTATGTCTGTTTCCTTTTCACGCCTTAACTACTCAACTGACCATCATGAAATTTTTCATTCACGTTATCAGTGATACAGAAAAGGATACAGGATTAGAATACCTTTCATGCAGAAAAAGTTAATAATGTTCCCAAGGGATCATCTAAAAATAGAAATCCAAAGCCTGGCAAATATATGTCAGGCGTTATATTGCTCTTATATTTACTAGTTAATAATCTAGAACATATTAGGCTATTTATCTAAATAAAACCAGTATTTGGAAATATTGTATTCTTTATGGTAATACTAAAAGGACATACATAAAGCAACGGTTCAATTAACAATAGGAATTATAAAGCAAGCTAAGAATACAGACCCGCAAATTAATGTAGGTGTACCTATTGTGCTTGTCATAAAATTACTCTATAACAATTCTTTTGTAATGGCTGCTGCGTGATGACACATGATGTATAATTTACATTGAATGTATATTATTTCATAATTTTATAGTTGGTTCATTTGAATCACCTATTTCCAAATCGGTCATAGATTAAATTATTTTTATTGTATTTTACTATCTACATCCTTGTAAAAGACCATACAAACTTTGTTCCCTTCAATTCAACTCCAGCATTCATTACATGCCTTCATCTTCATACATACAACATATAAAACAAGGTGTGATTCTTGATACGGTTTTCACTAATAGAAACAGCTATAAACCAAAAAGTTTTGTGTAAATAACATTTGCAGAAAAAAATACAACCGTGTGAAGCCGACAGCGAGTCTCTAGTAATTTATAAATACCAATGCATTTTAAGTATAGGATTTTTAAAATACACTAAGTAATTATTATATACAGGTATATCTTAACATTGTACAAGTATATATCACATGGAATAGTCATCCTAAATCCTACTTTTTTCGAAACAGAAACGTATTTTATATCGCCATCTTTCCATAATATATCGCTCTAAAATAAATTGCATAATATTTCGTTACAAATGCGTAACTTTCCGCCTCGCCTTTCGCCTTCGTGGTTGCCATTATTATTTTCGGCGAAATCTTGCAAAATAGTCATTAAATTACACTACAGATTATATTTCTTTTTATAACAGCAGGTTTTGGCATATATTTTTTTTATAACACTCGTTATAATTTAATATTTTTATATTTAAAAGGTCAATTGGTGGTAGATAGCTACGGTCGCCAACGCCCCAGGTGCTGCAAGTTACTAAGGGATTAGTAGGGAATAGGGTATTTATTGTGGCAACCCTTACTCGGTCACCGAAACAGCACACATGTCGTTTTTAATTGTTGTCTTCTGTTGGTTGGTAACCGCAGCTCAACGGTCACCCAAAACGCTGTGTGCCCCGCTTGAAAGACATTTGAAAGACATTGGCTTGTGAGAAGTCTAATAAATAATTATGTACTGCAAAGTGACTGCAAATTATTGTTACTAAATTAAATATTATGGACCTAAGATGTTTATTGAAAATTTCAGAGTAAATTAAGTTATGTATTCTAGTCGTAGCAATTTCGGAATTTTAAACTCGGCAGCCCAAATGGCAGCAGGACCATACTCTGACAAAAGACAGATGTAAAATAATATCACTTGTCTTATTGTTGTTGTTTTGGTGCATGATGAAGGGATGCCAATGCACATTTCCCGTATTCCGATGTATGGATGTTTGTAACTCTTTCACGCAAAAACTACCGAACCGATCACCATGAAATTTTGCATACACGTTGTCTGGGTCACCAGAAAGGACATAGGGTACCTTTCATCGTTCAACGCGGACGAAGTCGCGGGCACCAGCTAGTTCTATAAAAAATATATTATAACGTCATCAAATAATGATTAATGCATTTACCTACTTATAGAATATCTCTTGACAGGTAGATGATTAAAGTTAGTTTGTTTTAACCATGTTTGTTTCAACACATGAAATTAGGTACATTTTCCTCGTGTCATTATCTCGAAGACATCAACGTGTAGTAAATCTACAATTTGTGTTTTATTCGACATGATTACGTAAAATTATTTCGAAAAAATGTTGTCACCGAGCCACCGACTGCGACAATGGGATTATTTCGTCATGAGACACAATGTAATGTTTAAAAGTTTTAATAAGTGTTAAAAAAAAACCCAAATATTATAATACAAAATACGCCTCTGGTAGGTATACTTTTTCTAAACCATACAACGGATTTTAACTATAGTTTTCACTTATGGAAAAAGCGATAAACAATAAGGATTTGTGTTTATAATTTGTAATTGTAATGTTTAAATATTAAAATGAAATAAACTAACGTTTTAAAATAAACATATATACTTAATATTTCCTTGAATGCACTTTTAATAATTTTCTTCAATAAAAATGCACTAAAAATTGAAATTAAATACCATTCAGTAGTATTAAGTACGAAATTTCAAAAGCTGAAAAAAGAAATAGATACCCGCGAAAATGATTAGCATATATTTAATAAAAAAAATATGTTTGTTCTTGAACCATGCGACCTCTTTATTGCAATACTAATGTGCACACCGGCTTCGCCCTGATGCTACCCTGATGCAATATATTGGAAACATTAGTATACATCATATACAATTTATGTCCTTAAATATGAAAATGTCCTTAATATATGAAAGAATGTATCTTTTAAATAGTTAGTTAAAGATTTTTTTCAAACTTTTAAATAGTGCAGTGGTTTCGGAGAACATAAACGAATTACAAAACCAACTCTCTCTCTCTCTTTTTATAAATTAGTATAAATAAATAAATAAATACAGATCTTCTAGTAAAACTTGTTACCGTTTCTATTGTCTAGTATCCTACTAATATAAAAAATTTGAAAGTTTGTGAGGATGTATGTATGGATGTTTGTTACTCTTTTACGCGAAAACGGATTTCAATTTGGCATACAGGTTTATTACCTACCTGTGTGCACATTTATTACCTGGATTAAAGTTTTTATCGTCTAAAAATATTTCACTGTTGACGCTACCTTCTCACAACTATAAATATGTCAGATAAATTCTCAGATGTTATATTTTTCATTTTCCAACGCGGACGAAGCCGCGGGCAGCAGCTAGTTTATCATAATTTTGAAAACGTAAGCGAACAACAAATAGACAGATACAGATATACCATTTGTATATTATTCTTATAGAGATAATACGATAAAACTACCACTAGTTAACTCGGCGATTGCATTATGCTATGCTACAAAAACTATTCGTTTATTATTAGCGTGTTTGTAGACAATTACAAAGACAATATAACCACTAACGTGGTTATGGTTATTTTAACATTTATGGGAATTCCCTTTCATTGTCCAGCGCAACTGTTGCAAACTGCTATTGTGCTTATTAAGTTCAGTAAGGGTTGCCTAATACTCATCGACCGTACGAGTATGTATTACAAAAACAAGTGTTATATAAATTTGGAGGTGCGAATTTGACCACGCAATTTATGTTGAGAAACTGTAAAAATAATTAGGGGCGCACACGTTGACGCTAGATTCATGTAACATTTTGATAACAGCATAAGGTTGTAGTTAGATAAGGTGAGTTTATAAATACTCGTACTTCTAGGTCGTGAATGCCCT
This sequence comes from Synanthedon myopaeformis, assembly GCA_944738685.1. Taxonomy (NCBI): domain Eukaryota; kingdom Metazoa; phylum Arthropoda; class Insecta; order Lepidoptera; family Sesiidae; genus Synanthedon; species Synanthedon myopaeformis. The sequence goes on from OX122914.1 coordinate 1,773,402, forward strand.
TGACTCGAATACAGTGCACCCACCTTGGTTTTAATTGATACGGGCGGGCGCTCAGAGTACACGCAAATCAGAAACCTGTAGACCTTCACATTAGAAGGTGCATTACATAAATATCGTAGCATTAACACTTATTATTTAATTATTAAGAATTGAGAGAATATTCTCTTTAAGAAAATCCGTTCTTTAATCATTTATAAGGGAATGGTTATTGTCGCCAGACGAACTACCCAATTTTTGACTGTACATTAGTACATTTGGGTATTCCCTATAAAAATCTGTTACCTGTTACCTTCTGTTATCTGGGTCTGTTTATCTGTTACATTTTCACGCCTTAAGTACTCAATCAATCATGGATTGTAAATTTGTATACACGTTGCTAGGAATACTCATGATATTCTAAAAATTAAATTCCAACGTTATATTTTATTTTTATTTTTCAACACCAGCTATTAGAAAAATAATCAGACTGTGCAGACATGTTGATATAGCGTCATAACATATTAATCAAGTTGTGAGCCATGCTCTTAAAAAACCTTAAAGTGTAATAATTTTCAGTTTGAATAACGTGTGTGCCTAAGCCTATATTATTACTTACATTGATCTCCAAACGAATATGACCTTTAATGACAAATAACGAAGTCGACCTTACATCCGTTAAACAAATTCACCAAAGTTTACTAAACTGATTAACATTTTGAAGTTATATGAATATTAATTAATAATATTGTAACAATTCAGACTACATTTTATATATAATTTATCTTTTTTTTTATATTTTTCTAAAATAAAAGTAATCTAAATTATGTCTTATAATATCAGCTTTCTGTCAGTGAAAGTCGCGTTAAAATCGCTCCAGTCGTGTCGGAGATTAGCCGGAACAAACAGACAAACTGACAAAAAATTTAAAAATTGTTTTTTTTTTTGAGTAACGTATTTACTTTGATATGATACATTTGGTAAAAAGCAGTTACAAACAGACACTTAAATTTATTTATTACTTAAACCATTTACAATTGTACCTATGTTGGAAAAATAAATCTGTATAGCTATTGTTCTTAAAAACAAAACTTTATTGGTATGTTTTAAATATAGGCTTAAAGAAAGCGTGCTTCTTGGAAGAAATAATGCAATCCGTTTCACTTGGCTACTCGTGCTTCAAATACAGACTCTACTCATACTGTGTATAATTACTACTTGTAATAAAATTGACAACATGCGATGTTGCCAACACTCAATTTCAACTCGATGTTGTCAACGTCTTGGCTGTTGCTAAAGAATTTAATTACTGGCAGCATCGGACTGAGCATCAAGAGGCGCCCGGATGGATATCGTCTGATTGGTCTGATCAACCGATACCTAAACTAAAGTACCTAATAATTCTATTTCACCAACTACAAGATAAGTGTTGATTAGTTACTTTTAGAAATAATTTTATGTTTTATTAAATTATACACTCGGTTTACTGCATCCTTCGGTTTAAGCGAATTTTTTTATTATTTTCTTTTTAATGTTTGGGACTTACCGTACAAACAAAGGTAAATATATCAGCTCCATCATTGTGACCGGTGACTTTAAATGGCGGTTAGCCTACTTGACACATTACTCGGAGATGGTAAAAGAGGGCCTTAGTGTACAAGTAAATAGTTACAAAGTATCAGATTTCACAAACTGCCAATGATGTAAATTTTATTTTATTAGCTATAACAAAATTTATACCTACGCACGTTGTTTACTAGCATCAAAATGCTACGAGATCGTCACGTCACGTTGCTTTATGACTAGCATAGAATATCAACGCGTTTCACAAATTCGAGTTGATATTAAAAAAAACAAAATGACAGTGCGTAATTGCTCAAAAATGATATATCTATATCTACACATATCTATAACTTACTTAAAGATGAAAGAAGCGGAGCTGGGGGCAATAACTTGTATAATTAAGTTATACAGAGCAATTTATTTCCTAATATTTGTACATGCATATTCACAGTAATGGTCGTTATACTAAAGCCCTACTCATAGTAAAGCCAACACTTTATAAGGCATGCACATAAATCTTACGGTCCGTTGCACCGCAAAACCACCATTTGTAGATATTTCGCTCTATTCATTTATTGACGCATTGATTTCGTTGCACCTCAACTTTCTCCATTGTAAACCTGTACAGATAATAATAAATTATACTATTCTACACAATAATATGACAGTAATAAACGTAGATACGTTATACCCGCCCACAAGGTTCATGGCAAAAATAGCAAACCTGAGCTCAGTCTTGCGTTACCGTATATAATTATTACTAGTATATGCCCGCGACTTCGTCAGGGTTCGATCGCTACCAAACTTCACAGGAACACCCGCTGGACTAATCTGAAGATTGTCTTCAGATTCAAAATCGGTTCAGCGGTTTTGGAGTATATAGGAGACATACATACACACATTGCCTTTTTTTATATATATAGATTAATATGTAAGCTAAGATCTACGAGTATATTGGTAAAGTCAAATAAAAAAAATCTTTTTTTTAAACATTCTGTTATTTTTACGGAATTCTGTAATTCTGGTTTATCATTGAAAATGGTTTACTTGAATGACCGTTTTGTAAATATTGTGTCATAGTTTTTACGTTACAAAGTTGAATATATATTACATATAAGCACCATATGGCCTCTGTGAAGGCAGTGTCGCTTCGCACTTTGTGACTACGTGACCTTCCAGCGCTCCGTTTAACACACTTAGCGGATACTACGCTATTTTTTTATTTACTCTTCTTTGGGATACTTATTATTCTTTAACATATATACTATTTTTTAACATATAAACTATTCATAGCATATAAATTATTCATATATTAAGAATTAAGCGCAGAACAATATAATGACTATAGCAGTAGCGCGTTGGCGGTATAGGTACTAACTAATGACTCGCATAAGGTCTTTACTTGGATATCAGACGAACAGATCCCTGAGGAACACCGGCATCAATAGCCATGAGGTCCGAGGAGCAGTCATCAATGACTACTCGAATCGACCGTTCACTCATAGGAATTCAAAAATCATCTTTACATTTTTTATGTAAAGATGTCTTAAAGGTCTAGAACCTGAAGATTCGAAAGGTAACTTCGCTAGCGCACTTGGATATTTTAGAAACAATTCGCATCATCAAGTGGACTATAGCCTGCCGGTGTTTTTTTATCCTAAGAAGTTATTGATTTCGAAAGCGGTCGGAGAAGATTTAACTACGAGCAATAGATTATCCTCTATAAATCGGTACTTATTTACCTACTTAACGACAATTTTATGTTTAATGTCGCTATTTATCGCTTATTTATCACTAACAGTTGAACCACTGCTTAACTGCTGTAAACATAAAATTGCAGTTATTTTCTTGATAGATAGATTTATGAGTTACCTATATATTTTTATTACTCATTAAATTTTATTTTGACGTTCATGTTATTTTTTTTTATTTTTTATTTTTAATTTGTGTACGAGAAAGCGATTGCCCTCAATCTCACCTGATGGTAAGTGAAAATGAGTGAAAATTCACTCTGTTCTTAAAGAGTCGCAAGTTGTTTTTAGCTAGGTACCGATAGCAAGTAAATAAATTTAAATTGCCAATGAAAGAGCAACATTATCTAATATTCAATTTTCATAAGATTATATTTTAAATATTTTATTTAAAAAAATGTTAGTTTCTATGCTATTATAATAAAATTGAAGAGTTTGTTTGTTTGTTAAGCTTTCACGGCTCAACTACTCAACCGATTATCGTGAAATTTTGCAGAAGTAAACGTTTTCAGGAGTACAGAAAAGGAACAGAGTATACTATCCCCCCTTTATTTAATGTATAAAACTATGTCTTAGCTAATAAAAAAAGGTTTGGGATTACTATCACTTATTACATATAGCATTAATCTCACTAATTGCTTTTTATTACAGTGACAATGAGCGAAATGGTGGAAGGAGGCGCGTCCTTAGCGTGGAGATTGTTAGCAACCCTCGAAGGCGGATCATTAATACTGGCAACATCGGCCCTCCTCATTTATACAATTCGGAAGAAGTTCACCAGAAAAAATGAATTTCACAGAAGAAACGTTCATACAGTTGCTGTAAGTAAGAACGATGCATCGCAAAATCAATTATATACTAATATTATATAGAGAGTAGGTTTGTATTTTTTGTTTGTAATGAATAAACTCAAAAACTACTGGACCAAGATTAAAAATTCATTTGTATAATTGTATAATAATTTGTAAATTCATAACCAAGTACCATATTTGTACTTTCTGTATCCCTGACAATGTGCATGTAATTTTTTATTATGATTGGTTGACAAGTTAAGGCGTGAAAATAAGTATGGATTAGTTGGGCAGATTAAATTTGATTAAATATATTTTACTTATATTTTTAGATCACGAATGCAAATAGTCAACTAGGAAAAGAATTGAAGAGATTGTTAACATCACGAGGATGTGTTGTGTCTGATGTCGCTACTCATGAACGAACAGACAAGGTAGATGCTTTGGTCATTGTCGGTGCTGAACAGAAATCGAACTCTCTGGATGGAATAGCTACATTAGTATCAAGCGATGTATACGAGAATATAAAGGTATTTACAGATTTCTTGTATTGACTTTAAAGTTTAACTAACTGGTGTCCGTATTGAATTATATATCTATAGATTTATTTATTTATTTATTTTATTTTACGGAAACTTACAGGTATTATTACATGATAACAGTTTGAATAGGTAGCTTACACGTAATAAAAAATTTCCACTTATAGACACCTTTCTTGTTTAACGCTCTTTCCATTAGTGAAAACCGCATTAAAATCTGTTGCGATTTAGTACAGAGGGACAAAGCGACTTTATTTTATGCTATGTACCTAAAGATTAGATGTTGATTATTGGCTGTCAAAATATTGGCTATGCTCGGAACTTTCTGCGAGATACAATCAGGAATAAGATGATCCTTAGACAAACATACCTAATCGCCGACATACCCGGCGTATTAGTAAGTTGTAGTAGGTGTAAAAAATGGTTGAGATCCTTTTAAAAGAATATTAAATTCAAGCTTGCCTTTTCAGAGTCTTGAGTGTCTATCAGATATGGTGAAACCGGGTGGATGCATAGCATGGGCGTGCGCGGGTGAGACTAGCGGACCATTCAGCGGTGCAATCTCCGCCTTTGACAATCTACTCGAAACTACACTACAAAATATAGCTAATAAGTAATTATTTTTACTAATTTACTCTCTTATTTTTACAAAGAGTATATATATCAAACCGATTATGAAAGATTTATGTACTTTAAATACACAAACCTTTCTCGTTTGTCGAGAATTAAAATCGAATAATAATGTGTAGAGGAAGTCCATAGACTGTTTTTGAGTCCATAGAGTACAAACGTACTACATTTATTATTATTTAGGTATATAACGTTTTGTATTTCTATTTAGTAATGTAAAAATTTAAAACAATTTAAAATATTATTTCAATTATGGCCAACACATTGGTACTAAAATACACGAGTTAGGTATAAGTAAATCAATTTTTCCTGTGAGAACTTTGAGAAATTTAATTAATCAACTAAATTCAGGTTTCGTGCTCGCTACAAAGCTGTATTTCTTTATGATAAGCAAAAGGATGTCATAAAAGGATCACTCTTTAATTATTTTCGACCATAAAAGACATAAACAGTACCTACATCTATTATTTGTACGAAAAGTAACACTTTTTATGTCTTTACAGTTAAATATAATTTGCAATGTTCTTACCAGTTATGTAAGAATGTACCTATATATATGTATAGTACAACTAAAACATACAAAATACAATATTAACAAATCATTGTCGCTTGGAACTACATAACTCGTAAAAATTAATGTAATTTTTTTGCTAAATAAAAAAAATGTCTATTTACTTTTAGATCAAACTGCGAGCCAATATGGGTTGGAAGATGTGACAGCGTTGTATACGCCGCCAAACGCGTTGTACAAGAGTTTCTACCTTGTACCACACCCCATGATGACACACGATGGTAATAATATATATATATATAATACATTTTTTTTTTCTTTTTTTAAAATAAATTCACCTCTGTCCTAGTCTATAGTGTCGCTCCTTTCAGTCAACCAGACTACTGGGAATGGTCCCTCTAGATAATGATTGTATGTGTTAGTCCAAAACAGTTCTACTATTAGTTCTACGATAGAACTGTTTGGACAAAAATAAATCCAAGTAGGTAATAATAATAATAATAATGTTTTATTTTCACAAAAACATATGTCTAAACAAACTTAATTACATATATTCGTTGAGTGAATGCAAATTTTGGGATAGGTATAATAGTTCTCTAACTCCCGAACTAGGTTGGACACCTGTACCTTTACCATGAGTTTACAATGACCGCATTCGCTAGCGAGGTAGCAAGAGCATAAAATATTTATATATGGAAAATTAACAATTTGACATTGACAGTTCACAGTTTTTCATATAAATGTTTCACCCTCTCGCTAGCGAGTGCGGTGATTGTAAACTCATGGTAAAGGTACTGTATCTCGGGAGTTAGTGCATACAACCGTTGTGCTTACAATCACAACTATATATCAAAGTATAATCACTACTAAAAGTACCTATATGAAATAAATAAATATATAAATATGTTATGTAAATAAATAAATATATATATACAATATATAAATAAATATACACGTACACATACATACATACATACATACACAATATATAAATAAATACATAAATGTAATTTATTTTAATTTAAATTCATAACAAAATTAATACATACATTTATCATTTATCAACTACTGCACAGTATGACAGCCTTACAGCGCTTGTCTTAACACATTTGTTTGTGCTCACAAGAATTATTAACCACTGCCGACGACACAACGTTTGTGTTCTTGACATTTATCATGATTAAATTAACACTTATCTACTAAGTTATAATTAACTAGCTGGTGGCCGCGACTTCGTCCGTGTTGAACGATGAAAGGTACCCTATGACCTTTCCGGTGTCCCAAACAATGTGTATGCAAAATTTCATGGTGATCGGTTCAATAGTTTTTGCGTGAAAGAGTTACAAACATCCAAATATACAAACATACTTTCGCATTTATAATATTAGTACGGATTAACTAATAAGTTTATTTGTTAGTTTTGCTAACACGTTTACTTAGTTTGCCAACACGTTGTCAGGAATACAGAAAAAGACTTGCGGTAAGGAAAAAAAACCCACTTTCGACTACTTACTGCTTCGAGGGATCATCTAAAATAAAAATAATAAAACGCATGACAAAAATAAGTTTATTTATCAATGATCAATAATCATCAACTATAGTATTTTATGACTGTGCGCCATCATACACAGACCTCCGCCCTCCGCATCCATCCACTGTCTATGGTCTCCACTCCAAGACTGGTCTATTCCAACCCAAATATGTGCCGCCCATTGGTTTTCCGACGGATCTCCGTAATTCGGATCACATCCCTCCACATCCCTCAAAGAAATTGCAAGCATTGTCTTCTTCATAGCTCACTGAGCAGCTTGTAATTTGTGAACGAGATATTTGTCAAAGCTCACTTCATGTTTAACAAGACCTCTCCTGCTTCAAATTTTTCGTACATTTAACTTGAACATTTGAACGGGACGGGATTTATAATGATGCGTACCTCTTACCTACTGACTATTACCAAATCATAAGATACATTTGCACCAAGTTTAAACCCCCTCCCGTACCGTAGGGGCTCTTTAGTTAATGCATTTTTTGCAATTGACTGCAAATTCACCTGTACGAGTATATTAATATGAATATTTACAAAAAATTATAGTCGAATTTTACTCTTTTTCAGGAGTGCTGCGAAAAGATTGAGCGAATACCTCTACAGACGTCTAAAAATAATATGATGTATATTTATTACATGTATCTTTTAATTTTTATAATAAATTATGTTCCCATATAGAATTATGGCAACAAATACAACAACGCCAATATTATAATACCTATACCTACCTATGTTGCTAATTTCTAAAATACCGAATATTGAAAATAGAAATGACAATGTACTTAATAAATGTTTACACAAAATATATTATTGTTTTTTTTTAAATTGTGCCACGGGAAATAATATAAAAAAAGAAAGAAAGATTAAAACATGCATATTCCTTAATTACTTATATCTATTAACTACTTTAAAACACACTTAACCGCGCCGAATTGCGAAAAGAATTAATTCGAATGGTATCCAAATCCTACAGAGTAATTCTCATGACTTCATCGGATTTTGTTCGTACAATGCTCTGAGAATACCGTAAAAATATCGTAACGAGCGTAGCGTAGAGTATGAAGAGTGGTACCTATAGTCTATTTTTTTAGAACTTGTAGATTGTAGATAATGTAACGGATAGTGTGATAGTGCATGGAGAAATAAAGACTGAAGTATTTGTTTACATTGACAAGTTTTAAAAAAATATAGTATAGGTCCTATATACCTTAAATATAAAAATTAGGCTAAATTTCTAAAATTATATTAGTTTTCTGTGGTTAATTCTGTATCGTTTGTTTTTAGTCTGTGGTTTCAAGAATAGTCTGCTAGTCATCTTTTGTCTGTATCAAATCAATTATCAATGGAAGATAAAAGCTGTAGATGGATCATGCATGTAATGGGATGCAGTCTTGGTTTGTTTGATAAATTAATAAAAATGCCAATGTAAAAATAATGAAAAATCAAATTTTTGCTTTTTATTACAAAACCTTGTTATTAAAAAATTGTTTAATTTTTCAATGATATCTGGCTACACTGTGATAACCACAGAATAATATACACTTACAAGGTAGCCTGTTTGGATTTGTTGTGATTTTGACAATTAAATGAAACATGTGCTCTGTGTCACATTTTGTTAATTTATCGCAATGATGGGGTACGACGACGACTACGAGTAGGATTTTAGTTTTCATATTATCATCATTACACAACCTTTTTAGTTACTCGTAATGTGCTGAAAGCACTTTAATTCGATTATGTTTAATTTGTGTAAACTTTCATTTTATCTAAATTTTCCTTATAAATATGGATGGCGAGGTAAGTACATCGTGTCATGTCATTGTTTGACAACTATTGTAACACGCTTGTATTCTATTGCACTATCATTTAATTTCACAATAACTTCTCTTTAAGGATTTAATCGACCATGAGTTGGAAGAGATATTGTACGCTAAGCTAAGTTATAATGACGAGACGCAACCACAGCTTAGTTTGAACGTTGCTCAGGATAAAAATTCCCCAATTTTAAACAATACAGGGAATGCGCCAAAGAGCTCTTTGCGCCGCTATTGGCACACCGACACAAACAATCCTTCTGAAGATGTAAACTTGCCCAAGCAAACGGTAAATAAAACAAACAACAATGTTATAAATTTAACCAAAAATGACGTTAACATCATCGACACGCGTAAACATTATTCGAGTAATGATGGCATCCCTAAGGTTACAGAATCGCGTTCTTTACCAGTTACACAGGCTGCACCAACAACAAACCCAAAAAGAAATACAAAGAAAAAAGATCAAATTCAAGTCATTGAACTGGTTTCAAGTGATGAAGATGAAGTGATTGAAATAGCGTTGCCACCAAAGCCCACCATCACTATTGAAAGCTCTGAAGAGGAGGAGGAATTGCCAGCACCTCAAATTGCACTTACCAAGAAGTGTAATTCCAAAGAAAGTGTCCCACAAAACACTGAAAGAGATTCCGCTAGTCCCGTTCCATCTGTAGTTTCATCTTTATCTGACGATTTCATTCGAGGCGATTGTATAGCGTTAAACATTTCTTCGAAACGGCCTGCCGATCACAGCTTCGATTTCAGCCTCCACGGCAACGACTTACTCGGCCAAAGTACACCATCTAAAAAGAGAAAAAAAAAGAAGAACAAGGATCGCACATCTACACCAATCTCTAATAAAACATCGGATAGCACTGGTAAGGTCACAGATGAGTGTTTTGCTACTCCCCGCAATAAAAGTAAGAAGCAGAAAAATAGGTCTTACATTGCATCAGCTATACCCAATGCGGATGTATATGATTCTGATAGCAACCAGTCCACCAAAGACACAAACAATGACCCACAATGCCCTGCTATAGAGAATAATACGACAAGTGCAAATGTGCATGAATCAAATAATTCTACAATTGTTATTGAAGAAAATGTCACATCTGCACAGAAGTCAGTTGAAATCAACAATTCAGATAGTGTTTTGTCTTTGGAAGCCAACCCTATAAAAGAGAACACCATAGACTTGTCTCTGGCTACAATAGATTTGACAGGATATTGTAATGAAAATTCATTCACTTTTGTGGAGTCGGTAGAGGAAAATATTGTGATGGCTAATGTGTCTGGTATTACGGAATCTAAGGAAAGTGTTGATGATGTGGTATCGAAAGCTGATGTGAGTACTAATTTGCAAAATGATGTGAAATATGGCTCAACAAAAGTACCGTCCATCTTGTGTGAAGATATGGATTTCGATAATGTTAAAAGTAAAAAGGTTTGGAGACAACGTCGTTACTCTCTGACAACTCTCAGGGCTGAAATGGAGAAATTCTACAATGAGAGTTGGGGTGGAGAGAACTTCAATCACAAGGAGATTCAAAAAAATATGTCACGTAAGTAATTTATTATTGTTAAGTAATTAGCTAGACAGAAAAGATGAGATGATGTATTTAGGAAAAAGATAGGAAGGTTATGGAGAAGGGTAGCAAAGACCAGACAGAAGTGGTTAAATATGGGGGTGGCAAACATGTCTTTTAAATTTACTTGGAAAGTATTTCCGGTCTCGACAGTAATTTACTATTGTTATGATGTTCTTGGAGCCAACTTTGGAGGCGTTTGAAATGTTGATTTGGATGAAATGTCTATTAAGCCTAAAACTCCTAGCATAGCTAATAGTAATTTAATTATTTCCTAATTCCAGGTGATAAGAGTTTGTGGGCGATTGATCCTGAGGATAAAAGGCCGAGACCGTATGAAAGAAAATCAGCGTAAGTCACAAATTATAATTCTTTCTTTTATACATATAAATATATCTATAGACAGCATAGTGTGCCAAGATTATGCTTTATTTTTATATAGGTAAAGTAAAAGCTCCCCGTACAAGGTGGATGTGAATACAGAAACCTTAAAAAACTAGTAGCTTTTTTATTTCATGTTAAACAAAAAACAACAAGTTTAAAATCAACAAAATCACTGTTGTTTTTGAAAGTCCTGTCATAGCTGCTAATTCTTTCGTCTTTAGCCGTCTGTTTTCCAGTACAGCCTCCTCCACAGACTTGATTTTTTCATCCGTAATGGCCTCAGAAGGTCGTCCTAAACGAAATTGTTTCGCCCATTCTTTTACGGTGGAATACGAAGGAGAAGAATGCCCATACACAGCATCCAAACGTTGTTTAATTTCCGCTGGTGTTTTCCCATCTTGGGTCAAAAAGTTAATCACAGCTCGATACTCAATCGAAACATTTCGATTTTTTTATCTACTCTCGAACTTTCTCAACCATTGTCGCATACTTGGTATTCCAAATAATTTAATACCTTTTTTGTGGGTAGGTCACAAAAAGTCTAGTAATTCAAACACATGAAAGTTTTATATCTCCAATTAATCTGATGTAGATAGGCCGGAAACATTTGGACTTTAGTAGTAGCAACCCTGTACAAATAAACATGCTGGCAATAAGGATTTTTTTACTTTGACATTTATTTGTCCATTCATTATAAAATATATATTATCTCTATGGCAGACTGCAGTAAAAAAAGGTTGGTGTTAAAAAAGGGCAGGTCCCAGCTGCAGGTAGTGAATTAATATCTTAATTCAAAGTGTAAAAAAGTGTTTTTCTATTAAATTTCAGTTGCCAATATTGCAACCGCCACGGTCACCGAGAAAACACTTGTTATGACAAACCGGCGGTTTGTTATATGTGTGGCACAGCCGGACATTGTTACTATTACTGTCCAAGGAAAATATGTTGCAACGTAAGTGAATACTGTTTTTTAATCTCCGACACCCGACGCAAAAACAGATTGTTACAAGATTGGTGTGTGTGTGTGTGTGTCTGTCCCAGACTGATTGCCCAATTTATTACGATTGGGAGTAAGTGAATACTGTTTTTTAATCTCCGACACCCGACGCAAAAACAGGTTGTTACAAGATTGATGTGTGTGTGTGTGTGTGTGTGTCTGTCCCAGACTGATTGCCCAATTTATCACGATTGGGAGAATACAAAGAAAGTTTAATTGAATGTTCCTTTATTTCAGTGCGGGTCACCAAACGAACATTACTCGACAACGTGCAAAAACTGTTCCAGTTGGTATAACATAGTTTGCAACGAGTGCGGTCAACTCGGACATCCCTCGAGCCATTGTCCTGACCTCTGGCGTCGGTATCACAACACGGTGAGTCTATATATACTCTAGCCGGTGCTTGTGACTTATATATGCGAATGAACGGAATGAACTAACTCTGTGTGTCAAATGCCAAATCACAATTCGTTTAGCCGTTTATGGGTGAAAGAGTAACAACAAACATTCGCATTTATAATTTTAATAATGGGGAATATATTTAAATATTTCTGATTCTATAAAAATAACACCGACCAGTCAGTTTGCAAGAAAACATTTAAATGTTTTAAGTTTAAGACTTTTTCTGACATTGCGATTGCACGAACTGTAATCAGTCTTTTCATTATTTTCAATTATTTTTATTATATATTATTTTCAAATCTTACTAAGTACTGATATAATTATTGTAATGCAATTTGAGAATTCTGATGGTGTGAATAGATAGATAGATAGATATTTTCAAAGACATTGTCGCATACTTGGTATTCTCTTTCTAAGTGTAATCCGGTATCGTCCCAATAACTTGTCGATGTTGATTAATTTTCGAATTCATATATCTAGCAAATTTCAGATGATGAAATTGTCAATTATTAAAATGTCACCTGTTACAATTTATGCTGTAAACTGACTGACTGGTTTAATTCATGCTGAAAGTGAGAGTTTCTTTATAAACATTAAAAAATTAATACACATCCCGTGTACACATTTCAATTTTGTATAGAGTTATTTTTGTCTATCGCTATCATTCAATAAGACGTCATCGTCTTCAGTCGTGTCTACTTATAAATATATATATATATATAGTTATTGTAACCACCAATGTGAAACTAATATAAAGAACTATTATATTTGAAATTAATAAAAAGAAAGGCAAGCATTTGAATAAATTCCAACTAGCGGTTTAGCCGCCAGAGTGCTTAGAGATGGACAGACAGACAGGGAGAAATCATTCAGCTGCGTGATTGCTATGAAATGTGATATATATATTTTTTTAAATATTTATGGTTTAAACAACTAACTCTATATAGATATCAGACAGACTTGTACATTGTGCGACAGAGAGAACGCTCTACAATACATCTCGCTATTGTTCCCGACGAGCCATTTTAAATTCCACTTACTGTATTATAAAACAATAAAGTGTTTATTGTTTTGTAATATAATAAGAAATCTAATTGATTCGGTTTCTCAAAATTTCATTTTCTGCACCTTTTGGGTTAATTACATAGAGGTCCAATATAAAAATGTCTTCAGTTTTATGTTGGAATCGTTTTGTATGTTAATAATAATAATTTTAATGTAAGCTCTTTACATTCTTTTCAGATCGACGCCAACTCGGTGTTGGTGGAAAATAATGAAGCGAAGAAATACTGGAATCAGTACTGCAGCGGCTGCGCCCGTCGAGGTCATCTCGTTAATGCTTGTCGCACTATACGTTTCTCCAATTATTTCATTAATTCGCCCTTTGTCGGCAAATATATACCAATGTATTATCAGCACCAAACAAATGAAACGTGTGATTTACATGAAACGAACGCGCACAACAATACCTTCCCGCAGGACTCTATCACAACTAAAAGGTACAACAACAAACGACAAACGCCATACCTTTACGAAACACACATCGCCAAGAAAAGAATGTTGTCCGATACGATGAGTGAACAACAAAATAAGACTAACGTTAACGAAACTGCGACTCCGAACAAAGTAACAAACGAGGACAGTTCAAAAGTGAATAAAGATAAACATATAGCTCAGGTCGTGCAAGATCCGACTAGAGCTCCAGATTTTATTCCGATCAATTCGAGCAATCACAATGATAAGGGCCAAGTGATTCAGGACAACGAAGTGTCCGACACGAGTTATGTGATATCATCGTCGAGGGTTTACATAACGAGCGTTGTGATGGAGAAGTTGGAGACTAAGGAAGGTGAGGACTGGTTGAAGGCAACGTCGAACGATTGCAATGTAACCGTGGAGTTTAGTGAATCAAAGTCGTTTTTCAACATCAAAGGCAAGATGGAAAATCAGGAGATATTCCGAAACAGGCTCAGGGAGTGGACCAACGGTGAAGTTAAAGCGGAAACTGCTGTATCGATACATACAATCGATGCTGAAGGCGATTCGAAACGGATAGACCGTATACTGATGAACGGAAACATAAATTATGTGGCTCAGCTTATTAAGAAAAAGTTTGCAAGGTTGAATCAAAATTTGGGTGATCCCGGTGCTCTTTACGACAGACTGGTTTTCCTACAAAACAGACAGTCAACAAATCCCAATTCGAACACAGTTGAAAGCAATTTACAATCAATAAGAGCCATATGCAGTAATCTGAATATGGTACTCCTCGGTCAAGCCGGATTAAAAGATGGGTTTAAACATTTGAACGAATTACAATCTATATATAAGAGGATATTGAAAAACAGACGTGAATTGTCTATGCATATACGCAAGGAGATAAAGAAGCATTATTGGTACATTTTCTCGTCGTTACCGAGAAGTGATTATAACGATTTGCTCGAAAAATATTATTTATTAGAGAAACCCAAAGTGGTGAACGATAAGAGTTTGGAAATAACTGATGGGGAGAAAATGACGGTGGTCCGAGGTGATTCTGGTAATTTGCCTTCGAAAAATATGGAGCACGTTAAGAGACAGAAAAAAAAGAAAGCAGTGAAAAATTACAACCCACATAGTAATAAAACACTTGTCGCGGCACATACATTACTTAAGTACCAAAGGCAATTATTGGGCATTCATCCGACCGATTCTTATCGCAAGAGAATGAAACTAGCGATTATAAGGAAACTAAAAAGCCAAATCGATTCTGTTAGCAACAGTGCTAATATGCCTACGAAAATTTACAAGAAGGTGAGGAAAGTTCAGGAGCAAGCGGAGATGTTCTTGTCTAGTGTTTAAGAGCTTCAAAAGGCTCTTGAATTAAGTGGATTTTTTTTACTTTGGATCGTAGCGTAAGCGTACCCAAAAAAATATGTGTACCAGATAATGTGTGACAGATAAAAATGGATCAGAGGATCCGTTCGATGTTCGTTCAGAACAATGTCACATTAAAGTAATTGTGTATTAAACGTTTCTTAGTTTAAATTTAGTAATGATTTTTATTTGTAGACCTCCCATTATTATACTTCCTATCCGCATTTTTTTGATACATTAATTATTATTTCCAATGACCCATGTATTTGAAGGTTTGTAAGTACACCCTCTAAACAGCAACAAATTATAGCCTAGTAATACCTACTATATACACTTTCCTGTGTAAGATCTGCCAACTTTGAAAGTTGGCTTTGGTTTCGCAGTCATTTGGACAGCCGGTCTGGAGACAGTAACCACCTGCTTACAGAAGACCACCGTGAAATAACAGCATGTGTACTGCTGCGTTTCGGTAAGTGAGTAAGGGATGCCAGAGCCCATTTCCCTATCCCTTATCCTTAATCCTACTATGGTCGGAAATGAATTTGCAGCGTCTGTGACGTTGCTGGTGACATGTAGCCACTTACCATCAAGTGAATGGGAATACTCCAAGTGTCCACTGTCGCCTGTTTCACGACTTTAAGATAAAAAAAGATGCTGTCAGTCCACAACAGTTGAAAGGATTATCTTCAGTTTCTTTATAGACACAAAAAGTAAATAGAGTTGTAGATACTTTCTATCTTGAAAACTTAGATTAACGTGTAGAACACTTTATCCTAACCTCTTCTTAAAAAGACACATCATCGTAGCTCTCTCCATAATATAGTTGAGGGACAAAAAGCTAAAAACGTTTGACTTAGTAACATCAATAGTGTCAAGCTGGAACGTTTTAATTTAAATATAGACAAAAATTTAGCTCACAATACATATCTACATACTTTAGGCATTTATATAAGACGCCAAAAATAGGGTTTGATATAATTGATAAAGTAATGGTCAGGTATTGATTGGGTAAGTATATCGAGGGTAATCCCCTATACCACTTTGTGCGTCATAGTAATGTTACCATCGCTTTAAATTGGTACAATTTGCATACTAGAAATATCGTCACTGAAATGTGATTTTCTTTCAACAAAAATAATAATAATTAAAATGTGTGTAATTTTATTTTAAGCGCATTAAGTTATCTGTAATTTTATATCCGGAAAGCTGATAACGTTTATAAATCACTCAACGCGAAGAGATATGGCCTGGTGGAGGTAGAAAAATTGATACATGTAAATGGCTACATCGCCTCGATCTCTAACGCTGCAGTATATTTTACTTTGTTTGAAATAGATTTTGAAAGATGAATCACACATTTGTATCTGTACAAATACTTATATTAGTTCATTTCATTTTATATTTCTCAAACATTCAGACGACGTGTGATGGTTAGTTAGTATTAAAAATTAGTGCCGCAAATATTGAGTTAATTCGGTGTGTAAGTACCTTACCTAATATGTATCATAATATGGTTATTATATTGTTTTACAATTTAGTAGAATTTCTGGGAAAATAAACATTTCTAATTTTAGCCAATACTTACCTTAAATACATATTGTACAATGGCCTACCAAAATAAATTGACTTTCATGGTCTTTATAATATAAAACATATAATGGGCAATTATAGGTATATATTATATTTAATTTTGTCTTTTATGTTTAAATCAGTAGGTATAGTACCTACGCTGCAGACGGAGTTATAAATATTTATGCCCATTGTGAGTCATGGGATAAAGTAATCTACTTATCCCATGACTCCCATGATAAGTAGATTACTTTATCATAAATTAGCCTTCCTAATATACCTAATGCATACCTAAATTAGTCTTTTTCCTAATATAATGCAGGAAGAATAGTATTGCATGAAAAACATTAAGAATAAACGGCAATGTCTATTATAATGTCTGGGGCAGCCAGCCCACAAATATTACTTAGGTTGTTGATAATGTCCTAGTAAGCAGTGAATTCTATTTAGGTTAATAAATATAATTATTTTTTCAGACTATTAGGTAACATTTAAGTGTAAAAATGGCAAAGGAAACGAGATTAATAGACGAGTGTCTCAGTGAGATTTTCAAAAATTTTATAGCTCTCAAAGACGACGATTTACAAAGGTCACAAGAAGTGTTCAAGGGCGTTTTCGACAAAGTAAAGAAGGCGATGGAGAATCAGTGCAATTACTTCAAAAAATACAGCAGACAGGTTGGTGTGCTAAATGTTATACATTTACCTACTGAATACTTATTGAGTATATTTTATTTTTATTTGTAAACTGAATTAGTTAATTAACTAAACCATACACGAATATTAGTGAAAAAGTGCGGCAAAATTTAAAAATATCATTGTAACAACACCAAATATTTTAAATTTGGAAAAGAAATTTATGTCACAGCAAAAAGAAAGTAAATTAGGAAAGCATCATAAATATGTTTTTCTTCTTTTGTGTGTAACTAGTTACCAAACTCAGTTACGTATATAACGGTGATCGTAGGTATATACGTAACTGTATAGGTAGATAGGATGTATGGGTGTGTATTACTCCTTCACGCGAAAACGGCTAAACGGATTTCGATGAAACTTAGCACACAGATAATTAATTACCTGTATTAACATATAGGATACTTTTACCCTGGAAATATGTTGGGTTCCCGAGGGATCTTTTAAAAATATAAAAAATTGAGCGTCACAGCGATAAAAATATCGGGAGTTATAAATAATATTTGTATTATATATTTTATTTTCCAACGCGGACGAAGTCGCAGGCACTAGCTAGTTAGTAAATAAAAGTTTGAAAATAATTTTATTTTGAATGAAAATTATAGATAATTCATGTAATATTTTTATATAGATAGGTAACATAATCTAAAGGTTTTCGATTTTATTATTATAAGTAATTACATTTAATTAATTAATTAATTACAAAACACTTTTTTAGTGTCTCTTTTTTATTTTTTCAGGTTCTATATGCAGGTAGTGTATATGACGGTTTGAAGGTGTCTAAACTGGACGAGTTTGATATGGACATAGTAATACGTCTGCCGATCAGCTACGCTGACAATGAAAATGGTATCATAATTGAAAACGATGAACCAGGATTCGTGAAACTTAAAATTACTAAAGGATTTGATGACCTTGTTAAGGTAAGTAGTTAATAAGTCACTATATTTATTATTTTTGTATTTAATTTTTTGTACGTAATTTAGCTGACTTACCAACATCTATTTATTTCAGTCCACCGCTTGGCATAAATGTCAAGATGTAACTGCGTCATGGCGAGATAAAGACAAAATTTATTTTTTGCAATCAAAGTTTCGCTTTTGGATGAAATCAATATTCATAAAAGCCTTGAACCAATTAAACAACGAAGTTGTTGTAAATGGTGTCAAATACCTTTTGAAATATCAAGAATCTGGTCCAGCCTTCACTTTGAATGTTTCTAACGATGTTAATAATGACGAGTTTAAATTGGACGTGGACTTAGTTCCAGCAATAAAATTTAATTTACCACGTTGGCCGAAGGGGTACAAGTAGGTAACATTTGTTTTGTTATTAATAAGCAGCCCAATTACTTCAACGACACAATTGGCTAAACATGTGGCTCGATCTCTGTTTAAATTTATAAAGGTAAATTTTGGCTTTATATATTATTTAAAAAAATCTTCTATGTACACTACCTCCATGTAAAAAAAAAAACTTAATTTGCCATATTTGCTTCATCGAAACTAATTCCTACCGTATTCATTAAACGTGAAAATTCCTGCTATTTCATTTTTCGATTGGATTATGCCAGAGACTGTCTCCCAAGTATAAATCCAAGTTTGTGTCGTCCGTAACCGCGAGCGTTAACCGCCATCTTGAAATACGCCTTTTTGGAAATATTTTAAAAAACGGTGAGTTTTACGTTAAAAATGGTTAGGACCTTTTGTATAGAATAAAATTACCCATCTTTTTTATTAAAAACTTTTTTCTCTATTTTTAATATTTGCTGAGATATAGTCGGTTAAAAACCAAATTTTTGTTTTTGGAAAAAATCTGAAAAATCATCTGGATACCTAAGGTATAATTCTACCAATTTTCAAAACTACACGATTTATTTCCCCTAATTGCCGATATTCGGCTTTATTTGACTGTACTAATAAAATAATTGTATTTACGACTTTTACAGACAAATTGAGGATGCTCGTGTGACAGATTGGCTCGTAGTGCCAAAACCACGAAAAGCAATTAACGATCCAAATTTAAGAGACAGATGCTGGAGATTATCGTTTCAAGAGTTCGAACGAGAAATGCTAAAAGATTGTCAAAATGTTAAAATTTGTATCAGATTGGTAAGATTTTTTGATGTTTGTGTCAACTTACAAGATACGTCATTTATTAAATGATGTTAAATAATAATTACAATATTTATTTATAAAGTTACGCGGACGAAGTCGCGTGAAACAGCTAGTCTTACATATATGTGGAATGTTATTTTAAAACTTTTCCAATTATTTCCAATTTAAAGAGACAGTCTAAATGTAAAACAAAAAAAGTTCCAAATAGCAGCAATATATTCGTTAATGTTGTTACTATAGCCAGATTATAAAACATTCATTATACACCTATGTAGTCCCTATCTAGTATACTAGCGCAAATATATATATTTGACTAACTTGATATTATTGAAACAGGTAAAGAAGCTTCGTGATATACTCGGAATGAAAAGTATTGCCAGTTACTACATTAAAACCGTGTTTCTGTGGAAAATACATACCGTTTCGGAGAAGAAATATTGGAAAAACAAATTGAGTTTCCTCTATCCGATTATGGTTAAAGAGTTATACGAAGCTATTAAGAAGAAGAACATACCTTACTTTTGGTATGCTGATTACAATCTATTGGAGAGTGTGAAACCACATTTACTTCCAAAATACGAAGAACAGCTGAAGAATGTTTTAGACAACATAACGAACGTGAAATGTATAATCACATCGTTGCTCACTTCAAAAGAGATAGAGATTTTTAAAGGTATGGATATTTATGTGAAGATATTAAATAATACTAATGCAAATATTGAACCAGGTACGTCCAATGTAACAAGTAATGTAGAAAGTAACGATTCAAAAGAAGTAAATGACGAAGTTGTCACGGCTTACAATATTTTGGATCAAAAAATTGAAGAATTAAATGAAAGACTCAATCAGCTTGAACAAAAATTTGAGTCAAAAATTAACCGGAAAACAGAGTAATACTAATATTGGTACCCTGAGCTGAAACTATGAATCCAGGCTGTTTCTGACCTCTCCTAATGGAAAACTGTGGCCTAGGCCCAGCAGTGGACGCCCTACGGCTGAGGTCCTAAGGTCGCGGGTTCGGATCACGCTAGGGGTAAATGTTTATGTGTAACATTTTACCTTTGTACCTGTGTGATGGATGTTTGTATTTATAATATGTATGTATTTACCAAAAAAAAAGTAATCTATGTAGTTGTATCAACTGTCCTGTATCCATAATACAAGCCTACAGTTGCTTAATGTGGAACTAGATGGTGCTGTGTAATGTGTGAAGATATTTAAAAAAAAAATAAAAAAATTTTTTACTAAGTAGAACATATTTAATACCTACCTACCTATACATTATTAAAAAATATTAATTTCCATATGAATGTAAATAAATAAATAATTACTGAACTGCCATATTTATTTTTCAATTTTCAATAGTCTACATATTTTTCCACTGCTAAACTGCTACTGTCAAGTGTACTTCTGTTATCTAGAACTGAAGGACATTCTGAGCTGTGTTTTTTTTTATTATTTACAACAGGTTAACAATGCACTAATTTAATTAATGTAGATATACTTAGTAAAAACTTTTAATAAAAAATTCAGATTTAAAAAATTGCCCACCATTGTTACTAAGTATTGTAACATTGGCTGCATTGCAATGAAAATATTTCGTGTCTAAGTTATTAACAAGGTATTGGTACTATATATATATATATATGACATTTATATCACACTACAATATGTTATAACTAATTATCATGCTATGAAGTAATGGTACGTAAATAAAAAGTAGCCTATTGATTAATTCTAATTATTAGTAAATCTAATCGCAAATCCCAGAAATTACCTATAGAGAAAAGGTAGGATAACTTTCATCAGGAAAAAAAATAGTTAAAAAAAATTTGAAAAAATATATAGATAAAACGGGCACGAACGAAGTCGCAGGGAAAAGCTAGTATATTTGAAAGAGGTAAAGTTCCAATTGTTTGTAGGATGTAATCTACTAAATTACTTATCCGATTTTAAACATCCTTTCACCGATTTTTAGAATTAACGGTTAGCATAAACATGCTATATGTTCAGATAAATTGAATGTATTTTGAAATCCACATCATACGATGAGCCAATTGGATAAGTAATTAGGGCGGTTGCCTTAACGGGCAATCACCCTAATCGCTGATCTCAGGGGTCCCGGGTGGTCTGAATTTCGAAAATAGTGGCAGGACACGGTGTTAGCCGTTAGGCATCAGTAACCACCCCTTATAGAAGGCCACCTTGAAATAACATGTGTGCAGTGACTCTACTCCAGTATGAGTTTATAATGCGCGCAAATTCCTCATTTCAGTTTAACACCCATGTAAGTTGGTACTCCTTACCTCTATTATGTATAAAATAAACGTAACGAATGAACATTTTTTAGATAAGAAAATATTTCCTATCTAAAAAATGTACCCCGGGGCCCTGAGTAATGATGACATCACGTGGACATCACTTTTATCGCAGACAGACTACTATTCAGTATTTATTATCACTACTTGTCATTGTCACTGTCAGATGACTGTCTTACTCTTAAGTCTTTAATATAAGTAAGTACCAAACTGATAATGATACTTGTTGATTAGCCAAAATCAACAAATCAATATTATAGCAACACGCGTATTAATCTTGTAAAAATAGTGTATAACGTGGACTTTATTACAAACTTCTCCTAACGGCACTAATATGTTAACAGCAATATATAATTTTGCACCATATGTGTTCGTGATCTTCGTAGCGTTTTTATCAATTTTAAATGGTATTTGTGGAATAAGAGTAAGCTATAACACTTTTTAAATTTATTAAAAATTCATTGCTTTTTCATGTGTAATTTAGAAAGTATTTATTAAATTTACAGTTCGCAGAAGAACAATATTATCCCGGTGGTTATTATGATAATCAGCAAGCACAATATGCCAAAATAAACGCGGCGCTGGACAAATTAGAACATGGTTAGTAAATTACGTTTAAATTTTATTAAAATAAAATATTAAATGGTTTTAAAACTTTTTAAGAAACAGAACAATAATAGTTATGTTAAGATTTATAGAGCATATTTCTCTTTAATAAAAAACTTCCAAATTAGTAAAAGAACTCAAAGAGAAGAGATCCAAATAGTTTATACATTTACAAAACACATACAGCTACACGGAAAGTAATTTCTTTTCTGTCTAGCGCCAGTTATATATAACAAAATTCTGAACACTATTAAGCAACTTAATATAATTATTTAAGAAGAAAAATTAACAATTATAAGTTGACAAATGTTACTATGTATTAAAAGATTGCATGTCTGATAATTTAGTAAATAGTACATTTTAATGTAATATTCCTAAAATATTTTCACACCCAAAAGTATAGAATGTAGCTTTAAAACCATGGTATTCAATAGAATATAGATATGTTTAGTAAATAAATTGTCATCATTTATACCCACTGCTGGACATAAACTTCTCCATATACCGCCATTCTCCCTAAAGTGGTAGTTGGCAGGTTACTCAGCTCTTTCCATATTATACTAAGCAACCAACATTCAATTGATAACAGTTGAGGACCATGATTCTGTGCCATAAGTTGCTGATTGTCATTTTGTATCCACAGCACCAAAACTGGTCCCTGATTGGCCAGACCCATCCGTTGAAATGGGTCAAGTGTCAGCAGTGGCCCTCGACATGGCTGGACGAGTGTTGGTTTTTCATAGAGGGTCACACACATGGGAGGTCAACACCTTCTCAGACAGAAATGTGTACCAGGCTATTGGCGAAAAACCAATACCGCAATCCACTATTCTCGTCTTCAATGAAACGGGAGAACTAGTTGACAAGTGGGGTCAGAATTTGTGAGTAAAAAATTTTTACTTTACCCAGAATTTGTTAGTATAGAGGCAATGGAGTCTACACCTGTGGTGTGCCAAATGTATTAGATGTTAGAGAAAAAGCTTGTGATTTCAATAGAGTTATATCCCGCATACAGCCTCTATATATAGGCTCTTCAAGTAAGCTTCAGAAATTTTTCACAGGGCTGTCAGTGTATCTGCATCACTCTTGGTGTTCCACCTTTTGATTCCCGTGAAGTTGTTTGTCTCCGAAACACCACAGCACACATGCTGTTATTTCACTTTGGTATTATATAAGCAGGTGGTTACTGCTGCCAGATGGACTGCTCAAATGACTGTGAAGCGCAGTGTACCCTGCCACTACTTTCCAGTTTCAGACGAGAGCCAACTCTGAAAAGTTCATTTCCACAGTTGACCCTACCGAAATTGGACCTGAGACAGAGTGTTAGACAATCACCCTAACCACTCATCCCATGGGTCGTCAATGTTATTTGTCATAACTATTTTATCATGACAGACCTCTTAGTTTATGACAGTGGAGACTTTAAATAAATTGTACACCAGTAAACACTTTCTTCTTTGCACCAACATAATAATGACATTGCCTTTCTCAGATTCCACATGCCACACGGCATCACAGTGGATAATAAAGGCAATGTGTGGACGACAGATGTTGCCATGCATCAGGTGTTCAAATTTACACCAGACAACAAACAGAAACCTGCAATGGTGTTAGGAGAGAAGTGAGTACTTTGTAATTATAACCCCTTTATTAAGTTTATATAATTTTAAGACACATACATACAGTTTAACTATCTGCACTACACTAATCACTCACTTTTAATATTATAAATGTGAAAATAACTTTCTCTGTCTGTTACCTTTCACGCGTTAACTACTTTACTCTCATCATGAAATTTTACGTAGAAGTTGTTAGGGATGCAGGAAAGGACATAGGGCACCTTTCATCCAAAAAAAGTACTGTTCCCTAGGTATCATCCAAAATTAACAAAACTAATGGCAAAAGTTTAATAGCAATAAACAGAAACCTCCATTCAACGGTAACATCGTTATGTAAGAGAATATTATAATAAATGTTTGCAGGTTTATACCGGGCGATGATGATTTCCACTTCTGCAAACCAAGCGCTGTGGCGGTCCTCGACGACGGAGACTTCTTCGTAGCAGACGGCTACTGCAACACCAGGATCATCAAGTTCTCACCTGATGGCAGAATGATTTTGCAGTGGGGAAAACGTGAGTTTGATTGCCTGGCGTTTAGCGTTGCTTGTTATAGGTGACGGTAGCCACTTAGCATCAAGTGGACTGTCAGCCTTTCTTCCGACCTTGCATATAAAAAAAAAAGATGTACTCCCTAATCCGCTTACGAATTGTATTTTAGTCTATTTACTTATGTCGTGAAAAGTACTCCACGATGTGAGTGATGCGACCTATAAGTATATCGGCTCACTCTTGGCATAATTCATCAATCACCTAACTCCACATGTACAGAAGACACTATTATAATATTAGTATGACATGGCAGGGTACGGGGAATCCCCGTTCGCGCTGCGAGTGCCGCACGCGCTGACGTTGGCGGGCTCGCAGGTGTGCGTCGCGGACCGCGAGCGAGGCCGCGTCGCCTGCTTCGCCTCCTCCAACGGCACTTTCGTCGCCTCCTACGCCAGTTGGCTCGTCGGCGGGAGGCTCTTCAGTGTCGCCTACGCGCCCGACAACGGTATGTCATGTCCGCAGAACCATTTTCGCATTGTACCTTACACAGCTTAAACGGTCGACTAACTTTATCGCTCAGGCGGTAGACTGTACGTGGTGAACGGCCCCGGAGGCGGCGTAAGGGTGAGGGGGTACGTGATAGACTTCACCAGCGGCCGACTGGTGCAGACGTTCGCCCCGGAAGACGACTTCCACAACCCGCACGACGTGGTCGTCAGCCCCGACGGCTCCAAAGTGTACGTGGCGGAGCTCAGCCCGTTCAGAGTGTACAAGTTTGTGGACGACTCGCTCAGGAACGAATCCAAAACGGAGCTCAACCTCACTCGCGTCAAACCCACAGCCACTATCGGTAAGTAGGTTTGTATTTATTTTTTTATCACGGCGTAAACTTGACACAAAATGGCAGAGATCGCTCCGATACATTCACATGTAAAGGAGAATGCCAGAAAATATATGATCTCTGGTTAGCTCCAAATGTTAGAGTTATGCTGTGTACTAAACATGTCTCTAATATCAAATATTTAAAAAAAAAATTGTACACATTTTACTTATGTTGTCGAGGTAAAAAAATTGTTCTAAATTTTTTTTTGTTTGTTTGTCTGTGCGCGCTAACCTCAGAAACGGCTCAACCGATTTGAATGCGGTTTTCACTTATGTATTGTGGTAAGGCAAGCGTCCCGTAATATTTAGTGATATGAGGGATGATGCAGAGGTGGCGAGTGAGGCGTCAGTGGGCGGAGAGAGGGAGAGGGGGGAGGGGTGGGAGTGGGGTCGCGGGGCGGCGGGGGGCGCTGCGGGGGCGCTGGGGGCGGCGCTTCTGCTGGTGGCGGCGCTAGCGCTGCGCAGCGCCCGCAACAGGGGTAAGGGAGCCGACACAGAACCGCTTGTGCACTAGCACCGCTCGCATCTCACACCGCCTTTTGCATTTCACGAGAGCACATCTGATATAATGTGGTATATTATTATTCTCTATGATTGGATATATGCATATAGTTAGTGCGCTCAAAGAAAATATTACTCGTAATGTGCTTTCGTGAAATGGAAGACGTGAACACTTCTCTAGTCCAATATTGGCTCTTCGAACCATTTTATCTTCGTGTGTAGATCTGATTCGAATTATTCCAGTTGTCTTTGCATTTGTTTTTGTCATGTATAATAATTATATTTACATTCTGATTATTTATTATTCCTTTGTATGTGTACACATGCCATTTTCTTTAATTTGCAATGTTTCCTTTATTTTATATAAATATATTAATATAAAATTAGCTAAATATACATATATGAAAATGACATAAGGTTAATTGCGTCGATTAAAGATTAGTTAGTGGATAAAATCTAGTTCCAATCTTGTATCAGTTTATTACTTACTCTTAATTATATACTGTTATTATTTTTTATACTCTGGGTTACTAACTTTGGTTGTAAAGTAAGTAACCTAAGGTGAAATTTTATTTGATTGATCAAAAAGGTAAACAAACAATTCACGACATAGAATTTTTCATTTTTAACCTTAATTACACATTCATATATACACGTGTTCATTTACACTGACTAAACAAAATATTATTTACGATATGTATCCAAAATTATAGCATATTTTCAGAGGAAAATGCAAAAAAACTCGATAAAATCGTCACATAACCTACAATATCAATAGACGTCACAGAGACTTTGTCTATGGTTTTAGAGACGGGACATGTACACGACCTAAGTCATTTGGAATCACATGAGGTTTTGATTCGTACATAAATAATCAAGTTCACAATTCTATATACATTTTTAAAGTCTATGCAGATTAAAGTTAAAACTTATTGTGAGTATAGTTTTGTACACGTATCATTTGTAAAATATTTATCGTTACAGTATCCATTCTATGATTCTCTTTGAGAATGTATTTGTACTTGTATTGGTGCTAGAATAAAAACAGACTCAATTAGCCCACTAGCTAGAGTTACAATTAATACTGTATTTATTGTGTAATCTGTAATAAGTATAGGTGATTAAAAGTATAGAAACTGTTACTTATTTAATGAGTAAATCGAATATAATTGTAATTTTATAATACAGTACATAATATGAGAGATGATAATAAAAGTTAGAGTTGTCTCAGAATTGAAAAAAATTAACTAAGTACTTTTGTTTGTTTCACTTGCATGTCAATAGTCATGCTGTGGTCAAATCAAGACAAGACTGGCGTTACTTGAACGAATTTTATTTAAATTTTGACAATTTATGATATTATTCCGAAAATGTAAAACAGATTAAAAATATGAAGAAATAAAATTTTCATCTTTAAAGACTTTATTCGCATTAAAAAAAAACATGCGTAAACAGAATACGCGTGTGAATGAAACTTTCTCGGCGTTGGAATATAATTATTATAACAAGCGGTAGATGTCACACAGAAAACGTTACAAGAAGCGTCACGTGATCGTTACATTGAAGCGTCACACAAAATTCACTTTTGACGCATCCAATTTTTTAAATACATTGTGGTGTAACATACTATAACATATCTACCAGGTTCTTCTGTATTCCACGAGTGTAGTACATAGACTGTTATAATACAGGTAATATTGTCACAAAGCAACGAAAACAGAGTTTTATCTTCAATTTTTCTGATCTCTATTATTTTAAATTTATTTCGTATTAGGGCACTGTTGTAAGTAATTATTTTATGTTATTTCTATTTGATGTATAATTTATTTGAAATTCGCAAAAATTAAATAAATAAACAATTGTAAAAGAAGACCAAGCAATCATATTTTTACAAACACTTTGAATTATTAATTGTCTTAAATGTGTTGGGAGATTTTCTCGTATGAAGATACGAGGGTTTTTTTTTTTAAATTTAATATTTACATACAAAGCCAAATTAAAATAGTTTGTTGCGAATTACCGAGAATTTTTCGATGTATTTTAATAAATGTAACCAAAATCGTCAACCGAAAGGAGCTGAATAAGTGTACTTAGTTACTCCCTTAATCAATATCTTACCATTTACCAGTGCCAGTGCTATTTACCAGTGCTTTTTTAATCATCTAATGGCAATTAAAAGTGCCTAGTCGCTTGGTTTTCTTACATAGAAATTGTCTATTAATTTTAATTTTGGTCCATTATATACATCCGAGATTAGTGCTTAAATTTGATTTAGTTTAAAACACTCGAAACCGTTCCAAAAAGACAATTTAATCATAACAAATTCCCAGTATTGTTATACATGTTTTTTATTATTTTGCTTTTGTTGTAAGTAGTGTTAGTGTATTGAATATTTATTGAAATATATTTATTGGAAGCAGCTTTTTGTTTTTATTTTTACCGCACACTGCCATTATGCATGACTAGTGTTTGTCTTAGCACCTTCTATGCTATCGTATTGCACAAATAAAATTCTAATATATAAGGAAATATATATTTTAGATAGCTCATATTAGATAAGACTATCGAAAACAAAAAATAATAAATTTATATTAAAACTAGCTTTTACGAGCATCTTCATACGCTTAATTTTTATCTATATTAGATTCATTGAATTTAGCAAATGTAGTTTTTGCGTGAAACAGTAGTATCAAAAACCTTAATATTTTAAGTAAACATTTAACGGATTGTGACTTTAAACCTGTAGAGAATTTAGTTATTTTTTATAAGAATTTTCACAATCCATGACGACATTGAGAAACAAATATTTAATAGATAATTATGGAAGTTTTTATTCCGATTGGGAGCCATCGCTGAATGTTTTTATTATATAAATGTACTTATATAAGAAACTATATAAGGCTGACGGTCTACTTAATGGTAGACTATTACAATTGTATCATCGATAAGCAACGTGATATGACCTTAGAAGTAACAAACAGGCTCTTGCAGGAGCTACAAAGCAAGTAGAAATAAAAACTTTTTAACAAAAAAATAAAAAGCTGAAAAAACTGAAAAACAAAAAATAATTTTATTTAAACTTAATAACTAAATTGTTAAACTAATGTAAGTATACCTAAGTAATTTTGAGTCGCGGCCGCGCATCACGCTTTACGTAATTAATTAATTTGCTGGTTTGGCGCAGACTCAAAATTCCTTAGGTATAGAGTAAATAGTAAGTACTATTTACTCTATGGGTATACTTACATTAGTTTAAGAATTTAGTTATTATGGTTAAATAAAATTATTTATTGCTTTTCAGTTTTTTCGGCGGTTTAATTTTTAGTTAAAAAGTTTTTATTTTATAATTTTTTGTGGCTATAATCTACTAATTACTACATGCTTAATTTTTGATTACTTTTTTTTAATTGTAATACACAACTCCGCATTAAAATGGTTGGAATTTTTACCAAATTTATATGGGATCACTTTGGGGGATACCCTTTCCAATAAAAAAAGGGTCCCAAGGGACAGACAGATGGGATCTTATTTTTTCATTTTTTGTTTGGATTTGAGTAACCTGTGTACCGAGTGTGTCGTTCATTACAAAAGGTCGTAAGTCGGTGACGCGGCGCCGCTGGGAATACGGCCACGGTGAGTTCAAGTTACGGCGGCTTTTGGAGCGGCGGAGGTTCACTCGGGTGCATTCGGACGACTCCGACGACGAGCCCGCGCCCATGTTGCCTCCGCAGCCGCCGGCCAACGCGTGATGCTACCATCTTCACATTTGAATTTCGAACAACTTTCACATTATCTGTGCCCCCCTCCCGCTGCCCTCCCGCTGCCCTCTCCACCGCCCCGCGCTTGCCTCTCCGTTCATATTTGTCAGTCATCAGTCTCAGCTGAAGCCAAAACAACGTCATCGATCCCAGATGTAGAGATAATGTGACTAGGTTAATATGTTACTATAGCAGATGAAACTCACAATCAATTAAAACGTTTTCTTTGCAATTTTATGACAACGCATCATTCGTTACCACACTTGGAAGCATTGCACTGTTTATGTTAACATTATATTTCTTTATTGTGTTCAAATATAGTGCCACACTTGTAACTGTGTTGGCACTAATCAATTATCTTTGTTTCTGGGTGCTAATCACGTGCCAAGTTTGCCAGAGGCCACAAAAGGAGGCAAAGAATACCGGTTTATAGGTCAGCTTATATTTGCCAAGTATGCAATGTTGTATTTATTCTTGTTGAATGTTTGTTGAGTATGTTAGACTGTAAACTTGAAAACATTTCATTTCCGCCATGCTAGGGCATAAAACATGCAGTAACGAAACAGAATGCGAATTATAAAGAGTTTGAAGAATAGGATACGATACATACAAAAACTGTTATACTTTGACCAGAACCGCTATACAACGTCTATGTGCAGCAAGAAATCTAAAACAGATACATAAGTGAAGCTTTGATTATAAAAAAAACGCGAATATTGCCAGTCGTTAAACTTTTTAAAATTTTGTAAGTCGATATCATAAGATATGTCTGACAATATAGCTCTCATGTGTACCTACTCATGCTCTATCTCCGCCCTTCCTAAGCAGTGGTAGCTAGTGGTACAGTTTCCGGCCAAAACATACTATTTGTGTTGCGATTTCTATTGTTGAAGAGAATTTTTATTAGAATTCATAAGTTATTAAATAGCTTCATGTTCAATACATTTACGTTTTGTCCATACCTAAATAATAACTAGGTACCTGATTAAGGCTAACTAAAACTAAAGTAATTAGTTAAATTATCCATTACACAAATTATTCTGCCCTTTTGTGTCTATTTATTCCTTTTTATCTAAGTAAGTCTTCGCAATGTGAATATTTTCATAGTAACGAAATAACATCAATTTAGCATTGTAAGGTATTATATTGGCAATTGGTACTTATTATAAGGTATGAATTGTATTATGGCGTGTATCTAATAGTTTTAAATAACAAATAAGAGAGAATCCATTAAAAAAAACTTTTTTTTTTTCAGTCAATAACACCGATGAATATATGAATATTAATATAATGTTGAATATGGCAACACATATTATTATTTTAATATTGTGTGCAAGTTTGTATAGTTATTTCAGGTACTAACGTGGATTTGTCTTCCATTCTTTCAATGAAAATGAAATTACATAATTTATAAATGCTAATAGGTAATTTTAAATTTTTTGAATTTTTTTGAATTCATTTTTGAATGTATTTGTCTATGAATGTGTGCATACGTGTATGTAAAATAATATTATTTCATTGTAAATAATGCCTTTATTTACCTAATATACATGTATCAATATAATAATTATTTGTGTATGTAAGTATATATGATGAGTATACTATACATTATAGATAGATACACATAATATTTTCACAAATCTTCCTACATGTAAAAATTTATCAAAAATTATTAAAATACGTAATTATAAAACTACACTTTATTTTTAGTAATAAATTTTACATTCTTCTTGCAATTATAATATGGTTTCTCGGAGATATTTTCGGGTCGAATACTGGCTGAATATTGCACGAAAAACCTTAAAAAATAAACCACAATTTATGTACACTATCTTCCATCAATAATAACGACAGCCTCTAATAAGTCAATATTTCTTATAATCTGAACACAAAATTACATAATATTGAAACTATAGGCATTAAACACCAAAGAATTTATGTAAGACGACATAAAATAAATATTAAATAAAATAAAAATAGTAACTATTCAACAACTAGCAACTATAACTAGATAATAATATTAATTTTATTTTATACAGTCAACAAAGTTATTCTCGTTTTTATAATAAACGAGCTGACTTCTTACCGCCTCAGGGAGAATAAAAACCAGTTTCATACAAAAATGTATGAGAAAATCAATTTTCTTCATATATATTTTTTTTTCGTGAATATTTTTCCAAAGTTTTAATAGTTCAAATTCAAATTCAAATTCAAAACATTTTTATTCGAAATAAGATTTATAAAATCGCTTTTCGACGTCAGAGAATGGCAGAGAATGGCAGAGAATGGCAGTTATTCTGCTATTCGAGATGGAGACAAATTCAATAAAACAAATATAATAAAAATCGGCTCAGCCATTCTCGAGTTATAAATAGTGTAACTAACACGACTTTCTTTTTAATATATAAAAATAAATCTAATTTGCACTGCAAAATCCATAAAATATTAAATTAATTTTACTAATGGTATTGAATTATTGAAGTTTGTATTTCAACACCTGTTATAATAAGAAATAAGGGTAAGTCCCTCACTAAGTTTACACTTGGTGTAAGTTTCATTATACTCACCAAGTCATCGTGCCAAATTAAATTAAGTAAGAATAAAACCAAATAAAAATATCATCAAAGCAAATATTGCACAGTTAAGGTCTAACATTTATTTAAAATAATTTCTTTTATTTTTTGTAAATGAAATATTTCAAAAAGTTCCTGAAAATGTGTGCTTTCAAAAAGCACGTAAATATATTTTAGAGTTCATTACCAAAGTTATTTTAACTAGTCTACACAATTATTACAAGTCACCGTTTTTCGTGTAAAAATGTTATTATGTGTAAATTAATTAGATGTTAATAGATGTATTTATTTTTGTCTCGTAATATTAAATTAAATTTTTGAAATGCTAAAATTATTTTTTATTTTAACACACCCTACCTCTTTGCAAGACACCTTAAGCTTTAACGCGTGATTTTCCTATGATAATTTCAAGTGTTATTTTCCACCTATCCTTACCAGTAGAAATAGTTTCAATTCTATTGTATTATTTACTTTTCTCTTATTCGATCCTTTTTATAAATCCTCCATAAATACTTTGATTAATTGCGGTTTGCACATAAGTATGAAAAACATATGTGTTAAGCTAAACTAAGTTAGCTTAGCTTTCCATGTAAGCCCTAAAACGTTGGTTTCATGTCACTCACCATGTTCAATGACATAGAGCACTCTATCCAAAAGCAGCACAGACTCAACGAGCGGCGCCAGAGCGAGACGGAGAGTGTACAAGATGACCACGTGGCGCCATCTAGCGACATCCCTCTCACCCCTACACCATATCTCTGGCGAAGACGGCAGCACTATACCGAGTTTCTCAACTGCTTGAGTGCAGTATCTGAAAACAAAAAAAAAAAAATACTTGATATGTGGAGGAAATTAATTTGAGTTTAGATCTACATATGTACATACATTATTTTTTTAATAAACAATTAAATAAAATTAAAATAATTACACCCCGTTAGTGACATGCCACAAACACATACATAGCCGATCTAAATATAACAAAGTTTAAAAATATAATTAAAATACATTTTCGATCTGTTGTGGCGGAGCCTTTAAGATTGTTTTTTTTTTTTTTACTTTATAAATTATACTAATCTAATTAATAATAAAGAGGCACAGTTTATATGTTGGAGATAATCTTCGAAAGTACTCATCAGATTAAAAAAAAAATTTAAACATCCTAATTATGTTTACACAACCTACTAAGGTTGGCAGCGCTCGTGAAACATTTAGGACATCGCTTGTGTTTAGACGAAGGTAGCCAATTGCCATCAAATAAAAAAAAAACCAGACAAATATCTATACAGTAAACAGATAATGCTACTTACAATGAAATACAATACAAGCAGACCAGGGGCAACTAAAAGCCTTTTAAATGTTGGAGGTGCTTTGCACCCCCTCCAACCAAATTACCTAAATATCTTAAGATTCGATAAAATACTAAAATTCCTTACCTATGAAAAGTCATTGTTTCTGAATGTTTGATGCTTCTAATTTGTGTATGCTTTAGTTTGGGATCACTTTCCACTAGCATTCTTTCAAGGGCTGCCCTGTAAGCATGAACCTGAAATCAATTTCAGTTTTGTATGGAGATCGGGCCATTAGTTTATTAATATTTTCATATTAACGGTTTAAACTTGTACTATTACGTCAGAAGAAATTATATATTTTACTTGGAAAATATTGTGTAATTTGGTAATGGGTTTTTAAGTTTAAGATTGAAAGTATAAAAAGGTTTTTTAATTCTCGAATGTTATCTCCATTTAAAAAATCTGAAATATTTACAGGTTACAAACATTTATTCTCTTGTCTCGTCTCCGTTTTGGTGGAATCCGGACCTTATACTAAGATTAGTTTGACTTGACATTTACTTGAAGGTTGCTACTTTCTCAAAGATGCATGTTTCTTCCCAATATTATTCTTTACTGTTATAACAAGTTATTATCATCCCCAAAGCTGAAAAGATTGGATACTAATAGGATGCCCAAGCAATGGCATCCTACTGGGCTATCACTGCTTTGAAATATTGATATTACATTTTAAAATTAGAGCGTTTACCTTTAAATTCTCATAATTTCCATTTGTCAATCTATCAATATAAACTTCGATGGCATGACACGCAATCTCTTTACTGGCATAAGACAATGTACGATTCAAACTCCTCACAAATTGACTCATTGGATACCCGTCGCTTGTCAGTTTCATGTAACAGCAGCCGACAATGCAAATGAATTTCACATCTTTACAAGTAGCAAAGTGTTTCAACAACAAAGGTCCTAAATCACCACAGGGATGGAGACCTATCAGGCCGTACTCTCCAAACTTAGAACTCAAACTGTTCAATTGATCATCTGAGGTCAATTTCAAGTTTATATGCTCAGGCCTTCGTAATTGTGTTATCTCTTTTTTGGATAGATGTTTACTAACAGTGTATTCAAGCTCCAAATCAAGTTTTCTGTAAAGGAAATTTTACACATTTTATGTTGAAATAAATCAAATAAAAAAATTGGCACTAGTTCAAATCTATTACAATTATCTATCAAATAAACTATTACAATTATTAATAACTGTATTGTATTGATTATTACGCTTACTATTAATAAATAGAAGGCTTTGGAAATGCTAATGACTCTCAGTTAAAATGTTTTTATTAATTACTAGTGAGTAGTGACCCACCTCAGGCTTCGCAAGTATGTAATTTTTTTCTTCAAATCCCATAGCATATGATCTTACTCAAGTATTGAGCTATCAAATTCAAAATATGAAGTAACACAAATTTTTTGGATATTTTTTTTTTAAATTAATTCTTTACCTACCAAAGGTACACACCTAGCATCCATTGTTAAAGAGGACTGACACTCAATCCCACATGCGTACATGTTATGTTTATATGATAATATGCGTACTAAGTGTCCCAAGCCCGAACCAAAGTCCACGACTGCATCACAATCAGATTTTTCAGCTGTGTTTCTAACTATATGAGACATTAAACTGATTTCATGCCTCTTTTTTAACTTTACATGTTTAAGAAAGAGATTTTTTAGTTGTAGATTTATGCTACTGGTGACAACCTGCTCGTTTATTGTTTCAAAACTTTGCATTTTTCTTGGTATGCTTAAGACATGTATCGTTTTTAAAAAAGCAAGAAAAGACAGAGGAAAAACTTGATTTACTGGTTTCCCACTTAACATGTGTCCAATAATATCAGGTTCCACATTTTGAAAACTTTCTCGCCACTTGTCAGGCAACTTTGACCAATGGTCATCCACAAAGAAATCCTATAACAGAAAATATTATAGTTTAGGACTTATTTGTTTAACATAAAACACTAGCTTTTGCCTGCAACTTTGTCCGCACCCCTTTTTTTTAGATGTTAAAACATTTATTCAATCTTCCTTCATTATATTTTCGTCAGGCATTGAATATTTCATTTTTATTATTAGGGAACTGGAAAAAATCTCATTTTGTATTAATTTATAGAGGTGACACAAAATAAAAAAATGTTTTTTCGATCACTACTAAACTTCACAGGATCACCCGCTGGGCTAATCTCAAGATTGCCTGAAAATTTCATAAAAGTTGCTTAAGCCTTTTTGGAGTCCATACAATATAATATAGAACTTTGTTTAATACCTATAATAATATTTAAAATACAAAAAATATGTTGTTACTCTTAATTACTCGCAGCACAAACGGAAACTCGGAAATTTATAAAACAAATGAAATTATTTAACAAAGACAAAACAATAATTATTTACTTACCAAAACATATAAGTTTAAAAGCCATTCAAACATTTTTACAACTTTATATGCTAACTTTATTGTTATTTCTAAATCAGCCTTTTGTGACCGGGACATTGTGAGATCCATTAATTGTGTATAAGGATTACTGATACCGATTCTGATTATGTTGATTTAAGAATTATTTGAAACGTTCAATTCAAAATAATATCACACAATATGTATGTAATATTTTTGTTTTGGTTACATATCAATACACATTCACATACTGGTTTTGAATAGTGCTGTGACTGATGTCATGCTGTGACAGTGACTCCTGTGTCAGTATATAGGGATCTGGTTTCACCAAATCACAGAACACTATGTTCTCATTTTCATTAAGCAGAAATAAAACACTATTCCGAATTACTGCGGAAAATCACGCACAACTACCTTGCAGAAAATTATTAAATTGAGGATTATTACTTAAAAAGCAATACTTTAGTGTCTTCCCATTAAAATTTGTTAACTAGTGACGAATATGACTAAAAAATAAAAACTTCCTTCATTAGCGATACGGAAAACTTTGCAAACATTTCATTCTTTTCTTTAATGGTCTTTAAAAATTAAGTATATAATTCTTAAGAATTAAGATCACGAAATAAAACAACCGTATTTTATTAGAAAATCAGTTTATTTTTGTATAAAGGTAAAAGCCAAATTGTGCCTATACACATTTACAGTAGATATTTGGTTTCTATATGGCCAATGATACAAAAACCAATGGGTTCATATTAAAGCTATAGGTACCTACCTTAAAAAATAAAAGGTATTAAAAACATGTACATAAATAAAAAAGAAAACTTACATTCCATTTAAGTATTACATTTAAAAAAGAACCTAGTCAAATAATAAATAAATATAAAATGTCATTTAATTTGTTGTCTGGTGATTAGGCACGTAAAACTTGATACTAAGTAAAATATACATAAAAATGAGCCAGTAATTTAACTAAATACAAATCTCAATTCAGAAAAACCCTATACAAAAATCACAAAAAATGAGCAAAAAAAATAACTATCTTAAATATAATTTAAAGCCAATAACAATTGTAAAAATAGTTTCTTATAATTAGTATTATTTTAGCAGATCTATTTTTTGAGTACTTATCTACCTATTAGATTTTTCTTAAAGGCATATCACCACGATTAGGTAGGTATACATTATAATTCAGGCAAAATTTAACTATAAGTAAGTACTAATATAAATCTAGAACAAATATAAATTTGGGACTTTGCACTTATAGGTGGTACCCGATATAAGATCTGAGATATACCTTCATCATGACTTGTTTCTGTTGATTTCCCTATTAATTCCAGTTTATAACGAAAATTGAACTTATCAATAAAAATAAATAATTTACTTTTTTTGCAGTAGTTTTAGTCTTGTAAATATTTATATTCTAAATTAATATATTTTCAATGTATATCAGTCTGAGTAAATATAATAAAATTATGTTATCATGTAAATGATAATATTTTAAAAATGCATCAGTTAGTTCAACTTCCTTTATACACTAGAATCATACTGAAATTTTAAAAATCACAATACAAGATAGTTTTGCGAATTTCCAAATTACTTACTTTTCTATATAATTGCAGAAAACAAACACCAGAACATTTTAGCCATTTAAGACAATTGGTTAAATGTCTCAGGACAAACATTAGTACAATGGAATGTATTAAAAATGCATTAAAACATTGAACTAACTGTATTGAGAATTGTAATTACCTACTTAAGAGTGACGGTGTTTTTAACTCTATAAACTCTAAGACAAAACTTTTGAAAATAGCACGAGATTCTCTGTAACAAACTCAGATCTAAAGCGTGAGATTTGTTTTTACGCGACAATACATTCTCCATACAAAACTGGTCGTGTGGCGATGGAAACTTTGGTAAAGCTTCTGTACAAAAATGCGGGTAGTAAGAGAATTCTTCATATAAGCTTAAATAGTAATAATTTTTAGCTTCCTCCCGTAAATTTACATCTAAACTACAAGGAGAAACTAAATAAAACCTGTACGGTTTCTTATATCTCTTCATAATAGATTCCGAATTTGTAATCAAATCATCAATTGTCATGAACAACTTGCTCATAGGAATAGAACCGTATTTATGTAAGAACGTAGATCTCTCTAACATATATTTCTGACCAGTCTTTCTGTTTGTCCAAATTTTTGTTGTACTCTCTAATTGAAGTAAAAAAGTTGGTATACTGTAACTGTGTGTGGTCACCACGTGAATGTTTACACCATAATTATTCTGTATTTCCCTATGAAGGTCAGACGTTAAGGGTACAATGCCCCCTTGGTGCACAAAACCATAGAACAAAGTTAATACCACATTTAATGTATACCAAGTGTAGAGTGAAAACTTTTTAAACTTACCCACACTCGGTCCGTCACTTTCATTTACATACAATTGATTACCAAAAAGGTAGACAAGAGGTATAAGAACTGGAATTATGAATCTAGCCTCCTGATGAGGGAACAGGGACAGTAGAGCCACCGGTATAATAATCGAGAGTAGCATTAATCCTGTAATGCTTTGTATTCTTGGTAGCTTGCTGTAATGGCCACATATAAATCTGAAAAAATAAAAGCCAATGAGAACCAAGAGTTTTCTAAGCCAATGATCTTATTTTATTCTTCTATTGTTAGAAATTGTCTTGTCTGTCATCTTTCTGATACCACAAAAATGAATAGAGTTGACATGCCAGAAAAAATTTAACTAATAATATATTTTCACATTCTATTATGAATTATATGTTTGTACACTGAGTTAATTTTTTACATTTTGTTATATTTTACACTAACTTTTGCCTATAACGTCACTTTTTAAAGAAGTAGTTACATATCTTACAAGACTCAATCAGCATATCGTAATGGTAAATTTTTATCAAAATCTATTCAGTTGTTTAAAAGCAAGAACTTCTTTTGCATTTATATTAGTAATTACCTGAATGCATTACCTGTATGTATTAACACATATGGTGATAAAGGCGAACACTACCAGCACATTGAAAAGCAATGGCAAATTAACAGCAACATGAAGCCAATGAGGATGCAGTCCATGCTGAGTTAGATTCTTTGTATTTGCATTGTATCTGAGAAAGTTCAACGGAGTCACGACCCAATTATCCCATGAAATCTTCAATGATTCTATTTCAGCCAGCGTAATGTAGCCATAATAGAAAGAGTCCACTAATATTAGTGAGATAACAGCAGGTATAGAACATAACATGAGAACAATGAATCTGTAATTGAAGTCTTTGAAACTTACAACGGTTGAGCCTAAGCCTCGATTTAACCAAAAGAATATAGGAGGTATGGCAAAGCCTACAAAAGTCGGCCTGTTAAATACACCCACAACTACTAAGGTAGCTATAAGGAACACATGATTCAGGGAATGTTCAGGCAAAAGCAATTTTAGTTTAAACAATTTGACTTTTTCTACCGGCGTTGTCGCTTTGCTGTATTTTTCTTTTATAAACTCATCATGATATATTACTCGATCAGATATACACATACACTTAGATACTAAGAAAAGTAGAATAGAGAAAAATAACATCTCAAATGCATTAGAAAAGGATCTACAACAGTAGACAAGGATGACATATGAGCTGGCAAATATTTTTAATCTGTTTCTGAAATTTTGTCCGTATAAAAGACATATTTTGAATAGGCAATAGTCGTTTATGAAAGACAATAAACAAACAAAAAGTCTTGGTATAATGAGTAAAAAATATGGAGTTTTCAAATCGGTATTTAAATAATACTTTGCATAAGGGTTTGCGACACGGATAAAGTGTAGAGGTGGACCTATTATCATCTTAGGTACAAATATGTTTCTGATGGGAAACTGTGGATTAAACTCCCAAGTTCTGGATACATCCACATTAAGGATATCACCTGAAACAAATAAGGAGTAATTTAAATATCTCATAGATATCAATTTTTAAATAGGACTAGCTGATCTGACAGACATCCTTCTGTCAAAAGCTATTGTATTGTGGAAGCTGATGTGTAATAAAGAAAATTGGGGTTTTTAGGTTTACACAGGCAATTTATCTAATTTTTTTTTCATAAGAACCTACTTCAACAAATATAAAAATATAGCAGCCAAATTCGTCCAGATGTTCTCACATTTAGCACTGATCAACAATTTTAGCCATTAATTTATTTTTATGTAGATCCGGACCTCAAATATTCAGAAGTAATTGTGCAAAAATTGCGACATTTTCAGATAACTAAATTGTCTGTCTTGCATTAAAATACACTTTGTATGTACGACGTGCAATTTTGATTAAACGCTCTTAGAAGATAAAAATATTAAGAAAAAAAAAGCTAAATAACTAAAGTTACCTGCAACAATCTCAATGTTTTGAAAGAATTCATCTGGATGTATGTAACCTCGCTGTGGTAAAACTGTTAATAAGAATCGCAAACCCACAAGCAACCAATACGAGAATGGTAACTTTATTTGGTTTTTGAATGAAATCGCCTTAAATATTTCACTTTTTAAAAACATTATCAAACCGCTTTTGCGGCTTTGATAAAGATTAACTAGTTTGATTGGTGTACCTACTGTTATTAATCGGTTATCAATGACTCAGTGATGCCATATGCCATAATACCTTAGACCTTAGATAATTTTTACTTTATTCGCAAAATTAACTGATTATATCGTTTACCAAATCTGACTGACAGACAGGGACGGCACGCAGTCAAATAATATTTGACTATTATTATTATCAATATATTTTATTCATAATAATATGTACTGGTTAAATACTATTTACTCTATGAATAATCACAATATGATCACTAGGGTTTCAGTCAGGTCCATGAATCTATTACAATAAGAATTTATTATTTACAGCTAAAAAGCGAGCCGAGCAGGATATGTAGTAGAGAAGCCGTGTGTCCCTTTCTAATAAGGTGACAATAAGATTTTTGTTATGTGTGACAAATTAAATGTTGTAATATACTTACATATAGCAGTAATTTCTTATAAACATTTTTTAAAATTGAAATATGAATTAACTTTTACCAATTGTAATTTTCGCATTGTTCATTTTATTGCTTATAATAGTTTTGCACCAATTGTACATAATCACATCCACTAACGCTACAAATTTATGGACGTAATGTCCATAAATCACTTTAAAGGGATACCAGTAGAAAATATAAATATTAACTTTTTGTAATTTAAGAATATATAACGAAATTTATGTGATTATAATACGTTGACTTAAAATTTATTAAAATAATTGAAGTACAATTAACATACAAGTGTTACAACTAAGATATTTGAATCTAAATTTATAATCAACTACATTTTATTAGTCTGCCAAGATGAAAGAAAGAAACACATGACCTCCGCTTCGTTATCTCTCTCTGCTCGACTTGGCCTCTGTATAAGACGCAATTAAAAATATACTTTAACTCTTGTTAATACAGTTCATTTTCGTAAATCAAATTTTTTTCAAGTCCGCGGTCCAGTTATATTATCCAACGTCCTTGGTCAGGTCAGTATTACAGACACAGAACAAGTAATTACTACACAGTGCACTAAGGACTTTTTTAATAAAACATAACACATTGAATTATATGTTATTCTAACATAGAAATAATTGTAAAACAGTTTTTTTATATATATGTAAAGGTCCAAATGTGAAATTTTAAAATAATGTTACCATTGTTTTTTTCGTAGTGCTGTACTAATGTCGGTTTTGTTTGAATATTTATTATATTTAACGGTAATTTTTTTTATCTTGTTTTATTGATTTAACATTCGTATTATCTTAAGGTTTGAATTTCGTTTAAAGCAGGATTAGGACGTTATACATTAAAGTCCACTATAAAGATGTCCTCGATTACGATACCCGGAAAAATAAATAAAACAAAATATTGAGGTAAATGTATTATTTTACTAATATTAAACGATTTACAATGGTTACAATATAAATTGGCTATAAGTGTCAGTAAAATAAGATAATCTCATTAGGCTTTTTCCTTTTCATGGCTTTGTTTATAAAACATGTGTTCATGAATGCGTGCATTTATGTGGAGCCAAACCGAGCGTTTGCATTAGTGTTGTAATGTAAGGTCTTTAAACATTTAAACTGTCATTTTATCAGTAGTTTATAACAAGATTTTTTTTATTTTTTAATGACTAAATAACTTGTAAATCTATTAATTTAATAATAACAGACAATTAATATTCTGTGACAAATTAATATTAATATAATTATCTAATGTATTATAAAATTTTGTACAGTATACTCAGTGGCAGCCAGGTAAGAAACACAAGTTCAGGTCGATTTGAACATAGTTAAGACCCATAACACTACAATTATAAATGTGTTTTATTTAGATACATTTTTGCTATATAATTTAAAATTATAAAACATTTACAAACAGGGAATGACCATGCGTTCGAGATTATAACTTATTTTATTTAAACACAATCAATTTCTTTTTCTTTAAAATTATTGAGTTAAGTAAGTATATTGTTAATTAGATTGAGTTATAAGTATATTTAACTTATGTTAGTGACTTTATTAGGTTTGTAGTACAAATTGTTAGTTAATAACTAATATAAGTAAATCCCTTCAAAAATTTTAAAAAAGAAAACATTATTTGATTTGTGGTTTATCAGACGAAAATTGAGACCGAAAAATAATGGGACACTTTAAAAGATTATGTAATCTGACCTTAACAGTCAATATGTTATCTCAGATTTTTTTTTAAAAACATTAATTTAATTTTTAAAGCAAGAGTAAACAAAAAGATCTGTTATCTCGGATGTCTTCAATGATATTGCAGTGAGTTCCTTAATTTTAATTAGTGTAGTGTTTATTTTAGATAAGTAGTTTAAAATATGGCATTAAATAATTTAATATCTGTAATTCTTTTAAATTCAATTATTGAAATGAAATGTGTCTACGATATTAAATATACATATGTAAAATCAGAAATTGTTCCAATACACCTTTAAACACACACACATGAAAACGCTTCGTTTAAATACAATTAAAATATAAAATAATAAATTCGTAAAATAACACAATTTATTCATCAGTCTCTCACAATCGTAAATTTTAATATATGTAGCTAGATGAAAGTCAACGACTTTTTAAAAATGTTCTACTAGATGTGGCTGTAATTCAAATACAGCCCATATGGCAACCCTACGCGTTAAGCTTAATCAAAACAAAAATATAACCTGCCATGCCTTGAGTGTAGTTCTATTGAAAACCTACATTAAAAAAACATATATTAATAAACCAGGATTTACTCTTTAGAGTAAACTCGTCTAGAAGAATCTAATAGATTGGGATCGCATAATTCTTTAGTAAAAAAAAAAGAACCATGCACACACATTGACTCCATGTCAATTGTTACGCCAAATGAAGACTTTTTATATTATAAATGAACACACAAATGAAAAAACAATAAATAAATAATATTATTAGTAATAATAATAAAAAATGTAGTAAAAGTATATAAATAGAAATATAAATAATTTATAAATAATAATAGCAAATTTATAGAAACTAATACATAAATAAAACAAACTTATTCAGTTACTACAATAGAACGCGACCCCCAAGTTTGGAAACGATGGTAAGTATATCGTTTGCTAAAATTAAATACTAGAAAAGGTTTTATTGATTTTTTTTAATAATTACTTTAATATTATCTATAATAAAAATAGACTTTTTCTAACCTTTAAGGCAGTCTTTTATCTAAAAATGAATTAATCGCACATCGTGAGTGGGAGTGATGCCGCCCAAGACAGTCTTGAGCGCACTAAGTGCCGGAGGAAAGAATTTAACTTGTTGAAAATTTAATTACATATTTTTATTTCTTGTATAATAATAGGGTTTCAAAAAACTCGTTAAAATTAACAAAATATCTGAAAAGTTTACTAATTCATTTATTTCTAAGAAATGTTCGTTTGAAAACTAAAATGCTTTTTTCGAGTCGTATTTTGTTAAATACTTTAAATTCAGCAGCACAGCCAATAATTTTTTTTTTTTTTTGCAATTAACACAGACCTTCGCTTAATTAACCAGTTAACTAAGTGAGGCGCATTTTTTATGCTTTTACGGCAGCTCTCTTGCGTGTGCTAACACTATGAACTAATTATAGTTAAACATATTTTTTTTATTTATTAAAAACTAGTTTTGCTTTCGACGTAACTATT
Organism: Synanthedon myopaeformis; assembly: GCA_944738685.1. Classification (NCBI taxonomy): domain Eukaryota; kingdom Metazoa; phylum Arthropoda; class Insecta; order Lepidoptera; family Sesiidae; genus Synanthedon; species Synanthedon myopaeformis. The sequence goes on from OX122914.1 coordinate 1,817,847, forward strand.
CTTTAATTATTCTATTATGTACAATCAGCTATGGAGAACTATTAGGTACTGGTTGTATACGATCAGCTCTACAATACAACTGTAATCACTGAACATAGAGCTAACTATTAGTGCTATTTAGGGCTCAAAAATTATTTATTTTATTTTTTGGCTAACTATTATTTTCGATAACTTGTGGTTCAAAACCGATCATCTCCGGCAGTACTCTATTGATATTACTATGAAATTCTAGAATATGGGGTACTTTTTATGCAAAAAAGTACTGTTCTCTGAGAAACCATGTAAAAAAAAATCAACGCCTGAAAAGTATATATAAAAATAAAATTTGAATAAAATAGGGCGCAGATGAAGTTGCGGGCAAAACCTAGTGTATTCTACATATATTAGAGTCGTCAATCGAATCAAGTCATACAGATGTTTGATGACTTATGAAAACGTTACTATTGAGAATTCAGATTTATACAATTCTTTATATTATATAATATGTAAATATATATAACTTAGGGTTAGATTTTATTTTAAATAAGATTGATAAACTTGAAGTTAAAATTCTTAGTCCACTTACATTACTTGATTTTTTTTTTATTTAAATTTAAAAATTAAAGAACCACGTTACATTTACAAGTACAAGTAGAAGCTCAATTTAAAAAAAAAATCAAACAAGAAAATTTCTTACCATCTACTGATATAACATTTGATGTATACTGATATAGAATGAAGAAAATGTAAAATTTAAATTTAACATCGAACACTTGATTTTAATATAATTTACATATTATTTGAAAGCCTTAATCTTAATACTGATTGATTTTATTTGTAACTTTTAATTAGCCGTTCTTAGTTTTCCGATATTTTTTATCAATCTATTAGAAAATCGATTAAATATAAAGAAGTTAATTGGAAAAAAAAATATCAGAAAAAAGTAGAACAGCTAAAAAATTTGTTGTTTCCACGACGCAGACTTGATAATTATTATAACATAATATTATATAATATGTACATCTGTCAAACTTATTTTTGTTTTAGTTTCTTAGTAAAGACATAATTTTATTGTCATTTTTTTTTAATCATATTATGATAAAATTAGACGACGGTTGGGCCCATGTATAAGAGGTCCGTTTCGAGAGTATATTCGTATTGTGTATCAATCTGTATGTTTGTTATGAACTATGAAGCCATATATGAGCCTATTGGCCTTAACTTAAAGTTTCATTTATTGGTCACACATTTTAGACTGGTATCATATTATTTTCCTTATAGACGAGATTTTTTTTTCAACTATATATTATGATGAATGGTAATTTTTTTTTTTTAAATTATAAAGTTAGTAATTTTACATTTCTATAAAGTAAATTGTGTAAGTCTCATGTTTGTGCCTATGGACTATCAAAACAGACCTCTTAGCATCAGTTCATACTGAAAGGCGACACGGTGCTCTCTTTTTAAGGTAGCAATACTACATAGAAACTTATTTACTATAGAATAAGGCACACATTTCAATTTACATGCGAAAGAAGTCATGTCGGCTTAGCGATACGCGATTTGTGTAGTGAATTAGTTCTATATTGCTACCTTTAAATGTGCGCACAGCGTCGCATCTAGGTGTAAACTTGTGCTCACAGACAATTAGCTAGTCAAGTTGGGTCATGTGAAAAGTAGTGTTAGGATCCGACCGATAACACCAAGGCATGTCCTCGCCGAATTTGCAACGATGTGCGTTGTTCTTGGCGTCGTATAGACGTGCGTTGTCGACGTACGCGTCGCATACGTTACACCACACGGAGAGGTCCAGTAGGGAAAGTGCTAGTGTGTGACAACTGGACGAGAAGTGTTGCTGCATGTGACCGTTTATACTTCGTCCGCATGCAGTCTTGAACAAAAAAAAAAAAAAAAACTAGTTATTTACAGTTATGCTTTACAACGTAGTAATGAGGCTCACTTCATTAACGCCTTTTCTATGCTGAGTTTCAGTTATGTAAATGTAATTGCACAAGACAACAAAATGATAACAAAACGACAGCTGCACTTGTAGCACCTGTCGTTTTGCTTGCGTTATAGGTGACGGTAACCACTTTTATCATCAAGATAACTGTCTGCTTGTCTGGAGACCTTAACAAAAAAAAAAAAAAAAACTTGTGTGAATAAAAATAAACTCTTTTAAACTCACACATCACAATCATTGCGCTCCGACAATTGTTATTTGATAAAAAAAAAGTGACAACATTTATTTTATAATGTAAAATAAATAATTCATTTAATTACTTTATTAAAATAAATGAAAAAAAAAAAAATAACACTCACCACATAACAGTGAAGACACACCCAATTCTCAACAGTTTCATCGCAACTCATACACTTGGTCCCCTGTTCAAACTTGAATCCAGTTGGAATAGCGCTCAGAGAGTCCAGATGCGGACACCACGGCAACGGAACTATCGCAAACATATCGCCTTTCACCAACGCTTGCATGGACTCCGCCAAATAATCCGCTAATGACGTCACTCTCTGCGAATTCCCACCACTTGGCCCGGGTTCGGAATTTGAAACGTTCCCTTTACTTTTCGCGCCGGAATTTTTTGCGTCATTCGAACCCTCAGCTTCATCGTCCGTGCCGCAATGCACACCATCGTCGCATTTCTTTTTATCTATGGTTAGATTTGCCATATCCGTTTCCAATGAGGTGTTTTGACTCGACACGCTGGATTTTGTTGTGGACAATGACAGTTTGCTGAGCTCTATTTCGTCTATGTCAGCGAGCGTCAATCCTCGGCTAGGCGCTGGTTCTTCTAGAACATTCTCTATTGGCAATGCCACTTGAAACTTGAGACTCTTCCAGTACTTTTTGTGAGTGGTGATGACATCGTTTATGGACTCCACGGCTGACCAGTGGCAGGTCGCTTTCGGATCATAATGGTGGACTATGGGATCCCCTAGGAGGGCTTTCGTGCACAAAGTCATGGCGTAAGAGATGCTTGTGACGTTGTAGCCCCCCTCTAGGCACAATATAACGCGACCTCCGGCCAAAGAGCGCAGCATTTGTGTCATTCTGGCGAAGCATTCCGGTGTCACTTTGCAACCTGGAAATATAATCAAAGATCGTTCTGTTTTACACATCCAGGTTTAATTTATTATTTAGGTTTATAATTTATAAATTAATAAGGTTTCTACTAAAAAAAAAAACAACGAAAAATATAAGATAATGAGAAATTAAATTATTATAAAAAGAAATGTTACTGACCACCAAGCGGGTCGCCGACACAGGCATCGAACCCGGCCGAGACAATCACGAGCTGTGGCCGGTACTCGGTGGCGATCGGCAGCACCACTTGCGTCATAGCAGCCATATACTCGGTGTCGCCAAATCCACGCTACCGATAATAAAGATAAATTTTATGTTGATGCTTAAGAAAGGCTTACGGTCCACTTGATGGTAGGTGGCTACCGTCGCCTATAACACAAGCAACCTCACAGGTGCTGCAAGTGCGCAGTCGACTACAGTAGGGGTTAAGGATAGGAAGGAATTAAAAAAAAAAAGACAACTTTCACGTTTTATTAACATGACAATGATCGATCCTATTTCTTATTAAAATCATAAAATATGTGAAAACCTGATTGACTACTTCAACATGCCTTAGATTAGGGGGAAACAGCAAGGCCAACGAGAGCAAATAATGTAAACCAATTTTCAAGGAGTTGTCAAAATGGCTTCCTATACGCGTTTGCGTTGTGTTGTTTCATTGTCTTAGGACAAAAGCAACACAAAGGAGACATACCTTGTTCCAAGGGATGTTGACGTTGAAGCCCTCGCCCGGACCTTCGCCGACTGCGCTGTGGTCGCCGTCGGGCGAGCTCGGGAAGAAGGCGCCTCGGTCGTAGCGATGCAGGGAGACGTAGAGCACTCTCGGGTCGCGGAAAGTGAGCGTCTGAGTGCCGTTGCCGTGGTGCACGTCCCAGTCGAGCAGCAGCACGCGACTGAGGCCGTGAGTGAGGGCGTGAGTGGCCGCGGCCGCCGCGTTGTTCAGCAGACAGAAGCCGGCCGGCGTCGATTCGGCCGCGTGGTGGCCCGGCGGCCTCACCACGCACACCCCCGCCCCGCACTCCCCACCTACCACCGCATCTACCGCCTGCACCAATCGGGCACAATGGAATGGAATTACAATATACATCAAAACTATGAAAGCGAACGAGGGGTGCGATGTTCGAGCGTTTTGCGTATTTATCAAATTTTGTTGATTTTTCCGCGCGGTATAAAGTAATTTTTATTTACCTTTTCTGGATCTACCCGTTCTACCTACATGCTGACGGGTAGATACTGTAAGCATAATATTATAAACGCCCATTTTAATTTGCATTATGTCCTGTGCAAAAAATCTACTTCCTTTTCTAAGCATGAAAGAGCCAATTTAGAAAAAATCCAATTTTAAGTACATTATAATAATAATCGTCAGATAACAAAGTGTGACGCGGCCGCCTCAACGTGGCATACTACTGTGGCAAACGCAGCGTCATTTTACATAAATTTTTGTAATCAATCCATTAAAAAAATGGGAACAACTTCTTTACATCGCACTCGGCTATTGAGACCGACAACTAAATGTAGCAATGGTTTGTTAAATACGACATTTTGAGATGTTTAAATAAAATCAGTACAGCATAACACTCAATGGACTAACATTTGGAATTAGGTGCCACAATAACTTTTGTTCAGCTCAAAAATACCAACGGTATAGCACCACATAGCACTATTGGATGGTGGTACCAAAGTTCATACATTTCCTGGCATCCTATTTTGTGTGTAATGGAATCGATCAATTAAATCACAGTGTTAATTAAATAGATGTTAATCACAGTTAGTATGATAGGTACCTGTATCACACAACCGACGGCCATCGAAGCGCTCTCCAGCGAATCGGGGTGAAAGTACACGGAGTCGTATTCGTCCTTCTGGTTATGAAGATTCCGCAGTTTCGTCGTTGCCAATTCTTTTAGTCTGTAAATTAAAATATATGAGCATATATCGAAAATCGAGCATGAATAGAAAAGGTTTTTTTTCTCATATTTTCGGTTTCATCATCGATAATTATTTTTGTTTAATTATAATTTTAATGTTTTTATAATTAGAACGATAGTCTCTACCTACAATTATATTATGTGTAAAAGGAGTGCCAAAAAAAAAATGTACTTGATAATTTCTAGACGTTTCTATAAATGTAGGCGTACAAGTTTATGTGCACTTGTATACTGGCAAACAAACAACAGAGTGCGGTGAACGATATTACAAAAAGAATGTCCTAAAAATTAGAAAACTCTGCTGGTAAATTAGTGATTAGGGCTGTCAATACCTGTTAAAGTACTCCTGGGTGTGCACAGCAAGTATTTGGTGTTCGGTTGCTGTTTTGGGTCGCAGCAGATGCAAGCGGTCCAGCAAACCGAAATCACGATGCCGCTCGTGGATTCGCAGCAGACGCTCGGGACTCTCCACGTGGTCTCTGACCACATACCAACACACTGATTACACTTTTACAAAGCGCATTGCATACATCCACCCGTCAAATAATTTTTTTTAAGTATTAAGCAATCTAAGTAAGTACATAACAATACTTACGGCTCAACGATGTTTCTGTGTTTTAACATGGCTTGATCGTAGACATAGCATACTTCATGCTTGGGCGTTCTCAAGTCTGTCACTGTAAAATATACATCATACACAAAGTTAATTTAAAATGATCATAATCTATTAGAAGGTGAGGAAAATTTCACGGTGCTCTTCTATAAAAAGCGAATGTGTTGAAAAGAGAAACCAACCTTCCTTCAAGTGATGAAGTCTGTCCGCGATTCGTTTCTTAGTAGCGTTATCCTGTACAGGGTAGCAGTCCCTCGTGGCGAAAGTGTGCGGTCTCGTTTCATCTCCCTCCCACCGCACGGAGACCGTGTGTTTCTGTCTCTGTCCCTCGCACACGTTCGGCACTGACGTGTCCGTACTATATGCCGGCTGGTAGTTGTAGCAGCGCCAGTATTTTTTGTGTGCGTATATGCAGTTCAATATTGTGTCACGTATCCTGTCGTCAACAAACACATTTCAAGAATGGCCTTCAACAAAGTGTCATAGTCATAGAAACAAGGTACTTCAACTAGAGTTCGCTCAGTGGTCGAAACTCAACCATAAACAACACTAGAGGAAATTAATGTAAAAGTCAACACTTAAAATAAGGAGTAAAATACAAATTTAAGGCCCTTGAGTTTCTCATCTCACGAAACGAAGCTTAAGAGACTCTTTTTTTTAAATACTTCACAGTGATCTTTCGTAATGAGTGACAAATGCTACCAAACTAAAATAAAACCATTCTGGAATTAGTGTGCACAAGTTTTAAGTGTCTAGGTTAGTTGTTGTCAAAGTAAGAATACTATTCAGTAATAGAGGCAGGGACATGACATAATAATGAAGAAATATGAAATATTCAGGTAAATTTCACAATTGAAATAATAATAATATAAAAGAATAAAAAACAGTTATAATTAACTTAACCCTCCAATAAACTTGTGTATTCGTCAAAATATGTATTTTCTTTTATACTTCAAGATGTTATGATTTCAATAGGGCCACCTATTGCTGACAATTAGTAAAAGGATTAATTGATTGGTTATCATTGGTTTAGATTATTGACCCTGTACATATAACAAACAGACATAAAGCAACGTATGTTTGTTGATGAACTCTTGAAATGGATTGATTGTATTGATCTCTTTACCGCCAAAGAGATTGAAATTTATGTGATATTGCTATATAGACTTTAGAATTGTGTAGATATGTAGTGTTAAAATTTGTTTAAAAGATGGGCAGATTGTGAGAAAACAATAAAATTTTACACACGAATCACTAGGTTCTGTGATGTCCTCGATGTAAGGCGGCGGTTGGCCGAGCAGAGTGCGCAATGTGAGGGCAGCACCTTCTGCCAGCGAATCGAGGCAGTATCCACCTTCTAGCACAACGCACACAGATGGCGTCACGCACGTCAGTAGATGCGTCAGAGTAGCATAGCACGCCGGTGTCACTTCCATCTCACCCTTGAGGGTAACGTGATACAACAATAAATACAAATATATTTTATTTACAGTGAACAAGCGAGTGGGTTGCCAACCATAACAACATGAAAGGCTTTAACCCCTGGGCCACGAAAACAACGCTCGAAGCGAACGCTGTGACGCTTGCAGCGCAAAGCGAATTCGCTTCGAGCGTTGTTTTCGTGGCCCAGGGGTAAGCGAACTCGCTTCGAGCGTTAGTTAAGTGGCCCAGGCATAAGGCATGAAAGGTTTCGCACGGCTAAATTTGATATCCCATTGTGATATCATAATTTGATATCCCCCCGGGAAAGTGTAACCGAGTTAGTTATTGAGATTAAAAAAACGAAAATCGGTCTAGTAATTTCGAAAATTATCCTATATTATTATTATTATTTAATATAGATACCAAATAACAATATACATACTGCTTCTGTTTTCGACTTCGCACGGATGCAATTTTTTTTTTATTATTTACACAAACCTTCCCCGTTTATCGCTCTACCAGAGATCGCACTGATGTTAGTTAGTGTGTATTTCAATGTTTTCAGATCAAATTCCTACAATGTCAATGTATATGTTAGATTTAGAGTTCATTTCGTTAAAAAGTTTTCCATGATACAAGATCAGTGTTACTGAAATTTAAATCTATGCCCATACGATACGAGCTTGTGTGTTTTCAAACGGTTAAAGTATCAGTACATATTGTTATCAGTACAATCAGGCAGTGCGGGAAATACCTTGTTTTAATATAGACAGGACTATCAAATGCATGCATAATTTCATTTGAAGTTCATTGGTAGCGGGATGAATGAAAATGAAATGTAATTAGAAAAAAATAATATAAAAGACCTTTTCATCGCCTATAGCAGCATCGTAACCGGCTGATATGATAATCAGTTCTGGCGAGAACTGTAAGAGAGAGAGAGATAGATAAGTGAAGTGAATTTACCTCTGGGCATCCGACGGCTGCGTCGTATCCGGCCGACACTATGACTAATTCTGGCTGGTACTATAGGTTTATGGAAAGAGAAAATATTATTTTAGTAACAGCCCTATTTGTAGCGATTGTTAAAATTTAAGAAATCATATGAGCCACAACAAGAGCGAATGTTCTGATGTTATTCCTAGCGTTTAAGGTGTTTAAATTTTTTTCAGTTTTTTTATCTTGTAACTTCTTTAAATTGCATATCTTGGTATTTAGCCTCCACTAAGCACTTGCCGTGGCTCCGCTAGCGCTAAGTTTCGTCTATATCAATAACTGAGCAACAATCATCCTCAACAATTATATGTATAATACACTATAGCTGTTGCACGCGACTTCGCCCGCGTAACTTTATAAAATATGTTACTCGCTGATAATGTAGTTTTCTATAGGTGATAGAATTTTTAAAATCGGTAGAGTAGTTTTTGAATTATTCATTACAAATATACAAATCTTTTCTCTTTATAATATTAGTATAGACTAACGCTCTTATTCATAAAAATCCCTTATTAGAGGTTTATAACGTTCATTAGTTAAAACGCTCATAAGCTTATTAAGGAGCTTATTATAAAATTCCTATTCATAAACGTTCAATAAGTCTGTCATAACTAAATATTCGCTATGGGTTAGTTTATAATTGTTATGTTGCCGTTCTGATGAATTCATAGACAAAAATTCTTATGAAAACAAAACAATTCGCAGAGGCTATCGTGTGATCCCGGTCGTTTTCAGTTTCCAAAATTATATTTCTTTTCCAATTAAAGTGAATAATGTTTATGTTATATCTTACTTAAGTAATTTAAACTATTATTATTTGTATAAATCTTAGATATGACTAACTCCTTTACAAACATCAAACTCTACATCAAACGTCATTCAGAAATCAGCTGTTTTAAGTCGGCCATCTTGAATATATTTAGAAGTTTATAATAATAGACTTGGGTTCATGCTTCAATAACTTATGAAGGCGTTATTAAACACTTATAGAGCGTTTTACTGCTATTGAACGTTTATGAATAATGTTTTTTGGTAAATTTCTTATAACAGGTTTATAAGCCTCCTATTATAACTTTTTATGAATAAGAGCGTAAGAATCCAGCCCCGATTTTGAATTGATGTTTATTTTTTGCAAAATATATACAAAAATCTAACTCGTTTATCGTTATTTTCATTAGTGAAAATCTGGTGGGTAGTTTAGAAGAAATTAGTTGAGAAACAGACAGCAACTTTAATTTATATGTATAGATATAGATAGATGAATTTTCAATTTTGAAAAATGTAACGTGAAGTGAACATTAATATTTTTGAAATCCCCATTGAAATTGCTTGCTCCGTACACGTCTAGACCGTTTTTCATTGAATTAGACATAATTATGCCTTCACGTGTAAAAAAAAAAAAATATAACTATATGTATTTTCTGGCATAAACTCAATTATAAAGCTTCATAGTTCAACTAAAAGGGAATTTTTGGTGAATTTTCTATACCTCACTTGTGTAAAGCAAGTTTACGTTTCATCTAGTTTCTAACATAAAATAAAATAATTTATTAAAATACTCCAATTGCAAATCACCTCCAAAGCCATTGGCAACAGCAACTGATGCCAGATGGCTAAGTAGTCCCCATCCTTCATCCCGGTCCCGTTGAGTGGTACATTAAAATTGTAGCCCTTCCCCTGTCCACTGCCGATGTAGTGGAAATCAGACTGACGGAGGTTCGGCCAGAACGAACCGTGCTCGTAGCGGTGGATTGAGAAATATACCACTCTGGAAATCGTATATATAACAAGTACAAAGTCCCACCGTTTAAACGATTAAGTAAGCATTTATGATTCCTCCACGTAAAATTAACAGCAAAAATTATTGACAAATAAAAAGTAGTCAATGTGAAACTTTGCAATTTTTACTTTGCAAAATGTGTTAGATTAATTATTATATCATTATCCACAATATACATATTTTATGTACGTATATTGGAGATGGTAACAGATATCATTTGGAGATCCACGATGCACGAAGTACTACTGACTCATTGAAAATATAACCGACGTTCACTCTTAGTTTTCAATGTCAACATGTCATACCTCACACTATCGGTCACTTGACCGATGGTCTTTTGGAAGATTTTCCTCCTCTCTCTCATTGAAAAAAAAAAAAAAAAATAAATAAATAAAAAAAAAAAAAATACCTCGGGTCGTCATAGAACATCTGCTGCGTTGCCTGACCGTGATGCACGTCCCAGTCGACGATCAGGATCCTGCCGAGGCCCTTGCGGAGCGCGGCGGAGGCAGCCAAAGCGACGTTGTTGTAGAAGCAGTAGCCGCAGGGCTCTGCACGCATCGCGTGGTGGCCCGGAGGCCGCACCAACGCGGCCCCGTTCTGAACCTCCCCCGACACTATGCGCTCCACCAAGTCCACTGTGGAGCCGGCCGCCAGCAACGCAAGCTCGTGGGTACTCTGTTCATTGCACAGAACCATGTAATACTATGAATGCATTTATATATTTGTTAAAATTTGAAAAAAAAAAATTTAATTTGTATTATTAGGACATCAAGTTTCTTTGAAAATTGCTACGAGAATATCTATAGATCTTTCCCTCACTAATAGAGTAATCTAAAAGATGTCTGACTGATATTCAGTGCTAATGTACCACATAAGACAGTGTTCCTATGACTATGTTTAAGAAGGCATTTTTAAGAAGTGAAATAGTGAGTAAGTATTTATATGATTTTAATTAAAAATAAATAATAAAATTAAAACATTGCATAGTAAACTCACAGGGTGTATATATATGGCATCAAATTTCGAGGACACATCTTCAAGATAGTCAAAGTTTTCGTTCTGGTGGGTAGATTCCAAAAGTTCGTAAACAAATGGCGAGTGTAAAGTGCACAGTTCCTCCTTGGTGGCCATTTTTGGTTCATATATTTTGCATTGGTCGATCAAATTTAACTCCTTGCACCTTAAAAATAAAGTTAAAATTGAAAATATTATTAGAACTGATGTGGTGTAGTTATATCCTACGAAAAGATTATTATATATAAAAAGAATCACATGTGGTTATCCAGGACATGGACTGTTGCCAGATAAACTACTGAACACGTTAGGATTAAATAGTATTAAAAGTACCTAAGTTATTAATAAAATAACAAACCTTTCAATAACACTAATCAATCTCTCCGGACATTCAGGATAGTTATCATCCCATAAACATTTGTGTTCCGCCATACGGGGCTCCGTTACAAGTCCTGTGGCACCTTTCACCCTGTTCTTACAATCCATTGCCTGGAAACATTGACAGTATTTCTACAATAATTTGTAATGTATACTTTAGTTATGTGACCATATGTTAACAATTTCTGAAAGGAGTAATTACTTAAATGATTAAAAAAAGGCAATCGTTTATATCTTAGCAACACTATTTTTTTTATTAATAAAATTAAAACAGAATTCAATATAGTTTACAGTGTTTTATAAGAAGGCATAAAGAAGACATATAAACATAAAATTGTGGAACCTTAAATAAGTGGTAAATATGCTTAAATGTAAACAATCTAAAACAGAAATAAATTTAAAGATATATTGTATTTATTCATAAAAACTGACTACAATTTTTAAATGTACAATATTTAAAAAGATTCAAATAATTCATATGTGTAGTCAACAACTTACAATTTGATAATAGTCTCGAAGGCCAGAATCAAATGACTGTTTCTTCTTTTGGTGAGCCTTCTTTTTGGCAGCCAGTACAGACGCTGATGGCTGAAACAATAGTTTATCCCAAAAATAAATACACTTACTTGTATGTTTATATTTTTTATAAGTGTCTCAACTACAGACTAAGTCACTATAATAATTAACATTACAATGCAAGATAAGACTTAATCTTGAACACATTTTATTATCTCTTCAAAGGCCATTAAACCTACAATTAACTTTATTTTAATAGAAATATGATAAAGTGAGAAAATACACATAAATTATAAACAAAGTCTCCGACCGAGTTTGTCTGTCTGTATGTTTGCGATAATCTCAAAAATCTACTGAATGGATTTTCATACGGTATTCACTAATGGATAAAGCATTAAATGAGGAAAATTTTTATATTATATATAAATAAATATCTTCACACATTCCACACAGCACCATCAAGTTCCACACTAAGCAACTAGACTTGTATTATGGATACCAGACAGAAAAAAAATAAAGATCTGCAGGAAAAAATTGCACCTGTGTGAAGTTGGGAGCTGGTGGCTAGTTTTTGATAATTATTAAAATAATACCCACCACCACCCCATTCTAGTCTCAATATATAACATGGTCACACATCTCTGTACCTAACACAAAAGAGTTTGCAAGGCCTATATGTCTAACTATTATAACTAGTTAAGGTCTAACTAGTTAAGGTGGTACGATTTTCATACTAATTAGTTTTTCCAATTATGAACAAATGGAGCATAATTTTACACTAAAATGACATCCCTCTGCATTTAATTTAATCCCCGCTTAAGCGAAGTTATATTATCCCAAAGAAAACAATAGATAAATAGCTTATATGAGACCGTAATTTTAGTTCATTTTTGTCAATGTGTGAGTGAACACCGATAGTATAGCTACGATCACGTGTAGTACAGCAAACAAGTACTTTGCCAGTTCACACTCGCCGTCTGCACATAGTTACCACTATTCAACACATTTGCTGTAGTCAGAGCGAGATAGCTAGTATTGCACTATTCCGCTCTCCACGTACTATTACAATATTCTTCAAGTATTATTAGAGTATTCTTTCGACGAAGGGCACCTGTGTTGCCAACTGCAAGAATTTTAGCAAGAAATTAGGGAAAATACATTAAAACAAAAATCCGTTTCTTGTTATCTTTCATGTATTGTAAATAATTTTTTATGCCTTTTCAATTATTATTCAATTAAAAATGTCACAGACATAAAATTAATAGTTTTCAACTGGTTTTCAAGTTATTTTGGCTGTGGTTTGATATTTGTATCAATTTATTTAGTGATATAATTATTAAAAATAATTATTGTAATGACCCCAGGTTATATGGCATAATATTACAATTTTATTTTCGAAATAGAAATACCTACAATAAATATTTCAGCAAAATATGTTTTGGGAAGAAGTCTTTATAGATATATTTAAAAACCAGGGAGTTTGCACTAATCTAAAATTTCAAAAGGGGAAACAGATAAAATAGATTTATGCTTTTTTGTGTATAAGACCTCATCATCATCATGACGATTGGATGTCTACAGCTGGACATAATCCTCCCTTATAATTTTCCAACAGGATCTATCAGAAGAGGGTGGGCGGACGGATTGATAAGACCTTTTTCACACTAATCTATATTTACTAATATTATAAAGCTTAAGAGTTTGTTTGTTTGATTGAAGGCGTGAATCTCAGAAACTGCTGGTTTGAATTGAATTTTTTTTTTGTGTTGGATAGTCCATTTATCGAGAAAGGCTTTAGGCTATATATATAACATTTTGAATGCGGATAAAGTTGCGGGCACCAGCTAGTTTCACAATAATTTATTACACCCAACATGGCTTATATATATTAAAATTATCTTAGCTATTTAAAATATGATAGGTAGTGATTAAAACGTAGCGAAAAATCTAAGGGTCCTTAAAATTACATTAATTGACTATTTTCTTCAGATTTGTAACAATTTAATATTTGAGTAGCAACCTCATTATTAAATATTTATATGAAAAAATTATATATGTATCTGCAAATTTAAACATAATATAAGGTCTACATAAACAGCGTTTGCAATTAGAAATCAACTTACTTTAGCACCTGCAGACATGGCCCGAGTTTGGATCTTAGCTTTGCGAGCCCCATTTCTAGTTACAATGGTAGTTGTTGGTGGTGTTACATTTTTCTTTGCGCCCTCCGCAGAACGACGAGGCTGTGGTGGTGGTGGTGAAGACTAAAACATTTCGATTTTACATTTAAGTACAATATTAATGAGTGACTCAGTAATAAAACCAGTGAGCTTTCATTTTTAAAGCCCGCCAATAACACGGAAATTCATCTTTTATTAGCGTACCATTTTGTTTAGATTTACGAATTCATTTACTTTTTAGGGATATATTTAATAATAACGACATAACAACTATTAAAATGTAATTTCTGTTTTAATAAAGCATGTAAATTGAAATTTGTAAACACAGTAACACATATGTAATTCAATTCCTGCCACCACAGAGTAACAAAACTAAAATTAAACTGTCAGTCTTGCCGAAAAAACGCGAGTAAAGTGTCAAACGTCATTGTCACTAGGGGCAGTAAATTTGGCAATGATGGATAGTCTGTGACAGTGTCAGTTATTTAATCTGTGATATGATATGATTAGCTGAGGAGAGGAAGAGGAAAAAACGGGAAGAAAGAAAGAAACGAAACGATGTATGATGTATGATAAATAATTATATTGTTATAGAAAAAATAGTTATTTTTGAGAATATTATTTACTGTGGTGTTTTTTAGTATTTGAATTGAAGATTGGTGTTATACATTCATACTTTTATTTCGTATTGTTTCATTTTTCAATAGCCAACATTCATCATCCGTGAGTATCCTTTCTATATTTTACGTAAGAAATTTTTCGTTTATTATACTTGTCTTGAACTAAAGTTAACAACTAACAACAGGCCAAAAGTTATAATAAATAAATGAAATGTTTACGAATTCTTTCCAACGTTATAACCTTTTACAATATTCAATTTCAATTATTAATACGAGATTAATACGAATGTTTTCGCTATATAAATTGGTCATTTTTCTTTTCAACTTTTTTACTATACAAAATTTGAAAAATGATATTAATCATTTATAATATGTAATTGATTTAATATACAGTATACTTCAGGTATAACGACTTCGTTTATATCTAACCGTTTTTAAAGATGAAAATGCGAACAAGGTGAAATCATGTCTGTATAGATAGTACAAGGAACATAATAAATATACTCTCAAGCGAGAGGTATAGATAGTACGGCTCCAGGTTAAGCAGCCAACTGCTTATTTTAACAGAACATTGTCCTGGTAGAGTGACACTCAGTGTTTTGTTTCAGTTTTTGTTTACAATATCTACGCACAAATATTACCTCATCGCTTCCTACCTATTTTGATTAGTGTGCAAATCACCGTCAAGTGTTTTTGTGACCAAGTTGAGGTCTTGTTATTTTTGCTAAAATGAGTTCAGTGAAGCGAAAGTGTTTCTCAATTGAAGAAAAAAATGCTATATTGCACCGTTTAGAAGCTGGTGAATCAAATGTGGCCCTTGCAAAGGAGTTCGGCGTGTCTCATTCCACAATATCCACCATAAAGAAAAATAAAGATAAGATAGAAAATCTGTTTAATGCTAATGTTTTAAAATGTAAACGTGTGAGATCATCCACTCAAGCACACGTTGATCGAGCACTATTACAGTGGGTAAAGCTTCAGCAAAACCAAGGAATACACATAAAAGGACCTCTGCTTCAAGAAAAGGCTAACTTTTTTGCAAGACAGTTGAATATTCCTAACTTCAATTGCACAATGAGTTGGATAAGCCGTTTTAAAGTAAGACACAATATTATCACCAGTAAGATTGCTGATAATTCTTTGTCGTTTGAACAGAGCTACGTGAGTGAGAGTGATGTCACATTGAAAGAACAGTCAGTTGAAAGCATCATGCAAAATATCATCACCAGTGATGATGCTAATAACCAAGATAGTGAAGATGATGACAATGAACCAGGGGAGTCTCATTCCACTATAAGTGCATCTGAAGCTCTGAAGGCTGCAGAAACGCTCAATGCGTTTATTCAAATTAACTTTGATGATGATCTTATGAAAGATTTGATGTCACATGTTCACAATGCTGTACGAAGTTTTTATTATGGAACAAAAATTGGTCATAAAGAAACCAATATCACAAACTTTCCAAGTTGACTACCATGCATAGAATATAGGTACATACTATATACATACATACATACTATGTATGTAATGTGTAAATCTGGTATTTAAGTTAGTTTTTGTTAATTTTAATAAAAATTAATTTTACTATATAAGAATGTAAATCTATAAATATTCCACACGAAATCTAAAAAATATCTACAAAATATACAAGCACCAGGTATACTAAAAACAAAACAATCATCTTACTGTTTGTAAAGGGACATGTTTTGTCATAAATGCAGCATCATTAAATTTTAGTTTTAATCTCTCCTGTCAACTTTTAAAGATCTTGATTATAAATGTAAGTACTAATTTTTATTATTAGGGATAGGAATAAGGCATTAAAATGATTAAAAAAAACCAGATTTATTTTTAGTGTGGTTTGTATGACTTAATGGTTAAGTAACATAAATTTACACACTGTTATATTATATATGTAATGTACAAATACGTCATAATGTGAAGAATTGAGGATTCCTAACGAGACAAATATACACAGTGACAGAGACAACAATAGAAAATAGATAAAGATAGAATCAGTGTTATTACTTTTATTATTATTAGAGGTGGCTGTGCTACACTTGTTTCTCATTGGCTTACAATTGTGTGTGCTTGACACGGTTGTCACTAGTTGTTAAGTGAATTTATTGTAATAATATATGCTACTGTATGCAAAATGCAATCACGTCCATTAAAGACCTTATACAAGCACCTTGTGTTTGGACTCACTCTCTTCGGTCTCCTACCAAATCAGCAGACCAGCGAGCTGCCTCTTTAGCCCGAAGCACTGCTCCACTGCATATACAGCCAGACTTTCCAACTATGGGTGCACACGGGCCCTTCTTACAAGATTATTTAAGGGTATTTTTAGTAGAAAAATGACGCAATAATACAAAATTTATTTATTAATTTTTGTATTAATTAAACTTACTGAAATTTATCAATTAATTTCTAACTTACTTAACATTAATCGCCTTTATTATAATGCCTTATATAATGCCTTATAAGTTGTCACAAAAATGGTAAGCGTATCCAGGCAAGGCAAATTTCAGTTGTTGTAGGTTGTTCTATTTAGAAATTTTAATTTACCTGCCCATTAGATACACCACCCTTTTTATAGCAATGTGAGGTACTGTATTTTTTACAACATTTTGCATTAACAGTTATTTGTGAAAAATTATTACAATAATCTTGCACATTGGTCGCTTAGTTTCTAAAATAAAGGTAAAAATGTTTATTAAGAGTACTGTGTAATCAATCTAGTATCATAAATAAAAGTACCATAAGTTTAGCTTAGCTCACTACTGAACAAATAAGCCCCATGCAAGCTATATATAAGAAAAAAGTTATTTTGGAGTTAAACACATTATTGATAACATTTTCCATTATTTTAGGTGTACTTAGAAATGAAACTGTTAAAGCCTATGTGGGTTCTTCGACATGGAAAACGAAAAAGGCCTGGACGCTCAGTCACAACATGGTCCCCATTGGCCACTGCATTCAATACAAGACCCAGCTCGCAACCTTTATTTGACTCGATCAAAGGAAGGACTGTAAGACCTAAAAATATATTTTACTTAATATTTTTTAGAACTTTATATGCACTAGTTCTTTTTTTAAAATTAATAATTGACATTAATAGGGAGATAGATGATAAATCGTCTCTGCAAGTAGTAAACAGAAATGCTCCTTGGACTTTGCTGGTACCTGTTTTAAACAACATGTTTACATGTGACCTGCAACTGACCTTAATAGTATCTATTGATACTGTAATCTTTCCTACAGTGATAATCCTCAAAAAGCTACTAAGTGATTGCAAAGACAGTTTGATCATTCTCATCTTTGGGTACAAACACTTTGATTAGACTCATTTTTGGCTACAAAGTGGCGAATATCTAGCCACAATACTTTCAGAAAAGGCTATGTCCAAGGGATGATTTGTTAGCTCTAGATTCTTGGCAATCAGTCTGTGCCATTCCCACACAACCTATGCCATTCTAATGTGGTCAGGTCCATTTCAAGTAAATCATATGTTGAGTGTCTGCAAGTTGTATATCGAGAGTAATTCCGAGGGTCTTTGTTCTGTATGCTCGGAACAGTGTAGTGAGGCTTACTTTTTATGCCCACTATTGTGTATGAAATTGATAGCTATAGAATAAGCTACATACAAATTCAATTGTCAAAGTGCTCCTGAATCTGTTAAACCACCTCACTTTACTTCATTAAATTTGATGATAGTTTTGCTAAAAAATACTTTACATGTATATCAAAATACTTAAAACTAAAATAAAGTAAAAGTAGTAAATGAACACTTAAATTTTTAATTGTTTTTTGACATTTGCAGGGTCTCTTCAACAAGCCGGAGCTAACTAGCTTTGAAGGCTTCTACACTCTTAAAGAGCAAGCTATAGCGGCTACAGATCGACTCATTGAAGAGGCGACAACAAATCCCACTCGACCCATGGTGGAGATTTTTGATGAGTTATCCGACACTCTGTGCAAGGTGGCAGATTTAGCAGAGTTTGTTAGGATTGCTCACCCACAGTCACACTTCGCTAGTGCCGCCGAGGAAGCCTGCATAAGTGTTAGCGGTGTTGTTGAAAAGTAAGTGATTCATAAGTTTTAATTACAAATTTTAAAAGTTTTTAAAGGCAACTTGAACTTTGAATATTAAAATTTACTAGAATTGGATTTTTTTTTTACTGTCAGTTTTTTTTTTTATTACATTTATAACACTGAAATTAATGTACATAATTATATGCTTACTTTATTTTTATCTTTTATGAACCTCAACTTAGATATTCCAAAATATGTAGATTTTTGATTGTTTTAAATGAATAAATTTAAATGTTCGCTCATTAGACTATGGCAATGATGATTTTAACATCAATCATGCTTGACGACAATCATGCTAAAATAAATATATAATTAGTTGAAAACCTATCTCTGACAATATCCATATAGTATTATTTATTGTTATGTGTCATTTCCAGATTGAACACACACAAAGGCTTGTACGAAGCATTGAGAGATTCAGTGAAACGTGGCACATCAGGAGATCAGCATCTAGCTGAACTGTTTCTCTTTGATTTTGAACAAAGTGGAATACAGTTGGACGATGGACCCAGAAAAACAGTAGTAGCTCTAAATGACCTCATACTGCAGACTGGACAGAGATTCATGGCCGGTGCTGCAAAGCCCAGAAGAGTCCCCAGAGAGGTAGTCCCGCAGAATGTCAGACAATTGTAAGATCATTTTATATTAAACTTACAACACTTAACTGTCTCATAATTTTTCCTATGTTGCTTATTTGTATGCAACAATGTATAACCCAGAATTCGTCCAATCTGTATATTTAGATTGTTTAATGACTATTTCAGTATTTCAATGACCCAAATAAAGTTGTATACTTTCTAAAGTAATTTAGACATCAAGAGATGTCTCTATCTTCTGTTTAAAAACCAATATGTACTACACAATCATCACATATCTGTACTTCCTTAATAATATTATAAATGCGAAAATATGTTTGGATGTATAGATGTTTGTAACTCTTTCACGCAAAAACTACTGAACCGATCACCATGAAATTTTGCATACACGTTGTCTGGGACACCAGAAAGGACATAGGGTACCTTTCATCCAGATAAAAAGGACTATTCCCGAGAGATCAATAAAAAATAAAAAAAACTAACGCCTGGTCAAAGTGTTATAGCAACACGAGATCAAGCGTTATATTGCTTTTTTATTTATTTACAACGCGGACGAAGTCGCGACCACCAGCTAGTACACAATGTATGCAAATGAAAAATGACCATTAGTAAAAAATCACTGTCAAATCAATACAAATACAAATTAATTACATAAACTATACTTACGTTAAATGATTACAAGTTGACCATTTATGAGAAAACAATGCGTACATATAATTTAATATTAAATTAGTTATTTTTTCATTAAAATATTCCTTGAGACTGTAAAAACTGTTTTAGCCACTGATACAGCTGTCGTCTCATTAATTTTATGTTTTAATCGATGGGGGATGTTGTGAAAGGTGGTTTCAGTGGTTGTGTTGTGTTGTGTTGTGTTGTAGTTTCAGCACGGAAGGCGAAGACATAATAGTGAGCGGCGTATACGCGGAATGCGGTGAAGCGGCAGCCAGAGAGGCCGCTTACAGACTCTACTTGACGCCGGACTCGCACCAGGACTCGCTTCTCGACACCACACTCCACGCCCGCAGCGAGATGGCCTCCCTTTGCGGCTTCCGCAGCTATGCTGACAGGTGTTTTTTTTATTGTCAAGGTCTACAGACATCAAGTGGCTGACGGTCCACTTGCCTATTAGCACGAGCAACGCTGCAAGTGTTGCAAAGAGCGTTGCCGATCACGATCCAGGATAAATGGGTCTTTTACGGTTTTACGTTATTTTACGGTGGTCTTCTGTTAGGGGGTCGTTATTAGTTGACACTCTGACATAACTCGTGGTGGTCTTCTGTTATCTGCTAAAAAAAAAAACCGTTTTAATTGCATTGTTTTTATAACAGGGCAATAAAGGCGAGCACAATGGAAACGTCGGCAAATGTTCGTCAATTCCTTGACATACTGTCAGATAACCTTTACGATCGCGCAAATATAGATTTCGACACAATGCTCAAAATGAAGAAGAAAGAGACGCCTTATTTGAACGATCTGATGTGTTGGGACACTCCGTACTTCACCCATAAAGCAAAAATGCAACTGCTCAACGTCGCCAACACAGACTTCAGTCCTTACTTTTCACTCGGAGGATGTATGGAAGGGCTCAACATGTTGTGTCAAGAGTTATATGGAATTAGTTTAAAGTCTGAAGAAATGTTGCCCGGTGAGTAAACGTTATTTATTTATTTATTTATTTATTTATTAAGGTACACCAACAGAAGACACAATAATACAGTTTATACATTCGGTCTTGGCCTGATGTGAATTCAAATGACAGGTATACACAACATTTAACATCAATCATCGACCTTTATGATTATAGAATAGAAAATTCTTATACTAAGTTCCAAAGCAATAATCGTTATGCTCACAAACACACTCGAATCATAACATACCTATAAATGACATATATATATAAGATATTACAAAATATTATAATACACATATACGCACACACACACACACAACCACACATTCATATATACAATACACACGCACACACATATACATACAAACATACACACAAATACAATATTACATTTGACAAATTAGGCGACACGTAGCCAATAAGGGCACATTTGTGAAAGACGGTAGGCATTCCGTATTTTACAATGAAAGCTTAAAGGTAGTGTTATGTATAGTATAGTAAATTATAAAACTTGTTAATTTAACTTCATCCAAGTGAATTCCTTACATCAATTTTGCTTTTACTTTAAAGTAAAAGTTATTTTTGTTTTTCGGTAGTAAGGATATGTCACTCATGGGACTCTTAGCTCACTCGCCGAAACACAATAGCACACGTGCTGTTATTACACGGTGGTCTTCTAAAAGGAGGTGGTTCTTTTAAAAAAAGTTGAATAATATGAAAATTGTTGTGAATAGGCGAATCATGGTCGCCGGACGTGTACAAGCTGGCCGTGATCCACGAGTCCGAAGGCCTCCTGGGCCACATATACTGCGACCTGTACGAGAGGCCCGGAAAGCCTCACCAGGACTGCCACTTCACCATACAGGGCGGGAAGCTGTTGCCGGACGGCTCTTACCAGAACCCCATAGTGGTGATAATGCTATCGCTGAGCGGCGGCCACCGGTCGGGTCCGGCGCTGCTCTCTCCGGGCGCCGTGGACAATCTGTTCCACGAGACGGGTCACGCGTTGCATTCGATGCTCGGTCGCGCTCGACACCAGCACGTGGCCGGGACTCGCTGTGCGACAGATCTCGCCGAAGTGCCCTCAGTGCTAATGGAGTGCTTCGCGGGCAGTCCCGAAGTGGTGCGCAAATTCGCGACTCACTTCCAGACGGGCGAGCCGATGCCCGACTCTATGCTTCAACGCCTCTGCGCCTCCAAGCACCTCTTCGGCGCCAGCGAGATGCAGTTGCAGGTTACTTTTACTATAGTTTGTAAGTGTAAGGGCCGGCGCAAATTGGAGGGGAGCGCGTCAAAGAATTTTAAATTTTTCATAGTAGAATATTAAACCACCTGCTGTATTCAGTAGTTGCCTACTGTCCACTCCCTGACGTTCTTCAGCCACGATTTCTTCTTTCGTCCAACTTTTTCCAGTGATTTTGTCCATCATCACCACCCGCATTATGCCTTTCCAAATTGGCGAACATTTTAATTGAAATGCTTTCATACATACATACATACATACACTGGCCATAAAGACATTAAAGTACACTGGCCTGTGCTATGAAAATCCGTGAGATAGACATAAAAACAAACGTAAATTATTGTGCAAATTTTTGAAAACGTTGCAATTATTATTATTGTACCTAATAATAATTTATTTCTATACACAAATAATGAAAATCAGAGTAATTCGCGGTGTCAAATTATCAATTATAATTTCTTTGGAACCATTAACGCGTTCTCTAGGTGTTAAGCCGAAATATACCCTTATGTAACGAACAACTCCTTATCGTTCAGGTGTTCTACTCCGCCCTCGACCAAGAGTATCACGGCCGCAACACAGCATTCGGCGGTCACACCACTGAAGTCTTGAAACGAGTACAGAAACAATACTATGGGCTGCCCTACGTGGAGAACACTGTGAGTGTATTAAATCGTTTGTCCTAACATCTTCACACGCCTTTGTTGTTGACTGACTGTTGTGCTATAAGTTGGTTGATCGTTGACAGGCGTGGCAGCACCGCTTCAGCCACCTGATCGGGTACGGCGCTAAGTACTATTCGTACTTGATATCGCGCGCTGTCGCGTGGAGCGCTTGGAATAAGTACTTCCGCACACAACCTCTCTCGCGGTCAGCCGGCGAGAGACTGCGACACGGGCTGCTGAGACACGGCGGCGCGTTACCCCCGCAGGTAACAATTCCATTAACACCTGGGTAATCCCAGCAGGTAACAATTCTATTAACGACTGGGTAATCCCCGCAGGTAACAATTCTATTAACAACTGGGTAATCCCCGCAGGTCACAAACTGGGTAATTCCACAGAATTCATAATAACAGACAATGTCACACTGCGTTTAACATATTTAAAATGCACATTTTTAGCCAAAAAATATATACTTCTCATACACATGTTTTATTTTATTAAAAACTAGTTGTTGCACGCGACTTCGCCCGCGTAACTTTATAAAACTTTTTTGTTTGTAAACCGATTGGACTTGTAACACTGAATGTTAAAGACCTTTTTTTCCCTTTTTTCATTGTAATTCTTCCTCATAATGTTTAATTTATCAATGCAGGTTTTGTTAAGAGACTACTTGGACACTGAAATAACGCCAAACACTCTAGCGATGGCGTTAGCGGAAGAGCTCGACTATCATAAGGATCACATCGACCGGGTCTTCAGGCTCATGGATAAGTGAACTTTATTGTTTTAGTTTTAAAAGCGAATTTCACTCGCATTTATTAGAATATTGTCTGCAACAATGGATTATTGATCTTTACTACTTGTATATAGATTGAAAGTTATTGTTCCACAGTTTATAGTTTAATAGGAATTTACGCAGTAGGTATTACAAGACCTTGCCAACTTTTCATTGTCATTATTCGAAACGTCTTCTAAGAGTCCATTTTTTATTGAGGAGATATTTGCAGGCCAAAAAAGTTAAATTAGGTAATATATTACTGCGATATATACCTATGAACTATTTATTTGTTGTATTCCTGTACATGTTGACATTTATTTGGAATGACTGAAGTATGTAATTGTTCATAAATATAAATAAAACAACAATAGAAAATTATAAATACACTTTTAATTAGCGAACCCTCCTGAAGCCTTCACATTAAGTATTACATTATACATACATACATAATATATAAAGGAACACAAATATTTTTAATATCTTGCGTTTATTTTCAGTAGTTCCTCTCAAGGTACTAAGACGCATTTGATGCGACCATCATTTTTTTAGTCCTAAGGGTCTCGCTTTTTTTTTTGTAAAGGAAAACTAAACAAAAAGAAATCGAGTCCCTAGGACTAAAAATAGAATTTTTAGGGTTTCAGTCGTGAAACTATTGATTCGGGCAGATCTACAACAGTATATCTGTCTCTTTTTGGCATATATATCAAACTGTTGGCTAACCCAATGTATGCAATTGGATTTTTAAACAGTTCACTTTAAACACTGAATATAGTCACTAAAGGATCGTTGGACTTGTAAAGGAATTACATGTAAACAACGCCTCAACCTTTAGAAACTGTTTCTCCTTCTATAGAAATCAACTATTTAGTTAAAATTTCAAAAAAAATTAAATATATATATATATATCCAGAAGGGTTGATTTGACGATTGTCTAATATCACACATTACCTAGGGTGTAATTAATTAATTAATCATTAGTTATATCGTACGGGAGACTTCTTAGTCGTCATGTGATAAAACATATAGGGGGGGGAATATGGATGAAAATTTTCAATTTTAAAAAGTAGTTTAAAAAAAAAAAACTAGGCACATACCATTGCGAAACGAATCAGAAAACACTTTATATATTTATGAGACTATTTATTTATTTAAATAATGCGCAAAAACGCCGACTTAAATCCTCTTTGAGTATCAATTTTCTTGACACGAACTATGAAATTTCACCAAACATTTGCTGCAAATAAGTTGGTTTTTGGGATTCAAAGAATCAACCAACCAAACACCGATGAGAACTTTAATAGCACATTTACACTAGTTTCATATTTTGTCACGATTTCATTGATGGAAAACTTTTTTTTGTTGTATGTAAAACTTCTTACATAGCATTATACATCGATTCTTTTACGTGAAAAGATTTTATAATTAATTAGTGAGTAAGTATTTCAATCAATCTTACTCACTCACTATTCTTTGATCTAATCACAGATTAGTGCTCCAATCTGTGACAAAATATGGGACGAGTGTAGTCATCGTAGCTTTTTAAAATCTGTCAGGGACTGTGTAGTGTGTATATTATATTCATATAATATTTTCATTGATGCAATGTGCTCAGTTTGTACACGATCCTAACTAAGCACATTGCACCGCGTGACTGAACTTACTTTACTTTTATCGGACAGTAGTAGCTTTCGCTGTTAATCCTTTCTCGGACTACTTTAGTAAATTAGTATAGTGATGAGTCGTTCGCATCGCGGTGAGCTCATAATACATCTCCAACCAAGTATTTATTGGCCGTGAGGATGTCGTGCGTCTTATTTTACAAGTATATCTGAACTGTATGGACTCCCCCGGCCGTAGACATTAGAGAATGCACTGAGTTCCCCTTTCCAACTGTAAATTAAATACGACCAGAAGTTTTAGAGAGAGAGAGAGACGAAGCGATCGTGCGACCAGTACTTGTCTTTACAGGAAAGAGACAGCTATTGGCCGCACGATCGCTCTCCTTCTTGAGAATAATAAATTTGTATGCGGATATTTCTCAGTCCATTCGCCGTGTCTATACCCGTGGCCTGTGTGTGTGTGTGTGTGTGTGTGTGTGTGACTATGCGACGTAGTTGTATTGGCTCGTGTTGTTCTTCTCCCTCTCCATGTAGTCGCGGTCTATGAGCGACTCGATGCGCTTCTTGAGGTCGGCCGGCTTGACGGGGAACTTGAGTTGCTTGTACAGCTCCGATATGAGGAGGTTGTGCGAGAGCGCTTTGCGCATCTTCATGACTCGCACAATGGCCGCGTCTATTTGGTACTGGCGGTCTTGGTAGACGCGTTCCTCGGTGGCCTTCTGTTCCTCGCTGCTCTCCTTCATCTGGATCTGGTTGATCTTGATGCGGAACAGTTTGTTGGTGAAGTCCGCGTTGAACGCGAACTGATCGCCGTCGGCCACCTCGCGGCCTCTTGGCGCTTTGGTCACGACTCGCGCTTTTCCGCACGCCAGCGATTGCAAAGTGCGACGCAGTTCGCCTTCCTGGAATCGATTCAACATCATTCAATTATCTACTCAATTCCAAACATAATAAAGCAACTTTTCAAAAACATTTGTAATGTGTATTAAGATTAATATTACAGTTTTCACCATTCACAGGTTAAAAAATTGCAGTACAGTTTGTGTGTTCTAATAAAAAAAAAAACACCTAAATAAATTTAACATTGAACAACTATTTTTTTTTTCTATTCTGTTTGGCAGATCTCTGAAAGATTAGATATAATATAATAATTTTTTTTTTCGTTACTTGGTAGAATATTTGTAGTAATGTCCACTTGATATACATGTTTAGTTTAGTTTATGTGATTAAGTAATAAAAACTCACCTCTATGTTAGTGGAAGCCTTGATCTCTTCAAAAGTGAGATTGTCCCCATCGTTGAAGAGCAGAAGTACTAGTGCTTGGAACAATGATACTTGCAGCTCTTTTTTACCCTAAAACACAAACACACTGTTATTTAATATGTAATTTCAGTAAGAAAATACAATTGAATTTTCCTATACTGAGGCTTTATTAGGAAATCTATTCAAGAACAGCATTTTCCAAAAAACAGCTCAAATTGTCTGTTGTCGTTTAAAGTGTGGTAAGGCCAGCAGAAAAGAAAAAGAAAAAGGGAATGAAGTGAGCAAACACAACTGGAACAGTTTATATAGCGTGGTAAGTGACTAAAATGAACTATTAGGATCGGCGCTGACTGACGGTATGACACGGCACAGCAGAGGTTTTTTTTTTCTAACCATATTATTTTTTAACCTTAATTTAAAGATCGCAACACTCATACTCCTTTATTTGTATGCCGAGGCCGTAGCGTTCCGCGTCATGCTACGTGACGCTTCGATATGTTTAGGAAAAAATCCTATGCTGTGTGTGTCAGTCAGCGCCAGCCCTTATGAACCTAATATATGTATGTTCAATATACCTGTGCAAAATGCGCGCGGAGCACGCAGTGACCGAGGGTCGGCTGCCACTGCAGCTTGCGACCCGAGTGCTTCGCCAAGTAGAACTTGGCGAAGTGGTCTTGGTGGCGCGTCAGAGAGGCGGGCAGACGCACTTCGACCGGCGTGTACGTCGGCCAGAAGCCCTGCGTAAGGACGTGCACGGACAGCTCGAGGCCGGCCGCTCCGGCCGTCTGCTTGTACGTCACGTTGATGTCCTTCGACAGCTCCATGTCCTTGAACATGCCCTCCAGCTTGCAAGTGAACCCGCCGCCACACTCCTGCTTCAGCTTGCTCAGCATGGACTTCTCCGCGTCCACGGAGGCAGACTTGCCGACGAGCAGCCGCTTGGCCAAGTCCTTCTTGTAGAACGCTTCGAACACGTCCTTGCCGTGGATGTACCGGAACAGCACCATTATCTTGTCCAGCAACCGCTCCAGCTCCTCCTCCGTCGCCTCCTTGTTGCCCGCGCGCAGCTTCACGTCGACGAACTTCGCTGTCAATGTAAGGGACACGGTTAAAGGCCACACTATTAACACTATTTTAACGTTACTCTAGAAGAATACCAGTCGATAATGAACCAAATGTATCATTTCTAATTACAAAACACAACATTTTGGCCCCTTCATCATTTACCATACAAATGTACCTACTTAAGATACATACTTACTCTGCGGAGACAACCTCTTTGAGTATCATGATGAGTAAATGGGCCTCATTACAGTTATATGAACGAATCTTTAGAAATGCCAGCGCTCTATCTTATAATATTTAAAACCTCAGTCTTTATCCTGGCCCCTTTTTCCATTATAGTAGATCATAAAATCATAACAAAGTATTGTCATAATTTTTATTTTAGATTACCAATAAACTCAACTTCACAATAATTTTTTAAGAGTGATTTAAATAAAATGGCTCATTGGAATTGAAAAAATGTGTACAGATGGAAAGTGGATAGCTACCTATAAGTTCAGCTGGTTTGTTTTGCCTCTGATTGATGAAGTACTCGAAAGCCTCCCTCATGGAGTACAGGAACTTGTTATTCCTCTGGAAGCAGGTGTTGACTACATTGTCCAGCTGCTCCTTGAATTCCAGCAGATCTGCCACCATTGTTTTGTCTCGCTCTGGCTCTATTACTATCGTGCGACCTTTTTTCTGTACAACAAAAAAGTAAGTTGTTAACATTTATTAATTTCTTTAGTAAAAAATTTGAAAGTTTTCTGTTTGTGAAACTTATCAGAATAAATAAATAAAAACTATGTATAAGTAGTTCATTTTTTATTTGTGTAATTATTTTTTCATATATTATTTTTTTTTTTAAATTGTTGTGTGTTTTATTTAACTTTTTTGTACATACAAATTTGAGAATGCCTATTCTGGTCATGTGTGTCACAATTCCATCAAGTTAATGAAATGTGATGAGTGATATTTAATTGAAAAAAGTAAAGGGCACCTTGATGTAGGCGTTGAAGTGCGTGCAGAGCTCGTTGAGGCCGTCCTTGACGCGCGCGAAGAGGCTGTAGAGAAGCGTGAGGTCGGCCAGACGAGGCCCGTCCATTAGAGCCTCTAAGCCTTTGCTCAGGATTCCCGTCAGGTGGGAGCTTAGCAGCTGCCGCTCCGTAGTGTGTATCAGATGCCATCTGACAACACACATTTCAAATCAATATTTGCCACATCATGACGAAATTAATATAAAAATATAGACAGTTCACCCATCACAATGGACATAAGAATAGGGTGAAGCGATACTTTACGCCTAGATAGCTCCTATCTTTGTATAAGGCGCAAATCCGATCTTGCATGTAGTGTTGCTCCCATCTTTGGGATGGCTCAGCCAAATACCAACTTGCAGCACTCGACTCGGTTAAACGCAGAGCTAGGAGACTCATTGGCGACAGTACACTTTAAAAAAAAAAAAACTAATATGCAGAGCTTGGCACATAGATGCAAAGTTGCCAGTCTATGTGTATTTTATAAGAAGTACTTCGAAGAGTGTGCTCAGGAGCTGCATGAGCTCTTACCGCCTTCCCCTTACTTCCACCGGACATACAGACGGACGGCTGGTTACCATCCTCTTGTCTTGTCGAAATCCCTCTTTTTGGGACCATGCGCTTTAATACATCCTTCATAATGCGCACTGCCAAGGTTTGGAACTCCCTGCAGGCAGGCGTCTGTATTTCCGAGCTCATATAACCCAAATATTTTCAAAGTTCAAGTGAATAGGCATCTTCTGGGTGAGCTCGCTCCATCATAGGCTTCATCCTTGCTACACAGCTGGTTGTTGGCCAACAGCAAACCCATCTATAATAAAAAAAAAAAGGAAAAAAATTAACAAAATGCTGACTCACTTGGTTGATGGATCGAGATAGTGGATGAGACGTTCATTCTCCTCCTTGAGCCGTTTCTCGACGTGGGCAAGATATTGAGGGACGGTCAACTCCTGCATCAACCGTTGACCTTCCTCCGCGTACAGTCTCTCAGTTGCTTGTAAAAATCTGAAATTATTAAGTCTTAGGTCACTGTCGAGTGTCCACTGATGGACACTGATTTTACAATTAAACCACATGATAGTTTTACGAATGCTACCTAATACAATTATATTTCATTCCTTCCTAATTCCTTATCCTTAATCTTACTATGGTCGACATCGCACTTGCAGAACCTGTAACGTTGCTTGTGTTGCCAACGGTTGCCACCTATCGTCAAGTGGACCGTCAGCCTGTCTGAAGACTTTTAACATACTGAAAAAGTATTCTTGTAAGTGTCAAATTCAAAATAAGCAATATGTATTTATTAAAGTATAAGTATTATGTAAGTAATATTCAAAATGATTTATTTAAGCCAAATATAGAACCGAATGTTCATAGAGAAAATTAAAAATAACGTCAATTACTTATGTTCAAACGCCTCCATGTATATCTGTAAATCTGAAAGCATCCGCAGCAAACTCTTTAACAATGATATATCTACGGAGTCGCCTCCACGTTCCCTCTCTATCAACAACAACAGCCCGTCGACAGTACGAGTCTGTACTAATGTGTTCATTGCTATGTGATGACGAAATAAATCCAGTCCCATGTCCCTGGAAGCAAACGCAAAATACTAAATATTTAGCAAAAATTATATCAAACTCTACATGATTTTAGTTGATTTGATCCTAAGATAATCATAGAAACCACCCACTGAAATAATATTGGAAAAATGAAGTGAAATGAAGCCATTTTCCAGGTAAAAAAATCAATTATACAATTAAATCTAAAAATAGTCAAAAGGTAGACTAAAACATTCCCATAACTGATAGCTTATCGCTTTGTTAGCAAAAGTCCTAGGAGTAAAAGCAATAAGCAAACCAAGAGTGGTTTTAATGTGGTAAGAGTCCCACATACCCTGTGAAAATAAGCAGTCCAGAGTGATGTTTTCAGATTCAGATACAAAATTTGTAGTTTTTTCAAAATACTCTATTATGAATTTTTGAAATGTTGTCTGCACAAATCGGCACAAAATGTGGTAATGTGGGCACCGATAAGCCCAATTCAAATAATACCAGATATGTAATTTTATGTTAAATTGAAATGACAAAATTGCATAGACAATAATCTATGAATGCAGTAATTCATTAAAAATCACACATTTTGGTTACATGTTACACACAATGTCAACAAATGCTTACCATATAGAATGTATACTAGGATTCTGTAGTACATATGTTCGGTCCAGATAAAGAAAAATACTTCTGATCATAATCATTTGTCTGCAGTGGGCACGCCAGCAGTCATCCATCTTTTTAAGAAAAACCTGCCGATCCATGCTCTCGGACAGAAACTGTTCTATATTCGCCTTCACATTCGCTTCCACTAAGTTTGTCAGATTCACATACAACTGTGACGCCATCTGGAAACCATTAATCCATACTGATATCATAAATGTGAAAGAATCTCTGTCTGTCTACCTTTTCACGCTTTAATTACACAACTGAACTGACATACAACTGGCAAAATTATTGCCTTACCAGTAAAGTATAAATAAATTATTGCTCAAATATTTAGTCAGGTGTTATATTTTTTATTTTTTAATGCAGACAAAATCGCGGGCAACAGCTAGTTTTGAATAAATGATAAATAATCAAGTTTCTCTTCTTATACTCTTTCTTATAGTGTCAAAACACTATTCTAACATTCTATGATGTTATACATAAACTTTTCTGTACTACTAGAGTGTCCCCCTTGCAAATATAACTTTTTTCTGCAAATTATACACACAAACCTTCGGAGTTTATCTCTCTTTCCATTAATAAAAACCATTATAAATTAGTTATTATGTTCAATTATTTATAAATTTTAGAAGAGATCATAAAGAAGTTAGCAGAGATACAGACAGTGACCTAATTTTATAAATGTAGATAAAAAATGCAATAAAAAACTTAAAACATTCAATTATAAAAAGAATACCCCATCTAACAGGTCCGCCTGCGGTATGGACCCTATTATACTGGCAACGTTACCCCTCTGTACCGCCAGAGTAATACATTGACAGAAGTATGTGCCAGCCCTGAGGTCCCCTGTAGAGTCGACCAGCCATGCCAACAGTGCCCTTACAAATTTTTTCTTGTCAGCTGACCAGTGTCCCAGTGTCTCTATTGCGAGGGCCGCAAGCTCATAGTCCTTGAGTAAGGATCAGTCTTTGCGACGCTTGAGAATCTGGGCCTGATCAGCAGCAGCGCCGGCCTGTGTACGGGTCGCTTTGATGTGGATATGTACGAAGGTGTCTACGCACATTGCGTCCCACACCAGAGCTTTTCCTACATTCCACGGTACTAGTGTGGCTCCATCGGGCTGCTCGCCATCGTCTCTCGCCATTCCCATGGGTTCAAGGATCGCAGGCACAGCGACGATGGCAAGCGAGCGACGGTAAAATTTTATGAAAGACTGATTTTCGAAAATTTATCAATGATAGATTGAACATCTTGTAAGACGGTTATGGCATCTCCGCCAAGTGATCCGTCATCTAGATACCATACATTGAATTTTGAAGTTAGACTAGTGATTATGGGATGAATGATTAATCCGAAAATTGCAGGCCCAAAATGTTTTGTTTTATTTTTGGTTTTTTTATGTAAAGGAAAAATTTTATAACAACTAATTATGTTAAAGTAGGTTTGTTTATCTTTGCTGTAAATTATTGTTTGTTTTGTTGCCATGTCCATAGTTTGGTTGAACTTCTATTTACATAATATTATTATTTCTATTTAGATATTGTAACCTATCAATTATACTTCCAGTATAGCAAATGATACTCTTATATTAATCATAAGTCTGTGATGGGATATTTATTGTCATTTTAATGAAGCAATCAAAATTTGGTAATGTTTGCATATTTAAAATAATAAGATTTTAGTCAAAGTTTATAAGAATATTAGCTGACCTGGTGAACATAATACCGCTTCAGAATCAATAAATGTTGTTTTAACTTATTAAATAAATTAAATAGTATACAGATTAATTTTTTTGTGATATTCTTACTTTTCGAATGTGCGAGGAGTTTTTGAGGCTGAGATGAACAAAAAAAGAAATTCATCAAAGTCAGTTAATCTAGAGTCTGGAGATATCATCAAAAAAGCCATTCCATATAAAACGTATGAGAAAATGAATATTCTTTTTTTGGTGATTATTCCAGAAGTTTTGATAGTCATTGTGTTATTCGAAGCACAGATAAATCAATTATCATAAAAAATGATCCAGCCGTTTATGAGTAACAAATGTTACTAACAGGACTATTATATATATATACAGATGAATGCCAAAATTAGTTTAAATGCAACAGTAAAATGTGTTTGCGTGTGTTTAAGTAAATAAAAAAAAATACCTTATGACTACACATGTTCTCCACAGCCTGATACAGCTCCTCTAAGGAATAAGCTATAGCCTTCGAAGTCTGTATAGCTATAACTGCTTCCTTTAGTTTGCTCCATGTTGTCTCCTGATAATTCTCTGGAAGATTTGGTTTACCTAAAACAAACCGCTCATTATACTCAGAACTCATACTCAGAAGAGTATCGTCGAGGTTATGAAACAAAAAATTCAGGTAAACATACTTTTAAAGTTTTTTATAACCAGTTTTTTTGTAGTCGCTCCAGGTTTCATGGGCGACGACATCATTTTAAGTGATCCGTTCGAATTTGTATTTAATAAGGAGAAATTCGACTTCTTCTCGTTGGCACTCATTTCTTCGGATTTCATTCTTTTATTGCACTGGTCGTCGATAGGTAGTGAACGTTTTTTACACTGGTTTTTTCCACCCTCCTCGAGCAAAACCGTAGTTTTAGCTGTACCCGACATAAGCAAGCATGATATGGCCGCAGCCACTAAACTAATTAATATGATTAATGAGGTCTTGCAATAAAATAATAACAAATAAGGAATTAATCAGTCAATCGTTTATAGAAACACCAACCAGAAATACCACCATATTACAAACACAGACTAGCTTGCCTCCACAGATTACTATCTGGTTTGCCATATGCCAATGAAATAGTATTTTACTGCAAGAAAATGGTCCTTTAAGTCCCTTAATTACAAAAATAAGTTTTGTTATGTAATTTGCTTTGTACATTATTGTAATTTTATAGCAATACCATAGTTAGTGGAAGCCATTCGAAACCAAATAAATATAAGTATGAACTACAGTCAATTATGAAAGTATCTAATAATATATAATATATATATTACGAATTCAATTAGATATTTAATTAATCTTACTAAACTGAACTGTAACTTTTGTAGTTCAAAGCGTTAGCGTACTAGTTAGTAGTTAGTCTGTTTTTAAGGATTGAAGTGAAAACTCAGTGATTTTTAATTGTATGTAATAACTGCCATCTATCCGAATTAGTGCGTACTTCTTTGTTCATGATAAGTTAAACGATTGCTAAGATATTAACAGATGGCGATAAAGTGTTCGAAAGTCTTAAGTAGGACTTCTGGCTGTTTGGATGGATAGGTTTCAAATAAAAGTATTAAAGGTTGGTTAGCTAAAATCTTTATTTTTGTAAAATAATATGTAAATAAAATAATGCTCAACAAGTAAGAAAATAATAAGAATAGTCTTAATTGGGGAGTTCTAATTCTAAATACCGTCACCAAATTGATTTTATTATAGACAAATTAAATTATTGTAATTTCTTAAAATAATAATTTTAAAATATTGCACAATTATGGTAGGTACTATTAGTTTCTGTTATTTTATTTATTAGCTACTTTTAAGATATCAAGGAGTATCCAAAGTAAGAATGCAAGAATCATTTAATTCTTCCCAATAATGTTTAGACTCACTCCACAGTTTTACCACAAAATATTTTATTAAGTATATTTGTCGTGGTTATCATTTATCGATAGCTGCAGACCTAGCTAATAACCCATGATATTATACGCAAGTATACACGGTATATCAGATAAATCAACAATGAAACTTATTTTTTTCATTTTACCCTGGAGACAAATTTGTAATAAATACACGTACTAACCTACCCACGCCCAAGTTCTAATAGAACATATACACTATTGTCCTAATGACGGAAAAACATTACTTTTTATCCACAAAAACATACTGCTGTAGTTAGGTGACTTTTCATAATTTGCTTTTCTCACTTTTGATCATATTCTTCAGTACACGTCTGAGGATTTTGCCGCTTGCATTCTTTGGTATTTCTTTACAAAAACGCACTCCTCCATGTAAATGTTTTGGATTAGGGAGCTGAAAAAAAAACATTAATAGATATGAAGAGAAAAAGCACCCTTTTTACATAAAGGTCCAAGTAAACTAATTAAACATTAAAAAACAAAAATAACATATTATACAAAATAAAAAGAACATGTTATTACACCTGTATGCTGTAATCGACACACTATTGGGAACAGACCTCTTCTCTTTGTCAAAAAGTATAGACAAACAAATCTACTAAGAACTTCCACTAAGATTGCGGCAGTAACCATAATTTTAGAGAAGACCATCATAAATTAACAGCATTTAAAGCAATTTAAATTAACAATGGCTTAAGAGTTATTATAGCCCATTAACCAGTCCCATCCCAATCCCTTGTCCTTTATCATAATATAATAAGATTGGCAGCGCAACTTGCAGTACCTACCTTTTTTTCTATTTATTCAAAAACAAATTATTTCATTAACATTAATTATCCTCTACCAATTCGATATTAAGTAAATTGCAGTATTTAACATTTAATTGTGCATTTGATATAAAATAAATATTGTGATAAATTATTCGCTCAAATGTAGATTTAACATTGATAAGTTATGTCTCGATTTATAGAGTAGTTCCGTAACATTCGTAAGTCTTACCCTCTCAGCCACAAAATCTTTCAATTCTTGCTCTGTGACACTCTTCCCTGGCTGCAAAACAACACAAGCAACCGGTACTTCCCCACTAGTGCTATGCTTTATTCCCACCACTCCAACGTCTTTTACGCTCTCATGCAACAAGAGAACTGCTTCTATCTCTGCCGGAGGTACCTGATTGGAAGGAAAATGTTTAAAATTTTCATTCGTAGTGGTGCTTTTTGTTGTGCCGCTTCTCTACAAACATCGTCTTAACATTGGAAGCCGCTGGACGAAAAAAAGAGAGCGAGTGCTCATACAAAAAATTTTAAATTCTTCAAGCCGGATGGCTTTCTCCTGCCTACGCCACGTTTTCCCTGTATTTTCCCTTGCACCACTAGTTGAAGAATACGGTACTTTTCGCCTCTCATTATGTGCCCGAAATATTGCAGTTTAATCCTCCTTTATCGCACTTAGCACTTCCATTCTCTTTCTCATTCGACACAAAACATTTTTCTATCCTCTGTTTATTATTTATGAAATAATAAATGGTGCTTTATTTAACATTTCTTAAAATTGTTTAAATTTAGCTGTTTTTATTTTGTTATGTCATAGAATTATTACACACACACACACACACACACACTTTTTTGTATAACTGCAACTGCTACAAACACACTCTCTCACACACACACACACCACATAATAATTTTAATTTAATGTTTGTATTTGTACGTAAGTTTTAAATGTATTAGAATCGTGACTTCTACGAGGGTTTAAATTTAGTTTCTTTCTTATCTACCAACGTTTTAATGAATTCCAAGTCCAAACTCTATCTAGAGTCAACCTTTGTTCAATAAAAACAATCATTAATGGAATAGAACAAATTAGGTACCTGAAACGCTTTATATTTTATGAATTCTTTCAATCTATCAACTATGAAAAAGTATTTATCTTCATCGTAATAACCAATGTCTCCTGTTTTGAAGAAGCCTTCCTCATCAAAATCATCTCTTTTATCTTTACCTATGTAGCCTTTCATGACTAAACCACCCTTTATATAAAATTCTCCGGGTTGATTAGGACCTAAAGGTTTTCGAGATTCTATGTCAATAATCTGAAAAAAAAAATATCCCAGCAATCTCACAACAGTAGATATTATTACATAATATGGCAAACTAAAAAAAAAACTTTAATTAATTGACTAAGGGAAATTATTCTAAGGCATTGTTTTAGTAAAATACAGTTTACTAAAAGACTAAACTGACTGAATAGTATTTCGTGTTAAATTTGTTTCTTAGGGCCTAAGCACACGATGTTTTTTAAACGAGCTGATTGATAAACGAGTTTTTGATCGGCGCGTTCTTTGCGCGTCGTCAGTGCGTATTAACAAATTGTATGCGTTTGTATCGTTACAAACGCGCGTTTGAATGGATACAATTGCAAGCAGAACGCGTTTCAACAGCCGAAATATCTGCTGTTAGAAGTAAATAGTTAGGTTACCTTTATAATTGCACCAGGAACAATAAATCCAACGCCTCCTGGCTTTGATATAGTGTGGTCACCCAGGTCTCTAGTTATATCTAGAGCTGTTTCTGTCATACCATATCCTTGGTACACATTAGCGTTTGGGAAACTAAAAAAAAATGTGGTTATTAGATCTCAACCATGGATTAAACCAACATGTAGAACTTGAATCTTCAGATCTATAAATTGGATTGAAACCCTCTCACAAAAGACTGTAGTGTGCTTATATGTCGGGTTTTAGTGCACAAGACTTTTTTTCCAATTCTCCAACCCCACCAAAACGGAAAAAATCAGAGTGAATAATGGAATCAAAAGTT
This sequence comes from Synanthedon myopaeformis, assembly GCA_944738685.1. Taxonomy (NCBI): domain Eukaryota; kingdom Metazoa; phylum Arthropoda; class Insecta; order Lepidoptera; family Sesiidae; genus Synanthedon; species Synanthedon myopaeformis. The sequence continues at coordinate 1,855,033 of OX122914.1, forward strand.
CAGGTCTTTATAGTCAATTCATGATAATATTTTTATTTGTCAATTTTATTCTTATTTACAAGTAGGTATGTTTCATGAATACAAATGTTAAATTTGTAATTTTTATCAGATGAACTCTCTTGATATAGTTACAAGAGACGTGTCATTCATAAGGTCAATGTTCGTATAACATTGAATTGTAGATCCAATTTAATATTGTAGAAATGTAGACCAATTCTTAAAAGACAAAGACGCTGAACAGCAGGAGTTTATCATTGGAATTTTTTTGCTCATGAGTTATATAAATTGTTATTTATAAGCCTATTTCTTCTTAAGGTTTAAAAAGAATAAATTTGAAAAGATCTACTTACACCCTCATTACATCGCTTAAGGTATCTTTATGTAAAGGAGCTGCTCTACTATATAGTTCTGTAAGTGAATTTAAGTTACTGTATTTGCTTTTGAATTTGCATAGAGCAATTAAAACTGGAGGCACTACTGATGCAGACTTAATCTGAAAGTGAAATATTGAAACGTTGGTCCCATATGTTTATTCATTAATGGTCATAAAAAATTAGAATTATTTTATATTAGGGTTTCTTAGATATGTATAAATTTCTTTATCTTTAGAAATAACTAAATCGAAGGTTACTTAATATAATAGCTGTATATAGCTTTTGCATCCGCGCGAAGCCAGGGGTGGTTCGCTAGTATATTATATAAGCAAGGATTTATTTTATAAAATGAATGTTACCTGAAATTCTTCTATAGTTCTCAGATAAAGGTCCACTTCGAATTTGGGCAAATATACAAAAAACTTGTGTCTAAACATACTTGCTAGTGACGTCATTAGACCCAAGGTATGGAACCATGGAGTAATAGTTAACTCTGGTTGAGGGGTGGCCCTGTATTATGTAAATTACTTTTTAGTCTTGCAACATTGACTGACACAATATTGTAAAGCAAAGCATTAAATGTATACCATTAAATTTGGATATGTATTCTGGTTATTTATCTATTCTGAGTTTAAATTAACAAGCACAATAAAAAACATAATGACAACAATAAGATGTACAAAAACTTTTGATTGATTTTATATAAAATAAATCTTACCTAAGACACGCCAATATTACATTCAAATGTGTTAACATAACACCCTTTGCAAGTCCAGTGGTTCCAGAGGAATATAATACAAACAACACATCTTCGTGTCCGTTCACCTCGGCTACTCTGAATTCATTAATATTAATGTTTTCCTTCAAAAATTGGTTACTGTTATTCGGCACAGCCAAATCGCTATAGAGTATCGTGTTGCTAAACCTCTCGTTGCCGAATATGATTATTTTTTTAATGAAATCCTGAGACCGCAAGTTTCTCTCGTAATTTTTGTAGAATTGTGGTGAACAAATGACGGTTTTTGGTTTTGATATGTTTAGAACGTGTTTTATTTCATCTGAAAATACAAAATAGTGCTGAAAATATTGAAAATCTACTCGAAATGTAATTAGTGGAGGTCACTTTTGGATGTCTATTAATGTTTATATTTTATAAAATAAATTTTAGTCGTTATTGTATACATACCAATACTGCTTTACTAATAAAATTTCATTTATTTTATTCTAGTTATAACTTATAGGCTAGTTTATTCTGGTTGCTATGAACTGCAATCCCTAAGGGCCTATGCAGATGACGTCTTTTAAACGAACTGATGCACCTTGAATGCGATACGGCAAGTGCACAAATGCACAAGATCCTCGCGTTTGTATCGCTTCAAACGTCAACATGAACGCTATACCGTTTGTAGCAATATCTAAACATCCATTTCCCCGCTTTCGGCTGTTTGAAACGCGTTCCAGATCCACTTGCGTATGTATCGATACAAACGCACGTTTTAAGTATTTTATTTGCGATTGTAAACCTATTGTAAACGCATATACATTTTGCTGATACGCGGTGACGACGCGCAGTGGACGCGCTAATCAAAAACGAGCGTCGTTAAGACGTAGTGTGCGTAGCGCCTAAAGCTGAAATTACGTCTACTTTAATCGCTCACATTTTACACTGTGAATTTCTTGTAAAGTTTTGTAAAACTTTTGCAGAAGACGCGCCAAGCTCAAAGCGACTTGAGTTCTATTTATTAATAATATTAAATTAGTTACCTTTAGTATAATTCGGATTCACCATTGTTACAGTCGCACTAGTATATACAGCTCCAAGAACAGCACCCCAGAATTCATTTCGATTCTCCGAACAGATAGCCACCGTTTGTCCCTTTCGCACGCCGAGGTGATAGAGAGAGACGGCTACATTCACAGTCTGTTGTGCTAATTGTTTGTAGGTTATCCTCTCTTTTGTTACTCCATTTGTCTATAAGTGGTAAAATAATGTCAAAATCACTTATATTTATATTACACTAGCGACCCGCTCCCGGTTCCGCCCAGGAAAAAACTTAATTGGGTTTAATTAATATATAATTAATATATAATTAGTGGTGAAAACCGCATCAATTTCCGTTGTGTGGTTTAGGAGTGCGGAAAGCGACTTCAAATTATAGGTAACTATCTACACGTTCCCGGCTTCGCACGGGTGCAAAATAAAAACTATCCTATCTTTTAAGTTGGACCAAATTACACAAAGTTACGATATTTTATCAAAATCGGTTCAGTAGTTTAAGAGTTCATCGCGCACAAACACGTGACACGTAATTTATATATTTTATATTAGACTAGCTGGTGCCCGCGACTTCGTCCGCGTTCTAAATATTTAATAGCCTCATTATAGCCTAAAGCCTTTCGCTATAAATGGACTATCCAACACAAAAAGAATTTTTCAATAATAAATAGATATGTAAAGAAGGTTGCGCTTATCACTTAACGCCGCACTTAACGATACCATACGCCGGTCCCTTGCCACCGTCAACGTGCCAAGTCTACTTGAGCCGACTGGTATTGCAAGAGACGATGGCAAGAGACCGGACGGTATGAGTTTGATTCCATGGAAGATGGGCCGGGTGCTGGTATGGGATGCAACCTGTTCAGACACGCTGGCCCTTTCCCATCTACATGGAACCAACAACAGAGCTGGTGCGGCTTGTGAAGCGGCTGAAATAGCTAAAGCATACAAATACAGGGGTCTAGGCTCCGAATATGATTTTGTCCCATTCGGTGTCGAGACCCTTGGTCCGTGGGGTCCTAGCGCTATAAGTCTTTTTAAGGAAATAGCAAAAAGGTTAGTCGACATCACAGGAGACCGAAGAGCTGGCAGCTACCTCGCACAAAGAATTAGTCTAGCTATTCAAAGGGGGAACGCTGCCAGTATCTTCGGAACCTTGCCTAAAGGGACTCCTTTTAATAATATATTTTAGTTATTATATTATATTTTTTAAGGTTTTTAGTTTTAAGTTCATTGTTCTAGTATTTTTTTTTATTATTATTTCTGTATAAAATAAAGTATAACATTGCGACTTAGTTGAATGTTAACATCTTAAGGCTCGAGTTCACCAACAGATGGTTATTTTTAAACGGCTGTTTAAATATAACCGTCTGTTGGTGAACTCTGGCTGGCTGGCTAGACTTCGTTCTCCCAGAGCCCACCAACACTCATGCACGGATGCGACGAGCAGCTGGGGACCAGCATGTAGCAGCCTTATATGTTCGTATTTAAATAATAAAGTTGTAAATATGTGGTTACTACATAATAAAATCGGATGTTTCTTATTATAATCAAAAGTAGTCGAATTACACAATCTGCCACCAACTCGAATTAATTTGTTTTTGTCTAAAAATGCGTTTAAACCTTGAATTGCGCTTATAGATTTATTATTTTTTTAAGTAATAGGTAAGTTGTTTACTAATGCGCGCCAGCATGAGCCTTGACTTATCTAACTCGTTTGCCGATAAGGTACCGATTTGGCGATCCGCTGTATTAAAACAACGCGTATTTCCAATAAATCTCAGCAAATATGCTCCCGTTCGTATTAGCCTGTAAAATGACAAAAAACGCTCAAAGTTTATAAATTCGTCTACTTCGCCGCACACCAGCCGCATAGCAGTGGTTTTATTTAATTTTAATTCTGGCAAATTGGTATACTCAATCGACGTATCAGCCTTGTTAAGTTCAAACTCACGTTCATGAAGAAAGAAAGGCCCCTTCCACCATAAACTACAATGATTAAGTGCGTCAAAGTGAAGACCACGTGATACTAAGTCGGCTGAATTTTCCTTGCCATTAACGTGTAGCTACATTTTATCGCCAGTTAGTTCGTTGATTTCCGCCACTCGATTCTGAACAAACGTTTTAAGTAAATGCGGTGACATACGTAACCACCTCATGATTATAGTGGAATCCGTCCAAAAATATACAATGTCGAATTTTAAGTTAAGAGATTCCGTAATCTTTTTATATAGTTTAGCCCCTAGAAACGCCCCACAGAGTTCGAGTCAAGGTATACTAATGGTTTTCAATGGCGATACTTTACTTTTTGCACACAACAGTCTGACCGTTATCGTTGAGTTCTTGCCATACGTACGAATATATGCGCAAGTTCCGTATGCTTCTTGAGATGCGTCCTTAAATATATGAAGTTCTGAGTGATCGTTATGCTCGCCCCTTACGCAACGCGGAATACTTAAATTAGGTAAATACTGTAATGCATTTAGCCAATAATTCCATGCGTGGCGATTTCATTAGGTACGGTTTCGTCCCAATCGATCTTGCTTAACCACAGTTTCTGTAACAGTATTTTTGATATGATCACCGTCGGAGCAAGTAGACCTAAAGGATCGTATATTTGTGAAAAACTGATAACATCACACGCTTAGTCAAAATAGTCGGCCGTTGTACCTTTGTAGTGAAATGTAACTCGTCACTCTTACTATTCGAACCTATACCGAGCGTTTTACTCTGCGTATGTTCATCATTCGACAATTCCTTATACCGACTTGTAGGGACGTCACCACTGAAAGTCCACTTACGCAAAGGAAAGCAAGCAGATCGTAATATTTGTGATGTCTTTTGACACATTTGAAACTATTTAGAACTGTCATCGCAACCGGTGATTAAATCGTCTACGAAAAAATCGTTATTTATAATTTGAGATATGATATCATCATCACATACCTGGGCGAGTTGTTTCAAGCAACGCATGCTGAGATACGGGGCCGAAGCCGTGCCGTAAGATACCGTATTCAGTCTACACATGAAGAGCTTCGTCCGAGTTCTCTCGCCAAAGAATGAGTTGAAGATTTCTCTGATCTGGCTGCACAAGAATTTGTCAATACATTTTTTCGATATCGGCACACGCAACGTGCTTGTGCTGCCTGAATCGAAGTAAAATCGAAAATATATCGTTTTGTAATGGTGGCCCAATTAACTGAATATCGTTTAAAGACTTATTTGACGAAGTCGCTGCACTCGCGTCTATCACTAACCTTAATTTCGTGGTTCTACTTGACTCAGGAAACACTCCGTGATGCGGGGGAAAACAATAAGGCCACTCGTATTTATCTATACGTGACATATGACCTAAATCTATATATTCACGCATGAAATCTACATATACTTTTTTATAATTTGGTAATCTCGCTAATTTACGTTCTTCCGGTTTGTGTTTTTAATAAATAACTCCTCACATTCGCGTTCGTCTTTGGTGAGAATGTTATCATTTTTCGGAATATCTTCTAATTCCCAGAAATTTTGAAGCTGGGAATCGATATTTTGAACAAAATTGCATTGAATATGATTGTTACGTAATAGTCCAGTAACTTTGTCGTCTGAATGTATGGGGTAGTATGCGTCAAATCCGGTAGTTCTGATTTTTTGCAGACTTGTTTATGATGTTGGCCTAATGAATAATCCAAGTTTGTGACCTCGAGCGCCGAACGCAACTTTGTCAAAAATCGAAAAAACCACGAAAAAATCGTTATTTTTTCAAATTTTGGCGATTATAACCCTAAAGGACTAGTTTTTGAAAAAACTTTCTTAGGACGTATTTAAAGTAGACTAAATTTGCTACAATATGATACTAGAACTGTTTCTGTAGACCCCAACAGTTTCCGAGATTAAGCCTTTCAAAGTTTATCATTTTTTTCGAACTTCGCAATTTTTGCAATATTTTATAGACTTCACTCAAATAACTCTAGCGGGATGAAGTTCCAATTACCTCCGACTGAGTGTGCTAGTCTTTGGCTTAGGGAAGATGCAAATGATGTCCATAGTCGAAAAAAATCCGGACATTGAAAAGCAAGCTGCGATTTTTCTCGTCACCAACTCTACACCAATCTCTCTCTCTCTCGCACGAAGTGTTACAGTTCCACCTTCCTTGTCCGAACCGCTAGGGAGTGAGCACTTACTAGGTAAGCGTCGTCCACCTTCGGCCACATCAAGTGAGATCGCGGCCAAGCGCTACCTTGATTCAATTAAAAAAAAAAAAAATACACCTGACGAGATAGCAGCAGCAGAAGAGCGAGTCATAATTGCTGTATACGGAGGCAACCCCAACACCGGTAACCTTGACGAGCTGCGGTACCAACTATTCGCCAGGGCTGCGACGAAAACCACCTTCAATCTAGCCAGGTTACCTCCTACACGAGACTCTGCTCGATTTCACTCCTTGCGGACATACCATCAGGTAAAAATTCGTCCTTGCATCAGTTACATATCATTCATCATTTTCTATTCTCATGTACAATTTTCTTACAGGTACAGGCGTGGTTGGGAGTCACACTGAACCCTCTCTCCTTGGGGTGGATATCCACGCTACAAGGCCTCAACCCCAAAATGATGACCATAAGAGCGAGTCATAATTGCTCTATACGGAGGGAACTCCCATTTCGACATCGGACAGATCGTCGCCTTCTGGGATATTTACTACTGCAACATCAGGTATATTGTCACAAGAGGCCCCGTTGCAGTGCCTGCAGACTGATGAGCATTTTAATCCTGCCTTCATGCAGCTGCACGCGTTCCCACAACCCTTCGTGCAGCCGCAAGAAGTGTTGTGGGGCTGCATCTCTGGTCTGCAGTCTGCAGGCACTGCAACGGGGCCTCTTGTGACAATATACCTGATGTTGCAGTAGTAAATATCCCAGAAGGCGACGATCTGTCCGATGTCGAAATGGGAGTTCCCTCCGTATAGAGCAATTATGACTCGCTCTTATGGTCATCATTTTGGGGTTGAGGTCTTGTGGCGTGGACAGCCACCCCCAGGAGAGAGGGTTCAGTGTGACTCCCAACCACGCCTGTACCTCTAAGAAGATTGTACATGAGAATAGAAAATGATGAATGATATGTAACTGATGCAAGGACGAATTTTTACCTGATGGTATGTCCGCAAGGAGTGAAATCGAGCAGAGTCTCGTGTAGGAGGTAACCTGGCTAGATTGAAGGTGGTTTTCGTCGCAGCCCTGGCGAATAGTTGGTACCGCAGCTCGTCAAGGTTACCGGTGTTGGGGTTGCCTCCGTATAGAGCAATTATGACTCGCTCTTCTGCTGCTGCTATCTCGTTAGGTGTATTTTTTTTATTTTATTTTTTTATTGAATCAAGGTAGCGCTTGGCCGCGATCTCACTTGATGTGGCCGAAGGTGGACGACGCTTACCTAGTAAGTGCTCACTCCCTAGCGGTTCGGACAAGGAAGGTGGAACTGTAACGCTTCGTGCGAGAGAGAGAGAGATTGGTGTAGAGTTGGTGTCGAGAAAAATCGCTGCTTGCTTTTCAATGTCCGAATTTTTTTCGACTATGGACATCATTTGCATATTCCCTAAGCCAAAGACTAGCACACTCAGTGGGAGGTAATTGGAACTTCATCCCGCTAGAGTTATTTGAGTGAAGTCTAAAATATTGCAAAAATTGCGAAGTTCGAAAAAAATGATAAACTTTGAAAGGCTTAATCTCGGAAACTGTTGGGTCTACAGAGACAGTTCTAGTATCATATTGTAGCAAATTTAGTCTACTTTAAAAACGTCCTAAGAAAGTTTTTTCAAAAACTAGTCCTTTAGAGTTATAATCGCCAAAATTTGAAAAAATAACGATTTTTTCGCGGTTTTTTCGATTTTTGACAAAGTTGCGTTCGGCGCTCGAGGTCACAAACTTGGATTATTCATTAGGCCAACATCATAAACAAGTCTGCAAAAAATCAGAACTACCGGATTTGACGCATACTGTGATGTATAAAGTTACTGGACTATAAGCCTTCCGTATAAACCGGTCCGGAAATTAACCATCCTAATTTAGAACCTTGTAAATATGGCCCATTAGATAAACAAATTTTATCCGCATTTAATAAGTCCCAAAATATATCGGCACCTATCAATAAATCGATTTCGGACGGTATGTTCAACGAAGGATCCACTAGCTGAATGTTATCAGGAATTCGTAACGTATCAATAGAAATGCCATTCGCCGGCAGTTTAGAAGTAATGCAAGGTAAAACCAAACATGTAATATTCATATAATAGTCGCTTGTTTTAGAACGTATAATAATTTCGCATGATTGATTCGACTGTATGACTGATTGTCCCACACCCGAAATTCGTATAGTGGACTGTATGAGTGGAATGTCAAACCGTTTACAAAATTTCGTAGAAATAAAACAATGTTGGCTTTCATTGTCTAGAAGCGCACGCGCAGTATAATATCGATTCTCCCCCTTTACCGCTACTTCAATTAACGCCGTACATAGCAAAACCGAGGTAAGACCTATCGAATTAGATACATTTTTATTCGAAATGCAATCAGATGTATGCAACGCAGTCGACGCATTAGCAGCCGTCGTCAATGCGCTCCGATCAGTCGGCTCGTGACTAGCACCCGTCGATACGTATGTGCCGTTGCTGCTATCAATAGTGTTTAGATGCAATAATGAGTTATGTTTATGTTGACAATATTTACACGCTCCGAATAAACAATTAGTAACCGTGTGCCCCGTACGTAAACAATTAGTGCAAAGTTTTTTATCGTCAACTAATTTTAACCGGTCACTTATAGGCAAATTTAAAAACGTAGTGCACATATAAAGCGCATGATTTGCTTTGCATAGAATACAAGTGTAATAAATTTACGTGAGTGCAACGACAGAAAACTGTGCATCTGCTATTCTCGAGGCACATGTTTTTTAGAATCGAATTTATTAATTTTTTCATGACTCATTTTATTACTAGCAGCCGTATTTTTAATGTAATTTGTATTTATCATTTCCGATTTTTTAGAAATGTCAATAAATCATTCAATTTTGTTGTAATATTTGAATCGCCTTGCATACCTGAAGCGATAGATCCCTTATAAATTTCCCACTCTCGTTCAGTAGATGGATCAAGTTTTGAAACTATTAAATAAATAATTAACGTGTCCCATGCGTCTGTGGGTTCATTTAAAGTTTTTAAAGCGCGTAAATTTCTTGAAACCTTATCTATCAGTTTTTTAATTTGTACAGGAGATTCTTTATTAATGCTTGACAATATAAATAAAGCCTTAACATGATTATGAACTAACAGTCTAGAATTATTAAACCTATTTTCAAGCAAATCCCATGCGTTAGTGTAGTTGGGAGCCGTAAATTCCAATGCACCTATCACTTGAGAAGCACTACCGGTAAGAGCTGACCTAAGATAATGAAATTTTTGTATATATTGTTTAGGTCTTTGCGGTTATTTATCATAGTGATGTATGAGTTTTTAAATTCAAGCCACAAATCGTAGGAGCCGTCGAAGACTGGTAATTTAATTTCTGGCAATTTAATTGTGGATGCGCTTACTGAACTCGAGTGTCTGAGCAGTCTTCTACCAACAACTTAGCTGTAGCCATAATGTTGAAATATTGCGTTTCAAGAGATTCTCTGTAATCCAACTGATTTACGAGCTCAATATCATCACTGGAATTTTCAATGTTAGTTTGTATTAAATTAAAATTTTGAAGCATCTCTTCGGCTGACTGAATTCGAAGTCGAAGTTCTTTCTGCCTTTTGAACATTCGTTAACGGAGAATTTTTATTAAATTTAGAAATACTTCTTTCGAATATCGTTAATCTTCCCTTCATAGTTCCTCTTTGCTTCTTAAGATCGGAAAGAGGATCATTGGAATTTGACCGAAGTGGTAAATTACCTTGCGGTTCTAATTTTGAAGCATTATCAGTTTTGAAAACTTGAGGGGATAAAATCAATAAAGCACCAAACTAATATCTAGTAAAATATAGTACCCGCCTAAATTCAAATTATTAACTAATATAAGTATCTGTTTAAACTAATTATTCTTTATTACTCGTTTAACTTAATTAAATGAAATTCAAAACACGGTGTCAACGCTAGTCGAATATAGATAGGAAAAAGATAAATGGATAGCCTGGCCGTAACTCGATCTGCTGATGGATGAAGCTTCAGTTTTCGATGACGCTGATTTGCTTCTTTACTCGTATAGTCGACTCGGCTGGATCATTACTTTTCGTAAATCGGCTCTGAAGGACCAATGTTCGTTTATGTAAATAAAAATCGTCGATCGTTTTCTTGCGAACATTATAAATTTACATTATGAAAAAAGGATAATTCGTATAGAAGACATTGTGACGTATATAATCGTATTATAAGCAAAAAAAACAATATGACGGTGGAAGATAGAAATTTAGATTTGCGGTTGCTTTTGGCGGGTAATCTCGGCGACGTTCGGTTAAAGCTTTAACAACATATAAAACAGTGGGTTTCCAATCCTGATAGGATAGAAGATGAGCGACATGGTACATCGATCAGGGAATCGACTCTATAGCATCTTTTACTTCCTCACTGAAACACAGCAGGTAGGTACCTACTTTACCCACAGGGTGCTGTTATTACACAGTGGTCTTCTGAAAATCGGTAAGTTATTTTTCTGCGGATTACCCCTCAAAATGAACAGGGGCAACCTCGTGTTTATGTTATAAACACAAACGCTTGTTTGTTTTTAAATTTCCCTCTCAATTTAAAAGAAATAAATGCATTGTTATGTTAGTTTATTTTTTCTTCAGATAGGATATTATTATTTTCAATGAGTTAATAGTGATTGAATTGATGATTGTTTGATTTAAATAACTACGTATGTAACAAAAACTATTATAAAAAAAATTAATCAATTTTAAATAGTACGTGTCAACTACATACGTATCAATCAACTACTATCAAATCAATGGAAAAAGTAAGTATATAAAATTTATGTTGTGGCAACAACAATTGAATATTTATTTCCCCTCTAATCATCATTTAAAGAACATTTAACATCCACTTACTTTTATCACAAAGATAAGTGAGATAAAAGGTTGTTTGACACAGGTAAACAAACATTATACTTACAAAAGCAACTTTGTCCTTTCCCTTTATGATCTCTTCTAATATAAATTCCCCAAAATTTAAGTTTCCAGGCACATAAAACTGCGCTTCGCCGTAAACGTAGTTTGGATTTCGAAGCATTTTATTCGTTTAGGTTATGTTATGTTATGTTACAATTATTAAGATGCGTATCTTTGCCGTCACATTCTATAAGACTGTTGCTAACTTGCTAGCTACTTTAGCTAGACCTGTTTACAATACAGGTCTAGCTAAAGTAGCTAAACCAGTTTTGCTAATAGTTTGCCTCATGAAGCATCGTTCTGCTCACATAAACTATTTTTTAATCGTTGAATAGGTAGTTGTTCTTGAATTTTGATGATGTCACTATATTATCAATCAGTAACTATTACTGATTTTATTAATATTGAAGAAGCATATAAAACCCTTTTGAGTATAAGTGATTGAATTAGTCCATTATTTAGACGTCTAGCCGGTTAGTTAAACGTAGGAGTTTAGTCCAATTGCTTATGTCAAATTCATCAAGTTGCTGTACAAATGAGTGTTTCGCCCATTTGTAAGGAACATTTAGGAATACAAGCGGATATCCGTTCAAAAATAATTCTTCCTTATAGCGCCACTTCATTATTGATGTTTGCCGTCAGATCTGAAAACTTAAGCCTGTCCTGGGCCACACTGAACAGATGTTTTGCACTGGAGATTCCGGTCCATTTCCTTACGTAGCCAATATTTCTTCTGCCTTACAGGGCACCGTCTCTTTTTGCTACTGTTTTGTGCCTACACTCTTTCTATATACACTCTTTATAATATTAGTATGGTTAGTATGCATATGCATGTGATAACTGTAGACGCATTATGCGGGTATAATTGATGGGAACATGGGAGTCGTCGCCGCTGCATCCGTGCTAGAAACGAAAAGGAGCATCATTCGTCTGAGATTGGCGTCATGCGAATGACAATAAATATCTACTTATTTATTGTACAATCAGTATATAATATATATATCATAGTTGTTTGGGTGATAGAACATCATAATGACTTACTGATAAAATTCTTCAGGTACTTACTAAAGCATTCATAATTTAATTATACTTTAACTTACACGTAATTGTCGTTATTTACTTAATTTACTTACTTATTTATTTACTTAATTTGTCACAGTTATGTTGCAACGACAGCAAAACAAAAACCTCACATACATATTATCTATGTAAATAAACCAAGTTAAAGAAATATTAATTAAAATGTCGTTTTTTTTTAATTTGATGAGATATGACGTTCCGAGATGCTAGGTACTTCAGTGGTGTGATTGAATTAAAATAATAAGAATTACGAATTCAATTAGATATTTAATTCATCTTACTAAACTGAACTGTAACTTTTGCAGTTTAAAGTGTTAGCTTACTAGTTAGTCTGTGGTTCAAAGATAAAAGTGAAAACTTCTTAAGGCGCGTTGGGCACTTTTAGTATGGTACACTGAAGTCGAACCGTCACGCTTTATGAGCGCGTCCTCAGTGATTTTTAATTGTATGAAATAACTGCCATCTATCCGAATTAGTGCGTACTTCTTTGTTCATGATAAGTTCAACATCTTCAATAGTTTGTTAAGATATTAACAGATAGCGATAAAGTGTTCGAAAGTCTTAAGTAGGACTTCCGGCCGTTTGGTAGGATAGGTTTCAAATAAATATATTAAAGGTTGGTTAGCTAAAATCTTTATTTTTGTAAAATAGTATGTAAATAAAATAATGCTCAACAAGTAAGAAAATAATAAGAATAGTCTTAATTGGGGAGTTCTAATTCTAAATACCGTCACCAAATTGATTTTATTATAGACAAATTAAATTATTGTAATTTCTTAATATAATAATTTTAAAATATTGCACAATTATGGTAGGTACTATTAGTTTCTCTTATTTTATTTATTAGCTACTTTTAAGATATCACGGAGTATCCAAAGTAAGAATGCAAGAATCATTTAATTCTTCCCAATAATGTTTTGACTCACTCCACAGCTTCACCGCAAAATATTTTATTAAACATATTTGTCATCGTTATCATTTATTGATAGCTGCAGACCTAGCTAATAACCCATGATGTCATACGCAAGTATACACGGTATATCAGATAAATCAACAATGAAATTTGTTTTTTCACTTTACCCTGGAGACAAATTTGTAATAAATACACGTACCTACCTACACACGCCCAAGTTCTAATATAATTATACACTATTGTCCTAATGACGGAAAAACATGACTTTTTATCCACAAAAACATACTGCTGTAGTTAGGTGACTTTTCATAATTTGCTTTTCTCACTTTTGATCATATTCTTCAGTACACGTCTGAGGATTTTGCCGCTTGCATTCTTTGGTATTTCTTTACAAAAACGCACTCCTCCACGTAAATGTTTTGGATTCGAGAGCTGAAAAAAAAACATTTATAGATATGAAGAGAAGAAGCACCCTTTTTACATTAAGGTCCAAGTAAACTAATTAAATATTAAAAAACAAAAATAACATATTATATAAAACAAAAAGAACATGTTATTCGACACCTATATGCTGTAATCGACACACTACTTTGAACAGACCTCTTCTCTTTGTCAAAAAGTATAGGCAAACAAATCCACTAAGATAGGCCAATGCTATTTACATCTCCTGTCTTTAAAGATTGCGGCAGTAACCATAATTTTAGAGAAGACCATCATAAATTAACAGCATTTTAATTTAAATTAACAATGGCTTAAGAGTTATTATAGCCCATTACCCAGTCTCATCCCAATCCCTTGTCCTTTATCATAATATAATAAGATTGGCAGCGCAGTACCTACCTTTTTTTCTATTAATTAAAAAAGAAATTATTTCATTAACGCACTCTACCAATTCGATATTAAGTAAATTGCAGTATTTAACATTGAATTGTGCATTTGATATAAAATACTTAGATATCGTGATAAATTATTCGCTCAAATGTAGATTTAATATTGATAAGTTGTGTCTCGATTTATAGTAGTTCTGTAACATTCGTAAGTCTTACCCTCTCAGCCACAAAATCTTTCAATTCTTGCTCTGTGACACTCTTCCCTGGCTGCAAAACAACACAAGCAACCGGTACTTCCCCACTAGTGCTATGCTTTATTCCCACCACTCCAACGTCTTTTACGCTCTCATGCAACAAGAGAACTGCTTCTATCTCTGCCGGAGGTACCTGATTGGAAGGAAAATGTTTAAAATTTTCATTCGTAGTGGTGCTTTTTGTTGTGCCGCTTCTCTACAAACATCGTCTTAACATTGGAAGCTGCTGGACGAAAAAAAGAGAGCGAGTGCTCATACAAAAAAATTTAAATTCTTCAACCAGGGTGGCTTTCTCCTGCCTCCGCCACGTTCTCCCTGTATTTTTCCTTGCACCACTAGTTGAAGAATACGGTATTTTTCGCCTCTCATTATGTGCCCGAAATATTGCAGTTTCCTCCTCCTTTATCGCTCTTAGCACTTCCATTCTCTTTCTCATTCGACACAAAACATTTTGCTATTCTCTGTTTATTATTTATGAAATCATAAATGGTGCTTTATTTAACATTTCTTAAAATTGTTTTAATTTCATAGAATTACTACTCACACACACACACACACACACACACACACACACACACACACACACACACACACACACACACACACACACACACACACACACACACACACCATATAATAATTTTAATTTAATGTTTGTTTTTGTACGTAAGCTTTAAATGTGTTAGAATCGTGACTTCTACGAGGGTTTAAATTTAGTTTCTTTCTTATCTACCAACGTTTTAATGAATTCCAAGTCCAAATTCCATCTAGAGTCAACCTTTGTTCAATACAAACAATCATTAATTGAATAAAATAAATTAGGTACCTGAAACGCTTTATATTTTATGAGTTCTTTCAATCTATCAACTATGAAAAAGTATTTATCTTCATCGTAATAACCAATGTCTCCTGTTTTGAAGAAGCCTTCCTGATCAAAATCATCTTTTTTATCTTTACCGATGTAGCCTTTCATGACTAAACCACCCTTTATACAAATTTCTCCGGGTTGATTAGGACCTAAAGGTTTTCGAGATTCTATATCAATAATCTGAAAAAAATAAAACAAATATCCCAGCAATCTCACGCAGTAAATATTACATAACATCGCAAAAAAAAAAATCTTTAAATTATTGACTAGATCAAGAGAAATTATTCTAAGGCACTGTTTTAGTAAAAGACAGTTTACTAAAAGACTAAACTGACTGAATAGTATTTCGTGTTAAATTTGTTTCTTAGGGCCTAAGCACACGATGTTTTTTAAACGAGCTGATTGATAAACGAGTTTTTGATCAGCGCGTTCTTTGCGCGTCGTCAGTACGTATTAGCAAATTGTATGCGTTTGTATCATTACAAACGCGCGTTTGAATGGATACAATTGCAAGCAGATCGCGTTTCAACAGCCGAAACCGAAAGCGGGGAAAGGCGTGTTGAGAAGGCATATCTGCGCGTTTGTAGCGTATACAAACACGAACCTTCCTTATCCCTTCTTAATCCTACTTTGGTCAAAATATCTGCTGTTAGAAGTAAATAGTTAGGTTACTAAGTTACAAAGTGTTGTTTGTTACCTTTATAATTACACCAGGAACAATAAATCCAACGCCTCCTGGCTTTGAAATAGTGTGGTCACCCAGGTCTCTAGTTACAGTTAGAGTTGTTTCTGTCATACCATATCCTTGGTAAACATTAGCGTTTGGGAAACTGAAAAAAAAAAAAAAACTGGTTATTAGATCTCAACCATGGATTAAACCAACATGTAGAATTTGAATCTTGAGATCTATAAATTGGATTGAAACCCTCTCACAAAAGACCGTAGTGTACTTATATGTTGGGTTTTAGTGCATAAGACTTTTTTTCCAATTCTCCAACCCCACCAAAACGGAACAAGACGTTGACGATTCATCACCATCCCCTGATGGGTATATGCCATCCCAATACCTAGATCCAGATACGGACGAACCTCAACCGGGACCATCCGAGAGGGCTAAATTAATTTAATTTTTTTATTTTGAATATTACTCAATTTCCTAACAAATAAACTTATTAAGTTTTGTTGTACTTATCTTTTTTACTTCATTATTCGTAGCTTAGCTTAAACATCATCGTTCACACTTCTCATTTTCTTTTTTAACATCCCATCATAAAAGTACAGGGCTTCGATAGTATAATCAGGGTCAAAATTCATTCAAAACGACAGAATTGCAAAAAATTGCGAAATTCGAAAAAAATGATAAACTTTGAAAGGCTTAATCTCGGAAACTATTCTAGTATTGTAGCAAATTTAGTCTACTTTAACGTCCTTCAAATTTAGTCTACTTTTGGGTTATAATCGCCTAAATTTGAATAAATAACGATTTTTCGCGGTTTTTTCGATTTTTGACAAAGTTGCGTTCGGCGCTCGAGGTCACAAATTTGGATTATTCATTAGGCCAACATCATAAACAAGTCTGCAAAAAATCAGAACTATACTACTCCGTACTTTCAGGCTACAAAGTTAATGGATTATTTATCATCGCAATTTTTTTGCTCTTGAGTTGTTTGAGGTTTTAGTATAGTTATATAAATTGTTTATATAACTATACTAAAACTATACTAAGGCTTAAGCCTCTTTCTTCTTAAGGTTTAAAAAGAATAAATTTGAAAAGATCTACTTACACCCTCATTACATCGCTTAAGGTATCTTTATGTAAAGGAGCTGCTCCACTATATATTTCTGTAAGTGAATTTAAGTTATTTTTGCTTTTAAATTTGCATAGAGCAATTAAAACTGGAGGCACTACTGATGCAGCCTTAATCTGAAATTGAAATAATTAAACATTGGTCCCATACGTTTATTCATAATGGTCATGAAAAATTAGAATTATTTTATATTAGGGTTTCTTAGTATGTTTAAAAAACTATAAACTTCTAAGTCTACAAAACCATAACGTATGCTTAAATTTATTTTTTACACATATATATTTTAGTAGTATTTCACAAATAATGAATTTCTTTATCTTTAGAAATAACTAAATCGAAGGTTACTTAATATACTTTGGCTGTATATAGCTTTTACATCCGCGCGAAGCCAGGGGTGGTTCACTAGTATATTATATAAGCAAGGATTTATTTTATAAAATGAATGTTACCTGAAATTCTTCTATAGTTCTCAGATAAAGGTCCACTTCGAATTTGGGCAAATATACAAAAAACTTGCGTCTAAGCAAACTTGCTAGTGACGTCATTAGACCCATTGTATGGAACCATGGTGTAATAGTTAATATTGGATTCACAACATCCTCTGGTTGAGGGGTGACCCTGTATTATGTAAATTACTTTTTAGTCTTTGCAACATTGACTGACACAACATTGCAAAGCAAAGCATTAAATGTATAACATTAAATTTGTATATGTCTTCTGGTTATTTCACTATTCTGAATTTAAATTAACAAGCACAATAAAAAACATTAAGATGTTTGTTTGCTTGAATTTGCTTGATTTTATATAAAATAACTCTTACCTAAGACACGCCAATATTACATTCAAATGTGTTAACATAACACCCTTTGCAAGTCCAGTGGTTCCCGAGGAATATAATACAAACAACACATCTTCTTGTCCGTTCACCTCGGCTACTTGGAATTCATCCATATTAATGTTTTCCTTCAAAAATTGGTTACTGTTTTTCGGCACAGCCAAATCGCTATAGAGTATCGTGTTGCTAAACCTCTCGTTGCCGAATATGATTATTTTTTTAATGAAATCGTGAGACCGCAAGTTTTTCTCGTGATTTTTGTAGAATTGTGGTGAACAAATGACGTTTTTCGGTTTCGATATGTTTAGAACGTGTTTTATTTCACCTGAAAATACAAAATAGTGCTGAAAATATTGAATACCACTCGAAATGTAATTGGTGGAGGTCACTTTTAGTAAAGTCATCATAGATACCTTTATGTCTATTAATGTTTATATTTTATAATAAATTTTAGTGGTTATTGCATACATACCTATACTGCTATACTAATAAAATTTCATTTATTTTATTCTAGTTATAACTTTTAGGCTTCGTATCTATCTACGCTTTATTCTGGTTGCTATGGCCCTAAGGGCCTATGCACATGACGTCTTTTAAACGAGCTGATGCGCCTTGAATGCGACACGGCAAGTTATGACCTTTGCACACGATGCTCGCGTTTGTATCGCTTCAAATGTCAACATGAATGCGATACCGTTTGTAGCAATACCTAAACATCCATTTCCCCGCTCTTGGCTGTTTGAAACGCGTTCCAGATCCACTTGCGTATGTATCGATACAAACGCACGTTTTAAGTATTTTATTTGCGATTGTAAACCTATTGTAAACGCATATACATTTTGCTGATACGCGGTGACGACGCGCGTCGTTAAGACGTAGTGTGCGTAGCGCCTAAAGCTGAAATGTGAGCGATTAAAGTAGACGTACTACTTTAATCGCTCACATTTTACACTGTGAATTTCTTTTAAAGTTTTGTAAAACTTTTGCAGAAGACCCGACAAGCTCAAAGCGACTTGAGTTCTATTTATTAATATTAAATTAGTTACCTTTAGTATAATTCGGATTCACCGTTGTTACAGTCGCACTAGTATATACAGCTCCAAGAACAGCACCCCAGAATTCATTTCGATTCTCCGAACAGATAGCCACCGTTTGTCCCTTTCGCACGCCGAGGTGATAGAGAGAGACGGCTACATTCACAGTCTGTTGTGCTAATTGTTTGTAGGTTATCCTCTCTTTTGTTACTCCATTTGTCTATAAGTGGTAAAATAATGTCAAAATCACTTATATTTATATTACACTAGCGACCCGCTTCCGGCTTCGCCCAGGAAAAAACTTAATTGGGTTTAATTAATATATAATTAATGGCGAAAACCGCATCAATTTCCGTTGTGTGGTTTAGGAGTGCGGAAAGCGACTTCAAATTAGAGGTAACTAGCTACACGCTCCCGGCTTCGCACGGGTGCAAAATAAAAACTATCCTATCTTTTAAGTTGGACCAAATTACACATATTTACGATATTTTATCAAAATCGGTTCAGTAGTTTAGGAGTTCATCGCGCACAAACACGTGACACGTAATTTATATATTTTATAGACTAGCTGGTGCCCGCGACTTCGTCCGCGTTCATTCAAAATATTATATAGCTTAAAGCTTTTCGCGATAAATGGACTATCCAACACAAAAAGAATTTTTCAATTCGAACCAGTAGTTCCTGAGATTAACGCGTTCAATTAGTAAATAGATATTTCTTTAGAGAAAAAACTATTACAAAAAAAAAAATTAATCAATTTTAAATAGTACGTATCAACTACATACGTATCAATCAACTACTATCAAATCAATGGAAAAAGTAAGTATATAAAATTTATGTCGTGGCAACAACAATTGAATATTTATTTCCCCTCTAATCATCATTTAAATAACATTTAACATCCACTTACTTTTATCACAAAGATAAGTGAGATAAAAGGTTGATTGACACAGGTAAACAAATATTATACTTACAAAAGCAACTTTGTCCTTTCCCTTTAAGATCTCTTCTAATATAAATTCCCCAAAATTCAAGTTTCCAGGCACATAAAACTGCGCTTCGCCGTAAACGTAGTTTGGATTTCGAAGCATTTTAATCGTTTAGGTTATGTTATGTTACAATTATTACGAGTACGACGCGTATCTAAGCCGTCACTTTCTATCATACTGTTGCTATCTTGCTATCTACTTTAGCTAGACCTGTTTTGTAGTATGTGTTTAATAATATTTGTTTTGTATAAACACATACTTACATCCACACGCGTATAAAATATTATCAAATCATTACAGTTTCAATAAGTAACACTGTTGACGCCAAAGATTAAAGTGAGATAAAAGTTAAAAAAAACAGTAAAGACTAACTAAATATAAAATAATAATATTAAGTAATATAATTTGATAAATTTGTTCATAGCGATGATTAGTTTATAGAATAGTAATTGCTATTGGAATTTCGTTAGGCGTTCAGTTAAAGATGCCAAAGACTTCTTATTTCTTGTACAATTATGAAAACAGAGGCCTTTCTCAACGATAACTGAGAATTCTTTAGACACAATTTGGAATCATGTACCAGATGTAAATTAAAAAGTCTAATAATATAAGTTACTACATACCAACTTGTAATCGTACATATTTAGCTTAGTACATGGTCGACGATGGATCCAGGCAACTTCTTACCGGCCCTATTCGAAAATTAAGCACATTAAGCAACTAATGCTCGTATTATGAATACCAGACAGTTGATATACTACATAGATTAGTTTTTTTTTTAAATACATACATATTATAAATACAAAACATCCATGACTCAGGTACAAAGGTAAATGTTAACACATAAACATTTGCCCCTAGCGGGATTCGAACCTACGACCGTTTGATTAACAGCTAGAGTTACTAGCCACTTGACCAAACATGTCGTCAAACATAATATTATCTATCTGTTTCTCCGCAAACTTCTTCTAAACCACCAATGGATTTTAATACTGTTTTCAATAATGGAAAACGGGATAAACGAGGAAGGTTTTTTTTTTAATTATGGTTCACCGTGCGGAGCCGGGAGAACCTCGTCTTGACCAAATGTGTGCAGATGCGCGTACAGCAGCAACTTTTACTTTTATTACGCATACCTATTATTAGATTATTACACTTATAAGAATTCGATATTTTTTTTATATAGGAGTTATAAAGCTTGTTACATCCTAATTAATAAGGCGACTTATGACCTACATTTTGTTAGCGCATTTGAATTACTTAGAGCTTGCTGAAAACCTGTGGGCGAGGGTGTAACAAGTGTCATACATAGAAACCTGTCCGAGGTGCCCTCCATCCGCCCATTCATTCCATTCACCCCCGTTCATTCACTTAGCTGCCTCCGGTGCCTCCCCCGTCCGTTCCAATTCCAACATTTCACTCCGGTTTCGAACGTGGTTACGTGCGGCCGTCTCGACTGCCAGCACTTTGCCGCGAATTTCGCACGCGCAATTCGAATTTCAAACAGAAAATGTCCATAGAATAGTTTATTTTTTAAATAGGTAATCAAAATGGGCGAGCAAACGTTCAACATTTCGGACGAGAATTTGGAGCAACATATTATTACTTTATTTGAAAAATTGGAGTGTTTACGTAAAGATGGTAGTGCTAGTGGTGATGTGGGACTTGCTGGTAGGGTGCCAGCTAGATTGGAATTGAGGACTTTGTCGTTGTGGAAGGCAGTGTTAGCGGAGTGTGCCGCGTCTTTTCTTTACGTGTTCATCGTGTGCGGAGCGGCGAGCGGAGCAGGCGTCGGTGCGTCTGCCTCAGCTGTTCTGCTATCAACAGCGCTCGCTTCTGGCTGTGCCATTGCGACGCTCACTCTGTGCTTCGCTCACATATCCGGTGAGTAATAGCAGTGCCGTATTAAGACTACTTGATTCCCTAAGCAATCCACGCCTGTGCGGTATTATTATTAAGTAGAAAAAACATTTTATTTAGGTTGAAAAAAATACCCAATATTTTGCAACCAAATCGCTGAAACTGTCAGCGTCTGTTTGTTTCTTCGCTAACTAGGTAAGTACTTCTTAACCACCTAACGGATTTGGATTTGATTTGATTTGGATACGGTTTTCATTAATGGAAAGCTCTGATGAAAAAGGTG
The DNA here is from genome assembly GCA_944738685.1 of Synanthedon myopaeformis. Lineage (NCBI taxonomy): Eukaryota > Metazoa > Arthropoda > Insecta > Lepidoptera > Sesiidae > Synanthedon > Synanthedon myopaeformis. Next base: position 1,877,073 of record OX122914.1, read on the forward strand.
TTTATTTATGCATTAAATACAAATAAATATGCCTAAGAACCGAAATTACATATACGCAAAATTAATTTATTAACAGTGAAAAAATTATTTTTATTTATTAAATAGATATCAAAGAAACATTTTTAAACGTCAACTCATTTTACCAGAAAATTTTACCTGAGAAGAAACATCAAAAGAAACTCAAGATACCATTCTTATTTGTCATCTTTAAAATAAAATAGTTAATAATAACAATTCTGACAATAATTATACACAATTACACAAATTATAGTACCTATAGCATACTAAACATAGTATGAGCTAAAAATAAGTAGGTAACTATGTAAGTAGTTAGTAATCGGAGTCAAAATCGCTTAAATCCAGGCTCCATTATCGCGTAAATAAATCAGCGATTTTATAATAAAATTTCGAACAGAGTTTGGTTTTACTCATTTACTCATCAACACCATTTCATTATGGCTGGAGATTGAGAGTCAATGAGACCAAGTTGACTCACGTCACATTTAATCTCAGAAGGGACACATGTCCACCAGTTTACATGAATGGAATACAAATACCCCAAGAAAATGTGGTACGGTACTTGGGTATGCACCTGGACAGACGCTTGACCTGGAAAACTCATATCCAAACAAAAAGGAAGCAACTCGGATTGTTATATAACAAAATGTACTGGATGCTGAGAAGAAAATCAGAACTGGCTTTGGAATCAAAACTAATGGTCTATAAATGCATAATAGTAGTTACCGGTTTGGTCTTCTTGGGGCACCTGCTCAAAGTCAAACCTGAACATAATCCAAAGATTCCAGTCAAAAATTCTTAAAATTATAGCTGATGCGCCCTGGTTTGTTTCAAATGAAACAATACACAAAGATCTTAGGGTGCCACCAATAGAAGAAAAAATTAAGGGAATCGCCACCAGCTACAAAAAAAGAATGGACTCGCATCCAAACATTTTGGCCCAGGACCTGATGAAAGTTGTCCCAACAGAAAGACTATTAAGAAAAAGACTGCCAACAGATTTGCTAACTACCTATCTGACTAGCTAGCGATTGACCATCTAGAGGGATGTATGGCTGAATGCATCATCGTATGTCAGCTGAATATATTACACACTTACCGCTGAATGTCCACGAATGTGAAAGATAGTGATGTAAAAAGGAGTAAAAAAAAAGGTTTGTTTTACTACACTTTTAAATTTATTTATAGATAAGGCTCTGATTATTTCGGGGAGTTTATTACCTATTAAACAGTTTACATTGACCCTTACAAGAATTATCTACTTGTGGAGACGCGTTTTATATAAATAAAAATAAATATAAATATCAATAAATCAATATGTAAATTAAAAACTAGTGACCCGCCCCTGGCTTCGCACGGATGCAATTTTTGTCTGCAAATTATAAAAACAAACCTTCTTCGATTATCACTCTTTTCATTTGTGAAAACCGTATCAACATCCACCGTGTGGTCTAGAAGAAGTTAGCGGCGAAAAAGACAAAAGAGGATAGTGATTTTCTTTTATAATATATACTTAAGAGTATCTAAGTAGGTATACTAGAAATTGATATAGGTAGATAGATGAGAGTTACTTAAAAGATTAAATTAAATCATTTAAAATAGGCTTACTTCTTCAAGTTCGTCTATAATAAGTAGATAGCCCAAAAAATTATGTATTTCCAAAAATACATATAGGTAGTCCACACAAACAAACTAACATATTCAATCTTAACATGAATTAAGAGGTCAACAAATAAAACGTTTAAAACGCCCTGACCTTTCGTTAAAATAAATAACAAGCTATAATTAAAAATTATGAACTAAACCTCGATATTCTATTGAGACCATTCTAATTAGTCCCAACACGTTATATCGGTATATTCCCAAAATGTTTCCACAAGAAATGTCCGATTTTGGAAATTTCACAAATATTTTTTTTCTGCTGAGGAGTCTGCAAATGAGACTGCTGCATCAGGTCAAGCTGTTAGTATGTGTTGTAAATACACACATACTAGTATACAAAGTACTAAGTACCGAAGTAACAGTACACAAAAGTTCAAATTAATCGAAACTGTGGAAGTAGAAGTTGACGGAAATCAACTAGGAAATGAGCTCATGATCTTCAAACGCGTGAACAGATTTTCAAAAAGCTAAGAAACTTCTCTATCACGTCAGCTTTCAACAAAAAAAAAAAAAAACATGCCAGGTAATCGGTCTATTAGTTTGGAAGCTACGGTGCCACAGACAGACACACAGATCAAACTTATAAAATCCCTCTTTTGCGTCGGGCGTCGGGGGTGAAAAAGTGAGTTTCGGATAAGCGCCTAGTAATGAAAACTAATTACACGGACACGTGACTTTTAATCGAAAAGATGTGGCGCTCCAATAAATCGGTGCTATTAGGTAGCGATAACTTATAGGTCTATCAACCACATTAACCCCATTGCGGTCGGGAAATGGTCAGAGAAAAGTCAGTTTTCTAGTTCAATCGGCGAGAATTGTAAAATTGTCGGTTTATTTTTAAAAGTATGAAGGATGAATATATATATTATATACAAAAGTAAAATTTTGATTCATAAATGTCATTGATATGAAAATAATTTTTATATTATTGTTTATGTAAAAGTCGTCCGGACCGACTTTGGAAGTGAACTTTTCAAAGTTGGCTCTTGTGTGAATCTGATTTATCTCTCCGCTAAATTAATTTAAACTACCATACGGATTTTGATAAGGTTTTCACTAATAAACGAGGAAGGTTTTCGTATTTTCGTATAAAATATTCATAAAAAATACATTCGTGCGAAGGCGGGAGCGGATCGTTAGTGCATAAATAAAGGTTTAATTATTTATTGATAAAAGTAATATACATTTTTAATACAATATAATGTTCCATTTAATTCTAAGTTATATACCTATATTTACATATTGTATAATATATTACGTCAGCAATCAGTGTCTTAAGTGTGTATGGTTATCAAAGCATACATACGTTTATAAGAATATATATTTTTAATAAATCGTTGTTTAACGCAAGGTGCAACATCACACAAGTGTGATATTTTTACCTGGCTGTGTGTTTCTGCATGTAGCTAGCCAATTAAATCGGTTGTAGAAGGCGGTTGGTCGCATTCGGGTATAGTTAACTCGGCTCGTAACGTGCAGATGTTCACAATTATCCCTTTTTTTAACAAGGGTTAGCGGCACCGAGCGAAAGTCTGTCTTTTTTCAACGCGTCTACAATATATTTTTTGTCGAGATACGAATTTTAAATCTGTCTTGTAACAGACATAACGTGTTTTTAATACTTGGATTCGAAATTTTATACCGGGATATTATTGTTTTAAACATATTTTTAATATAAATGGTACAAACAGAGAACCTTCTGGCGATAACCACCTCCTCACAGAAGACTACCATCTATGTTTCTATGAATAACTATCCATGAATAGTCCATTTCCCTATCATCCATTCCTAATTCCTAATCCTTAATCCTACTATCGTTGGCATCGCACTTGCAGCAACTATGGCGATGCTTGGTGACCTCTTATAATCGAAGGTTAATCGAAGGTTACCTCTTATACGTAAACAAATAAACATACATACAAACTTTATCTCTTTATAATATTATTATTTATCCGTTCTAATTCTTAAATTAGTCAATTACTTAGTTGTCATAAAAAGGTCAGAATAATCAAGTTATTTTTTCATAAGTAGCTTTGTGTTGCATTTTTTGCTTTAAAAACGACACTCCTTAACCCTCTTCTTTATTGCTAAATAATAGTTTTATAAATTTTAAATCTATATAAAAAATTTATGGTTATTTATTCAAAACCGCCAATCTCCGAAAGTAAAGAAAATATACCTTTCATCTAGAAAAAGTATATTTTCCGAGGGATCATCTAAAAATAAAATAAAAATTTCAACGTCTTACAGAAAAATACGAGCAATGAATGTTTCAATGCTTATAAAAGGGGGTCTTTAAATTTACTTCCAAAGTGGGAGACAATTCAGAAAACAAAATCCATACACAGTTTGATGTTGTAGCTAAAGGGTCGAGGAATTGTTTTTTTTTAGTATATATGTATGGTATATTCGAATTTCTTGATTATAATAAGTACCTACAAAGAAAATATGACTTGTATTCTATGATTTCTATGTATAGTTCAATGCTTGTATCGTACACGTTTTCAAGTAAAGCAACCATGTCCACGACACAGCCACACCCCATTACTTTTTCTATTAACTGTTAATGACTTTTTTTAAAAAAATAGATTTTTAGGTTAGGTTTAATGATCTTCCTCTAGAACAAGTGTCATAAAACCGGAATATTATCCCCATATTCCCTTTGAATGCGACACGTGTTGCGCCCTTCACCCTTTGTCCCCTAGTTATAAATTTATAGCGGCTATCGCTTCCAACAATGACGTTTTAAATTATATCATATTACTTTGACGTCGGTGGTCCTTCGCTCAACAATCGTCGGCTAATTCTCAACTCGATGTTAATGTTTGCGCGTTGGCCGTGATAAATTTTTAGAATATGTCACGCCGCCCTAATTTACACTAATGGATGACCCTAAATTTGGGACTTAATGTGTTATCTGCCCGATGCAAAGAAAAATCAACTAAGTATTAGTATGTTGATTGTGAAATATTATGGAGTTATTATAAAATATGAAAAAAATATATAGGGATATTATACGGCTTAGTTGTCATCTCGCACGATTTTATTTCGTACGACATGTGCGAAATGCCTACTTACGTAAAATAAAGCCTACGTCCATTTGGAATAATGTACCTTTCAAATAGTGTTTTTTTTTATAATGCTTTTTTTTAGTAAGTATGGGTTTTCGTTTTCGTTTTTCCTATCGATTTGCTTAATAAATATTGTGATTTCTTACTGAAAACATAATTTTATTTAAATAAGATGTAGTCTTTATTTATACAAGGTATTTTGTAATTTTTTTTTTTTAAATTTGTTAGGTAGTTTTAAAAATAGATAATAAATGTAATTAAGTGTACAGTGCAATGTCTTACCTTCAGACTTATACTATTCTGTGCTTCAGATTAAGTTTTGCTGCTGTGTTTTGTTCAATCAAAAGTTTCGCGTTTAAACGAAATTAAAAACAAAACTTCGCGTCGTCCTCGAGTGTATGTAGATTGAAGATCTCTCCATACGTAAACTTTGTCATACATTTTAATCAAGCGAGCTGTTCCCTTTCGAAATATCTTTTTTATTTCGGTTTGTTTTATCAGCGACAATTTTTCAATGCTCAGGGAAGAATTTTTCACAGGCTATGAATGTATGGCTTATGAGAAGAGAGGATGGACTAATAAATCATTTCAAAAATAGAATCTGTGTAGACGGCACTTAAGTTTAATTAATATTGTTTGCCTAAACAGAATTCAAATAAGAAATTATGTCCAAATTCATACATCACCTAATTAATTACCTAATTAAGAAATGTAAATAAAGTCTTTAAAATGTCGTGAACTGGGTTTTGATATAAACTTTTACAGAAAAACTATTATACAAGCAATATCAGAATACTGGAAACTCGGGAACACTGTAAAACGACATCCGCGATAGGGCAAGACTGTCCTGCTTTCAGAGAGTTCTCTATAACTTTGTATATACATATAGCCGGTCAGGGGATCAGTTTGTTGTCTATACAAGCCTCAGAGTTATGACGGCTATGACGAAAGCTGAGGACAGGACAGAGCGCTGGAAACAGCTGGTGGTCGATGTCATTTCAAAGCGGGCACGACCTTAATCAATGAATGAAACGACTTTTAATGATCGGAAAGAAGCAAGGGCGCTTTGATAGGATAAAGGATAACAGATAAAAATGGGGAATGGGTTCTACCATCCTTTTTTCTCATGCACAAAAAAGAAAAACAATATTACCATAAAACTTTAAATAACGTCATTATTCTATATCAGAATGGGAATATCAATTATATTGATTTCAAGTTATGATAAAAACGGATGATAAAAATAGAATGTTAAAAAAATAAGGATTGAAAATAATATTTATTGGAAAACCTGCTTAAGGGAAAAATAAGACTATTAATATACAATTTTCTACGAAATTGCTGTACGTAACATTAATATAAAAGAGATGAGTATAGCTGTAATACATACGCGTGTCTTAGAATAATAATGTAACTTTGTAAAATTAGGAAAAAACTATAAGATATTAACAAATTTATATAATATCTAGCTTAGATTCTTAGGCACTATACCTACCAAGCATGCTGTCTTATATAATACTAGCTGTTGCACGCGACTTCGCCCGCGTAACTTTATAAAATATAACCTATGTTACTCGCTGATAATCTAGGTGAAAGAATTTTCAAAATCCGTCCATTTCTCTCTACTATAGAAGTATAGATAGACTAATAATGCCCGAATTGCCTGCGTCTTTGTATGTGCTGTAGTTGGTTTTTAGAATATCCCACAAAAACCTAAAAAAAATTCGGGATAAAAAGGTTATATATGTTAATCCAGAATCCAGGTAATAAAAAAATAGTGTTAAATAAACAGTGTTAGATAAACCCTTTAAAGTACAGTTGGTTCTCTACAAAGTCTGAAATCCTTCATGCAAATTCGTTTGTGACATCTACATTTGTGGAGTCTTCATAGTATTTCATTCTGGTCACGATATGTGCCTTCAAGTATCGAATCGAATACTGAAGTAGGTGGAATTTATTTCCCAACCGTTTGCAATTCGTATTACCTCTTACCTGGCCCCTCATTAACGTACCAGCTACCTGATTTTCTACAAAAAAAAGTCCGTTGACGGATTTGGAATTAAAGCCATTGAGTTCCTTTTCTTGTGGCCTCCTTTGACGTTGAGAGATTATTATTTTTTGAAAATACTAACTAATGTTACAAATGCGAAAGTGAGTTTGTTTGTTTTTTATGGTTTCACGCCTTAACTACTCAATTGATCATCATGAAATTTTGCATACACGTTGTCCGGACCCGGACAACATGAGTTTTGTATCCAGAAAAAAGTACTTTTTGAGATAACGCTCTTTCCATTAGTGACAACCTCATTAAATCTATTGCGTACCTAGTTTAAAAGATATGAGCGCACATACATACAGAGGGACAGACGGCGAGAAGCGACAATGTTTTATATCTATACTATGTAAAGATAAATTTTAATTAATTGAATTGTATATGTACATCTTTTTTTAAATATATTGAACCTTAATAAGTGGATAATATTTTATGTGCAGGTGCTCATATAAATCCGACAGTTTCGGCAGCGCTTTGCGTTCGAAGGCAGGTGTCGCCGATGCGCGCCGCGTTGTACGTGGCCGCTCAATGCGGAGGAGCCATCGCTGGCGCAGCAGCCATTTACGGGTAAGTTCTTAGAAACTTCGTAGAAAAACATGAATTATTTATCAAAAAATGTGATCTACGTTATTAGGAAACTGTGCCGCGCTTTGTAACACCAACAATTGACGCCCGCATCGTTTATAGACGACGGTAATCACATACAATAAAGAAGACTGTCAGCATGTCAGTTTTGTCCCCAAAACATATTTTCTTGATTAATTGGCAGGATAAATTTTCCCGAAGTTTCTACAACAAACTACAACATAACTATTTTTTCGGCATTGAAAAACAACTTTACATAACTAGCGACCCGCCTTCGTCTTATTCGCGTGGGTTTAATTTAAGTTTACAAAATTGATGAAGTTTTATTAATTATGTATTTAATTATTTTGCATGCTAGTAGAAAGTTTGTATTGTTTCTATCTTCTATATCAATCTATAACTACATCTATATAATTAATATTTCGCTGTTTATTTTCGAACATATGTAGGTACATAAGGATTTAAACTTAGTTTACAAAATATGTATTCTTTACCTTAATCATCTATCACTCTTTCCATTAGGGAAAACCATATCAAAAACATTTGAATTCCTAAATTTTTGTTTTTAAATCCTTGTTCTCATTAAAGCTTGGACTTATGTATTTAGGTGTATGAAATTTTATATCGAAAAATAAAAACTAAATTACATTATTCAGGACTACTGCGATCATAATATGTAGTGCCTCAATAGCTTGGACCTAAGTATATAGATTTGTTACCTAACCACACACGTTAAATTTTATCTCTAAATATTTTAAAGATAAATAAATAGTGGGTTTCGGTCGACTCATACTGTCTCAAGAAAACGCCGGAGGTCAATGTATCTATGGGTTGTTATCCATCGTAAATAAAACACATTGTTTGTATTTGAACAAGGCTCGATATAGTTTCGATAAATTTATTTACACAGTCTCTGGAATAGTCAAGTTAAGAATGTATTAGATAATTGTATAAATAAAAAATAATCATGTGAAACACTTTCAAATAAGAATTCCCAGTGTTATCTATCTAGGTATATAAATATGTAATATTTAATTTAACTTTCTATTTATATATTTTACTAGCGACCTGCTCCCGGAGTCGCATGGAGTTGAAATTTTCAAAAACCCTGTCTTAGCGGATATATAATAAACCTGTGTACTCAATTAGGTACTCAGTAATTTTGGCTGTGCGATACGAGTAATAGTCATACAGTCAGAAAAAACGATTTTATAATTATAAATTTATTATATACATACCTATTTAAAGATTTATATATTATAATTAAGGACATTAATAACTTTAAAGCTACAAGTATCAATTTAGAGAAACAAAAAGAAGACTTAAGTCAAACAAAAAGCAACACTATACAAGAATCTGAAAAATCCACATCATCGAAACAGGATTTTTAGTAAATAGGCTCCACATTCTACATCAGAACATAGCTGGACTTATTAATAAATCAGACTTACTTACTACTAACCTACAAGTACTTAAAGACAATGGAAAAAATATTGATGTGATATGTATCACGGAACATTTTATGCAAGTTGGATACGAAGAACTTTGTGACTTACCAAATTATACCATGGCTGCATATTACAGCCGTAACAATGTAAAAAGAGGAGGAACATGTATATTTGTAAAGAAAAACTACACATATAAAAATCTTAAAAATATAGAAAATTTGTCAATTGAAGGTATGTTTGAATGCTGTGCAATAGAGCTTATACATTATAAAATAATTGTTGTATGCATTTATAGAATCCCTAAATCAACAAATTTAGGCATTTTTTTTGATAGGTTTGAGCAATTATTGATCTGTTTACAAAAACTAAAAAAGAAAAATATCATTATTGCTGGAGACTTTAATGTAGATATTCTGAAAAACAATAACACTACATCTGAATTTCAATGTCTATTGCTAAGTTTTGGGCTTAAACTTGAAATTAAAGAACCAACAAGAGTAGGAAGCAATACTTGTATAGACAATTTTATCCATGACCTCAAAAAATGCAAGTCTGAAGTAATAGAACTTGCTCTGTCTGACCACTCTGCTCAAATATTGGAAACGCCTGCTGTAAATACTCACATATGTAATTATTGGCGCTTTAGGAAAAGGGATTATTGTAATGAAAATTTGGAAAAATTCAATAAATATATTAGCGACTTGAAATTTTCAGAAATATATACAACTGATAATCCTAATATTGCTTATAATATATTTATTGATAATTTTAAAATGCTCTATGAACTTTGTTTTCCTTATAAACTTATAACAATAAGAACAAAATATAAAATTAAATGGCTATCAAAAGGTTTGAAATTATGTAGTAAGAGGAAAAGAAAATTATTAGACGTTTATCGAAGAAGCCCGAACGAAATAAATAAAAATGAATATAAAAAATATTCATCGTTATTTAAGAAGATAATTAAATTAACTAAACAGTCCCAAAATAACTATGCTATTATAAATGCTCAAAATAAAAATAAAACAGCCTGGCAAATTATTAATAGAGCAAAAGAAGATCGAACGAGAGAAACTATTACGGAAATCAATCAGGACAACAAAATAGTATCTGACCCAGCAATGATGTGTAACATTTTTAATGATTACTTTGTGGATAAAATTAAGCCCTTATCTAATACTAAACAAGCAAACTCCAACATAAATATAAGAAATAACTCAATGTTTTTAAGTCCTTGTACGCCAATGGACATAAATAATATAGTCAACACTTTAAAGAACACAAATAGTGTTGGTTGGGATGGAATTGTTACAAAGGTAGTAAAATACACAATAAAAAATATAGCTGGTCACCTCAGCCATATTATAAATCTTTGTATTTTTGAGGGGCTGTATCCTGAAAAATTGAAGAAAGCTATTATAACACCAATTTATAAAAATAAAGGGGACAAAGGGCATTTGGTAAATTATAGACCTATAGCACGGATTTCTGTTTTCTCAAAAATATTTGAAAAGTACATTTACAAAGAAATAAGTAACTACATGGAAAAGTTTAATATATTAACAAATGAACAACATGGATACAGGAAAAATAAAACAATAAATGAAGCACTTTTTAAATTCTTAGATATAATTATGACAAATGTAGATACTAAATCTCAAATATGTGCTGTATACATGGATATGACGCAAGCATTTGATCATGTAGACCATGTAATTCTTCTTGAAAAACTAGAAAGTTATGGAATAAGAGGTAATGTACTAAATCTAATAAAATCATACTTATACAATAGGAAACAAATTACTGAGATTAGTCGTATAAACAGAGACAATAAAACACATGAAACATTTCTATCTAATGAACGTACTCTGAAATACGGTGTCCCACAAGGTAGTGTTTTGGGACCATTATTATTTATAGCATACATTAATGATCTACCAAGAACTGTTGAACATCCTATGTGTCTTTTTGCCGATGATAGCACAATGATAATAAAATGCAGGGACAAAGATACCTATAATGATGACATTAACGCTGCTTTAAGAAAGATTATACTTTGGTTAAATAACAATAATTTAAAAATTAATTTGCTCAAAACAAATGTCATGCATTTTAGTCAAAGGGTACGCATTAAACCACATTTGAACATACATTATGAAGATCAAACTATAAAAGAAATTAACACAACAAGATTTTTAGGCTTAGAAATTGACAGTCAATTAAATTGGAAATCTCATATTGATGGTCTCAGAAAACGACTAAGTAAACAAGCGTATGCCCTTCATGAATTATCTAAAACTGTAAGGATTGAAGCTATCTTATTGGCCTATTACGGGCTTGTCGAATCTGTGCTCAGGTATGGACTTCTATTCTGGGGAAACTCGACTGATAAAAATTTTATTTTCAAAGCGCAAAAAAGATGTATTAGAGCAATGTTTAAATTAAAAGTAACAGATAGTTGTATGCCTTATTTTAAAAAACATAAAATACTAACACTGCCTTCACTTTTTATATATGAGGTTCTAGTATATGTAAGAGCGAACCCTACCTTATTTAGACGAGTTTCAGAGCACAGTAAAAGAGCTCAAAGAGATCCAAATAGGCTATGTATTCGCAAAGCACACACAGCTCTTATGCACAAAAGTGTTTTTTGTCTGGCACCAGTCATTTATAATAAAATCCCGAACAATATTAAGCAGCTCAATATTAATATATTTAAGAAGAAAATTAAAGAATTACTAGTTGATAAATGTTACTATGATTTAAAAGATTATATGTCTGACAATTTAGTGGACGGTGGTGATTAAAAAATTATTTTGTTATGTAGTGTTCACAAAATATTTGCACACCCCGAAGGGTAGAATGTAGCGAGCCTTATTTCATTGTAAAATCATTGTAATTACCTATATTCAGCAAATAAATTATTATTATTATTATTATTATTATTATTATTATTATACTTATTTAAAAATAAAGTCACTGTCCACCTCTGTCTGTTTCTTCTTATAAACAGTGATATGTTTTTTTCTAAAGAGAGATACTTAAATGAGAAGTTTCGTATATATAATTGCAGATAAAAATTGCATCAATGCGAAGACGGGGCCGATTCGCTATAATATCCCATAACAATCGTCAACGTTACTATCGAATACGCTCTCAGAACGCCTGCCGCTCTTTGTAAAAACCAAAAATAAAAACGTATCTCACTTTTTACATTACAAAAATGTCCTTTAAAGTATTTAATTTCGTGTGATGTCGTCCGTTGTGCAACGACAAAAGACATGTTTCACACAAAAGTGTCCCAAACTGTTCCACCCTCGCTTTAGAATACATTTTTATACCTGCGTCGATTATGTTAGTGATTATGTGTTGGTTCGTTGCTGTATCAATTTTCTCTAACGTCTATGATTTTATGATATAACTATAACTGATAGTGATGACAATTTCACTTTGTATTTACTTGCTCTGTGGTACTTTTCTACTGAATGGAGAGATCTCTCTGGTATTAAAACTGTTGAAAATTGCAAAACGTTTAAATCAGTTTCAGGAAGCGGTCTTTCAGAACTTCGGAAAGTTGTTAGGGAAGAAGTATCAGCAATTTGTTATTTAGTTTGTCGAGTTGAGATTTGTACTCTCTTTTGAACTTTAATTTCTGAATATGCTTATTTAGGTACTTGGCACTTCTGATTTCCGTGAAATCTTAATTGCTTGGCACCAAACTATATATGTACGAGTATATTGGTGCTTGACACCAATATACTTAAGAGTATATATTGGAAAAAGCTCATAATGTTCGTATGTAAATTAAGCTCAATTAATTGTTCAATTACAACTCCATTAACTTTGTAGCTCGGTTACGCCTTCGCTTTTCTGTTGCGGAGTTCTTAACTCCGGAAAGGGGAGGCGGCTTAAAGTAAGTAATTAAGCTTTTAAAAATAGAATGATAAACATTTTAAGTGAAAATTTAATTATTTATTAAATAGCAACAAACTTCTATTTATAAAGAAACGCTACAATCTTGCAAATAAAATACATATTACATTAAAAATATACTATTAGAAGCAACACAAATAATTATCGAAATATGTTTTTTTGTTTCATTCATAATATATTCATAGTATTCATAATATTTGTTATTTGTTATGACTTTATGAATTATCTTAGTGTTTTCTTTAAGAGATAAAAAATCGAACATCGCGCCGTCTAATCTGTTTAAGAAAGAGTTAAATAAAATAAACCCCGAAACAGATCCAGGAAGTACGAGCATAGTGGTAGGAACTTAACGAGGGTCTGTCTGCTTAACCATAATAATATAATACAACAGTTAATTTGAAAAGTTTTTCAGATTTTTGAGGGTGGTGCCTAATTGTCCCAAATCCAGTCGGCCCCAAAGGTTTTATTATACGCTCCAGATTCTCGCTCCCACTTTTGGAGCCTTTTGGATCTATAGTAGTGTAGTGATGTGTGTAATTTGTGAACCCATCGACCTACCTGCTTGTCTACCTGCGCGTGCGTTTCATTGACATCTGCCGCACAAATAAAACAGTTGTTGTACATCTTTGCTTGCGTAATCATTTATGAAAGATTTATGAGTTCAACTTTTGTCATCTCCAACTTTATTTCTTCGGGACGAAGTCAATCCTAAATACTGGCGTGCAGTTAACAGCAGAGAAAGCTTTACTATGTATATACAAGCTATAACAAATTACATATTTACTCGTAGTTAATTGTAATTGCTGGTATTTGATGGTAATTGAATGCCTTCAAAACGTGTAAAAAGTTTCCCTACAACGAACGACAGCCAAGGAACGTTATGGTGACTTATTTTTTTAGGTAACACATAAGAATTTGATGGGTCTAAGGACGCAGTGCAGTGAACCTTTGTCATTGTCGACAGATGTTGGTTAGATGCACATTGCATCCTCCGCCACACGTGCAACGGGTGACGCACATCACGTGTTCAATTGATAACCTCTTTGTTATAACAATTTCAACCGTACGCCGTTGTTGTAAAGATTAATTTCCAACGTAAACATGTCAAGTGACAATAATTTTAAAGAAATACTTAATATGTCCGGAAGCGGTTGATTATTTTTAAGTTTTGTCACTTTCTTTCACACAAAAGAAAATGACTTAAAAGAGTTAGGGCGAAATTTTTTATGCAATTAATTTTATTTTAAGTGTACGCCGAAATTAAATGCCTGCACTTTGTCAGGTTAAATCGGCCATTTTTTTTATCATGACCTTGTATTAACTAATTTAACAATAATTATTTGTTTTTATAGAGGTCTCATTCCATAGCTAAAAATTTTAGCAACAATTTCTAACAGAATTTAACAGATCAAAAACAATGGTGGAGAAAAAAATATATATTTTCGATCGTCCTTTGGAAAAATCTAAGACAAATTATCAATTTTTTTTAGATAGCACTGGATATTTTCTAAAAACAGACATCAATATTTTTTCTCTAATTGTTCAGGAGTTATGATAATTTGAATATAAAACTCCTGTAAAAGCGCCTTACTTACATTTTTATTTTAAAACATGACACGAACTCTTTCCAAATCCAAGCTTTAGTTATTCCTTTTATTAATATTATATTATAAAAGGAAAATTTATAGACTGGGTACATTGACAATTTTAATTGATTACAATAAAATCTTAAATCAATCTTAAATAAATTTATTTAAGAATTATTTAATATTTGAAGATTTATGAATGATGTTTTGTTTTAGGCAATATAAAAACCTAGGTAATTAATAAATGAGGTGACGTTAATCGATTGCTATATTATATTAGTATTAATGATGTTTGGTTTTTCGGATAAAAGGTTACTTCGCATTGTTAAAAGCAGTTTATATCCTGAAATTCAATTGAACGCGTTTTAAAAGGCGTTTAAGTTACAAAGTCATAAGGTTTATTTTACAGTAATAGATAATAGGTAGTTATTATTAAGGTTCTCGTCAGACAAAAGAACTTTAAAATCTTTTAATGTATGACCATAACTCGGAGTATCGTCGGTCCTTAGTTTTAGCACACGGACACTTCGTTAAGCTGTCATAAAAGCAGCTTCTCGTTTATGACCATCGCTAATTTAGTAGTTCTTTGCAAGACATATAGCGTATCGTAGTCGTGACCCACCTCTAACAGAAGAATGCCCTGAAAAAACAGTAGCCACTTAGACCATCAAATGGATATGCCCGTCACAATTTATCATAAAAAAAGCTAATGTTTATAGCGTGTTTATAGTTATACAAACATCGATATAATAGCTCTTATTATATCGTAATTAACTATCATAACTTGAGTGTTTATTGGATCATGGAATCCTTCCTGTACATGTCCTGTGAAGCCTTTTTTGGGGTTTTGTTGAGAAGAGAATGCTCTTAATACGCTATTTAGCCAGCACAGAAAACACTACTACTCGTAGGTATAGTTTCTCGTTTGGAATTACATATTATAAAATAGTAACTGTGCGTCGCGACTTCGCCCGTCTGGGACTAAAGAAATCTTCTTCATGAAAAATACATGTAAACAACATAGTTTGTACTCGTGTAATAGTTACTGGCAGATAAAAGTAGTTACTGTCGTCTACCAAATGAATATATATATAATAGTTGTGTTATTTTTAATGTATGCAAAGTGATAGGGAGCTCAAAATTTTAATAGGGGCGACGGACGGGGTAATAGAGTACATTCGCATTTTACAGAGCAGTGGGCGATCCCATTTGCGTACTATATACTTAGAATATAACTTTGATGGCAAAAGTTATTAACAGTTTATAATTACCTACGTTATAGTTGTGAAAATAATCTTTGTCTACATATATTTATTACATATTATAAAATAAAGTCTCTTCCCTAAATTCTTCTAAACCAACCAAAGGATTTATGCTAGTGAAAGATCTCTAAAATTAATATAATACTGTCTTAGCGTATAATATCAATTAAATCATAGTTCAAATAGAAATGTATTTTTAGTCATTTCCTCCCGGAGCGGAATAGCGAAATTTTATTGTAATATCTGGAATAATCTTCGACCATTCCACAGCCGCTAATGAAAGGGCGGTGAACCGTAGTGTGGATATCGAACCACGCTACAAATATACAGTAATAGGTGCATGCCTACTCTTATTTGCACATTTATTGGAAAAAAATTAACAAAAATATTCGAGTACTTTTTTTATTCAAAGGTAACAGAACACTGTGGTTTCAAATTGACTGATTCATCATGTAAATATTTAGTTATATGACCGATAAATTACAATATTAAATAAATTTTACAAATTCATAAATAACAATTAATTTATCAAAAGATTAAATGATAATTCATAATTGCATAATTGTTGTTGTAATTTTAATTTATCAATTAATAATATATTGTAAGGTTTTAAATACAAAGTAAGAGTTTTATACTTACCTACTGTAATATTTTTTTTAAAATACAATACAAATGAGGGTTTAACTTAAATACATTATTAAAATATAAATTATTTCATATTATATATGTATATTATTATATTATACATATTATAAAACAAAGTTACTGTTCACTTCTGTTCCTCGCTAACTAAACTTGTTCTAATAGTGTTTTATAATTTGCACAAAGAAATTATTATTGTATCCGTGCGAAGACGGGGGCGGGGTTGCTACTGTTGCTAGTAGGTATATATACTTAGTAATATCTTTTTTTTTTATATTTGCGAACAATTTATTTAATCGTATAATTTTGATTTTAAATCTGTGACGATTTATGTTAGGCAATTCAGCTCGAACTAAATATAGTGTTATATGGGGGGGGTGGGAAACTAGATCGATACGCCTCTACCCCTTTACGAGCATCAATTCAAATTTCAATCATTTACAATGCCTTTGTTTGCGTTTCATTGTACCACCTGCAAAGCCTATATAGCCTTCGTTTCACTAATTGCAATTTTGGATTCCTGCATTTCGATGGAGGCTGTGGACGACAAAGAAAAAGTTATTACATTAGCAATTTTTTTCAATCACATCTCTAACAGAGTATTTATTTAACAAAATTCGTTTATAAAATTCACAGATATCTACTCTGTAAGATCTAAATTATTTACAGAAAATATTTACAAATTTAGAAGCCTTACTTAAAAACACAAAATATGCTTTAGGAAACTTTAGATGTTAATACACCCAGAGAGTATATAATATATATACACTGGACCGCAAAGAAAAAGGGTCGGTTAGAAAATCTACAATATCTTCAAAAGTACCTGACCTAGCTATAAATGAAATAAAGACTATTACGTATTTGTAAAATGTTTTTGTAAAACGTAGAGAACATAAACAAGCAACCCAAACAACAACATAAACACACACTCCAATATAATCCATTGTCGAGTTCCCATAAGAAATACTATATGAGAAAATTTCTAACGATGTTTCTGAGGAATTTCTAAGTAAAATCTTATACTTACCTATATTTGGTAAATTTTCTATGGAGATAACTTTAAACCCTCTGAAAGAGTAGGTACTTCTACTTCAAAACTTTTCGAGAGAGAAAAATAAGTACCTATAATCTACATATACATTATTTATAACACCAGAATACTGACCAGTAGAACTCATTGCATGTTTTTTTTAAATATTGTTCTATTATAAAAATAGTAGAACTGTTTGGACGTGTTCCATTAAATTTATTCGAGTCCCCTCTGTCATACTGTGCAGTAGATAGTAGAACTAGTTGGATTTTTTTTGTCCAAACAGTTCTATCGTAGAACTAATAGTAGAACTATTTGGAACAACCCATATATTTTAACTTGATTCGCTTAGACTAAATCGAATATAATAACCTAATTTGTTTTAATTCATTAACAAAATCGTTAAAGTATATTAATCTCTCTCTATAATTATTAAATAATCAAAGTCCGCAATTTTTTATCTGTTATATTGCATTTGTATTTACCTAAACAGTTAAAATCTACAACATGAATAAATATTATTCAAACTGAACTACTTCTTTCTGAAATGCCAACAGAACACATCATGTTTATTTTGTCTGTTGGATTCATTCGTTTGTAAATGAAATTGGACGAAAACAGAAAAAAATCATAAAAAATACACATATATAAACTATCGTGGATATATAAACTACTAGCTAGTGCTCGCGATTTTATCCGCGTCATGGATACATTATTTATTGATTCAATGTATGTTTTTTATTTATTTTTTAGATTTTTTTACTCATCCAGTACCTACTTTTTTCTGGGGTATCCGGGGTATAGGAAATTTCATAATGATCGGTTAAGTAGTTAATGCGGAAAAGCGTAATAAACAAACAAACTCATTTTCGCCTTTATAACATAGTAAGTTTTCCCTTTCATTATTAGAATAATTTGTTTTCTTATATCATTGTCTTAAAATACCCGGTAACTAATCTCGCAAAAGTCGAAACGAGAAATGGTTAATTATTTGAATTTGGAATATACTTTGGTATTCTGCTGGACAGAGATGAATAGTGTTTAATGAGCGTAGAGTAGACGAAGTCGTGTTGCCTTCATTTACGTCCATGTCTGTTGCTTACATTGCAATTTTTCGTTATATTTGTATCTCTAGTAACGATTATGTATTAATCAGAATTTCGATCTAGTTTTCGTCAAGATACATTTTGCCTGAAAAGATTCATGTCATTTATCGTGTATGACATTTATTTATTTATTTATTTTTAAATATCAGCTTAACTAAAAATGGGTTATTTCTTTCCCAAACACTGTTTCGCCTGACATTGACACTGGTAGAATCATCGGAGAATCCGATGAGGCCATAACACTAATATTGGAATATAAAATATAGATTGGACATCCTAATTTATATTTTATAAATACGTTTTCTCCTAATTAATATCCTATATACGTGTGTTTATGATTTCACGCTTTAATTAGGTAATCAACCGATAAGTAATTATGAAATTTTGCGTACATCGTCCACTGCTAATTGGGAAGACGATGACGATGTACTTGTATTATTTACTAATAATCACTTTCTTCACTATTTACGTTACTATTAAAAAATTACGTGGTCGTGTGATTTTAAAATAATTCCCATATTTTACATTCTTTTTTTAAATATCTAACTTACTTGCAATCTGAAAATTACGAGTATAATATGCTGAGTTAATTTTTACTTTCATTCTTTTTTTAAATTTTTTTCATGTGAAAATTTAAGTTGTGAACCCGTGTAAAAAATATTTATGTTGGTAAACGTGTTAACCGTTAAAAAAGTTGGCCGCACTGCAGTGCACGTTGTAGGACTTGTGGGTACCGGTCGATTGGTTTATGCTAGCAACTCCTACTAAGTACCCAGTTCCCACGCTACACGGGAATGATGAGCCCGAGTTAAACAAATATTCATAAACTCGCCCATTACTAAGTGTTTGTTTACATATACTACACAAATATACAGACAGACGCAACACCGTAGAGTAACATACTCAACTCGGTCACAGAGTAATTTATTTTGAATGTAAATGCACGTGTACTTGCTTACCTACATTTATTACATTTTAAAAAAGGTTAACAAAAACAAAAAGGTCAAAGGTTATATAGAATGTCAGCAGCCATTTTGTTTTTCACATACACCATTAAAATCACTCACTCCAATCACCTTAGATAATCTATATGCTTATCTTCTTTACGTATAATTGTTTAAGTAATATACGTACAAAAATCCATGTGAATATATATTTGCTATGGACCGCCGCCGAATCGGATTTTAACCGATTTCAGTGTTCCTGTATGAAGTTTTGTACCTATTTTGGTAATTTTGTGTCATGTTTTCCTGCAAATTAATATAAAATTATATATTTTCTCGTTCAAGTAAATATCAGTAGGAAGATTATATTCTGTTTTAATTAAATCTGTTTCGTCTCAATTTACGTTTAAACCACGTCCAACGTTGCACGAGGTTAGACGAAAAACACCCTTTTAATTAAGAAGGATTTTTAAAGAATTGAAATGAAAGCGGATTTGTTGTTAAAACTGAAATATAATAATGTGTGTAATGTATGTATGTTCCCTAAGTTTGGTAGCGATCAGATAAGAAAAATGGACGCGGACGAAGTCGCGAGCAAAACCTAGTATATTATAAAATGAAATATTATACAGTCCTGACCGTTTTGCGATCACGAGCCTTTACCATCCCGTTTTGCCTGCTGCTTTTTAAAATCGTCTTCCCCCTTTCCTCCTTTTATATTGTCTCGGACAATATATTGTCTAGAAAGGTCTAGATACTAGATATGATTTTGTAAATAATTTCTGTATAAAGGTTACAGATCATTAATTCAATATTTTTAATAATTTTTGTATATTTTAATATTTGAATTGTACATGAAATAAATAAATAAATACATAATATAATTATATTATAAATATAAATCAATTCTATCAACGTCTTACAAAGTTTGGTAGTGTCATAAAAGTATAGTCACACTGTAAAATTCTTAAAACTAAGCCCCTAGCAGCGAAATTTGTGTAGGCTGAATTTGTTTTCTTCGGATGCTGAACAACCGTGGGAAGAGGTACACACTGTCCACCCACGCGATTTCACGTGACCGAACACAACCTTCTTTACCCGGTGACATGACTTTAAACTGTCTTTGTAAGTCAAAGGCTCCTTTATTTCTCGAAGTGAAAATTTTTTACCACCTTTTTACCAAAAATGTAGTGAAAAGAATACAATTAAAGTTTTTTTTCACCCTATAATTGCTTTAGTGTGTATCTACATATACATATACTTATATCATAAATAAAAATGGTTCGCTAACACAATTCGGCTATTTTTTCAATAGTTAGTTCGAGTTAGCTAGTAATAATATAAAGTCACTGTCCACTTCTCTCTGTTTCTCCGATAACTTTTTCTAAACTACCAAACAGATTTTGATACGGTTTTCACTAAAGGAAAGAGCGATAAACGAGGAATGTTTTTGTAGAAAAAAATTACATCCTTACAAAGCCAGGGTGGTTCGTTAGCGTCTAATAAATTGTCTAATTTTGAAACAATTTATTTCAAAAACAAATTTATACTTTTATGTTCTCTTAATAAACCCTATTATGTATTATTATGTAAGGTAAATATTACCTTACACAATAATACAACATGCTCTGAAGTAAGCTCGTGCCGTCTTTCAAGAGTTCAACAATTTCGTTCACAAATCCACTACATTAGTTCTCTCTTTTCTGTATGCAGTGCATTGCAGCAATATCTTTCAAACTGCATGTTTTAGCTTTTTCCTAAAACCTGGGAACGTATTTCTGTCAGCAATTTGATATTCTATTTGCTTTGTTTGATGTATTTGTGTATTTTTGTATAAATTTTTCGCTACAAATACAAGATGAATTTCATGCTGTAGGTAATTTCTGATGAGTATAATATTATAAATCATTATACAATTCATATTGTATTGTATAATGATTTTACAATACAATACGTATTGTATTGTATTGTATTGTATTGTATTGTACATACATACATACAATTTTCCCTTAAAATCAGCTGGTAATAAATTGCGTAAAAGTAAGTATAACGATCAGTCCTCAGTCTTTCAGTCCTAGAAAGTCCATTGTTCAATGTTTAGTGACCAATTTACCCCAATAAACGATTCTTTCAAAACGTTATTCACTATCTGATATCTAATCAAGCGTATAGACAAAGTCCATGGTAAATCCGCGTCTTGACTACCTGATCTTGTATCTCCCAGACAAAACTCCCAGTCTTTGCGAAAAGATTGTCGAAGCGCAATAAGCCCATAGAGGCTTTGCGGTCAATATAGGGTTCGTAGAGAACCTGTTACAATAGTGGTAAACTTTATGTAAACTATGTATTTTACAAACTAATAATGTCTCGAGCAGCGAAGAGATGCTCGGGACACTGAATTCATAATACATGCTGGATACAAATTCTTTTTACTGTGTGTACTTAAATATTTTACATTTTATTTTGATATGAAGCCAGTAATGAATTTTTAGTTAATAATACTTCAGGCTGTAGACTGTAGGTAAGTAATTAGCGCTATTAATTACGGTGGGGGCGTAAACGGTTTGATGAATTTTTGATATTACGTGAGAACTGAAAGCAAGTTGCACCCTCGCCGTGTGTGTAGGTGAGTTTAACTTTAAAATTGGCAAATTTAATTATAACATGCCCTGGAATTTTATTAGAAGTTTGTGTAACTTTTCATGTGCAAGTTTTTATAGTAGTCAGCAAGCTATATAAAAACAGTTTAGCCAAAGTTTGGGTAAAGCTTTCTTAATTACGCATTAAAAGGATTTATACTGCTGTCCATATGCCTCTTCATACTTTTCCAATAGGTCCGGTCGGATTCGAAGAGTGGATTCAGCGTCAACCAGCCGCTCTTGTTAGGTCGTCAGCTCATTTTGTGAGTGGAAGTCCTATGCTGCGGTTTCTGGTCCGTTTTCTCCACTTTCCGTACCACCCATTGGCGCTTTAACTTTAAATTGTGATTCTTATTCTGTCTCTCAATCTATGATTCGATCTCGCAGAGTAATCCTAATCATAGCTCTCTCCATAGCTCGTTGAGCGACGTTGAGCTTCCTCACGAGACCCATAATTGAATAACACATTTCAGCTTAGTAACACACAATTAGTATGAGAATCTGTGAACTGTTTGTGAGTTTTTTTGTAGCCTAAAGAGATATGCCTAAGAGATACGGCCTAAAATTTTGAGTTTACTGAAGGTTCAAACTCAAAATCGTGTCATGTAAATACACAAATGATAAATTATAAAATAGAAAGGTTTAAATAAAAGGAATCATAATACTATTAAATTTTGTGATCTATCTTAAAACATCTTAACAATTGTACGAAAAATGACAATCAGAAATAACTAAAACAAGATTTGACTTGACTTCGTCCGCGTCGACTCAAGATAATGCCTTAATAATTATTAAAGAATTATTATGAAAATTAAAAGTTCCGTATTTTATTTGACCTTTATTCTATTTGATGTCTTTAGTCGAATTTGCTATTTCCAAGAGAGTCACACACTTCGTATATAATTCAGGTTAAGTGGCTTGTGAGAAGTGAAGAGGAATTAAATCTCATTAAATATTCATCGATAAACTTCAACCATAGGGAAGGCATTTTCGTTTTCTTTTTATTTGATATAGCAGTCTTTACATTGAGTATATCGAATTTTCCGTACTGTTTAAAAATTTATTTCGGCATTCAACCTACGAGTATATCAGTAGTTGGGAAAACAATGAGGTGAAAAACACGGATAACGATATTGTTCTAAACTATTTAGTAATTTGCAAATAACTTTACCTACTCACAGTGAAAAATAACCTTTTTGTAGACTCTAATATATTAAAGCGCAGTTCACCGGCATAGCAAAACCCATTAGAAGTGGGATCGGTTTGAAACACCTATTAAATTTTCCTTCCGAGCCGTAAATAAGGGTGCTATTAAAAAAGTTTGTGTTCGGAGAACCCATTTTATGAAATGTATAAGTTTCGCCGCATGTGCTTTGAAAAAATAATTAACCATAATTATTTTTTCAAAGCACATGCATCGCACGTGGTGGATGAAACCCACGCATAAACTGTTATATAAAATTCATAACAAACCGGTAATGAGTGATTCCTTGTTAGTCTGTTACAGATTTACATTAAAATTTAATTGGATAGAATACTTATCTAAATTCGTCTGTGAATTCCCGTTCCCGCACACTCGAAATAAGAATTTATTATTCTCTCGTGAATTGAAAAAAACACGAGGTCCTCTAAGTACTTGCTACAATATTTCATTCGAGGTCGCTGAATACAAAAGGTTATCGAAATATTGACTTTATCTGTCTAAGGGCCTCTTTCACCATCTGCAAGTAAAGTGTTGATTAGTTACTTTTAGAAATAATTTAATGTTTTATTAAATTATGCACTCTGGACACTGCATCCTTCGATAGGCTAATTTTTTTTATTATTTTCTTTTTAATATTTGGGACATTTACCGTACAAACAAAGGTATATCATCTCCATCATTTCCGTTTACCGGTGACTTTAAATGGCGGTTAGCCTACTTGACACATGGTTAAAGAGGCCCTAAACAATATTATACGCTTGCACAGGGACAATGTACGGTTAGAGAAGAAAGCACGAGTCAAATAAAAATGAATTTACAAACATATAATTGATTTACAATGGAGTAAGCACTAATATTATGTTTTAGTTGTATTTCTTATTTTCTACATGATATTCGCATATAAAATAACAATGATCAGAGCCTTGATCTCAAGAGGCTCTCGCTGGATGGAGAAGGCGATACTTCTTGACACGAAGTATGTTGTCAGGAAACCGTCTGACAATATAGAAAATTAAAAGCAATTTAAATTTTTTTAATCAATAAATCTAAGCATGATTTATTCTCTATGAATAAATCTAATGTAATAGAAATCTTTTGGTGCTATAATAATAATTACCCAAATGCCTATTAAAAAGTTTCCCCTTAACAAGTTGATATAATGATAACCTATATTGATGATGGATCACTCTTTTTAGGCCTTCTTTAGGAGAGCTTGTTCAGCTGCCCTAAAGGCAGTATTCTATTGGCAATAGCAATGGCTCTAACGGAGAAGGATATCGTAAGGACTTGTGAAATCCGATGAACCAACTAACAGGGTGACATGAGGAGAATACCCATAGAAATTATGAAAAAGGCCTTCTTCGAAGGTCTGTGTGAGTAAATATTGTTCGCAACTCGCAACAATACCATTTCGTATCCGACGAAACACAATGTTTTGTTATTGTTAAAGGCCAATTGAGTTTCATATAGAGTTTATGTTATTATTTGATTAGTTGGCAGGCGAGCGGATGTTTCATTTAATTATAGTTGTAGCTAACGCAAGCTATGTACAGGAGATAAGTTATATAAGTTTAAATCTAGATATAAACATATCACACAGAATTGCTTCTTAATTACATTAAATCACAGTCGTCAGCCTATCTGACGGTCCACTTGCTGGTAGGTGGCTAACGTCGCCTATTACCTAACACAAGTAATAACACCACTGTTATACAAGTGCGCTACCGAGCTTAATAGGATTAAAAATAAGGGTTTTAGAAAGAACAGGGATCTGTATTTAAAAATCACTGATGTCAGACAATGCCAGCCAGAGACCAATGTTTTTAAAAATAATTGTCTGGCATACAATAACACAGATTATGTCTCTTGCTGCCTATTTTTTCTTCTAGCTTTGATCAATTTTCATTTCAAATCTTCTTAATTTTTCAAACTCCATATTAGTGATTTTTTGAAACCATATTAAACTACAATTGCAGTAAATGGGTGAAGTCTTTCAAATTTCTTCCTATTGAAATGTTAAACAATTTTATAGCCTAATTACGTTACTTACGTACGTTTTTCAAAATATTAATTCATAATATCATTCACAATACGTTCGTACGGAGATTACAATGTTGCTACGTATACGTATTCCTCCTCCACACAAAGTAACTGAAAGTGAGCCTGCAGGGCTTCAATGCCACAAAAGGATTTTCTGACAACAGCGGTCTAACTATGCGAGAAGTGGGCGATGTGAAGTAATAGCTTGGAGCAGAGGGTCTGCAGAGAAAATTCTATTCGAAAAATCGTTAAACTTTTCCGGTTAAACTGTTAATAAAAAATAGCTATAGGAGTATATTGTATATTATGTATTATTTTAATAGTTATTGAATTTTTAACTTTAATACTATAGCTGCTGCTATCATTTAAATAAAGTGTCTTTAGCGTATTTGATGCAACAGATAACAGACAGAAGAATCTTTCTCTGTCTAGTAGTCTACTAAATTACTTATGGCCTCTTTCACCAACTACAAGTAAAGTGTTGATTAGTTACTTTTAGAAATAATTTTATGTTTTATAAAATTATGCACTCGGTTTACTGCATCCTTCGATAGGCGATTTTTTTTTATTATTTTCTTTTTAATGTTTTGGAATTTTACAAACAAAGTTATATCAGCTCCATCATTCCCGGTGACCGGTGACTTTAAATGGCGGTTAGCCTACTGGACACTTTACTCAGAGATGGTGAAAGAGGCCCTTAGTCTATTAAGACTAAGCAGAGAAACTACCTAATATTTTTGGTATTAGATATTGGTAACACAAGATATTAGGTATTAGGTAATCAAGGTATTAAGTAGTTTATGATTAGCTTATTAGGCTCCTTCAACTTTATTGTGTATACGGATTTTCGAATACTGTTTTCGAAGAAAATAGTTCAAGCTACCTGTTTTGAAACTTTGTTATAAAGGGTAATTTAAAATTGACAATTCTTTTATAGCGTGAGTACTTTTGAAATATAGGTATCGATCACGAGGGCTGCATGAGCATATGTGTGGAGATAATTATTACCTACGAATATCAAGCTGATAAAAACTCTAGCAAACTGTTGAAGATGTTATAACAGATGCACGAATGCACGTGTGCAAGTACCGCTCGGCGGTAGCACCGAATCGGAGTCCGACCGGTTCCGAGATATGGTTATAATGCTAATGGAATATTTTACACCTGTCGCTCACAAAAATAGCCTGCAGCCTCATTTTATATGTTTTAATAATTTACTTAGAGGTAATTTCTCCTTTTTCTTGTGCCATGTCAAGGTTGGATCCTAAGATTCTACCTCAGCATCGCCTCGGGCGAGGAGTTAATTGAAAACAGTGTTTTGTTTACCGCGAAACGGAATAAAATGAACGCTCTTATTAATTGATACAGCTTTGCAACTTTTATATGTCATATGAACTGGTCATGCATTACATTGGTAAAAAGTCTGCACATTTTCTGCAAGTTCAAATCTTTTCAAAGTTCGAGTGAATAGGCATCTTCTGGGTGAGCTCGCTCCATCATAGGCCTACACAGCTGCTACACAGCTGGTTGTTGGCCAACAGCAAACCCATCTCTATTTAAAAAAAAATATATGTATAAGATCGGTGAGAGTTTTTAAATTCGCAAATATCAATTATCTATATCTGTATATATAAAATAGGTAAAGTCGCTGTCTGCTTACTTATGTACTCTAGCTAAACCATTTATTTAGTATAATTATCAAATTCGTTTCAATCAACAAAAGACGTTTAATATCATTTAACTAAATTGTGATGAATCATAAAGTCGTTTGGTCCAGTGAGAAACGCGTTCGTGACGACACAAAATTTCATTTTAAAAGCAGCCTTCTGTTTGGAGAAAGTATTCCGAGTCTTTATTGCAATATTGAAAATATCTTTATCTATCTATAGCTATATAAGTACCTACATAGTGTGCAGTAGTGTAAGTGAAGCTGCTTGCGTCTGTCTGTATTTCTGTATATCCGCTAACTCCTAAACAAAGCAACGGATTTTGATGCAGTTTTCACTAATGGAAAGAGTGTTAAAAGAGGGCTTTTATATAAAATTTGCATAAAAAATATCACTCGTGCAAAGCCGAGAACGAGTTACTAGCGACTCTCCTCCGGCTTCGCCCGGGTGCAATTTTTTCTGCATATAATGTTCACAAACCTTCCCCATTGATCTCTCTTTCTATTATTGAAAACCATATCAAAATCCGTTGCGTAGTTTAGGAATTAACTGAATACAAACAGACAGACAGAAAAAGCTATTAAGGAAAATAAATACGAATACTACCATCTCTGTGTTGGGTTTTATAAACTCGCCACACTGATAGGCAATGGAAAATTTTCACTAAATGCGTGGTTGAATTTTAGTATCACATTTATAGCTCAGTGAAAATTCCTGAGTGGTTAGACACCCTCTCAGTCTATTTCCTAGAAGTTTAGAACGTTTTCAATCATGTTTTCTGTTCTTTTTGTGTCAGATTTCAGTATCAAACGGTATTGACGATAAACTAATTTGGATCGTTCCCGCGATACTGCGCTATTTTGTGGGTCACTCGGTTGGAGAAAATGGGATTATAGATTTGATTGCCGGATAAAAAGTAAACACGTATCCTATTTATACTCGTACGCGCAGATTGTGTTTGTTTTATATAAAGTGAATATGGCGAATAATAAACCAAACCTTGTTATTTTATCTTTTCTAATATATTATCTTTTATTTTATCTTTATATATAATTTTATATCATAATTTCAGCCGCAGGAAGTCCGCTAGACATGCCTCCCACATATTTTTTCAAAAAGTTTTGATAATTACTAACAGATTATTAAAAATTAATTAATTAATAATAAATTAATAGAGATAATTAGAAAAAAAAATGTCTTATTTATTTTCCTTCAATAATTATTCATAGACTTATTTAGAGATATTGGTCAAAGTTTCCCTTTATAAATAAAATATTTTAGCCTTGGAGTGTTATAGACGTTAATTAATCTATTCTCTTATTAGTGCCAAAGCTGTAATGCTACTAAGCTATTAAACATAAAAAAAGAAAAGTTTAAACAATGCTAGTTACAAACATCGAATCGTACAAAATGACAATTGCCCCAATTCAACGAAGTTGCATATTCAGTTATTAGACTATCCAGTGCCCTACAACCTACAATTTACTTGAAATGAAATCTGAAATGCTGGCCTTGATTTCTATCCGTTTTTTAATAACGCAGTAAAGGAAATTATTTGCTTTCAATGTGTTTGAATATTTGTTGATAAACTTCGATTTTTATTTGTATTGGCCCTTTTCTATTACTTCGTTTGTGCATAGATTCCTTTCTGTCTCTTATATTTTCCGATATGTTAAATAGCCTATAACTATTTTCCTATATGGGGTATCAGATTCAAAGATAATTCAAGCCTAGTTTCAGATGTTAGCTCGTTCAAACAAAAAGAAAAATGCAAACTCTCTCTTTTCCCCCCCCCCCCCCCCCCCCCCTCTCTCTCTCTCTCCGTGTACCTCTTCAGTCCTGGAGGTTAGCCGTCAACTTCCTGGATCGGTCCCTGTCAAGAGCCAACTCTAATAGCTCGACCGAGGCAATCCCAGACTACTGTCGGATATTTCTGACCCATGCGTCTCTTCTCTCCTTCGCCCAACGCGTCTCTTCCCTACCACCTTATTATCTTCTTAGTGGCTATTTCTGGTCTGCTAGAGTACCAGTATCACTTCGTCAATTACTGAAAAGATCCCTTCCACCTTACCAATCATAATTAATTGGAGCCTAAGCACGTGACTAAGATATTCAATCTCTTCAACTCTAAAAAACTCTTATACATATATTATACATTAATTAAAGAAAAAGCATGCATTATATGACAATATTAATGATTATAATAAGATAGAACTTTGAAATTTCTGCTAATTGTAATACGTGCGAAATTTAAAAGTATGTCAATACTTAAATAGGGAAGTAGGGTAGGATGTACGCGCCAGGATGGGGCGCAACGTCCTTTCAAACTTCCGCTCTATTCACACTATTTCTATTCACTTGACATTTGGCATCCAACACTTTCAAGATGCAGTACACATCCAAAAAAAGATGCAGTAAACCGAGCGCATAATTTAATAAAACATAAAATTATTTCTAAAAGTAACTAATCAACACTTTACTTGTAGTTGGTGAAAGAGGCCCTAAGTTACTTGGAGGGCATAATTTAAAAGTACTTATTTGCAAAAAGAAAAAGAAATTACATTTTAAAATCATTAAATATTACTTATTTATAACTATAGCAGCCTGCTCAGAATCCTCACAAAATAATAAGCAAATTAATATAAAAATTTATGTAAAATATATTAATTTTAAAAACCTACATAAAAATGATATATATTCGCTAAAACGAGTCACGAAAGACTGTCATTATTCCAACCTAAGTTAAGAAACAATAATTTAACTAAAAAAGAATGTCAATGCGTTTTACAACACAATTTTAAACCATGTTTACAATTATTTTTTCACTAGTATTTTAATAAAATAAAACTTCGCTGTCATGTAAGCTACGCAAAGATGAAATTTTTTTTCTGCAAATTATATACACAAACTTTTTCGTTTATCTCTCTTTCCATTAGTGAAAACCGTGTCAAAATCTGTTGGGTGAATAAGTATAAGTTAGCGGAGAAACTGACAGACGTGGATAGCGACTTTATTTTATAATATGTAGGTATAAAATAGATACTTGCTCATGGTTTATAGCCACCTATCATCAAGTAGACTGTCACGTCGGCTTCTTACATGAAAAAATGTCACCGCAGGTTTAAAATCTAAAATTAGTTTTAGAGGAATCTCAAAAAGGCATCAGCTGCTCGCTATTGGTTAAAAAAACAAAAAGAAAGATGATCCGTTCGTACCCAATTAAGGCGAATGGGGTTTTTTTTTGGTAATTTTGACTTGAATAATTAATACACATATCTTGGGCAATGTGTTTGTTATTTTATTAAATTATTAGGTAACAATTATTATTACTATATTTTTTTAATTTTTAAATTGAAATTTATTTATCTATATTTTCATCGTCTTTTTTGATTAGAAGTTATATAATGTGAGTCAGGACTCTTCCATTTAAGTTAATACCTGTATTCCTTTTCCTCATTTAGTACTTCCTTTGTTCATCATTTGAACACAATCGAGGATTCTATATCTGTCTATAAATACAAAAAAATTGGTGCGAAAGACAAAGCAAAAAAAAAAAAACAATTTTAAATGTAGAAGGGATTGAAACCAGACAACCAAATACCTAAATATTAATCGAAATGAGTGCTTGAAGTCTGAATGTGAGTACTCGTATGCTCCATTGCTATATAAAATAAAACAAAAAGAATCCTTTCAAGACATACATAGAAAGAGGTTTTGTATTTGAATGTCATTCGTAAGATGTGATAGTCAACGTGGGTGTATAAGATTTATCTTCGAAAAACTATTTTAATTTTCTTATAACAATGTAAATGTATCCCTGTGATAATATAATTATAATAGTGATAGATAAATAATAATCTATTATGAATAAATAAAATTGAAGTCTATGTTTGTAGTGTCAAAATAACTGATTTTTACTAAATGTGTGTCAAAGTACTTTAACAAATAAACCGTAGATACTTATAACAAAAAAAATCTTGTTCCGACTAATCTCTGAAACGATTGGACCCATTTTGACGGGACTTGCACTGGCAGATAGCTAATGTTATAAGCAGTTAGGTTAGGCTAATTTTATTTTAGTAAAATTTAAGCGCAAAACATGGCGGAGTTCAGCTAGTAATAAATAAATTTGTGGAAATCCTTCATCACTTTACTTTGGCAAAAAGAAGAGACGAGTGACTCGAGTTTACTACAATTATTTTGCTGCCAGCAAAACAGACATATAATTAGTATAGCAAATGTAATTTAAAAACTTTGCCTTCGCGAAACTAAGTTGCTTCAGTAAATTTGGTTAATACTGAACGTGCTTACAATTCGCTATTAAGCCTATAATAATTATTATAGTTTGCAGCGCAAACAGAGGCGATAAGAAAGTTAAGCTGCAGCAAGCTGTTGGCCTAAATAATAGTTAACCATACGGCTCTATAATTTAACTCCAAAACTAAGTAAACTCGAAACTTTGTTTTCATGTAACGAAAGTTATCGTGCTTAATATGATTTCAACATGACTCGAGATTTCATTCACATATGTGTGTGTGTGTGCACAAATTTGTAGACAATGTACAGATTTGAAACTTTTATTCTTATCTATATACCTACTTAGGGCCTCTTTCACAAACTACAAGTAAAGTGTTGATTAGTTACTTTTAGAAATGATTTTATGTTTTATTAAATTATGCACTCGGTTTACTGCATCCTTCGATAGGCGAATTTTTTTATTATTATCTTTATAATGTTTGGGATTTTTACCGTACAAACAAAGAAAGGTATATCAGCTCTATCATTCCCGGTGACCGGTGACTTTAAATAGCAGTTAGCCTACTTGACACTTTACTCAGAGATGGTGAAAGAGGCCCAGAGAATATTTGTATTTTTGTGTGTTTGTAATGAATAAACTCAAAAACTACTGGGCCGATTTTTAAAAATTATTTCACATATAGAAAGCTATATTATCAGCTATACTATATTTTATAAAATACGCCGTTTTTATATTTCATTTTATAATCACATAATTTAATTAAACTATCTCAATAATCGACAATACATATTAATCTTTGATTGTATCCTCTTTTGAACTTTTGATTTTCTCGATACTTTAATAAATAAATAACGAGTAAATCTTGAATTATATACAAATTTAAAAAAAAAATCTTAATTTTGTATTTTTACGACCTTTCAACCCAAACACTCCAAGTACACTTTACAATTCATCCATCAATGTCTCATTTTCATCATAATATAGAGAGTGAAATCCTGTGTTAGCATAAGAGAGCAAGAAATATTAAAATTCACCTTTTTACATAGACACGATTATATTACAACTAGCTTTTGTCCATGATTTCGTTCGCGTCCCTTTTTCAAAGGTGTTATAACATTAATTCAGACGTTGAATTATATTTTAAATTTTAAGATGATACCTACCTAGGGAATAGTCTTTTCCTGCATTCCTACGGTAAAAGTTCCAAACATTAAAAAGAAAATAATAAAAAATTCGCCCATCGAAGGATGCACAAAACCGAGTGCATAATTTAATAAAACATAAAATTATTTCTAAAAGTAACTAATCAACACTTTACTTGTAGTTGGTGTAAATTGGACCTAAGCAAAGTAATAAATATAGACAAAATGCCTTCACGTTTATTTCTCACGTACGCATTTTCCATTCGATTGGAAGCGAATTAAATTCCTTCTTCTTAGGTGCTGGCAATAAATCTTTAATAACGACTTTATGGATCACGAAAAAATCACGTTGATCTCATGCATCAAGTTAATAAATTAGTTCGTTTCTTCTTCGCGTATTTTGAATCAGCTAAGAAACGAAGCAATCTTTTTCGCATACATTCCATAATTTGAATTGAACTGTTTTCTTAAGAAATTAGTTTATTGAGAAGTTACCTGTCTTCGAATAAACACTTTTTTACATAAATAACTAGCGACTCGCCCCCGGCTACAAAATTCAAATTCAAATTCATTTATTTTCAGGCAGTTTATATATACAAACCTTCTCGTTTGTCGCATTTTCCATTTGTGAAAACCGTATCAAAATCGTTTCGGTGGTTTGGAAAAAGTTAGCGGAGAAGCAGACACAGGCGGATAGTGACTTAATTTTTTAATAATATATATAGGCAAAGAAGACGACGTACATGTTTCTTTCTTAAAAACCGCAATTCTCCAAAAGTACATTTTTCATACACGTTTTCAGGGATATAAAAAAGGATACCTTTCATCCTGAAAAAAAGTACTGTGCCCGAGGGATCATTTAAAAACGAAAAAAAATCAACTTAGCAAATGCTAGTAAGTTATAAATATTGAGGTACATAACAAATAGATAGATAAATATTTACATGCCTATTTAATACGCCTCCAAATTCAAATCCAAACCACTCTGCAAAACACGACGATAGCTTCTTAATTTATATTTTTATTAAAATGGACTACTTTATAATATTTGTTGTCCCAATTTGCCTGAAGCCCGCATGGGAATATACTTTGGAACGATCATAATTGATATTTCCCGTTCAAACGAATTATTATTAATTTAAAGGATGAATTATTAATTTACTTGACTGCCCCTTCAATTGATTTGATTGTCAATGTACATCATTCATAATTATACTTATTAATAATTACCGAATTTTAAACAGATTAAATCCTTTTTTTGTATTTCATTCAAATCCAATTTAATACCGATATTTTTAGGAAAATGTAAATTTAAATAAAATGTGGTGTTGAAGACAGATGCTTCTGATACTATGGACCGCTAAGAGAACTAATAAATCTTTCTTGGAGACATGGAATGTGAAGACGAGATTCTTAGTGACGGTTACCAAAGAATTATTTCTGGTCACTACTTTTCACTGCCCGTCGCCCGTCAGACGACCTCGATAAATTAGTTGTTTTAGGCAAGGCCAAGAAAAGGAAATTACGGGGCCTATCACCTAGCCGTTAGTATGACCAAGTAACTGCTCTCATTTATCTCCCCGTGATACTTTCCCTGAGAGAAACTGGAAGCCGGACAGAGTGGAAACAAATAGTACACAAAGCTATGACAGATTTTCAGGGACACGACTTTCAGCATTGAAGTCTATAATATATTTTATAATATATTTTTATAATAATAATAATAATAATAAAGCTTTTTTATTTCCATAGCCTATAACAAATTACCATAACAATATATATACAAGATTTCCTTTTTTTTTTTAAACCATGGACCCCTTCTGAGTAAAAGCCTCCTCCAGCCCTCTCCATTTCTCCCTGTCCTTAGCCAAATACATCCATTCACTTCCAGCGAATGCAACAATATCGTCCACCCATCGTTTCCTTGGCCTGCCTTTTAGTCGTTTTCCTGTTGGGCCTTTAAAAAATATATATTATATTATTTTTAGAATATAATATATATTTTTTTATTTGTTTTATAATATATTTATATATATATTATAAAACGAAGTCGCTGTCCGCTGTCGAAAGAGCAATAAACGGAGAAATTTTGTGATTGAGGAAGGTTTAAAAGGGAAAAGGTAAGCGATAACGACAGAAATATGTATCCGTTTGAAGCCGGGTGAGGAACGCTAATACTATCATATAAATTACTTTGTATTTAATTGTTACGTACTTCCAAAAGAAATACATATTTTTATATTTATGAAAGATAATCTCACTACCAATTACCAAATGACTCTACAAATAGATTTCAGGAGAGCTTGGAACTTGTTAAATTTTTAAATAAATATTTCGAGAATAAATTGAAATCCTTATCATCTGGGTCGCGCACTATTTCTGATGTACCTACCCAATTTCGTACGCCCGAATTTCAGGAAAATCTGTGCCATACCATTCAGCGTTTAGACCTAGGCTTATAAATTTTATGCTGCAATTGTGATTAGCGATAGCTAATACTAAAGATTTACTATCTGGTTGAAGTTTGTATAATTTGTACACATATTAAAATATAAAACTTTTGATTTTTTTTTGATTCAGCAACAGATTGCATTCTCTTAACCTTAGCTCTTAACATTCTCTTAACTCAATTACTACTCAGACAATGTCAGCGTATTCAATGTCTTACTCTAAGTAATAAAACATATAAAAAAACAACTTTAAAATTGTAAACTATTTAGATTAAAAGATATGATATTATTTCATTTGCAGAATTTGTTTTGTATATTATAATACGAGTACCATAATAATTTACAATTTACACAACAACAAAGTAAACCTAATATATGGATAAACTTCATGATTTGTGGAGTTTCTGGAGCGATTATTGGGCCCTGGAATCCTCCCTGTACATGTCCTGTGAAGCCACATTTGTCTCTTGGGGTTTTGTTGAGAAGGGGCTGCTCTGGCTACGCCATTTAGCCTCAGAAAACATTACTATAGCTTCTCGTGGGGAAAATTATACAAAATACTTAGGTATATTATACTTAGGTACAAAATACTTGGGCTTTGCCTGTCTTTTAAATTTGACGGCATAAAAATGTTTTTCATGAAAATTACTCGCTCATATTTTACAATGAAACCATAAAACTATTATTATTTTTTAACCGTGTTTATTTATTTTATTTATTTAATTAATTCGTTTTAATATAGCTATTACATATATTAATAATTATGTTTAATCTATGTATATACAGCTATAATATACAAATAGGGCAAGAGACATATCTTATTATATTGTAACATTCCATGTGTTAAAAATCAAACACGGGAGAAAATAGGAATTATAAGAGTATAAGGGGAGAAAAAAAAAGTTTTTTTTTTTAATAAATGGTAATATATATATATTGTCACTTTGTTTGTCGCCGATGAACTACTAAACTACTAAACCGATTTTAATAAAATTTTGCACAATGTGTGCAGTTTGATCAAACTAAAGAGATAGAATATATTTTATAAAGTTACGCGGACGAAGTCGCGTGCAACAGCTATATATGAAGCTGCATATATATGAAGAAAGAAAAGATTATAAAATTATTTTTTTTCTAAATAAATTTTCTGATAGTAAAAATATATACAAAAATACACTTATTTCTTAAATAAAATAAATAACTGTGAAATCTGTGAATCTAAATGGTATTTTTTTTGCAAGGTAAATGAGTATCTAGTCCACGGGCAGCTCTTCCCTGATGTTAGTTCAACAAAGTCGGTCAACAGGAATGGTCTCACTACTTATTTCAAATGAGCTCGTTTTTGTAGGAAATTAAGAAAATAGACTTGAGTCAAGATAAAAGAAACAGGAAAAAATAAAGAAATAAACACTCGAAAAAAGTATATAAAAGTTATATTTTTTAGAATTTCGTATTCGTTTCTAATATTTAGTTTCACTGTAGCTATTTGTGTCTCTCACACTATATACACATCATTTTTTAATATATATTTTTTAATCTTGTTAAAAAAATAACCTATAGTCAACTATAGCATTATAAAGTATAGTGATGAGCTTTGATAATATTTATACTAACAGTTTTAAATATTTCCTATATTTGTATGTTTATTTTAAAAATATAATTTTGATTCGGGTCGCACGTATGACCGTCTCTATTGTTCGTCATTAATTTGAGTGATGATGCGGCACTAATTTAGATATCTCATACTTCATTGTGTAGTATGTGTGAGGACAATATCCATTCATAAAGGGTTAAACTGGTCTCTTTCAAAAATTAACACAAAATACAATGTACATTTTAGATAGAGGCTGAGTTTTCTTTGTTATTAATCAAATTTTATTAGAAGAAAACTCAAAAATAGAGCGTTTTCACAGAAAACATGAAAATTTTAATTAAGGAATTATCATCTTGTTGTAGAATCCAAAATCTTTTAACCTTTTAAAATTCCAAAATTTTATTAACTCTTTAAATTAACTCTTTAATATATTTTAACATTTCTATTGACTAACAGCTAAGCTAAAAACTATATTTTTCGTAATATTAATAGCGGGCTAAATTTAATAAATTATTGATTGAACGTTTAATATTAGAATTTGTAGTACCTCCTACCTATAAAGGTGAGTCAATTTATTTTTAAGTAGGCCCAGTCCGGGTGGAGCGAATTCTACCTAATATATTATACCTACGCGTGGTCTTTACGGGCGTCCCTTTTTAGCATTAAGGTGCCTCAATGTGTCTCAAAAATGGCATTCATTGAAAACATGGAGTTAAATGTTCATTTTAGATAACATGACTACACAACTAGCGATCCTTGAAAAATTTGCACATTTTTTAATACTAGCTGTTCGCCGCAGCTCCATCGATTACGGCTTTCTATACAGAAAAAACACACGCGCACGGCTTGCGGTTCATACAAACGCGACCAGCGCGGCGCGGCGACACGCTGCAGAATAAAAATGCCTCTATAAAGTATCTAGCAGAAGTTATGGCTCACGGGAATTGTGTAGGAATGCTGAATATTATTTTGTTCTGTAGAATATTATTACAAAATAATATTCAGCAAAATTTTTACAAAATATTATTAAGGACTAACTTCACTTATTTTCCAAAGGCTAATTTTTGTATATAAAAAACATATATTCTATTTTTACTTTCTCACCTGATAGCTAAATTGAAATTATTCGTCTAATACCCAACTTACCAGGTTCAAAGTACATAGATACCACTCGATTCCCCACAATGTGTCCTTTAGAAAATAAGTTATCGTACCTAAATTACAGTTACCAAACATAACTAACTATATATTCTGTCCTCTGTGTAACCGGAGACAATAGTATTTAACCACAATGCCAACATAAGCGACTAGCAAGGTAACGTTGCCAATGATTGGCCGTTCGCCCGGGAGTTCCAAGCATTTGGGGAATTAGTCTCGTCTCGTGTGTCCTTCCACCTCATTAGGTTCCATTTCACCCCCACTCCCCCTCACATACATCCGACCTCTATGTGCGAATACGTGTCTCTATACGATTTAATTATAACTTAATTTCACCACTCACTCACTTTTCACTTTTTTATCTTTCAATTTTATTTAGTAGTTCAATTACCCATAAGTGTATACTTAAATCATACAATAAAATCGTTGCTCCCGTAACATTTAGTGTTTGTTTCATTCCAAGCGGTTAACAAAAAAGTTACACGCTATTCCGAATGCTGCGTACAAAGTCGCGGGCACAGCTAGTTATAAAATAAATCCGCTTTCAGCCTCTGTTTCTCCGCTAACTTTTTATAAGTCACCCAACGGATTTTGTAACGGTTTCCTCTAGTGGAAAGAGAAATAAACGAGGAAGTTGTATACATATAATTTGCAAAGAAATGACGTTGCTTTTGGCAACGGTAGCCACGTAGCCACCGATCATTATTATTTTTTGTCATATTATAATTATAATAAAATTAGAAAAATTACCAAAGCAATGATATTCTATTAGCCTACTAAGGATATTTTTGTTACGTTTTCTGTACTACATATAATTATAAATAAAAGAATTTCTAAGTAGTGTAGGTCTAGGTATTATGGTCAGGGAAACAACAAACCATTAAGTAAAGTGTCGTCTATAGACCTGATATTGATCAAATTAAAATATTTAGGTAAAAACAGGTACTTGGTTATTATCAAATACTTATTTGAGCTTATTTGTCTTTAAACAGATTTAAGACCACTGTGAAAGCAGACGAATTACCCAATAGAAATTGTGATTTCCATTCCAAGTTTAACAATCTTTAAACTTGGAATAGAAATAACATTTTCTATCAGCTTTCACAACACGTAATAGAGCAAGTGTAATCTTGTGATAGAATCGTTATAAATGCTTGAAGTTGGTACTGAATTATCACTATAGTTCCAGACTGTTCAGGTGAACAATTTCGTTTAACTTAAGTACGTTCTCACCATAATGCACTTTGTGTAGTTATTTTAAAATTCTGCCTTTTTAGAAACTTGCATAAAAAAAAGTGTGTGTGTCAGCTCTGACGCACGACTGGAGTTTACTCCTTACGAACGATAAATAAATAAATAATTTAAAAATATAATTAAAAAATATTAATATAATATATTATATGTATTAGATTATATTATGTATAGAATATATATATATATTATATTAGTAACCTGTAACGCGTAACGTGTGACATGTGACATTTGATTTTACTCCCATAAATTTTCATACCCCGGACTTATTATATGAAATCTAATAATCAACAATATACTAAGATATCTTGTTTAGTCTTATGATACATAATGCTATCTTGCACATTTATTATTTACTAGGTTTTGCCTGCGACTACGTCTGTTCCCCTTTTTCTTAGGTGATAAAACCTTTGATGAATGATTATACGATGAAACATTTATTCAATCTTTATTGCTCATATATTTACTTTTAGATGATCCCTTTGGGAATAGGACTATTTCTGAATAAAAAGTACCTATTACCGTATGTACCTGCTACAACTTCTGAGCATATACCAAGCAAGAGTTACTCAATGTTGAACATTGAGATGTCAAATAAATAGACTCTACATTCATATATAGTAGGCGTATAATCCGCATCTCGTTCAAACCCACACGAATAAAATTGCATTTGCAAAACAACACCATATGTGGTACATCCTCGTCTAACAATCCGACTAATGCGCGCACAGATATTCGCAATAAAAACTAAACAATGGCCACAAAACGTACTCGAGTCTATTTCCATCTACGAAAATTATTGCGTATTGTGCCTTATGGCAGAGAAACGGAGCTGGGAGGATAAGCAGAGCTTCCCCAATTATTTTTGCGGTTCGCGGTTTCGCACTAGAGCGGGTGTGAGGACATGTGTCGCGAAGGGTTAACGACGGGTTAAAAACGCTGTTGTTTTCTTTATGGTTTCGCTAAACAAAGGGCAAAGGGCAACAAGTACGCGCCCGCTGCGACACAGTTGCCCTTTTTTGTCCCAAAAAAAAGGATTAATGTCCTTAAACCGCTTGATGTCTTTATTCTCATCGGAAAATACGGATTATGTGTTAAGGGGAAGTATGAGATGAACTCTATAAATGTATATAGTTTTATTTAATTATATTGATCAATAAAATACTGTACATGCAAATCAAATTTAATTCAATTAAATATATACATACACGCATAATATAAAATAAAGTATCCGCCTCTGTCTGTTTCTCGGCAACAGATTTTAATATTCTATTTTTTTTCGTCTGAAAATATCTTAAATACAATAATGTATTACTGGTGTAATATCCAGATCCCAGCTTCGCACGGATGCAATTTTTTCTGCTATTAATTGAAACCGTATGAAAATGCGTTGGTGGTTTAGAAGACAGACTCACTATTTTTATGTTTTGGGGTAAAATTAAGTTTATGTATATAATAAATTTAACAATTGAATATGTACATTACAATAGGTAATAATATAAATTACATAATAACTCATTGATTTTGAATAGTTTATCAAATCGTAATATATCGCCCGCACTTGTACAGTTACACGCTCCGCCTC
Source organism: Synanthedon myopaeformis (assembly GCA_944738685.1). NCBI lineage: Eukaryota > Metazoa > Arthropoda > Insecta > Lepidoptera > Sesiidae > Synanthedon > Synanthedon myopaeformis. The sequence continues at coordinate 1,917,401 of OX122914.1, forward strand.
GATGATTACTCTTTACAATTTACATTGTCCCATTTCCATTTTAAATTGGTTTTGAAGTAGTCCTAATTTCTATTAGCATATAGTTGAAATTCGAGCTGCACTTAGAGTATCATCATAACACTCTGTAACACAACAAGTGGCACTTCTGCACAATTGAATTTTTGATACCCTCTCAAATGTATTTTTTAACAAATGTCGCGGCGGATTTAGCTTAATATAAAAAAGATAGAGGTTTAATATCTACCGCGGGGAGGGGTGGCCATATTGGTACACTTTAAAAAACGCATCCGTAAATTAAATGTAATTGTTCGCTTGTTAGCTGAACCGAGGGGGAAGATGTTAATGTATTTTTTCCCAATATAATTGGTGTTTATGGTACAATTGATTAGCAAATATTATCTTTTTATTTAGTTTCAATTTAGTTTAATTTAATCAAGTTCACTTAATTTACCTAGGAGTGAGACTAAATTAAGTACGAAAATTTTAAATTTGATATTTTAAAAGTAACAAACATTTAAAAAAAAACATGTAGATCATAACGTGGACTTTAATTAAAATAAATAATAAAAGAATAAACATACTTATAAAAACTTATGACAACACTTTGGTTATATATTAAATTACCATTTGGCATCGTATTTGGTTAAGAAAATGCTATGAAAACTCCATCTTGCCCCAGGATGCGGATCGCTTGTGTATAATATAATCATTAGTTACTATAAAGACGACATATATTGCAAAAAAAGTCCTCAAAAAGACTGCACATAGTACGAATAATAATGATAAAAAGATGCGTGCTAATACGTTTATTGTTCGACCCAGTGATAAGCAAGTAAAGTGACAATGGACGGGATAAGCGTGTGAGGTCCAGTCATAGTGGCATAAGGTGTGAATGTTCGCCAATTTACTGGCCATTGAGAGACGCGCTTATAAAAAATATCCCCATTTTTGTATCGCGTCCATTTAAGCCCACTTGACCCGACCGCGTGCATAAATTATGCATGATCATCTGCCGATGCCTAAAAAGATTTTATTCGGACGAGGGTCTTCATACATTAAGTCGGTCTTTGTAATTGCTTATTATATTTTTTTATGTGAGTTTATTATATCTGAATATTATTTTGAGAACACTTTCGTCTGTTTCATAGCAATTTTTTACAGCATCATACCAAGCGTGGCTTCTACCAGATTTAATCTTGTTAAGAGATTAGACAAACTTCGCTTATGAAACAACTAGCTGGTGTTAAAAAATTAAAAATATAGGTACTTATTTATATTAAATTATTTAAGTAGACTTTAACATTGTTATTAACGATCTCGAACACTATTATAAATAGCATTTTATTACCAATACCATTGCTGTCTGATATATAATTATATAATCTATATATTTTATAATTCATAATATTATATAATGTTATGAATTCCATTTAGCTTCATATCTGCTAAGCTACTTCAACACAATAAATTCTGCAAACACAAACTCACCCTCGTGATTAGGTACACAAAGCGCTTTCTAACAACTCCGAACACACAAATCTCATGTTTTGCCCAGAATTTATAAAACTCAGTGTATGTACACATTCCCTCTGCTTATCTATATAAACTGTTTTGTAAAAAACATGATAAAGGCTAATTCATGCTTAGGGGTCTACCACAAAGAGCGTTAGAAACGATGTTAGTTAGATATTTGAATTTGTTTGTGAATGGACAAATTAGATCATATCGGCACAGGTGCAGACATTTGCATGTGTTACAAACTAAAATTAACATTAAATAGATCTAAATAATAGATATCTTGTTAGAAGTATCTCTTAGACTTATATGATCAAACATATGTAATAAATAAGGGAAGTATTTAGTAATTAAAAAATTATAAGTTAAATTTTTTTGTTTCAATCAGACTGTTCAGTTTATAAGTACCAATGTAACACAAAGTGACGCCTCACAGTATGCGTATATATTTATTATGTATAACACTACATCTACATTATAAATTATTTTATTTATTTATTACAATCCGATAAAATCTTGAAATTCCTAGTCGAATATCACCAAAAGCAACGTAATCGTACTGTATATGTACGTATTTCGGACACATTGTAAGAAGAAGAAGAGACAATCTAGAAAAGCTAGTCGTAACAATGCCACCTCTTCTAACACTTTGCCAGACGATGTGGGCAACATGGACAGGAGTCGAGGAGGCGAATGGTGCAGTCGAAACTGGGATTTCGTTAGCACGATCCTCAGTATGAGATACCGACCGGAGAGTGAGATATATATATATATATAGTTTGCTGTACTCAACTATTTTACTTACGTCAAATTAGGTTTCAACTGTGAAATGAACGTCAGTTATGTTTCTAAGTTTATTTGGTATTCAAGCAATCTTCTCAACTATTTCCTTCAACTGAAATATTATTAACATTTATAATATACATATATTATATATAAACATTATTATCCTAACTAATATTATAAATGCGAAAGTATGTATGTTTGTTTTTAATTATTCAACGATCATCATAAAATTTTGCATACACGTTGTCATAGATACAGAAAAGTAGTACATAGGGTTACCTTTCATCCAGAAAAATAGTACTGTCCTCGAGGAATCATGTAAAATATAATTCCAAAATTCAACGCTTCAACAGATTAATTATTCAATATATTGAATAAATGAAAAGTTATTCATAAGTGGGGAATCTAGTGTTGCGCGGCGCTTAAAGACGAATAGCGTAACCTAACTCCAACCTAACTCCGAATTCGCTTAAGCGGGGTATTACTTTATCTGAACTGTTATCCCGTGGAAACTTATTACCGGTATAAAACGATCCATTGTTTAAATGTATGGACCGGTCTAACTGTGTGTTAAATTTATTCGTAATCTGTTCATATTATAAAAATAAGGTCATATAGTGGCCATATTAATGTTGTTTAATTAATTATTTAATATTAAGGATTAATAAAGAAAAAAAATATTCCAAATAATATACTTAAAATAAATAAATATGTCATATAAGTTCAGCATGTGTTCTACAATCTTTATACAAAGTCATCTCATTTTGGAGACATAACCTTACCATCCAGAAAATTGAATATTAGGCAAGGGATCGTTTTGACGCACAATGGAAAGGATCAAATATGTAATTTTGTCAGCCTCATAAAACCGAATACTACTTACTTAACATAAAGTAAAGTAAGAACAGTTCTATTTTTGGAAAAAATCTTTTATATATATATTATATATTATCTAGTTTCAATATTATTTGTTCAATAATGTAATTTGTGGTTTCTCAAAAACAAAACGCTCAAAATCATATTCTACACGCCATGATAATATTCCCTCCCTTAAAAATTCAGAGTAATAATGGCGAATATTCCCATGGAAGAAATGTAAGTATGTTTCAAACGTGTTTCAATCGATAACCATCTAGAAAGGGTAACATTATGTTAATCGACATGTATTTTATTAACCAATGGAGGTCATTTAGAATAAACTTCCTATTTTTATATTTCATCAAATTAACATGAAAAATAACTCGCATTGTTATCAAGAACATAATCTGATAAATGGTTTACAATTATTTTCAAAAAAGGGCTCACTTATTATCAAAGTCTTTTTGCTCCAAGAACATTCTTCTTTATGAGTGATATTTAAATACCAAAAAGACACAAGTAGATTGCACAAAATCTATGATTTTGTACACTGCTACGCTGCTCATCATGGATCGCATATAATGTATAGTAGTCTTTCATAAAGCAGAGCGACTAAGCATTAAAAAGTCTAAAAAGTCCACCTCATTACCTCATGGGCATTTCGTTTCATATCGTAACAACAAGGGCTCTGTCGCCATCCGCGTCGTCTCGCACCATTCATTAAATTCATCGGTAGAAAATTTAATTAAGGAACCGTAAATTGTGAACCGAATCACGTTCCATTCTTTTCTTTTCTCCCAACACCAACAATAACTGGTCTCTCACAATTTAACTAGCACTTTAACCTTTATTCGGCCTTAACTTATTCATTGCCCGAACGAAGGCAAATGGGATACAATTTGAATGCTCAGCTTTTACAATTTAATCTCAATAGCGCCTGAAATAAATAGATAACAGACTTACTTTGTATACAAAATGTATTCTTGGGATATAAATTCGTTAAACGATTTTAGCAATTAGTGCAATGAGTTTCCGATTACAAAGCGTGTAATTTAAGGTCGGCCAACGAGCTTCATCATTAGAAGCATATCTGGACAATATCTATGTATACTTATATCTTCTATATCTATCTGTTTGTAGCTCTTTTATTATCCTACATAAACACAAACTTTATCACAACACAAACTAGTGAAAACCATGTGAAAACCGTATAAAAATACATTATATGGTGTAGGAGAAGTCGGCGGAGAACAAACTGTAGATGAGGACAGCGATTTTATTTTCTGTTCTGCAAATTATATTCCCTTCCGCTTTGTCGCTCTTTACATCAGACAAAAGCGTATCAAAACCGTTGGATTTTTTAGAAGTTAGCGTAGAAACAGACAGAGGCCGACAGTGACTATATTTTAATAGGTATTTATAACATAGACGCCTTGTCGTTGTAGACTAGAAGTTGTGTTAGGCAGACTAAAGTTAAGTGAAGTGAAGCCGTTTTTGAACGCGAAATACCTTTACGAGGGCATGGCATAGAGTAAAGAGCTCTACAACAATAGAATACACCCATTGAAACGTTATCAGTGGCAAGTTGAATGGCTATTGTCACCGGCGCAGAGCGGCGGCTGGTGGAGGCGGTCGAACCACTTCCAATTCTGAACTCTACTCGACATCGCGATAGACGCATCGCTGGACATAGCTAAAACTTAGTGCATAAGGGACACATACATTTTATCAATGAATTTTTCTCAATGAAATGATTGTTTCTAGTGATTTCTAATGATATTATTTGACTGATGGCTGAGAGCTGCTCGGAACTGATGGCTGAGTCAGCTATGAAGTTTCCTGACAGTTTCTCTTCATAGCGTGTTATACCTATACGGAACTGGTAGTAAATGCAAAAGAATTACGCAAACCTTACTTGTTTATCATTATTTCCATTAGTGAATACCGTATCAAAATCCTTAGATAAATTAGAAAAAAAAAACCGAATTGCATACGAGTAAATTCTGTTTCTGTCTAATTACATTATATTATATTATAATGTTACTTATTAGAATTATTCATCATAGGGAATAGTGACTAATGTTTGTTTAATGGGATTATGTATGTAGCATGCTTAATTAATGTCAATGCCACAGTTTGAGCAGATGTTGGTCTTGCGGGCTTGACCTCGCTTGACATCACCATCAGCATTAACAAGAACAGCTACGTTATGTATATACATAACATAGTTTGGAATCTACTAAGCACTTCTCAATAAACCGAATTAAATATTGTATGAATAATAAATATTACATGAGGTTAAATATTGTAAATTTTGCCTTTTTTGAACAATAGGTGTATAATAATTATGTAATAACTAGCAATCTGCCTCTATCTTATCACGGATAATTTTTTTTTTAAATTATATTACACTAAGGGCCTCTTTCACCATCTCTGAGTAAAGTGTCAAGTAGGCTAACCGCCATTTAAAGTCACCGGTCACCGGAAATGATGAAGCTGATATACCTTTGTTTGTACGGTAAAAATCCCAAAGATTAAAAAGAAAATATTTAAAAAAATCGCCTATCGAAGGATGCAATAAACCGAGTGAATAATTTAATAAAACATAAAATTATTTCTAGAAATAACTAATCAACACTTTACTTGTAGTTGGCGAAAGAGGCCCTTACGTTTCTCGTTTATAGCTCTTTCCATTAGTGAAAAGGGTATCAATATCCTTTTTAATAATAAAAATAACAGAAGCTGGTTTGTTTTTTTTTTTGCAATTACCAGTTAGATTTGATATTTTCTTTTATAATATTTTATGGCTCAATTGTTGAAAAAGGTTATAATAAGCTATTTAACACCAACCTTAGGAGCCGAGTAAAAAGATAAAAATCAGAAAGAACGCTAAGCTGAAAGGAAGTAATAGTGCGGACGGACGTTGCGTAGCGATGACTAGGTGACCGACAAAACCCGAGGATTACCCAGAGAGTGAAGAAAGAGATGAGGGAGACTTAATTTTTTTTTTTTTAATTTATCGATAGACAAAATCGCGAGGCAAAACTAATCAATAATATAATGTTTTAAGATTGAATTACAGTGCGTCTAAAATTGTTATATTACTTATATGATTATAAAATGCCTAAAATAGCTAATGGATGTAGGAACATTTCTAAAATGTTATTACGTACCTACTGTTCTGAATTACAAATAAGGAAGTTTTATGGACGCCATTTCAGGAGAAAGGTCGCATATCTGCTGAATTTCGGCGTTTCCCTTAGTCAGCTCCTTACATAATGTGAAGCCGATTTGACTATATGTCTTTCTTTGCATTAGAAACATTGCATATTATGTCAGTGATAACCATAATTGACAGGGCATGCCTTAATAGAAATAAAAATTGTAAAGTTACTTTTTTAATCTAAAGGTCATCAAACAGGCTGATGATCGAATTATAAGTAAATTCTTACCCTTATGAGGACCTCTATAAATTACAAAAGTGAAGTGTTTCATTCTATATAACCCCCTAATATACTTAATAATTACTTTATACTTAATGTCAAAATAAGTACCTACATTTTTATTAAGCTTCAGTGTGAATTTAGAGGCACCAGTAATAACTGTTTTCTTAGCATTCTAAGTTAGTTTACAACAAACATGTAAAGGCTTATTAACCGAACTTTATTGTCTTCAGTGCTTAATAAGGCGCAATGCAACTTCATATCAATATCATGGGAATTAATTGCTATGGTTGCATCGGATCCTGTTTGTCGCATTCAAATATTCGTAAAAGTTTAAAATGTATACGACTTAGAAATGATGGACAATTTATAAGATAAATTTTATCTTTAATCTAATCCTTTATCAGATAAAGAGACAAGATAAAAAAAAAGTGTGACATTGTTATTTCGTGATGATTTTTTGCAAGATCCGCAAAAAAGACATAATGTCTTTTTTGCGACTATGAATTATTCTAATATAAATACGATATATTACAACTTTGAAGGCTATAAGTAACATGAAATGAAGTTTATAGAAAAACCAGTGTAATTTCTCAAATAAATACGTCAAAAATTGGACTCTTCTGCTGCAGTGAACATGATTCATAACTATCTCATGTACTTTGTGAGGTTGTATCGGAAATCGAGCTTAACATGAGATATATCGACATACGTAATACCTTAAAAGTGAACACATATATCCGCAACGAAATATTTCATGTTCGAAAATGTGCGAACGATTTAATCTTTTCGCATTGCAAAATATAAAATGAAAATTCAGAATTTTAACCGCAGTTAAAATTATAATAATGGCTTATACGAGGCGCTCCTACTGTAAAATATAATTTAAACTTGCTTTTGTGCGCGACCTTCCTTGCATGCATGCCTTTTTAAACATTTTTATATTATTTTGAGTTTCATGTTGAGTTTATCAAATGTTATTTGCTTATTGGCAGGCGAGCGGAAGTTTCAATTATAGTTGCAGCTAACGCAAGTTGCTTACAGACGAAAAGTTTGCCTATACGTTATATAAATCTAGATATATATCACACAGTGTTTGCTTTTCTGCTAACTTTTTCTAAACCATCCAACAGATTTTGATACAGTCTTGAAGTAATTTCTTAATTTGCAATTCTTCTTTTCGTGATCATCTATTTCATGGGCCTCTGTGGGTATAATATAAATAAAACTTTTCTATTGTTGTGCGCACATTATCCTTATTTATTTCAACTTTCCATATTGAACACCAATATAATAAAACATAAAAATAGCTTATATAATCAAAACAATACTCAATGTTTCCTTTCTAAAATTTCTCCGTAAACTCAATCAAAAATCTTCCACTGACAGCGAAGATTCTTTATACATTTTCCTAATTTAAAATCTCTATTTCTAATATATGTACTTTTAAATATCAGTTTCTCAAAATTAGTTCTATTTAAAATTCAATTTCTCAACAGAAAGAGCGATAAACGTGAAAGGTTTGTGTAATCGAGAGAGGCTGGTCCTTTTAAAGGTAAAGGTTCACAGGATTGTTATATGAATTATTGTTGACATTATATCAAGCTAAATATAATATTGGTAACGGTCAAGTGAGCCTTTCTGTTGTGTTTAATAATGGATGGATTATAGGTTTAGTACAAGGACAACAGGGCTCATTACGCATTTATATATAATATACAATACTATAGATATTTCCATCTCTAAATATAGTTACTTTACTAACACTTTTTTATAAGTTTGGTACTAGGGAATGTGAATCGACAGTAACGAGCTGGCAGAAATATTTCTTTGATTTTTTTAAAACTGTATTAAGTATTATTTTTTAAATAATAAATAATCTCTTAAAATGTTACATAATTTATATTTCGCTAATAAGTCTTTATTTTAGATATTGACTATTAAACCATTAATATAATATGTATGCTTAGTAAAATTTTTTTGGCGAAAAACTAAGACTTTCAATAAAGTGCCTTCAGTGGCAAGTGAAGGCAATATTAGTGTTTACTCGTAGCATCTTTGAAATTAATGAGCGAAAACTTATAAAATATTAAGCCTTATTCAGCCCGTCTGGTGGCTGCACAAATGACTTCGAAAATTAAAATCTGTTCAGTGTTTCAGCAGTAACAGACATATTCACTTTCTTTTATTTTACTAGTATAGTGCTTTCAGTCCATACACGACATTCAAATAAACGGTTTGATCAGGCGAAGTATGCGTATTTAGTAACAAAGGGAGTTCAAGTACACTTCAGGTGGAAGAGGAAACGACTTGTCATTGTATGTATCTACAGTGCGCTTGTAGCGCACATTTTATTTAAATTTCATAAAATTAAAATTTTATTTTTGAAAAATCCACAGCAAAAATCAAAAATTGGGATGGCATTTTTATATGAAATTGACAAGGACGACCGTATATTAGGTTTAAGGATACTGATTAGGAAGGGATAGGGAAATGGGCTCTGGCATCCCTTACTCACTCACCGAAACACAATAGCACACGTGCTATTATTTCACGGTGGTCTTCTGTAACGTTCTATCTTTCACGACGAGTGCCCTGCTGCCGCTACAATACCTAATAAAACCCGTTTTTTGTTTTGTTACAGTGTTGCCGTGCCCGGATACACAGGCAGCTTATCGTCGGCGTTGCCAGTGGGCGGAGGAGCTGCGTGGGAGAGGCTCGGCTCAGAGCTGGTGCTGTCTGGACTCGTAGCCGCTGCATACTTCGCCGCAATGGACAGGAGATGGACAGGGGCCGCCCCCGCATTATTGGGAGCCGCTTATTGTGCCGCCAGCTTTGTTTCGGTTAGTATTGAATGCTTCATTTTTAACGCCCGACGCTAAAGAGGATGTTATGTATTTGATTTGTGTGTCTGTCTGTGGCATCGTAGCTCCCACATGGATGGACCGATTTTGATCCGGTTTCCTTTGTTTGAAAGCTGATGTGATCGAGATGGTTCATAGCTGTAATTTATAAAGATATTTTCGGGCGTTTAAAGATCATTAGCCCATTTCCCAAGTTGAAGAAGGGATTTCACTAACTTCCACAGGTTCGATTGATGTATAATTTGGTATACTGTTACTTCGGTGGTATTTCCATAACATGGTAACCCTGAGCAGACGCTGCAAGAAGATCAAGAAGAAATGAATAAAGAACAATTAGGTACGTACTTCATTGACAGGAAATTAGTGTAAGTACGAGTATAAAAAACTCCAAACATGCCTTGTTATTTACGAGTATATAACCCGTATGAGTCGTAGATTTCTAATATAAAAAAGTGTGTGTCTAGCAGTGAATACTATTAATGGTACTATTGAGATAAAGTTTATACATGGAATAAAACATCCTAGAAATAAAACGTCGCTCTCAGAGAGTAAGAAAAAGAAAAAATAATGCGTAGGACAAAAACGCTTCAAAAATAGTCGTTGAGAATTGTAAATCTACAGTCTTCTGAATGATCGTCCGGAGGTCCTCTCTTTGTCCTCATTCACACACACGTAATATACGTATATACACAATATGTTCCATTGACACTGAGGTACGTACGCTACCTGCCTTTTGTGTGATGAATCCTTATCCGACAGCCAGCTGCCGCTTTTTATATCCATCTGTCAAAAAGAACAAAAGTGATCCCAAAAGTATAAGAGAGTGTATAATAAGAATTTATTAGTTTCTTTCAATACAATGTTAAAACCTTACTGGAATGTTGCGTGTTTCCTTCGATTTATTGAAATTACATAGTGGGCAGTTTTTTTTTTCTTTTAAACTGCATAATATTACCGGTATTACGTAGTTATTTTTTCATATTGTTTGCGGATATTTCGCTGCTTAAATTCAAAAGTACCACAAATCAAAATTACACTTTTTTACAGGAATTACAATTTTTTACAGGAGCAATATGCCTCATAGTATTCTATGATAGAACACTGGCATATTGAAAATTTAAAAACACGCAGTAGCACGGAATGTGTAAAAAATTAACACAGTATCTTGAAAGCAGTGCATTTTTAAATTTATTCTCGCAAATTGCGTCATACACTACCAATATACTTCTATAGTCTTTGTATACAAAGCGTGTGTTACTATGTACCATTGTCGGGAAAATATTGCGGTTTTTGAACTAATTACCGGTGTTTTACTCTACAAACGGTTCCGACCATGGTGCAGACAGAGTCGGTTTACGATGGAGCAATTAGGACCTTAAGATTGTTACGAGTAGCAGTGAAACACATTGTTTGTGGTATGCCTTTTGCAGTCATTTAGGCAGCCTTTCTTGCAGAAGTGTTTCGATACGGATTCTTTAATGGTTTTCTGTATGGGGGTGGTTACTGCCGCCAGACTGCCTGCCCAAATGACTGCTAAACTCAGTGTGCCCTGCGACTACTTGCCAGATCGAGACCAGAGCCTGTCGGGTACTCCTGAGACTTAGCGCTAAGGCAAGCATTTTAGCCATCAAATTTTTATAAACATATAATACGATGAGCGTTTTTATTCTTTTTACATTCAGATACCGTGTTACAGAGTGTGTACTCTACATTCTTTTAACTATAACTCATTGGATGGAATTTTTACAATATCCCGAGCATCCCGAACGATCTACAAATATCTGTCGTACGTAGGTCGTTGGCTCGATTCACTAACACCATAGTTATTTTTTCAACGTTGCACAAACTATGCCCGGTTATGTTAAAATATTTATACATTTTTACTGAAAGGCCGTTGCAATGGCGCAACTGCGATAAGAGTTTCAGATTGGTGGAAGTTTTTTAATTCAATAATTCATTTTGACTTACACAAACCTTCTTCGTTTATCGGTCTTTCCATAAGTGAATCAAAATCAAAACCGAATCAAAATCGGTTGTACGGTTTTGGAATCCATGTAGGACACTTAGATAATGCCGTAATCTTGATTAAAAAAATCCAAAGATTAATTAATTTAACCGTTGATGGATAAATAGTCTAACATACAAGTTGAATAATGAGGCGTTTTGTCTCCACCTGGGGACTAAACCTCAGGGACTAAATGGAATGATCCGAAGCTAATTAAATCGACGAGTTTATTAAGGTATAGGTATAATAATGAGTATAAATAATATGAGTACCGTAATCAACATTACGATTATCTAATAATATTGTAGATTAGGTGGTATATATTATATTATTACCTATATACTATCGACCCCGTCCCGGCTTCGCACGGTTGCATTTTTTCTGCAAATTACACAAACCTTCACCATTTATCGCTCTTTCCATTAGTGAAAAGGATTTTCTTAAATAAATTTTAATTATTGCTATTTGACTATTTGGAGACAATTTTTTATAGATTTGGGGTGAAAAAAATAAGGAAACTTAGTTTGACGAAATGTTTAATAAATTATATGTACATAAAATCAAAAATATAATATAATACAAAGTGTAATGTATCCTTACCTACATTACAAAATGAATATGGCGTATAATTTCCAAAATTATTTTTCGTATTGATATGAAAAAATTTAAGAAGGGAATAAATAGGGAATAGTATCTTTCTTTATTCTTATTAACCCGCTTTACATGACATACTTTGCAATAATGTAATCATAAAATCAACATAATATCTACTAGGGGGTTACCAGAAGGTGCCTCATACGAATTGTAACAAAAAACGGTAGACAGATTCCCCCCAAAGTCGCGATAAACGTATCTCTCAAACAAATTAACTTTTTCCACTTGTCTCTACGGGATTGTTTTTGTTTTGACAAGGGGCTCTCTTGTAAAGATACAATGTAATCTCAACAAACAATAAATAACAGCTTTCAGTGAATTTTCAGATAAAAAAAAAATTGTGTTAACTGGCGTCGGTTACAATTCAATTATTGTGACGATCTTAAGTCGCCCAGGTACTACCTTTTTATATTTAAAAAAAATGACAAACATTTTCAGATGCCATCTCTGAATCCAGCTCGGTCGCTCGGTCCTTCGTTCGTCCTCTCAAAATGGGACAGCCATTGGGTGAGTTGGGTCGGCGGTATCGGCGGAGGCATAGCGAGCGCACTCCTCCACGAGTGGGGCACGAGGCGGCCTCGTGCAAACTCCAACTCCAGAGCCTCGTCGCCGAGGGACCTTGACGAGCTGGACAAGCCGACCTTCCCGTCGCACCACCACTACAGGCACGCGCCGACTTACTGCGCAGCCTCAGCGCCAAAACCAGAAAACTCAGAACCCTTGTACTCTGGCACCAAGTCGATGTACTGCAGATCACCACCTCCGACGAGGCACACATTGCATAGGTACCTAAAGCTTTGTCTTTTCTCTCTTTAAATATCTTTGAACTTTTAATTTTGTCTTAAATAGCTTAATTTTGTCATAATTATGTCACTGTGTCAATTATTACCACACTTTCTATTTCACACATGACAAATACAATAAAATAAGAAGACATAATATACACATAAATTTTCAGGTCCCAGTCAGTGTACAGCAAGGGTAGTTCGGCGACAGGGGTAGGTGGTGCTAGTACTGTGTCAGGTGGGGGGTGCGGGGCGCTTGTGTCCGCTCAGTCGCTGCTGCTGAGGCCACCGACACACACGCACACTCACACGCTCACACACAACCAGAACACACACAACGCACAGCGGGAACCCACTTACGGAACCGCCAACGGCATCAGACCTGGACCAGCTGGTAATTTTTTTGCATACCTTTGTTCATATCTTGGCTATACACGTAAACATGTATAGCCAATTTCAGATAGAACACTGTAAGGAATACTTACTCTGTCACGTTTCATTTTTCATAACTTGTCCTACAGACTATGATTTTTTACATATAATATCTGTATAAAATATGTATATAAATCTATGTATATTTGATGTCATATCTATGCATAAAATATATATTTTTGCCATTTATAAATAAAAGAATGATAACTTTGTACCTAGATTTAGTGATAAGTAATTGATTTTGACTAAGAAACATTTGTGACATTTGTGTCTTAATTTTGATGTTACGAAGGAAGAAACGGTTAGAAAACATATCGAAACTTATTGGAAACTATTAATTGGTTTTATAGGTAGGTAATGTTTAAATAAAAAATGTAAAAGATGGACTGTCCACTAAATAAGGGTCGACGCTGAATCCAGGCTAATGGAAAGTTCAGGGGGCGGCCTATGTCCAGTAGCGGATTTACTATGGCAGATGATTATGATTTCAATATTCGGTAGTACCTATGGTGATTGAATGTTGGTAAATTATATAAGAAAGAAATAGAAATATTTTTATGAAATTATTTAGATTCAATGCTACTTTCAAATGTTTCATATGTTCACATGACACTATTGGTACTGCCATGGCGCTTCTACAATTTTACAGTCTAATTTGAAGGTGCCCTTACTTCCGAGAATAAAACATTAAATGTTCACATTGACCGTTACGTTCTGATTGGTATCGGACTGAATCGTGTTATAGAATATATGAAGCATCGTCTGGTCATAACCGCACATTTTTCAATGTGTTTTTTATTAGAGTATCTTGTACTGAGTGTAGCACTAACGTTTTCCGTCCTCTTAAGGTGCTGCGATGACGGAGCGACGCGAGTCGGTGTACAGCGCGGGCGCTCGACGAGGGCCTCTCTCGTCGGAGGACAGCGCGTACGGCAGCTACACGCGCACCTATCGGCCGCCAAACCCTCACACCTCTCATCCTCTCACACACCACGCGACTCCTCCCGACCACTACTAGCGACGACCCTCGCAGCACAACATCGCGCTGCTTTTTGACGTTTAACTCGTCCACCGACTCCATCGTGCCAGTACAGTGACGCCAGTGACGCTTCACTCTGCACATACTGACATTATAATCAACAAAACCTGCTCTTATACACTTAACTCGGATTTGTGCCAATACAGTGATCAATTAAATTTCGCAAGAAGATACACTCTGCAAATAGTGACATTATAACATACAAAACTTGTGTATACAGTGTGTATTTAATCACTTATGAATCCCTCAAGCCTTCTAGTTCCCATAAAACTATAGTTTTAATTTTTTTAAAGATCCAGATGAAACTTTGCAACTTTGAAACATGTGAATATATTTTCAAAGAGCTTTAATATGTTTGTATAGAAAGCTCACTTCAATTGTCGTTGGGAGACTGAAAAAGACCTTGTTACGATAAAATAAAATACAGATTACTTACTTACGCTTTAGTAAATCTTAACAAATTCAATTTCAGATGTTCACAATTTTGCGAACACCTATCTAACTGTCTATCTTACTTATCTGAAGGTTGTACTCGTAATACACTTTAATATATTAATATGTATAGTAATGTATTACGGTAATATAAGTTATAATAAATAAATAATCGTGAGTAGATAGGCCTTTGATACCATTCGAATTGAAAATTACATTGCAATTTTATGATCCGCTAAACCCGAATATTTCAAAATTGTATTTTAAAATAAGTAAAAATAAATAATCACACAGTAACTGTTGTATTATAAATTTCCAAAAAAATATTAATATACTTAAATCTTAAATGTAAAAATGTACCCTTTAGTATCCGTGTGGAAGGACCAAAAGCTTAAAACATTCAGATATTGTTAGATCTCATACGAATTATGTCGTTACGTATATTTGTTTCAATTCCAAATAAATCATTTGCAGCTTGTCAAAAAAGTTTAAATATTAAAAAGTGGCAATACTGTAGTGTTATCCCGTTGTAACCATTATGTTGATAAGAAAGAGACGACACTAAACTATTTTATTGCCACTTTTTAATTTCTTAACTATTTTGCCAAACTGTAATAAATGTAAATGCTCAATTTTCATGCTTTAATGTTATTATTTTTAAAATAGGTAGAAAATTTAACAAATAACTACATTGTGCCATATGTAAACAACACTTCCAGTAAAAAAAACCTTTTAAACGCATATAGGTAAATAATGTTATACCTTGTAGGTTTTATTTTAAGTTAATAATATAGATAATTAGTAGTATATGCCATCTTATTACACAATTGTTGAAAAATAACAATCTATGTAATATTTTTTTTTGTGTAGCAACCCTCGTATTACTATGTAAATAAAAAGTAGGTACTCTGGGTTTCCCTTGGGAATTGTGTTCAAAGACTAATTAATCAAATAAGTTACAAATAAGAATAAAATGTAACCAAAATTACTATTATTGCATTTCATATGCTATTGTAACTTCAGCAATCCAATATGTTGAAGATGTTACTTACGAGTATGTTAATCACTTAAAATTTAAATTTAAAAATTAATTTATTATAAGATTTAGCACTAATGTAATGTGGATCTTACATCATGTAGAATTTCTTGAAACTTGTATAATGATGTTGTAAGTCTAGCTAGATCATACAAGTAGGTAGGTAGATTCCATTTTCTGGATTTTGTTTATTATCCAAAGAACTGATTGTAATAGTTTCATACTGCTGACTGTATACAAACTATAGCTAATAACTTATAATTATTGTTATAAGAAATATCAGTATTAGATAAATGAATATATGTAAATAAACATTATTGCAATATTAAATTATATAATTAAATGACAACGAATCAAAAGAAATTGTTAAAAACTTATTTAGGATGAGAAATATCGTGCGTCACACCTTCGCAAATTGCATGTATAATCTAAAACTATTATACTTACGTACGAGTATATAAGCGTTTATACTTAACATTTTAAACAAATTTTTCAACTGTTAAATTCCTACAAATACCTAAAATTAGATTTTAATACCATTTTGTAAATAGTTTTAAAATAAACTTTATTAACTCTGATTACAGTACGTTTTTATTTATATACATTTAATTTCATTACAATTTTAATGCACATCGCCAGTTGCATGACGTTAGTACTGCGTTAGTTCAGTTGCATGACGTTAGTACTGCGTTTGTTCAGTTGCATGACGTTAGTACTGCGTTAGTTCAGTTGCATGACGTTAGTACTGCGTTAGTTCAATTGCATGACGTTAGTACTGCGTTTGTTCAGTTGCATGACGTTAGTACTGCGTTAGTTCAGTTGCATGACGTTAGTACTGCGGTAATGAAAGAGCCAGCAGAAAGGCATACATGTATACAATTGAGCCCTTAAAGGATAATCGTTTACAAGCTCTTCAACCATATTTAATAATCTTGCAGTAGGTAAAAGATGCCATCTAGTAAGTGTAGGTGAACATTCCCACAACAGGTTCGTTTAGTGATAAGTTCACCTACATCTTTTACTAGTGGCAGGGCACACTGCGGTTAGAAGTCATTTGGGCAACCCATTTGGCGGAAGTAACCACCCTCTTACACAAGATCACCTTGAAATAATAGCATCTGCGCTATTGTTTCGGTAAGTAAGGGATGCTAGAGCCCATTTCAATAATTCAATTCCTAATCCCTAATTCTACTATGGTCGGCAGCGCACTTGCAGCTCTATGGCGTAGCTTGTGTTATAGGTGATAGTCCACCTTAAGATAAATTTAAACAATTTTGCTATATTGCACTTACTTTAAATATAATAAATATATAAGAAAGAAATAAACACCATTATGTAGATAAAACGCTTTTATTGGAATTTTATGCTGAGTCGACATTACAAAAATTGCATTACCGATGTTAAGCTAAAGCTTGCAAAAAAATATTACAAAACTTTACAATGTCAATTCCGATATAATTATTCATAAAGCAAACTGACTTCACTGTATATTCTTGAAGCTAAGTCTTTCAAATGATATAAAGAGATAATTTTAAATAACTATTGAAATGGAAATTTAAGGTGAAGTATTCTGTGGTTAAACAGTCAATTTTGATTGAAATTTGAACTTAAGTAGCTTTAACAAAATAATAATTAATAAAATAACATTTTAGCCATACTGCTTTCAAACGCTTAGGATGACATATAATAATTTCAGTACAATTCAAAAATACCTAATCATAAAAGTTTAAGCAAATTTTAAAAAAATACACTTTTTTATCCATAAATAATTTTAAAAGCTTTTCTAACATTAATAAGATGAACGTTTGACTGAGTAAGTATCACCGATTTCTCAATAATAAAACTAATTACTGCTGTTGTGTATTGCAAACTTAAAAGTAATTATTCATATACAATAATATGTCTCAATTACAGTTCTTCTTTCTCTTATAAAATGTAACATAGGTACATACATACTTAATTAACTAATGTATATTTATGCTATTTTTCTTATGAAAAGGCTGAATTTAACAGATTGCTTGTTTATTATTGCTTGAGGTCGCATGGAAAAGCACTAATTTAGCGACTGTGAAACATTTGACGATGCTTGTTGAGATTCATTGTATAAGATCAGTCGTAGGAAACTGTTTCATCTAATCAAATATGTAATAGTAAAAATTATAGAATATTTGTGCGTTGACTGTTAAGGGCCACCTCCGCCGTGCGAGTGTATCGTGGCAATACGACAAATTAGCTTTTAAACGAACGCAATATCAGACTTTCTGCGTTTTGTGATGTACTCGTTAGTCTTCTGACGTACACTACTCACTTCACCGCTGATGTACGTCAATCGCCGTGTGACGGACTCGCCTCGCCTCGCGACTTACTCGCTTCGCTTAATGACGTACTGGCTTCTGTCTGACGTATTTGCCTCGCACTTAACGAAAGCGACTCGCCTTCTAAAGTACTCGCCTCGTCTCCGGACAAACTCTCCTCACCTCATGTAAACGTAGTACGTCACGAGGGTGTTGGTGTTACGGTTTGCTACTTCTTACCCTGTATTTAAATCCTTTACATTTTATCTAAGATTCTCCGACGATATGATCCTCGGATCGTCGCAGTGAAGCACTCGCTCGTGACGATGGCACCTCAGAGATAACTACTATAGTCGTAATCAGAGATATATCTATTATATTAAGTATTACATAAGATTTTTGGCATACTGTTTAACCTACCTTTTTTTATAATATAAAGGTGGCAGACAGGCTGGCGGCTCACTTGATGGTAGGTGGTTACCGCCGCCTCAAAACACAAGCAACACCAAGGGATGTGTACCAATGCTCTGTACTAAACCGGTGTGAATACTATAAAAATTATTTAAAAAAGATACGTCATCCTAAAAAAATACTTCTGTAAATTGTAGCTTCATATTTCATAATATAAAAAAAATGAAGTAATGCATAACAACCATACCGAGTAATAAAATTATTTAATCAAAATCACGTTTGCAAATTGCAACAGCAAATGCAAAAGCGTTTGCCAATTAATTTCGAAATGCGTTAAAGTTAACCGACAGAAACATTTTTCCTAGGCTTTTAAATACACATATTTCACTTAAAAAATAAACCTCAGGAGAAAGCATTCACATTTTTATATGCTATGTATATATTTTTAATACATCATTAATCGACTCTTCAATTAGATTTTTTTTTGTAATAATAAAATTAATACAGTTACATACTCGGAGCCCTCTACCCCTCGCATTGACCCCTTTTCTCGATTTAACCTGGGTCACCTTAAGAGCAAACTTATTCAGCGTTTAGACACAATCACTTCTTTTTTATTACATGAAAAAGCACAGTCTATCAGCTCATTTTTATAACCATTGACTAATGAAACAAATACATTTTTCTACTTATTATTTTAATAAGAATATTCTTAAAAACTTTATTCTAAGATGATCTGTAAAGGTATATTGTTAAATTATAATAATATATCTGGCATGTCCTAAGTAAGACAAATAACGGTTTTTAAGAATCCGACTTTTTCCTATAAAAAAATCAATACGTATCTAATTTCAATTCTAAATACTGAATAAATAATTAATATTATACTAGTTAAAGTGGAGCTCTAACTTTATTAGTCTATCATTTTTTTAATCACATAATTAAAATATTAAAAATTCTTTACTTTTGTTGGCAGTGTATGCTATTGTACGATCAACCACAGAATTTAAAGAAATAATTAAAAAAAAATACAATTAATGTTATTTTTTAATTGTTTTTGTGTTTTGAGACAACAAAAAGAAAGAAAGCTCTAAAGACTTCTTTATACATTATAACAAGTATAAGTCGATTAGATATCACTATATTTTATTACATACTTAGATAATAAAAAAAACTGACTTCAAAAGTTTGGCTTTATTTTTCATATTTTTACAAAACGCAATGTCGCCTGAAGTCATAAATTTTAAAAGTATATATGAATTACGTATTACTTCATATTTCATAAATACTTCGTATACTTATACATACTTAGTTCACATAAAGTAACGTACACGATATTATAAAACAAATATTATGAAGTTACACATAAATAAAGTTGTTTACAATATGTCTTCAATTATAATATACAGATAATTCTATTTTAAAGTAAACAAAATAGACTTAGCAAATTATTTAAAAACTAAACCGCGTGTATTTTCAGCATTTAATATACCTTAAAAAAAACATCTTTAGTACCTACTAATGAATACGTTTCAAATACTGTTTTATTAGTACATCATTGTTAATGAAAAGCTAATTGCTTCTAATTACAAGTTCAGTTCAACTATATCCAATGAGGCGTAAGTCTCGTCTACATTTCCCCAAAACTTCGAAACTTCCGTCGAAGATGTTGGCTTTCTTTTTAAAAAAAAAAACGTATAAAAACATTTCGCTACGTACGTAAGCATCCGTGTGCGTGAGTGTACCGGAGCGGGAAGTGATGGGGTGCGGGGATCGCGGACTGAGGAGTAGGGGAGGGGGGGGGGGGAGGTGGAAAGTTCAGCACACGCAACCACTTTCGTTGCCCTCTTGCTCCGAGCCCATTGGTGACTGAGTCTGCAGGTCCACAGCTGGACGAAGGTTAGAGTTAAGGGTTATTGTCAGTGATAGTACATAGTAATTGTCGTTTGAAATAGTCGAAGACAGCCATGATTTGTATCATATGATATACTTTACGCACGTATCACACACTCCTTGGCCAATCAACTGGGCTCAACTTTGGCTACTCCGAGGCTCAAACAGGAAGCGAAGTATTCCTCACGAAAAAAGGTTGGCAACTCGACCTACTGTGTGTTGATTCCATATTATGTACTAATTTCATAAAATCCAATAATTTCATAAAATCCAATAATAAATTTCAACTGTCTAGAAGAGGTTTTACATTCGAAAGTCACATTTAAGTAACCAGTGATTTAAAAATGAAACAAAAAGTAGCTTTAGAAATTTTATTTAAAACGTTATCAGCGTGACGTAAGAATATTTACAAAATACACGAATACGAAAATCTTCTGTATATTACACACAATTGTCTCCAACAAACATGTTTCTTACCACTAAGGAGCGCGTTTTAATATGGCTTCGGAGACAACTCATCATTAATATAGAGAAGTGTATAACGTGATTTAATTCATTGAGAAAGCTGTCGTGTGGAAACGCTCACTAATAAACAAGAAAGCGGACTGACACTTGCCATTTTTTTTTTACTAATAGTGATTTCATAAAGAAATTAATGATTGATATTAAAGAAAAAACCTTTCACGACAGCCTCAATAACAGCAAGTTTTGTATTTTAAACATACAATCTCGGCAGTAGGTATGTCACAAATGTCTTCATGTCACCTTGTCACATTAACATCTACGTGACGTCATCCTCGCTGGCCAATTTTGCTGACGGTACCAAATGTATCACGAGATGACGTCACCAGAATAGTGTGGCCAGGCGCATTAGCAATTTGCGAGGCCAAATACCAAACCACATATTATAAATAGGCAATTTAATTGGAATCTTGATTGATTTTTTATTTTATTTTTTTTCAATATAAAATTTTACATAACATACAAAAATATACAAGCGTACAATTAATAATTTTAATTATATAACGTGGCCAAAGTGTTATTGAAGCCAGTTGGAATGAAAGAATAAATGTTTTTAATGTTGTCTGTGAATGTCAACAGTGAAAAATTAAACTAAACATTACATTAAAATATGTCATAAGAGTTTATACTTAGGCGCTAAATAAATAAATAATACTAATTTACAGTAATTGCGACGCCCGCGTTCTTTCATCAAATTTTGAACTTACTTCGGAGACCCTCAACTATTTGAGGCATCTTCTTGTACGAGAATAAGACTGAACGAAATAATTCCGAGTCGATACATCAACTTTACTATGTAAACTAACTATATATTTTATATTAAAATATTTTATGGGACAAATATAAAAATGCAATAAAAAAGTGAAAAATTATAAATTGATCTGTTTATATTTAAAGACAAAAATAAAAATAAACCTAAGCTAGCCATTCTTGTATTCTGTTATGAAACTGGTTAACGTATGCAATGAGAATTCCACATTAGTAATAGCTGTCGAAATTGGCGTCGCAACCACGTGCTATATACAATTTATTACAGTCTCACTACAAACTTCGCTAAATCTCTGCCCTTTGCGTGAGCGAGGACTGTTTACGTATATACGAGATCATATTTTGAAAATCAAATATTTTTACTGTCATCGAAAAAAATTATAGTTACAATAAAATATAATAATATTTATAACAATAAAAAAACCTCGTCGTGAAACGATACATCATTATTCTACATTATAAATCCTACTAATGATGTATGTTTGTTACTCTTTCATGCAAAAACTATGTACTGAAAGAATTTCAATGAAATTTATGATACGCGGACAAGGGTTTTTAAATAAATTAAAATCGTCTGATTATTAATTTATTATTTTAATGAATAAACTTAGACTGTCTCTTGAAATGACATAAAAAACGAATAGCAGACTTATCTGCTATTGGGAGAAAAAAGGATATTTGAATGTGTTGCTAAGCGCAAAACTCTAGAACAGCTGGACCAAATCTTTTATATTTTATTTATTTTTCTTTAAATATTCGTCGGGAAACCAAAGAGGGAGGGTTCTTATCTTGTTAAGAGAACAATTGGAAAAGTTGCATTGATTTTTTTTTTGTTTAAATTACACATTAGCTGCCACTGTTCAATAGCTTTCGACAGAACGAAAACTTTCGAGTCAGCTTGTATTATATAGATTTGTGTAAAATTTGGCAATTTTATCTTTAATTTATCACGATGGTAAATAAAAAGCCGATATTAATATCGTTATCGTGTAAGTAGACCAATAAAAAAATTCTGTAATATTCCGAATATTCGTGGATCAAATATAGCATATTAGAATATGTCATTATTAAAGTTTAAATGAGGGTAGTCAATAAATTACCGATCAACCAACGTTCATGTATTAATTGGTTTAGATAATAAATGCAAACTTAGAATTTGATAAACTGTTCTCGTTCGCACAAAGGGCTCAATCGTTCCGAAACTCAGTAATAAAACAGGCCAATAAACAATAATAATAAAATAAAATGTAAACAAACATGCCCTTGCGCAAAATGAACCAGCGAACTCGGAAACTCTCTTCACAGTGAGAAAAGAGATTTTTTTTTTTCATTTAAAACATTATTATTTTAGTAAATATTACAAATTGTTATGAATTAAGTATATTTTATCGTTCAAAAATGCCAGTGCTAGCAAATATGCGTACTCTAAACCTCCATTTTTAAACTACATTACCTAATATCACTGTAAAGACACAAAAGCACATAAGATAAGTCGCTGTACTCTGTCATCTTCCTTAGTAAGTAGTCTTGAGAGTGAAGTAAGTCATTCTTATTCTAATGTGTAGAAGACAAAGTACATCGACATGCGGCTGGTATCGTGTGGAGCAGACACACACTTCTCAACAATAGAACACGTGAGGCAGTTAAGGCAGTCAGACAGGCTGACGGTTCGCTCGACGGACCGTCAGCTTTGCATATTACTTTGCTCACTCGATTTAAATACTAGTGGGCGTCAAAGACGAGAGTGGCGTGTCATTTTTTGAGTTCAATTAAAAATAAGATATGTAAGCGACATTTCGTTCACAATGCAATACATTTATCTTATATACGGGGGCGTAGCTATCGCTTTATCTGTATCAGACGTATCAACAATTTAAGGCAATCTTCTTAAAATGTTATTCGTAATCTTTTTTTCATTTTTTAAGTCGTACCCTCAACTCGAGTTTAAGGTTTACGAGTTTAGACTTTTAAGAGTTCGCAGTCTAAATGCATTACATCTAAAAAAAGGAGATTTTTTTTGTTTCATTTGTAAAAAATGTTTACCCTCCATTTGGGCTTCGCCACTGTGAGGTAGAAGGACCCCTCGACAATTTTTTTTTTATTTTTTTTTATTTTTTTTTATTTTTTTTTTTTTTCATTAAAGATGGTTTAGGTCTTGGCCAGCATCTAGAGCCGTGTAACAAAAATGAGGCCTATGTTAGAGCGAGCTCACCCAGAAGATGCCTATTCACTTCAACTTTGAAAAGTTATATGAGTTCGGAAACACATCTTGATACAAAACCCATCTAGTGCAAGCTACGCCACTGCTTATAAATATTATGCTTTTTTTTTTATACACATTATGTCCTCTAGTTGCGAGAAATGAGGGCTAATCTCATTGTGAGTTCCTTATCAAAGATTGCCATTGAAAACAAACAGCATGTAAGACTTACAGTGCATTAATATCAAAGGACGTTTATATATGTGTCTCACCGGCCTCGTGTTTCGTCTGTCTGTGTATTGTGTGTCTGTCTGTGGGCGCAGATGTTCAAAGTGTTGAGGACGAGTGGCACTAACAGGCGCAACCTCCGTCCGGCTCCTTGCTGTCTCCGGGCGCCTGTCGCAATATTACCTCTTGCACTGGACACACACCACATTAAGGAAAATAAAAATAAAATAAAAAATAAACTAACAATTTCACTAACGACATGATGTTGAAGCGTTATTATAGTTATCTAAAAACTTACGACTTACTATGACCAAATCTTATATATATATAGGCCCTTAAACTTAATGACATCACGTGGAAGTAAGTTAAAAATATAAAAAACATATTAAAAGTAGTAAAAATGTTTACTTACATCAAACAAGGCTCACAAATTATTTTATCCAGTTTGCCAATGGAATTTGATTAAAAAATATATAATATATTTTATAAATTTAGATTTGGTTAAAATAAGTTAAAGTTGTAAGTAGGTACTTAATGATTTCTTCATTAAGCACTTTAAAAAAAATAAGCTTATACATTCACCAAAACTTTTATAAATTCTATATTTTAGTTTTTTGGTAAAAAATAATAATTTAATAAAATAAAATTTTGTTTTTATTTATCTGCATTCCCCATGTACATATGTTTTGAGTTCGAATTATCAAAACCCCATAATTAGTTAAGTTAATCTAATAATGAACACACCAAACATAATACAATAATATAAAGCGATATAATATGATGCAAAACAGTAATAAATATAATATAAAAACAAGCAAATAGAAGCGATAAAGCAATTCTGCTAAAAATATAGTCTTTAAGGAATATTAAAAAATTTTATTTCTAATTTAATGGTAATTATTTTTGTACAAGGCTAAAAAAGTCTGTACATGTGACCTGTATGTAAAAGGGTTACTAATACTGTAGACGTTATAAAGAAATCTGATACACCAATATATGTAATTTAAAACTATTATAATTTTTTAAAGTTAACATTGATCTATCTTGCACTATAATTTGGAAAATGTTAACTTTAATTACGTCCTGTTATTCAGCTGTTCTACCCTAAATTAGATAGTCAATGAGTCCTGACAATCGAAGATATTCATGACTCTTTTTTTTGCCTCATAAATATAAACTATGTTTTCGGCAGAATTACATTTCAACGGTTGACAAATAATAACACATAAAATTAGTAATAGTTATGTTTACTTACAATTACAACACAGATGTTAGATGTAAACCATCACCGACACAAACACGCCCGCGTCACATCACTAGTCTCAACGGGAGCGACACAACGACACGTGCGAAATTAGCTACTATTGCCAATAACAATAAGACTCACTTTTAAACTACTCACAGATTTATCACTTTTAAAAAATTAACTTTTTGTGTTATTTGAATTCAAACCTCTGTATGTAATTACAGAAATTGTTTAATATGGTATAAGTATTTATGCTTTTTATAACAAAAAAAAAAAACCTCCATTGTTTTAAAGTATTATCATCACCGAAAATTCACAACTTTTAGTTCTTCATTTGTAGCTAATTTCACACTTTTAAAAAATAACGTTCCGATAACGCGTTTACGTCAATGTTAATTCCGTTATTCCGCCAAATTATTATTCATAAACCGACATAACAATATGCATTATTCTAGCAACACGCCACATTTTTTAAAAAATTCCAATACTTATATATAATATTTGTGTGAATAACAGTGCGTGTATGAACGAGCGTGAGTTTTTTGTGTAGGACGTAAAAATGTGTTTAACTGTTAAATATTTCATTGTCAATTTGCGTATTTGATGTAAAAAAAAAAGGATACTGTCTTCGGGAGGCTTGCTTTCAGCCGAGTCCATGCCCGGTAGCGCCGCTGCCACCCGTCGGAATAACTGAAAAACATTTTATACAAATTTCAACAACCAAGACCAACTTTCCATTAACCAGCTGCTTCATCATCTCAGCCAGACATAGACAGATATATCCTTCTAATTTTCTAGTAAAACCGCTCAGAAACGGCCTGATCACTCGTCGATCGATGCCTTTATTTGGTCGTCTGTCCTTCTGGTATAGATAGTAGTAGTCAATTTTGAAAATTGAGCTCTTTTATTCAAGTGCAACGCCGAATTGAGACGACATACAAATTTATACCTTCCCGTGGATAACACTACTGTGTAGGTAAGAGTTCTGAGCAGGTTTTTTACTATGTTAAGGTCTACAGACAGGCTGACAGTCCACTTGGTGACTACGGTCGCCTGTAACACAAGCCAGTGCGCTGTGGACCATATCAGAATAGGGAAAATTGGGATTCTACGAGGGACTGAGGTTTCGTAGCAGCACATACCTGTTTAACATTATATCCTGCTTTAGCACTAGTTTCAATGAACATAACATTGAGCTCCTTCGCCTTGCGATCGCCTTCCTCGGTGGACACCTGCCTCTTGTCGGACAAGTCGGTTTTGTTGCCGACCAGCATGATGATGACGTCAGAGCCGCGCTCTGTGCGCACGTCGTCGATCCACTTCGACGTTTGATGGAATGAGTTTGCATCTGGAATTAAAAAAAAAATCCAAATTAATAAATGTTAATTAAAGGGACAACAAAATGATGAATACATACTAGGATTCGAGCGAAAGTCGCCTTCAGAAAACGAAACAATTTCCACTAATGGCTACATTCGGAAAAAAAAAAGTATAAATGTAATAAAATTGTATTTATGTAGTTGAGAGGTGATATATAGTCGAAATTTTAAGAACTAGGAGATGCGTTGTCGCGCTTCTCATGTCATGATATCCTCCTAATCTAATACTGAGTGAAAGGAACAAATACACCTTAGTTAGACAAATTCTACTCATTCAGATAGTAATTATTAAAAAGAAGCTATTTTAGGTGACTAAAATTTAGTTTAATGCAATAAAAAATATTTTATTTCATTAAGATAGTGGTAATATTGTGGCCGCTTTAAGTTTACCACGCAATTGCAGGCAGATAACAATTTGGTCATAGGTACAACATAATCCTGTAAAAACAACATCTAATCATTTTAAAAGTATGTTTGAAATAGTAATGTACTAAGTCCATTCTATTGACCTACAAAATAATTAAAGGTAATAAATAAAGCGTTTTTATATTTAAGTTTTCAATTCTTTTGCTTATTTTGAATACATCTTCCGATCCACGAACATGTAAACATATAAGCAGAAGTATACCAAAATTTTCGCATTTCCGTACACAGAGAGCTAGCCATTTTTATCGATTTACAATTTTGTTTACGACGATGTTAATAATCCGCTTTTATCGCGTTATCTGTTATCTGCAATAAGAATTATTGCCATTGTTAAAGTATAATTGCAGTTATTTATTTTTGAATAATAAAAATTTCATATTGATATTTATATTCATCATCCTAATCGAAATCGGAGATGCGTTGTAAGAAAAGAATTTCGATTCTCTCTGACTCCTTCGTGTAGGTATTTTTCCCATTTATCGAGTTAATAGGTTAATGCCATCGAATCACCTACGGCGAAGGTAGCCACTACCGTCCATAGGACCGCCAGTCTGCCTGCCGATTTTTACATAGTAAATACCACGATTTCTACATAGAATGAATTAGACAGAGTGGACTATTTAAGTTTGTTTATATGTGGAGTTTCAATCACCGAAACACAATAGCTGTTATGCTGTTACTTCACGATATGAGTCATTCAAAATAATATTTTAAGCGAAAATAAATAAAGCCGAATTTCTAAAATGTGTTTCAATGTTTAACTACGAGGAAGGTTTCAAACTGACATAGTGGTGGTTGGTGGTTTGAGCAGAGCATCAAATATTTGCCAAACGTCGGGACATCGAAGGCCATGCAATGTATAGTGTATCCAATGTACATGAACAATCCACGTTCGATTTTAACACTTTTGCCACAAGACATACGGATTATTTTCTTTTAAGAAACACAAAACAATCAAGTAAATTTAATTAAACATTTGTAGAACAGATTTCTTTGCACGTATGCTTGACACGAAATGATATTAACTTACCGACTTCAAATGATTATCAAGCGTTTCAATTTCTTCTATTTTTAAGCATTTGAAGCAATTCCTACATAGGCACGAATTTAAGTCAATAAGTAGGTATGAATGCGACGAAGTCGATGACCTAATTCCAGCTGTTTTCAAGAGTCTTTCATGCATGCTGTAATCATTTCGAATTACTTTCCCGATCTTCGTGAATAATTTTTATTCATTGGCTGATGTAATAAGAAACGCAAAAACATGTCTAGTCTAGATACCGTTACAATATTTGGCAACGTGTTCTATTTAACCAGAATTTTTTTTTAATATAATGATAAATAAGTTAAGTCAGATGGGTCAAAAGTCATTGAAAGTAGGAATAATTAATTCTTGCATAAAAGAAGGGTGAACAACAGGACTAAACCGAACAGACATTGCTGGTCTATCTATACATAACATAAAATTATATATTTTATGTTAACGGGGCGGGCGCTAGTTATATATCCACTCTGTATCCACTACATTTGGTAACGAAATATAAATGTGTCAGTTTTGGAGATCATCAATCTTACCTTCAATCTTCTTCAAATTGAATATAATCTCTTAGCAAAACATAACTGTAACGGGGTTAATGTTTTGTTAAGATTTATTTAAAATTTGAACAAGGTTAGGAGACTGGAATTTTCCAGTCTCTTTCTTAGATAGAACCTACGTTCAGAACACGAAACGTAATCAGTACGTCAGTGAATAATTTGCTAGATCGTTAAATTTTTATGACAGGTCTAAGGAGAATATCGTTTTAAATTATTCTAATGGACGGAGATGGAGAGTGATACAAAAACGTTGCGAATTGTTCATGTCTACCCATACCTATAATACAAATATAGAAACTCCCTGCAAAATTATGCACACCAGAAAACGATCGGACTGTTGACCTATTTGAAAGTGCTGTGAAAAGAACACACCTAAAAACAACCTAGAATAAAAACACCTGGAATCGGTTTTGTCTACGTTCGGTTATAGTGAAAGCCATATTTCTTTCAACAGTTAAGCGGAATGTAACTTAAAAAGGAGGAACCGAGATTCGTTTCGCAAAATACGGCTCTGAAGTAGATAATTTAGGTATTATATTTAAGGTACATAATACATAACAAACATGGCTCCCCGCCTAGCATATATCGGGCATAGCCTAGCATAGCGATGCCCGATATTAGAGCGGTCATGATGAAAACCGAGCACTACCGAGACTCGCCAAAATGTACATGCCTATGTCAATTTATAATATAAAACGACTACTGAAACCGGGGGGCACATTTAGTCCCTAATAATAACCAACGAATTTCCCATTTTAATTATTACTTTAAGCTTAAAGTACAATAAAGAAACGTAGGAAGGACTATGTATACTCATATGTTAACGATACAAATCAGAGAGTACAAATTTCCTATAATTT
The DNA here is from genome assembly GCA_944738685.1 of Synanthedon myopaeformis. NCBI lineage: Eukaryota > Metazoa > Arthropoda > Insecta > Lepidoptera > Sesiidae > Synanthedon > Synanthedon myopaeformis. Next base: position 1,947,073 of record OX122914.1, read on the forward strand.
TGTTTAATTTAATTCCAATTCAAGTTATCTATAATTTTGGACAATTTGTACAATGATAAGATACAATATCGTATATTGTTTACTGGGCAGATCGGATTTCTGAAAACGATTCGCGGTTGTCCGACGTCTCACTACAAGTGTTTGGTTGGTTACACACAACTGTTTAACGAGAACATATTTATAGACAACAATAATTTATTATCATCAATAATTTTTTATACATGTCCCCAAGAGAACAATAGAGAGCGGGCAGTAACAAATAAAGACTACTAAAGACTACCCGGGGTAAAATAATAAAGCAATCCAATCCGTCTATTTTTGGAGTTTACTCATTAAGAATCGATTTTCATATATAAGCCTGTGGTATGAAAATTTATGGGTGTAAAATCAAAATTGTCACACGGAATGCGTTACGTTCTATTTTTGAATATTTTAGAATATCTCTGAAATTTTGCATGTCATCTCGTTGTCAGTGTGAAGCTAATAATAATATGATTATTATTAGCGCCATCTACACAATATCTCTGAAACTAGAATATATTACGCAATAATACATCCTTGCGAAAACTAGATGGCACCAGAGTACCAGAGATGGCGCTGATATTAATTCGTTATTATAAATGTTTTTATAATTTTTATTATGTTATTTATAATCGTTCGTAAGGAGTAAACTCCTGTCGAGCGTCGGAGCTATCACACACACACTTTTTTTTTTCAGTTATAGTAATTCACAACTATGAAATTGGACATCCTATATGACTACAAATTTAAATATATCAGTTTTTTTGTATCAGCAACATATAAGCAGCATTATTGATCATAACATTTTCAAATAAAACGAGAATATTTATAGTTTCATACAAAAATAAAATTAGGTTCACTTTTTTCTTATAATTTTAGCAAATTTTAAGTTACAACAAACAAACCACTGGTTCCCTAGGGAGACAACAATAATAACTGTACAGCATTACTAGTATTTTTAAACAAACGAAAGCCTATTTCGTAACACTAACTGTGCTAAAATCAAACGCATTTTTTTTTGCCACTTGTTGTACCCCAAGTTCAGTGACCCGTGTGAAACCGGTTAATAATAAATTGTATTAGGCATTGACTCAGCATACCGTTACGTTCATGTAACGCAAATAACAGTGATTAACTTATTTTTCATTTACTTTTAATTTCAACAATGAATTATGAAACCAAAATTACGTGTGATAATATTTTAATCATTAGGTACATATTATTATTAATTTTGATTTAAAATAGCAGTCTACAAAATAAATTGTAGCTCGGACAATTAATTAAGCAAAGCTTCCTGCGCTCTTTAGCGGCCACACGATACTTAAAGGTACTTCCTTACAAAGTACAGTCAAAGGCATGCGTCATTGTTGTTAAATTGTTACGATTGCTATGATGGACTCCCAGTACGCTAGCATAAAGGATATAATTATGGTTTTTGACATAGTTTACTCATGACTAAGGTGATGGGCGCGTTAGATCTTTAAGATATATTTAATTACTTAATTAGTAATAGGCCTTTCCTTTCGTATATATTCTTTAAATATTATCTTAATATTTTAGATTTTTAGATTTTGTTCCATTTTTTGGAGTTTACTCTTTAAGAATCGATTTTCATATATAAGCCCGGGGTATAAAAATTTATGGGAGTAAAATCAAATGTCACATGTCATTCGTTACACGTTACAGGCTACAATATTAATACAATGAATACAAATAATTATATTTATTAAATTATTTATTTATTCGTTCGTTCGTATTTATTAAATTATCCATTTATCGTCGTAAGGAGTAAACTCCAGTCGTGCGACGAAGCTGACACACACACTTTTTTTCAATTCTAACTTTAAATTTAAATTTAGAAAAACCTAACAAAATAATTTCTGGATCACTTAATATTGATAACATTCCTAAATATTCCTCGTAGCTCGCGCGCAGACTATTTATAACTATTAATATGGCGGGAAAAAGAGTGTGGTAAAAACTGGAATATTTTTTATATGATTTACATTAGATTGAATAAAAAGTATTCAGTATGAGTTGATATTATTTTCATTAAAATAACTGTACAAATGTTTATCTAGTACAAAACAGATGTTTTATCATTATAGGTATTGACAATATTCCAATAGTAATTAGCGACTGATGTTACTAATATATATAACTCCAGTTAATGAAGTAACACACTGCCTGAATCTGTGTTCCCTCAAAATTACAACCTAGGGGTCTTCAAATCTAGGGTAAATGGGCACTTACTAGGTAAGCCTAGTAAGTGCCCGTGCTTCGGCCGCATCTGCACCTTACATCAAGTGAGATCGCGGCCAAGCGCTGCCTTGTCTCAATTAAACACCGCTCAAATTTTCGTGAAATGAAAACATGTTTAAACGGGATCTTATGCTTCAACTCAAATACTCTTTAAAGGTTTACACGGGAGAAGTCAAAGGCTAATGCTAGTATTATATATTTACAGTTATACATTAAAAAATAAGTTTTATACTTACTAGTAATGTCATAAACAACCACTGCAACTGTGGAGTCCCTGATGTAAGAAGGTATGAGTGAACGGAACCTCTCTTGCCCAGCTGTGTCCCACAGCTGAAGCCTCACAGTACGGTCTTCAAGATACATTGTCTTTGATAGGAAATCTATTCCGATAGTGGCCTGAATAACATAAAACACACATTATTATACATTATTATAAAAGAAACAAAGCTGTAACTAAGATACTATTTTTGGGTCTATCCAAATATTATTACATTTTTAAAAATACTTTGTAATATTTTGATTAAGTACATTTCGCACGATTAGTATTAAAGTGACCGAATTAAAAAAATCACTTTTTTGATAAATGTTTTGTAATTAGGAGTTGGGTTGTTTATTTGGACATTAATAACACAAGATGTTAGTTTTACAGTTAGTTTTTTTTCCATAAATATAGAATATGAAACACAGATTTGAGTGAAACTTTAATTTGAATTGAAAACTATTAAGTTGTTTATCTAACTCGTTTAAGACTTATTCTGAATTAGGTCACTTTAATACTAAGCGTGCGATTTGTGAAGTGTAGTGAAATAACTATTTTCTGCTATGTAATCCAAAAATGCTTTAACATGACAGGATAAATAACACTGATGAGCCTATAGAACGAATGGTCCAGGATTCTATTCCCAGCAGGTCTGGAACTGGGAAGTAGCAGGGCACACTGTTTTTTTTTTTTTTCTTTTTTTTTTTCCAGTTTTTTGGGTAGGCTGTCTGGTGGTAGCAACTTATCTTGTACAGGTCAACTATAGTGAGTTTTATCATTTTTATATAAATTGAAAATGTCAACTATATGACATTAACTGGTAGCCATTTCAATGTGTTACATAAGATTTACTTAAACCAAATTTTAATTACTGTTGGTCCTAACAACAAAATTATGAATAAATTAAGATTATGTTACTTGTTACATAAAAATTACAAAGCAGACCATTTAAGATGAGGTCATATTAAATGTAGTATCATATAAGTAAGTCATAAAAATGTAATAAAGAATTCTGATATTTTGTAATAAGTATCCATACCAATATTATGAATATGAATTATGTGGCAGAGCAAGGCTATACCTTTCTTTTGGGAATGTATTTTCATTTAGCTTTTTTACTTGCACACAACTTACACTTAAGTTACACACTGAGAAATTGCATTTTAATTTTTATTTGTATTTCCTTTTAGCATAGTTGCATTATCAAGGCTTATATCTTCTATATTTGATTGGAGGTCTTTGCTTAGACAAATAGACCAAACTACCAAGTATTAAAAAACACAAAATAAACTTACTAAATATAAGAAAGTGAATTATGAAAAATAATATATATATTTCCCTGATTTTTGTTTTTGTAGATGCTGCCAGTGCACTGCCAACCATAGTAGGATTAAAGATAAGGAGTTAGGAAGGGATGGGCTCTGGCATCCCTTATTTACTCACTGAGACACAACAGAAAACAAGCTATTATGCTATTACAGTGGTCTTTTGTAAGGAAGTGGTTACTGCTGCCAGACAGGCTGCCCAAATGATTGCAAAATGTAGTGTGCCCTACCACTACTTGCGGGGCCTCCTGAGACAGTGTGTTGAGACAAAAATCTTAACCACTCATCCAATGGGGCTCCTCAAAATGACTATGTCTACATACTTAGAGGTGTTGACAAGTATTCAAATCAGTTAACTTCTAAAATGCCAAGCATATGTCGTCATAACATTCGTAAATGACTCATACATATTAGTAAACTTATAGAATTGACAATTTAAATTTTCAAAAATTCATAAACAAACTATCTCACCTGATAAGTGTTGTCAAAGCTATCATACATGAACCTAGTAATGAGCGACGTCTTCCCAACTGAAAATACAGAAATTCCTTTGCAATATATTACTTAGTAATGGGCAATTAGATGCGCTGATAGTAGATTATAATGAAAACGCCGTGACAGATAACGGAATACAAGTATCAAACTGCGTGAGAACACTATGAAACGGTTCAGCGCTCTCATTGTACTTCAAGAGAGCGTAACCTACATCTGGTACAACACACTTCGGGTCCATTTCAGGTCAGATAATTTCTGCGACTCTTAAAGTAAAAGCCGCTATTGATTCTCAATAAAACTACATTTTATAGCTCTTTAAGCACTATGTAGGTCACTAATTCGATAAAGTATAGACGAGCTTACACTTACGTGTCGTAAAACGAAATACTGTATTAAAAATGTACAGAGAACGAAAAATTGTCGGAACTTACCGCTCTGTTCTCCCAGGAAAACAAGCTTAAACTTGCGTAAAGGATTACCGAATTCACCCGACGCGGACATCGTGAATGTGTAAATTAATTCGCTAAACTACAATTTCTTTCACAGTAATTCTTATCACAGAAAACTAGAACTACACCAACACTTTACATGAACAAATTGAACAATGAAAGTCTGACAGTACAAATGACAGTTCAAGTGTGAGCCACTCCTGCCACAGGAGAAAAAAAGTGCAATGTCGAAGTAATCTGTACCTAACATTCAAAAATTGTAGATACATACAAAAAAAAATTAAACGGCCACCAACACCAACCATCCCTGTGCCCAAGGATAGATATAAGGAGCACCATCTATGTGTGTCAAAAATTGTCCATTGAAAGACGTTAATAATTAATTTTAAAGAAAGTGGTGTATTATTTTGTTTATTTTTCATTTTGCGCCCGCTTGGATAATTTTTCATAGAACAAATTTTCACCATTATTATTTAATTTTTTTTTAATAACAGTCAATACAATAAAATAATTAAAAGATATTAACATCTCACGAAAATAAGAACGTTGCAACAGAGGATTTTAGCACTAGTTAAAAATGAGACATTGAAGGTGTAAGCTGAAGTGGTTACCTCATAGGAAAATGTTAAGTTTCATGTGAATTTGTTTTATAACATCGGTCCGAGAGAGCCGGACATAGAGGAAATAATGTGCTTTACCATCTTTCCCCTAAATTAGACGCTCCTAGAGCTTGCAGAAGTGACCTGAGTGCACGCTCGAGGACTTTCGGAACATCCAGTCGCTTTAGATTGGATAGATACCATTGTATGAGAACTAGTAGTTGTTTGTATATCTCTTAGCAGAAATTGCTACGGGATGTAAGAAACTTTTTCCTTTGAACGACTGGAATATGTAAAAAAATAATGCAACAAATAAAACTGTAAGACAAAAAAAAATTGACCTGTTTATTAATATAAATTCACAATTTACATTTATGATACGTATGTTATCGCAAAATAGAACTTATATTACAATTTCATTTTCAGATAACTTTGTTAACATAAAACCTTTATCGGATTTGAGTATGTATCTATTGAAACAATTTATTGGGCCACATTTTATACCACACACAGAGGATGTAAAACTCCGATACTTTTTATTCCCGTGAGATAATAGTACAAATTTAATTCTGAATCTAATTCACAGATGGCGTAAATACTTACGCTATACAGCTATGATGTGATAAATAGCTAGAAATTTACAACTCACAGGTGCCGCTAGCGATCATCCTAATGCCGATAACTGACGAAATTCCACAAGATATTGTTCGCTATTAGTACAGTGGAACGTGATGGACTTATTGGCTTAACGAGTTCCAGGAGAAAGGCCGTCAACTTAAATCCCACACCTTACTCATCAGACAGAAAAGGAATATGCCACTGAGACTAAAATATTTTAATCCTAAACTAATTAACAGACAGGAGGGAGCAACAATTAATATGTTAAAATTCTTGTTTAACAAATAATATTTGTTTAACTATGGATTCTTTAATAAATATAATTAAGTAAAAAAACTGGAAACTTACTTAATTCAATTGTTGACTCCTGACTTAGAAGAAACCACAGTGCTAAATTGTAGAAGAATTAGTGTATCGATGAATTAAAGTGCTATTTTGTCGTTTTTTTTTTCTTTTTGAAAAATTTCAAGTACTCGACACATAAATAAAGTTGGAAACTCTTTTTATATGTGAAATCCTACAAAAACAAATGGTGTAAAAATAAATAAAAATAATATTTAAAAAACAAAACAGGATATTATTCTTAACTTCTTCGATTCAAAACCCTTAACTTTTTAACTTAAATTTCAGACACTGAATAAATATCATTGATATCCTTAAATACTGAATATATATGACAACAAATCAGATACAAAGAAAAAATACTAACTTAGTATCTACATATATGAATCTTTAAACAGTTTAATTTTAACATAGTTTCTTTGTAATAACATCTAACAATAAGATTAATAATGTAATATCACTTTTCACAATAACAATAAAGACAATTTCCATAAATATTGCAAATTCCTTTAACCAAAGTTTGAATTGCAATATTAAAAGAGATGGCGTTTGTAAAGGTCAAATTACAAGTCTCTATGGTTGAAAAAATCATTGTCTTTTTAATTTTAAAAAATACCAACTGGCCTCTATTGCTTTTTAACAATCACACAGCGCTATGAATGTGTGATTTGCTTTTAAGGTGCGTGCCTTCTTGGTGGATACATATTTTCTTCCACAACAATAACACTGCACAGTAAGTCATAGCCGGTTCGGTTATGACGGAACACGAATAATACAACGCACAAGGGAAAGAGTAAGGAAATCAAGAAATTTTTCATCATCGATCGGACTAAAGCTACAAAGAAGGATAACGGCTTCCCAGGGTAGAGGAGGACAGTTTCCCGTGGCCTTCCTTCCACGGGGATGACAGCTGATGCTGTGACCACTCGCAGACCTAATATAGCTTTACCAGGTGTCGCTCCTCCCGTACGACCAATATTGTTGCAAAGACAACAAGCCTGAAATTTTTTTTAAGTATTAATTAAAAATGCAGGACAGATAACTTTTCACTTAAATGAAAATTCTCTATTAAAAGATCTACTTGATGTTATTTGACACCTCGCCTATTGACAACAACAAAATTCCATGTTGTGTTTCAATAAGCCAGTAAGTTACCAAGGTCAGCAGCACATTTGAAATCACTATAGTGTACCTACCATCAAGTGGAATGTCAACCTGCCTGCCAGGACCTACCATCAAAGGCCTCTATACAGAACTAATATTAGGAGGCGGGCCACTAATAATATATAAGTAAGGTGTTACCTCATATATGCACACGAGAATTCTGTACACAATTTCTAAGATAAGTATCTCTGACGTCAGCTCCATTGCATATTTATAATCATCATAATGTTCACTGAATTTATATAGATCGAACTTCTCTAGATCTCTGTAATAAAGAAAATAAAGCTTATTTTTTTTTTGGTAATTTAGAATTTCAGCAAAACCATTCACTAAAATATTATAACTTGTGTAAAAATTTGAAACTAACTTACATAATTTCAAACATATCCACAGCTATGAATGTTACAATAAGTTTAACTATGAAAAGAAGCATGAAGTCAATGAACTCTGCAGTCAAACGTTTATATAAGGGTGGTATTACATATTCGTATCCTCCATGTCTGGCAATAACTAAAATCAATAGTCAATATTAAAATTATCTATTATAATATATTTTAAAATAATGTGAATCATATTCAAAATTTATTTTAAATCTTGAGTTTTTTTATGTTAAAGTCGACTGACAGGCTCTGACTGTGGCAAAAAATTTCTTATTTTTTTTTTAACTTTTCAAAGTTGGCTCTGGTTTGGATCTTGAAAGTAGTGGCAGTGCATTGCATTGTGTTTCACAGTCATTTGGGCAGCCATCTGGTGATACTAAAAACCCCCACAACGTGTGCTTATTTTTATTATTTAAAAAAGTAAAATACTAAAACTACTAATAAAAAAAATAAAACTAGAATTTAAGAAAACTACCTTCAGCAGGAGTCATGGAATCCTGTTGTGCTGGATTATCCTGTGCCTGTGCATTACGAGGTGGATTTGGCACCTGAAATGGCAACTGTGGTCCTTGAAATTGGTAGTTATTATTCAATAAAGGTACGTTTGTTGGATTATTCTGTAGCCCCTGAAATGACATCATATAATAGGGAAAACAAGTCGATAGGTTCTGATACATTTGAGCCTGCTGAATCCACAACCGCAGTGCATGAAAATAGGCTTCCCTTTCAGAAACTTGAGGAGGGACACTTCTTTCTCTGCTAGCATTATTGCTATTTTCTGAATCTCCTGCATTATCTAATAATGGTTCGGTTGCCATATTTACAATAAATTAATTTGAAATAGCAATTTAAAATGAGATAAGCTTTGTAAGCAAAATATTTTACATAATCAATTTATCTCTATCACACACACTACAATTTGTATCGAATATTAAATATTAAATTAAGGATAATATTATTTAATTGATTGTGATTGTTATGAAAAAATAATGTGTATGACAGTTTGACAGTAAACTTAAAGAACACGTCAGTTTGTTTTGTTGGGGTATAGACTACGTTTAAGGTATAATTATATTCTGTGACCTGACTACTAGTGATTGAACCTTTTATAACCATCATTATGGTCAGTATCTACGATATTTAGTTTGTGATTACGGTATCATATACCCACAATGTGTTTATATTATATTATTATATACCTAATGAAAGATCTTGTTCATTGATAATTTTAATTCCATTATCGTTGTGGTAATTTTTCTTTTCATAGAAATAATACACCTCCATTTCATATTCAAGAACTTATTAAAAAGTTAAATATGTTACCAGCTTCCACATTTTACCGTATATGCTGCAAACTGCAACTGCAGGGCAAACTGTGTTTCTCAGTTATTTGGGCAGTCCGTCTGAAAAAAGTTGCCTCCCCATTACAGAACACCACCGTGAAATAAAAGCATGTGTGCGGTTGTGTTTCGGTGAGTGAGTAAGGGATGTCAGAGACTATTTCCCTAACCCTTCTTAACCCTATTCCTTATTCATTAATGCTACTGTGGCGTTGTTTGTGTTATAAGATAAGCGATAGTAGCCAACTACTGTCAAGTAGACGGTAAGCCTGTCTGTCGACTTCAACACAAAAAAAAAGTTGAACGAACGCGTTCGCGAAGAGAGGTCGTCGTCTTATAGTTGGAATTGTAGTTCTGATTATATCGGTCGGACGAATTAATGAACTGAGTAATCAATGTGAAACTCGGGAGAACCAGCGGCTTTGGTATGTAGAGGCCTTAACATAGTACGAATAATAATAATAATAAAAAAGGCAAAGTAAAGTCCAAAATATATGGCAACATTTGAATTGTCAGAAGGAAGTGACAGGAAAACGACAAGAACGTCAAGAACCAGACACGAACTGTGCCGGATGGATGCGCAATAATGGTGGTGTTGAGTTGTGAATTAGGGTGGAATGAGATGATAGAATAGTTTTTAAAGTTCTTATTTGTGACTTTATCACTTGTTTTTTTGGCGTGCCATTAATTAGTTTTTATATTTTAATACTATACTGTGGAATTACTTACTTGTAGCTAATGTTATGTTTTAGTTAATGCCGCAGTAAATCACATTTTCATTTACTGTACAGTTGTGTATTAATGGTGGACTTTCAGTGGTAAATAAACGGGTTACAGTACAGCGGAGACTCTACACGGTATCTGTTAATAAATGTAAGTAAAAAATTTCCCGTCTACTATATTTAACAAAAACGATATCAAAGATTTTTGTATCTACTACTATCTGATCTATTTTTGTAGTTTTTCTCTCCAAGTAGTAAACAAAAAGGCGGTTTAGCCTCATCTTTTATAAATTAACGAGTTTAGCTATCTTCCTTGTTACTTTTGGTAAAATGCCAAATTTTTATTTTTATAATTTCAAATATTAAGATAATTTTATTGTGGCTGAATAAGAAAATTATGGGTACAAAAATATTTGATATCAAAACTTTAATAAAATTTGAATAGGTACTTAGCATGGTTATCGTTTCCTATTAACTTTTACTACATATTATATTCTAGGTATTAATTAAAAATACTGTAAGAACTCCACACACTTTAAAACACGACAAATTTTAAAATGTACCTCCAAGTAAGAAAAGAAATTATTTTTTTACTTGGAAGTAAATAAAAGTAAGTAAGCATAAGTAGTTCTTTCTAATGTTACTAGATTTTAGGTGAATTTTTATTTCTAGTTATTTACTTATACTTAAGTACTTAATAAAAAAATAATATGTACCTTCAACTACTTATATACTATACTTAATTAAATAAATAATTAAAATGTATCTCAAAGTAAAAAAAAAATGTTTTTATTATTATTTAGAAGTACTTAAGCACAAACAGTTGTTTCCAATATTTAAGATGGATTGTTATTTTTAGTTATCTACTTATACTTACTTAACTAAAATATGTTTACAGTTAAAGTACTATTTAATAGTACTTTTACCTGTAAATATAATTTTACAGGTTTGAAGTATTAATTTTTTATTATTTTTTATATTTTTATTTTTGAAAAGTATGTCTTAATTAACCAAAATTACTTTATTTAGTGTTTATTGAAGCCTACCATCAATTCAATAAACACTATTAAATAATATAAATTACTAGATAAAAAAATAAGTATATTTCAATGAAGGTAAAAACTGAAAAAATATTGTACAATGGTAACAACTAAGGGTAGGCATTAATTGAAACAACTCATCAGAGCACACAACAGTTACAGGCATTCAGAAAGCACATTAAGAAATATAGTTTCTAACTTTTAACTGGTTTAATCTTATTTGGGTTCTGGAGGCTGTGGCTTAACACTAAGTGTATCTGGTCACTAGAACTATTTCTACTAGAACAGATGAAAGAAGGAGCATTTTGTTTTGAGAATGGTTTTAAAAAAATGTAATTATAATGTTAATAATGAGGTGTGTATGCTTTCAGTGTTATCATTAATATTTCATGTTATCAGTGTACTGTTAGTGGATAATTTGTCTGCTTGTTTATAAAATAATCGTAATATCTAAGATTTCATTGATAAAACATTGTTTATACCTAGTTAGTAATGTAGGCAAGTAAAATAAAAAATAGAGGGAAATAACTTGTAAATTACTAACTTTTTTTAAATTTTTACTTTTTATACTAAGGTTGACAGACAGGTCCACTTGATGGTAGGTGGCTACTGTCGTCTATAACACAAGCAACGCCATAAGTGCGCTGCCGACCATGGAAGGATTAAAGATAAGGGATAAGGGTGGGGGCAATAGGCTCTACCACCCCTTACTCACTAACAGAATGTTGCTGTTATTTCATGGTAGTCTTCTATAAGGGGGTGGTTACTGCCTTGCTACTACTTAAACTAAAGAGAGGCGATTTTAATTTAGGCAGTTTTTTTTCTTTTAAATGAATGAAATAATGATAACTATGAAATTTGTTTAACATATTTTCTACAACCATCTCTACTTTTGGTGCAAAAACTTTTTAGAACCTCCTTTTATGACATTCCTATTAAGATGCTACACAAATACAAACATTCAACATAGTTAAAATATAATTTATATACATTCCATAAATTAATTTATATTTGTTTCACGATGGTTTGGCGCCGTCTACATTTATTGAGCCTAATTAATATTTTTGCTCACACGCATCAATCATCTATGGTTGTCAACATAATTTAACAGTAATAAACTTATTTGCCTTCATAATAGAACGCAATTTAGGGTGTAGAGAACGGTGTGCGCGTGCTTCAAATTGGAACTTTGAACACTGTCCATAAAGATTGTGTCATTAAATTGACTATGTTTTTTCCAAACCACTTACACTTTCTGATATTTTTTTATTGTGCAATGAACATTTCTTTTTATTAGGAATACGCCTTTTTGAAATTTTGATTTTGTCCCAAAGAGGAGAGGTAAGATATGGACCGTCAGTCAGCCTAACATCCATTCTTATAAAAAAAGATTAAAATTATGTGATATGTTAGGAACATTTCTTTCACTTTCGTATCTGTATACTAAGTTTTTTATTTTGTCAATAATTATTTTGAGTATTGTAACTATAGCTGATCCCTCGCGCCACATTGCACGGAGGAGTGGTAACATTGCAGGATAGGTCCTACGTTTTCTAACTTAAATCTCTTCTAGGTGTGGCTAACTAACATCTGAACATACATCACTGAAGCACATATATCTTGATAATAATTAACACATTTATACTTAGTAAAACCGTAAAGTAATATGCCTCTTTCACCATCTCTGAGTAAAGTGTCAAGTAGGCTAACCGCCATTTAAAGTCACCGGGAATGATGGAGCTGATATACCTTTCTATGAAAGTCCCAAACATTAAAAAGAAAATATTAAAAAAATTCGCCTATCGAAGGATGCAGTATACAGGTGCATAATTTAATAAAACATAAAATTATTTCTAAAAGTAACTAATCAATACTTTACTTGTAGTTGGTGAAAGAGGCCCTAATATTACCTTATTTCCTTGTGAAAATGTCGCCTCCTGACCTCCTCAGTTCATGTATGTCACGCTGCAAACTCACAAAAACTTTAAGATAATTTTACAGTCAAATCCGATCATGGAAGCTAATTTATATTTTGGGATATAATATATTATATTCCACAGAGAAAAGCCAGCTTCTATAATGACATTAGCAACTTGTGCAACAATATTATTGATTTTTATCTATACTAATAATAATAATCTATAAATAATATATATATAATATAATAATAATAATATTTTATAAAGAGGAAAGATTTGATTGTTTGTTTGTTTGCATTGAATAGGCTCCGAAACTACTGGACCGATTTGAAATTCTTTCACTGTTGGGAAGCTATATTATCAGCGAGTAACATAGGCTATGTTTTATAAAGTTACGCGAGCGAAGTCGCTTGCAACAGCTAGTATATTATAAAGAAAGAAGATTTTCTATTTTTGAATTTTTGATTATAATGAATAAAGTAAAAAATTACTGGACTGATTTTAAAAATTCTTTCACATATAGAAAGCTTTATTATCAGCAACTACATTTTATCGGGTGCAACAGCTAGAATATCATAAAGAGGAAGGATTTGATTTTTTTGTTTTGTAATGAATAAACTAAAAAACTACTGGACCTATTTTTAAAAAAATCACCTATAGAAAGCTCCATTCTGCTCCATTTCTCATGGAGCAGAATATTGACCGAATGGTACCCCAGAAACGGAAAACGAAATAGAGGTCGACAACGCAAAAGATGGGAGGATGAACTAAAATTAACACTAGGTTGCAACTGGAGGAGAGTTGCAAAGGATAGAGAGCAATGGAAATCGTTAGAGGAGGCCTTTGCTAAGAGGCACACCGAACTCCGGGACATATTATAGCAAAGCATAATATAAGAAAGAAGAAATATTTCATATGAAAGGAGTGTCGGGATATAAGGGCTATATTATTATTATTATTATTATTATTATTATAGAAAGCTACTTATCAGCGAGTAACTAAGCTAAAAGTTATATAAAGTACGTTAAGTTTTATAAAGTTACGCGGGCGAAGTCGTTGGAACAGCTCAAAGATAAATGTATCAAAATTTCTTATGGGATGCTTCTGTCTTAGCAAAAATAGGCTTACGAGTGGATGATCTGATCGAAGAACCGTTTGGTAATTGCGTCCTCGGCTGTCAAGTGCTCTGACATTCCAACCGCGTGATTCATACACGCATTTATAGTCATGGGATGGGGGCTTTGCATTTGTAATGATATTCTTGAGATATCGTAAGGACAAACCTAGTTTGTTCTAATGAAAAAAATAAAATGTAAATCTATAGTTACTATAATAATATTATAAAGAGGTAAAGTTTGTACGTTTGTTATGTATGTAATCTTCAAAACTAATCATCCGATTTAAAAAATCTTTCACCAATAGTTAGATTAGAATTCCAGGATGAGCATATACTTAATATTCCACTATCTAAAAATAAAAATCCAACGCTTAGCAAAAGTTTAATTTCAGGCATTATTATTATTGCTTTATTAAATATATTTTGTCAGGCGTTATTTCCTTTATCATTCAATGAGGACGAAGTCGCGGGCACCATCTAGTATAAATTATTTTTACATATTTTAATCCTCAACTTTTGTTAGTATTCATTCGCATATTTGTTAGCTCTTTTGTAATTAATTTATCAATTTCATGTTTTTTACTTCTGATACATTTGGAAATATATTAATTTTTCTATAGATATATTTGTTACTGTAGAAATCAGGCATTTTATGTGATGAATCTTTGTTCCTTGACAGGCGTTACGTATACTTGTCTATCACCACCATCACCACAGAACAAAAAAAAAAGGAAGAATATGTTACGGTTTTTTTTTTTGTTAAATTTAAAGTGTTTTATTTATGTGCAGAATATCGTATCTCTCTTTGGAAACAATTTTAGATTATACGGTCATCAGCCCATTACAATTTAGCCCGACGTTAATTACTTTTACTAGTTTGAGTTGAAACATCAAAGAGTGATTAAAGATTTAGTGTGATTCATAACAACCAGGTATATAATTTGTGACTCATATATATATTTATATCTTTCATAGTAAAATCATTAGTCAGTATTGTTTGCAGAATCGAAATTAACAGTGGACTGTTGTAGGATATAGTTAATGTTTTATGATTAAGTCATGGTGAGGGCTAAGCAACTTGAAACTGTGGCTAAAAAGTAGGTACATAAATGGTATGCAAAATAGGTACAATTAAGCCAGGCTCTTAGTATTTTTTTTATTACTGATCACCTATCATTATGGTGTCGGACCCTTTGGACCCACAAGTTCTGACCCTACCTACGAAAAAGTGCCTGTTGAACCCTCTAATCTTTTGTATGTCCCGTGTTTCAACCGCAACACGTCAACTGCGGGACATAGACCATACTGTTTGATTGAACGTATACTCCTGGCAGTGTTAATTTGGTAAAATTTCGGAAAATGCAAATTTTGAGTTAATTCTTTTTTTAAATAAAGGTGCGATATATCATAGGTGATTTACTCGTCAAATATCCTATTTCCAATGCAAGTTTCATACCCTTGAACTGGACATAGCTTTCTAATTTCTTCCAACCTGATTGGTCGGGGGCGTGGCTTAGTCGTCCAGTGATGACTCACTATTTTCTACGGAGGATAGAGACTATAGCTATCTGCCTCTTTCTTATATCATTATGGTTTACATCCTCAGTTTTTAAGATTAACACTGGCATCATTCCACATATAGTATAGTTTTTTTGTTTGACCGTTGACCTGCCACTGGCCACCATTTTTTAAACCTCTGATGATTTGTCATGAAAAGTGACCACTCATACAAGTGTTTTTCATATTCGCTGTTTTGAATCGAATTCCAAAAAATGAACAATAATTGTTACAAAATTCACAATTATGCCCGTTTTAGTTTTATTTATAGGCACTTCCTATTGGTAAATTATGGGGTAGGCCTATGTCCAGAAGTGGACATCCTGCGGCTGAGATGATAGACACTTGTATCAGAGTTTTTTATTAGGGTTTTGCTAAATAAATAATAACACAAAAATCGATCAGTGACGACGCCAAATATACTCCTGGCAGTTCCTAATTCTTATATATAACTAGTGGCCCGCTTCCGGTTTCGCTCGGGTTCAAAATAAAAAACTATCCTATCTCTTAAGTTGGACCAAATTACATATACCTAGTTACAAAGTTTGATCAAAATCGGTTCAGTTCAGTTCGTGACACGTAATTTTTATATATTAAGATTTTCTTACAATGAATAGTTAAAGCTTTCTCGGGGATACGAAAGCAAGTAAAAGCTTTATTTAATACTTAATGAGCTTCCCGGTAAGTAATAACGGATTTAATTGCATATTAATTTCAAATACAGCGCAATTTTACGTAATTACCTACCCATTGTATATTAAAGATCTTGAGAGAATTCTGTGTAAACTGAGGACTGTGTTACCTTTTATTGAGCAGTTTCAGTTTGGTTTTACTTGTGCTCAGCTTTTACTTTTCTTGACATTAATTTTCCACATTTTTAAGATGAATGAACGGTTTCATTTTTATCGATGATTAATTTATCGATCATGTGAATAATTTATCGACCGTGGTTCTTTTTATTTAACATATAGTAACCCGCTCCTGGCTTCGCCTGGGGAGCAATTTTTGAGGTGACCACTTCTTTAAGCGCGTTGGGCATTTTTGAGATGGGAAAAAACCATTGAACTCGCGACACTGTTACCGTAACCGACACCTATGTATATAAGTATGTACTTTACTGACGATTCAAAAAATACACATGTAATTGTTCAAGATTTCACTTCTGTCGACAGTCCCGGACGGCAACTGTTTTTTTTTTAATATGCACGGGGACGGCAACCGTCCCCGTGCATCCCTCTTTCCATATGTGAAAACCGAATTAAAATCGGTCTAGCCATTCTTGAGTTTTTACGATACTAATAGTCTAGTCAAGAAGTGTGTTTTCTGCGAAAAATAGATGTCTTCGAAAAATATGAGCGATAGCTCATTCGACGCGGAATGCAATTCTGAGAAAGGCGTTTTCAGGATTTTTCTGCCAATAAAAATTGCAATTGTTGTTAACAAAAAAAGCCATTTAGATTTTTGATGATAATTCAAAAACTGTAAATGATAGCGAAAATAGCAAAAAAATTCTGAAAGAGGAGGAAATTTTCGATAAAAAAAACTCCCATCTTCCGGATCTCTATCTCAAATATTTATAATTTTAATTTGTTGCTGAAAGTAGGGCTCCGCGCGGCGGCATGAGTACACCGCCGTGTATTTTCTCTTATCTTATTATTTTTTCTTTAAAAATCATTATTAATGAAATATTTTTTTTCATTGATAATTTAAATATTTATTAACTTAACAATTTGTTATAAACAATTTCAGTTTCATTATATTTTTTTAAGACTACTTAAAAATACAAAAACAACCATACGCAACAAAATGAAGAAATTTTTTTTTTATTTTAGCGAGTAAAATTTTTACGGACTTAATGAAACTCAAATTAAATTCTACGTAGAAGAATCTATTTGTGGTTGAAATACATGAATCAAATTTAAAGAGTGTCTTGAAGGTTCTCGATGCAGACTTGTTACCATTTTAGTACGAAGGAGTTAACAATGCATTCAACATATCGCGAGCAAAATCTCACGGTATATTAAGACTTACGAGGGACATGCAACAGCTGTGGACTGTTGAATGAATCATTGTGATTATCTTTATAGGCCCGAGAAATCATTTTGATGTTTGTGTTGTTCGATATTTAATAAAACGCAGTGACTCGCGCGCGTTGACCTTTTCTGTTAGTTATTCTTATTCCACATTTGGATATACGTATAATTGAAACTTGTTGTGGTCAAGCTAGCGCCATTTCGCCTCTGGTATCATAATTATTTTTAGCAAAAACACATTTTAATGCAAAAATAAAACGATACGCAGGTAAACGTTTCGCGCGGTTTGCTGTGTGCTTCAGGCACGGCGCCGCGACTCTGTAATTATTATTTTGTTTCATACTATTTTAAAACTATTACATATTATGGCTTAAAGGCATGTTTTAGCTTATGCATATCTTTGATTTTCAATTACTGAAATAAAAATATAAATAAAACCCAAGTTTAATAGGAATTAATAAGTGTAGGTGGATGTAGGGCCGGGTTTAATTTCGATGTCATACTGAAAAGTTTTGGAATTTAATTTGTTGAAGATATTAACAGGTTTATATCTACTGTACTAATACTATAAAGAGAGAAGATTTGTATTTTTGTTTGTGCTCAGAATGAATAAGCTCAGAAACTTCTGGACCGATTTTAAAAACTCTTTCACCTATAGAAAGCTACATATTATCAGCGAGTAACATAGGCTCTATTATATAAAGTTAAGAAGGCGAAGTCGAGTGCAACAGCTAATTGTCGCAGTCATTTTTTATTTTAGACTATACGCGATTGCTACATTATTTATTTAACAATTAAAATGTTTGTTAGATAAGAGACTCTTTAGAGATATTTCACATTTGAAATTCAGATTTTTTCTGACGTCAAGTCATTGGCACTGTGAAAATTTTTATTATTCTCAAAATCATGGCCCTTAGGATCATGATTAGGATGGCCCTGAATGTTGATAAATGTCAAATTATCACATTTACATGTAAATTTCACAAAATTGTAAGTAATTATTATATTCGGGATTTTGCATTGGGACGTGTACTTGTGATTAGAGATTTAGGCGTTATCTTCGACGAAAAACTTACATTTAGACATCATTATGATTACATTGTCAGTAGATGCAATAAATTATTAGGCTTTGTCATAAGGTCCACTAAGCAATTTAAAAAGCCTGCTTCCACTCTTTCCTTGTTTTGTGCTTTGGTGAGAAGTGTTCTCGAGTACTGTTGCCCAGTTTGGTCTCCCTTCTATGCTGTACACATTAATAGGATTGAGTCCCTGCAGAAAAGACTTCTTAAAATAATTTCATATAGAAATGGACTTGGTCGTACACACCACAAATATGCTGATCGCCTTCGGAGTCTTGGACTGTTATCACTGGAGGATCGACGAAAGAGGTATGACATCGTTTGTCTTCATAAAATATTGCACTCATCCTGGGATTGTCCGAATCTTCTCTCCGCAATTAAAATCAAAATTAAATACAGATCACGTTCTCCTCACTCTGGTCCCTTTTCCATCGAAGCATTTAAAAACAACACATCCTATTACAATCCCTTGGTTAGGATGTGTCGAAGTTATAATGATATGGTCATCGGGTGTGAGGTCGGTTTTGATATATTTGACAACAGGTTTTCCAAATTCAAAAATAGTTTAAGACTAATATTTAAGTAGAAATTAAGAAAATATTATAAATTATGAATTAATTAAGTATTTAAGACCATTAGTAGCTATGTTAAATTAAACATGTTAAGTACACTGTTTAGGAGTGCAATTTAGACAATTTATCCATACACATGTATTTTATGGTTTTCATGTATTTAATTGCAATCTGTTTGTGTACTGTATCAAATATAAAAAAAAAAAAAAAATCCACAAACACATTTCTTCACACACCCAACAGCTTAGAATTCAGAAGGGTTATAAATGTTTGAACGATGAGACTTGGTTACATTTACAACACGTGACGGTGTCGTCGGAGACCTTTCTGCGCCCTAACGTCCTTAAAGTATGCATTAGGATCGGTATACCCCATCGATTAGTCGTGCGTAGGTACGGCAACCATATTCTTGTTGCTAACTGACCAAATTGGTTTTCATTAATTATTTGTTTTTTCCTTTTTATATACGCAAATCAATGGCTTAATTATTGTGTAACTTCCTTATATGCATGGAAATCCATTCATCAACAATGATTTGTTAAAATAAATTTTTATTATCCTAATTTTGTAATACAAATAAATTATCCTAACTAATGTTATAAATCGTCGGCTAAAGGAGTTAAACTAAGCATACTAAACATAAAAAAAAAAATTGTAATGGAGATTCAACAATTTTAGCCGACGAATTTCAAAAATGCTTTAAACGCTCTGTCTCGGGTACGATTACCGGCAGCGCCAATTTTGGAATTTAAGTTTTCATACTTGATGACTCTGGTCTGTATCTAGGTCTAGGTCGAAACCCAGTGGCAGGGCACACTGGGTTTCGCAGTAATAAGCATGTGTGTTTTGGTGATAGAGTAGGGGATGCCTTATACCTTCCTTAATCCCCTATCTTTAATCCTACTATAGTCAGAAGCGCACTGGCAGCACACATGTCGTTGCTCATGTTTTAGCCGACGGTAGCCACCTGCCACCAATGAAGAAGTGGACGGTCAGCCAGCCTGACGAAGTGACGACCTTAACATAAAAAGAAAGTGAGTCTGTTACGCTTTCACACATAAATTACTCTAACATGAATCATCGTGAAAATTTGCATACACGTTGTCAGGGTTAGGTAACAGGAAAGGACATAGGGTACTTTTTATTCACAAAGAAAGTATTTTTCCCGAGGCCTGCGAATGTAGTCGTGGGTAAAGCTAGTTTTACTGTAATGTTGGTCTGCTGGAACAACATAAGAAGAAAAATTGGGTCACACAACTCAAGAAAACTTTCACGTGTTGCTACTTATAATTTTTTTTTTCCTGTTTGACTCCAAACGATAAAGCCCAGCACAGACGTGGCTATATATATTTATTGTGATCACTCAAACGATATTATAGAAAATGTATCGTTATATATTTGCGTTGCTATAATATATTATTATATAGCTACATCTGTGCTGAGTTTAAAGTTGACGTTAATATAATGCATATATACATGTACATAATAAGTACATCTATGTACGTACGTATAATGTAGAGGAGTGTGTGAAGAATGCGTTACCAACTGAAAACAGATAGACGTCCCGACCCATCTATACACATGTGATGTGACGTCAATGGCCCACTACGATTACATTACACATTATTCAAGAGGCACAAAGGCCAAACATTTGCCGCGTGATCAAGTTCCGAAGTTTTGCACTAAATCCTTAAACACACCGTGTGATCAATCCAACAGTTTGGACTAACGTTATCTACGTTTACAGTGAGATAGATACCTGGCTCACGTTTTATTCTACACAACTGGGTAGCATTATATTTAAAATGGTACGATTTATAGTTTGCATTCAATGTAACAATAAGTGTGTGCGGCATTGCACGCACTTGCATCGTTGGCGTTGCAAGTGGAGTGTCAGTCTACCTGTCGTCTTTTATTTAAAAAAAAAATCAGCAGTGATATGCGCAATAATAACAAAATAATCAATTAAGAATATTAGTAACTGAGATATTTATTAAAAAAGCCACAAAAAACACTTGAAATGAGCTTTTAAAGTTTTTTTTAGGACACTGAAATCACTCCGCTGTTCAATCTTTCCAATGTAAACAGTTACCAGAGATAAACGTAAACGTGAAGTATTTGTGGAAATTGATTTAGAATTTGGGAGTGAATTCTGAAATGGACGAGACCTTTTTAAACTTTGAATCATTTTCTCTTTAGGTCACCTACAGTATTCATGCGTATTGGATGCTGTATAATATTTGATTACTTTCTCTATAATGATGAAGCTATATTATTATAGACTAGCTGTGCCTGCAACTTCGTACGCGCGGTTTTCGTTCGCTTGGTATTTTGGTATAACTTTTTCGTTTATAAACCGATTTCAATGAAACAAACACTAAATGTTGCGGAAAATATAAATGTACACTAAATGTCTTAAATATGGGGTCCTTAACATTCAATTTCTAAACCAAATTTTTACTTATGTACGACATTGGTATGGAAAACTTTATGCAAGTCGGTATCGTCATTATCTACTAGAGTTTCATGTATTAAAACTACAGGAACCTATGGATTAGATCTAGAACTGTTAATGAGTTACTGATTACAATCTGATTACAGTTAATGAGGACGCGATATGACATGCACAACGATTTGGTCCAATTTGAACGCGTGTGTGGAGACAGCACTGTGTGACCAAAGACTATATATATATATATATGTGACAGTATTTTTCAATTACCTTGCCTTGTTGAACTTTCATTTCTAACTACCTGCATGCTCATTTTATAAAATTATTTTTCAACTTGAGTTGTTTATAACTAACTTGTCTTCGAAATATGATTGTGGATATTGGATTTTAAGCTATTTCTTACCCATAATTATTGTTTTGGTTACGTAAAAAGCATGCCAAGTCAATGGTCGTGCGTCATTATGTTCGTCGCTCGATTTCCAACCCGTACTTGGATGAAATATAAAATGAATAAAACATAAATATTCAAATGCTTGTACGAGTAGCTTACGTATGGTTACAGGTATAGTAACGCTGTATGTAGAGTTTAGAAGTTACATAATGCATTTTTTTCTACATAATAATAAGAAGATATTACCTATTCTAATACAAAAAAATTATAAACATTCATTAGTTTATTTTTATAATGCGAATGGGTTACTTTTTTATTAATATAAAAAATAATAAATCTTTATTTGCCCGAACACGACTGTCTACACGATCTTAATTCATATATTTACATACAAAGTATGTTCTTTACGTAAAGGGCGTCTTTGCCAACAAAATATAAGTAAATAAAATCATCAATGAGATTGGTAGAAAGAAAGCTTTGTCGTTTCCAAGCATTACCTACTCACAAATGCTTTTTCAATTCTTGAAGCAAGGTTGAACTTAAGTAGACATTCGAATCAAAGTCTAGTTACACTTTTTTATTTGTTAAGAAGGTTTATTCTTAACAAATATAATAGTTTGAAGACAGATAAAAAAACATTTTCATGAAAGGAATTGAGAATCGCGTTTCTTTCGAAATCACGTTATCACAGGGAAACCATTCTAGGAATAAAATGGAAAAAATGTGTAAATTCTCAATAGGTGAATGAATTCATGAAGACTCGTGCCCCAACGCTGATGCGAACAAACTGGAGAACTTCAACGATAACGTGTGTATAGTTTGAAGTGATTTGCTACGTAACGTGCTTATGGACATTGCAATTGTTGCTATGTAGGTAAATGTATGACGACTAGATCCATTACACGTTCCCGATGTTATCTATCGGGCTTTTAAAGGTTGCGGTTGGGCGTGTGCTGTGCACGTCATTGCCACTCGTGACTGGCCATGCTTGATAAATATATAACATAAATACGAATGTAGAGTGCTTTTTAAAAGCATGCGTCTGTATTGAAAATTACGCTTGAGTTTCATCCATCTTTCTATACTTTCTTTAAACTTTCTTTGCGTTATTTTTATACTTTCAAGTCCTTTGGAGAATCTTTTTGGATACAGTATTGATTTCTTTCAAATTTATAAATGAAAATTATTATTATGTACCATAAAGAATTTATTCCATTTGTCATGCCAATCCGTAACCTTATCTTTAGTAATTACAGTGGCAGTTAAACATTTGTTTTTTTTTTTTTTATAAAATATTCACATATTCCACACAGCACCATCTAGTTCCATAGTATGCAACTAATGCTTATGTATTATGGATACCAGACAGTTGATATATTACATAGATTATTGTCTTTTTTTTGTAAATACATACATTTTATAAATACAATGTCAAATGAGTTTCGCCTTTTAGACACTGTAACGACGAATTGGTCTTGGGAAATATCTGCCAAGACCATGCCAAGACACAGACCGCGAGTATCTGAACATATTATCTTATGCCATTACTCTCAGGCTCACATATTATTATTATGAAATATTATTATTATGAAACGTCTCGGTTTCCTCCAGAAGTTCAAAATTTAAGTCACACATCTGTTTCCTAAAGTTATTTAAATTAAGTATTTGAAATTTCTATAATAGTTTAATATGGCTTAATAACAAAAAGTTTTATCAAAATAAAATCACACATATACACTTTTCGTGTGATAGTTTTGTCATTGTGTAAATTTGAAAGATGCTATATAGAGAGAACCCGTTTTCTGGTACATTTAATTTTGTTACCGCTTCATGAATTTTAATGTGTGTGACGCTACAGAGCGGAAGAATCTTTTGACGTCTCGTCAATGTCGTTTTTCACATTTCCTCACCTCTAGGCCCCAGGCAATATCATTGTACCTACATATGCGCTGTTAGATGATAATACGAGAAATCCATATAAAATTCGTGAACATATCTTGGGAATGTATTCGTATTTTGGTTTATTATTCTTTTTACTTACTCCTGTACTGAAATTATTAGCATAATTGAGACGGTAGTGGTAAATGGTGGATAGTGTTAAGTTTATGTAATTTCAGTATAAGTGAATGATTGTACAATAAACCATATAAATGAAGAAGAATTGACTTTTAATTTATCATCTAAGAAGGCAAAAATATCATGTACTTAATCTTCTTTAGATATTTAATTTAGTTTACTATTATCTAAATAACTAACTGATATCTGAAAATATAGAATCTCGTTACTAAAATCTGAATATAGAAATTAATATTCTACTTCATGAAAAAGCTGACTTTCGAAAAAATTATACTTATATTAAAATTAAAAAGCTGCGTAAGGAAGATTTTCTAGATTTGTAATTCCATAAAACATATGTCGTTGGGTTTGCTACTATCAAAATTATCGGTGAATATAATAATATGCAAGGTTATAGGTATCAAAATAGGATTTCCCAATCTAGTTCTAAAGTGTTCTAAGTTAATTATGTGTTGTCATTGATGAGTTTATGGCGTGCCCATAGCTGTATTTGTGGCAACCGCGGTTCTCGTGACTGTTCAAGTAAGTAAGTAAAGTTGTCAATTTAACCTCATTCTTTAAATTAATTCAATTTGAAACAAAATTACTAACTAGATGGGTTTTGGAGTGGTGACCACGGTCGAACACTCATTAAGAAGATTACGTGCCCGCTGGACCTCATCAATTGCTGACATTCGAGTATATAGAGAGCAGAGGACCGAGTGTGGTAGCCCTCAAATAAAGATGAAACTATATTGAACCATCGATGTAATTAACACAAAGAATGTTAAGCTGTTTATCAAGTACGCACGTTGAAGAACCGCAGTTCACTAAATTTATGGTGACGACATTATAGCTGCACTCGATTTTATTTTTCTATTTTAAGTATTTCATTGTGCGAAAAATTGAAGCTTTTTAGAGTTTTTATTACAGTATTTTTAAAATGTATAAACCGTATTCCATGCATTTTTCTTATTGATCAGGATAAATTACGAGGTCGTTCTTATTTTTCTTAACAAAAATATTATTAACCTTTTATTAACAAAAATAATATATTATTTTTGTACTACAATGTTATGCTCTCAAAGAAAACGTAGGTCTCGTAATAAAATGTAGAAGCATGTACGCACCAATTATTCTTTATTCAGAAAAAAAATATTATGGTACATCGTGAATAACTCCAAATTTATTATTCATGAATTCACGATCAATTCATTTCAATACACACGGATCTTTAAAGCGTATTGCAAATTTTACACCCCTCCCATCGTGGGGTAAGTAATCAGATGAAATAAAAAATAACAAACATTAAATCCTTTTCGTTATTTCATTTGACGCTTTTCCTTTTTTGTTAATTGATTTGATTTGACGGTATTTGATTAAAAATCGTTAACGCTTTTCATATTCTTCATTCCACGAATCTCTCAGCACTCAAATAATAATTAGTTTTATCCTTTATTAACGTTAATACATTTCTTACTTAGGGCTGTTGTAATCAATTTCACAGTTCTCATTTGTATTCAGAAACATTCTGTTGTTAAATCGAACCCACTTATTTTCTACCTTGTTTTCTGTTAAGTGAGGTCGAACAAAGAGGAAGTATTTTAAATATTTTCCAATTAAATCATTTCGATATAGGTACGTATTCCACTGTTTAGAAGTATTTGCAGAATTCTAAGAGCTGTTCGTTTGTGTTCCGTATCAACCTGATGGACAGACTGTTGCGCAGATTGGCTTCGTTTCCTGGATCAAATTGGCTCCACTCGTTCGGTTCACTGAACCCCATTTCCGACCTTAACAAATAAATAATAACCCTCCAACGAAAGTACACCAGTTTCCTTCCACGCCGACATTGTGAGAGCCTTTTAATGAATCGAATACAAGTGCTTCGCCGAGATTTTGTCGTGTTTTATATTAACGACAAATTTGTAAATTAGATTTCGCAAAGGAGAATAATCATTCTCTAAAAATGATTTTTAATGAATTGTCTTCCTGTCCTGGTAACATAACCATGTGCTTAATTTGATAGTTTACAAATTTACTTATATAATATAAAAATTGAAGACACGAGTGGATGAAGACACGAGTGGAGTGGATGATATGTCGCATTTTTGGGATTTTTCGTTTTTTGCGTTGATGAAGGTAATATGTCCATATTAATGATTACAGACCTTAAGATCGTCGATTTAAGACATATTTTGCTTTTTAAAATTACTCGTAGTTAATGCAGTAAATGTAGTTCGTGCAGAAAAGTTTACTTTTGTTAATGGAAGAAGGAGCTATATTCACTTTTTTTTAAATTAAAGAATAATACAAGTGTTTAATTGCTATCATATCATTTATATTTTATATTGTTTACGCAACTTTGCAGCATAATTTAGTACAAAAATCAGTTCCGTGGCGACATCTTAAAAATTAAAAGTAAAACTTACCTCGATTTACTCAAAATTGCAATAAAGCGACTTATCACCTTTATCCACTCACGTCTTCAATTGTTTCAGTTATCGATAGGCTTACTTAGAATATTTATTATGAGTAATTACTCTGTCAGCTTGACAGGATAGAGGATGAGAGACATTGTGGGGACGGGGGAAAGTTATCTGCCATCGCTTATACACTGAAACAAACACAAAGATCCCTTTTTATTAATAATATACTTGATGCATGCACTCTAGTGTGTTTAAACTTTAGAGTTGGTTTATATAATAAATTATATTTTATGATATAGCTACGTTGGAAGGGGATAACTCTTGTTATTATGAACAATTTACTGTTTCGCATTAAATATACGGATCATTTTATGGAGTAGTTTGAATGAAACCGCTATTGTTTGTTTATTGGTTATCAAGCAGTAAACTCGCGTTTTCTAGGAATAAATAGGTTTATTATACAATAGGTCACTTTTGTTTAAAAATAATAATTTGATAAATTTATAGTCATTTTGTTCTTCCTAAATTCTTCTCTTGTATATTGTTTATGTAAAATTTGTGAAATATTTATATTTCTCAGTATTTCTTAGATTAAAACAGTGTGTGTTAGGTTTGTGCAGTTGCTTACGGGGCATGGATGCTTCGGAAAGTACCTGTGCGACATCGCGAGGAGGGAGCCAACCACTTCTTGCCACCGCCAGCGTATGGTCGGCCGATTGATACGGCCGACCATACCGCTGGCGGAGTGCCCAGGCTGGGTAAATGAGAGCACGGCTCTGACGGCAGTTGTGGGACAGGACTTGTCCTTACTCGCTATCGTCAGAGCAATGATTAGTAGCCTTGACGGCTGGAATGCCGTCAAGACATTTTGTGAAGCGGCCCTGGGTGACAAAGAGGCTAATGAGCGGTCCTGTGAGGTTGACCCCCAGGCCGATCCACTCGGCGCCGAAGAGGCGGCCGACGTGCCCGGGCGTACGCCGCGGCGCACATTGCGTGATCAATTTCAGGGCGTCAGACGGGGACATCTGGTATCCTGAAACACCTAAAAATGATGCGTGGCGGCTCATGGGATTCCGGCAGACAGAATTGTTAGTTAGCTTAATAATTTAAATATGAGAATGCAAAAATTTAATTGCAGGCCTATTTTAGCACCTTATTAATACAAGAAGAATAGTTTAGTTTTATAAATGACAGCTCTTTATAAGGAACGAAAATTGAAATTGACTGCTCGTAATAGCTGAGTAATTATCACATGCCGTTAACAACATTGTCCGTAAATGGGAAGACCTTGACACGGGTGCTGCGCAGGCGCACCTGCCGCACGTTCGCGAACGAGCGACATCTGCCGCATTCGAATGTGTTTAAGCAAAAGATGGCCTCAAAGCTCGCAAGTCTATACTCAACTCCCTATTTCATTTCTACTATTAGCCGTGGCGAAGGTCTATTTTGATTGCAAGTGGCTACAGTGGTCTATTTGATTGCAAGGGGACAAGGTAGCTAACGATCTGATAAAGTCAGATATTTCCACTATGTCTATAGTGGAATGGGTTCAGACATGCACCTGTTCACGCCCAGAAACGATGTTGGCACCCTTTTAGTTACTACGCATCATAATTAAAATGTAATACCATTTACCTATCTCTTCCTAATCCCTTATTCTTAATCCTACTAAAGTTGGCTAAACACTTGCCACATCTGTGGCGTTGCTTGTGTTATAGGTGACGGTAGCCACGTAATATCATTGATTTTTAAAGTCTAATGATAATAACCTTGAATAATGAAGGTGGTATAGTTTGTAAGTAGAAACTTTTTCGATTCTACGCCTTCTCCTCACAACCACAACCAAAACCACAACCAAAACCATAACCAAAGATGATGAAACTTCGGTTCAGAGTTAAATTTTTTTTAGAGAGTATAGTGTTCATAATGGTGTTCTCCGTACGTGTATACCTCTATTGATTCGGCTATTAGCATTGTCTACGTATCTATAAGTATACCAACGTTAATAATAATATTAAATGGTTTTATTTTGCACTAAAGGCTTAGTCTGCATTAAATTTTTCAAGTAAGAATTTTCAAAATATGTATTTCATTGTTACTCCAATACACAAACGTAGTCCTTGTTTGTCAGTCGTACATCAAACATATCATCAACGTATGCGATAAAAGATATGAAAATGCGCGTTGTTATGAGGGTGACGACTATGTAACGAGGGGGGGCCTCTCAACACTTGGCGTTTTTCTCATATGCGTCGAGGAAACAGGTGACTGCTGTCACAATCAATTTGGATTAGTTTCTGTGATTATTTCCCTCATCTAGAAGTTGACACGACACTTAAAAGAAATTGTTTATTGGTATATTAATTTATTTAAACTCAACTATATAAAAAAAAATAAAAATGTGTTTCTAAGCTCAAAACTCGATAACGGCTGCACCAATGCGGCTTTTATTTATTTTTTCAAATTTTCGTCTATGCCCCAAGAAGGTCATAAGAGAAAAGTTGGAAATAATATATATCCGTGCGAAACGTGAGGCGGGTCGCTAGTACAGAAGAAATGTACTACTGAATTTCTAGCTTAATCCTAACATATTATAAAACAAAGTCCTCCGCCGCGTCTGTCTGTCTGTCTGATCGCGATAAACTCAAAAACTACTGCACCGATTTTCATGCGGTTTTCACTAATGGATAGAGGGATAATCAGGCAAGGTTTTTAAGGAAAAAAAAATACACCCGGGCGAAGCCGGGAGCGAGACAGGTAGTTACTAAAGAAATACTAGCTCCCGACTTCGTACGCGCTTTAGTTCCTTTTTTATTCCAGTTAAAATCCCAGAGGAACCTAACATTTTTCCAGTATAAAAGGTATCCTATATGTTAATCCAGGTAATAAATTATCTGTGTGCCAAATTTTATCCAAATCCGGTCAGCCGTTTTTGCGTGAAAAAGTAACAAACATCTAATATCTATACATCCATCCTCACAAACTTTCGCATTTATAATATTAGTAGGATTAGGTTGGGATATCTAATAGCTCTTAATAAGCTTAATAAGTTTTTAATAAGCTCATTGATTACATTCGAGAATTTTGAAATTAGCCTTACTCGAGGTTTCTTTGACGATTTCATAAATGTTTGTGCATTTCTTAGATAATTATTGAATTCTGAATAATTTAGATTTTAGATTTGTAATAATGAAAATTTTAAATTTTATTTTCCAATAGTAAAACTTTTGCTCGCATGTGACTTGTAACTTGTGTAGAGTACGAGTATTAAACAGAAGAAAATCGTAGATTTATCGAAAGTTTGCCCTTCAATTATTTGTTGTAAGAAAGTGTGAATTTTCGGTAGACGTGTTAACTTTTCTTCGGAACTCATAACGCTGTCTC
The DNA here is from genome assembly GCA_944738685.1 of Synanthedon myopaeformis. Taxonomy (NCBI): domain Eukaryota; kingdom Metazoa; phylum Arthropoda; class Insecta; order Lepidoptera; family Sesiidae; genus Synanthedon; species Synanthedon myopaeformis. Next base: position 1,977,077 of record OX122914.1, read on the forward strand.
ACTAGTCCCAGCAACTTTTAAACATTATCACAAATCTTTGATATTACTTCAACTTGTCTTCAATCTCATTGGCAAGGGTCAACTTGACCTGTCTTTATATCTATATTTATACGTACATTACAAAATCGTAAACGAGCCGTATTTGTACATTAATGAAAAAAAAAAAAAAGTTTAAAATTTCTATAGCTTTTATCTCGTATAGTCTAGTCTAGTACATTTAAAACATTGTTAAGCCGCAATTATTACTACGACTATTTGTTGAGGTATGTACCAAAAAATCATTGAAATCAGGACCCCTGAGAACAGAGCAATCAAGCACCTTTATTAACCACTCGTCCAATGGGTAGCCAAATAATAATTCCGATTTAGTGTTCCCATCTCAACAGCGACTACTCAAACCCATTACAGACCTCATAAAAACTTAATTTTCGTCGTCTTATCACCATAATTGACGTCGCTTACTCTTAAATGCCGTCAGGTCAAGGCCGATGTAAATATTTCCCTTGGTAACGATCTCTTTAAGTCTATTTACTGGCGTAACTGTCACAACGCCCCGAGTGGAGTGGGCATCGAGCTGTAATTTTTTATCTAATGATAAATTTATGTGATCAAATACCGTTACAATAATAATATATCATAACAAGCTGAACCTGGCCACGCTTCGCTGTAGCTCAGTCTAATATTATAAAATGGATATAAAACACTCTTTTGTTAAAATGCAATATTGTGTAAAAATTTCAAATCCAAACTATCGGCTTGTTTTCGAATTTTATGGACACAAACATACGGATGCTGAATTATTATACATAAGGATCATATATGTTATTTCTACGGAAGCGTCAACTGATTAGATCTTTTTTAGAAAATGGACTAATTTTATGGGAAATTAGAAGGTAGGTATTTTTTTGTGTTTATAGTAAAGCTCGTCAATCTTCTTTACATACTAGTCATAAAACAAAGTCGTTTCCCGCCGTCTGTCCCTCTGTATGTACGCTTAGATCTTTTAAACTACGCAATGAATTTATATGCAGTTTTCACTAGTGGAGAAAGCATTAAACGAGATAGGTTTTTATATATAATTTGCAGAAGAAAATTGCACTCGTCCGAAGCCGGGGGCGGGTCGCTAGTAGCTAATATCTAAACAAAAAAAAAAAAAAAGAGAAAATCGGTTAACAAGCAAACGAGAAAAATATTATAAACTGTTTTGTATTTATTTACACCTAATCATTTATACTTACTTTAATATGTTAATGTTTATTATTATTTATAAAATAAATATGTTACATCTTTAAATGTAGAATTATGTTTTTGCGATAATAACTAGGTAGGTATGTCGTTGCCAAGAAAACAATAATTTTTAATGTTCGCTCTTTGTTTTAATTCTTAACTGTTTTAAAATGTTTTAACGCACTCGTGTCTATGATTGTTTCTGTGTGCTTCGTTTTGCATTTGTAACAGGAAAATATTTAAAAAAGTATCTTACATTTACACATAATAGACAAATTCTGTTTACAAGTTATGTGGAGGTTTATTAAGTATCTTGTTTGATTGTTCCTTTGTTAGAAGACGTAGTGTTTCTGAAAAACAAATTTATCTATAAATTTTTCTTAAGACTTTTTATAATACAGGTTTTAAAAGCCATTGTATTGTATAGAGATGACTATGTTTCATTGAATAGGTAGGTAAAGTACGACTGGTTTATTTTAACGTTCACGGAAATTTTGTCATTTGAATGTTAAACATTGTAGTATCCGATTCTCATAACAAAGTTTGTTCGTCAGTTTCGAATAAATTATACCTTGTTTTGAATCGTTCGTTGTTTAAACACGTCAATCGTATAATCTGATTCGTTCAACCAAGAATTTTATTGAATTGACAAGTTTTGTGATTTTTTTTCGTTAATATTTTTTTGATGCAAAAACTGTAAAGGCAGTGGTAGTCTTGCGGGCGAATGGGACCTAAATCGTATTTGTAGCCTTCCTCAAGAACTGAACTGCTGTTTCAAGAAAGAACTGAATGTGTAGAACAAGATCTTTATTAGAAATTTTGTTCCAAATGTATATCCCACCTTGACATGTATTTCTTATGACTACTAAATTAGAATCTTAGCTATAGTCTGGCTATTGGTCTGGCTGGATTTTTTTTAACAGAAAGGAAAGTCGCGTCTTAAAATTCGTTTTTTTAGCAACAACGAATGACAAAAACAACGAAAATATTTTATAGGGAGCCTTCATGTTACTTTCGATCGGCACGCGGCGGGCGCTCCTTACCTTATTACTTTGGGTCGGCACGCAGGTGACAGTCCACATAGTTTTATAAGTCACAAATGCGTTGCCGATCTTGATGAAATAAGGGATAAGAAGAGGATAGCAGATAGCAGAATGGGGCTCTGGCATTCTTCACTTGCTCACCGAAACACGCGCTGTTAATATTTCACGGTGGTCAGAAGACCACCGTGAAATATTAACATGGGCGAGGTTATACTGAAGCCCAGTAATAAGACAATAGAATACGCCCTACGCTTACATCGCCCTGCTGTAACTACTCTGATAAGTGCCTGCCACTACTAAATGCTTAAAACAAATAAGCTATTATAAATAACAATTTAATATGATTTATGTGTTTGGAAAGTAGAAAATTTTAAAGAACCTTTAATGGTGTTTTGCCAGCAAAATATTGAGAAGTGCTTGTAAAATTGTATTGAGTTATATTGATGAAACAAACATGTAACGATGCCGAAGACATTGCAAATACTAGATATATAGCAGACTAGTTCGGTGGTTAGGTCGAAAGTGACACAAGGCTTGAAAACTGAATGGGTCCGCATTACAAGTGTGATGAGGGCATATTTTACACCTACACACAGTCGCTTACGTCTCATTGCAGTTAACGAAGAGATAAATAAATAATTCATAACAGTGTGACCAGCGACGCGCTAGTCTGAATCTTAACGTGTAGCATAAATTTACATTAAGCGAGTTTATACTTGCCGGCTTTGGATTGTAAAAATGTGTCAGACTCGGCGCAGCATGAACAATTCAAAGTCTAGAAAGCATATCACACACATTACTATATTACTTTATTTGTTGAGATAAATTACAGTTAACCTAAATTTAAGATTCAAAAAGTTGTATAGTAATTTTTATACAACTTAATGGTGACATTTTGTTGGTGATCTATTAATAAATTAATTAATTAAGGGTCTGAACCCCACTCGCATCACCCCTGGTAGTGCGGGTGTCTGTGGGCGTCTGAACCCACCTACCGACGCCTACGGAAACCTTAGGGACTCCTTGGTTGTCTATGCGATAGTGCCACGTTACGTGGGACTATCGGATAGACGTGGGCCCGTAGCTCAGCCGCCGCCTTCGGGTTTATTCTATATATAAAATAAATAAACACAATAAAATTCTTCATGCAAACTGCCACCAATACTTTAACCTAAGCTTAAGATTTGCATAAAAAGTGGAACTTCATGTTTTACCTATTATTTGTGCATAGAGATAATATTTGGCCATTAAAATTATAATTTCTCATACACACTTGACCAGCCCCTGTCTACATGGAGGGGTTGAATTTAAAGAAATGGCTTCTTTAACTAAAGCTACAACAACTACACCCTCTCCAAAATTTCATTTTTTGTAACATTATGCAGGTGCTAATCCCGAACTATTTAGAGATAGCCATAACATTTTATTCAAGATCCCTTGCGCTTTATTTTGTTGTGGAATTTATTTTTTTGTTTTAGTTCTAATTAAATATGTTTAATTCCACAACAATATAAAGCGATACATATATCGCTATTTAAATATGTATCTATACTTTATTATTGATACTTATCCAAAATATGGCAAGTGAAACTTTATAATCGGTTCTTTAGTTTTAGGGATAGTCTTCTTATGAAAACATTTATATTTTACCTTGTTATAATATGTATAAATACATAATAGTGTACATATAATGCTCCTAGATAAAACAGAGAAACAGAAACGTGTCCATTAACAATTTATAAAATTATTGACAGTTTATTCTAAAAAAGATCTGAATAATATTGACACAACGTATCCTAAACAATATTAACAGAGGAAGAAGCTTTGATAAACAATCTATGCCCTTTCCGTTCGATCATGGTCGTGTTACTGCAAACTAGAAAACAAACAAGTAATCAGTTGTCAGTTCTTATCAGTGGTGTTGTGTGATAAAAAGATCGTCACTCATCTAATGAGGGCTTTGAAGTCGTCGTCATTTCACCTTGAGAGATTAAAGTGACGCGCACTCGCCTTGACCTGTTAAATTCGCAATTATATGTAGGGGGGATATCATAAAAATATATAAGATGTCGTCAATGACTTTTGATTTTGTTTAAAGCAAAGGTTTTCGACCAATGTATATTGCCGGTGATGGCATATGGCGATGAAACGATTATGAAATATTAACCTCGTAAGACAACGTTGCTCAACGAGCTACGGTTACTTTGAGAGATCAAATTAAGATTGAGGAGATCCGTAGATAAACGAAAATCAGCAACATAGCCCGGCGGTTTTAGTACCTAAGTTAAAGTGACAATATGCACGACACTTAGTACGAAAGACAATTGCCGTTGGGGACCCGGAAGGTTTTCGACCCACAAGATGTACTAACGGCTTAACTGGTTCTATTGGAAAGTTATGTGAAAGGCCTATGATGATGATGATGATCATGATCGTCAATGACTCAATCTAAGCATACTGAAGTTAGTAAGTGTCGATACTAAAAACATTTGCGAGAAAAGCTGTGTATCAGCTGTTCCTATTTTATCTCGCACCTTTTTATGCATGTCCCTCTATTTCAGACCAAGCGCTTTGAAGCATCTTTTATAATGCGCACTGCCAAGGTTTGGAACTCCCTGCCGGTGTCTATATTTCCGAGCTCATATAACCCAAATCTTTTCAAAGTTCGAGTGAATAGGCATCTTCTGAGTGAGCTCGCTCCATCTTAGGCCTCATCCTTGCTACACAGTTGGTTGTTGGTCAAGAGCAAACCAATCTATTATAAAAAAAAAGTACAATTCGGCAAACAGGCCGACTGGTCCACTTGATAGTGGATAGCTATTGTCGCCTGTATTAGAAGCAACGTCAAAAGAGATGCAAATGCGCTAGGATAAGAGATAATAATATTGTGGGTGGAGATTAGGGAACGGGAAAATACAACGATATAAATGTGCTTTTATTTCGCGGTAGTCTTCTGTACCGGGCTGCCAACTTGGCATTACTTCTTAATGTCTTATGTCCTGCTACTACTAATACTGCGTTTATTTTTAATATTAAAAAAAATGTATGTTTGATAAAAAAAAACATCAGCTTATCCTTATAAAAAATAACCGAAATCAAACTTTTCGAGTTTGCTCGGAAGTTTGTAATCTGGATAGGCTTTAAAGATTTTCGTTCAAAGCATTTCGGCCTTACAAACATTATGTAAGTATATATTTTTTCTAACTAAAATATTGAGCCACCTTTATCTCTCTGGCTATTTAAATTGGATATTTTGAGATATTAACTAGATGGTCATTTTGATGTTTAGTTGTAGACTGTATAATACTTATAGTTGTATAGGTACAACATACATATTCACATAGAACTCTTATGTTAATTAACTACTCCACTTTCAACATTAACTTTAAGTCACATAACAATATTATCTAAAGTCAATAGAATTACAGAAGTAGTTGTTATCGTAAAACAAATATTATATCTGTTAATTATATATTTGTAGAAGGTTTAATCTTGGCATGTGAACATCTTTTACAGCACAATTTTATATTTATTATAATTACAACTTAGCACGAATGCAATTTTTTTTACAAGCTATATATCTACACAATCCTTCCTCGTTTATCGCTCTTTCTATTGGTGAAAATCCTTTTGGTGGTTTAAAAGAAGTTAACGGAGAAACAGACAGAAACGGACAGCGACTTTATTTTATAATATGAATATAGATAACTATACCTAATAAAAATAAGAAAATGTATTGTATTTCTAAGAACGCTATTTTTAGATACATGGAATTGTATCTAAGAATAGCTTTCAATAACTTTTTTAGTATCTGTAATGAGAAACTTAGTTCGTGTTTCGTCTTTTTGGCCTATCAAAATTTCCGGCAAGGAGTTTAAATTCGTCAGATATTGGGAATACATGACAGGTTCACTATGGAGAAGGAAAGCTATGGACAAGGGATTGTGGCGAATTCTAGGGATGGCCTTTGCCAAAAGGCAAGCTGACACGGAAAAGGAAAACCAAATAGATAGTTCCTAAGAAGAAAAAAAGAATTGAAAAAATAATAATTTAACTAACAATTAACCAGAAATATTGTGAAAATATCAGAAATAAAGGCTTTATTTATTCTCCATTATTCTCATTTCTTTTTGATGAGAACTTTCAAAAAGTTAAAAACATTTATATACATGAATTTGTTTTTTTTTTTCGCTTTTGGTTACGGCTCTTTATCCTTATTTCTAGTAACGCGTCTGAATAAATTGGTCAGTTAATTTTTTTTCTTTGACCGTTGTTTACACATAGAAATCACATTTTCATAGTTTTCGCATATTCACACAAGCTGGATTAAAAAGTTATTATATTCCCTCTGAACATCACTGGTGGCTTTTGATTATGAATTTGTAGCCATGGGGAATAAACTAATGCAATGTTCAGTTTGACTTGTACAGTCGTTATACATATATTATCATATTATTAGGTACGTTTGTTATTGACAATATTTTTACGAGTAGTGTATTATAGTATACTTAACTAATAGTAACGTAAGTACTAACATAATTAGCGTTGTACGAGGGCTGCTACTTAAGTTTTGAGATAAAGTATAAACAAATATTTATAATCTGAAACGGCTTCATTGTTTTTCAAAATATTCTCCATTAAGATCAATTCAATACACTTTTGCATACGTTTAAACCAACTGTCGAAGCACTTTTTCCATTCCGCTTGAGGTACCTCCAAAACATGTGATTCGAACGCATGAAGCGCTTCTTCAGGCGTCGAAAAACGTTGACTTCGCAATTTATTTTTAATGTGCGGGAATAAAAAGAAAACATTAGGTGCCAAACAAGGACTGTACGGCGGATGACCCATCAATTCGATGTTTTGACTGCTCAAAAACGTTTTTGTTTGAGTTGATGTTGGAGAGCTTGCATTGTCGTGGTAGAGAATGATTCGTCTTCTGCGATTGTTTCCCCTGATTTTTCCGAACACTTCTGGCAAACAAATACTAGTGTCCCATTCAGAATTGACCGTTCTACGTTGCTCTAATGGAACGCTGGCGACATGTCCAGTTATTCCGAAAAAACAGGCTACCATTTGCTTCGAAGTGCTTCGTACGCGAACAACTTTTGTTGGATTTGGCTCGTCTTGAAAGACTCATACAGTCGATTGTTGTTTAGTTTCGGTTTCATATGCATAGATCTTATAGACGTTTTTTGAAGAACCGCGATTGAATTTTTTCAACATTTCCTTGCACCAATCGACACGAGCCTTTTTTTTGAGCGATTGTCAAATTATGCGGTATCCAACGCGAACAAATCTTTTTGGCAGCCAAATGTTCATGCAATATTGAATGTATGCGAGTGGAACTAATGCCCAATTTGCCTCGATCACGCACAGCATCGATGTTTTCTGGCACAACAGCCGATTTTGGACGTCCTTCACGAAATTCATCCTGAAGCGAAGTGCGACCACGGTTGAATTCGGAAAACCAGTGAAACACGAGATGGTGCTTCATCACCAAAAGTAGAAGCGAGTTGATCGGCACACTGCTGTTGGTTTAATCCACGTCGAAAGTCATAGAAAATCATCGCACGAAAATGTTCGCAATTTAATTCCATTTTTTGACCGAGATGAATATTTCAAGTATTTCTAAACAACACAAATAGCACTCGTATGACAACACGTTCTGATTACGTTCACCATTACAAATGTTAAACTTTACGATGATAATGTCAGATTTGACATATTCACATCAGTGTTGCCATATCTCAAAACTTAAGTAGCAACCTAGGTATGTAGTTTATTTTGTTGTTTAATTAAAGGCGTTTCTTAACTTATCAGTTGATTTAAGATGTAATTATCTTAGCGTTTCAGAGTATTTAAAAATTTTATAATTTTTGTACCGTTACTAGTTTAATTCATAGTGACGACAAGGAAAAACCTCGCAAATTAATACATTTTTATATCAATAAGAAGAGGGGTCCAAAATACTCTATAACTCTAATGGAATAGCAACGAATGTACACACACGCAGGTCGGAAGACAATTGAACCAATAAACGCGCATTATATCTACTTCGTTCCGCTCCCTTCGAATCTCAAATATAATTAAATAAAACATTGCGTGGATTATCTTTATAGCCCATTTTCATGAAACCTTACATTCAGCCTGCCTTTCGCTCTTTTCGATAAAAAATGCTCATCACTGCTTTGTTATTTATCTTTTTTTTTTTGTGAATTCTGATACTAAAGAAAATTTATAAGTTTAAGTCCTGGGTTATCTGAATAATTACCTCAGTTGTATTCATAAGTAATAAGTTTAGGTGCCTATTTCACCAACTACAAGTAAAGTGTTGATTAGCTACTTTTTAAAGAACGCTAAATGGTAAATAAAGGTCACGAGTATCTTCTGTCAATTGCACAAACGAAATCAAAGCTTCGAATAACAACTTACGTTAAATGATTTTCGTAGCAAATTGGACCTTCATTCGTTCAGTATTACGTCAAATGTCACGTGTCAAACTCAAACGTGTCCCAGACTTGCGTGTTATTCACACCTACGTGTTGCGGTGATTCGGAATATCATAAATGACAATGGATAAAGTTAAAAGGGAAATAACTGCACAACTTTGTCTTGCATGAGAGAGATATTTTAAAAAGTTAGGTTTTCGGTATAAACAGACTGGCTGAAATTGAGATTTTGCAATATACTCCCAACAGTAACTGACAGTATATTGGATGTGTGTGAACGTATAAATTTAAACGCAAATTGTTGAGTAGTCCTCGCGCATCGCAAATCGCACAATGCAGCGCTCACTGTAAAACCCGCTCGTAGAGATTTACGTCATTGAAGCAAGGCCGTTCTAATGCATCCGATGCGCGTGTGCTAGGACCTATTTATAATATTAGAGCAGTTGCTAAGGACGGTTCTTTCCACTCCTTATTCCCCTATGACAGCGGCGTGGTGTACGAGTATCTGTTTTATTTTTGTCATGGCAAATGTGACCCCATATATGGTGAAAAAAATATAGCGAAACAACACTTTTGAATATTCAAAATAAGAAGGAAGAAGCCGTAAAGAAAAAACACAAGACAAGTTAGAACAAATGTTCCTTGTTCTTGTTACTGCATCCGTCACAATTTTAAGAATTAGTAGGGGCAGGTTACAATACGATTGCAGTAATAAATGGGCAGCCCGTCTAGCGGTAGTAACCACACCCTTACAGAAGACCACCGTGAAATAACATCAAGTGTGCTGTTGTATTTCAGTGAGCGAGTAAAGGCACAGTCCCTTTCCCGATTTCTTCCTAATCCCTACTAAGGGGTTAAGACCTTAGTAGATTGCAATTGCTCTGCTGGCCTTAGTTGGTTTAAGCTTGCTAATAAGCTTGCTAATAGGCGACGATAGCTACCTATTACGATCAAGTGGACCATATGTCTGTCTGATGACCTTTACATTAAAAAAATTAAGAGTTCTTGATTGGAGTGTCTTGAACAAATTGAACAATAAATATACGTATTGTTGGGAGGTACGAGTATATCTCCGCCTTATAAGCGAAAGTTGTAGTAGGTTTATATGTTGGTTATTGGTTTTTCTACGCTGAGATTTCCAACTTCCTTTATGTTGGGATAACCTTGTTACTGCCCTGGAAACCAAATGCGGTACTGGCGCGTAATGTCTTTATATTGCCACTGTAACATATTCTATCGTGAAAGGAATTTCGTGAAATTTCAATTGTTCGCCCTCTACCTTTATTTTATCGTTATTATACGAGTATATTAAACAAAGTTTGTTGTACCCGTCAAAAGTTTGAATTAATTATCATTGCCTCGAAACTTATCATTATGATTATACAGGTTGGAAATTTTTAACGCTACCGGAGGGAAAGTTCTCAAAATACTGAATATAGGAAAAATTACCCAAAGTAAACATTCCTTTATTTTTAAAAAGAAACAAAACTGCATTCAATGATTTTTTAAAGGACAAAAGGAAAAGAGACATAAAATAAATAGCCAATCGGATTAATTAGTTCGTCTTATTAATAGGCAAATTTGATGCAACGTCGATGTTACAAAATGAATTTACATAAATTGTAATCTCTCTTCGAATATTAAATTATATTGCCGACATCTGGCCGACAGCAAATTTCATTTGAATCCTATGTCAACAATACCTACTCGTATTAAGCGATTGTGTTGCGGTTGGACGGAGTGATTGGATTCATTTGTTAAAGCTCCTAGAACTTCTGTAAGCTCTTGCTCGCTTAGTAATTTATTAGATTTCATATCATAATTTTGATATCATACAAAATATTGGAACTACATCAACAAAAAGAATTTCGAACGTCATACAAAGCGTAATTGACCTAATAATTGATAAACAGTACCTTTACATCTTTATTTATTTCTATGTATTCCGGCAGTCATTATTTATTATATGATTAGATTCTTAAGCAAATATAAGACAAAAGAAATATTCAAAAAGTTATTTGTTTAGATTATGAGTTAAAATAACATATAGTGAAAATACAGTTAGTATTTTAGTTTCTGAACAACTACTTTTATTATTCTTTATGAATTTACTTTTGCTACGTACGCCTTTCATCCGTAGGCGTAAAATTAAAAGGTTTATTCGACACGATACAGCGGCGTCAAAGTTCAAAGCTTAAACGTAGACAGGTGAGATATTGTCAACGGAATCGTATATTATACCAAACGCGTCATATGATTACGACTAATATGCGTGCTTTCGTTTTTTCAGGTTAATGCAGGTGTTCATTAAAGATTGCGGATTAGCTCTGTCATCTAGCCGCCTTTGAATACGTAAGTCTCACTAATTATACTCTATAATAATTTTGTTATTCAACTTTTATGATGTCGTCGTCGTTGTTTTTTTTTTTTAGATTTTTGTCTATTAGCATTGATGTGTGCTTTTTGTGTGATGATGAATATGTTATAATTTTTTATTGTATATTATTATATCTATACTAATATTATAAATGCGAAAGTATGTTTGGATGTATGGAAGTTTGTAACTCTTTGAATTGAAATCACCACGAAATTTTGCATACACATTATCTGGGACACCAGAAAGGACATAGGGTACCTTTCATCCAGAAAAAATGACTATTCCCGAGGATAAATAAAAAACTAACGCCTGGCCAAAGTGTTATAGCAACACGAGATCAAGCGTTATATTGCTTTTTTTTTTATTATCAACGCGGACGAAGTCGCGAGCACCAGCTAGTTTTTTTTATAATTTTCTAAACCGGTCATTATTATTGTGGGTAGTTATGGACATCTCTTTTTGTGTTAAATGTTAATGTTGCTTGACTGTAAGTAAATATTCCAATAATTATCATAATCATATTATAAATGCGAAAGCTAGTATGTTTGAATGTTTGTTCCTCAATAACGCACAAACGAAATCTGTAACAAGCATTAAGAATAAATATATATCTTTCAGTGAAGTAACAATACCGACTATAGATATTTGTATTTAACTTACACGGTAGTGGGTGGCAATATCATGAGTGGGGTGGAAGGGGTCCTGCGAGTGGCTAACGACTATGGCGGCGTCTTCAGCTTCCGTTGTGACACGTGCTTGAGCACCACGAGGACGGTCGCGTAGGGCTTTATCGCCGCCTTCCTCGTGACGTCGTAGCCACGTGTATACGGACCGCCTCTAAAAACAAAATTAGTGCTGCTAAGTAAACCTCAGCTAAACCTAATCTCACTTAGACAAACACAGATAAACACATAAATAAAATTTAGTGTAAACTTACCTTCACATTTAGTTGTCGCGATATTTCGGCAACTCTCATACACATTTCTTTTAAAATTACGATGCGGATTCTTTCCGGAGCAGTGAGCCGTGCAGGCATTTAATAAAAAAAATTAAATATTTAATTAAATATTGTTAAATTGTTTAATGAATGGCTGTCATATATTAAGGGCTATGTGTTTCACTAGTTTCACTATGTGTCAAGTAGGCTAACTGCCATTTAAAGTCACCGGTAACCGGGAATGAAGGAGATGATATACCTTTGTTTGTATGGTAAAAGTCCCAAATATTAAAAAGAAAATAATAAAAAAAATCGCCTATCGAAGGATGCAGTAAACCGAGTGCATAATTTAATAAAACATAAAATTATTTCTAAAAGTAACTAATCAACACTTTACTTGTAGTTGGTGAAAGAGGCCCTAAATGTAATAGATTAATGTGCCAAATAGACAGAATTGAGTAAAGAAAATCAAGATTTAAATTTATATTACATCCATGAACCCATGAAGTTTGGAATAAACTTTGAATATCTATCAATTTGAGCGTTAAAGAAAAGCTGCATTGCAATGCTACCGAATTAAAAATTATTACCTGGAAAACTTATGACTATATTGAAAATGACAACATTATATCTTCTATCCCCTTCAAACAGTGATAATTTGTCTTTAATGTGCAGTTAAGTGTGTTGTTTGTACATCCAACATGCAACACACAATTGTTGTTGTATCGATTAGTTTTCTAATACGGACGTGTTCCATTTAAATCGAAAGCCGTATTAGAAAAATGAAGGGTTTTTCTTCCTGCACTTCACTTTCTTTATGTAAAAGTCGTCCAGACAGGCTGGCGGCCTATTTGTTAGTAAATGACTACAGTCGCCTATAACACAAGCAGCGCCACAGGTGCTCTAATTACGATGCCTAGCATGAATATGAATAAGGAATAGGTAAGGAAGGAATAGAGAGAAGCATCTCTTACTTAGACATCGAAACACAACAGCACTCATGCTATTATTTCACGATGTTCTTATACATTTTGTAATTATATTATAATTATCAACTTGTTATTGCTGTTCAAGTTCGATGTATTGTATAAATAACATTAATGTTAAACCTAGTTGCTGTCGGGAAAACTACTTTCAAAGTTATCGATGAATACACAGAGGTCAGGTCGTACTGTACCTAAACTCAACTTCGAGAAAGAGGTCAACAGAGAGTCCTAACATGACGGCAGCGTTCCAGATATGTATTTCTCATCTGAAATGCCTGAATAATCTTTATAAAACATATATACTCCAAAATACTCATCGTGTTGTTTGAAAAAGTTTACTTTATTGTTACTTTTACATGCAATTAATATAACAATTAAGGGCTTTTGGAAAAATTTTAGGCTATATTTTAGAAAGTTACGCGGACGAAGTCGCGTGTAACAGGTTGTAGATTTTAAAATCTCACGCACTTAACGACAAGCGGCCAGCGTACAATATTGGCCGCCGCGACCTGGCCGCCTAATGCGCATGTACGCTTAATGTCATGATAAACGTAAATAAACTCAATTTTGCAATTTTCTCGTTGCCTTTTCGCATTTATACAAAATCGCTGCGGTATAAAAAGTTTACCGTGAAGGGAAGCGGTAGCGGAACTCAAAGTTTGAAGGTTTCCCCGCGTTTTCACGAAACAACGGACATTTTTGTTGTTAATCCCTCAGCCGTTGGAAAGTTTGAACACACCTGGAGCTTAAACAATCGATACAGTGTAGGTGAATGTTATCTTTCCGAAATTGTAGTAACAATCATTTGCCTCACGTTAGATAATAAAAATAAAAGTAGGCTAATATCGAATGTACAGGGACAGTGAGGGTATTCCCTCACCTGCATGCAAGATTTTTGCACTGAAACCCATAGACCGTTAATATTAAACAGTCGTTGATGGCGCTCTCTATGGCTGTCTAATAAAAAATACTTTCAGTTTTCAGTCGGCCGTTGAAAACTATTGGAAAAAAATCCGTGTTACGTTTACTTTAGTAATTACGACTAAACATCATAATAGTCAGTCAGTAGTATCAGTAGCAGTAAAAGCACTGAAAAGCACCGCAAGGACATAAAATATAGAATTATTCTTCGGTGAATTTATTTATGAAAATTGAAGTAGAGAAATTATATATTAGTTAGATTTACATCTACAATAACGAATTAAATATACCAGTTATACTTGCAGCGATTTCGGGACAAACTGATAAAGTTTTACGATTACGATTTTATTAGTCTGTATAATTTAACCAGTTTAACAACGTATTTCATAACTTGACAGTTCCTCGGACATCTTGTTACGAAAAAGGTCAGCCTGGACGAACATTAACACAATATGAAATATTTTTACGATGTAAGAGAACGTAAGTGCAAAAATTCCGTACCTTTTGTGTAGATTATACAATATATCCTAAATGAAGAAACGCCGACTTGTATTGTCGTTCGACCTTTGCAATAAAACAATAACATTGAGAATATTGAATCCCTAAAAAAACAACCCCTTGTATTGACAACTTCTTGAAAAAACTAGCAGTGATTGTGTAATTTACATTAATATGCTTATTATAATAAATAAATTTGTTATTTTTCCTCTGTTTATTATAATTTTGCGTCGTTTCCTCCGTAGCACCGTGAAGCTACGCCGTAGGCCCGCCCTTATAAACTACCGACACAGTAGGTAAAATGCAACTACTATCTTACCCACCACACTATACAGTATATCTATTGAAGCAATTTAAAAAATAAAAATTTAGTCCCAGTCTGCAACTGTCCGTTTGTCCGCTTAGTTGTTGTAAACCACGCAACGAACTCCAATGAGGTTTCCATTAATTCAATAATTTCTCCTGAAACATTTTGTTTGAAAAATATTGGTTTTATTATTAAATTTACAAATAGTTGAGAATGATCGATGTTTAATAATTATTTACTTGGGTCTTAAAGGAAAAGACAATTATTTTCGAGGTATTACAACGTACATTCGTAGTTTTTTAATTTATAATTTATACTTTTATGCATCTTACTAAGGCATGTGTAAATGGACACCTCTTTTTCTTTATAGATTTATTTTATAACTCGTGAAAGCTTTAAGAATGTTCCATAATCTGTAAATCGTAGTGAAGGTAACAACTAGATGGACGTATACATAGAGATATGTATTTCAATAATCATGGAAAAAAATAATTATTATCTGAAAAGACCCCGTTTTCGAAATGCAATGAATTTAAATGAAATAAAATTGCTGCAGTTTCATTGTCATCTATAGAAATTCCGTTCATATATAATATTGCAATTAAATTGAAAATTTTCCAACGAGCGATTGTCAGATTGATCGTTATTGACAGATTTGCGCATAGGGTGATACATACAGATATAAATTGTACTAGCAAATTTGAGTTATTTTGATACGAATCGCTCGTTTGAGCCATTTCAATGCGATTTTTGTAATATTTTTTGTCAAGTTAGCTTGGATTTCTCCTGCGTTTAAATCTCTAAAAGCGACTCAGGCATCTTTTGAAGTGAAAACTTCTTTAGGCGCGTTGGGCATTTTTGAGATGGGAAAAAACTGTTGAACTCGCGATTTGTTACTGTAACACCGTATATTTTCGCCACCGCTGACCGTATATTTTTGCCACCGCAGATATTGCGCCATCAACACATCAATGAAACTAGAATATGTTTAGAAGAGAACACATTTTCAAAAGTATATCGGAGAGCAATCAAAATTCTCGAGTGTTACGTATCATTAATTTTGAATGATAAATCGCACTTGTATGAGGGAATTACCATTAATTTGAATGTGAATTTACTGACCTTATAAATAAAATATATTTATCTTTATTAATAAATTCGGCTTTATAGTGTATTAAATTAAAATCTATGTATGCATATTGTTCCCTCTGGACTCCAAAACAGCTCAACCGATTTTGATTCGGTTTTCACTTATGGAAGGTTGTTTATATAATTTGCAGAAAAAAAAATTGCATCCGTGCGAAACCGGGGGAGCGTCGCTACTATAAAATAATTTAAAAATTTCATTTAATACATTTAATCTGGCCCATTTTTAGGTGCCTGAAATATTTTTTATTTATTGTCTTGTCTAAAACCTTGTAAAGGTTTATCTCCCCAATTATATCAACAAGTTTTATTTATATAATACAAGAGATTGTAAAATACATACCAAAGTTAGAAGCTGACGCCCCGGGGGTAGACATGACAACGCAAGTAAATGGAATGAAAGAGATGTCGTGTTGTTCTACTTCGCCAGACATAAATTACATTTGATTTTTGCTCAAAAGCTTTCCTTGTGAACGTACTCCTTTTGAATCGTTCTCAAGCTGAGCACTCGCTCTGTGACATTGATCCTGGAAATAATTGTAATTACACTACTACCGTAAATTTTAATATCGTAAATAGTCGAAATTTTAAATTTAATTAAATCTAATTAAAAGGATTTATGTTGATATTATGAACATACCGGATTTAGCTATGAACATACCTGAAGAGATAGCAATATGAAGAACTAACCTACACATTTAAATTGGATAACCAACAACCTAATAGCTGTAAATTGTTGACTCGAACATACGAATAAACAACACTAAATGCGGTCACTTCAATAGAAAGTCGACGTAGAAGACCCGATGGACTAGACGTAAAGGAACCAAATTACACATTTTTAAATTCACATTTATCCATAGTAAATATAGTAAGCATTAAAAATATATTGCCAGTTTAATTAGGACTGTATGTTAGTTAAAAACTATATGTTAAAGAAAGCTAGGTACAACAGCTGTCTGCCACCTTTTTAATTTAAAAACATACACTCTGTTACGTATTCGTGTAACCCCCGTGGCGTCGAGCAAACTGTTTATCATTCAGTTGTATGTTGTATGGAAACCAGCCAAGAATCGAAAATAAACAAAAGAAGGAAAGTATAAAAAACACGAGACGCACATAAATCACATTTTGTGTAAGTAATTGTCCTCGAGTTTTTATAGCCTTTGCAATTTGTATAACTATTGGGTATGTCCGGTCATCCGGTGCTGTCACCCGAATTTCGAAAACTAAATACATTCAGAAAAAAGTTATAATAAATAATAAAACATTGATGACATTATTTTGATTTTTTTTAATTTGAACGTAGTCCCACCACTCTTATACTACAGGAAATGATTATATAGAATCACTTGCGCGCAGACTCTAGTAAGGCTAAATAGTGGCCATGTCGCAGGGTTATTGTGGAAGCTGTGATATATCTCGGAACAATCTTAGTTACATTATAATGTCCCTGAAATAATTACTCTAGTTAAATGATTGTTGTGGAAAGCTTTAATGCGTTTGATTGGTTTTTTCACTGACATCCATGCCATCCGCTATTTGCAAAACAAAAAATGAAAATAAACCATCTCACAATCTGACTACCTTGCACTTTTATTGAAATTGTTAAAATATCACTGTATTGGTTTGCGTGAATCTTAAAAGAACCCGTGAAATCTTGCGAAAACGCCGTGTTTGACACAACTCACTAAATATTAATTTCCCTAGTGACATTATAAAATTACAGCTTTTACAATAACCCTGCGACAGCAATACTCTTCAGAAACTCAACCAAATACTACCTCTCTCAGCTATGTTCGCGTTTTGTTGTTATTTTTTGTCGTTTTTGTCATATGTGCGTGCAAATTTTTAAACAATAATAAACTCACATAGCTCGCTTTTTATATTGTATGGGAATAAATTTTTAACATGTTTGCGAAACATGTGTTTAAAATAAACAAACACTACGAGTTCTTTTTGTATACATATATCAAGAATAAGTTATGTTTGTATATACGAATTGCTATACCATTGTTTACAACATGTTCGCAAGGTCATCGTTGTATATATTGATTTTTGAACAAGTATTTTAAAAGGTCACAGACGTTAATGAGACAATGCCTATTTTGTGTCAAATAAACAAATTACAAATGAACAGTTTATGTATTTTTCTTAATGTTAAATTATTAGTTGTTGAAAACTTAACATTAGTAATTATTTTTATCATCTTTTAGGATTACTATCGAACGTAAAAAGATACCTTTGAGATTTCAGTCAATCCTGTCCCCTCACGCTTCTGACGTTTTTGACGTATCTATTATATAAACTAGAGAATTCACTAGCTTTTGCCCGTGACTTCGTCCGCGTCTCTTTTTTTTAGCTGTTGAAACATTTATTCAATCTCTATTGCTTCTAATTTTTTGTCAGGCGTTGAAACTTTCATCTTCAAATAGAATAGTTTTATTTCTGCATGAAAGTTATGTACTATATGTACCCCGTAAACCTGACATCGTGTATGGCGTGATTTATCGTTGCGATTATTGTTAAATTATGTTGACATGTTAGCTTTGTAATTAAATAGTTCAAAACCGCATTAAAAATTAAATGGTACTAGACTTATCAGAAAAACACCAAAGCAAGGTTTTTTTGAGTAGGTACCATATACAGGTTGAGGTTGTCTATTTATACACAATATAGATTGGCCACAATTACGTGTCACAGGAAATCTTTGATCTATTTGTATCGGGAAGCATTTGCATCAGTACCGATAATATAATAAATGTTTTTCCTATTTATTTCTAAATCCTCGTCTCCGAGAGTATATTTATTTGTGGCTTCACTGAAACATTTCGAATTTCGCGTTTCAATAAACGACCTCGGATTACAGAAAAAAAAAAGGTTGTGTAATTTAATCTGGCGACGATCTAACCGTTGTCCATTGCAAACGTGGCTCGATTTAATACACGGGGATATTTGGAAAAAGTTACGAAATAGAATTGAATATAGCCCAGGAAATATAAAATTTAACTTTGCACTATCCTACCGATACATTTTTTAAATTTATTTATAAGATTAAGGATCACTTACTGTGTATAAAATCACAAAATGTTGACAGATTCAGGCGGAGCTTCAGGCGCCATCTTGAAAAAACGTTTTTGCCCGATATCTCGGAAACTATGCACTTGAGGAAAAAAGTCATACAGACCATTATTGTACACATAAATGTAACGATGAAGAAAAACTGAAAAGTAAATGTTACTTTGCTCAGCTTTTAATCCTTGTTATAAACTATTAATATTTACAAAGATCTCTCAATATAGAAAAAGGAGATTCTCAAAACTTTTAGCGCAATATATATTAGTACTTCAGTCGATTGTTTTTTATACTTAACTAGATTGTTTTATACGGCAAGTCCAGAGACTTAAAGTTTGAAATTTCGTTTTCCCGCATAACTTAAGGACATTGTGTTACTTAGAGGAAATCTTTAATAATTCAACTAACTTATTTTTTGTCATAATTAGGTACCTGTTTCATATCAGTTAAAACACATACGTATATGCACACACCCACCCACAGAGAGACACACACATACGTTTGTGATACGTTATACACGTAGAAGTGTTACATATACAATACACGTAGTGTCAATGGAATACGGAAAATAGTGTAGATACTATACTCGTACAACCGCTGACCGGAAAATGATATATTTTTGTTGATATAATTTTTAATGAGCGTTTTTCAAGTGACACACACGCGAGGCCGTTTCTCATAAAATATTTACGCAAATATCGAATATTAGCGATATACGAACACGACAAACCAATAGTTAAACCTTACCTTTAGTTACGTTTGAAACGATCTGCAAGGAAAAGACGCATTTCGGATGTAGACCCATCCGAAATTATTTATTTTATTGTAATTTACTATTATTTGCTATGAATTTAATTAAAACACTTTTAAAAGATAAAATAAATAGAATACGTGTAATACGTTATACACTAGTAGTATTATAATATCTCATTTTTTTACCAATAAGTCTTACCAACCTGTTACATTCGCGATTCTTCTAAATATCATGGATTTTTAAAATTTTTTATGCGCTTTTAAAAACAAACTCCCTGAAAATATCACTCTTTTGCTCTTACCCGGCAAGTGTGATTTTAACAATGTTACTAAAACTTTACATAATATATGCGCCGCGGCTTTGCCCATTTTGAAATTTGCCAGCATAAAAATCACGTTTCGTCCGTTGTCTCCACTTCAAGATAAGTATACCCCATCGTCCATCCCATGCACAACTTTTACCTGATTGATTCTTTGAGCTATGTCGATCTCCGTTTTTTGTATCGTGTCTCTTAGAAGCCAAGCAGTCAAGCAATCAGATTCTATTTTTTATGTACGAGACATTTCTTATTCACCTTGCCAAAACTCCGAGCTTCCATCACGTAGTCTGATATATTTTTTTAATATATACGCCGCCAAATTGATTATATTATTTCCACCTCGCTGAAAGTATTTCTGGCGACATTAATCAGATTTAATGTGGGGAGAAATAATGTACGTTTTGATATTAAATTTAAAATATGTTTGATACTGTAAGGGCCTCTTTCACCATGTGTCAAGTAGGCTAACCGCCATTTAAAGTCATCGGTAACCGGGAATGATGGAGATGATATACCTTTATTTGTACGGTAAAAGTCCCAAACATTTAAAAGAAAATAATTAAAAAAAAAGTCGCCTATCGAAGGATGCAGTATACCGAGTGAATAATTTAATAAAACATAAAATTATTTCTAAAAGTAACTAATCAACACTTTACTTACAGTTGGTGAAAGAGGCCCTAAATGTAATAGATTAATGTGCCAAATAGACAGAATTGAGTAAAGAAAATCAAGATTTAAATTTATATTACATCCATGACACCATGAAGTTTGGAATAAACTATGAATAATTGAAAAGTGATACATTCTTACTTGTAAAGTAATTATTTTTGTTGCTGGTTATGCGAATTACAACAACAAATACAAAACAAGCAATATATTTCTGTATATATTCTCGAATAAGTGATTGTTACCTATGTGCGTTTGTTAATTATTTAGAATTATCTTTATTAACAACATGAACTATTGTGGTGCTTGAAATATTAGAAATTAAAAAAAAATCTGCACTTTTTGTACTTAATATTATATAGTCCAGTAACTTTGTCGTCTGAATGTATGGGGTAGTATGCGTCAAATCCGGTAGTTCTGATTTTTTGCAGACTTGTTTATGATGTTGGCCTAATGAATAATCCAAGTTTGTGACCTCGAGCGCCGAACGCAACTTTGTCAAAAATCGAAAAAACCGCGAAAAAATCGTTATTTTTTCAAATTTTGGCGATTATAACCCTAAAGGACTAGTTTTTGAAAAAACTTTCTTAGGACGTATTTAAAGTAGACTAAATTTGCTACAATATGATACTAGAACTGTCTCTGTAGATCCAACAGTTTCCGAGATTAAGCCTTTCAAAGTTTATCATTTTTTTCGAACTTCGCAATTTTTGCAATATTTTATAGACTTCACTCAAATAACTCTAGCGGGATGAAGTTCCAATTACCTCCGACTGAGTGTGCTAGTCTTTGGCTTAGGGAAGATGCAAATGATGTCCATAGTCGAAAAAAATCCGGACATTGAAAAGCAAGCTGCGATTTTTCTCGTCACCAACTCTACACCAATCTCTCTCACTCTCGCACGAAGTGTTACAGTTCCACCTTCCTTGTCCGAACCGCTAGGGAGTGAGCACTTACTAGGTAAGCGTCGTCCACCTTCGGCCACATCAAGTGAGATCGCGGCCAAGCGCTACCTTGATTCAATTAAAAAAAAAATTTAAAAAAATACACCTAACGAGATAGCAGCAGCAGAAGAGCGAGTCATAATTGCTGTATACGGAGGCAACCCCAACACCCATAACCTTGACGAGCTGCGGTACCAACTATTCGCCAGGGCTACGACGAAAACCACCTTCAATCTAGCCAGGTTACCTCCTACACGAGACTCTGTTCGATTTCACTCCTAGCGGACATACCATCAGGTAAAAATTCGTCCTTGCATCAGTTACATATCATTCATCATTTTCTATTCTCATGTACAAATTTCTTACAGGTACAGGCGTGGTTGGGAGTCACACTGAACCCTCTCTCCTGGGGGTGGATATCCACGCCACAAGGCCTCAACCCCAAAATGATGTTTTTTCAAAAACTAGTCCTTTAGGGTTATAATCGCCAAAATATGAAAAAATAACGATTTTTTCGCGGTTTTTTCGATTTTTGACAAAGTTGCGTTCGGCGCTCGAGGTCACAAACTTGGATTATTCATTAGGCCAACATCATAAACAAGTCTGCAAAAAATCAGAACTACCGGATTTGACGCATACTGTGATGTATAAAGTTACTGGACTAATACAATTTATCAAGAAATTTTTATTTTAACATTAATTTTACTGTCAAGTATATATTATTATTGCTAAGGGTTGCTATACATATAGTCAGGCCGGAATAGCCGGACGGTAGAATCGAATATGTGTTGATGAACGTTCGACAAATTGCTATACTTATAGCCGTGTCGGCAAAGCCGGGCGGTAGACATTGCCGAATGAAATGTGCCGACGCGACTATATAGTATTTTGAAATTGCATAGACCCTTTTTATTCAATAAATAACAGTCGGTGTTAACAAATGACCGTACGTATTAATTTATTATATTAATGCCGCCCTTGCTAATCCCCTGCGGGATTTATATATGTGCGATTAAAGCATGTAATTAAATATTCCATCCTAATAAAAAGAAAAAAGGTTTGGAATGCCCATCGAAGAATGTTATGTTAAAACTAGTGATGTGCCGGATTGTTAAAAATGTAGATCCGCGGATACGGATACGGATATTTGGTGTCAAGATCAACAGATACGGATAAGGATCTTAACTTTTATACTCAATCGGTGTCGGTGCGCATGACCTTGTAAAGATAGTTGACGCCCGCCACGTAACGCTCTTGCATTATAAAGGTGCCAACTGTTTGATTTTAAGAAATAATCTGAATTGAATTTAATAGTTTTTCATTGCTACCTAATCGCCTATATGTAGAATTTCAGCTATGAATTAAAAATTAATAAGTGAAAAGATCCGTAAAAAGATCCGCCAAAAAGTAACGGATACAATACGGATCTTTGTTCTCCCTCGGATATCCGCGGATATGGATCCGGATACGAATATCCGGCACATCACTAGTCTATAACGAATATTCGTCCAACCAGCTAATCAAAAAATGACGTGTTTAGGGTTAGGGTTCTATTATTGTAGGAAGATGTTTTTTCTTTATCGACAAATGGTTTGGCGTCTACCTTCCGTTGCGATGTTTATGAAAAGGATGCTTCACAATAGCCCACAGTCCCATTGTCCCGGATTGTCCGGCTCATGACTAATTTCGCTGTCCGGTATTGTTACCGACTTGCAAGCTTCAGTTGTTCATCGATGAAATTTCCAAGTTTTTTTGTTTGTTTTAATATATTTTAATAATATATTAAATGTTTAAAGTTCAAAGTAATATTCTATGAAACGAATGAACATCTAACTAGAGGTATAAAATGAGGAGATTGATGATGATTCCGGACGGCGTGGTTCTTAAAAGCCGGTAATCGGCAACTTCGAAGCACCACGCAGCTTTTATTACATTACTTTAAGAAACTGTTATTAAATTAACGTTCTTTTCCATTCCACGTGTATTGAATATACTTTTTTTTACGTATGTATCAATCTCTAGTATCTTCGCCTGAAGACAAATGAAAGGAAAAAATCTCCGCTTACATAAATAGAGTATAAAACAGATGAAGATCCGAAAAATAATACGCGAGACGACGTTAAGTTTTTTTAAGGAGAGAGTTCTAAATTGTTTATTAATTTCATATACATAAATATTTATTCATGAAAGGTACCAGAAAAAAATAAAGTTTGCGATACGCCGCTGTAATTTAACCTTTTTTTATGGATATCAGAAACTTTAACATGATTTTCTACGCACTAAAAAAATTTAAAATTAAAATTTTGTTAGTGTGTGAAACTGCCAGAAAAAATAAGATGTATGGTATGATGCGTTATCTTTGACGTCTTATCTATAACGCTGTATTTAGAATGCACGAGATGGCACTATGGTGTTTTTGACAACATGTTTTTCCTTTATAATTGTTATGAAAATAACTCGCATGACACCCTTGTAGTCAAGGGATCGTAAGCAGCTCACTAATTGGCAAAGCTTTCAAACGGATTATTTACGTACCTTCTGCTTTGTTTCACATTATTACATACTATCTTTAGCTCGCGACTTTTTCCGTATATTTTTTTATAAATTATGGTGTTACTTTGACGGTAAAATTTCATAAAAATGCGATCAGTAGTGTTTGTGTGAAAGATTAATCCTTAAAAACTTTTCTTCTTCTTTAAATGGGCCTCTAAATTTTGACGGGCGTTAGTCAATTTTTTTATATTTCTTCTTGTACTTCACGAGTCGAAAGAATTGCTCCACATTTTTAATGCACTTTTTGCATTTATAATATTAAGTATGGTAACAATTCTATTTAATAGGTTCTACATATTTTTAAATCATTTATTCATATGTATTTTTTTAATTCATAAAAGAACATATTGTATTCGTGTATATGAGCTTCATACCTGCTAGCAAGCTTCACACCTTACCTTACATTCCTCTTACCTTTATGCATCACTGATTTGCTTGCAATTCACAATCTCTGATCTTTATACTAGTTAGTTATACAATGATATTTTGATATACTAATGACCTACCGATTGTCATACCAACGTAGTGCTTTTCGTACTGTCAACACTTATTGCTCTCGCGCCACAACGCGATGGCGTGGCGGTGAGGCGGATAAAATTTTATAGATACTCTAACCATTGTCTGCTAAAGTAAATTAAAAAAAAAAATTAGGTACCTAATCGTGACATTCGCACAGCTTTTAATTATTAGTTAAATATAAATAGAGGCAGCCCTCATACATCTCACAACTGTACTTATTCTCTAGTGAAGTTACACAGTCTCGGCTATACACTGGCAAACTGTGGCTCTTGGCAGTTTACTTTGAGCTTATATTGCTAAGGGAGGGAACGAGAAAACACCCTGTCAAGTAGTATAGAGAGAATTTCATAATTATACTACTGGCTTTTACTCGCGACTTAGTACGCATCCATTGGGGACAGAACTTTTTTTCTGTACAAAAAGTAGCCTGTGAAAACGTCTGTAACCCTGAAAACGTTTATGCAATATTTCATGATGATCGGTTCAATTGTTAAGGTGTAAAAGCGTAACAATCAAAAAAACTCACTTTTGCATTTATAATATTATTAGTTAGGATCATACCTTCGTATAAATAATAATCTATTACTCTCCAAGAAGTGTATTACTCGAACTCATGGTGAACTCACTGTTTATCGATATAATAGTATCGGCTTCCTAAAGACGAATACGATATTCGAATACGCAGTATTAGGTACCAAGAAACTTGGCAATTGGTTTGGGAAACTATTTCACTTATAGTTGTTGTTAATATTCTTGAGCGGAAGTGTGGAACTTGTGAGCCGATTACTCGCCTAACTCCAATCTCACCGCCCCCAATAGTTTCTTATGTCTAAATCATGAGACATGTGTAAATGGTTTTATTTGTATAAATAAAAATTTATATGTAGTACCATATAATTTGTTTTATAAACCACATATTTCTTTCATTCAAGGTAGGCATAAATATTTTTGAAGTTTGACTTTTTAAAGGTCTCTAGCATGTCTTTCTGTACGAGTAGATTTATTATTTGTACGTATATATATATATATTGAGCAAAGCTATAAACCATGGTTTCATGGCGTACATAAAAGAAATTACAAGGACTCGTTATATTAATAATATTTCGTAAACGCTGCTGGGACACTGGAACAAGAATAATTCTCATTTCCGAATTAATAGTGGACATAAACGAAGCCGACGGCACGTGCCAAGGGACACTACGAATATTATATGGAATCACCGCTAGAATTTATTACTTTATATACAGGGGGTGAATGTAGACACTATACATTGAAAATTATTGATAAATTAAAAATCAAACAAAAAAATATTTGTTTCTTTAGTAACACTCAGCGGTTGAAATCGATCCCCAAGGCATCGAGTACCTGAGAACATTATTTCTAAAGATGAGCGATTCTATTCGAATCGAAAATAGTAGGTACTATTTTTTTAAATGCCTTGCAGAACTAATCTTAGATTTCTCAACTTTAACACTTCTAAAATTCTACCCAAACAAATCAGGTCAAGTCGTCAAATTGATCAGTAAAATTTATAGTTCTGGGTGCTTGGCCATTAACTTTTATCGTTCGATGCATTTTATCTTCAGACTGATCGTTCAACAACGCCATTAAAGTAGAATTGTCTCGCATCACTGTGCTACAGTTACCCAAGTTTATTTATTAGTACCCAGGCAGGGCACATCATTAATTGGACTGCCCATTGTACCACCTTACAGAAGACCACCGTAAAATAACAGCATGTGTGCTATTGAATTTCGCTGCCAGAATGTTTCGGGGAGTAACGAATGCCAGAGCCCTTTCCCTATCCTCTCCTAATCCTTTATTCTATTAAGTTTTTCAGCGCAATTGCAAGCACTTATGGCAATAGTTGTGTTACCTGGACCGTCAGCTTGCCTGCCGAACCCTTACATAAAAAAGTGTGAAAATTAGTTACTTCGCGGATTAAGTGCGTCACTTCAAAAATAAACTATTACGGAAAACGAATCCGGTTTGAAATTGGAACAAGTCATTAGTTGAGCTTAGTGACAATTCCAGATGTTTTTCCATGTGATGCGCTCGTAAACGTTTTCGTAACGATGTGGTCACGTGGCACCTCGTGACCTCAAGTCCTACTCCACATTGTAGTGCACTCGAGTAGCACTTGCGCTCCACAATAGGGGGACTGGGCAGCGGTGAAAATGATGCAAGGTAACTTCTGTCCACACTTCTATCAAAAAGTTGAAAATAGTCTGCTATTTCTTCTAAAGCAGAACCAGTACGAATTTCATACTGGTTAACATGAAATTTCGCTTTGCAATTTGCCGAAAATACGCTGAGGGAGTTATTATGAAAAAATAAATAACCTCGCCTCTGCAATAATGATTACTTGCGGCTTAATCCCAAAGGAGTGGGCCGAGTTGGCCGGGGTCGCAGGTCGAAGCCCAACGACTGGTCAAGGCCATCGTCAAAATTGAAATTAACACCTGATCATACAAAAGAATGGACTTTTTATGTTATTTTACAATAATTCCAAATCGAAACGATACTGGAAAGAAGGGTGGAAATTAATCAATAAACCACTAGAAAATCAATCTATCAATCATGCAATATTATATAAAATGATAAATTTAATATCAATTTATTTCCCGCTTTATCGGGAAGGTAATAAGGGAGGGGATGCGGGATGGGATGGTATGGGGTGTGGGGTCAGGAGTTCACTCAGCGCGTCTGTATCGAATATTGACGTAATTACAGCCCAATGAAGTCCCGATGAGGCTTTGTGTGCGCCCGCGGAAGGAGACGAAGTGTTGTTTATTGAAAACACCCCCTTCGCCCGACTCACCTTCGCCTACACCTCGACTCGAAATGAAGAATTAATAGCGGCTAATTTGCCTCTATTTCGCAGCAGTTCTCATTTTGGAATAGAGGTTTGCTCGCATATCGCAAGTAATTGTTTTGGCAATAAAATAAGGATATGTATTGTGAAATCAAACTGAAAACCATTAAAGAAATGTAGCTCACTATCATAATTATGTTATACTAGCGACCTGCCCCGGCTTATCACAGATGCAATTTTCCGGGATTTTTTTTCTATGTTTCTATTCTTCATTTTCCAAGCAATCCGAGCAAGATTACCAGCTCCCACCATCCTCGGAGAGCTTAAACTGGCCTTAATTGAAGAATGAAATAATATTCCAGAACGTTATCGGTGTAGTATCTGAAATCTTTTAAGTTTTCTCTCGTCTTAATATAAAAGCAAAGAACTCGCCTATATTTTCTTTAAATCGACGAATTATGAGTTACATAATTTCGTGTATGAGATAATGGACGACAATAGACAAAACTTTTGAAAGAAAACGTGTTTCTTTTTTTACAAGAACTGTAATTACTGTTGTAGCTTTGTACGAGATTTATACAGTCCATATTTTTTATTTTATCGATTCTCAGAAAGCGTATTGCAAATGTTCAGACCGTTACCGACCGTTTATTGCGTTGTAGTCTAAATTTATAATCACAACTGGCATTACTCGACTTTTAAATACATAAAAACGTTTAGGAGACTGGAAAAAGTTGTTATTCGCATTACCTCGGTAGTAAGCGCAAAGCAGAATTGAAAAAATAATAAATAGCATTGGTACATTAATAGTGCATTCCAGTTGAGAATACGCACATCTGCTACTGAATCCTTAAGGCTTAAAGACTGCTGTGCTGTTATTGTCGTCTGCAACCTTGTGCTTAGAAAGCGGCTTTCATTATTCACGTGTCGTGTTCTATTCAAAGCCATATTAGACGATGCTAACTTTAACTAGAGGATGGGGTAGAGCGAACAATGTATCAGTATAAGCATCCTGGGATATCATCTATTAAAACCATCGCAAAAACTACCGAACGGATTTTGATGTAACTTTACAGTAATATCGCTTATATATCAGAATAGCACAAGTCGCGAGCGAAAGCTAGTATACTTATATCCTATAGCCTCGATCATAGATCGTCAATGAAACAAACAAACTCACTTTTGCATTAGAATTCTTTTTCTCATAAGTCCTAGCTCATATATAAGACAAATATTCGTAATAATAAATGTGATTATAGGAAAATAAACAATAAATAAGAAAAAGGAAGTAAGAAAAATTGAAGGTATCGCGTGCTATCGTTCAATATCGGGATCCTCTCCCGTTCCGTATAAATGGGAAAGTAAATACGACATGAAGTCGGTCAATCTCGTTCCGAAGAGTAGGGCGACAACGTCTCCATAATATAATTGTTTTTGTGGAGCTTTTATGAATAATATTAGGTCCTTCGTTTTGACACGGTAGATTTAAAACAGTCTGTAATGAATTATCTAGGATAGGCAACTGTCAAAGTATTGTTTAGTCAGTATACTTTTCGCCAGTTCAATACGGCTCTAAGGCAATGTAGTGACCAGTGTCTACAGGAATTTCAAGATACATTTACCTTTTTTATTTTAAAGGATGACAGGAATGCTGATGGTTCTTTGGACTTTTCATTTCATCTGTCGATACGTGGCCACCGTCGCCAATTAAGACAAGCAGTCACAGGGGTTGCAAGTGCGTCTCAGGGGTTAGGGGAACGGGTTATGGCATCCTTTGCTCACTCATCGAAATACAACAAAAGTGCTGTTATGTCACGGTGGTCTTCTATAAGGGAATGTAGTCCTGTCACTTATGCACTAACACTTTTTACCCTTTCCTTTTTTATTTTATTTTTTTAAAAGAAACCACTTTGCGCACTGTGAGAGCAAAAGTGACGTTTTTGCATGACATCTACTGCTAACAAGTCAAAACGAATTTTTATGAAGTTCCTTTCCCTCGTGTAAGAAGAAAAGTAAATATTTTATAAGTTCAATATTAATATGGTGACCCTTGACCGCTGGAGATTGTCTACAATCCGATTTTACGGTCCCCTGTCACCGGCTCACACCGTTCTGCTTGACGTCGCTCAAATCCCAGCTATCGGAGTTCCATACTGCGCGTTAGAATCAACGTAATAATATCATATATAACCTAGGTTCTTACTAACATATCTATGTATTTTAGAATACATGTTGTTTTATAGGTATACATTGTATTATCTTATGGATGGATCAGCTTTTGGGAAATTATGGGGAAAGCAACAGAAAATTAAGGGGAGGAAAATTATGTCCAGAAGTGGACGTCCTACGGCTGAGATAATGATGATGATTATCCTATGCGTTGAGACAGTTACTAACTTCACATATCTAGGAAAAAAAATAAGAAAGGCAATATGGATTGTCAACAGGAAAAATAAAACAGTTTATCGCTTAATTACGTTTCATTGTAATGAAATCGTGAAATCTCTGAAAAGTTTCCTCAAGTTCTTTCATTCTTTTTCCTTCGAGGGTCCTTTTTAAATGAATGATTATTACAAGTATCTCTCAACTGCTCGAGACCTTTTATTATTAAATATTTGCGCTCTGGGGTTAATTTCATTACATCTCTTTATAGTAGTTATATAGATGCCAAAACTTTTAATTTCTCATTGCTCTACTCTTCGTTTTAAGACTACAAAGAAGTTGTGTAATTTAAAAGTTGAATCAATGAATTGCATTAGTGCTTTTAGTATTGTGAAAACTAAAAGGTTAACCTAGTTCAGGAAAGTCGGCTAATTAGTTTCCTTATTGTAAATGCTGTTGCAGAGTAGGTCAGACGGTGCGCCAACCCCGAGTCGATATTTTCATTTGTAACAATCCAAACATTTTCGATATAATTTGTACTATTATAGCATCGATGTTTTATAGTTTATATCTGGAAGAAATGTTCTCGAGTGGAAATTATACACCACGAGAAGCTTCGCTTGTTGGCTTCTACTAGCTAGTTGATCCACGTCTTATTAAAAGTCGCGGGAAAACAGTGGACGCGAGCCGCGGCTAGTAAGTAACAAACACTAAGGCTTAGGCGGTCTATGGGGGAGGCCTATGTTCAGCACTGGACGTCTTTACTCGTTATTTAGCGATTAATAGCCTAGACAGAGCAGAGTGAAATCAATACATATTACAAGATAGTTTTTCAAGCCAGACCGCAACTATAGGCATTGCATAATTTTATCGAAACCACCTGTTGTACAAGTAATTACATATTTGGTATATTACATATTATGTTATAATATATTACATTTACCAAATATGGCACATAAATATTTGGTAAATCAAAAATTTTGTTATTTTTTATTTTTTTATTTTTATTTAACAAGTTCAAAAGAACATACCAATTATGTATGTATATTCACGGAAGTACGCACAGCGGCGGGAGGGTCGGCGTCTGTGCATGTGCAACGTAATGAAGTGCAATTTTGGGCCGAATAAAGTGAGTAATGGGCGGTCTGTGTGGCCCAGCCTTCGAAAGAGTATTACTTAATTAATCTAGTGTTTGCTTTCTAACTATTTGACACAACAAGCATTTAAAAAAATATATTGTTCATTGCATAGGACTAAATTTCAGCCTCTTGTAATTGCCAAATGTATTTTTATGTACCTACCATCAATTCGGAAAGCACATTCTATAAGGTACAACTGACAAGAAATCTCATAGTTGCACTTTTTGAACATAAATCAGGTAACAATTTGTCGCGGTGAAAGGTGAATGAATCGTTTTGAAATATAAATGTTTGAGATTTTGTTATTAGTGCCCGTTAAGAGGTATTACTGCTGTTTTCCCTCTCTCGTTTTTCATAGTTTCATACTCGTTATGTGTTTGTGCGTATATCAAATACCGAGTTGCCCCGAGCAATGTCTGGAGCGTGCATTCGCGTCGATAAAATTAACATGTTCAACCAAATCAATTAGACGCAGCGAGTAACGAGTTACTGCGCTGTTTTTAATTAAACTTGTTATTCATGTTAGTGTTTATAAAGCTTTATAATTACTAAAATTATAAGAATCTTTTTGTTATCTAATGGAATTTTCTATATTGAATCGACGTATGTTAGCTTTCTTTACTTCTTCTTTCGTTCTTTTCTTCAAAAATATTCTTACGAGTTTGTCTCCCGCTTGTTAGTACTTTACTTGATTTCATATGTCTTAGAAAAGCACTACTCTCGTAAAAAAATCTTTATTTTTTTTTTCCATTGTCATATCGTCATATCAAGTTTAAAGGCGATGTGTGTATGTCTCCTACAGACTCGAAAACCGCTGAACCGATTTTGATGAAACTTTCAGACAATCTTCAGATTAGTCCAGCCTGTGTAGTTTGGTAGCGATCGGACGCGGACGAAGTCGTGGGCATATACTAGTATAATATAATAGTATAGTAATTGTAAAGTTAATGTTATGTTTATTCATATTGATCAGAGTATACTTTCTAGGGTCTTTATCTCTATAATGTGTAGCCCGCCTTTATGAATACTTTAAATTTGACAACTTTTGACGTCCAATTGACACGACAAAACGTTGATAGGACCTAATTGCGGTGTCACTTCAACTGTTCAAGTTTGGAGTACACGTGAATTTGTTCATTTTACTTGCTGAATATAAATTTATATATAACTAGCTGGTGGACGCGGCTTCGCCCGCGTGTAGTAATTAGCCTCTTTTAATCCTGAAATCCTATTGTAACTATTGGTGATTTTTTTTTAAATCCTCCTACATCCTCCTACATACAAACATATACAAAATTTACATCTTTGTATAATATTTGTAGGTACAGATATTAAATTATCAAGACATTAATCAAGAAGTTATTATAGAAATGGCTATTTACGCAATTTCGAATCCTGATAGTATACGGTTTGCACTTGTAGTTTTAAATGGAGAATGTCATAGCTAGCAAACCTGAGTTTTATTCCGAGAAAACTTACCTAGTATTCTTCGAAGACGTATGAACTCCTACCATTTCGCTATAAGCCTAAACCTTTCTCACATAGAAAAGAGGAGGCCTGTGGTACTGGTAATAGAAATATGATTTTGTTAGTTATTTCGCCCGCAAAGGTCTTTCATTTGCTTGTACATTTTCAACGAACTTCTCACTTCATTATCAACGAAGTTAAACAAAAGGTGTTTGAAAACGCCTCTGTATCCAACTCGGAGACAACGGATGGAATGAAGAGCACGTATATTGACAGACAAAGTAAATTGGGTCTCTTTGAAATTCAAACAAAACGATGAAAGAAGGATTTGAATTAATTTATTTTGTTGCGTGATGGGCTTTTAAAGGGAATAGGGGATCTAGTTAAAAAATTAATCGGGTAAAAATTTATGCTTATACCTATAAATTTTATTCTTCGGATTTGTAAATCGCAGAAATGAAGTTGGAACTTGAGAGGAATGTGTTCACCCCAACGTTACATAAACACGATCGCTGTGACATCAGTCGGAGGTGCTCTTTATTCTAACAGGGTCGGCAGCTGCCTTGTCTCCACCTAGTGTTCCTTGTGTGTTTATCTTGATGGCCACCTACCATCAAGTATACTGTCTGTTTGCCTGCCGTCTTTTCTCATAAAAAGGCACTAAAATCTTACACTGGGTATACTTGGGTCAAAGACCCTAGCAGTAGTCATAATATAATAAATAAGAAAAAAATTATTTATTTTTCAGGGCGGCTGCGGATGAGTGGCGTGTAGGTTAGCGCGCACCCTGGAGCCCCACAAAGGTTCATGTAAGTACTTACTAATTCTACCAATTTCATCTTTAAAACTGATGAGTGAAACTTTTGACAACAGTATTTTCCAGACAATAGAATTCTACTAAGAACGCCACCGTTCACTATTATATTTTTATGATAAAGCTTAGCTGACTGTACTTAAATGTAGGTAGCCATAAAAGTAAGGAATAAGCATCGCCTTGTTAGATTAAACATTAACCCGCAGAACCGACTGCTGTTACATATGAAAGTTTCTCATGTGACGATCATGAACTAGGAAAGGTGGTTCGAGAACATAGTTAGAGTCGCGGGAAAACAATGGATTCTAGTTCAGCACTGAACTTCACTCGGCTGCTAAAGTTGATAAACTATTACTCAAGCACCAAAATATCTACATCAAACATTTAAAGTTTGGAGGTTAGCAAATCGATGTGCAAAAAAGTCTCTGACATAGTAGGATAATAAACATGTGTATGATATCTTATGTACTATTGTATTACGTATTGAAATGATTCCAGTGGTGCGGAGGGCGCGGCGGCACGATGGACGACGCCGGCAGCAACAAGCAGCGGCAAGCGACGCGAGTCTTCAAAAAGAGCTCACCCAATGGAAAGGTAAATTCAGTACCCTTAATTACAATATTTCTTTACTCTGAATTTGGACCCCTCACTGGGCAATTGTACAATGTTTCAGAACTCGGTGTGGCCCATCTAGCCACTGACAATAAAATTAATCCAGTTAAATAGAATTGAATTAAAATAGCCTTTTATACTATTTTGTATTTATTTATAGCTTTAGTAGATATATTTAAGAAGACGAAAATCGGGCTTCATATAAATAATAGGCTATATTTTGAAAGCCAAGGTTTCCATGGTTGGTTTTCCATGGTCTACTTATAATATGACAAAGAGAAAATGAGAAAAGACTATAATATGAATATTCATATAAAAAGACAGATTCCAAAATCTAATGTAATATTATTGTTTTTTTTTATTATTATTATTTTAACAGTATTTATAGTCAGACTAAGTAGATATTATATTGATAAGTAGATAGCTACTTTGACAGGAAGCTTAGAGTCTGTGTTATTAGTTCCTTCAATAGGTAATGCCTTGACAAATTTTGTTAGTGCTCCGTCGGCGCTCCCTATCAGCTCCCCTCACGGGATGCACGTGCTATTTAAATTGTTCAGCTCACCAACCGAACCCTATTAATTGCCGATAACTACATTGCCGGTGTTCAGCCGCTGTGGTTAATTGTATACACGGTGGAAACACTTTGAACCTTATCTGCCCCAGCCTGATGTCATTTCTAAGAGTAGACTATTCGATTTCCTCTTGAGAGCTCTTAAAAGTTTTCTTATGTGATTTCATTACGTTTATTTCAGATCACAGTATACTTAGGGAAGAGAGACTTCGTAGACCATATCACACATGTAGACCCGATTGGTACGTATTTATTCAATTATAGAAGAAAAATCAGATTTCAAACATTGTAACAATTTATTACAATCAATACATATAGTTTATCATCATTGTTTATCATTCAGGAGTAGTAAAAATAAGTAATGCACTAACCTTTCAAAACCTAAATGAGAAGTAGGCCAACAAAACAATACAAACGTCACTATTCTATTTTATACGTTTATTATCGTTATGTTATTATTTTATACATTAAAAGCACTTATAGTTTTAACATTAGCATTAGCACTTGTAATGCCGTTTTTTTTTACAGACGGAGTGGTACTGATAGACCCGGAATATGTAAAAGATAGGAAGGTGTTTGGGCATGTGCTCGCCGCATTCAGGTACGGACGCGAGGACCTCGACGTCCTCGGGTTGACCTTCAGGAAGGACCTCTATTTGGCCGCTGAACAGGTAACGAAACAAATGGTAATGCTCTCTCTATCTCTCTCTCTCTCTCTCTCTCTCTCTTTCTCTCTCTCTCTCTCTCTCTCTCTCTCTCTCTCTCTCTCTCTCTCTCTCTCTCTCTCTCTCTCTCTCTCCCTCTCTCTTCACTACTTCCTTTCATTTTATTTTTGCACTCATCACACAAGCATGTGTACTTTGATGAATTCCTTTAGGCGCATGTTATTTTTGTAAACTATTAGATTTGTTTTTTCATTCCACCTTTTTTTTCATTACCACTATAATTTTTGTGTATGTAATGATAGCCAAATTCTTGTAGAAATAACTGCTTATAATCTTACAAAGAAAAAAAAAAGAATCAGAAATAACTCTAAGCGAAAACGAATTAATAGAGCGAAGCAGGCCTTGCGATGATGTTGGTCGTAGAGATAGAATAAGTTTTCTTTCTAAATTCTGGGTCACAGCTAATTGTATGTGCTTTCGTATCGATCATTTGAGTATGAATGATTGAGTAAAGTTGCCCCCGAACAGATATTCCCGCCGACGAGTGCGCCGAAGCGTCCCCTGACGAGACTGCAAGAGAGGTTGGTGCGCAAGTTGGGCCCGTCGGCGCATCCGTTCTACTTCGAGCTGCCTCCGCACTGTCCCGCTTCGGTCACATTGCAGCCCGCGCCCGGCGACACAGGCAAACCCTGCGGCGTCGATTACGAGCTCAAGGCGTTCGTGGCGGACACGCAGGACGACAAGCCTCACAAAAGGTCACTTGTTAATTCCAACACGGTCAACATGACGTTAGGTGCACACGTGTAGCAAGTGCGGTGCCGACATCCCATACTCATCGAAATACAAACTGTATACGTACTGTTACTTCACGGTCTGTAAGGGAGTGGTTTCTGCCACCATACTATTCAAAATTATGTCTACAAAACGCATATGGCTTGCCAATCAATCATATATAAATTTACAAGTACATGTATACTCGTAAGAATTTTTTAAAATTAATACTGCAAAATTAAACAAGATATTTAATTTTTTCTCCAATTTTAGTCTTTTTTGTTCTGATCATAATATACTCGTATTATTTACTCGTATGTATGATATGAATGTATGATCAGTACAAAATGGGCTACAAAATAACACTGTAGAGTATATTTAAGTGTATTTCCTTTGTTATGCAAGTAATTCCTAAGATGTTAAGTTTTATTCGTATTTAATTTCAGGAATTCCGTACGATTAGCAATCAGAAAGATAATGTACGCGCCAAGCAAACAAGGCGAGCAGCCCTCCGTAGAAGTGTCAAAGGAATTCATGATGAGCCCCAATAAACTATATTTGGAAGCTTCCCTCGATAAGGTCTGGCTTATATTTATAAATGTTAACTTTTTTTTACTGATTTTACCATAGCTATGTAAGAAATAAACTTATCTCGAAATTGAGTAAGTTGACTTGAAGCTGCCAGGAATTTTCTTGTGATATGATTAAATGATACACGCGAATCTGTGTATCAACGTTGAAGTAAATGTCGCTTTGATTTATTTTTACGGACAATTTTTTTTTTTTTTAAACTTACATTTAACCAAAAAATTGACTGTTTTGGATCTCTGATGGATCTCCAGAGAAAGTTAAATAAGATTCACACGAAATAACCAAAGCAATCATAAAATATTTAGACATTTTAAAATGTAAAATGAGCTAGGATTAAAATGTGCTTTTAGTTAAACAGTTTATTGGTTATTTCAGGAGCTGTACCACCACGGCGAGAACATAGCCGTGAACGTGCACATAGCGAACAACTCGAACCGATCGGTGAAGCGCATCAAGGTGTCGGTGAGGCAGTTTGCGGACATTTGCCTCTTCTCCACTGCGCAGTACAAGTGCACAGTCGCCGAGGCGGAGAGCGAGTCAGTATACACTCTTATACTTCTCCTCTATAAAACTACTCTATATACCTCTCCCCGTCTACACTCATACAAACGGTAGTCCCGTTAAAATCGGTTCATACTTTCAAAATTATTCAACTTCCCAGGGTCACAGCGTGACTATAAGAATTGAGCTATCGAATGCAAAAAGAATTTTAAAAATTCAACTGGCAGTCACAGATAGCATTCAACCATACAAATGAACGAACTCTTCAACTTTATTATACTATTGTAGTTTATACTTAAATACTAAGTCTATACTATAATAGACTTAAGCTTAAGCTACTTCCAGAGTGCATATACCGAGTTTGAAATTAACATATTTTGGGACATTTAAAGAAGCGATTATTTGAACTTTCATGGACATTTCTTATTCAGGGAATCAAAATCGAACGACAAGACAAAAATCAGTTTACCATTTTTTGGAATTTTAAATAAGAAATTAAAATCACAGCTTCTGTAAGTAAGTGTTTGAGTGTTGTTAAGTGCATGTGCGGAAAATGGTTGGATTTTTTTTCTTAAAGAAAGGTGAAATTTTATATCATATACATTTTATAATTAACAAAGAAAAATTGTTTTTTGTTTTTGTTTCTGGTGAGTTTGCATACCCTCAAAATTTCTTGGCTTCCAATTTTAAATGTGTGAAAAAAAAAAAGAAACAAAAGGTTGCCAGATATAAAGGAATAATGACATTGAATGTTTTAAGCGTAAAGAATGCTTTATAAAAATATTGACAATGCATTTTATTTGAATGTTTGAGTTGTATGTCAACTAATAATATATTTATTTTTCGTTTTACTTTCGATATTCAATAATATCGAGCGTGAAGGGACATCACTATTTTAAAATGTCTCGATACTGGCAAATCATTTAGTCGATATAAAAATTGGAATACAATGAGTTTTGCATTCATTATAAATCTTAGACGCAGGAAATTGTAAATTGCTACAAATATTATTTTTGAGGCTTCACGGCTTGCAAAGAAAAGTATGCGCGCATGAACGGCCAAATTTTCAAAAACGTATATGCAATTATTGTACAAACTGTATTTATTTTTCAAATTAACCAAGCTATCCAACTTAACTTGGTATTTATGTAGGTTGTTTATATCTGAATTAATACAACAGACAACATGTCTGTCTGTAAAGAGATAACAGCTATAGCGTGGTAATAGGTTTTGTGCAGTAAATGGCACAAAAAAGTGTAATAAATGTAATATTGCAGAGAGGGTTGTCCTGTGGGCCCTGGATTCACGCTTAGCAAAGTGTTCACGTTGACGCCTCTCCTCGCGAACAACAAAGACAAATGGGGGCTGGCACTCGACGGACAACTGAAGCACGAAGACACCAATCTCGCTTCGAGCACATTGTAAGATTGTTATTTTTTATAAGAAACCACTTCAGACACGGTGACGGTTCACTTGATAGTGGGTGGCCACCGTCGCCAATAAACAAAAGGCCACATCACAACACCAGGTATTATTCTATATCATAATTATGGAGTAATTACACTTTTGTTTAGCTCCATTTGCATTGCGCTGAATGAATAACTTCACCAAGAAAAGTTAAGTTAATTAAGTTCATAAGTTCTTTAAAACTATATATTGTTTTAATTTCAGAATTCCAGATCCATCTCAACGAGAGAACCTAGGCATAATAGTTCAATATAAAGTAAAAGTGAAATTATGTCTCGGACCACTGGGAGGGTGAGTTTAAAATATTAATAATTATCTTTTATCACGATTTAGTAGCAATAAAACTTTTTTTTTTTAGGTTCACTTAGGTTGTTTTTGAATTGATATAAATCCATGGTGCCTATGGAAGTTTTTATTTCACAAAATGAAATCTGCATTGTAGAGACCTGAGCGCCGAGCTGCCGTTTATTCTGATGCATCCGAAGCCGGAGGAAGAGCCTCCTCGTGCAGTTCAGGCGGAGCCAGCTCCTCGCCACGACCAGGACCTCATACAGCTCGATCCACCACCGTAAGACTTCTCTCTCTCTATCTCTATCTCTCTCTCTCTATCTCTCTTTCTCACTCTCTCTCACACTCTCTCTCTCACTCTCTCATTCTCTCTCTCTCTCTCTCTCATTCTCTCTCTCTCTCTCTCTCACACACACACACACATATACACACACACATATACACACACACATATACACACACACACACACACACACACACACGTTTTGTGAATTGCATGTTTTTTTAAGACAATAAATAAATACATATCTTCACACATTCCACACAGCACCATCTAGTTCACACACAGTGAGCAACTAATGCATGTATTATGTATACCAGACAGTTGATATACTACATAGATCACTTTTTTTTTTTTTGTAAATACATACATATTATAAATACAAAACATCCATTGACTCGGGTAAAAATTAACACAAAACATTTTACCCCTAGCGGGATTCGAACTCGCGACCGTTTGGGTTACTAACAGCTAGAGTTACTAACCACACTAGACCAAACGTGTCGTCAAATGACAAAGATGACAATGGAATTGATTGAATGCTTGTTTGGTTACGTTTCAGCGATGAGAACGGCCAAGAGCAGGACGACGATATCATATTTGAAGATTTTGCGCGTCTCCGGCTGAAGGGCGCCGACACAGACGCCTGAACGCGCACACTATTCCGGCTCCGCAACACCTTACACCTTACACCTTACACCTTATTCAATCAATGTAGATGGCGTCACCGCTTAAGCAAATTGTCTGGCTGAAAAACATTTTGCGGCTACAATACTATTTATTTAGACATTTTAACAAATAGCAACATGTATGAGATTGAAACAGTGAAACTATTATAAAATTTCTTCCACAATCGAGTAACATTGAAATGACAACTTTTACTTCTCA
Organism: Synanthedon myopaeformis; assembly: GCA_944738685.1. Taxonomy (NCBI): domain Eukaryota; kingdom Metazoa; phylum Arthropoda; class Insecta; order Lepidoptera; family Sesiidae; genus Synanthedon; species Synanthedon myopaeformis. The sequence continues at coordinate 2,017,055 of OX122914.1, forward strand.
TAAATGTGTATTAATATTTCCAAATGTATAATATATTTTAACCGTGCTACGTGTAAGCGTTTATTGTAAAACTTTTTTTTTTCCGAGCATTCGAATGTGATGGAGCCGCGAAAAAAATCTGTCCGTGAAATTACTAAAGAACAATTCCATGTACAGTGTAATAATATGTGTTGAGAGGATTTGACTAATGGATATATTTCTAGTGTTTTATAACATATTCGATGTATAAATATTATGTGGAGTAAATATTATTTTAATAGTTGTCTACGGATCAAGATATAGAGTACAAGTTTTCTTTTTAATTTTCATCGAATCATTGGCCATTATACGTTTTAGTAGCATGTACAGTACAATAATGTCTTATCACTAGCATTTATTAGTATAAATATTAGCCTCCGCTACAAGGGTGTTGTCACATCAAATGCTAAGCTTTATAGTTAGCTACATACAAAAAAAAATCACTGTCTTTTATTATTACTCTTATAAAACCTATTTATAACACTTTTTAAGAAACAAACCTATTTATAAACGTCATCACTGTATATTTTTAATTTTTTTTTTAAATATACATCTGCTATAGATTTCACTTTCTTATGACATAAAATAAATTGTATTTTTCACACCTATAGTTGCGTTTTTAATGTAGTATTCGTCTTCCGAGCAGACTATACGTAAATAGCAGCGCCCCCTGTTTAGTACGGATGCAATTTTCCCCTTTTTTATCGCTTTTTCCATTAGTGAAAACCTTATCAAAATCTGTTGTATTGTTTAGAAGTTAGCAGAGAAACAGACAGAAGCGGACCGCGACCATATTTTATAATTTGTATAGATACATTTTTTTTTATGGTTGCTATAAAAGTTTCGTTAGCTTAGATGTTTTGGTGTGCCATCACCCTAATAGCTCTAGCTGAAAACTCTTTTTATGTAAAATGCTTAAGGTTTAGAATACGTTTTTAGTTAGACCCAGTGTAGTGTCGATCCCGCGTCGTAATTAGTGCATTAAATGTCGTACTTGATGTCGAATGTCGAGTACACAAACAAACATCACTGTTCACTTTGTTCCTGTTCTATCTATAGCTATTATTTATTCATTTCTCCTACTGTATACAATATTATTATATTATTATAGATATCGATCGATGATAGTGTTTTAAAGGCGATTTCCGTTAATTAAGAATTATTATTGTATTGTGAATAAAATTTAAGTACAAGATTTTATTATTATTATTACTTTAACACGATTTTAGTCTAATGAATTAGTGAATTGAATTGTACTAATTTTATCAATACGAATGCGCATTATAAAGATAAATATTTCCTTATTATTATTATTTTTTTTTAATTTTTCACAGTTGCTATAAAGAATTATATGTACCTATATTTAAAAAAATGTGATGATTTTGTTTCGTTAATTTTGTCAACATTTTTCATTTCTTGGTGCAGGGCAGAATTTTTAAACGCGTTGCATTAATATTATATTTGTAGTAGATTGTTATTTCTTATTCTATTGGACAACAAGCTATTGGTAGAGTATTGAATTTACGCGTGTGGCCTTTATATATATATATATATACACAGAGACACTTTTATATTACCTACCTCCGACTGCATTACGCATAGGGTTTCTGAAGATATTTAGACAGCGAATTTAAATTATAATTATATCAAATCGACTCGTTAAGTTGACCCAAATCTTCATCTTCGTATTCTGTGGCGTTTTTAATATTTGACATCCTTTCGTTATTGACACACCAAATTTGGATAAATGCCATCGAGGAAGTTATTTTTGTTCGTATGCATTGATCCGTCGAAAAATTGCATGATTTGAACTGTCAAAGACATAACAATTAATAAATTGGCCAAGAATTGTTCTACCTACCCATGTTCTCCTTGGTTTTTGATGAATCGACCTGTCATAGAATTGAGGATACAGTAGAATGTTTTATTTGGGTAAGGATTATTCGATGAATGGACCTGTCAAGAATTGGGAAAAGACTCCGTTTTTTTTTTTTTTTTTGGATGATTCAAACAATCGAAGAAGAATCCTTTTGTTTTTATGAATCGACTTGTTAAAGAATTGAAGAATCATTCTATTATTTGGGTGTATAGAAATGTAGATAATTGAGAAAAGCCTCCGTTTTTTTTTTTAATGATTCAACCTGCGAATGGATCGAGGATTTGTTTGAATTAATCGACATGTCAAATCAAATTTTTGATATGTCAGACGAATCGATTTATTAAATAAATGAAAACGCATCCTTTTGTTAGCATATAATTAAATGATGAATATCAGATAATTAAAATTTTTTTTTTTCTTCTTCTAAATGTGACAAGAGACCCTTTCAGTTTCGGTATTGTATCGTTTTTAAAGTTTAATGAATAAATAGTAATTTAAGTGAAACTTTTATTGATTACAATAATGGCCAGTATAAAACAATGTCTTATGATGTCTGTTATGTGTCTATGTATATTTCACTGTACAGATGTTAGTCGTAATTATTATGTCGCATGTTCATTGTATTTCTAAAAGCTTTATTGCACAAATGTTTCGACACCACATATCGATGTAATTAGTTTTATGTTATAATGTTCTTAGTGAAATTTGTAAAAGATATTTTCTCGTTTGTTTGGGTCATATTTTTTAACTAAATTTGTATATGATACGGAAATTGAAAAAATAAATAAAAAATTAAACAGCTTTTTTTTATGTCGATATGTGGATTTATAAAATGTAAAAGTTAAACCACACTTGGGCGTTAAAAACGACACACATTCTTTTATAAAATATTTTTAGAACTTTCGCTGTACGCACAAAATGCAACGGAATTGTTATTTGTTTTATTTCAAATATAGTTGTTTTAAAATTTTTCATATATTGTTTATATGATAATATTGTATAAATTAATAAATAATATTTCGAAATAAAACGAATAAACTTAGTTTGCTTTTATAATAATAATATTAATATTCTATTTTTTTTTTAATTTGTTTCATTCGCATCGTGACGAATAAATATGTCTTAGTTAGGCCATAGACAAAGTAGGTTTCAATCTTCATACTGAAGATATTTGCACAAACTATAACACAATGTACAAATAATTATATGTTGTGTCTCGTTGTTAACGCCAATGTGTCGGTTTTATATTAATTTTTATCAAATATTACACAAAAAAATTTATATTTTACTACAAATATTTTTAACATTGTAACAATGCATTATGGACAATTTCACTTGTCTTAAAATAAATTTAATATGTCTACGGTGAGATACTTTTTTATTCACTATTTTGATACTTTTGTGAAAATAAAAACTTCAATATTTAATGTCAAACAGCGCATGTATATAACAATAGGTTTCAAATGAAAATGGACTGTAAATAATGGTTTTATTTTGCTGTAAAATCCGCATTATTGTAAGTTAAATGAGGTTTAATAGTTGAGTGTTGATAACATGTTATTGCGGTCAAAGTAAGACAAGAGTTAATTGGACTCTGCAGAATAAAAGTTGATATTTATTTTGCACGTACTTCTTTTTTGTTTGATGTAATAATATCTATGTGTAATTGACGTAGCTAGTCAATTTTAAAAATGAACATAATATACTATTGAGCTTTAGCAAAAGCAAACGAATGACGAACACTTATAAATTTCAATAAAATGTCATTGCATTGTACAAAAGAGTATTTCTTAGTCATAGTGAATGTTTTTTTTTTTTTTTTTCATATATGTCAATATCCTATTTAGCAAATGAACACGATTTTGAGCTACTAGCGTAATCTATGCCGCTATACCGTCATTAGCAAAGATGTACGTATGGAATTATTTCGGTAATTACTTGAAAATGTTTATGGTACCCTATATTATTATTATTTTTTTTGTCGCTCAAGTAGAAATCATTAAACAATGATAATAGAAAAATTAATGTGATGACAATGTCATGTGAATCATCAACCTGTTTGATAGCATTTCTATTTCAATGTTAATAATCCTGAACCATGTGGAATAATAGATGTTACAAAATTATTTTAAGATCGATGTGGTTATTATAATGTAAAAATAAAAAAACAGTGGCAATCCGGAAGTGCCGACAGAAGTGAAAACTTGAATAATTACATGTGTATTTTTTCAATCGTCAGGAAAGTACATACTTGTATACAGAGGTGTCGGTTACGGTAACAGTGTCGCGAGTTCAATGGTTTTTTTCCCATCTCAAAAATGCCCAACGCGCCTAAAGAAGATTTCACTTCAACAAATCAATATCCCAATATATTTCAGCATTGTTAATGTGAACTTCCATAGTGTGTATAGATAATCGCAATGAGCAAAAAGTATAATGCAACAGTTAGAGAGGCTAAAACATTATGAACATTGAAACAACAGTTGTTACTCGTATATTAACTATCAAGAAAGTGAACACGCAGAAATTATAAAGTATAGAGAATTAATTCTTAAAAAAATTTAAAAATGTATTTTTGTTTCGAAACTTTATTTTTATTTATAATAGTTTTTTTTTAAAGCACATGTGATACTCGCAACCCAGTCATACACTCGAGCGCAAAAAACACATTCATTTTTTAATTTTACATCGAAATCCTTTTGATGTAAGAATACTTTTTCAATAAATATAATATTCAACTATATGGTCTTTTATTTTTTTATTCTATATTTATCTCTGTTTATAATCATCAAAATAGTGTTAAAAGTATTAACATGACTCGCTTCATAATTTAGTTCACTGAAATTGTTGGCTGTCCAAGACGTTGAATAAAAATCGGTCATTATATTCTAGCCATAAAAGCCTTGTGAATATAGTAATTTGCTAGTTATATTTTTTGAAAACAAGCCAATTGCAATGAAATTGGGGGGGTCGCTAGTAATATTATAAATGCAAATGATTTCTAGCGACTTTTCCTTGAAGCAACAAAATGAACCCAAACTCGAGATACTACTTTTTCAGTTTTGAAGTTGCATAGGGTGTCTTCAAAGTCCATTGTCAGCCCTCATTTATTTTTAGTCATAAACAAAAGTATATTTTTTATATACCTACTTAGCTCCAAAGATTCACTTTGCTCATTTCAAAGATCATTTTTATATTTTCTCAGTTATCTATCAAATACGATCGAGTAAGCAAGTGGAACCTTCCTTACAGACAATTCTGTACTTAAGTACAGTTAACTGTGAATCTACTCTTTTAGTTTATTATTATTTATTATCTAATTATATTTAAAAAAATTATCGGTTATTAAATATTATATTTTATCAAAGAAGTTTTATTTTGAATGATAATTATCCTTTCAAGTTCTTAGATTTTCAAAAAAGTAGGAGAACAAAATCGGTTATTCAATATTTTAAGTCCTGGCTTTTAAGGCCCTCGGGCACGTGTCTCAAGTGCCCTTAGTTAAATCCACCACTGCGAATATTACATTGCTTAACTTCATGATACGCCTAATGAAAACCTAAACCTTATAATTATTAATGTCGATCAAAGATTTAAAACGAGAGATGCGCCCTTACTAGCGAAACTGTGTTACAAAAAACATATACATTCCGTTATACATTTTTATAGCAATGCGAGTCTTTTGTCTAAACACACTTAACAGACAACATTTCTAACGAGTTTTTGATAGTAAAAGCAACAGAAACAATCTCTTCAAGCGACCGTCACTCACTGTAGCTGGCGACTGGCGTGCAACTGTAGTTGGTTGAGCGCCTGCGCTCAACCCATTGTTTTTGTTAATAATTTTTGATGTGTTTTAAGTATGGCGAGGGGAGATTAGGGCGCATCTTTCGATTTAAATCTTTGATGTCGATAGATACATAAATTCATTGCGACAATAAATCAATTGATTTTTTGACATATTATTTGGCTCTGTGTTCTTACAGACTACTTCTTAGTTGTCATGTCAATTTGTAGTGTCAAATCGTTATTTACTCTAGGGCCTCCATCCTAGTTCATTAAATAAATCACAATATTGCATATATCTTCTTATTGTATTTATTTTAACATTAATTACTTAATTCGATATGTAATGTAATTCATTTTTAATTAGAGTAAAACAAAGTGTATGTTAGATTTGTTCTTTATATAATTTATATTATAGTTACGATTTAACTATGCGCCGAGACTATAGCAGTTAGAAACAACAAAATGAAGGTTAGTTTCCAAAAAATTAACATATTATAATTAAAATGAGAAGCCACAATATTTCTAATGAATCAACATTTCAGAAAATACCGGAGCAGAAATTACACGCGTTTTCATCGGGCTCTATGGGAGCTCGAGGTCTTTCGAAGCGAGAGTTGGAAGAGCTTCGAAAGAAAGAAGAGGAAGAAGCCGCTGCCCATGTAAGTATCCTTTTATTACAAACTAGCGGGCTCGACAGTCTTTCCCCGGGCAATTTCATATAAATTCACAGGAAAAGTTTTCCAAAAAAATTCTTTCATACAAACCTTGTCTCGACAATTATGAACAGAATAAATAAAAAATCTCCAAAATCTGTTCATTGTGCTGTTCTCAAGTGATGCTACGTCATACATGTGGCAATTTATATTTTTATATTATATAGACTTTAAAATTGTTATAACATAATATTACCACTTTATTATTTAGATAAGTACTTGTGCTTTAAAGCTAATGACATTAAATTTCTAATGAGATGTAATTCTATATCAATATATACAGTTATAGTTATTGCTAAACCACAGTTATAATAAGTAAATTTCTTAATAATGTTTCAGGTATTTAAAGAGTTTGTAGAAACATTTCAAGAAGCCCCTACGACTACTTCAAAAGTATGGGTTAAAGCTGGCACTTATGATGCTGGAGCAAGGAGTAAGTTACATCATACAATGTTTGATTTTGGCTTAAATACATTTTTTTTAATTGTAATTTTAAGACTGTAATTTTTCTATTGAGTTTTATTTTACACTAAAAAACTCAAATTATTTTCTTGTCAACTACAATAATATCTAATTACAACTATGTTTTCCTTGGATCTTTACATGTTCAATGATGATTTTTCCAGAGGAAGACACGTCGGAGCGTGGCAAACTTTACAAGCCAGTCTCCAAGTTCACACCAGAGGAGAAACGTTATACACAAGAAGAGATTGTTCGCAGTCTCGCTGCTAAACCAGAACCATTACGTCCTAAACCTAAATACAATAAGGATAAGAAGAAAAGTAACTTAGAATTGTTTAAAGAAGAGTTGAGGCAGTAAGCATTTTATATCTTACTTTTTTCTTACTAAAGAAAGGCTATGGAGACAATGAAAATAATGTAAACGAACTTTTAGGGGTTGCAAACATTTTTTTAAATAAAACAAATAGTTAACACATATTTTTACTAGTAGTATGCATTTGATCTAGTAGCGCAACCATTGGCTCCTTCCACTGGCTTGGCTTGGCTCCACAGATCATAAAAAGATGACCAAGTGTTGTCATGATTGCTTTCCTGTACCTTGAAACAGATAGTCCTAGCCACTTCTGTCATTTTTACGTGCAAGCGGAAAGGCCAGATACATACAGTATGGGTCAGGTTTGTTTACTTTGTTTGTGTTGTGTGCATGACTTTCCTTTAAACTAATATAATAAATGCTAAAGTATGTGACAATGCACATGATGCTGGATAATGCCAGAACATTAACATGATGCCAGATGATGAGATGTGATGTATGTAATGTTTACTAGATTGAACAGAGGGATGTCAAATTTTTTGTGGAACATTGTTGATTACTGACGTGACATTGAAAATACTAGCTAAAAATCTAATTATTTCTAGACAATAGACTTACCCTAATGTCTAATATTTATATGTGGTCTAATGTATTTTTATGTTTCTGTGTAGGATTCAAGAGGAGCGGACAGAGAGGCACAAATACAAAAATGTCCTCCGGGACCGTGGGGTGGTTGGTGCCGAACCGACCATGGATATGATGCCAGATGTAGGATCATATGACACAGGGGACCCCAACACCACAAACCTCTATTTAGGCAACTTAAACCCCAAGGTTAGTGACAAGTTATAAACATATTTACTGTAACTTAATGTGCAATACAATTCTGTTCTGCGTTTTTTTTTTTAATTTTTTTTTTATGTACCATTGCAAAATAATAGCAAAACCTATTTCCTTTATATTATAAAGTGTCAAGAACTAACTATTTATGTTTATAGATAACTGAGCAACAGCTGATGGTGATCTTCGGGCGCTATGGCCCGCTTGCCAGTATCAAGATAATGTGGCCCCGCTCGGACGAGGAGAAGGCCCGGGGCCGTAACTGTGGCTTTGTGGCCTTCATGTCCAGGAAGGACGGCGAGAGGGCGTTACGCTGCATGAATGGTGATATCACATAATATTCTAGAATAATATCTTTTACTTTATGCTATCGCTATATTACTTTGGTCAATACTTAATATGATAACACTTGAAAGCAGACGCTTCATTTTTTTCAATCTATTGTTTATACTAAAACTGATAATTTCTCACCATAATGTCATGATACCTACACATAGACATAAGTTCACTAACATTATTTAGAATATTGAATTCAGGTTGAATTAAATTGCTGATATTTTAAAACATTGTTTACGAGACGAGAGGAACTAGTTATTAGTTTATTTCGATTTAATTGACGTGTGACTGTTGGTTCTATTTGAATAATGTGATTTTGGTTTTAGGCAAGGAGGTGATGAACTACGAGATGAAATTGGGTTGGGGCAAAGCGTTGGTCATCCCGCCGGTGCCTATCTACATCCCACCCTCTCTGCAACAGCCTACAAAACCACCGCCGCCTTCAGGACTTCCCTTCAACGCTCAACCGCCCAAACATCTCGTTAACAAGGTAATCAACATCTTTATACATACAAATATTTCTCCGCTAACTTCTAAATCATCCGACGGATTTTGATACAGTTTGTAATAATGGAAAGTTACTCTAAAGAATACATACTTCATATTTGTGAAGCATTTATTTAGGTAATGCAAACTATAAGGAATTATGATGAAACAAGAAACAAATCATTTTATAGATACCTCGTGTGCGTCCAGGGGACTACTATCCCAGTGATCCTGAAGAAAAGGCAACTTTTGAACAGGTATGTGCGTAAATAAATCTTAAATCGTAGTTGAATGTTTAAAAATTCCTATATGAAAGAAAGAAAGAAGAAATATATATTATTAGACATCCTTTTATCTTGTTTCAGATCTTGTCTCAGTCTATTGTTAAAGTGGTGGTGCCAACGGAGAGGTATGTATGTGTTTATTGAAACATTGGAAATGTGCTCAGTGAGAAGTGAAGACACAAAACATAAACATGTTTAGGAACATCCTGATGCTGATCCACCGCATGGTGGAGTTCGTGATTCGGGAGGGGCCCATGTTCGAGGCCATCATAATGAACAAGGAGCTGAACAACCCCTACTTCCGGTTCCTGTTCGAGAACCAGTCGCCGGCGCACGTGTACTACCGCTGGAAGCTCTTCTCCATGCTGCAGGGGGATTCCTCCAAGCAATGGAGCCTCGACGAGTTCCGCATGTTTAAAGGTATCGCAAACTGCACTCGCATCTTTTTCAAATGCAGCTTAAAAACGTAGTGTTTTGATATTCCTTTTTTTATGAAGGGCGGCAGGTAGGCTGAGACGGTCCACTTGACGGTTTAGGTGCCTATAGCACAAGTAACGCCACAAGTGCTGTAATTACGCTGCCGACTATTAAAGATAAGGGACAGGGAAATGAGTTGTGGCATTCCATACTCACACACCGAAACAACAGTAAACACGTACAATAAAATATTACAACAGTTATTTCACGGTAGGCTTATGAGCTGCCCAAATGACTGCGAAACGCAGTATTTCAACCAAAAGGAAATCAGTACCACCATAGAGTACAAACCGTTACATGGTCCTTCGAGCCGGATTATATTTCGGTTTCTGTCAACCAAACGAAAACCAGCACAAGTATAGAGTGCTAGTATGATTTTGCTTGTGCGAAGGCGGTTCAGTGTGGCGGCCGCCACCGATGAATCTGTACACGGCGGGGATGCCCGACGAGCTGGTGGAGGAGGACGACGCCAAGGAGAACATCCGCGGGACGCTGTCCAACAATCAGCGCGACCGGCTGGAGGAGTTGCTGCGCGCGCTGACGCCGACGCGGGCCGCGGTGGGCGCCGCCATGGCGTGGTGCCTGGAGCACGCGGAGGCGGCCGCCGAGGTGGCGCAGTGCGTGGCGGAGGCGCTGGCGGGCGAGGCCACGTCGCCGCAGCGCCGCATCGCGCGGCTATACCTCGTGTCCGACGTGCTGCACAACGCCGGCGCCAAGCTGACCAACGCCAGCGCCTACCGCCTCGCCTTCCAGCAGCGGCTGCCCGACGTGATGCGCGAGTGCCGCGCGGCCGCCGCGCGCCTTCCCTCGCGCCTGCAGCAGGAGGGCTTCCGCGCGCGCGTCACGCGCATCCTGCAGGCGTGGGCCGACTGGGCCGTCTACCCCACCGACTTCTTACTGTACATCAACGACGTCTTCCTCGGACACGAAACGGTACTCTTTTGCCTTCAGTCCCGTCCACTTTTCTAAAGAACGGTGTATTATTAATATAATGCATAATTTTAATAGAATTAAGACTGAACGGAAAATTATCTGTTAAATCTGTTGTAGGAGCTCGAGAGCGTGGAGGCGACAGGGGAAGTGTCGGGCGGCGACACGGAGGCGGCGGCGGGCGCGGAGGGCGAGGGCGGGGGGTCGCCGGCGTCGTCGGGGTCGTGGGAGGGGGGCGGCGGAGGGGGGCCGCTGGACGGCGCCGCGCTCAGACGCCTCGCCGCCGGAAACCGCCTTGACTCGTTCGACCGACCGCACTTACCCGAAGACATCGACGGTGTGCCAGGTTAGTAGCGGCAGGGCACTCTGCGTTTCGCAGTCATTTGGCCAGCCCTGGTGCCAGTGACCAGCCCCTTACATGTGTGCTGTGTTGAAGGGATTACAAAGCCCATCTTCTTATCCACTTACAGCATATTGCAAACAGAAAGTAAAAATAATAAGAATTTGGCTCATATTTATCTTTATTAATACGGCACTTGCTGCGTGTGTGTGCATAACCCTCCAAGTGAAAAATATATTATCAAAAAGAAATAAGTTATGTAAAAACAGACTACATGACAAAAACCTAACCCAAGCGTGGTATTTTGGGGTCCCCCCTCCCCCCTTGAACGGGTCACGTAGTATGGGTACGTACCCTTAGTAGTGTTGATAGATTTCGGTATTGGTGTTACAATAGTTAAATATAAGTTGTGTGTGCTCTCGTGTAGTGGAAGAGGACATCGACGGCGTGCCGCTGGAGCCGTCTGCGGAAGCGGAGGGGACGAGCCCGGTGCTGGCGCCGGGGTTCGTGCCGTCGCGGTGGGAGAGCGTGGAGCCGGGCCCCGAGCCGGAGCCGGCCGCGGAGGCGAGCGAGCCGGCGCCGGGCACGCCGCCCACGCCGGGCGAGGAGCGCGCGCTGAGCCGCGCCGTGCTGCGCGACGTAGAGGTGCGCGTGCTGCGCTACGCGGACGAGCTGGAGGCGGGCACGCGCGCGCGCAAGGAGCACCACTCGCCCGCGCAGCAGATCGCCCACTACCGCCGCAAGCTCATCCGCAAGGCGGCGCGCGACGCCCGCGACGAGCCCGAGCTTCGGCCCGACGACGACCAGTACTCCACCGCCTCCAGCAAGAAGTCCAAGAAGTCCCGCGAGCCCTCGCTCTCGCCGCCGCCCAAGCGATATCGGTGAGTCATTTACGCTACTCGTTCCCAGGATCTCTCTCAGACATCATCTTGCCCATTTCCAAAAGCCTGCTAAACATTTACCGACAATTAAGTGTTTCTTTGAATGGTTTTGAACTTATGCTCTAGGAAATCACGCTCCAGATCAAGGTCCAGAGAGCGCGAGCGAGACAGAGAAAAAGAGAGGGAGAGAGAGCGTGACAGGGAACGCGAGAGGGACAGAGACAGAGAGAGGCGGCGCCGATCGCCGGCCACGCCCCCTGCCGCCCCGCATCACCACCGCACCAAACATGCCAAACACGTCAAATACAAATATTGAACGGCTAGTAGTCGCAGATAATTCAAACGCTCGAGGAATTCATTATGAAAGAAATGCCTGCTTTTTTGAAAGTGCCAATTTCATGTTTCAATTTGCAATTTAATTTTGCATACATTTGAATTGTTTGTGCCTGCATTACCAACACTCTGTAGTATTCACTATTTGCATTTGTTTGTACGTTTATAAGATTAGGTTAAAGAATTTATAAAATAATTGGAATCACTAGTAAATGACTCTAAGATGACTGTAAATATGAAATGAAAGACTACATAATTGTGTAAAACTTTATTATAATAAAATTCTATTTCACATTTTAGTATTATTTTTATTTTATATAAATAAAATACTGCATTCGAATACAAAGTAAGAAATGATGCAAGCTACCATTTTCAAAACAACCTCAATTAATCACAATAAATCATAAAATACACAATTTAAAAAAAAATATCAAATGGTTATAGTAATGGAAACAAAAAATAAACTAATTAGCAGTACTGATATTCTTTGGGTCCCTAAAGAACTTGCGTTCGTGCTTTGCTTGAAATATTTCACAAATTTATAGACATTAATAAAAATAATGGAGGCCAGACTAGAACAAATATTTCTTCAAAAAAAAAAAAAAAAAATCTTGCAATTTTACAGTTTCAATTGTCACGTTAGAAGAAATAATTGAATATTGAATTTATCAACTTCAAAATAAAAAAAAAAGGCACACGGCATTTTTTGGCCTTAACAACTACTAGGACATTGTCGTCTTGACCTAACCCAACAGTGTCAAGTAGAACTTGACAAGTTTTTTTTTATTCCTAGCTTTGAATTATTTAACAATTTTGTTTCCATTATCGTCCAGATAATTTAAGAATATCATAACGCACTACTCGTGACTAGTTACTAAAAGTGACACACAAATAAATATTTTTTTAACTATAACATTCGTATATATGCAATTTAAGTTTAATAAAAGCTTCCAGCGTTATATAAAATTAGCCTCCGAAAGCGCTCTTTTAATACTATGTCATGTCTTCGTGCACTTAACCTTAAAATATAAACTACATACATACTCATTTATTTTTATAGGGAGTAATTATTTAAGCCATCGTTTACTATTACTCTCAGACTTTCTTAATATTTTTTACTGAGCTAATTGAGGATTCCATTTAAATCCACTTTCGATTTACTTCAATTTAAACAAAGCAATCAAAGCAAATAGGTATGATATAAAAAACAAAAAAAAAAGTGTTTGCAGCTAATAAAAATTATAAATCTGATAAACTCAAACAACAAAACAATAATACTGAAAGGAGACTACAAATAATAATATAAAAACGAGTAAATAAATCCGTCATACTTATTTCACAAGTCATTACTTAATTCATGATTCGTAAATTCTAATACATTTGGACAGTTAGACGTTTATTTAAAAGGAAATTTAGACGGTCTTAATGAATTAATTAAACATCCATCAGTCTATTATTAGTAACTATTTTCGTATACAATAAGACATCACTCATTTTGATATAGTATTTTCATTAGAAATTAATTAGAATCTATTCAAAAAGGAACTCAATCAATTGAAATATTGGTTCAAAAATAATTCAAACAAAATAACAAATGAATCATAAACACCTGTCGTCTAGTTTTCCCTTTAAATGTAAAATATTATACAATGTTTCCTAATACATTCAGTGGTTAAATGTGACCAAATAAACACTACACCCGTAGCACAGGAATGTTTATACAAAAATAATTATAATTGTTACAATCACAGATTAAATTCAATCAATAATTAATTTATCACTACAATAATAGTTAGCATTTTTTTTTCTTATTCTATTCAAAGTGTAACTAATTGTGATGTTAATAGGGATCTTAAATTAAATTAAATTTTGATATAAAATCGATGATTCAATAAAACAATATAAGATATTTTGGTGGCTACTTTTAAATGATATTATGGATTTCGATGTGATTACAAATCACATTAAATTATTTGGTTCAGAGCAATCTTATCACAAACATTGTGCCAAATTTGTGCGCAGTTTGGCACGTTGGCACGCGTAGGCACGCGTTGGCACGCGTAGGCACGCGTTGGCACGCGTAGGCACGCGTTGGCACGCGTTGGCAACGGACGTAAAAATGTTATACCTTTTTCTATTTACAAAGCATTTACCAGATTCCACTTGCAATGGAATAATATCACTTTCGTACATATGAAAGAAAGTGTTATTTGCCAATATGGCTGGTTTCGTTACATGGTGTAATCTACTAAAAAAAAAATCATTTCGTAACGGTTATATAAAATTTTTTTTATCACGAAACAATACGTTTAAACACTTAATGAAAGAATAGAAATCAAGAGGTAGAGAATATTGAAATAGGTAACTTTTAAAATTATATCGAATATTGTACATATATTATGTTATTGTAAAAAACTCACTAAACATTTAAAATAAATTAGAACAAACCTTTATGTCTCGACATGTTTTATATTTAGTTTATAGTTGGGCTACTCTGATCAAATTTAGTCAATCGCTGACAGTTCCATATATTAGTAAGGAAAGCATTCTTAAAAATATCAAGTGCTTGGATCCAAATAAAGGATCGGGACCAGACGAGATTCCACCTCTCTTTATTAAATCTTGCTCAAAACAATTAGTCTCACCATTATATTTGATTTATAACAAATCCTTGCAATCAGGTGTATTCCCCAAGTTCTGGAAATCTGCAAAAGTGGTACCCATACACAAGGGAGACAAAACTGAGCTTATAAGCAATTACAGGCCAGTCTCGATACTGTCTACACTTGCCAAAATTTTTGAGTCACTAATTTGTCCGTATATACAAAATCATTTTAAATTGTTTTTGACAGAATGTCAACACGGATTCGTAAAATTTAGGTCTACGAATTCAAATTTAGTATTATTAACTGAACTATTGTTCGAAGCCTTGGACTCTAATCGAGAAATTGATGTAGTATATACTGATTTCAGTAAGGCGTTTGATCGGGTTCCAATTGATATTCTTACATTCAAACTGGAGGCGTATGGTGTCTCGGGTTGCTTGCTCGAATGGATCAAGTCTTACTTAAATGAAAGGGAGTTTTATGTCGTTGTGAATGGCTTTCGATCAGACTACTGCAGTATCACTTCGGGTGTGCCACAGGGATCACATCTGGGTCCGGTGCTGTTTAATGTTTTCATAAATGACATTATTACCTGTTTTCATTATTGTAAACCGCTTATGTATGCTGATGACTTGAAATTAATTCGCATTTGTGACTCAGTTAACGATGCTAAACTAATCCAAGAAGACATTGACCGCATGATTCAGTGGTGCCATAAAAATGGTATGGAATTGAATGCAGAAAAATGTTATCACATACGATTTTCAAGAAAACGTGATTCCTTTGATTCAGTATATAGAATTGGTAACACTGCGATTGTAAATGTGGAAGAGACTAAAGACTTGGGAGTTATTTTTGACAAAAAGTTAACTTTCCTTGCTCATTTGGAAAATGTGATCAAAAGGGCATCTAGATCTTTGGGTTTTGTTTTGCGTAACATAAGGGTTTTTAAAAGCAACCATTGTAAAATCCTACTTTACAACACGTATGTTAGAAACATCTTGGAGTACTGCAGTGTGGTATGGAGACCTCACTATGCAACTCATTCCCTCAGAATAGAACGCCTACAAAAAAGATTTGTCACTAGTTTAGCTTTTAGCAACGGAGTCGCCAAAAAAATACGATCATATGAAGGCAGGCTTCGTCTCTTCTCTATAACATCTCTGGAGAGGAGGCGGAGCATGTTTGATATTTAT
The DNA here is from genome assembly GCA_944738685.1 of Synanthedon myopaeformis. Lineage (NCBI taxonomy): Eukaryota > Metazoa > Arthropoda > Insecta > Lepidoptera > Sesiidae > Synanthedon > Synanthedon myopaeformis. The sequence goes on from OX122914.1 coordinate 2,032,938, forward strand.
TTTGCGTTTAAAATTCTTAGAAATTACATTGATTGCCCTCCGTTGCTGCAGCAATTTAATCTTCGTGTTCCCCGCAAAATCCCTAGAGCACCCATTACTCCACTGTGTCCACCTATTCGCAGATCTGTATTTGGTTCAAGCTCTCCTGTCCCAAGGTTGTGCAAATCTATTAACGCAATGAGCGATGTTATCGATGTGTTTGCTGATTCGTTCACCAAGCTCCGCAAATTTTTACATGAAAATAATCGTTAATGGTGATGGTTTTTTTTGATTTTTTTTTTTTTCTTTTAATTTACTTCTTTTTGGCTTTTATATGTATACTTTCCTCCTTTTTTTATTTTATTTTTCGTTTTATTTTTTTGTTTGTACTGTAATCACTTTTTGTTTTTTTTCTTTTACCTTTTATAGTGTTTTTAAAAGTGGTATTCACCTTTAATTGGTTGCCACACATGTTTATATGTGTGAGCAAACGTTGGTGGATCTTTTGTAAAAATAAATAAATAAATATTTATTTTAAATTAATAAATATATATGCGTCTAACCTCTGACAATATTTTTGAATAATTGAATCTGATGAATGTTAATGAATGTTTTGGTTGAATATCTTGCTGTTTCTAAACTAAACATAATCATATTAAGCTTCTATGCTATGATCAATTATATAATAATTAAGCATAGAATATTATATTATATTAGGTTATTATCTGTGAAAAGGCCTTTGTAATTATATTGCATAGTTAACAATTTTATTATTATAGAAATTAATTAGGCATCAACACAATTTAAAACACTCAATATCCAAAAAAATTAACACAGTAAAAAAAAAAAAAAAAGAAAATAAAGTACAGTCTAAACAGAGAGCGAAAGTATAGTAAAATTTAAATTCATTACATTATACACTGTACAAAAAAATAATTGATTAAAAAATAAATAATAATATAATATTAATTTCAATGATTCAGATATTCTTTTATTTATCAGCCTAACTTGCAAAATATTGATTAACTAATTATTATAATTTCATTTATTATCTTAAATTTCACAATTACATATATGAATAATACATAAAATGCATCTACTTTTTAATACGACGTTTAATTTTTGTTTATCGTTATTTCTAGTAGACGTCACAAAAATATGTGAATACTCGTAAAAAAAAATTATGGTATAAGAAATATTACAATAAAACATGATTTGTATTTAAATAAAAATAATAAAAATTCAAACGCTAATCAAATACTAGTTTTAATCACTAAAAAATTACTGTAACAATTTTAGAATACTTCTTCTGTAATACCATTGATATTACATCATCATTGGCGATTATAATTTCTTATTATATAAAACTTATGCATTATTAATCGATTCTCTAATGGCCTTTGGTGCTAATGTATAATTTGATTAATTGAGTTATTACGGCCATAATTATCATCATCTCACCTCTCAACGTCCACTGCTGTACATAGGCGTCCCCTTTAATTTTCCAAAAGGACACTAGTCATGTCACCTTACTTAACATGTCCTATGTGCACTTTGTTTGTTCGCGACCTCCATGCGAACCCTCCGACCCTAGCGGCCGTCGGCTTTCCGTACCATTTTGTCTTGCCCACAAACACTTCGACTTACAGTAGTACCACATTTGATAGGTCGCGTTGTGAATCTTCCTTCACGCAGGAAAGAAAGTGCGGCTCCGACGAATTAACGACAACCTTATATACAATATCAATAAGGTTCATAATAGAATGCGCACTCGCGTAAGATCGACTAAGCCATATCAGTTGGGTGCTACTGTACTGAACTTATTTACTATAGAATGGAGATACTCTTTAAACATAAATGTGTCGCGAATGCTTTTTCACGGTCACCTCCATAGACGGCGTCGTGCGGGGCGTGTGGGGCGTGTGGGGCGTGTGGGGCGTGGGGGGTTTGGGGTGAATGGCGTACGCGGGGTCGTTGGCAGCTGGCGACGAAGCATCGCGAGAGGAGGCAGTTGTCACCGCTCGGTACGCACTCTCCAACAACGCACGCGACCCTCGCTACAAAACACCAAATTACAAATTATAAACCACTTAAACACTTAAATGAAAGAAGTTGTTGTTATTTCTGTGCAGTTAAATAACAGCAAGATTAGATGACAATAATAAATCGAAAAGGCGACATTAAATGGAACTTCATAGATTACTTACAAAAATAATTAATGATAATAAATAATGAAATAAATTCAAAAAAATTTTAGAATTAATAGAAGAAAAAAACAATTCGAAGCAAAAGTGATGGAATTATGTAATATCCTAAAAATATCCTGGGATTTTTTTTTTTAAATAATATTTTTAAAATAAATTAATAATATCGAGTAGGACTAAAATTTTAAGCTATTACATATCAAAATAGATATACTATTAATTTGATAATAGTAATATAAGCTTAAATTTTTTTTTTTGGTTAGTGTAGTCAAGAAATATTTTGTTTAATGTGAGTCTAAACTCTTTTTATAATTTATGGAACCACTCTTAATAAAATCCACATCTATCAAAAAGTACACACATACGAACAAAACATTTCAATAACTTAGAAGATGTTAATCTATACCTACAACATCATACAAACGTGTTATTGATTTATTTTGTAAACAAAAAACCTTCAAAAAGACAACATCGAAAGCTATTGGTCTGGAAAAGGGTTTGGTCACATTTTGTTGGTAAAAATTAGTAAAAATCAATACTACATAAAAAGCTACGCTTAAAGAACATCTTTAATATGTATATTACTGACGGAATTAAAGGCGACTAGATAAAGTGAAAATGAATTGCTTAATTATAAAAAAAAAAAAAAAAAAAAAAAAAACTAGATAAAATGTTTGATCTAGGAGACTTAGTAATCGGACTAAGAAAGATATTTCTTTCTTGTAAATGGTGTCAAATTAATTTAGTTATTAAGTAAATTTTTGTATAAATATCACTAAGTTTCCTTGAAAATAAATAAATATAAAATATAATTAGTGAAATATGATTAGGATGAAACTTGGCACACAAATAGTTAAACTCCTGAAATACCAGGTTATTTTTTTTAATTCTTTCTGCGATAGCGTAATTCAAACTGTTGAATGATTCTGAGAATACTATTAAAACGAGCGAAACCGCTATAAAAATCTAGTTCATTATCATTACAGCGATGTATAGTTGTGATTTCTCGTTATCTAGACGCCAGGATAGCTAAGAGACTATTAGGAGGGAGTATCGGACTAATCAAAATGACGATGATGATGATGATGATGATGATGATGATGATGATGACGTGAACGAAGCGGCGGCGACGCGTGCTTAAGCTGAACAGTTCCAGTTCGGCGCATTGCCGAAACACCGCCATTACCACGATCAGAAATGCATTGATCACTTGTATCTATTCCATTGTAATTTATTATCATAGTCATCAAATAAATATATGACTAAAACTAGATCGAGCAAAAAAACATAGTTTTTGAAGACATTCCTATTAAGTAAAGTAAACAATTTACTTACTTAAAATGATATCTACTAGATTTTGCGTTTCTATTTTTATTACAGTTCAACCTTGATGTTATTTCACCAACAGTTTAGTTTTGAACTTAGATGGTACATTTGATTTATAAATAAAATTCAAAATAATTCGCATCCGTATTGGTTTAAAAATATCATAAATGTGACACATAGGTCGTTCACCGTTCACCGTGCTAGTTGAAACACATTCAATTGGCAGGGATTTTTTTTGTGCTATTTAATACGATTATTTTTTATGAGGTAAAAAACTGTTACTTTTGGGATGTGATATAATTCCCAATAATTTGTTCACCTAATAAGAAAAGAGATTATAAAGTATATAGTATAAGATGAGAGGTTTGTGGCGGTGTTGTGCAATGCGCCGAGTGCAGTAAGGTTAGCGGATGGCACCTGAGTCGGAGTTTACGTCTCGCAGAGCACTCGCCACGCGCGCACCTCGCCGCCGCTGCAATGCACACAACTCACACATTACTCACACTACTTATACTATTCAACTTTTTGTAAAACTTTTTCAAATGTAAAACCAATTACAAAATTTTCAACTGATACTGACTTGCCAGCGGTGTAGAGCGCCCGGTAGCCGGAGTGAGTGTGCGCGTGCAGCGCGTGTGTGGCGTCGGGCAACGCAGCCGAGGCGAGCGGTCGCAGCGCCGCGCTCCACACGCGCAGCGCTCCGTCGCGTCCGCAGCTCGCCACCGCCTCCGCTTCCGCCTCCGCCCACGCGGCGCTCACGCCCGTCACCCACCCTTTGTGCGCGTTCATCACGCTCTGTCACAACAAACACTCATGCTACTCGCCCATTCCAACTTCACGGAGTAGCTCTACGTTTATTCAGCTTTTTTCCATAGAAAGTATAAAGAACCGTACGCGTCTATTCAGCTTTCGTCCCTAACAGGCGAAAATCAGGAAAAGTGTGTTTTAACACTCGTATGCTAATCGCCGTATTCCGTTGTGTTCGGTGCTGTTCAGCAGAATTTCATAGCTTTTCAGCCATGTTCAGGGCTGTACGAGATTCCTCGTCGACAAGTTACGACTTGTAGAGATTTACAATCATTCAGCCCTGTACCTACGCAGCTGATAGAAACGGAACTGTATAAGTGTATAAGCGAATAGAGCTGAATAGGTGTAGTTACTCCATTAACATTTTAATGACGTAACCATCCATTCGACCATAGTTACATGAGTAAGCGCGTTCTCCCGCAGAGACCAGCGCTTAAGCGCTGTGTCCCGCGAGGCGGTGTAGAGCGTGTCGCCGTCCGCCGCCAAGGCCAGCGCCTGCACGCCGTCGTAGTGCGGCGGCTGCAGCAGCCGGCGTCCGCTCGCCTCCCACACGCCTGTTGGGTATTGTACACAGATTTGTTTACTTTCATATTACATAAGATAAAGGCACACACTCTTGTCCGCGTCGAAGGAATTACGCACGGTACGATATTATCAGTAGCTTGCTATATACAAGCTAGAAATATCGGTAAATTGTGAACTAATTATCGAACTGTGAACTTGGGCTAGGAAATTTCTTATTTTCACGTCATTTGCAGCCTAATATAATATTTCACGTTCCGAATACGGAATTATGAATAAGTGGCACTGATATGTGCCTATGACATATTAAGTAGAGTCGAATCACTAGTGTTTGTGTCTACGCCACCCTCTTGAACATACCAAAAAGGTAATACCTGAGTCTAACAATTGCGTATCCAGCGTCCTGACGTAGTGGTCCTTCGAGCCGGTCACGACCAGATCACCATTCTGTCCGCGTCCGATCGCTATGCACATGACGGCGGCCGCATGCCCCGACCACAATTTGCTCACGCATTCTAACCTGTAACATATTATTTTGTATATGTGTTAGCTTATTATATGATAGGTGAATATCAAGGCGTCTCTCTACAAGGCACATAGGGCTGTCCTCATTTGCTCAGTTAGAAAAATTATGGGTGATAGCCTCTGCGGATTGGCAGGACTTCAGGCCCATTGAAAGACTAATAGTACAATCAGGCATCCCCACGATATATGCCATTAGAAAATGAATGTTTACCAATTCCACAGACTGGAGCGGAATTTTAACTGCATTCGAATCATGAGATTATGGTACGATACTCGTATTATTTAGTCATAAAAATATACAATCAAAACACATACAACACACACCCACACACAATCATGGCTATTGTTTTGTACGTTGGTTCTAAAAGAAAATCTCAGACAGTTGGTTATCAGAAGAGACTCGTTATAGAAGGAAGGCTGGCAAAAACAGGGAAATCCAATGGTAGCTGGTTGGATGAAGTCGGAAAGTAAAAAAAATGGAGCTGTCGCCTTAATACTAACAAAGTTGTACATTCAACGTCTTACAAATGAAATCCATTATCATAAATTTACGGATCGGCGCTAGTTCCCTGTTTTTTATGTACAGGAGATTTGAAAAATTGAAATAGTGTGGGAATTTTTTAAGGGAAAATAATGTTTTGAAATATACACTATAAGATTATTTATAGTCATTTTTATGAATATGAAGCAGACATGCTTCTTTTCACGTAGATATGCGCTAAATAGACATCTTGAATTTATTTTTTTTTTGCTTCACACAATTAAACACAAATGACGTAGAAAACACGGAGATAAACTTACATGCGTAGATCCCAAAGACGTAGTTTGTCTCCGGCCGCAGTGTAGAGGCGCATTGCTGTTAGCGCCAGTGCTGTGACCGCCACCTCGCCGGCCGCTCCGCGCACCGCTGGACACTGACCGGTTGCGCCGGACGACCACAGCGTCGCTGTGGGCGCTCTGCTGCGGGTATCGAACAGCCGCACCGCACCTCCGGCCGCTGCCAGCACAGTCCTAGCGTCGCCAGCGGCCAGCGCACTAACAGAACCTCCGCACCAACCGCGCCACGCCTCTGCGCCCGCGGTGAAGTCCCATCCGCGCACTGTGCGATCTGCAACCACAAATACACACTGGACACAATACACTGGACACAAGTGGAACAAATGAATCAATCAATTCATTTGTTACTTATAAAACATACAATTAAAAAACAGTAACAAGAAAAAAAATTTAAAAAATGTTCTCTACTCGGCATTTTGCTGCTATAGGCGAGCACTGATAAAAAAGTGACTAAATAAAAAAATAGTTGACGAGGGGCTAAATATTCAGCCATGGGTCAAAGTTAGATTAAATCAATGAACTTGATTTTAACAAGCAAATTATTATTAAACTTGTAGTTAGTTATAATTTATCTATATTAATTAATATAATAAATCTGAAGTGTGTTTGGTTAAAAGCGAACATTACAGAAAATTAAATGGCGGATGAAACCGCGGGATAAAGCAAGTCATTGATGTGTAATTGATCTTACCAACACCGCCGCTATAAATCATGTGGGCAGAACCAGCGAGAGCTAGTGCTGCCCCTGCGTGACCTTCGGCGACGTGTGTACACTGAAGCCATGTAGACGAATTGCCCCCACCTCCTCCGCTTATACGCTACAGAAACATTACACAACATTTATTTATTTATTTATTATTACATGTCAATTTATAATAGAAATAACTTCATATTATTGAACAAGTAGCATCTAGTGGATAACAATTACAATGTTAAGAGTGAGAAGTACCGATACAAGGGTCGACATCGTGTCTCAGGGAGTTTGCATGAGTCATAAGGCGATACAATGGCGTAAAACGACCTACGTTGGTTCCATAATAATTCAACCGAAATGACTAAAACAGATTCTTAATAAAAAAGCATACGAAACAATAGCCTTACAGAAGACCACCGTGTAATAATAGCATATGTGCAGTTGTGTTTCGGTGATGAACAAAGAATGCCAGAGCCCATTTCCCTATCCCTTCCTGATCCCTAACCTTAATGCTACTATAGTCGACAGCGCACTTGCACACCAGTGTAACCACCTGGCATCGAGTGGACCGTCAGCCTGTCTGTAAAAAGTACGTAGGAAGTTGTTTTGTTTTACCTTGGGTGGCAGTTCCTTTACTGTTCCTTCAGGTGCATTATCTCCTGCAGCTCCGGCTAAACGTAGAAATACGTCGTCTTCGCGTGCACGTCTTGCGGCGCCGGGGGACGCCGGGGGCGTAGCGCCATTGGCTCCGCCCGCCTCCCTATTAGTGGGGTGGCGTTAGCAAAGCGGATGGGGTTAAGTGACAATTTTCATACGAAAACAACGAATCAAGGCGTCGTCAACTTAATTCTTAACAGCATAAAAGTAAAATTATGTGGAAAGCTATAAATGACCTGTCGCTTATTGTAATTGCGAAACAGATATGATATCACATATGATAATGGATGCGGTGAGAAATTTCAAGTATGGTATGAACGCTGAATGAGTAAAGCTACATAAAAAATAGGTTAAAAATCTCTTCAATATATACTCACCAAACTATTTTTTCTAATATAACGCACCTATATTATATAAATATTATGTACATTTATGTTGAAGTTAGGTTGTCTTATAAAACAATAATGATTACTCCAAAACTATAATGAGTCACAAAAACAACTATTTCTGGTTTATCTAATCTAATAAAAAATATAAATATGTTTATGTTCTCCATAAAGTGTAGATGGCGTCTAACTTATTTTAATTGAATTTTGTATTAAACTCTTAAACATTGAAATATCATGTTCACTGAAGTACAAGTAAATACCAAGGCAAAGGTTTAATAGGAATCACTTTATTTTCTGCTATAAGCGCACTATAAAATTTACTTAAATTTTCCATATAAAATTATTTACTGCCCTTTGAATTTCTACTGAAAATGGTTTTTAAAAATCTTTACTAAAACATAAACTAAACCACTAACCTATGGAATCAGACAGTATTCATTTCAAGTAACATACAAAAAGTATACAATAAACATGCAAGCGTAACAAACAATCGGGGGTGCATTGACATGCAAAAATGCAAAACAAACAAGCTGTACTCAAACTACTTTATTCAATCTTTACACATACATACCTATCAAATTATACAACATAATATTCTATATATTTATCTAATTAAATAGCTGCAATTTGTTTCGTGTTAAAGCTCTGTTATATTGTGATGTTATTTTACAAATATACCTTACATATAAACATTATTTTAGTTTTCACAACTAACATTACCTATAATTAATTATTACATACATAATTGAAATGCAATATATCCTTTAGGATTATTCTGTACGCCTTTGGTGATTAGTAATATTAATGACACATTTCTGCACGTTCACTATAATATGCAAGTAATTTCTAATGTGCAAGCAGAAGCTTAGTGGATGCAGAAACGTGTGCTGTTGTGTGCACAGTTCGTATTGTATAGTTATCTAATAACTCGTTTATGATAAGGTCTGATTTATTTTTATGTGAAACATTTGTGCTTTAGTGTAACAACAATCACGAAAATAAAAACGAATATATTCTTATTTCGCGTAAATTTATCTTACATATCAATACAAATGTGCGCACTTATGTTATGCAGATACAAGACACGAAAACACGTCACACTATTTTCTTTATGACTATGTGTGTACAAACGCAACTTGATGAAGCATTTTAAGGAATCGAAGGAAATTGATACAAAAGTCATATTTACTACATTTAAGTTACACACTTAATTAAGTGTTTAACCTTTCTGAAAGGATGGAGCCACAGTGATTCTATACCAGTAGTCCCAACATCGAATAAAATAGACATTTAATAAAGTTTATTAACGTTTGTGATCGCTTTTTAGGAATACTGGTTATAGGCCGACATAAAAAAGCGTAGTTTTTTTTTTTTTTTTTTTTCACACATGCCACACAGCATTTGCATCATTAGTTACATTATGTACATATATATTATCATTATATTATCATCATTTACATCATGTAGTTGGTATTTTGCATCATTAATTAGTGAGACAATCACTACACGATGAGTGCAATATTTATCGATAGTTTTAACAATCAATGCAATAGTTGCATCAATAGTGCAATCAATAGTTGCAATAGTTTTGATTTCTGATACAAATCATTTTTATTTAATCGAGTATAACATTGTTCATATGATTTATTAAATTTGTGATAGTCTTGAAATCAATGCACATTTTTATCCATAGGCTATATCAAGTGAATTTTCACCAATAATTGAGCCATTTAATTGAAAAATACCACTAAAAATTGTGACTGAAATATTATACAAAATTAATGATAAACTCTTATATTCACATCGAATTCCTTGGATTTTCTTAAAACGCATATTCTCTTAGATTGTACACAAAGTCACTTCGGATAAAAGTGTGACGCACAATTGTGAAATGCCAATTTGTATCTATTATATACATTGAACTATGTGGTGAGCACTGGTGCGCAGTGACGTCATTGGTCCTTCGGCCGCCGTTAGCCCATGTCGCGTATTCAGTCCTCCACTATGGAGAGGTCGGTCAGGAGGCTGCAAGCAGTCAGCACAGTAAGCGCCCGCCAACCCCCCACCACTCACCTTCACTCCACCCTCCCTTTGGGGATTTGTCCCCAAGTGGCCAACTTCGATTATAATCGCGGTACATTCGTCTTGGATAAAAGGCCACACTATACGTGCCAAGCTTTAGAACTAGGCTAGGAGCTTAGTTTGATTAAACATTCTTAATAAATTCTTTTTCGCGCCGTCTTTTGATGTCAACGGAACATATATGAAATTACTATTGACAGAAAACTCAATGATTAAATTTAATACAATTCAAAATCGATTTATTTTCAAAATAGCACCAATTAGAACTTTCATTGTAAATTGTAGTCACTAGGCGATTTTACCAACACGCTCGTTCGGTACGCGACTCGCTTGGTGACTAACTATATAGGCACCTACCTTGGCACGTCGCTTGCAATGTGCCCAACGCGATAGTATGCAATACGTCAGTTCATTAAGATTAGTCTATAAGCGAGTAGCTTGGCTCTTAGCACTAAGCGATGCTCTTTATAGTGCGACCATAACCTTAGAGATGTAGCGCCATTCATCGTATTGTGCATTACAGTCATTGCTAAACACGTTCTAAATATTTAGTTTCTACAAATGACTGCAAAACATATGAGGCTACGTTACCACTGCCCAATCTAATACAATCCAATTCATCCATAACTACGCTTTCCAATCTAGTTGAACATACGTTTATTTACTGTAATGTAATCTACATAATTACACAATAGCACACATACCCAAGCTGTACCATGCATAGAAAAGGATAGAGAAAGGGATACATTCATTCAATTCAGGCATGAATTTATCTGTTTGTCTATGAGTATTCTTTAAATGAGGACAAATAGTAATAAAATAGTCTAAAATTGGTATATATTTAGGATAGAAAAGAAACAATTATATGACTTCACAATTTGAAAGGATTATTTTTCAATAAATGTATTATTTTTTTTAAAAACCAAAAATAGTCCAAAAAGCCAGTGACATAATGATATCATAAATTTGGTTGAGCTCAATCTGTTTATATACAAGTATTTGTTTTATAAACCCACGAGTAATTAAGTATTTTTTTTAGGGTCATCTGTTATTCAATCTAATTTGAAAAACATTTGTACCTGTGTATAGATGTAAAAATTGTATCATTTGGTATCACTATTAATGGCTTTCACTGTGGACTGAAATTTTATAATTTTTTTTATAGGATTTTCAAAATATTTAAAAAATTACGAGACATGAATTTAATGGATTAGCAGTAACGTTTTGTCGGAAAGAATAGTAGATTGTCTATTGGTAGGTATAGTCAGTATTAAAAGATGCATATAGCTGTAGCTACGGTTAAAGTGTGAAAATACGTACAAGGAGGCCGGTTTGGTGAAGCTGTGCTGGCGACGCGCGGGAGTCGGTGTGAATGTTTCCAGTGGCGCCCGACGCACGGCCAACGGCGACGCCAGCGCTGCGCCTAACGGCGTCAGGCCCCTGACAACCGACCCCGACACATACATACACCTTGGTGCTTACAATTGTGCGTGTTAACCGTACACTTCATAGTTGTGAAAAAAAAATACAAAAAATAATTTATGGTCTAACTAAAGCAAGGCTTCGGGGGGTTCACAAAAATACAACAAAAAGTTAACAGTTATTTTACAAGTAGTACGTATTTTAGTTAGTAGCGCAACTTTTCATAAAAAAAAGACAAAGTTTTGTCAAAATCAATTTCCCGGCTGCTTCTAACATTTTTAGGTGCGTGGGAAATGTCCAGAGATACGTAACTACTCAATGTTGTAAAACTCAGTACGGGTCAGGTTTGTTTACATTACTTTAGATAATATGATCGAAGAGTGCGTTGAGATACATTTAAATAAATGCCGCACACATAGTTATTTAAAGCAACAGCAAATTTGACGCAACAATTAAAACTATAATTTATTTCGAGCTGTGATAGCACGAGCAGTGCAAAATCTCTTGCCGTGTGCACACACAAAGATACCGTGTACACATTTACAAAATACATTGAATCAATGTGTACATTATACTGAATATAATTAGTGATGTGATATGTATAACACGCCATAAATACACGAAGAGCAGTGCAACATTTGCCCCTTTGAATACGTCAAGTCTTGTACACTCATGTATAATATATAATACATACATAGACAACGGAGAATAGAGGTAAGGAGGTATACATTATATGAATGTCAAGCTACAACCATTAAATAGTGTTCAATGAATTGGCCTGAATGATGCTTGTGTAGTATTGATATGATTGATTGATTGCGTAGTTCAAGAAACCACCGTAAATAAAATGATATTACAGCGCCACACCTCAAAGCTACTACAGCGCCTCCTATTCAATTGTGGACGAAGGGACACTTTCTCATGTATAGAGTTAGTCCTCCTTACCTCTTTCCTAAATGACATAGACGGTGCTAAAATGGTCGATCTTAAGAGCTTTTCGATTTCGGGTAATGTTGGCCGATTCACAATTGCTAGCGCCCTACCTACCTACCTACCCTACCCTACTTAAGTATGTGCATCACATATAATATTATTATACTTGCGGTTTCTACCAAATAGATCGCTCGTAGTCGTCACAATTTTGAGGTCGATCGCCAACAGTTCAAGTGTGAGCACCACTGCCATAGTCATAGACTCATAGAGTAATGTAATATAACATACCTGAGACTTCCCGGCGCGCTGGGCACGCGGCTGAGAGGTGCGGGGCGCGGTGAGGCGGGAGGCTCCACCAACGATTGCGTCATCACGTCACCTCCGCCGCCCCTGTCCCCTCTCCCCTCCCCGCCCTCGCTCTCCGATCGCGAGTATACGCCGAGGTCGCGCAGCCGCACCGACCCGCGTCGCCCGCTGAAACACAACGCACTCACATTAAATCTCCTTCCATGTGTGAAGGATTTTAAATATTTAGTGTATTCAAAAAAAATGAGAAAGAATTTTTCGCAAAACAATTTTGTTTTGCGAAAAATTCTTTCTCATTTGAAAATTGAAAAAAATATATCACAATACTACGATAAATTAAGAAATACATGAAAAACATCAAGTGATAAACAATACCCATAAACTAACATCGATGAACACATTATTTATTTAATGTTAAGATTTCAAATTTAGAGTGTTTGATAGTGTCATGAAATAATTTTGAATTATTTAATTAATTATTATTAGTTAATGATATTCAATTTCAACCAGAAAAGAGAGCGAGAGTACTGACGTGTTTCTGATGAACGGAGAGTTGTCGTCGGGCGGGGAGGCGGGCGCGGAGCGAGGCTCGGACGCGCGGGGCTCCGTCATAGCACTGCGGCACAAAGCGACAAGGGTTGTCAACAGGTTGGGATAGCCAGTCGCACTAGCTAGAGTGAGTGACTAGAGTAAGGGAGTACCCGTCGACGGGCGAGACAGCCCTGGTGGAGGTGCCGGAAGAGACGGTGGCCAAGAGAGCGGCCAAGGCGGGCGGCGGCGCCCATGTGTTCAGGTTGTGGTCGCCGGCGGCACGTAGCGCGCTCGCCGTTCTCTCCGTGCTCTCTTCCAGCTGTTATAACGATTATGACAAAAAATATACAAAATCTCATACACTTTAAAGCATGTGAAGTGATTGTATTTAGCGTAACAAAAACATAAATAGATCTTATGAGATACTGTAACATTAAACTGTCTAATATTGTTGGTATTCGTTTTACATGGACGAATACCAACAATATTAGATGCACATAATGCACATAATATGTTGTGTTATAAGAGAGTTTAGAGCCAATTTAATGAAATGAATAAAAAAAATCTTGTCACTAATTTTTTTTCAAATGCCTTTACAAGAAAAGTTAAGAATTGAAAGCTGACCTGTCTGAGGCGCACATTGGCGTCATGCAAGTTGGCGAGGTTTCGGGCGGCGTCTTGCGCGTGCTGAAGCGTGAGCGCCGCGAGGCGTTCGAGCACGTAGCGGCCGCATTCCACGCTGTCCACTTGCTCCAGCAGCTGCGGCAGCTCGTTCTCCTCGTTCTCCTCCTCGATCTGCATGATCTGCTGCTGCGTGTCGGCGATGGCCTCGCGCAGGTAAGCCAGTAAGTGGTGCGCGTCGGGGTCGCGCCGCGAAAGGGCGTCGTGCGAGGCAGCGTCGCGCGCGCGCAGCTGCCGCTCCAGAGCCGCTTCCAGCTCGGCCAGCGTGCTGCGCGCGGCGCACGCTCGCGACGCCCAGCGCTCCACGCGCGCCCACGCCTCTCGGCACGCGCCAACACGCGCCCGCACGCGTCCGCCGGGCCCTGACAAATACAATCAAATCAAAAACCAGACCTCACAATATACGTCTCACAATTTAAATCTAATTAAAAATTCATCGCATCGTTTTCTTTTGAGGTGTTGCCGTAAATATAGGTTTCTTTAAGCGTGTAGAATCCTGCACGGCCTGCGTCTCCTACAGGTGTATTTACAAATGGACCGATAGCTTGCCTTAATAATACAATTAATAAAACTTTTTTATATGGTAAAAAATACGTCACACAATGTGATATACGCAATATAAATCAGTAAAATATAACTTTGAATAGAAAGAGGAAACAGATAATGGAGTTCTATATGTCATTGGTCACACAATAACTGCACATTATTTATAACAGTAAATCTTATTATTTATTTATTTGATTTACCGTATAGTCTCCCGGCGGCCTTACTGCTTAGCTTGTCGCGATGACCTCTCCTTAGCAATGACACTTCTTCTTGCTTCCTTCTCAGCACCTGCTCTTTTAGTTTGGTCTCTGCTTCCAACGAACGTATCAGGTTTGCATTCTTTCTCGACTCCTTACGCAGCTGGGCAACCTGTGAAAAACAATTTGATAATACAATGTATCAATATCAACAAAATAATATTTTTATATTTTAAAAAAAATTTAAACAGTATTGGGTCGTTAGTAGTCTATGACACCAAATGAAAGTAACCCACCTCTTTGGCCCGCACGGCCTCGGCTTGGGCGTGCCGCTTGGCTTCTGCGCGCATCCGCTGCACGAGCTTGACCTTGTCGCGTTTCATGTTGCTGAGCTCGCCACGCAGCGCGGATATCTGGTTCGCGGTGTGCGCCTGAGAGCGCTGCAAACGCGTGTGCTCGCGCTGGGCCGCTTGCAGCCGCTTTAGCTCGCGAGACATGCTCGACAGCCGTCGCTCGTATTCCTCCTTAACTCGCTTAAGCTTCTCGCTCGGCGGCGACGTTTGCGACGCTGAAATATCATTCGACAAGTGCCTTTACTCAAAAGAAATAAATTAACTTTTAAGAACTACGAAACTCAATTATTTTGTTATTTATAATTCAATACAATATTTAATTTTAATATTTGGGGGAATTGAATTTTTATTTAGTGAACTCACCCAAGGAAGCCAACACTTTATCCCTTTCCGAGTGTGTGGCCTTGATTTGATGATGTAACGTGTCAAGACGCTGCTCGTAGTGCTGTTTTAGCGCCGCCAATCTCCGCTGCGACATCTCCAACTGTTCTATGAGTCTTGCTTTCGTATCTATGTCGTCGCTCAAAGCGGCTAGCTGCGACGATAAAACTTGTTGAGCTGCAAATAAATCAGTCACTGTCATCATTAAAAAAAAAAAACTCTTGCTAAGATAAAGTGCGTGGCCGGGGACTTTAGACTCTCTTTTGAAAGTACAAATCTAACTGTAAACAGTACTGGATTTTCCCTTTGTGTCGCCCATTAATTACACTCTACACAAAACTGATATTCCGCATTTGTGCACACTTTTGATAGCGCAATTTTTTTTTTTCAAGCCCGTGTTACTGGCCCGTAGTCTCTAGTGTAAATCCAACTTTGACTGTTAACACAATCATAGAAAATATTTAAAATTGAAATGAAACCTTTAGTTCCCTCGTCTTCTTCCTGGGACTCGCTGTCGTCCTCATCAGAGGGCTCCGAGTCCTCGGCGCTCTCCCCCTCCGCCCGCTCCCTCTCCCCGATCAGTCGCTCCACGTCCCCTCCGGCGCTCGTCATGCTGTCGCTCATGTTCAGCTTACGCCGGAACTCCTCCGCGCCCATACTTCGAGCCAATATTTCCTTCTCCTGAAAAAAATTAATAAATAAAACAGGATTAGACAATGGTATTATAGCCAACAATATTAATATTGTTTTTTTTTTATATATATATATACCTATTTCAATCTATGTTAATGTTATCAAAATTCACTAGGTGATACTTTCTTGTACAGACATATAGACTATATACAGATATACTATAATAACATCCTTCAATAGATAATCCATTCCTTTTTATAAATGCGAAAGTTTGTATGTTTGGCTATTTCAATCTTCAATAACGCAAAAACGACTTAACGGATTTGGATGAAATTTGGCACACATATAGTTTATTACCTAGATTAATATACTGTTTATCCTGGTAAAATGTTTTTTTTTTTTTTTTTTTTTTTTTTTTCCAATGCGGTCGAAGTCGCGTGCACCAGCTGGTATTAAATGAAACAGTATGTGTTTATGCAGCTAGTATTTATTATATGCAAGGTTTCAATTGGTTTAATTGAATTTGTCGGTGATTAATTAGCACATACCTTGTAGAGCTCCCGCTTGGCGTCGTCAATGAGCGTGGCGGCGTCGTGCAAGGAGTCGTGTCGCGCTCGCGCCGCGTTCTGTGCTTCGCGCCGCCGACTCCCCTCGTAAAGACTGTTGGCTTCCAATAGCTGTGCTCGTAGCTCCTCTATCTCGCTCACGTAGCCCTGTATTTGGATATCTCTTTCACTTAGCGTACATATGCACTAGGCAGGCAGCTAAGATTGGTCAGGCCACTCTAGTTGCTTGTCGTTAAATGTGTGCGATTTTAAAATCTACGAATTAAAGTGAGATCTCATTGGCCGCCGCGACCTGATCGCCTAGTGCGCGCATGTACGCTTAAAATGCATTTATATTAAGGCTTTTGACGATATATCGACGACTAAAAGTGAGTTTAGAATGAAATATGTATTGAATAAATGCTATTGTTGAATAAAATATAAATCGTATTAGACTGGAGTCACAAAATAAGTAATCTCAAAAGTTTGAAAGCAATAGAGTATAGAAAATGGAATCGTGGTTATGATATGCATAATTGCGAATCCTAATCACATTGGAGAATTAGAAAATAAAGTTATTTAAAAGCCAAGAATTTCGTGTACAGCGCACCTGTACTAGCGCAGTGAGCGAGCAATCGGACGCGTCCGGACTGCCTTCTTTTGGCGCCCAGGCACCCAAAGCCTTCTCCGCCAATAGTTCGCTATTTCTCGCCGAAAGCTGGTCGATGGTACTCTGCATAGCCTTCACTCTTCGCCGAAGCGACTCCACCTCGCCCGTAAGTATTGCGTTCTCCTGAACCACATCGCTCCAACCCTCTTCGCCGTTCTCCGATATTATCCTCTTGCCCTGTCAATTCAATTTTTACGTCAGTTACATGCACTCTTTTACATTCCTCAGCCTCAGCCTTTTGCTCCATGTGAGCATAGGGAATATTAGCTGCATATAATCGATTGTTCATATATATGATGTCAAAACTCACGGTTAATTTTTTGTTGAAGTCCGTATTTTAATAGATTACTTCATACAGACCTAAGTTGCGATTCTACTATATATATTACTAGCTAGTGCCCGCGACTTCGTTCGCGTTAAAAATTATATACTAAAACCTTCTTCGAGAACCACTCTATCCATTGGTGAAAACAGCATGAAAATCGGTGCAGTAGTTTTTGAGTTTATCGCGAACAGACAGACAGACGCGGCGAAGGACTTTGTTTTATAATATGTAGTGATGTTCATTGATTCAATCATAATTAAATTTGAGAGTAGGAATTCATCTATTTTCATATTTCAGGAAATAATAAATCTTAATTGTTATTTGCGCTACAAGTGTAAATAACTTCTTATTTACAGATAAATTTGTTACTAATATTCTAGTACCTACTATTTACAACCTAATATAACGGTCATCAGCGCTAGAATCAAAACATGTACTGATAAGACATCTAATCTATTTTATAAATAAAAATGAAACGCTAATATGTTGCTCAGCCCAAAACTCTAGAACGGCTGGACCAATTCGACTATTTTTTTTAATATGCGTTGAAGTCCGAGAAAGGTTCCTTTGAAGAGAAATTTGGAACCGACGTCTATCGTATTAACCAGTGTATACCTTTAATATTACCTGTTTATATTCGGCCAGTTCGAGTTGTAACCTGGCGACCTCCTGCCTTAGCTGGTGTATGGTCCGCGAGGTGAGGTCTTGGTTGACGACGCATCTGTTCTTGATGTTGCGTGCCCGATTCGCGTATTTCAGTGTGTTCAATGTCTCCATAAAGTCGCGGTCACTTGGCGATATGCACGCTATCATCACGGTATTGCTATTGCCTGGAAAAAAGGTTGCGGCTTTGGAACACTAGTGTCATTAGTGACTAGTGTAAACAGGGCACAGACTACTTTTTCAATAAACAATTATTTATTGAAGGCTTATTCAGTCCAAAGTCCTAGTCCAAAGATCCAGAGAACTAATAAAAAATGTTAAAATTTTACCACAGCAACAAGTCCAAGAGATCCAGTGATCAATCAAGTTAGTGTCTAATTTATATATCAATGGTATACACGTAAACAATTGTTCTATATGAATAAAGAAAAAATTGTTGAAATAATTCAAAAACACACAATTTATGATTTATAAGTAGTCTGAAAAGAGGCATAATAATTTTGCATAATTTTGCACTCCAGTGGCATTTAATTAATCTAGTCCATAGTTCAATCTAAAACTCTTTGAAGTTTAGAGGGCGCTCGTGTCCTTTGCTATATAAAAAAAGTTAAAAAAATACCTCCGAGTGAGTCCTGCAGCAATCTGGTAAGTTTTGAATCACGGTATGGAACGTGCAGCACTTTTCTCGACTTGTCCCCCAAAGCTGATATAACGTTGCCGAGGGCCAACAGTCCGCAGTTGATTGATATACCTTCCTTAGCGCGCTCTCCGGTTGCACCTTAAATAAATTGCTGACATTACTCTTTTGTCTATTTTCACTAGTTTATAAAATATTCAAATATATTTAATTTTTTCGTAAGGAAGAATGCCAAGATTTGATCTGTTTCTGATAACTGTATTGTATAAAATAGTCAATTTTAATCTTTATTTCTAAAAAACATATTCACATCTTGAGTGACAATAAATCAGTAATTTTTCAAATAAATACAGATTTTTCATTCATAATATTAATGATCCACAACACTAATAAATATTAATGCTTTATGATTTTTTGAAAATTTTCATATTCTCAAAAATATTTTAACATAATATTGATTTAGTCATTAGAATTTAGTAAAGTGTACCAATATTAATATAATATTATAAGAGTAAATGAATTAGTTATCCTCTTTTGTGGCAAAACTGGCTTGATGAAATGATTTTTTTCTCTGCAGGATAATAGACGGCGAAGGTACATTTTTTGGGGATTATGAATATATAATCACCTGTCCTCTTGAGCCTCTCTGAGCCAGCCAAATCAACGAAATGAAATTTAGCTGTCAGCGTCTCGTATTGCTCGGGCGTGTCTGCGTCTGCCTCTTTGTCGACGCCATCCTGATCTGTCGCCAATCTCCTTTGCCTTAGTAGCAAAGTGAAAACGGCGTGCGATCGAGACGACGACGAGTTCATATTAGTTGCTGCTGTGGTTCTAGCTAAAGCTCCGGCACGTAAGGCGCCTAGGGCTTCCGTGGAACCCCTCACTGCGCGCATCGAAGCTCCGACAACTTTAACGCCCCCACAACCATCCTCAGTTATTCTTAAGGCACCCTGAAAAAGCAACGTTTAAATACATGAAATGCATCTTACATAAAACTTTTTTTACATGAAATCGTTCTATGAATGTATAAAAAGATATCTTTTCAACAAACTTGCTGGGACAAGTTTACAATGTGCTGACCAAGTGTCTAATAACTCGATAAATTGGATTACCAACTTAAAATCACTTAAGTTATGCGATAATAACACGCTCCAGTAGGCAACACTGCACAATATCGCGCTTCATGGCGCACGTGCGAAATAATTAAAGTTGTTAAATGAATTCCATACAGACGACCCACTATGCTCACCTTTGCGTAAGGATCTTTCGCTGGATCTAACAGGTCCACAATGTCTTCATTGTACAGCTCTATAAATTGAGCTTGAAATGAAAACTCTGGTGGAAGCTGTCCCTGTTCCCGTGCGTCGTTGGCTCTTGCGTCCGCGCCGGCAAAGAGGTCTCGGATCGCGCGGGGAATTATTCCCCGTTTTTCTTCGTCTCCCTCCCCTTCACCTTCCCAACCGCTTCCCATCGTGTAAGTTTTTCCAGATCCAGTCTACAATGAAGAAAATATTAATTGAGAGATCATAATGTTTGTGGTAATGTTTCGACGAGACGGTTGATCGAGTCTTTATTTACCAACCAACCATAAAAACGAAATTTTTGATGTTTAATTGATATTTTATGTACTGGATTGGTCTTGAATTTGTTATATGGTTCCATTTCAATATTTATTGTATTTCAATTTTAATTGTATATAGGATGACTCATAAATAAGTAAAAATGGATGCAAAAAAGTACTCGGAAACAATTAGAGTGAATCTACGTGTTTGGTGCGTGACTCCACAGCGGTGTCACGGTCACGCATTGTAATCACAAAATTCACTTTCTACATAGTAGACATAGTGGAGTGGCTATATGGCTTAACTTGAACTATCAAACCAATTCCATCAACAGAGTACGTAAAAAAAGTTCGAGGTAAAGGTTTTAATTGTAGATTTATCTGATGAGTTTCTATGGAAGGAACCGTAACGACACCTTTTCGATATAATATATTGAGATATTTAGGTCATTTTATTTCACTGTATATGCAAGGATAGAGACGCTGTGCATATTATCATCAAATAAATAGTTTCTTTTATTATTATACTCATGGTATAAACATGTTTATCGATATAATTTGTCTGCCAGACTACAAAAAAAAAGTTTTCAACTATATTTTTAGATGAACTATGGTGCACTATGAACCGTTTTTTCAAGTTCGGTGATTTTTCAAGAGTTACTTCATTGTTCATTTATAAATTTTAAAATACTGATTTTCTTAAAATACAACGAAAAAGGACTTAAAATATGTATTTTTGCTTGAACTCATTACAGTAAAACATTTTGTCTTCATGTGAATTCCTTGACTGTTTAGAAAACCACTAAGTACTTAAGTTTTCTCTTGTGAGCTACAAGCAAAGGCGACTGTCACAAATTTACTTAAGTAATATGACAGTGAATGCTAATTGTGTATATTGTGAGTTAGGAAGCAAACATGAAGTCCATCTGTCTGATGCAAAACATGCGCGTGGTTGCAATACAAAGCGCGTCTAATTTAATGCTACCAGCGAATATACTACGATGTTATTATATTTTTACATTTAGAAAATCCATACTAATATTATAAATGCGAAAGTAACTCTGTCTGTCTGTCTGTCTGGTACCTTTTCACGATTTAACTACTTAATAAATCATCATGAAGTTTTGCATACACGTTTTCAGGGATACAAGAAAGGACATAGGGTACCTTTCCAGGTTCATTCCATCCATAAAAAAGTATTGTTAAATTTAGATGCAATTATGTTATGTGCATTATTTTTTAAATCTCTATTCTTATAAATTACCCTAGTGTAATCCCATAATATTGGATGGGCTTCATACAGTTCTATAAATTTCGAAGTCTCTGCTGTCTTGGGCGCCATTATTTTATCCTCTAATTTCTTTTCGTAAGCGTAAACTTATTGACACTGCTTTGATAAGCTGTAAGTGCCTATGAGAGACTTCGTGAGCGCGTTTAGCCGTGTTTAGACCTGACTTATTTTTCGTTACTTACAGCTAGTAACTTACTTACGTTGTAACCAGCTTACAAAGTTGTTTACATTAGTAAATTTTTCGTAAGTTACTTACGTAAGTAAAAAAGTTGCAAGTGTAATTCTAGCCTTAAATCTAAAAACTTAAAACAATGAACAATGAAAGCCCAAATTAGTTTACGATTATTATAGAAAGATTGCAAAAACTGGTACAAAAACGTGTACCAGGTATATGTATCATCCATCAATTTAGATTGCTTTAGCAATAACCTTAATATTCTCAAAAGGCCAAAATAGAAAGCGTTCATTATAAAAAAAAACGGTATAACTGTTTATGGCAAATCTAGTATGACGAAAACTATATTAAATTTTTCCTTGTATACTACCAATTCGTATTCGCCCACTTTGTTATCGGTTAAGCTTTCATGCGGCACGTAATAAAGCGTCTATCTGCGTGACCATCCCGCTAACGAGCGACGAGACTCACCTCTTTACATAATATATTTAATTGTACCGCTTGTAGAATCGCCAGGAAACTGAATGTATTTACAAAATACTTGCTTTCAATCAGATAAGTTTTGATGAGGCGTAACAATGGATGAATGGACAGAGAAAGTCCGGCGAATGAGGTGGCGCGACTTATCGTTCATCTAAGGCCACGCTTTTACGGCGTGGCCTTAGAACTATGACAATCGCAAAATCGCTTAAAATTTGATAGAGAGGTGCATTTCGGTCATTTAAAATCCTTGAAATCGTTTAATCTAGATCTATACTAATATTATAAATGCGAAAGTATGTTTGGATGTATTGATGTTTGTAACTCTTTCACGCAAAAAGGACATAGGGTACTTTTCATCGTTCAACGCGGATGAAGTCGCGGGCACCAGCTAGTATTCAAATAAGTTTCTTCTTTTAGTAAAAAAATATAAGACCAAACATATTATCTATTAATCTACAACAAAATTACTTAAAGTTCTTTATATCAATTCAATGGTTTAACCCCCTCTTATTTAAAATGTGTTATGTTGAACGTTTACAAAAAAAACTCGACGTGACGAAAAAGCTGTAAACTTTGTTATAATAACATTTTAAAAATAGTCCCGTCATCGCTCGCATTGGTCTCATCAAAGACATATAAGGCGCCATTTTGTCTTCCAAATTATGAATTGTGTCATAATGTCGCGTACACAATTTTACTGTTACTATTATAAAAACACAGCAGCAATACACAGTAAGAGTTTTAAATAGAAATAAAATTATCTGAATATAGTAAAATACTCATTTCGCTTTTTTAAATAATATTAGCGACCCACCCCAGCTTTGCACCACAATGTCACCGCCACAATTGCAACGGCCATGGCCATGGCGACAGTAGTCACCTACTGTCGAACTAATTAATTGAACTTTTTACGTTGCTACTGTAGGCGACAGTAGCACACCCACAGTAATTAAGTTTGATTCATTGTCAAACCGATATAACTCCTTTATACATTATAATAAAAGAAAGTATGCTGAATATAGGTAAGTTTTATACGTGGGCACATTAACCCGCATGCGATTACTAGCAATCAGCAATGTGGTGTGCCTTATCGTCCATTGCGATTTACACATTATTAATGTGTTGTGTTCACTTCAATGTTGTAATGTCAATAAATACACAATAATTATGTTACAACATTACGATATCAAATGTAAAGTTACATACATTTACATTTTAAAATATATTGGACGGTGTAAGTAAAGTATGGATTGGCAGATTCCATGTTTATTAGTAGTGATGTTTTGATTTATTATTTGTAATGAATTTACAAATCACTTCTTCATTCATTTCTTTTAGTCGAGACGGGATTCGAACTTGTTTTAGTGTTCGTTGTTCGAGTGTTTTATCCATAGGCACAGAATAAGTAGTAGTACTTAGTAAGGCTATTCCTGTTTCATATTTCATACTCGGAATAAAAATTTCATACTCCATTCGATCCTCGCTCAAGACATCTGTATGCCTTGGTCTGGGTGTTTTCTACCAGACATAGTACTACCTCAGCTTAGTTTGGGGCTAAATATGTCGTAACAAAAAAAATATAAATATAGGTAGGTAGAGTCCAGTGAATACTCAAAAAAAAAATGGACAGTGAACATCTTTAACTGTGCGTTTTTACACGAAGTGACATTTCCTATACAAACATTTGCCTAATCCTGACTGGAAAAGTTTACCGTGAGCGCTGCATATAAAAAAACCCTTTATATAGCAAGAACGCAAGAAATACTATCATAATATACCTTAGTTTTGAATGTATCTGTTGACGACCTAGAAATGATTATAAATTCGTTGAGAAGCTTGATAAATGTCAACTAATAGTGCAGTTTCAAGTAGGTGGGCATGCAATAAAACAGCAATAGCGTTACCAGTAGCGCGAGTATGTTTAGATCCATGTGTATTCAGGTTACAAGATATAAATACGAAGTCCTATAACTATAACCTAGCCAACTCTTGACACTCGCTAGAGGGATCTTCACTGAAAGGCGACATATGAAAATGGTTATTTTTAATATGAATATTTTATTCATTGAACGTGAACAAAGAATTCAATAATTCAAGAGTTGTAACTCGTTTAGCGAACTAACTTTCACTTTATTTTTCTAAATTAAAATAGAATCCCTAGTGTGGATTCAATGTATACATTTAACCGATGAAAAGATTTAAAGTATTTTTTATTTCGATATTTTAATGTGTAGACTCTCTTCTGGTTTTTATAGGAACAAAAAGAGTTTAAGCAAACCGCTGGTGTCTACATACACCGGTAGGTTTAATATAGGTTTAATAATATGTAGGTAGTTGGAAATTAAATGACATAGATTTTGTTACTTCTATTTTTTTTACCGTCTTTTTATATAACGTCTTTTAGGTATACCTATATCAAAATTATATATTGATATATCAAAATATAATGAGTGTACGTCGAAGTAGGTACCAAAAAATTTATGACATTGTCATCTAAGCTAAGCGACCTTCATACACGGCCTACACTTGGTTACAAAATATTTGTGTACACAATTAGGCAGTGCCAAAAATACAGTTGCCAACCTCATATAATATTTAATTAGTTTTTGCATGAATAACCAATAAAATGGTGTAATTAAATTACATTAGCAAATTAGTAAAGGCAAAAGTGCGGTTTTGGTCATCAATTACCGGTCGACAAGGCCAGTTCACAAGTTCCAAATAAACGCAAATTGTTAATAAATGCTATACGTGCTCGCATTGCCATGTTAATATAATAAGAAACATTCACATTCGGTTTTTATTGGTAGAAGATACTACCATACGTAAAAGCGATTATTCCAAGTGAATAGCGCGTCTAGTTTACCTACTTATAAAGAAAACTTCGACATAGAGGGAAACATTATACATTAGCGATAAGGGCGGCAATACTACGTGAATAGACAATATTTTTATAAATTAATGTCATATTAGTCGATACATTAATGCTACTACAGTTATACATATAGAAAAATAAATCTATCGGCATGTTGTGATGCTATTTTGAATTTTCTTTTTTCTTTTTCTGTCATTAGTTCCTCATTTTAAACGAATCTATAATACTAAAGACAAGAGACACATATATGCAGCGAGCCAGATGTTTCATACGAGTAGACGGTAAGGTTCGCAATACTAATAACTGTGGGCGTAAATAGCATTTGACTGCTAGGCATTAATCGGTATATCAAACACTCAGGCTAATATTATGAAATTATATTTAAGCAGAGTTCTCCCATTGAGCATTTTATGCAAAGATCGTCAGACAGGCTGACTTACCATCATGGTTCACTTGATGCTAAAATTTAAGAGGTATAAGATTCGTTAATATTTATTTCATTAAAAATATGAAGAAAAAAATCATTTGAACATTTTAAACAAAATATCACAAAGTTTGCTTCAATCATCGAAATAATATATCTTTGCAAGTTCGCTGGCTTCAATATATCACAAAGGTACCATATTATATTATGTAAAGAAACGCTTGCAAGCCAGCTACTACCGATCTTATCTGCAAGTAATCCAATATAGATTACGTCGGATTTACATTTAGGAAGTAAAAGACATTCCTAGCTCGTTTTAGCACACCATAAATGTTGCTACTTACTTCAGAAGACATTGCCTTTTGATCATTGTTTGTAAGTCCCTCCTCCAACAGAATCCAGAATAAAATTTAGATTATCACTATTTTTATCTAATTAAAGGAATACCCGAATAACACTTACAAGATTTTTTTTGTCCTATCTTTGTATTTATCTATAATACATTTTATAAAGCTTTAACCACGATGAATGTTCAATGAACCAACTTGTCATCATTAATCAATTATAAACACAAAATCACAAGGATAAATGTATATACATATAAAATAAAACTATAAAGGTAATACGTTTATTTAGCCAATTCTCGCATTTATTCATGTCCACAGCGAATAAAGCCGCTCAGATGACATCAGAGTAAGGACGCATTTACTTATACACCTTCAGTGATTTGCAAGTTTTACTAATGACTATTTGACTTTATCATCAAGGACACGAGAATCGAAAGATCGATTTACGTCTATATAATATATATTATATTCTTTTCCCACGAATATTATAGTCTGTTTAAGGTGATACTTTTTATTAAGTATGAATAATAAATGATATTTGTTTATATTAAGATCATCAGACAGTCTGACGGTCCTGCAGTGCACCTTGCAGCACATAATGGCGTTGATTTTGTTAATAGGTGACGGTAGCCACCCATAGGTCTGCCTGTCACTCTGTATCAGAAAAAATAATCGCGAAATAAGTATCGTCATGAGCATGACTATGACTGTAAAGTATACAAATATATTAAGAGGCGCCTGATAACAGCTAGTTAGATAAGCACACAGTATCTAACTAAACAACTGCGGAGATTAGATTACAAAAGATAACTGACCACTGCGCCGAATATAACGAATTTACATGTATTTGCAAGGCTTTTCAGTTTTTATTTACATTCTTTAAATGGGTTATTCCTGTAAAAACAACCTTGGTTCTTTTAAAACCTAGTAATGCGTCATTTCTACAATGTACCTACTCGTAATGTCTAACGTTTATCTCAGAACCACATAACGTTGTTATATATTAAAACTATAAGTGGATAAATTTTATAGACATTATACTGAATTTTGTAGACATAAGGACTTTAAAAAATAATATAGTTTCCCACATTCAAACAAGACAATGAAAATTTGGATTAAGTTTTTCTTTATAATAAAAGCAAAACTACAAACTAAACATGACTAACATTTGATATTTAAATAACTTGTACGAGTTTCAAAATACATAGATAACAAATTTAAAAGTAGCTTATTAGAAACGTAGAGCATATTAAAAAATATGCATTGTAGTTAAATGAAGCATATTATGATTATATGATAAAACTTGTCGATCGACGGATAAAACTAGAAATACCATTACTTAGTTAAATGAACAACAAAAAAGACTAATTATTAATTAAGCTCACATTATGTTTTATTTATTCATGTTTACAAAAATTGGTTTAAGAATTAAGGAGAATCGTTTATTATTTATCTGTGATTTAATTCCAAAAACCGTCACAAAGGAACACCTTAAAAATCCCAATGGTTTAAGCGTTTGAGGGTTTTAGGACAAATCAAAGTTTAATATAAATAATGGGTCATAATATAAATAAAATAGAAAATTTTACAGCGGTAATTTATGTGATCTACAATCATGGCTAAAATATGAAATCTTTTTATTTTTAATAAGTTTTTTAAAAATGGACCGGCTTACAGTCCATTTGATGGTATGTGGCTTTTAACACAAATAACGTAATAGGATGGGGGATTAGGAAGGATCACATTGTTATTCACTAAACACAACAGCACACATGCTGTTATTTCACGGTGGCTACCCAATTTATGACTGCGAAACGCAGTGTGTCCTGTCACTACTAAAGTCTAGCTGTGGGCTGTGATGGTCACAAACGTTTCACATTTCAAATATTAAAAATATTATGATTGTTATCATTTTTTACCTCATTAGTGTTAGATGCCGTTTCTGTCTAAGCCAGGCATTATGTCTAGGCCACACAATGAGCTATTGACTTATTGATGAACAATAAAACAAACGCATTAGTATCACGTATGCGTACAGTATACTTATGCGACTTGGATTGACGCGCGTCGATTGAACTTTATATGGGGGGAAAAAAGGCGCTGTCTTGCATGTGCACTTTAAAGGATAAGAGACTAGGAAGGGGATAGGGAAATGGGCACTCATCGTGTTACTCACTCACTGTTATTTCACAGTGGTCTTCTAGGGTGGTTACTGCCTGAGTTGGGTCCGCCGAG
Organism: Synanthedon myopaeformis; assembly: GCA_944738685.1. NCBI lineage: Eukaryota > Metazoa > Arthropoda > Insecta > Lepidoptera > Sesiidae > Synanthedon > Synanthedon myopaeformis. The sequence goes on from OX122914.1 coordinate 2,061,174, forward strand.
GACGTAGCGGTGTGTAGGGATCCGAGAACAAGGCCTCGCTGTGATCTCGGACCCACACATCACCGCTGATGGTGGAATGCGAGGGGGTTTTAGTGGATATTCCTGGGGATAAGACTTCGCCGGGCGAGTCCCACACTCACCCTCTTCGACTGTCCCTGTCGACGAGGGATAGTGCGTAAGTCATTTCCCCTCCATAAAAAAAAAGGGGGTGGTTACTGCCGCCAGACGGGCTGATCAATTTATTAGAGTGAAACGCAGTATTCCCTGCCATTGCTTTAAAACATTCCAGACCAGAGCCAACTTCGAAAAGTTCATTTCCAAAGTCGGCCCAGCCGCGATACAAACCCGGAAAAAAGTGTTTCAGTAAAGAATCACAAACCAGAAGATTCTAACAAGCACATAAAATCCAATAAATGGCTTGTTTGCTGCTAATTGCGTATTGACTTAAAAGTATAATCCGCACACATCATCCATTACACAATAATTCAACTACAAAAACCGTTGAAGTGTAAAACTGTTGACATTTAAATAACCGGTTCTTATAAAAACAATCTAGGCAATTTTTATGATATATTGACGTAGGTAACGTACAGAATAAATTAATATATCTCATCAGTTCTTGGAATTTATACATTTACATGCTTGATGTATGTGTGAACATTAGAGAATTCAATTTAGTAAGAGTACCTGTCAATTTTATTTTTATAAAACACGTTTTCATAAATACTTAATACACCACAGATTTTGTGACTCCGACTTCGTTCGCGTATCTATTCCGCAAACTTAATCTATTCCGACATATAAATAAACTATAAACTATTAAGTAGGTACTGTAAGTTTAGTCAAGATCCGTGAATAGTTTTTGATGGAAAAACCAGATAACATCAATCCATTTTTTGAAAACTTTCGCATATATAATATTAGCAGGACAATATAAAAAGAATATTAGAGTAATTAGTGGTTTATAAAATGAATTTTTATTAATTGATTTAAAAAATTCGATTACAAATATCTATCAAAATTAGAACTTGTTTTTTCCTTTGAATGGCCAACGTGAGGAGAGATCTTGCGTCAAGTATGTCATGTATGGAAATAAATCATAACCATGTAAGGACAAGGTCGCCGCTGTTTGATTGAACGGTTTGAATAATTAGCGATTTCCTTCATTCTTACGGACGGCTGTTATTGACATCGCGTGCGCATCGAGAATTATCAACAGTTTTTCATTCTCGCTGATTTTTTGCCCTCGGCTCTGCCACTGTGAAAAGTCAATACTCCTAATGGTCTATTCCTTCAACGGGATTCAAGTTTTATCTAATTTTATCACAATCGATTCAGTTGTTTATCTCAAAGAGTTAACGGTCAGACAGACACGAAGAGAGTTTCTTTCGCATTTATAACATTAGTAAAAGTTATGGATTGGTGTAATTTTATAACAATTCATCTATTTAGTGTAATGTAATAATTATTCCACCATCCCCATTACCAGAGTTCTGTAAGCGTAACAATGTGACACTGTAACGTAATAGACAGATATAGATAGATAAATAGATATACAGTTATAATAGACACATATGTAGACAAAAGACACACAGACAGTTAGACAGATACAGTAATTCGCATTTCTAATATTAATTCGTTAATAATAATATATATAAGCAAAATTTTGTATGTTAGGACAAATTTCCTTTCAAAAGGTCACGGTAATGTCACGAAAACGTGTTCGTAATTTATGCCTAAATATCGAAAACAACTTGAAAACGAAAAGTGCCCTTACGCAACAACGCCGTGCACTTTAACAGAACCGGTTTCGCGTTCATTCATATGCGCCGAGTTTTTAATTAGTAAGTTATCAAAAATGAGGTCGACCGCCACGTGGGCGCAGGCAAGGACCAGCCGGCAGCGTCGCCCGCGCAGATTCCGCTCCAACTTTTATTGTTCGTTACCGTGACAGGGCATGCAAATTATAATCGCCTCCTGTCATTGGAGCATTTTCGTGCAACGTAATTAGAAACGTAGGCGTCGGTTAGGAATTCAACTGTCTTAGCCACTGTGGACTAGCTACTTAAACTCTACCTAATATAGAGTTTAAGTACTGTTCCGCGTTCATTGGCATCGTGACGATGATAGATTTTGTCGTCAAGGCATACTGCAATTCAGAATAATTCTTAATTACGATTTATAAATAAGTCTGTTTATTACGGTTTCACTACTATACCACTGAACTGATTTGGATTTATTATAGACTTTGACCTTAAGCAAGCCTACTAGACAAACTTTAATTCAACTTAGTGCTCTACGGGCCTTCTTAAGTTATTTTGAATAGAATACGCTACCTAATATTCTTCCAGGCTGGTTAAAGCCCGTCACACACGTAGCTATAATATATATTAATATAAATTATAGCAAGGCATATTACTATATATTTTCTATACAAATATTGGAGTGAACACATACGCAGCTATAATATATATTTCTATGACGTCACCAACGTATACCGTAATATACGGTATATTAATATATTGTTATATTATAGCTACGTGTGTGACGGGCTTAAGTTGTGTGCACAAAGCTATCTTTGAATATTACAATACAACTAAATTTATTACAGTAACAAAACTTATTTATTGCATACGGCTAAATAAGTCACTCGCAATTAATTACTTCAATACAATTCACAATTACTAGCGATTGCGAAATGAGAGTGCTGATTCTTTGAGGTAGAAACCAACCCGCAAACCCTAGAATACCACAGAATCCCACTATACAATAATGCGATAGCTATTGACACCAAGGACATTATACATGTAACAGTTAAAATCTTTATTTCTTTGAACTTTTCTCTGAGGGAAGACTGCGGATCTAGTTGATAGATGGCTCTAATGGCCCTTTTTTGCAAAATGAAAATAGTATTTATGTCAGCAGCACCAGCGCTACCCCAAAGAAGAATCCCATAACAGATTACACTGTGGAAGAAACTAAAATAGACAATCCTAGCTGTATCGACATCTGTTAGGCGTCTAATCTGCTTAACCGCATAAGCCGCAGAGCTAAGCCTTTTACTTAGTTTCTGAATATGTGGACCCCATTGTAATTTAGAATCTACGGTAATACCAAACAATACTGTCGATTCCACGGGCTCCAATTTTTCACTACCCAAAATCACATTCGTTCCAATATTTTTAATATTAGGGGTGCTAAATTTAACAAGTTTAGTTTTCGTGGCATTTAAAAGGAGATTATTTACACTAAACCAATGCACTACGTTAGAAAATGCATAAGTTGTCTTTTAATCTTAAATCTTAAATTAAAAATGTCAGGCGTTAAATCTTTTATTTTTATTCGTAGTCCCCGGAAACAGATTTTTTTCTGGTTGAAAAGTACCCTATGTCCTTTTTTGTATACTTGACAACATGTATGCAAACTTTCATGATGATCGGTTGAGTAGTTAAGACGTGAAAGCATAACAAACTAACAAACAAACAAACAAACAAGCAAACAAACAAGCTCTCTTTCGCATTTATAATATTAGTAACATTATTTAAATTAATATTTAATTTAAGTAACAATCATTTAAATTAATAAAAAATATTTCTTAATTTTGTTAACAACTCAAACAACTTATATCTGTTAAAAGCTTTCAACTTTTCGATGGAAACTAGTTTCTAAAGTTCAATAAATACGCCTACGGGACTCTTGCATTCGCATGTTAACCGTCTATTACGGCCCATATTTTAAACGATCTAAAATATGCAAATCACGTCAAAGACTGGAACACAGTTGCATTCGCCTAACCCAAATCTCATCGAGCATTTATCATAGCAAAAGTTAGACAGCGACAAATGGGATTGCGGAATTGTAACCAGAAATTACATAAGGACTCGAATTGTGTTCGCCGCTGTTCGTGTACGTGGAAACTACTTCTGGATAGGCCTTTTTATTTATTTGACAGAGCGATTAATAATGACATTTATTCCTTTGTAGTCAAAAGACAATTTTACAAAACACGTTTCGATACTCGAATATTGTTCAGTTACACTTAAAACAAAGTAAATCAGGAATAATATTAAGAAATATCCTCATAATACATTAGTTACTGATAAGTAATTAAATACAGTATTTCTAGAATACTGTTTGGGACTTGTACTATACTCTATGATGGTAAGCGACTCTTGTCACTACGAAAACATATCAACAAACATATAATTATGAATGCATTGTAACCTAACCTCGCCTTCAAGGCGTTTTATGTATAGTATATTGACAATCAATGAATTTGCATATATTCTTCATTTTGCACGACATCATGCAAGAATATAATATACGAAGTACATATTGATTCTAAGTTAGTTTTGTAATGTAAGTATTATTGATGTTAGACCGCAGCGTTAATACATCTACATTCACATCGTCAAATTCACATTTAGCGTGTCGCGTGAATGAAGGTATTATAGTCACGATACAATTACCAAAATTGCATTTACAAAACTTTGCTCCTATTAATACATAAGATTTATTAGTAGTGTTAGCAGGATACACTGAGTTTCTCAGTCGCAAATTTGGCAACCATCAGGCGGAAAAATTCATCCCCTTGCAGAAGAACTGAATCCCTGAAACAACAGCATGTGTGGTGTTGTTTTTCGGTGAGTGAGAAGGAATTCCAGATCCTACTTTCTTAGGAACTTATTTTTAGGAAGCCGCCTTAGGATTTGCTCAGGTATGTTAATAAGCTATGGTAGCCACCTAACAACAAGTGAACCGTGAGCCAGCTCGGCGACCTTAACATTAAAAAAAATTGAATTAAGTACCTAATATAAAATTAATGAAGAAGAAACTTAAGGATTTTTTGATAGGGAATGTTCTGATATTTTTTGATTCATTTTAAATCTTTTAATTTTAATTTTGTATTGAAATTGTATTGTTATTAGTGATGGGTTTGCTCTTGGCCTATTCACATTTATAGTAAATTGTCAGGATATAGAATGGCACAAATGCAAAAGAAAACGAACCAATATATGAGAAACAGTATTTAAGCGTCAGCTGGTGAAATGATTTTATTAATTAGACTTATTGTTAATTATCTCGCGAAATATTGCATATTTAGAAAATTGATATAAGGGCCTTGTCAGCTGATGTGGACCGTCACGGCCTTCATGGCTTACTTAATATAAATGTAGTTGTTACGTGAGCTACCTACTTACTTAAAACATGTAAGTAAGAACTATTATAGTCATTAAACCTTGCCCTACCTATACTAGTCCACTTTATGGTCCACCAATAATTATCTCTTGTGTAGGTACAAAGAAATATGAATAAATTAAAAAAGTGATATGATATACTCTACTAAGGTACTTAATACAATAATAATTAAATATATGTATGTACAGATTATATGCGACAACTATGCCCATGCCTGGTCAATAAGTTGACCCAAGCCTTTACTATATAAGCAATAAGTAGCAACTCGTATATAAATATGTTTCAGTGAATAAATATAATTATTATATAAAAAAACGTATTTTTCTATCAGTAATTCTGTCCAATTTGATTTTAATCATATCAGATTTTATATTTTACAGAAACTTAAATAAAATATATATATAAAAAAAAGGCTTTTGTCCGCGCCCGTCGGTAACAGTACTTTTTCTGGATGAAGGATGTTGGGTACCCTATTTCCTTCGCTGTACCCCTGACAATGTGTAAACAAGATTTTACGGGAAAGCGTAATAAACTCAGTTTCGCATTATAGTTAGGATTTCTTTTCGGTCGTTTCTGCTATTTATTCTTTTTTATTTTTATTTAATTAAGTACTGTTCTTTAGATTTTATACGTCAAAAACAAACTGATGTGTTTATTCAAAATGTCCTAAACACAACTAGACCAGGGCGTGTTTCACTACAATATACCAGCGACACGCCTTATACGCCCCAAATGGATTTGTTCGCTGTCAAATTACTACTCAAATACATGTTCACGGCATGATATTTCTATGGGTATGACTATATTTAATTTTGATTATTGTAAAAGAATAAAAAACTAACAATTTATCATTTGCGGCATAACCAATTTCGAAGCAGTATTTTTATGAGAGGAACAATCTGGATAAGCCACCTATGTATCTATGTGGATGATGAATCACAGGCCCCATTAATTACATTGTGTATATAAGGTTAATTTGTGGAATTTTTAAACACTAAAAAAACCCTCGTGTATCGTGTGTATGACATGACGTTGATAGCAATAATTGTGGTTATCGAGATTAAAATATTTGTCACATCACACAATTTAGTACCACTAAATGCCCAAAGCAGATTGATCCACAGAGGAGTGTCTATTGTATTAGGTAGACGTTCTAGTTATTCTGGTTAACTATATTTCAACCATCTCGTTAAGTAAACGAGCTAACTAATTCCATTGTTAACAAATAATTATCATGCATGGCCTTTGAAAGTTTCTTTAGGCATATACAATTATACATATATCTTCATTTAAATCTTTATTAGACTTAATACCAAAATTTCAATTTATTTTTGAAATTAATATTTCAATATATTAATATTTAATTTCAAACCATTAAAAGGACAAAAATTTGGCTAGCAGACAAAAGACAAAAGGCCCAGCACCGACGAAGGAAAGTCCTTCGTTGTTGTTAAAAAATGCCAAAACAGACTAAGGGCTTTTGTGGAAAACAAAAATCAACGAAGCGATCTATTTTTGACGAACAAAAAGAACCCCGAAGATCGTCCCTTGTCTGTGCAGACCCAAACAAATACAGTGACTGACCTGTCCATAGGCCAAGACTGTGGCATTGTATCCATCCAGTGCAGCCTCCACCAGCTTCCTGACGCAGGTCTCGTACACATCCTCCTGGGTGATAGTCGGCTCAAACGCATAGTTGAAGGTAAATGCCCTTTCTGAACCAAGGGCGATTCCCCCGTCGCCGGCGGGACCCCCCGCGCGCGCACACACCCCGCACCCTTCCACAATTTCCGCAGGGGTCTGCGGACGTATCCTGCGGAGAAATCGCTTGTTAGTAAACTCATTAAAATCTCCTTTATAATTTTTACACAAAACATACTCAACGATCATGATATAGAACATTTCATTAACTTTTGCAGTCTTATTGTTTTATTGCACTTTTGATAAGGAACGTTACGTGGTGCTAGCCATGGTGCGCGTTGTTATTATTAACGGTCCGGAAATAATATATAATTACTAAAAAAATCCAGGCCAGGCTCCAGACCAGGCGGTGGATCTAGGCTGCTTCTAACCGGTCTATTTGGAAAATTATGCGGGAGGCCTACTATCTCCAGCAGAGGACATCCTACGGCTGAGATGATGATGCTAATGATTAAAAACAAAAACAAATATGAGAGAAGTCTCGACATGATTTTTTTTACCATAATTAGTGTTATTTTCTGTTATATTTAGAATTTTCGTTCTCTAACGGAAAATATCCATTTGAATCATTTTGTTATCCGTTCGGGTGACGGAGAAAATTCTTTTTTATTTATTTCTCACAATTGGCTAATCGCGGACTAATCTCATAGTCGTGTATCGTTAGAATAGATTTGAGGCGGAGCGGAATAAGCCACTTCAATCTATCTACCTAACATTAAGATCACAAGTTACACAAGCAGCTAACTCTATCATGTGTCGAATCGCATTAATATCATTTACACGTGTTTGTGGAACAACGCTTACGCATTTCAATAAAGCAGCGGTCGACGGAAGTTCTAATTATCGCCGGCCGGTTGCCTGGGAATAGCGGGGAAGGGGCGATGCATCGGCAAAGTACAATCGAATGCGCATTGCGCAACTACAGGTTTACAAAGCACTCTGCATGGCGTTAGCGAGCTGTACAGTCGCCGAAAAAACACTACAATCTGTTCACATTTTGGAATAAATGCCAAAATAATGTTAGATGCTTTATATTACTTGTGAGTATCTCATATCATACTTTGCGAGCAAATATATTCACGACGTCACATTTAAAAGAGATGTTTAAAAAAGCGATGTTTACAATTCAGTAGATTTTTTCATATTAAAAATTAAAAAGTCTTAACATTCAAGCAAATCAACACCAGGGTTGGTTAGGGTGCGCTGCCAACTCAGGAAGAAGTTGTTTCTAGCACGCTTGGAGAAGCCTATATTATAAGCTAGACGAAAATACTTCAAAAGGGAGTTTGTTCCAAATTTCGCATCTGCAAATGAAATTTTCTACTAATCCGGACTGTGCGCAGCGGAGATTTATCTAAATAATGCGGATGAACTATGATACTACGTCCATTGGTAAAAACTCGGGGAATTTAATTAGAACAACCCAACTGAAATTGTATCGTAATATAGAAATTTCACAGATATATGTTAACAAATAACATTTATATTTCCGACTGTACTAACAGTTCAGATAAGCTTTAATTTTGACGCGTTGGTTCCCTTGACACTGTCACTGATTTTTCTTCTTACGTTTTTGACTATGCGAAACATAGTCCCAAGCTCCTTAGTTCAAACAGTTACTTATTATTAGGCATTGTGATATGCTTTACCAACAAAAATTATAACTTTGAATGGTATAGACGCAGGCTGAGGGAAATTAAATTATTGTTTGTTACGGTGAGTAGGTAAGTAAGGGATTCCCCTATCCTACCTTAACTTCGATATGATAAGGAAGCAGCGGACTAACCACCACCTGCTTAAAACCTGCCTTCACACAGTACTAAAAGATTTTATTTATTTACTACTCTTATCTTTTTAATTGTTCCAAATCGAAACCTAAGGGGTGAGCTGATTTATTTGCACACTGACGCAAGTAATATATTGATTTTTATGATTGTACAATATAAATTTTATCATATCCCGTTTGATTTAGCAATACCCTACCAAATTATTATTTGGCACATAATTATCTTTTAGTTAACAATAAACACTGAGAATCCCATTTATTTACAGGAAATATAGTAAAGCCAAGGACACCACGCAAATAATAAAACTAACCCCGCGCTCTGTCTTTTTCCCTCACACGAAGCGGCCGGTGCTATCTGTTTCAGGCTATAGGACGCCATCTTGACAACCCTAGAAAGTTTGTTTACATTCTTTGCGTTGTCTCGTTGGTCTCGCTTTAGTAGTGAAGTTATAAATTTCACGGTTTTCATCACATTTACCGAATCATGAGGTAATGTTAGCGGACAGCGACTTAATTTTGTGATATGTATAGATTAGATATATAGATAGATATATAGAAGATATAGATCCTTTTATTAACATAGAAGCATCGGGCCATGATTACCTCAACAGTCCATGTACGTTTATAGACAAAGTGCAATGTAGGGGGGGCTTTGCCCTCGGTAATCTAACAATGTAGTGCACGCGAACCTTTGCGAAATAACGACGGCAGTTTTCAGGCACGCTATACCCAACATTGATAAGAAAATCAATAATTAAACTATAAAAAAATATACAGTAATAAAAAACTGTTAAATAAAATTATTAACTAAAAGTTTAGCTGGCCGCTTAATGTACTATAATATGCTTCCATTTCCTTTTAATTAAACCAATAAGTTAATTATAAGCAGTTCTTGATTTTTATAATAAATATGAATTGCAGATAATATTTTTTGATTGCTTATCATTTGTTAATTTTTTTTATCTTATTCTCGTTCTCATTCTTCATTTAGTTGAACGACGTGAACCTGTAGGTAATCTATTTATACTATAAAATAGTTTGTCCTGACTTGCTATCAACGTACAGCCAAAAATAGGGAGCTGAAATTTGGAACATAGGTTTATTTTATAATGTATCTAAGCATCTGCTAAGAAAGTATTTTTGAAAATTTTTAACTCCGTGCGAAGCCGTGTCACTAGTATTCTATAAGTTAAAACTTTGATAAAATCACAAATTTACTGTTAAAACGACAAACTTTTTATGATATTCTTTTGCTAGATATTTTTGCGCAATTGCGATTGCAGCATATAGGTTCTTATCACAGGGATATGAAAGCTGACAAGCTAGTCTACTTGGTTATTTATCTCCAGATGTATTTTTTCCTTCCACGATCGTCGGGATACAAAAAAGTTACATATCTCCACTGTTTTAATATCGAAAATAGTAGTAAGAAAAAAAAATAGATTTACGTCCAAAATAGGTATATGAATCGGTTCGTAGTAATCGGCAAGATTTACGGCACAACAAGAACGGAATTCAAACACGTGACATCCGCTTTAAAGACGCTTCGAGTAAATATTGAATATTTTATCGTTTTAGGAAAAACAACACGGCCATATCACATCAATACAATTTAATCACAGTTCAACATCTTTAGCTAACTTTAATTTGACTTTATTATATATCTGTACATATCTATATCTATACTTATAAAATCGTTTGTCCTGACTGACTATACAACGCACAGTCAAAATTACTAAGGATTTGGAATAAAAATCAAAATCTAATTTGGAATACACTTGAATACAATTTGGAACACAGTTTGAATTTGGAATGGAATTTGGATACGGTTTTCACTAATGGAAAAAGCGATGAACGAGGAAGATTTGTGTGTATAAAATTGAACCGTCAGCTATCTAGTAGATGGCAAGTATGCTAATTTTTAAATACTTTTAAAGTAATAAGGAAACATCAATCACTGTAAATTGTGTATAAATTATCGACCATATTATAAACAGGTATAAAAACTAATCAATTACAAGCGAAAAATATGTTTTAATTTAAAAAAAAAAACTAACTACAGACATTATGTTTAAAAAAGGGATAACCCGTGTTTTTCTTGTTATCTTTTGTAAAGCACAGATTAAAATATCTACAGGACATACATAAAAAAATTGAAAAGATTTGCAAAAACAAGTTAGTTTTCTGTATCATAAATTTAAATTAATTAATTAAGTGAAAATAAGAACGTAATTTAAATTTAAAAACATTATACGCAATTCTTAGACACTATACAACACATATTCTTATATTTTACTATAAAGAATAGTTTGTGTCAAACAAAAAAAGCCTATTGTTAACTGAACAACGACATAACATTGTCTTCTTTATGATGATGTATGAAAGCAAGTATTGTTAAGCTTACTAAAGTGTATTAGGCGATAAAGAGCGGATATTACGAATTTACAACGAATTGTGCCAACAATAATAAATGACTTAACGGCCTTTTGTTAATAAATTGGCAATGAATAAAACTCGCAATGAAATCTGTATCATATATTCAAATTCCATAATAAACAAATAAATAGTTCTTAATAACCATCAAATGATTTATTATTTTTTCTGTGTGTACATTATATTATACTAGCGACCTGCCCCCGGCTTCGCACGGATGCATTTTTTTTTCTGCATATTCTATACACAAACGTTATTTGTTAGTGGTATCCGTATCAAAATAAGTTAAAATCAAAATGTTGTTTAAAAGAAATTAGCGGAAAACAAAGGTGAACAGCGACTTTATTTTTTTTATAATATTATATATACTATTATAAAGAGGAAAAATTTGTTTGTTTGTTTGTTTGTTTGTTTGTTTGCATTGAATAGGCTCCGAAACTACTGGACCGATTTGAAAAATTCTTTCATTTTTGGGAATCTATATCAGCGAGTAACATAGGCTATCTATATACTAATATTATAATGGATGTATGGATGTTTGTAACTCTTTCACGCAAAAATTACTGAACCGATCACCATGAAATTTTGCATACACGTTGTCTGGGACACCAGAAAGGACATAGGGTACCTATCATCCAGAAAAAAAGACTATTCCCAAGGGACAAATAAAAAATAAAAAAACTAACGCCTGACCTAAAGTGTTATAGCAACACGAGGTCAAGTGTTATATTGCTTTTTTTTATTTTCAACGCGGATGAAGTCGCGAGCACCAGCTAGTATTTTATAAAGTTACGCAGGCGAAGCGGCGTGCGATAGCTAGTATTATAGATAAGTGAATTTGTCTATTTAAATGCAGAATTGGCATTGAATACGCGCCAAGCTTTATCACCTCTAGCATAGATTGTCTCTATGTTTAAAAAAAAATGGGATTTTATAAGAAATGGGGACTATACCAAATTGTACAGCGTTTTAAGGGTTTAATTATTAAACTAAAAAAAAATTATAATAGAAGATCTGTCTGACTGATTAACACACTACTTGCCCTTTTACTCAGAAAATTGTGATAATATTTCTTGGGAAGTTCTACGCATTTGAAGATGTAAAAATTGAAGCTTATCGATCAATAAAAAAGTTTCTATTTATCATATACCTACTTGGTCATCCATTTATTATTAAAATAAACGGAACTTTGTCTTCGAATTCCGCTAAGCTCTACCCACCTATCTGCACCATTAGTATAGCGTAGGATTTTAAAAACGTTAATGTCTGTCCTTTCATGAAGCAAGCAAGGTCTGTGAGTAATTTACGACAAAAAAATCGGAACTCGCCGTCTTGATACTTAATTCCGTGGCTACTTAGATTTTTTATAATTACTCAACATCGTCAAGACAAAAGACTTCAAGAGGTATTGTCATATAAATGCGAAAAACAGTTTCTATAGTTAGTTAATTCTAAAATTTATTACAGGAACACTAATCTAAAATACAGAAAAAGGATATCCTGGAGCAGTGAATGACTTAGCAATTTGTATTCCAATATACATATATTTCGATGTTAATGTCAAAATAACTGCTTTTACTAAATCTAAACAATTTTCAACATTTTTGTCTATCTATGTGTTTGTTCCGGGTAATCTCCTAAGGGCCTCTTTAAGCATCTCTGAGTAAAGTTTCAAGTAGGCTAACCGCCATTTAAAGTCACCGGTCACCGGCAATGATGGAACTGATATACCTTCGTTTGTACGGTAAAAGTCCCAAACATTAAAAAAAAATCGCCTATCAAAGGATGCAGTGAACAGAGTGCATAATTTAATAAAACATAAAATTATTTCTAAAATTAACTAATCAACACTTTACTTGTAGTTGGTGAAAGAGGCCCTAATTGAGACTAATTTGAAAAAGTAAGGTTCTCCATATTAATTTTTAAAATATTTGTTTATAGATATTAATATTAGTTTTTTTTTTTTCAAATACTTACACATGTTTTTTAAAAAGTTAAATAAACATTTATTTTTATTTCTCGTAATTTTTGTACCTACTACTACATGTATAAAAAAGTGTTATGACGCGGTGAGTCGGTCTTGTAAATGGATATGGATATCGAAATGTTTTTTTTAAAACCGTGTGACATTTCAATGCATGCAATAGTGCGAGGGCGGACCCACAAACGCGGCTCGTAAATACATTATGAACTCTCGATGAGGAATGTATGCATAATATTCACCATCAAGTTTACGAAATTGAACTTTATTTGTAACGCGAAAGGATTTTTTTAAATATATTAGTTGACATTTATGAGCGAATGAAGCAGTAACATGTCAACTTTTATAGTTAGATGCAATATACAAATAATATATTATATCTATCCACACACATTAGTGTAGAAAAATTAGCTACCAATTGGAACAAGTTCACACTAAGTGTCAGCGTGATTAACATTTTTTTCGAGATTGTCTGTTACAGTGACTATGACGAGCATATATATAGGTTTAAACTATATACATATTATTTTTACCATTTTTACATATTATTTTTTATTATACGGGACTCAATTGCATAATACATAGGTTTAGTTTTGACTCGATATTTCGGACGTGTCGTAACGCCAATAGATACTCATAGAGACCGAAGTGACTGGTATCTTCTAACCGCGCGAGTATTTCAGCTATATCTGCACTTGTTCTTTAATCATAGGTCATTTTAAAGGTTTATATATAAAAAATGTATCCGTGCGCTACTAATAGTATGTATATATTTATAGTATGGAACGTATAGATTTGCCCACCAGGGTTGTCACTTGCTCGACCAACATACAATACTCACAACAGGGACGCTTGTAAAATGACAAATAAAATAGCAGCTTTATATTACGCGATTAACTAAATCCCGAGAAGTTAAAATAATCAGTGACGAGTATTTCCACACATGAGTTCAGTAAGGCTCAGAGGCATAAAAGGTGCGCCCTACCGCCCACAGTCAGGCCGTATGGATGTAATGTATCCGATAGAAATGTTTACGAAACCTTGTAACAAAATAGTCATAAACTAAATATTATATAGCCTATAAAATGATAACTGCAACATGTCTAAAGGAAACTAAACTAATTAACAGATTGAGACGTGATGATTCATTGATGATCAGCATCGGCTGATCTTCAATGAATAAGGCTGCCGTGCATAAATTGCTGTCAACGATACAATAATCTAGAATATTTGAATGAAATCCATATTGAACCCCTTTATTTTTTTAAAGTAATTTTGTTTACGCTTAGTCATTAAAAATGCTCTAATTTTTTAAATCCCTAATGAATTATTATTAAATTATTAATTAATCCGCTATTATGTCTGCTATTAGTCTGGTGTTATATCTTAAGTATTCTTACGGAGTGGAGAGTTGGACGCTAACTTCTGGGACCCTAGCTAAGATACAAACGCAGTGCTTTCTACAGTCGTAAACGCTACGCTACGCTGGGAGAAAGCTTTGTGATTGGTCAAAATTTTATGTGGGCGTTACAACAACCAATCACCGGGCTTTCTATCTTTCGTTTCGTAAGCACGCAACGAAACGTTAGCATTGGTTTGGATCTTGGCTAGGCCCCCACCACTGTGTTCGAAATTGGAAGCATTCGAAATGACAATATACTGGCACCTGCTTAGCATGTCATGGGCGCTGGGAATAAAAAATTTTGAAGTTTTACGTCGATTGAGAAAGAGAATGGAAGTGCTAAGAGCGTTAAAAGGGAGAAAACTGCAACATTAGAGCACGTAATGAGGAAAAAAATACTGTATTCTTCAACTAGTGATGCAAGTAAAAATACAGGGCAAACGTATTATTAGCAGAGGCACCAGGCATTTCTCCAGTAGAACGTTTAAAAAATACCTTTTAAGAATACAATTATTTTGAAGCTCTAGAAGAAAGAGATTAAGTGCTCACAATTGTTTTTATTTATTTAAAAATAAAATCTGGCTCTAAAATAAGAAACTGTACAATCTGAGGGTGCGGTACGTTCTTTTCTTTTTAGAACCGAATTGTTCAATGAACGAGTATCGCAAATAATTACAATGCAGAAGACATGTGTAAACTGTTTTCAATCTTTAACAATAGATTTACTATTCTTGCTGTGTGAATTATTCCAGATTCTAATGTTTTCCTTATAAGGTGTATTTTCATAATCTTAGAATGTTTAGAATTTATATTGTGATGGATTATTATATATTCATTATTCATTGAATAAAATTATTTGATGATATTTTTAAAGGAACTTGTTACCCCTCTACAATCAATACGATACGTGAGCTTTCTATACTAATTCCAATATGGTTCTTTTTTCACCTACAATTTTCATCTTTAACCTTTCCACCTTAACATAAGATTATAATATAAATAATAAAAGGTGTTAGCGTTTAAAGCAAACAATAGATGAATTGTTGTTAAACCAACCGCCTACCAGTAGGCTAACATTACATAAAAAATTTACAATAAATCGCCTGCCTGCTACGCTATGTGGGCCACTGTATCGATCAAATAATTTACTAGACGATTCGTCACACAACCTTACAAGAAACATTTTTAATTTATCTAGGCTAGGCACAGAATAAATGTAATACAGCTATTAGCGGTATCGGCCAGGTGGGCAATTCTGTTACAAAAAAAATGGTAAACGTAACTTAATTCAAACAGAAAATTTGTTATTTGTCTGAAGTTTTATAAGAAGTACTTAAAAATATCTTTTGTCATAGAATTTTCTGAGTATCGTCATTGTAAGGCCTGTTTTTTGGAGTTTACTCCTTAAGAATCGATTTGCATATCCTTACATGTTATAAAACAAAGTCCTCCGCCGCGTCTGTCTGTCTGTTTGTTCGCGATAAACTCAAAAACTACTGCGCCGATTTTCATGCGGTTTTCATCAATGGATAGAGGGATAATCAGGTCAGCTCCGACTGGAGTTTACTCCTTACGAACGATTATAAAATACATAGATTAGTAAATGAGGGTAAATGAATGCATTCTGTTAGCTTTATTAGTTTGTATTGTATTAATTATATTATATTAATTTAATTAATATAATTTAAATAAATAATAAATTTAATTAATAAATAAATAATTTAATAAATATAATTAAAACATATTAATATAATATATTGTATGTATTATATTACATTAATATGTATTGAAGCATATTGTAGCCTGTAGCGTGTGACATTACTGACATTTGATTTTAATCCCATAAATTTTCATACCCCGGACTTATATATGAATATCGATTCTTAAGGAGTAAACTCCAAAAACATCAATAAATTTATTACTTTTTAAACAATAAATTGTTTTTAGAATAGACCTCTATAGTTTCGATTATAGACCACAATCGATTCTACTCCCACGCGTCACGTCAAATATTTCATCCATTTTCATTAGTAATACTTGTAACATACTTTAATTTCTAAGATTTTGTAAAGTGAGGCATTGTGTCTTTATATATAGAGACAGATGGCTTGTTTACACCATATGTCACATTAAAGTGTACCTGAGATATAACATTAAATATTTATAGATTTATTAGTATTTTATTTATCGCTTTGAGTTGGTCAAACAGACACATTAGTTTTTAAGTCAATTGCTGTATTAATAATTTTAATAACTTATTAATTTGAATAGTTTATGTTAAAAATCTACCAATAACATTATAAATGCTAAATTTTGTGTGGACTTTTGTTACTCTTTCACGCGAAAATTATTGAATAGATTTTAATGAAATTTTACAGGAATATTATGTTCCTGTAAAGTTTATAGTAGTTTATACCTGGTGCCCGCGACTTTGTCAGGCTTGGCAAATAAAAACTAACAGTTTTGAAAAAATCTAGCAGAACTTCTGGCAGATGTTGATAATGAACTAGCTACTTAAATTTATTAATTATTATTTATTAAACTATGCAAAACTAGCTACCCGCTCCCGGCTTCGCCCGGAGTGTAATTTTTAGATAAAAAAATCTTCCCCGTTTGTCCCTCTTTCCACATGTGAAAACCGAATAAAAATCGGTCCACCCATTCTCGAGTTTTTGAAGCGTACAACCAACTTAACATTTTTATTATGTATACATATATATAAAAGATTGTAAAGGTTTCGAAAAATCATTTTATATTTCACCGTATTATTATGTAAGAGATAGTGTGGAAATTGTTTGAAATATTCTTTAAGGAATTTTTGAAATTCAACAAAGATGTAAGTGAGTAAACATATTCAGAGAAATCGACTAATTCGTTGTTGCACCTCACCGGACATCGGGGACACAATTAATTACTTCGTGTCAATTAAACGAGAAATCGGTTTGAACGAAGAAAATTAATTGGAGAAATAGCGTAGACGACATTTTGAAAAACGCTAATTCATAACCACATTCAATGTGCATCAATCTTTTAAGAAAGTAGAAAAGGTTTGGTACAATACGTATAGTATACGATGCTATTAATACATTACAAAAACGACCATAACTGACAAATGACAGACACATTTTTATAGGCTGTAAGGCTAAAGCAACGATAAACCAATGTAAAAGCCATTATGCTAATAAAGTGCATTCAAAAGTGATGCCAAAGACGTGACTATAGGCCATTTAACAGCTATTTGTGGGATTTTTAATAGATTTAAATTATCCAAAGTTGAGAGAGTTTTTTTATCTACTTAATTGGATTCTAAATGGTAGGTAGTTATGATCTTAATTTTTTTATGCAACTTTATTGTATGTTTTTTTTTTACAATATTTATATTAAATGTAGGTATGTATAATGTAAAAAAATACAGGATCGGGAGATGTATAGTAGTAAATTAGTTTTAATGCATAAATAGACTGTTTTTATTAACTTTCTCAAAATAGGTTGGTTTGGGTGGTTCTTAGTGCAGTCGTAACCATTACCTACTAATGTTCTAAGGTACTGCAATCAAAAGTCGTATCGAGTATATAAAACGCAATTTATATTATGCATTTTCGACACAAGTCGTTTAGGTTAACACAGTTATATTTATGTATTTTCGGTTAAGTGTTGTAACCCATATATGCCTTGTTTGTATATTTGTATTCTACATGGAATATTTTTGTTTTTTATTAATTCCTTCACATGTATTGACATTACTTGTATTATTCTTATTTATTACTTACTTATATTAATTTGACTTGTACTTACTTACTTGTATTAAATGTAATTATTTATTGTATTAATTGAATTAAATTCACGTATTTGACGTTAAATAACATAAAATTATTGTGTACCTGCATAGAATCTGCATATGAAAGTGCGATCTGGATTACCCATGTATTACCTAACTTAAACCATCAATTGTACCGCTTTTTTAGCAAATAAATGAGTGAGTTTTTTATTTTATATGTTATTTATTTTATAGTAATTTTTTTTCTACACTGAGGTTAAGAGGAAAGCTGGGCGGCTGTTCTGTCAGTCTGTCTGTAACATTTTCACGCCTTAACTACTCAACCGATTATCATGAAATTTATTGTCAGGGATACTGGAAAGGACATAGGGTAAGTACCTCCCATCTAAAATCTAAAATAATCTAAAATATAAAAAATATGGCGGCGCCACCGTTATCACAACGATAATGATGTCAGGCGTTATATTACTCATATAATCTTTTCTCAAGGGTTGTATTTTTTATTTTTCAAAGTGGACGAAGTCGCGGGCACCGTCTTGTTTTTAATAAATTGACTATAACATTCTTTCCTTAACCAAATGACAATAAATCACTGCAAGTTGTGTGTTGACGTATATTTTCATGAACGTCGCCTCTTTAATAAGTCACGCAATATCGGTATAGAGGGTGTGTTTGCGTGCAGTTCCTTCCTTTCAAATACGCGAGTATAATTAGATTTTTTAAAACGAGACTTGAATGCGCCGCACATAAAATAAGTTTAATGGGAGATATTCTATGAGCGGCGGCCACCACCCCCTTACAGAATACCATCCTGAAATAACTTTTATTTATTGAATTAAATGCTATCTTCTTTTTTATGTTGAAGTCAAAGCCTAGGTCAAAACACTTGTAAGCTATTAAGACGAATGAATCGTTAAAGTAGTACTTCAAATCTTTCTAGATTCACATGTGAAAATTCAGCATAAAAAAATATTTCAGCTGCAATGTTCGATACTAGCACAAATGCATGTTTTTTCTGTAAAATATGTATAAAAATGTTCCTCCTTTATCGTTCTTTCCATTAGTGAAAAGCGTATCAGAATTCTTTGTGTGGTTTAAAATAAGTTTGCTGAGAAGGGTCAAAGGTCGTCAGCAACTTATCTATACAAATAATATAACCGTAAACGAGCCATGTCTGTACATTAAATATTTTTAATCTGTCTGGCGGTAGTAATCACCCCTTACAGAAGACCACTGTGAAGTAATAGTATGTGAGCAGTTGATGCCAGAGCCCTATTCCACTTCCTAATCCTTATCATTAATCCTACTATGGTCGACAGCGCACTTGTGGCATTGCTTGTGTTATAGGCGACGGTATCCACCTATATTATTATACTGACGTCAGTTTGTCAAGCTTAATATTTAAAAAATGTCCAAATCCAATTTGTTTTGTTCGTTATGATACTATAAGATAGCATAGAAAGAAGACAGTGCCCTGGATAGTAGAAAAAATACTGGCTATGTAACATCAAGGAATGGATCGGCATCTCTAGTGCGGACCATCTGTTCCATCTGATCTGAGCTGACCGCTAACCTCCATTAATTGAGAGACACTTTAAGAAGAAGATAAATTCAAGCAACACCAAGGATGCCAGTGCATTCTTTCAATCCTATCCTCCATAAAGGACAAAAATATTATTTTATTCCTGTTGGCTTAAGTTCATAACTTAGTAACACAGTGTCCCATATTGTCAAATGGCCGTTGTTAAAATTTGCCTTATTACACTTTAGTGCTAATTTAGATATGTTGATTAGTAAGGCCCAGGAGAAGAACCACTAGTTATAGAAGAATTTATAGAAGATGAACATGATTTAATCATAACAAAATATATTGCCCTATTTCCACACTCCCCTTTCTGACCTACCCAACCATAAATATAGTAAGATAATGATTAATGTAAATATGTAGATTTGTAACTAAGTAGGTAACCAAAGTCTTGAGCAACATGACAACTAGTCACCTCATAAAAGTAATATTGTTGTGTGTAAGTTAAGAATTACGTCAAAGGCGCGAAAATTATGGACATTGGCACTAGTTATTGAATACACAAATAGATGTTAAGTCACTTGGGTCTTCGGGTCAAGTATTTTCTATTGCATGTGTAAGTATTGTTTGAAATGTCTTTTCAAGTCTTCTTATTGACATTTTGTTATTGCAAAAATTATGTGCAATAGCTGTTTTAAATTCAGTGTTAAATAAAATTCCTATGAAACAATTCAGTGTTAAATAAAAACGAAATGTACAGGCAAATCATGCTAGGTGGCTATCAATTGCCTATAAACACAAACAACCCATAGGAGATACAAATATGTCAAAATACTTCTCAATCTTATTAGAAATCTCACTGCATTATAACCCACAACTTCATTCATAAATATAAGCATTATTTATTTATGGACGTCCTAGGTACTTGGAAACTCAATATGTTGATTCCCTAATACTGGATCCATACAGGGGTGAAAGTAATTGAAGGGTTGAAAGAAAGGGTTGAATGGCATTGGTAACTACCTACCATCAAGTGGCAGTTCCACTCTTAATTATATAAAAAAAATTAAATATGAAACTGTTACTAACCTGACTGCAACTCGGACACTGGATTCGTCCCCAGCCATGTTTACACTCTTTCCTGGATGACAAGTTAATAACAGTTTAAAATAATTGCATAGAAAAACTAAAAATAGAAAGTAAAAGTAGTTCTAACTTGATCGCATTGCGACAATTTAAGTGAACTCAAATTTGCAAGATTTTAAAATTAGTTTTTAGAATATGTTTAAATAATATATTCTTATGATAACAGTTAGAAGATAGAATGTATTTAGAACCAAAAAGTAGCGATAAATTAAATATAGGTACATCGCCAAGACATAAGTGAAAGATCAGAGAACTACCATACTTTCTACATAAATATTAAACATTTTTAATTACATATCAGCCCCTACTATATACTTACAGTGTACTTAGTAAATCCTCTATTTAAACCACAAAAGATCACATTTCACGTAGCGTCCGCGTCAATATTATACGAATACGATACGCTAGATTGACACCGATCTATTATAGCATTGAAAAAACTTATTAATATTTAAAATGAACAAGTAATTTTTACAGAGAATTCACTTTTATTACCATTTTTTACTTTGTTTTGTTTATTTTTGTAGACAAATAAAATTGTAAACAAAAACCGAAAAAACAATGCACACACAATGGCAGATATAAAATAACTGACTGATAAATAAACTGAAACTGCTGTGCTGCCGAGTCAGAGTGCTCACTGCTCAGCTGACATATGTCTTCTGACACTGACAGTGAAGTTGATGACTGATTATATAATTTATTGACAGCGAATAAGTCAAAAATGATGTACTGTTTGTCATTGGTTTGTCACATGTTTGTCATAATAAGTTGACATTACTGGAAATGTTGCCGAAATTAAAAATTATAAAAATATATGTTATTTTAATTCATTTAACATTTATAAAATTTATTTATAAGATTAGTTATCTTAATGTATTTATAAGATATTGCAAAATTAGCATTGAACGTAACAAAAGGTAAAATATTCAAAATTAGATAAATTAGCCAATTTACGTTGCAAATATTAGCAACACTAACTTGTTTAGTTACAAATCTGTGGTAGAGATGGCTCTGCTGTCTATGAAAATGTGATCTATAGTCATATTTCGTGTTTTCGGCTGTGCCTGAACCAGATGTTATTGGTACCCCAGAGGAACACTCGAGATGAGAAGTGGGATTTTCTCAACACACACACACACACATTATTTTCTAAACGGAAAATTAAAAAGACGCACAATTACACCAGTGTGAAGCCGTGACGGGTCGCTAGTTAGAATATAAAACAAAGATGAAAATTATCTAGGAAAACTTAGGTAATGCAAATGAAATAAAGTAAGAGTTCTAATGTATTTTCTAGGGCATTCAATTTTCATCTGAGTGAGTTTGTGCTATTGCATTAAGTAAATTGAATTTTAAGCTACTCAAGTAACAAACGTGAATGATAACGAAATTGGGTATTTACTTATTTTAAGTTGTCTTGATCTATAAAGGAAAATTCAATATAAAGTATTTTTTTTTTAAACTCCTTTGTTTATTTATCACACGAAATACATCAGATGGAACACTATTGCAGTGACTGGCATATCAGGCATTCATGAGCGAACAAGACAAGACTATACCGCGCTACACATATAATATACCTACATTCTTAAGGAAATCTATAACCATTTGCGGTTAAAGGTTCAATATAATATAATATTTATACTATTGTAGTACTTACCGCAAACATTACTTCGTATATTCAAACTTTTTTTATTTTAATATAATGTAAAATGTACAATTGATGATAGGTGCTACCGTCGCGTATAAACATAAAGTAACACAATAAGTCCCCGCAGACTACAGACATTTTATCGGCCGATAGTTTAGTCGGCTTTTTAATCAGTATGAAGAGGTATGCAAGTGCGCACAATTAGTGATTCAGCTCTTCATACTGATTCAAATGTCGGCCAAACTATCGGCCGATAGAAAGTCTGTAGTCTGCGGGGACTCTAAGGTTAGCGGAATGGGCTCTAGCATATACCTTACTAACTGAAACTCAAAACCACACATGCTGTTGTTTCACAATGGTTAAGTAAGGGGGTGGTTATTGTCAAATGCCCAATTTGTGATTAAGTAGAATCCACTAAATTTTATTATAACTAGTATTCGCCCGCTGGTCGAAATTAGATCTAAATCATTCGGACGTATGCATTTTTTTATCAATAATATAATACCTACACAAAACTTCCTCGTTCATCGCTCTTTCCATCGCTCTTCTCATCGTATTTATATCAAAGTTTTAATTTCTGCTAAAACCTCGCCTTAAGTAGTGGGTTGGCTTAGAAATGGATAGACTTATGTATTGTTGGTCACACGGAGTGCACCGGCGCATGTCGTATCGGGCGAACGGCCTCATGTCAAACGAACATTAAACTTTATTGTTTAGCACTCACTTTTGCTTCATTTTAACGAACCATGCTCAATACTTTCAAATGAAATTTCATAATACAATTGTATGTTCAAGAAAATAATTTATAAGTTTACTTTTATTACATACCTATATACTAGACCGACTTGCCTCAGCTTCGCTCGGGTGCAATCGAGTTACAATACTAAATATACGAGTATAATCTAAACCCATCTGAAAAAAAAAATGTGATTTTTAACACACAAGGACTGAGGGTGCTGTCTCTCACCGTCCAACACCCGCGTGGGCCGAGTACGGATCCTCGGCCCAGCGAGCGGTGTCCGGGGAAACTCACTAAAGTCTGTTCGGTGGTTTTAGCAGATAAAATAAAACCACAGTTACCTACTAGCTATTAAGTTACAACGAAACTAGTATGAAGGATAAAAGAGTAGCTATACTTATAAAATCTTTTGTTCTAACTGACTATCAACGCACAGCTAAAACACTAGAAAGCTAAAATTAGGAACATAGGTTGAGGAGTTGTCAGTAATAAAATTAATATTACCTATTGTAGCGGTAAACATTTAATAGGACGAGGGGTTGGCGGGTGGATGGTGCGCGCGCGGGGAGGGTGTGCGTTGACCTCGAGGCGGGTTTACGAGTGCATTTGCACAGTGACACCCCTCCCGTCCCGGCAGCCGCGGCCCGCCTACACCCCGCGCACACCCGGTGCGTACACGCAGCCCCGCGGTTCTCGAAATCACAAAAAAGTACCAATAATTATGATTGATACGACCACGAATCGACGCGATGCCGAAAAAAAGATAATTTATTCGCCAAATTGGCTCGTCGATCGTTAACTCGCTCTTTAATTGGCGAAATGTTTTGCAACATATAAAACGGTAGGCTGTATCTACATACTCACTCGTGCAGTGCGTACTGAGGTGACTCTTTTTCCTAATAAAAATAATAATAATAAGGAAATGTTTTCTTTGCATCATGCGTTGTGAACTGTGAAAGATAAATTAGAAACGACTCGATAATTTAATTTCTGGTAATTATACAAATGATATATAATTTTCATGTATTTTCAGTAAAAATTTTATTCAAGTACATAGGAAAAACAGATTTGATAGATTCTCAATGAAAATAAAATTGAATATATACATGCGAAAGTTTGTATGTTTGGATGTTTATTATCATTCAATCAATACCTCAACCTATTCAATCATGCAAAAACGGCTGAACGGATTTAACAAATAGTGGCGCTGACGCGGGATAAGATAGTGTGTTGATAAGTTACGGTCTAACTAAAGTGTTTTTAAAATCCGGGCATCTATAATTATTGATCCAGGACATGACGGATTAGATCAGTGGGCAATCATTAGAAACAATAAAAATAGTATCTATTACAAACATATAGCAACACTTGCTAATGAATCGTGAGAATGAATCTTAAGAGTTATAATGAGTTTGAACATCACCTGTGACACATTTTGTTTGTTTAAAACGTCTTTTCTTCTATTTATAAACAATTATTGGTAGCATGTGTGAGTATTTCTAAATCATTGTTTGCGTATACACATGAAGGGGCTTAGCTCCGGCTGCGGCTGGCGAGCGTCGCGACCTGCTAGCAAACAGGCTCGTCACGTTAATGTACCGCGGTCCTTGCCCGTTAAAATTAATGGACATATTGAGGGTGTAGAAAAAAAATCGTAAAAGGAAAGGATTCTGTGCTGCGAATCACAGAAAGAAAAGAAGTTCCTTAATCATACTAACATTCGCAGCGCAAATTGCAGCGCCTGTGACGTTGCTTGTGTAAGGCCTGAAACACATGACCGCGCGGTACCCCACGGATCAAACTGAACAGGTCGATATATGTTTGTAGAACTTGTACCGCGCGCGCGGGCTTATGTAGACAAGGAACACTGTTTGGTTTCATCTTGTACCGCGCGGTTATAGTAGTTCCGCGCGGTACTGCGCGGTTATGTGAACTTAGCCTTATAGACGTCGGTAGTCATCTATCATCAAGTGGATTGTCAGCTTGTCTGGCTATCTACATAAAAATGCTGCTATATTTTGGACACTAATATTAAACCTAGAATTCATCATCAATATTCTTCTTCACACAATACAGATATCGGTAAATGAGTTATAAAACAAAGTCGCTTTCCGCCTCTGTCTGTTTCTCTGCTAACTTCTTCTAAATCACCCAACGGATTTTGATACGGTTTTTACTAATGGAAAGAACGATAAACTAAGAAGGTTTGTGTATACAATTTGTAGAAAAAAATTACATACGTTAGCTAGCGTTAGTGTTTTTTATACATAATTTATGTGGGACTGGGTACTGAAAAAAAAAATTGTACAGACCAAAAAGTTACACGGTCATCACGTGGTAACGCGACGTAGTCATGTGACGTTCCTTTTTGGTACGGGCTCTAAATTTAGTTAGCTTTAATTTCAAGGTATTTTACCTAAGCCCCGTCCACTTAATTAATGCTGGAGTGAGCGGCGACCTCGACTATTGTTGTGCTTGCTGCGCTTGCGACACATAAACACACACACTTTTCTATATAATATGTACATACATTAAAGGGAATATATTCGGCGGCTTTCTTTTAACTTCATTACTAAAAGAACTATGCATGAATGTAGTAAAAAATTGTATATATTTCTCAGGGTTTGCACTTGAAAATATTTTTGAAAAAATTACGCTAATCAATCAATCAACGCCTAACTAAAATATATAAAGATTGAATACCTAAATCAATATTAAATTAGTATTAAATAAATATCAATATCTAAGAAAAAGAAAACCGAAAAAAAAAAATAGGCTAGTGTAAGATTATCTTAAATTCGTTCCTTACGTGAGTCGAGTACATACTTACGAGTATCTGAGAACATTTCAGATATTATTGTTAAAGCTTCACAAATACGGTATTCGAGTATCCTCATAGAGTACCTAGGTATTAGGTACGAGTAACAGTACGTAAAGTGTTCCAGGAACGTTCCATATAAATTCATTCCAAAATAAAACGCGACCCAAAGGAGTCGATATCACTGTCAAATCCGACAGCCATATCGCCTCCAGAGATTTGAAATATACATTGTTTCACAATCGCAAATAGAATAAATAAAATTGTTTTTTTTTTTTTCGTGCAATGCTTCTAAGGATTTTTATATTTACAAGCTAGTGACCCGCCAACGGTTTCGCGCGGAATCAATTTTTCCAGTTTTTAAGAATCTTGCTCAGTCTTCGTTTGTTCTCCGGGTTTTACGTTCTATCTAGGGTTTTGCACTTAGCAACACATAAAACAATTATTTTTTATTTACAACTAGCGACTCGCTCCCGCCTTCTTTGCGGGTTCAATTTTTTCTGCAAATTATACATAAAAACCTTCCTCGTTTAACGCTCTTTCCATTAGTGAACACCGCACGAAAATACGTTCAGTAGTTTTTGAGAAATCGAACGTATAATTTGAAGTCGCTTTCCGCATCTGTCTGTCAATCTGGCCGCTAAATCCTAAATCGTGATTCGATTATCACCATCAGTTAGATAAAATTTTCACGGATTTTCAGTTAGATAAGTTTTTAAGTAAATAGAAAAAAAAAACAATTTCTTAAGGTTAAACCTTAAGAGATACATAAAAATAATGTAAGTAGAGAACTGTAGTTCTTCTAAAATCCTAAAGAAATCTCCGCGATGGCATATGTTACGGTTGACTCAAAGTACGAATAACAACTTCTTAATCTCTATACTTAAATCCGTCATGTCTGTTTCTTCACTTATAGTTTTCACTTATGGAGAGGAGGATAAATGAGGAAGGTTTATGTATATAACAAAAATTGCATCCTGGGCGAAGCCGGGAGCGGGTTATTATATTTTATTATATTTTAAAGATGACAACAGCAACGATGGTGCCCTCATTTCTTTCGGGGCATCTTATCAGGATCGTCATTATCTTGGCTATTTTTTCCGAAACCCTAGTAATATAATAGACTGTAAATTAAATGTATTTCTTTGAATCCTGTTTAAATTAATTTAATAAGATAACATTTTGAAACGATCGCGAAACCAAAGAACTATCGGTCTAAGCTGAAATGTTATACAGTGATTTATGTTTCAACTCAATAGTTGCAAAGGTTGACGCAATTGAACTGCATGCCCCAACGTTTATTTATTGATTAGAAATATACTGATAACAGGGTTGGCAGTAATTTAGTTTTTTAAATGTTTTTTGTTCTGTATATAAATATATACATGTGTGATTCTATTTTCATGTCTATATATCTATATCTATATATTGGTATTTATTATAAAATAAAGTCGCTCTCCGCCTCTATCTGTCTCTCCGCAGACTTTTTCTAAACCATTCAACGAATTTTGATACGTCTCTCACTAATGGAAAGAGCGATAAACAATGAAGGCGAGGGCGGTCGTTAGATAACTAAAAATGACAGCATCGTGTTTGAGATGAAAATATATTACAATTATTAATACCCTGAGACCGCGTGGTCCGACTGCTTCGTCCGACTGATATACATTACTTACCTATATTAATATTATATTTTATTTAAAGATTATGAGGTAGTCTGGTGAACCAGCCGGCGGTGGCTACCGTCGCCTATAATCTAAATAGCGACATAGGAGCAAAGACTATATAGGAGTTCAAAATGCGCAGCCGACCTTGATTAGGCTAAAGGATAAGAAGGAATAGTATGTTATTGAAGATATTTCGAGTGTAGGACAATAAAGCATTCATAAGCTATCTCATATGACACTTTTTAATTCATAATAATAGTTGTTATTCACAGTTCATTTTACAGCAATATTTATTTTTGAAAATAGATTATTAGTGTTGTAGCGCTTTTAATAAGATTGATAAAGTAGTTGGTACTTGCTAGGATACAAAAAGTCTTTCTAGGATGGTCGATTAGTTGCTGTTTCTGTTGGTTTAATGGTATGTTTATTCGTTTAATTTAGGTATTAGGCGATCTCGATAGTGATACTCTCCAAAGTTTACTCTTTGTACCACATAGTATTATTTATCAAGTGTAGCTAAGTATCGTTTTACATACTTTCAACTAAGCCTTGGCGCTCACCCGACCGGACGAGAGTTAACGCAAAGTTAAATTAAATACTTACATTTAATAGCAACTTTTTGCGACTAATAATATGTATTTTTGGATGACAGTATGCCAGAAGGCCATGAAAGAAGTATGCTTAAGATTCAAAAAGGGGATTTAAAGTACTTACAGAAATAAAACAAAAGTAACTAACGCTTCAACAATTTGTAAAAAAGAAATCAGCAATTCATCGCCAAAACGAATTCTCGGATCGATATCTGGTGGCGAAATGGCGGTCTTCTCGTGGCCTATGTCAAGTTATTCGCTTTTCCTTCCCTTACGGTTCCATCTCCTTCAGGAGGTTGGCAATCACCATTATAATTTTGACCTTGTTCATACCGACCGAAGGTTTTTAAGCGAAGACGTTTTATGTCTGTCTGGTCTACGACGCCCTTGTACTTAGTTACTTGCTCATTGCTTAGTGATGCGGAACAGCGATGTTAACAAGCATCGTCCGGTGCTGGAATTGGTCTATAACTATAATGTCAAGCTTTGGCGACAATACTTAACCCCATTCAAGACATTGAAATAATACATGACCATTTTCGAGCACGGGCGTAGGACATATGGATATATTCTTATATTCTTATATAATAAGAATATATATAAGAATTTTTTTTTACTCTGGTATATAAACAGACGGACGATACTACAAGTAAGTATTTCTTAAGTATTCAATAAATAAATATAAATGATTCACTGTTACAATTATTATTTTGGTCACAAAGTCCAAATCTTCATGAAGATGATCCCACAACTCCGTGCAAATAGAAATAATGCGTTGCTCGGAGTTTGTAAACACAATCTCAGTCTAGCTAGAGCTACTCTGGAAGCTGAGTAACTAGTTAGTACATGTTCAAAATTGAGGCTGCCTGTCTCAACGGATAACACTAACCGAATAACATTCGGTTACTTTTACGTCTTACTTAAGATAACTTAAGATAACTATAACATTAGTATAACTTATAGTATAACTATAACTATAACCATCCATAACTTATCTGCTTCTGATGCAACGATTGGGCAACAAAGCGATGCTATAGGATTAGTTCAGTTCTTTGAGTGTGAAACCGAAAAAATTTCAATGATTTCACCGTTGTGACCAAAACTAACAAAACTTTAAATTCAAACTTCAAAATTTAAGTTTTTGCATACCTACACCAAACAGGCAATACAAATAAAAGGATTTTTCTCTCAATGACTCATTGGGCACAAAAAAATGTGTATAAATTTTCTGTCGATTGTACAAAGTTGCGATTCTTAAAACTTGATATAATTTAAATTTAAAATTATGTGAAGTGTTTTATCGATTTTTTTTTTATAAAAGGAACAGAAACGCAGCAGATACATTTCTGGGAAACTTTAATAAATAATGATAAGAAACCAATTTGTTAGTGATATTATTTATTTCATAACTAAATATAAATTTTCATCTTAATTTTTTAAATAAATTATTTATATGTTAAAAAACCTTGACGTTTAGTCGCTGTCTGCTATTATACTGTAGTGTATACTGCGTTTACTTTATTAATTTTTTTTGTGTAAAGGTCGTCAGACAGTCAGACGGTCCACTTGATGATAGGTAGAGCAACGCCACAAGTGCAGCAAGTGTGCTGCCGAACACAGTAAAATTTAGGTTAAGGGATTAGGAAGGATAGGTATAATGGACTCTAGCATCCCTTATACTCACCAAAACACAACAGCACACATTTTGGTAATGCTCTTTCCAAAACGTCTTACGACTTTAAGAAAAAAAAAGTAGAAATGTCAATATTTGCACCTGCTTAACGATTTAGACTATTCTCATGAGTCATAAGAAATCGATGATTAAGAACGCACTTAGCAGTAACCTTTATAACACGGTGTGTACGGGCGTCATCGGTTCGCAGTTTTGTCGCGTTCAAGCGCGATTATTTCAATGTTTCCTGCTGGCATTACATACGAGAAAGAAAACAAATTGGGTTTATATATCACTAAAATAAAAATAAAATAAAATAACCACCTGGCGCCCCCGACTTCGTACGAAAGCTTTTTTTACTGCAAATCATATACTTACCTACAAAAACTTTCCCCATAAATGGCTCTTTCAATTAGTGAAAACCGTATCAAAAGCAGTTTGGTGGTTTAGAAGAAGTTAATGGAGAAACATATAGCGAACAGCGACTATATTTTATAATTTATAAAATATTTTATAATAATTATACCTAGATCAAGATATAATTGTCCTACTAATATTAAAAGTGCGAAAGTTTGTATGTTTGGATTGGATGTTTGTTACTCAATGGCCTCTTACTGACTGAACGAGCGGCCTCGCGAGACAAATCCTCGCTCAGTCAGTACGTGCCTCGCCCGAGGCTGGACGAGCGTTTGCCTCGGTCCTAGCCGAGCGTAGTCGGTTTTTGTCCATGCTCAAAGGCGCCTCAATCCGATTTCCGCGCTCACTCAAGACGGTGTGTTTCGCCTCGCTTGTTTGTCGCATGTTAGCATCATGGGATAAAGAACAGTGTCTTAAATAAATAGAACTATACGATGAATATAGACGACTTTGGGATGCGCAATGTCTCGATTACACTAATAGAGGACTAAGAGAAGAACTCCTTTTTCTTTTCTTTACAAGCCGTAGAATTAGAAAGGCAGTGGTGGCGATAGCTTTCCGAACGTGCGGCCTCATGGCGATCTTGAGCAAAACTGGCTCGGCTTTTCCTCGCGCGGCAAACGTTGCGCAGCAAACGTCCGAAGCTGCCTCGCGAGGGCGCTTGTTCAGTCAGTACGCGGCTAATCACGCAAAAACGGCTGAACGGATTTGGATGAAATTTAGAACACATATAATATAATTTATTACCTGTATTAACATAGATATAATAACTAGCTGACCCGGCAAACGTCGATTTGCCAAAAAAAATTTTTTGGGGTGGGCCAGCCTTATCATTTAATAAGGGTATAAAAAATAGTTTACAACCTATTTTGAAACCTACCGAATAAATACACAAAAAATTTCATAAAAATCGATCAAGCCGTTATATATATAGATTTTTATCCTGAAAAATTATTAAGTTTCTGTGGTATTTTCAAAAAACACTACACTAGAGCACAGCTAGTAGTTTTATAAATACCAAGAATGCTGAATGAATCATGGATTCCTAAATATTTAAATTATCTACTTATTTCTGAACACCTTGTGAACGAGTCTATTTCCAGGTATCGATAACATTCTAAATAGAGTATAACTGGTCCATGATTACTTTTATGAAACTTTATGAATAAGGCGGTGAAGATGTTGAATATTTAATGTAATTTCCACAATAAGTTAAATCGAGAAACACAGCTGTAATTTGCAACTTTGTTGCGAACATTCGATTTGGAATTACAACAAAATACGACATCGGTTATTCGCTGGCAACAGTTACAATGGTTATCTCTGTTATATAAAAAGGATCTTGCACATTTTATGACAGCAATTCAACTTTATCGTTGGTTTTAGAATCAGAATATTATCCAATTAGTATAATTTAGACCACTTAGCTTAGACATTTATTTAGATACTTAATTGAATTTAATTGCTTGCTGTAGTTTATTTATTTTTATTAGTTGTGCCCGGTGGCTTCGCATGTCTTGATATTCCATATCATAAAAACCTCCATAAAAATAAATATACGTGCCAACTCTCATAGTGATCGGTCAAACATTGTTGCAGCCGTGCAGGATAGACGATGGAGCGAGCTAACCCAGAAAATGTATATTCACTCGAACTTTAAAAAGATTTGGGTTATATAAGCTCGGAAACACAGACGCCGGAAGGGAGTTCCAAAAGTTCTAGTTTAAAACGTTTGGTCCGAAAATGTGGAATTTAGACAAGACGAGTAGTCTGCCGTACGTCTGAATGTCCGATAGAAGAAAGGAAAAGGCGGTATGAGCTCATGCAGCTCCTGAGCACGCTTTCCGATGTACATCTTATAGAATAAAAGTTTAGAGATTACTTATATTATACATACAAAGATACATTTTATGTATATGAGCTTTCGCATGGGTGCAATTAAAATCTTTAATGATAGAATTGATAGGCAGGCTGACCGTCCACCTATCGTAGGTGCTGCAAGTGCGTTGCCGACCCTAATAGGAGCTAAATAAAAGATTTTGGAATGTACTTTGACGTTTCTTACACATCGAAACACATTTCCCACTTAAGGTGTTTTTTTTTTGTAATGGTTTTACTACAGTCTAAATGGTGCGCAGATAATGTTAGATTAGAGATGTGGTCTATCAGCATGTACATCCATTTTTATTCCAAACAAACGCGCCTTCCTGAGTTGGTATACTACAATGGAATGTCTAGACATTTCATTGCAAGTGAGTCATACAAATAAGCTTTAAACTTCTTCAATATAACTATGATGCAATAGATCCAGATGCCTCCTAACCGCGTTGTCTGAGAAGTTTAGCTGCGTGTCCTAATAATATTCTAAATGCGAAGGTTTGTATGTATGTTTGTATATTTGATCCTCAATTAAATCTAAAAAGAACTTAAATCTAAAAAAAGTTTATTTGTCTTTGGTGTCTAATAATATGGCCAGGTACTGTATTTCTCCTTTTTCAACGCGGATGAACTCGCGGACACCTGCTAGTAAATTAATAAAAGAGTCGGAATACCTACGAAACTGTTTAGTGGGTATATTTTTCTGGATCATTCTTCTTTTGTATTGCTTATTAAGTTTTCGTGTCCCGGATAGGCATTTCAAGTGTCCAGTGCAAGGGACATATCCGTCGCGGGGGTATTTGCAAAAACAGCGCGCACCTCTCTCCCACGCTCGGATGGCGGACTCCGAACGCGGTCGTCGACCCGACTGCATTAATGACGAATAACGTCGCAAAGATAACGACGACAGCTACAGATTACTTTATAATTCCATTTTTTACCGAACATAATGAATTACGTACTGAACTATGTTGCTTTATTATACACACGAATTTGTATTGATCACGGGTAGGAGCTTACACAGTGTACGAGAACTTTATGAAAGCTCGCAATAAAACCGGTATTGAGAATATTCATCTATGAGTAAAGTTTAAAAAAGTTTGTGAAAAAAAGGGTATAATTATGTGTTTTTTTTTAAACTGTCCTTCGTATGAATGTACTCCCATAAATAGAACATAAGTTTTAATTATAGGATTAAGTATTCTTTTTAATTAATTTATTTTTTAACCAAAAAACTGAAAAGTTTTTATCTAAAATAAACTTTTACAATCTTTGTCGGATCCGGGCACATAAATAACTTTCTGTATAAAACTATAGGCACAATAATACTACTTAATACTATCTGTTGCACGCGACTTCGTCCGAGTAACATTATAAAATATAGCCTATATGTTACTCGTTGATAATGTATGGGCCTTCTTATAGGTGAAAGATTTTATATAAGTGGTCCAGAGGTTTTTGTGTTTATTCATTACAAACAAAAATATAAATCTTAATTCCTGCGATGTTTTCTCGCGAATCTGATCCTCCGTATGTACGAGTAGGTATAGGCGTTTTTTGATTCCCCAACGATTTACTCAACAAAACTTTGTTTGAAGGTCATTCATATCTTGTTTCTTTTCTTGTGTTTTTTAGTTTATTTTTACATCTTTTATTTTAAACCGTTAGTTTTCCTTGAGACGATAAAGTAATAAATATATTTCGTTAAAATTTATAATAAGTATACAAAGGCAAGTGACGCCACAAAACAAGACTAGTTAATTTATAAATAAGGGGAATTTAAAATAAGCGCATTACAGTTGCAATTAAGGCTCAGTTTGTGAGTTTTTGTGGTTCCTTCGTATTTGGACGAGCAGTCGCTTCACGAGAAGACGGAAGCGAGAATTTTCGGTGTTTCTCGGAGCAACAATTTTTTGTTACTCCAAAATCTCACGTTAATATTTTAGTGTCGTTTTGATTAATATAAAAACATACTTACTTGTATAACATCGTGTGCTGACGAAGTTAATCATAATAAGTTTTAAGTATGAATAAGCAGTGGCAGTACCTACTAAGTATTGCGTTTCGCAGTTATTTGGGCAGCCCGTCCGGCGGCAGTAACCACCCCCTTACAGAAGACCACCGTAAAATAACAGCATGTGTGTTGTTGTGTTTCAGCGAGAGAGTAAGGAATACCAGAGCGCATTACCCCATCTCTTCCTTATGCCTTATCCTTCTATGGTCGGAGCGCACTTGCAGCACATATGGTGTTGCTTGTGTTATAGGCGACGGTAGCCACCTACCATCAAGTGGACCGTCAACCTGTCTGTCGACCTTAACATAAAAAAAAATTAAAAGGATCAAGTACCTAAGTAATATTTTTATAACTGTTACAGAAAATATATTGCAGTGGTGTGTATCTACCGTAGTCTTGCTATTTGCCTCCGAAACATCTCCGAAAGGAGTTACCACAGCATTAAAAAAAAATACACTTTTCATCATACAAACTATTTTCTACCCTAAGTTTCCCTTTTCCAGGGTTTGATATATGATACAACCTTTTTATGTAATAGTCGTTACATAAAATCAGATTACTTGATAATGGACGCTTATAGGCGTACTACAAGGGGAATACAGGCATTTAACTATTAACTTTTAACATTATCGAGGGTTCAAAGGATAAAGGGTTCAACACCACATTTTATCAGAATCGACTTATTGAAAACATATAGCTTTTTTTTTCGCTGATAATTAAAATGGCGCGACTGCGTTCGCGTAACTTTATAATATATAGCCTATATTATTCGCTGATATTATAGCTTTCTATAGATGAAAGAATTTTTAAAATTGGCCCAGTAGTTTTGAGTTTATTCATTACAAACATACAAAAATTCAAATCTTCTCTCTTTATAATATTAGTTCTATACTAATAATTTTTAATAGGTATGTAAGGTATCGCTTACTGCACGTGGTCGTTAGGTACTGAATCTTTATAGAGCGATCATTAAGCGTACGCAGCAGTAATAATTTACTTAGTAATTTCCAGCAGGGACAAGTCGGTTGCGGTGAAATCTGGTTGAAAGCCGGAATTAGTCCAGTTTTCTACAGATAGCAGCGGTCAAGGGGTTTGAAATACTGTAAATTGGCTACATTTAAACTGTAGTTTAGTATACCTGTTTGCAGTTATTTTTCAATGACATATCATTACTTTTTTATGATTTCTGTTCTATAAAGTTTACTAATTTTCATAAAATATTAAATAGTGAGACATTTACTCTGTACTGTTTCCGCTAAATACCCCTATATTCTTTTTCTCTGATATATTATTCTGAAAACCATTAACCAGTGTAAGTCCTTGTCGTCCGGTCAATCGGAGCAACAGGCAAAAAAGCTAGATTTTCTTTATCCATTAATAATGTGTGTCCAGTCATTCTTAAAATGATATGGCTATTGAATATAAATATCGAGTTAAATATTAAGTATATTATCAAGTTAAGTATATTATGTCGGCAAAGGCAATTTTAAGACCTTAATTTCACATTAAGCCAATTTTTTGTAGCTACATCATTACGAGACAGGCGGTACTGAGCTAACGAATCCTATTTAAAGTCCGCAATCCGATTTTAATGCGGGTGGTGTACGTAGTTGACTGTTGTTGGATTGCAGAGCGAATTGCCATAGTGATAAGGCTCGAAATAGTTTAACGGTATTCGTAAATGGTTTCACAGCTAGCATGGGGGCTGTGTCAATATTGAATCGGCGAGGTTGCGCGCACGCCGCTTTCCGGAAATACACCTGATCACACACAGCAGGCCCTGTCTGCAGCCCCGTCAATGTGACTACATACGTGCCTATAATGCGTATACATGTGTTTACATTGAACAAGTATTTCTCTGGCAGTGCCGTATTGAACTACCGAAATATGACAGTAAGTATGTTATGTTAGTCCTGTTGACGCGGACGGTAGTAGCCCTGTTATATGTTCCGGTTTTTATATAAAATATTTACATCTTCTTTTTTTTATATAAAAATCAATCGCCGATTTTATTTTGGTTTTCACTTATTGAAAAGAGGATAAACGGGGAAAGATTGTGTATATAAAAATTGCACCTCGGGCGAACCAGGGAGAGGGTCACTAGTTTGTCTATAAAATATAAGTAGGTACAACGTTACGATCTTTATACATGTATATATATAATATACAATTATAAAATAAATTCGCTGTTCACATCTGTTTGTTTCTCCGCTAATTTTTTTTAAACCTTCACCTAACGGATTTTGATACTGTTTTCTCTAATGAAAAGAGTGATATACCAGGTTGTGTTTCGATGAGTGAGTAAGAGATGCAAGAACCCATTTTCCTATCCGTCTAATCCATATCCTTCATACTCCTAAGGTTGGCAGGCCATGGCATTGCTTGTATTAATAGGCGACAGTAGCCAACTACCATAAATTGATCTGTCAGCCTGCCTGCCATAAAAAAAATAATAATATAATAGACCAGACTCTTTAATATATTGGGAAAGCTGTGAAAAAAATAAAATAAAATAGAACAATAATTGTCTTTTTTGTTCCACAATTTATTTACAATTAAAAACGGAAAATAATTACGTTTTACAAAAGATCTAAATAATTACGAATCGACAAAACTATATCTTAAATTAAACATAACTAAATATAATAACAAATAAAGCAATTCAAAACATATTTTAACAACAATTTATCATCATCAACTCAATGATTGCGAATCAAGAAATATGTTTTTTTTTTGCATAGCATTGCATATAGAATAAAAATATAATGTATACAAAGAATTTGCGTGAAAATTCGCTTAATTATTTTCTATCATTAGGAAACTAATGTGGTAGCGATTTTTTCTACTACTACAGATGATTTTCCGCATATAAAAACGTTTGAAAGTAGTAAAAATAAAAATACAGCGTCGTATTGATAAAGATATGCTTATGTATAAGTGCAAGAAAGATATTGTTAAATGAAGCAAGCACACTCTTAGTCTAGTTACACTTAAATTATAAAAGTGTGAAATAACTATTGTTCAAAGCTTTCGCATAAATTGAAGGAAATTCAAAAATTATTCAAAGAACATAGAAGCTAATGAATTTTTTAAATGTGTATTTTACAGGGCAGCAGAGTAAACTGGTTCTATATTTATTAATAATCACTATCAAAACTTCTATTTTATAATTATTGTAATCTTTAAAAGTGCGTCCAAGTTAAATGACATGTTTTATAATATAACATTGTTGTTTAACGGTGCAATATAACAATGTTATCTAACATATCAACCGAAGCAAATTTAAAGGTCTCGGTCGTATCATGAGTACACGTGATTACGTGTCTCATAGACAAATGTTATATAACTTTGTTTTAGTTATATCGTCCACACCTATTGACTTGTTTTATAATGTTTTTAACATTTTGTTATATACCTAGTATGATGAAGTCACCTTAATAAATTCTAAAAATAGTTAGTGATCAACTTATATACAGGTACAATATTTTGTGTAATATTGTACGTGTATATTATTGTGTTGATATTTTATTGCTCCGTGACACTGATGATCATGTTTAATTATAAAACTCAAAAATACCATACATTTAAAATTTCATACACATTATATAAATTAGCACTTTCGATGGACTTGAGTGTTAGATGGTTATAGAAAAATCTTTTAAAATTATAACATTATATATCTACGCGTAGTTCAACTCAATATGGCGCGATGAGCTATGTGTGCGTGTATTTGTAAATATACAAGTTTAGTGTGTGTGTACAGTGTTGCTTTGTCACGCACACGCTGTCACCGTAACTACACAAGCTTTACGCACACATAGCGCCAGGTGCCAAGATGAGTTGAACTATGTATAGTTCGTCAGATCCGTTCTAAACGTTGAAAGTCAAATACGAGCACAATATTTAAAAAAATACATAGAAAATTTTGAACACAAGAAACTAGTTTACAATTGAATAAGTTTTTACGTCACAAAACAGTAGTCACCAATCGTTTTTAACCGTGATATGAGCTGTAACACATTAGTCAAGTTTAGTTGGGTGTAATTGTAACTGAAAACGGTTTAAAATGATTCCTTGTAGAAGCTTTGAGATCACTGTTGTTGCTGCGGCGGGGCGAGTCTGGCAGCCTGGAGTAGAATATCCCGTTTCTCCTTCGGGAATCGTAGTTCCCTCGCCGCTAGTCTTGCCGCACGCAGCTCACGCTCGGCTCTAGTGAGCTCAGCGCGAAGCACTCCTCCCCCTAGTTGTTAATATAAAGCATTTAATTAATATTTATACATTTTACTATATTATATTTATTTATATTGGCTTATTGATGAAAATTCATTCTTTTTACATGATAATATACTCTTTCAATAACTTTCAACAAGTCTGTATATTGCCTGTGTGTGGATATTATAGCTTACTAATTTTTGAGACAAATGTTGTTATAAAATAAGCTGCTCGCCTCTGTCTGTTTTTCCGCTAACTTCTCCTATACCAATCAACGGGTTCGGATACGGTTTTCACTAATAGAAAGAGCGATAAGCGATGAAGGTCTGTAAATATAATTTACAGAAAAAAAAAACCGTGCGAAGCCAGGAGCGGGTCGCTAGTTTCATATATTCTAAGTCGAACGAGTTATATTCAAACACAATCAACTCTTTAGTGAGGGCCAAAATCTGTTTTACTGTTAAAACAAATTGAAGGACATGATTTTTCCATTTAAAATTGTAGCCAATAAGCTTGTCAAAACGATGTACGGTTGAATTTAAAATTCGTACCAAGTACATATTTTCCCAGTTTTATATTCGAGACCCCTGTTAACCTTTCAACATGTGACCTTTTTATAAAATAAATATGCAAATGAAAGCTTTTCAATTTTCATCACTCGGATTGAAGTGTTACCATTTTAATTGGATTTATATAATAAAAAAATATCTTTTTATATAGGGTCGTAAGTGCGCCGAGGGACGAACAATTAAATACACTCATATATAAATACACTCTCGCACACACACACATACATACCCTAACTC
The DNA here is from genome assembly GCA_944738685.1 of Synanthedon myopaeformis. Lineage (NCBI taxonomy): Eukaryota > Metazoa > Arthropoda > Insecta > Lepidoptera > Sesiidae > Synanthedon > Synanthedon myopaeformis. The sequence goes on from OX122914.1 coordinate 2,100,592, forward strand.
GTTACACAAATCCTCTTTCCTCATTTAGAATTCATTAATTTTTTTATTTGATATCTTTATACACACCATGAAACATAGTGGCAATATAATTAGTAATGCTGTCTCAATTTGTTTGTTATTTTCTGTATTTCTGTAATACAAAAAAATAACAAACAAATTGAGGTTTTTGTTCTATATAAATAAAATAGATAAGTTGCTCTAATTTGGCAAAGCAAACGATTTTTTATAGTTTGTTTTTAAATAGTTTTAAAACTATAAACTTGGTTGACAGCTTCAGTGGCAATCCTCTTACTTTTGCTTTTAGTCTAGTGAAATTTTTTTAAAAAATACGGTTAACGGCATTTAGTGAAACTTTTTCGACCCTGCTGAACATGTTTTTGCTCGGTGTCAACTCCTCCTTGCTCCCTTCCCCCCTTTCCCCCCAAAACGTGACAGGATCTGCGGTTTTTTTATTTTTTTTTCGGAATCTATTAGAGATAAAAGAAAACTATTAGAGATAAAAGAAAGGGGGGGAAGAGAGCAAGGGAAGGGTTAACACCGAGCAGAATCGTGTTCAGCAGGGTCGAATTAGTCTAAAAAGACCCGCTGGAAAATAGTTTCACTAAATACCTGTTTAAGAAAAAATTCATCCATGCCATTGTGCATATTTTTAAATAGTCACTTTTGTACAATAAGACTTCATTCTTTAAAGTATACATTAGCAAATGTACATATTATAATATATAGCCAAGTATACATGTTGTATAAAGTGTGTACCTATACAAGCATATTTATTGGATAAATTTAATAATAAAAATATATAGGTACCATTGCCTCCAGCTTCTCTCTCCCTGGAAGCCCATTCGCGAGCCATTTGCTCACGCATGGCGTCGTCTAATGCTCTGGCGGAGTAATGCGCTACAACCTCCTGCCTGGAACACTGCCGCTCGCGCATCGCACGCAACGACCCGTTCCAATGCAGAAGTTGAAACACCGTCATCAGCTCTTGAAACTCTAGCATCGTGCGACCTTTATTTGCTTCTAACATGAATCTGCAAGAGCAAGGAATTTTCAAATATGCTTCATCAGAAATGAATACCTAATATAAGACTACAAAGGAAATAAACTTAAGGTAAGAATTTTAAGGTAAGAAGTTATAAAAAAAAACTTAACAAATAAGTTTTTTTTTTATAAAGGTTATCAGCCAGGCTGATTGTTGGGGTTCTAAACTACGCTGCATGAGTTTTGGATTTTTCAATGTACTAACAGTCTGACCGCTACAAGATTTTGTTTATAGATTTTGTTTCTTGCGGTACCGGCCTAGGGGTGAGAGCAGTACTTCATAAATGTGGCCTCATTAGAGCCTTATATAAGGAAAGAGAATTTTGTTAATGTTATATTTTTTAAAATTTATATAAGAAATAATGAGGAGATTGGAGAACTTTGGTGTTAAACAATATCACTTTTAAATTTATGTTGTTTTTACTGCGGTCTTCTCCTGTAAGAGGATGATTATTGTCACAATAAAATGATGATTTATTAAAATTAAATTAATGTGAAATTAAGTAATTAATATTTCAAACCTAAAAGCGGCTATGCCTGCACTCGGGTCTTGATGGTGCGCCGCGGCATCCCCAGCGAAAGAGGCGCGAGCTTCGGCCACAGCTTTTTCAATAAAATGTTCCGAGATACGCCTCGATTCGTGCTCGTTAAACACGCTGTTCATAAGGGCTATTTTCGCAGCGCTCCGCCTCGCCTCTGCTTTTGTCGGGCAATTCTGTTTAAAACAATAATAATTGGGTCAATATAACAAACACCACTCATCTTCACAAATTAATTCACAAATTAAATTAATAGATACTGATATAACATTTATTATCAGAATTAACAAATAGATACTGATATAATACTCAAAGCATTTATTTAATAGCAGTTCACTTTTCAAATAAGCCTTAGAAAGGAGAATTTTTGCATAAATTTTTTTATTGATCTCATGAAATTTTGCATACACGTTGTTTAGCATTACGTTGTTTTGTGAAAGGACAATTATAAAAATTATGCAAAACGTTTTTAATATAAAAGTCGTCAGACAGGCATAAAGTCAAATTTTAGATAGATAGCTACCGTCACGCGCCTATTAAGAAGAAACGACATAGGCGCAATTGTCCTGCCGATCTTGGAAGAATTATAGATTAGAGATTAGAAAAGGATAGGGAAATGGGTTTTGTCACGGTTTTTTTCTCTAAGAATGTGGTTACTGCCGCCTGAAGCCAAATTTATGACTGCGAAACGCAATGTGCCCTGCCACTATACTTCACACCCAAACCAGTGTCAACTTTGAAAGGGTTGCCCTGCTGTGGGAATCAAACTTGTAAACAGTAAGTTAGATTCGATAAATGGGTCGTAAGTGATACCTAGACTGGAGTGAATTAGTGAGGGGAGAGGGGAGGCATATCCCTTAAAAATGGGACGGAAAAGTATTTTCTTTCTTCATGATGGTACACAGTACATTTAGTAACGCGTGATTTCTTAAATACTTTCATTTTATCTATAGCAAGAAACAATTTCATCTGTTTCTTTGGGTTTGTATGTATAACATTTACCTGAAAACTGCCGAAGCAAGCTCCTCCTGGAAGAGTGACATAGCAAACATAGGGCGGATGTGCTGCAGGTACTGACTCGTAGATGACGAGGGCACCTCCTCCGCTTGCCGCTCCGCCACCTCTGGAGGCTTTCACCTGCCAGAACTCTTGAAGGGCTTCCACCACATTCACCGTTGATAGAACACCGTCGGCTGCATTAAAAATAAGTACATATTTAAAATTTTCTGGTAAAGTGTGCAAACTCTTCATAAAAGAGTACTTGTGTTACTAAATGGATTAGATACATTTCACTGGTGAGTACCTCCTACTACCAAATCCGTTAGATTAGTTTACAAGATGTTGGCAGATATAAAGACAGAAGATATAAAGACAAAAGTAAAAAGTATAACATAGTAGTATATAGCATAATTCTTGTGATAGACTTTTTCTATTCAGAACATAAAACCTTTGGTTTGCAATAATTATTATTATCAATTTCGTTGTATTTTTATGTATGACATTTCATGCTTAGATACTTGTTTTCAGATATCAAAAAAATACATTATTGTATTGTAATATTCACCTGTACAGTTTCCAGTTGATCCTGTTTTTGAATTTTTTATATAAGAGTTCATTTTATAGAATAGTTAACTTTTTTTGCGACAAAAAGCGGCAGGCAGGCAGACGACCTACTTGATTAAGATGACTGCCGCCGCAGACTAATATAATAAATATATTTTTCAATTTTAATAAATGTGTAATGCGAACTTTATTACAATCTCTTATTACCTACTTTCTCTTTAATATAAACGAAATCATTAGACCGGTCCTATTGGAAAATTATGGGGGAAGCCTATGTCCAGCAGTGGGCGTCCTGCGGCTGAGATGATGACGACGATGATGACGATTAGAAAAAAAAATTGAATTTATTTACTATTAACTGAACCCGGCCTCGTTTCGTTGCGACGTGTGCGCGGTACTGGACATTGCTGATATATAATATTTTTTTTTTAAAAATATTAGTAACTGAAATTACTCCTTATAACATCAGCTATCTGCCAGTGAAAGTCCCGTCAAAATAGGTTCAGCTGTTTCGGTGTTTAGCCGGAACAAACACAGACAGAAGAAAATTTAAAATTTGTTTTTTTTTTTTTACTTTGATATAAAAAAATTGATATTACAAACATACATTTTAATTTTATTTATTAGTATAGATGAGTTTACTGTTAATCACAAAATAGGATTAAGGACCAGCTGAATATTCTGTTACAGTTTTAGATAACCTTTGACCTATGACATCGTACGATAGGTTAATTTGACTAATTGGCACCTTAAAGTTTCAGCAGTAAAAGTTAAATTGCTCTAACGGAATGTGTCCCAACAGTGAACACTGTATGTGGCGGCTTTTCCTCAAATTTCCGGCTGTAAAGTGAACTACTAATGGGGAATCAATTTGTTGATCCGCTCACTTAAACTGTTTGCTTTCAAATATGATTATTATTAATGAATTAGTTACAAATTTGTTTGTTTATCAACCCTAATCCTAATCCTAATAACATTATAAATGCGAAAGTTTGTATGTTTGTTTCTCGTTATTGAGAAACTGCAAAAATATTTTCCTATATTATTTTCTTGTTTCATTTGTTATATCATTAATATCAATATAACAATTAATAAATAAATATTTCACTTCCTACATCAATAAAAAAATCGTTTAAAATTCACTTGAATTTAAGTTTAATTGAATAACGTGGTTTTTCGAAAACCATAAAAACTTTTTTGATCTCCCATACAAAGTATAATTTCAAATTATAGATGCTAATGAGCCTAGTTGCTTTTTTTATAATATAATTTTGTTTGTATTAAATTTATATATTCGCATACGCCAATCGATTTTCTTTCAATAACTCATAACATGTACTTCAACTTTAGCTATGAGGAACTAACAGCGCCGTAAAGTTTGTCCTACGTGACTTGCACCTGTTTACTTAAACAATAAGTTAATGGTAACTAAAGGCTGTATAACAAACTAACTCAAGTTACAATTAAGCACACACCACACACACTAGGGCACAACTTCGCCCGACAACTTCACTCGTTATACTCGTAACTAACTTTATGTGATCTTCACACGATCTGCTTTCCTATGTTTATGAGAGTTTAGTAAGAGTGTGTGAATGTGAAATAAAATATGACTTAATTGTTAATATAACTGTATTTTTTCTCTAATAATTATAATAATATAATTTAGAAGTTATATTTAAATCTTTATTATTTTATTAGTTTAATATTAAGTCTAGTAGTACCTCAAACTAGTACCTATAGGAACTATATGTATTGTCAGTAAACTTGTACTATAGGAACAACAAATCGATCAAACAATCCAGACCTTTTACACTGTTGTTGTAAACGACAACAACAGATATGTTATTTATATGTTGTTAACAACAGATATGTTGTAAACAACGTATCGAGAGCGAAATCTTTTACACTAAGATTAAGAGTTAAACGTTATTAGTTTTTTTTAATTACATTTTGTTAATAAGTACTTTTAGTAAAAGAAACTAAAACCGATGGACTTTTAAACGTTCTCAAAGGGAAGGCTAATGTATTGCAGTCCTCGAATGCAATAAGATTGTAAGTTGTTCGCGTGTTTATGAGTCACAACTAGCCAGTACCGGGTTCAGTCTAAATATAGCCTCGAACGAGTGAACAGACTTGTCTACTGGACGTGCAAGTACTAAGAGATACATCAACGGTAAGGGTTACTTAATGGGATCATTTCGCGCTATTAAAAATACCCGATGTAACTCATTATTGTTATAACACTAGCTACCCGCCCCCAGTTTCGCAACTTTTCTAGTTTATCGCTCTTTTCATTAGTGAAAACAGTATCAACATCCTTTACGTGGTTTAGAAGAATAGACATTATAAATGAAGTACTTAGGGATTTGTTTGTAGACAAAACGTAAAACATTCTTAATTATAATTATTAATTAAAAATTAATTAATAATTAATCTTCATTTTTGTGAAAAATTTGCATATCATACATATCATACATGAAAAAAATTTTTATTAAAAAATATTATTTTTTTAAAACTTATTGATCGTTCACCGAGATCCAATACTATAAAAACAATTAGATCGTAAAAAAATCCCTTTAAAGCTTCACACCATATTTTCATTTGACTACCAAATTGGTCAAGTTGGTACTAAATACATTGTTTATGACGATGATTGATTATGACTTTATGATATATTTATGATCATGGCGTATTAAATTTCAACATTATTTCAACCTTTTAGAAAACGTATTAACCGTAGAAGTGTAGATTTGCATATTTATCGCAATGTGTTGCATTTGTATAACGGTGCAGCCAATAAATAATCCTCCGCACTCGTCTCCAGGAAGGCTCGCATTTTACAACCTATTCTAACAGCATTCAGTGTTGACGACCCATTCAGTGTCACCCACCACGAGTTATACCCGCATGCTTTTACTGCGGTCACATGCTGGCGACCGCCCACAACTCTATCTGCATTAAACTATTTCCTTAAACTGTGATTGGGTTGTTACCCATATACATAGGAATTACATCAGTAATTCTAATTTTAGTTTATTCACAATGTTTCATGTAGATCTCGAGTTTTTTATAGGTTGTCCAATGTGCCCTTAGTTAGTGTTTAGTTTGAATTTTTACTGATAGAAACTCGAAAACTAAATATTTGGAATCGAATTTCAGTTATTTCACTAATATTATAAATGTGAAATTTTATAAAAATATTTGGATAATTTTTACTCAACTATTCACAATTTTTATCCCTATATTATAATAAATTCTACTAGTAGTATAGAAATTAATAAATAGATGATATAGTCCATTCCATACAAAAATATTCATTAAGTAAATAAAAAATTAGTATAAAATAAAACGACAGTCCTTGCGACAGTACATTCGTGTTTAATAATACCAACAGCATTATTATTAAATAAAGTACGAGTAAAGGCACGATCGAGTGCTTTTCAATTCCGTCCTACTCGGTGGTATAAAGCTAGAAGCATGGAACATTGACATGCTACAGCTGTTCTTCAAAAAGGGTGATAAAACCCTATATTGAAGAATTACATCAGGCGTCTGAGTCATGTTTACAAGTTGTTTTCATGGGTTATTCCGAACAAGCTGCTTATGACCGATCCTTTTGGAAAATTATGGGAGAGGCCTGTGTCCAGCAGTGGACGTCCGACGGCTGAGATGATGAACCACGTTTACATAAATCTAAAAGGCAATGGCCATTTAAATTTAATTTGCTATCATCGCCTAAGAACACTAGTAATGCCTAGTGATACAATTGTGATGAAGCTCTCACAAGATAAACAGTAAATGAAAAGGTTAATAGGAAATTATTAGTTTTAGAATATCGTTGGGGAATTATAATCTAGCATCCCTCACTCACGCATCGAAACACAACAGCACACGTGCTTTTTCATGCTCTTCTGTAAGGGATTATAATCGTGACCATAGGTTATCATAGGAAATAGGTTTCAGTCCAATGCAACGCCATTACAGTTTAATCGCATATCGCCTTTATTGTGTCGTTGGTCTACCTTGTGGTCGTTCAGCGGTTACTTAAGAGTCATTTTAAGTAATAAAAATATTTTATAGCTTGTCGCAGCTTGTCGTGTAACAAGTGCTTCATACTTGAACGAGTGAGTTAAGGCCGAATCCACCTTGCGATAGGCTTAATCTTCAGCGTCGTGAACATTTTATTAGTATTATATTAAAGTGCGTCTATAATTGGCTAGGCCAGTTTTATGGGCGATCATAAATGCTGCCTTATAAAGAGCAACTCGACATCAAGATGACTAGTTACAATCTGGAATGGACTTGGCGAATCATTAGGCAAACGTCTTAACGTATTAAATGTTTATATTTTTATTGGCGAATCCTTTTTAAGCTTATTTCTTTATTTAATTATTTACATATTATACATGACTCGCACCCAGTTTTTTTTTTCTGAAAATTGTATAAACAAACCTTTCAGTTTATCGCTCTTTCCATTCTGTTTTCACAATATCAGTATCACTTGGGTGGCCTAAAAGAAGTTAGAGGGGAAACAGATAGAGGCGGACTGCGATTTCACATTTAGCGGGATCGACTCCCGGACGATTATTTAAAATTCTATGTATTCAGTTCCTATTGTTTTTAAAATAAAAATGAAATCTTCTTTCAGTAAAATTTTCTATCGACAGTATTTCAGGTACTTTCCCTCCATGTGACAAAGTCGTGGGACGCCCTGTATATATACATAAAATACATATATATAGGATAGTAGATATAAAAATCTAGCTTTGGTTCCTTAGGCATTAGCTTTGGTTTCAAGCATGTTAGCTGAATTACCTCGTTGTATATATAGAGAGGCTAATTTACTGACCGAGATAATAAAATAACCAACTTTGGGGTCGCCAATGATGTAGGACAAGAGTTATGACAAAATATTGAATATTTTAAGCGCCTCCAGACTACACGGACTCTGAGATCGGACACCGAAAATACCAATCTTCTCTGTATATATAAAAATTACGTGTCACGTTGTTTGACGCAAATAAACTCCTAAACTACTGAACCGATTTTGATAAAACTTCGTAACTATATGTAATTTGGTCCAACTTAAAAGATAGGATAGTTTTTATTTCGATTTATTTTCGCTATATTTTTTTATTGCAAATTATTTGTTTATTATATGAGAAAGAGTTATAATTATCTGTGAGTTCCATAAGATTCTAACAGATGGCGGTGTAAGGTAATTATTTATCGGCTGGATTGAATAAAAAAATTGCACCGATGCGAAGCCGGGAGCGGGTAGCTAGTATTAATACACTATATTATTATATAAAGTCGCTGTCTGCATCTATCTCGTTTTCCGCTAACTCTTTCTGAATCACTTAACGGTTTTTGATACGGTTTGCACTAATGAAAAGAACGATAAACAAGAAAGGTTTGTGTATATAATTTTCAGAAAAAAAATCGTGCCAAGCCGGGTGCGGGTTTTAAATATCGCTAAGTAGTTCTAAATATAAAAGTAATTTTGAAAGGAAAATAATATTCAATTTGCATATGTTGTCTACAATAAAAAGTCTGTAATGCCAATATTAACCAATGTTACCAATATAATTACTAAATACAACAATATAAAGGTGCATAATTTATAACTCTCAGTCTAAATTAGTAATTTGCAATATAGTCAATAGCTGTAAGTATAAATGCCTTCTCTAAAACCAAGCCGAAACAAGCAAACCTAGATTTTTTTGGTGTGCAAAGGTTGTTAGAATTATTATTGAAACACAACATTTTATTACATATTAGTAAAAAAATAATAATAGTACTTAATAATGAAAAAGAAAAATAATCAAATAGATAACAAATAAAACTCTTGTCCGATTTGAGCCAAAATATATTTGGCTAAAAATTATGTAAGTACTTATTTATACATTGAATTACCGACCCGTTTCCGGTTTTGCGAAGATGCAATTGTGTAAGTTATATACACAAATCTTCCTCGTTTATCGCTCTTTTCACTAGTGAAAACCGTATTGCAATGCGTTGAGTGCTTTAGAAGTTAGCGGAGAAACAGAAAGAGGCGGACAGCGACAATATTATGTATAGATATAGATATAGAATGGGTTTTATAATTGATTAAGCGTTTAAGGATTTTCTGAATAATTCCACAAGTAAATGACCAAATTTATACTTATTTCGATTATGATAATTATTACATGGAAATTAATGATTTCATTTTGCAAGAAACATCCAAAGTGTGAGTATAATCAAACTGTTAATTCATCCCACGCACCAAATAAAAAGCTTGAATTATTATTTTCTCGAATTTGCATTATCGTTTAGTTCTTTCGATTATAATATTACCATATTAATTGACTAAAATAAATTCTTTATTTTTTTATGAGTATAAATTAAGTTAAAAATCATAGTGTGCATTATTATTTATATATTTGTATAAATTTAGATATTTGAAAGTAACTATTTAAAGATTTTTAGTGTTATTATTAGTGAAAATACTTTCTTAAAAATATTATTAATAATCTTTTCACATCAAATTCAAGTTTTCAGAATGTTTTCTATAATTTTCTGGTTTCCACTAAATTATCGGTTTAATATATTTTTAATAATTATATTTTACGCGGAATAACTTTACATATAATGTACAAAAGTATTAAAATATCCTTGCAAATATATATACAACAATACATTAGAAGCCAAATAATTCAAAATTAGTTCTGTACATAATATTAATATAAATTTCTATAAGTTCTTGAAAGTTTAAAAATTAATAATATGTAGAAAAATATTAATATGGCCTTGCAAATTTTAAGAAAAAACACGGTAACAAATTTTAAGAAGTGATCCAATTCTTAAAATTCCGTTAGTATGTGCTGGCTCCTTCAATCAGCTGATCCGGATTTACGTCCGGATCAGCTGTCTCAGAGATCCAGCATCATACACCTGACAGTTAACTTATCACTACTCAATATAACCAAGAAATAACAGTGGTTATTCACTCTCGAGTGCTTCGAAACGAGTCTAGAAAGGTGCACTGCGAACCAGACTTTCTACTGAGACTTATTTAATTGCGTAAGTCAAAGTGAATAGCTGCAGGATTAAGTTAGTGTGTGGGCCTTGAATACAAACAAAGAACATTGCATTTCGCATAGCAAGTTAGACATAATTTGCAAATGTCGTCTGACCTCGGTAGACGTCGTCGTAGAGGGGCGCTAGAGCGGCGTCGGGCGCGCCCCAGCGAGACGCCTCGGGGTAGACCATGGGGGCGCGCCGCCCTAACACATCGCAACTAGATCGCGGCTCGCGGCACGTGCGTTTGCGCCGATGTCTGCCCACTGACTGAAGCTAAAGCTCAAAGATGGCTCCGAGACTCCAAGGCGAAGCTCTTCGCTCGGCGGCCCCCCGCGTGCTTCACTTTCGCACGGTTCGCGAACCCGTCGCGTCGCGACACTAGTTTAATTGCAATCCGCCGCTGCTGCAGCCAGAACCGGATTTATTGTCTCCCGCCGCCGATATCACCTAAACTGCGTCGGAAAACCGACCGAGAAATCACCAACTTGACGGTTTTCCGCGAAACGTTAGGTGTAACCGGTTATCTGTAACGCACTTAAGCGTTGTCAAGTGTAGCGCCAGTTTCGACTGTGTTCGCTGCACTAGTTGTGATACTAATCAGCGTTAGATAGATCGCACGCGCACAGTTGCAGTGCCATATGAAAGACATCAACGCGCGCTCTCGACTAAGTGCCCTGTTTTATAAAATGCATAATTAATTTGCTTGCTCGCAATAATATTTGAATTTTCTTTCGATATATAGTATAGTACACCTATATAAAGACTATACTTATTCACAGATAATTAAATATTTTATGTACAATTGAAACACAATACCTGTATATTATGTGCTAATAAATATTAGCATATTAGGGAAGTGGACTCTAACATCCATGGACTCTAACACATGGATGTTAGTCTTAATAATTGTCCTTGTCCTATATTCTATTAAGATCGGTAGTGCACTTGCAGCAACTGTGGTTACTTGTGTTAGCAGGTGACCTACCATCAAGTGGACCGTCAGCCTGCTTGTAGAGCTTTACATAAAAAATATAAAAGCAAAAGATTTTTATTATTATTCTATGATTGAACCACTGAATCAATTTGTTTGAATTTTGAATTTGAGATAATTTGAAGCAGGTTGACACTTTTTAGTGCCTATAGATTACTTAAAGGATTCGGAAAAAAAATTACCAATTGTATTTATATAACAGTCATTTAATATTTATTACGATTTTTCATTTGATTTTCGTGTAAAGTTTAAAATTTAAATTAGGTAAGTGAATGTATTGTGTCAATGCAAATTATGTGTAAATATAATACCTAGTGCAATTAAAAGTTTACATATAATTATAAGCTTCTATTAACACTTTAGCTAGATCGATGTATATAGACTAATAATCGAGACCAAGAATTATTAAACAAACAAAATATTCAATGTGAATAGCTTTACATTGAAGTTCGCCAAAGTTCGAATACTGTTGCGACATTGGTAACAATAAAACATTTGTAAACTATCACTCGTAGATTAGTATAGAATTGGTCCCACGAAGTGTCAATCGATGCCGCCTGCGCATACAACGGGAGCCAGGAGCGGTGAACTATGCAGAGTTGCAAGAACCATCATTGGGCAATGAAAGGGAGCGGGGTGCGGGCGAAGGGGCTCGCGGGAGGGGGGGAGTGCTGTAGAGGGGGAGGGCGGCGGGGGCTTCGACGACTACGCAACCAGTTTATATTTTAAATTCGCGATAAAAAAATTCTGCAGCGGCACCACGGCAGCGGTGTCATTAGCCGCGCAATAACAATAAACAACACTAAGTATGGAAAGTAGAGGATGTATCAAATTCGTATACAGAAATCTAAACATTTGGAGTGGGTAGATTTTGTTCAGAATAAGTATAACAAGGGTGTATAATGGTTTCAGCCACCCTCTTATTTCAGCGTAAACAGTTGGCATTCTGTTTAAAGAAAAAATATCTATTAAATTATAATTAACAAGGTTAGCTTAGGTTATGCTTTGGCTAATTAATTGTTTATTAAATAAATTGGCCTTTTCTTAGGCATTGAAACGTTTATTCAATCTTTACTTTATTGCTCAAATATTTTTGACTTTTTTTATTTTGAATAGGAGTTTCGATTTTTTTTTTTTATTTGTAAATGTTACCTCGGAAACAGTACTTATCTCTAGATGAAAAGTATCTTATATGTCCCGTTCTGTATCCCTGATCGAGTGCTTTAGAAAATTATGGTTTGATATTGAATAGTTTTGTATGGTAAATTATTATTTTAACCACTAATACTTCATAAAATAAAATATAGAAGATAAGACTATCTTCGAGGATTACGTTTTTCAAACACGTTTTTTGTTTATAAACTGTAGATATGTACCGAAGTATACATCATATTCTTTTATTTGAGTGTTATTTCATTTTATTTTATTTATTTTTGTTAGGACGTGTTACACAGCGCCATCTAGCCCCAAACTAAGCAGAGCTTGTACTATTGGGTCCTAGTTAGTGATAAATATAATATATGCATAAACATTATATTTGTAAATAGTATATACTTACATAGAATACACCCATACTAAGCCAAACAGTCATATATATAAATATATACAAATCAAGTCTTGTCTTAGCGATTGAACCCGCGACTTCTAGCACAGCAGGCAGAGCTGTAGAGCTCCTTTTTTTTTAAATTTACTCTTTGGATAATTTGGTAATAAAAGTCTTTTTAATTTTAGTAATTTCTTGTAAATATTTCAGGTTGATAAAATATAGATTATAAATTTTACAGATTTCATAGGTAAATAAATATGTAAAGTTGTAATTATATCAAACTTAAAATATCTATGAAATCCCATTACCAAATTATACGACATTTTTCCAATAAAATCCATAATTTCTTCTTAAGTAATGGTACAATTTTTAACCGTTAAAACGAAAATAAACTGATGGCCTGATCTCCATACAAAACTTATTTATCTGCTTTGAATAGGTAAATTAAGTTTGAACTGAATTTGAAGAACCCATTGATATGAAATATGCTTGTAGACTTCTTGAAAACTTTACAATACCGATACTCAAAGTTCACCCATTGTATTAAAAAAGGGAGTTTTTTTTTTAGTTTTTAAAATCCGATGAAGTATTTTTGAATTTAAGTTCTCGATCGAAAACGGCGAGATCACATACTGTGTTCTTTGATTTCTATCGAGTTAGTTCCGAGCCCCCCTTACCCCGCCTGCATTTATTAATCTTATTCGGAGAAATCGGCGCATCACCCCCCTCCCCCGACTTCCCCTCCTCACATTTCCCGTCCTACCGTTCACTCACCGCGCGACATCGAATATGTTACCCAATGATACATATGTAAGTATGTCTCTTTATACCTCCTAAAAATATGTTGGTACTTAATGTTATATATAAAACTAGCGACCCGCTCCCGGCTTCGCCGGGGTGCAATATTTATAGATTACAACCTTCCCTGTGTATCCCTCTTTCCATATGTGAAAACCTAATTAAAATAAACTTAGACATTCTTGCGATTTTGCAAGACTAACGCACAGCGGTTGATTTTTATATATATAATAAAAAATATAACGCCTGACAAAATATATGAGCAATAATTTATTCAATTTTTATTGCTGCTATAGTTTCGCCAGGCGTTGGATTTTTATTTTTATATGATCCCTAGGGAACAGTACTATTATTCTGAATGAAAGGTATTCTATGCTCTTTTCGGTATCCTTGACAATATTTATGGAAAATTTCATGATGATCGATTAAGGCGTGAAAAGGTAAGACACAGAGAGTTACTTTTACATTTATAATATTAGTATGGATTACTTATGTACCATTGCGGAATGACAGTATAATTACTAGTTTTGTAGGTCGTGCAGGTTTTCTCACGATATTTTACTTCAGCGTAGGTAAAAGAAAATAATTATTATTAGGGCACTAAGGCACTTAAGTAGAACACACTCTTTAGTATAGGCAAGACACGCTGCGTTCTGCAGTCATATCATAGGCAGTACATCTGGCAGCAGTAACCACTTCTGATCACCATAAAATATCAGCACGTGTAACTTGTAACTGTGTGACAGTAAATTCCAAAACATAACGAAACTTTGACGAGCCCGTTAGGTGAGTAGTTAGGATGCTTGTCGTAACGCTCTGTTACGTCAAGCATCCTGCATCATCATACATTCCAGGGATCTCGGGTTCGAGTCCCGGCAGGGTCCCGGTGGTCTGGTAACTAGTAACTAATACATTAAATTTGTGGGCTCCAAGCGGTCCGAACCAGAAGCTCGGGACTTTTTAACTTTTAAGTTCGCCCACAGAAATTTCGATCAGAATCACAGTGTTCAGAAATCGTAAAGACAATTTTTTTTTCTGTACTCAGTTTGTTCTACTTGCTTCAGAAATAGCATTGACAACAATTTTGTTGGCTAGGGATTCTAATATAGTATTTAAAACTTTAAATGTGTGTGCTATCTGTATACTGTATATCGATATTATATACCTACTTAATATTTTTTTGAGAAATTGACTTTTATTTCAATGACTAAAATCATCTAATATTTTCAACTGAAACTTCCATTGTTATTATACCTTCCTATAAATGGATTTATTAAAGTTGTAATGAATCAAAACTTTATTTTCTTCATTTTGTGTAAAATTTTGTTATAAATATACTAACTTACTAAAAACTCTCGAGACCGTTTGATTGATATTGCCAATAAAACTAACTTATCTGGCGCCCGTCTCTCGGCCCGTCTGGCGCAGTAACCATTTCCTTACAAAGACCACTATGAACTAACAGCATGTGTGCTGTTATGTTTCAGTGAGTAAGTAAGGTGTCAGACCCCATTGGCCTATCCCTTCCTAATCTCTTATCCTTAACGCTAATATGGTCAGCGCACGGTCATATTAGAGTTAAGGCGACGGTGGCCGCATACACAACAACTGTACCGTCAGCTTCTTTGACGACCTCAACTTAAAAAATAGTTGTATAGTATGTAAGTAAGGTATGGGTATAAAGATCTCGTGATCGTAAAATCACCAAAGACGAGTCATGCCGATCGTTTACAATTTACATGATTATTAAATTGCATAGTAATCCAAAAATGTTTTACAGGAGTAAATGTTATTTTATAATAGTTATATAGAATACAAATTGTAGTCAGAAAACGCAAAGCAATGTCGATCTGTGACTCATGCGCGTCTGGTCCGGTGTCTATATTTAAATAATCACCAAACGTTCGCAATCAGTTCTGTCTCCACTCCACAGCCGCACGGTTCAATGTCCCTGATGACCGACTATAAACTAATTTATATAAGTTGATTAGGACGTCGCCATAAAAAAATGCGAATACGCGAACCACTTCATTTGCAAGTTATTGCTATAGATTTTATATTTTTTAAACATATTGTATGTTAACTATTTTTTTATTTTTGTTTAGTAAATGTAATTTTTTAATTGAAATTACTTATTTATATGTATTTCAAGTAAAATTTAATTATGGTGACAGTGCCTGTAACCTCCCGACGGGTCTGCTGATTTTAGTCCATAGAAGGTTAACTAGTAGTCCAGTCATTTATGTAGACATAAAATAGGTGCCTATGAAACATATTGGGTAGGTATAAGATATGATTTATTGCAACTTTTATTTTGTTTTAAAATGTGACTGAAAGTTGTACTATTTACCACTAGAGAAAATAATAAGTATCAAGATCAACTAACTATAGTGTTAATGACAAATCCATCTCTAAAAAATCTATAATTAATATAAAAAATAGGTCATGTCTAATAGTGATGTCTTGGCTATTAAGAGTACCTATCTATATCAAAAAAATAAAAACACAGCCAATTCATTGAAAAGTTTTTGGTCTAACTAAAAATCTGTTTATTTTAACTAGCAGCTTTGCAAATTTTTGGAAAAAAAAATCTGCAAATTATATTTAATAAATTTCCTCATAATTCCATAACAATAACCTTCCTCATTTCTATATTCACCTTTTTATAAGTGAAAACTATATTAGAATCCGTTAAGTAGTTTAACAGATTTAAGTGTATACAGAGGGACAGACAACGGGAAGCAGCTTTATTTTATACTATGTAAAGCATAACCTGACATGTAAAAGGAAACTGGATCAGAATGAGCTGGCGGTGAATATAACGACACCAAGTTATCAGAAGCCTAAAAAGGAAGTGCTTATAGTTTTACTCATTGCAAGGAACGTGTTAACACATTTGTTCACCTATTTCACAATATTTTGTAATTATATGTTGTAAATAAAATATTCACATATAGTTTAATATATAATTGAAATTACAATTAAGACTTGTACATAATTTAGATTTTAAAAATGAATAACTATGTATTATGTTTGTGTCAATGTTACTGATGTTGAACCGTCTCTCCTTTTCTGTTTGATTATAATACTTTGGTTCAGTTTATATAAATTTAATATTAATATAAATATTTTTTATATATGTATATTATTATCTATATTAATATGTTGATCTGAATTTATTGTATTCCTGTTATAAATTATTTTTGTAAAAGGTAGGTACTTGCAATCGACTCTTACTATAGAAGCACAGATTACTGTGGGGGTCAACATTAATTTATGGCCAGTATATTTTAATTTTTTTGAAATAATAAAATAAATAATCTTTACTCTTATTATTGTAAAGTAAATACGTTTTAAGATGAATCCTTTACCAATTTATTTAACGACATTAAAACACCCATTTATTGAAATCATAACTTTCTCGTATATAACAATAACAACAACAACAAAATGTTTTATTTCTTATTTACACAACTTGCTAGACACTTTTGAGGTTATGTCATTTGGCGGGCGCTGGGGCCGTGGGTGCTTTCGCAACTCGTTGCTGAGCCGCAGACAGCTGAGGTGTGTCCGTCGCTAGTGCTCGAAGTTGCTGTTCGGCAGCAGCGTTTACCATCTTGGTGACGTTCGCCTTCATCTTATTGCGTTCAACTGCTGTGGCTTTACTTGGCACGGGAGCATTGCTGCGTTTCGTAACAGCCTTCCCTTTAGATTTCTTCACTTTCGCGCCAGCCGGTAGTTTACTTTTGACTTTTAGTTTACCTTGCGCCATTTGTTTGTACTAAATAGCTAATTGCTTGTGAATATTTTACAACCAAATATTTAAAAGCGTGGTATTTTGTTTTGATGTGCTACTTGTAGAGTTTGACTTTGACGCATTAATTAAAGCTTATTGTTGACATTGACATCACAGACAAGATTGAAAAATGACATTAAAGTTTTTCATTAAATTCATAGCATGGTTGGCATTACTTTTAACACGAACTAAAAAATATATTTATAAACTTAAATTATATTAAACTTTTCGCAGCTTTCAAGTCTATCTTTAATTTATTTTTATTTAAACTCAGAATACAGAACAAATGAGAAGACGCGTTCAATCTAAATTGTATGCTGCGTTCTATGTCTGTGTTCAAAACACAGAATACTATATTCAAAAGACTATATTGGACTGACAAATAGAAACAAAAAACAAGATGGAAGCATCCATTTGAAAAGATTTGTGGAGGCAGAAATATGTGTGGTTGGTTAATGCTGTACGTGATTGTATAAATTAAAGATACGGATTACGACGGATTAAGAATTATATTTTACAAAGAAAGTAATTATATGAACATGACAAATTGGTGACAAATTAATATAAGTGACAACATACATATGACATAAAAATATATATAAAAAGTATTAAAAGTAAAACCAAAAAGTATGTATAACGCAAAAGAGTATTTACAACAAGTCCCTACATCAGCCCCCCCGGAGACCTTTAGGTCGATAAACGTTTGGGAAAACAAACACGACGACCCGATCTTGTTCTGCGTTCCGGAGCGGACTGTTGAGGTGAAACAACAGCACGTTCGCTAAAAGTTGTAGGTGCCAGACTGGGCTCCTCTAGTATATATGCTGGTTTCAAACGGTCAATGGAAACATTATTCGATTTCCCTTTGATATCGAGCTTAAAAAATTTATCTGCACGGTTTATTACACGATAGGGTCCGGAAAATGTCGGTTGCAACGGTTTTCGAACAGAATCATCCCTTACGAAAACGTGAGAAGCTGTTTTCAAGTCTTTGTGAACGAAAACTTTTGGCATTCCGTGACGAACCGTTATCGTAGGTTGCAGTTTTCGCATTTGCAATTGCAGTCGGGACAGGAAATCCGTATAATCGCTTACATTTTTATTTGAGCTCTCGAAGAAATCTCCAGGTAAACGCAATTGTTCACCATACACCAGATCTGCGGTGGAAGCTGAAATGTCCTCTTTATAAGCCGTTCTTATACCTAAAAGTACAAAAGGCAAAGCTTCCAACCAATCTTCACTTTCATGACACTTGATCGCTGCTTTCATTTGCCTGTGGAATCGTTCCACTAAGCCATTGGCTGCAGGATGGTAAGCCGTTGTCATAAAATGTTCAGCTCCTATCATCTTCGCCAAACGTCGAAATGTGTCAGAAATAAATTGTCGTCCTCTGTCCGTCGTGATACGTTTTGGGCAACCAAATCTGGAAATCCATCCGAGAACAAATGCTTGAGTGATGGTCTCCGCTTTGATATCGGCGATTGGCATCACTTCAGGCCATCTCGTAAAACGATCCACTGCAGTCAAGCAATATCGATAACCACGACACAGCGGCAGGGGACCAACTATATCAATATGTACATGAGCGAAACGTTCGGATGGTGGAATAAATGTTTTTATCGGCGAATGTACATGCCTAGAAACTTTACTACGTTGGCATTGTAGACATGCTCTTGCCCATTCACGACCGTCTTTATTTATTCCGGGCCAGACATAACGTTGAGTAAGTAGCTTCACTGTCGTCTTACCACCAGGATGACTCAGTCTATGAAGCGAGTCAAAAGCTTCACGACGAAACTCAGGCGTAAGATACGGACGAGCAGTTGAGCCGGACATGTCGCAGAATATTGCTGCCTCTTTGGGTAGACCAGGAATCACTACCTTTTTAAGTTGCAGCGACGACCCTGTCTTCAGCAATTGCTGTAGATCATGATCGGTGTCCTGCGAATGAGCTAATGCGGCGAAATCTATAATACTAATTGTATCAACTGGTCGAGATAACGCATCAGCAACAACATTGTCCTCCCCAGATATGTGCTTTATGTCTGTTGAAAATTGACCTATGAAATCTAGATATCGGAATTGACGAGGCGAGCATTTGTCTAATGGCTTTTGAAATGCAAAAATAATTGGCTTATGATCTGTATGAATTTCGAAAGGTTTAAGTTCTAACATGTGACGAAAATATTTAACACCTTCGTATATTGCCAACAACTCTCTATCATAAGGGCTGTATTTACACTGAGTTGCTGTTAGTTTTCTTGAAAAGAATCCTAACGTTTCCCATACATCGTCTACACGCTGTTGAATAACTGCACCAATTGCTAAGTCTGATGCATCAGTAACCAGCGCGACTTTCGAGTTAGGATGAGGATGAGCAAGAAGTGTGGCGTCTGCTAGACTTGTTTTACAGATCAAAAATGCTCTATCTAAATTTTCTTTCCAAACTATTTTCGTCGAGTTTTTTAAATTTGGACCTGCTAACAAAGCATTCAGTGGTTTTTGCTTAAGCGCTGCTTGTGGCAGAAAACGTCGATAAAAGTTAATCATGCCCAAAAAACAACGAAGTTCTTTAATTGTCTTGGGGCGTGCAAAATTCTGTATGGCAGTTACCTTCTCTGGTAAAGGTTTTGTGCCATTGCTAGAAATGTTGTGTCCGAGAAAAGCTACCTCTGCCTTTCCAAAATTACATTTTGCTGTGTTGATTAAAACACCATGTTTTCGTAGTCGTTCAAAAACTTGTCTCAGATGACTTTCGTGCTCTGTCACGTTCACTGACGCTATCAAAATGTCATCTAAATATGGAAAACAGAATTCTAGTTCGCAAAGAATTTCATCAATGAAACGTTGAAACGTCTGCGCAGCATTTTTAAAACCGAAACCCATAAAGTTAAATTCAAAAAGACCAAAAGGCGTCGTTATTGCGGTTTTTGGAATATCATCCGCAAATACTGGAATTTGGTTATAAGCGCGTACCAAATCCAGAGTGCTAAATACTGTACAGCCATAGAGATTGTAGGAGAAATCTGCTAAGTGTCTGACTGGATATCGGTCTGGTATAGTACGAGCATTAAGAGCACGGTAATCACCACACGGCCTCCAACCTTGGTTCTTTTTGGGGACCAAATGTAAAGGTGAGGACCATGAGCTGTCAGATCGATGCGCGATACCTGTATTTACAAGTTGTTCAAACTCACGCTTAGCAATCTTGAGTCGTTCTGCATCTAATCTCCTTGGGCGGCAGTACACCGGTGGACCAGGAGTAGTGCGAATATAGTGAACTGTATTATGTTTCACCTTTGGTGCAGAAGTATCACCGGCTGGACGGGTAATCTCTGGGTACTCTTGTAGAATTTGATGAAAAATAGATGTACCTGTAACTGTTTTAACATGGCACACAGAACAAGATTTTGCGGATATACCACTAATAGAAAGTGTTGTAATATTGTCAACCAAACGTTTATGCCTAATGTCTACCAATAACCCATAAAATTTTAAAAAATCTGCGCCTAGGATAGGTTTTGTTACATCTGCTACAACAAATCGCCATGAAAAATCACGACGTAAGCCTAGGTCGAGCTTTAAAGAAATTGTACCATAAGTAAAAATTGTCGATCCGTTTGCGGCGCATAATACGTATTTGTCCTTTTTAGGGCGTGAACTACGTATAAAACTAACGGGATAAACACATAAGTCTGAACCACTATCCACTAAAAACTTCACCTGTGTCTTTTTGTCGGTCACGAATAAACGGGCTGAAACATTTTGACAATCGCTGGCCGTCATCAACGACTGCCGTCGGCATTTCCCTCATTGAAACTGCAAGGCGCGTGACACTTACTTGCACGCGGGCCAAACTTGCTGTGATACCAGCACATACCACCACGTTGTCTTCGATTGCTGCTCCGAGAACGTGAACGGCGCCGGTCTGGGTAGCGCCCTCTACTTGAAGCATGTGGCCGCGCTGTCTTCTTTAATTCCGCAATCTCGCGACTAAGACCGTCGACACACCGCCGGAGTTCGATCATCTCGCTTGACGTCGACGGCGTGGACACTTGGTGTATCTGCGGTTGCACTATATCTATCACTGTATCAGCGAGCTTAGCTAAGTCTTCTAAACAGCTTTTAGACTGCGAGGCAATTATTAACTGGACGTGCGATGGCAGCCGATTTGACCACAAAGATTTTATAAAGTCATCAGGAACGTCTGGTCCAGCAAGGTTCAACAAATGACGCAGGAATTGCGAAGGCTTGCGATCGCCAATGTCCTCATTACTAATGAGCTGCCGAACTCGCTGCTCATTGGACGACGATAAACGCGAAATTAGCTCATCTCTTACCTTATCGTATTTTCCTGTATTGGGTGGGCTTTTTACAATGTCTTTGATTTCAGCGATAATTCTACAATCCAAATTTGCTATTACATGGTTGTATTTTGTCGAATCCGTAGTTATACCAGCTAAGGCGAATTGACCTTCTAATTGGGCAAACCACAATGCCGGATCTTCTGGCCAAAACGGTGGTACTTTAACACTCACACTATTTAAAATGTTAGGACGGCTATTTTGTTCCATCGTTATATTTATTCGTATGTAGTGTGCAAATTATATTAAAATCACGTCAGATTATCACGTCGGGGTCACCAAATTTGTGGTTGGTTAATGCTGTACGTGATTGTATAAATTAAAGATACGGATTACGACGGATTAAGAATTATATTTTACAAAGAAAGTAATTATATGAACATGACAAATTGGTGACAAATTAATATAAGTGACAACATACATATGACATAAAAATATATATAAAAAGTATTAAAAGTAAAACCAAAAAGTATGTATAACGCAAAAGAGTATTTACAACAAGTCCCTACATATGAAAGGACAGCTTATACATGTAAATATGATGCCATCCTATTTTTTTTTCATATCAAGGGGCAAAATGCTTGTTCCCTTTGCTAGCAAGTGAAAAGACTAAATAAAAGTACTTATCTTCTTAATTTGAAGTTTGACTCATTACCTAACTTTTTGGCGCTGTTGAGTCGGTTCTGTGGTTTCAAATAAAATACTCATAATTTTTTGTGAATATTAACTTTTCTTTGATATACAAAGGTACCTATATATAAAAGTATTGTTGAACTTAAATTGGACAGTCTGTTTAGCGGCAGTGGGCGACAATAACCTTCCAACGTTCCCTTTACGCATCTGACGCACTTGTGTCATATGCGTCCGGAGGCACCTTCTATAAGAGGTGGCTTAATGAAATCCTAGACTATTTCATTATTTAATAATAATTCATAAATAGGAGGTCGATGGACTGTTGTCCTCGAAATGTTAGTTAGCGACTAAGTATAGTTACCAATCGCTTCTTAATGATTCTATGTTAGTTATATAGATATAGAATATCGTTATAGATAAATTAGTCAAAGGTGAGGTGAGTAAATAAATAATAAATATAAGATCTATAAGAATTTTTATTCATAAATCGACTGTTGCAGTATATGAATTAAATTTCAAGTTAAGAAATATACACATAGTATCTAAATATATTTTATGTACAGATAGAAAAGTTGTTAAGTATAGTATAATTAACTAATGGCCACGATAGACTCGTGTCTCGCGGCGAGAGTGCAGACGACTGACAAGAAGCAGTGCTAGGACGAGGACACACCTCGCCGTAAAACGTATAGAAAAATAGATAAATCGCTCAAAAACGTCAGACTCAGTCGGAAAATAGAAGAGTTAGAGCGGGCGGGTACTAAACGCATCCATTTCATAGAGACCAAATGAGATTCTCTCATGCGTATTCCGTATCCGTTGACAGAGATCGCTCCGGTGAGCGACGTCTGCCGCTTTCTGGAGCTGCTGGCTCCCCAGCATGCGCTTGCGCATATGCCAAGCTCTTCTGATAGCTAAACAATTGACGCTCCAACGAATCATTCTCCGCTTGTAGAGCAGCTATTTCACGCCTGGAAATATAAAGACAAAATTTTACAAAACTTAAGAACGTGCTGTATGCTTGCATTATCGTAACTTCTAAAATATTTTTTTACAGAATACTAGAGCAATTTATTGTGAAGTGAAGTGCTTGCTAGCAAAATAATTCAAATTTTAAATAAGTTTTAGAAGTATGTACCTCATTTGATGTGCGTGTTTACGACACAGATCGTCGTAAATGTGGTACGTCGCCTGGAAGAGTAAATATGTTTCTCCCCATTCAAGACGAACGCGGAGATCACCACCAGGAGAGATAAAAGGGCAACCGGCTCTGGAAATATCTTCTACTCGCAGCACAGTCTCCATCATAAGGCCTTCATCGGCGCTTTCCTGGGCATAGTAATGAGCGAACGGCACCCCCGGCAACTCCTCAGCGTCCTGTTCCTCCGGTCCCGAAGTCGTTTTAACTAGCCACGCCGACCAACTCACGAATCGCAAGTGATTTCGCGGTACATGGTGAACATCGCGGTACAGCATGTGCAGACGTACCGTGTCCGAGTGGGTATCGCATCGAATGGCCCAAGCTTGCTTATCACGATCGTAACAAGTGGCTGTTCTTCCGGCGACTGGCACCGCTATTTCGGCAAGCGCTCGTGCCCACATCAATTCCACTGTGACGCGTAAGGCTTTGTGCAGTCGCGCGGGTGGTCGAGGTGTCCAGGAGGGCATGCGACCTTCCACATCGCACACGTATTCCAAAGCACCGGACTGCAATCTACGCTCGCCTTCTCCGATTGATAGAGCGAAACGGACGCGACATTTTTGGCCTTCTCCCGACAATCGCACCAGTCGCAAGGCCAAAGGCTCTTTACCGCTCCCGCTCGCTGACACCGACCAGTCAAAACCGGCGAATGCTATTGGTGGAGTGTCGAGACGAGGTGTCCTCAATTCACAAGAATATAATGTGCGCACTCGCGACATACTGAGCTCCAGTTGAAACTCTCCACGGGAGTCGGCGAATTTAGTGTTAAGTTCAGACATGGAGACGCAGCGGCCTCGCCCCTGAGCAGCGCAACCGGCGCTAAAGCGCACTTGTTTCCCAGAGAAGGCTTCATTCGCGGTGAAGTGATCACGACTGAGTAAAGTGAAGGTAAAGTCGACATAAACACGCATTCCCTCACACGAGCCGCGCCACACGAGGTATACACCTGCATAAAGATAGTTAATGTCAATACACAAATATATTGTAGCAAATATTTATAGAGCAAAAGGACACTATGTACAAATGCTTCTTAGATATTCGTAGAAGAAAATCCATAGATGGAAAAAATGATGAATATCACGATTTATCATTTAATACCATTTAAGTGATTATTTTGACTGTCAGATATTTTCTCAGACATTTTTCATTTTTCAACTCGGACGAAGTCGCGGACACCAGCTAATCTGTTATATTTCTTAGGGTAATTGAGCAAAAAGAGTATTTTGTCGCACCTATAGCGGTGTCCGTGCGGCTGAAGGCCACGGCCCATCTTTGGTGTGCGCAGCAGAAGTCCTTGGAGGTGACATCCCTATCGGGCTCCCTGGTAGCGGAGCGCGTGACGACGAAGGTGAAGAGGTGCGTGTCGGCGCGGTCCTTGAGCCGCGTCGCGCGGTACAGCAGAGCCATGCGCCTACGCGCCGCTCGCCGCCGCCGGCCCCGCCCGCGCCTCTACACACTGCAACAAATACATTCGACAACTCAAATCAATCAGCGGGATTATGGAATTCCTAATCTTACCTGACCTTTCTGGTTTATGGCTTTTTTGTTTTCGGAAAATCAGACGAAGGCGGAATGCGACTTTATTTTATAATAATATTTTATAATAGTGTAGTATTTTGTAATTTGGAAGTATAATATTGAACCCACAATACGAATAGCATATGGCTGTATGTAATCTAAATAAATAAATAAATAAAAACATTTATTATGAAGCCAGATAT
The DNA here is from genome assembly GCA_944738685.1 of Synanthedon myopaeformis. Taxonomy (NCBI): domain Eukaryota; kingdom Metazoa; phylum Arthropoda; class Insecta; order Lepidoptera; family Sesiidae; genus Synanthedon; species Synanthedon myopaeformis. Next base: position 2,125,853 of record OX122914.1, read on the forward strand.
AATCTCAAATGGAAGTTCAAGAATCTACGAACGGAGAAAAGCAATGTGAAAATCGTATATCTAAAATACAAATAAAATGTTTTGTTGCAGTGCAGAAAAATACCGGAGAAGCTTAACCGACTTTAAAATTAGCATAAACTGACTTATATAGCTAAAATGCTGAACATGTGATTTAAACATTGCGATCCAGCAAGCTAGCTAGGTGACAGCAATATCGTTTTGTAGGTACCAAAAGAAAATGTTAAGAAAAATTGATGTGAAATTTGATACGCGCTTGAGAAACATACAAACAGATTTAAGCTAGGAAAATATTCAAGTGCACGAATTTACAAAACTGGCTTCGCATTTAAGTTACTTTGTTACTTCTTCTCGTACCAATACTATATTCCACATTATCTTGACTCAAAAATAAATACTCTATGTAAATAAACACCGAATTTTAATTCTATAAAAGAAAATTTTTTTTTATTGTTTTAGACTGTATAGGTTAATACAACATAGTTATGGCTATTACAAAAACCTAAGTGTAATCTTTATCCTAAAAAAAATAATTAAGGTTCCGTACTTGTCTTGAATTGAATCAAAATCAAAAGACACGTGAATTTGAAAAAGATAAAACAATAGGTACACATTTTTCTCCTCTGTTTGTGAAAAGAATTTCTTTTATTACGAGTAGTAGCTGTTGACGAACTTTAGAGTTATCAATGAACAAAACTGTGTAGATCATTGGTTATGGTAATAGTGATTATGATTATTGGTTACGAACAAAATCAAGTAATATTGTATCAGTTAGCGCACAATTAACAATAATGGAATCAATGATTATGAAATTGAAATGTTGCTATTTTCATGTAAATATAAAAAAAATGTATGCAAGTTTGTATAATATGGGCATTGTTAGGCACACATATCATGACCATAGTCACAAGCTTTTAAGAATCTTAGTAAGAAATATTAAGATTGTACTTTGTGTTATTTAAGATCTATGTTTAACTGTACTGCAATTTTTTTTCTTTTTTCAATAAATAATAATTAAATATACAGGTTGACCGATCACCATGAAAATTGTTACAAGCTTACATGCGTACTTAGCAGATAGGTGGCAGTGGTCTTGCTTTAGTTTAGTCGCCTAATGAGAGAGAAGTTAAGTCGTGTCAATGAGACCAAAGAGACTTGGCTGCGGCGACCTGGCCGCTAAGTGCACATTATGTACACTTAGGTAAGTATATTTTTATACATGCAGGTAGAAGGTTTTTATGCTCCCAAATATATTTAAGATGGGCGAACACGTGGGGCACAGCTAGTACTTATATCTACTTATTAAAAACCAATATAATGTACCGGAAAAGGACAGCTGCAAATAAAAGATTACTTAATGAGGACCTATTAAATAAAAGCGACATTTGTAACAACTCGTTGCTTTTCAAATGTTGACCTAAATTATTATATTGCATGCTAGTTGTGATATTAATGCAATGAATGGACGTTTTAACTTAAATAGACTTAGTTATCACTTAGATCTAAGCTCAAATAACTAGTAGGCGATATGAAACCGTGCTTTTAAATAAGACTTAAAATAGTTTTTTTAATAAGACTTTCATTTTATAAAACAGTTGCTCGAGCTTAATTTTTAAACCTGTAGTTCCGCCCGTTCAAGAGTTTTTGAAGCGTACACAAACCAACTTAACATTTTTATATACATATATATAAAAGAAGAACAATATGACTTTTCCAACTAAACATCTTGTACACATAACGTAACACAGATACGAGTAAAACATGTCATTACTTATACCTACCACCTACATGAAATATATTTTTGTGTTTCCAATAGATAAACGACATGACAACAGAGACTTACCTATAATATATATGTATATAAACATTTGTATTTAAGTCAACCTTTATACACATCAGACTCTGGTGAACATACACCTACACACCAAATATCTAGTCCATTCAATTAAGTTCCAGTCAATTGCGCCGTCTGAACGATTTAGATCATTCGAATGAAAACATGGCTTTGGAAAACGTATTGAACATAGATATGCAAATACATATATGAGCGTAGTATATGTTGGTAAAATGCAGATATTGGCTAAAGTTTTTGTAATATATGTATGGATAAATTGTGAATACCGAAATAAATAGACGGTATATTAGCTAACAGAAGATAACAAATGTTTTATTTCTAAGGGAATTCAACCTTACAAGCTGTAAACATTATATGATAGTGATTCGGGAACAAATAGGTCTTAAAAAAATTGAGTACCGCCATATACTAGAGTAAAAACACTACTTGATTCAATAGTATCCCCTTAACTTATAGTTTACCCACGAACCCTTTTGTTAGTTAACTTCTACTTTGGGTGTCACTATAGATAATATAAAGGGGGAATGGAAACTCTTATCATTTAAACAGTGACATGGTGTCTGCGGAAACGCATTTATTGCTTTTTTTTTACTGAACATCAACAATACTTCTTTATTTTTTTGTATTAAGTATAACTAAAATGTCTTTTAAAAATGAAAGGCGTCTCATGTTTATATTTAAAGTAGCATTAGCCCGCACTACATCTGCGACCCTTGGGAACAGTTTTTTTCTGGACGAAACTCTATATTGTTTTCTATATGCAAAATTTCATGGTGGATATCGGTTGAGTAGTTAAGGTATGAAAGCGTAATAAATAATAAACAAAAGTCACTTTCGAATTTTTTAAATTAGGGTTAACTAGTGTTCGCCTATAGGTAAAAATTCATAATGATTTTGAAAGTGTTTTTTTTATTTTATTGATAACCTTAAGCTTGAAAATAGCTCTTAAACAACAAAAAATCGGTTGACTAACAGAGCAGAAAAATGTTCTGAATTGTTTCAAAATTAATATACTATCTGAATACTTTTAAGAATAAAATCCCGTTAAAATGATCCCTTATTTTTCATAAAATGAGCGTAAAACGCTTAAACATTTACATTCAACTATCCAACAGATTTAATAACTAAAAAGGAATTTTAATGAAATTGAAGAAAATGTTATTATTTTTATTAAAACAATTTCACCGCCTCTAATAAAAAGAAAGGAGTCTGTGAAATATTTTTTCTCCCGCCGACCTATATTGAGGCAATATTTTACATGGTATACGCACAAGTAAATTAGATACTTAAAGGGAGGAAACAATGGAGAGGCAGTCGTCTTCAACTTTATATACATATATGTATGTACGTTACATAAATGAGTAGAATATTGTTAGCGTTTTCGTATTGGCCAGCTGACGGAGACTTACACAATAGGGACCCAAAAATTAGGGTGATGCCTTTTTATATTAAAAAAGTAGGTATTCTAATGTTCTTTTAAATTTGAGTTGACTAGTAAAATTATTAGGAAATAAACTAAAAATAAGCTTATTTAAAATAAAAAATAATCCTAACTTTTATACATTTATCCCTTTGGCAGGGTCCCAAGCATGCTGGCTGCATTTCCTCGTTGTATGGCAATACTAATCTGTTGACCGAGGTAATAGCCAGCTTTAGAAACGCTGGCTATGTCGACCAAACGTTTTGATAAGATGTTAAAAAAATCAAAAGCGTTGGGACCCCACGAACCCAGAGATTCGACACCGAAGGGAATGAATGTAGCCGGTGCCAATATTTTTGTATTTGTGGACTTGCCGCTTTTCGCAGCAGCACCAGCTGTGGCAAGTGTTCCATGAAAGTGGGACGGTGCCAAAGTGTCGACGCAGGTGGCATCCCACACTAGTGGACGACCCATCCTCCATGGAACTAGGGGCATCCCATCAGGTCTCTTGCCATTATCACGTACGATACCAATTTGGTTCAAGAATCAAAGGTATATTCTTATGTAAAGGTCGTCAGACAGGCTGAAATCCAACTATCCAATTGATAGTGGTGGCCACCGTCGTCTATAACACAAGCAAGGTCATAGATGCTTAATATGCGCTGCCGATCATAGTAGGAAAAGGGTTAAGGAAGGATTTCTGAAGTGTTCGATTTCACTCATCGAAACACATCAGCACACATGCTGTTATTTCACGGTGGTTTTCTGTGAGGGCGTGATTAGTAGGGCTCAACAACACTTAGACAGAATCTCAGGTGGACTGGAATACATTATTAGTAAATTTTGTTGTTGAATTTTATTTAAATGTGTTTTGAAGAGAAGACTATTACTATTTTGTAATATGTAAAATTAACTATTATAAATATATAAATAAAATGTAAAAATGACAATCTTGTGTCAATCATACATTTTACTATATTTTTACATTCCTTAAAATGAAAATACTTATTTAGATTTAAGACTTTTTGTTTTCCTTCCCTTTCTTTGTAAATATGTTTGAAAATTTGTTACGCCATTACTCGTAAACTAAATAACTTAACAGGTTTTAATAAAAATTGGCACACAGGTGTTCTGGGCTAACTCACAATAAGTTCTCATAGGTTACCGAAATACATAGTTGACGCCTTGCATCTCATTCACAACTTCGTTCTCTATCATTTATATTGTTCGTGCAATTTACATTTAGTGGAGAATAGTTCTGAGAAACCCTGGGGAAGAACGTAAGCTACTCTTTAATTAATAAAACGAGCGAAGTCCAGCAAAAGCTAGTTAGCAAAACATAACTTAGCGAATATGGTGAATAGAATAGAAAACAATGTTTGCTGAAGTACGACTTGACGGCTTTCATGCAATTGCAATTGCATATAAAGAAAACGGTAATGTTGCTACACAGAGGACACGCGCCAGCGCCAACAGAATCTTATAAACAATGGCTGAGACATACAATTTCCCAATTTTTTGACATTTTACTCATGTTCTAATAAAATAAGCAAATCGTTATTGATGTAGGTAAGTATAACTAGAATACTATAGCATATATTATATTCATAATTTATTATACATAGCCTTGTCATAGTTTATTATTTTTTATTTATTTAAACTTAATTTAATTTGAGGAATGGAAATTTAATTTATTACACAAGAAGATAAAGACAATCTTGTTTATAATTAAAAATCAATGTAAGCATGTTTATCCTCTATGGATTCCAAAACCGCGCAACCGATTTCAATTCTCTTTTCACTCGTTTTTAAATATGTTTAAAATTTGCAGCCCGAGCGAAGCCGGGAGTGGGTCACTAGTATAACAATAAATTTTGTTTGCTATAATTTTGTTTATGCCTGTCTGGCGGCATTAATCACCCCTTTACAGAAGATCAGCGTGGAATAACACCTTTTGTTGTCATCGTGTATGATAAGAATGCTCCCTTCACCCTTTTTATTTGAGTACACAAAAAATGAATGGCAAGATCTTAATAATCAATTTATATGTCAAATTTTGTTTTCAGGGCGTGCAAATATACGGTGAATTAAATTAATAATGGCAAGAATGACAACAAAACACATTATATAACATATAATAATTATCTTGGTTGTATAACACATTATAACATAACATAGCTGTGCCCGCAACTTCGAGCGTGCGGTTTTTGTGCGCTTGGTATTTCGTTATTTTGTTTGTGAACCGATTGGAATGAAACAAACTTTAAATGTTACCGGAAGCTTGCTACAATACATCAGTGAAAACCGCATTCAAATCGGTTAAGGCGATTCTGAAATTAGCGTGCCAAACGCAAAGACAAACAGACCAGAATTGTAAAAACTATTTTTTGATCTCGGTAACATAAGTACCAACATGTACAAATAGATATTTCTTAAAATATTTAATGTGCAGACACGGCTTGTTTACGAATTTATTATATATGTAAATTTATTATATGTGTTAGCATTTAGATTAAACCGATATAAAAAAAAATGCACGGCATTATTATTTTTATTCAACAACTCAACTCAAATAAAAGGCAAGCGAACAAAACAAAATAACCGTATACATTCGTGAAATGTATACGGAACGGATGTTGACAACCCTGTTTAAAATGAAGGCAGCACAAAGGTAGAATGAAAATGAATTGTTCGACCTAACATGTTCACCCCTGTGACCTGAGGCCTTAAGCGTCAACGCTCAACCGATAAAATTAATAACTAGAACAAATCTTTTTTTTTTATTCATTAATTTTTCTTATTGTCTATGAAATTTCACTGCGAGAGAAAATATCCATACTAATATTATAAAGAGATTGAAGATTTGTATTTTTGTTTGTAATGAATAAACAAAAAAACTACTGGACCAATTTAAAAAAAAATTCCACCTGTAGAAAGCTACATTACATTAGAAGTTGAGTGCAACAGCTAGCATTTTATGTGTAGCCTATATTTTTCCTAATTGGATTATTAAATGCAAAAGCTAGTTGCAGAAATTAGTTGCCACCTACCATGATGTAAACCGTCACCATGTCTATCGATTTTTATCATAAAAATATACGATGCAACGACGACGGTTAGTGACTCCGAAGATAATGTCCAGAACTCAGACAGACCAATCAGACAAAATGTTGCCATCGCGGCAATAAAAAAAACCTTACAAGTACGATTAGAGCGCTCCAATATTCTCACGCTGAGGATATAAAGGGTAATATCAAAAAAAAAAGGTAAAATAACTTTGAAAATAACAAAACAAGTGGTCTTCGTCTGTAATCGGATTTAAGACGCAAAACGAGGGTCATTGAGAGTTTACAACTCTAGACGGCTTAAGTATAAATATACGAGTATCTATGTGAATATAAATATGTCTTTCTGAATACATATAATAAGTTTTTTTAATGTCAAGGTCGTCAAGACAGGCGGACAGTCTATAACACAAGGCAACTACCCCTTTGCGTACGACTACTCTGACAAAAATTCTTTTCTGGAGATGATGCAAAAAATAAGTCTTGAATAATATAACTTTCAAACTGATACTATAAAAGCGAAAGTGAGCTTGTTTATAGTTACGCTTTCACGCCGTAACAACTCAAGATATTATAATGAAATTTTATATACACATTGTTAGGGATACAGAAAAGGGCATCTTATTTTTCATCTAGAAACAATTTTATTTTCATTCGAAAATTGCGCCTGAGAAAAATATGAATACGAAAAAGCCGCAGACGAAGTCGAAAGCTTGTGGGTACATAATATTAATTATATACAAATAGTGTTTATAAAATGTATATTTTAAAAATAGTTTTTATTTTTTTACATTTTTACTTTTTTACCATAATAGTTGCGCGAATTATTATGACTTCTCAGGAAAATATAACGAACCAGCAGTGCCTTGATTTCCCTATACAAAGCCTCGTAACAGTGTCCTATTTGTATCTGTAACATTGAGTAAGCAAAAGGGTTTTTAAATCGGCTTATAGAGATAAGCAGATTTGAAAACTCAGAGGAGTTGATAGTGGGCGTGTTAGATGCTTATGGATTTCATCGCTCTTAACATACCATTAAGATTTATAGTCCTCAAAGGCATTTATTATCGTCTTTAGGGCACAATTTTGTGCCTACTCTGAATGCATAGGCTTGTTTTGCCATAGGCTCATATTGGTTGAATAGTTCGAACTAATAGCATTGAATTTGTTCCTATAAGCTTGTGATTTTTAAAGTTTTTTTGTTATAAATGTACTTATGTAAAATGCCACATATATTTTAAAAATATATATTTCTATACATATTATAAAATAAAGACGCTGTCCGCGTTTATCTGTTTCTTCGCTAACTTTTTCTAATCCATTCAACAGTTTTTTTATATGGTTTTCAGTAACAGAAAGAGCCGAGGAAGGTTTCTGTAAATGTGCAGAAAATGTGCGAAGGCAGGTTGCTACTTACTAGCTATTATAAAGAGGTAAAGTTTGTATGTTGTTTGTTTGTTGTATGTTTGTCTGTTTATTTGTTTGTATGTAGGAGGTAATCCTCGAAACTACTCATCGTGTTTCACCAATAGTTAGAATCGATTTTCAGGATGGACATAGACCAAATATTCCACGCGGGCGAAGCCGCGGGCACCAGCTATCTAAAAATAAAGATCCAACGCTTGGCAAAAATATAATGAGAGGCGTCATGTATGCGTTATATTGCTTTACATATTTTGTCAGGCGTTATCTCTTTTTTTAGAACGCGGACGTAGTCGCAGACACCAGCTAGTATCTAATATTATAAATGCGAAGTTGATGTGTTTGTTTGTTACTCAATCACACAAAAACGACTGAACGGATTTGAATTAAATTTGACATACAGATAGTTTATTACCTGATACATCATATATATAGGATACTTTTTATCCTGAAAAAAAAAATAGGTTTCTGTGGGATTTTCAAAAAACGAACTTCAGCGCGTACGAAGTCACGGACACAGCTAGTAGTGAATAAAAAATCAGAACACAAAACATGATAAAACGAGTTTGTGCCTAAGTAAACCTGTAATACGTATAACTTTGTAACAACAAATAGGTTAATGAAGAGAGCCTCTATACCGAAATTACTAAGTCGGATTGATTTTGTTTGAGTTAAAACCACTAAGTAGGTTAATAGTGGTAACGCATGCTAAGTATTCGTTAGACTGTTTACGCACAATGTTTGACATACAAAAAGGCTATATATTTATTTTTATTAGGCACTGTGTAACAATACCATTTACCTTCTTTCGATTGTGACCCGAAATTTTTTAAATTAGTTATTCGTAAATAGCCAATAATGGATTTGTTTCCAACTTAAAAGCAATCGTACATACTTCATAACCACGGTAATACCCATTACTAAAATTGCCATTAATAACACATTACTGAAACTGGTATTAGGTGGACTAATGTAAATTCATAGCTGAATTTGATATAATTATGCTTGTATAAATTCGTGCGTATATCTTAAGTAGTGGGTAATAATAATTGATCTGTTGTTTATTATAAGTAAACTAACGAGCCATTTTCATTTATGTTTAATTAAAATATATATTTAATATTAATAAAATACAAGTAAATCTTTACACTTATTTATTCTGTTAACAGTTTCTCTGTTTTCGTAATTAAAATTATTAACTAAATATACAAAATTTCGTAATATAAGAACTGCACTTTTACATAAATCGAAAGATTTATGTTAAGTAATATCAGCACACCTCAATTTAGTGTTTTAATTGCCATGTCGATTATAATTTCATCTTACCGCACAAGGGATATAAATTTGTAGCGATAAATTTCAAGGCATCTTTATTTATTTTAAAAGAGCTGATCCGCGAACTTCGTACCGCCTCAGGGAGATTATACACCCGTTTCATACAAACTGTATGAGAAAATGAATTTTCTTCATATTTTTTTCGGTTCAACCGTTCTCGAGTTATAAATGGTGTAGCTAATACGACTTTTGATTTTTATATATAAAGAATAGTGACCCTTCCCTGACTTAGCAGGGATGCAATTTTTTCTGGAAATCATATACACAAACCCTCCTCATTCTTTTAGTCAAAACCGTATCAGAATCCGTTGGGTGGTTTAAAAGAAACTTAAGTCCCATTAGTCATAAGAAAGAATGAAAATGAAAATAGCCCCGGGCAAACATCACACAGGATAAAAATAGTATATTTTTTTGCCGAAGTATTACAACAGTAATAAATAATAACTATTTATTATGAACACTTTAGTTTTAAATGTAAGAGTTAGGTGTCACGCGAAGTACCGCATTAAAGTGGGCGAGTATAAGGTAGCCCTGGGGTCAAGTTAACGAGAACATGAAATGAATTGCTCGAAATTATAAATAGGGTTGTCAACTCAACGGTTTTACTGTTAATTTCAATGAATGTAATATGCGCTCGTAGCACTCAATAATATTGATTTAACACAGGTCGGCGCATTTTCTGCCACACAAGTGTTGAGTGTACAGGAAAATGTGAAACAATTTTATTAAGTTACAATCACGATTTTCTGTTAAATTCTATATAATAATAATTCAATGTATGAACCTTGTATAAATAATAAACAAAAATGTCTACAATTTTATAAAATGGCCAAAATGTTAATATAATTATAATGAATATTATTACTTTATTAGAGTAATCAGTGTAAAATTAATGACAAATTTTTATCAATTAAGCTTTTCTCTGTTTTATTTTGTATGCCAAAGCTGAAGCTTACCAAGTTTCAACTTTGATTGCCAGGTCGACTGTATTTCACATATCACAAGCAGGTAAGATGGTGGTGTTTTCCATCAAATTTAGAACAACAATCACAAATGAAAACGTCACATATATCTATTTATGTTTTCAAACACACACTGCAAAAACAAATTTCTTTTGGAGACGACTAGAAAATTATATTTTGATACTCCTTTGTTAAGTTGTGACGGACAGATTGCTCGTAATGGCATCTTAAAATGTTAATAAAGGAAAAGAACTCAGCGTGAATTTATCGATATTACTTAAGTCAAACGAACTTTTTATGAGAAACGAGCTAATGACTCTTCTTAACTTCTTTTATGGCTTTCTAGTTGGGTGGTATAAATCTTTATAATTATTACATGATTGAGAAAGTCTGTGATAATGCTCATATGTTTCTAACTGAGTCATGAATCGCTGAACGGATTCGGATGAAACTTGTTACACAGAGTCCATGTCTAGGGATAAATAGTAAAGTATATAAGCTTCAACTATAACTATAAGTTTAAATTTAATATTTTAACTAAAACTATAACCATCAACTATAAGCTTTACATGTATTAATTAACTTGCAAGAAATAAAAGGCTTTTTTATTTTTATTTTTTATTTTATTTATTTTATTTGTATTTGTAATAAAGTTATTACGTAACTCTGTATTAAGTAATAACACAGAGAGTATATTTGATCCCAGTTTTTATTATATAATGCAAAAGGAACTGTGGATAACAGTTATAATTAAATAACATAAAATAACGAAAGATTTTTCCTCGAAAAATTCAAAGAGAAACACAATGAAAACATAAATCCAAAATTGAAAGGCAAACTTATTCCTCATGACAAATATTTAAATTATTTTGTGTCAGAATTAACACTGATGGAGCAAATAACTTATTGTTTTAACTACTCAGTTAAAGTATTTATAAGTTTGAAATTGCTAACCTACTTAAAATTACCGCCCGTTTCACCTATCCCTACTGGAAAAAAAATCCAATTGTCCTTACTTAGTAGGGATAGGTGGAACGGGCGAAAATTTCTACTAAAGAAAAATTAATATTTTCAATATTATATTACACAAAAAGATTTTATTTTTGGGAATTGTTTGATACACTTAAATTATTCTAACACATATTCGTACAAAGTTGACAACCTTAAATGCAAAAAGCAAAACCACATACATTTTAAGCGGTACACAACTTTGTAAGCAATTTATGGTAAGTGGAATTATAATAATGTTATTTTGTTCCGTGCAATAAATCAACAGTCCGAAGTAAAATTAACACGCGATTTTGCGATGTTAAATTAAATATTACAAAGATTTTCACCATCTAAGCTTCTTCGTATTCCTCTTTTAGAAAGCCGTCCCTTTGTTTTGGTAAATAAAAATATTTCAATGTAAAACACTTGAATAAAATTTAAATTTTTTTCGATAAAATCTGACTTAAGTTATTTAATTTTAGTGCCGTGCTCGACCTTCAATTTGAAGTTAAGCTACGAGTGACCTCTACTACCTCTACGTCGCACCTTTGTTCTTGGGGGTGAGTAAATTATATAGCGCGGTGCTACGTCGTTTGTAGTAACGCCCGTAGCGAGCATGTTAATCTCGTAGCACTGCTACGAAGTGCTACGAGATTTAACTTGAAGTACAGAAAGTAAAATAATCTCAACACTACATCAGGGCAAATGCCAGTTGAAATTTTTTCAACACTAATATTTAATAGTAAATAATTTAAGAACTTGTCAAAGTTCATATTATTTTGATTGTTTTTAGTGTAAGAAATGTGTTAAGTTTAAATATCTATCTATCTTGATACACATAATCATGAAAGTCATTGCCAGCTTTTGCCTGTTTCTCCGCTTATTTCATTAAAACTACTCAACGAATTTCGATACGGTTTTCACTAATGAAAGAGCGATAACCGAAGAAGGTTTTCGTATATAATTTTCAGAAAACAAATTGCTTCCTTGTGAAGCCGGGGGCGGGTCGCTTGTTAAAAAATAATACAAAAATAAACTTCTCTGCATTTATAACAAAAATATTCAGCTTCGAAAAATTAGACAATATATTTTTTAGTTTCGTAATTAGGATTTAATATAACTTTCGATTTTTATTTTTAATGTAACATGTGGCAGATAGACTGTCGTGTTTACTTATTCATTGTAAAATATTCCACAGCGATATGGAATAGAAAAAAAAGGAAAGGGTACGAAAACCGATAAGCTGTATTTATCAATAATGTTCGTGAAGGGATTGTATCGAATTTATGGTTTCAGGAAACAGCTGTTCTTTCATTTTATGAATCAGAAGGGAACAGAAGCTATATTTAGCCCTGCACTAAATCATTTTAAATAATGAAACTTAATTAATACCCGGATTCTTAATTTTCGTTTATTTTAGTTTATTTATACTCTAGATGGTTTTTTAGCGTAACTTAAATTTTGCAAGAAGATTGCTATATTGATTACTTAATTTATATCTATTAATATCTACATATAAATTTTATAAAGAGGAAAGATTTGTATGTTTCTTTGTAATGGTTAAACTCAAAAACTACTTAACTGATTTACAAATTCTTTCTAATATAAAAACTTACATTACCAGCGAGTAACATAGGCTGTATTTAATTTAAAAAATATACATATCCCTACGAAAATTTTAAAAAAATTACCCAAGGTAAGTCATTATTTGGCGTGCGCTGCGAATGGTATTATACGGTATTATTACTGTATTATAGTTCAGTTAACCCTTTTTTGTTCAAATTAGTCAATCAAAACACGGGACAATAGAATCGGGACTATAGAAATTAAACAATAGAATCGAAAGGTTTCATGATGACATTAGTTTCATGATATTATTCCTTATCCCACTAAATAATTTTATAAAGATTGATTATGGTAAATTCCTCATTAAATATATTTGACTCGGATCTTTATATAGTATGATGAATAACTGTTATAAAAATGCTAAAAGTAAAAAAAATGTCGCTTTGTGAGCGAACAGCACTACGCTTTAGGGAAATCTTCTAAAACTGTCACTAGGTACTATCGCCAGATGGGTTCTCCAGTTTATGACTGCGAAACCCTGCCTGCCACCACTTAAATGATCGTGAAACTAATGCACAAATTTGCAAAGTAATATTATGAAAGAAAAAAACATTATAGCACCGTTAACAATACATTGTGTGCGGTACAATACATCCATTATTATATTAATGAAACATAAGGATGGAGCACAAAAGGTAACCGAGACGTAACTATACAATCACTTTTATACTGTGTTTGCTTTATCATAACCTTACATTAGAAGGAATGTTTGCTATGCAGGGGAAGTTTGTAATAGTTACCCCTTTTTGACATATATATAAGACCTACCTATAAGACCTAATAAGTGAAAAAGTATGCAGAAAATGCATAGACTGTGGTTCTGAAAACCCGTGTTTTTTATTCTTTACTAGTTTTTGCCCGCGACTTCGTCGGCGACCTTTTTACTTATTTTTTTTTAGGTCTTAGATTGAATAAATATCTTAAGATATTTATTGAATATATATTTTTTTTTTTTTGAGAGTCTAATATTTTATTTTTATTTTTAAATTATCCCTCAGGAAAAGTGTTGTCGTGTCGGCCTCAATGTGCCTCTTCTGTTAATTTTTAACCATGGATGCTAAGCTGCTGTTTTCAATAATAATAGATAGAGCGATACGCGAGGACGGCTTGTGTGTATAATTTGTAGAAAAAAATCCGCACTGATGCAAACCATAGCAGGTCGCTAGTAATAGAAAAAAAAAATAGATACTCACCAAGTGTTACAATAATTGTTTGGTGGTAGCTAATTAATTCATAAGATGACATAATTATTATGAATCATTAAAAAAGGTAACTGGAAAACTTAGTCTTCGTAAACATGTTTTGATTTGTATTTAAAAAAAATCGATAATAAGGTTTTCATTTATGATTTTTTTTTATCTATTTCCGTTTTCTTAAAATAGGTAAGTAGCGGTGGTATTACACAATCTCATCGGTCGAAGCCCACAGATTTTATAGCGTCAACGATGTAAACATCTTAATGGATAATAAAGTTCATATATCGTATTATAAAATTTATTACGAATTGCTTCCCCCGCAATTGCCATAAATGTATCTAAAATAACAGGGCACGTGACACGGAATAATGCAGGGATATTTACAAATCCCTGCGAATAATGGAGAGATGATGTAGCAATTTCTATTTTTTTTTTTCTTGGGCTCAACTCAATACTAGTGGTTTAGAAAAAAAAAATTAGGTCAAACCTATTATACAAACCTATAGTACAGTATACAAAAGTTATAAGAACGAAATCGAAATTGGTAATTTTGTATGGGAATATCGGATTACTTTCAATGATAACAATCGTGGTGACGATTGATATTAAATTATTTTTCGGCAAAATCCGTGGACTCATTATTGAATTATAAATTTTTCAAGATATGGTCGAAAGATTTAAAAATAATTCAGTGTCGTTTTACAGTGTTCATTACAACACTGAGGAAAGGAAGAGCCGACATAGGTCGTCGAAGATTAACTGGAGTTGGTATCAATCAATTTTAATTAGTACGAAGTTCATCAGGTCATCTAGTATCTAATAGAATACGAATGCACGAAAAAGCTAGTAACTCTCTTTGTTTTGGTATGGATAACTAAATATACTAGGCTGAGGGTGAAGATAGTAAAATTAATGTCCTTGTTTACAGCATTTGGCTCTATGCCAACTTGTTACAGTTTTATCAAACTGCAGAATACAGAAAAAATATTTATGACTCATAAAGATGTTCACGTGTATTAGTTTCACTATGTTTTCAAGATGCATTGATGCATTTATTACATTCAATTTTATTATATTTTCATTTAGGTTTTACATTGTAAGCCGCGCAAAATGCTAATGCGCTTGACCGACATTTTGGTGACACTCAGTGCCTACAGATTTGTTAGCTGTATGTTTAGTTGCGGATAAGGTCACGTGGATGTTAATGTGACAAGTTCCTACGCATAAACAATTTGTTGGGATTATATTTCCTAATCCTCTGTGTTTCACTGTTGTGAATGCCTAAAGTCATTTAGTTCAAAAATACGTTTCAACTAAAATAAGCTTCTATGATAATATGAATATCATGTTATAATAATATATTGAATTTGTTGTTTAAAAGACTATCTATGTACATACATAAAAACTAATGAACATTTGTTCAAAAACGCAAATCTGCGAAATCTACGTTCTGTCAATGTCAAATAATTTGGAGGTACAGATACTCCAAAAAATATATAAAAAATTCAACTCCTCTTGTCATATTAATAATGTAATAAGTAAAAAGATGAAATAAACATTGCAAAGCCTAAGAAAAAGTGACACGGTCAAAGTCGCGGGTAAAAGCATAAATATTTATTCTAAAATAGTCGCGCAGAATTGTAGTCACTCTAATAAAACATCCATAAAATATTAAAAAGAAGAAAACCCTTAGAAATTCGATTTGTTAAATGACTTAAAGTTTATAAACTTGATTCGTTCTTATTGGGCCACTTGGAAAGTTAATTAGAAATAGCATTCCCAGTTGGTTCCATTTTTAAATTTAAAAAAGGTTCTTTATACACATTTTCTATCTTTGTGGTAGCCAACTTATATAAATATACAATATCGTGAGTAGAAAATATGTCTTAAAATCAGTAAAAATAAAAGTTATGACGCTTCAACTCGATAATTCAAAGTCCAAGACTTAATAAATGTCCACGTAGTTACTATCTATTTAAAAACTTTTAGTCGTATTTTTACCCAAATTTAAACTGTCGTAAAGATCTAACGTAAGAAATGGGAAGTAATTTCGGTCACTGTATTTTCTGACCCCCTGGCAAGAGTTCGCGTCCTAAGGGAGACATGTTCGTATAATGTGTACCTAGGTGAAAAATTATTGGAAAAACTTATATCCTTGCTAAAAGTTTTTTATAAATTACTACCTACACGCTCCTGGCTTCGCCCGGGTTCAAAATAAAAACTATTTTATATTTTAAGTTGGACCAAATTACACATAGTTACGAAGTTTTATCAAAACTGGTTCAGTAGTTAGGAGTTCATTGGCGTCAAACAACGTGACACGTGACGTAACGTGGATACATTTTCATGAATATACGGAGGCAAAAGCTTGCTTACATCACATTTATCGTTTTCTTAAATTTTGAACTAAAACAGGCGTGCCCAGACTTGAACTGTTGGCGATCAAGCTCAAAATCGATCAGTAGATTCCGCAAGTATATAGCACCACCAACCATCAAGTGGATCGTCAGACACAGACTAACGAACTTTACAAAAAAATGATTGTTTAAGAAAATTTAGTATTTCAATCCCAACTTAACACAGCGCAACAGTATTCGTTGATAATTTTAGCTCGTAACTTTCAAGTCAACGAGCGGATAACTGTGTCTAAATTAATATTACTAGAAAAGTAGAGGACAATTTCACTTTATAGAAATAATGCTACTGAACCAATTTTTGTGTTCTTTAAGCATCCAGAGCCAAGAGAAGTGATTGCACATTCGATTTCTTACGTACTTTTAAAGAGAATAAACAATTTGCTCTACGGGTGTATAGTTTGTGACAAAAGTAACGCAAACATTTCAACGTGCTACTATAAACATAAATATAAAGTTTGGGCAATTTTCTACCTGAATACCATAGTTATCATAACATTTGTGGAGATTCTAGGAGCGGTTTTGATCATTAATAATATATCAAAAGATTCATTTAGGAGAAAATAAATTTAACTCAAACGAAACGAGTCTCAAAATCACCTCATAAGTAAATGAATCTTCTTCAGACACTGTTTTCAATTATGTTTTCAATGTGTGAAATCTAGGAAAATATTAAAAAATATCAAGATATACTAATATCTGACATGAATATATTTGGATATTTAGACAGTTATTAAAACATTTATCAATTCGACTGTATAATATTTTTTGAATTTTCGAACAGTGGAGATAAGTGGAAAAGTATCCCTACTGGGGATACCAGGGGGGAATACTAGAGAGGATAGGGATAGGTGACTTACATTGTTATATTTGAAGTACTTTTCAAACTTTTAAAGTTTCGTTACTTCTAAAATTCGTTACTTCGTTTCGTAACTTTTAAAGTGTTACAAACTAATCATTAATCATAAAGTTCTAAGCAAACACTTTAAAAAACGGTGTTCATGTGCATAATAAATGAAATGAATGGTAGGGAAAACTGCTTATATCAGTCATAATATTTTCTAGTTCCCATTAGTGTAATAATTATCAATTCCATTTATTATCTTCATTGTCCCATCTCCTAATTCAATTAATGGCTGATTGTACTACTGAGTATTTCAGATCCAGTTTAATTGAATGTATCACACAAGCTAGACTTTCATGTCGCTATATATTATAAAGAAATCGTAGTCACATACTTTTGGGTTTGGTATATAGTTAGATTTTAGGGTAAATGCTACCCTAAACTATTAAAGTTAAGGTAGCTATTAATTTGGCAAACTATCTTTTTATTTTATTTATTTTTTTTGCAAAGCAAATTCTACTTGTAGTATATTTACCCAGAAACTACTAAAGATGGATAAATTATTACGAAAATAGACTAATTACTTATTACAAAAATTAATTTAAAAAGTGAGTGTTTGTTTATTACAAACAGTCGGGGGTAAAAGATATTTATAAAATATACTTTCCGCCTCCGCCTAGAAAGGTCTCCTAGACCTATGTAGAAGGCCTAGAAGGCCTTAAAAGGCTTTTCGCCTAGAAGAAGTTCTAAACTGCTACTATTCTACCCAACGAATTTTGACACAGTTTTTACCAATAGAAAGAGCAATAAATGTCGAAGGAATGTGTATAAAATTTGCAGAAAAAATTGTATCCGTGCGAAGCCGAGGTTGGGTTGCTAGTAATCGTATATGTTAAGTTATTTATGCACTAATTGGACAAAGCTCTTTTATATTCATAACAACTTTTCAGTAAACTCATATTCAGATCGCGGTACAAAGGGCAGAGAACTTTCCTTTAAAATGTGGTTATGCGGTTGTGGGGTTGTTACAAATTGTCATTAAAGTATGCAACATAAAAATAATATTAAAGCAGAAAGAACATAAATCATTTTACAGCAATACGATTTCATATTTTGTAAATATTTTCTGATTTAGAAAATAAAATATTAATATTAAATCATTTAATAATATAAGAATCATAACGAAAGTCGATGTTTTGTATTTTAAATAACAGAAAACTATTCATAAAAACATCACTAAACTGTTATGTCGATGTCTATTTTTTCAAAAGTAAAATACGATATTTTTAAAAGGTTTTCTTTTTAAAATTTAACATAATGCTTAAAATAATTTAACTTGAGTTAACAATATTAACAACTAAATTGCAATAAGAAAGCATGGTGCTCTTAATAAATATTTTAAAAATAACCTTCGATCTAAGAACACTGACAAAATAATATAGCGAAATACACTTTTGTTACACGTATCGCGAAAGAGAAAGTTCATACTAGAGAAAGCTCTCAAAGAAAATGTCTCATAAATCATACAGCAAGCCGTCTAATCCGACAAGATCAAATCTACATCACTAGAACTTCAAGCGAAGAATATGCACACAGAGTAATACTGCAGTATTTGGAAGTATCTGAGCATCGTAAGAGAATTCGTGCAACGCGCAACAGGGTGGCGCGAAAATGTTAGTACCTGATGGCTTGTAGCAGCCGTTAGATTCACGTAAGACGAGGAGTACCGACCCTCCGCGCAGTTTCACGCGGACTAACGCACTTGGTCGCCACCGCACCCATTGCAGCCCCGAATCCACCCCAGAACCCATCCTCCCTCTCCACTCCGCTCTCCCACCCTGCAGTCCTGCGTGTTACCAATTCTCCATTTGAATCCACTTTCCACTTTGTTGCACATGTCATGTGATGATAGTATGTCAAGTTACTGACAAATTACCAATCAATGACAGTAAGTGTAGGCGTGTTTTTATAAATATAATATAAGCTGCTTTTTTGTGCTTTCGCTCGTATGAAAAATCTAAAATTATTTAATTTTCACTACAATTCAATATAGTCATTAAATAAATAATTTAATCAAATTATATAGGTTCAGCGTTTTAGTTGTGAAAACAAGTGTTGATTACATGAATAAATCTAAATTTTAGTCAATTGCAATATACTCTAACATTATAAATAGGATAGATTTTATAAGTTTGTTTATAAGTGGAGCCATGTTTATATCTGAAACAAATTATTTGAAAAATCTTTTACTATTTGAATATACATACTTTATTTTCTTTTTTTATAAAATATTGATTTTTCGTGGTAGAGATAGCCTATACATATATTAAAGTATACTAACTACCCTATTTGCACCCGGCAATAATTGCTACCTACCTATTCAGTATACAAATTGTACACGTATGAGGAACGTTCTTCTTTTTTCTATAAAGCACGAAACTTTATTATTCAGCTTTTATTCGTAAATATATGTATATAAAACTTAATTACTTTTAATGTCATACTTTCCTAAAATGTTTACAGTACAAATAAATTATTTTAAAAATGGATAGTAGTTTATTGTTGTTGTTATTATTGTTTTAATCATTAATTAATCAGCATATTAATTTTATTATCGCATATATTAAAAAATAAATTAAAAAAGAACGCTTGACAAATATGTCTGAGCAATAAAGATTTCATAAAAAAAAATAGAACCATTAAAGTAAAGGCAAGAGATAGTAAAACTATATGGAAGAGCTAGTATATGCCCGCAACTTCGTCCGCGTCCGATCTCTACCAAACTTCACAGGAACACCCGCTGGACTAATCTGAAAATTGTCTGAAAGTTTCATTAAAATCGGTTCAGCGGTTTTGGAGTATATAGGAGACATATATACACACATCGCCTTTTATATATATAGATAGAAGATAGATACGGTATTCACTGAACTAAATTAAAGTATTTATCTCTACAATACCTTTAAAAGAGTATGTTTCTGTTAAAAAAAGTAAGCTTCTGTATGTTTGTTGACTCGATTTTTTTAAACCAATGTGGTTCGTTTGAACCACGGTGAAATATTTTGAACGTGATTGAAACATTTTAAAAGTTCCACATAAGTACTAGGTATAAATTCAGATTGTCATTTATAGATTTAAGTGTAATGTTTTTAATTAAATATAATAACTTTTCAATAAATATCGTAAACTAGCGGCCTCCTCCTGGCTCCGCACGGGTGCATTTTTTGTCTGCAAATTATATATTAAAACCTTCCTCATTTAACGCTCTTTCCATTAGGGAAAACCGCATGAAAATCCGTTCATTAGTTTTGGAGATCATCACTAACATACAGACAGCCGCGTAGGACATTGTTCTATAAAAAGGAAGGATATAGTAGAAAAAAAGTTGTTTTCTAATCAAAACTTTAAAAAAATATTCATGGCGCTTACATAATATGGCAAACGCTAGCTTAACCTTACCTCCAAATCGACATTTAGTTAACTTCACTTGTTAAACCGGGTGTGAAACCGGGGCGTGTAGCTAGTATGTATACGGGAAATATAATTTTAAATCTCCTCTTTATTGTTCCAAATAAGTTACCAATAATTCTCTACACCGTTCGAACTCCAAAACACAATTGAACTGTTTAGAAGCTTCAGCTACACCCTCCCCATTTGCAACCCAAGGGGTTCTGCGGCCCAGCTGTGAAGGGGTGGGGTAGGAGGGGCCTGTGACGTGCGGGTATACCGAGATCCCGGAAGATGCGACCTGTGCCGAATGGAACGGGGCCTGGCACACTTAACAGCGGACATGGACCCTGTGGGAGTTCCAACCAAACATTGTCCCTCAATAATGTCACTATCCTTGTATCAGATTGCAAGGAATCTTACTACACGTATATTGTAAATGTGGTTCGATACGAGTATACTCGTATAAGATAAATGTACGCGTTGGAAGTTTATGAAATACGTGACTAAACAAAAGCGTATATACTCGTAGGTACTTGTATTTATAGTTTCTCTAACTACTTGTTGTTTACTTATTATATACTTATACATACATTAACTAACAATCCACCCCGAGTTCACTCGGATGTAATTATACACACGAGCCTTCTTCTTTTATTGCCTTTCTATTAGTGAAAATTGCAAAGATATAAATTATTTCGATGATCTAAACCCATTCGTTTAGAAGTAGTAAGCAGAGAAACAGAAAGAGGCGAACAGTGACTTTGTTTTATACTATTCACTAGCGACCCGCCCCAGAGTTCGCACGGATGTAAGTTTTTACTGTAAATTATATAAACAAACCTTTTTAGTTTATAGCTCTTTCCATTAGTGAAAACTGTATTAAAATCCGTAGGGTTTTTTAGACGAAGTTATCAAAGAACAGTCAAAGGCGGACAGCGACTTAAGTTCACACTATGTATAGAAGATACATTAAGACAATAGGTTGCAGTATAGATTTAAATATATTCGCTTACACTGAAGCCCTTCGCAGTTGCCACTGGCCTGCCAACCCTTTCACACGCTCGCAACAAAACAAATAGGCAAAATAATTCCCTATAACAAACTTGAAACGCTACAACTTTGTACATAAATAGCTTATTGTTATATTGTTTGCTACAACATAAATAAAAGGAAAAAGTTCAGAACAGAGCGTTATTTGTGTCAAGAACTGCCGTCAGGTTAAAGAGCACACCATTAAAATTTCAATGCAAAAACATTCATTAAAATTGGAAGCTTTGTTCCTATTTTATTCCCGGAATTTCTCTAGGAATTAGGAATAACGCACGGAATTATGAATGTTATTTTTAATTTGTGTACTTTTTAATTACTAGCGAATCGCCCCCAACTTCGCACGGATTCAACTAACATAAGAACAGTGAGTAGTTTCTTCAAAAAATTCAGTCTTTTGTTAAAAATTAAATGATTATGGCCTTAGGTATCTATCGAAAATATCAACAACGAAGTTGTCCTGGCCAAATCATATAAGGTTTACTGGGTAAGAATAACTGAAAAAGAGACTGACAGAAGAATAGGCAGCATTCGGTGAACTTCTTAATATTTTTTCATCATCCACAACGAATGCAAAGTGAGATTTTATTGTTTAAAAAATTAAATTCCTTATAAAACTTGACAGGAATACGTAGAATCCACGTAGGTATAATAATAACGTGAGTTAAGATAAAATTTAAAGTTTTGAACTTATGCCGCTTCGGATAGTCGTTCCGAGTGAGTTCAGAGGTCGCTCTCTCACTATCTAATATCTATAAAACTCCAGAGTGCTGTTAAACTAACATTGAAACTTCGTCTTTGCGAAGATTTAATTCCGCTAAATTAGCTTAGTGCTACAAACTATCTAATAACCACATTAGTTGGCAGTAATTATAACTACTTGGTTTCGAAAGCAGACAGTATATTTTGGATCCTCTCTTTTTTCCATTTTCACTTTTATAACTAGTATAAATAAGTATATATTTTTTCTCAAAATTAAGAATACCTACTTAAATGTGGAGATTATAGTAGAGGATCCAAATAGGACGTCGACCTTCACCTATCTGTTTAATGTATGAAAAGGATTTTATATCAAATTTAATATTATATTAAGTAATAAATATATCGCGAATAGGTTGCCTAAAAATTTCAATCCAGCATATGATTAATTTTTTTTTTTTAATATTTTTTTTCTTGTCTGTTTAATAAACAAATTACATACCAATCGAAATATAGAAAGTATGAAGCCTATATAATATATAGTCAATTTAGGTTGACTATTTTTTTCCCGTCATAACTATTGGATAGGATAAACAGGTAAGTCGACACTAATATTTTGCACTCGTCTGTTAAATAAATAAAACGTTTTTTTTGTTACCTGACAACCAGTCTATAATTTGTTTACTGAGAGCTGCATGCAGCAAAGGGCGATTCCTCAAATTTGTATGAGGAACATTCTAAGAAAAAGAAAAGCATAAGAAAAACATTGCTACAGCCAGACGCCGCTTTACTGTATCCGTACTCAGATTGTTTCCTCCAGCTCGTAAATGATGATTCATTACTTCAACAGCCGTAAGAAAGCGATTTCTCAAAATTGTTGACACCATATAACTATCCTCCCGCGCCGTCGTGCACTTTGTTCGGCCTGTTCCTGGTCTTCGAAGATTGGATCCAGTTTCATGGAAACGCTGGAGTACTCGCTGAACTGTAAAAGTTTCACAGCAACAGTTCTCACTGTATTTCGCTGACTGTGCCCATCTTCAAGCATTGTCAGAATCCTGGTACATTCATCAGGGGTTAACGACATAATAACTTTTTCATTGCAAAATTAAAACAACGCGAAACAATTGATTTGAATTTTTTGGTACTAAATTCAAAAACGACTATTATTTTACATTTTCAGTTTTTTTATATAATTAACAAAAATAAATAAAAAGGTTTTATATATTATTTCATAAAGCTAGGTCAAGTACTTTTGAAGATATTGAAGATTTTCTAACCGACTTTTTTTCTTTGCAGTCCAGTGTATAAATAAACCTATTTTTATATTACCTAGTGAATTTTTGAAAATTTCGCTTAAACTTGTAGGTCTCTTATTAATAAACTTAAATTAATATTATTTCATACATGAAATCACGTTAATAAATAGAAATTTAGTAAAGAAGAAAAAAGTTTTTTTTTAATTAAATAAATAAATGTTTTTATTTGTATCATATTTAAAGTTTCTGAGAAAATCAAAACCATAATTTCATTTGTCATTTTTTTTTTAATTCAATCAAGGCAACGCTTGGCCGCGGTTTCACTTGATGTAAGGTGCAGATGCGGCCGAAGGTGGACCACGCTTACCTTGTCATAATATATATAAGCAACCAATTAATATTAACTAGCGACTCGACTTCGGCTTCGCACACATCCAACTTTTTCCGCAAATTATATGTATATAAGTATAGGTACTTAAATAAACCTTTATCGTTTATCGTTCTTTCCATTAATGAAAACCCTATCAAAATCCGATTTTATGATGCATGGTTACATGATTAATGCATGAACTTGAGCCTCTATATCTTTTCCTCTTGTAATAGGTCAGAAAAATTAAATAAACTTCCGAGTTTTCGTATAAGCTACGAACTGCGTAACTTCTGTGCGTCTTTACAACTTTGTTCTCGAGTTACGACTTGTTAAGGCTCATTTACATTGAACCGGTTCAGTATCTCAATCCAACACTGGAATCCAGTGGCCTCTGATTAGCCATGATTTGTTCAGTACGCTTATAAGCGGCTCCAACAACATTATTTGATTTCTTCAGGCCACTAATTAATTTAAAAAAACGTTCCACTAAAATTTAATTGAGCACTTAATACTAGATTGAATTTTGACATGTGTTTACAATGGGCAATAACGATCCAGTATCATTTGTTTCCAGAGCTGGATCGGGTCAATGTAAATCACCCTTAACTGAGATACGAACGGTACTCAACAAAGAGCCCGTCTCTTAGCAAATAAATAGCATTTATGGTGCATAAAAATCACATCACTACAAGTAGTAAATAATGTGATTTAAGAACGTCATGAATGTTGATGAGCCGTCATGACCAGTATGATCACAGTGACGGGGAGGCGCGGGGTAGCGGGAGGGAGGCAGGAGTTCGAACGAGGTGTCTTTGGGTCGAGCAACAGGCGCCGGCTGATCAATGAGTGTTCCCCGCACCCAACATTTTCCTCTCCCTTCCACCTGCGCCGCACTTGTTGCGCGCACAACGTAATTTCACCTTTGTTCTCATAACGAATGCGTGTACGCGAAAATGGCATTTACAGCTCATAGAATAACAGTAACGCCATCAGCATTTTTAACTTGGCCCGCGTGTACCTCTCGATTGCGCTCTTAAAGCCAAGTACTTTCTAAACAGCTCAGGCTTAGTGTTAAACTGCGTACACTCCCCTCAGTTGTCGGCATTATAATGAAAATTTTTAGTATCTAATTGTATCAGTACAATGAAACAAAACTTAAAAGCGCTTCTCTAACGATATTAAGATAAACAAGTTCAACAATATTAATTGGGTGGTTATCGATTTGTATCGGCGACTGAATTGTAGGTAATTTTAATGCAACATACACACATTAATATTAGTTAGTTTCAAACATACATCCACGTATTTTTTCATAAAATCATATGTTAAAAATGTATAAGATTATTATGTTCTTACAAAATACAAAATAATTAATAGGGTAAAAAAGGCCTAGGCCTAGGTAAAAAAGGTGTAGGAGCTGCCCATAATCTTTTCGGTGTGGGAGTGCCATGATAGTCTTTGATCAATTATAACACCCAAATATCTAATTGTTGAAACCTTGTCAATATAGCTGCAAGAACAGTTTGTATTTTGGGGGCTTCTACACCTGTGAATCCCCACTCTAAAGTCACTACCCGGCTGCGGTCTTTTATCAATAGTAAAACACATAAAATTAGTTTTAGGATCGATTAGTTAAATTGAACGGGTATTCCATACAGTTTATTTATTTTTGCTAATTACCAAATCCGAGGGTGTCCTTTAAATTACTTTTTGGCCAGATACCTACTAAGTTCTAATTATTAATTTTCGAGCCTGTATGGAATGCGCTTAGATTCCCGAAGAAGATTGCATGTGAGTGTAAAATTCTAAGGCGTCCCTTCGTGTCCAATTCAGGAGGTTTTTTTATTACCCACAAAATTATGAAAATTCTACGATGTATCCAACTTTATTTTATTCCTTTTTAAATTGCGTAGCAGTTCGGCTTAAATTTAAGTAGGGCTTTTTTTCTATAAAACAGCTCTCCAGTGGTGGTAAGTTTCTCGGGTTCCAAATCTCCACAAAGTCCCTGGTATTTTTTTATTAAAGAAACTGTATATTTGGCAGAAACCTGTTTTTTTATTACTGTAACTTTTTTTATTGAATAAATTATATTTTATTGTTGCCTAGCAAGTCTTTTGTTTCTTTTATTTATATATTATTGTACGCCTGTCTGCATCACACCGCGGAAAAGGTGTAACAAGATATATATGAAGATATATAAAAGTTGGCAAAACAGAACAACATTACTAGGAGTTACTACAAAAGTACTCAAAATAAGAAAGTTGGCGAGTATGTCAACGCTCGGCTGACGCCTGACGGTCCAATTTAGAAGGTTGCTACCGGACATTCTAAAATAGTTACAAAAGTTGCTTCATTTGCTTTTAATCTTGGGTAAAGCGTATAAAAATCACCAGTTTATATTTTAAAGAAAACATTGGCGACGCTCTAGTTTTTTTTTTTTTTTTTTTTCTTTAACAAGAGCACCATCGGACATCACTAAAATTCGAATGATTTGCGTCGTACTGGTGTCGTCCTGCTGCAGTACGGCTCACGGTCGTTTTAGTAATGTAACAATAATGCGGCAGCAGTCCGTTACCAACCATCTAAATTGAAAGCGCCCTTATGTGACCGGTCCTATTGGGGAATTAGGGGAGGCCTATTTTTAAATGCAATTGTTGTTGTTGCAAAGCAGCGTATATTTTTGCAGTAAAATAATCATTATACATAATTACATCCTCATGATATAATGATTATTTAACTGATGAAACTTCTTGTTATTGATATCTGTACATTTATTGTATATTGCTTGTATAACAAATTATTAATTAAACATAAAATCTAGGTATTAATTTCTTACACGCCATATTCCGAATTAGCCCAGCATTCCAATTAATCTCGACATAGATACTAGACTGCGGATACTAAAAAAATCGCATAATAACAATTCCAGCTAAGCCAGCGAGCATGTTTAATATTTCCGAAAAATATGGATTCCGTGCGTTCAAATGGTAAAAATGTAACTTCTTCTCATCTATGTACTGAAAAATGAAAAAAAAAAAATACTTAAGTTACTTTCGCGTTTCAAAGCCTCTGCAATTTAATTTCTTATAATTTAATTCAATATAAACTTCCAATAAGTGTTTAAGCAAATTGAATTACATATCGATTCAAATATTTGCACTAAAAGATTTAATTTTTCATTAGAGTAATCTATAGTATTATTAGAGTACCTATCATTAAAAAAGATTCCTCTAAATTCAAACTAAATGCGAAAAAGAAAAAAATTACATGAGTCCACCAGAATCCCCTAACTGAATCCCCTGTGGGATTCTTTGGTTATCAGGATCCCGTCAAGGGATCGAGATTATATGCCTCAATAATGCCGTAGTCAAGTAAAGATGTGAGAGTAAAGCTATGATCAAAGATTAATCATTTCTCGTAATGATTTATTTAATCAATATATTACGAGAGCACCATGCACATTGTCATATTCGCTCTCGGCCTGTCTCGGGGTGTCTCGGCGAGTTTGTACAGTCGCCATCAAAATTCAAACTTTAATAGAGTTGGCAAAGTTTGTACGAGGAATAATATTTTTTAATGCTCTTCGACATTACTAATTATAACAAGCTATAATTAACATTATAAACTAACCACCGACTTTCTACAGAAACCAAAAACGCTATATCTGCGCAAGTTGCTGAGGAGTTGATTATCCCGTAGACTACTAGATGCTGCAGCGTCAAGTCGAGGTTACCATGTCATAGAAATACTGGAAGTATAGTACCTACCTATACCAAATTCACATCAATCGAACCCGTGGAAGTTAGTAAAATCTCTTCGTCAATAAGGAAATGGGCTGAGGTGTTCAAACGCCTGAATAGATCTTTATAAATTATGGCTAATACGATTTAATAGTGATTTCGCACAATTTTGTTTCATACGAATTGTGCGAAGAAGTGACTTTAAAATTAAATATATTTTTAGTCGTTGTTTCGCACAAATATTATTTTCATAAAAAAACTTGTACCAAAAGTACAGTACTGTACAAAAGTGATATCTATGGGGAATATTTTTAATGGAGTAAAGGCACAAAATCTCACGTATTGAACGTTTTCGTCAAAGATTCGCGGCGTCTGTGTTTCCGAGCTCATATAACCCAAATCTTTTTAAAAGTTCTAGTGAATAGGCATTTTCTGGGGTTAGCTCGTCCCATCATCAGCCTCGTCTTTCCTACACGGCTTCATGCCGGCTCAAACCTATTATTAATAAATATATAAAAAAAGAAAAACTAATAATATCAAAATTTTACATGTTTAAAATAGTAATTTATTTATATTTCGATTTACCTACTTTACCTATTTCATTGTCGTACACGACAGTACTTACATTTTTTTCTTCTATAAAAACCCAAGCGTACGAGACAACGACTAAAAATATATTTAATTTTAAATTGAATATATTTTCCAAAAGGAAACTTAACAAGTAGTTACATACAAGTATATTAACAAGTACAAACCTGTTTCACTCTAAGTATGTATTCATCTGCAAGTAATTCTTCCTGAGAATGGTGACGCAAGCTACGAAATTTCGCCAAGGCGGCTTCAGAATGACGGCTATGAACAGTTGCGAATGTTTCATCCGACATTCTTAATTGGAATTGTCCACATGAAGACTTCATTAGATCATCATACATATCTTTTGCTATATTTTCCGCATGGTTATTTAAATTAATATTAACTTGCTGTTTTTGCTGATATAGGCCTGATGTAATCTATAACGTTAAAACATTGACTTAATATACATATATTCACAAAAAGTTTAGCTTAGAAACATAAAAGATAAAGGAGAACCCTGGGATGGTCTGGAAATCAGAACATTGAAAAAGGTTGCATGAGCTAACAGTTTCACGATTTTACCAGTGGCCAATTTTGTAAAAAAAAAATAGTACAATGGATACATTTTAGGTTATTTATGTTATGGATGCGTGTTCTATTTTGTACGATATTAATTTAAGTACTTAATTGATGTGAGTCTTTGATGTTAATTATAACAGTTATGATTATATAATCACATTATAATGCCGTTTGTCTATTTATGCAAAAGTATATAGTTTTCTGTGGATCAGACCCACAAAAGAGTATACACCCAGAACCAACCAAAAACACTAACTTAGAAAAGACCAGTGAAGATGATGATGCTGTCCCATAACTGCATATATTTGTCCTTTTTTTAATATGTATCCATTACAGAACCAATAAGGATATTGATATATTCAATGATAATTTATGATATAATACTTTAATTAATGATAATTTATAATGGTTAAGTGGTGTTTTTATTTATATATTTATCTTCTTAGTGGCTATTTCTGGTCTGCTAGAGTACCAGTAGCACTTCGTCCATTGCTGAAATGCTGAATATCATGTTTGATTTTAATTATCATGCGATATTTTGATATTTCATTTTTTTAATTATTATAAATGTTATTGATTTTTAATACAGTAATTTATACTAGCAACTTGTTTTATTGAAAAGCAATATCTAGTTTTAACATTAATATTTTATTAAGTTTTTATATTCAGCTGTACAGAATCATCGTTGTGGGCGAGTTGTCTATTGAAATAATAGGTAAAAATCAAACATGATAACTCGCCATTTGGGCGAGTAGTCCATTAACTCATAATTGATAAAACAATGTTTTATAAACTCATTTTTAAGGTTTAGAATTTGATGAACAGTTATTTTAATAGTGGAACATTAGTACCTACTATCATAGATAAAACATCACTTTTGGGCCAACACCAACACATTTTGGGCGAGATAAATTTGGGCGAGTAGTCTATTAACTCATTAGGGTCGCTTAAGTGTCAAATGAATGATAGATTAAAACTAAACACTAATCCACTTAAAACTAACCTCGGTCACTTCTGTTATCTGATCATCATCCTCTTCTATCGTATCGATAGTTCGCCATAAATGCAGCACTGCAATTGCATTCTCATAAGCTGTTTCATGCTTCTCTTGCAAAGTTCGGGGATGCCAACAAGGGCTACACGCTGGCATATTGCCTTCATAATATTCCGTCGCTGCGTTCACAGCACCCAAGTTGTTTCTCTCGTTTATTTCTCGTAAAAAATCAAAACGTACGTTTATACGCTGTTGAGTACAAACCGTTAAATATATTATAAATAACATTATCGACCGATTACTTTACATCAAACATCCTAGTTTATATATGACTAGCTGTTGCCCGCACTTCGTCCACGTTGAAAAATGTTGAAAAAATATATGAGTTATAACGCCTGAAATCTTTATTGCTGTGACGACGGTGGCGCCACCACCACTAGTGGGCTTATGTTTCGAGGCGAAAGTAAGATCAAAAAGAAAGATCTAAGCTTTTCATATTTGCTTTTCAGTTTTATTTTAAATATTATAATACAATTTTTTTAAGTTGCAAAAAAATTATTAATTTGCAATGTATTCTTTTTAAAAATTTAGTTACTAATTACTTTGTTTCACAGAGAAGAAAAATCAAAATCACAAAGAAAATATCTCTTTTGTATCAAATTCACATTTTACTCCTGTTGTAATTTTTGAAAACCTTGATTTACGAGTATATTTAAATAAATTATTTTTATTAGCATTGCATTCTGACCGACTTAGAAATGTGAAATTTGGTTTCTGGCATTACTTACATCAAGGATGGATTGTAGATGGAAGCAAAAACAGAAAGATAAGTAATTTACTTATTATCCGTGTATAGAATTATAAACTGAGTCCAGTGGACTGAGTTTCATTCAATGTCTCAAACAACACAGGTTGTTGAGTTGTGGTTTTTGTATTATGTTTTTGTCTGTGTTGCGTGAATAAAATTCTTTCTTTCTTTTTTTTTTCAAATATGGTTATATTATTCAAGCTACTGTTTGAATACATTTGCCTGTCTTTCGCTATTATTACACATTTGTTCGATTATCGAAATAATATATCTTGTGTTCGATATTAAAATTGTAGCTGTGGCAGTGAGTATTTACGCATATACGACTATATAGCGATTTGTCAATTGTAAGAACGTTCCATATCTTCCTCTTTTTGCTTCTATAAATAAATAACAATGCCTATCCGTGCAATGAACTAACCACATATATTATAGTTGATGGAATCTCTTTACCTGTTCTAAATCTGATAAATAAAGATCTTCCAAATGTTCTTCACTAGAATTAAGACGTTTTGAATAGAAAAAGTTTCGTGCAGACTCATATTCCTCTTCATGTTTGCGCTGCAATAATCGCCAATTTACACACAGTTGCTCCCCAAACTGATTGTTCATAGAAAGCTCGTATTTCTCGTATGAAACGTTCACTGAGCGTATATTACGCGAATCGTTTGTTATCATCAGTTCGCTGATGCGGTCCAACTAAACCTGGAACGCGTTTAAACAGGAGCAGATGTATATTGTAATGACTCATGGCGACAATTCGGGAATGCAGTATTAGGATACAGAAGTCAGAACTTTGGGAGTCCACTCGTTTTGCATCGCTACAACACCATTCCGCCCCGTTGTATACGTACGTACGTGTGTCATTTAGGAGCTTAAACCTACTTAAATTTGAAAGAACATCTGACCAAAATTGCTTGTATAAGAAACATTATATACTTTTGTTACTTCAATAGAACGGATCACAAGGTCCTGCTACTACTGAGCATTACTTTAGTTTTGAGTTTTGATTCATTGGATTATAAGTAGGTAATAATAATTTGCACTAATGATGAAAAAAACGTCCTCAAGAAACCCGCTTTTTCTAGATGACGCTTTTCCTTTAAGTACCTACATAATCCTGGTCTGTGAAGAAAGGTCTGTGTAAAAGGGAGCTGATATAAAAAAATATCTTGTTTTTTATGTTATTTTTTTATATAAAGAAAAATAGGCGAATACTAAATATTGTGTAGAGCTTAAGATGTACTTAATCCACCTTAAGGTGACTTAATTCCCTTTGGTTAACCCAAGGGAATTAAAACTAAGTATTTTTTCTAATTTAGCATGATATTCATGGTTATATAAAGATAAGAAAAGAAGACCGATCTATCCATTTATTTTATTGTTGGACTTACTTTTATAAGGTCATTTTTCTCTTCATCTTCATCTCGATCTTCTGGTGGTATTATTCTCTCTTCATACAATTTTATTGCAGTTTCAATTGCCTTTTGGTGGGTGCTTATTAAATCTTGAGGATGAACACACTCATGGTCGCCCACAAGTAACTCTTCTATTACTATTTCGTAAGCCTTAGTGACATCTGCAAGTATCTTCGTAAGTTTCTCGTTATTCATTAACACGTAATAAGGTAGACGAACGTCCATATCCTGTAAAGAAGAAGTGAACAATTTGAGTAAAGTGCAAGTAAACTTAACCGTACCAACAAAAGGCAAAACGAGTATGATCAAGTTTTAAAAGTAATAAGATGGCTTTATTGCCTTTAAAATAGTTCCGAGAATCCGTAATTTTGTAAGTAAGAAAAATGAAATTTAATATTAAAGCTTATACGAGTACTCGTAATGCTTGTATTATGGATACCAGATAGTAGATATTCCTAAAGAATTTCTACACCCATAAATTTTAAATCCAACACCCATATATTTTACGCCCAACGCAATACTATAACAACAAACAGCTCATATTATTTTGTCGGACGTTATTTTTCAAAGCGTACGAAGTCGCAACCACCAGCTAGTAACTCATAACTTCATTACAAACCTTAATAAGAGCGTTTAAGTGATCATCAGCTTTAAGGCAAAGGTAGCCCATCATTCTCCTACTGTTGAAGAATTGTATAGCTTGTGCTTTTTCATCATTGTGCAGACGATGCAAAGTGCTGGTTGGGACGCGCGGCGTCCTGTCGTCGCACACCAAGTCCATTGCTTGCGTATATTTAAAGAGTGCCTTCGATTGCGCCATTTGAAGACCCGCCATTGCAGTCGCCTTACACAAATAAACGGTTATTTTCATGAAATGGAATACTTTACCCCAATCATCTACATCGGCGTCTACGTCTACGTCTATATTTATACTTTACATAAAACAAATAAACAGACGCTCGCTGTTCAGTTTGTTTCTCGATCCACTTTTTCTAAATTTATCTATATTTCCGCGGGTCCTATATTTCTTCGACATAACTTCGACTTAACCACATATATTTCGACTTTCGACTTAACTGTATTCCCGATTGTACATATACAAAAGTAAATTTCTTCTTAATAATTTTATTTTATTTCTTAATACTTAAGATGAACATTATTATTTCTACAATGAAATATTCAACATTTAAAGAATGTTTGAGGAAACATAGAGAGGTTTACCCCTTACAGAAGGCCACCGTATTTCGGTAAGTGAGTAAGGTTTGTCAGAGTTCATTCTGGCATTATGCTATCAAGCTACATAACTCCCTACATTATACTGGACGTCTTGATATAAAAAATTTACTTTTTCATTTTTCACATTTATTTAAATACTTATTGTCTTTTCTCGACTAATAACAAAACACAATGGTTCAATCAATGTGTCTCATCATTTCTGCTGAATTCAAGATGTAAAACTTAAAAGGTGATTTACCAACAGATAAACACCATTGCACACTGAAAGAATTCAGTCCTATAGTATGTAGATATTTTAGGTTAATTATGTATTCTTGTAATTTCTTGTGTGTGCATGTTTTTATAATTTGTGTAAGTGATTTATATAATGTAAGTAATTTAAATAATGTAAGGAACTGATACATTGAATTGGGGTTGCTCCTGTTATGATGTACCAATGTATGTTGAAATAAATAAATAAACAAATAAAAAATATGACCAACTTTAGCTATAGTAATCGGCTCCAAGATCTCGTCGCTATTAAATATATTCGTGTATGTCTTAAAATAACCGAGGAGTTCACTAGCCGACACCGACTGATTGTTGATCATTTTTACTGTCAAGTTTTCGGGGTCGAAAATTGAAGACAATAGTTCTTTTAAACTCGTCTGGAATTGAAGACTTATATCTGAAAGTAAAAGTTAGAAGTGAACTAATTTTTCTTTGCTGTGAAAAATTTTAACAATCATTTAAAAAATATTTAATATGTACAATTAATTCACCTGCGAATCTTCCTTTAAAATCCTTTTTAAATACTTCAAACCCTGGGTGAGGCATCAAAAAGCAGTCCACTTTGAGAAAGCAAGACTTTATTTGTTGTCGAATATCTTTCAGCTCCTTTGGCTGCGAATCTTTGACCTGATAATAAAATTCATTGCTAAAACTACAATAATGTCATGACAAGAGTCGTGATAGTGAGAAAATGGATTTCCCCTTAAAGATCAACATAGTAAAATAAATTTTCTTTATTTGTTAAAAAATTTCTTGTTAAAAAATTTCTTTCTGTTGCTACGCTAACCTGGAAATTTTGTAAACTATATATAATCTATCTAATATACTCTTTTTGTTTTATTTGTGTTTGGCTAACCAATTTATTTCGTTATTAAAAAAATCTTGGAATTTGATTCAACATTATTTCAAATTATTGACTTAAAAGGCTTTTTAAACTTGTTTAAACCATTAAAATAAATCTGTAATGGCTAGGTTTTCATAAAAATAGTCCTTTCTTTACTTTCACAAAATAACCCACACCATTCAACGCTTGACGCTAATTTATTCACAAAAGTTATTTTATATTGTACTTTGTCATATACGTAAAATAACATTAAAATAATGACTACAAAGTCTACTTATATATCTGCCTATTTACAAATTATAATCAGTTTATTTTATATTCGGTGCCAGCCAAAGGCTTCTTGTTTTTTATAAAAATATTTTATTTTACAATTTCCAGTGGGAATTGAGTGTATTTTTATTAATGTTTTTTTTTTTTTAATTTTGTTGTATTTGCGTAACAATTATACAAAATTAAGGTTTTTGATTTTTTCAAAAAAAAGCTCTGATATAATTTCCAATAAATTTATGGGCCCACCTCTGAAGTATGACCTATCAAACAAAAAAAGAATCATCAAAATCAATTCATAATTGGTGGAGTAATCGCGTAACCAACTTACAAATAAATATATATACAGGAGAATTGAGAATCTCCTTTTTTGAAGTCGATTGAAAATTCAAAATCCCCAACCTGACTTACCTTTAATACTTTATCCAACAGTTGTCTACCGCCCTCTGCTCCAAACGGATATTCGTCTTCCCAACTCCAATCACGAATGAGAAATTTCAGATTTTGCATCGGTTGAAAATCGTTATCTGACGCCATTTTTCCATATTCCGTAAACAGCTGTGTAAAAATATTAAGACATTGGAAGCTCATTGAAATGTACCATGTACATTGTACACTCACTTGATATTGTAACAAAAAGATTGGATTAGGTACATCAACAGCCAACAGATATCAATTACATTCGATCAAATCTTACCTATTTACAAATAAAACTAGCTTTTGCTAGCGAATTCATCCGCATATAATTTATAGTCATCTTAAAATCACAATCTATACCTAAATAAAAAAATAAAAAATAAAATCACAATATTTCATTAAAATCGCTTGGATGGTTTCGAAGATTACCGGGAATGGTTTTGCAGGTGATTTTCTTTATGTATTGATACTAGCTCTAGCTCACAACTTCGTCCGCGTATCTTTATAATTATAAATATTTATAAAGGTAAAATATAATTATATTTTACCTTTCTAACTAAAACAAACATATACATATTCACAAAATTTTATTAATATCGGTTAGGCGGTTTCCAAGGTTAGCATGAATGAAAATGGTGACACATGATTTTTACCCGTGTATCTTTACAAATTTTATCTTATCTTTCAAACTCCAATCATACACCAATACACATTCAAGATTTATTGAAATCTGTTGGATGGTTTCATGGGTTTCGGAGATTAACGTGAATGCGCGTGACACCTGACACCTTTTTTATAAAATAACTAACGACCTAACCCCGGCCTCGCACGGATGCAATTTTTTTATATACGCAACCTTTTCTCGTTTATCGCTTCGTGTCTAAATCCGTTAGGTGAACGTTCAGAGGCGAAAAGCGACTTTATATTATAACTAGCTGTTGCACGCGACTTCGTCCTCGTAACTTTTTAAAATATAGACTATGTTACTCGCTGATAATATAGCTTTATACAGGTGAAAGAATTTTTAAAATCGGTCTAGTAGTTTTGAGTTTATTCATTACAAACATACAAATCTTCTCTCTTTATAATATTAGTATAGATAAGTACATAACGATTACCATTACCAGTCGATTTTAAATAAAATATTTATATAAATTTCATCAAAAATTTTAAATTAAGAAGCTTACTTGTAAACTGTGGAGATGGTCTTCCTGAATGTGTTCCTTTAGATTATAAATCTGCACAGAAGAGAGCAGAGTGGAGAGCGCGAATATTGTTGTGCAATCGCGCATAGTGCTGCTGTTGTCAAAAATGCCTTGAGTATCCATGAGAAGGATCGCGACCTGTTCATTTAACTTTCATTAGTTAAATTTTTATTAACTAAATTAATTAATTAATTAATCTCATGTTATTTTTTTTTTGTTAATTCTTTTTGTTGTGTAATAATGTTGATTTATTAAGACAAGGACTATAACCTCAGAACGAACACAATTCTTACCAAAATACACGCAACCTAAATAACAACCGACAACCTAAAACGCAGTGCGCCCTGCCACTGCTAAAAACCATAACCAATCGAATAATGGGCTAGTAAAATATTCATTTTGTGTACGTTTTTTTTTTTCATTTATTAGCACAGATTAGGTAAATATACACAATTAAAGAAGTTCTTATGAGAGTTACCTTAGTACCACTAGGCAAAGAAGCGTACACTGGTCGGGACCAGATGTAAATCCCCACAGTTTCCCGTTCAGCGCCTCCGCGCCACTTAAAACCTTCTAATGGTGAGTTCCCTTTTTGTGTCCAGTTGTCATTATTGTCTACATACTGCAATGTGAAACATTATAGGCGTGAACTATTGTTATTAAACATTATTATTATTATTAAACATCAACAAAACCGAAATTAATTGATAATTTAGTTAACCACTGAATAGTGGGTAGGATAATTCCAATTTAATATACCACATATTATATTGGAACTATCCTACCCAGCACTCGTACTTAATATAAATACTTTATTGTAGAGTACCTATATGTGGCTAATTAGCGAGTAAATAAAGCGGAGCATACTATTAGAGTCATTTTGTTTCTTCATCATAAAGTCAAAATTTTGTCAAACAGAAAACATATCATAACAATCTGCTAACTTAATTTGCTTACCAGTTAAAGTTTTTTCAGTTTTTTATGAACCGAAATTCTTCTCTTTTTTATTTGCAAACATTCAGTTTTTGCTTTCAATTATGAAACGTGTTTATTTTATAAAATCCTACTCATCTACTTACAGGTAATTAATAACAATTCACTACTTTAAATCTATAATACAAACTAAAAATAAGCTTATTTAAAATAAAATCTAATCTTAAGTTATATATAATATATTATATTTACACATTATATAATATAAAGCATCGGTCCCTTTGGCAGGGTCCCAAGCATGCTGACTGCATTACCTCGTTGTATGGCAATACTAATCTGTTGACCGAGGTTATAGCCAGCTTTAGAATCGCCGGTTATGTCGACCAAACGTTTTGATAAGATGTTAAAAAGATTAGAAGCGTTAAGAGGGACCCCACGGACCCATAAATTATACTCGATTTTGTACCAGTATATAAAAAGTAGTAAATATAAATATGTAAAGACAAAAGCGTTAAGTACACTTTTCACATTTGTCTGTGAACTAATTTTTTGTTTAGTAGCTAATAATGAGCTTTTCTGTTATATATCACTAAAAAAATTAGAACAGTTTTTCCGAACCTTCGAAGTGAATATGGTCAAATTCAAACTAGTATACGAACACTTCTTATAATTTAATAATGTGTAGGTATTTACATATTTATAACAATTATATTTTAAGTAAACATAAAGTAAATAATATCAGTAAGTAAAGAAATGTAATATGTATTCAATTTTACCTTTGAAAGAATATACTTAAGGAAAAAGTTGAGCAGAAATGATTTGCCACCACGGAAAGCACCAGCAATGCTGACTACTACCACAGGAACATCTTTGATATTATCTTGCATCAACACGCTCTTCAGCAATTCTTCATTTAACTCATATTTATTGCTACCCTCTACCATATTAACCACTTGAACTGGCTCTCCTAGTAGAACAGAGCAAGTGTGATTAAAATTTAAAACTCTAGACATCCTTGAACAAAGATCAGAATAGGTAGGTTTATGAGCAAAAGGACAGATTCACAAAAAGTGAGGGGTCGATTATCAAAAGAACGGATTCTATTGTTTAGGAAATAGGTACTCTTTTTAAATCGTTATAATACGCCATTATAAATCTCTCAAAAATGCGAATTATTTGCATTTGCCATAGTAATAATTAATATGAAAAGACATAAATAAAAATTTAAATGATAGTGCACTATATAAAGAGTACTCCAATAATTCAATTGAGCTTTGTTACGCGTAACTCTCCTATCTCAAGATAAGTTAGATTGGTGTTATACGGCAGATTAGCAATTCGTGGTATTCGAGGTACCGATTTTTTTTTTATTATTATCTTATCATGTTGCTGAAAAGAATATTGTTAAAGTAAAACAATATTCTTTTCAGCAACATTTTAAAACATTTGTACTTTCTATCATATATATATATGTTAACTCATATTTTAAACCATCCAACAGATTTTGATACAGTTTTTACTAATGGAAAGAGCGATAAACGAGGAAGGCTTGTAATATAAATTGCAGTAAAAAATTACATCCGTGCGAACCCCGGGGCGAGTCGCTAGTCCTTACATAATATATAAATTGAAGTTGCTTTCCGCGTCGGTCTGATTATATATGCGATAATTCCTTTAAACCACCCAACGGATTTTGATGCGGTTCTCACTAATGAAAAGAGCGAGGGAGGTTTTTGTTTATAATTTGTAGAAAAAAATTACAACCATACGAAGCCGATAGAGGGCTGGCAGAGGGTCGTTATTAGTTAAATATAAGAAGTGAACATTAAATTCAATGTCATCGCAGAGGGCATATACTTAGGTGAAACTTTCGACAAATATTTCTTATAATATATATATGAGTTATGAATAAATTAAAAAACACTTACCATATTCTTCCATTTTCAAATATTTTAATCTTTGTTATATTATATTCAATAATTCAATAACTAACACAATCAAGAAGCTCAGTTACTCGTTCGTTCGTTTCGTTATACACTACAAGGGGATACAATGGCGGACACAAGTGGAGTGTGCGGAAAAAATAAATTCTATTTTACTTGGATTCCGACATTATAAAAATTAAATATATTAAACTTTCTGATGTTGGACATAAAGCTTAAAATGAAATTTATAGTTATTCTGAACTATATTATCTTTTAGTACAATTTACTGTTATCCGATTAGATATTTCAAAAAAGATTTTCAGGGAATCCCCATTTCAGGGTGCTTACTTATTTCAATGAAAATCATTTTTCATTGTGCTAGATCTTACATAATCTATACGATACTAATATAATATATTTAAAATGAAGGAGTTTGTTTGGTTGGTTGAACGCTTTGAACTCTTGAACTGCCTGTGAGATTTAATTTTTTTTTTTTTTTTCATTTTATAACCCTATTTTCGAGGAAAGTTACCAATGAGATTTACCAAGAAGAGCCGACATGCACATGTGTGGCAATATAAACGGAACACGTCCAGTTTTCATACTTGCATTCAGTATAGGTGATAAATGCAAAAGAATAAATAATATTTTTATTTTATAGATATTTTATTTTATAGACTATCCGATCTGGTAGTGGACTGAAGTTATATGCTTCATAATGGAGCGCCGCGCCGTAAGACATAGAAATGTAAAAATCTCTGAACCCGGATCCAACGAATTGATGGACCGGTAAACCTTTTCTATTGCATTGCTAAACGCTTATTATATGAAAAATTTGCCGATCTCGATTAAGTACTTAATAACTCTCAAGCTACATACAACCATTTAATATTGGTTCATAAATTGGGCAGAATGGCGCTTGTGTAGCATTGGTGTTTGGTAAGATTTGTTAGTTGGTGTTTGTAGATTGTAAAATGTACTACAAGGCTACACTCCAATGCTACCGCAGCTCCGCAGTCCCTCCTATTAATAGTGCCTAACACTTTTCACATCTTGTTCATGGTTGGTCCTCCTTACCTCTATTGTCTATGGGCTTAGCATGCCTTTGACGTTGTCACATTTGACATTTCTGTAACATAATTGTAATTGTCAAATTGACATTGTCACTGTCTTTTATTGAGCGAGCAAAGTTAAGTCATGTCAAATCAAAGCTATTTTTGTATGTACGACCGAATTGTATTGTAAATTTCTTCTATAATTTTATGAGACTTATCGCAAAGTCCATAGATAACACAACTTTACAATAAAATAACGAACGCTTCAGTTTTGTTGCTTATAAAGTACGTAATTGATATTTCACAGGATTAACCTCGTTGTGTAATTCATTTAAAAGTTTAACATAGCTGTGTAAGCTATTCAATTCGCTATGTATACCTATGGAAAGAAGTGTTGGCGAGAAGCAGCTTCGTTAATATTGCTCGCTAAGCATAATCGTGGCTCATTATCGCGCGTGAGCGATAGCTCTATTAATTACGATATATTGTTACAGACTAGGGCTGGTGGTGCGTCTTTCCCGAACAGTGTCGTGTTCCCCGGTGGTGTGACCGAAGACAGTGACGCATCTGAACGTTGGCTAAGACTATTCAGGACGTTTGGTTACACTGACCGCAGTTTTGATACACTACACCAACAAAACTCAAAACTGACACCCCTATTCTTTGAAAACCCCATACAAAGGTACTGGCTAAAACAATTTATTTAATTTATTCACATTATGTTGTTTACACAAGTGCTATGTGTTTAGTGTTTTAAATTTAAACTAAGAATTCAATAACAAGTACCATAAGGCAATATACTGTTTTATTTTTAAAAATCCTTTCTAAACTTCTTTTAAATAGGTGTTATTGCTTTTGCTTTCATAAGTGGCTTATAGATTTTAAAGACTACAATCACCATACAAGAACACTTTTTTTATAACATTAATATAAATGAAAATTAAGTTATGAGCCTAGGACCTTAAGACTATCATTTCCTAATTCCTTAACCCTACTAGATTTGGCAGTGCACTTTAACATCTGTGGTGTTGTTCGTATTATAGGCTAAGGTTGCCACCTACCATCAAGTGGACACCACAGTGTCTGTCGATATTAATATAAAAAAGTTATTTTTGTTTAAGTTGGTTTTTTATATTATTTTCATAGGCATGTTTCTTTGAGGATAACGGCCATAAGAGAAACATTTGAAGAGCTGGGTATACTTATTGGCAGTCGTGAACTTATACAGAACAGAAATAATAAATGGGCTAGTGTTATAACAGATATTGATGTTGATTATTGGAGAGAAAAGGTTAGAAGAATATTTTTTTAAGAATTTCCTATTGCGTTTCACTTAGGCATAAGATTAGTAAATAATATTAAGATACATATAGAAATTTTGTTGCCAAACTTGACAAAAATAATAATATTCTACATACATATGACTAATTCATCAAAAATGTTCACTCATCCAATCACTTGGGATAAACTAAATGTTGTATTAAGAAAAAATTTTGAAATTAGGAGTCTCGAAAAAAAAATTAGAAGGATTTCAAGCAGTTTCCAATTATTGGGACAATTTAATATCCCTGAAACTACACTGTCATGGGCCCAGGAACTTGTCCACAAAAAGAAAAGAATAAGTTCCAATGGGAGTGGCACTACAAGACATATTACACCTAATCTGCTTATAGTTGAACTGACTGATTGCATGATAAGCAACAAAAGGAAAAAAAATCACTTGAAATCTATATCTGCAAAGTTGAGCAATTTTTGTTTAACACTATTTGTAAAGTTTTAGTTTTGTTTTTTATTTTTTTCTATTCCTAATTTAGTAGTAACAAAGAGTGTTTAAAGACAGTTGGTGTAGGGCTACACTCATGTATAAAATATCTATCTTACCTATAAAATATTTTTTGTTATTAAAGTTATATATAATCTTGCAAAGCAATACTTAAGTCTCAGAACTTACTAGAAAAATATTTCAGCTTCCGGAATATAGACAACAATTTCATACTAAAATACCTATGTCTAGGTCCTGTTGTTCCTTTTTCCTTTAAATCTCGTATCTCATTATAATCTTTTGCGCTACATAAAAGAAATTATTCTATATGTTAATATCAAGGGACCAAGCTTTTCTTTGTTATGTTATTCTTGTTATGTTGTAACCTTCAGTTACAACCAAATTTTCCGAGTTAACCTTCTGATGCAATTACTGCACTGCCATGCCAACCTTAGTAGGATAAGGGATTAGGAGGCGATAGGGAAATGGGCTCTTGGCTATCCCTCACACACTCGCCAAAACACAAAAGCACACATGCTGTTACTTCACGGTAGCCTTTTATCAATAAAAGGTATCACCTTTTATTATGGCTTGCTTGCAGGTAAGCAAAGACCCTATTGAATTTTTAAATCTTTGCGAAGAGTACAACTGTTATCCTGATATATGGTCACTGCATTACTGGAGCAATTGGCTTTCACCTGTTAATATACAGAAGAGATTTGATTCTGCTTTCTTTGTAGCGGGTGTAGATGAAAAGCCTTT
This sequence comes from Synanthedon myopaeformis, assembly GCA_944738685.1. Lineage (NCBI taxonomy): Eukaryota > Metazoa > Arthropoda > Insecta > Lepidoptera > Sesiidae > Synanthedon > Synanthedon myopaeformis. Next base: position 2,168,613 of record OX122914.1, read on the forward strand.
AAATATTAAAGGCAACATTGAAGTAGTCGATGTTAAGGTGAGTCATCTAGGTCATTTCATTTTTTCTACAGTTGCAAGTTGTTTGGTAGGCATCACTAGAAGTCTTCTTTTATTTCGAAATGTGTAATATTTTTATGAAATAAGCATAAAATTCATATTTAATAACTGGAAATATAATTAAGTCTTTCGACAAAGTCTTTGCCTGTGTGGCGAAACTTCAGAATTGCGAATAGTTTACAAAGAAATTTAGGTACTTTTACTATGTAAGCTTATATGGACGATATAAACGACTAGCTGTATTCAAACTAACATCCATACATCCTCGGAAACTTTCGCATTTATTAGGATTATAAAGAATCTATCTAAATTTTGCAATTTTTCTTTCCAGTGGCATGACCCTTTGGAGACCCTAGAGAAAAATAGAAAAAAGGAATATATATTGTATCCTCCTCAAGTATATGAATTAACCAGATTGTCTCAGTACAACAATATAGATGATCTAGTAAATTTCGCAAAACAACGAAGTTCACTGGGTAATGAACTGCTGTATCCAGTACAGTTGTATTGCAAAGATGGAAAATTACATTTATTGCCAGGTGTGTATTTTCAATTATTGGACTATCATGGTCTCGTTTTGCACAGTGCCGATGTGATACGATTGCGACACGGCGTGGTGTCATTTGTATTGAATTACACTTGAATTGCATTCTTTATGTTTTATTACACAATGCTGAAATAAAAATTAATAAGACATCATTCATTCTAAGGAACAAGATATTATAGACGTTTTTTATCACTTAGGTAACATTTTGTTCATATATCTATTTATCTCAATGCATTATACTAAGAGGTGTTAATTGTCAAAATCGTGTTTGTGTATTTAACACATCGACTGGTTAAACATAACCAGAACTGATTGTGGAGACAATTTTATTATGTCATAAAATCTTTATATATAAAAAAATAGCTTTCATATGTTTATGTCAACAAAACTAGGCGACATATTGATTTGAATTTTTTACATAGCATTTCATTTTAACAAGAGTATTTTTTTTATATACTTTTTATTCCGATTTTCCAACATAACAGGGGAAAAACATCTTTATATTTTATTAAGATTTGGTGCCGAAAATCTTTTTTTAGCCCATATTTAAATATTTTGTCTGCTGACTTTGAAAATGACTTTATATGATTGTTTTTCTTATTTTCAGGAGACGATCTCTACCCCTCTGATTTAAACTACAACAAGGACACAATTTATGTGAAAGAGAAAACAGTATTGGAATTGAGGGAAGGCTGTCTAACACTACACAGACTCGAGTATACGCAATCGGGATCACATTTCATCCTGAAAAACTATAAGCCTAACGACCATATCAATATGGGAGACAAAGTTTTCCCCGTTTATTACATGTGAGATTTATAGATCCAGTACTTGCCTTAGTGAATTGGCCTTATTAGTGATACTACAATAAAACTAGGGATAAAAAAGTTTCAAGTGTACATAAAGTGTTTGATAAAGGAGTAGTGAAAATGGCTGGTTCCGGACACACGTGGCCTAATAGTCAGGAAGAGTATGAGCTCTTGGAGGTGATCGGTGTCGGTGCTACAGCGGTCGTACATGCAGCGTATTGTCGCTCTCGTGGGGAGAAATGTGCCATCAAGAGAATCAACCTCGAGAAGTGGAACACCTCCATGGACGAGCTTCTCAAGGAGATACAAGCCATGTCGAGCTGCAACCATGAAAACGTGGTCACATACTACACTAGCTTCGTGGTCAAAGAAGAACTCTGGCTAGTCTTGAGACTGTTGGAAGGTGGCAGCCTACTAGACATCATCAAGCATAAAATGAGGATATCCAATTGTAAACATGGCGTCTTCGACGAGGCAACCATAGCGACGGTTTTAAAGGAAGTGCTGCGTGGTCTGGAATATTTTCATCAAAACGGTCAGATACATCGGGACATAAAAGCTGGTAACATTTTGCTCGGCGATGATGGTACCGTTCAGATTGCTGATTTTGGAGTGTCCGCTTGGTTAGCCACCGGACGTGATCTGTCCAGGCAGAAAGTGCGTCACACCTTTGTGGGCACGCCTTGCTGGATGGCGCCCGAGGTGATGGAACAGAATCACGGCTACGATTTCAAAGCGGACATTTGGTCGTTCGGCATAACCGCTATAGAAATGGCTACAGGCACTGCTCCATACCACAAGTATCCTCCGATGAAAGTTTTAATGTTGACCCTACAGAACGATCCACCGACACTGGACACCGGTGCTGAGGATAAAGATCAGTATAAGGCGTACGGGAAAACTTTTAGGAAGATGATATCGGAGTGCTTGCAGAAGGATCCAACAAAGCGTCCCACAGCGACCGAGCTGTTGAAGCATTCGTTCTTCAAAAAGGCCAAGGACAGGAAATACCTCGTGCAGACGCTGGTTACTATCGGGCCAAGTATGGAAACCCGAGTGCACAAAGCGAGTAAGAGGCAGCCGGGTGCGTCGGGACGACTTCATCGGATGGAGACCGGCGAATGGGTTTGGGAGAGCGAGGAGGATGAGGACGATGAGGAGGGCGAGGCGAGTAGGGATAGGCCGATGAACCAGCTCGAACGAGCCGACTCGTCCGAGAGCGAAAGTGAGGGTGACGGTGAGCAGCGAGCGGGTTTCACCATTGGCTCGCTAGGTGCAGAGGACGCGCCGCAAATTGACCTTGTACTGCGCATGCGCAATTCAAGGCGTGAACTTAACGATATAAGGTTTGAGTTCTCACCGGGCAAGGATTCCGCCGAAGGTATCGCCGGGGAACTAGTCGGTGCAGGGCTCGTGGAGTCGCGAGACGCGTCAGCCATAGCAGTCCACCTGCAGCAGTTGGTGGACGCTCACTTGTTTCCGCCGTCGGATACGCCCGCCGCCCGCTCGTTAACGTTCCCGCTAGACGCACCGCCCGCAGACGAACCCGCCGACGAGAAAGGCCTCGTCGGATACGCGCAGATCTCCATAGTCGACTAGAAGGAACTCGCGTATTTTATTCCCCTCACTCTTCACCCCTTCGTTTAGTACTTCTGAAGCACCTGGTGTGTTTAAGCGCGGTTTAAGGGAGTAACTGCATCTATTCAGCTTTTGCCCACAGAAAACAGCATTTTTGTGTGAAAACGCGTACGCGTCAGTTCAGTGTTCCGAATCTATTCAGCTCCTGGATTCATAAGCAGATATTTTGTGTGAGTGTGATTGACGTGCGAGGACTTCCCTTGCAATGAAGATCCTGTCGCTCATATTATGTCCCATATGTACTGGCGCCTGAGTCGTCTACTCAAGATTGTTGGTGTGTACGTCTGTGCGCTTCTTATAGCACTTTGCTCTATATCCTCACCTTTTAGGTATTCATGTAGTTCTAATATTTTTATGAACCATGGAGCATTTCTTATTATTTTAAGTACGTTATTTTGGTACCGTTGCAGTATTTCCACGTTTGAGTTTTAAATTCGTCCATTCAGTTTTACGCCAAACAAGCGAAACCGGAGGACAAGTGTGTTTGGCCATTCATATATTAACGATAGATAAGGGTACGTTCACAACTTTTCAGACATTTAAAGCTGTTTGAAGTTTAATTCAACGAAAAGCGAATGAAGCTGAATAAGTGTAGTTACTCCCTAACTGTATTTTATTTTCTAATTCGGTTGCTCGAAAGGTGTCACTCTCTAGTGTAAAAACTAAAGTACTATTACGGTAGTACTAGTAATACTAGTAACAGTACCGCTAGTACGGAGCACATTTTCCACACTAGCGTGGATAAGTGATTAACTTTTCAAATTTACAATACATAGTTTTACATATAATGAAATAATAAGGTGCAATCAGTTGACTTTGTTCGTAATAAACAAAACCAGGCAATGAATTTGCAAAATTGTAACGCCATGTACTATTATTGGGTGGATACGGAATAGGTTTAGTTGTTTATAGCTCAAATGAATGTAAGGACTTTCATGAATGTAAAGTTAATTTAACTTTCTACTATTATTATTATTATTATTATTATTATTATTAGTGAAGCGTTTATTTTGCATTAGTATTACGGAACACGTGTCATTAAAGTCAGAGATAAGTATCGTGAAAACTTTTTAATTTTTTAAAAATGAAAAAAAGAAACCCTTGAAAGACGCGTGGCATTGAATTCGTCATACATAAACTATAGCAAAACATAATAATTAATTGTTATTATATCGTACGCTCTTATCTTGTTATTTGTTTGTTGCTTATTTTGGAATTATTTTTGTAATAAAAACAATGTTTAATTTGGGCAGGATGTTTTATTAAAACTTCTAATTAATCCCTTAAAAACTAAACATTACTTTTAAGTACTTACAATAAGTAGACGTTTTCAAAGTTTACAGTTTTTTCACATATACAATCACCACTCGTCGGACTAGTTTCCTCGTTGTCAAACCAAAATCTGCTATGTGCACTTTTTTAAGATTCCAATATTTTGACCTTAGTAACTAACTTAGCACTGCCTTATTTTTCATACAAAAAAAGTAACTGCTAAGTGCTAAGACCTTTTAAATGTACCAGTTAGTATCTATTATGTGCTTAAATTTATTTAAAAATAAATAAACTGTCAAATTTTTATGTTTAAAAGAAAAGTCATTTCACGTATAACATCCCCAAGTCCCAAATTATATAAAATACTTTTATTTTAAAAACCATGTATGTTTTTTTATCAATATTTCAAAAGTTCACTTTTTGCACATAGCAGATCATAGTTTGACAACGACGATTTGTATAAATTCGGTGTTACAAAAATAACAGGAATGCTATTAATTATAATAGTTTAAATGGTAAGTATGGCGGCAACGAATTAATTACTTGCACAGTTGGAAAATGATGTCTATGGTGAAAGGAAAATATTTTACAAATAATGAATCTATTTCAAAATATATTTTTGTCATTTTGCCTTTTTTATTTTCAATATTTCCAAAATCCAGACCCTATGTAGTTTGTCTTTTTTAAATTTAATTTAAAACAAAAAAACAATTTTTTACATCCTTAAATATTTCTGTCGACAATCTCGATTTAGCGATATAAAATTAAAAATGCCAGTTAATTTTTACCTTTATGTTTAAACATACAGTATAAAAAAATTCTCGAATATAACTAGGTACATACATTTCATACACATATTAACAGTTAATATCTTAAACACTAAATAAGTAATTGTGACTAGGCAGAAGAGAAGCGTCTTAACTTAATAATTTAATATTTATATAAACATTAACTAACTCCTAACACCACTCGCACTAGTAAGGCATAAATGCATAATTTCAATAACAATCTCGCAATAAACAAATAAATTAAACACATCAAAATAACGAATGTAAATATATACAAATTGTAGATTATATATTTTAAAATTAAAACGATGTCTGCTCTATATTAAACCTTACATACTTTATGTAAATGATATTAAAAATCCGCTTTTGCGGATGTGCTTCGTACAAGCGGTTCGTTTAATAAAAAGTTTTTAAACGCTCAATGCGATCAAAATTATTTGAAAAGGATACCTTATCCGTAACCTTTATTCCGTATCAGATTTTAAAATTTCAAAACTTTAAAAAAAAAAGATTATTTTTTGTCATCATGTCCTTAATGCCGTTTATCGCGTCGCGTCCTTAATTCGCGTCTTAATAATATTATTTATGCAAGTATAAAATGTTCTTTAGTACAAAATACCTGCCTCAATAACCTCGTCAAGTGAGATTAATAAATAAATATTCTTTGTTTGACAAGATTTTGATACACATCTAGGTCTGTCATTAATTTCATATTTAAAAAATTGAAAATAAAAAAAACAATTTAAAAAATTAATTCAACATTGAATATTTTTAATTTAAACAATGTAGAAATCCGTAAACAAAATATTATAATGTTCTGTATACTCGCTTGCCGGATATAACTAAACCTGTTTTATTTTATGTTACGAAATACATCGTCATTATTGGTGTAGCCTTTTTATTATTAAATTACTTAATAAACTATAAATTAGTATTAAACATCTAAAATAAACATTTAATAAACTAAACGTAAATGCATTAAATACATAAAAAGATCATCATCCTTAAATACTTATAGTATCAATTAAATAACGTACAAATAAAAACTGGACAAGCGTTACGGAGTTTAATTTTGGAGAGTATTTCATGATTACTTGAAAATATAGACTATTTGCTAAATCATGATAAATATACAAGTTGAATTTAATGTCACTATTTATTTATTTATTTATGTGGCATTAACATCCCTTAAGCAACCCTTGTATAATATTTTAAAATACATATAATAAATTAAATTGGTCAAATTTTCAGGATTTAGGGCACCAATAGAACATGAACAAATAGTTTTTGTCATGTAAAATAACTTTTAGTACAAAATATTATTGGATTGTCATTAAAAATTCAGCCTGTATTTATTAGAAATAAAAATATTACAGTACCAACAAATTACGATTTCTAAAAACTCTATCAAACACAACTTGTACATTAACTGTTCTCCATACTGCGATAGCTAAAAATAAATATAGATTCTCACAATGGCACTTACTTATCCAATATTATTTATTATACATAATTTTTATTTGTATACCCTATCACTCGACACCTCGTCTAAATGCAAACCCCTTTCGTCTACCCGATATCGTCTCGGTGCCGAATAAGGGAGTAACTAAGTACATTTATTTAGCTCTATTCAACTTTTGGCCTTCAAGCTTCGGCGAAGCTCCATACAAAACCGATATTTTCTATGGACAAAAGCTGAATTGAGCTGTACATAATATGTAGTTACTACTCGTTGGAAATATCTTGACGATTCGAAAGAATGCTACACTACACACGCTACAATCAGCAACAAAAGTGTTTAAAAAAATAAATTTAAATTTTATTTATTGTAAAAGCTCTAATCTAAATTCGAACAACAGTCAACAAAAACTAAATATCTAAGAAACAATAACAGAATCGAGAGAAAGAATGCGGAACATTACCGAGAGGGACGAGGCGCATTCTTTTGAATCGTCAAGATATTTCCGACGAGTAGTACTCCCTTAACTTAAACCGAGTAGTAATTAGGTTGGCCAAAGAGTCCGTGTATTTTTGCCATTGAAGGAAATAAATCTAATTTTCTTTTAAAACGCTCTATACTATTGGCCATGATCATTACGAGTATCTTTTTTGTATATAAAAATGTTGTTGGTTTGTGTACGCTTTAAAAACTCGACAATGGGTAGACCGATTTTAATTCGGTTTTTACATATGGAAAGAGGGATAATCGGGATGTTTAGTTTTTATAAAATGTAATTAAACACATTTGTTTAAGCTTATTTAAGCTCACATATATTTGTGCTTTTGACGGCAAATCAGCAGAATATTATGCAATAAAAGGCTGACATAATAAGTTTGTGCTTGTCAACACTTAGTATTTAGTTGTAATATGGTCAAACCGAACTATTGGAATATTATCTAAAACAGTTTAAAATAACTTTAGTTTTTTCAACCCTGCCATCTAGTTAAATTAATTCATTTAGCAAACACTCCTTAGCAATTTCAACACTTCACAATTGCAAAACTTTAGTAATTGACCTCGATAAAACAATCAATTTACTGATTTTGCAGTAAAAGTATTATAAATAAAATTACCGATTATTATAAATAAAAATAAAAATACCAAGCTTAAGACCATGAAGACAGCTACGTCTGTATTGTCCTCAAAACGGCACGTGGTTGCAAATAAAAATATATGATTACGAAAACGTATATTGTGGAAGACTAAAATGCAAAATGGAATGTGAATTAAAATAATGCGAGATTCATTTGGAAAAATAACAATGTTTTCCTTCTAATCATACTACCAGCACTTTGAAACTTACTGTTATGTCTGCTATTTCGTCGATGTTTAATGATTATTATTTTTCAATTACAAAGTAAGTAGGTATAATAAGTAACCATGTATAATATATAAATAAAAACTGTTATTTAAAAAAAATATCATTGCAATAAAGAATGTGGGTAGTGCAGTCTTTTATGCTCGCCTATATAGAGATATGTACTTAAAAAAATATGACACTTTTTAAAGAGATTCAAAGTAATTTGCTTCGTAGATTCTAATTGGTGTTGCATTTTCTAAAGAAGGATTTGTACCCGTGCTCCGCAACTTTACGAGAGAACGGATTGGACTTTATAGGAAACGCGTGTTATTTAATATTAAAATTGACTAGATATTGTTAAAAAATATATTTAAAAAATGAGAAACATCCGGCAACAGAATCTTGTTTGCGTATTTCGTACATCCAACATTTATAAATTTAGTGCACAAATATTAAGTTACTGAATTTGACCTATGTATTATTCTGGTATATAAAATATATTACTGTAAAATTTCATCAATTTCCGTTCTGTAGTTTTAGCATGAAAGAATAACCAAACACTTTTTTTTAAAGTTAAATTTGTTTGTTTATAGATTATTATTAATTATAATGAAACTACAGATTATTCTAAAAATTCTATCACTACACTTTCCGCGATTGAGTCTAAATTTTTACTTATTTTGATAAAACTAAGTTTTCAGTTCGAAAATTTAGTATCGGACCATTAAGTAAAACATGTGTCTGGAAATATAAATATTTTAACCAAAATTTCAGGCAGACGAAACTAAGCATTAACATTAAAATTTATTGCTCCGTATTTTAATTTCAATGTGTTTACACTTTCCATTTAAAAATTCCAAGTCTTTACTGTACTCTGTTTTTTAAAGTCATCTTCAGCCCGATGTTTCCCATTTCATCGTACGACATAAAAAATATTCTACATTATTAAAAATCGCAACAGATAAAAAATAAAAGCTACACATATAAAAATCTTCTATCAAAAATATTGTGCTCGAAGTTGTGCTCTGTGCTTCTTAAGGATAACAATTAATTAAAACAATGTTGTATTGCACTATATATTAAAGCGCGTATATAAACATCGTCTAACTAACCTAAACAACGCGTACTCACTAAACACGTTTACACATTTGTAGGAAATCTATAAAAAAAAAGTGTCACAAAAATTTGACACTCTCGGAGTCTAGTCGCTGTTACCTTGTCTAGGAGTTTTCGGCACTAAAATATGGCGTTAGAATGGCGATGACGAAATTTGTGAAAACAATTATCTGTTCAACTGAAAAACTTACACTCGTCTAAGATACAAAAAGGGAATCCTATTTTGGACCTAAAGGTAGGCCCGTTGCGTCCGCGCATTTACAAAAGCTCAATGTTTCATGTACTGTGAGGTGTAGTGTGAGTTTCTGTGCATGTTTATGCAATGCCTCATTAGCGTTTCACTTCGTGTATATATAAGTGTAAACCAGACAGTATTAGCACAATAGACACGCACAAAAACTCACAGTGATCAATCAGGACGCGATCGCCGGTGAATTGATGGCGACTCAAAATCAGAACATCTCTATTACCTTCCTCTTGAGGTACTCCTTGAGTGGCGCGTAGTAGTGGTGCCGCAGGGAGATTAGTTCGGGCTTGCGGCGTAGAGGGCGCAGTGGGGGCCAGTCGGTTTCGAATAGTAGCAGTGTCGCGATTCCCAGAGACACCCACACGAAGAGGAATGAGGGGACAAATGCGCGCAGTAGGCTGAACGGGCGCACGGGCGGGGGCTGCAACGCTGGGGCCCCCGTGGAACCCGACACCGCCGTGCCCACGCCGACCCCGGAAGAACCGGCCCCCACGGCAGGGCGCCATTCCTCGCCGTGCGGCGTGTGAGTGGCGCCCGACTCGGACGACGAGTGCTCGAAGCAATCGCGCGAGAACTCCGCCGAAACGCACGCTGGAATAGATCATCGAATTTTTCAAACAGTTGACGACAATCCATACCAATATTATAAACTAGCTGATGCCCGCAATTTCGTACGCGCACACGCACACTAGGTACCTAATATTTTTATAGGATACAAAGTATCAATACATCAATGAAAACCGCATTCAAAATAGGTTAAGCCGTTTCTGAGATTAGCGTGCACAAACGCACAGACAAACAGATAAAAATGGTGTAACAATTTGTACACGTTGGTGTACAAATAGTTTTTTTTTAATATATTTAATGGACAGACACGTCTCGTTTATGACTTTATTATTATGTATGTAAGATATGAATGTAACTCTGTCTGTAAATTTTTTTGGATTTTATTAGTTGCCCTGTAGACGCCAAAGTGAATCCGCCTCAACTACACCTCCAGATGCAATCAAACTTCGCCTCGCCTTATTAAAACATTGACTAGTTAAAATGCCGAATCATGTAGTGAAAAGTTCACTATGTTATCCGCAAAATTATGTCTATTCTAATTTAGTCTGAGGTTGCATATAGATGACGCTTGTGCTACTCACGTGCGTGCTTGGGTTGTATGGGCAAGAGTCTCGGGTGGTCGCAGCACGCTAGCGCGATGTCTACGGCGGGGCCGCTCAGCAGACAGCCCCCGTTGCAAGACTCGGGCCCCGTAGCCCCCGGACCACCATGCCCCATGATGCTACTTTCCTCCAATGGCGCGCTGTGCGTCGACCGAGGCAGGCTGCTGTACCCTAAAGTCCCCCAATACTTAAGCATTTATAGATGTCCAGAAGAGACGCAAAAAGTAGCACTATAACAATTTATTAAGCAATAAACAAATTTATTAAGACAATCAAACAGTTTTATATTACACTTTAGAACTTTTGGCAAAAAACTAAAAAAGGCATACATCTATATAGGTAAACTATGACGCGGGTGCCACGCTCAAACTTAACTATGTGTGGCAATGAATGTACATTTGTTATCAAAGTATTTAAGAGTACTCAATAGATATAATTACCAAAGTCCGCAGTCATAGGAGTAGATGGAGTGGCGGGTACACTTGACGCCTTCCGTTTTCCACCACCACTTGAACCTTCCTCCTGTCACATAACAAAACAGTATTCATTGAAAAATATATTTGGAAAATAACTGGTTCAGAAAAGCAATAAATTTCCTGAAATTTAGATATATAATAATCGGCTAAAGGGCAGGTAAAGGTCCTTTCACATAGAAGGCATCGATTTTTCACACAGACCGGTTGCTCGCGTATACGTTTAATTAAAGTCAACTGATTGGCAAAACATTTGCTTGGAACCGGACGGAGTCAAGCGTTAAATTGAAGCCAAAAGGTCATACTATATGGCTACAATATTTTTTTCTAGATATATAGATAGATTATTTGATGATAGGCGGCTACCGTTGCCTATAACACATGCAACGCCACAGGGGCTGCAAGTGCGCTGCCGTCGATAGTGGGATTGATGATAAGAGATTGGGATACACGACAGCACACATGCTGTTATTTCACGATGGATGGTTACTACCCAAATGACAGGTGATTACAAGTTAGAGGCGGTCACAGCAGATGCTACGGAGTACTAGGCTACCTGGTGATCACGAGGAGGCAGTAGACCGTCTCGCTCGAGGATCTCACGCTCGGTGCGACCCACGTACTTGAACTTGGTGCCCCACGAGAACAGGCCCCCGCCCGAATAGACGCACGCGTCCGACGAAGAGGGCAGCGTGAAAAAGAGCATCTGCTCTATGGCGCAACACCACACGTGCCGACACGCCGCCCCGCTCGGACACTTGAAGCCCACCGTGTGTTTCTTCTGTAACGCGGACAATACACTAGTCAGCACCAAATAGACTAGTGGCAATCAGTGTTCGCTAGTTCGAATCCCAGCCGGATTTACACCTTTGTTTTTTTTATTTTTTATTTCATGTATAGAACAGAAACAATTATTACTTGATGTTAAACTTGCACGTTAAAAGACATTCGAAAGCATGTAAGAAAAACTCACCGTACATTGACACACACGTATTATACTAAAACACATCGTATGAAATATGGATGTGAAAACCGTGTCAAAATCCGTGGGGTGGTTTATAAGAAGTTAGCATTGAATCATACAGAAGCTTACAGGACTTGATTGTATAACTAGCCGATGCCCGCGACTTCGTTCGCGTGGACTGAATCATAAGACAGAATAAATATGTAATTTTCTATACAACTAATATTGGTCACGACCAGCTGCTACATGTACTCAGCGATTCCAAATAACATTTATAAAAAACGGGGAAACTGTTTGTCGCTGGCCACCGGTAGCCAGTGGCACGTTTACGCCGAGCCTTAGTTTCCTGATAGTACATTGTTAAATAATGGATATAAATTTGTGCTGCTTCATTTGAGACTGCTTTGGCCTTGAAAATGTTGACTTAAAAGTGAAATTGATAAATTAGAATAAAAACACAGTTTTCCATTCAAGTTGCTTTTAGATATATATTTTTTTTGTTAATTAAATTGGACACAGAATATAAAAGTACAAAAATGCCACAGAATAAGTACTTAACATAATTCTGTGCCGGAATAGACTAATAGACTTAAACAACATAAAAAGACTTTACCTAGAGATAGTTATGGTTTTTTTTTTTTCGACTAACAGTTATATAATATTTTTTTATAAGAATAATACTCACCTCCGGATAATTAAGATGCACTATGAACATTCTGCCCTCAAAGTTGATCTTATGCACCTCAGACCATTTGAAGTGGTGCGTTTTCTTCCCACCTTGAAACGTTAATATCCCGCTGTGGTTGATGCCCAGGTACAACTGATTCCCTCTGTGATCCTACAATTTGGAATTGGGTTATTTCAAAGATGGCGCTAAAGAAATTATGGCCATCCAGCGTGAATATTGTCATGATTTGAAACAAAATTTACACAGAAACGCATCACCATACAAAACTGGTGTGAACAAAATCTGAATTGAGCTGAATAAATAAGATACTCATGTCAAACCATCTAACAATCAAATATACAGAGTGACCTTAATCAGACTAACTAAATAAGTATTATAACATAAAAATTATAATACAAACACATACAAATGGTCACATAATATGTTACTCATAATAATTATTTTTATCTTCTAAATGTATTACTAAATAAATTTATTAAACTTGTCGTAAAAAAACATTAGGATATCTTCCTTGTGTTCTCAGTTATTTAACAAAGCAAAACTGCATTAATTTTTACAAAAAAGTGGGGCGTTTCGGAGAAATGAAAACTCAATTTTTAAAACCAATAAAGTCACAGTTTAGTCTCTCGGGAGGAATACGAGCATTTTCCGGGTTACCCTGTATATAAAGGAACTGAACTATTAAATATTAGAACTATAAATAGAAAATGATGGCAAACCTTGACAGGGTGCGGATCGACCCCATAGGTGTCGAGTTGGCAAGCTATCTTCAAAAAAGTCCTCTCGGCCTCCTGCGTGGCCAAGCCTTTGACGCCACCGCCGCCCGGAGTACCTTCCACGGGCTCCCTATGCAAATCCTGAAAAAAAAAAAAAAACAATAAACATACAACTCCCCTGTCTCAGGGGTCCCAGGTTCGATTCCCTGCAAGATCAACTGTGGAAATGAAAGTTTCAAAGTCGGCTCTGGTCTGAATCCGGAAAAAAGTGGCAGTAACTAACCCTTTACAGAAGACCAACGTGAAATAACAGCATGTGTGCTGTTGTGTTTCGGTGGGTGAATAAGGCCCGTTGACATATCCCTTGGTCTTACAATATACCTTTGGCGTTGCTTGTGTTATAGGCAACGTTAACCACCTACCATCAATTGCTTGCTACTTTTTACTTCAATATTAAAATTACCTGTATTCTAGCTTCAATGGTGTCCGTCTGTCTCAACAACAGTCTCATCTCGGTGACGTAATTACCGACGTGAATACTAGGATCATAATCTCCCAATTCAACTGTAATCGTATATTTAAAAAACAATTATATAAATTCTAGAGTTAAATGGGATGACATTAAATTTTTTTAAATAAATTATCAATCAGTGCATGTCAGATAGGTGCTAAAATAAGTTAATTTTCTGCTTTAAAAAGAAACAAAATGTTTTAAGACAATTGTGTAATTATTGCGATATTGATGAAATGAATATATTTTTTATAAATTTTTATTTATTATATTTGTTGTAAGATTGCTACAACAAATACTTATGTAGCAACAAACCGGAAATATAAAACAAAACATAATAATATGATAATAAACTCAAAGTCGATATAATAAATAAGTCAAAGTGAAACAGCATATGTGCTGTTGTATTTCGGTGATTGAGTAAGGGATACCAGAGCCCATTGCCCCTTCCCCTCCTTCCTTCCTTCCTTATTCCTTATCCTCAATCCTTCTATGGTCGGCAGCGCACTTGCAACTACAATGCAGTTGCTTGGTTATAGGCGACGGTAGCCACCTACCTACCATCAAGTGAACTGTCAGCTTGTCTGTCGACCTTAACATAAAAAAAATTAAGTACAATTCTTTTTAGAAGCAAAGAATACATACTTTGTATAATTAGAGCTCCCAACATGGCCGCCTCATTGGGGGTGCAGTATAATCTACCATGCAACAGGTCCCTCTTCAATTGAAGATATATTTGAAATCTAGTCACATCCTCCTTCAGGAGTAAAGGGTTCGGTGGATAAAATTTCACACGGAAACTAAACAATATTGGAGAAGCATCTGAAATTCAGGAAAAATGTTCATGTTATCATAAACAGTTTATATAGTACTAAACTAGACATACGAGACAATAATATTTTAAAGAGGAAAGATACTTAAGACCAATAGCGGTTTCTATTAAAGAGCGTTGGAGCCGTGAACTCCCACATAAAATTACAATTATAGCATAACACAAAAAAAATGTATACAAACCGAAAAATGCTTAAGCAGTATCTCTACCATTTATATTTATATTTTACAAATATTTTACACACTCACTAGTGAGTCCGGTCACTTTAGTTATTATAAACTCATGGTAGAGGTACAGATCTTATTCTAGTTACAAGCAATGTGAATAGAGTACTCTTACTCCAATGACTGAAAAACTCAAGTATGATTTGATTGATGTAAAAATTACTCAAGTGATCTGAGATGTACACTCCTACTTGTCTCACATCAACACATATTACCGTAAAAGAAAATAATCATAGCATTACCTTTGACTTGTTTTAAAATTAACTTTGCCATATGCAACCAGTGCTGAAATTAAAAAAATACAGTATAATGTTTTAACAGTCAGTACAATGGAAGTATCTTAGCAATGAATAAATTTATAACATTCATGTGTGAAATCAATACAAATAAATAAAATTAGTGTCTGTTTGTAATATCAAAATAAATGATTTTTACTAATGGTAGGGGAGCCTACGATGCTAAATGTGGATTTTAAAAATTGGGTGGTAAGAAGAAAAAAAGCTTATATGAAATTTTTCATTTCAACGGTGGGATGAGCTTCAAAAATGTAAAAAAAATCTGTCACATGGATATACTCGAGTGCGTCATATATTGATAATGTATATGCCCCACATGTCCCTGAAGACGGATTATGTTAATCTGACAGTTCAACTTAAATTCCTAATTGTGCTGTTTATCTGACGATTATATGGAGGAGTTTTCTTAATCTGACAATTTAAAAAATAAATATTTCTTTTTCATGTATTTTTAATCACTGAAGGTGATAAATAAAATGCTCGGAAAATAGCATACAAATAAAACAAATAATAAAGCATTTTTTCATTGTTTCCGGCGTTAATTTTACAATTTTTTGAGGTTATTTTACCAAAAATAAACACACACTTGAAAATACAGTAAGTCGTCTTCGTAACAGATATTAAATTAACACAATTTAATTCATAGAACTTAAAATTCAATAAATCAGCCAGAGCGCTGTACATATAATACCATGAGTGTTGTAATCAGCTGTAATAGCAACGTGTCGTCATTAGCCCACCATATCTTAATCTGACGCGCTCGAGAATGTCAAGGTGACTTTTTTTTTGCAACTTTGTGATCTTCCCATTTCCTTTCATCAAGCTCAAATCGTCAGATTATTAAAATGCACACTTTTCAATCAATTACATGCATTAAGGTATGGTAGATTATTGCATGTAATTAATCTACCATACCTTAATCTGACGCGCTCAAGTAAATCCCGAAATCCCCTCTTGGGCTACCCTACTATAAATGTATATCAAAGTATATTCGGTAGGAACTTACAACAAAAAAACAATTTTTTTAAATTTTTTCTGTTCTGTCTAATCTCCGAAACAGCTCGAACATTTTTGGTGGGACTTTCACTAGCAGATAGCTAACATTATAAGGAGTAACTTACTTTTAATTTGGAAACACCTAAAATATAATATATTTTATTATTTTATTATAATAAAATATAATATATTATGTGTGTGAATGAAGCATGGTCAGGTTGGTTCAGGTTCAATACATTGTGGGAATTCAATATTAAGG
Source organism: Synanthedon myopaeformis (assembly GCA_944738685.1). Taxonomy (NCBI): domain Eukaryota; kingdom Metazoa; phylum Arthropoda; class Insecta; order Lepidoptera; family Sesiidae; genus Synanthedon; species Synanthedon myopaeformis. The sequence goes on from OX122914.1 coordinate 2,185,016, forward strand.
AACTATGTATATGGCTCTACTTTATTGCAATATTTTTCTCATGTTATAAATAAGCTCCTTGACTTGATTATAAAAACCAAAATGGTGATGTAAAATTTAGTGTAACTATTAGGCTCATACCCAAAAAATTTAATAGTTCAAACAACTATAAAATCTTAGCTAAGGCTGGCCTAAAGGAGAACCTGGTTGATAATACTGTTTGGTATAAGAAATCTATAACTGAATAAAAGTTCAAGGTAATATGTAACACAGTAGTGTGGAAAGATGAAAATCAGCACAATATTATTCTATGATGTATTTTTTCCATTTGCTAGTTTTTTAATGTGAATATGTTTTTAAATTGTCTTTTTATGTTAAATATGACAGACAGGCTGATGGACCACTTGATGGTAGGTGGCTACCGTCGCCTATAACACAAGATTAAAGATAAGGGATTAGGAAGGGATAGAGAAATGGGGATAGGGCAATAGCAGGGGTAAATTCCAGTACAAAATCGTGCACTAAGATTCAATTCAAATATAAAATATAAAAAGTCTTACTCTTTGGCCCCCAGCATCAACATATCGAAGTCCAAAATAATCAGTCTCAGTGAGATTTAATTGCTGGCAGACATATTCTAATAAATATTTGCCTTTATAGCTAGGCTGAAAAAGAAATCATTATTTTTACAAAGAAATTCTTACGTATATTTATTAAATAAAAACCAGTAAAGTATAGAGTGCTTATACTTACGTGAAATTCGCATTCTAATATCTCGGTATCTTCCAAAAGACGAACCGTGCATTTGTAAACAATATTACTATCTCTGCCCTTAAACATGTTTTCAGTAAGAAATCTCTATTAATCTTTATTATCAATTTCTAGTAAACATAATACAAAACACACCAATTTTATAAATTACAATATATTTTTTTAAATTATCATAATGATTTATATCCGCATTAGGTCCATGACTTTTTATTTTAAAATTTAATATGCTTTACTTTTTTTTACTTATTTTGACAATTTTGTCATAATCGGTGTATTTTCACCATTTCACTCTTTATTTTATTCTCAGAGTAAATAATCTATCAGTCAGAGTAAATATTGTTCTTGGGTCAGAGATTTTACTCATGCTCTACTCTGACTTCATCAGTCAGTCAGTCATTGGTCAGTATAGAATAAAATAAAACATAATGCAGGAGTATATCAATAGTGTTCTGTGCCATAAGCGAAATGAAACCGCAGATAATATTTTCTAATAATGTTTCAGAAGGACCTTTAAATTTTTAGAAGTCTTCAAATATCACCCTATCCATATCATGTCTTCCTCGTTATTTCATGTTTTCTATGTAGTGTTATATAATTGCCTGTCTACTAACGTAATGAACTTGTCTGTAACAATAACAAACAAAAACCATAAAGAAATAAAATAAAACTATATGATATCAAGAAAATAATTGTTCATTATGTTAAGATTCCAAATGTTATTTGTCCACTTTGTTAATTATTAAAAAAAACACATTTATATTTTATTTCTACAAATATGAAGGTTTTGGAACGTTTCTAGGAAACAGGTAGTTGCGTCATTCGAGTGTGACCATTTTAAAAAATATCTGCATTTTTTGTTAAAAAAAGCTAAACTTCTTATTATTTGATGAAATTATAACTAGAATATAAGTCATCTAATGACAAAATTGTAACTATAACTGAAAACAGAAATATTATTGCATGCAAAAACAAACCCTCGATATGGCACCTCGCCATATTGAGGATATTATGTTTTTTTTTTATTTGTCAATAAAAGACAGCAACTTGATCGTCATAAAACAAATAACGTTCAAATAAAAAGACGCTGTCAGCTCTGTCGGAGATCCAAATTAAAAATTTTTTATATATCAAATGAAGTGGTTTGATCGTATATATCAATCTAACTAATGGAACATGCAGATTTTTGTGAGTACACATAATATAGACATTAATTGTAATTAAATATGCGTCATATTGACGTTATTGTCTTTAGTTTGTCTTTTTAGGTATGGAGGGCAAAAAAGGAGATTTTTATAAATAAATTTTTTACCTATTTTATTTTGTTGGTGTTTTGGAAAACTTTTTAGAACATACATCACAATAAAACATATCTCATATAGTCGATAGATTATGAAATGTATTTAAAAACAAGAAGAAAATGACGTTACATAACAGAATTCTGTTTATGTATTACACATATTATAAATAGTGAAATAAAAAAAGTTTAAGTAGAATATATAAATGCAACAAACATTTTCAGCTAGACTACAATTAAAAAAAAAATAACATTTGAATTATATTATTTAACTGCAAAGGCCCAGTTCTTCGATGCCATCTATTTTTTCACGTGGCACAGATTCGTCATGGTCTCTGCTGCTACACCTAAATTGAAAGGGGCAAGATGAAAATTAAGAACACTTCTAAAATATTCGAAGTTATTTGTAAACGTTCGCACTCGAATACGTGTCGTGAATGTTGTATGACGCAACTGCATATAAGGTGGAGGAGTTTCAGCTAGTTGTGATAGTGAGTAATATTAGTTATGTCATTTTTTTCAGTTAATCTTTTAAACTGATCAAGACAAGCAGTATACTCCATTGTAATGCATAATACATGCATGTATACTCCGTCTGTAATACAGCGATGCCAGTAGTAATACGAATATACTTGCTTTAAAAAAGTAGAATATAGACGACTTAGTAAATGAAAATTATTACTTTTGTAACTGGTTTATGGGAAAATGAAAAATATCAAATTAAAATTATTTATTTATTTTTGGATCGATATACAACGAATTAATTTAATAAGTTACTGTATCACTGTTTCACTATTTGATTGTGATACTGGTTAGTTCAAGTTGATACCTAATCAAAATGGATAGAAATAAAGGCAATGAACAAAATTATGATGAAAACCCTCATTCACAAAGTGGGAGGCATTCTTATTATGTTCGGATTACTCAAAATTATAGAATCAACAACGGATCACACACATTTCTAAAGTAAATCATAGTTAATGTCACCATACAACCCTCATACACACAATGTGCACAGTGGCAATAGGTAAAATTAAAGCTGTGGAAATTTACTATTTTAATTCTAATTAGAAATGTGGATACAGATTTTATTTTGAAAAGAATGAAGGTAATTCGTAGTTTATATATGGCAACATTAGGAACCGGAAGTGACAATAACTCTTGTCCTTCCACTTTCCAGCTGAATTGAAGGAAGACAAGAAAGAACAATTTCTCGTTCATTCTGTTGGGAGTCTTTAGCGAATACGCAGTGTATCCGTGGTGAGTGTCGAAAAATTGTGCAGTGCTTAGTGTTTTTTCCCTACTCTAGAAAAAGTAATTGTGTTTTTTTCTTATTTTAATTTAGCTAGACGTATTTATTCTCACAATTTTGTTAAAAAAAACAATCGTTAGTAAAATTGTGATGTGATACATAGTTTTCTAACTTTCATTTTAACTTGCTCACGTGGATTAAATTACATTCTAATATCATTCTTTTGTTTCTCAAATTCTCTGCGATATTAATTCGAATTTCAAATCCAATTAAATTACACGCTTGCTTACGCGTCATCCTTACGCACCGGCATTTTTAGCACCACGTGGTCTTATATGTTCTTGTTTCGTGTGTAAAGGTTTATTTCTATCATTTTTACAATGGTGCTTTGTTTAAATTACTTGATTTCATAGTAATAACTAGAAAATGATGTTCTTTGAAAAAAATATTGCGTCAATGGCCGACATCCATTGTGAGATGTCAAGATAGGGCGAGGCGGCCATGCGGCCGCCATATTGCCGGTCGCATATCTTCACGAGTCTACGACCTTGTCGGGGTGCAGTGTGCATCATAATAATCCGACCTAATTGTTGTTTGTCGCTGAAAATTTACTAATTTTCTCTTTTCTCATTTCAGACTAACCAAAAATGGGTAAGGAAAAAATTCACATCAACATTGTCGTCATTGGACACGTCGACTCCGGCAAGTCCACAACCACCGGTCACTTGATCTACAAATGCGGTGGTATCGACAAACGTACCATCGAGAAGTTCGAGAAGGAGGCCCAGGAAATGGGCAAAGGTTCCTTCAAATACGCCTGGGTATTGGACAAACTGAAGGCCGAGCGTGAGCGTGGTATCACAATCGACATCGCTCTGTGGAAGTTCGAAACGAGCAAATACTACGTGACCATCATCGACGCCCCCGGCCACAGAGATTTCATCAAGAACATGATCACTGGAACCTCGCAGGCCGACTGCGCCGTGCTCATCGTCGCCGCCGGCACCGGTGAGTTCGAAGCTGGTATCTCCAAGAACGGTCAAACTCGCGAACACGCTCTTCTCGCCTTCACGCTTGGTGTCAAGCAGCTGATCGTGGGCGTCAACAAAATGGACTCCACTGAGCCACCATACAGTGAAACGCGTTTCGAGGAAATCAAAAAGGAAGTATCTTCATACATCAAGAAGATCGGTTACAACCCCGCTGCTGTTGCTTTCGTTCCCATTTCTGGCTGGCACGGAGACAACATGTTGGAGCCATCCACCAAGATGCCTTGGTTCAAGGGATGGCAGGTGGAGCGTAAGGAAGGAAAGGCTGAAGGCAAGTGCCTCATTGAGGCTCTGGATGCAATCCTCCCACCGGCTCGCCCCACAGACAAGGCTCTCCGTCTTCCCCTGCAGGACGTATACAAAATCGGCGGTATCGGAACGGTGCCAGTTGGCAGAGTCGAGACTGGTATCCTGAAGCCCGGTACTATTGTCGTATTCGCCCCAGCCAACATCACCACAGAAGTCAAGTCTGTGGAGATGCACCACGAAGCTCTTCAAGAAGCCGTGCCCGGTGACAACGTAGGCTTCAACGTCAAGAACGTGTCCGTGAAGGAGTTGCGTCGTGGCTACGTCGCTGGCGACTCCAAGAGCAACCCCCCCAAGGGCGCTGCTGACTTCACAGCCCAAGTCATCGTACTGAACCACCCTGGACAAATTTCAAACGGCTACACCCCCGTCCTCGATTGCCACACAGCTCACATTGCTTGCAAGTTTGCTGAAATCAAGGAGAAGGTCGATCGCCGTACCGGTAAATCCACTGAGGAGAATCCCAAATCCATCAAATCTGGTGACGCCGCCATCGTCAACCTCGTCCCCTCCAAGCCTCTGTGCGTAGAGTCATTCCAGGAATTCCCCCCTCTTGGTCGTTTCGCTGTGCGCGACATGAGACAAACTGTCGCCGTAGGTGTCATCAAGGCTGTCAACTTTAAGGAAGGTTCGGGTGGTAAGGTCACCAAAGCTGCCGAGAAGGCTTCCAAGGGCAAGAAGTAGCTAGAGCTGTCGACAGCGCAAATTTTTATTCAACTGCGATACTTCATTCACCGAAAGGTGTTCAGAAGGAAAAAATGGCTACAAACTCATTCCTTTCTATATTTTTACTACAAGGCTTATACTATAACCTTATTTTGTAATTTATAATATACCATACAGTTATGGGATTATTTTGTTACTGTGACCGATTTGTAAATTCATAGAATAAAAAGTAGCCTCCAGTGTATGTTGACTTTTATTTTAGTTATGTAAGAAAATTATTTTTTTAAATTGAGCATTTTCTATGAAAGCAGAATGCCCTTTTGATGGTATTAACGCAAGCAACATCAAGGAGTCTGAGGCAAATGTGCAGTTAGAAGGACTAGGTGAGTTTTATTTTAGAAATAAAGGTCATTGCATAGTAAAACAATCTCGGCGCCATCACTTTTTTGATAACAAAGGGAACATCGGTAAGGATATTGGGTTCGCATAAGAACAGAATCGCTAAGGGCTTCTTCACAGTGGATGCCTTTATTACAATTACAGCCGCGCGACGCTTTCAATAATTATGTAGCCCGAAGAAGTAGCCTCATCGCACGCATTGCTATCGGCTTACGGCTATGACGATCACGTGTCGCGCGGCTATAGTGCTGCTCTTTTAGTATAGAAGTCTGCTGTTTCTGAGTATCGCGGCGCTTGCGACCTAATGTGAAGGCGCCCTAAAAGATTTTATAACGCAGGTAGAGTTCACTCGATTTACGGGTGTAAATCTATAAGAAGGCATATTGAGCAGGATAGTGGTAACAGGCTTAGATAGAGCGGAGTGGAGGTGTGATTACTCTGTAAATGGGTTGGTTAGTCTGACTAACTAGAAGTACCTACTTAGTACTACTGTATATACTAGCTAGATAAATACAGCTATAGGTATCTATAGTTTAGGTTGCACAATATAAAATTTATTGTGTAACGGACATATTTCACCACAATTATTATTTTGGCGAAATTGTGATTTGTATACAAATTACTAAATATTATTGTGCAAGAAGTACACAACATTTGCATAGGAGTGAACATAAGCCAAGAATGTCTTAGATTTTTAAGTAGGTACAGGTACCTATCTTAATTATAAAATTACATCTTAAATCAAGATATTGATACTTGGGCGGTAAAAACCAAATTGAACGAAATTTATTTTAATTTTTGAAGAGATTTAATTATGCGACCGTTAGTAGGTAATTAATAACTACGAGTATTATATCTACTTTGAATTAAAAGGATTGTATTTTTTAAGGCAGAATGAATTGGTTTGGTCTCATAACGTCAGAGATTGAAATACCTATTTTTGACTACCGCGATAAGTGGTTAGGTTAGGGTGCTTGTCTCTCCCCCCCCTAGGTGGGTCAAGACCGTGCTGTGGTGGGGGGGCTTAACCCTCGACAGTCTGGGCGGTCGCAGGGGCTGGAGGAGCCCCGCCCTCCGGCCCCTGCTTGACTAATCTGACTGTCGAGGGGAACTAAGAAGGCCCACATGCGCGTGTACACATGCGTATATTCCGAACGGGCCCCGACTGGGGCTCGTGACGGAACATCGGTTGGGGGCTCCAACTGTCAATTGGGGCCCCGCCGGTCGTTGCTCGATGGGCCGAGGATCCGCACTCGGCCCATCGGATACCGACCGGTGAGAGGTGGCACCCCCGGTCACTACGTGCTGGACTAGGGCAGTGTCCTGGCCTTGCACGCGGTGGCCGGCGCGGGTCGCAGCGGGCACATCCCGGTGTAAGCGGCCTCCAACTCCGCGGTAGGCTGTGCCGCAGAAAGGGAGGGCAATGGGGTGCTCCAGGTGTGAGGCCCCTCGCTGACTGCCCGCTGCGAGAGATGAAGGATGGGCGGCCTATGCTGCTCTGCCCGGAACGACGGACGCCGGGGCCGTCCGCCGTCTTCACAGCACCGGGCTACGGGGGGAAGACGTGCCGTTGTTTCCGACACGTCCCTTCACGACACAGAGGTCGTGCTCTGTGCCAATTGGAAGAGCGCAAGCTCTCCGCGAGTGGTCCGACCACGGACAACTGCCGGTGGGGTCTCGGACGGACGTCATCTCATTCCCCAGTCCCCACCACCTAGGCAGCGAGTAGGAAACACAAGGTGGTTTTAGTCGGTTGGAGTCCGACATAACCCACAAGGGCAGCCCCAGGCCCGTGGGTATTCATGATGAATTTCCCCTTGTAAAAAAAAAAAAAAAAAAAAGGGTGCTTGTCTCAGGTGCCCCCGGGTTTGAAGTTTGATCTTTCAACGAACTTTTCAAAGTTGGTCTGGATTTGTAAAGCAAGTAGTGGCAGGGCACGCTGCATTTCGCAGTCTTTTGGCAAGCCCGTCTGGTGGCAGTAATTTTTTTCTTTCTAAAAGTAGGTATGTGTGCTGTTGTGTTTCAGTGAGTGAGTAAGGGATGCCAGAGCCAATTTCCTCATTCCTTTCCTAATGCCTATGCCTATTCTTAATCATGGTCGGCAGCGCATTTGCAGCACATGTGGCGCTGCTTGTGTTAAAGTATAGGCGACGGTAGCCACCTACCGTCAGCCTGTCTGTCGATTTTAAATTTAAAAATTTGCAGTTTAGAAAAAAGTATTGTGCTCTCGATTAGTATTGTGCTCTACAAAAAATAATATTTGAGCATATAATATGATTTCAAAGGGTATATTTTTAGTAGGATGAGTACGCTGAATTTGAATTAAATTGACAAATATTATGTAGAACATAGGTATTTAAGATGACCTACCTCTAGGTAGTTTTGTGTTAAGGGTCGTATTGACCTTGAAAAAACGTAAAAGGGCGAGCGGCAGCTGCAATGTACTATTATTGTACATCTAAACGGAATTTTTCTGTTGTGACTAGTGTCCTGTGCCTAAATATTGAGTAAATATAAATTGCTTATAATGCAGTTTAAGAATTTTTTAACAATTGTTTCGAAAGTTTTGATTAGGTATATTTTTTCCTGTTGAACTTCTATACCTACATAAGATTATTATTTCTTCATTTACTTAGGTGATATGATTTAAAACCTGTAGTTACTTAATTATTGGGTGATCGATTACAAACGTAACAGGTAATTAATAAATGATTAAAGGTCAATTCAAGTAAAACCAAAATAATAAAGAATAAAACGCAATATATACTTAATTGCTTTTTAATTTAGGTACTCATATTTTAAAAAATCTAATTTCTATATTTAAATATGGAATTATTATTCTAATATTAAACGCAATATATTAAATTGTTTTCGAACAATGGATAAATCAGGACCAATTAATTAAACTATAGAAACTAAAAATTCTCAGTAGTTCAATTGGCATTTATTATAATTATTTAAATAAAAATGACTTCAGGATATTATTTATCATATTTATTTTATTTTTTAAGTGGATAGATAAAAACTAATCCCCAACTTTGCTAGGAGTTGCATATCCTGCAGGCGCAACTACTTGATGCTGCAGAATCAGTTCAATTTTCCACCAAAGTAACAGTATAACAAATTTCCCATCATTCCAATATGTGGAAGTTAGTGAAATCCCTTCTTAACTAGGAAATTGGGTGATGGTCTTCAAATACCTGAACAGATATTCAATGTTGTAAGGGGATGTTTATTTAGCAGTAAGGTGGTGAGGTAGACAATTCTAGGGTGACACCTCATGATTGGACCAAAAAACCTCATGAGTGGCCGGCAGTGAATGAATGCAGAGTAGAGAATGTTGTGTCGCATGAATAAAAAAGCTATCAGTAGAAACTTGGAGCCTTTCTGAATTTAATCATGACTCTGAATCTCATCATTCTCAAATTGGCGTATGGTTTTCATTGAATAATACATAATATAATATAATATAATATAAAATGCCACATTTAGTCTGTGATTATATAATCTATGTATACACTTATAATGCATAATAAAATATCATAAGCCATTGACTGTTAATTTTTTTGTGATCCTTCAGTATTCAATATCACATTATAAAAAAAAAACTTGGTACACATCTAATTTACTTTCTTTAATTTCACTATTATGTAGGTACTATAAAATTATTTAATTTTAATAAGCAACATTATATTTATCAGATTTATATTCTGGATTATCTTGCATTTTTTCTTCCTCTTCAAATATGATGTTAGCCCATTCTTCTGCAATACGGAATCTCTCTCTTCTAGCATAAGGAGCATAGAATGATCTGTAAGCTACTGTCATAAGAGATAACACGGATATAGCCATTAAACCCTTTACGAGTGGACTCGAAGTTGCCATCCATCGGCTAATTATTCCCATGATTTACATTCGATTCAGAGACGTCTACAGGTTTATTTCGTGGGAAGTGGTGCTCCAATAGAGGCTTCCAAATATAAGCTCCACCTGCAACACCTAAAACAATGCACATAACAATTTGACCATTAGTAATACCGCGAGGTCTGTATATGCGCATTATATTTATTCTTCACATCAGCTTCTCCAACTTCAGTTCAGAGTAGAATTAGAACAGAAATATTAAAAATAATAAAATAAATAACCTCCAAATCAGGTACAATGTCACTCATGTGTCAGCGTCAGGTGTCAGATTAATGTCAGTAGTGTTGCCAGCCGATCACATCATGATATCAATCTCAGACTATACATAGTCGGCTATAGATACTGTTATATCTTTAACAGCTAACTTTTAAAGATATAACAGTATCTATAAAGATAAATTTTATTCTATATCTTAAAATAATGATGCAAAATGTATGATCAAAATAGAATAAACTAGAAATATTTTTGCTGAAAATCAAATTGTATACTGGAAATTCAATAATGAGGTATTATACTTCAGATGTAACTCTCTAAACATCTGAAGTATCGTTTAGTCTCTTTGTATGACCCACATATAATCATTTTAGGAAACCGCTTTTTCGAGGAGGGTTTATTAATTTTTCCATAAGATTCATATTTTATTGAAATGAGAATAATATATAATTATGACATAAGGCAGTTCCTGTACTAATTTTTTATTGTCTAAAAAAATAAAAAGCTTAATCTCGTTTTGTATTTACACAATTAAAAAAAACGAATATTTTTATTAATTTACTCCATTATCGCGGGTTAGCTCGTAAAATATATAAAAAAAGAGGTCTTTTTGCACACTACACCAAAGCGTCAATGTGACGTCATAGACGCGAGGTGCAGCAATAGCAACACCTACTACTTCTACTAGTTACAAAAGTGTAACTAGTAGGTTGTGTGATAAGTAAGATTATATCTACTATTTAGTTTGTGCAATACATTAAGCAATACTTATAGTATTCTGTGACTACTATGGTACACACACACGTCACATGATATTTAATATTATGACTTTGACTATCTTTGACTGACATGACATGGTAACAACAGGAATGTCATAAATAAAGGTTGTTTTTATACAAATTACAATTATATTAAAAGTAAAGTATGGCTACTAGCCGGAGAACTAATCCTAATATACTGATAACAGGTAGATTCTTATAATCTAAAATAAATTTGTTTAATGGAATTTGTTAATGAACGCAATATTCTTTTAAGGTACTCCCGGGGTGGGTAAGTCAACCCTATGTGATATGATACAAGCAAAAACAAACTTTGAATGGAGAGAAGTGACAAAAGTAGCCCAAGATCATAACTGTTTAGATGAATTTGATCCTGATTATGAATGCCCAATTTTAAATGAAGATAAGGTTAGATTATTTTTATATTTTGTTACCTATACTTACTAATTGACCACATGGTTTTCCACTGCTGGCCTGCTGTTGAAAAGTAGCATGTTCTTATGGCCCGAGAGATGGTAGACAGACACTTCCGTGTAGGTATGGAGGGGGATCAAAAGACGTCTCCGATGACCTCAAACATGACGCGCCGTTTCAGAGTTACGGACGGACGGACGGGGGGTTTGTCCAAATTTTCGCTTTTTCGGTGCCGAACCTTTGCTGCCGCTACTCATATTCACCAGTAGAACTCATTGCATGTTTAGAACTGTTTGGAAGTGTTCCATTTAATTTATTCGAGTCCAATCTGTCATACTGTGCAGTAGAACTAGTTGGAATTTTTTTGTCCAAACAGTTCTATAGTGGAATTATTTGGAACAACCCTAATTACTCACCAAATGTAAACGTGACCATTGTCCTTGCAGCTACTTAAAAGCGAGGATAGTTATTGCGATGGGAAAGGGGTAAACTAACAAGTGAAGTGCCTGCCGGGCTCTCAGACCGCATGTCGGTACTTAAGGTTAATGCAGTTTTCACAATGGAAAGATCATTAAACTAGGAAGGTTTTTATTAAAAAGTGCACCTGCGCGAATCCGGGAGTGGGTCGCTAGTATAATATATTTAATGTTTACATAATAATATTTTTCAGTTGCTAGATGTCATGGAAGGCATGATGGCAAAGGGCGGCAATATTGTTGAGTATCACAGCAGCGAATTTTTCCCAGAGCGGTGGTTTGATGGAGTCTTTGTTGTGAGGACTAATAACACTATCCTTTTTGATCGATTGACACTTAGGTAATTTTCAAATATCAAATTGAAATTAGGGTTAAAGTATAAAACAGATTCTTTTTTACTTATTAATAACTTTCCTCAAGAGTTGGGCTATTAAATGCAAGAATGAGATTTGTGTTATGGCCATAAGAATGTTTATAAAAAATTTGTCAGAAATTTTAAAATAATGTCTTGTATTTTAGAGGTTACAAGGGAAAGAAGTTGGAAGACAATCTGCAGTGTGAAATATTTGAAACTCTTTTGGAAGAAGCAAAATCTTCATACAAAGAAGATATTGTTTACGAGTTACAGAATGATACTGAAGAACAATTGAACCAAAACGTTAACAATGTTATAGAATGGATCAATAGGTGGAAGGAAGATAATTTATAATTTATTTATAAATATAATAACTAAGAACATCGTAGGATATAATATCCTAACATGTAAATAGTTTTAATAAAAATAAATTTAAAATAAATAATTTTATGTAAAAATATTGTTATAATATTTCACTTTTAGATTGAAAAAAGTAAAATGCTAAATTTTTACATATCTTATAACCATCTTAAATTACTAAGGACTGTTAAATGAAACAAAACCATTATAAATACATCTTAATTCATTTATTTGACCAAAAAATTAAGAATAAAGAAAATTACTGTATTTAGACATCAAACCGAGTTCAGACACCGGATTTTATCGTTGAACACATTTCATGAATCTCTGTAAAAATATAAATGTGACGAGAGTGGTCGAATTGTGACAAAATCGGATGTCATCTCGACACTTAATTGTTTAACTGACCCAAACAGACTGACATTTAGTTTTTAAAATTAAATTAAATGCATTATAAAAGTCACAATGGAATCAGATATCTTACAATAAACTGACATTCGAACACACATACACACACCAAACTCGCACAGATCTGGAAAGTTTTCATCACAACTTCACATGTATTGTTACAGTCAACCAAACATGAAGTTAAGCCACTCACTTGTTTTTGCATACTTGTTACATTACAGAACTAATTGGACACATAAACATATACCGAATAAAAGGCTGTTTACACAATATATTATGTGGATGAGTGTATGGAATTCTCGTTTTTAGTAAGTCACTCATTATAATTGACATTGAACTACTGTTATTCATTGAACGGTGACTATCCACACCGCATGCCAACTAAATAAATCTATATTAAAAGAAAGTCATATTATAATTAGTTACCTATAATACCAAATGGCTAGATCGATTCTTGTGATTTTGATTTCTCTTCCCCAAATAGTAAATAGACTATTAAAACAATGGAAATATTCACATAAAAAAATTATGAAGTAAATTAATTTTCTCGTATATTTTGTGTGAAAGGGTTTTTACTGAGGCTAGAAAACTAGAATAATTTCTATTCATTTTGGTCACTTCATCCACATATAATATTAGTATTTTTCCCTTGTTACTTAAGTGACTTCAGACACTAAAAGTACTATTGTTTACTATTTTGCATTAGACTTTGAATGTGCTTGTTCACTAACTTCACACTGGTTGAACCGTTCCACATGAATTTACAATTCTTCCTTCTTGGGATTGCCCTTCCTGTCCCAGCCCTTGAGCTCATCGCTGGCCTGTTCCGATATATACTTGACGAAGTCTTCGAGGGCACGACCACCCTGTTGAACATTCACAAAGGTATGATTAGAATTAGATGATCATCTATTACCAATTATTGCTCAAGTAATAACCCTTCGACTGAAAAACTGATTAGGATAATGAAACGATAAATGAAAAGAGAAGATTTCTTGTCATGTCCTTATAAAATAAATAAAATAATCATTCTAAAGCAGTGATTATTGTAAGTTTTTGTGATTGAAATTTGGACTCATACATTGTAGAGTTTGTGACTTTTTAGCAAAGCAATTGGGGGTGCAGTAATCACACCGTTAAAGAAGACTGCAAAATAACAGCATGTGTGCTTATAGTCCTGGAGAAAAAAAAAAAAACAAAAAAATTGTTCCAGGAGGGATACATAAATTTCAACATAAATTCCAAACAAATACATGTCTTTTCTAAATAAAGCAAATTATCTTCGGAAACGCGAAGTTAATTGATGTCCATTATTTATGTTGAAGTAATGTGTTTTCTTCCATTAATTGTAACTCACATTATATCTAACAGGTTTTTTGTTAGAATCCTTAGGTTTCCAGTAGATGGTCGGGAATCCGGACACCTCATACGATGACTTGGGCCAGTCATTGGCAGTTGCATCAATCTTCACTATGTCTACGTCTTCGTTCTTGAGCTATTCAATAATTATTCAATATTCAGTATTTATTATTAAGATATAAGATAATAATTATGAATGAAGACATGTTATTTCGTAATATTTATTATATTTTTGCATGCAAAAATGCAGAACACTTTCAATATAAAAATCATTAGTAAGCGTAACTTAATTTGAGTTAGGAATTGCACTTTCTTCAGTGATATACAGGTGTTTTTTTAATGGAAGCTTATGAAGACATTTTTTAAGTGTGAGTTGCCTATAAAAAAAAGTAAAATTGATTATTTTGATATTAACAAGTTCAATATGAGCATCAATTGTTTGTAAGTCAAGAGAAATATTGGGACAGCAACGTACTCATGGTAATGTACAACACAACTGTGTTTACCTTCTCTGCAAGCTCGTCCCAAATGGGAGCAAGTTTCTGACAGTGTCCACACCACGGGGCATAAAACTCAATGAGAGCATCCCTTCCGCTGTCCGTCACCAATTCCTTGAAGTTCTTTCCAACGGCTACTTTCACTGGACCTTCGTTGTTCTCCGGCACAGATTCAGATTTAACGAACGGCTCCAATTTAGCGTCCAATAGATCCCTTGTGAATGTTTGGAGGTTCTCAATACTGTGCAGAAAGAATTTATTTTTATTTTATTGCTGTACAGTCATTACAATCTTTTTAATATGTAAAAAGCTCCATTTCGAACAGATATGCACAAAAGGTCTTATTTATGAAGAAGCATATTAACTCCGTATATCCAAAAAGGATGGTATGAAACAGAATATTAATTTTTTTAGAACTTCTTACTCGTGTCAAATATGACTTATTGAACAAAATCATAAATCAAAATCAAAATATTTATTTATCAATTAGGTTTCTCCAAGAAACTCTTATGATCGTTATTATAAAAACTGTATTACTTATAACTGTTTTTGTACAATGTTTTTTGTTTATGTCCCTTGTGTTGATATTTATTATCAACACAAGGGACATAAACGTTGTTGATAATTATATATGTCCATTTTTTTTTTTCAAATTTCATTTGTTATTTCATTGTTTTTGGTGGTACACGCCCTGTTCAGTTCAAAACCCTAAACTTAGTCAAACTCGCCTAAACTAGTTTAAAATTCAATCCTGTCAACAGACAGTATTGGGAAAGAAAGTGGGAGAAGAGGAAAAGGTAATGGAAGCCATATTCACCTGAAGTCAGCACTCATGACGTATTTGTTGCCGTCAGCGTCGCGAGCGGTCACCGCGGGCTTATCGCGCTTCGCAAAGTCGATACCGAATTCATTCAATTCATGAGTGAAGTCATCCTTGTCGCTGATGGCGAAAGTCACTTCGTTGAATTCCTTCGCAACCTGGAAAATTATGCCCCATATTCCTAACTATAGTGATAACTTAGTAGAACATTTCAATATCAAATCAAAGTAGGTTCAAATTCCTAGGCTTGAAAATTTTTAAATCTCGTACTCCTTTTAAATTACACCTTCAACTCCTTTAAACTTCATTCAGATTGATAGTGAATTCCTTGATTTAAAATTAATCAAAATTGAAAGTGAACCTACCATCAAGTTGAAAGTCAGCCTGTGTGACAACCTCAACAAAAAAAAAAAAACTTATATAATAAAATATTACCTTGAGAACACGATTTCTCCAGTAGTTGGTGCCTTTAGCGTTTTTAACGTAGTCAACATCATAGTAAGCAACAACCAATGGGTTGTTGAAATCCTGAGAGTTATCCCTTTGACGAATGCCAACAAGTCCATGGCTGTAAACAAAAATTTTCAATTATACATTTGTTTGTTTTTAAATGCCAAATATTTGATTTTAATAAACTGTACACTTACTAGTTTTCTTTGATGAAAGCCTTCAGAGAGTAAGTTTCTATGTCACCCTTGTACACAACTGATGATTCTTCAAATTTGTTTTGGAGACGCTTGGGACGGTACAGTACAATATTGTTCCTGGGGACAAGAACAAAATACTATCTTGTTAACACTGATTTTGTACACCTTATCTAGTGTGTTTCATTACCTATATATAACTAATTAGTATTCGGTTGAAGCTTGAAAGCTTTTATGTATTCATTAGTGGACAATGGTTTATTTGCACCACCACCATATACCTAAGTTATATCTTAGACCTAATACTATATAGATTATGTAACGAAATTCTCACAACTTCGACACTGAAAACAAATCATGCATAAAATGTATGAAACGAGCGTGAAACTGTGTATAATTGCGATAATACATCATTATGCGATTCCTATTCCGTTAACTTGTTCCGTAACATGTGATATGGATGTTGTAGAAATCATTACAATTAGAGTTGTTTTAACCTATAATTGAAATCGTTTTGTAAGAAAACCTTCATGTAATTGATAGGAAATTTAATTAATAAGTCTCGTTTTATTATACTTTTGAAATGAAAATTTTAAAGATAACATTTGTGCTAATAATAATGTTATGTTTGTAATATAAACTGTTACTTTTTGTTGGAATGGTTTCGAATGTTGTCACTTAATGTCGCTATATCGAGAAATTATATCGCGCCAATGCTTTCTTCCATTCTAACTTCTAATATGTGGAATGATTTCATTTTCATTAAGGAAGTCTGTTTATATTTTATTTTCTGGATCTTTATGGGCCACACCATGCCGGGCGTTTTACAATTTTAATAGAAAATGTACATATTGATAGAAAATAATGTTAAATTTGCAACATCGGCAACATGCATTTCCCTTTTAGATTGACGATATGACGAAATAAAGCCAAAAACTTTAAAACACTACGAATGTACCTTCATTATAAAATGTTCGTATTGTATAAAAATAATGTTTTTCTGGAACATATTTTTTAAAATTAAATTTAAATCCTTATCTGCTCTGTTATAAAATGAATTTCAAATCCGTATCTTATCAGTTCCACTTAACCATAAAGTAAAATATTAATAAAACTGCATTTTCTTGAAAAAATAATTTAAAATTTTAGATTCCACTAGAAAAATATTTGTATTTTAGTCCTTCATTTAAAATTATTTTATGACATTTTAAAGTTATAATTTGTTGTACTTTGAACACTAAAAGTTACAAGAAAATAGATAACAAAATTTAATACTTTTTTCCAAGTGATACCTACTATATTATAGTATTATAGATTTTTAGAAAAATTCAATAGTGCAAAATAAATCAAAACTCAATGAATAAGAATCAATTAGAAGAACAAAGTGAACAATTAGACAAGATTATATTTTAAGAGTTCTATTTTTGTTCCACTTATTAAATATTCATTTCACAAACAAGTTTATATGTTATTTTGACATAGTAACAAACTTTTGTGTTATAATTTGTCACAACTGTATAAATATTAGGTAACCTATAGTCAAGTGACTTTGAATATTTGTCTCAATAATAACTTATGGTGGACAATTTTATTTGCATAATAAAATATACATTATATTATAATAAAACTAGGGATCCGTTCCCGGCTTCACATGGGTGCAATTTTTTTCTGCAAATTATATATAAAATCCTTCCTTGTTTAACGCTATTTCCATTAGTGGAAAGTGCCTTAAATTGTATGCAAAACTTACTTGTATCCAGCCTCTTCAAGCACATCTTTAGCAGAAGAGTGTCCAAATGTGGCTTGTTCCCGCAATTTATCTGCAGTCTTGAGGAATTCACCTTTAAGGTCAGATTCTTTCTCAAAGAAGCCAATTATAACCACTTCATCCTTGTTTATGTACTTCTCATAGTCGGCAACTGTGAGAAGATCCTTTGAACTGGGTCCAACTTGCGCTCTCATATACTTGACAATACCATCTGAAAAAAAAAATTAAAAAAAAAAATAAATTCTATGGTCCATGTAGTTAATGAAAAAAGAATTTTATCTTTCTTCACTGTCTCATAACCAGTTATTAATCAAGCAAACTTTAACCAGATACATAACTATTTTGTCATAACAATCTAGGAAAGTAGAGTAATTTTTGTTCTTTCATAGCTTGTCATAAACCAGGAGCATAGTAATCCAAGTTTATAATAATAAATAAATAAAATATAAAGTCTATACTATATGCCAAAAGACTCAAATGTTGTGGTGTTACAGTTGTTCTGTCTATTTATATAATCAGTAGCTGTTGCCTAGCGACTTCATCCGCACTGAAAAATATAACACCTAAGAAAATATCTCACTTATTTTAGACAATTGCTCTGGGCCGTAGCATTTTTTCAGAGATAAAAGTATCCTATATGTTAATTCAGGTGATAAAAGATAAAGATAGCCTTTATTTCAAGAAATCATAACATATAACATGCTACTTTGACAACTGAATAAACTATGTGCTAAATTTCATCCACATCATGTGTGAAAGAGTAACAAAAATCCATACTCACAAACTATCGCATTTATCATAATATTAGTATAATTCTTACTTTATGCATGTAAATCATGACTAGCTGAAGATAGTATAAAAGCCTCATGTTGAAATTTTCATATTTTTTTCTTTTTACTAATTTATGGTGATGGCCTATGTCCAGCAGTGGACATTCTAAGACTTTTTTTATGAAAGAAAATTATTTGTTAAAGCAAACTGTCTAATTCACTTACTTACTAGATAATTCATAAGATAATTCACTTACTAGACTCTCTTGGTCCATTGTATTCTTGAGAGAGTTCACCCTTTCTGAAAATTTTTAAAGTGGGGTAACCAGACACAGAGTTCTGTTCGCACGTAGTTTTGCCCCCTTCAGTACAGTCTACTTTAGCCAGCGCCACTGGTGGATCATCATTCTTCAGAATACCGGCTGCGACCGCATATTCAGGTTTCAGTCTTTTACAGTGACCGCACCTATTTGAAAATAATTCATTTAAAGACATTCTAGTGTAAAAGTTAGTCATGAAAGGGAAACATTTTGAAGAACATACCATGGTGCGTAAAACATGACTAAAGCCGTGTCATGTTGGGCCAAAACGGTAGAAAAGTCGGAGTCTGTAAGATCTAAAACATCTTCCTCTGCTGCTTTACAAAAATAAATTACACTTAATAGTAATAAAAATTTAAATGAACCGAACATCTTTCAGTTTTAGATATAGGCGGTTTTTATCAGAAAAACCGTGTATAGTGTATAATTCCTTCTAGTCAAACTGAAGCTTAGAAAAGAAAGGACAAGGACCGGAAAAATACACGTATCATGTCTCTGATGACATTAGCCGGCACAGCGTTGGCTTTTTCTGATTGGTTGTCTTGGGATGCGTTCAAATAAATAACTAAATAACATTTTGTTCTTTAACAACTGTCAATTTTTAAACCATTATACGAGTATTTGAAAATTATATTAAAATATGGTAAAATTAGTAAATTTATATGAAAGAAATATAATAACTTTAAAAATATATTAAAAATTTGACATAACCCTAAAAACGTAATTATAGCAACTCTATGCGAGAGAGGGACATCACTATAAAGGCTTTGCTTTGCTATGGCATGCGTTTTGTTTGGCAGTTGCTTTCTGTTCTGCTGTCAATCGGAAAATGGCAGCGACGAGTGTTGTCGTTCTCGACAGAGGCAACAATACAACTTGTACCGTAAATCTTTTCGGTAAGTAATAAAATTTTAAGTAAAATATGTAATCAATATTCATTGATGATTATAAATTCAATACAGCTTACATTTATATTTTTGTACTGTTTTAAAATATTGCTAAAGCGGAGGCCGCCGCATAACCTTTTTGTTATTATTTTTATTAGACGCGCGGATTATTTGAAATTTGCTATAAAAACTTCCTATTATTTATAAACTTTTAGGTGTATTTAATGGTTATTGAAAATTAAGTATGTGTTAGGGTCTAATTTGGTTGCTGTCTTAGTTTAATAACGAGTTTTTTTTTTTATATTGAATCATTGAATAGAATAAGACATCGTCTGCGGCGGCGTCTATGACCTTGGCTATTGAAATGTAGGAAGTAAACCGTAGCTACTTGCTTATAAATTGTAGCTTGGTATTTGATGTACTCACAAAAAATATTCATAAAGTCAGTCCCAACTATCAATATTAAAAGATAATCACATCGAACAGCAAAGTATGACTTTACTATGAAACTGTACCTACAATTCTATGCAATTTTTATTTAAACATTTTATTTTATTTATACACAATTAAAGAATTTAAGTTTAGAAAACATTATTTATAAATTGCTACTAACACCAATAAACTTTCTCTTTTTAATAATGAAAGTCAAACTGAGAATGTCCATAAAATCATTAAATCATGTTTTGCCTGCCTAAAACTTAAAAAGTACCACCACATCTGGAGTTAAAACTATTTGTATACCATGCTTCATTACAATTAAATTATTAATAAACTATAATTAGAAGTGGCAGGGCACTGCTTTTTGCAGTCATTTGGGCAAGCCTGTCTGACGGCAGTCACCACCCTCTTACAGAAGACTAGCATGATAATAGCATGTTTCAATGAGTGTGTAAGGGATGCCAGAGCCCTGTACCATATACTATACCTTTCCTTATCCTTAATCACTTGCATGTACTTTATTCTTAGAGATGGTAGACATTTCCGGGAAGGTATTTGAGACAAGCTGAAAAAACTTGTCCTATAATTCTTCTATGGACCTAGCTGGGGAGTAGTGAGGCTAAATCAACCCTTATATTTTCTTGATTGCCTGGCAGGTAGAAAGTCCCACCAAAATGATCTATCTTTTTAGAATATTTATTTTTAATTATAAATAATATCCTGTAAAAATTTCAACTTACCTCAAATACATTTTTTCGGATTTTTTTGAAAATAGTTTTTACAAGCACCTGGAAGAGTTAAAGACCCGACTAAATAATCTGGCTTATTTCTTTTTATTCTTTAAATATTCAATTTCAAAGTATACAAATTTCAGATTGCCTCAAGGACATTTTTTGCAAAAAAAAAAACGCTACTTTGAAAATATAATCCCGATTTAGCCCCACTACTCCCCAGGCAGGTCTGTAGTTCTCTGTTAGGGTATCATAGAAAAGTTAATAGGACAAGTTTGCAGCTTGCCTCAAATACCCACCGGAAATGTCTACTATCTCTTGGGCCACTTGCACCACCAATGGTGTTGCATGTGTTTAGGTGACGGTCAAGGTAAAAGGTAATAGGTCAATAGGTCACCAACCATCAAGTAGCCTATCTGCCAACCTTAACATAAAAAATATGGTTTAGCTTTTTTTTTCAATGGAATTGCAGAATTAAACTAAAAGTTAATTATATGTATCTATATTTTTTTACATAATTATGTTTTGTACAAGTTCATTTTAAAGTTTTCTTTTATGTTTATTCCACTTTCTCGAGGCTTGGTTTTGTCATGAAGTTAATACATTATTATTTTTTCCTCTAGGAGCTACAGTTGTGTCATGGAGAGTCAACAATCAAGAACAATTATTTGTGAGGTAAGCAGTATTGAATTATTTATAAAATAAGTATTTTTTTTTAACACTTGAACACATGAATTGGGAAGCTTTGATTAGACCATTCAATCAATCTTGAACCCTTTTTATAAGTGAACTTATATTTTTTTAATAAGTAGCTTTATGGGAAAAAATAAAATAAACAGAAAGTTAATTTTATGTTTAACTAACTGTTACACGCGACCTCATCCGCGTAATTTTATAAAATATTAATATTTATAAAAATATTTTATAAAATATAAATTGAATTTGAAGTATGGCAATTATAATGAAAAAAAAAGGAAAAAAAATTATATTCAGAACATTAAAAAAAGTCACGGGCGTGAGTGTCGTGAGTTTCTATCACATAAAAAACCGTCAACAACTTCCACTTATAAAAGATATTTACTCTGTGTAAATGTAATAGTTCTAAAATTGAAATGATAATATTTTAGTAGGTACTGGATTCTGACAAAATAACTGCTATTTCTTCACAAAACATCCATCGCTAATTATCTCCATATTGCAATTAATTCATCTATGACACCGTATAATTATGAATGGGACTATAATTAAATTAACATGAATAATATGCGGCAATAGAGTTACGAATACATTAAATTGTACCTTCATGCGCCGATCATTCACTGTCCTGTTGCTGTCCTGTTATAATGACAACATTTAACAGCACAAGCAAATATCTATTTGTGTTTCTATACTACCTGTCTGTTATTCAGATAATTATTATGAAAATTATTTTGCCGTTATTGGAATTCATATTTTGAAGTTGAACCATTAACTTGGAATCAGTTGGCGATTATTCGATCTTAAAACTTGAAATACGGACTAGGCTTTCAGCGTCCGAAGACGAAGCTTTCATTATCAGCGATGTATTGAAATACATTACATCGCTGATAAGCTTCCTATAGGTAAAATATATTTTTTAATTAGTTCAGTAGTTTTTTAATTTTTTTTCATTACAAACAAAAATACAAATCTTCTCTCTTTATATTAGTATAGATAATAATATTTTTTTGTGTAAACGTCGTCAGACAAGGTATGTGGGTATCGTCGTCTATTAACACAAGTAACGCCACAGATATTGCAAGCACGGATTTTAACTTATTATTAACATTATTACACAAAAAGTTGTATTTTTTTCCTGATTTTTTTCTAATCCTTATTATACACCTTAAATAATTTTATCGTAATTATGTTTGATACAATTTAAATGACTTAAATACATTCTGGGTTATCAATGATAAATCTGCACAAACTATTTCCATGTGAAGTTTAAAGATAAGAATAAATGAGATTTCTACCATTGAAAATATTATGTACCTTGAATATTTATACCGCATAAAAGTTAACCTGTAAAAGACTTCGAGTTACCTGTATTTAGTTCATAAAATCCCATTTATTTGCATTTAAATAACATCGACGACGTACATCGCTGATTGCAAATAAGTTTTGGCTATAACTTGTCGAAATAGAGTTGTATACTGTCGCGAACGGTCGTATACTAATTATTGTGGCCTGAAGTTGTATTAAATGAATTTTAAATCCATCTATGTTTCTGAGCTCGTTTATAAGGCTTTGCGTTCTGTTGCCATCGGATTTATAGACTATAAATCAATAAGCTACCGCCTCGTGGGTATCGAGTTGAATGGAAAATGCGACTGGCACCAGTCGATTAGCGTGGATTATTGTACTGTACACGAACGTAGGCAGTCTCTTGATGTTTCCTCATGGCATTTTGCCCTTATTTAAATCAATAAGTCAATTTTGACAGGAAAATTATTAGATACGTGGGCACTAGAACACACATATATCCGTGAAAACTACTTGTTATGAGGTAAAGAGAAGACTTAGACACTAGAATTAGAGCCGGCGACTCTTTTTCCTGAACAAACTTAGTATAAAAATAAAAATTCAAGTCTCTTTTTTTTGCATTGTTAACTAATATTATAAAGAGAAAGTATTTGTATTTTTGTTTGCAATGAATAAACTCAAATACTAGTAGACCGATTTTAAAAATTATTTCACCTATTAAAGCTACATTATCAGCGAGTATTATAGGGTATATTTAAAAAAGTTACGCGGACGTACTCGCATCTAACAGTTATTACTGTATTATAACAGTGATATGTCACAATAGATAATTTCATAAGTGTTAGAAGCATTTGTTTTTGCCCTTGCAGTCAATTATGATTTTACCAATAGTAGTACGGAGGAACTATAGACGCAAACAACAGTGATATTGTACATGTTACTATGTAGAATATAGAATCATTAGCGGCAGGCAGGCCGGTCGTTTGTTCGAGCCATTCGCGGCAAGGAGACGAGTTTTTGTCCCTACACCAAATTGCATCCGCACAATAAGTACGCCACTAAATTGATTTAGAAATAATTACGTTTATAAAGAGAAGATACATATTTATTTATTTTATAGGGGTATTCCGAAGTTAATCTGTTATAATGTATTAGCTTTTTCCGGCTACTTCGTCTTATGACATTTTTGTGAGAGGTTGATTTTTTAAAATTGTATTTTTAGTACAGGAACAGTACGCTCTTTTTCTGTATAAAAGGTGCCGTTTTTTTGTATCGGTTAATCGATGATCGGTTGTGTAGTTGAGGTACGTAACAATCAAACACTCACTTTCGCATTTATAATATAGTTAATTACCACTAATTAATTAGTGCAATAGATGTTGTGTTGCTATAAACATAAAAAGAAATTATAAACTTTAAATTGCATTAACGTTTACCTTAAGTTAAATTATTTTATTTTATGACAATAAAATTTATTTTATTGTTATCGTGATTGTCGTAAAGGCATGTTAACATAAAGTATTATCGTTTTGTAAATCCTATTTAGAATTATTATATTTAGACCCTATTAAGAATATAATAGACTTGAAATGTCTGTTATACTAATAACAAATATCCGTGTACGAGTACCTACACATTATTGAAGTCATATTGTTGATAGTTTTTTGTTGGCGATAATGATAAAAAATTAATCTTTCTAATCAAACAAAATATCCATCTGTTTAGCTCTAAAATGGCTCTAAAATAATTTTGCATTTCATAGTAATGTATCTTTATGTATAAAATAAAAGAATATCTAAGGTGACTCGTTAAAATCAGTATTCGTTTGGAATTTGTTTAATTAAATACACGCCCTGGACAGGGTTAGTGCTACCGCGAGGGCCCTCCTCACAAAAAGTTGTCGGCACGCGCCTTCTGCTCTAATATCGGATATAGTTTGTTACTTGTGAGCTTTTTGCGTTGCTTTTGTCCCGCCGAACGTGACGTGACCGCTTGACCCTTTTATGACTGGAGGATTTTACAAGGGCCACATCAGTGTGATTTGGATTCGTTTGTTAGAATCGTAGAATTTATAAATGTCAATATGCATTAGTATCACAGCGTTTTGCCACTACTGCAAATTGGATAGGACAGCGTCTGGCGAAAGTGACCTCCCCTTTTACAGATGAGACCCACGGTGAAATAAACAGTACCTAGTTATGTCGTTACTCGGTTACCCCTAATTAGTATTTTTTCATTTATTTCTACATTTACATTATTATAGACATATAATAGGTATTGTTCTTGATCTTGACAAAGACCAAGAATATTTGTATATACGTATATTGGTAGTATAGACACGGCGGCGTAGCCTACAAAAAATGGTAGTAGTAAAATTACTCCACTTCGTCCCGAGTGGACGAATTCGCACATTCTTGGTATATTTTATTTATTTGTAATATTATGGACTTGGCAGAACTCTGTAAAGCCAAAATGAGTTTCCTAGCGGAAGATCAGCGCTGTGTGTGTAACTTGGAGCATACACAGCACATGCTGAGTTTGGTGCCTATTTGAGTCGAGGCAATGGTGCATGCACTGGCAAGTATGGTACTATTGCCAATACGATATTAAGATTCCTTATTATTAAACTTGTATTGTGTGCATTTTGTATTTCGTACTCAATAATATTTTTTTCTTTCTTTCTTTCTTTCTTAAATGAAACGTTTTAGTATTTTTTTTTGCAAATACAATCACATTTAAGTCCGGCCCTAAAGTGTGAGATAGTTAGCAAGGCACATCCCTGCGGGTGGCTGGTGCGGTGGCAAGCGGTGCGCGGTGGCTGCGAGGCCCGCCCCTGTTCTCTGCGTCTTGTTTTTGTGAACGCGTCTGCGGCCGCCCCGAGTCGCCGCCACTTTCTTCCCTTCCCCCTCCTCCCCGTCCCTGCTTCACCGATGACAAATGGTCCCCGGCCTCCCACCGCCCGGCCCCCTCGGCTTGCTAATGCCCAGATAATTTTATGCCGCTCCCGATGCACAGACAAAGCCAGGATGACCGCGAGATTACCCCATCGATCGTCGACGCGCGTCAATGAGTGCAACTATTATTTTATGCTCGGCTTCACGGATCAGCGGTTGTCGAGATAGATTTGTAGCTTAACTAACTTTTGTAAGCGATTTCGTCCGCGCCCTTTCTCTTTAGTGTTAAAACATTTATACTTATTCAGTCTTTTTGCTCCTATATTTTTGTCAGGTATATAATATTTCATTATTCGTTTATAAACAGAAAAAAAAATTGTATTGTAGCGAAAAAATGACACTAAAATACAAAAAAGGGCTAATCTGAAGATTGCCTGGAAATTTTCTTCAAATTCGGTTGAGTGGTTTTGGAGTCCATATCCCAACATACATAAAAATCGATTTTTATATACCTACATATATATTTAGAAAGATTACACAGTAGAACCTCTATGTCGAACCTCGATAAAACGAAAACCTACAAAACTCGAAGAAAAAAGTTTTGATCTCTTCCCTTCAAGTCCCAAAACCTCCATTACTCAAAATCCCCACCCTCTGTATAATCCTACAAGCCATTTAGATAAATATTTTCCCTTCATAAATAGAAAAATTAAATTGGACCTCTGTATCTCGAACATAGCAAGGCTGTAGCAAGGTTTGATTTTACGAGGATTTTACAACCTTTACAATTTAGAAGTTAGAAAGAATCAACCTATACAAACCGAAAATCCTTCATAAGTCGAAAACTCTATAGCTCGAATTTTTTAGCATCTTACTTGAAGTTCGCGTATAGAGGCCGTATACTGAATACGGAAAATTGTCGTCCAAACTTTTTAATCTATTTCAATGGTGTTGGTGGATAGGAAACATGATACGGTTCAGTTAGGTGACTGGCCAACGGAATAGTGTTACGTTTTTAAACAAAAATGGAACAAGACGCGATTAAAGAATGTCCGCGTCACCTAGCGCTCGGCGACCTCTCGTCAGCCGGCAGCGGACCGCGGTTACACACCATTGACTCCGCTGAATAGCCCCGACAACCGTCATATTATCTCCTGCCTTCAACTCTTGATAAATCTCGATTTGAACGCTTGGGTTGTCGACATTAACATTGATTAATTATTTCAACTTTGTTCTTTAAAGTTTTGAGACTTTGTAACAAATTACCACACAGATACCATTGTACCACACCACACACCGCATAACATGTTTTCTGCTAGTTTAAATACTTTTAAACATAAAAGTAACATATAAAAATATTTCTCAGTACTCTTCAGTCCTGAAGGTTGGCCATCAACTCCTTGAACTTGTCTCTATCAAGAGCCAACTGGAACAGTTGCTCAACTTAGGTAAGTGATTTCAGTCCACTCCCAGATGTTAAACACATAAATCCTATAAAATGATGTATGATGCACAAAAGTAAATTAATTCCTAATGAAATTACAAAGCTAAATTAAATATAGTGTACACTTCTTTGAAGAGTACTCTATTTTCTATTCACCAATAAGTGTTATCAAAATTTGTTTTAACAATTTCGGAGATCAGAGATCAGAGAAACAAACAACTTGCTGACAGACAGACAATAAGTTTGTAAAAGGTATTCAAATACGCCGCCACCGTTCTTTTCTTGATGGACTCAGTCTTTTTAGCGGAGTCGCCTTACGTTGCAAACAAATATCTTGTATGATAATATGTCAATGTTTCAATAAACCTTTCATTACTTTAAAGTTTAACTAGTGTTCGCTTACTGGTCGAAATTCGACAATAATAATAATAATAATAATAATTTCAAAGGTGGGAAATAAATTGTTTCTAAAACATTAATAACACGAAAGTTGTCTAAATACTCGATTTTTTTTTCATAAGGGTGTATGTAGGTATATTTAATTAAACCAAACGAATTATGTTATGTTTCTTATTATTCTTTCACTGGTTATAATCGTTTACCATTATTAATAATGAGTTATACGTGAAGGAGTCTGTCCTGTCCACTGCACGTGCTTCACATCTTCATTGCACACACATGTTGGATGGATTTTTTCACAGCGCGTTACGTTCACGGCTATATAGAATGACACGACAGCTGCTATGAAATATTAGAAGGTTCTGGAGTCCGTTCCCGAGCTACGAATGCGTACCTCGCAAAATTTACTGGCAATTTGTAATTTAGTAATCCAAGCAAACACCCACTTGGAATATTCATTGTTTGATTGCTCACACTGTGATTTAGTGCAATAATCCGCCACGTCTACTAACTCGGACATGATTTATATCATCTCTCAATGTGGATAGCGCTAGTAATTATCGTTTGTGAAGATGATTTATCACAATTAGCGCATCTAAACGGTTTTTGGCGTGAGTACTTATTTCACCGACAGTTTTGACTGTTGACCTTCAAACGGATTCTCTGTAGGTATTCTCTGTTGGAAGTTAGTGTGATTTTTTAAGTTAATTATTAATGTTTCCTTGGCTATTATACATATAATGCCATATTATATATTTACCAAATGATTTCAATGAAAATGCGATTTTATTGTTAGTTAAATCCATCGAGTTATATGTGCGAAATACCTACTTTATATACTTTAATATATAAAAGGATATAAATAAGTTTTGTATGGAGATCAGGCCACTAGTTTATTTTTGTTATAACAATCGAAACTTGTACCATTAGGTAAGAAAAAATTATAGATTTTACTGGGAAAATAAATATCGTGCAATTTGGTAATGGGTTTCATGAATATTTAAGGATTATTTGTAAAGATACACTAACGAAGTCACGGGCAAAAGTATAATGTGTGCAGTACGTATTTTATCTTGTTTTACCAGTAGTCAGTTGAACGAAAATGTATTTAAATGCTCATAGATAACAGATTGAATATTAATATTCAATTCTCCTTATTGAATTTTAATATGTTTTCACGTAATAACATTGTAAATAATTAATTCTAAATCATATTTTATCTACACAGGAATCGTTGAACACAGCGCGCTTGCCATAACTTACCTTATTATAAGCCTACGCGTAGATTGCTCGCCGATTACAATTTTCGTTGGTCCGCAGAGTCTGCTGTGGTGCCTTTTGGTGCCTTTTGGTGTTATGTAATTGTGTAATTTATGTATGGACACGCGATCTTAACGTAAAGCACTTAGACATGACATCATCTGAATATGTCTCGGGCTCTTGCGAGCCATACATGGTAGCACCGCGTATGATGTATTGGTTCGCCACATTGAACAGCTGACTGAGGTCAGGGTCTCGAGTTATGTGTATTGAGTACTCACAAAGGATTGATGTTTTGTTGCTGAGTTGAAAAAACTTGTACATAATTTGGTACTCCTATTGATTATATTTAAGAATATTCTAATAGCATATGTGAAGGGAATGATAATCTTGTGCAGGTAGTTTTACTTCCGCAATTCAATTAAAAATATTACAAGTTTATCATTATACATTCGTTACGAAATAGGACCAAACAAAATAGGAAAAAATGGAGTTGTTATATATGTAAGTATAGACACCATAACAAAGCTCATCAAAATCAGTTGACTGAAAAGTTAACAGATAGACATACATTACCTTCCCCATATATGATATGATACCAGTTTGGTGAAAATAAAGTGAACAATATGAGATTGAAATACACATTCGTAGACGCGTTGTGGCTTTGCATTTGTCTTGTGTTTGTAATCAGCTTATCTTCGCGTCGGACCGAGATGGGGTGGTTGTTAAATCGGCGCTGTTAAGCCGCTGCCGCAGCCCCACGGCCCGGGGCGGAGTCCCGACTTATTAATCGGCTGTCCGTAGCATCTGCGAGCTCGCTTGACCCGTTGCTAGAGAGGTGAGGGTGTTTCGACACCAGAGTACTTCTTGTGTACTTTGTCAATGTCCTCTCTCTAGTCTTGTATTTATTTATCTCCTACACTTTCGTGTACAGATTTACTTCTTGATAAATTAAAATTACAATTAAGTTATTTATTTGTTTATTACACATGTTCCTACATATTTTATCACTGTATTTTATTATTATAGTTGTATATTTTATTTATTTATTATGGGCTTGGTGGAATAGCATCCTTGGAGTCTTATGAGATCCCAACGTAAGATCAGTAACACAAACAGGACGCCTATTAGGCGATGCGCTAGACCACGCAGTTGCCAGTCGTACCTAGTACCTACCTAATTAGCAAACATAAAGTAATTTAGTTTTTATTCAAATAAAATATATTATCTTTAATTATTTTTTAAATTCTATATATACTTTTCAATAAAAAACTTAGTTTGATAAAATGTCCTCGGTCTCGGTCTCGTCGATATTGTGTTTGACTGCAACCATGCAACTACTGCCTACATAGTACAGTATTATGTTTCAGGCGGCATTACAAATTATCGCCTACTTCCAGAATGTTTTATTGTTGATTACAATCTCTACGCTTGTACGATATTCGCACCTTGATTATAATTCTCTATTATGTAATTATATTTCACTTATTGTAATGTATTGTTAACGCTAGTTGAGGAAGTGTGAGTCATATACCTACTTTATTGTATTGTGTTAACTTTACACACTCTTTATTTGGTTTCGAAACATATTTTAGTATTTTCCCACATTTTTTTTAGTTCGTACCATATCATACATATCTTCAATTCTAGACCTGTTTTTAGTATCTTGAGACACAACGGTCAATAAAGCGGTAAATTATTTCTGTTATTAAGACGAATTAGGTGTTTTTTATTGTATTAAAGTTTATGTTAAATTTCTGTAATGTTAAACATTGAAGGATTCATCTAATGATGGGTTAAAATAATTCCAACAACTTGAATTCTTCATAATATCTTATTTAAGAAATATTTTATTTTGATCTTTACTTCTTGATCTTTTGATCTTTTGATGGTAGGTGGCTACCGTCGCCTATAACACAAGCTGCACTGCAAATGCGTTGCCGACCAGAGAAGGATTAAGGATATTGTATAAGGAAGGGATGTGGGGTAATGGTAATAACTATAGTTCTTCTATAGTTCATTAGTTTTTGGGCGAAAGAGTCACACCCATGCATATTCATCCTCACAAACTATAACAAATTTTATATTAGTTGGATTAAATAGGTATTATACCAATTGAATCATAAATACAACTCGTGAACGGCGTAATCTTTGTCCAATTCATTGTCCTCAAAATGTTTGCAAGGGTTTTGTATTGAAATACAATTCAGTAACTAGACAATACCACCTTAATAGATAGGCTATGATTCATTCGTCGTCAATTGACAGCGTTTATGTGGTATTATGTTTGCGTTATACAATAGTTGTGTTAGCCACGTGCGGGGACCAGCAACCAGCACCTACGCCGTCAGTTCCGCAAAAACACTTTCCAACCGTGACCATGGCACGCCGTCCGAAGGTTATATTACCCCTCCAAACTCATACGTTTCTGATCTTACTAAGCGGATTCTAAGCTTTTAACATGCACACATCTTCTGCGTTACCCTGAAAATGATTTAAAATTTATTGCTTTAATACTAACTCTTTTAAATCTTTTATTATTATTTTTGAGCATCTATAAAATTCCTTCGCCTAAAATTTAATTTGTTTATTTTCTTTCCTTAATTATTTTTAATATAGATAGCTGGTACCCTAACCCTATTGAAATATATTGAAATATATTGAAATATTTTGCCTATGTTCATCCTGAATTCTATTCTACAAAACTATTGATAAAATAATATTTTTATTTTGACAAGTTGTTTCAAATATTGGCTCCTACAGTATACAGGATAAACAAACAAGCATACGGACTTAACCTCTTTATAATATTACTATAGAAATGAATATAGAAATATAATATTACTAGCTGTTGCACGCGACTTCGTTCGCGTAAATTTATAAAAAATAGCCTATGTTACTCGTTGATAATGTAGTTTTCTATAGCTGAAAGAATTTTTAAAATCGGTTCAATAGTTTAGGAGTTCGTCGCCCACAAACAACGTGACATGAAATTTTTATATATATAAAGATATTCAGAGCATATTAATTAAATATACTACTATTATAAGTTATAATTGACATGCATACTACGCTTTAAGCTCTAAAAAGCTTAAAAGTTTAGTTACGTGTGTCTTGAAAGTTAATGCTGTTGGTGTACCTAAAACAAAATTAATAAATCTGTTTATTTATATATTGATGCAACCAGTTATTTCTCTTCCCAATTTTTATTGAATAAAAGAAGGTGGCCTCGCTATAAGCTTTTTACGACAGCGTTTGTTTCAGGAGTAATTATATCAATGTGCCATAGACACTTCAATGGGTTCCCTTTACTAATTAGTCCTTTTACACAGTCCCAATGGCGTTAAACAACTTTTCTACTACACCACGACAGGAATAACTTTTTATTAATGAACCTTTAATTATTTTAACCGTTCCTAGAAAAAGTGGTATTGCGGCAACAAAAAAAAAAAAAAAACATTGCAAAACCTATCCGATGTGCTACCAAGTTAATGGCTTGAAGCGTGTTACTTTGACATATTAAGGAGAGACTGGAAACAGGTTTTAAGGGAAAAATGTGGATAAAGGCTGGGTGCAGTGCGCATCAAAATTAAAGGTCGTCGCGACAAGCCTAGATAGGACATGTAAATTAGACATGCACCCAATTACCTGTTATGAAAATGTTTAAATGAACCTCTAATCCAAATTTATTAATATTAGAATGGCTAATGAGTTAATGAAGATTTATTTATCACTTGTTTTATGTGCCATTTAATTATTAACTAGGTGGGCCTCATGTCTACGTCCGTTATATTTGGATTTCTGTCGTGCGGTTAGTTAAATTAAAATCTCTTCCAATCGTTTGATGGCACTGCCTCTGTCAACGTAAATGCGTAATATATTGAAGTCAACGTATTCAAAATTCAAAATATATTTATATTGTATCTACAGGAGCTCTTAATTAAATAAATAATAAATAAAGCAGCAATAAATAATAATAAATAATAAAGATGTAATAAAACAGTTACATATATTACAAAGTATGTTCCCGACAAGGGTATGCAAACATTAGTTAATCTATTGTTCAGTTTAGTTAATATAGTGTTATTTTAAATAAATCAACAAACAAAGAAATTTCACCCCTTAATTTTACCTGTAGTTTCAGTGAAAATCTTTGAAGCTGTGCAAGCTAGTTGAAATTATACTTATGTAAAAATGACTATTATTAAAAGAAACAACAAATTATGCCCTTAAATAAAATATCAACACCGTTGATAATAGGTTCAATTAAGCGATAACATCTTGATACAATTAGGTTTTTATAGGTGCCGCTGGCGGCTAAGGCTAACCGTGCGTGCAATTGGCTTAGCTCCTGTAATAAGTTGTACAAATCGTCGTTTTTATACAAATATTTAAAATCCTAACTTGAGACTATTCAATAGCTTATTATCTCACCCATAATAATTGAACATAGTTAAGCAAGATTTAAATTAATGAAATTTCTCAAAATTTTTAAGCATTCTTATTGTTTTTTTAACTATTTTTATCCTGTAAATCCGATTATTTATCTGTTTCCCCGGATTAATCTCCGAAACGTATGAACTGATTTCGATTTAATTTTTGGTAGAGCATTCAGAGTAGAATTTAGACTACCTTTCAATAATTATTGCCCATAGTTAATTTTTTCATAGTGCAAAAACGAAGCGCAGCGGGCGATCCCAGTATGTTCTTTGTAATTGTCATTTGTTTAGGTAAAGTATATATTGATCCTATTATTGTTGATTATTAATAAATATTTGGAATTTCCTTAAGCGATTGCACTTCTCGTAGAGCTAACTAATGTGTTTATAAGAAAACGTTAAGTTCTTGTACTATTACACATTAGTTTTGAACTTTTTCTTCATATGGGTAATTGCAACAACTAATTGGTGTTTAATATTCAACTCCGTGAAGACTATTATTACGTATTACAGTAACTGGTTTTTTTTTTGGTGTGAATTTTAATCTTGAAACCCATTGAATAGGAAATGTGTAGTAATTTTCATATCTTGCATTTTATGGTGATAGATAAGGACGGATATGAAACTTGTTGATCAGATATTAAGTTCTTATGTTTTTTGTAATGGCAACACCCTCCGAGCACCGACGGGCACGATCGTGAGCGCTGAACCAATATTAATGAAATTCCATTCATGTGCATAACAGGTTAAGTTGGCTCCTTGTAAATTGCATCTTATAGTAATTATAAGGTAGCTTATCGTACAGTAGCCCAAGTAGGGTAGACACCTTTAGACGAGAATGGAGAGGTGTGAGGTTGGCGGGGGTTGTAGATATGCGTCGGCGCATCTCGAATCGAACGGTTCACGTGACAACAATGTTGAGAAAAATGACGAGCTGCGGAATATTTGATCAATATTTATGAAAGTGGGAGAACAATGAGTATGGGAGCCTGCATGCGAGAAATTGTCGCAAACTCGGCAGTGTTTTTGCACAATACTGGGATTCGCTTAACGAACTCGGCGCTCGATCAACTAACGGATTAGTTGCACAACTAGTCGAGACCCATTTCAACATTTTAACTGTCAACCGTTTGATTGATTTAGCTTTGACCTTAAGACTAACTAAATAATGTGTTAGAAGCACATTTCCAACAAAAAAAAAATGTTTATCCGACTGATGTATATTATTATTATTTTTCCTATTAACTTAGAACTAACCTTATATATTAGTTTGTTTGACGCTATTAATAAGTGATGATTAAAATACAACCGTACCTAAATATCTTAGTTAAAAGATTCTTTTATTTATTTTAATAATTATTAATAAAAAACATATTCAACGCAGATTTTGAAATTATTGCCCTGATCTCGCAATGCAGTATTTTCTAAATTACTATTGATTATAATGTGTTCGAGGTATGGTTCTGTTTTGTAAAACGACACTGGGGGTCTGCAGTAGGGTACCTGCTTAAGGTAAATTTTATGAAGTTTATATTACAAATTTTCTTAGATTTTTTTCGTTTCCCCCTGTTTTGCAACCTCATTAAAAGTTTAAAGCGAATTCAATCGCAAATGTATTGAGGTGCCTATTTTATTGATACTATTTGAGAAGATATTCGCGCAGTGAAACGAGTTTGTGCCATGGTAAAAAGTCGAACGATGCCGAACTGGGAATGTATCGTCTCCGACGAGCACTCATGGAGGAATCCCACCCGGAATCTTTAATTAAAACTTTGTCTATTGCCTGTTCATTCGTTCGATTTTACCATCAATGATGTCGCCTGCTGTCACATTACAATTAATTAAAATTATAATTATCCGCCGAATTATAGAAGCAGAATACTTAATATGGAACATGATATTACTAGTATTATTACTTTTGATTTGTTAGTAGTTAAATAAACAAATAAATATTTTTTTTTTAAATAATTCAGTCACAGGACAGGTCGTGCCTATTTTGAAATGCCTTTGTAACATCGGTCAGCTTTTTCCATTCTATCCTGTCTTTGTAAATTGCATACACGTAAAAATATAGTAATCAAAATGTATGATTAAATTTATGAAGTTATGTATCTATTAAGTCGCTCGCGAAAGCCTGTCTGATATAATATTTTTATTAGTCAAATTGCAAAGCACATTAATAAAAATACCACTAATGAAGCAAGTGGTATGTAGTTGTTTTAATTTTGAAATATAATTTAATAGTTTGTGGATGGTTTGTGGGTATAATTGAAATTTAGAATTTTATTGTCCCGAACAAAGTAATATAGGTCGATAATGAGATAAAATTTAAATAGCAGATCCAAAAGTGTCACAGCTGCTCTCTATTTTAATGTTTATGGTTAGTGAGTAGCTTGACATTTACTTACCTGATGAGTTTTCTTGTTTTATTTAATTAAAATATAATTTTACGCTCAAGCCTAACGAGCAGTTGTAAGATAGATTTTACTTCACTTGGCTCTTATAATACATGTACGCTTACGCTTACAAATAACTATATCGATTTAAATTATGACGGCTTTAAAAATATCTGTTAAACCACCATTTATTCGTCGTATTTCAATGATGCGCATCTATCTAGGTCATTGTACAGCGAAAACCCGGGAACCCATTATGAATACTTTTATCCGAGGCTTTTTTCCCATAACTGTTGCATGTAGGATATTATAAATAGAAATACTCTTTCAAATTTCTTCATATTGCTTCGAGTGTTACCAACGGAGCTACTGTACTGCGCCCCTCTGATCTGATGTTAAATATGTCTAGAATCGACGTCTATTTAACCAATCGTCAGTATGCCCCGTCAAACATCATCCACATAAAAGAGAACCGTTTTCACCCTTGAAACTTGGAAGTTCCTGAGATCTAATTAGACGTATGCATCACCAACCGGATGGACCTTATCCCAAAACCGGATCTTCTTTCTATCCTTTCAACTATAAAAGCGTCTCACAAGAACTTTTGAAGTTGTACAGTTTTTGAGTACTTAATCTTAATTAATTAATTTCTTAAAAACACTGCATAGTATATTAAGTCACTCTTTTTTTTTCTGTCGGTATATACTTGTTTGCATCGATAGGAAGAGGGATTTCTGAAGATGTCAAAGAGGGATTTTGTCAAAAAGTCGGTAAATTAAAACAGTTTGAAATTGCCGTTTTTCCAGTGTGCTACCAAACTTATATGTTGAAATAATGAAAGCCTATCTTTAAAAAAAAAAAAAACAATGAAATGACAGTAAATTTCAGGGCGGGAAAGTCGTGGGGCACAATTAGTGTAGAATAAAGATATAAAGAAAGACAAGCTTCAATGATTAAAGAAATGCAATAAAAAAACAACGGACTCAAATAATTGCACCACGTTGACACTAGCTTGAAACAATTCTATTTGTGGTGTTCATAAATGGTTTAATGTGATCAACAATTATTTCTGTGACATTTGTATAATTGTATATTAAGTTTTATGTTTTAAAATTAATAACTCATTCAACTTGAGTAATTGAACCGCTAAGGGGTGCGCAAACGCAGCAAGCAAGACCATGGGAGTCTTTTAGTGCCCGCGTTGATGCAGATGTCAAAGCCCCGCTCGTTTCTCAGCTATAGTTGTGCAAGGTGGTCCGTCATGACTTACTTTTATGGTAGTACTACAATATTAATTGAGGAACCTTTTATATACGAAGAGCTGGTGCGCTCACAAGCCCGTCATGAAATATTGCCTAACTTATTTAGTCTAGTTTTAGACTTCTCTAAAGATATTAATTATCTTATCCATTTTAACCCTTTACATTTCCATTTATGGTCATCACAGCTGTTTTCTTTTTTAATTGAGTTTCTATTTTTAAAAGTTGACATGCAAACTGTGTGTAATATTCAAAAGTATTCAGTACGACAGAGAAGGTGTATTTGTGGCTAATTTGTGGTAGTTTTCTCTTGGAGTCCGTTTCAGAATCTGTTGTCAAAATGTTTTTTCTGAAATTGCAATCTTATTGAAAATAAAAAAGAAATTAATAACAATAGTGTCATTAAATGTACCTATGTAATAATCCATGGCTCAAATTATGCCATCGTACATACAAACAACTTAGTAAAATAGTATCAATCCATGGCTCATCTCTCAGCTATATCTGAGTATGTATTATGTGATAAGCTACATATAATATTGTTTTTAATTTAATCCTATATTATAAGCTCTCCAAAAGAGGCTCTTAAGTCTTATTTACTGTACCAACCGATATGATTCGATCGATTGTATAAAAATTGTAGTAAAGTCCGTTGTGCTTCAGTCAATGTCCATCCCGCTTGTTGCGAACTCCGAAATGCTAAAAATGGCATAAATAATTTATACGTGGTTTGCTTGAGCTTAGTTTTTGTCGCTGCCGACCTGTCCACTGATGCATTTATAATATAAGGGTGCTTTTTGCAGTGTCCCCCAGCCGTGTTGGAATGCAACCGCTAAAATTGATCTTGTTTCAAACGTGAGTTGGATGCTTAATGTTTGTGACCACTGTGGTCATGCAAAACTGCGACATATCGATGTGTTCCACATAACGTATATAGATGTACTTATATAGCGGAATTCTATTGTCTCTAAACGCATGTAATTACACCAGATAATTGGATCTTTCTTTAAAGTTGTTTGTATCATATTAACAAATACGTACACCTATTGAAACTGTTTTGTAATCTATACATACTTATCTATTCATCTAAGGTACATACATATAAAATAAACTCGATGTCGTATTTTTATAGTCAAAACGCACTATCACATATAAAAAATAAGAAGCTCTTTTAAGGCATGCCCAAAACCATTATACCAACTGTTATAAAGAAGTTTCTGTTATAAAATTCAAAAGATAATTGATTTAACAAAATTGTTTTATCATCGGACAAAAAGGCTCAGTAGTTCGATGTTCTAAATCATCGGACTACTTATACTAGGCCGTTTTAATCATGAAAATTATTATTTAATAGAGGGGGGCTATAGAAAGAGTTAAAATTATCTAAGACGCAACCAGTGTTAAACCAACATGTTTTACAATACGAGTAGCCATATTTAGCGACGAATAATAATTCACGAGTACCAACGATATTCTATGACATCGTTGATGAGAACGTGTTCCCAGGGATTCTGATCATAGAGAAGGGGAAATTATAGGTTTCAGGAAATTTAACATTGTAGCAATTTAACATTATAAGAAGTCGATATTGTGAACCTGAACTAAAGCCGTGGGCCTTGGAAGAGGCCATATTGGCAGCAGTGTATTACTACAGACTTATAAGTGTAGTATACCAATCAATTGATAACTATAATACGAGAGAAACTTTGTGGTTCTGTTATTATCTTGACGGCTAGGGGTCACAGGATCTAAACTAAAAGGTTCTATGTGTACCCGACTGAAGGCCAATTAATTACAATGAAACAATTAAACGATCATCATTCCCTAATTAGAGCAAAAGGCAGGTGCAAACAACTCATTGTCTATTTGCGATGGATTTTTTTTATCTTTGGAATTCTATTGGAACCTGTGATCTCATTACAGAGACATTTAAGTAATTCGTGAAATGTTATTTCTTTAAATCGTTCTTTGAGTCAATTACACATTTTTTATTACACATTTACCGCTAAGTACTTTTGGATCGAGATCCTTCCTATCTTATATTTTAATTGGGTGAGGATTTTTCAATGAAAGGTTAAGTTTCTAGTAACATCCTCTAGTATTCTAGTATTCGGAATTAATATAATTTTAATAAAATTTATTTATTTATTCCTAAACTTATACTTTTTTTACCATTTACTAATGTCATAAGCTACTAATTAACTTTGTGAATTGACTAGACATATTAATCTACCTAAAAACAGGTATTTTTGTCGGAAATGTGTTTTTCATTATTTTTTACATGTTTGTATAAATAAAATAACACATGTGATATACTTCGAGTTCTAGAAATTTATAAAAAGTAAAAAGTTAAAAAGATCCATTGAAATTTTAAAATTAGCAGTCTCGTATTAAAAGAAGGTTATTACGAGCGGCAATTATGGCATCTATTAGAACCAGTTAGAACAGACTCTCAATAAGAAAAAGAGAAATTACATAGTATTTCAGCGTCGATATTTTAGCTAACTTTATGAATATTTGGTTTCAGTAAACAAGCTGTGTTCGATGGCAAGAGGGCGATCAGAGGAGGGATACCATTTGTATTCCGTAAGTAAATATTAATTTTTCGCTTATTATTTAACTCATTGAACATACCGGCTATGCCCGCGGGTTCGCCTGCGTGGAATTAATGCCGTAATTCATAGTCGTTACCGTTATGATAAACTACATAATTAGTTTTCTTATTGAAATGAATTTCGTTCTTTTCCGTTCATGTCTTGTCCAGATGTAAAGTACTCTAAATCCATATCATATTTCATCCCTTATTATAGAAGGCGAAAATAAAAAAAAAGAGTACATACATAGACTTTATACTTATTTATTAAAGAAAAAAAAACACAAAAATAATCTACTTACATCATCTGACTCATTCTTTTTAAGCTAGACTTATTTTATATATAATATTATGTGATAAAATTAATTTGTTATGTTAGTTTGTGTGTTTTTGTTAGTTTTATTTAAATAGTTTGAATTTTTATTGTTTAAATGAAATTGTTTTAACAACTCAATTTTCCAGCTCAATTCGGACAATGGGCTTTCGGGCCTCAGCATGGGTTCGCCAGGGTGGCGCGTTGGCACGTCGAAAAAATGCCCGAGCGGCTGCCGAGTGGCGACGTGGAAGCCGTCTTCAGTCTGATGGACGATGACTTCACCAGATCCATGTGGCATTTTCAGTGAGTAATGATTACTGAGTAGGTGAATGTGTGGGTCGAGCGGGTGTGTAAGTGAAGAACGGTGCTGTGTGCAGGTTTAGGCTAACGTACAGGCTGATACTCCGCGAGAAGGAGTTGCACTTCAACATCGGCGTGTACAACCCCAGCAAGGAGCTGACGTTCAGCTGTCAGATGCTGCTGCACACGTACTTCAAGGTGCCCGACGTGCGCCGCTG
Source organism: Synanthedon myopaeformis (assembly GCA_944738685.1). NCBI lineage: Eukaryota > Metazoa > Arthropoda > Insecta > Lepidoptera > Sesiidae > Synanthedon > Synanthedon myopaeformis. Next base: position 2,225,417 of record OX122914.1, read on the forward strand.
TCAGATTACCGGCATGCACGGCTGCATGTTCATCGACAAGGTCTCAGTTATTTATAGTTTCTTATTTATTTTATTATGGCCCTTATTTAATAAACCTTTCAATTACATTTATATCAATTCATATGTATCTTAGTTTATTAGATAATAAATGAAATACAATAAGTTTACAAATCGTTGACGCTTTATTGCAGACGAGAGAAGGCACGATGTATCAGGAGACCCGCGAGGTGGTCACCATCAACGAGTGGACGGACAGAATCTACCAGAACACCATGCAAGAGCACATCATCACCAATGTGGTCTCTGGCAGAAAGATGAGGATACAAAAGTACAATTTCCCCGACACCGGTTAGTTTACAACTTTTTGCTTACTAGTAGATGGAGCTTTCTATTTTATTTTATTACTAGTATATGCCCGCGACTTCGTCCGCGTCCGATCGCTACCAAACTTCACAGGAACACCCGTTGGACTAATCTGAAGATTATCTGAAAGTTTCATCAAAATCGGTTCAGCGGTTTTGGAGTCTGTCTACAGACATACACACACACAAATAGAACAATTCTTTCTCCTTTGTTTTCAATTGAATAAAAAAAAATGGAAACAAGATATTTTTCCCCCAACATCGATGGTTACGTCTAAGTCAAAATTTAGAAGTGGTAGAAATTTAGAAGATTACATTAAAACCTGTAGTGATATTTTTTGAATCAGTAATCTGGAACCCGTGGTCCGAGTACGCGAAGGAGATCCCGGACTTCGGCGACGACGAGTTCCCGAACATGGTGTGCGTGGAGGCGGGCCGCGTGGCCGCGCCCATCGTGCTCTTGCCCGGCACTGCCTTCGAGGCCAGCCAGATACTGCAGGCGAGTTACTCTATTCTCATCGCTAAGGCTTAGTAATCACGGAGCGATTCTCACTCGCGTCCGCCGTGATACGAGCGCGTAGTACACAGAACTGTAGGATAGTAAAATTCACGACGCGATTTATGCCCGCTGCGGTTGCAATTGTTGCTGCGATCGGTAGGCGCGCCATTGTCTTTAACCGCACATATTTTGCGAGCAAAAATCGCGACCGCACAAAATTGCGGTCTCGTGAGTTTAGAAATAAAACAGCTGCAGCGCCACCGCGACGAATGCACATTCTAAGCCTAAATCCACGTTTCACTCAATACAAATATCCCATTGTCCAGCGAACTTATCCCCCGACACATGTTATGACTGCGAACACAGTGCACCATTGCCACTACTTACTTGCTAACTGGCAATAAAATTTTCCCTGTAAGATAATGAATCACATTGGAGCAGTGAGTTGAAATAGAAATGAATTATTTAAATAAAAATGATGTTTTAAAATTACAGGTCATGTAAGGAAATAACGCCGAGCAGCGCTCACACCCGTCCACTCGACCGATCAATAATATAGTGCATACATACGATACGAATCATACGAATGTGAAGGGACCATCAGAGTGCGCGAGCGCAACACTGCGACCTTAACATTGTCGTAACTTGCTCAATTGTCGACCTGGTTCATTATTTTCAATTCTAAAATGCACCGCTCTTGAATAAAAGTTTCATAAACGGTAGTTAATATCAACTCTATATGTCAATTAAACGAAATGATTTGACGTTTACAAACAAAAAAGAGATTTGAAATGATCGTGAAGATGTGTGTTGCTTTCTCGCTCTCTCATAATCACTTGCCCTTGGTTAGAAAGAGACAGATACAACTTTTCGTACAAGAAACAATGCAATGGGACACGATTTGCGGACGAATTACTTCAATATCTTTCGTCTCCGAATTCGTCTTTTCGTTTGTACAATAATTTACGTGTTATCATAGTGCATAATTATAATTAATTATATTAATAATTATTGTAGAATAGCGTTTTTAATATTTCAAATCCGACGACTTGGTTATTTTCTAAGTTCTTTTCGCAAAACCAACGAATAAATCCTTTCTAGATTACAAATTTATGACTAATCTGTAAAATAAACCTAAAGTCATTTTAAAATGTCAATGTGATGGATATGATGATGACATATTTCGAAAAATGGGATTCATCCAAAAAATATTTTGATTCCAAAATTCATGAATCCGATACGCTCATAGAGTAAACTTATTTGAGTGATAAAAAAAATGTTGGTAAATTCTTGCCAGTCTGAACTGAAGCAGACATTAATTATTTTACTTTTAAACCTAAAACTTATGATGCATATTTACCACGCATTTGACGAAGGGTTTTTTTAAACTTCTAAATCCTATTATAGTATTTGTCAATTTTTTTAATTATGTTGAATGTGTATGACTGTATTTTCTGTTGTCTATCATAATTTTCGTCCAAAATTAAAAATATTAAAATTAGACTGATTGAGTCTCGACACATTTATTTTGTTTATTAACATACAGAATAGTGTAAAATGCGTACTGGTTAATGAGAACATTACGATTTGTTCAATTCAAGAGTCGATCTCTTCAATAAGTGATCATAATAACATTACAAGTATAACTCGACGAAAATTTCTTGGCACCTCGAAATAATACAGTACCGCACGCTACGGTCAGCAAACAAAAGACAATACAAAAATGTTTATATCTATGTATATGTTTTTTTATTTTATTTAATATGTGTCGTGTCATATGTTAAACAAATTAAAACTAATTAAATTGAGGAAAGTAAACAATTTAATATGCAGTTTAAAAGTGTATTTAAAATTCTTGCCAAAACAGCTTAGCTTTGGTGTTGGCGACGGTACTAGCGGGGCGACGACGAGGGAACCGCATTGTTGCCAAGTGCCGTCATATTTCCGCGGGTTGTAATAGTTTTTTTTTGTAATTTTATGGCCTAGTAACTTGACCTTTAAGCCAACAGTAATAGTTTTATCGTTTTAAAATAGTGTTGTGCCCTAATCGAACTTATAAAAAAAAAACTTACCGTATTTTGTTTTCTTGTTCAAACGAGCATCCGGAGTTATGTTTTATCATATTATTTCACCTTTAGATAAATAATAACTTTCTTAACATAAAAATATGAAACATTATAATGAAATAAATTTTATGAAATGGTAATTTATATTTTGCGCTTTTTTTAGAGTATTTCAAATGAAATAAATGGATGCTTATTTGAGTCGAGTCTCTCGTGTGACGTGTTTAATTTTACGCACAGTTATTTATGTACCTATTATTGAAAATGTGTTGAGTATATTAACTTTAGTGTCGAGATTTTGTTACGCGGTCATGTTTGTTTACAAAATTAGATGAGTAAGAAAATTAGTACCTAAGTACGGAAAAACAATTTTTCTGTTTAGAAAGAGGATGACATTATATCAAAATTTGAAATTAATGATTTTGTTTTAACAGTATGTAAGCCTTAGATTCCTATGACGAAAACTTGATTTTTCTTCCTTCGTGGTCTTCCGCTTTTCTTTTTACTATTGTTATCTAGTATTTTCAATTTCATTAATTGTTAATTATAATATCAAAATTGTATGTATAATAAGTATTTTCGAAAATTCTTAAGGAAAATTTGTAATTTTTTTTTCTCGGAGAATAATATACCATAAGAGAAATATGCCAGCCCTTAATTTTACAAAACAAGAAAACTAATGGATCTTTCTTGACTTTTAACTTTTTTTTAATAAAGTTACATTCCAAGTTATAAAATATCTTCGCTTAGTAAAATGTTGAAACTCGTTCCGTGTTTGTACATAGAATGCGACTTTGTACAAATTGAAGTGATTTTTACTTAAATTTATTTTGTAATATTTTTTTTTTAAATTTGAATCTATTTGGAGGCTTTTGAGGTATACGATGATTATTGTAAGAATACGTACTTAGTTTAATGTGTTCCTTGTTTAACAAAAGGGTTTTTATTATGAAATCGAAGTTAATTAGGTAACTATTATATGAAACCGATTTGTTTGTTTAAGTAAAGTCGCATTACAAGATTTGTTTTTAAAAACTTAATTGTGAAATAAAATTTTAGAATCTTCGCTAGAACAAGTCATATATTTTTTTTGTAATTTTTAATTATCATTGATGTCATAATAGCGAATTTTGTTTGTATGCGGACAATTATTCATATCGGCATCAAAGATGTGTTTAATAGTACATAATTTGTTGTCTTAGCAGCGTGCTCTCTTAGTAAAGTAGATCGGTTAATATTAAGTGTAATTTTGTAAAAAAAAAATAATAAACTTGATTTTAAACAACACAGATACACACATCATGCGAAAAGTTTTGATTCACATTTTTTTTCTTTTTTGTATTGAATAGAATTAAATATTTGATATTACATGCACATTGAGATGATAGAATAGAGCCTCGATAAATTGATATTCAGCTAATCCTATTATTTTCTATATCAAACATTTCATGTGTTCGGATTAACGAGGCTCTATTGTATTCAGAGAAAAGTATGTAATATCTGTTCCAACTTGCCGATATATTTATTTTTAATAACTGCTATCCAACATTGCAGCACGTTTTCAATGAACTTTTGCCATTAAACATGCCGTCTGCCACCTAAGTTGGTTTATTATATTATAACCTATTAAAACACAGTGGCATGTTTGAACCAGATAACCTATTTATATAAAGAATGCATTTATGTTGGCCTTATCCTTGTGGACTATGACGTATCTGTGTAAGTTTAGAATCATATTATAGCTGACTAACTTTGATACACAATTTTGTTAATAAATTGATAATTACGAAAATATGAAACATCGAAAATTAGCAACGAAGTGTACTTCCATAGGTGCAATAAAGTGAAGTAATAAGTAAAAATTGCGTTTCATTAAAACTTATTTCTTTGTAGGATTAGTCGAGATGCCAATCATGTAGAGTAAAATATTTTTATTACATTTTATGTCCACAGAGTGGTTTATCTATTCGCAAGTAAGTAAAACTATTGTGAATAGTCAGGTTTATTATTTTAATATTAAATTACGACTGAGGTAGATCTAAAGCATTACTCAATGAATTGTTTATTGGATCTGATCGTATAGATTGATTTAGTACAACTTATCGAATGAATGAATGGAAACCTCTGTCCACTACAGTATTGACTGGAGCTTTGACCAAAAGGAGAAAACATTTTTCTTTCACCAGGCTCTACATTGACTTAAAAAAAGATATATTAGCCAGTATAAATTTATAGAAGAATCCTTATAATAAGTAGGAAAGTTTGTGTTTGTTACTCAATCACGTAAAAACGGCTGAACAGATTTGGGAGAAATTTGGCACCCAATATGTATTACTATTAGTATTGTAGTAGTATGGTTTTTTCCTTTACTTTCAGATGGTCAGTTTTTCAAATCGTCAGACTTACAATCAAATAAAAATATGTTTATTTTTTAAAAAACCAAACAACTAAAATAAAAAAAAAACTTAAATATTAAATTCTGAAGATCTATGATCCATGTGCTGCGGCCGTGAAATATTTTTGTTCCCGCTAGTTTATTTGTACCTGGGCTATGTTCCAGCAGTACTTTGGATATATGTATATTGCACCAATGTTAGAATTTGAGTTTAACAGCAGTATTTTTAGGCGGTAAAATTAATTTATTATCAAAAGATACATTGATCTTTTGACATTGGACACAAAATCTGGTTACATTTGACAGCTGGCCAAGATTTGTCGAATTCGAAAGGCAGAAAAATTATGGCCAGGCAAACCATAATTAGCTCTGACAGGTCGCCCGGAACGGGTATGATTGAATTTTGTCCGGATCACATTATGCTCCGAATGGAGTGCTGGAACGACGGTTATAGCAAAATTACCCTTGAAATAGTTAAAATTTTCAGTGTCAGGCAAGCCTTCCAATACCACTTCAAGAATATTCGTTGCTGGTACCTTTATTTACGTATGTTTCTCTTTTTCAAATTTACTATGTATGGTGTAAATGTTTGTTTACCCAAATAAAAAAGGGTTTTTTTTTATGAATAAAGGGATTCCGCGTGCCATTAAATAATTTACTGGTAGGTTAAGGATTAGCTCTCAAATTAATTTTACGATTATATTTCATTATTATGGAAATTGGATTTTCAAATATTATGCTTTTCGAAATTTTAATTATCAATTTCCGTGTCATTAAAAATAAAACATCCACAAACTTTATGGATCAACTACATTTAATTCACAAAATCTACAATGGCTTAGATGCTTCATTTGATTCAGATTTCTCCCAGGCCCCAACTTCTGTCAGCAGTTCCTTCTTGCTTTCAAAGTACTCTTTGTACCACATGATATGATCTTTCTTCTCTTCTGCCGTATAGAATGGATTTTTGGAAAGCCCGACGCAGACCAGCTCCATGAAATGCCTAACGGGACCTCGTTTAGGACACCATCCTTCCAGGTGAGCGTCTACGAATACGTGCTCCGTAAAAGGAATATTTTGTTCTTTTTCCAAACCTGCGAAAAAATAAAGTATATACCTATTTTAGTTAACACGAAATTATTAATGAGCAGTCTTACAAATCTTGCCTAGCGATGTAGGACATATTTAAATCTAGACTACGGAGGGTAGAGATAAGGAGTACCGACTCATATGACAATCAAATTGAAAAAATAAATGGTATTCTCCAAAAATAAAATAAGGGTTCTAAAAGTGGCCAGAATGGCGCTAGTATAGCATATCTTTATCTATGTCTATTTTTATTACTTCTATATACGTAACTTTGTCTAATTTACTCGACAGTGTTACTTTTTTATACATAGAGTCAGTCCTCCTTATCTCTACCCTCCATAATTTAGACAAATGTAGCGTCTTAATAAGTAGAAGTCTAATTGTACATGGGTTAATACTTCGTAATTCAAATTTATCAAATTCAACGAATTTTAGGAAAGAAATTAGTTAAAAGTTAAATTAGGAAAATGAATTATCCAATTAAGGTTGGCAGCGCCAATTAAGGTTAGCATTGCTGGTTTAATAGGCGACCTAACATCAGGCGGATTACTTTTCGTAGAGCCTACTATTTAAGCAATGCAAGCATTATTTACAAGATTATGTGGTAGTAATTAATCTGGGAGATTATAATGATAAAACAGTTTTGACTTTCCCTCAAGTGAATTTTTTGTTTCGCCTCATTATATATATATATATATATCCTACTAATCGATATCTATACTAATATTATAAAGAGAAAAGTAATGAATAAACTCATAAACTACTAGACCGATTTTGAAAATTCTTTCACCTATAGAAAGCTACATTCGTACTAATATTATAAATGCGTAAGTATGTTTGAATGTATGGATGTTTGTAACTCTTTCACGCAAAAACTAGTGAACCGATCACCATGAAATTTTGCATGCACGTTGTCTGGGACACCACAAAGGACATAAGGTACCTTTCATCGTTCAACGCGGACGAAGTCGCGGGCACCAGCTAGTATTATATATGCGAAAGTTTGTGAGTAATGAATGTTTGTTACTCTTTCACGCAATAACGGCTCAACAGATTTGGATGAAATTTGGTACATAGATAGTTCATTACCTGGATTAACATATAGGATATTTTTTAATCTTGAAAAGATGATGGGTTCTCAAGGGATCGTCTAAAAAGTTAACAAATTGTCGCAGCGATAAAAATGTCAGATATTTTTTCAGGTGAATTTTTTCAACGCGGTCGAAGTCGCGAGCTCCAGCTAGTGTTACATATAATACGCAGATTATGTTACTAATGTACCTTGCTCGTTATCAATGGGAAACTTCCACACTTTTCCCTGTTCAGTCCACAATATCATCTTCTGAAAGTAGTTGGCTGGCGGCTGAGAGGTGGCCAGTGTTAATTCTCTTTGCTTGAGGTTCTCCCACACTTCCAATGTCGTTCCATAGTTATCACCTTTTGTCTTAAAGATGCCCAGCGGTTCTGCTCCATATATATCTACGACTGTAGCTTGGCGCATCCTAAAAACCGGACATATTGAATGTATTACAATAATATAATTTTAAATGTCACAATTCTGATTTCATTTAGCACATACTTTAAATATGTCTATCTCCGAAAAATATAACATATGAAATATTTTTCTAAACATCGATTATAACGTAGTATTAACTAGTAATAGTTGAAAAACTATAGAGTTTTTTCGTATTTATGAAATATGATCGGATAGGTACTGTGTTCTGCAACAATTCTTGCAAATATTTGATAATCATACTAATCGCCAAACTTCAATATTTATTTGAACAAAATAAATGTAAGTACCTAAATATTTTAAGGTAAACGACAATAGGAAGACTGACGGTCTCCACTTGACGGTAGGTGGCTGCCGTAACGTAAGAATCTAATATAAGATTCTAACTTGCAATCCTAAGATTAAGAATGAAAAATTAGAAGGGGTTAGGGACATGGGCTCACTGAAACTCAACAGGTTATGTGCTGTTATTCTTCTGTAAGGGTGTTGTTACACACAACCGCCAAACTGACTGTCTCTCTTTGGTTTCGATGTTCTCGTCACTTAGACCATATTTTGAATTAATCTGATACTTAAAGACCATTATTTAATAACAAGTTATTAAATTTTTTATTATTTAACATCAACTTACCTAACCATCCATTGTAAAAGATCATATTTTACTAATATCGTATTTACTAAACCTAGATTTAGTATTATAATCAAGAAATTGGCAAATAATGTCAATAATTATTCATAAATAATGTTGATAAGCAACTATGGCTATTGTTATAAAAAATATCTATCTATAGTAACATAAAACATGTTAAATAATTAAAATGTGATTACCTACCAATTATTGTGTTTAAGTATATTCTTTTGGTTAGATATTATTGTTAAAATCGGGTCGACATATTTTCCAAAATTGAATCACGTAACTATTCACATGTTACCAGAGATTCTTGTTTAATATATCTCGACATGTTACACAATTTGACGAATGTGTCTGACTAGGACTAACTATTATTTCATTCAAACAAATCTCCCGTTACTTTACTGGTGCAAGTTCAAACATGTTCAGTTTTACCGCACAATATTGAAATCAAAACTTGCTCAGTTTTTTATAGCTCAATGCGCCATTTGACTAAAATGTGTATTACCCGGTTTAATCATTGAAGAAGTTAAAAAAAGCATTTTCATCATCATATTTGAAAATTTGAAAATCAGTCAACCTACTCACATCTAACGTGATAGAGAACATTTCTTATTTTGTAAATATCAAAATGTAATTTATTAGCATGTCTTTCGAGTAGATATTAAGATATGTATATATATAAAAAAAACCTTAAGTTATTTCACGTAACATCCAAGCAATATGTAGATACATAGACAATGCGTAATTACTTAAATACATATGTTTGCAGAAAGTGTCAATATAGTATGTTAGTGCTTAAATTAAAAAATTGTATAACAAATGAAGAAACAATAACCAGACGATGGTGGCCATCTTTGTATCAGCCCAGTAAGTAATTTTTTATTTAAAAACATAATTCATGTCTTCAGATATTTCTTTTGGGTGAAGTCAACTTTCTTGGTCTTATAATGTTTTAAGTAAGTGCTATTGAGTTTAAAAAGACAATTTACATTGTATTTTTGAAATATAGGTACTTAATCTTTATTCACAAGAATACAAGACCTGTCACAAGTCTTATAGTTGTCAAGAAGTTCTTTAATATCGAGTATGGAAAATGTTCTACCGAATGAGGCAACAAAAGGTATTTATATTTGTAATGTTATTTTCCGCTTAAAGCCATTCCTTAAAACATTAGCACTTATTTACTTTAATAAAAGATTAACTCATTAAAAGCATCCTCTCTCTGGAACCTAATTTCGTTGGTGTAATTATTTAGATTTATGCTATCTATTTATATAGGTAATGTAAAAAATACTTATATCTTTTGTTACAGGTACAGTCTGTGAGTAAAATCTTATATATAAGTTGCTGTGACCACATTGTGCTATTATTATATGTGTTGATAAAATTAAATATACATTTTATCTGTAAACATTTAAAAAAAAAAATAGTGTAAAAAAAGTCTGTTCATTTAGAAGTTTTAATACTAATTCTTTTTTACTTACTACTACTATATATTATTAAATTTATATACATACATACATTTCCTTGTATGGAAAACTACCATATAAACAGTTAAATTTACACTGGAGTGTAAATTACAGCTGATGTAAAATAAATTGATAGTTATAGAAAATAATTAAGAAATCCTGTTTTAAATTTTCAGATAAACAAATTATATCAACAATTTCTCAAAATTGACATGTGTGGGCACTCATATGTTTTAGTGTTTTACAATATTTAGTATTTTATTGTGAAGTTAGATCTTTTAATGTATGCAAGTGGGTGGTTTCTTTTTATTATGTTAAGGTTGTCAAATAGGTGGACCTGACTTGACGGTAGGTGGCTACCGTCACCAAACCATCACCTATAATACAAGCAACGTCACAGGTGTTGCAAGGCTCTGCCGACCATAGTTGCATTAAAGATATGGGGTTTGGAAGATATTCTTTTAATGTTTACGGTAGGTGGCTACCGTCGCCTATAACACGAGCAACGCCACAAGTGCTGCAAATGCGTTGCCAACCATAGTAGAATTAAGGATAGGGATTAGGAAGGGATAGGGAAATGGGCACTCGCATCCCTTACTCACCCATCAAAACACAACACCACACATGCTATTTATTTGACGGTGGTCTTCTGTAAGAGGGTGGTTACTGCCGCCAGACAGGGTTCCCGAATGACTGCGAATTGCCGCATGCTCTGCCGCAATTTTCCAAATCCAGACCAGAGCCAACTTTAAAAGTACATTTCCAAAGTTGACTTCTGAGAATCGAACTCGGGATCCCTGAGACAAAGTTAAGGCAAGCATCCTAACCAAACAAAATTTGAAAAAATACTAAGAAGTCTATATCCTTCTGCAGAACTTAAGCAATGTCCACACAAAATGTCACCTCAATTTATCTAGTAGTTTAACTGTGAAAATATAATATAGACTAACTAACAGAATAACATTTACATTTAAAATATAGTGTGGATACTTGATAAAATATTAATTCATTTAAATATTATATGCAATTTTATAGATTTGTGTTATTAATTCCAAAATGCTCACATTTTCTGCATTGTATTTCTTGTATGCGATACCTTCCTTTGCATATATCTAGTACTCTGCGCTTGCTCTTTAGTTTTATTTGAAACAATATTCTTCACTCGCTCTCCTCTTGTAGTCTCTGAGTCTTTGCTGTGATCAACTTTCATCCCAATTAAAAGATCACTGGAAAATTATAGTTACTTTAAAAAATTGTAATATATAATTCCATAAAATTATATAAAAAATATTTAATATAATAATTATGAAGTTGAACTCCCTATTTATTCATTTTTGTTTTACCTAAGATTTGTTGATGTTTGGTTAATTTTCCCGAGCACTTTTGAAAGTAGATCCGCTTCTGTTTGTTTTACGTCTCCACCGATAGCACTAGCAACTTCTCCGGCTGCTTTAGTTAGGCTATCCTCTGTGAAAATTTTATTTGAATTTTTAAAATATTATCATCAGCATAAGAATATTGCAAATAGAACTAAGAAATCAAATCATTTAGAAAAATCAAATTTATTATGACATAGAAAACTAATAATTTATTGTTTTTAAAAAATATATGTACTTTGCAGTTGTATCTCAGATGTTTAATATTTAAAATAATGTCTGGAACCATGTCGGTTTTAGTACAGGAGCAGAGGACACAATAAATCCCATTGGGAAGAGGTGTTAAATACATTAAATAGGGAGATGTACATACTCTTTGAAATTAATCACTGCCAATTTGAAGGATGCATTTAAGCTTGTAAAAGTTGTTAAACAATTTTACCTATTTTTTCTATTTTAACTTCAATTTCATCAGCTTTGGGCTTTCGTTGTCTAATTTCTGGTGCGGTTGCAAATTTCTGCCTATATTCGCTTTCGCTAATTTTAGGATCCGACATCATACTTTTGAGCAAATTTTGAATTTTTTCTGTATTAGATTTCTTCTTTTGTTCATCTTTTTGCTGGTTAGTTACCTCGGGTGTTTTTCCATCATTTTCTGTAGACTTATCGGATAAGCATCTAGTAATAAGTCTTAAGTTTCTATTGACGCCAATCCTAAAATTATTTAATTTAAATATTGTAAACAGTTTCGAAACCAATATTTACATACATATATTTTTCATTAAAAATGGATACCTGTGTAACATGTTTCTAAAGTTGATATCTTTAATTGTTTTTGAATCGTAGTAATTTGATTTTATATAGAAACTTTGCTTTAATAGTTATTATTTTGATTTGAGGTTACCTTACCTCACTGTTTCGTTCGTTTCGTTTTACGGAAATTTTGACACTTGACTGATAGTACTTACCATACCAGTACCACAGAACACTACATACTAACAAACTAACATGGAATAAACTGGAGTTTAATGTATGGCAACACTGCATTTTGCAGTGGTTCATTATGCACCTCCGTAAAAACTATAACTGCATGAAATATTATTATTAATAAGAATAATAAATAAAATACGAACTATTAGTAGTAATTTTAAGTAGGTAATCTATTTAATTAATGCCATTTAATCAGAAATAATTTCATAAAGTGTTTTCGTTTAAGGTTATAAACTAAAACTAAAAATGTATGTAGAATTGTGAACTTGATAATTTAACCTCCTGTGAATCAAAACCTCATGTGACTCCAAATGTCTTGGGTCGTGTACATGTCACGTCTCTAAACTAAAACCATCGACAAAATCTTTGTGACGTCCATTGATATTGTAGGTTATGTGACGATTTTATCGAGTTTTTTGCATTTTCCTCTGAAAGTATGCAATAATTTTGGATACAAATCGTGAAAAATACTATGTTTAGTGAGGGTAAATGAATACGTGTATATATTAATGTGTACTAAAGGTTAGAACTGGAAAATTCTATATTGTGTAATGTTTGTTTACATTTTTGTTCAATCATATAAAAATACATTGTGACAGTTTACGTTTCTTTGCACGCAAACTCGTTAATAATTTTAATATTTAATTAAGCTTGGATTACATGTGGCGTTGGATATACATAATATAATAAGTAGATATTAATATTGATGATTCTGATAGCGGCGTCCTATACGATATGATTGGCGGACGCGCCTCAAGAAACAGTAAGAAAAATTTCTTGCGTCCGTTCCGGCACGCATAAGGAACGTACTACCATGCCAGCAGATTTTTTACAGGTGCGGGGTCTGGTACTAAATGTATGCATGGACCGCCTTTCTGCGGGCCTCAGAAATTTTCTAACAGGCAAATTCTGATAATGTGCAGTCGGGCTTAAAAATAGCTTAAATATTCGTGGGGTAATCCTATAGCTTGGGGCGTTATAACATAGAAAAACATAACATTTTTTAACTTTGTTATATGAAAACGATTTTTTACACAAGTAGGTGTAAAAGTTCACAGTGCGAGTTCTGAATCACTAGAAAAATATGGTTAGGTATTTTTCGTTCGCTGGTTAGGTAGGTTTGTATTTATTATAAAATCGCCTCTTTTCTAAATCTATAGTGGTGTAATTTCCTTACCAACATCTATGACCAGCATATTGTCTCGAGACAGTTAGACCAAAGTAGTATTTGGTCTTAACATATTTCTCATAGAGCTTAATATGTGATGACTACGGTTTCTATTAATACCATCAGGATATAGTGATTAATCTTCGTTAGTCTGGTAAAATAAAAAGGAAAATTACAAATAAAAAAGTTTATTCAATTGAAAATATACTTAACTACATAAGTTCAATAACTAATACACTTAAATTCTTATGTCAGTTAACATTATCATATCACTAGAATATGCTTCCTATAAGTAATTACACAATTTTCAAAATTTAAGCACTAAAGCTGTAACTATGACTTTTATCCCTACATGTAATTTATTACTCCGTAGTAGTAATAATAATAATATCCGTATCCTTCTTTAACAGTATACAAATTGTATCTAAATTAATGACTTGCTATAACTAACAAAGTTTTAATCCTAATGAGCACCATAAAATACAAATTACCGTACTGGTTGGAAATTAAATTGAGACCGGTACTTTAAGGATGTTCTTAAATCAAATTTTAAAAAAAATCTTAAATGAATTGTAATATAGTTAATTTTCTATTCATTCAAAAATTTATTTCAAACCTAGATATATGTGAATATATTTATTTGTCTAGTCTAGATCCGAAATAAGGTTTATAAATTAAAAAATTTCTAAGTATTACAGTTGACTCTGGGGTTCTGAAATTACTTTACTTCTTTTACGCATTCCTAATAACGAACGAGTTATTACAAAATTTTTGAACATTACAAAAATTTTATGACACAAATAAATTTTTAATAAACTTAACAAAACAATTTGGTACAAAGAGTGGGATACTTCAAATACAAATTAGAGATCATTATCACTTTAGTGTCAGAGTAATAATATTTAATGTACATAGTGCATGTATCTTATACAACAAAAATAATAATAAAAGGCAATACCTTTTAACATTCTAACATGTAGGTATAAGGCCCGCAAATTGCTAACGAGCCTGGCCGCCATTTTGGTGACGTAATCTGGCAACACACGGAGTACCGTTAGCAGGTCAGCAGGAGGGAACCTTTTTTTTTATTGAAGATGACGTCACGGGGATATTTATGTGACAAAGTTGAATGGCATTAGCAATTTGCGGTTATTATATGATGTTATTAAGTAAGTCACTAAATATAGGTATTTCTTAATCTATGTTGAAAATAACACGACATGAAAATCGTTTTTAAGCACAACATCTCATATGTAAGTGCTACAAATATGTCAATATTAATTTGACAAAAAAAAACCCTAATACATAAATGCATCCCGGCAGTTTTTCAAGTACGGCATATTTCTGTCACAGTATATAGTCACACAAATAGTTACAACTTTATAAATAATAATGCAATTATTAATTGCATAGACATCACATACAAAATCGCAGAAGTTCTTGTGCATTTTTATATGAAATCTGTTCAGAGTATTCTCTCTCTTCCTAAACGCCATTCATTAATTCTATTCCACATGTCTTTTAATACACCTCACCCACATTATTTCTTATATTTTAATCAACGTAGAATACTATTGTACAATCGGCGTACGAAAACCTTCGTAAATTTTCAAATTCATTCCTTTATCAAGTCGTAGACTCTTAGTACCGTTTGAAATGAAATTTTGACATGATTGCTCTGGTGCAAGCTAATGTCGACTTTACGGTGACGAACCTTTTCTTACCCCGACTATACTATTATTTCCAAGGAATTTAATATGCCGTAGGCAAGGCAAAATGTCAAATCTTTAAAGGCCAACTTTACAAAAGTCAATTGCGAAATTCGAGAAGCTTAATTCGAATTTAGTTAATTAACTTTTAGTTGCTTTTTTTAAAGGGACGGAATCGTGACTGTTCATCGGCGTTTAGAGTCAAATAAAAGTTAAGAATAAACTGCGCTTTGTAAAGAAACACATATTTATCTTAAAAAATAGAGTTATGCCTACTTAACTATTAGAATTCTGAAAAAAATTCAATATTGTTAAAAAAATATACATTTCAAAGTTTACATATGCATAATGGTAACCAATTTCTTTATTAACTTCAACCACTTCCAAGAACTTAAACTAACTTTTGTTTATTAGATAATAACCTAACAGTAATAAAAGCTTTATACAAACGCGGAAGGGAAAAAAATTGGGGAATTATTTTATTTAGTAATCAATTAATTGAACATCATATTCAGTATGTATACTCTTTAAGATTTATTTTTTAACTCCCGACACCCGACGTAAAAACGAGGTGTTATAAGTTTGTTGTGTATGTTTGTGTATCTGTGTGTCTGTCTATGGAATCAAAGCTCCCAAATGGATGAACCGATTTTGATCTGTTTTTTTTTTGTTGTTTGAAAGCTCACGTGATTGGGATTGTTCTTAGCTAGAATTTAATTGAATTTATTAAGATCTATAAGCGTTTGAAAACCATCAGCCCATTTTCTAGTTAACGAAAGTATTTGGTATACCGTTACTTCGGTGGTATTTGTATTATATGGTAACGTTGACCTGATGCTGCAGCATCAAGTGGTCTGACGGACAACTAACTCCACAGCAACTTGCAGCAGATATAACGTGTCGGGGGTTAGTTTATAATTTTAATTATTATTAGTTCCCAGTGAAAGTTTCGTGAGAGTCGTAAATTATTCATACAATTCAATCAATCAGAAAATCAATCAATTTTAAACAACTAACATTAAAAATATGGCACACGTTTAATGGAAGACAAATATTTTCAAAAGATTTACTCGTAACTATGTAATTTTTATATTTTTAAATGTCGTTTTATTTAACTTCACTTCGTTACTCTTAACATATTTATTAAGTTATAATTTCAATACGAGGATACCGAGTTATGGCAATGTCGGAATTCCATTTTCAGTTCGCAAGATTAATTCTGACGATGCCATCACAATCTTCAATTTGGGCTTTCTGCATTATTAAAATATGCATTGTTTTGTTACATTTATTATTGTTATTAGCTGTTAACCGCGGTTTCACTCGCCTCTACTTCTAAGGGCCATAGCGTGATAATAAATACATATAGCCTGTATACAAATATAATTAGCCTGTAATAACTTTCTTCAAGAATGAAGAAGCTGAGTTGTAACAGCCTTAGCTATTAATGTATAACGTTAAAAAAACAATAATAATAATAATCAGCGCACGTTTTTTTTATAAAAAGCCCAATGAAAAGTGTTTAATTAATATAGATTTAAAGGTCGGGCACATATCCGACGGGTCGGTTGTATTATTGTCAGTATATGTACCGAAGCTTTAAAAAAATGTTTTATCTTCTAAAAGTGGTTCTATTCTACGACTTACTTGCGAAGTCTTACAGATTACAGCTACCCACGCTTCATTAGAATGTGAGTTAAATATCACAGCCTTCTTAGGAACTAAGTTTCACAAATCCAATATAAGAGAGTCCCGGCTGCAACCAAAGAGTCCTGTTCTGTTCGCGTTGAGCTATGCTCACTGTTTCCCCTTCGTGCAAACGAGCCACTGTTTGAATGGAACATGTTATCTGAAATAAGCACAGACAATACTGATTGCATTAAAATGTCCGGTAACAAATTATAATCAGTCATTATAAATTACAAAAAAAAATCAAGTCAGTTTTAATTTCAAAATACTTTTTAAAATTTTCGACGAGCCAAACGAGAAAACTTTTATTCCCACTCGGGCAGCTGACCAATTCGTAGCAATACATAAAAAATATGACTTTTCTGAGACATAATATGATGGTTGACATCGAAACAAAAAACTGAAATTTATTTTATACTAGCTGGTGCTCGCGAATTCGTCCGCGTTGAAAAAAAAAAAGCAATATAACGCTTGACCTCGTGTTGCTATAACACTTTGGCCAGGCGTTAGTTTTTTTATTTTTTTATTTATCCCTCGGGAATAGTCCTTTTTTCTGGATGAAAGGTACCCTATGCCCTTTCTGGTGTCCCAGACAACGTGTATGCAAAATTTCATGGTGATCGGTTCAGTAGTTTTTGCGTGAAAGAGTTACAAACATCCAAACATACTTTCGCATTTATAATATTCGCATTTATAATATTAGTATAGATCTAGTGTATTTAATTTCTGAAATGTTCAGAATTTGTCACATTTTCGCGGGTTTAATTTTTGCGATTACTTTCTAAAGGCCAAAAATGTTTTTCAATGAAAAAATCCTAGATATAAAGTACATTCAAAATTGAGATGTCAATAGTTACCATCTATTTGTAAAAGTTTTCAAAAATATTGGAAGTACTGGAGTATGTTTCGCGAGTTGACTAAAGTGTTGCGTCGCAATCTGTCTTCGGTTATTCGCATTATAGTAAGTTGAGACAACGAATTCTTCCGAATACCTATCACTGAGTTCCTTTTACTTTTAGGGCTGGCACTAACTGACTGTATAGTATGGAAAACTTTCAGATTAGCATTGCGTTACTCCGAAGTCGGTTGAGGATACATAATATTGTTAATGATTTAGTGTTAATAGCACTTGTTGCTGAAGGGATGCCGCGGCATCCTGCGGCATGCTTAGACATGACGCGGAACGCTACGGCCTCTTGGTGTTTAAATAAAGGACTGTGAGTTCTAAAATCATTGGAATAAGGTTTATAATAGTATGCCATGCCATACAGTCAATCAGCGTCGGCCCAAAGACTTTATATACTCGTAGCTCACTTGTGATTGATCAATGCCTCTCTTAGTGGACACGTCTCCGGTGCCACAGGATGAAATCAAGCGAGGAGATTTCGGATTCTTATTACTCCACACCATGTAGAAGTTGGGAGCGTTACTTATGTATTCCAACTGAAATGATTAAATTACATATTATTAGTTAGGTACCTGTTGCACTCGACTTCGTCCGCGTAACTTTATAAAATATAGCCGATGTTAATCGCTGATAATGTAGCTTTCTATAGGTGAAAGAATTTTTAAAATCGGTTCAGTAGTTATTGAGTATATTCATTACAAACAAAAATACAAATCTTTTCTCTTTATAATATTATTATAGATTTGTTAGCTGAAATCCCAGAGCTTTTCAGGGACAAAACTGTCTCCAAGGAATATCTTTCTTCTGTAGCACCGGGTTGAGAGAAATGACTTTTCTTTTCTTATAAAATACACTTTTACCTACACGATTTTGTGGAAACCATGTTATGCATTTTTAGTAATAATTATGAAGCCCAGTAGTTATTTTAAAATTCTTTTTTTTTTTTTATATAAAAAGACTAAATAAATAAGTCTCAAAATCACACATCAACACAACATCGGCACGCAAAGGAGCGTTACCGCCGTATGACATAATTAAAAATACAGCTAATTCAAGCTGCTTTTGATATTGAAGTAAGAGAAATATGTGTTTGTTTTATAATATATTGTTTTTATATTTATAAAATAGATATAAAAATACCTACACATGGCTGAAGCCATCCAAAAAAATAAAAAATTGTCACACAACTGACAGTAATTGGGAACCAATTCATTCTCTATGATGGCGAATTTTAAGATTTTTCCCAATTGACATCGGTGCGCGGTGGTGGCTACGTTGGCGATGGCATTGAATAAATTGGTGATAGCATTGGGCCTCTTTTACCAACTACAAGTACCGGTGACTTTAAATGGCGGTTAGCCTACTTGACACATGGTGAAAGAGGCCCTAATTATTTTTCTTAACGACTATAATGTTTTGCGCAACGTATTTTATAAATTAATTAAATTAAAAAAAAATCTTACTTGTGCGTATACTAAGTAAACCCCACCCTCTTTAACACTGAAGTAATGTTCTGCGCTTTGATGGTTTGTGTAGAGTTGAATTTTGGTTTCGCTGTTCTTTGATGATATGTCTTCATCTAACATCCATGGGCCAACAAAAGCTGAAACAACAAAGTAACATATAGTCAATGTCAAATTATATACATAAAAAAAAAACGGTGGATACTTCTATCTTATAATTGTGCCTTAAATGCCTGAAAATTTTGTATTTACATTTGTATAAATTTATTTTGTAAAATTATATACCTACTTAGGTACATATTTAGACATTCTAAAATTCAATTGGTGATAACTAATGCGTAATTAAACGAATTAATGTAAGTATAATAAAAAGGCAAATCTGATAGGTATCAATTTTATGTCTATCTAAATACATATTATACGCAATGTTCCTACTTATCTTTATTAATTATAGCCATTATAGCCTATCAGTAGCCTATGTGTTATTCTGACGTTATAAATTCTAGTTCGTGGTGTAAGGTTCACCCATTCTCTATCAGACCAAATATAAACAGATGCGTACGAAACGCGGTGAAAAAGCAAATGGACATCAACTAGCGAGTATCTCACGTGTAAGATTTACGATAGACGTTATAGAATAGAAAATGGTTTCTGTTTTCACAGCTTCAAAACAGGCGAAGTAATTATAATTTTCTAAAGCAAAATTCGAGTATAATACCAACACCAACTTTCTTTAAAGGAAAGTAAGTTATATATTTACTCAATTTTATATTTAAAGTTAATATTATATTAAAGTTCTATGTTCGGCAGAGTACTTGAGCATCTTTGGCGTTGCTTGTGTTATAGGTGACGGTAGCCACCTACCATCAAGTGGACCGTCAGCCTGCTTGTCAACCTTAACATAAAAAAATACAGTTACACAGCATTGCAATTAGCGTAATAATGTTAAACTTCACAAAGAATGTCGCTTTTTTCAGTATTCTTTTGTCAGCAGTGTGTATTGTATGTACCTAAACTCTTTACAAATACAAACAAAGCAACCGAATAGACTGTATGCTGAGTTTTCGAATGATCCTAACAAGTTTTTGACCGACTGAAATACGAAAAGAATAAATAATGTTAGGGGTAATAACAATGGTTTATTGCCTGAGTTTAAACAGACGCTCCACTATGACAAAAAATGTCCTCGTCGGTCCGGAAACAGACCATGCGCGAATGAAACGAAATGCATGAACAGCAATTTTATTGGTCCCACTTATTATTATAATTTTTGAAGCATCAACTACGGTCAATAGATCGCAATAGATTAATAAGTTCAAGTTGCAAGTTTCACATTCTTTCTTACACTATCATACCACTATCATCTCTCGTCCGATTTGTGTACCAATCACTAAATTGTAACTGTAAATATACTAAAAAATTACATATATTTGAAAAATATATCTGTGGCCTGGTGCTAAAAGGGCCAAAGTCCTTTTTTGTGAAAAATGGGATTTAACAGCAAAGTTGTTGAAAAAGAATGATATTTATTTGTCCTAACAATAACAAAAAGATATTTTAGTAATACTACAATATAACATGTAAATTATAACTATCAATAACATGTAAATTATAACTATCAATTCTTGTTCATTGTTCTAATGCTTATTACCGAAAGATAGGAATATAGATATTGGCCCTTTTAGCACCAGGCCACAGATATTTATACTACGAATTTAACACCAGACGAAATAATATATATTTTTAAAATTCGCTGCAAACAGCTGAAGGCTATTCAAAAATTTTCAATATCTAAATATATTAAAGTTTATTGTATGCATATCACACTTACCTACTTTATTATTATTAAACAATTAAAAACAAATGATAATTGCAAGGATAAATTGATTATTTAATTTTATCTAAGTATACCTATTACTTTTGTTATTAAACAACTTTAGATCAATGCTTATCTATAAGATTAGTGAACATGCAATAGGTATTATGTCCAACTCAACACAAAAACCTATTTCCATATTCTAACTAACATTATAAATGTGAAAGTAAGTTTGTTTGTTTGTCATGAATGATCCTGAAACATGAAATTTCAAGGCTACAGTACCCTTTATCCGTTATCCCTAATAATATATATATACTATTCTTAAGTAAATAAAAATAACACAATCAACGCCTCAGAAAAGTAAATAAGCAATAAACATTGAATTTTTTTTTCAGGTCTTCAAAAGTTGTCATAGCCAAGTTGAATCAAAGCATTGTTGTTGGGTGGTTTTTTGTTACTTTGATGAACAATTATACTTGATTCTGGGTTAGAATTCTAGGGTTGAACAATTATACTAGATTCTGGCATGGTAGAATATCACCACACTCACAGTTTTAGGTGATATTTCGAATTAGTTGCACAAAGTTTGTTATAATGCCGAAGTACGCATTTAAAAGTTGTAAAAACAGTGACCGAAACAGCCATGTGGCGGATGGAATATCACTTTTTCGGTAAGTTGTACCTACAATATTAACAAATATAATTTTTCTTTATATTATGGCATACCAACTCCAAAATTATCAAACTGTATTTAAAAATAAAATTGACACGAGCTGTCAAAATAGTTAAAGCATAAACAGATACATCCACTGTTATATTATATATGTAGATAATTTTTTGATCTCGTGAACAAGTAAATATTATTTATTCTTTACATAACATGTAAACGCGTTTTTTTTTTAGTTTTCCTACTGATCCTTTTCGCTGTGAGGAATGGGACTCTATTGTTGCTAGAGAGAGAAAAGATGCATTTTATAGACCAGCTAAAACCTCTGTTATTTGTTCAAATCATTTCGACAAACTCGATATGACTGGAAACACAAAACGGCGTCGTTTACTTAAAACAGCTATACCTACATTACAGGTAAAATAATTATTACAGTGCGTTTATTTAATCTATCATTTAAAGTAAAGTTTTTTATTTATATATTAGATTGAGCCACTGATGGCTGATGTCTCAACACGTGATGGTGATAACGATCAAAATGATGTCACAGAGCAAGATCGATCTTCTTCTGCTGCTAGTCGAAACTCTCCTGTTGCATCATTATCCGATTTGTTACCTATTTCCAATACGCCCAAAGAAACATATTTACAAAAACAATTAAAGAGGTGCCGTCAACTTATCTTCACTAAAAATAAAAAAATTCAAAATTTTCAAAAAGTAAATAAGCGCCTATTAAAAAAAAAACAAAATACCTAAAGAATATAATAAAGCTACTAAAGAAAAAGGCTAAAATTGATGATACAATTTTCAGCGATTTATCAAATAATGTAGAAGTCAAATGATTTCTATTAGAATTTTTTGGTTACTCGTAGCTTGTTATCGTATGTTGACAATAATTCTTAAAATAAGATCTAATTTTCAGAGTTATAATTAGTTTGTTTTTATAATTCTGACATTAAAAAGTTTTTGTACAAAAAGTAAAGGAGTTTTCATTAATACCTCTAAGTAAGGAGTGTAAATAATATGCTGAAATTATATCACATTATTTTTGTTTTATTAGCGTGGCGTTCGTTAATATATTTTATCCAAACTAGCGAATTGTTAACCACAACTCAATTCTTATTAGCTTTTAGGTACATTCATATGTAGTATACATAGTCAACAAACAATGATAAAAACGTCATATTATGGTTTTGTCTGAAAGTTTTTCCCTCGCGACGTCAATATTAAATACACATTTATCATACAATATGTTAGTCATTGTTAAATAACAATACGTCCCATCGTTATAATTTTAAGTCGTAACTGCGTCATTTCTATTAGTTTTTTTGTTTCATCTTTATGCTTTATTTTATTATTATTTCCATGTATTTTATGTATTTATCAATAAATATGCTTATACATATATATTATTAAAAATATATAAGCAATATAACGCTTGACCACTTGTTGGTATAACACTTTGTCCAGGCGTTAGTTTTATTTTTTTTAGATGATCCCTCGGAAACAGTCCTTTTTCTGGATGAAAGGTTGGTCTTGTCCCTTCTTGTATCCCAGACAATACTTTCACATTTATAATATTATATATTTAGTATGGATTCACTCCTATTATACGACTTGTAGTCACATATTCGAAAATATGTCTGTCCAGACTTAAGTACAATCTATACTGTACGATTTTTGTGGGAAAAATAACCACAAAAAAAAACTTACCCTTACGCGGGCGGGCGGAGCATCGGTCCTTTGACTTTTTTTACGTAGTTACAAACTAATGAAATAATAGGTACCTACTTAAATGAATAATACTAAATTAATCTTTAATTGTACCTATAGCAATGTCGTATTGATGATAAACTTATCTTTTGCCGAACATTGACATTTTAAATACAGATAGTGCATACCTAATATTAGAAAAATAAAAATATATTGGGGAAATTATTACCTAAAGAATGCTTTTTTTATGTAAAGATTTTCTATAAGGGGTTAGGAGGATATAGGGAAATGGGGTCTGGCATTCTTTTACTTACCGAAACACAACAGGACACATGATTTTATTTCACGGTGATATTCTGTAAGTGAGTGGTTACTGTCGTCAGACTGCCTAATTTAGACATTGTGCCGCTACTATAATTTCCTTTATTATAAATTCCATATAACTTTAATAAGATTAGAAAAATAATATTAACTCTATTTAAGAGGTCTAGTTAATTTAAGTTAATTTAAGCTAATAAATACTATTATAAACTCAGCTTTTTACTCGTCACAAGGCAAGCTTAGATGTCCAATAAACAGCTCTATTTAGATGTATGAACTTGTTCGATAAGTAACCTATAGAAAGAGTTATGTGACTAAAACACGTATGTTTACAAAACCGTAAGACTAAACAATAGGCATTTCTTAAATACTGAACCATTATACATTTAAAGAATGTTATGTTGAAACGTGAATTGATTGCACACTCGTAAAGTTAATTTAATGTGGCTCTTTTTGGATAGAAATTATTGTTTATTGATTAATTAATAATATGATAAAAAATATTAATTAAATAATATAAATTATTTATCTATAATAAGAAGAAGAGTTATCTAAAGAGTTCTTTTTTAGATTTTAAATTTTACTCTACTACCTAACTTTTTTTAACATAATAATTATGTGTATATTTTCATTAATTTCTCGTAATAATATATTGTAATCTCTTGTAACTTCTGTTTTTATTTCAAACTAGCGACTCGCCCCCGGCTTCGCGCCTATATTTTTAAAAATCCTTCCTTAGCTGATGCTTACGTATCAAATTACAGCTTTCTACGCTCAGTAGTTTTACCTGTGCGTTGATAGTCAATAAGGACAAACGAAATTATAGGTATAGATTATCTAATCTGTACCTATAATTTCATTTGTCAAATACTTTAAATATAGTTTATCGATGTTTTGCTGGGATTACCCGATTTATGTAATTTATGTAATGTAATGAAATAAAATACAAAGTTCTTATCATTAAAATATATAAATCGGGTAATCCCAGTAAAACGTCGATCAACTATAATTAAGGTGGTTGATAAACGACTGACTATTATCAAAGCACAGCCAAAACTACTGAGCGTATAGAAACTTTCTACGCTCTACTAGAAAGCTGTAAATTGATAGGTTTATTGTAATTTGATACGAAAGGAAGGATTTTTAAAAATATAGGCCAACACCCAACACAAAAGTTTCTTATATAATGATTTGTTCTATACCTACATTACTTTCATATGACACAACCTTGTGAGTAACAAGAAAAACAAAAACAAATAAGCGTAACAACTTTTATCAACTTTTGAACACATACAAATAAAGTGGATGTTATCTACATTATTCCACCACATACGAGTAAGTACATAATTAATGTATTTAATTTATCTGTTAAAATATTTTTTTTTATTCATATGTATATGTATAGTGCCAAAAATAATTATGCTTTTATGACTACATACATTATTGTGTACTTTTTCTTTTTTGTGTATTATGTCTTGTATATTATACAGGTCTATTCATCTACATCTATATATAATCTACATATAAATATATACCTAAAAAACTAGCTGTGACCGCAACTTCGAGCTTCGTAAGCGCGATTTTCGTACGCTTGGTATTTCGGTTTTCTATATAACTTTTTTGTTTGTAAACCTATTGAAATTAAACATACACTAAATTTACGGGAAGCTTGCTACAATACATTAGTGAAAACCGTATACAAATCGGTTAAGCCGTTTCTGAGATTAGCGTGCCCAAACGCACAGACAAAATTTTTTAAAACTATTTTTTTTACCTACTAACATAGGGTAACATAAGTAACGTGTATAATTTTTTTTTTAATCAATTATTTGTTGAACAATTGATGTACGTCTGTTACGATTTTATCACACGTAAGTCAAAGATTATATGCCAAAATACTTATACGAATCTTATAGTCGCCATTGGCCCGGCTTAGGTCAGTGTCAGAAGAATAACGGAATTAATTCCGTGTAATGGACGGAACAATGATGTGTTTTTTTAGTATTGTGACGCTGAGTCTACTAAGAAATTCAATTTAATATGCAGGTAAAATGTCTTTTACTTTTTGCTGTTTTCCATATTTCTATTTTACTGCTTGCACCTTTTACGAGATGTATTCTGAGCTTCAATATTCACGTACACGACACGTGGTTTACATAGAAATCACGAATCGCATCCGCAGATTTTGCAGCTGGTACAGTCGAGTACACAAGTCAGTACCACTGTTTTAAGAAAACTACTTTTGTTTAATGGACTGTCAGTCATTTTGTAAATTTAGATATTGCCGAGGATTGGATTAAGCAGTGGCAGGATTAAGCAGAAGCAAATACCTCTCTGTTACGTATTTTAGAAAGCTTTAAGTCTTTAAAATATCTTATAATGAACTCTAGTGTACCTTATTTGGATTAACATGCACGTAATTGATTAGTATGAACAGAAAAGATTTAAGAAGTATTTGTGTCATTGACTGTACTGTTAATAGGAATTTTTAACTAATTATAATTAGTTAAAAATGTGACAAAGCATTATCTGCTTAAATGTGGAATCTATATCTATATAATATTATAAAGAGAGAGGAGATTTGTATGTTTGTAATGAATAAACTCAAAAATTACTGGCCCAATTTAAAAAATAGAAATAGAATAGAATATATAATAAATTTATATATTAAATACTAACTGTTGCACGCGACTTCGCCCGCGTAACTTTATATAATATAGCCTATGTTACTCGCTGATAATTAAATTATTGTTATATAAGTCTATTTTAGACTTTAGATGCTATTGTAGTTAAATTTTGTTTTTTTAAATAAATAAAAATCAGGTGTTTAAATGTAATTTGTAAGGCTATATTATATAAAAAGTCACATTAACTGCTGAATTAAATTTAACTCTACCACAGACCAGCTGCTCATAACCGAGTGTAAATTGTTAAGGTCAAAAAAGGAATCACATAACAATGTCTGATGGCCACTTAACTCAGCATGGGAATAAATAATCGCATAGGCTTCCATACATTTTATAGTTACTATTAAAATGTGATTGCATGCCTTACCATGAATTAAACTCAACCCTAATACGTTGTAATAAGGTTATTGGTTACTCAAAATGAGTAAGCCATGTGTGAGCAATGTAAATATTTAGCTGGTCAGTAAGCTTCCTGTGACAGAAGTCTAATTACAATATTAATGTTGTTTATTATAACTAATGGTTCTTTGTAAGAACTATTACTTTGTTGATAACTATTGTTCCTACATGGCGTTTGTATTCTTTGAAATTTAACTTAAAACAGTTAGTATTTGATAAATGATCAATTAGTTTTTAGGCAAATTGTAAAGTAATTAATGGTAACTAAATATCTTTTAAAATCTCTTCTTAAATAATGTACAAGCTTACAATATATCAAAATATTTTTGTATTAAATCAAAAGTATTGCTATTTTTTATTTCAAATTCATCTATTTAATTAAAAATTTTAATTAAAATAGCAATTATCATAAATTGAGACATCAAGATACCAAATACTATTATTAAATTAATTAGTTAATAAGTATTTTTCAAATTAATTAAAGTAAGTAATATAATAATTAAGTACTCACTATTTTTTCCCATGTGGACCTCTTGTTCGGCTCCGGTGAAGTGTATTATGGATAATTCTGAGAAAATAAAATTATTACATAAGATCTAACTACTATTTTATAATTAGATAGATATTTAAGTACTTCTAATTCTGACTAATTAAAAAATATATAAGTAAGTATATCATTATTATTAAAACATGTAGTTAATTACCTCTCTGCAGCATTTGTTTTTGCAACAAGTTATTTATTGACGTATCTATATTGTTAGTTTTCTTGGTTGAGTCAATAAGCAACATGTCTTCACCGAGGTCTTCCACATAATACTTTTTCAGATTAGGTGACAATGACAGTGAATCTTTGGCGGCTGTTTCCATTCTTGGCTCCCTCGGGTCTACCCTCGGCTGAGGTTTGGGCAGGGTTTGTCTGTCTTGCATATCCTTCTCTAGACTGTTCAACAGGCTGTTCTTTAAGTTGAACGTTTCTTTGACTGCATCAATTTGTTTCCTCATACTTATCAATTCATTCCAACAATAAAATGCAATAAAACAACTTATAACGATGCAAATAATACTTAGTGCGAAATTTAAAACAAATAGTATTTTGAATTTTTTGAAAGACGCTATTGCGAATGTTGTATTTATGTGAACGCCGAGATCGGTGCGTTTATCTACAAAAAAATTATAATATTTACAAATTAAAATACATTAAAGTTATATTATATGATTAAATAAATAAATAAATGTTGTTTTGAACATAAATATATACCTGGATTCAATTGTATAACAGTCCCATCGTTATTCTTCTCTTTGATTTTATCTGTATTCAGAAAAATATTGGTCGCACCGGATCTGAGAGGCATTCCCTCGCCGATGTTTATCGTCCTCTCTACATCCATTGTAAATATTATTGTACGTATGTACTACGGATGTGTACTACAACTTAATCTTCTTGATAACGCAGGCGTCTCCTTTCCTTTGAACAAAGGAAGCGAAGCTCAACACAAATTATAAGCTCACACGGGACCACCGAAACCGGCTACGATAAGGAATTAATTCTAAAATTAACACCGAAAATTAACAGTGCACTGGACATTATACTCATTAAATACTTACGGGAACATAAATTTAATTATTAAACTATATTAAAGAACATTAAAAAGTCCAATTGCAAAAGTTGTAAGTTAAGTAAACAAAACAAAATAAAATATAAATTCACAAAGTTGTGATTCGTTGGTGCGATCTCGTTTTGACAGTTAGCGCATTGCGAGAGAGACCAGTCGCCGATTGGCGCGCTAAATTCGAACTGCAGGAAACGCAGTACTTCGACTACAACTAGTGAGCACGAGCAAGGAATGTGTCCGCGATAACTTACTTGTTGATTGTCGGATGGCGAAGGAGGGCCGATAAACGAATGAAAGTTTTCTGTAAACTAAATCCGACTTATAACAGTTTGCCGCTGTGAAAATGCTGACATTGTATTTTTCAATAATTAGTTAATTATTAATAAGGCCTTCGTGCCTATTTTTATTAAATTATCCTAATATATGTATAACTAGTTGGTGCAAGCGACTTCGTAAGCGTTGAAAAATAAAAATAAAATACCTTAGAGTATAATATATATGAGTCTCATTGGTGTGTTGATGATGGCGCTGCTACTGTTGACGACAGTGGCGCCGCCACAATTTTTAATATTTTTATATAAAGTCCTTCGGTTTTACGCTTTAACTACTTAACTGATCATTATGAAATTTTGCATACACGTTGTCAGGGATACAGGAAAAGACATAGGGTAAAAAAAAAACATTCTTGAAGGAGACGCGCTAAGTCGCTGGCAAAAGCTAGTTGACCAAAAAATACCAGAAACAAATAAGATGAGATACATTGAACTATATATATTATGTTATTATGAGAAAGTAGTGTAGAAGTGGAATTTAGTAAAAAAAATATACTTAATAATAAAAATAAAAAAAAATTAAATAACAATTATTTCATGTTTAATTATTAAATAACAATTTTTACTAGCCAAAAATGTAAAATTCTTATTCCTCTATGAAATTATTATATGAATGTGGCTTGTAATGTTACTGTTGTCGCAAAGAGTCTTTCAAGGGCTAAATAGAGGAACAATAATGTGAAACGTTTGGCAGCAGGTAAAGAATAGTTCCTTTTACAAACATGGTGTTACTTCTCGATTTAATGTAATACATTTTGAGAACAACTGCATACTAATGGCGAAATTGAAGAACCTTTGTTTGATAAAAAAATCATTCTTTGATAATTAATTACGACAAGCGTTAAAAATTTATACAGTACTGTGCCCGCGATTTCAAGAGCGCTGTATTTGTTTTTTAAAAATCCTACAGGAACCTAAAAATTTTTAAAGGATAAATTGTATCCCATATATTAATCCAGATAATAAACTATCTATGTTTCCTTTGTCACTTTTTTTCATTCAAATTCAGCGTTTTTGCATTTTCCTATTTATAATAGTAGGTATATTAGTGTAGGGATATAGCATAAAACAAAATATGATTTTTTTTATACTTGCAAAATCAAAAGTCTTACTTAGAGCTTCTAATCTAAACGAACACTAGCGAACTTTGAAATGCATTTGAAGAATTTAACATTCATGCTATTTTAGCTTTTGCCAGCAGCTGTGCTTGTGGTGCGAATATAACAGTTGTCTATTTATAAACTCCACTTCGCATGCAAGTCAATGTTTTAGATAACTTATCTGTAGGTAGTTTAGTTATATGGTGTTTCTGTTTTAGACATGTAATTTCTTATTAGAATAAAAATTAGATCAAAACATTTTTAATAACAGGAAGTTTATAATTTAGAAAATATAAATGCCATTTATATATTTATTCGGTACAAGATTATATCTAAAATGAGAAGTATTGGTGCCGTTGGCAGGTGGTGGGGTGGCTCAGTTTGTAGAGCGGTGGATTGTTGAAATCCATAGGTCGCTGGTTCAAATCCTGCTCGAAGGAAAGACACGACTTATTAGAAATGTAATAGACTTCTCTATTTTTTTTTTTCAGTCATTATTTCAGCCGTTGAACTACCGCTGGCCTGGGCTTGGCCTGGTCCGCCTTTAGGTGGACGTCCTACCCCCAGCAGCCTGCGCTTCGTGCTATAATGTTCCACTTCAACTTATTAACTCGGTAACTCGTTTGTCCATCTCCGCATTCCTGATTCTCATCCTGATATTTATATTTTTAGGGTTCATTCCAAATGGGATGATATTCAAAAAGTTTATGTGGCTTCGAAGTTCCGGTCCGTTGCAAAGTTAACACATTAAATATATAATCTATTCTGTTATCAAAGAATATAAGGTATGAAAATATACTTATACATATTTTGGGATGCACGTGACAAATGACTTCTTGGCAAATAATTTATTGCATAACAAAGAAGAAAGCGTGTTATAATGAGTAATTATAAGACTATCATACTGAGAATAATAAATGAATGTTCAAAAATGAAATACTGAAAGAAATTTGAGCATACTATTAGTCATATTTATTCCTGATTCACGTGCATTGTCTTTTAACATAATTCTTATACAGATACTTGATGACCTACATTTTTGTTCTCGGGTCTGACGTCAATTTATATATTAAGTAGTTAATTATAATTTATATATTCAATAAGCCGCTCTGACCAGTCTTTTTGAAAAATTGATTGTACCTACTTGATGGTAGGTGGTTAAAGTAGCTTTTAAAGCCTGGCCTAGTAAGGCCAGGAAAGATCAAAATCAGGTGGTGATGGGGAATAGACTCTGACAACTCTTATTAACCGAAACTTTTGTGTGTCGTTCGATCAATCGGACCAACGGGAAAAGAAGTCCACGTCGTCCGATCAATCGGATGAAGCAGTCGGACCACGCAGTCTCAGGAGTTATTACACTATATACTTTTGTAAGAGGGTGGTTACTGAGGCCAGAAGGGATGACCAGTTACAGACAGACTGCGGATTGCAATGTGCCCTAGTACTAAACTATACTGAACCTGTGACTGAACTAAGAAACAATACTGTATTGAATAAAGAACATGCTACACGTATAGTCTATGACAAAGTAGAGTAGGCCGGCGCTTGACTTTGTTCCAATTTACCGTTATGGAGATGCATATAATATTTCAGATCAATGTCACTAAGACGAGCCACTGTATTTAAAATAAACAAATTACAACTGTGAAATGTATGTATGTAAATAGATAAATAGTAAATAAATAAAACTGTATGTAAATAAATAAAAAAATTAAAAAAAAAAAAACGGGTATTTTCTTCTGTGTATTTTCGCCCCTCGACGTATCCGAAATATTTTAGCTTCCGAGCGATCACCTTTATCGCTCTTAGTACTGCCATTCTCTTTCTCATTCAACGCACATAGTGGAAAAAAATGGAGTAGCTAATAAGGAAATGGGCTCTGGGATCCCTTACTCACTCACTGAAACACAACAGCACACATGCTGTTATTTACGGTTTGGATACGGTTTGTATTCCGGTCCAACAGCATTTGGATACAAAGAGCAGTAATAGAATTTCGTTGTATAAATAGATATTAATAAATTACAATTATTAGATAACAAAAGGTTTTCATTTCATTTTTTTTATTTCTATATAAAAAAAATGTCAAGTAAAAAATATTATATTCACTAAGTCCTTCAATAGATGTCTGAATAGATGATTGATACCACATGTAACCAAGTATAGAATAAGTAGGAGCTGTGCCTATTTTGTTATTTTGAGAAAGTATAGTATTACAATGAAACATTTTTAATAATTTTATGTCCGATTTCTAAGAATTTACCTTACATTGTGATATTGACCCATTCGGTGAAAATTATACCGCGAATATAGAATTTATAAAAAGAACGGGGGGTTGTCGTGACCCTAATCTTTTTTATATCAAAAAAATCTTCTTTTTCTTATTTTTTTTTATATCTTTTTTTATATTTTTAATATCAAGTTATCTTGATATTTATTTTAAAATGAAACAAAATCATCACGTATAATACATACAGAATGATTTTCTTTACAAATCACGCGATTCATCTACAATTGTAAGGAAAATATCGCAAAAGAAGTGCTTGCGTTGGTAGATTTGTACACAAAGAGTTCATGATTCATAATTATGTATAATGAGCAAAGTTGATTGAACTTGGCATCATAAATTTTCTCTAACGTAGTAAGAATTACCTACTCATATAAAAAATGTTGTCTTAGTCACGTAGGTAGATGATTGTACTAGCGACAGGAAAAAACTTAATTAGGGTTTATTAGATATATATAAAAAATCGGGAAAAATCTAACTGATGGTGAAAACCGCATCAAAATCCGTTGAGTGGTTTAGGAAGCGCCAAAGGCTACTTTAAATTATACTTTGTAAATATGAAGCATAATACTTATATGTATTTACCTACATGTATGATATAATTAGCATTTATGATATAATAAAGCATACATGATTGATTTATAAGCGTGTGCAACGGGAGACCAGCACCTTGGCAATTTGCAAAATAAGTTACGTAGGTAAGCACGAGTAGAAGTTAACATGTATGTAGCTACAACCATTTCATTGATACTTATATACAGGCATTTTTTTGTCACTTCTTTTTTGGGGGCACGCTAATTCTCGAAAGTTGTAAGTCCATAATTTTTTGTACCCCCTCCTTCCTTGCCACTGCGTTTTGAGAAAAAAATAATAGGATTTTTTTTGTTTAAAAACATAATATCTTTGGAAATAAAAGGTGAACTTATATAAATAAAACTAAAAAACAATATAAAAAACTAACTCCAATACAATAATACAGATAGTATTTTTTTAATAAACGTGGCTTCTGAACAAGTTATAAACAATGACAATTAGCTCTTCAACTTGATGACTTGATAACCTGATTTACACAGTGATTGTAAGGAATCATGTCGAAAGCGTTACAAAAATTCAACAATTACTTACGTAGTTAATAAGTAATAACGGTACGAAGAATGATTGTTGTTTTAGGAATTTAGCACATTTCGGTAGGTACATATTTTACGGTTATCCTTTAATAAGTCGGCCGACCGTTACCATCGCATCTCCTCGGAGCATTTTTGAAAGCGGACCAGTGAAAGTATTGAGTTAAAATGTCTACACTACCTATATGTATCTATCATTAGTTATTTTTACGCACCAGAACGTCCTATTAGTGGTATTTCTAATCAGATACCTACCATTTACCCGATAAATTAAAGCGTCATGGTCGCGATGGTGGCGCCACCGTCGTCACAGCGATATCGATGTCAGGCGTTATATTATTCATATTTTTTTTTAACGCCGACAAAGTCGCGGGCAATAGCTAGAACATAATACATAATTAATATTTTTTTACAATATTTAAAAATACAATTATTATACGAGTAGGTATAAACAAATTAGGATAGTATGTATGTGTTGTTAAAGTTCTCTAGTGATATTTGTTAGACACTTCTCTTCGCGAAGAACTTTTCTTAGTTCTTAGCAAAGACCTAGGTATTCTTCGGTGATATATATAATGCTGCGTACCAGGTAAATATTTTTTCTGGATTTATAATAACTTATCCTATTGATCCGTAATGTTATCTAAGCGATTACTAATTTATTTTTTGTTGTAAGCATATCTCTTTAGATTTTTGTAAAATCTTTTAATTTCAGAGTAAATGGAATGTTATTAGCATTGACTTCTTTTTATTTTTTAGATCAGATCCAAAAACTATGAGCGATGAGATTCTCTGGACCGACATTTGTAGACACTGTATTAAGAAAAATCCTTCAAATAATCAGCACGATTAGGAATTAAGGCTGAACCGTCTGTGTAAAAATCTGACGCCCTCGAGTATTTCAAAATAGCAATCGCCAAAAATCTTTTTTGCATTTTCAAAAAGCCGCCATGAGCTTGTGTTACATTCGATCCGTCTGTATTTTAAATGGGAACTTAGTTTGGGTTCATTTATATAACATCCCCTCTGAATATCTGATGCGCTCGAGTATATTCCAAAATACCCTCTTGGGCTCTCCTACTATTAGTAAAAGAAATTAGCGGAGAAACAGAGGCGGACAGCGAAATTTCAACAGCATAGAAAAGTATTATTAGTTACACAAACAAATATAAATTACATTTCATCTCTGTTAATTAAAGTATTAATGTATTTAAAAGTAATATATTTACTACATAACTATCAATTAATTAATTATTTCAAGTAATTAAAACATTAAAAATTAACAACTACAAATAAAACGTACCGATAAGGACGAGTAACAAAGCATGACTTAAACGTCTAAGTAATAAAATAAAATAAACATGTCAATAATAAAATTATATTATAAGAAATCTAATTAGTTAAAAATTCGTCAAAATCTTTTTTTTAACTTATGTTAAGGTCGACAGACAGACAGGCTGATGGTCCCTTGATGATAGGTGGTTACCGTCGCCTATAACACAAGCAACGCCAAAGGTGCTGCAAGTGCGCTGCCGACTTTGAAGGTTTTGAAAGGGATAGGGATAGGAAAGGGATAGGGTTTTGGCAACCCCTACTCACTCACCGAAACACAACAGCACACGTGCTGTTATTTCACGGTAGTCTTCTGTAAGACGGGCTGCCCAAATGACTGCGAAACGCAGTGTGCCCTGTCACTACTTTCCAGATCCAGACCAGAGTCAACTTTGTAAGTTCATTTCCAAAGTTGACCTTGTTGGGAATCGAACCCGAGAACACTGGATTATGGTTCAAGGGCTCATCATGGTTCACAGTGGTCTTCTGTAAGGTGGTTACTGCTACCAGACGGGCTGCCCAAATGACTGACAGTTCAATCTTTATTGCTCATATATTTTTAGATGATATATGAGCAGTCTGGATCTGGAACAGTACTTTTTTCTAGAGGAAAGGTTCTATATAACCTTTTCTATATCCCTAACAACGTCTATGTAAAATTTCACGATCGTCAGTTTATAATATTATAAAACAACCTTTAACTCAACTTTTATCGTCTCAGAAGATTTCTCTTACAGAAATCCGAAATAACTTTATTAGAATTTTTCAACATTCTTTTGTTAAAAATTCTGAATTTTTTTTTAAACTTTCTTCATAAAAGACGTAAATAAAAATTAGACGAAACAAAATAATTATATCACAATTATTTTATACTATTTTAATGAGTATATACTGTATGTATTACTAGCTACCAGCTCCCGGCTTCGCAAGGGCGCAAAATGGCACGACAGAGAGTGGTGGAGCGCCGGCGTAGATGGCTGCATCAAGCGAGT
This sequence comes from Synanthedon myopaeformis, assembly GCA_944738685.1. Taxonomy (NCBI): domain Eukaryota; kingdom Metazoa; phylum Arthropoda; class Insecta; order Lepidoptera; family Sesiidae; genus Synanthedon; species Synanthedon myopaeformis. Next base: position 2,261,129 of record OX122914.1, read on the forward strand.
CCTGAGATATTCATTTAAATTATAAACAGGTTTTTTGTTGATTTAAAAATAAAAATACTTATTAGGACAACATAGAAAAGACACATTACTGGGAATATACGATATTAATTTCTACTGATATGAGTAATTTCTGTGCCATGCAATTAAACGTATTAATGTTTTGTTTTGATAGCTAAGCATTTTATTTTGCAATATGAGCTTACCTAGTTTATTTGCATTATGATTAAATTGAATTTACCATTTAAAATGAATCAACTTGTTTACATATATGCCAATGTGCTACAATTTGCGAGGCGTTTATTTATTGTTTTTTTTTTTTTTGGGAGATTTCAGGCTAACTTACGTCACGTTCTACAACTTTTGTTCACGCGAGCAATACTTACTCTCTATTGTAAACAAGCTTTAGGATGATGTCTTTTGATTTTAAGGCTAGCAAAGAATACATAAATTTGTTCTAAAGCCCTAAATTTTTGAAAAGAATTTTAATCTGTTCGAAACTGAAATTGAACATTATTAATTTATACATACATAGAAATCTGAGCAAGAACAAGGCCACTGTTGGACATAATTTTCTAAAAGCGTAGTCTTGAAGTGAACGCTTGAAGTGAACCGTTTATCAAAATATTTGCTTGTACTATATGACTTTGTATTGTACCTATCCCTTTTCAGGTTTAAGTACAAGTTTTTCAAGTGTAAGATAGGTACAATTTTAAGTTGATCGATAAAAATTTTACGGAGATTTGCGGTTTTGAAGAAACCAACTTTATTTTTTTATTATATACTAGCTGTTGCATGCGACTTCGTCCGCGTAACTTTATAAAATGTAGCCTACTCGTTGATAATGTAGCTTTCTGTACGTGAAAAAATTTTAAAATTTGGGTTTATTCATTAATATTAGTATAGAGTATAGATAAGTAATGACTTGACTTATTAGTTCCCTACTTAAGTTGTTATAATAAATTATTAGCACTATATATGAATCGGAATATGAGTAGCCCATATGTCGATAAATTCATAATCGGAATACGAGTATCGGAAGCTAGTACTTGTTATTTAGGTGTTAGAAAATCGTTTTTTGCGTTGCTCGCGTTTCGTAGTGTATCGTTTACAGGAATTGACTAAAAGGCTGTTTGTTCTCTCATTACAACCTGTACAGCCATTAAACACTGCCTTACACGAGTTCGATATTAAAGAAATGTGCAACTCGACGCCTTTTCGTACTATGAATCATATGTATGCGTTCAATGAGTTAGGTACGCACAACAAGCCAATAAACTAATTTGAATCTGCATTTTTTTACACATTTCTCATTTGATTTTCGAACTTATAGCGTTTGTAATAAGGTCTTTAAATGTGGTATCAACGTGCAACGTTAACATTGCGTCCACTTTTCAATAGTTATGAAAACATTCGATAAATTACGGCCGATTGATTCCGGGATTTATATTTTTACCGACACTGCATTGTATCGGCGCGCCGCGCAGTCTGGCGATGACTTATTTGTTTAGTAATCACAAAGAAGTTTTCTATAAACAAATGCGTGTCATTGGTCAACATTATTGGTCACCTGATTCTCTCGCCACTTTTGTTCCTCGAAGTGTGCCGTTATAACACACATAACAATTCCACTATACGAGTAACGCCTATAATATTCAAAGGCGTTCGCACGTTTAAAAATAAAGCAATTGTACACTTCGCAAGCGCTCTTGTCTTGATAAGGGTATCCACTCAAATACGAGCGCTTCTACCACCCCTTTACGGATGACTGTCCCCCAATCGCATCCATCCTAAACTTCACCCTATGAATATCCACAGCGTTTATTACCCTATGTTGTTATTGTTTATAGGCAATCCTTCTATCTACCATCAAGAGGATCGTAGCTTGGGTCGACGGTGGATCCAGGCTGCTTCCGCTTCTACTTTGGAAATGAACTTTACATACATTGTTGGCTCTGGTCTGGATATACCAATGGCAGGGGTAATTTGGGGAGCCCGTCTGGCGACATAAAACCTACTGAACGTATTTTTATGCGATTTTCACTAGTGGAAAGAGGAATATAAACGAGGAAGGTTTTTGTTTGTACTTTTCAGAAAAAAATCCGTGCGAAGCCAGGGTCGGGCAGCTAATTTAGAAATAAATATCCCTCACTACTCTTATGGCGAATTATAATATCGTCAAAAATCTTTCTTGCCTACATGCTTTATTTGTGAAGTCCTGCCAATTTTGTCAAAGTTATACCGAACTAGCGACCCTCTACCGGCTTCGCCTAGGAAAAAAAATAATAAGCTTATTTATAAAAATTCCCTGTATAATTATCTGATGGTGAAAACTGCATCGAAATCCGTTGCGTGCTTTAGGAGGAGTTAGCGGCCATTCAGACAGACTCGGAAAGCAACAAAGATACCGAAATACCAAACTAGAAAAGTGCGCGTACGAAGTTGCAGGCACAGCTAGTTTCTAAATAAACATAATTGAAGTAAATTATCTCTTAATTTGTATTTTATATAATTTATTATTTATTTTCTCACGTATTAATTAATTGTTTTGTCAACTCAGAGCTCTATTCATGGAATTTAAACGGCTTAACCAAAATTAGATTTAGTGCGAAAGCAAAACATAGCCTCGTATTTTATGCACGTGTTACCCGATATGCGATGATATCACTTCACTAACGCTTAACGGTTGATGAATTTAAAGACTATTTTCCTACGCAACCAAACAGTAGTACGCAATGGGAACGTGAAACGTTTCAGCCGTCCAATCTGTACGGGATAATAAACACAATGGCCTCAAATATTTTGTATGGCTCATTCCTATTTAGGCTTTAGGTCGTTCCGTATCTGAATATCCAAGGTCGTTGCAAAATAGATCAAGGCAATTTAATTTGTTCGTGAATTCATGAACTGATGTAAATACAAACGACTCTTCTGATATAAATTTTTAAATTGGTTTGAATTAATATTATTTACCAGTAAAAATCATTTACTCGATTTAAAATATTGCCATATAGTATTGAATAATAGTAATAATATTTATTTATTTTATTTTATGTTAATATCGACATTTTATGTTAAGGCCGACTCCCCTTGATGGCTACTGTCGCCTATAACACAAGCAACGCCACAGGTGTTGCATATGCGCTAGCGACTAATAGTAGGATTAAGGATAAGAAGGATAAGAAGGGATATAGGTGCTTACCTGTTTTTTGGCTTTGGTGTTGCGTTTGCCCGGTCGGCTTATAAAGGACAAAGCCTTAACTTTTACATAGCGAAATCTAATATGTATGAATAGAGAAGTAATTCGAGAATAACACGTACTTACGAGTAATTCTTTTGATAAAAATTACGTATGATAAATTAAAATATGAGACTAAAGTTTTAATAATAAAAATCCGCCAATCTTTCTTCCGCAAATTATATACACAAATCTTCCTCTTTCCATTAGAAAAATCTTATAAAAATAGGTCTAGGTAGTGTAAAAGAAGTTAGCGGAGAAACAGAGAGAACCGCACAGCGACGAAAATATTGAATTCTTATTTTAAACATCCTTTTTTTATGAAAATAGGCGGCTGACAGGTTGGCGGTCAAATTGACTAGGGTGAAAAGGGGAAATTAGATAATTACTCATGTAAACATGTGCCAAAGAAAGCGGAAGAAAACAGAAAACTCATGTTGTTATTTAGTTTATCTGTATATTAAAATAATAATCTCTGAGTTTAACATTTCACTAAACATATTCTTAATTTTCTTAAGCAAAATTATCGTTAGAGGGTATCGTTAGATACCCGCTGCTGGATGTAGGCCTCTTCAAAGGCACGCACGGTGTTCTATCCTTCGCATCCAGCCGCTCCCTGCAAAGCCTTTCAGGTCGTCTGTCCACTTAGTCGCAAGGGTCCCACGCTGCGCTTTTAATTCGTGGCCTCCATTTGAGAATTCGGGAACTCTTCTGCCCCATCGGTTATTTATCAGCTCTACTCATGTGAACTCAGTTAGTAACTAGGCTAACAATAATGTTGCTGTGTTTTTTAAGACATTTCACTGGTGTTCAGTATGCATAGACGAAGCAAGTTGTTTCATTAAATCGTCTGTATAACTAATCTCTTTTAAAAGCACATTTGCAAATTATTATGACTTGATTATAAATACTTATCAATAATTCAACGAATTGCGTCTTGTGGATCCATTTTACGCGGTAAATTATAATTACAGGCGCTCTAGGCTCAAGACAGTATTAGTTTAAGGTGATTTTGTGGAAATTTTATTGGACTAAATTGCAGGAATGCGTTACGTCACATCTTCCTTTATTTATTTATTATACTAGCGACCCGCCACCGGCTTCAAAAACCGTATCAAAAGCCGTTGTGTGGTTGTCTTTTAAGAAGTTAGCGGACAGTAACTTTTACTTTATAATTTGTATACAAAATTACAGACATTGAAGATGCGTCAAGGGTACTGGGTCGTAGGTCTGGAAGGGAGCACTAACTTAATCCCCCTTAAGTACCCTTAAGACCTCAGTGAAGTTGTGTTTTAGTTTCACACCTATTATCATATCATAATAATTATCATATCATATGGCAGCCTGACGGTTAGGTAAATAAATTATACCTATATAACATAATAAACAAATTAGGACAATTTTTACTGTTTTTATAATTACACTCGAATATATTAAAAAAGCCTGAAAATATCATACACTTAGTATGATTCATATAGTGGTTTTGCTATTAAAATATTAAAAGGAGCTCTAACATTATTTTATAATGATTGTGTTTACAAGCACCATTTACGGCCGCCAAATTTGTTGTTCAATTTATGAATATGTGTGTCCTGCCACCTCAAAACTTAATTTTCAACCAGCAAACTATACCTACTTATACATACGTTAAGAAAGCCTTAATCCAGTTTTGCTAATAGTCCAGAAATGAACATTGCCTTATGAAGCATCGTTCTGCTCACATAAACTTTTTTTTTTCTAGTCAAATCGTCGAATAGTTTGTATCTTGAATTTTGATGATATCATTATATTATCAATCAGTAACTATTACTGATTTTATTAGTATTGAAGGAGCATATAAACCCCTTTTGAGTATAAGTGATTGAATTAGTCCATTATTTAGACGTCTAGCCGGTTAGTTAAACGTAGGAGTTTAGTCCAATTGCTTACATCAAATTCATCAAGTTGTATTTGTACAAATGAGTGTTTCGCCCATTTGTAAGAAACATTTAGGAATACAAGCGGATATCCGTTCAAAAATAATTCTTACTTAAAGTGCCTCTTCATTATTGAGATCTGAAAACTTAAGCCTGTCCTGGGCCACACGGAACAGATGTTTTGCACTGGAGATTCCGGTCCATTTCCTTACGTAGCCAAGATTTCTTCTGCCTTACAGGGCACCGTGTCCTTTTTGCTACTGTTCTGTGCCTACACTCTTTCTGAATGAAAGAAAGTACTGTCCTGTCCTTTTCAATAACCTTGACAACGGTTTTTGGGTGATCGGTTGAGTAGTTAAAGCGTGAGAAGGTAACAGACGGACAGAGTTACTTCCACATTTATAATATTAGTATGGTTAGTATGCATATTCATGTGATAACTGTAGACGCATTATGCGGGTATAATTGATGGGAACATGGGAGTCGTCGCCGCTGCATCCGTGCTAGAAACGAAATGGAGCATCATTCGTCTGAGATTGCGTCATGCGATTCATAATAAATACCTACTTATTTATTATACAATCAGTATATAATATATATTATAGTTGGTTGGGTGATAGAACATCATAATGTCTTTCTGATAAAATTCTTCAGGTACTTATTTACTAAAGCATTCATAATTTAATTATACTTTAACTTATACGTAATTGTCGTTATTTTTATACTTCATAACGACAGCAAGTTGTCACATTTATTGTTGCAACGACAGCAAAACAAAAACCTCATATATTTTTAGAAATATCCAAAATTCTTCATTAGAGATCAAATTGATCGAATTCTTACACCTAAGTGTGGTGCGAGGAAAGTTTATTTTTTATTTATTTGTTATAAATGACATTTAGGTATAAGAATTTTATCTATTTTAATACAATAGCTTATTAAACAGCATATAAATTAAATTAAATTAAAATTCACGTTTTTAAAATTTGGAACTAATATATTAGTGCCTATTATATTTTTATATTCCTAAATTGTATTTAACATTTTTTTAATATTTATACATTACCAATATGTTTCAATTTAACATAGATAGGTATTTAGGTACATAAATATTACATGTATTTACATAAAATGTGATAGTTTCTAAGCATTTACATTCAGTAGGAAGGTTTCTCATTTAAGAAAAACCGTACGTAAAAACTACGTGTACCTACTTTTATTTAATTAAAATGTGACAATAGAAAAAAAACACAAATATATTTCAAAACGTGAAAAATCGAAACTTGTTTAGGAAAGAATATTACTTAATTGTCATGTTTGAAAGAAAATTTAGAAATTTATTATGTTCCAAATAATAAACTTAGGGCCTCTTTCACCAACTACAAGTAAAGTGTTGATTAGTTACTTTTAGAAATAATTTTATGTTTTATTAAATTATGCACTCGGTTTATTGCATCCTTCAATAGGCGAATTTTTTTTATTATTTTCTTTTTAATGTTTGGGACTTTAACCGTACAATCAACTCCTTCATTCCCGGTTACCGGTGACTTTAAATGGCGGTTAGCCTACTTGACACATGGTGAAAGAGGCCCTTAGATAGATAGATAGATAGAAGTTTTTTGTAGAAGACTTCATTTTCGAGGGCAACGAAACTACATATATTTATTAAAGTACATACATATACAATAAAACAATTAGATATTATATAGTACCCTAACTGTCGCCTTTATACCTACTATTAAAATTACCGACTTCATTTCTAGAGTATGCAAATCACTATAATTGTAGATGATTGCAAAATATTTTAGTTTAGTTAACCCACAAGGGCAAAATATACGTTAATATTAACATTTATTAACAAAGTAAAACAGTTTTTTTCCTTAATTATTCCATTAGAGTATCTTACACTGCTGCTCATTAGTGCCTAATTGCTTTTCAAATAGCATAGTTCATTCATCTTATGTAATGTGACTAATGTCATGATGCACATTCCGTTTCACTTAAATATAAAATGCATTTTTCTATTTACGCTTTGTTTCCGTTCGATGTTTTTCAATACCAACGAATAAACGGTAGATAAGTCGTCTGTCTAATCACCTCTGCATTTTATAATGTGGGATAATCCGGGATATGCGCGGGCGCAGCGACAATACGGCGCGCGCTTCGACCGTTCCACACACTCGATTCTAGTCCGTCACGCCGGCCACCCGCGTGCCCTTCTTTTCTAGACTGGACTTTACACGTGCGTTCACTATCTCTTTCGCATCTTTCCGCCCGACTCGACCTTCCGAGAAACACGATAATGCATCCATAATGTTGTAATTAGCCGCGTATTTACCTATTCTAGTGAAGGCCCGCGAGTGTTGTGTCTGGAGTGTTATGGCTAAAAATTACGCGCTCCTCCCAGACGCGGTAACAATGTATTCGCAAACCGAAGTGAAGGATCTCTCGAAGAATTTAGTGACTGGTGATTTCGAGAAAGATTACAAAGGAGCGGAGAAATGCGGAACATATAGACGACGTTTGAACTTTGCTGTTTTGGCGTTTTGTGTGCTTCTCACTGCTTGGTTGCTGATGATAACGGTGTTACGTGAGGTGCAGATCGGAAGGCTGAGGCAGGAGGTGGAACTACTCAACGCCAACATGATCGCAATGAATGCAAACGTGAATTCACTGAATATGAAGATTGCTAAAATGGGTCAATTGCACGACATAGATGAACACGGAGAGATGGAGATAGACGAATCGGTGAGCAAAAGTTATATTTTGATTCAATTAATTAATTGTTTTAAATTAACACTAAGTAACCTGTTTATTTAAACAAGTGACATCAACAACGATCTTTTGAAACGGAACGAGCGCAGGTACTTACGCAAAATGAAAAATGTGTTTACGTCCAAATTTCTCGCCAACTGCCAATTTTGTATTTCCAACTCGCTGTTGATTCGGTGGCTTTGAGAGACGAGAACGGAACGCTGCCATATTTACGTCACGTAGTGTAATAAATCTGATAAAAATAAGTTACATTAGCGTACTTAAACACAGATGAGCAAACAATCCAAACGCAAAGCAAACATTGTATCCACGAATCGCTACGTTATCTGAAGTTACCAATTGACCTTTGCCTTTCATGAATTGCATGTCATGCAAGATTTAACTGATAGAGATGGATAGATAATGTCTCTAAAAGCATTTTAAAAAGTTATAAGATTTGAAATTAATAACACTAAAAGCTTGTTAGATGCTCCTTTAAGTGTTAAGATTTATTTATGTGCTACAATTAAGGTCATATAGCAGTCAAGGTCTTTTAAATAAAGACTATTACTGCTGTTTCTAATAAATTGTTATCTAGCCTGGAAACTACGACAATTGTTGCATTTGTCTTCATCTTTTTTAGTTATTATTAAACAATTTTATTATATAGCGTTCTTGTACTCGTACATCGTGTATCGAATTTCATTGGAACTGATGTTTCCTCAAAGAAATTATTTGAACAAATTTATTTGCTCAGTTAATGATAATCGTTAGTTATAATCATTAATATAATGTCGGTCATTTATGAGACAGTGTGGTTTTGCAGCTAGATACTTAAATTATCGTCCCTGCTATAAGTACATACATATATACATGACTATGTGAAATTGATCAATTAACGTTTAGCTGGCTGAAACCATTTAAAGCTTAGCTATGAGATGCAAAAAAGAATTAAAATTACACAAAATTTAAAGCATTTTACCAAACACACAAACTCTTCAGATTTATAATATTAGTAGATATGAGTATTTATGTCTATATATAGATTCATAAACTCAATCAAAATTTCCCAAAAGTCGAATACCGCTTCTCCAATGCAAAAAAAATCCATTACTTTGCATTGGAGTTACAGAAAAACCTACTGAGTTTGAAAATTTATAGCTATGAAAAATATTATACTAGCGATCGGTTCCCGGCTTCGCAAGGGTGAATTTTTTTTTTGTAAAAACTATTTTTGTCATTTTTTTTCTGTAATAACCTTCCTCGTGTAACATTAGGTGAAAACCGCATAAAATCCGATCTGTTCCATGAAGATAGGACGGTGCCAAAGTGTCGACGCAGGTGGCATCCCACACTAGTGGACGACCCATGCTCCATGAAACTAGGGACACCCCATCATCATGTACGATACCATTTGGTTCAAGCATTAAGTGTTTTTAAGTGACGGTAGCCACTAACCTTTAAGTGCACCTTTGTAATTGCAAAAAATATTAAATTCTGCGTTGTTATGGTTTCCATAGTAAAATCGCACGATCTTGGCACAAGTCCCGTACTGGAATTAGTGATTTTTATCCTCTCTAACCCTAATCCTATTACCACTTGTGTTCGGTAAACAAGTTTCTCATGTAACATGGTCTGTTTCTAAGTATCAAGGTTGGCCTGAGAAGTGCACGTTATAGGTACTGACTTGACATATAAGATGTGATGAGAACTGGTTTACAAACCTGTTATAATGTAAACATGGTCGGACGCCGGTCGCCGCCGCAGCCTCTTGCCATGCCAGTTACGCAACTGCTATACTTAGCTTTTCCACTGTATGGATTTTGCAAAATCCTGTTTTCAACGGTTCATCAAAAGATTTGTTCTGTACTAAACGACGGCGCAGCGTAGGACGTCCACCCACAAGATAGATAGAAAATCTGTAAGGGCTGCGGATCGACGGTGAATCCAGGCTGCTTCTGACCGGTCCTATTGGAAAATGATGGGGAAAGCCTACGTTTCATCAAAATCTGTTTAGCCGTTTTTGTGAGATTGACAATATATGACAATATATATAAATGTTAAGTTAAGGTATAATAAAGATCATAATATTTCTTTATTAGAAATTAAGGTTCATTTTGACTGCACTTCGTTTGAAGTGTAAGATACAAAGGACTCAAATGCAGAATACATAGAGAAGCGATCGCGTTTCAAATCCGGCTTTTAGTTCTTCCTTAATGAACTACTTTGATAACTTTATCTCACCGCAGAGTATAATAATAATCATCATCATAATACCTGCTTGGGTACATTCAAACAAGTCGTGTCGAGGTCAAATTAATATTAACTGGAAGACATTGATTTGCAAAAATTGCATAAATTACAACCACAGTGATCTTTTATCAAATACTAGCTACACGGTCCCGGCTTCGCACGGGTGCAAAATAAAAACTATCCCATCTATTATGTAGGACCAAATTACCATAGTTACGAAATTTTATCAAAATCGGTTCAGTAATTTAGGAGTTCATCGCGCACAAACACCTGACACGTAATTTATATATATTAGATAAAACTATTCATACAAAAAATTATATGGTGTGTTTAATATTGTACGCAATATAATAGTTTTAATTTATTTAAATAATTAGATAATTTAAACTTAAACACAAATGTAAGTTATTATTATAATTCCCCACAAAACCAATGTCACGGTTTGTCTGTGGGCTTAACCAACAAGGGGTGATAACTTTGGTCTATTTAGCTTGTTGCTGTTGTGTTTCGGTGAGTGCGTAAGGGATGCCAGAGCCCATTTTCCTAATCCTTAATCTTTAGTCTTAAACTAATGGTCGGTAGCGCACTTGCAACACCCGTGACACCTACCATCAAGTGGACTATCAGCCTGTCTTCCGACCTTAACATAAAAAAAGTTTTTCTATGTTCGGTAGCGCACTTGCAGCAACTATGGCGTTGCTTTAAAATGTTGTAATTGCATCTTTTTTTAAGAGGGGTAATGACGTTTACGCACTATCCCTCGTCGACGGGGGACAGTCCACGAGGGGGAGTGTGGGACTCACCCGACGACGTGAATTATTGCCGAGAATACCCACTAAAACCCCTCAGTGGTGGTGTGCAGGTCCGTGATCGCAGCCAGGCCTTATCCTCGGGTCCCCCACACACCGGTTGTAATTTCACCTATGCTTATCTTTATCGTTCTTATGGCATGCACATAATAAAGAATATCACAAAGATAAATAAACTAAATGTAGAGTAGCATTCAGTTCATCAAAACACCTGTTTAAATAAACTGGAACACATACGAGTATAAGTAGGGCTGTCAACTAGGACATATCAGTCAGTGGCGTACTCGTAGCTTACCCTAAATGGGCCTTGTATTAAATTTTGTCGAGGGGCTTTTTTATCTGACTAACTACTCCAAATGAAGGGTAAAAATTATAGTACAAAACAAACTAAAACCTATTTAAGTTGCCAAATTACTAAGAAGTCGAGAAGACGAGTATAAATGAATTCAATTATATGATATTGCATTAAATTATTGAATGGAAGTTTAATTTAGTAAAAATCATTAATATTACCTACCTACTTTTAAAATTATTAATATAACCTACTTATATTAAATAAATAAAATTAAAATTATAAACAATGGCTCATAGTTAACATGGTTATAAAACATAATGGGTGGCAGCCCTGCTATATTGCTATTTGCTATACACCGGCTTATCAAGTAATAATTTGAGTATATACCTATATGTACTATCGGTATTAGTAAAAATCCAAATATCGTTTCGAAAATAGGTAACGTAGCTTCATGAATAAAAAATTTCAAGTTTCTCTATACTACATAATTCAATTACACAGTTTCTCCTATTACATTTTTTTTACATTTTGCCAAAGAAGTCTTGTATTGTAGTCTCGGGAAAAGGTTTGACTTTTTATTTTTGTAAGTTTATATTTTTTTTGTATCTTATATTGTATTTTTTGTTAAACTTGAAACGAAAACTACTCTTGCTTAATTGATTTTAAAATCTCAGCCACTTTATCAGCGTGTAACAAAGGTTGTAGGTATACTGTAGATATATCATTTAAAAAAAAATTATATAGAATATATCCAAGTGAAATTTATTTAAAGTCCAAAAATCAAACCGAAATACCCTTACTGCTCGGTGGTGAGTGCTACATCAACATTATCTCCGCTTCTTATTATTCATAGAGTTCTGTGTATCACTTCGCGCAAGCAATCTCCTCGGTTATTCGATCAAACAAACTAATATATTATGTGCTAATTTTTCCTTCACATCTAATATTAAAATGCGAAATATATTAAAATGCCACGATCTACTAAATATAAATAAAAAAGGAATTAATATAATCATTAAATAAAATAAAGGATTCGTTTAATTGAAGTGATTTTGGTAATTCAACACCTTAGAATGTATTATTGATACTAAGACACTATGTACAACGACAAATGAAACACCAGTGTAGTTTTTATGTATTCAAAATCCGTATATTAGGAGAGAAAATAAAATTTTACATTTACAAACGTTGATTTCTTTCGGACATCAAGCGTTAGCGTGTTCTTTTTAGTAGTAGCGCCATCTATCCGAAATGGACCGTAACATACGATTGTTGACTAGATGGCGCCTTGACAAGAAATCATATTATTCTCAAACATTCCGCCCACCAAGGACAAACTGATTTGTCCTTTACACATACCGCCCACCATGACTTAGTGACCCTTTCCAGGCTACTCGAATCAAGTGAGATTTGTCCTTAGTGGGTTGACACAACAATTTTCGCTGAATATTTTACAATAACAAAATACAAATCCTAATCCTAAGTGATAACTGAAATTAACATTTAACAAATCAAACTGTCATCGGCAGGACACATAATTTTGAGGTTGGCCGTTTGATGATAGAATTTTTTGTGCGTAACGTAACTACGCGAGTTACGCTGTCTGCACCTGGGTGCTTCGCAACCACTCGGCCAAGAAGCCATCGAGAAGGAGGTAACCCGTCCTCCTTGACTAAAACTACGTCATCGATTTCCGGTTCAGGTGTTTGGTAAGCCCATTTATAACGGTGCAGAAAATTTGTCAGATATTCCTGAGACCAACGTCTCCAAAAGGTTTGCATCATTTTTTGTGTCAACTGCCACCTACGCAGACTACTGACAGTTGACATTTCGAAGTTCTGGTCTGGAGCAGATATAAGTGGCTCTCCGATTAGAAAATGTCCCGGGGTCAATACATCAATAGAGTCCGATTCGGATTCTAGGCGTGACAGTGGTCTAGAGTTTAAGCAAGCCTCTATCTGCGTTATGACAGTGGTCAACTCTTCAAACGTCAGCGTGGTATCACCTAACACTCTTCTTAAATGCGTTTTTGTTGACTTTATTCCTGCCTCCCAGAGGCCCCCGAAATTTGGAGAGTGGGGCGGTATGAAGTGCCATGTTGTACCATTATTTGCTAAAGCCCTCGCCACTTCCTCTGTAAGACCCGCATTTTCTGATGAGACTAAATTTTGTAACTCCCGAGACCCGCCAACAAAATTTGTTCCGTTGTCGCTCCATATATCACTGCAATGGCCTCGACGAGCAACAAATCTCTTAAAGGCTGCCAAGAATCCTTGAGTACTCAAATCACTGACCACTTCAATGTGGACAGCGCGAGTAGCCATACAGATAAACAAGCATATATATCCCTTGTAAGCGTGGTGACCGCGGCCTTTGGATGTCCGTAGCTTGATAGGTCCCGCGAAGTCTACACCACTGCACTTAAAAGGCCTTCCAGGTGTGACTCGGACTGCTGGCAACTGACCCATTAGTTGCGTGGCAGTTTCTGCCCTGTGTCGAACACATTTTATACATCTCCGAATGCATGCTTTGACTAAAAGTTTTGATCCTAACACGTAATATTGACTACTTAAATAAGCCAACATGAGCTGAATGCCACCATGCAGCGTCTTGGCATGGGCATCGGCTATAACCAAATCCGTGAATGTTGACCTTTTTGGTAGCAGTATGGGATGTTTCCTTCTTTCGTTTAATGGGGACTTCTCCAAACGACCTCCCGTTCGCATAATATTTTTAGCGTCAATGAAAGGGTTCAGTGACTTCAGTGGGCCTTTTATCCTTGCGAACTTACCTTCTTTTCTTAAGAGTTCCAATTCCCTTTTAAAATGTTCTCGTTGACATTGCTTGATACAAACTTCTAATGCATCTGCCAATTCCTTAGAAGTGAGATAAGTCGCGGAAGTATGATCTTTCCTGACCGACTTCCTTACATTTAAAAAACGTCTGCAATACGCTACTACCCTTACTAACCTTGTAAGGGAGGAGTATCTGTTCCAGATGGGCTCTTCGGCTACGGCGATATTAACCTTCACCTCTTCCAGTTGAGTTTCAATATTTTGTGGTTTGCTGTATTGAACAACATCTCTATGCAAAATATCAGGACCGCTAAACCACAGGTTATTGCCGAGAAGTTCTGCAGGTGTTATGCCTCTAGAAGCGCAGTCTGCAGGATTTTGTCCAGAGGAAACGTGTGACCACTGACTCGAATCTAGGGTCGTCAATATTTCGGACACCCTATTTGCGATAAACGTTTGCCAGCGACTCGGGTGACTGTTGAGCCACGCCAAGACTACAGTGGAGTCCGTCCATGCTCGAACATTTGACTTGGGAATTTTTAAAGTTTCTGCTACTTCTACTAGCAGTCGAGTGACGAGTACTGCTCCGCACAGTTCCAACCTCGGAAGGGATACTTGTTTAATTGGTGCCACTTTAGTTTTAGCTGTTACCAGGGTCACGTGGACGTTTCCTAAAACGTCAATCCCGCGAAGGTATACCGCTGCTGAAAATGCTACCTTTGACGCGTCGGAGAAACCATGAAGCTCTACCAACTCATCCCTTTTGCTGGTGTTTAGCCATCGCGGTATGTTTATCTGAGTCAATAGGTGCAAACTCTCTCGATAAGTATTCCATTCTGTTAGCAAATTCCCTGTCACCTCCTCATCCCATCCTAATCCCGCAAGCCACAGCCGTTGCATCAATATCTTTGCTGTTATCACACAGGGTGCAACCCACCCTAGTGGATCATACAAGCGAGCAATGTGAGATAATATTTTTCTTTTAGTTACACGTCCAGTTGGCAGGTCCAGAAGAGTCAACGAATACCGGAAACTATCAGTTCGTCGATTCCAAGTAAGCCCCAACAGTTTTATCACCTCATCCATCTTAAGCTTTAGCTCCTCTTGAACCTCCTCCTTTTTTGTGCCCGTTCCTTGAATTTCCTTTAGTAATTCCTTGCTGTTACTCATCCATTTTTGTAATTCAAACCCCCCCTTTTTTAGCAGTTCGTTCATTTCCTGGTAAATAACCAGTCCTTCCCTTACCGAGTTACATCCTGTTAGTAAATCATCCATATAAAAATCATTCACCGCCCTTTCAGCTGCTACAGGGTACTTCGCCCCTTCATCCTTTGCTACTTGTTGAAGACATTTTACGGCAAGATATGGTGCCGATGCCGTACCAAAAGTAACTCGCAATAACCTATAATCTTCAGCCCTTGCCTCTGCTGTTTCCTTCCATAACAACCGTTGATAATTTGAATCTTGTTCAGATACCTTCACCTGACAGTACATTTTGATGATATCAGCTGCTATGCATATAGGATGTTGCCGCCAACGTATCAGCAGATGCCTTAGTTCCGGTTGAAGTGTAGGCCCTGTCATCAGGGTATCATTTAATGAAATGCCATTTTTATACTTGCACGAGGCATCGTAGACAACCCTGACTTTCGTAGTGTCTTTATCATTTCTCACAACAGGATGGTGGGGTATGTATACCGTTTCTATATTATCCTTTTCTGCTTCAGGAATCTTCTCCATAAATCCTAATTCTAGGTATTCTTCCATCACCTTTTTATATTTTTGTTTTAGGTCTTCATCTTTGTTAAGCCGCGAATGTAACCCATTCAACCTTTTTTCAGCAATTACTCTGGAGTCACCATCTACACATTCAGGTCTATTTGCTTTAAATGGAAGTTTAACGATGTACCGTCCATCATCGTCTCGTCTCGTTGTTTTTTCAAAATGTCGCTCACATAAAACTTCCTCTTCCGACATTATCCTTACGTGTGGTTTAGGTTCCGCTTCGATTTCCCAAAACCGTTTAAGCATATCATTATCCTCAACGCTTAAGTGCACAGAAACTACATTTGAGGATGATGATGATGTCCTTTCACAAATCCCTGACAAAATCCATCCTAAGGATGTAGCCTGAGCCATAGGATAACCCTTTGGACCTTTTTTTAGCCCTTTTTGTACTACTTGTCCGTAAACTTCAGCACCCAACAAGATGTCAATTTTGTTTGGGATATAATATTGAGGATCTGCCAAACCTATGTCCTCATTTAGCCATTCCAATTGCTCTACCTTCCAATTTGGCAGAAAGGTAGTCACCTTTTTAATAACGTACGCTTGTACCATGATGACTATTTTGTTATCAATTCGCGAACAAATCTTGAGGTCTACCATGTGCTTAGCAATTGTTGTTTTGTTGCCGTCTAGGCCCGATATAATTCCTTTGACTGGATATCTTTTAAGACCCAAATATTGAGCTGTTGCCTCTGAGACAAAGGATGCTTGTGATCCTTGATCTAACAAAGCTCTAATATATTGTTTGCTACCCTTTGACGACTCCGCCCCTACAATGGCGGTCGCCAACAATACCTGACGTTTTACAGGCATTTGACCAAAACACGAGACCACTGGCGCCGTGTCAACAGAACTGGAGTATTTCCCTGAATTTTCAGAGGATGAGCCACACATACCTTCTCCAGACGTTGATGCACCAATGTTGTCATTTTGTTGCCCACCTCCAACTGAACCGTTTGGATGAAGCAATGAATGATGCTTCCCTTTGCACACCCGACATCTTAACTTACTAGGGCAAAACCTCGCCGAGTGGTTACTACCCAAGCAATTGTAGCATAAACGCTTATTTAATACAAATTCACGTCGCTTAATGATATCTTTTTTAGAGAATTTCTTACACGTGAAAAGTTTATGATCTTCATTACAATATTCGCATATAACACTAACCGTGGCAAAAACTTTATGTTTTGCTGGATGGCCATGAGTAAGATTTGAGACTCTCGGTTTAGTAACTGGTTCCAGCGATTCCAGAGCTCTAAATCGCGATTGTAAAAATTCACGAAATTCTACAAACTTAGGCAGTTCTCCGGAACAGTCTGCCGAGACCCTCAACTCCCACTGCTTACGCGTTTCCATATCTAGCTTGTTTGATATTATGTGAATTACAATTATATCCCAAGTATCGACGTTAACCCCTATATTTTTTAACCCGTGCAAACAATCTGCAGTAGTATCAGCCAGCTCCTTTAATGCGTCAGCGGATTCTACACTAATGTTTCTTTGGCTAAGTAACCGCTTTAAGAGACAACTAGCTAAATAATTTTTGTTATTATACCTAGCCTCCAGCTGCCTCCAACACTCCGAATAGTTTGCTTCACTAATTGGCAATTGCCTAATAAGCTGTTCTGCTTCTCCAGATAAATGGCTTTTTAAATAATGAAGCCTTTGCACGTTGTCTAACGAAGTGTTTGAGTGAATTAAGGAAACAAACAACTCTCTAAAAGTAACCCATTCTGTGTATTTTCCCGAAAATTGGGGTATTGTAATTTTTGGCAACTTTATATTTCCTACACAATCTTTAGCTGATTCAGTTTGAACCGAAACCCTTGCAACTGGACTCAGCATTTTCATTAATTCTGCATTATAATTTATAAAAGCCTCCTCTGTCTTATCATAAAAATCCTCTTTAAAATAATTACTACTTTTTAATTTTTCCCAATCATCAGATACCAAAATATCCTGATGAATCTGTGTAAATTGCTTCCATAATTTATCTAATAACGTTAACCTTGTTTGCACATAAGGTTCTGTAAGGCGGTCTTTAGGAGACTTTTTGAAATTAGAATGTGCCTTTACAATTTTGTCATAGGTATCTCGCTGCGCGTTTAATAAGTTACCCGACATGTTTAAGAACAAATAAAACAAGATAATTAACAATGAAACTATTCGTACCTACTAGGGTTCTAGTAACTAAATTATTCTAATACCGACACAATTCTAAAAATTTACAAATGTGGGAAATCGAAACAAAACGAAAATCGGGCATGGATTCCCCGTCCCAACCAAATTCGCGAAATTATTCTAAGTCTAAATTGGTACCAAACTTACAAGTTATCTTATTCTAACCTTTAAAGTCCAAATTAGCTTGAATTTACTTCTTTCTTCCAAAGTTAATATCTTCTAGTATTTAAAGAACAAAGTTGCACGAAATTTTAATAATTATAAAGTACTCACAATTTATTCCGATTTTCGCTTCCCACCCACACACTTCACACAAAAAAAACCTGACGTCACTGGGTGCCTCCTTCCTTCAGTTAGTGCATGTGCACTTGTGCACCCTTTGATGATGGCTGGCTCCCGGTTCCGTCTGTAGACCGTCCTCTTGGTCCACTGCTCCAACCTGACGTCACTGGTCGCTTAGGTGGCTCCCGGCTCCGTCTGCAGACCTTTCTCTTAGTCTGCTGCTGCTCTCCGCTGCGAAGTGGCCCACTGCCTGGCCCCAGTATATCCGACTCCGAAGGACCAACAATGTGTACAACGACAAATGAAACACCAGTGTAGTTTTTATGTATTCAAAATCCGTATATTAGGAGAGAAAATAAAATTTTACATTTACAAACGTTGATTTCTTTCGGACATCAAGCGTTAGCGTGTTCTTTTTAGTAGTAGCGCCATCTATCCGAAATGGACCGTAACATACGATTGTTGACTAGATGGCGCCTTGACAAGAAATCATATTATTCTCAAACACACTAAGTATATAGGACCAAAAAAATATTACCTATTCAAATAAAAAATATCATTGGTCGAGCCAGTATTGGCGACATTTTGTTTATTATATTTAATACTGATCCGAGTGAAGACTGATGTTTATGAGAAGATTTGTGTTTGTAATGAATAAACTCAAAAACTACTGCACCGATTTTGAAAATTCTTTCACATATAGAAAGCTACGTTATCAGCGAGTAACATAAGCTATATTTTATAAAGTTACGCGGGCGAAGTCGCGTGCAACAGCTAGTAATAAATACAATACATATAAAAAATTGAAGTCGCTCTCAGCGTCTGTCTGTTTCTCCCCTAACTTCTTCTAAACCACCCAACGGATTTTGAATTTTAATACGGTTATTACTGATGGAAAGAGCGTTAAATGAGGAAATATACAGGGTGTCCCAGAAATTAACGCAAAGCGGGCACATGGCGTAAGGCTAGGTTATAACAGCTCTGGAAAAAATTAGAAAATAATTCAGGTCACATGGTTAAGAAATAATAGAGATACATTTTGAATGTGTGGAAAATCGACACCCTGGACGACTTTTTTGGGTACTGTGATCACTAATTTTCCAATTTTGCACTTTTTTTTTGTGTATAGCCAAATAACTGTGCGATGTATTTTATAGCCGTGCTAGTTAACTAATAATTTTAACTAATTATTTTTATCAATGTTTCTCTAAAGTTATGTATGACGTGTGATGACGAAATTACATCGAATAAATATAGAAATGTTGTACGGACGGAAGTTTATAAGCACTTTAGTTGGGCATGTGCCAAATTCTAACACATTACGAAAAGTTGCAAATTCGAAAGGAATTTCTGTTTAAAACATTTAAAGCTAAAATCATATACATAGATATTATAAAATAATAGCTTATAGCTTGCGTTGGTTACCCTGGGTTATGAATTCGGTATTAAAAGGGCTTGATATAAATCCATAATAAAGAAATGAACTCTTTATTTCTTCGTTTAACTGCTGACATTATTTTCCTTTTGTTATGAGTAATAAAATTGTCATATCAATTTGCTCACTTTAAATTTTGTGCCATTCATGACACCCTTTGAACTTTGAACTATGAAATTCGAATGAATGAAATACAGTTTGTAAGTACGTCCTGCAATTATATTTAACGTATATTTTTAAAACCCCTACGTCCGACGCAAAAGAGGGTTGTTGTAAGTTTCACCTGTGTATCTGTGTATCCGTGTCTCCCAAACGGATCGGCTGATTTTGATGTTTTTTGATTAAAATATGACGTGATCGAGATGGTTCATAGCTATAATTTATGAAGATCTCTTCAGGTCTTTGAAAATAATCAGCTCATTTCGTAGTTGACAAAGGGTTGTCCCTAACTTTCACAGGTTCGGTTGATTTTGAATTTGATGTACTGTTATTTCGGTGGTATTTCCATGAGATGGTAACCTCTTTGACCTGATAGACCTGATACTGCAGCATCAAGTAACCTTCGGGATACTCAAATTCACGATGGTCTTCTATATGGGGGTGGTTACTGCCGCCAGACGGGCTGCTCAAATGACTGCTAAACTGCGAGTCGCAGTGTGCCCTGCCACTACTTTCCAGATCCAGACCAGAGCCAACTTTGAAAAGTTGATTTCCAAAGTTGACCCTGCTGGCAATCGAACCCGGGAATCCAAGAACAGAGCAATCCAACAGACTTAGATTGGCTTGGCATTAGAAATAGGCAATGAAATATATAAAAAGTAATTGTCAATGACGCACATGTAACATTTGTTTAGGTATAACATTAATTTAAGCGATTTAATTAACAAAACAAGTGTCCACGTCATATCGTTGCGGTTGCCCCATTATCTCTCTGATTCACTTCACAATAGAATAAGCAGAATTGGTGCGATGACCGACGCCCACGTCTATTAATGTTTTAACTTCTTCACCTGCAATACAGCGTGGATTTTATATTTATAGTCTTTTAAACTTTAAAACACTTTTGATGCTCTCTCGGTTTTGTTGTGTGTTTTCAAAATCCTAACTATATTTTACTAATGCAAAATTGCACTTTCACCGTTGAACCGATTATCATAAAATTTTGCATACACGTCAGGGATACAGAAAAGAACATAGGCTATCTTTCATCCAGTAAAAAGTACTGTTCCCGAGCTAATGTTTTCCGAAAAAAGCGTTGCCTAGACCATCACTTTTTCACTGTGAACCACTTTTTCGACATCCACTGGCATTTCCATCTTGCTTTCAATAAACATTTTAGTAAATTATCTTCAGCTGCGGATTGGTTCATTAGTGATTTATTTATTTATTTATTTAGTGATTAATTCAATAAGATTATATTCTTAAGTTTGATTGATAAATTTTAGAATTCCTTATAACGCCAGCAAAGTACAATATTAGGCATACAAAGCTAGATTCTAGATATCACTAACTTTCATTGTTTAGTCTAGTAAAGTGATCGGTAGTTAGATATGGGATACACAATTTGTTTTGATTCTAGAAAATAGTGCCGTCTTTATAGACAGTCACAACTGCGGCGTAATGCATGATGGCCCCATTCTATAACGACCGAAGTTATAAATACATCTTACACATTGTTAATACTTGTTTCCTGTTAGTTGAATATGTCTAACAGATTATATAGGTACTAACAAGCTGTGCCCGCGACTTCGTACGCGTTGTAGTTGGTCTTTTGAAAATCCCAACATATTTCCAGGATAAAAAGTATCCTATATATTAATCCAGGTAATAAACTATCTGTGTGCATAATTTCATCCAAATCCGTTGAGTCGTTTTTGCGTGATTGAGTAACAAACATCAAAACATACAAACTTTCACAATTATAATATTACTAGCTGACCCGGCAAACGTTGTTTTGCCATATAAAATAATTTTTGGGATGGGCCACCCTTATCAGTTATGAGGTATAAAAAATAGTTTACGACCTATTCTCAGACCCACCGAATATACACAAAAATTTCATAAAAATCGGTCAATCCGTTTCGGAGGAGTTTGGTTACAAACGCGGTGACACGAGAATTTTATATATATTACATAGGAAAAACAACCCAAACAAAATGTAAAATCCTTAATTAGCTGTTAGGTATGTCAATTAATTGGCTGTGTAAATAAATATATAAATAAATAAATTATTAAGAATTTATATTGATGGGAACGCCCAATTTTATTCACCCATGTAGCTCCATCATAGAAATAGATACTTAACTTGTGACGTATGTGACTCCACCAACTACGAGTATGTAAGATAGGAAAAACAATTCACTTCCAATATTACTTTTAATAGATTACAATACTTAATACAATACTTTAAGATTACTTTTTATAGATTTAAATAGATTACTTTTAATAGTCAGCGTTTTTCTATGAACAACATCTCTTTGACACACATAAAAGGAATCTCTCAAGACGGGCGTTTGCCGCCAAGTGGACACTAATCACGTATCAAACAGACCGACACTAACTCTTAATTATTTCAATTGAATTAATCATGCCTTGCATAAAACTGCGCGCTATATATGGCTCATAGATGTTCTTCATTGTTTCGTATATTTTTCTGACCATAATGTATATTACATTATGTTGTGTATAATAACGCTACATTATGGACTATGCTATGGACTAATTTTACACAGAGCGTCTACAATGACTTAAGGGTCCAATATAATAACACCTTCAGGTTTCTATTCATGAAAAGTTGTGTCGCCAATTATCTCAAAAGACAGTTGTACCTCACAGGACTTTGAAGAATGTAGTCTACATTTAATTATTTTTGTGTAACAAGAAGCTTGAGGAAATTGCAAGAAAATTTACAGAAAAACAACAACATAAACAAGACAATTTTCCTTGTTCTTGCTAAAATATTTTTACAAAATAATTGGAAATAATTTGATTTAAGAACTTCTTGTATTAAAAAATGGAGTGCGGCTGTGTCGTTGACACGGCCGTGTGTTTTATGTGAATACGTGTACTTTATTAGTAATATTTTCTTTAACTAAACCAGCTAATTCGGAAAAACCATTATACAAAAAAAAATATTTGATACTTTTGCTATATAGGTATATACAATATGTATCTACAGCATCAAACTGTATCTCGTTCCGGGACATGGCTGTTCACATTACAGAACGTCAAAGTGGTTCGAATGTAAAAATGTTGCATTGACAAAACTTTGATGGAAGTAAATTTAAAGACTTATTCTAGTCAAAAGGTGAATGGAATATCTCACTGACATGTTTAACCGTTGTTGATATAATACATACACTTTAGTGGGCTCGTTTGGCCTAAAATTGGGGTAAGGGTCGAAAAACATGTTTATTTAGGTGACACACTTAATGGCCTGTATAGTTAAAAGGCTATTCAAAGTCAAAATACTTTTTCCCTAAAGATAAAATGCAGTCTAAAAAATTAAATGTTCTTTGAAAGAAGCAAAATGCGCGTCTATTTTCATTTTTATAAAAAGCCAGCAATTGATGAGCGTCATTTCACTGTAATTTTAAGACAGACGAAACCGCAAGACACAGACGAGTAGTTTCTTGTGATTTTATTTATATTTCAAAAAGTATTGCTAACAAATAAAGGTTAATGTAATCTACTAATCACGATACTATATAATAACACCCTTTCTATAGTATAAGATACTCATCGTAAGTATTGAGTACGAGTATAAAATAAATTCATTTATGTTTTAGATTTAAGTGCTCCAATAATGAAATGGCGCCTACTTTAAATATATCAACCTCATATTACTCGACGTACAAATTGAGATCAACTATTCCTGCTAAAACTTTTGATTTATACTCGTAAAATAGACTTTTCGTATTTACTTGGCATTTTGCCTTTTAGGTGTCTCCGGAATAGTTTTAAGGCACTCCGGAACAGTCAAACACGATAAAGACGTCAGATACTTTTTCAGATTTTTTACGCGCAAACGAAGTTGTGGGCACCAGCTAGTTTGTAATATATAAAGGAGTTATTTAATAGACATAAATAAAGTTCAAACAACGTTTGGAATTTTTTAATTACAATTAACCCTTACATATTTCAACAATTCAAAAATTTATAGCATGCAATTCGATATGTATAACTAGCTGACGCACGCGACTTCGTCCGCTTAACTTTATAAAATATATCCTATCTTTTAAGTTGGACCAAATTACCTACATATAGTTACAAAGTTTTATCAAAATCGGTTCAGTAGTTTAGGAGTTCATCGCGGAGGAACATGTGACACGTAATTTTTATATATACAGATAATGCTTTATTCAAATTCCTTTCGGTTTTGCACGTGCGATACCAAATATATGACGCATTCCATTGCTCGTTCGGTATTCGCTATTTCAGGCTCATAACTGGGTTAATATAATTTTGCGCGTTTCATGCACCTAACCTACAATATTGCGTCATTTTAAATTACACACCCATAAATCACTAGGAAGTAGGAGAAACTTTGTTTATTAAGAGCATATGATGCACTCTACTGGCTTGGTAATATTATGTTACGGATCAAGTGCATTAACATAAATAATCCGGCAATCCCAAAAATTTCCAAAATGTATAGGATAGATAAGGTAAATGGTATTGAGTTGTATTGTGAAATGTCTGTGAAACTTGATTTATTGAATTTATATATATTGAATTTCACTTTTCCTAATATACTGGACCGCAAAGAAAAAGGGGCGGTTAGAAACTCTTCAATATCTTCAAATCTTTAAAAAGTACCTGACCTAGCTTTATGAAATAAAGACTAAATTAAAACTAAACTAAATAAATTTCATTTTTATTTAAGCACATTAAAAATATTCTTTAATTTAGTCTTTATTTCATTAATAGCTAGGTCAGGTACTTTTGAAAATATTGAAGATTTTCTAACCGACCCTTTTTCTTTGCGGTCCAGTGTATTTGAAATGAATTTTTTGTTCGCAAATGTAAGAAACTTATTTACCATGTCATTGCAAATGCGTACCGTCCAAGTTCAACGATCCCAATCGGTGTGTCCCGAAAAAACAAAGACCAACGGTGTGTATATTTACTCGCCTCGAGTTGATACGATGCCAGATAAACAAAAATCCACATACTCACGTATTAACATAATGTACACTATATTTAATAGCATTTTTTCCCACTTCTTAAAGTTTATGGACACTAAAAATATAAAAAATCACACTCCAATTTTCCAGAACATTTCATTAAACACTTAACAGAATTTTACAGGTTCAGGCAGGACAACATCTTCTAGAGGTCCGCTAGTATATATTATATAATAGTCGTGTGGTCCCCCGAGATGGCTAGCGTACCTTCTCTTCCGGTTACGCCGAGGTTCCGACAGGGAGCGTAGCCCTCCCCGCGCTGGTTAGCCGTGGCGGGGCACCGATGTCGTGTCATAACGTCCCCGCGACTTTATAACGTCCCGCGGTAGAAAGTCGTTGGGTTTTAGCCGGTAGGAATCCGGCATAACCCCGCAGTGCCGGGTATCCAAGATGGTTTTCCAACGTTAAAATAAAAAGACACACTGTGTTTCGCAGTCTGACGGTAGTAACCCTTACAGAAGACTTGTTGTGTTTCGAGGAGTGAGTAAAGGATGCCAGGGCCTTAATTACCTATGGCGTTACTTGTGATAACAGCCTATCTGACCATCTTTCCAATCTGACACATAATTTGTTAGCAATAACAGTGTTAATTGTAAAACGTCTCTTAAAAAAATTGAAGTCTGTCTGGTGAAATGTTATCATTGAAATATGTTATTTCAAAATGCTCTTTAAACATTTCAAGTTGTTAAATGTGATAGCTCTTTGTCCGTTTTACTACCCTTTTATTGTAAGCTCTTGCGGTGAAGTCCCATAAAATTGTATTGGAAAAATACCTTTCGTTCTAAATATTACAAAGTTTCAAAACGTTGTTCGTTGTTTTACTGTTATTTATTGAGTACTAGTGACCCCACACACACAATACCGCAATAGCGCGGATGCAATTTTTGTATGCAAATTATACATATACAGACCTCGTACTTTCCTCGTTTATCGCTCCTTGCATTAGTGAAAAATATAACAAACTCCGATGGGCAGTTTAGAATTTCTGTAGTCCCCTTAACTGGGTTCTTTACCCCGTCAAGAGGACTACATTACCATTTACTGTTAAATTTAATAATAATGAAACCTAACCCGTGCAATGTTACGGTGTTTTAATTAGGTAATGCTATCATTAAAAATAATTTTAATGAAAGGTAGAGATAACAGAAAAATTCCGCGTTCGACAATTATTGTCTCAAAACCAGTTTTGAGAACAGTATATAATTATTCTTTCGAAACCGGTTATTAAATATATAAATATTGATTAGATAAGTACTGTTTAGGAAACTAGTATTTCCTAATAAAAATATATACCTACTCCTGGTTTATATATAGAAGTTGAAATGAAGAAGCTATTTTAACCTCAATCTTTATATTTAATTAAAATTTCCACAAATCGCCTATAATAATCTAAATAAAACTAATAAATTTGTTAGTCAATTAACCACAATTTTGTAGCCAACTACATCTTGGTGGATATTTTTCCATAAATAAAAAAAATCCCATTTACTTTCTTCTTGCTTTCATGCTTTCTTTGAATTCTATTTGAAATTTTCTTACAAACTCTAAATGGAATTGGTCTCTAAAATACAAGAAACTTTCAGTCCCCGGAGAACCGCTAGTTAAACTAAGCGGTTAAAGTTTACTAGAAAGTTAAACTCGAAAGTTAGTTTTACATTGTAATGATGTTGCAAAGTAAACATAATACCTACATTAAATATATGGAAGTACAATAATTGTACTAACTGTACCCGCGACTTCGTACGCGCTGTAGGTCGTTTATTGAAAATCCCACAGATACTTAACACTTTTTCAGGATATAAAGTATCCTAATATGTTAATTCAGGTAATAAACGATCTGTGTGCCGAATTTCAACAAAAAATCTAGAGAATCACGTGATTTTGTGTGTTACGGTCTATTGAAGATTATTTTAAAATTTTACATTTAATATTAAAATCTCACACAAAGCGATATCTAATCGCAAAATGTTTACATTTAATACTTATTAAATCGTAAAACAGCTTTTAATAAATCGTAAAGCTAACAAAAATATTATTATAGCGATGTGTTTGAATCTCTGCATTCATAAACTACGACCTTGCTCTGAATTGCTACCAAATGATACTACAAGATTATATCTGTTGTATTTATAAAACACGTCTGTTTAATTTTAACTTTACATTTTATCTGACGCGTACATTTCTCTTTGAAAGTTATTGTGTATATCATGTAATAGTATTAAAGAAATCCTTTTCTCTATATATCTACAATGTACGTATCTTTTTTTATGTCAAGGTCGGCAGATAGGATGACGATCCACTTGATGGTAGGTGGCTACCATCGCCTATAACACAAGCAAGTGCGTTCTAGATCATAGGATTAAGTATAAGGGATAAGGAAGGGGATGGGGTAGTGGGCTTTGGCATCTCTTAGGGTTGCTATACATATAGGTCGGGTATAGCCAGACGGTAGAATCGAATTTGTGTGTAGATGAACGTTCGACAAATTGCTATACTTATAGCCGTATCGGCAAAGACGGGCGGTAGACGTGCCCGACTATAATATTATGTATAGCAACCCTTACTCAATTACCGATACACGACAGCACATATGCTGTTATTTCAATGTGGTCTTCTGTAAGGGGGTGGTTGCTGCCAGATGGTCTGCCCAAATGACTGCGTCACTGGGCTGGGTTGCCACTACTATTTTTACAACGGCTTAATATAGTGGCAATATCTATGGTTATTATTGGTATGAGTTAGAAAAATCTGTTCTTACTGTCCTTTGACAATTTAAATATGTTAAATAAAGCCTTCTCTATTCATACCGAAACCAGTGAGAGAGTTTAGGTTAATCTTGTGTTTTTTCCACTAAACTGCTGAACCAATAATGATGAAATTTAAATTTAGTTTTCGGTATCTTGAATAGAAATACCTACATAGACTACTGACTGCTTAACACTAATTCTATTATATTTTTTTCTTTCTTTTCAGCCTTATTCTGACGACGATGACATGTCCCTTGAAGATGTGCATATAGGAGCGTCGAAACAGGATTCCTCTCTAGAGAAGCTTGGAGACTTGACAGTTCTTGAAAATGTTGATGATTTGGACGATGATGACGACGACGATGACACATATGATGATGACGATCTAGTCGAGAGCGGAGACTATTATGCTGACTACGACAAATTATTATCTAGACGAGATAAGGTATTGTATACTGATTTTAACTTTTTCATTTGATAGTAGGTGGTTATAACACAAGCAACGCCACATGTGCTGCCAGTGCGTTGCTGATCATAGTAGGATTAAGGATAAGGGATTAGGAAGGGAAATGACAACCCTCACTCAGCCAAATCGAAACACAACAGCACACATGACGCTATTTAACGATGGTTCTTCTGTATGGGGTAGTACAGACAGGCTGCCCAAATGATTGAAAACGCAGTGTGCCCTGTCTGATAGAAAATATTAATTATTAAAGTAAACAAAAGTAATTACTTTACTATATATAAGTAATTACTTTAAGTGAGAACATGCTCTTAACGTTTACAAAGGTTTATTGTTTGTTTGCGAGATTGAAATTGTAAATGCCCTTGTAGAATCCTTTGGTCAAAGTGTTTCGACTTCAAAGGAAAGATTTTCTTTTGAGCTCTACTTATAGGGATTTGTTTAGAGGGCTATAGGCTTCACGAAGTCGCTGTACATACAAATGTTCACTACGCGTGAATTGTTAATATTTTTCACTAAGAAAAACTGTATTTCCATAATTAATCATTGTTGAAATTATTTTCTATTTGTTTTCTATATTAAACAGTTTATGCATTTCTGACAAATATTTGAACAAGATTTATAATGAAACTGCGATATGTTACTTAAATTGCTTTCGGAATAACAATTAATAAGGGTTATTTGTTAAACTCATAACAAAATCTGCATTTAATAAGTGTGTGCTTCCAACATTTTTTATTTTAAGGTATGGCGGGACCCGTAGCAAAAAGTTAAGGGGGGTTTGCAAGTGCGCTGCCGACCCTGTAGGGATAAAGTTTGAGAAACGTGGTATAGAGAAATTTACTCGCTTAAAATACTTCACAAGTGGTATTGTAGGTGCTCTAATATGGACCACCAGCCTGCACCCCACAACTACCTATATAAGTTACGCCACTATTTTTCTCATTTGTGCTAATAATATTTGTATATTTAACACAGATGGACAAGTCAAACACGGTAGTTCTTAAGGCTGATTACAGCGGCCCCACGTTGTATCTGAGCAAAAGCAAGGAAGAACTCAGCGACCTCAAACGGAAACTTAATGAAAATCCTGAGGATCCAGACATAGGTAGGTTTCATACAAGTATTTCTTACAGTTCACAGTTTCTTAAAGGTACCAAAAAATATATATGTATTTAATATACAAATTTCTACGTATATATTATTTAACAATTTTCTTTCATAAATTTGAAACCAATAATCACCTACAGATCTATTGCTATAATCACTTGGAGACCTGAGTTAGAAATCTCTCTTCGTTATTGGATATACGTGTAACAGAAGGACTAGCGAGATTGGCCGTATTTTAGATAATTACACAAAAAAATAGAAATAGACCGTTTTTGTCGAAGTTATGACGGGAAATGGGACAACCGACGGGATAGATGGACAATATTGAGAGGATCTCCGAAAAGAAATAATACTTCAAGACTCAATATATAAAACAGTGAAAATACAAGGGAGAAACAGATATTTGGTGAATAAAATAATTTAAAATAAAGCAGGAGCATGAAAGATTTTTATAAATTCTTTTTTATTTTATTTTTTTATCTAAACTACCAACAATTATTTCAACGGATGTTTATACGATTGTCTAAAAACTGTGACTATTATAAAACTATAATATATCATATTATGTAACAAGTGTGTCTTTCAAGCGAACTTGAACCATTTACTAATTAATCTAAAATTAGAAATACAAGTTTATTTTCTTCTATTTACAGGCATAAGTTCTCTCGATTAATTAAGAGAGATTAATTAGCTTTTCCATTTCACAGCGCTCACGTTTCCCGGGACAACGGAGCAGACGCCTCAGGCAGCAGGCGGTAAAGGCGCTTCAGACAAGCGGAACAAACGCAGCGTTTCTCAAGACGCAGACGGCGAACGTTTTTCAGCTGTTCCGAGAACTTTAACTAAGACTGAAGAGAGGTGTGTATAAACATCGCAAATCTTAATTGACTCTGACCTTGAGCGGGTATCTTTCTTTTGCGCAGTAAAATTGCAAACATTACGGCGCACCTGCTTTCTCTCGTACAAATGTTATCATTGTGTCTCGCTCATTCCGTGGCTCCCCCATCCCCGCGTCGCAATAACTCACAAACAGTCCCAAAATCGGTTACTGCGGGTGATTTGACACGATACCCCCAGAGCCCATTAAGATTTGCGCCGATTTGTTATAATTTTTTTACAAGTTATCGATAGTTTTCTATGCTTCTTTCCAAATACTGAAAGATCATCATTCAGTCTCAGAAAAGAACTATCATACATACACACCATAAGTTCATATATCTATAATTTTAGTATAATTTCGATTTGCGTCAACTCTAGCGCCATCTAGAGTTCTCTAGAAACTCTAGCAGACAAAAAGTCTTATTTTCATCCCATCAGATGGCGCAAATAGCAACTGATTTTTTAAATTTGTTTTTCGCGATATCTCGTCTTATAATTATACTCATATATTTTCTTTTTCAACGCGGACGAAGTCGCGGGCATCAGCTTGTAAATAATCAATAACATAATAACAATCAAAACATTAAATAACTATTCCATTTGTCCACCAAACCAATCAGTATTCAGTATTTAATTTATAAGCCTCGCGTTAAGCAAGGCTTCAAAAAATTTAATGTAGACTCATTTGAATGTTCCCCTCCACGGAAATCTTTAGTAAAAGGCGAAAGATTTATTCGTTTTGAAAGGAAACCAGAGTGATGACATTTCAGCCTTCGCGGACACCCCTTTGAAACCTGCGTCAATCTTGATAGCGCGATATAAGCTCGAATGTCAGTGACATCTGTTCGTCGTTGTTAGAATTAAATTAGAAGAAGATCAACGATGCGGTTCAATAAAAATTTTGTTTTGTTGTAATGAAGCGTAACAAGTATAACCCCTAGTTCGTATATTATTGATACATAGTATCAATAATATCAATAATAAATAGTATCAATACCATTTTTTTAAACTTTGACTATAAACACTTTGACACAAAAACATTTATTAAGTTGCTCATATATTTTTGTCAGGCATTGATTAATTCATATTTTTTAATAAGAAAAAATCTAATTTTGTAGGTATCACAAAAAAACCATAAGGTAATATGGGTAATATGTTTATACCATAGCTGTAAGATCCAACTGGGCTAATTTGAATATTGCCTGAAAATTTTTGGTCCATAGGGAACTAACTCTTAAACTGCTCAACCGATTTTGATACATACATAGAAGATTTGGTTTTAACTAAATCTAGTAAAATTATATATAGAGACACACGTTTGGCCTAGTGGCTAGTAACTTTAGCTGTTAACCAAACGGCCGCGGGTTCGAATCCCGTTAGGGGCAAATGTTTATGTGTTAACATTTACATTTTGTACCTGAGTCATGGATGTTTATATTTATAATATGTATGTATTTACAAAAAAGTAATCTATGTATTATATCAACTGTCTGGTATCCATAATACAAGCATTAGTTGCTTAATGTGGAACTAGATGATGCTGTGTGGAATGTGTGAAGATATTATTTATTTATTTATTTATGAATATTTCTTATCGAGATTATGTGTACATTTGTGGTGGTTGAATAATCCTTGTGAGACTTATCAGGTTTCTTTACTTCACAATTCAACAGCTAATTAGGTACTCGTAATCTTTTATTACGCAAATTTTGTGGCCTCTAGCAAATTTCTTGTGTCAAGAAATTAATTTAGACGGTTTCATAAGTTAATTAAATATAATAATAATATGTTAATACATTTTCTCAATTCTAAAGCTATATTATTATCGAAATAATTTGAAACTTCAAACAATGAGAAAACCTTAATTTCCTAGTTGCTTGTTAATGAGTTGTTAATGTCCTAGTTACTTCCTAGTTAATGAGATTCCTTAGTTTCTTGCAATATAATTATTTCGATGAGCAGAGTACACTGCATTTCGCAATCAAAATAATTTCGAAGTCATATAATAATATGCATCATTTCGAAGTCAACAATCAAAAATATATATTAATTAAATTTTATATTAAAAAGTTTCTATTAAATATGTTCGTGGAAGATTTGATGTGACGAAGTTTGTAACAGTGCTAAATAGAGTAGGTACTAGGAAACATTTTCTTACCTAAGATTTCGCTGTTTACCTTCATCAGCTCAAAGAAGTCGATCTTTAACAAGTACACTTGTTAGCTCTCTCGAAAGTTCTAGCTTAATTGCAAAACTCGACAAGGACCGTCGCAAGTCCCTTTGTGCCTTGACTAAGGCTTCGTACGCCTACGCTAAATCCATTGTTGTAGCATTAT
Organism: Synanthedon myopaeformis; assembly: GCA_944738685.1. Classification (NCBI taxonomy): domain Eukaryota; kingdom Metazoa; phylum Arthropoda; class Insecta; order Lepidoptera; family Sesiidae; genus Synanthedon; species Synanthedon myopaeformis. Next base: position 2,293,596 of record OX122914.1, read on the forward strand.
CCATTAATAAAGGACAAGGAACTTTTACAGATTGAGTCGAATTAAGACACGAAATACACTTGAATGTATTAATATTTTGAAAATACTACAAACATATCTTAATATATTTAAATTTAACTTCCGTGTGTTATTGTCCACAAAACTCTAAAACACTAAAAAGTTTATTTAATTTAATTTTAATTTTTAATCTTAATTTTAATCGAAAGTATAAACGACGCCAACCCCATTACTTCAGTATGGGTCATCTTAACCCATCCATTCAAATCATGTTACAAAGTAGCATAATGTCGTTTCTGTAGTTATATTCACAACTTTTCCCACATTAACTACTTAATTCCCCAGTTATCTTTTTTAAAATGTAAAATTTTAAGAATTATAGGTATTTTTCTCATAGCAGACTTTATTATTTGTTACCTAATTAAAAATTTATGAATATTTCATTATTTTTTTAGACGTAAAACTAAGAAATTTGTGGCTAACGAAGAGTCAACAAAAGCGCCACACCCTGTCTCCAGAATAGCAAGAAATAGCGACGATGAGGTAAATAGAAAACTGTGTTATTTTCTTCGCTCTTATTGTATTATAAGATGTTTTAGTAATCCGATATTGTAGGTGTATTGTGAAATAACTTGAAATGTGTCCGCCCACGCGGTCACACGTCATTCGGCTATTATAATGTGGATTTCTTTAGCCAAATGTGCCAAATCTCAGCATGAAATGTTTCGTGTGTTTTCAGTATTATGGAAGGCCTTTCATCGCTGCTCACTTTCACGGAAATACATCGCATCTCAACCCGGAGATTCATGAACATTATAAAGGTAATATAATCCATACTAAGTATACTAATATTATAAAAGTAAAAGTAGATAACTCTGTTTGTCTGTCAAACTTTTTCACGCCTTAACTTAACTGCTCAACCGAACACCATGAAGGTGTACAGAAAAGGACATATGGTTCCTTCCTTTCATCCAGAACATAGTATCCTGAAGGATCATAAAAACACACGGTTGGCAAAACTGTAACAGCAATAAAAATTTAATAAATTTTTGTTTATGTATTTTGTGTTGGGTTACATAGGTATATTTTTATTTTTCAACGCGAACGAAGTCACGGGCACCAGCTAGTACAATATAAAGGTAACAATTTGAGCGCTAAAAACGCGATAACTTTAGGCAAATTTGTGTCTGTTATTTAAGTCGGTAAGAGTAATCGTGTTGGACACATCTGTGGGCGGATGTCATGGAAATTCAGTATCAAACTATCAACCGTGTCTACTTGTATTATAAAGAAAATACTCGTATATAACTATCTTCATTTTATGTTATTCATTTGTTGGCACATACGGTATAGGAAACTGTAAGACTCTTTCGTGAAATCCACTACTAATATGCATTATAAATGCTAGAGTTATTTAGCCGTTGTTAAACACATCTAGATTTTTAGTAGACACTAAAATTAGGTAATTATTATTCAATACCTGGACAGTCACTATACAGACTTGTATATTAGCATAGGTGATGAATAAAAACATACACATTTTATTTTGGTTTCTACATAGTAATAAAAATTATGATTAATAAAAATAATTTATTAATATTGGTCAAAATTTTATAATAAAATATATATTACTGGATTTGATTAACTGGCGACCTTCCAGCTTCGCTCGGGATGCAATTTTTTATAAACACAAACCATACTTGTTTATCCCTCTTCCCATAAATGAAAACCGGATTAAAATCCGTTGCGTACTTAGTTTAGGAGGACTTAACGGTTGTACATACAGACCGACGCGGAAACGACTTCAAGAATTAAGTTTACTATGTACTATGTAAAGATAATGTGTATTATATTATAATTATCAATTATTTAAAACAATTTATAATTAATTTAAAATAAATTGGTTATTGGTTGCATTTCTAGGTAACGGCTTAGTGCGTGTATCCCACGGCGCTGCTCACGACGTGTGGTTTCCCGCACCATGGACGCTTGCCTCGCCACACCCCCGACCCACTCTCACACGAAATGGCCATGTCCATGTGCACCACACCGGTGTCTACCTCGTTTATGTACAGGTCAGTATTACTTTTATCTGATACTTGATTATAGTATCTGTATTGTAGCGGTGCTGAAGCGGCACGCTAAAAAGTGGCCAAGCACACAGGTCGGGCTGTGTGTAGCCGGCAGTGTTCTGGTTGTCCCCACACGCGCAACACGCGTAATAAACAGTGCCAGTTTGTAACTCGCCTTTTATTCCACTATCACCTTAGGGACACATAGCCAAACCACTCCACATGTATGACCGATAGTGGGAGTGGGACCACGAGCCCATGTTATAAGCGTCAGTAGGACCACGAGTCAAACATCGTAATATATTGGCTCTAATTAACTCAATCACAGATATAAAAATAATCTAATGTCGTAATTATTAACTAGTTGTTGCACGCGATTTCGTCCGTGTAACTTTATAAGATATGGTAGTGTCTATGTTACTCGCTGGATAATGTAGCTTTTCTAAAGGTGAAAGAATTTTTTAAATCGGTCCAGTAGTTTTTGACTTTATTCAATACAAACAAATATACAAAAATACAAATCTTTTTTATAATATTAGTAAAAGTATAGAAAATAAATCTTCGTTATTAAAATACATAGAAATGCTAAATCGCGGTTTAAATAATTGTGTTTATTTTCACACAAAAAATTGTCGCTAGGCGAAAATTTAGTTTATTTCACAACATAGTATCATATACATATATAGCTGACATCGTCATTAATCTCCGAAGCGGTGGATTGGAACAGCCGTGTCAGTGTGTAATATTTTATGACACGCTGGATTTACATAATATCAGGTTACCTACACGTCATCTCTTGTTTATAGACTTGAAGTTTATGAAGAATAATAAAGCAGAGGGAATTTATATTAATCACTAGCGACCCGCCAACCGCTTCGTACGGATTTTTTAAAGTTGAGGTCGACAGACAGGCTGACAGTCCAATTGATGGTAAGTGTTTATCGTCGCCATCGTTGACAGTCACCTATAACACAAGCAACCCCAAAGGCGCTGCACGTGCGTTGGCTACCACGGAAGGCTTAAGGATTTAAAGAGATTTGGAAGTAATAGGGAAATAAGTGAGGATCCCTTATTCACTGAGGGTTTTTTTATTTTATTTTTTTCATTAGAAATGGGTTTGCTCTTGGCCAACAACCAGCTGTGTAGCAAGGATGAGGCCTATGATGGTTACCGTTGACCCTGCCATGAGTCATTAAGTCAAGCAACCCCGTAGGTTCTATTGATTATGAATCTAAAGGGAATCTCCCTTTAAAACAATTAAAAATATTTTTAGATGTCTAAAATATTTTTTATGCAATTGTCGTCAGGTAGGCTGATAGGTCCACGTGATAGTGATTAAGGATGAGGGATTAGGCAGGGATGGGGAAATTAGTTAGCACCCCTTACTCACTCGCTGAATCACGTCAGCACACATGCTGTAATTTCAGTTACTGCCGCTAGGAGGCTTCCCTAATGACTGCGAAACGCAGCTGCCACTGCTTGCCAGATTTCAGACCAGAGTCGACTTTGAAAAGTTCATTTACAAAATAGGTCTTCGAACCCGGGACCCCTGAGACAGAGCGGTGAGGCAAGCATCATAATCACTTGACCAATGGGCTCATCAAACATTTGGACAAAGACTGTAAATCTACCTTATATAATACTAATTAATCTGGATATCTCACTAATGAAAATCTTAATAATTGATTTCAGGTATACTATTTAGATACGCACGACATAATATCGTGGGTGTTGCACCGCACAAATCCCGATACCGAAGGGCGCGATACTCTGCTTCAGTGCGCTCAATCCTCGTACACTAGTGAACCAGTGGAGAAACCGAACTCATGTTTCTCTGCTGCAGCTCTCTTCCTTAAAGCAGGCGATAGACTTGCAGTCAGGAACACCGGTGGTGATAGACATTCTCTCATGCAATCCGAGAAGAGCTTCATTGGTCTTATCAAATTGGCTGATGCTACAGCAGCAGATGACAACGAACTGTAGATAACTGTTTTTTTTTTACCGAAGTCATGTGTAAATTTAAATTAAAGTAAACATAAAATGCTATAAATTAAAGCTTGGTTCAGTAAATTAATGAATATTAGATACCAATTTACTTAAATGATCAAAGTAAGGGAACACGAGTTATTTGCGATAATTTTGATTTGTTTACTGGGAAAAGCAATTACACAAAGTGCCTAATTAGCTAATATACACTTTACTGGAATTACAAATTCAAATTGGTTAATTATCGGATTATTTATTTAGAATAACGTAAAATTAACGTTTTTTTTTATTGTTGCTGAACAAACCAAGCAAAAAAGAAGATATTCGGTGAATATTAGTTACATGTTATTTGAAAAGTATTTCTTGTATTGAAGAGCTTAGATTGATCAATTAAATTACATGAGTGATATTAAGATATTTAGTGAAACAAGTGCCATTTTGAATACTGATGTATTTAGCTGTTTTTATGTAAATATCGATACCATCTTATATGCCGTTTGGTAACTGTTTATTTTTTAATAATTTTTACTGGTGTAAGTGCTCCTGTCCAATATAAAAAATTACGTTATAGCATGTATTGTTTGATCAAATATACTTGGCACCTCGTGTCAATGACGTCATTTCGTTATGATCCAATCGCACAGTCCTCAGGACGAGAGCGGAGAGGTGAGGGAGGTTGTGGGAGAGGGGTTCGCATTCCGACTAGGTGCCGAGTAAATTGGGGTCGAGTATTGCCATCTATACCATATATTGTCTCAAAAAACGTTTGTTTATCTTAATGAAATAATACAACACATTTCATTTAAGCTATTAATCTACTGTTTTATTTAGAAAAATATAATTTACCGCAAACAAAGATCTTAATCTTAATCTTAATCTTTAACTTAACTTACATTCGCCAATAAATATCGGCGAATGTAAGTTTAGTTTAAAATTATGAATTGAAAAATTCATAATCATTAAAAAAGTAAGCCTATATAATTATATATATTCTATTTTGGCAGGGAGCAAGTGAATGTTCAAAGTTAGTTTCTAAGATTATTGTATTTTATACAAAATAAACAGTTAGTGCTGTATACCGTGATAAATATCGAATCCGAGGTTAAAGGACAATTTAAAAAACATACATTATTGTAATCGTAATACTGTAGTCATAAAAATTTAATTTAATTTTAATAACGCTAAAGATCTATTATGCCATTGATAAATTTAAGTGTGCTAATACAATTTATTTATTCTTATGTTTATAATATTCTTAAGCTTAACATTACTAGTTGTATATCTAAATAGTTATATTAATGTTTGTGTATAAAAATCATTACAATCTGAAAAGTATTTTATTTGAAACCTCCTACCTATATTTTGACTCTTAATCTTTATTCAGACATATTTCAAGTTTTTCATCACTATTTCATTTATTTTATTTATTTATTTTATTTACACAAAAAAATTATAATTACAGTTTAGATGCAACATAAACTTATTCAAGTTTTTATCGTACACCAGAGTCGTCAAATATGATAAAAAGATATTTAAAATTAGTACACTTACTTTTAAACAAGCACAAATATAAAAGAACATTGGTTTTTTTTTTTCATTGTCCATCGTTAATTTCATTATTGAAATTGTTTAAGTTATTTATTAAATATCTACGTACCTACGCACGTAGCTTCCAGGCATGTACCTACGAGTATATCCTATCTACCTACGCAAAGGGTTATGCGTCGCGTCGTCGCTGGTTATGTAAAAGCCACGTGAAAATTTCACACTTGAATTCAGCTGAACAGTAATTGCTCACTCGTTTAATTACTGAAGGATTTAAACGTTTACGTCAACGCTCGGTAACTTTATTTAATATAATATAGCATATTGATCCCATATATGTTTATATTGAATCAATTATAGGCAAAACTATTATGAATGAATTAGAAAATAAAATAAAAAAATACTGTAGATAAGTACTACTTGGAATTCCAATATTAAAATGTTTGTATTAACTGAATTTTGTATTAGTGATAGGTAATACCTACTGGTTAGGTAATTTTAGTTACGAATGGGTACTTAGTTTAATCTGTGCAATGATCCAAATGGAAGGAGGCAATCTTATCCTTCCTAATATTTGATGTGAGGTTTTATTTTTTATGGTTGCTTGTGTTGACCACCTTTATATAGAAAAAATTATTAACTTATTCTTATTACACAAATTGTTCTAACAATATTATCTTATGCCCCAGTCACAAAATGAATAAGAGATGTCATGAAATTTATTTAAGCTAAGTGCTTTAAGTTTATTTTGCTTGAAATATTTAGAGTGAGGACACTTCAAAGAGATTTATGTCTGAACGTTCATAAAAAATTCCCTTTTGGGATTACGAATAAAGAAAATATTAATTGCCTTTTCTGTAAATTTATATTAATATTTTTCATTGTGAATTTTTTTTTTCGATTTAAACTCATTGTAATAGTAATATTATATTTTAAAAGTCAAAAATAATAAAAGAAAAACAATTTTAACTGTCGCCAGTACGAACTTAAAAAAAATTTTTTTTTTTTGGACATATGAAGATTTCTATGAAAAAAAAAAGTGTGTGTGTGTGTGTGTGTGTCAGCTCCGACGCACGACTGGAGTTTACTCCTTACGAACGATTATAAAATACATAATAAACATTATAAAAACATTTTATCATAACAAATTAATATCAGCGCCATCTCTGTTCGAATGATTACCGGTGCCATCTAGTTTTTGCAAGGATATATTATTACGTAACATATTCTAGTTTTAGAGATATTGTTCTGATAGAGATAGTTTCTGAAACTTCAGAGATATTCTAAAATATTCGAAAATAGAACGTAACGCATACCATGTGACAATTTTGATTTTACTCCCATTTTATCATACTCTGGGCTTATAGGTATAAACTCCAAAAAGTTTTGGAAAAACCCACGGCATAATGCGAGTATTTGGATGGAAGTTTATACAAAATTGACAAGGCAACGACTGTCGGGTTAGCAAGTTTTAGTAATAAATGAAATCTTTTTCATATAATATTTCGATTACGATAAGCTATATATAAGCTGAGTTAGGTACCATGAAAATTAAAGTGGGAAAGGTTTGAATGGCTATGCATTAATCTGTTTAAAAAATCAAGAATGGAAACGCGAGACGAACACAGTAGGTATGTAGATAATTTTGAGGCCAGCAATTTCATTAAAGCTTTGACCCTTACATGCCTTCCGGCACTGAATTCTTTATTCGCAGTACAGACACGAAAAGAGCTGAAATAATAATATTCTTAATGTACAACAGGCTTTTTATTTTATTGTATGTATAAATATTTCTTTTAGGTACATATTTTTTAGGTAATATTATAAATGCGAAAGTGAGTTTGTTTGTTTATTATGCTTCCACGCCTTAACTACTCAACCGATCATCGGGAAATTTTGCCCGCACATTGTCAGGGGTACAGAAAAGGATATCGAAAAAAAGTACTGTTCCTGAGGGATAATCGAAAATATAAATGAAAATTCATCGGAACAAAATAATACCAGCAATAAAAATTCAACGCATACGAAAAATACAGACAAAGCCGCTGGGAAAAAATACTTAAAAAGTAATTATCACTTGCTTTAATACCTGAGGAAACGATTGGGAGGAAATATTTTACTCAAAACGTAATTCTGAAAATGATTTCGGATAATAAACAAAAGATGAAACGGATTTGAAAATATTTATTTCTTAGCTTTATACAAACTAAGTAAAAGTTAAGCAAGGTAAGTAACAAGGCGGCAGTTTTAATTGGTCAAGTTTTGGTATGAATATAAATATTAAGAGCAATTTTTATAGAGTGTGACAACTGCAAATGGCGTAGTAATTTACTTCATGAAAATTTCTTATTCCACGAGCAGATAATAAATGAATATGAAACGCCTGTTCAAAATGCGAGGGTGCAAATAACTGGCGAGTGAAAGGTCGTGGTGCGGCCATTGAATGCTTTAGCGACGAATAAGGCTGCCTTATTTATACGAAGATATACAACGCACTCATAACCGCATTCGACCGCATATACTCGTAGTTCGTTCGATCAGACTATGTGAACTTTTTTCCAGTTGGTTCGATGCATAAGATAGTAGGTGGCCACCATCGCCTTGTAACACACTCAATACTCAATACAATTGGCTTCAATATGAGAAATGGATCACCGAAAATAAACTGTATTTTATTTTTATATTTCTTGAATAACATAACGACCTTCCCTAACATAAAAACCTTTATGTAAAAGACGACAGGTAATCTGACGGTCCATTCGATTTCTACTGTCGCATATAGCTTATAAACTCAACAAATGCGCTTTAGCACATTTTACTCACTCACCGAAATAATATATACAAGAGCGCTTAGGCAGTTAATTCACGTTGGTCTTCTGATGGCTATCCAGAATGCAGCCATCCACAACTTTGCTAAATTTTACTCACTCAAAACTCAATGGGTTTTATGGGGAGCAACTCCATGAATTTATGTGTTAAATTCTTAATTTAAAATTTTTTGTGGGCAACCGTCAATAGATAAAGATCATTTTTCAATTCCTTTGAAATGAATGTAAACATTTAATTATGCGGCTCGCTGTAAAAGTGAAGACATCGTCATAAGCTTCATTCAATAATGTGGTGTCAGCGAGAGTTTTCTCATACGAAACGTGTGAGACTCGTAAATATGAAGCGTCAAACGAAGTTACAAGGGTACGTTGAATTCCATATAAAGTGCTTAGGACTTTATTATATAGAGCATTGTGAAAGTGACAGGAAACGAATAAAGTCAACCGAGCGAAATTAATAATTTCCGAGTGCGCAATTGTTCTGCAGACATCTAGTACCTATATAATACGTATTGATGAAAAAAAAAAAAACATTTCAGTTCTGCTCCTAACTTTCCCAGGGGAATTATGGACAAATTTCCTAAATGAAATCAAATAACATTATTTCGTTTATATTTACAGGACAAACCAAATGTTATTATGTTACATTTATATGTTTATACCGCGACTTTGTCTCCTTATTTATTATTAAATTATAGCCTATATATTATTCTGGTGTATAAACTATATATATTACAGTAAAGTTTCAAAATCCGTTCAGTAGTTTTTTAATGTAGACAGACAATGCTGTTGTTCCAGACAATACCTTCCACCATAGATTAACCATTAAAAAACTTGATCTAACCGTTGAAACAAAATCGTGCGAAACCTCTACTAAACCTTGAGCCTCAGCAGCATATACGTTAGTTGTTCATACATAAACGTGATATGTATGAACAATATCGGTCTGATATGGAAATCAATTTTTTTTTATTAATATAAAACAAGATTTTATCTATTTTCATATATAAAATAAAAAAATTCAATAGTTGACAAAAATATATGAGCAATATATTGACTGATAAGAAAATGGGGCCCGAACGAAGCCACAGGCAAAAGCTAGTATATATAATATTATATGGTGTGCGAATGGGGGTATACAAAAAGTGTGTGCCTATTTGTATACTATTATTTTTTTGTTCTTTTGTTTTGTATGGTTTGGTTTTTTATTTTCTTTTTCTTAGCTTTGAAAATGTCGTCGTTTTTAATGAATGCTAAGTTAGCCTATAAGTGGTGTAAACAATATTATAAAAGATTGTTTAAATGTGAATAAGTGTATGGATTGTTGTTAAATAATAATATGTTTACTATAACGTTATATATAAAATTATGTACAAATTCCTCGTATGTACTGCACAGTTTTTCTGGCTAGAGCCACAGCTAGCGCTCCGGTAAAGCTCCAGTATCGCCCGCCCTCAGTATCGATCGGGTTCGTTATATAACCTCGCCCCTCGCTCATCTACCCTCACTCCGCCGCCCAGCACGAGATACCTTCAGCCGGCACCAATATCATTCATAACTAAGGCTTCGCCGTCGGCGGGCTCTGGATACTTGCCTTTTAAACTAAACCCTGTTGTGGTATTGCGCAGCGAACTCGGCGCATTCGCCCAACATATTTTCCTCAGTTGTTTTTCAAAATCTTTAGTGTTCAAACGCGCAGCAAAAACGAGCTGTTTTGTTACATTTATAATAAATGTATTGAGGTAAGTTTGCGTTCACTATTGGCTTTGCACTGTTAAGTCGTCATTGTCTTTGCTAAGTGCTAACAAAGGTCTTATGCGATTTTAATTTGGACCTAATTAGAGACATAAGTATATATATAGGAGAAGTTAAAGATCTTTTTGTTTTCTTTTTGATGAAATGACAAATAGGTTTTAAAAATAGTAGTGACATTAAGAAAGACATTTCATTAAAATAATTACAAAAAAAAAACTAAGATTGCCTAAGGTTTATGCCTGTATCAAAGATAAGCATGAGGTATCTGTTTAAATAGCAAAAGGATGGTTATAAGCTTCGTTTTTTTTTATTAACCAGGTCAACCTGTCTGCCGAACTTAACATAAAGAAAAACATGGGTTGAATTAAAATCCCGTCGGGATAATGGCATATTCAGTAATCAGTCATTCAAAATTTTTACTTAGCTGCAGACATTGAAATTTTTTTTATGTTTACTAACATATATAACTGTTTATAAACAGTGCTATCGATAAATATAACTTGAATTCGGGCGATAGAGAACATCATCATCATCAGTCCACAAGTGTTCACTGTTGAACACATGTCTTTTTGGTTGAGTACCATCACACTAGATTCTCTGCATCTATCCTTTGCAAGCCCACTCTCTGGAGGTTGTTTTTCCAGCAAGCAGGCCAAGAGGCAAACAGACCGTCTTCTCCACTCCAAGACTCGTCTACTCCAATGCCCAACCAATTTTAGCCATACCAATTTCAGCTGCCTCATTCTTAGGGCTGTTCTAACCACCTTAGTTCTCCGACGGACCTCGGTATTTCGAGTAGATTTCCGTATTCACTATTTTATTACACATTATAGACGTATTATAATAAAAATATCTGATTTACAGGGTAGTAAATAGCATTTATAAAACAGGTAAAACGAAAGTTAAATCATTTCACTTTGTTAAGACAGATATCGTTTGGCGGGGTTCGCTAAATTAAATTTTCTCTCAACGATGCGAACGTCTCTGTAAATTGATACGATGTAAGAAACATCGTAAAATGGTATAACATTAAAATGTCATCGAGTTGATTCAATATCCTTCAGCCGTTCTTTATTTGATTTTGTGAAACATAATGTAAATGCAGCACTTAGAGGCGCTTTCCCAATAATAGAATTGAATATAATTTGTTACTTTATGCATTTATGATATGACATGCATTAATTTTATAAAGAAAAAGAGGATTTTGTAAGTTTGGTTATTATTTTGTAAACAGAGACGCAGAAGTAACAATTGAACGTATTTGAAAAAATATTTTGAAATTTTTTTGAAGTTTATTGACGAGCCCATTGGTCAATTTAAGGTAATTGTGAAAATAATAGGTTTATCCCTCAAATAATAGCTTCGTACTCAAAATGATAGATATGTCGAGAAATAAATCGATTATCGTCGTCAAAATGCGACATTTTTAATTTGTTATTTTGTCACCAGTACAGTAGTTACATTTTATTTTTTCAGTTATCAAAATAATACAATTCGTTAGATACCAATTTAACAGTTCAGTTTATAAATTTAATGAAAATATGTTTTCATTAAATTGTCGCGCTACGAAAATTGACTAATCCGTCTTCATTTTATTATTCTACTAGAAAGTACCTAAATTATAATAAAACTACCTAAATTATAATAAAAAATCAATCAATACAACACCCCAAATAAATAAATACATCCTAACAATTTACCGGGTGTAAATAGACAGCTACCAGAGAAGTAGATACTGTGACGGCTACCTTTTACTAAAACCACATATTTTACATACATACAACCTGTATAATATACAAGTAATGTAAAAAGTGTTTAAATACTACCTACAATAATAGATTTTTTTTAAATTTCTGAATTTTTCATTTTTTAATGATCGTTTTCAATTATTTTGATTTTACAGTTATCAATTATAATAAATACAAATACAAATGATTATATTTGATTTATTATGGAATTGTTTTCATTTTGTTTGGCGACTACAATTTGGCGACAGATCTACTATTTTACTATTCTACTATTATCTACTAAAACCTATTATTAAACAAATTCAAAGCCATTTAAATTGAAGACAGCTTAAATCATACCCATTTTATTGTGGCTAGTTACGCCATAGTATACGCAGTTGCTAGTTTCCAGTTGAACATAATATACACAGTATACCTACACAATGTATGTATGTATTTTTTTATGTTAAGCTCGACAGACAGGCTGACGGTCCCCTTGATGGTAGGTATAACACAAGCAACGCCATAGGTGCCTAATATGCCTTTTATGCCGAACATAAAAGGATTATTTTCATGTTAAGATCGCCAGACAGACTTACAGTCCACTTGATGGCAGGTGGCTACCGTCGCCTATAACATAAAAGATACATAAAAGTGATGTACTAGAGATTTGTAGTTCTTCAAAAATCCAAGAAATCTCCGCGATCGCATATCTCTTCTCTCTGTCTATAAAGGTTGACTCACAGTAACCATTTCTTTTTTGTTTCTTAAACTTTAATCTCAATTAAAATTTTAAATTCGTCATGTCTGTTTCTCCGCAAACTACTTCTAGACAACCCCGCGAATTTTAATGCGGTTTTCATAATTTCGTATAATTAAACGGATTTTGATTGTTATTTAAATGTTAAAGGAACTATGGTTGGCGTATTGCGGCTGTGGGCGGTAGCCGCGTATGCGATAATATGCGTAAATGCGGATCGCGGAGGCGGCTCCTCATTGCGAGGTGCCCTTGAAGCTTTGCAACGAAGACAACGGGGACGAGTCCATGCACCAATTGTCCCGCAACTAGACTACAATGATGCTCTATACGAATTTATACCACCTCAATCGTATGCAGGTACGTAACATAAGATAGTTCTGTATCATTAATACATAATAATATATTAATTTTCACCTCGGGGTTCAAGCAGAAGCCTGGTCTATTTAATCTGCAACCTACATTTTAACCTGTTAATCTTCTTGAACATGCAGATTACTTCATAATGTTTATGGAACAAGGTGCAAGCCCGGACAGCTGATGGAGATAATTCATTTATTGCAATTTCATTTCAGAACCAGATTATGCAGTCGACATTGAAGATATGGATGAGGAACCTAAATATGTCGTCAAGTTTTTAGATGACACTGAAAGGCCTCCCGCTGAGACTTACGCTTACAAAATAATTAAAAAGAAAAATTTACATACAAATCCTCCAAATTCGGCATTAAAAAAAGAATCTGTTTTTCGTGAGCGTACCCATCATTCCGACAATGACAGACTTCGTGATTTATTTACTGGACGAAATGATGCTGAGGACAAAACGGAAAATGTTCGTGGACAAACTGAGAATGACGCGGAATATGCGATGCTTTTAAATCAACTTTGGACCAAGTATAAAAAACAAAATTCAGAAACCGCGCCACAGGGAGTAGTTAAATTATATAAAGACAAAATTGTTAAAAAGCGAATTCCCGAGAATTGGGGACCTATAGCATTTAAAAAGAAGCGTAGTTCGGACTCAAATTTAGATCAACCTAATTTACCAGATTACGAGAAACATGGATCCGTTGATTCAAGTTATAACACGTATGATATTCCAGACGATGACAGGGACGAATTGCGGGAAGAATATGCTATAGCATTTCAACCATTAGACGATGATGGTGTTACTGATTTAACTGATGGCGATCAATATTCATATGATACCGTTGAAAAACGTTTTCCTGTTACTAAACGAAGTAGTGGTTCATATGAACCATACACACAAAAAAAGCGTTCTGCTCAAGAACAAAAGAACCGAGAGACGAGCAGAAGGTTTAGAAGTAGTTCAGGCACTGATCCAAGAATTATTAAAGATTTATCAAAGATATTTGGAGATACGTCTGAAATTATAAAATCTCCGGTAAAGAGAAGCAGTGATAATACAGAAAAACTACATGAAGGTCACCTTAAAACGACTCCAAACGCTTCAAGCACTGACACAACCAACCATACAGAAAGTCCGATAGACAGTCACGAGTTGTATGGCCATAATTTACATCATCCCGGACATTCTGGAAAAGAAGTAGATCATACAGAACACATACATTCAAGCCAGGAAAAACCAATAGCTATAAAGAAAAAATCTATAGATTGGTCGGATTACTTCGGTATTGATAAGCGAAAGAAAAAGTCTATCAGCAACTTAAATGAAGAAAAAATGAAAAAACAATATTTTGATACGTTTAATAAAGAAATTATTTATCCACTAAACACATTTCGCAAACATAGCAACGTGAAACGTAATAACATGCAGTCCAAACCGAGCGACGAGTCTGAAATACAGATGGACAGTGCGCGAGCTATAGCCCTTCACACCGACAAGAGGAACTCGATGAAGGACAATAATTCAAAACTAGACAATCTCGACAACAAATTAAGAAACATGGAGGGATTTATTGTCGATGAAGCTTTGCATTATTCAAATGTGGATGAGGAACTTGATACCAAAGAGGAACAGGAAATGAAGGAAAAAGTACTTTCACGATTGGCAGCTGCATACAGTTTGGAAAAAATGCGGAAAGCGTTAAAAGATTTCAAGCATAGCTTACAAATCCAAAGGAGTGAAAGTAATGTTCAATCGTCACCTGTTGCCAGTGATGAAGTAAAAGCTAAAAGGGTGGCAGTAAAGAAAGAAAAAGTAGAAACAATTAATAACGAAATTCCATCATACAAAGAAGAAGATAAGGCATATGACTTCGAAGAAGAACAGGGTGCTGGGCATTACTTAAATGGTAAAATGGAGCAGCAATTTTCTGAAGGATATATGGGTGGTAGCGGACGACATCGTACTCCCGTTATAGCCACAGGTAAAATTTTGATTTTTACTCCAAGCTTAACTCTTGTATTTAAGAGTTATCATATTTTACATTTAAATATTTTTATAGCTCCTGCAATGGGTTCATGTCCAGTGTTGACGAAGATTGTTCAAAGATGTAGCGGCGTTGAACTCTTAACTGGAGATAGTGGCCAACTATTCCTTCCTCTGTGCAGTTTGCACCAGATATGCTATCTTTGTGTAAGTTTTCATATAACTAAACATTAAAAACTTATAAATATTGTGAAATAACCAAGTATGATTTTATATATTCTTTAGGGTGACGCTCCACCCACTACGTGCGACTTAGTTTTCCTCTCCGAAGCTGACACTACGTGTGAAGGCGATTCCACATGCCAACGCTCCGCAAGATCTGTCCTGATGGCCCTTAGGGAACTACACGACAATTTAGCAGATGAGTTGGATGGGGAATGTGAAGCGAGCCCCTGTCTCACAGCCACCTTGAAACTGAACAACGGCTGGCAACGGGCTCTTCAGCGATAAATGCATTAAGAAGTTATAACATCACTCGGAATCTACGCGTATCCAAAATGGTGGAAAAAAATGTAAGGAAACAAAGTTTGCATATTCGATATTAAGTACTCAACGTACGGTTTAAAAAATCAAACGGTTCTTATGTGAAACGAAATTCGTAAGTTAGAAAATGATAAAAAAAGATTTCATAAAATATTTTAAACATTTGTAGTTATACGAGTATTTACGACTAAGCCATTATTTCACTAAATTAATATTGTTAGTTTTTATTCATACGAGTCTAACCAGCCATAGACTCGTACGGACATAACATACTGTTAAGAATATCGTATTGATCTCTATTTCATCATAAAAATACATCGTACTTATATTATTTCAATATACATTTGAGTATATATACAAGCTTTATGCTTTCGTCGTTAAATGTTAAGAAATTATATTATATTATATTATATTATATTATATTATATTATATTATATTATATTATATTATATTATATTATATTATATTATATTATATTATATTATATTATATTATATTATATTATATTATATTATATTATATTATATTATATTATATTATATTATATTATATTATATTATATTATATTATATTATATTATATTATATTATATTATATGAAAGTTATATATATGGACTTTTTGCGGAATATGTTTTTGCGTCTATGTGTATTTTTCTGATTGTTCAAAGTTGGTGGTATTATTATAACATGTGTGTTAAAATTGTATTATGGATGTACTGAGGCGGTATTGTCATTTTTATCGTTGTTACGTATTTATCGGATAATACTTATTTGTGTTTAAAATATTTATTAATATCGATTTATTATGGTATAAGTATATTTAAACAAAATAAATGTTGTAAAAGATAGTAATCCAATATTTAAAAAAAATTAATGGTAAATGTGTATAATTTAAAAAAAAAAGTTATGTGGAAGCTGAAAACGATAAATCACGATACCTACTGTATATGCACAATTAAATAATTTTTTTTTTACTTATATATTTGATTAAATTGACGCTCTTGACAAAATTATCAAAAGAGGAATTTCAAAATTTCTAAAGACGGACACGAAAGTAATTTAGTGACAACATAAAATTTTACGCTATTTATACTTTTGGATTCGAAAACAGAAAGCTCTGTTTAGGAAATGACAAAATGACAACAAGTCTGTGAATTAATGGAAGTTCATGAAAAGCACAGCTGCTTTTAGCTGTAGTGCGGCACTCTTAGACTATATTCTAGGACAATAACGTTATTTTCATGCTTACAATACCTGACAAAGCATCTGCTTATACATTTTTCGGTATTGCTTATATTTTTTTAAAATAAAAATTAAATAAATTAAAAATTGACAAACTGTTATTTTTACTGCACGGTGTAAACAGATGTTTTGCAGATAGAAGAGCAAAAAATTTTTTTTGAAAATAGTTATTAATTCTTAATCTGGTAAGTCTTCCGGTCATACATTGGCTTGAAAAATCTCGTGTCCCTTTACTGCGGAGATCTATTTATGAAATTCATGTTTTAATCGACATTTACATTGTTAAAACAAAATTAGATAGACATATTATTATAAGGTACTAGACGGTGAAAGTTATCACTTTTTTCGTAAACATGTTCAAGTAATGACACGAAATTATAAATGGTTTTCAATAAAAATATTGTTTCAATGAGATATTGCGTTTTATTATATTGGTTAAGGTTCGAATAAAAATTAAAATCGCGTTTAGGCGGAGTAGGTCAGGAATCTGTTATTATTAGGTTAGGCTCTATTAGTTAAAAAAATTAATAAAAATAAAGTCTATTTAAAGGATATTCTCGTTATTTAACGAGAATCGTATTCTAGAAATTTAACAAAAACTTAAAGGTTTCGCAACTTAATGTGAAACTTTTTCTTGCTTATCATTTATCAATGAGCAAGTAGTGTTGGGCATCTTCTAGATGTATTTCTTTTGTAATACAAAAGAAATACATCTAGAAGATACATCTAGAAGAAATATGTATATATATATATATATATATATATATATATATATATATATATATATATGTAATCCCTATTTCGCAATTGGGAGAGTCCATTTTTCAACTTGTGTCCAAGCTTCTTACATTCTTTTATTAAACCTTAAATATAGCCTATTATATAGCCTAAACCCTAATTTAAATCCAGCTCTACTTGGTTTTTTTTACTAAATTTTTAATTTTTATTATTTACAAATCTATTTTTATTTTATTTTTACATAAATTTTTGGTTGTTCTCTTTGTCCACTTTATTTACATGAAAAATTCGCCGCATTACGTATATAACATCGATAATGAAAGCAATGTTATCTTTTATCAATAACACGATAAGTGTATCACTCCCCGTGTCTACGTGTATCAACTAGTAGTCAACAAGAGTTCATTTCAGTTATATATTTACCCATGTTTAAACTAAGCAAATTTTATTCAGACAGTTCACGGGCTGAATAAATTTTAATAAGAAAATAATGATGGCAGATTCGTCCGTATATCAATATCAAAATAATGGCGTAGATAATCCAACTGCTACCGACGGTAAGCTAAGAATTCAATTCAATTATGTCAATACGATAAGAAAATTGATATTATGTATTTTATATTTTATTAATTATTTTTTATATATCAAAAACTTTAAGCTAGAAATTCTTATATATCTATACTAGCTGTCCCGCTCCCGGCTTCGCCCGGGGTGCATTTTTTCTGTAAAAACCTTCCCTGATTATCCCTCTATACAATGGTGAAAACAGCATTAAAATTGGTGCAGTAGTTTTTGAGTTTATCGCGAACAGACAGACAGACAAACAGACCGACGCGGCGGTTTTTTTTAAATGTTGTTTTTTTATATGGTAAAACAACGTTTGCCGGGTCAGCTGGTGTATATATATAATATAATAACAACTTGATTGGAATATAAAAGAAATTTATATAAACACTGTACACATCGACTGTACCAAGTTAACATTCGGATCAATGTTAACATGGTACATACATAAGGCCTAAGATCCTACTGTGAGCATAGCGTGTCACGTTGTTTGACGCCAATGAACTCCTAAACTACTGAACCGATTTTAATAAAACTTGCACACTCTGTGCAGTTTGATCCAACTTAAGAGATAGGATATATTTTATAAAGTTACTCGGACGAAGTTGCGTGCAACAGCTAGTAAATTTATAAATTTTTTTGTATATCGGGAACGGCTCTAACGATTTGGACAAAATTTTGTATTTAGGTAAGGTTTTGCTCTTTAAGTTATTAGTTGTATTTCTTCTAAAAAATTAATTTTAAAATTTTTGTGAGATGGCGCTATATGATTATCTACGAATATGTTAGGCTTACATTACTATTGCTTATATAGTATTATCACACTCTTATTTATTTCTATAATATATTACAATATTATTTTTTATTTATTATTTCTAGACAGTGGATCAAATTTGAAACCAGAATTAGTGATCAATATACAACCATCACAACATGGTAAGTTTCTTTTGCATTATTTCTTATGTTAGGTTTAATTAAAGTTTTAACAATTTTGAAGCAGTAAACTTCGAAATGTGTAGGTCGCGCGGAATTGCCCGTGCCAACTTTGAACTGGCGCTCGAATCCAGATGGACAGTTCATCCCTGTTCACGGCCTGGACTTCCTAATTGGCGTCACTAATCTTCTCATCCAACAGACTGTTGAGTTAAATGATTGTAAGTTTTATAAATAATTTATATTTATTTATACATGCAACGAATTGCACTAACCATTCTTCTATTGCAGATTGAAGTCTAAGAAGTCAATAAGTTTGGGGTTGTAAATATTACTTTTAAAATCTGTGAATGAGTAAGGGATGCCAGAACCCATATGCCTATCTCCTCCTAAGGCCCAGACTCCACCAAAGCGGAGGAGAGATGTCTTAGAAACAGCTAATAGGATTTATAAAAATCAAATTACATAACAGAATAACGCTTACAACTATCAAAATATACAAATCGTGAATAATTTATGTAAATCGCAGATTATTAATATATTTTATTGAAGGTGTGGTATAAAAAACAGACAATTTCTATGAATAAAAATATATTTGATTTTAAAAAGAAAAATTAATATGAATATAATGAGGCTTAACTGTGCGTAGTTCGTTTATCTGAACATACAATGCTCGCCAAACACAACCGCTGTAGCTTTATTATTATTATTCTGTGGCTGTAGTCCGTACCTACCTAGTACCATAGAGTAAAAAGTATACTATTTACTCTATGCTAGTACGTATCTTCTATGTACTTAGTTTGTGGTACCTACGCATCTCCGCTCCCCTTCAGTGAAGTCTTCCTAGCTATTACACATCCCCACTCTTCTCCGCTTTGGTGGAGTCCGACAATAATCCCTTATTCTACTAAGGTCGATAGCGTACCAGTAACATCAATGGCGTTGCTTGTGTTAATAGGCAACGTTAACCACCTACCATCAAGTGAATGTCTTTCTTATGATCTTTATGTGTGAAAAATATATTTAATATTTTATGCAATTACATTAAAAAATATGCTTTCTTTGTAAGTTTATTAATTTTTAAAGTAATTTAATTCAATCCATTTCAGTAACATCAAAAATAGATTCAGAAAATAGATACATAATCAGAATTCCTGATGGAGAAGCGTTGTACATAGCCAGCGAAACATCAACTGAAAGACAAAGGTGTCTATGTGGTTCTGGAAGAGCGTTCATGATGCACCTCCATGACAACACACGTCAAGAGGCAATGGTGCTCAAAAGGCGCTTAGCTGGGGCTAGTTGTTGCTTTCCTTGCCGACTACAGGTGATCTGTTTGCGATGATAAGCTGAAAGTACGAATTTTATGCCCTCTGTCGGCAAGTGACGCGAACACGAATTAATAATAACGAACACTAAATAACGGAACCACTAATAAAACTCTGTTTTATTTTACTACATTATACCTATTTACATTTAGTTATTAATTTCATATAGGGCCTCTTTTACCACGTGTCAAATAGGCTAACCGCCATTTAATTTAATTAAAAAAATAGTCAATTTCTTCTAGTAAAATGCGGCTTTGAATTCTCTAATTCTACATTTCAGGAAATGACCGTAGTAACGCCACCTGGCGATTACGTCGGTCGAATACAGCAGCAGTGGACATGGATGGTGCCTTTCTATCTTGTGCGAGATGCCAATGACGATGTACTCTTCGTCATAGAGGGTCCGGCTTCATGCAGAAGAAGAGACTTTCTTGACGCTAAATTTAAGGTCAGCTTACAGAAACATTCAGTAAATGAAGTGAAATGCATTCAATCTTATTTTTTCGGACTGAAACCATTCAGTACGGGCGGTCGAACATGGTACAGTCCTTAAGAAAATTGTTACTGTAAAAGTTTTACACTTTTTACATAATATACTAATAATGTACTTATATCTATATTATATTATATTACATTATATTATATTATATTATATTATAATAAATTATATTGGTTTAATATGAGCGATGATGTATATTTTGTCATACTTTTTGTACTATCGGAATAACTAAAATAAATAAAACTTTTAAGCTTTTATAATATTGCAGATCCTATCAGGTGACTCACTCCGTGAGTTGGGAATGATCATACATGGATGGGATCGCGGACTTGTTAGTTTCGTGACTAGACTAACTATGCCCAACAACTCACCGCAACCAAAACACAAAGCGTTACTACTAGCTGCTGCTTTCCTTATGGTAATTTTTGTTTACTTAAAATTTACTAGCACGCGACTTCCAACGCATAACTTTATAAAATATAGCCTATGTTACTCGCTGATAATGTAGCTTTCTATAGCTGAAAGAATTTTTTAAATCGGTTTAGTAGTTTTTGAGTTTATTCATTACAAACATACAAATCTTTTTTTCTCTCTTTATAATATTAGTATATTTTAAATAAAAAAATCTATATTTTAAATACTGAGCCCTCTCAGCGATCATATTTTAATACTTGATTAAAAGACAATTATTTTATCAATATCAGAACAATAAAGACTTCAATTGATTTGAAGTAAATAGAAAAATGCATCATGAATAAGTTCGTTTTATGGCTTCTATATACTTAGATGGGGTACAAAGGTTTGCTGTTTTCATCTACTCATATAAGCCACTATAAATTGTCTCATTTGTCTCTATGCCTATGGAAAATAATGTCATTAGAAGATACAGTTATACTATCTATAGAATTAGATTATACAAACTCGCTACGCTCGTGATTCTAATATAGACTACTGAGCGAAGTGAGTGATTTAAAGGCACAAGACATACGTATTATTATTTTTTTTATATTTACCAAAACATTACAAAAACACCAAGACCTAATACTGAACCAGTTTCTGAACGGCTGTGAAACTATCTTCACAGCTGGGCCAACTCAAGTCGGCTATGGTCGGCCGAATCTAGTCGGTTATGGCCGGCCGACTCTATGAGTTATGGCTGGACACACTAATAAAATCAAAACTTTATTCCTGTGAGTTAATTCGCGTGTTCGAATTTCGAATCACGCTCGCATCAATAATCGATTTTTCTGCGAGTTTTTAGGCACCAACAGCACCCTTTTCGTGCTGGAGAGGTGAAAATATGATTTTAACTGTGTGGTAGACATGTGATTAATTTTTATTTGATTTTCAGGAATATACATATTTTGAGAGGTCGAAATCAAGCTGTTGTTTGTAAAGCTTGATTAAAAAAAGACAGAACTTACTGCACGTCTTCAACCATGAATTACAAACGTACAAACTTCATATTGAAACTAAGGTTTTTTTAAATAAATAAACCAAAATATAAGACTAAAATGAAAAATGTTTCTAAGATTTTTATAGAAATATTATATTTTTTTTATACAGGGAAAGCTATTAAATAAATTTATTTTTCGTAATACGTCCTTTTTCTTTTTCCCAAACTTTAGTGCAAAACAAAAATACGAGTTACGACCGACAGCTTGGTGTAGAATTCGAAAACACAGGCAACACCAGGGATGCTGGTCCCCTGGGAGCACAGGCCTCCCCGCGCTGGATAGCCGTGACGGGGCACCGAAGTCGTGTCATAACGTCTCCGCGACCCCGCCCATGAACGGCCGCGGTGATAGAAAGTCGTTGGGTTTTAGCCGGTAGGAATCCAGCATAACCCGGCAGTGTCCCATACACTGCCGGGTATCCAAGAGAATTTCCCAATGTTAAAAAAAAGGGATGCTGGTGCCCTGCCAACCCTGCAGGAATTTGTTTACAGCTCGCTTGAAGAAGCCAAGACTAGAGTCATTACTACTCGATTTCTCTACTTCAACCTACTTTGATTAAAAATATTGTCTATGAAACTGTTGTAATAGACAAATATACCGTTTTATAGTCCTGACATTTTGATAAAAGCATTTTACTATCATAATAAATAAATTAAATAGAAATTCATGCAGATTTGTTAGTTACTTTTTAATACTTTTACAGTAGATAATAATGGTAAAAACCAAGGAAACAATAGACCAATGTACTGAGGATACAATCAAAGAAAAATTGTGGCCCTATTATGAATACTACTTTGGCGATAGAGACAAAGAAAACAGAAAACATGGACACGGTCAAAATCATTGGTCGGGAGCAGAGGTAAAGGAAATCACCTCTGAATACATTGTGTATATTCCATTATGTTTAATTCCAATCGGTTTGCAAACAAAAAGTTAATTGAAATACGAAGTCAAGAAGTGATTCCCTTTAATCTAAAATCATAAATTCATTTGTTCTGACTTACTATCAACGCACGCACAGCCAAAACTACTCAGTCTAGAAAGCTAAAATTTGAAACATAGGTTTATTTTGTAACGTAAGCCTAAGCATAATGCTAAGAAATTATTTTTGCAAATTTTAACTCCATGTGAAGCCGAGGGCAGATTCTATATGTTGTTTTTAGAGCTTTGCAGCTTTCGTTTAACCATTGCTGATCTATGGCGATCGCGTCTGATTAGCTTTAGTCTGATGCAATAGCTCATTAGCCATTTAATTCTTCAGTTCATAACCCCATTAAAGTATATATTTCGAAAATTTTAAAAAAGCACATTATATATACTTAGGCACTGATGTGCTTAAAGTAATATCAGAAAATAATGAAATAAGCCGTTACATGCAGTTTATGACGTGTTTCTCGCAGAGTACTGTAGTGACGCATACATATGTACTACTTATCTTTTTAGTCTCTAGAATGGTACAATGGTCACCTTTTTCGTAACACGATGCATGGCTACGGCGAATATCGGTGGCGTTATCGAGGCAAACCTGGAACATTTGTCACTTACGAGGGATATTTTTACGCCAATCAAATGCACGGATATGGCATAATGTCGTATCCCGATGGAAGAGTGTTTACTGTGAGTTTTGTATTTATGTAATGACTGCTGCTGCTGCCAAGTCAACAGCAAAAACCTTTAAAAAATTTCACATTACAGTAATTAGCAAAGATTTATTCGATTTTTGTACCTATGTAAAGAGCGTCAAAAAGGCTGACAGTTCACCTGTTTGTCCGGGCCAATCTTTGAAATGGCTGCATCTATATCGATGAAACATTCTTTCCCCCTTTTATACAGACAGACCTTTTTATACAATAATTTAAGTGAAATTATATCCCAGGAATATGTAAGTTAGCTGCATAAAAATTTAAAGACATCACCATGACATTTCAAGCCACTAATAAGAAAAGTCGTGACAATGGTGAACAGTTATGAAAATGAACTTTGATCTGAAAACTGTTTCCTACAGGGTTTGTTTTATAACAATGTACGATGGGGTCCAGGCATAGAATCTCAACCAAGTCTTAATGAAAACGTTGGTTTATGGTACGGTACGCAACTTATAAGATTGACTTGGCGTCCTCCTATGCAAAGTATAGCTCCAGACTTAACCAGCGTCATCAGCAATGGACGGGCAACAGTAGAATCACAACGAGTACTTCTGAACACGACTCTAACAACTGTAAGATTCTTATTAAGCGTGATTTTATTTTATTGATTATATTATATTTAAAATACAATACCTACGTAATAATAAAAACACCAGAATGTGGGCAAGCAAACTTGGTATGCCCTTTAGGAACTCTAACTGTGGAATTTTCGTACTAATTTAGAAACTCACCGGGGATGTCCGACTTTGCTTCGTAATTTAAGTTTAAACATTAAACATTAAACTAAATCTAAGACAAAATGTTATTTTAGTCTTCCTATTTCGTCACCATAATAAGGACACATCTCTTAGACAGATGTTCAAGAGCTGCTCCTACAGTCAGTTAAAGCATTACGTAATACTCCTTACGGGTCGCTCGGCATAGCGGCCACCGACAGCCATTTTTTTATCCCAATCACCATTTTCCCATGACAATTCTTCCTACCATTTTCATATACGAGTTTTCACATTATACTCGTATACCAATTCTGTCACTTAAAAAAGCTGAGTATTTGCTGTTAATAAAAGCAAGTTTTCTTAAACCTAACTTAAAATTTTAAGTGAACCTTGAAAATGAGAGAGACCACGTCCCTATTCATTATTGGGTACACACAGAAAACATATAATATTTGTTCATTGGTCAATACAATGTTTCGGGTGGTCAATATACAATGAGCGCTGCCCAGTCGAGTTGGGTTCATCGGTTGCCTCTAGAGATTAGCTGTACCAATTTGTACTTATTCATCTAGAACTATTTGCCTTTCTTATTAGTTATTAATGTTACATGTACTTACTTATTTCATGAATGTAAGACCAAATGTAAGACCTTTTCTCAGTTGCTCTGTGTTTTTATGTTTACAATTCACACAAGCTTCCGATTCGACATGGCAGGCGCAAGTTATCAAACTTGCACTTCAGAGTATTTTTAATTAGACGAGTAGATTTTAACTCATGGTTTCTCAATATCACCTTCAATCTTACCTTCCTAAAATTTAGATGCTAATTAGAGCTTTGTGGATTTTAATATTACTTCAGATTGGAAAATTTAATAATGCCCTTGAGCTATTAAAACAATCCGGTATGAACCCTAAGGATGCAGCGGAAAAGTGGATACAACTCTATCCAAAGTATTGCACTGATCTCAAGAGCTATGTCTGTCATGTGGAACAATTTGAAAATAGTTATTTCACGAAAAATGTTGAAAGATTAGAAAGGATAGAACATGTTGATCTTAAAGAGGTAGATAAAATAAATTCCTCAAAAATTGTAAATATTTTAAAAATTATAGTTATAAAGTAATTTGAATTTGTCCAATTTTTTTTTCTACAGGAGCCATGCCAACTTAGTGGCGAAAGTTCAGACGATTCAAGAACATTTTTTGCTTGGAATAACAACGATCATATTGTCAATATGATGCAACACAGTTTTAGACATCAAGCGCAAAAGAAAGTATTAGATATATCTACAGTTCTTAATGGTCCTCGGAAAATATTTAAATCCGCTGCTGACCATGAATTGGATTGCAGGTAATTTATTTTACTGCACGAGGACTTTTCTCGTTGACAGTCAGACCTTTCCTTATCTATTTCCAGTGAGAAGAGTTGTTCAACGGTTTTGATACCGATCCATTATTTGATGTTTTCTGAACCCATTTTCCTTCTAACTGACTTTCTCTTTCCTTGTACTTGTTGGTACGAAACAAAATTGGTATCCATCACATGAATCAAAAATATGCACCCTTTTGCTGCTTTATGGCTCATACAAACTCCTTTTTCCTGCCTATAAGTACGATTTTGGACCTCTGCATTCGTTACTTTGTCTGTCTACTTGTTGCCTAACATACTACGATACTTAGGTTCAATCTGTTCTATATTACTTATATCGAAATAACATAAGTTACACTTTGTAGAGGCAGTGACGATCTTCACTTAGTAGAAACTTACAACCAGTTATTAAAAATTGCTCTCAATTGATATGTAAAAAAAAATAACTTTAGTCTTATTTTAGAACTTTTTTGATGGCTAGTTACTTAGGATACTTGAAACATGTATCTTACTTTATAAGCGAAGGGAACATTCATCCAGAAGTTGCTGACAATCAAGGCAATACTGCTCTCATGTATGCTGTTGTAAGTAATGAATGAAGTAATGTCAGATTAAGTGATTACATAAGTGACGTATGAATGGAAAAAAAATCTTTGCTTTTAGTGTGGAGACCAGCATCGTATTATACAACTCTTGATCGATTCTAATGTCACGCTGGATAGCTTTAATGACTCATGCTGTACCCCGCTTGGTGTGGCTATCATGCGATACTTATGCTTAACAAAAGATATTAGTACTAGAGACGCAATGGTTCACGCTCTATTACCACCCCCTACGTTACCCGGTTTTGGTAAAGTATATGATTCTAACTTAAATTATATTATTTATAACATATTCTTGGTAGTACTTAATATTGAGTTTTTTTTACATAATTTAGCACCTACAACGGAAAAAACAATTTTTGAATGGCTTATCATACGTCATATACCAAACAGTGCTACATCATTAAATAATAGATTAACAGAAACTCATTTGTTCAAGACACACAGCAAGTTGATCCCTAAAATCTCTAGCTTAAAGAAATTAAAATCTTTTACTGTTTTAAAAGATCAAGGACCTAATCAGTATAGGAAATCAGAAGTATCGAAGGAGCAGTTTGAACCACTTTCAATTGAATCCGTTCCTAATAGTGGTGCAAAATTGTACACTAACATTATTCGCGAATTTTCAATAGTAATGAATGATAACTTTCTGGTTCATACTGAATTAAATCAAATACCATACTTGTTCGAGGTAAATGATATGGTTAAAGAAATAGAGGCAAGCGACGAGGAATCTAAAAAAGCGCTCGAGAAGAATCTTAAAAAGGCAGCTTCGAAAGTGTTTAAAGAAACAACTAAACCTAGCAAAGATGCTTTATACCAATTGATAGAGAATGTATCGGTGGACAGCATCGAAAAACAGAAAATAAAAAGGTAAGCCTGGAGCAAAACGTTCCTCGGAAACTATCCATAACAAATAAATAAAGAGGGGTCCCCATATGCATTCTTAATATTTAACAATTTTTCGTGTAAATATTAATATATATTGAGCATATACATAATTCAATAAAGAATTTATTTTAAGATTAGAGGCAGTTTCTCATACGATTCACCAATTGTTGGCTGGTGGGGCAAACCCCAATTTAGTGCGTAATCCTCAATCTGCTGTACTCATGGCCACCATATCTAACTGTCCGGACCTCTTGTATACTTTGATACAATATGGAGCAAATGTAAACGATGTTTATCCTCAAGTAAGAACAAAAAGTTTTATAATTATTAGAAAAGACATCACCCAGCCTCCATACATTTATGGGCTAATTTTAAAAGTGCCGGCCAACAATATTAGACTTATTATTATAATAGAACACAATATTTTAAACATTTTTCAATATCACAACAAAGTTCTAAAGATTATATTTATATGTAAAAAGTTAACGTTTTTGTGACATTTTAGACATTTTAGAAGACATTTTTGTAACATTTGGAGAATTATAAGGAATTATAATAAATACATCTTTATTATATTGGGCAGAATATCATCTCGGAGAAAACGCTTAGAAAGAGTCTTGGCGCCATAGTGAAAAATGTCTGGATAATAATAACGTGGAAATTATCGCTGGCCGCCCAAAATGGGTGATGTCCTTTTCACTATTGGAGCTTGAATACTTAGGCTTCTATGAAAACCGTTAGTTTTCAGCTGAGTTTTAGCTTACTTTACAATGGAGCTGCTATGGGAATCGTTACGCGCTTTGATGTTCTTTCTACGATTATAAAAGAGACTTACTGTTTAAAGAAATTTGTAAAACTTACTTCATGTATTGGGGTAGTCGACTCTATCGTTAGCCTCAATCTCAATGCAAGTATTAGGTTATATAATATTTATATATATTACAAAAAATGGTGTGTTCCTCTTGAAGTTACGATATTTTTAGTTTTCAGTCTTGGACAAATGTTGATAATCTAAAGTAAATACCATCATTTTTCTTTTCAGCTTTTTAGATATACAGCGTTAGATGTTGCTATATCTTTTCCATTATCACATATCAAATTAGAAATAATCGAAACATTATTAGAAGCAGGTGCAGAAACGAATCATCGTCTAAAATATTCTGATGACAGTTTAGAAGAATTGACATCACCAGGAAATCCCGGACCTACGCTACTTCACGCTTTACTTGTCAAGAAAGCTGAAAACGACTCGGACGATGATGTAGGTGTTGTTGAATATATTCAAAATTCTATCGATAACGTTACAAAAACCTCTTTACAAAATTTTGTTGAAGCCAGAAAACAGTCAGTTCCACTAATAATTAATTCAACAGTAAAATATAGTACCTACGTCGCATATTAAATTAAAAACGGAAGATGAATTGACTTTATAGGGCGGGTCGCTAGTAATCTCTACCTATAGTTTAATATCAACCCGCCCTTGGCTTTGCACGGGTGCATTTTTTTTTGCAAATTATATACAAAAACCTTTTACACTTTTTCCATTAGTGGAAACCGTATCAAATTTTCTTGATCTTTATCTTTCATCTCATCTGGCTGCCATTAGCTATCTAACATCAGTAAACTGTCAGCCTCCATGCTGCCTTTTTATCTATTAACAGGCATTCTAAGGGTCCACTTGATGGTATGTGGGTACCGTAGCCTATTAACACAAGCAACGCCAAAATGAGTTGCCAGTGTGCTAACTACCTTGTTAAAATAAAGGTTATGGGATAAATCCTCCATTTATCCTTTATCCTGTTATCCTTTAGTTATATTAATCGAAACACATCACGCTGGTCTTCAATGAGGAGGTGGTTTCTGCCACCAGACGTGCTGCACGGGTAGTTTATGAGTGCAGAATGCGCTACAATTATACTATAAAATGTGTCTTGTAAAAATGTGGGCTATTGGGCTAACCGGGACTTATGATAAATGAAATAAGGGTGATTTAAACTGTCAATTTAATTGGTTTTGAATTTGTTAAATAATAGGTTTTGTCCGCAAAATAGTAGATCTGTCGCCAAATTGTAGTCGCCAAACAATATGAAAACAATTCCATAATAAATCACATATAATCATCGTGATATATTATCAATTATCAAATAAAAATGTTTGTATAATTATTATAATTGGTTTGTCCTGATAACTGTATAATCAAAATAATTTAAAACGATCATTAAAAAAATGAAACATGTCACCTGAAAAATTCATAAAGTTCCAAAAAATGAACCTATTATCGTAGGTCTAACCTATACCTAAAAAGAAGCTATTAACCACTTTTTACATTACTTGTTACAGTATATGTAAAATATGTGGTTTTAGTAAGTAAAAGGTAGCTGTCACAGATATCTACATCTGTGGTAGCTGTCTATTTACACTCGGTAAATTGCTAGGATGTATTTATCTATTTGGGGTGTTGTATTGATTTATTTTTTATCATAATTTAGGTAGTTATTACAAATATATTCAAATAGTATAATTTCTAGTAGAATAATAAAATGAGGACGGATTAGTTAACTTTCGTAGCGCGCCAATTTGACTTTGCCCCTTTAAACATTTTTTCATTAAATTTATAAACTGAACTGCTAAATTGGTAAAGAATTGTATTATTTTGATAACTGAAAAAATGAAATGTAATTACTGTACTTACTGGTGACAAAATAACAAATAAAAAGAAGTCACAATTTGGCGACGATAATCGATTTAAGTATTTGGCGACATATCTATCATTTTTTTTGAATACAAAGCTATTATTTAGGGGTTAAGGGTTTTTTTTATACTTAATACATTTCTTATTTTAGATACATATTGACATTAATTTGGTAATACATACCTGGCCACATATTTTTTTATCTGACAATGAAAATATTTCGTGCCGACAGATCTATTAATTAGATGATACAAGTTGATGACAAAATAGAAATTTTGCTGACAAAAATAATGTTCCCATTAAATAATAAGGTAAAGGTGGATTCATAACCACCAATGGCCATTTCCGTTCGCAGAAGACGATAAACAATAGATGAAATCTCTGTAAAGTATTTACAGCACCGTCACCCCTATGTCGTAGACATTATGATACAAATTATCTTAAAAAAAGTTATTATATCTGTTATTTCAACTTGCAGATTCGTCACGAAATTATTGAGATGCTACTTCAATACGAATGTGATGCTATCGCTCAATACAAAGGAAGATCGCCAATCGACATTGCAATGTCAAAAGACATTAAACTGTTTGAGATATTCATAAAGAGCCCCAAA
Organism: Synanthedon myopaeformis; assembly: GCA_944738685.1. Classification (NCBI taxonomy): domain Eukaryota; kingdom Metazoa; phylum Arthropoda; class Insecta; order Lepidoptera; family Sesiidae; genus Synanthedon; species Synanthedon myopaeformis. Next base: position 2,324,448 of record OX122914.1, read on the forward strand.
GTGAATTTAAACTCGATTATTAACGAACAAAATCAAACGGTTTTGGTAAAAATGTTTCATCTGCCGTTCTTCAGAAACATGATGCATACGGACAGACTACAAATTGTAAGTTTGGATAATATTTCATACAATTCATACTAATTTAAGATAGAGTAAAAATAATTTTGGATTTTGGTTGTTTGTTGTCCCAGTTAAACCATTTAAACGATATTTTAAAATGAGGCATATGGAAATAGCTTGATCCACAGTGAAAGATATAAAATTATTTTTTAACTACGTTATTATGAGCCCAAATTCATCTTAATTTCAAGTAGTGCGGTTTTGTTAGTGAAGTGGGTATGTGATCATAATACGTCACTAGAAAAAAATCAATATTCTTATTTTTCCATCGCATAAGAAATCTACTAATAAAAACTGTAATTGCAGTGCCACATTTACCCGTTTTATTTTTAATATTTTTATGATTACATATGGTCGTATCGCATCAACTAGCAAATTTTAATTTAACCGAAGCGTGGATCTAGTAATACTAAAAATGACCAACAGATGTCGCTGGGATGCGAGCTTATATCGCGCTATCAAGATTGACGCGGATTTCAAAGGGGTGTCCGCGAAGGCTGAAATGTCATCACTCTGGTTTCCCTTCAAAACGAATAAATCTTTCGCCTTTTACTAAAGATTTCCGTGGAGGGGAACACTCAAATGAGTCTACATTAAATTTTTTGAAGCCTTGCCTAACGCGAGGCTATATAAATAAATTTTAAAAATAAAATGTATAGATTTGATACAGTCGGTCGATGAATGAAATGAACAATAAACAATAGATACTACACATCATCAATCAAACTAGGTATATCCCCCGATTTTACTGGATAAAAAGTCGGTGTCTAATTTTTGTAATATTTTTTCATCTTCCATAAAAATAAATTTGTTTTTGTTTGTTTAAGCTGACCAACTCATTGTTATATGGTGCCGATCCACTTAAAAAATGTCAAGACGGCGACAAGGTTTATAAAAATATTTTCGTATTTACGAACACCGTCATCCTCGAGTTGGAAACCACTCCGAAAACAGCAAATGTAGCTGCTGCCGGTACGTTGGTCAAACATTTGAATTTAAACAAAAACAATTTTAAAATGGAATATAATTAAGTTCAATTAAATATTTTACCAGACTAATACGCGCCGGCTTCACCAGTTTTCAATTTAGGGAGTTAGCTGCATGTAGCTTTCGTGTGGTGAAAGATTTTTTGACACGAATACGCCTTTTTGAGTGTTTCTGCATACTTTCATCACAACACGTGTTATATTTTAGGTGGGAAAACTGGCAAGAAAGACGAAAAGTCCAAAAAACCGGAAAAAGTCGTAGCCGCCAAGCCCTTGTCTAAAGCGGGAACCGATGATATTGAGGATTACAAACAAGCTGTCGATTTGGTGAAGGATTGCGCCAGACTGCTGCTCATCAGGTGGATACAAGGAAAACTGGTCGATGAACTAGTTCATGTTATACACAGGTGTTAACTTTTTAAAATGTTTTATATGACACGATAGACAGACAGACGAAAAATGTCTTCTTAAAAACCACCGCGATAGGTCGAGATGACCACACGATTGTTGTTCAAAGCGGCTGCGGGCAAAGTTAAAACTGAGATCATGGCCAACCTCCGTTATTAGGAGATGACGCCTTAAAAAGAAGATATATCTTTTATTGTATTTTTATGGCCTTTGTTTGGAAACAAGCTCAGGTCGATCACTTGATACCTAAAAACGCAGTTAATGCCGACCTTGATAGCATAAAGGACAAAGTATAGGTACCTACTTAGATCAACAGCAACACAACAGTTCTCTTGCTCTTATTTCATATTGGTCTTCTGTCCTATCTAAGCCAAACCTCTAAATATTTTCTTACAATAATTGCAGATCTTAATTAAAATGCTTCTGATCCTTGAAACCACATTCCACTAAGTTAAACCAGTTGAAATAATTGAAATTATTTTATTATTCCAATAATCTTGAAACTTTTATTTAATTGTAGGTATAAACATCGCCATTGGAATATGATAACGAAGGAACACAAGCGCGCAAAACAGTGCGGACTGTGGCTCACGCCCGAACGCAGTCTGCAAATATGGAATATACTTAAAAGTACTAATAGATCCATATACAGTGACAATAAAACTTTAAAATATTTACTCTACATTACACAATATTATAACAATATAACAACTGCTAAGAGTCTAGCAAATGTTAGAATGTCCTCTACAGAAAAGGACAAAATAGAAAACGAAATGAATGTGTTATTACGGGAATTAAAAATGCTAAACAATTCTATGACGAAACCTATAATAAAACCAGAGCTCGATTCAAAGGTTATTAATCTGCTTTGTAGTTAAGTAGGTGGACAGGTAATAAGTTCCTGATACGAAATATAAATATTAGACCTAATGAAATAAATACTCTCATGTAAAGTCAGCTACAATAAATTCAAACTTTATTTTGGTAATGCACTTGTTATACTTAGGTAAACTTTAAAGTTTTTTGCATCCAATGTAAGGTAAAATGCATAATATTATGTTGCCCGACTGTACGTCATTATGGAAATGAGAGAGGTAAGAGAAGTCCACATATCTATAATTTTGGAAAATTTAAATATTCTACATACCTACATCCACATCTAATAATTTTGAAGATTTAACACCGGTTACATTTATGTGATGAAATAGCGACCCTTTTAGTTTATTTGTGACCATAAAAACAGTAATTTAATGGCAATAGTAATTAAATGTTTTTTTTTATTACCTAGAAACTTACAAATGAATATTAATATGAAATGAAATAATCTACGGTGGTACATAAATAAACTATAATTGTATTTTCTGTCCTTTTCAGAGTGAAAAATTTAAAGTATGTTTTGAATGCATTTTGCCACTAAACGAAGAAAATATTCTCTGCAAATCGTGCAAAATGGTCTTGTTCTGTAGTCTTGAATGCCTAAGAAAAAATACGGATCGATTTAACTGTCACCCTTGTAAAAGCTACCTGAAGATTACTTATTTTCCGAAGTCTAGTATCGATGCAAGTGTTAATGACCTAAATTAAAAACATTACTGAAATTGAATTGAGTATAATTCATGTTTCTCTTGCCTACTTTTCTATATATACTACTAGCTACCCGCTCCCGATTTCGCGCGGGTGTAATTTACCTTACACCGCCATCTGTTAGAATCTTATGGAACTCACAGATAATTATCTCTATCTCTATCCTATCTTTTAAGTTAAACCAAATTACACATAGTTGGAAGTTTTATCAAAATCGGCTCAGTAGTTTAGAAGTTCATTTGATTGGCGTCAAACAACGTGACGTAATTTTTATATATAGAGAGATATGGGATAAACACCACTCACTTGTTTACTGTTCTCGACCGTAATGCGAGCCATTTCTGGGCAGTAGTAAATTACTAAAGTAGTCCGAACAAGCCTTTATAATTTATAAAGTAATATCGATTCTGTGCGCAGAACACTATTGCAAGTTTGATTGCAAGTTTGATTGCAAGGAGATTCTGTGTCGGTGTCAAAATATTGGTCATAGTCTGTGACTACGACTGATGGGATGACAATTGTTTTTAATTTGTTTTAACACATAATTTTTGAATTTATGAAAATCAGTATTGGCAAAACAATTTTAAATATAAGTAAAAACATGGCTTCGAAAACTAAAAAAGCTAAGCTGGAACCAGCCACAACATCCGCCAATAAAGCTGGCCTCCAAGAGTTCATAAACCATATTCAAATATCACGCGAGGAGACGGCCGATTCTATATTACAGTACAATTTTAATAAAAAACGCTTACGAATTGTATCGAAAGTGCAAATTGTCCCCGAAAATTGTGAAGGAATTGTATACTGGATGTCAAGAGACAGCAGAGTTGAAGACAATTGGGCGTTTTTGTACGCTCAGAAGCTTGCATTGAAGAACGAAGTCCCGCTTCACGTTTGTTTCTGTCTAATTGCTAAGTATTTAGACGCCTCTGTAAGACAATTCCACTTTTTAATTAAAGGTATGTAATGTTTATCTTGACCTAGGTAAATTTACACATTTTTTATAATTTTATTTTATGTTAAGGTCAAGACAGGCTGACGGTCCACTTGGTTGTAGGTGGCTACCGTCGCCTATAACATAAGCAGCGTCACAGGTGCTGCAAGTGAGCTGCCGACCATAGTAGGATTAACCATATGAGATAGGGTAATGGCTGGCATTCCTTACTCAATCACCGGTTATGTAGGGTGGTCTTCCATAAGGGGTTGGTTACTGCCGCCAGATGGGCTGCCTAAATGACTGCAAAACGCAGTGTGCCCTGCCTCTACTTTCCAGATCCAAATTGACATTAAAAATCTTGAAGAAATATATATTTGTATGTACTCAGGTCTTGAAAAAGTAGCAGCAGAATGCAAGGAGTTAAATATATCATTCCATTTACTTGAGGGCAGTGGAGCAGAAGCGTTGCCTCAGTGGATCATTGATCATAATATAGGGGCGGTTGTATGTGATTTTAATCCCTTGCGAACACCATTGGGCTGGTTGGAAGGAGCGAGAAATAATATTAAAAAGGATGTACCAATAATACAGGTAACATTATTTTAAGTAACAATGTGCAACAATTGCAAATAATACAAAATAGTATTAAATTTGAAATTGCAAAAGGTAATAATAATTATTATGACAATTTTGAAATAGAGGACCATTTTTAAAACTTTTTTTTTTAATGTAATGAGGCCACAAACAATAATCAGATTTTATTTCCCTTTTTAGACATATTGAGTTATCGCATTTGAGTATGTTTTTATTATTGTATTGGCAATCTGATGTCAAAATTTAAGGTTGATGCTATTGGCTTTTGCTTTCAGCCATTATTGCTGCCCGTTGCCTTGTTTATTAAGCCTTAATATCCCCCTCAATCTTTAAAACTTAATTAGCTTTGCTGATTACTAAAAGTACAACAAAGCATTACTGTTATTGTTTTTAAAAACAAAACCTGTAAATAATTCAGCTATTCCAATCACAACATATTAAATTGAAGCTTATATAGGTACTTCAATTGTTTTCTAACAATAAAATGTTATTAATAAATAATAATGTTGGGCACATTTTTTTTATATATTGCACTCCAATCCTATTAAATAATTAACAATAAAAATATTAAATAAATAATTAATTTTCGTATGCATTTACAGGTTGATGCTCACAACATAGTGCCATGTTGGGTGGCCTCGGAAAAACAAGAATACTCGGCAAGAACAATTAGAAACAAAATAACTTCAAAATTGGGGGAGTTTTTGACAGAATATCCTCCTGTCATTAGCCATCCATACACTAGCAAGTTTGAACCAGATGTAAGTTTTTTATGAATCAATGTGGCAGGCAGGCACACACAATTTGTTTAGTGTAACTTAAAATATTATTTTATTAGAAGTTGGTGTTGTATTGTAGCCAATTAAAATGCTAAACCAAGGAATATTTAAGTGGTGTACTGTTAGACTGCCGATATGAAATCTTGGATGAGCCTGGATTCTATGAGTAGACTAGTTTTTCTGCCAGTTGTTGTCCTGTTAATTTCACGACTTTCCCCATGGATTTAAAAAAAAAAGTCTTTCATATAAACTTCACCCTGATACAAACACAAGAAAAGATACAGCAAAATCGGTTGTGCTGTTCTCAATTGATGTTGCATCATACATGTGGCAATTTATTTTTTATTTATGAAAATAGATAATAAAAAATTATAGCTTACTCTAAAAGTATAATAAATAAAAAAATAGCAAGGAAACCTGAATAGATTATGTCTTCTTGGACGAAGTTACTCTTTGAAGGCATATGAGGTTCAGATCTCTTCACACAAATGAAATGATAGAGTCCAATAATGGATTCTAGGATTATGAATTAGGAAAGGAAGGGATAACGAAATGGACTCTGAAACACAACAGCACACAGATTGTTATTTTCACAATGGCCTTCTGTAAGGGGGTGGCTACTTCCACCAGATGGGCTGCCTAAATGACTTCGAAACGCCACTACGAAAGATAGAAATAAAAATGAGATGTTTTAGGTAGTTCCATTATTTTTTTAATTTTCAGCCTATAGATTGGGACGAAGCAATAGAGTCTAGAGAAGCAGACAAGTCAGTTGGCCCCGTTGAGGGTCTGCAGCCCGGCTACGAGAAGGCCATGGAAATGTTATACAGCTTCATACATAATAGACTTGAAATGTTTGCCACAAAAAGAAATGATCCTACACACGATGCTCTCAGCAATTTGTCACCTTGGTTTCATTTTGGTAAGTGTGGGAAAAAAAAATAGTACTGCAAACACAATAGTTAGTGTATTAATAAATTAGAAATTTTCTTTTCAATTTAATTTTATCATTGGTAGATGAAAAATGTACCTTTTGTTTTTGGTTCTCTTTCATCTTTGTTAAAATTTAAGTTTCCTTATTTCAATTTTTTTAATTGATAATGCTTAAATCTGTTCTCAGCTAAAATATAAGACATTTTCAATAGTCAACCAGTAAAATATAAGCTCCAATATAGTATTGCCATGTGCCAGGTGTTTAGTCATATATTTATTAGCTCCTGTGCTACATTCCCATGAAAGTTCATTTATTAACTTCCATGGCAAATTTCAGTAATATCAATAATACTTGAAATTCATTTGCTTGATTACGTCTAAATTGTTTCATCAATGGTCTAAAATATATTTAACTGGCTATACAGAATGTCTCTGTTGGAAGTATGGATCAAATCAAACAAAATCATCAAGGGATCAATTTTGAAAATTTAGGGCTAAAAGTTCTTGGGCGCTGTTTTAAAATAATACACGGAATGTCTCTGGAACTTTATGCAGATCCTGATAACACTATAAAGTCCCGGCTTTTCTTATAATTTAATAAGTTTTCAGTCAGTGCTTTTGTCAAAAAAGTCAATTTTTTTAAATGTTCCTTTTTAATCATATATGTTCAAGTACATTAGTGCCATATTTTTAAATAATAATAATATTAAAAAATAATAATAATTAACAACTCTCAAACATATTGGCATCACTTTGTATGAAATAAAATATAAAAGGTTTTTTTTTTAGGACAAATATCAGTACAAAGAGCCGTACTTTGTGTGAAAAAGTACAAATCCAAGTACATTGAAAGTGTGAACGCGTTCTTAGAAGAGGCGATTGTGCGTCGCGAGCTCGCGGATAATTTCTGTTTCTATTGCAAACAGTATGACAAAATCGAAGGAGCCAGCACGTGGGCTCGGAATACACTCAACGATCACAGGTTCACTTTTACTCCCATTTATTTAGATTTCATTATTATTCATTTATGGGAAGTCCACTTTGTAGATTATAATATATAGTATCCTAAGTATGTTCGGGATAAACTCCGAAACTACTGAACCGATTTTGATCAACTTTCGTAACTATATCTGTAATTTTATCCAACTTAAAACATAGTGTTTATTTCGATTATATTCCAAATTCAATTTTTTTTAGTTTCACAAGTTTTTAAGAGTTGGCGGTGTAAGTTAGTTTATTGACACAACATTTAACATATTTTGTTATTAATGTTGGGTACCAGATTGGACAATATAGATGGCGTTTCAATGGGGTAACATTTTTTTTTTTCGAGTTCAGACAGGACAGTGTCAGGACAGGACAAATTCAAAAATGTGTTTGTTTGTTACGCTTTCACTCATCGTCCAATCATGATGAAATTTTGTACAGAAATTGTGTCAGGGATACACAGAGGACATAGGATAGAAAGTACTGTTCTCGAGGCATCATTTAAAAATGAAAAAAAAAAAAAAAAAAAAAATAAGGCCTGACAAAAATATATGAGCAATAAAGATTGAATAAATGTTTAAACACAAAATAAAAAGGGACGCCAAAAAATGAAGTGTTTGTAATTGAACAACGCTAATGTGATTTCCAGAAAGGATAAAAGAAGTCACGTATACACATTGGAACAGTTATCGAGGGCGGAGACCCACGAGGACTTGTGGAACTCTGCGCAGTTGCAATTGGTGAACGAGGGCAAAATGCATGGTTTCCTCCGCATGTATTGGTGTAAGAAAATATTGGAATGGACCAAAACGCCCGAGGAAGCGCTCAAATATTCGATATATTTGAATGACCACTACAGCATAGATGGCCGCGATCCAAACGGTTACGTTGGTATGTTTCATTTTGTTAATTACTATTTGAAAAATCGTAACTCAGTTGCGGCTCGATGCGAAATCATAAACACTTATTTTAACGCATTTTGTCAAGTTTGACTCACAGTTCAACAGAGGTAACTTATAATAAGAATAGAGGCAACAGATTTGCATGTTTATAATGAATGAACTAAAAAAACTACTACTGATTTAAAAAAATCCTTTACCTATAGAAAAGCTACATTATCAACAAGTAATATAGGCAATATTTTATAAAGTTACGCGTACTAAGTCGCAGTGCAACAGCCTAGATAGACGCATAAATATTTAAATGCCATAAAAATAATTTCCTAAATGAGCCAGTAGCCAAAGAAGAGTGAAGCCAGCTTGAGATTCAAAAGCCTATATTTGCTTATAGGACGAAGATCGCCATTATCACTCCACAATAAGATACTGGTATATAAAGTAATAATCAAATCAATCTGGACATATGGTATTGAACTCTGGGGCTCTGCCGGTCGGTCCAATGTGGAAATACTACAAAGATTCCAGAACATCGCCTTGAGATCCATAACACCTGGGCATAGAAACAATTAAAGGATCAATCAATGGAGGCAGTGTTAGATATATAAACAGATTAAAAAAACACAGTAACCAATTGGTCAAAAATCTCCTAGACAGATATAGAGATGTGAATCGACTAGAGATGGCAAATCCTTGACTTGGACCATCGAAGATAATCTTGGGGTGATGTTCGCAGGAAAATCAACCATAATTCAAATTAAACAAAATACCACATCAGATTATAGCTCTGTGGGCTGATTGCTGATATTTTAAGAAAAAAAAAAAAAAAAAAAAAAAGAAGGAGCCAGTATTTGTATACATTTGTTTGTACAGGTTGCATGTGGTCGATCTGCGGTATCCACGACCAGGGCTGGGCGGAGCGTCCCGTGTTCGGCAAGATTCGCTACATGAACTATCAAGGGTGCAAGAGGAAGTTCGATGTGAACGCGTTCGTTGCCAGGTACGGGGGGAAAGAGCACAAATATACACACAAATAAAAATTGATCCAAATGGGGTGACGCGTTCTCTTTAAAATGTTCAACAAAAAGCTTTTCTGGCTCTAAACGAACCATTAATAAAATAAATTCATGTCCCATAACGTCAGAGTTCCATTTGGCCAATGTACAATCAAACATAAATTATAATTCAAGTTTTATTAAAGTAAATAAATTATAATAAATCAATTTTAAAATAAAAATAATACCTGTATTGGTAATTTCACCAGAAAAGTTTCTTGATAGCTGTTTATTTTGAATCGAAAATGTAAATTATGTTGAAAAAGTTATAAAAGCAATATCTTAATTTGACTAGGCCTAAATATGTTGAAACTATTAATTGGAAAATAAATAAATATTTAAATCTAGTTTCTCAGTGAGTTTCAATTGGAAGAAAGAAGGAATAGAACTGAAACGGCCAAGATGAAGACATTTTCATTAACAAAGTGTTTCGTTTGTATGTAACATACTAAATTGAAGTTTCAGAATATGCAGCTCGTAAGCCTTTTTATTCTTTATACATTTCATATGTTTTAGGTAAAAAACATAAGCCCTAAAAAATAAATTAAATTTCTCAGTAGGGACCAATTGTGTTATGTTATAAGAAAACTGTATTTAAGTCAATAATACACAATACATTTTTTTTTAATTCATTTGTATACATTTTAGTTTTAAGAGATAATGTTTTATTTCTGCGTGTTACCAAAATACAAATTATACTAACAATTCTAGGTCTAATAATAAATAAGTATAAAGAAGATATGTATTTTTATATGTTAGCATTTTTTACTTAACACTCCTGATTTTAAGTAAGATACTAATAAGACTTTTTAAGTACATAAATTGAAAGTATGTGATTATTTGTACCTGATTTTCTATAAATAAAACATCATTTAATCGATTATAAATATTTTTATTTATGGGATGTGACTGGTTTTCATAGGTATCCGATCATATTCATCAAAAATCTTCATAAAATTAGAAATAGAAAAATAATATTAAAGACATTTTTCACATTGATTTCTCGCACAATTTTAATGTATTAACTATACAATTACATCGGTTTAGTCAAAGGTTACAAAATTTGGAGCTTGTAAACCTAGTCTAAGGCGTGAACATCGTCTATGGACATCCTCACCCCACGTTATACAAAAAGCACAAATTTCTCGTCAAAAATATAAAATGTCACAAGAAAAAGAAAACATCTAACGTTTGATTTATCAAAAAAAAAATATATATATATAATAAAGCTACTACAAATTTAAAATAATATTCAGAGTGAAAGAAAAATACGATACCAACACATCAATAAATTGTCACAAACAAGACAAATAATATTAAAATAAAATCGACATTACTCTATTCTGGACAGCATTGTAAATATGTGTTTTCTTATTTCATGGATGTTGACAATTCATTATGATTTTAAAGTTTAAATAAATAGCCAAGTAGTTTCAGTTCAGTTTATGAACACAATATCGTGGCTCGCTTCTATATTATAATATTTCCACTAATACACAGTACGGCGTGAGCGTTTTTACACGTTACTTTATTCAATTTAAACATACAAACTTACAAATAAGGCTCACAGTTGATCGTTTATAGAAAAACTCGAGATAAATATGTCAAAGATAGGCGAGGCCGAGGCCGCCCCTTAGGGGATTCGGTGGCGACCTCGAAAAAGAAAAATCAATCGAAAGGGAAAATTAAAGGTCGTCGAAAAGTATGCGACACGCTACTATAAAAAAGTATGTATATATATATATATATATATATCTCTATGCTCTCCTGAGTGAGTGTGTGTGTGAAAGCAGAGCTACATTCGCTGTTCGCGACGCCTATTGCACGCAGCACGAGTTCTTGTGGCCGTTCTTCTTCAATCGAGACTTGGGACGATACTTCTCCAGGTAGGACAGTTGCTTGGCGTTGATTGCGCCGCGTCGCTGGCTGTCACACAACACCAAATCATTCATATACATTTGCACCGGACGTCTACACTTCATTCCACGAGACGAGCTAACACCAGCTCGGGGTTGGCTTACATGCTGCATTCACCTCATTACGTTCAATGCTCTAACAGAGGTGCACGGTTAGTGAAAGATATTCAAAACATCTCATTATGTTCACTCCAAATAGTTCACAATTGATTTCAGTCCACCGCAGATTGTAACAGTTGAATAAGAAATATATTATATAAAATATACTCAATTGTTATATGCTTGTAAATTTTTCAAATAGAATTAAGAAGTCACTTTAAAATAATTTATGTATTAAAAAAAAAAAAAACACTCAATTATTAAAACTAATATGATTACATTAACGCCCAACATGTAAACCCACCGTTAGTCGCGCGCATAGACCAATGAGCTTCGATTGTTTCGTTCCCTAGGAGTTTAGAACTCGTGGAATGAACTTTAGAACTATTGTCAAAGAAAGCAAAGTGTACTCACTCTCTGATGGTCTCGACTGCCTCCTCGTACTTCATTCCCAGTTCAATGAGCGCTATGGCAACCATGACAGGCGCACGGCCCAGCCCCGCCACGCAGTGTACAGCCACCGCCGCTTCGGGCTTGTTCTGCGCCCTGCAACCACAGACACATTCACAATTCCATTCATGTCTCTAAATGTATATGACTGTGTGTAAATGTGCAATGAGTAGGCAATCAAGAATGATGCGACTCACTTGTCCCTTAGGATCTCGAACCACTCCTCGACGACGTTCACTGGCGGGAAGGTGCCGTCGTCGTACGCAAGGTCGCGCACTTCGATGCTCTCGGCCGTCAGTGGAGTGGTGTCGTAACTGGGCTCACATACGCGGACCACTGTACACACGTTATGCTTCTTCAGTTCCTGGAACGCAAACGATATTGTTTTCTCTTTAAGTGAACTTATTGTATGTTGATTGAGCAAGCTTGCCGCACAGATGCAACCCCATTACAGAAGACCATTGTGAAATACTGTGTGTGTGCAGTGTCATGTTCGATGTTAGAGGTCATTCCCAGTATTTCCACCTTATTCCTTATCCATTATTCTGTCAACATCGGCGCGCACAATCGTTATAATTTCTTGTTATTATCGACAGAGCCACCTACCACAATGCTCACAAGAAAACACTCTAGCCATTGACTAGTTGCGTAATGAATCTATTTAATTTACAATATTACCCCAAATATTTAACGGCGATTAATATGACTTACAATATTATTTTTTATCTACTTATTCTGAGCAATTTTACTCTTTGATAATTATGATAATGCGATAATCTATGTAGGATTAGGCATTTTAAAAATGGCTGGAAGATTACAAGGAAAGAAAGCAATTACGTAAGAAACATGATTACATCTCACGCATATAGTGAGTGCACTAAAAAAATTTACACCAATATTATAATAATCGTAATCACAAAATGACCTTGCATCGGACGTTCTAGATGCGGCACCGCTAACAAAAATTTTATCGGTAACTATGTTCAGTGCAAACCGTGTGCTATGCCGTAATACTATTTTTGCGTTGTGACGACGTGCAGCTATTATCCTACACCTGTTTTCGCATTGTTTAATCTGTGTGCAAAATAATTATTTAATAAACGTGTTTACTGCAATTTGCGAACGTCAATGGTGTAAGTACTTCAGTAACCAGTTACGCATGGGATCGGAATTAATGGAACTTCACCAATTTATAACTGCGTGATCAATTTCATTAGCATTAATATATTTGCAATTTATTAAAACAAACAGCCATTAGAAGAATTTCAAACCTTTGTAGACTATTATTATAGACTAAACCTGTTATCATAAGTATGATTTTAAAATACTTCTGAACATCAATAAAGTTTATGTGAGGCCCCCTTGCCCATAAAAAAATCAACCGCTGATATGAAATCTGCTATCTGAACAATAGGTTAATAAAACCAGATAAAGTACTTATGGCTATAAGTTACGACCACTGTTAGGTACACTGATGATATCTAGTTTTAAAAAGTTTAGTACAAAATAAGAGTAAATATTTCAAAAGTTATTAATATCAGACCTGTATCTATAGCCACAATATTCCTATCAATATTAGAATTCAGTATTGGTCTGATGTCATATATGAATTATTATGTTAACATGTGAACAGCATACAATTTAGGTTAAAATAGTAAATATAATATTTTTATGTGTTAAAATTACTTACAATATTATATTTTTACAAAATAAATACGAGGTATTTTAATTTGTCTATAGTAACACTTTAGCTCTATAGCTCAAATGGCCCACTGAAACGCATTAATGACGCCATATCATTTACGCCTCATTCACTTTTAACATTATATTATGGTCTGGTACAATTCTAACATCACGAGAGAGTGCGTTTTTGAACAAAATATATTCGGTAGGAAATGTGTGTTGTTAACCTATTTAAAACACAAGTCTTCTAAATATGTCCAAAACAAGACGTTTTTTCTAATTATGTCCAATAATTAGCCAAATGTTACCAAATGATATTACACTATAAATTTTTTTATAAAAGTTATTATACTGTAAATATGAAAACAAAAAGAATGTGAATGCTATGTATAACTTTGCTTCTAGTATACCTGTAGATAGGCTTGTATGGTGACGTCCGAAGGGCGGTCGGTGATGAGGAACCGCATGCTCTTGTACTCGATGAGAGAGGGCGCCGGCCTGATGTCCTTCTGCTTCATGGTGGCCGAGTGTCCCAAGGCTCGGGTCGAACGTCAGTCAGTAACACACACGGATGGCAAACCTCGGAAAGGTCGAGTTCAACAGGCAAACTGTCACTCTATTTCCACACAACACACCGCACTTTCGTTACTTCGATTTAGAAAAAGTCCAATTATGTTAAGAGAATCACCCGCATGGATTGCGCTTTCAACCACACGAGCACATATGTGGACCGACAAACCAAAGTTCAGAATGTGGGAATGAAAACTAATAGAAATTATGCGAAAAACATAAGTTTGTGTTTACACACGCTCCTCGGCGAACGAATGATATGCTCCAATTAACGTGGGTTCCGAATTTAAGGTAACTGAAACAAAAACAACACAGAGTTTAACGAAGACAAATCAACAAAAAGAGCTTTATTTATATTATGGTCCTCCATGGTTGCGATAAATGCGTGCGTCAGAAGAGGAGCAATGACTGAAGTGGAAATAAATAATGCGTTGTAAAAATAGCGTACGAATTGTGAAGCGAAGTTTGGGTCATGTGAACGAACGCCCATCCATCAGCCGTGGTATTCGACAGACCGCTCGCTGATCTAATGCCAAATGTCCGTCACTTGTTAGCGCGATCACATTCTGTGCACTCCTGTCCGTGTGTACACACCGACGTGATAACGATCACTGTAAACATCGCACCCTCAACGATATGCGTATTAATTCATATTATGTTTATATAAATAATCATCGCACTGGTTCGGATTTCAAATACCGCAACAACACCAGGTTGTCTTGGTCAGGCTTAGATAACAGAGGAAAAGTCAAATGTCGGTTAAACCACGTTTGCTGAATGAATGTGATACTACTGTAACTTTAACAAATATTACTAATGCAATGATTTATATTCAATTGGCTTAGGATATTTTTTCCTAAGCATATAAATAAACAGGCTTATAAACAGAGATATATTAAACACTTATAAATAAATGGAACGCTTATAATAAACTTATAATAAAAAAATTATGGCTATCGTCACAAAAATAAATAAATAGAAGATCACAATGAACAGCATGTGTGCTTTTGTGTATATTTATATGGGTAAGAAATGCCAGAGGCCAAGTGTTTATCGCCTCCTTATCGCTAATCCCCCGTTTAGGAAAGGACCATATAATAAACTAAAATATTAAGACAGCCAAATAGAACTATTTTTTTTAATGTATTTTTTCGTGTCCGTGTGAGGAATAGTCTAACTAATTCTACAGTTTTTTAATCAACTTAAAGTTACTCAGAGACAATTTCATACAACGCTCTGAAGAATTCGTCCGTCATTTTATTCTTCAATTTGCTTTCAGGGATTTTCATTGTTAAAGTCTCGGCGTTTCGTCAAATTTCGTGACTTATAAAAGCAGTGACAACTGGCAATACTTTTCAAATTGTATAGGAAAGACAGTGTTTCGTTAAATAATGGATAAATCTAACAAATTTCTTCATCAAAGGCAGTATTTATGTCGATGGCTATTACCGATTGTGGGCCGGTTCAAATCATCTCGCGAACCGCTATTTTCCTATCCCTGTCTCATAGTATCGAGTTCGTCAGCGCACTTACAAATCCTATGGGCAATCCCTATGGCGTAGCTAGTGTTAATAAGCCACGGACGATTGTAGCCACCAACGGACCGTCAGCCTGGCTGTTGTTTTTAGTAAAAGAGCCGAACAACTCATCAGGACACTGCCAATTGAAAAACCGATAGCACACTCAAAAAGAGGATACATGTCTTCTGTTACAAAACGTGTGAGTTATAGTGTAGTGTGAGTAACGGATTTTCGACAATTGGAACAAATTGCAAGAACTCATGATGTTCAGCTGGTGTTCAGTGCTGCAGATCATAAACAAAAGCAGTATTTGGATGTGTATTAATTACCTGTATAACAGTGTGGTTCAAATTGTGCACGGGATAAGTATCGCTAGCACGCGCGCCCGGCCGCATGGATCTAGTTGACAAGCACGCCGATGCCTCCTCGCTCACAGGTAACGCCCTCCAATTTATTTGTGCTGGGCCTGGCAGTACTCCGCGCTGTCCAAGCGGAACTCCATCAATGTTGCCACTGAAGATATATCCAGCTGGAATCAACAAAACGTTGACACGTTAATGATCGAGATTTATGTCACCTTGTTTACGCGCATTACCGAGAACGATCCAATAGACTTATTCTATCAATCAATGTGGGTTTTGGATGTGTAACTATCCAATACTCGCATAGAAACAAATTTCCTTTCCACTCAGTTCAATGTTTTGAATTTTCGCAATGTTTTGAAGCTCACTGACTGATTACATTTTTTTAAAGTGATAAACATCACGCCACAGCACTGCATTATCGCTTCAAAAAGAAATCCAATGTTAATAACAAACACCAAAATAGATTTAAAAAGCTTGTAAATCAATGTTTTCACACAAAGACACAGATTTCGAATGTCTGGATGCCACAAAAGGACGGCGCAACGCAACAAATCTTGGCAACCCGCAGCATCCACAGGGCGTGGGATTGAACGTTGTCACATGTTTACATTTGCAAAACGCTTTCATTCGCGTTTCAAAAAAATTGGCAGCTCTCGATTGGCCGCCTGTAAAACCCGCGAAAATATTTTTCAAACGTATTTTTTTCTCTCGATTTTCGTCAAGAATAGGCGGCACTCGAGACTTGGGACCAAGCCAAATTAATAAAATAAATTGTACCAGTCACTATTATCACATTTGATCTTAAATTTTAGTTCCCCTTGAACTTAATTATGTCGTGCGCTTCATAAAATTATATTTAGGGAAAATATACATAAAGCTATTATTACTGTAAAAAATAGTTCAAAATAATCCCAAAAAGCTTCTTAGTGTAAAACTATCATCGATTTGATATGTAAACAGAAGTGGAAAGTTGAAAATGGATTCGAATGTTGTTCAGACAAAGTTTTGTCTGCAACAGTGCAAAGGGAAGGATGGAAAATTACTCGAACCCTCGACTAGACGGTCGATAAACTCCAGACGAGCCATACCACGTGTGATCGTGTGAAAACACTTAGACGTTTTAAGAGTAACATTTATAATAATGTCTACTGGTCTTTGGAGACTGTCTAGCCAAATGGAATTAAGATTGAGCACTGTGCGAGTGCATTCACCCCATCATTGGATGGCATACTGTAATAATAGTTTCATTGCTTTCTATGCACATAGGAACACTTAGCATGCATGGGCATGAGGATGTTTGTGCGGATGTTGTTAGACTTACAATTACAATTCATGATATGTAGGATTAGATATACATAAATACCTATGCATTTTAACGGCAAAATTACCTAGCAATAAACAGTATATTCCTACGATATTCCTCAATTAAGTACTTATTAAGATTTCATCCAGTTAGTCTACGTCGAAAAATGTATTAAGTAAATCATTAATAGTTTCTATTTTAAATTTTTGTTAAATTAAGTATATTGTGCAAGTGATAACTTGACGTTTTGTGTATATTGCTACAATCTGTTTGTGTGATTTAATAAATAAATAGTGTGTGGGTGGTCTAGTTATTCGCCATAAATGATGACAAAATTGAATAGTCCTGAATATTATATATCCTACTCATAAAAAGAAAAAATGCACTCAGTGAATGTCGCTAACTAAACGCTAAGATGCCCTCAAAAGATCTCTCCTGACATTAAAATTTATGATCGTATATTCACGCTTCTTCGACTATAAACGACTCATATTGAGGACTATGACACATTTTATGGTACGATTATTATAAATTCATGAGACACAAAGGCCAATTACGCAGTATTTCATGACATAGGCGTAGGACGTACGAAATAAATTGGTTATTTTTTACGCACTCTCGAGGTCGTCGAGTCTGACAGTCACCGTTACGCCTTATTTATTGCAAATATATCTAGGAAGTATTCACTGTTAGTTTCATTCTTTTTTTATTATAATTGCACGGAACAATTCAAGTACTCCCTGTTAAAATATTAAATTAACAATCAACCGGTGTACAATTAATTTAGGAGCGAAACACAATTCTATGTTTATCATACAATAACTAAACTATCATGATTCATATTTAATCTTACCATATTACATGTCAGGTTTGCTTACTCATTTTATGAAAACAAAAGATCGTGCTGACAATCTAAGTCACGTACGATCACCCTACATTTATAGCCCATATAATATGGAAGCTCAGGTTACTTCTACTTCAATAAATGCTGAATTAAAAAAAAAATTGAAGTCGCCGTCCTGTTAAAGTCTACCTAATTTGTTTTCTCTAACTGGTACTGTGTCCGCTCTTCATTTTATGATAAAAGACAACAGACATAGATTGACTACCCACTTGCGGAATGAACCTAGAATTTCAATTTGTGTGTAAACTTTCCAAAACCACCTACTAAAGTTTTAATAATGTTAAATAGGTTCAACTTTGCGATTTTTACTACAAATCGAAAGTCATCATTAGATCAATCAATGTATCATAGTGTATGTATGATCGAAAATCAAGTAAACTATTAAGTCTATACTTGATTTCCTAAGGCAATTGAAATATTTTCAATTATTTATTTTACTTCATACATTAAGATTCCAAGTTATAGTGAATCTAGCCAAAAAGAAATCAATAAGCTTATTTTACTACCGCTATTTTCGCAAAATTAATAATAGTTTAATTTATAAATAGTATAAAAGTGATTTAATAATTGAAATCAAAACTTATAAGTAGAAAATTAATCTTCTATACACATAAAATAAATCTGTCTGTTTCTCAGACAACTTTTCTAAACTATCCAACGGATTTTGATACGATTTTCACTAATGGAAAGAGCGATAAACGAGAAGTTTGTGTATATAACTTACAAAAAAAAAATAGCATCAGTGCAAAGCCTGGGACGAGTCGCTACTAATTTATGAAAATCAAATCAAATAAACAAGCGCTACTTATTGCTTGACCGTGAGAGGTCCGATCGAGTCGACTTTGACATTGACATGTAGACAATGATCGACATCTGTTCAATATATTGTTTCCTACTTGAAAAAATGCTACACCACAAGATGTAGATAATGGAAGAAACGGATTGGACTTTATATGAAGTAGCCCTTTATAAATAGCATATACAATTGAAGCAGGGTTGATATTGATTTATGTTTAAGAAGAGCAAGAGTGTTAACTTTTACTCTTGTGAATGTTTGAACAGTAGCTGTTCGTGAAAGCTATGCTCAAAGAAATAAGTACAGTGATGGCCTACATAGAATAGAATATGTATAGAATAGAATAGAAACGGATGTATAAAGGCCGCGCCTACGTGCTTTGCAAATTGTTCAGTAATTAAGGCTAAGTGTACACACACCAGTTAAGCTAACGCATGCCAACACCTAATTAATTAAAAAATGCCATAGATAATACAGTTATTAACGCAAATTAAAGTGGCTCTTATTAAATTAGGATTAAGGAACAAAATAGTAATTTACGCCGACTTCGACAATTTCCGAATTAAATTACATATTTGTATTTAAACGCGACAACATTGCCTGCAATAAATTTTCGGTCGTCCGGGTACTTCACAGAAAACTTTTAATTTTAAAACAGAGTCGCCCCAATTCGGGGACATCGTGACACTTGCAAAAGCGAAGACACTTACATGCGCCGCACCTGATTCCGGGGAACAGTCATCAAACACAAAAATAAAGTTAGTTAATAAATCAGTTTAAACTGAACACACGCAAACAGAAGCTGTCGTTACAGACAGTGGATGAGTTTAAGCGTTCACATCGCAACGGGTCGACACTGTCCGTGCCGCGGTTGTGCATAGACTGGCGAGCCAGTGCGCCCACTGCCTTCGCTTCGCCGCCAGACGCCCGCCCCGAAACGTCATACGCCGCGGCAGTCTCGGCTGGCGTCATCCAACCGCCCGTCGACGACCTCTGCACGCATTGCCGATACATTTTTATCAATTGTACAGATAAACGATGGCTTCACAGTTTAAATTTAATACAGGGATCCGCTGCTATTGGTTTGCTATATTTGGCAATATTTTATTGCCGCAATATAGACAAATAGCGATCCGCCCCCGGCTTCACATAGATTTGAAATTTCTTACCGGATGTTTCTTAGCGGCACGCAGAGTTCAATTAAAAAAAAAAAAAAAACATGTCAGTTGTAGGACTGCAGAAGTGAAATCGTAGCTTCAGAAAAACATTACGTTACATTACATTACCTAACAGGTCGCGAGTTCAATGGGATTTTTTCCCCGTCTCAAAAATTGTTCTTTTTTTAAATTATTTTAAATTAATATGACAGTATCGCGAGTTCAATGATTATTTCCAATCTCAAAAATACCCAATGTGCCTAAAGAAGTTTTCACTTTAATAATTAAAAAAATAATTTATATGCAAACAGTACACTTGCAAAGTGCCACCATTTTCTATGCCTTTCTTTAATTGGCCGACTATAAATGAAACAGCAACAGCCATGGAAATGGCAACATTATGCCAAAAAACTACTGTTACTTCCAGAATACAGTTTTAGAGTTTGAAGATTTGCCATAAAAAAGACCCCGTATACGTGTATTTGGTACATGTTTAATGAAACTCATTTATATTGTCGCGACAAGTCCATATAAGCAATGTTAAACTCAAGTCATCTTTTGTGTCAAGAGTCCAAGACTAAATAAAGTGCAGAAGTAGACAAAACTGCAATTACTTACGCAAACGATTCAAATTAAGATTGGTTTCCTCTATAACGTCGTCGATTGACGTCAAACAAGAACAATTATAATAAGTCGTAGTAGTTGTGTGGATTTTAGTTATACAACAATAATTAACGAGGCGTCAATAATTGCTAGACTATAATTTGCCGACTGGAAAATTGCATGATCAAAGAGGGAAAAACAAAAAAAAAATGGATATTTTGATGAATACTTGGCTACTAGATATGATAATGGTGTGTATGATATTATATTTGTCCTCGACAATTGTATAATTTTCATTAATTATTTGTATCGATAAATTACATACTATATATTCATTTAATCATAAATGCCTTTGGTATATAAATATTCCTTTTTCATAGATTTCAAAACGAAAGTATAATAAAGCCATGAAAATCGGAAATCACATCTCAGGATTAGACGTAAATAATAAAAACTAAATCATATCCGCAAACGAAGTTTAGTTGCAATAATTTTACATTATGTTTATAATATTACATTATGTTTTACTACCTATATTTTCTAGAATTGTGTATAAAAAAACACTCAAATGTTATTCGATTCCTTATCTTCGAACGGTACCAATTCAATCAATTAATGTGTTCATAACCTTCCGCTTAATGTCTTGGAAATTTCCCAGATAATTATCTCAGTTGGGTTAACACAACAAAGCCGAGACAAACAAGCAATATTAATCTCGTTTTTGCAATAGGATCAGGCTTTCTCGGACCATAAACACCTTTTGAAAACCCACGCTGACGCTATCTCGGATGGTATAAATATAGAACCACCCACAAACAAGGAGTTTCTAGAACGCGTGCGTTGCGCGTTTGTGATCCACATTTTATATAGGAACATTCTAAGCATAATCCAGGCAAGCATATCTGTATAATTTATCATTATCATGAGGCTAGTAGACCTATTGTTTGTGCATGAAATAACAAATGGCAATACAGAATAATGGCGCCTACCAATGCCAGACACTTTTATGACAAGGCAATTCAATTACTATGGCCGGTAGGTACTTATTGTTTGTGTAGTTGTAAGACAATATACAATGTGGTGGTGATACATGAATTATAAAGTTTGAAGCAAACAAATCGTTAAAAATAATTCTTCCATAGAACTCAGCCTTATTAGTAAAAAATGATTCATGTATACTGATTGACCAGCAGACGATATTTATAAAACGCAACGTTTGAAATAATCGCTATAAGTATATTTACTTTTATGCTTTTATGTATAAAATATTTGTTTTTAAAAATAAATACCCACCTCCAAAAATATTGTAGGTACTTGGAAATTTCCGAGGAGTAAGAAAGAAAGAAAGAAAGAAAGAAAGAAATACATTTATTCGCTGCACGAAGGACATTAACATTAAATAAGACACAGAAACAACAAAAACAAAATGACACAAGAAAATTAATAAAAAACACACAGGTTGTGTGTGTCCTCACGGCAGTGAATCGGATACTGGCTCAGCATTGTGCCGAGGTGCTAAACAGGCTCAGCAGCCTACAGCGTTGTGAGAGTAATTAATGTTCGTTTATTGGTTATGGTCAAATATGAAAGATTTGTTAAAAAAATATACTTAAATGATTTTTTTAGTCTTAAAATTAAATATAAATATATAATATAAATTTTATAAATATAAAAATAATAATGTTATAAACTTTATGTCTGCGCGAAAGAGAAAGACTCGTCAATCTATCTTGTTAAAGTGATATAGATTTAGATATATTCCTATTAAATTTTTATTTAGTGTATTTTAGTAAATGAATCCACACTTCGTTATCTTAGTTCCATACTTTGTTTGGAAAGAATATTGGCTAAGTGTCATCCAATCTAATGAAAGTATGTAGGTAGGTAATGAAAAATATTTCCTACAACTTTTTCAAATTTAACATGTTTTATAACGTGTTTCCCTCTACTTGTGGTATTTGGTAGGTAGGTATCCACGTGACGAAAACACGTGCCTACATAACGTGGTGCGTGCATAACAATTTACGGTCTCCTTTGTTGGCTTAATTTTGTTTAAACTCCCACGAGAAATATGCGGAAACGAGGCAGTAAAAACAAACTTCAACGACTTTTAATTATAAAAAAAATTGCTGATAAATAACGTCTGAAATAACACTTTAAACATCAACACACACTAGCGAACAAAGCAACTATTTATTACGTGCCAGCGAGAATTTAGTGAGCTAATAATAGACTAAATTGAAGGTTATCCGACATGGCAACAAGCGCCATTATTAATATGTATTCGCTTCCACATTACGGTTACATTGTGTTCCTATATGTATTTTAAAAATCAATCACCGGCGATAACAGTAAATACTCAATACGGTAAGCCGCTTAGATAAACTGATATTGCTGGCATTGAACTCGATTTGAATTTTCCACGTCTTTATCTTTGATAAGCCAATATAGAAATTTGTATCTACCTGTGGTGCGTTGATAAAAATTCGATATTTTTTTTCTCACGACATTATTTAAATGAATATGAATGTGCAAAAACTTTTAGATACTTAACCCGATGTTATAGCAGGGTGAATAAAAAATTCTTGGAATTTGAGTAAAAAAAGAACATGTTTTTTTTTATGTTACAATATACCTTTGTCTTAGGTAACGTTTTAAAATTTTATTTATTTCTTCATAAAAGAAGTCTTTTCTTGAGTATCGAAAAACTCTTCTACGGCGTCCATGATGGTTCCACCGACATACTCTTTCAATTTTGGAAATAAATGGAAATCACAAGGAGCCGGATAGTGTGTTTGTTGTGGTGGAAGCATACCTAACGAAAAATGTTCTCTGCGCTTTTCTTTAATTGCATGACACACTTTTGTGCTCAATTGGGTGTAATAGGCACCCGTAATCGTTTTAGCTTTAGATAAGTAGTCGATAAAAAGTATTCCTTCCACATCCCTAAAAACAAAGGCAAATAACCTTACCGGCTTACCTTACCTTCGGACAAATTCGAAATTTATTTACTGGCCGGCTGGCGGTTAAGATTTCCATGACATATAATATCTTTGTTATACTTTGTTTTTTCGTTTCCGGATCAAAATGGACCCACGTTTCGTCCATGGTTACAAAACGCCGATAAAATTCTTTTGGATTATGGTCAATGATTTCGACATTCGCTTTGAAACTTCCAAATGCCGGTCTTTTGTCTGCGTCCGTTAACATTCGAGGCACCCAACTTGCCGAAACTTTTTGTCTGTTAAAATTGATTGCACACTGCGAAAAGAAATGCGTAGGGTCTTTGCTAATAAATAAATTGATAAATTTATCACAGAACTAACAGATTCGGATTGTAAAACTCTTATGCTCTTAACTCAATGTCACGTACATTTAAGTACATTTTACTCTGAGAATAACTGCGTGCAAATAGCATCTTGGTAGTGAAAATGAACTACTGCAATGTATTTGCGAAATGGAGGGGAACGCTAGTACAAATCAACTTTCACGAGGCCGACGCAAGTAAATAATATTACATACCTAACAGTACAGCCAATCGCAATGCTTTATTTAAATTGAGTAGAAATTGTTACTAAAATCTTATATTCATGATTCAGTCGGAATACGCTTCGCAGACTATATTCGACCTCATTAATTGTCTTATCATGAATAATTCAAGAGTTGTCCCCGCCGTCAATATTTGCACGAAAACCTTAATCCAAATTCTAAAACTGTAGATCAGGTCACGCGGAGTTCTTTGATAAAAGTTCCAATATAAACTTCTACGAGTTACACCACATAATTCCCAGCCCCCTTATTTTTAACCTACGACAGTTGGGACTTTGTAGACTTTACCAGAATACTAACCATAAAACTATGTTGCCGATAAGTGTTTTTCTCAAAGATGTCACAATTGTATTTTTTAGAAAACCTAAACATATTTTGAAGAAATTTCTTACATTGGCAATTTTTCTTACATTTTAAAGTTTCATTTTAATGCAATCTCTAAGCTAAAAAAAGGGCTATTTAATGAGTAAAAATCATACAAATTCATTCAATTCAGGTATAAGTAAAAAAAAAACCCAAACCAGTTAATTATAATAAATATGTAGAATGTTGCTTATCGCACTTTTCATGCTTGTAGATATTATTAAAATATGACGTTCATAGTACCTAATATTTTATATGACATAAGAGTCATAAGGACCACATTATCAAGTGCCTAAGACCTCCAGTTACAGATGACCCTGACTATAATCCCCATTGCCTTCAACTTAAATGTAACTTAAACGCTACAGGCATTTTGGCCACACAAATACTGATTAGTGTGACCGAATCTACTGAGATTGCGATGAACAAGTGATTTGTATTAGAACATAGGGATATATCTGCAATAATTCTTAGATTTTTTTATACATAAAAAGATATTTACATTGTGCCGGTTACAGCTATCCACGACATTGACGTGACTAAGGTATACCAACTTAAATACTAAATATTCGAAGGTCGTAAAATTTAACGACTGCAAATAATTTTTCTTTATTTTCGTTCTGACGTCAAATATAAGTAGGTAGGTGCGTATTTGATCTCTGTATATAGGTATTGACTGGAACGTGCAACGATTCTTATCTAAGACGGTTGCAGCTCTCCTTTCGTTTGGGTTGCAACAGGAAGCGAGTCGCGACCCACATTGGAAGGATCAATACTCGGTCATCGACTCCACTCGCTTCGTGTGACCCCATCACAATGTACGACATTGGATTAAACAACTATTTAGTTAAATAGCTTGCAAAGTGATTGGTCAGCTGTGTTGCTTCTGGTAAACTAAAATGCACTTATATCTAAATGACTAAATTATTTATTATTAATTTAAATTATTATTAATTTGGTTAACTAAATGACTCGGATGTCGGACAGTTTGTTTGTTTGTTCGCTACGCTTTCGCGCCTTTACTCAACCAATCACAATGAAATTGTATATATTGTCTGGGGTACAGAAAAGGACATAGGGTACCTTTCATCCAAAAAAATGTGCAGTTTCCAAGGGATCATCTAAAAATAAAACATTCAACGCCTTAGAAAAAGGGCCGCGGACGAAATCGTCAGCAAATATTATAACCAGACCATTGATCTAATCTAAACCAATATACTTATATAGTCTTTGAACCAGACTTTGTTTTTTTTTTTTATTATTATGTTTGAAGGCGCTAATCTCTGAAACTATAGTCGAATTTGAAAAAATCTTTTTAAAGTCAATTCTTTAGGAAGTGTATAGTCTATATATAGCAGATCGCGATTATCCTTAAAAGCCGAGCAAAAATCAAAAATCCAGAAAGAAAGAGCGTAGGTGGGCGATGCAATGTGGTGGGTCAGTTGACCGAATACAGCCGCCCGATGAAAATCGAGCTTTGCCGAGAATAGCCGAGTATAGGTACTGCGGGGTAGAGTTAGTCATTAATAATGTAATATAATATACAAACTGGTACAAATCTCATAAAAGTGACTTTAATTAGTTACTTATTGTCAATCTGATCAAGAAAATACAAATTATTTTGTTTAAATGTTTAATGAATACAATATACTTAGGTTAACATAATAATATACGACTGCGAGTGCAAAACATGTAACAGACATTTATCTTAGCGAATTAAGATAACACATGAACCCAATAGCAATGAACTTGAACATTTTATAATAATCAACTTGAAATAAAACAGTCACATTTTGAATTATGAAACAAAGATAGATAGCGTGTACAACGGAAAATTTGTAGTTAAAAATTGAAAATTTAGTTCGAATTTTATCTTGCGATAAACCACTGATAAGAGGTCCAACCAGTACATTCTGTTAATCCGAATAGGAGAAGAATTGATAACGTGTTCAAGGAAATTAAATTAGCTATCGTTCCGTAGTTAGTCAAAATAAAATAATACATTTTAAAAGCACAATAAAGAACTTGATCAAGTAAAGTACTTAAGTATACTTACTTTATGAATGTAAGTATGTACATAAAAGCAAGAGTGTGTTTATGTGTAAATACACTTCAACACCGCGTTCGAGTTGAGAGCAGCGCCGAGGACGCGGCGGTTTACGGCAAAGTATTGTAAATCAATAAAATCGATACTGTGCAATATAGTAGAAATAGAATACAGATATGAAATGAGGTCAAAGGGACGTAAATCCGATAGGAAGAGGAGCGAGATGACGTCACGGGCATGACGTACTGCGCATGACGTCAAGCGAATCTAGACTACATAATAGCTACCGTAGCATAAAAAATGTGATTATATTGCTCACAGAAGGTACATAAATTTAACAAATATATATACATATATATACATTTTCCAACTGTTTCAACTCTTAGATATTTTTCCAATGTCTCCTGTCTCCCATAATACAAGCAAGGCAAACAACGCCTCAAGTGCTGCAAGAGCGCTGCCGACTAGTCGGATCAAGGATTGGAAACCATAGTGCCGACCATAGTGAATGGGAAGGGAAAGGAAAATGGGCTCTAGCGTCCCTTACTCACATGGTGGTCTTCTGCAAGGAGGTGGTTACTGCTGCCAGACGGGCTGCCCAAATGACTGTGAAATGTAGCGTGCGTGCCCTGCTAACTCACAATAGCCCTTAACTTGTGAATTACATTAATAAGCGTCTTACGTAATATAAATTAACTTATTGAGGAGCGTTATTTTAAGGTAACCGAATATGTATATTTATTTTAAGAAAAATTAAATGTTTATTTTAAGCGTGGCTTCCATGAGATATGAAAGGTCCTGACCGTGGATAGGTCGTGCATCGGCGTGACCTGGCTCAATGACCTGGATTCGCTCGCTCGGTCCGCGCCGTTGTTCTGACCCGTTTTAACTACATTCTCTCCACCCGTGAACGTATCTACCCACCTAGAAACACCTATAACATTTGCCTCACGTTTAAAAGAGCTACATTATATATTTCTACATGATAGTTACGTTGTAAGTTGCTTGTGGAAAAATCCGAACTATTCCTGAAGTATTTTTAACGGTTTTCACTATGGCCTAAACCAGTTTGTAAAACGGAGAATCTTGTTTAAAGTCGCTTTATTATAGTATTTCTTTTCGAAAACAAAACTTATAACTGTAACAAAAAGAAGAAAAATAACAATAGAACACGAGTAGTTTGTGGTTTCTATGCGAGTGACGCACAAACAAACAAACGTTTAAACAGATCGGACATCGTCAAATTCCTCCTCTAGTCTTTAAAACGTTATTAAAGATGGCACCAATCATAGGAATATTATATTTATAACAAAACAATTACAGGTTTTATTATATAGGTAGGTATTGAAAGATATAATCTGTCTATAAAGAGAAACGCATACACAATGCAAGGGGTGTGAGCCCGACCGATTTGAATGTAAAATTAGGTCAGACAGTCATGGTTATTTCTGTATTACTAATCAACCATTGAATGTCGTCTCAACAAACACTAAAACACTATAACAATTGAATCTAAATATATAGAGCTCCATTGAGATACTCAATAAGATTTTATCTCAATTGAATAGCGACGATTTAGGTAATTTTAAACCAATATCTATACTAATGTAATAAAGCTGAAGTTTGTTTGTTGTCAATTTGTCAAATCAAATTTGTCAATTTGAATAAAAGGCAGATGAAATCGCAAGACAACAGTTATATAATACACACTCGGCGTCAAAAATATCGCCCTTCCGCGAAAATCTGATTCAAGCTAATATAAACTTTATAAAAATTATATACTTTACATTATTAATACTGGTATCAAATAAAAGAATGTTTAATAACTTTTCAATTAACGTTGGTTAATTGAAATAAAAAGCCACGAAGTTTCCAGGTCTGAGCGTTAAAAAAAAGGTGTCAAAACTCGCGGTTGAAGGGTCGTGCACTGTCTAAACGTAGAAGAGAACACATCTAAGGAACTCCAGAAAGAAATCAAACCTCGAAGATGGAAACCACCGTCGCTGAATCTGCTAAGTCGTCGCCCTATTGCAGCAGGAGTTCGTCAGTGTTATGTCGCTCGGCAACTGAATTTAAGCCGTTATGCTGTCCTCAGAGTATTGCAGCGGTTTCAAGAGACTGGG
Organism: Synanthedon myopaeformis; assembly: GCA_944738685.1. Classification (NCBI taxonomy): domain Eukaryota; kingdom Metazoa; phylum Arthropoda; class Insecta; order Lepidoptera; family Sesiidae; genus Synanthedon; species Synanthedon myopaeformis. Next base: position 2,353,175 of record OX122914.1, read on the forward strand.
GGCTACATCAGAAGACATGGAGCTGGCGGCGACGCCGCACATCAGAAAGAGACGATCGCTTCATTGTGACATCTTAACTACGCAATCGTTTCTCCAGTGCTGTTCAGTGGTCCTAGCCAAGAGCAAACGTACAGTCGTAAACGCTATGCTCAGGCTACGCTACGCTGAGAAAGCTTTGTGATTGGTCAAAATTTTATGTGGGCGTTACAAGTGTTACAACAACCAATCACCGGGTTCTCTTCACCGATGAGACAAGAGTCTGTCTTTATTGCAACGACAGACGTGCCAGAGTGTACAGAAGGCCGGCAGAACGGTTTTCTCAAGCATGCATCGAAGAGACAGTGGGCTATGGAGGCGGCTCGTCCATGTTCTGGGGCGGCAACACTAGGTTTTAAGTTAATTTTAACCATTTTTTGTAAATTTTTGTTATGAAGTTGTTGTTGTAGAGTTAAGTTTGAATAAACATTTTTCAACTGACCGTCATGTTTTTTCTTTAATTTTTGGACCCAATGGGTCTTATTTTTTTTATTTTCCTAAAAAATAGATTTTATTACCTTAGAATCATACCCTTACCCTTGATCGAATAAGGTTTAAAGTCGGTTGAAACTATATTTCGCGCGGAGGGGCGATATTTTTGACGCCTAGTGTATATCTATAATCTACAAATTAAATATCAATACATAATATCAATACATATAATAAAATTGTAAACGAGCCGTGTCTGTACATTAAATTTGTACACATTGTACTTATGTTAATGAGGTGAAAAAAATATTTTTTAGAATTTTCGCCTGTCTCAGGTATGGTGCAAACAATAAACCGATTTAAATGCGGTTTTCAATTATGTATTGAGCTAGCTTTCCGTAACATTTAGTGTTTGTATTTGTAGCATTCCATTTCCAATCAGTTTACAAATAAAATAGTTGATTAAAATTATACGCTCTATTCTAAAACACCACGCGTAGATACTAAGTCGCGGGTGCAGTTATAAAATAAAGTCCAACTTCTCTATCCATTTCTACGCTATCTTCTTCTAAACCACCCAACTGATTTTGATACGGTTTTCATTAATAGAAAGAGAAATAAACGAGGAATGTGTTTAAAATTATAATCTACAAAAAAAAAATTACTTTTTCTTTTCGTAAAAGGGTTTTTCGTGAAGGCTTGTCAGGCGGTTGTGTCAAAATATTTTTAATCATTTTACCGACATGTAAATTAAATTGACTAGACAATATATGTACCTATGTTATCTGTTATCTATACCATTACGTATTATTATCTGAGTAGGTATGATAGTAATTTTATTAAAGTTATGCGAAATATCTCATAACGGATTACAATACAATCAGCGGTTTTTATTTTTGAATGAATTACGCTCTTCCTTATTACCCAATATTTGCGTGTATCACAGAATAGATAATGTATGTTTTATTATTTTATTTATATAAATAATAAAAACAATTGTTGCTAATACAGGTACTACCTACCGTAAATAATATGTAAAATATTAATTATCATACAAATAAAATGCGAAAAAATACTTAATACATCAAAAAGTCAAAACATCTATGAAATCAAAGTGGCGCTTGGTGTATATATTTTTGTCCCTTCCATCCATTCCAACGTGTGTGGTCGATCCATAATCATTTTATGTTGAAATAATGGTTCAAATTGCAAATACAATACACTATATACTAAACACTTAACTCGTAAGCGCAATGGCGATGTAATTGTAATAAAATGCCGCATTGTTATTAAAATCAGTATACATACATAGTTGGTGCCCACGACTTCGTCTGTGTTGAGTTATATTAGAAACCTCTCTCGGTTTTCGATAACAAGTTTCTGTTTGTGATTTTTCCTAAGTAGGTATTATGTATGAGCTTATAGTAAATTTTTGACGTCAAATGTTCATTATTCGTTGAAGAACATTGAACATTTCGCCATACAATTTCACGTTGATACAATCAAATCGGTTGACGTAAATAGGTTACCTCGAAAACTAACTAATAATGTGCGTCATAGTTTATTCAAGGCACATTTACACAATGTTTCAGCATTTCATTGATTTATGACGCAATATAAATCAATAATATTATGAAACTTATTTAAAGTAGCCATTTTTAAATAATAATAAAAAATACCCCTCTTTTTTATTATGGGGTGGTCAAACAGACAGACTTGATCCTCTAAAAATGCTACTAGTACAAAAAAAGTGGTAAGGAAGCAGGTAAAAATTCCTTCTGCTCTCTACAAAATAAAATATAAAGTTAATGGTAGGGGTATCAACTATTGTTATAATTTTGAATGCCAGCTAGACCAGATGGTTTCTTTATTACAATTACGTGATTAGTATAAATTGAAGTCACTGCCTGCTCTGAGTGTATATCCGCTAACTCCTTCTAAGCCACGCAACGGATTTTGATGCTATTTTCATTAATGGACAGAGTTAAAATAGGAATATTTTTTTGATATATAATTTGTAAAAATAAATTGCAACTGCGCAAAGCCAGAAGCGTTTCTCTAGTATATTTAGTTTGGCAGTCTACATACATGATGAACAAATTCATTTCATTTATCTAATCTAATCTAAAATACAATATTATAATATAATAGTAAGATGGAAACCCTTAATACTAACTCTGCCAGATAGTGACATATATACATCTACATCGGTGGTACCGAATATTAAAAGAAAAAACGACATAAGCCAATAGTCCTCATAATCAATATGAATTAGTTATAGGGATTCAGCAGGGAACGTGGCATTTATATAACCGAAGTCGTTATATTCGGTTTCTACTTATAAAAGTCGCTGTCCTTACAAAGGTGAATCTGAGTGTGAGTCACTAGTAATGGTATAAATTCTGGAGAAGCATAAAAAAAGTCCAGGAGAAGAATTACAGAAGTCATTCTGTTGTTTCATCACAAAGCTCATTGGAACAGGTTTTACATTGTTAAAAATACCTAAATCACAGAATTAAACTAATGCCAATAACTATTTAATGAAATTTAATTAATATCTCATCAATTAATTAATTTATCTTAGATGCTACAACCATTTCACAAGGTGTTGAGAAAATCAAAGTTTCAATTATTAAATTATAATTAATAAAAAATTTATATGTTACTATTATTTTATGTAGTAAAGTTTTCTTAAAACAAAATCAAAGAATAATCCAAGACCAACAAGTTTTGTTATAAATAAAAACATATTATTACTATCATATTTTATGTAGGTTTACTACTTCTACAAGTTGATCCTAAAAGTATTATACTTTATACTTATCAATATAAATATAAGGTTTTGGTATCTAACGCCAAAATAATATTATTCTCTCAATTAGTCATTATTCTTTTTTTTGTTATTATGTTAACTATTAATGCAATTTTATTAAAGAATAATAATGCAAATATCTTGCTTTTCTTCTTTCATACAAAATATCTTAATTTCTATTATAAAAATAGCAGTAAAATATATAACTATACCTATTTAAGTTAAGTACAGAGTAATATACAACACAAATAATTTTGAATACCTAGTTAATGTCTAAAAAAATAAACGGAATCTTGTCAAATGATTTAAGATGTGTCACAACTACCTACAGGCAAGTATAATTTATAGTATTTCAAGTCAAATAGGTTTTACTAAAAAAAAATCGAGCAAGTAGGTAAGAGGCAACAGTTTAGTCACATTAAAATAATATTAGATTGAATGTACCCCTAATTTGCAATAATAAGTTGAAACATAATTTATTACACATATGTAATAAAAGATATATAGATGAGTAGGTAACGGTAATTTCGTAGTACTGTACAGGCCAATGCTTGGCCAAGACTTGATTTGATTCATATTTTAACCAATACTATTCTATCATCATTGTAAAAAATATTAAAAACAAATTACCTATAAATAAACACGGTCTGCCACGATAGAATAGAGTTCCACCAGCCTAAGAAAATATAAAGAAAACGCCTAGCTTGGGTACCATTAACATAAATATAGCGGACATTATGAGAACACTTAGCGTATAATTGACCCTGAAAAAAGCAATTCATAAAGAGATGACGATAATAAGATCAAGGAAAAACTTGTGAAGTGATTCCTAGAATTGCATATTTCTTACATTATTTCATAATGCTTAAAATGACTAGTGATGCTCTCGTCCTGTCTGTGCCGTGGGCGACATCTGTCACTAGAAGGGTACGACCTTCGATTCGGTAACGATATTTAATAATACAAAGAATTAATGCAGATTTCACTTACCACCACAGCCATACACATTGAATAAAAATTAAACGGATTTAGCCGTGAGCAGCTAAGAAAATTTTCACTACACACGCCAAAAACGTGTGCACCGCACGAACAATTCTCAAAACTGACTGTTAGTGTTGCCAGCTTGCCAGACTTGCCAGTTGCCACTTGCCACCATCCATTTCAGTATTTTCACTATCAGGTTTTGGTTTTTGCCCTAGATTTTTTTTCAAAAATTGCCCTGAATAACTAAAATTTGTCTCCGAAAGTCTTTGATTTAGGACGCAAAATTTAAGGAAATAAAAATGAAACAAAAACTTTATTTTGAGTTCTTTATTTTAATAGGTAAAGAGATACTTAAGGTCATAGAAATTCGTGTGTTATAATAAAATCAAATAGCTGGGCAAAATAGTTAAAAAATTGAAAAGTGGCAATACTGTAGTGTCGTCCCTTTCATATCAACATAATAGTTACAACGAGACAACACTACAGCATTGCCACTTGTAATAAGCAATTAATCATGAGAAGTAGAGGGTGAAGAATATTGAATGAATATGTTATATTATGAATATGTTATATGTTATATATTGAATATGTTGAAGATGAAGCACTGGATTTTAATTTTTTAAGGGCATCAGACATGCAGACGTACAGATATGCAGACAATCGTTGAAGTCTATAATAAAATAGTGATGCTACCTTTATATTTGATTTTACCCCAAATTACCCTAAATCGCTAAAAACAGCCCTAATCCATACTTAAAATGTTTGGTTTCGCCCTAAAAAAAGAGCGAAATCCCTAAAAGTGGAAACACAGCCACCTACCAATTACCATAGTCCATCCATACCATGTTAGTGCGCTGTATAAGTTATATTGAATATATTGAATATACTCTATTTATAAGTTCTTTATTATTTTAAATAATTTAAAAAAATACTTTTAAAATCGATGTAATTAAATAAAGGAAAGTCGAAAATATCATATGAATTTAGTTTTTTTTTCTCAAATCAATCCAACACTTCTTGTTTGTTGATATTTTGTCTGACGCACTTAGAGTTGGTTCAGATAGAGAATTTTAGCTACGTTATCTATACTAATATTATAAAGAGGAAAGATTTCATTGTTTGTTTGTTGGAATTGAATAGGCTCCGAAACTACTGAACCGATTTGAAAAATCTTTTCACTGTTGGGAAGTTATATTATCACCGAGTAACATAGGCGATTTTATAAAGTTACGCGGACGATTTCGCGTGCAATAGCTATTCTACCTATAAATGTCAATGAAACATGACAGTTTTTACCATCTCGACTCGAGTTTTTTTTATTAAAAAGTGTAAGAAAGTAGGAAAAACTACGAAATCAATAAAATTCGTTACAAACGTTCTTGTCATAGAATACTAAATATACTCAAACTAACCCAGAGTAGTCTCATTGATCCTTTTTTTTTTAATAAAAAAAAGGAATGTTTACGAGCGAATTGTCTAGATGGCGTTGTAGGTAGTATTCAGTTGAATGTAAATTGTTCCTATCTGAAAAAAATGTAGGTATATAAGCAGTTTAGAAAAATAAACTAAACAGAAAAAAATAGGAAAATAATTGAGGTCAACTGCAAGAACAACAAACGAAGTGTTTGGTTTTATTTATTTGATAATAAGATATCATAGTAAAAATCTGGGCATCCAATGGTAACAATCGCATCAGATTAAAACTTTAAGTATGATCCCAAAAAATGAAATACATACTTAGTTTCACCCATAGGGCATATAGTACGGAGAGCCGACGGCCGCTGGGGCCGCGGACCAGCAAGCGCAGCGCAGGACGTCCACCCACAAGGTGGACAGACGACCTAATAAAGGCCGCGGGTCAACGGTGGATCCAGGCTGCTTCTGACCGGTCCTATTGGAAAGTTATGGGAGAGGTCTATGTCCAGCAGTGGACGTCCTGCGGCTGAGATGATGATGACTTTCAATCATATACAAGAAAATTAAATGATTTTGCTTATAAAAAAAAGCATAAAGAAAGCATTGTATTTATAATATTATGTATGTATTTAGGAAAAAAAAAATCTATGTATTATATAAACTGTCTAGTATCCATAATACAAGCATTAGTTGCTTACTGTGGAACTAGATGGCGCTGTGTGGAATGTGTGAAGATATTTATTTATTTTATAGTTTTTAATAAATAAAACAATTTAAATACTTAGGAATATTAAATAAAAATCAACTTTTTTTTTAAACATAATCTTTATTTTCACAGCTACAACATCTAGAAAACCATGTTAAGATTCGGTTTATTCTAGATTACAGAAAGTCGTTAAAACCTCCTGGTGGTGGAAGATGGTCGGCGTCTGGTGGCCCCCTTAGTCTACCGGGCATTGGTCCGCCTGGAGGTCCAAATGGATCAAATCGTGCACCAGGGGGTACTGCTCCTCTAAAAATAATTAGTTTAAATTTTAATAATAAATTGGCCCTTCAATAACATTTAGAGCTGACTTGAAGAAGGTTTAAATTTTAATTAATTTGCTATAATATTAAGTTAAATGTAATTTGTAAATCTTGGGTAACTTGTAGTACTTAATTGTATTTTGTAAACAAAATTTGTAATTTTGCACGAGACCCCACTTCACAGGCTTGCCCAGTTTAGGAGTGTGGTTATATTATAATTATACCTAATAGTACTTAGTAGTGAATAATATTTTTAAAGGTAAAGACACAAACAATTTAATTTTAATGAATATTTAATTTTAGATTACCTAGGCAGTCCACCAGGAATTCCAAACCCTGGGTTTTCGACATCTCGATGTCCAAATGGATCATAAATCATGCCATGACCACCTGGCGCGAAGGGATCCAAATCTGAACGTCCAATACCTGGAATGTCACGTGGCGGGAAACTCCTAAAAGAATACTTTACTGTCAAGCAAAAAAGTAGTATAAAATTACTTATATTATCAATGAGAAATCTTGTGATCATTTTTATAATGAAACAAGTGTATAACAACAATTGTAGACATATTATTATATAAACAAAAGAAATTATTTTGCAGAAGTATTATACACATTAGCTTTTTCACGCGCTTAATGACTTAATAAGGTACTAGATGAGACATTAGAATTAATATTGGCACAGACTATAGCATCAAAACTCTTTAGTGATTTAGTGGTGTACTTCTGTAAGCGATTTGTTTATGTAGCCAGACACTACAGTTTGTGATAGCAGTATGCGGTTTCCTACAATTACAAAATATAATAAAATTCATTTTACTGTTGATTTGGTGGTCTCGTCAAGTACGGATTTGACAAAAATGGTAAGCTGTCTTCCGATGATCTGGTAGTTCTCTCTGCACCTGCAAACATATTGATCTTATTAATAGTCATTGTGTACTTTCATGTTCCGCTAATTTTTATAGACAAACTTGACTCTACTTCAATTACGATATGATAGTAAGACTTTTATGATCGTCATTACAAATTTAAAATTACCAGGGTTTTGGAAAAAAAAAGGCATGATGACGATCCTGGGAAGAAACCCCGAAAAAAACTCAGGATACTTTTCTTTTTGTCATCTTTAAAATATAAAAAAACAACAATTACACTTAATTTAAAAAAAAAAAACATATCAAAGTATACATACAATACTAAACATAGTATGAGCTCTCAATCACTTAAATCCAGTGTTGTCGTTAATCACTTTGTTGTCGCTTAAATAATCAGTGATTTTATTCGCTTAAATAATAGCCTTTCGAGAGGTGTTAGGTTTTAATGACACTTTTAAATTTATTTATATTTATATAATCATTAATTTTAAATTGACTTACTTGTTTGGGTTTCTGCGGTTACTGTAGATTTTTCAGTAACTGTGTCTATTAAATCCCGTTTTACATTATACATAATGTCCTTATAGTTAGGAATAATTTTTTCAATGGGCCCTTGCATCTCTTTAACAGTGTCATTAATTTTGTATGCAATGTTTGAAACAGATGTATCCTCCAATCTCTGAAAGAAAATATTTAGGGATCAGTAACCTATTAGCTGTTTCATACTTATGCTTCACAGATTAAATGGGTATATAATATAAGTGACAGTGGCTTTTATAGTGTTTTTATAATCATCCTTACCATAAGATTAAGAATAATATCTCCGTCACTAATCAGCCCATGTAAAACATAGAGTTTCCCTTCCAACACATAGCGTAAAGTGTAGTTATCAAGATCATTCCAGCCATTTGGTAATAATTCACTTGTCTCTTCGTTTCCTGTAAGATTGCCCTTAAAAAAGAAATGCAACAGCGTTGAAATGTCTTCTTTATTTCAATGTAATAATGAAACAAGTAAGCACATAAAGTAATTATTTACCTCATCTTCTAAACCGGAAACAGTACGGAAACCTCTTTTAGTCAAATTCCAATGAATAAAAGCAATGAGAACATCGGATTTACGTCGGATATCCTTTTCAACAGTCTTATATGTTAGGTCCCAACCAAATAGTGGATTTGAAGTGGATGCCATTACAAGTATATTATAGGAACCTAGTATTTTCTAAGAATCACAATAAGTACTTTTGTTTATTTATTTTTTGTTGTATCTAAGTACTTCGTTGTGTAATTTTCATTAATTCTATAGTCGAAATCGAGATAAAATCCTATTAAAACTTTTGCATGCAATGCTATTTGTATTTATTATTTTATTAACCACACCACACAAACACAAATGAAGTAATAAGTGAATGAATGAATTGCAAAATTATAATGTCACTGTCAAATACAATACATTCTTACTGTCTTCTGTCCAATCTGAACTGTCTTCCAAACATAGACACTATTATACTATACGTCCAAAGTTCCATACAAAACTTATACTGACAGTTAATGTCTTATAAAAAGGTTGACGTTTAAATAATATTTTTGGACCTTGGTTACTAAGGGTTCCAATATTTTAAAACTTCAATATTGTATGTTCGTGGGCAGTGAAATGCTATAAATTTATAAATATGAAATACCAATATTAAAGCTGTTTAGTAACTTTGTTGTTTATTGGATTAGTAATCTATTTTTACTCTTTGCATAAAGCTTAAGCTTCTAATAAATTATTATAATTGTGCATGGTTTGACTGTACTATATGCAATTGAAATTAAATGAATTTAATGTTATTTCGCGCAAAATACCGAAGTACGGTTACTACGATATAGTTTAGTACAAGTGTCGCTAGAGTATATATTTTATGTTCCTTGGTACAAGTAGTACAACCAGAGTATGGTGCAACGGTACAACTCTACGTCTACGACGAAGTACGTACGAATGTAAAAACAACATGGCGGCCAGTGTCATTTGAACGTCGTGCGTGTTCGTAACGTCGTGAAATAATGGATTTTGTTATTTTAGAATATGGGTGAATATGTGCAATAAATTGTACTATTTTTATGTGCAAAGTGTTGTGTTTTAGTTTTATTTGTGCATTTAAATTGTGAAAATGGCCTCGGATAAGATTAAAGTAGCTGTTCGGGTTCGTCCCTTCAATAGGCGAGGTAAGCTGGTTTCATTTTTCAAATAAATTAATAAATTTATTTGCTTTCTCACAGGTGAGTGTACGCTAACTTTATCTTTATAGATAAAGGATAGTCATAAGGTATTGTAGCATTATTTCTGTATATTTATATGCTACGATTTTAAATAAAACTTCTTTACTTTGCTGTGCAATTTGATAAGAATGTATACAGATATTTGCCAATTTGCTAAATTACTTAGATAAATTTTTAGTGCCTATTTTTGGTTTGAGCTAACTGAAGGTTCCATTCAATTCTACTTTGTACTCTTTTATTTACGCTTCTCTGATCTCAAAATTGTAATCAATCACATGATCAAAAGTATCCATACATACCTAAATATCTTTACAAAACTTATAATAACATAGTTTTTAAGGGGAAGCTTATGTATGTTTATTATTTAAATTTAATAATAATTAGAAAAATATCAACCTCATACCTACATAATTATTATGGTCACTTTACACTTTTTCTTTTAATTTATGGCATTCTAGGATAGTGCTATAATTTTCTTATTTAATTTACACTTACAATAGTGCTAATGTAAAAAAAGCTCTATTTTTATGTATGAAATTTAATATTCATTATAAGGAAATAATTTAACAGAAAATACTTAAAATATTTAAAGACATTGCAATTGAATTGTCAATTAATTTTTATATTGAAAAGATAGTGTCATTGTTTTTTCTATTCTACAAAAATGGTTTTAAGTTGTATTCATTAATTATTTTCTGATCAGAATTCATGTCTGACTTTCCTGAATTATCTGTATTGGTGCTTATATTTTTATAATAAATCAAAGCTTCAAGCTGTAACAGTTATTGGGTTTAGTCTTATTTTCGACTGAAAACGAAAATATGGCTGAATAATGATTTTTGGCCAGAAATAGCCGAAAACGAAAACAGCTTCGGTCAGTCACTGGATTTTCAGTTGGAAAGGAAAACGAAAAAGAAGCTTCGGCTTTAGTCTTATTTTTGGCCAAAAATGAAAAAAAAACATGGCCGAATTATGATTTTTGGCCGGAAATGAAAACAAAAACAAAGCTTCGATCGGTAACCATTTAGCAAACATCTATTGTTATGTAGAAAATTGTAAATGTAACTACAGAATTGTAATGTTCTGAGTATTAAATTTGTTACATCACCAACCACATAGAAATATGTGGCTTTACTTTGTGTATGTGGGATGCATGCTAAGTACCTATGTCATGTAGTTACTTACATAATGTTAAAAAATAATTGGGTATTATTAATGGTAATAAAGGTTGCTGACTTGGTTTCATTGGCAAAATACTCAGCAATCTCGCAGTTACCTCGCTGGTTAGCAAAATAATATTTTTATTTTAGATAGGTATATCTTTAAAACTCAATCTCATTTTTATCTAACAACCCAGAGATCAACCCCTGATAGATAAAATATATAACCATTTATTAAAATATTCTTTATTTCTCTGCTGATTTACTGCATTATCAGCTCAAACTATGTTGTCCAAAGCTAACTTGGTGGTCAAGTGTTGACATAAGATGCATTCCCATGCTCTATATTTTTATGACTATTACAAAAGCAATAATTCTGGATTTCACTTAATTAAATATCTATTGACCTGGCATAGCTATGTAACATATAATTAAAAGTTCTTCATGCAATAGTGATAATAAATTAACTATATTTCAAGCATTTTTTCATTGTGTACTAGTTAAAAATTGAATTTTCACTCAAATTAATCTGACCTTGTAATAGATGCAGTCTTTAATTAGTGTTTTATAGGTATAATAGATGTTAATCTACTATTACAAAGAAGCCTGTGTACTCCTGATTGTATCAACAATTTTTGTTTATTTTTTATTTAGTTTGTAAAAATGCAAGTCGGCGTGATTAAGTCGCTCTTGAATTTCTATTGTTATAAAAACTGTTTTCTCTGTGATAGCAGTTTTAGTAATTGTGTCAATAAGATAAATCTTTGACCAATTTTAAACTGAGCTTGTCTTGCATTTTTGAAATTTTCTCCAGTCTTGGCAAATTCTTTTCTGTCGATTTTACAGTAAAACACAATAGTCTAGCAAGTCAAACCGGATTCTAAAAGAGAATCATTGCTGAGGTACAGCCCGACCTCGACGTTGACTCACCATTGCACACGCACACATTCACGCAACAATCTATACCTAGAACTATTGCGCGAATACAACGTCTTTGTGATAGTGAAAACATTGTTGGCTCTATGATAAACGTAAATTACGATAAAAGTTTGATAACTCAATTTCATCCTTGATAATCCTTTTTAAGGCGGCTATACGTTGTTAGATTACCGCCTTTATTGGATTACCGTTTAGCCTTTTCTTGAATTTTCTTCCTAACGTTTTTCACGTATATTCATAAGTCCATGTCTTTTAGTGCATTTATGCGGTCGGACCACGGCGCCTCAGCCCAATAATGTAGACTACATCAAAATCTTAACTATGGAAAAAAATTTAGATGTACCAATTTTCAAAGGGCGGGTGTAGTCGAATTTTTCAAGTCAGTTTAAATAATTAAATAAGTATTTTAATTACAAAATACGGTGAATATGAAAGTAGGACACATTACATTGTTTTTTTTTTTTTTTTCAATTAGTAACACATTTTGTCCATTTCGACACTTAATATCTTATACTAACGATTCGGATGTCGTCGAATTTTTAAATCGAGGAATAAGATATCAAAATAATTATTAATATAGAGATTTAATAATATAAAGATAGGTATGATTAATAATATAAGCCCAAGATTGTGTAAAAGTTTTTTGATATTTTATGCTTTTGTCTGAAAATTGGTCACCCAAGTAAATCATGAGCAGTTCTTCAAAATAACGGTACCCTTAATATTATTAGACGGTAATTAGCATTCGTGTCTCGCATCTGCCGACGCAATTTTCAGTATATCTGGCGAACGATTTTGTTTTTAAATTAGTATGGAAGTAAGAGCACCGATTAATCTATTAAACTGTAATCAGATAATCCCGTGATATTACAACGTAGTTTGTTGAAAATATTTTATTTTATGTATGGAAGTCTAGAGTTAAAATCAAACTTTTACTACAATAGTCGCATTTAAAAAAACATGAAGATTACAACATTATTTGTTCATTGGAATTATGAAATAATTTATTACTGTTTCTTGTTATAGAAATTGAATTGGGAACACAATGCGTCGTCGAAATGGACGTACAACAGACCATTCTCCAGTATCCACAATCCACGCACGACAAAGAAAGGTACGTAATAATATAACGATGCGTTTAAAATAAAAACTATTAAAAAAAAATAACATTTCAAGAACGCTCTAAAAGTCCTACGCTCAATATCAAAGACACTATTAAAGAAATATGTTAAGCATCACTTTATGATGTTATCTGAATAACACTACATTCCCTCAGCAGTAAATTTATTTATGTACTTAATAATCTTTTATGGGTTTTTTATGCCGTTTTAATTACTACCCACTTATAACAAACTAGATACTCGTTGTGTGAATTTGTTCTTACGTTTCTTCTAAGCAAAACTTGAAAGAGCTTTTAGCACTAAATTAACTTGTTTCTTACGAAACAATTACCTTTGTATTGAAGCAGTACTTTGGTACATTCGGTTTAACACTTATTTAGGTTTTAATTTACATAATGTAAGGTTATTTAAGTTAGTGTTAGACTGTGTTGTTTTTCCATAATCTCAAAAGACTTTAACTCTCATTGAATCCGTTAATAATACCTATTATCTTCGACAAATATTATTAGACGACGGTGGCGCCCGAAGAGGCCCGGATAACACTGCTGACGTGTTTACATAACACAATATAAATAAAATCAAACTTTTTTTCTTGAGGTTTTATCAAATGAAGTTTACAGCTAGGAGAACAGTGGTAATGATATTTTAAAGTTAAACTGTATGTAATGCAATTAAAACAAAAGTCATTATCCGTCTTCCACAACAATGACGGCCTTCTAGCTACTAGCGCTTCCTAAAACCTCGTCCTCGTTTAAAGATGCAAGCGCTTAATGAAGTAATTACTTTGCACTTCCCTACTTCCTTTATGAATGTACATATTACCAACTTTTCAACTAGGTTATCTTCCTGGTTTAAATTGCAAGTGTAATAGCTCATTGAAATAATGATTTCATTGAACTCGACGCCCTACTTACTCATCGACTGGAAAACTGATGTCAATGCTGATTGCAATATGTTTGGTGTTAATTTTATTAATCATGCCACGTAACAAGTGCTACGTTATGCGTTTATAACGACAATGTAAATGAATACTACAAGGTAGTAGTGATTTTATCGATTCGGATGCCAAGTTAGATACAGAACGTAGGTAGAGATTGTTGTGAGACGCTCTGATTGGCGCGTTACCTCGGCTGGTTGCGAAAACAGACGGTCGGCGCGTGCGCATTCACCTCCGACAGGCAATATTGCGATTCCGAATATTTAGTGTCTTTAATGTATTTATTTAAAGAGAAAATTCTAACCTCACTGAAATATATTTTTTTAAATAAATATCGACATTTTTAATGCGAACGAAGGTTTCTAGGTCCATTTCCCTATCCCCTCCTAGTGCTTAACCCTTATCTTACTTTGGAAGGCAGCGCTCTTGGTGTTGCTTGTATCAATAGGCGACGGTAGCCACTTGCCACTTACCTTACTTCTTACCTAAAGCGTCCGCGAGACGATCAATTGCGAATGACAATATTTATGTGATTAGGACCCCTTAGGTGTATGCGGTTAAATGACCATGTCCTTAAATTGTATAAACATTTTGGATAACAACAATGATTATTATATAACTATTATTGTTTACAATTTTATTTTAGTCATTTTAATTTAAATTACAACAATAATTTTATTCAAATTATTTCAAATTACTAACAATTTCGTATTTTAAATTATTTTGTATAAGTAACATTTTGAATTATGTCTGAAAAATGTTACGGATTGTATTGAAACTGAAACAAAAAATAAATCGTCGTAGCACGAAAATTAATTAAAAAGTTAAGACCTTAAGTAATTTGTACAGATAAAATATTTGTGCGGCGGATCATCCAATTTTTCAACACTTTGCGGAAAACGATTCAGCTTAATCCATTGTTTTCCTCAACTTGAGCACAGTTTATCTCTACTACTTTAAAACAAAAGACTGGAGATATCTAGAGATTAACAGTTAACCCCGTTCAAAATTATTTCTCCGTAAAGAGTTACTTTTTATCATGAACCCCAGATACTTACATTTTGTAAGGCTGTCTGTTTAAAGAAATCATTGTAATTAGTGATGTGCCGGATCGTTAAAAATGTAGATCCGCGGATACGGGATCTTAACTTTCTTACAATCGTGACCATGAAACTATAGTTGACGCCCGTCACTTGACGCTTGCATTATATAGGTGCCAAATCTTTGATTTTAAGAAATAAAAAAATAATCTAAATGGAATTAATTAGTTTTTCATTGCTACCTAATCACCTATATCTAGAATTTCAGCTATGAATTAAAAATTAATAAGGTAAAAGATCCGTAAAAAGATCCGCCAAAAAGTAACGGATACGGATCTTTCTTCTCCCTCGGATATCCGCGGATACGTATACGGATATCCGGCACATCACTAATTGTAATTTAGATGATTGTCATATCTTCAATTTTATAAACATACAAATAATTTAAAATTATATATTTTATATCCATCTATATTTGTCGCAAATGTTAATTTATTTCTAAACTAGATTACAGTGGGCACAGCTAGTATAAAATAAAAATATTCGTTTTTCTAGCAACTTTCTAGACACATAGATAAAATTACTCAAGTGTGACGCAATTGGTGGATATGGCCATATACATAAAAGTTAATCCTAAGACATAATATTGTCACAACCGATTGCACTTTAACGGAATTACACAGGTTAGAACGTTTATGCAATAACAATTTATTTAATATTGCCTAATTCCTGTTGCATCAATTAGATTATGGTTAATATTTAAATAAAAATTAAAATAAACTTTATGTCACACAACTCATATTTTGATTATATTCAGAAATAACAATTATTCATATTTTATCTATTTGAAAAAAAAAAAAAAAAAAAAAAAAAAACATCTCTGACTACCCATTGGTCGAGTGGGTAAGGTGCTTGCATTAGCGCTCTGACAGCGTTCCAGGGTTCGATCCCGGCCCAATGAGCAGTGTCCGGTTACCCCGCGCCCCGAGGAGGAGTTGCGGAAGAGTGTTCGTCCGACCTCGCAACTTCGCTTATAGCGGATGCGGAGGACGCCAAGAGGTTTAAGGTTTAATTCCTCTTGTAAAAAAGGGTTCGATCCCGGCATGGCTAACTTCGGGAGTGTACTTTCAAAGTGAACTTGAACTTTTAAAAGACACGTCGGAAATGACCATACGAATCGTGTTTTAGTCTTAGCCATTCAATACTAATTCTGTATTCTGTAGGCATATAATTATAATTACTTTATAAGTTCTGATTTTGTATCAAGAACCGAACCTCCCTCGCATTATTTTGGGTAGACCCTTACAGTGTTACAAAAGAATTCTCTGAGAACTTGCCTCGTATTTTCTTTCTTATACCAACCCATCATAGCCGCTCATTCTAAAGACAGGGCTGTATCTTATTTGTATATATGACTATCATTTGTATGTCTTGATAAATCGCCTAGATATTTCTTAGCTTACAACGTCAACATAGCCAGTATCGCGGGTCATCGAACTATCAGGGTAGCCGCTGCGGGTTTTTTACTGCACCGTTTGCTTTAGATACAAGATAAACGGGTTTAAGACATAACAGCAAATTTCGCATGCTTCGTAGGTAATGTGGGTGGCAATATTTTTTAGGTATATTCAAGCGTTATTTATTGCTTTTTGCATTCATTCACGCATTGTCACGCAACATCGCGACTTCAAATCGATCTATTGTAAGGTACTTATTCTTTAGAATTGGATGAATTAATAGCCAAGTAGCATAATATTTTTTTTTTATGGGCTGTTTTTAATATCTCCTGATGGATATCAATATGTAATTTCACATTATTTGCGAAGCTTTTAATAGGTTATGTTATGTTAATTATGTTTATGATTAATTAGTTTAGGGGATGATGGGGCTGACATACCTTTCTAAGGTGAAAGCCCCAAAATACAAAGATAATAAAATTTTGCGAAATATTGGGTTCACTCCTTCCGTTATAATGTTTTGTTTGTATGCTGTAAAAGATAACGAGATAATTGCTGTGCATCTGTGAAATAAGAGTGTGTCCATTATATGTAGTCAAACATAATGGGAAAATAACTCAGTTGGTCTATAGGTATGGTAACTTAACTTCCGGAGAAGGAGGACACCTTTTTTAATTTAACCCCTGAATACTAATTTGAATTTTATTTTTACGGTAGGGAAAGATAATAGGCTCTGTAGACTAATTGTAATATCTACTCGCAAAGACGTTGATTAAAATACCGTATATACTCGTAGTTACAGTAACAGCTGTCGGTCCGTCCATAGTGAATAATTGAAACGCAAGCTTATATCGGGCTATCGGACGTGCGACGACGGGGCTGTGCTTTGATCCTTATTGATTGACCTAGTCTGGCTATAACCCGCCATGTTGCCTCTTATAACACTTTTTTCTTGTTCATTTCGTCAACAAATCAAACGCCGTCATTGTTTTTTTGTCTTTGTTGATGTCACCATTGGTGGCGTAACGAATACTTAGGTTGCGTAAAAACCAACTACGATAACGTCGTGTTTAGTTAAGGGATTAATAAAATGTTGGTTTTTTTGTGTGTGAAAAGTAGTAAAGTAAAGTACCTATGTATTACCATACTTTACTTCTTGTTGCTATTCTCTGTAATGGTGTGTACTCATAATTGGTAGTAGTTTCTTGACTTACTAGCAATTCGAACAGACCTTATCCAAATAATAAAATTACTCGGCATGATTATCATGCTTAACATGATTAACATGCGTTTTACGTGAATTATCATGCTGCATGATGACCAAAAAATCTATTTATATTTATGTTTATGTTATTTATGTTTGTTATTTTGTTTAACTTAATGAAATAGTTCGCTTGTTTTTGTCCATGTATGTTTTTATTTTCGAGTCCCATAATTCGGGACAATCTATATATAGGGTGAATTAATTCCCATCTGGGCTCACGTGGACGTCGTCGTCGTCGGGAAGCTCTTGCGGTGCGCTGTTGATGTCCATTGTTGACGCCGTCATGAAACAAACTGAACTGTTGCATGACATGCCGCGATCTATACGATCATGAGTGCATGCCAGTCATAGCTTGCAGGATGAAAATAAAATAAAGATTTTTAAAAATAAATTACAATGTAAACAATTAATATTTTGCGTTACGCATACAAATAACAATCAACTAGACTCATAGCTTCCTCCGACATATATATTTTTAAGTTTCTGTTGTATGCAGTTCTCCACTGAAATTTAATAAATTGTTGTAGACACGAGTTCAATGTTGTGCAAACTTAACCTCAAAGTGTCGCTTACACAAACTTTTTAACTTGATCAAATATAGCCAACGGATTGTCTTTATAACTTTTTACTAGCTGATACGAACTCTGTCCAGGATATTTCATTTCCAATGCAAATAATAACGTAAGTCGTGTATATATATAATATTTTTTACAAGTTTACTAGTGTACGTTTCCCGAAGTTACAGTAATAAAGTATTAGTTATTAGTTACGAACTAATAAATATTAGCTAATATTATTAGTCAATTGGATTTTGGTTTCACGAATATAAAGAAAAAAGAAATACACTAGTAAAATTCACTAATAAAGCTATTAGTCTCGGGAAGGCTTGTAAAAAATATTAGTCTAAACTATTAGTGTCACGTTTTAACAAACAAATTTATAAATTGTGGACCGATTCAAGAGAACGACACAGATTTGTGACTTCTTCCCATTTTTTCCGCTTGTCTTATTCTGTTAAAACGTCCGAAAAGCTCCCAAACAGAATTTCCCTCGCTTCTAATATGTTTCTTAGAACCATTGAGCCCGTCACAAACGTAGCTATAATATATATTAATATACCATGCTATAATATATATTTCGGTATAGGTAAACGTTGGTGACGTCATAGAAATATTATAAGTATTATAGCTGCGTGTGTGGTCACTCCAATATTTGTATAGAAAATATATCTTAATATGCCTTGCTATAATTTATATTAATAAGTGTGTGACGGGCTTTAACTTTATATCCATTTTAAAATATAAAATAACTAAATTAAACAAACAATCCGCTTTTATCGCCAATGTGCAAACGTCAAAAGAAAACGAATACAAAAGTGGCGGGAACTTTTCCCGCTTTTTTTAATAGGTACGAAGGCATGGATAGTAGGTTGCATTCAGCCAAGCCAGACTAATATTTTTTATAAGTTTACCAGTATTAGTTACCAGACTAATCATTATTTTTGAGAAACAGAAAATATTAGAACTCGTAAATTTTTCACTAATGACTAATAAGTAATATATTAGTAAACTAATACTTTCGAGAAATAAGGCCTTGGTGTGCGTTGGGTCATAGATAACTTACTGGTTAGGTCCATAAAATTGTAGGTACCTATCTCAAAAAAAATGGTATAAATATATATTTTCAAGTGTAAAAGGTTATTTAATGTAAGAGAAAAAATAAAGTCCAAATTTTATTTATAGATAACATTTAAGCTCGTCAATAGCTACTAAATGAAAAAGAAAAAACAAATAAATGAGAAAAAGGTACTGAACTGTTTTGTCTTCACCTATTTATATAAGTTTTACGTGTAACTACCGCACCTTCTCTGAATTTCCCTGAAGCCAGGTTATCGTTTTAAAGTAAAATTTAAAGCCATCCACCTACTTAATGGCTCATTTCTATTCAACGCTCGAAGTATCGGCGTAATGATTCTATCTTAAGTCTGAAGTTCCCTTTCGTTTCATTGAAAATTTCCTGGTTTTCTTTTTAAAGTGAAAGTATAACACTCGGCAAATAACAAAGGAAAATGGATTCAACGATGAGATTTGTTTCTTTTGCCGTAGTTTCTTAACTCTTAAGTAATGTTTTCTTGTTGTGTTCTTTTAATCACCATATTAATCTATGTGTATCTTTGTATTTCGTTGCTAAACTTATCTATCTGACATATTGTTATCCTAAAGTATACAATACAGCATACCTGCAGGTAATATATACTCTTAACTTTTGAAACCGTATCTACTCGGCGGATATGTTCTCTTTCCTTTAGTGCCGCCTTATCGGAGGTACTTTGTATGGAACCTCCACTTTCTTTACCTTACGATTTAGGCAAGTTACTACGATGTAAAAAATGAAATTATCACTTGAAAAAATGAAGTTAGAAAATATATAACATCATAATACATGACATTCTTAGTTATGAGCATAGTATGATTAGATTTATCGAGATTATTCCATTATTTAAGTAATTCCAATTTCTCCAACAGATACCTAGATCTAGTTATATTTAAGTACTTGCTTATATAAAAATAAGTAAGTAGTAGGTATCTATTTGATTTTCAATAGGTACGAGAGAAGTCCTTTTATATACATAGGCACGTGTGCAATGCAGTTTGTGTTATATGAGAACATTGAATCTGTTTATGGTAACACAGTAATGCTTATAGCTTTGGCATTGGCTCATATGTCCTACTTTATTTAATTTGATTCGATTGCTATATAAAAATACATTCTATATATTCTATATATTTTCTGTGATTATAATATACTCGTACATTATGTATGAATAAATAAATAAAAGCGGTCTGATATAGTAATTATCCGTACTAATATTATAAATGCGAAAGTATGTGTGGATGTATGGATGTAAGGATGTATGGATGTTTGTAACTCTTTCACGCAAAAACTACTGAACCGATCACCATGAAATTTTGCATACACGTTGTCTGGGACACCAGAAAGGACATAGGGTACCTTTCATTGTTCAACGCGGACGAAGTCGCAGGCACCAGCTACTTTATGTTATACAATTTAGTGGCTGTCCGAAGTCTGTCTCAGTTCGCATTCAAATCATTTACCAGATTTTTCATTCACAAAAGACTACAAAATATATTTTAACAAATATTCTTAACAAACTTAAGGAGGCGAAATCCTCGTCAGTTACTGGAGTACGTAATCCCCTTAATCGAAATGCTGTACTATTTATAAAAATAGTACCTACATAGTTACATACAAAAGAAAACTGTGGGCGAATAAAATATTATATAATTCGTACAACGTAATATTAAATACAACTTTTGTACTTACGCTTATTTTTTGTTTATTCTGAGTCAACGACCCAATGACCTCATGTTACTTGTCTTCTTAATATCTGTTACTTTACTCACTTTTGTGAAACAAAACATACATAAAACATTAAGTTGTACGAACTTAAACCATGTAACAAGTTTAGTGCCCCATTACGGTTCCGTTCGTTGAATTAATTACGTGGAGACGATGCAATGTACTGAACGCTACGAACGCAATTTACCCCCCGAACAGGATTTAACGTGACATTTTACATTATAGACGAAGATACATACTTATTAAGCGGTGGCTAAATTAACGTCTTTGGTTAATTAGTACTGAGATAAGATTATTTTTCTAGAGCATTGTATTTCTCATTGAAAATTACTTCAATACAAACATAAACTGTATTATAACCTATATTATTTTGATTTTTGTTGCCTACTTGTTTTATAATTTAGTACTTTTTAAAAGAATGTAGTTGTTCTTTTATCATACCCAACTTAGTTACCTGTTTATAGTTTACCTATATCAATCGATTTAATCCGTTACATACTTTACAACTGACAGTCGATTGCAAATCTTAATTTGCTCTCAATAAATCGTAAAGGTAGGCCCTTAGTTTACCATATTTTAGTGTTTTACCATGTTTTGGTTTCACGATGATTTCTTGATATTACCGATATTGATATTATCTTTAATAGCAATGTATCACTGAAGATCGGTTACTTTTATACTTTAGGACAGATTTGCTAAATTCAAAAATTCTGCTTTGAACTTTCGTTTATAAACAATATGAAGTGGAAACTGAACCAATAAGATAATTGCAATAAAATTGTTTTCTGTGCATAACTACGACTCTACTTATTTCCGGATTTCACTACGACCTTTTCCTTTGACCGTTATTGTCCGGGTGGCCATTAGTTTATGTTTGTAAGGCCCCTTTCGTAGCAAAATAAACGTAATTTCATTTTAGGGAGGCCGTTTCCGACCCCCACATTTAGTTAAGGATTTAGTGGTGTTTCCTACAGTCAGGATGACGCGGCCTTGTTGCTGCGAGCTTCCAGGGATTCGGTAAGATTTATTGGTGGTCCAATAATAATCTTTAATGCGTGATTTATTGACGTCTCGTGTGAAAGGATTTATTGTTACACGACGGCAAATGTTGCTAAGGAAATAATTATTATATTATAATTTTCTTTACTTACTGAAACCCTTCTATTTGTAAGCAGACTAATCTGCGTGTCATCATGATAGACTTTTTAAGTATTTTAAATAATACATAATGAAAGTCGCAGTAGTGAATCCAGGTAGCAGCTATTCCTACAATTTGATGATCATATTTCACAATTAGCTAACTTAGTAATAGGATACACACTTGGGAAAACGTTTACTCTTTTCGTTGTATGTTGGCTTGCAAGCAGGGCTGCTCATGGTTTGCTGCATCTGTTGAGTGCACATCTGACGCAGATGTGGGACATTATTGTTTTCACGTGTACACGTATTGCGTCAGAATCTTTGTACTTTTTTACTACTTGTCGAATACTATAATCTTGCTATCATATTCGTACTTACTTTACTTATATAGTGCATCTAAACACGTGATGAAAAAACTACGTGATACATGTAACTAGCGTTAAAAGAGTATTAAGGTAAACGAATAAACCTTACTAACCTAACTTTCACACAGATAAAAATATTTTCCTTTTACAGAACTAACTAAAAGCGTATTACTTTATTATATGTTCAATTTGTTATAAAGAAATCTATATTCAATCGAAGGATCACGTGAAACTAAAATCTCTTTCTGCATTTTGAATTTTTTAGCTGATGCACTAAAACTACTCTCATCCGTTTCAGCAGTCTTTGAATTTGAATTTAATCTTGAACATTTACGAGGCATTTTTACAACTTTTAAATAAAATTTACTCCAATATAAAACAAAAAATCACGCAAAACAAGTTTGAACTGAACGCACGACTTTACAACGTGGCCGAACTCTTTAGACTGGCGAAATACTTTTCTTTTAGGTTTTAATAACTGAATGTGACCTTGAAGGTGGACCTCTTATACTCTACGAGCCTTCTACGAGAAAACACAATAGAAAAGGAACCTCAGGTAGCGCGTGCAGTGAGTGCAGCCGCTACTCCGGTTCTTACTCTACCTGCTTTCTAACACTCTAACGTGGCCTTACAAATTCAGGTATATTTCCGAAAATATTTATCGGATTGGCTTCAAATTTTCAACTTAAATATATGTACATTCCGAAAATGCAAAAAAATATCGTTTTTTTTGAAAATTCTAACTGCGTATAACCCCTTAGTCAGCATGCTCTTGTCATCGAAATCATGCTATTATGATAATCTTATAGAAAATCTTTAATCCTTGCAAGAACTATGAGAAAGTTTAATTTCGAGTAAGTGGTGTAAGATTATAAGAAGAAACTAAGGCTTTAACTATTCATGGTCGCTACGTTCGTCGTACTTTCAGAATTAATTTCTAATTGAACCGTACTGTTTCTTACGTAGGGTTGTCAATTTCATGCATTAAATCGTACTCTTGTTCGTCGTATATTTTGATACTTTACTAATTGAAACTCGATCGAGTTATCAGTATTATTTAGATATTTTGGTAATTAATTACAAATACTTAAATAAACTGGGGATCTGGAAAACCGGCCTTAAAACATCCGGATAGACATTGTTACCTTCTCTTTGAACTATTTAACGTATGCATACTTCAGATTGCTATTACTGTATAATTCTCCATAGCAACGCCATCAAGAGAGAGAGAGAGAAGAGTGACTTTCATCACACTTGGTACGGTAAACTTATACCTTTTAAAACGTTTTTTTAACCTCTCGGATTTTACTAGTAAAATCCTATATTATACTAGAAAACCACAAAACTAAAATAAAACTTTTTTTTGTGTACTTAGTAATGTTAACCCTAATGTGATCATCAAACTGAGTGCTTGCTGGCTTCGGGCAAGACTCTGTTTCGGTCACGCATTTTGACTTGAGTTGCTCTATATTTTATATTCTTAAAAAAGACTGCCATCTGTATGTTGGAATTATAGCAATAAAGCACTATTTTCACCCTATAAAGAACGACACTTAAAATGTTACTTATTTTAAATATAAATAATTTTAAATTTACTTAAATAGTTATTACTTTAAGTTTTGTAATATTCTTAAATATAAATATAATTGTTTCAAAATTAAAAACAATGCGACTGTGTTTACATAATCTTAAAGTGTAAAGGTAAATTTTTTAATAAATCACTGCAGCGATCGCTTGTAAAAGCGGCACAGTCTGTCTTGTCTGTCTGTCTGTTCGCGATAAACTCAAAAACTACTGCACCGATTTTTATGCATTTTCACCAATGGATA
This sequence comes from Synanthedon myopaeformis, assembly GCA_944738685.1. Taxonomy (NCBI): domain Eukaryota; kingdom Metazoa; phylum Arthropoda; class Insecta; order Lepidoptera; family Sesiidae; genus Synanthedon; species Synanthedon myopaeformis. The sequence continues at coordinate 2,377,644 of OX122914.1, forward strand.
GAAGGAGCCGGAGCTAAGCCGGGAGCGTGACAGCTAGTTTCTATATATTATACAGTTTGTTATTATTATTTGTTTATTTACACTTAATGTAGTAAACAGCTAACTCACGAAAAAATTATTTTTTATACGTAAATAGGATGGGGCAGTAGGTACAAGAAATTTAGTAATAGGAAAAGTGATAGGGCTTAATTTGCTTGCTGATAGGTAGCTTGATATTTGCTTTTGGGTATTCTCAATAATATCTCTAGCTTTTATCAACATGCTAAAGTTTTTAAATTTAATATAATAGATCCATTTTGCGGTCAAAGCGTGTATCTATAACCAGCAATGTAAGGATTTCAAAAAAATATAAAAATGTTTCGTAAAACTGTGCATATTCATTTGCCAAGAAAACATCTACTTAAAATGTGAGGTATTATAAATCGTTGCCTGAGCACCAGAGGCTGATAGAAGTGCCGACTAATTAATTAAATAACCAGGCTAATTTACAAGTATTTTATGTTTAGTTTCATATTTAATTTAAGAACATTAAGCTCTTAAATTTACAACATTAAAATTCAAAAGTCCGTAATGTACATTTGAAGCATACTTAATGTACATAGTAATGTTGGTTAGCTAAGCTAGTGTTAGTGTACTAGCTAAAAAAGAAAACAGTTTTCACATGAGGTAATCAAAGATACAAAAACTCAATCAACATTTCAATGATCGAAAGCGACGCTTATTGTTAGTTAGATAATGCGAAGAGCAATGTCTTCTTGATTCTTTCTATTGTTTCTAGCGTGCTTATTAAGAGTATAACAATGTGTACTGATAAGTTTATATATCTTGTCTATTGTAAAACCACAAAAAAGACTCGTACTTTTTGTCTAGTATGTATTTTTATTTTATATATTTTTATGACGTTAGAATTTTACCTACATATTCTAACTTCTGCTTAGTTAAATACTTATTAAATACTGAACCAGTACCGTATGAAAACCGTATCAATAGGCATTGGATGGTTACGTTTTGATTTTTATTGATTGACTAGCTTTTGACCGCGACTTTGGCCGCATCCATTTTAATATTTTAAAGTTCCGAATTTAAGTTTTTAAGTTTAATTTTTAAGTTTTTAATATCCGAGTTGAATATTTTTTAAATAATTAAAAAAAAAATATATTCCCTAGGGAACAGTAATTTTTTTAATTTGATGAAAGGTGCCCATGTCCTCTGTACCAGTGAGTTTTCATGGTGATCGGTTAACTAGTTACAGCGTAAAAAGTAGCAAAAAACAAACATACATTCGCATTTAAAATATTATAATAAGGATATAACATCAACATACTAACACGGATATTTGTATGATAAAAATAAAAAAAGTTTTCAGATGACCTAGACTCGGTACCTACCAGTTGCTATTATTATTGTCACAATACACAGTTGATACAACCATTGTTACCCTCGTTCAGTTCTACAGTTAGCAGAAAAATATATTTGCTATTTTTGTTTCTAAAACATAAAATACACTTGATTATCATGCATTATATGCATGATTTATCATGCAATCACTCTGTTGTACTGTTGCTCGTTTTATGTAAAAATCGTCTATAAAGCACTCGTTTTTCCATTTTTATCCTATTACACCCAAATAAATTGCATCATCCGTCACTGTCCATTATAATTCGACTGAAAATGTCAATACGACACCACGATGACTGCAGGAAATTGATGTACAGTACGTAAAACGCCGGCAACATGTTTTACTGTACTCTCGCAATTTTTTAAATGGTTTTCATCCTTAATGTCCATGGGTTAAGGTCTGTATTAGTGTAGAGCGAGACGGTTTTAGTTTCCTCGCGTGTCAAGCTGCACTACGCTGCAAGTCCTTACAGGGATTAGTTGCCGGATTGCCGATCCATCTTATAGCTGATGTTAATTAATGAGATTGACTTGAAATTCTTTATTGAAGTTGGATTATTAATAGTATAGCATTTTACTATAGGATTATCTAATCAAGTTCACCAGGAAATTAAATCAATTTATATAAACAGCAGTGAACTGAAATTCACTATATTCTCTGTAAGGTCGCTTTAGTTAGAGCAACTTTGTGTCATAAATGTTTGTGTTTATTATATTTATAAATTATTAAAGTTATATAAAAACTTAGGAATCAAAAATTTGCACATTAAACACTCGAGTATTGTGAGCCCGTGTTAATGTCAAGGCAAACATTAACAACTTTCTATCTATGTACTTCGCAAGCGGTGTCTAATATTAAATGCAAAACTAGATTTAATGTAAACACGACCCTGTGTGCTCCCTCGAAACGTATCAAGTGAACTTGTGGTGCTGACTTGCTAACTTCTGCTTTAAATTAAGTTCATATTAGTGTCGAAGATAAATATTATTACCTTCAACAAGTTCTAACATGTTAGATACCTACCAAGTTTCATTTTAAGTTTAGGGGTGGATAATGTTTGTTCACCGTTGACGCCACTCACTCAAAATTGCTAAAGTTCGCTAACCGCACATAAATTAATTACTGACTGATGACTTCCCTCAAACAGTACAAATTTAGTTAACACTGGTGGAGTGAGTGCTCCCAATCTCTTAATATACTTTTTTTTTATTGTTTATTTTGTTATTAATATCAATATCTTTGGGTTAGATGTGCTGTACACAAAAATCTTGTGACTGTTTCAGTGTTGTCTTTTGTATTTAGCGTAACAATAACATTATCAGATTCCACTAACGCCATTTTAAAAATGTAATTCTAATGGTTATCATGTGTTTACTTATGTATGTTTTTGTTTGCAGTTATATTTTTTAGTTCACAAAGAACAATAAATATATATATATTTTTTAAGTAATGTAAAACCAATATTGGATTTTTATAAATACAGGAAATATACAACTCCATAAAGCACGAAAGGAAATATACCCTATGTCCCATATAGTGCTTATCTTTACACAGCAAGGCCGCAAACACGCAGATAAGTTAGTATTATGTCAGCCATAATTATAGCTGACATAGTACTAACTAACATAATTATTAGAAGTAAATGAATGTCAATTACTAACCAGAGAACCTTTTTCTTATAATTATGATAAATATTCTGATTAAGAGTCTTTTAAAAGATTTTTCGTCTAACGTTAGTTTATTTACAACACTAAAGTTGTAAATCGATTTACTATGTGGTTCTCCAGCCTTCATACGAATGACTCACGATTCTTCTATATATCTGATTCTGATTCTATGTATTCTGATTCTGTAGTATCGTATGACGTAAGCCACATTTTTGCTGGATAAATTCATGTTTTTTCATGCAAAGTATTTACATTTTCTTAGTTAGGTCGAAATTATATTATATGTCCTTAGATGCTTGCTTCTAATTACTGCTTCTCTCATTTGCGAAATTGTGAAGAAAAATATCATATCAATATTATTCTTTCTTATTTACCGTATGAAATTATATTTGAAAGGAATTTAAAACTGATCTTAGTAATTAGTTTATTTTGAATATAATGCCTAAAAAAATTAATAAAACATATGAAACTAATAATTAAATACTTACTTAGGCACATCAAAATAAATTTGCATAATTATGAATAATGCTTCTCTTTGTTAACTTAACATGTATGAGGTAGGTAATTAAAGTGTCGAGCGCAGAAACGGCTTTGTGTGAAATTGTACATGTGGCTAATATTTTGTTGGTTTTTCTTATGTGACTATATTTTTCCTTTATTTATAATATAGTTGTATATTAATATCATTTCCACTTAAAAATGAAGTAGAAAATGAATTAACAGGTATTAATTAAAAAAAGAATAGGCAAAACTAAACAACATACAAGTTGTTGCAAACAAACAAGATGCAATCATAATAAATTGATTTTTTGTAATTTCATTGAAAATATCTTTTTTTCTTTTTAGCGCTATAAAGTTCTTTTTATCTATTACTATCGCTTAGCAGAAAATTGGCTTTAAATGAATGCAAAATAAATGCAATAATTAGTTAAGGTACAAGTCACAATTACAAAAGAAGGCTTTATTGCATAGTAGATTAACTCATAACAAAAAAGGCTTACCACCAGTCCACCACGCCACTACATACCACCAACGCAAACCTACCGACAAGAAACTTCTATTGCTCTGATTTTATGTAGACTTGGCACTTTGATTTCCGTCAAAAGGCCTGAAGTTTTTAGAGTTTTAGGTTCGAACTAATTTCAGACACCAACTAAGACTAAAGATGTGCCTATAATATTTGTTATTATTTTTGTAATATTATCTGGTAGCAAGTTATCTCAAGTTGGCTGACATTGTTAACTTAATGCTGCTGCAATAGTTAAATTATATAATCTAAAATATTTTCTGATTAGAAAGCAAAGTATAATTCAGAAAAAAAAGAGTTAATAGACAATTCGCCCGAATTTATCTCGCCATACTTTCGACGGGTCGGGCGAACTGTCATGTTTTTTTTACCTATTATTTTTATAGACAACTCGCCCGAAACGGCGATTCTGTACAATTGAACATAAAAACTTAATAAAATATTTAAGCTAAAACTAGATGTTGATTTTAAATAAAACAAGTTGTTAGTATAAATTACTGTATTAAAAATCAATAACATTTACAATAATTAACAAAAATGAAATATCATATTCAGGGTTCGCAAAAATGTTATATTTATAATAAATATCAAAATATCCGATATTTGATATATATTAACGATAAGAAAAAGAACCTATTTGCATTCTGTTAGTAGTTTAAACTGTCAAAATGGTAAGGTAAAATAATAAATTACGAGCTTCATTATTTGATGTTATAAAAAAATTTCAATAATTATTAGTTTTTAAAAATATTTTTTTATTCTAGTTTAAGAAAATTCTAGTTTAGAAATTCGTTTAATACCTCTATATAACGGACTGTACATTATGCTAGTGGGCGAGTTGTCTATAAAAATAATAGGCAAAATAAAACATGACAATTTGCCCGACCCGGGCGAGATAAATGCGGGCGATTTGTCCATAAACTCGTAAAAAGTAATCTGCGTGACACATCTATTCTTAACTGATACTAGACCTGTTTCGTTTTCCGTTTTTACTCTGCATTCGATGTTTTTCTTGTTTACTTAATGCTTAAATAATTTTACGGCAAATCAACGTTTTGATAAGTGGTTGATAAGTGGTGCCGAATAACAGCATTTTTCATGAAGTGATAAAGGGCTTTGTAAGAATTGTTAGTAGCTCTTATAGTGATACTTCTAGTATAGTGTGAAACATATTTTAACATGTTTTAACTGTACATTAATTTAGTTAATGGTTGTTTCATCATGAGGAAAGTTCTGATAAATGTTTCATTACAACTTGCAAACTCCTTTGAGAATGTCTGTCTAGCTATTAAGTGTCTTTCCTCTCAATTATAATTACTTTTACTTCTATTATAATTGAGAGGAAAGCTCTCAATTATAATAGAAGTAAATCATTAATCACTTAATTTTATTTAAACGAAAGTCATGTGCTTGGTAATAATGGTTTACGATAAAACGCTCTGTAAAATTTTAGTTACCTACATAAATAAAACATACACATAGTGACAGGGTTTCTCCATTCAAGAAAGATGTTATAGTATCAACTCATCCCCATACACAACACATACTCGTACATCTCAACAATCGCTGGCGATCCGCCAATAAATAAGCTGCATGCAGGTTTTTCCTGCGTCTTTCAATAGGGTGATGACCTTTTAGTAACAAATTTGTTTTTATGTATTACTTTGTCGAAATTCGACCATAATTATTTCTAAGGTGGGAAGAAATAACTATTTTTTTTATATCCCTAAATATCGTCAATAGTTACTAGTTAAACAAAAAAAAAAAAACAATCGCAAATAAATTCGAAAATGATACTGATCTATTTATATATGGATTATCAATTAGTTAATATAGACCTATCCTTCAAATTGAGTTCTATTTATAAAACGGTTTACATAATACTCGTACATAACCACTTATTTTTTAAACTTGAATGATTTTTCTATAGCAAGGGTTGCAATCTTTGCAATATCACAATCGTCATAATGACACCGTTCAGCAAGATTCATTTTTGTAAATAAATAGTTTAGAAATAGTCTTTCAGAACTCATGCGTTTTATATTTTAAATAGTACCTACATTGAGTTTCTTTGTCAGTTCAAATCTCGTGGCGCTATGGTGAGTTGGCGTTTCGTTGGCAAATATATTGAACCCTGGGTCAGTGACAATTTTTCCATATTGCAAGCAATTTAAAGCTGTTAAATATCTTCAAAATGAATACCATAATTTCTTTCGTTAAATCAAATAGGTACATTCTTACCACCTCAAGCAGATATATTTTTCATTTAAAAGAATACAACACACACACAAAGAGCACAGGCGCATATGACTCGCCAATTTTTTTTGGCATATGACTATACATGACGAAATTACCAATTATTTTTTATTTTTTTAATTAAGTAAATAATTTCAGATTTTTTCGCGATGCCGTGGAAGTGAAATTTTGTTAGTTTGATTCAAAATATTTTCTTTTCATATAGGGTACTTTCTAAACCATTTTCCATCACCAGACTTATGTTATCGAGTGCGCGATAAATATTTATCGACGTTACTGATACGGGAAACGAGATCAAGTACAAAGAGTATTCCTGATTGGACGCGGCGGGCCGTGTTAACTTCGATCATAATAACGAGCAATTTATTTATTGAGTTAACGTAACGTTGCACGCATTGTAACACTATGATGAAATGATTTAGAATTACAATATTATTACGTGGAATATGTGACAAATTGACAATGTATCAATAAAAAAAATAAAAAAAAACAATACTTTATGGTTGTTAATACACGTAATTCATTTAGTGTTTGGATATTGTCATAATAATATGTATCAGCATTAATATGTAAGTATAAAATAAATTGGAAAATTCAGAACTCAATATAAAAAACATATATATAAACATATATATAAAGAAAATCTTTTAACGATTTAAATATGTATAATAAGCTGTTAAATCATGCTCTGCGCTATTGGGGGGAGTGCTTATGTTTTATCATTGGTTTCCCATAGTCTTAATAATAATGATAACGGAGAAGTTTATAAGTTATTATATTTATATTCGTGATGCTCTAATACTTACTTCAATTGCGTTTCGTCCATCATTTGAGTAAAGACGGAAGATTACAGCCAACAAGTAAACGGTTAAATCTCAGTAATTCAGTCACAGCTCGTGAATCACGCAGCCAGCTTGTCTCCGGCCACGTGGGTGGCAGGCTGGCGGACTTGCGAAACAAATGTACGACGGAAAGGCAAGCGAGTTGAGAGAAATTTCGTAACTTAAAGTTACTACTACTAAACCTTAGTCATAATGGGAATGGGAAGCATAGCTTTGACATTTTATTATAGCTTTCACTTAACATTATCTGATCTGACTTATATGTATGCAAATTTTTTGGGCAACCCGAAAGTGACCTTTCAATTTATACTGCCTTTTTTAGTGAATGAAATGGATGTAAAGAATATTAGATTAAGGAAGTAAGTATATATATTACCTAACGTTTTGCTATGACGTTTAGCTATTGCAAAGCTGACGTTTAATAAAGCGATCTGACGATAAATTTGATTGCAGGTAACCACCTCTGTCGTCTAATTATACAAGTAACATCAGGAGAGATACAGGATGCGCAGCCTTACCCTGAGGGGATAAAGGAAAGGAAAGAAGATAAGGCTCATTTTATGGTTGCGAAACGCAGTATGCCCTGCCACTTCTAGATTTAGACACTACATACTTAAATAAACCACGTTGAAGTTGCGATATTGTGAATTTGTACATGGCATTGGAATGTATGAAATAAACAATGATTATATTAATTATTATTAATATTAATTTAAGTATATGATGCTGTGGATAGCAGAATTATGAATTATGGATTTGATTTTAATGACGGCACAAAACTCATTCCTATTTGAGTAATCCGTTGCATACTAAGTATCTTATCTATGCGCGTATTAGCCGTGATGTCATCGATCGATTCAACCAGCGTGATAAAAATATTCAAGGTCGCTTCATTCGTACATTTACTTTTTAGGAAATTCTCGTCTTTCAATCTAAGATCGTTCTGAATCAACATCGTATCAATATTGTATGTACTGTTTACCTTGTTTGGCAGCCTAGTCGTGTAGCGGCGTAATATTGTGCATGTCATGCCACTTGAACTGGTTTTCCAATTTACATGTATTCCTTGCTGTATCTGTATATTGCAGCCTTAAAATTGCTGTTTGCAGTTCCCTACAATCCGCTTGGTTCAGCAAAACAGCAACATTCGCGACCGTATCATTATTAAGATTTTGTGTAAATACAGTTTCCAGTTATGGTCTATAGTTTTATACTAATATATTCCACTGTCTACTAGACTACCCACACCCACATAAACTTTCCTGAGTCAACGATCCCTTTCAGTAGATTCTGTAATCCCCTTTAATGCAACGGCTCTATTTATAGTAGCTATTCCATATTTTAAAAGTGTAACAATATGCGGTTATTGTTTATGTTGACCTCGTTGTATAAACACTGTAGCGCTTTGTGTGGTTTTACCGTATACATTCACACGACGCACGTGCTCATCAATTTTCACGGTACGTGCTACAACAAAGAGGACGGAGTTATTGTTCGTCCGGGAGTGCTATTCAGCTTCAACATGTGAGTCCGAGATGTTTCTTTCAAGGTTAGGTCCTCGTAATATAGCCGATAAGCTTTAACTTCCTCAGTTTTAATCTACCGTTCTGTTGGATAAAAAAAACACAAGTAGTACGGTTATTGAGATAGAGTCTTGTTATTTTCAGGGTCACGAATCCGTTCAATGCAAACCTTTGGTGTCGTTGACGAAATTGGATCAAACCCATACGAAGTTTTTCTATTTACTCAAAATGAGTAGTGTAATCTTAGCAGGATCCTAATTTCAATTCTGCAGCAACGGATTGATTCAGCCATTGTAGCCGACGTTCATGTGAATAACTTTGAAAAGAGTTTCCATCTAAATCGAAAGACCCTCTCCAGAAAGGGACGCATTTCTACGCGGAAGCACGTACTGAACCAAATGAAATTTCCAAGTGCTAAGAGAGGCGCGGCTGCCGGGCATTTGTCGATCCCTAGAGAGTGTTCGGGTGCCTGCGAATTGCCAGCCTGTCCTAATTTGTTTCAAAACTTTTTACTTTGCCTTAACTCGATGTTATTGTAAACGGTTCATCCCTTATCAAATGGCATTTATCTAATTCGATTCCCTTAAATTATTAATCATATGTTTGTCAAATTTAAACTGTTAAATCTGATAACTATATTCACTTGTAGTCACTGAAGTTATAATAAGTAAGTACTGAAGCAAAATAATGCTAAATAATATGCATAACATGTACTGAAAACTATTTTTGAAACAAGATAACACACCACCGAGAAATTTCGTTAGCATGTTTTCTTCAGGATATTGGTAAAAGTTTGATCAAATATTGAGTTTGTTACTCAGCCAACTTTGATTCCCTTTTAGTTCCCAAACTTCTGTGTTTACCTTTTGTAGAGTCAGTGTACATTGAAACAAAAACATGCACATGTATAGTAATTTCATGTAATTCATGTAATGTAGTCGAATGCTTTTCGTAATTATAAGGGATAATTCTGGTAGGACTTGTATGTAAAGAATGTTGGATTTTATTTTTAGAACGAGACACAGATGGTGAAGGTCGTTTCTGTTACAGAATGGTATTTATTTATTTAACACCCGCCCACACACCACGTCTGGCTTTCTCTCCCTTTAGCGACGACAGAAAAATAACATAAAAATACTATTTACTAACTTAATGGGCGCGGGCGGTACGGGCTGAAATAGCATTTCTTTTGACTATTTTGCGACTAATGCTCCGCTTCCTTTTCAGTGTAGTGTAACATTAATTATTGTAGAAACATAGAATTTCTAAGTAAATAAACTAGTCATGCTAGAGCAGGTTTTGCTTTGTTGTGGGCTTAACTTTAGGGCATTAATCAAGTTTCAGCCTTAAGTAGATATAATAAGTAATAGTAAGCAAAAACGATAATTAATTGTTGATAGACAAAATAACTTGTATTGTCTCGTGTATCAGGCCAGTACTTACTGTACAATATAAGCAAGCAATTCATAAGTCGATATAAATAATATTATAGTCGTGTGAGTGCTACTGCGGGCGGAGTAAGTTGCGTGTTTATATTTCATTAAGTAGAGTCCACACCCAGCAAATATACTTTGTCATATAGCATCGAGTTTATTTACTATCTGTTATGTATCAAAATACTGCTAGTAATTAATATTACTTGATGAGTAATGTTGCCCATTATGATATGGATAAGCGTTTTCCAGGATATCAACTAGGAAAATACTCTTCTTATAAACTATATTATCATACATATAAGTTTCAGGGAAATGAGATTAGGAGGACGACGACGACAACACACCAGCATGTGTGTTTGGTGGTATTGTTGCTGTAGTGTAAAGGGACTGTTTCTGTTGCCAAACGTAATGTGTCACTTATGGCTTCTTTCACCACGTGTCAAGTAGGCTAACCGCCATTTTAAGTCACCGGTAACCGGGAATGATGGAGATGATATACCTTTGTTTGTACGGTAAAAGTCCCAAACATTAAAAAGAAAAAAATTAAAAAATCGCCTATCGAAAGATGCAGTAAACCGAGTGCATAATTTAATAAAACATAAAGTTATTTCTAAAAGTAACTAATCAACACTTTACTTGTAGTTGGTGAAAGAGGCCCTTAATGATTTAATTTAAATTGATGAAAGTTAAGTATCGCCAGCAATGTACATTACACTTTTAAGAAAGAAATTTACAATATATCTAATCATAATTTTTAAACTACTACGCGCTTAAAACTATTACTTACGACAACTTTGGTTTCATTGACAAAACAAATTTAAAACTTAACAATATTTTAGAAAATATCTAGCGAATATCGCAATGGCCTTCTACAACTCTTTTGTGAACGACCTTCGCTCCAATTGGTCCAATTATCACACTAGTAGTTTTGTACCGAATTAAATGGGTTTTCATGGTCAAAGAATGTATTAATGCCATGTTTAGACTTATAATCTACACTCTGAACTACGTTTGTACATTTTCATTTGTTTTGATCCATGAAAGATACAGTCGATTAATATGTTTTCCCATTTCCACGTTAAGAAAAATGAAAGTTTTCTCAACGTTCTGTATTCGCAGTGACGTCTACGTCGAGGTCTTTGTGCCTGGCTGCATCGATCAAGGAACAAATAGTACGTCACTAGTGTTTGCGCGATCCGTTTCTAAGGCTACCGATTGAATTCACTTAAACGCCTAAATACACGGTATTAGTTGTTTAGTATAGTAGATAAAGTAACTTATTTTTTCTACTAAAATCGTTTATACAGAAATTTTAGTCAGAACATAGTTTTAGTAGATAATTTTAGTTAAGCACAACTAAAAAACTACTCTATTTTTTATGTAAGTTACTTATCCCCACTAATTTACCACTCTGATAACTGTCTAGTATCAGAGTGGTCTAGTACCTGTTCATAGTAGTTTTAGTAGTTTCCTCTTAGTAGTTTTTTAGGCAAGTTTATGTAGATGTAAACGTCCATGTAGATACAATTAAGTGAGTGAATACCATAAAACATGAGCGTTTATGGGATTCAAGGAAAGAAACATATAAAAATAAGTTTCAATAAATCAAGAAAATTGTTTGAGAAGTCAAAGATGAAATCAAAACCACTGTTAAGTCCAAATGGTGCTTATTAACTCTACGTATAACAACGCGGAAGGGGCGACCTATATTTTTAGGTTTAGACCCCATTGGCCCGGGCGAATTCATTAATTTTAATAAAACCTACAAAAATTTCCCCATTCGCCCGACTCTTATTTCATATTCCCCACTAGCCCGCGGAACGAAAAATCGGTACGGTTAGCAAAATGAAAACTAACTATAATTTATTTTATGTGTTATGCTTATGAAATACAAATCTATGCAAGTTATAAAAATTTATCAAATTATACATTTTACTTTTGTATATTTATTATTAATTTTTTTAAAGTTCATCAATACCTAACGCGCTAGCAATACCTATAATGGCACTACACTCCATTGACATCTGTGTACAGTAATACCATTTCTGTATGCAGGTGTCAAAACAATAGATCTAAACATTGCGTTCAGAAATGTTCTTTTTAGAACTGTTTTTCAATTGAAAGATAAAATACATTTTGGACTTGGCTTATTAGAACGGCTTATTAGAAACATAGTCCGGATAGTCTGGATGTTCCCAGTATTATTAAATATAATGATTATTTCGTTGATAACCGGATTGAAAATAAATTTTTTAGTGATAAATGGTCAGTTTATGGTCAAAAATATAGGACAACCAAGCATTTGGAAGGCTGACACTCGAAACTAAATAAAAATATTAGTCATGCACGTCCAACTTTTATAAATTTTCTAGGCGTTATTTTTAAAGAAGCTCGCAATTACAAATTAAAACTAAAACTTATTTCGAAGGGTAAACCAAATTCTGTTAGAAATAAAATCTTATAGAGTTTGATTTTAGAATTAAGAATATTGTCGATGATCACCTAAATGGCTGTTTTTCTCTTGGTCTTGTAATTTGACAAGATGATACCTACGTACTTTTAAATTATGCAAAATTGTTGATAATTTTTTAATTTTTATACACGGAACCTTAAATGGTGTACGTATGCACAGTGAACTGTATATTTGTTTGTTTTTAAATGATAATTAAAATAGTGTAAATTGTTTTAATGTAGGTTTGTGAATGAAGAAAAATGTAAAAATTCATAAAACATTTGAAAAGTTGGTGTGCCCGAGAATGGCAGCTCTTACAATGGCTTTTTAACTGGCGAAATTACTTTCTTAAGTATGTTGTGAATAAATATTTTGTAAAATGAGTATCAAAAAGAAAAACAAACATACTTTTGCTAGCATTTTTTTAGTAACAGACATAATAAGTGTAAAGTCTTGAATACCGTTGTTTCTGCTATCGCTATCAAATTACATTCGCGGGCGAGTTGAACCTACTAATTCGGGCGAGTTGGGAAAATTGTTTTAACAATTTAATATTCGGGCGAATGGGACATACTTTTTCGGGCCAGTTGGGAAAATAATAATTCGGACGAATCTTGCGGGCGAATGGGACCTAAATCTATTTTTACTAAGAGTCTTGTAGAAATCCGCCTTTAGTACTATTTGCCACAGTAAACACTTGTGTAGTTACTAATCTTACTATACTAAACAACTACGAGTAATAACTTGTATTTCGACCTTTAATGATGTTGTTACCGTTCAAGCAGACTTGTTGAGTTTTTACCCCATAGTCACTTCAAACCTACGCAACAGTACGAATAAAGTGTGGCACTTGTAAGTAACGAAAATAGAATAGATTAAACTAAAAATTTTGTTCCGTGTAGTGACAATATTTATTTCTATTCTCTTTGTATATTTTAAAATTACTTCATCTTTCTTGCGACTTCTTTCGGTTCATTTTTTTATTATCTCTATCTCTTTTATTGCTCTTAAAACAGTTTCCCTGTTTTATGATAGTAAAACATAATAAAATAAGCTTTATATAACAAATGTAAACTTAATGTTTTATTGTATACTAGCTGTTGCACGCGACTTCGTCCGCGTAACTTTATAAAATATAGCCTATGTTACTCGCTGATAATATAGCTTTGCAACAGTGAAAGAATTTTTCAAATCGGTCAATTAGTTTGGGAGCCTATTCAATGCAAACAAACAAATCTTTCCTGTTTATAATATTAGTATTAGTATAGATAAAGTTTTGTTATCATATGCTCCTAATAATGCCGCCTAATTCAAAATCGATAATCACCTTGCAGCAGTTAATCTTAATACAGCATTATTATTTAATGAAAAAACAAACTGCTATCGAAAGCGAGACTAATGTATAATTTATTCTTTTAAATGAAAAGTGAATTATTTTACTCTTGTCCATTAAATGCAGTATATCGACAATGATCGTTTCAAACATGTTTCACACCTGACTTAAAAAAAAGAATTTTAATGGAACATCCCTCCAGGTAAAATGCTGTAGAGCTTCTATAGCTGAAAGTTTTTTTTTCATATTTATGGAGTAGATTTTTTAAGGAGTTTAATTTAAATAAACTTTGTACATTTACTTCCGCCCGATGTTAAAAGTTTGTTTTGTGGGTAAATTCGGAAATTATTTTATAGAGCATAAACCTGACTAAACTCTTTTTGTATATTTCCGGTTTGTCGTAAAATATTCTTAATATAAAGTCTTTCTGTTTACATTTTGAGTTATATGTTTCATTGATAATATATAACATACTATTATATATTATCAACATGAGAATTTTTTTGACTGTATAGTTATGTGCTGTAAACTGAAGGAAAATTATCAATAGTAGAAATTTAAAAAAAAAAAAAGCATCGCATCAATAATTACTGTGACGATACCTTGTTTAATAATATAATACTTATAAGAACCATTCCAAGACAGATATCATAGTGTTATAGGATATAATAGTAGTATCATAGTGTTACATGATATAATCCTATAACATCAGGACTGTCTAATTGTGTGGTAAACTTTTTTTTGTTACACCTGAGTATGTCTGTAAATAATGAGTATAAGATAATAATAAAATATTCATGAGTTTCACAGTTGCTTCGGCCATAGTTTGTGCATCGCAATCAGTTTTCCGTTTGTTAGCGCACTATTGTATTAAACGAGATAGTTACAGTTTGCGTTCCGTCGAACTGTTAATGATTCCTGTGGGTCGCTTCTAGCTCTGGCTGCACTGTGTTTGAGTTTCAAAATTGAGCATTTAATTGGAAGAAGTAATTTTGCGACTAGGTTTGAGTTCTCGACAATATGTAATGTTTTGTTTTGCTTGTTTCAGGTACTTACTGCGTGACAGATTGGATTGGAACATTAATATTAATTCAACACCACTGACTCGTACACATTTTCCTTTCGTAAACCTTTAAGATTCCCCACAGACTACAGACTTTTTATCGGCCGATAGTTTGGTCGGCTTTTTAATCAGTATGAAGAGGTGAATCACTAAATGTGCGCACTTGCATACCTCTTCATACTGATTAAAAAGTCGACCAAACTATCGGCCGATAAAAAGTCTGTAGTCTGCGGGGACTCTTAAAGGTACGTCGACTTAAAAAGGGTAGCTATCTAATAGAGTGTGAATTTGTACTGACAGCCTTAAACGCGTCTAACAACGTTTCACAGTCCTCGGCGAGCGTCTTCCACTACGCGCCTAGAATACTTATTACTCTTATTTGTTCGAAAACGTGGATTCTTTGAGTTACTTTCTTTTGCGAAACTTTTGTACCAAATTCTTCTTTAAATTTCTTTTATATGATGAAGGGCGATAGGCAAGCGGCGGGCCACTAAGTAGATCGCACTGCCGACTCTAATAGGACAGAGGGTGATGGGATAATGGGTCTATCAACCCTTACTCATTTATAGTTACACCACTTGTCCGGTTGTCTTTATGTGGAGTGTACTACCATTAAGAAAACTGGCAATTAGATATTACAATATCACTACCAGCAAGAACAATGTTGGATGATATTGCTATTTGTTAATGTTACATACTTATGTAAAATCGGTAGGAAAATTTAAAATAAAGTCCCTTTTTAAGTAATAATAGCGGTAATACTTGGTTATGATTCTGGTTAATACCCTTAATTGTCTATACATACAATATTTTATTAAAGGTAGTCTCATAAGTTATTCATTATTTTATCCCTTTGTTGTTCAAACACATTAAATCCACAATCTAATTTCACACTGTTTTTTCTTCTCAACGAAATATCCATAAACATTCTAAATAAGCTCATTTACTTACTTTGTTAAACATTCTTAAGACACTGTCTCCTTTGGCCTTTCGTGGCCATACGATATTTTTATAATTTCGTAATTCAGGCATACCTTTGATATTAATGTAGTTTAGACAGCAATAATGGATTTCAAATTTTTCTCTCGATTTTTACATCGGTTTTATAGACATTCCGTTTTATTGTACGATTATGTTGAGCGAGTGAAGTCTAATAATTTCGCCGTGGATCAATATTAATAACGCGGTGATGACCCAACACGCGATAAAGCGAGGTCTTTGTCTAAAGGTAGTTTTAGTTAAATTATATATGCGAAGTACCTAACTGTGTACTCGTATAATACATGGATCATTGTTTGGCAAAACCGGTCTCCTGTATGCCTGTAGCCCAGTATTTGGTTGGAGCCGCTTTTGATGGTTTACTTTTAAAACTATTCTAATCACTAGTTCGCAGTAAGCGAATAGTATTCAACGAAGCCAATTATCATGTTACCAAATGTTTATTCTTCAACTAAGTCGTAACATAGAATTGGTAATGTAATGAGAGTTACCTCGGCGGCGTTATAAAACGGAAAAAGTGTAGGCAAGGATAATTGAAAAGGGGAATATTTGTCGGTTCCCCCGTTCCATTTTCCTCGTAAACGTACCAAAGCCACGAAAACCTACCCTACTCCCCGGAATTTTCCCATCACGCCGAGTGCGCGATACTGTCAACAATGCGACCTCGTTTGAGAATTTCCGTTTTCTGCTATTTTAATATCGCCACAGACATCGTAATTTCTGTGTTTAGGGTATTTTCGTTATTAAATGCTTTCAGCGAGTTTCAGCGTATATAAATGGAAATAATACCTGCCCTAATCGGTAAATATTAATGTGAACAAGTGGCGTAGTCTTTTTCACATTATCGATTTTAAAAACACTATTGAAGAAATACACAGACATGTACTTTGTTGTACAATTCTGTGTCATGCTGTTAATTCACGGTGGTCTTTCGTAAGGGAGTAATTAATAAACGCCGTCACAGGAGCTGCCTAGTTTAAGACTTGTTTAATGCATTGCGACCTGCCACTACTGCTTACACACTGCATATACGAACGTGTATAGTAAGTGCATGCATGGTTTGCAAGTTTTTTTATTTAAATGCATTTTTATATGAGTAATTTTCTCAGTATCCCTTAACTTTGATATATTGTCCTTGATGAAAAATAATTTACAAAGCATTGTTAAAATGCAAATATTTACAAACTTTACATTCAAACCGAGCGCCCTAAAATAAAACAGGTGGGGGTCGCGTCTCGCTTTACTTGTTCTCAATTTTATAGCACAGAAAGAGGCTGCGTGAGCTTTGGTACTTGCGAGAGCGTCGACTTGTTAAATTAATATAAATTCCTCATCGACGAATATTTATCCCTTTAATTTGGGAAGTGCCTTGTTACGTAAACACCAGACGCTCTTGATAGATTGTGCTATTATTGGCGTGTACGTAATTAGTTTCCCGAATGGATCGCTGTCCTAATAAAAACCTTAAAACTATTTAAAAGTAACCTTCGAACCGTAAACAAAGATTACCATAAAATTAACGAACTTAGCATTTGGCTTGGCTTTGGTTTAAAATAACTATCACAGTAAAATAAAATCAATGTTTGGTTGGTGACATTTTAGTTAAAATACTTTTGATTTTTTCGACAACAACATTTCGTCTGCGCCGCATATAGATGTTTCTGAGTAAAAGTTAATAAATGATGAATATGTTTAATGTGCTATTCATGTCATATCTCGAAGTACAGTGTAAAAGTTGTCCAATATTACTCTTTTATCCGCTTAATAGGTCTTAGGTCCAAATAAACAATGAGATTATGTTTCATAGTGGGATTATAAATGAGAATTTCGTTTTCTTTGAATCGAACCGAACGTTGTTTGTTTAGTTACTAAAAATTTAAAAACCTTATTCTGAATAAAAAAGTTAATTCGGTAGAAAGCAAAATCTTGTATAAGGGATAGCCTTATACAACCCGTCGTCAAGCCGGTGGCGTTTCAGCGCGAGTACGTTGTGGCGCCCCGAGCCGCTCAGGCGCCGCCCTGTGACGTTACCGCCTCGCCCGCTGACTATTTGTCCCTTAATAAGGGGTAAACACGACCTCCGTGTCATGTTTACCTCGTCCGCATTCCGAATTCGTGGCTCTTGTATTTGATTTCATGAATGTGATTCATCAAATACGCCACCGTTATGGATGAAGGTTATGGATGAAGGGTGACATCACAGAGCGGCGTAGGCTGTTGACGAATATAAAGTCCACATATGGATAGACGACGTAGAGGAAGGCCGGCTTTGAGTTTGCTGACCTTTGCGATGAGTCGTCTACAAAAGTTATACATAGAAGAGATTGTATTTAATGGATCAATATTATAGTTTAAAAATACTTTTTTAATTACCTGTATAGGAGGTATTAGCTATGATCGAATTTATGATATCTTGTTCTAATGAAAGTAAGAACTAAAATTGCTTTGAAGGAATGTCTTCGTTGGCTGAACATTCGGATGGAGAGTAAGTAAACTTTTGTTTTTTTTTTAATATGTTAAAAAAAGAACTGAAACTCAACTACAAATGGAAAATTGTTTCACTTTGAATACCTAAATCGCACACGTAAGAAATAGATATTATATTTTCTCTTAACAAGAGAATTTGAAATAATTTTGAAATCCTAACTAATGTAAAACCAATGGGACATTTTTTGTGGGATGATCTAAAGAAACACGACTAACAGCTTCATAAACTCTACAAAAGCTGCCAACTCGGAAGTGTTGATGAATATTCCAATGTTTATTGTAGTTTATAAGTGGCTTTAATTAATTCCAAGGGAAAAGAAAACAGAGTCTAAATGAATATCCATATTTGAGCTGTAAAGTAAAAATTTTCTCATAACATTATATTATGTAAACTAAAGAATCCTCGTTCAGTATAAACACTTTATTCTATATTTATTTTATAAAGTCATTTGGTTAACAAAAAAAAAAAGAAATTGGTTTAATGAAAACGAAACCATCAGCTTTTGAGAATTGTAAAATTCAAGTGGCTCGATATCCATAGGGCAGATTTATCGGAACAATAGCAGTTACAGAAAGTAGGTCGCGAACTTAACCCGGTAGAAGCGAAAGTGTTTAGGGCAAAACAATGTAAAGTAAACATTTACCTTCTTTGTGATCACTGATTCGGAAAATGCGGATGATAGTTTCGTTGCGTTGTGCTCAAGTTGATACTGAGATTTCGAAAATTCAGTCAAATGCTGTACGATTGATTTCAATCGTATAGGCGCTACATTCAAAATATGGGCATTGTTATTTTAAGCACAAAATATTCCACGAATTTCCTCCACATTAAGTGTTTTATTAACGTTTAGTTTTAGTTTTATGTCCATACCTTACATTTTTTTACTGAGTCACCAAGCACGTTGTTTCTATAAAAGGTTCGTTGATACGTCATTATTGTCAAATCTGTCATTAGAAAGTTGTCTAATGTTCAAAATCTTATACAGTTGCGTTAGAATAAATCGCGCTCGTTTATGAAACGGCTTTTTTATAATAAAGATTGACAAGTAATCTGATAGTCGCTTCACTCGCTTTAGTCGCCCATAAACGCGCTATTCCTCCACAGGGAAGGAATAGCGCTACCGAAATTTATAATAGAAGTCTTCGAAAAATATGAGCGATAGCTCATTCGACGCGGAATGCAATTCTGAGAAAGACCTTTTCAGGATTTTTTCTGTCAATAAAAATTGCAATTGTTATTAACAAAAAACGAAAAAAAAAGGCCATTTAAATTTTTGATGATAACTCAAAAACTATAAATGATAGCGAAAATCGCAAAAAAGATTCTTGAAAGAGGAGGAAATTTCCGATAAAAAACTCGATTTGTTAAGTAACAAACTGCTGTAACCTTGAAACTATTGAAGATACAGTAATCGACCTTCAGGATGATTATTGAGAGCTTTAGTTGATCTTTAATATAAATTTTACCGCTAGTCTGTATTTATAATGGTTCATTATTTACACGCATTTGTTTATGAAAAAAATCTGTCTCCTTCTTATATTGTTTGTATCTTGTAAACTATTGAAGTTAGAACTAAATTGATTCAGGGCTATTTTGTAGGCTTATAATTGAGCTATTTAATTAATTTTTAATTATGTCTTTAACATTTTGTATATTCTTACATTTTGATTGGATAAAATGGTTTGATTAATTTTTAAGTATTATTAAATAAGTATTTAATAATACTTAGATGTGAAAAATGTAGGAAACATGTCATGGAAAATGTATGAACTTTCATACAATAAAATTTTGCGTTATTTAGAGTTCGCAAGATGTAGGTAGATTATTATATCTATAAGTAACATGTACTTACATCAGGCGTGATAATCTTCTAAGGTAGGCGAGCAATATTGGCGAATGTTAGCATAACTTGGTCGCAATGACAGCTTATGCCGTCTGATGGAAGGGACCATATTACTTTTCCAAGTTATAAAAGGGTATTAGGACCTTTTACCTGCCGAGAGCCTTCATCCTTCGAGTTCCATATTGGTATTGCCGAAGTTGAGCCTTCACTTGAATGCGATTTTAATGCTAATGAGATTCCAAAGTTCAATCTCAAGCATTATTTAATTTAGAAATTCCTTTAGAATATTTTAACTAATATTTAATTAAAGATTTTCTTTTAAAAAAAATCCACCCACTAAAGTAAAAAATACGGGCCAAACGCCGCATCTCTTTCCAAGAAATATAGCCGCAATAATTTTGGATTAGGTTCTACTTGGAAACTGGAGTAACTCGTTCTGCAATTACTTGCTTTTCCTATTACATACATTCACTCGTTTTAATATCACTATAATAGCATTTTAATGTTTGATATCACTAGTTCCAATTAATTGACAGTTTGCTAAAATAGCTGATATCGAACTTGGCACCCTAAAACATTATCCATGAGTAATGTTTTTATACGAAGGATTTTCTTTTTAATTTTTTTACGTAAAACAGGCTGACGGTCCACTAGGATTAAGGATAAGGATTAACTTGAAACATAAAATTACAGAAAGTATATAAAATTAATATGATAGGCTCCAAATTTCATCAATGTGAAAGTTTTTTAGAAATGTGACTTTTACACAGTTCAGTGTTCAGCGGTGAACCGAGATTTTGTTAGTGCTAATGAATATGTCATTTGTCGAATGGAATGCTTATTATCGTTTAGTGGGAGCCATTATTCTACCACGGAACGGCACAGTACCTACTACTTGCCGTGTTCCTTAGTAGAAGACAACTACAACACCGTTATTCTTTTTAAATTGCACTATGAACAGGTGGATTCCTAATATATAAATTATTCGCGAGTGTACGAAGCGTTTCCAACATCTTAAATTTAAACGGTAATTTAGTGCGACGGAATTTTTTTGTGTAGCTAACGAAAAATGTCTCGGAGAGTAAGCGACGCTGTTCTGTGAATGTACGAACCTTTAAATTTTAATGAGATAACGCTTGGAACGAAATAGAGGGTTTTTATTGAGGCTGTAGGTACGTATGGTAAGACATTAAAATTTATTAAACATACATACTGAATTATAACAGACCAGCGATCTGGCCCCGGCTTCTCACGGATGCATTATTTTCTGCAATATATATATATATATATATATATATATATATAATTCGGCTTTATTATTGTTAATACTTCAATGTTTAACTCTCTTCCTATTAGTAAAAACCTTATCAGAATCTGTTGGGTGGTTTAAGAGTTAGCGAAGAAACAGACAGGCGGTAAGCAACTTTTTTTTGTGTGTTTAGATATAATATAGAGTAGATATACCTAGATATAATATGACGTGTAATCCTTGAGTCTTTACTGATTTTCTCGGATTGTTTAAACTTTAAAGACTAAACTAATACATTATCAAAATGTACGCCCGAAATCATAACGACAGGAAGTCTATGAAGTCAGTGGATGAAACTTCATAAAATCCCGCTTGTATTTCAGTTTTGGGATGGCAAGCCGCAGTCATATTACGAATAAAATGTCTGGACTGTAGCCAAAGATTGCTACAACATCGCAAACTTCACAAGCCTTACGACATCCTGTCGCCTCACTTTGTCCCTATACAGGTCATTAAAAAGATCATTATGTTTTTTTGTATTTCTAATTATTTTCTTTTCACTCATTGTAGTGAAAAATAAAGCTGGTCAAGCTCTAATGTACAAGTCATTTATACACAGTTTATAATAAATGTTTATTATAAACTGTGTATAAGTTTTATTGCTTCTTATTTCCGATTAAGTAACAATATTTAAGAATATATGCAGGTATTATTCGCGCTCTAAAATATTAAATTAATTAAATCTGTTAACAAACTAATATTCAGTTGTTATTTTTTCTATATTTTTGCCAGAGAACATATAATCTGTTTACACTGAAAAAGGTGTTAAAAAATGTTCACAGGTGTATCAAAATACGATTTTAAAAGTGATTAAGCCTCTTGACAACACCGTGCTCCATAACCAAGAATGGTTTTTTTAGCAAGACTCAACTCCGGGTCATAAAGTTCGATCTACACAAGCGTTGTTGGAAACGAACTTATCTGACTTCATCAGAGCTGAAGACTGACCTGACCGTCACTAGGTGTCAGTTTCAGAGAGTGGTATGCTCTAAAGGCCATAATAATTTGAAGCCCATAAAACAATCCATAAGTTTGGCAGTGAGTTTTTTCTAAAGCGTTCGCGTTGACCTTCGCGTGTGTTACTTACTAGCTTATCTGTTGCTCACTGTTAAGATACGAGTATGATGAGTTAACATGAAACTATTATGACTAATGTATAAGTTGTAACATACTTTACTAAAATTATAACATACTTTATAATTTTAGTTGACATTGTTTTGTTCGAAAATTCCATACATGATTTTTTCTACAACTCCGACAGAGCTGAACATACGTGTCCACAGTGTGACGTTCCATCATGACAAAACCATTTCTTTAGTAAAGACGACCGATTGAATTGTTGTATAATATGCTATTATTATTAAACTCTTAAACAATCGCCTCTCTAGTAATGTTAAAAAGCTGAACTGTCTAGTTAGATCGTGTTGTTAACGATATCCTTTTGTTTCTCTTGGAAATTTCTTTTTTGCATTGGCTGGCATTGCGGAGCCGAGAGTGTGCTTTTATTTTACTCCGGTACTTTTGCTGTGCAATCGCACAGATATTACAGACATAGCTATTTTTTTAATGTATCCATACACACAGAACGCTACTTTTTATTAACGAGTCAAAGAACACAAGGCAGCTTGAAATTCCCTCTTATTTGCACATGTAAATTTATTTGAATATTAATGGAAAAGATAAATACATGAAAACTAAAGTCAAACAAAGATATACTACGGACAATTGCTTCTATAAATCCTCGTCTCAGAGAAATATTACCTTTGTCAGCGTGGTTTCTAGTCCACGCTTGTGGAAAGCACTCTGGTATTACCGCTCCGTAGGGTGTTATTGATTAAGAATGCATTTCGATTCACATTCATTGATATCGCCAGGTATGACCGATGAGAGAGGAATTATGGTTTTTCTTTACACGTGAACGTTTCTTACAGTTATGTAAGGAGAATCTTTCTTAAAACATTGCAGCATTCTTAAACTTCTTAAAACATTCGAATAGAATTTAACGCTCTGAGGATTTCCAACAAATTTAACAATGGACATAATGGCTATAATTATTGTCTTTGTTTTTTCTACGACTTTTGCCCAATCGTCTTTCGTGACTTTTGCGCATGCTTCTTTTAACAAATGTACGATATTCTTCGTGCCAAAGGCGGCGCTGTATTTTGACGGGCCACATAACCTTAGCAACTCACGCTCGAAATAGTCTTGCAGCTTAACGATAAGTTCACAATCGCGGTTGCTTAACGTTTCTCCTCGTTTCGGCATTTTTAAACACAAAATATCCAAAGTACAAAACACAGAGTTGTGATTAAAATAGAGTACTTACTTAAAATAGAATAAATATTAATATCTACCCGTTGTATAATTTTGATAACTATTTAATAAATAAAGGTTGTCATGACAGCTCGTGAATATTATTTAAAAATATAATTAACAATTTAAAACTACAACAAACAACATAAACGAAAACCAGGTAAAAAAAAATTAACGACGGAAGATACTGGAAAACGTAGTCTGTCTGTGCACTCGAGATAAGGAGGGTAGGTTAAGGAGTACCGAGAAATTATTATTTATAACATAGTTTTTGACTCATAGTATGTATTTTACTTAAACACATTTAATCCACAGATTATAATATTTTCATGGCACATCACTAGATCTACAAAAATAGGCGCCTGGCGTAACCTTGTAACATCGTAGTAAGGATTTGAGAAATAAAAAATAAATAAAAAGTGCAATCTTAATTATTAACTAACAGTTTAAGAGTTAAACGTGTTTACATTTATTGTAAAACTACGTACTATATCACATTTTGTTTTAATGAGTGAAAATGTAAACTTGAAATATTTCACCGTAATGAGCTCGCCGCTTCAAAGTTATCCCGGACGGCCGTCACGAACTGTCAAATGTGCAAACTTAAAACTGCACCACAATAATTAAGTTTTTTCTACTGAGTTTCGTAATTGGATTTTTCTACTGGTTGTTATTAAATTGTGCGCGAAATAAGGGGATAGGGCTACCAATTTCTCAGTTACATGTGCTACTAGTTACATTATCTATTGTTTAGTCCCGTAAACCAATTTGTCCATATTATAATAGCATTAGCACGGATGTTTTACTTAGTTACACAACTACAGACAGTTTTGACTGAAACTGTACCTAGTATGTCCAACGTACCTACACGGATTTCATTAAAAGTTACCCCCATAAGGGATAGTTTAATTAAACTGGGACACGATTCGCTTGCATGAAACATCAGTGTCAGCGGTGAATAGTTTTTAATTTACTTGAGTATTTTCGGCATATACTTAACAGTAATATTAAACTTTCGATTTGAATTTTAAATAAATGAACAACAAAAAATTGAATTAACGTTTCCTGTAAAATGGTAATATTTTTTGTTAATACAATAAACAATATTTTTTTTATGACAGGCTAACGATACACTTGATGGTAGATGGTTACTGTCTCATATGACACAAGCAACGACACAGGTGCTGCAAGTGCACTGCCGACCCAAATAGTATTAAGGATAAGGGATTAGGAAGGTATAGCGAAATGGTGGGATCTCTTACCTACTCATTCACCGGAAGAACACAACCGCACACATTCTGTTATTTCACGGTGGTCTCTGCAAGGGGTGTTAAAATCGTAAACGAGCCGTGTCTGTACATTAAACAATAAAAAAAATTATATATACGTTATGTTACCGAGGTAGAAAAAAAAATTTTTTTTTTTGAATTTTTGTCTGTTTGTCTGTGCACGCTAATCTCAGAAACGGCTTAACCCATTTGGATGAGGTTTTAATTGATGTATTGTAGCAAGCTTCCCGTAACATATAGTGTTTGTTTCATTCCATTTGGTTTACAAACTAAAAAGTTATACCAATTACCGAAATACCAAGCGTACGAAATTGCGGGCACAGCTAGTTTCTAATTCCATAGTTTCTTCCATTTTAACCGAATGAATTATCACTAGTGTGTTGTGTATGTTTAATCGCTCTAGGGTCATTTAAAAAAATTGATAAGAGTGGACAACAGGTTGTATGATGGATAAGGTTGCAAAGTAAGTAATTTGAAAATTTCACCAAACTTTCAGGCTACATATCAGAAAATAGTCTGTTCAAAAATAAACAGTCATTAAAACTTATGTAACTAAATTATAAAAGTACAATTTGTTTCCCTACAGTTTTAAATCACAAGTTTAAGTGGCTATATTTTACTCTGAAACTAACTCAGTTGGAATCGTTCAAACTTGAAAGGTTTGGAAGCATACATTCCCGTTGGTGTCTAGAGAATATATATACGGGCGAAACTTAGGCACTTTTTGTTTGGGAAACTGAATTGAGTTGGCCACTTTTGCAGGATTAGTTCGCGTCGCGGGTTAGTTCTACTTTTTGTGTTTGTTAAATTAACTAAGTGACGCAACTGTAGTTTGTGAACAGTACTCATAATTCATATAGAAGTAAAGAGTTTACCTATACTAGAATTGAAGATACGATTTTTATAACAACAGGTGTCTCATTTTTAACTTGTATGACATGTAGTTATACCTTTATACATATTATATAATTTTAATTAAACTAAAATGTACATCTCCTGCAAAACGCCTCATAAACTATAACTACCAATGCCCAAATAAAGCTTATTTTAAAAGATGAAATTAAAATATAATCTAAAATTTTAATTTCCTCTGTTTAATTAATAAACTATACTTTTACTGTACGCGAAATGAATATCTTTTATATTATAGCTGTTTTGTAGCAACCATGTTTATTGAAGATAATCCACATTCCATTCAAGTTCTGTGAGCTTACAATCTATAAAACGCACTCGTATCCGGTGAGTTATCCGGTGGTAGCTGGGAAAGGAATTAAATGAAGAAGTAATAAACTTCAATATGTCTTCATTGTATGCGGCACATGTTGGTTTAGAACAGCTGTGGCTTAGAAAATTTTTGTTTCTTTATGATATTTAATCCTTTAATAGCCTCTGCGGATGAAATATTTAATGATGATTTTATTAATATGTAGTATCCGTTTTAAAACAAAGTATAACCTTTGTATTATCAAATCTAACATAATTAAGCGATTACAGATTTTTTTTGTCAGTATGTCAGTATCAAAATGTTGTACAAACTTGAACGTTACTGGGATTTATTTCTCTGTGTCATTATGTTGTATAGATACAAGCTTTAGTTTGCAGCTTTTTATATCATTTAATATAGTGTCCGTTGGAAAAATCTATTCTAAATAAAAATTCAAAAATTTTTTGACTACTAAATTGTATTGGATATTAGCGCCTACATCGAAACTGTGATAAAATATTGAATAAAATATTCTTTTCAGGAAACAACCGAAGACGTTCGCATTTGATCACTGTTTTTACTCACTCGACCCTTCACTCCCACACTTCGCCTCGCAGAAGACCGTCTTCGAATGTCTCGGCAGGGACATATTGGACAACGCGTTCGAAGGATACAACGCATGTATATTTGCATACGGACAGACAGGTTAGTTATGTGTATTTCTTCTTAATCGGTTTACAAGATGACAATAGAAATTTTATTCAATTTACTGTGAAATTAATTTGCTCCAGTCGGATTTGCCCGACCCTTATTATAGAAAAATAGTATTTCGCATTATACACTTCACATTAAAAGACGCAATTAAAACTTAGTAGAATAAATGTTAGAGGTTACCTATATTATTATTGAGTAGTATATATAACTTTATTTTTCTTATCGAGTAGGTATTAGTTTTATTCTATACTCACATGATTTTTCCTTGCGACAGTCGTAAAAACAGGAACAGGCTGCAAGTCGACGACCGTCGTCGCATTTAGTTCGCTTGCCAATTCGTTGTTCAAATTCACAAATATTACGCTTCATCTTCACAATAACTGAAAATTTCGGGAGACGTGCCCAATTTTTCACGAGGGACATACTTACTACAGTTTCTAGATTTACTTTCAAGCTGTTTATTATTCTTTCAAATATAATATTTTATTAATATTTAGTTTCTTTAAAATCAAACGGTTCACATCATGATAATATTGACTTCTGTCCTTATTTAAACCCAAGCAACATCAGGTAGTTCAAGTAACATCCCAGTTAGGATAAAGGATAAGAAGTAAAACTTGTTATTTCTCTATGGTTTGGTTATTGTCACCAGACTAACATTACACTGTCACGGGCTTCTGTTTGCATAATTTTCAAGGTACATGATCTTGAAAATTTGTAAGCGACTTTGTTCTTACTTACTTTTTAAAAATATCTTTAATATTAAATCTGAATTAAAAAAGATATATATTATTTCGATGAAAGAAATACATACATTTATTTTAATCTCGAATTAAATGTTTGCATAAGTTTTGTAAAAGACGAATGCACAAGTTATTCACGTCGCGACATTATACTTTGCAAACACTTCGTGCGATGTCGTCGTAATGCAGCAACTTGGATCATAATTTTACGGTTGTTAAATTCGCGCTTTTATAATAAATATCACAACCATTTTGCGAATGTATTTTCTCGTACTATTCGCTAAGACGGGTATTGTCATGATTAAAAACAAAACATCATTATCGGTTTGCTATACACCGAACAAGGGTTACTAAAATCAATTTGTCAAGTAGTCACCATTTAATTCGAACAATTTGGTTCTCCCAATACTTTCTATAGGTATCTCAATGTTATGTGCGCCCTGGCTGTATTAATATTTACGAATGTAAATATTTATTTGCTGGTAGACGTTTTATTACTTTTTTCATTGTGTTTTGGTACCTATACTTGATATTACAAACAAAAATACTACCAAGGAAATTATACTAACTCATTTTCTTTTCGAAATTATTGTAGACACTACTTATTAAGCTATAATTTCAGTTGTTAAAGATACTAATTTAGAAAGTCCTTGTCGAGTTCAAGTTAAGTTAATTATTTTTGATTTATCCTAATATTTGTATATCTTGACTTGTTGTTTATTCTGATTCCCGGCGTGATTTATGTTCCGAGCGCGCCTACTTCGCGTCTAATTTTAATGTTATTTATCGCACTCGACCCAAAAAAATATCAAGCTATTGTTGAAATAATATCAAGCTGAAAAGAGAAAATCAAAGTACGACAACGAAATTGTGTTATTAGGTTTTTTTTAATATGTATAGTTTGCATGTAGAATATGCATATTTACAAAATTACAAAATGGGAAAAGTGTATGTATGCTATTTCCATAAACTGAAAGAACACTTCATGGAGTGTTAGAAGAGTGTTTAGACACGAAGGGTACCTGTCGGCTGGTTATTAAAAATTCCACCACGTAAATGCGAGGAGCCCTTGAGGGTCGGATGAAGTGACCGGCACGTAGACTACCTGACTACACTTTTTACAAGGCCAGTTTATCGTATTCGAAAATTGGTACTGCCCTATTCAGAATTAACAATAATAATAAACTCTTATTTCAGACTATTGTCCGTATTTTTCTTTTTTTTAGTAATACACTAGCTTTCCTGCTCCCGGCTTCGCCCAGAAACCTTCCCTGGTGAAAACCGCATGAAAATCGGTGCAGTTGAGTTTATCGCGAACAATATTAAGACCGATTTTTTCGTCACATTATGTTACTTTTTAAAATTCAAGCTGTCAACATGTCTTGCCACTTATCACTTATAATTTGGCCGTCGTTGGTAATACCAGCCCCCCGTCACTCGCGCAATGCCGCGTTATAAGTATCCTACCGCTATGTAGCTCGTAGGCGAGCCGACCGGCAGCGGGCCGTTGCACGCGAGAGCGAGACTAAGCGCACACTCTGCACATTTCTCGCGCATACTTATTATTAAAACACTATAATTATTATTATAAAATTCTTGAATTACGATACGATGGTTAACTATTGTGAAGTTTTTCGATGTCGAAGTCAAAAATTTGAAATATATATACATCGATCATTTTATTAAATTAAAGCACATTTAAGTCAGCCGCTTTTATCGCAATCACTTCATTGCATTATATTATAAATAATAAAATAAAAGTTTAACTTTAGCCATTTTGGTAATTTATTGTTCCTTGTACAACCCTAACGTTTTCGCTCGATGACGCACTCGCACTGTGTGCGCGGGAATCTCGATTCTCGGCGCGCGTTCGTAGAGTACGTTTTTTCTTGAAGCGTCTTTTGTAGGCTAATATAACGTAGGGATTTTAGCTTTTGTATGGGAGTGATGAATCTGTTACGAAGTAACTATTATCTAATCTGAGGTAATACGCCCACTTGATCCTACGTCACCTATAGTTTCCTATAAACACAAGTTATACTGGAAGAATGCAAGTAGGCTGTAGATTCTGTTACAATATAGTCTATGGGACGAAGTTGACGAACAGGTGAGTTGTTACTTTTTCAAGCGCCGTGTTTTTCAGTACAGCACACATACTGTTATTTCATAGTTGGGCCCTTATAAGGGGTGGTTACTGTCGCCAGGTGGGCTATACCCAGTTTATAACAACTATACCGCAATACCACGTGGTTTGTTCATGGCACTATGAATAAGAGTAGATTTTTTCGTATATATTAAAAATGTAAGAACAGCTTTCAAACATTTTTATTGTAACGTGGTGCTAACCAATTAGTCTGTGCCAAGCAGGTGCCAAGGCCAAGTTAACATAAAACATAATGTAGCCGCTCCTATCGAACGACTCGGTTAGTGAATGATAGTGGTATATATTTATTTGATCACAGTCGTGCGCATCCTTTTATAATGTAACTCAGCTAAGTAACTTAGATTTTATTAACACTAATTTGCTAATTGAAAAAATGCGGTGGTGAAATTATCAGGATAACTACGTCATTAATAAAGTTATAGTGAGTACAAAGGGACTAACGCAATTGTATTCTGCTATTGTTATTGTTGTCATACCTTTCTCTACAACGAAATCCAGGATTATGTCTGATGCTCTTAAACGATGAATGGCCACACCTTTTGTAGGATTATCCTTTTTTTATTGTACATGAACACTTTTTATTATGAAAATAAATAATAATATTTTACCAGTTGCCCTAACCAAATGTTTTGTTTTCAATTCGAACGAGATTTAAAGGATTAACAAGTATTCGTAGCTAACCAGTGCCCAACATATTATGTATACGCTACATGTATGTGAGTTATGCATAGCTTTAATATATAATTAACAATACTTTAATAATACTTAATGTATTTAATTGTTAATTATATATTAAAGCTATAAGAGCAGATTTTTTGTTTAAAGCCGGATTTATATTTGTCTATTGTGTTGTGTCGTGGTGATCTCTGACATAGTAGGCAGCGTTTATGTTTGTTGTCTTCTTTAGAAATCTTCTGATGGTATTTTGAATCGATACATTCGTAGCTTTCAGAAAGTGTGTATGTTGACAATAGGTATATTTAATTTTTGATGTTAACAAATCATCTGTAAGGTGGCGGTTACTGCCTACTTTCCAAATTCGAACTGCCGGCCTTCGAACCCGGGACCCCTGAAACAGAGCGTTGAGGCAAGCCACTCATCCAACAGGCTCGTCGAAATATAAAGAAATATTTTTGAAAACAAATTACACTTGAAAGGAGAAACAGAGTTGAATGGCTGAGGGTTTAGTAGTACCTATATATCATACATATATGTAACATGCTTCGCCAAATGGTGTCACAGATTTAATACTGAGACGGTTGTACAAGAATACAAATTCAAGTTTCGCCCTAAATCCGAGCTTTAATTACTGAGTCGACTTAATTACGTTTCATATACGTGTACTAATATATATATATATATTAGTTAGGCGTATGATTCTTGTTCGAATAATTCCTCTGAAATAAATTTGTATACATTTTGTGAACTTTACTGCGTATATCTTATATGAAATAAATCAAATTGTATCAACGATACGAACGAATACGAACGATAGATTTGCAAAACCACACCTCGTTTTTGCACTGGCTTACCTGAATTTTTCCTTTCAATCTTTCAATGTAAGCATAGGTACTCTGTATTGAATTATAATCGTCAGCGCACATACAATTCCGCTACAGTGACTTCAAGAAACGCGTCTTTGCCTAAAACGTTGAGTGAAAGCCTCCCTACGGACAAAACATTTTTATATTGCCTTTGATCCAACGTTTTGGATTGTCCATGTTGGAAGATGCTTAAAAGTCTTAGTTTTATGTAAAATTAAGTATTAAAGAGAAAAATAGATGTTGCTATGTACATAGTTTTATTGATATTCTACTTAGATACAATACATCAAATTATATATTATTTTAATGTTTTGAAATAAGAAAATATAAAAAGAGTATATTTATAAAAAAGGTTAACTATCAATTAGTATTTACAACACGCCCTCTTAATTGAGATTAACCTAAAATGAACAAACAAATATATATATATATAACGAATATTTACATTAAACTATTTAACTAAACCCATACTGGCCATACATCGCTTATGTGTGATTGGCCCTAGAGGCTTCGTTAAAACATCTGCAGGCATATCACTGCTTTTTAAATATTCTATTCTAATCAAATTATCAGCTACTTTTTCCCTAATAAAATGAAACCTAGTATCTATATGCTTCGTCCTATTGTGGTGCACAGGATTGTTAGCTAAATTGATGGCGCTCTGACTGTCTGATAATAATTCAACACAAGAAGGTTTACATACAGTTACTTCCGAAATGAATCTGCGTAAGTAGCATGCTTCCTTAGCAGCAGACGTAAGTGCCATGTATTCAGCCTCTGTAGACGATAGCGCTACTGTAGGTTGCTTTTTCGATTCCCAAGATATTGGTGCCCCAGCTAAATTGAAAATATAGCCGGTATAAGACTTCCTATCCATAGAACAATTAGCCCAGTCAGCGTCCGAAAAACCTTTTAATGGTTGTCCGGTTTTCCTGTAACATAAGGTATATTCAAGTGTACCTTTCAGATATTGCAAAACTCTTTTTGCAGCACACCAATGTTCCTTTCCGTAACAGGTATTAAATTGACTCAGGTAGCTTGTTGCATATGCTATATCAGGACGTGAGTTCACGGCTAGATACATTAAGCATCCTATTAAATTTTGATAAGGATATGAAGTCGACTCACCATTTATATTGCGCTCTAATTTTTTCTGAGCTAAAGGACAGCTGACGGTTTTACAATCTTGCATATTAAATCTTTTTAATAGGGATATAATATAATGCGATTGATTCACTTTGGTATAATTATCATTGCTTTCTATTTGCAAACCTAAATAATATTTTAATTTTCCTAAATCTTTTAATCCGAAAAATTTTGATAATTCATTTTTGACAATTTCAAAAGTTACGTCAGATTGGTAGTAAACTATTATGTCATCGACATAGATACCTAATATGACAAGTTCATTACCAAAAAGTTTTGTAAATACACAAGGTTCTGAAGGTATTCCATTAAAACCTATTTTCGATAAAATTTCATTAAGCTTTTTATTCCAAGCGCGAGGTGCTTGTTTTAAGCCATAAAGTGATTTATGTAGCAGACATACTTTATCTTCTTGACCTTCTACCGCAAAGCCAAGAGGCTGCTCCATAAATACTTCCTCTTCTAAATTTCCATGTAGAAAAGCTGTATCAATATCCATATGTCTCATTTTTAGACCCATTTCCGTAGCTAATGCGAATAACGTTCGCAGTGACGAATGACGGATGACAGGTGCGAAAGTTTCATTGAAATCCACACCTTTTGTTTGATTAAACCCTTTCACAACGAGTCTAGCCTTATATTTAATGATATTTCCGTGAGCTTCCTTTTTTATTTTATACACCCACTTGCATGGAATAACTTTTTTATTTCTTGGTCTATCGACCATCTTCCAAGTTTGAAGTTTCTTCAGCGATTTATACTCGTCAGCCATTGCTAACTGCCATTTATCAGCATCTTCCGCTTGAATAGCTTCAACATAAGTAGTTGGCTCATTCGACTCGATAACCTGATACGTTAGAAATTCTGGCTGTTTCCTACTTCGCAAAGGGTACCTTCTTTCAATGATTTCAGGTTCTCTTTCCTCTTCTACTGAATTTATATCCATATTTACAGAACTTGTAGGTTCATTTTGCTCAACAGTAGGAATGGACTGTTCAACAGCACTATCAAGGCAATCGTAAAACTCAGGTCCATCGTTATCAATCTCATCATCAAATAATAAAGATTGCTTTGTCAAACTATGAGATTCATCATTATCAATCTCATCTTCAAGTAATAAAGGTTGCCCCATCGAACTATGAGATTGTTTCTCTCGCTTTAAGTTAGTAAAAACATTTTCAAAGAAAGTCACGTCTCTCGAATATACAATTCTCCTAGGTTTGACTGGATCTCTAAAAATGTAAGTGTTGGGATTTTCTGAGTATCCAACAAATATTGCTTCCTCTGCTTTTAAATCCAATTTCGTTCTCTGATGTGCAGGTATATGAACAAGGGCTCTACACCCAAATACTCTTAAATGACTTAAATCACTTTTTCGACCAAACCACCTGTCATAAGGTATTTCACCATTTAAGGCTCTATGAGGTGACCTGTTCTTTAAATATACTGCTGCTTTAAATGCATCTTCCCAATATACTTTAGGCAGAGAACTTTCAGCTATCATCGACCTTGCCTTTTCGGTTATTGACCGAATGGTACGTTCCGCTACACCATTTTGTTGCGGACTGTATGGTGTCGATGTTTGGTGCAGGATTCCTTTCGAAGACAGATAATCACTAAACTCATTATTTACAAATTCCTTCCCACCATCGGTTCTAATTGCTTTTATTTGAGAACCTAATTGTTTTTCCACTAGTACTTGAAATAAACGAAATTTCTTAATAACATCACTTTTAGAAGAAATAAAATAAATAAATATTTTTCGGGTATAGTCATCTACAAGAAATAAAGCATACCTGTTTCCTTGTAAAGATGTTGTGCTCATAGGACCACAAAGGTCACTGTGAACCAATTCCAATGGTGAAGTAGCCTTATTATATGCTATCTTCTTAAAATGTTTTCTAGCCTGTTTTCCTTGTACACAAGCAATGCAATTATTTTTATCAAAATCCGTATAATCTACACCTACTTCATGCCTTTTTAATTTATTCATCCCTATGCGACATAAGTGCCCTAACAGTTTATGCCATAGTTGATTATTAGTCAGACAGTCAGTTTGCACATCATACGCTGCATCATTATGCTTAGTCACATTCGTGGGGACGTTAGTGGTACAGTCTAAAGTATACAGTCCACCACAGGGCGAAGCATGTAGTACGGATTCACCTGTAAGACAAAAAGTATTGTTTTTATAAAAATTACAACCATTTTTATCAAAAACACATACAAAACCATTTTTTATTGCTTTCTGTACAGATAATAAGTTAGCCTTTAAATCTGGTACAAGAACAACATCACTTATGGAATTTACTAATTTATTGGGTGTGTTAATGGATATATTTCCTAATCCACAGCATTCTAACTGCTCACCATTTGCTACAGTTACCTTTCCATTATCAAGAGTGGTAATGTTTTGAAACCAATCTCTCCTAGAAGACATATGTTTTGTAGCACCAGAATCTACATACCAAATATCCTTTGTTGGACAACCCGAAGTATTAAGTGCAACAAACGATGTATTCTCTTCATTTTTGCTTATAGAAGATGTCAATGTTTTATTTACATACTTAACTTTTTTCTTCTTAAACCTCTCGGGGCAGTCTGGTCTTTTATGTCCAGGCACATTACAATCATAATACACGATTGCTTTCTTCTTCTTAGGTTTTGATTTCACTACTTTTAAGACTGTATCAGTTGGTGTATCTGTTATGGTTTTTGACAGTTCATTCAATAATTTAGTTTTCACTAAATCAGTTGTAATGGCAATGTTTGAATTTTCAAGTGCCATAATTAAGGGTTCATATTGTTTAGTGAGACCTCCAAGTATAATGGCAGCAATAGAGGAATCTTCGATAACTTTATCAATGTCGGCTAAATCTTGAGCCGTTGACAATACAGCATTAATGTATTCCTCATTGTTATCGAAATTTGAAAGACTCATTTTATATAATTTTCTTTCTAATGCAAGTCTCCGTCCTAAACCCTTATCTTCAAAAGCCTTTTGCAATAACGTCCAAGCTTCTGCAGCAGTTTTGGCACACCGTACATGGGTGATGGCTGCACCATCAAGCGTGAGACATATTTTAGCTAACGCTTTCCTATCATTTCGTACCTTAATAGATGCCGGGGTGGTGTCATCTTGTGGATAACCTTTTACTGCTCCCCATAAATCCTCATGTAAAAGATAATGATACATCTTAAATTTCCATGTGGAATATCCATCTCTGTTTGTTAGAGTAAAGGTAGGTATAGATGAAGAGTTCTTATACTTATTTACTTCACCACTTCCTTGTTCTAACATGTTTTTCTATGACTTTTACTATTTCACCAGAAAAACTTAAACAACACTTTTTCTTTATTTTTACATTAAAACTTTACTTATATCAGAGCATCGTGCTGATAACGAGTTGGAAGATGCTTAAAAGTCTTAGTTTTATGTAAAATTAAGTATTAAAGAGAAAAATAGATGTTGCTATGTACATAGTTTTATTGATATTCTACTTAGATACAATACATCAAATTATATATTATTTTAATGTTTTGAAATAAGAAAATATAAAAAGAGTATATTTATAAAAAAGGTTAACTATCAATTAGTATTTACAACAGTCCACATTAAAATTTCACTAAATAAGTCTGGTGAAAGTAATACGTAAACCATTTTCTGCATATCTTATTAACAATCTAATTATAAATTTTTATTTATGAAGACATACTCGTACACTGTACGAATTACATTACATACTGCGTAGGTATTAACTAAACCGTTGTTTTTATACTAATCGGTTATCTGTATGAATCTCATCTTTATTTAATTATTATTTTTAGGTAGTAATATTATTTGTAACGTAAATTTAAATTTGTATGTATTGTAAATTTTAAATAGTGAAAGGTGAAAAAAAAAAAGACATTTTCTTTTAACTAATGCTTCATGACTTCGCGTCACTTAAAAAATGACTTGAAATGTACAAACAAAATGCACAAAATATTTTGAAAATAAATTACAATAACGGTTAATGTTGCGAAAAATAAACCTGTAGCATATTTTAATACACCTTTGTTTTTCTTTGAGTTACAATGTGATATTAATTATCTCCATAAAAAATTAAAATGCATGCAAATATTTATACTTGGACTGAGTATTTCACGTGTCTATTTTAGTCTTGACTCTTCATACTAACACTTATCGTCGAGTTCAGTAAACAGATAAGAGGGTAACTCTCGTAAACAAGTCGTTGCCAACTCTCGATTATCCGATTTATTGATGTTTATGTTTTTTTTATACATTTTCCGATCAAAATGTATTCATATATTATCATAAAGTACACTACATTACAATTTACAATGCAAATTGGAATATGGATATAAAATTGGTTCAAATAATCGTTCGCCTCATTGATCTCCAGTCCTATTTGATTTTATTATTCAAGATTCAGTCAGGTATACAAATAATGACTAGTTTGAGCACAGTTTTTAACTGTCCAGTAAAGTATGAGTAGGTAATGCATATATTGAATGGAAGGAATTAAATATTAAATTTGTAATTGATAATGTTTCTTTATTTCTATAATATGTGTACAGTAATAGCAGCTTTCTTTAATCGGACAATTGTCTGTTTCGAATAACACTTTCCTGTCGTCTTTTTATTTGATTCCATTTGATTGTTTGAAGGAAATTGCGTCTGTAATAAGAGACTGGCTCTTGAATTGTTTTTTTCTTCTTCAATTTCTCTCAGTTGTAATGATAGTTTTCACAATGTTTATGATTTGTAGAATAAAGTGGTGAATCCTGAAGTTGAAATGTATTTAGTTTTGTTCGTTTGTTTTCTACTATTGTTTATTATTTTAACACTGAACACTTGTATTAACAGACACGGAAACAGTTTATGACAACATAAGATGTAGGTAGACCTTTTGCAACTATTATCACTAGGCAAATAGCGTAGGAATGATATAAAACAAAAAGGATATTATGGACTATCCTTTTAATGACCGCGGAATCTAATATATAATTGGCAAAATATATTTATTGGTAGCGATATATAAAGTCGCAATGAAATAATGCAGATTTTCTGTCAGTATCTATTGAATTTAATTAATATTAATTAGTAAATCCTCAAAACTCAAACTCAAAATGTCGACGACTTTCTCTAAATTTCAATATAAAAAGGAGACCAATCTAGTGATAGGTATTATGCAATGTTGTATCTGATGACACAGGTATTTTAAATTGTATTTTCAGCGAGACTTTCCAGATTATCGCGTTCGTGTTGTAGAAGTTAACGCCTCGAACGACGACATTAATGGCAGTTTCGTAGTGAGGAGAATGCGCAATTTACGTCAAATATATCAAGTGAATGGGAGTTGTTAATGTAAACAGTAGTCATATTAAAATTTCTCAAGGCAGCATCAAATTAACTTATGACAGAGACATGAGCGAATTCACTTCGTTTGTGTCGCAAAAGACTTTCAATCTTTTACCTCTCTCACCTGCCTTTATTAAATGTTTACCGTGCACGAGTGTATATTTGCTGACAATTATCAAGTTTTAACTGTTAATTGTAAGCGTACATGATAATTTTTGTGCTAATAAAATAGTCGCGCGTCGCAGGCACTTTATCATTTTGTTATAAATGAAAATATTGTAGTGTACAGTATAAATTGTAATAAAATTACTCTATGTTACATAGTTTTCTTGGGGGAAATAAATTCAGCATCTATTATTTGTTATTTCGTCAGATTCCTCCATTCAATATGTTAGACAACAAAACAATTTCATGGCTGCCTCACTTCGTGGAGTATCTTAATTAATCTTATCCGCGCGATCGGCTCCAATTGACGTTTACAGAGGGTTGCTTCGAATAAAGAATTCAAATAAAATTATGAGATTTGTATAATTACGAATGTGAATAATTAATCTCGCAATGTCGTATTAAGAAGTAACATGACCACCACCTTGAAACAAAGTAGTATGTGTAGACTAAATGTTCCATAAAATTCGTAGTATTTTGTATGGCGTGCGATATCCTTAGTTACAGAATATCGTTGGTTTTAACCTTAAATGTTGATCTAAAATTAATATTTAATTACGCATTTATAAGAAACAGATTACTTGAAATAAATTAATAACTTGATTGAATTTCATTGACTTATAAACATGTAAATGTCATGCAAATTTTAATAGTCTATAGTGACCAAATTGATGGAATCCATTTTTCCAGAGCATTTCTTTCGCCACAATCAACCGCTATTCAGTTGTTTCGAATTTTAATTTTGATGCACAATACTGCTAATGGTATCCAGAAACCTTCGCTTCCGGAGCACAAAAATAATACACAAGTTTAGGAAAGAACATAGACCTTTCATCCAAAAATTAGTACTGGTCCCGAGGAACCAGTAAATGAGCAAGGCCTTAGTAAAATAAATGAGCAATAAACATTGAATATATATGTTTATCATTTTTTGATAATAAAAATCCATGATTTTTAATAGACAAAGTGACCAATACCAAATTAACGGACTTCTGGAGGGCATGATGGAATACTAACTATAATCATAATTCACAACAATTTTTGTAAATTTTCTAAATGTTTTTAAATGAATGTTCACTAGAAAATAACACCAATCCGTTTCGTTATTTAAATGTTTCGTGTTTATTTTTATTTTAAAGATTCTGAAGAAATTATTTCAATATTAGTTTTAAATGAAGTTTCGTTTAAAATTTCTTATATGATGTTTTTTATAAGAAAAATAAATAATAATAATAAATACCTGAGCTCAGGCTTCATGCCAAGTTATCAGCGTATGATCTCGCTAATTTCCTGACGCGGACCGTTGGGAATGGGCGTAGTAGGGGAAGGCGGAGACAGCGGGGAAATTGATTTTGAAATGTTAATGCACCGAGCATCGTGCAGTAGAATAGTAAAGCCACATAAAGCCTCGGGCTGATTACAATGGATAAATATATAATGTATACATTATAGTATATTATATTTACAAAAAAATGTTAAAAAACTTTCTTGTTTCTTTTATAAAATTCTATTCTAGAAAAATTCTAGAAATATTTTTTTATTCTTGAAAAAATAAATTCGATATGAACTGGGAGCAAAACCTTAGTCTAGGTATTCTTACCTACCTCCAAGTTTATATAACCTTAGAATTCGAAATTTTCTTACAATTAAGCACTTAGAATTAATTGCAATTAAAATAATTGATTACATTAACACTATAACATTAAAATTCAATAAAAATAAAGAAAGGAAAACCTTTCGGTCTCTTTTATTAATTAAAAATGTTAAAGTTGCTTTATTCATGTTTTACAATTAACTAAAGTCAACAGGAGAATCAATTATTTTATGCCAAATATCGTTCGGCGGTTTTGTAAAAACGACGACATTACTGCTGTTTTAGCTTTAGTTTTAGGTAATTCTTTATATAGTGAATAGATTAGCAACATTAAAATCTTGTTGACTGTCGATCTCCTAATTAATAATTGTTGTAAATTATGCTTTTATACAATAAAACGCGATGTTGTAACACCCGAGATAAAATTATTTTATGGATGCAGCCAGCGGTTTTATATTTGGTGCGGTGCTACAAAAGCAATTTCTTGTTTGCGCTTACACCAGGCGACACTTATAAAGTCAACGACAGCTTGTATAGTGAACGTTTTATTTCTCTTTTATGTAGGACAGTAAAAATAAATTCATAAATTTAATATTATAATAGGTTTGTATAAATTACAATAAGTTGAACTATTCCGACTCGAATGGGCAGCGCTAAGGAAATTAGGAATATTTGCCATTCTACAATACCTTATTGATTCAGGGTACAGTCACGGTAATAATGGGTTCGTCCCCTTAAAGTCGACATTTGCTTGCACAAGGGCAATTATCAAAACAAAACAGAATATCGAATTGACGTTTCCAATATGCTAGTTGACTGATAAGTCAACTAATATTTATGTAGATAGTGAATAAGGAGGTTTCTACTCCCATCATACCTCACCCTTAAAATACCAGCGAGCATTGGTAGCTGTGTGTGGACATCTCTAGCATGGTTGAATTTAGGTCTCACTTAGAAGTCGAGGCTTATTCTAGCTTCAATAAAAATGGTAGTGCTGAACAGAGTTAGGCAAGCGATACTTCACTCCGGAGCAGAGCCCAAGTCTTTGTAAAGCTCCATTCCTTTATTCATTTATAGCTGGTGGCTGCGACTTCGTCCGGGTTGAAAATGATAAATGTAAAACCCAAGAAAATATATGAGTACCATCCTTCCTAGTAATATTATAAATGCGAAAGTTTGTGAGGATAGATGATTCTTTGTTACTCTTTTAGTCTAAAAACGGCTTGATGGATTTAGATGAAATTTGGCACAAATATAGTTTATTATCTGGATTAACATAAAAAAGGATTCTTTTTATCCTGAAAAAATGTTGTACTTTATATATAAACATTAAACGTAAGTAATTACCATGCATTTTAAAATTAATTTTTTGATTCTTTACTGTTTGGAATAATAACTTATTCAACATTTTGGAACTAGTGAAATCAATTGTATTAAATTTGCAATCCGATATGTAAACATAAAAAGCATGCAGCATCTTGTTATACTAAAATTTGGGATAAAGTATACCGTCATTGAAAACTATACGACCTCGCAAGTTTGTGAAATCGATTTGAATATTCATTGAGCTGTGCCTTGCCTGCAGCACGTACGCTGAAGGGCTTTATTTTATCCACGGTCACATTGGTACACTAAGTGTTTTTACTTGTTCACATGAAAAAAATATTTGTTACTTTTTAGTAAAATATCTATTCTTTGTTTAAAGAAACAAGTATTTAATTCATTATATTCTTCCTTATAAGTATTCTTTATTTTTGAGTTTACGTGACTACACGTTGCTAAGCTATTACATAATATTACATTTAACAAGAAATGTTTGTTCCTGACAGGAAAAGCCGAAAAACCAAAACTTGTGTGTATTGAAAATGTTTTTATTTTTTTTTAACGAATAAACTGACTGAAAAGTAATGTGTTGTAATTTTGGAATCAACCCATGGAGCCCGTTCATTTGATACCCCACTCGATAGGTTTCTAAAGGAATTTATTTCGTAATAAATAGATGACAACATAACTGGAAAATGTACCAGGTGGCAAATATTCACACAAACTTACTAAAACTACTACTATAAACGCTCCTAAAAAAATATATGCCTTATTGAGGTAAACCGCTTTCTTTCAATAATTGATGTAACCGATGTAATAAATTGTCTATAAACCAAAATATTTTTCACTAATTCTTGACAGTGATTAAAAGTTTAATTATACAGCAGACGATTTGTTGCAGCAAGTTAAGTTCATTGTTGTTTGTCTTTCCCAGAACAATTACTTCGGCTGCACTTTGAAAGTATTCAGCGCTCTTTCCGCTTTATAAGGATGAACAGCAATTAGAATTTTTAAATGTCAGCTTTGTCACTCGTCTATATTGAAATGGTCTGGGCAACGTTGAATGGAACCGGTGTCTCTGTGGGCTGGCTTACTGCTCGACGGCCCGCCGACCCAGAAACGTCGCTTTGCCCTTTGTTGCTACGCACCATCAATTTCTGGTAAATCGTTCGTAGTTGACCTATAAGGGCGTGAAAGGGATTTTAGTTAAACATTATTTAAAGAATATGATAGAAATTAGGTTTTATACATTTTACATTTCGGTTTACATTTCTGTCATTGTTTAGTGATTTTTAAATACTTTTAAGGACATTTCACTGGCCAAAGTCGTTTCGGAATTACGGCAGTTTGTCTACATCTATTCATTTATTTGTATCTATCTATATTTATAAAATAGTGCTGTATGTTTCTTTGGTAACTTTTAAAACATCCAGCGGATTTTTACTAATGGAAAGAGCGATAAACGAAGAAGGTTTGTGTATATCATTCGCAGAAAAAATTGCATCCGTGTAAAAACGTGGGCGGGTCACTAGTTTACCATAGGTAAATATAAATTATATCTACGTACACGACTATATTCAAGAATCCGATGAGTGAGTCGATTGATTGCAAATGGACCTTTTGCTTCGACATACCGTACCAACTCTGCCGCCATCGTTTGATGTAAATTCAAATATATAGTATTTATCTACGCTATAGAACAACGAACGATGTGATATTTTAGAGACACAGAAATCTCTTCCCTTTATTGTCTTCGCTCTTTTTAAATTAAAA
The DNA here is from genome assembly GCA_944738685.1 of Synanthedon myopaeformis. Taxonomy (NCBI): domain Eukaryota; kingdom Metazoa; phylum Arthropoda; class Insecta; order Lepidoptera; family Sesiidae; genus Synanthedon; species Synanthedon myopaeformis. The sequence continues at coordinate 2,420,618 of OX122914.1, forward strand.
TTGTCACCTTACTTCCTGTTGGTAAGCGACACGCGTTGTCGATTTAGCGGCCCCGGACTATTACACCCCTATTTATTGTCGCAGCACACAATGACGGTAATCCCTGTTTATGTGCACGTCGTCCTCTATTAACTCTTGCAAATGTAGGTAATTTTGTTCTTTAGATACATTTTGTATTTATTTATTTATTTATTTATTTACCTACTAGCTTTTTCCCGCGACTTCGTCGGCATGGAATGTAAGGCACCCTATTATATTCTTTTCTAAAATCATGTATGCAAAATTTCCCGGTGATCGGTTGAGCGAGTTACTAGACTACTCGCTGCGGGTTTGGAGTCCACACGGAACATTACATACACACATGGACTAGGTAAAATTTCTTTAAAAAAAATGTTCAGCGCGAATATTTTAGTGTAAATCAATTCACCAGTATTTCAGCAGTTTACTTCGTTTTAGCGAACAATTTACTTCGCTTAGCTCAGATTATATAGCTTCAGAGTTACTTCTACATAATAGGTGTACACCGTCACTTGTGAAACTAGATGCTATTGGAAAATTCCACACAAACTGTTTCGTTCCGATATAACTTGCTCTTTACAGTCGACAGGCTTTGTTGCAGCTTCCGTCCTTTGCAGGTCGTTCTTCAGCTTGACCGTATTACGAGCGCCATAATTTGCACGTTTATCACTTGAAGTCATCTAACAGTTATATTGTGATTACCATACTGTCTTGTAGCATTTGAACAAGAATTTTCTATTTAACGGCGATTTCCCAATGTTCTATATTTAATGTTCCGGGTTCAGGAGATCAGTTAGCTAGACTGATCAACTTTTTAGGAAGTGCCGATCATTTAGATATGTTTTTTTTTTTTTGCTATTTTTCGATCATTGTTTCGCAATAGGATAATGAATCCTTATGTCTTACTTAACGGAAAAAAAATTGATGCGTATTAGGTTTTTAAAAAATAAGAATATATTATATAACATAATAATATTCTTATTTACCTATGTATAATTGTATACCTAGTGTTGCATAATACTTATATAGTATTGTATGGTGTGTAACATGTTCAATATAATTAAAGCAATCCGAGTAAGACGAATTGGTAATAATAAATATCTCGATTTTGTAGAACCCAGGTAGAACCTATCCCTCCTGTGTAGGGACTCACTCATCGAAAATAAAAATTTCAAGAAGAACTCAGAAACTAGACATAAAACTAGATTTCAGTATTATATTATTGACTCTAAAGAAACATTTGTTTAGACATTTTTATTTTAATAAAATATTATTTCTTATTATTAGATATGTATATTTGGAATTTGAGGTTTCATAGATGTGATTTTTTAGTTTATTTTACAAAATAGAAAGCTGTGAATTTATATAACCCACAAGCCGACAACGTAACTTAAACTTGGTAACAAAATGTTCTAAAATTAAACATCGTTCTCAGTTTATCGAGTAAAGCGGATTAGTGGCTTAAAACACTTTACAAAACAAGGTCACAGAGTTTAGCTAGGCGCAGTTTTAACACTGGGTGAATAATTGTTGGGTATGTATTTTATATATTACCATCAACGAATTTAAGAAAATAATTTTTTTTTTACAAGTTATATATGAAAACCTACCTTTTTTATTTCCATTAGTGAAAGTCTTACCAAAGTCCGTTGGGTATTTCAGAAGAAGTCAGCGGAGAAACAAACTGAAATATAGCGACTTTTTTTAAAATATTTATGTTTATATAAATATACGTGTAATAATGTACTGTATAGAATTGAGAGCATAATTTTAGCTTAATAAATGAAAAAACAAGTGTTTTTAAGTTAGTTTAAATTTTACTCGAAACTTGTTAATAATGTGTCAATGAAAATAGGCTACATTAGAAGAAAATATTATTTTCAAAAATTATATTTGGCCATAACGTTTGTATTTGAGTGCGATAGAGAAAAAGTATTACAGATGAACAGTGCAACTGCGACTGGCTGGCAACTGCGCCCCCGGGAGTCACTTCCGTCGCTGAACTCACATTAAACCTCAGATTATTCTTGATAAATGTTGAAATAGTGTCCATTTTCCCATTTCTCTGTCATTTATTTTTGTTATAATTTGTCGTTATATTATTGCTTTTATATTTATTTATTGTGTTACATTCAATATAAAAATGTTGTTTTAATTATTAACGTGTATAGAATAACTAGCCCGTAACTTCGTCCGCGTTGAATACTTAAAAAAAATATATATATAACTAGCTGTTGCACGTGATTTCGTCCGCCTAACTTTATAAAATATAGCATATGTTGCTAGCTGATAATATAGCTTTCTATAGATGAAGAAATTTTCAAAATTGGGAGTTCATCGCGGACAAACAACGTGACACGAAATTTTTATATACTTATATAGAGATTTATTCAATATTTATTGTTGTCATAGTTTTGCCTCGCGTTAGATTTTATTTATTATATGATCCCTCGGGAACAGTGCTTTTTTCTGGATGAAGGCACCCTATTTCGTTTTCTGTATCCCTGACCATTGCCGTGAATAAGCCGTGAAAAGATAACAGACAGACGGAGATTATTTTCAAATTAATAATATTAGAAGGATATATTTTTCTTTCGAATCGGTATAAAAGTTGCAAAACACTTACGACCGCTACGAGCAGCTCGGGCCGTAGCAGGTCCGTAGCGCTTCTACGGTGACCCAACGTGTTTATGCCGTAAAAGGGTTACAGTACATTCTCTTTATCAAAAATTACTTTAATTAATTTTTGAACCTTTAAATGTATTGCTCTGAAGAGTTCACTCCAACATTAATCAAGTAATTACTTATAAGAGCAGATATAAATAGACCGCTCCAATAGCACCATAGTTTATTATTAAAGTTTGGAAACAAACATTAGCCAATGGGAATGCATATGTGGAGAGAATCAATCTTATGTGCTAGGATGTGCGTGCCATATTTCTTATTAATCCGTTGAACGGTTTTCTAATGTTAGGCAATATATCGGAACACCCAAACACGTTCCTAATTAATTCGGCGTATGATTGGGACAACAATGCCTTCTTTCTTTCACTATAATAATTGCGTGCAAAAAAATCTCTGCCTGTACAAATTATAATACTCTTATAATTACATAAGTTATTTATCGTAATATAATGTTTATATATTACAATTTTTTTCACTGGTTCACAAGGTTTTAATTGTAAATTAAAGTCTATCAGATACGGTGTTTCGAATAGAATAGAGCAAGGTGGGTTGATGTTTTTGAAAACAATTATGTTTTCTCATTATATTTTCATTTTTAGCTAGTATTCGTCGGAGGGCGTTGAAAAGCAAAAAACAGATGTATAGTAAGTAAATTAGTTGGCAAAGATCTGATGCTGATTGATCATGGCATTTTAGTTTTTGACTATCAATTCCATAAAGTGGAACGCTGCTGTCCTTTTAGAAGTAAAAAACTGTACTTACACTCTCTTTATCGGTAAGAGCATACGTACATGAAAAATGATGTAAATCTTAAATGTGAAACATAATTACACATTGTTCAATACAACTATCAAATATGCAAAACAAAAAATTAACGTAATTTGAAACTGCCTAGTAGAAGTTCAAAAGCTCGTCATTCTATACTGTAGGTGTGTGAAGAGTGGGAACGAACAAAGAGTGGAGCCGTCACCGTGTCCGAGTGACCTATAACTGCAGGTGCCCGCTTTATACTAACCTCGAACAAAAAGGTGCAATATGAAAGATGGAAAGCGGATAGGCGGTGCCCAAAAGTGAGACGACTGATAACTTTCATCTTTACTCTAGCTAGGAAGTATGAGAATTTCGGAATATGTTATCTAAAAAAGATACCTGCATAAAAGCAATAAAGGTTGTGCCTTATATTTAACAGTTTTAAATAGGTTATTGCAGTTAACTTGTTAATTGCAGTTAAATACATGGTGCTTTTGAACACACGGTTTAACGATATGTCCACATTAATAATAATCAACTTAGGTTAATAATTAAAACATAAAAATTAAAAAACAGTAATGTTGAAAAGAACTTGAAAAAATTGGGAATATTTTAGACTAAGTAATTTTAAGTTTCTTAGGCTTGTGACACAGATTGAAATAACTCGTAGTAACAGTTTACTCGTGACAGTTAACTTCTCTGACAGCGAAGTTGATGTGCAAAAGGATTGGATGTCCGCCAACAGTGGATCAACATTATTTATTCTGATGTAGCGTATTTGTTAAGTACTGAACGAACTACCCTAACATTTTATTAAATGACAAAGTAAATTATAATTTACGTACCTACTGTTATTGTAAAAGAATCGAAAAATGTTGATACAAGTTAGTTATAGAATGCATAAAGTTTAATTACATGAATATTTCTTAATTGATCGGATTTCTTAATGTCTTAGGGCCTCTTTCACCATCTCTGAGTAATCCAATAATGCTAACTTAATAGCATGTCATTGAATTTTCCGCCTTTTTAGGTGACCATATTTAAAACAATAAAAATTTAGTAAAGCTATATTGCGTGATATAATGTACTCGTAACTTCATATCATAACATGACGTATAAATTGTGTCATAAAATATGCCCATATCAAATTTACTTTTTGTTTTCTAAAACAACTTGTGTGTCAAATATTGTTTTCGAATACATTTTCGGTTTTCAGCAAAATATCGTTTTGTCTCTCTGCAAAAGAATACAGGTGCGTGCACCAATAAAAGTTGACATTCCTCGCGATAACTCTAGTGAGTTATGACTGCCCTTATGTTACGTTTCAGAACCCGTATATCCTTACCGCTCTCTCCTACAATGCCTCCTTTGTCTTATCCGACACCTGACCTGCTTTTATAACGTTGTCTGAAATATTGCAGCACTGATTTAGGAAAGAAGTAGATAAGATGTAATTTTTTTATATATTATCGGTTACAAAGCGTTCTGAATGTTACAAAATACGTCTAAGGGCAATGTGATACTTCTGGAAGCATATACATTTAAAAATATAACAACGAAATCAAGCATCACTTCAACATTTAAAATGTAGGAATATAGAAAGCACAAAATTAATGTTTTTCGGAAAATGGGTGCCTAAACACAAAATTTCTTAGTGCGAACATGGCTGCGAACTGATGAAATTTGGGGTCAACAATAAGGATTTCAGAACAGTATATTATTATTTAAAAAAAGTTTGTCTTATTAATGACACACATTGTGAACTGTTACTTATCACTGTAACGGTACCCATTGTGAAATAATTATTAATTATATTAAGGGCCTCTTTCACTAACTCCAAGTAAAGTGTTGATTAGTTACTTTTAGAAATAATTTCATGTTTTATTAAATTATGCACTCGGTTTACTGCATCCTTCGATAGGCGAATTTTTATATTATTTTCTTTTTAATGTTTGGGACTTACTGTACAAACAAAGGTATATCAGCTCCATCATTCCCGGTGACCGGTGACTTACTCAGAAGTGGTGAAAGAGGCCCTAAGTGAAATGTGCTGCGGACATAGAGTTAAGTGATTTTTGTGGAATCACCCGTAAACAACGCCGTGTAAAACAAACGTGGAATCTAATTTAGTCATAGTTGCGTTGTGTATTCCGTTTGAGACATTTCTCGGAGATGTCAGGTGCTACCGCCGAATAATTTTGCTATAAATTCCACATCGGTGAGCTGCCATTGTTTCCATTCTGGATCCGCACACGGAATACTGAATCGTTCACGAGAGCATACGTGAACGGGGTCGATTTATATGATATATAATATTCTGTTTTCAATTTTGAGGGAGTACTGATATTATCTACATAAATCCCCCTTTGAATACCAATTGGTTTTAGGCTTAACGAAAAGTATAGATAGTGTTATGACATGCTCGTCAAGTTGAAATTACATAATGTATTATACAATATGTATTATATTGTATAATACATTATGTAATTTCAAAGAGAGAAGTTAGTCCTTTTTATCCCATTTCATTTTTGTCTATTGAAAACTCCGTCTTTGTGCAAATGTTTCTCGAACGTTTCCAAACAAAGTTGCAAAGCGCAGCGGTAAGCCGCCAAAAGGCACTAATGACAAAAGGCTTTTATACAGAAGCGTTAGTTTCTGTAGATGAAAGCTAAAAGTGAAAATAGATATTTAAAGTACATACCGATAGTCATTCGTGTTTTCAGACATTTTTGTTAGTAAGAATTTGCTTATTATGTATTTAATTTGTATCAGAGCCTTGAGATTTTTTAAATGATCTAAAGAGAATGTTGTCAATTTGTAACCTCTCTGGTGTTTTTTGCTTGTTTATCGCTGTGCAGCAGTCCAGGTCGCTTACCACCGGCTAGGGTTCAGCAGGTAAGAGCACGAGACTGGGCGCCTTTGCTTGAGAGTACAGAGGAAGTCAGCCTAACAAATTAAACACGAGACTTACCACAACACAAGTTTATTAAAAATAAGATATGAGAGGTAGATGATATACAAAGTAAGCAACTATGCTAAATCAGTTTATATATAGGTTTGACAATGAATGTTCAATATGCTATATGATACCTCTCACAATAAAATAAGTTACACGTTGAAGACGTGGAGCTTCAACGAGAGTCCCGAGGGTGGCTGGTAATAAAAATGTAAAATAGAACTATGCAGCTGTATGAGCGCTCAACGGGACCAGTTGAGAGGGTGTCCTCAGCAGCCGCAGATCGTGGAAACGTGGCGTAGACCGTTGAGATGCGCGTTGAGCGTGCAGACGCGCGTCGGTGTGAAGTGGATATCGGAAACCGATGACAGTACGTGTATAGTAGGTAACACGGACTAAATCCTCTCATCGCGAAGTCTAAAACGCCCGCGTAAAAGTCTCGCGAGGAGCTCCGCTTTTCCTTGCAAAAGGGTCTTCGGAGATCGTGGCGACAATCACGGTATAATCAGTGATGGTGAAGTAATTTTGGTGATTGTGGGTGTTTTGTTCTCAGATTTAAATAAACCGCCAGGTTTGTCATGTCAAAGATAATATTTTCGTTCGTCTGAGCGTATGGTCGCCCGAGCGTGGCTCGCAGGCCTCCGTCCCTGCATTTATTACCTCGCTTCTCCCTACACTACTATGCCTCCTACTTCCCGACACCACGTGACGCGGTGACGTGACTTTGGCATTGACACGCTGTTAAAGCTGTCAATGCATCGATGTATAAACATGATCCATTGCACAGGCCATATTGAGTGGTCTGTGCAAATTTTACAATTTAGATTTCAAATTCCATCTCTCTCTTATGTAGACATTTTCTGCAGAATTTCTTATAAATTTTAAAGTGTCTTAAACGAGTCCTCGACGTCTTCAAAGACTACTTACCTCGTCCTACTTGCAGGTGCAAAACTTTCTCAGTATGCATATAAGTCACTGGCGTAGCAGTAATACTGCGAATAGAGTAGGTATTTATCCTATTTTATAGCGCCTTGTTAGGAATCTTTAATAAGTTTTTCTGTTGTTTGTATCAGTCAGTCTTTATATGACGGTATTAAATGTATCATTGCTGGCCAAAAGATCCTCTGCGTGATTTAGTATCCTATACCATGCCAACTTTGCTAATCAATTGCAAATTAAATTTACATTGTTCCTGAACTTGTAACTCTACCTATTCGATTTTCCGCCGCACGCTTCCCGATTAGTTACGAAGGCGGTTTATCAGACCGCATAAGAGGCCGCATGTGATTTACTCGCATGGCAGTACCGTTTCTTAACGTCACACAGTCAGCACGACAAGCGGAACAACTGTCACATTTAAATTAGGTCTGTAAGTTTAGAACATCGCTACTTACACTTAAACCTATTTAGTGAGCTAATTAAAGTTTATTATATCATTGGTAAACCTTGATGTGGCGAAGAGTTATGTAAAATCATTACATTAAATCTTTACAATTCACGCATACCTACTAAAAGTAACGAAAGTAAAGAATAAAAAATATTACTTTGTGACAATTACCGTTATATTGACATTTTCACAGTTTACCGACATGTGTAATTGTTTGTTACATAAATAAAATAAAATGTTTTATACATCTTTTGTACAAAAAGACGGTGCCTATATTAGTATATTTGCCATTTTTGATATTTTTCTTTGCTCATTTAATTATTTTTTCGTATGTTTTGTTAAATATCTATGAGGTAAAACACTACATTAGAGTTTTAACAGATTATAATCCTAGGAATATAATAGAAATATCCACCGATCCTGCAAATCAGCCTGCATGTGAGGGTCTTGTACCATTTCTAACCAGATTTCAGCGGGCCCAGGCTAGAATATGATATCAAAACTTCCCATAGGAGACCTTTGGGACATTGAAAGCTTCTCTACATAATATATTGATTGATTGCTGTTATTAGATTGTTTTTTTTTTTTCATTTTCAACAATTTTGTTTTTTATTCTAGGGGAAAAAAATGAAGACAAAAATCCGTCATAAAAATCTCTATAAAGTAAAATTTATTAGTTCGTTGCAGCCTTGTTTAACTAAATTCCAAATGCCGCACAAAGACTTACTGCTCGTCTGTGCCCCAAAGGATCTTGAGAAAATGGGTCGCCTTGAGAAAAAGTGGTTTATAGCTAGTATATTGCGGTTTACATAAATTACTAGCAATACTTGCTCCCTCTGCGGGAGCACTTGCTCAGTCCCCGCCGTCGTTATGAAAAATGCAATGCAATTTTTTCCTAGACGACTTAACATTTTACTTATCTTGTTTCTGTTTCATTTGATGGATGAATCTGCCAGAAGGATACGGTAAATAAGACACGAGAACCTCAGATAGTTATTGATAGATTAAAACGTCATTTCTAAAGCTTTTGTTGACTATACACCAACGTTTTAGAATCTTCTAGTGCGGGAGTTTGAATAAATAAAGATATTAGATATTATTTATCCTGGTAAATTTTAGTGCGTTTAATATAATTATGGCGAGAGGTTAGCAGCGGGCAACATTAAATAAAACATTTATTTAATTTAAACATTGATTTTAGTTTTAATGAGACCCTGTCGAGTACGCGACTCACAACCAAAAAATCACATTCGTGCGTATCGACCACTTAACCAAATATTCCAATTACGCTTAAAGTTATAACCGACTGAAAATATACGGATTTCACAATAGAAGTTATAACAATTTCTATCCAGTTTGCATTGCTGGAACACTGTCCTGAATTTGAATGGTTATCTCTGGCTCATTGAATCTGCTTGTTTACCGAGCCAGTTGTGGACGATACAACGGAATTCAACTCGATTGTTAACTCAACAAACAACCCGAAGATTCAAGACGTGGCTATTTGTCTCCGGTGAATATTATAACAAAGTTTTTGCCAAATAGAATTGCCTCTGAATTCATACAGTTTCAGTTCGTCTGGCGAGTTTGGCAAACCCAAACTATCGTGGTAGGTCTTCTAAATCATTACTTCATTAAATTAAATTACAGATAGTAAAGTTTTCAAGCTTTTTTGTTGATCAATTTTGTTAATCAAGACTGTGTGTTTAATCAAGATACGGCCTCGATTTCGCATGGTTTTGTAAATTATATATATGCAAACACAAAACTTCCTCTTTTATTGGTATTTCAAATTAGTGACTTTAATTTTATGATATGTTATAGATTTAGATAAAGATAATTAAGAGAATTAGGCATTTTTTTATAATGCGTTCTATTTAATTCGTATAATGAATGAGCTTCTGTCCAAAACGTCCTAAAAAGTCAATTTTATTTCTATTTGAATAGGTGAATTAAATTAGTCCCTTTTTTGTTCTCAGGATCAGGAAAATCGTACACGATGATGGGTTCGCCGGGGGCTGACGAAGGAGGTATAATTCCACGATTGTGTGATGCGCTCTTCGAAAGGATAGCAGTACAACAATCACCCCCAGCGCTAACGTACAAGGTACAGTACAATATACAATTTCAAATAGATAGTATACATGGTATGAATTATCGAATTATGAAAAAAATATATATGGAAATGTGAAGGTTAATCGTATCAAATTTCGCATTCGATGAAATTACTCGGAAATCGCATTGAATTAAGAGCATAATGCTTTGCCTTCGACATCTTTTTTCGACTCTAATAAATCATTAAATATCCATACACTTTAGTCTCTATTAATAAATACCTCTATTTAACAAGTATCATAAAGAAGCAAATCAGAATTTTAAATTTGTTTGAAGTGTAAAAGGTAGCTTTAGTATTTAGAGTTTCCTATTAAAGTAAACGTAATGAAATAACAACTTGGAGAGGACGTTAGTTTGCATACTTACTGCTGGAGCACCGTTAAACCAATATTTTGCGTTACAGCCGAGCCATAAACGGTAAAGCGTACGAATTCTATTTACGATCAGTAAATACAAGTTCCATAGCTACATTATTGATCCTTGCGTAATCAGAATGAACGAAATTGTGGGAATCGTTTGAAAATGTCGAATTTGAGTCCATGGATAGTTTGGCTTACTATATATATATAAGTTTTTTTATAATATATAAGGAAGTGCAGCAGATAGAGGTACCCTATGTCCTTTTCTGTATCCTTGACAATGTGTGTGCAAAATTTCATGATGATCACGCCTGAAAAAGGTTACTTTCGCATTTATAATATTAGTAGATATGACTTGTTAGGATGTTCAATACATTAGAATCTGACATATTTTTTAATTCAATATAACATCTAAATATTTCTCTTCCTGACTTTAACTCACAAATTAAAAATAATAATTTGGTGTTGCAGGTGGAAGTGTCCTACATGGAAATATATAATGAGCGTGTGCACGACCTCCTAGATCCTGAGACATCGCGACGGTCATTACGGGTTCGAGAACACGCTGTGCTGGGTCCCTATGTGGATGGCCTCTCGCAGCTTGCGGTCTCATCATTTAAGGTAAATATTTTTGTAAAGTATTGTTGATTTGCTTTTTATTGCATGGAAATTTTATACTTTATGAAATAATGAAAGTAATAGATCTTATAACAATATGAGGAAACTGAGACTATGTTTATTAGTTTTAATTACAAGCGAATTGTCAATCTGTGCACATCGCGCGCTTCTGCGGTCTGATTTTTTTTAACAAAATAATATTTTAACGTATAATTTCAATTCAAGGCGGATGAAAACTATATATTCCAACAGCTATGAAAATAGTGTTCCGTTCCCGACAAGAGTCCTTGCAATATCGCGTTACGACGTCACTTATCACTTGAAACGGTTCACCGGATATACTTACGTCGCGCTCATCTCACCTGCCTTCCAGAGAATGGTTTTTGTTATAGGCTATGGCGATCATTATATCAGTGAGGATATCTTACTTTGTAAAAGCAAAACTATGTAACGATTACATTGCGTTTTAAGTTAAGGTTTATTTTTCACGATAAGCACTGTTGCAAAGTACTGTTAGTAGTTGTTAAAAAATATAAAGTATTATTTTAATGGAAAGTAAACTTTTCCATTAAAATAATACTCTATATTTTTTTAAGAGCATGTAAATGGTTTTTTCTTTCTATGTATATTATATACACAAACCTTACTCGTTTGTTAACTCTTTCTTTTAGGGAAAACCGTATCAAAATCCGTTAGGTTGTTTAGAAGAAGTTAGCGGAGAAACAGACATAGCCGCAACGCAAGCGAATTTATTTTATAATATCGTTTATAAATATATGATTCTAATAATACGAAAGTTTGTGAGGATGTTTGTTACTCTTTCACACTAAAACTAATAAACAGTTTTTACTTTTTAAATTAATGTTTATAAATGTATTAGATTAAAGTTAGATTTGCGCTACACTTTAAACTCAATAATTCATGTAACCTCGATAGATTGACATTATTAAATATTAAATTCCGACCATTGTCAAAGCGGCTCATATTTTTTATAAGATCTAATTAAAATGCACAACGGAAGCCTAACTGCTCCATAAAGTTGTTTGCAAGTTGAAAAATTGACTCATTTGCCAAATTTTTGTAGATAAAATCACTGGTTCAAGCGAATTGCCAATTTGAACGGTTTCATTACTTTTGGTTAGAATCGCTTGAGAGGTTTAAATTGGTTTCTTTATAGCTGTCTATACCGATTGGATGTACCTACGTACCTTCTCTTTCCATCGAAAAAGGTTTAATTCAGGCCAGAGAATTTATCGAAGTTTGTATATATAAATATTTTTTGGTTCCTATTTTAAATAAGTTTGATAAAAAATAGTCCTTTTCCGGAAATTCGTGGACCGACGCGACCGTACAAGTAATAAAAATACTTTGATTTTTCAGATTTTATTTTGTTTTGGGAAAATCTCGTTGCTTGTTTCATATTTATCTTACAAGATTTAATCAAAACCTTAAGCATTTAAGTATAATTATATAACATTTCTTTTTTACCTAACCGTAATTTCTAAATAACGAAACTGAATTCAATGTATTATGGTTAAATATTTCATTAGAGTTATTTATTTATTTATTAAGTTACACCAACAGAAGATACAAGTTAGTTTCACATTGAAGTTCTTAGAATTTTATGTTGATTTTATTAAAGAAATAATAAGTAAATATAAAATAATAATAATTGGGGACTGTCTTTGGTGACGTATGACCATCACCAATGTCCCAAAATGAATTAACGATATTGTTGTTTGTATATTTAATTAATTCGTTAGTTCAAATGAAAGCACATTAACAATTGATTGTATAGTTTAATCTCGTGCATAATTCCAAATTGATAGATGGAGTAATAATACACTTTAAAATAGACCGTTTCATTACGATTTGATGTGAAGCAGCACACGAGCGAACCAAATGTAACGATTTATTATTCTGAACGCCTCGTCTCAACTCATTTCCCTCGTATTGTTGCCGATGCTCGCTTAAATGGGCCGTTGTCAATGGTAAACCACCATTATTCGTCTCGCGCACAGAGAAGTCGGTTCATGAATTTCAACAATTGTTTTTAACCTTTGTTTGAGAATGCCTTCGACCAAAGAAAAAATTGTTAACCCATTTTTCTCAACAATTCTTGGCTTATAGATATTATACAATATAGTAAATAGAAGTATTACGCCTTGATATATTTCACGTAATAACCAGAATTCTCGGATGATGGATGGTTCTGAATAAACTAGGCCGGTGAGGTCCGATTTTGTACTCAATTTTATCGCGAATGAATTCTGTTAAAATATCACGAGAGCTGTAAATCTATAAGTTGAATTTTTTTATGCAAGTTTTTCGGTTTTCAGAAAGACATGCTTTTGGTTTCATTATATTCAGCAGTCTAGACGTCTGCTATTCGTCCTAAATCCTCCTATAGGGAGACCATTGATAAAAATTACAATTAGTATTACCTTTGTATATTATGTAAGTATTACACTCTGAGGAAATACATGTAACCTTGTACCTGTAAAGACCCGTCAGCTAAGCCGCGGCCCTTCAAGGGTTTCCGTTCGACGTCATAGCTAACCTTGAACTTGGCCAACACTTCTGTTCAATGATCACTCATTATATCCGATCGATGTCTTAAGGGATTACTTATAGGAGCAGTTGGTCGGACTAATCTCTTATAAGAAGACTTATACTGACCCAAAATACTGTTATAATGATGTAAAAAAAATGGGTATGGTGATACAAAAAATCCGAATCGAGTAGATATTTAAGTGTATTTTTATTAAGAAGAGTTTACGAGTATAGCTAGTTAGTATCTGCCATTTGATACCTTAAAATGGTAAATAAATAACTCGAGTGGCTCTTAATCTATTATTTGAATAAAAAATATACATTTAATAATATAACTTTATTTTCTAAATTTCAAAGTTTTAAACTGTTGCTTTCAATCGTCTTTCAGTTGACTTAATACAACTCATGACAACAAATTTCAACAGTTTATATAAAAATGTTTTATCGAACCATACATTAAATTATAAAAATATTTCTTCATATTACGTAATTTATAACGTTTCATTATAATGAAGAAATGTATGTTAAAGTACTGAAATACTTGAAATACTGAAGTACTTTAGTTAATGCAGGTACACGATGTTGTTTTCCATATTATTTTTGACGAAGTATAATCAGTTTTTGTTCGACGCATACATAATGGAGTAAATTGAATTCAAATGAGAGAATACGGGGATAAGGGTGCGCCGTGAATAAAGAAGGTCTCATTCAGATGTACAACGTATTTTCGTATTATTCGCTAGCATGAACTAAACGATGGAACCGCGTATTACACCTAAATTAATTTTCATATCTTTTCTATTCTGTCGACTCTTTAGAGTTTAGAGCTCTAAATGATGTATTATAGTTCCACGAAGTTTCCGAGAATTATTTTAAAAATTATCATCTAAAATTAATTTAGTTTTAAAAAGTTTCAATACAGTTGATTCAGTTTTTATTTTTATTTCCCTATATAAGGTACTAGGCGGTGCTCGCGACTTCGTCCGCTTTGAAAATTATAAAAAGCAATATAACGCTTGACCTCGTTTTGCTATAACACTTTGGCCAGGCGTTAGTTTTTTATTTTTTATTTATCCCTTGGGAATAGTCCTTTTTTCTGGATGAAAGGTACCCCATGTCCTTTCTGGTGTCCCAGACAACGTGTATGCAAAATTTCACGGTGATCGGTTCAGTAGTTTTTGCGTGAAAGAGTTACAAACATCCATACATCCAAACATACTTTCGCATTATACTAATATAGATAGTTATTAAACTAGTCGCATGCAATTATTTTTCGTAATTGTGATCCCATCTCATCAGTAAATATTTCAGTAAATCTCACTATTATAAAATAACAAATATATTGTTTTATTATTTTATCAACACATACAACAATATAACAACAAAGTTCGTGAAGAATTAATTAAATTTCAACTTCAAAACTCGAGTTTGCGTCCTTAATAGAGACGGGTAGTATGGGCCCTTCAAACGAACCAAGTTTCGGCTCGTCTTAACAACGCCGGATGGAAAGTTGTGTTTGTAATGTAAAGGCTTCAAACTTGACGTATCAGTGAGACAAACAGGATTTGTTATGTGCAACTAAATACTTACATTGGATATTAATTTTGTGAGGAATCATAATGGTTACATCAAATTCCTAACAATACAGAGATTTGTGACTACATTGTGATTTCCAAATTCAAAACCAATGACGTGGAGAGTGGCTGATCTATGTAAATACAAAATATCTTCTGTGTCTTGCTAAAATATAATAATTTTCTTCGTTTTATTAAATAGGAATTAGGGAATATAAATGTATTATATCCATCATTTGTTGTCCGTTTTGTCTGCCTGCGGTAATTCAGTATTCGCTTAATTAATGTGAAAGGCGTCGCGACTCGCTGTTATTAACGCTTGGTTCGTTTAGTAATTAGTTTCCGTCTGTCTGACATTTTTCTTCTATTGTTTAATTATATCTGAGTGTTCTTTTGATGATAATTTTTATAGAAAATTATTTTGTTTTTCATAGTTCGTCTTAACTTAGCTGTGAATTTGTTTTTCTTTCAACAGGACATAGACAATTTAATGACGGAAGGCAACAAATCGCGAACAGTCGCCGCGACAAATATGAATAGCGAGTCGTCGCGGTCGCACGCGGTGTTCAGCGTGGTATTGACGCAGACACTGTGTGACGCTGCGACCGGCGTCACAGGGGAGAAGGTCGCCAGGCTGTCCCTCGTCGATCTGGCTGGATCGGAGAGAGCTGTCAAAACTGGTGCCGTAGGCGATAGGCTTAAGGAAGGATCCAATATTAATAAGTGAGTTATGGTTATGCACTGTCAGGGCGTTTGGTATACTATTACATCGGTGGTATTTCCATGACCTGATAACCAGCAACAAGTAGTCTGCGGGTCACACAACTCCTCAGCAACTTACAGAAGACATAGCGTGTTTGGGCTCAATAAGAAGTCGGGGGTTAGTTTATAATTTCAATTATAGCTTGTATGTCATAAAATGTATAAGATGTTTTCAGAAGTACATGTGATTAAAATAAATTTTCAGATCATTGACAACGCTAGGACTAGTGATATCGAAGCTGGCGGACCAGTCATCGGGCAAAACGAATAAAGACAAATTCGTACCGTATAGAGATTCGGTACTGACATGGTTACTGAAGGATAATCTCGGTGGAAATAGTAAAACAGTTATGGTGAGTTATTACAGTTTTCCATGTCTTTCAATTTGATAGTACTTAAATAATAAATGAAAATTTCTAATTACTATGATGTTTTAACGCAATAATGATGTATATGAAACGTTTCAGGTAGCAACAATATCCCCGGCGGCGGACAACTACGAGGAAACATTGTCAACGCTTCGGTACGCTGATCGCGCCAAGCGAATAGTCAACCACGCCGTTGTCAACGAAGATCCGAACGCGCGCATCATACGCGAGCTTCGACAGGAGGTCGAGGCGCTCAAGGAGATGCTCAAATACGCCACCGTAAGTCATCAGAACCTCGTAACATTTTCTTTGTCGTTCCCATTCACGTAGCCTGTCATGTTTCTCGTTAGAGTACATAGCTCTTGTAGAAGAGCTGTTTAGACAACTTCAAGGCATGGTGAAATGTAAGCATTCTTTGTAATTTTTTTAATAGTTTTTAAATAAGGAGCTTATATCGTTGTCACATTAGTTCGGAAGAAATTGTTTTCTTAAGTTTTTGTATTAAAACTCTTGTATTTAAAATAGGTTAGAATAGATGGATAATGTGAAGAATGACTAATTTCAGGGATCGCCGGTCGGTGAAGATGTTCACGAACAGTTGGCGCAGAGCGAACATCTTATGAAGGAAATGTCGCGCACCTGGGAGGAGAAATTAGTAGAAACTGGTATGACCTCAATTTTTTTTTTTTTTCAATGTAAGAACATAGCGATAATATGAGATTCTCAATTATATTTGGACACCAAAACACCTTTTTTATACTGTGATGGTGATCGTATATTTTTAAGAAGCACTTGAATATTTGGCTTTTAGTTGTGACGACGAAGTACGGATGAAACACAGGTTATTTTGCATTGTTGAAAAATTTAGAAAGATAATGTACGAATAGATGAGTTTTAACAGTATAGTGTCCCATTCTATTCACATAGGAAATAAATTGAAATTCGTATATTAATTTTCAGAACGAGTGCAAAGTGAACGTCAAATAGCTTTAGAGAAGATGGGCATTAGCGTTCAAGCGAGTGGTATCAAAGTGGAAAAGAACAAGTATTACCTGGTGAATCTAAATGCAGATCCGTCGCTCAACGAATTGCTAGTTTACTACTTAAAGGTTAGTAAAAATATTCAATTGTCTAATGGCTAATTTAAAATTTTCTACTTTCAATTGATTTGTTTTTCATTCATTGATATTGATAAATTAAAATAATTGACTTTTCTGATGTGCTTCGTATCGTTTATCTTTTTGTTTTATTAATTTGGTTTGAGGTTTTATTTAAATTTAGGTTATAAAAAAAATATCATAAGATTAGGACAACACACCCTTAAAATTTTTAATGAATGTGTACCGATAGTGTTAAATTGTTTAGGACCGCACGTTGGTGGGCGCGGATAGTTCAGCGGACATCCAACTGTCTGGACTGGGCATCCAGCCACAGCACTGTCTGCTGGTGGTGGAAGGCGGAGGGCTGCATATGGAGCCCCTGGGCGCGGCGCGATGTTTCGTCAACGGCACGCCTGTCGTGTCGCGGGTGCTTCTCGGACACGCCGACCGGATCCTCTGGGGGAACCACCACTTCTTCAGGGTCAACTGTCCCAAGACCGCCGGTGAGTCATTCTACACTGCAGGTCATGAAATTAAATTTAAATTGTCTGTTGAAAG
Organism: Synanthedon myopaeformis; assembly: GCA_944738685.1. NCBI lineage: Eukaryota > Metazoa > Arthropoda > Insecta > Lepidoptera > Sesiidae > Synanthedon > Synanthedon myopaeformis. The sequence continues at coordinate 2,438,421 of OX122914.1, forward strand.
GAAGTAAATAATGTTAGATGTGCAATATATATGCTTACAGCAGCGGCCTCCGAACCACAAACCCCCGCGCAGCCCATAGACTACAACTTCGCGCGAGACGAGATCATGCTCAACGAACTCAGCAACGATCCGATACAAACTGCCATATCTAGACTAGAGAAACAACACGAGGAAGACAAACAAGGTGCTTGTTGAATCAATTTAAGTTCTATATTAAAATCGCTTTAATCCAAATCAAACATAGGATATGATAACCTCTTTTTAAATTTTGTTTAACAAACTTGGACAAATTAATGGTTTATGCTGCTTAAAGCTTGTTTAATATACAAGACAAATTATGTCACTATCCTAGCTATATTAGTTATAATCTTGAAAAAAAAAAAAAAAATAACAAATAACACTTCTATGAATATTACAATAAAATTTAAAATTCTTTCTCTCACAAGAGAGAGAGAAAGAGAGACTTTTAAAAGTAAAGTTGCTGAGAAAGAAAGTTGTTGAGTTTTTAAAATACTGTTGTTCCGATATAAATGAACACTTTGTAATTGTTTGAGAAATTGTTTCAGTTGCACTTGAGAAGCAGAGACAAGAGTATGAGAGGCAATTTCAACAATTAAGAAACATTTTATCACCGACTACTCCATATCCACCTTACTCGTATGATCCGTTAAAACTGGGTAAGTTTCGAAACTTGTTAGTTGCTTTTAAGTGAGGAGTTGACTCGCAAGGGAATAAGAACACTTCGGTTTATAATTGTGTAGGTAAGATGTCGGCATGTACGCCGACGACGGCGGCGCGCGTGGAGCGGTGGGCGGCGGAGCGAGACGACACTTTCAAGCGGTCGCTGGGGCGGCTGAAGGCGGACATCCTTCGCGCCAATGCGCTCGTGCAGGAGGCCAACTTCCTCGCCGAGGAGATGCGCCGCAACACGCGCTTCAGCGTCACGCTGCAGATCCCCCCGCAGAACCTCAGCCCCAACCGGAAGGTCACTATTCACATCACACTTGGATCCCATCTCGCAACAATCATGCTTGAGCTATTCTCGCTTAGCGACTGAACGTGTGGCCTTGATCTTCAGTCAACAATACTTTATTTTACATAATTACTTGTTATTTATTATTATTTTTTTCCTGATGTGTATCACAGATTTTTGCAATGATTTAAATGTGTCACTTGATTATTAAACGACAGCGCGGCGCGTTCGTGTCGGAGCCGGCCATAATGGTGAAGCGTCCGGGAAGAGGCGGCCAAGTGTGGTCTATGGAGAAATTGGACAACAAGTTGGTCGACATGCGCGACATGTACGACTACTGGCGACGCAATCAGAGAGACGCACCGGAGCAACAGGACGAGGTATTTGTCGCTTATTGTTGCTGTTATAGAATGAGCGTGACGATTACGTTTTTGGTTTTTGAAATTGTTACATAAAATTGTTATATATACTGTCTTCAGGAACAGAATGACAAAACGCTGGATCCGTTTTACGAATCGCAAGAGAACCACAACTTGATAGGCGTTGCCAACATTTTTCTGGAGGCGCTCTTTCATGACGTCACCTTGGATTACCACACGCCGATCATCAGCCAACAGGGAGAGGTCGCTGGCAGACTACAGGTATTCACAGCTTGTATAAAATGCTTATCAGTATGATTTAAGAATTGTTACCACTCCGTTCTGGAGGATCAACTATTAATTATTAATATTTTTTATTTTTTATTTTGAAGATTTTGTTTTGTATGAATTTCAGGTGGAAATTAGTCGCGTGTCCGGCCAGTTCCCACAGGACCGGATCTGCGAAGCGGCCTCGGACAGTTCCAACGATGCGCGCGACGACGACGACTTACCCGATCCGGCCTCGCAACAGGTTACAACTTTACCTTTTAAGTATATGTTTATGCCCATATCAGTGCATAAGACTGCAAAATGCATACAAATGTGCTGTGCCACTAGTTGCGAACCAGACCAGATCTAATATGTTTGTGAGTTATTCCGATTTGTAAACTTGATTTTGCTTCATATATGTATAAACATTGATATATCCATCCTCACAAACTTTCGCATTTTTATCACTATTACACATACACATTTCTACGATTTTTATAGGTGACGATTCGCGTCTCGATAAAGCAGGCGACGGGGCTGCCGCCGTCGCTGTCGCACTTCGTGTTCTGCCAGTACTCTGTGTGGGGCGGGGGCGAGCCCGTCGTGGTGCCTCCCCACGTGACGGCCGACACGCCCCCCGCGCACCCCGCACCCGCGCCCGGCTCCCCCCGCCACCAGCCGCAGGTCGCCTTCCGCTTCGACCATCGGCGCGATTTCATCGTGCCCCTCACCGAAGAGTTCATCGAACACTGCGCAGGTACACACCAACAGATTTACTTTAAATGTCTTAACGCCGTTTTGAAATTTTTATTCATAGTTATTTTTAAATTTAAATGACATTCTATAAGATATATTATTACAAGTTCGTGTTTATAGAGGTTGAGTCACATTACACTGTAGTGATTCCGTGTACATGTTATACGGTAGAGGGTGCGCTGTCGATCGAGGTGTGGGGCCACCGGTCGGCGGGGTTCAGTCGCGGCCGCGGCAACTGGGAGGTGGAGCAGCAGCAGCTGGCGAAGGCGCGCTCGCTGGCCGACCGCTGGGCGGAGCTCACGCGTAAAATCGAGCTGTGGGTGGAGATCCACGAGCTCAACGAGCAGGGCGAGTACGCGCCCGTCGAGGTCGCCCCTCGCGCGGACGTCGTCACGGGCGGCGTGTTCCAGTTGCGCCAGGGGCAGCAGCGGCGCGTCGCCGTGCGCGTCCGTCCCGCCCTCAACTCGGGCACTCTGCCCATCATCTGCCAGCACATCGTTAGCGTCGAGGTCGGCTCGGTCACCATCAGGTATCATCATCAACCTGTCTCTCACCCATAGACACAGAGAGATGGACTGAGCGTTCCCTATAAATTAAATCACACGAAGCCATCGTGTGGCCTGTAGTTGTCTTTTTCTAGAATTTTGAATGGGTCCTCGACCTACAAAAACTTACTACAGACCTACACAAGAAAGAGAGGAAATATGCATACAAATGTGCTGTGGAATAGGAACAGAGGAATAGATATTGACCGCACGATCACTTTTTCTCTTTCTACAGAATGGTCAATTTTGTGTGGGTATTGCTCACTCCATTCTGTATGTCTACTATTAGATATAGTCCCCTCCCAAGGATCGACATTACGCACGGTCTTCTGCTCATCAAATCCAGTCGCTTTCTACGATGACTTACAGATAGTCTGTATGCCTGCTTACATTTGTGCATATTGTGCGAGAGTTTTGAGGTGAATGGGTGATCATCTTGATTTAACTACAATTTTTAACTTTTTTATTTAAAACATTTTTTTCGACCATCATTGTATTAACGTTAGTAATTATAACGCAATATTTAGGGCACGATCAAATATGATAAGACATTGTGTTATTGCAGGTCACGGCTTCAGAAGCCCTTGGACTCATACCAGGAGGAGGATTTGGCCGTGCTTCGAGAGCGATGGAGCGAAGCGCTTGCACGAAGGCGACAACATTTACATGCACAATTACAGGTACGTAGAGTCCGCATCAAACAAATATTGACCTCTGAAGTTGTCGTAAGTTGCGTCGCAATAGCTAAAACAGTACCTCTACCGTGAGTTATAATGACCGCACTCGCTAGCGAGAGCGTAAAAAAAATTATATGAAAAACTGTCAACTGTCAATGTCAAATTGTCAATTTTCTATATAAATATTTTACCCTATTCAAATATATCAATTTTTTTTGAAGACATGTCACACAGCGCCATCTAGCCCCAAACTAAGCGGAGCTTGAACTATAGATGTTAGACAACTGATAAATATACTTATGTATACATAGAATAAATAGAAAACATTCAGGTCAAGACAAACATACATATTCATACATACGAATGTTTGTCCTGTGCGGGGATCGAACGCGCCAACTCTGGTACAGCAGGCAGGGCTGAGTAAATCGAGTTGTAAATTTGAATATCACAATTAATTGTATTCACTATAATATATTTCAGAAATTAGTAAATATGTCGCCGTCTATGAAGAGTGAGCGCGACATGGAGAGGGAGCAGTCGCTCGTGGAACAGTGGGTCTCACTCACTGAGGAACGAAACGCCGTAAGTGAATTTATGTGATTGACCATTAATTATTAAATTGATTATTGATTATTAAATTATTGACGAAAGAGGGAATCCGCTTGTAGGTACTGGTACCTAGCCCCGGCAGTCCGATACCGGGCGCACCGGCCGCCTGGAACCCCCCGCCCGGCATGGAGCAACACATACCAGTACTGTTCCTCGATCTCAATGGTAACTAGACCACATTATCTATGTTTCTCACACTATACTATATTAATAAAATATAGAGAAAATCAAACCATTTGATATTGCGTTCTATATCTAGTCTAATAAAAATTATTTTGCTTTAACTTAACGAAATTGCTTTTTATAAGTCTACCTATAGAGTCTACTTATAGAGTTATTACCTATAGAATTTTTTTTTTATTTTACACAAAAATAGTTTTTTTTTTATAACTATTTATTAAAGCGCAATCTTGTAAAGTAATGTGGTACTTGTATTGTTGCGATGTTAACTCATAATTTTGTAAGATGGTGCAATTTTGTAAGAAAATATTTCCTATATTTACTGCTCGTGCTATGATATAAAACTGTGATATAAGCACCATACTAAATTGGCACAAGTAGTAACCTGGATCAATCAGTAATCGAAGGTTTTTGGACTAAATACTCGAACGCTTAAAAATGGTTTCATGAAAACATTAGAGAATATTTTGTTAGCTTTTAAATATTCTCTAGAAATATGTCCATTACTAACATATGAGTTGTTTGGCAGCGGACGACCTGACAACCCACCCTTCGGGCGAGGAAGTGACGATGGCGGGTCAACATTCAATCCTGCCCAAGGAGCACGGGAACAAGTTCTACGAGCTTCAGATCCTGCACCACCACGACAAGGATGTCTCTGCCATCGCCTCCTGGGATTCCTCCATACACGACTCGCAGTACCTCAACAGAGTCACTGAAGGTAATTCCTTTATGACCACTTGATTGGCAGGCGGCTACAATTACCTACGAACCTAGAAGCGACACCAACGGGATTGAAGTGATTTTCTATTTTACCATGTGGCCTTACCACCAAACTAACAATAGTGTCACTATGTGCAAAAATTTACATTATTTTATTTCATTTTACATTATTATAGCACTTAATCGCTACGTCAAATAATGAATACCTGGTCGAGTTGTTAATTATATTAACTCTCTGACAAAAGTGTCTTTGGTAATCCTGTCTAGGTAAGATGGTTGTATGGTTTAAGATACTCCTTAAATAAAGAATTTAAGGAAATAGGAATATTTAGCGAATCGCGAATTTTTAGATGTTCTATTGGACATTTCTGATTATATTATCCTATTGGATAATCGATAGTAATCGAGATTATTATTATCATAAGCTTTTGAATACCGTAACGTTAATTTGGTATTTTCAGCAAACGAGCGAGTGTACTTGATTCTAAAGACGACGGTGCGTTTGTCTCATCCGGCACCAATGGACCTTATTCTTAGGAAACGTTTAGGACTCAATATTTACAAACGACAGAGCTTCACAGATAGGATACGGAAGAAAATTGTCAGGTACAATACATTTCTCTAAACTTAGTTTACCTGGAGGAGATGAATGTTTAACTGTGAATATTTGGTTTATTGGTTTTCTGCAGAACCGATCAGCTGACGCAGACTGGTGTGACTTACGAAGTAGTATCGAATATCCCGAAAGCTTCCGAGGAACTGGAGGAGCGTGAAAGCCTCGCTCAAATCGCAGCGACCGGTGACGAGGCGAGCGCCGCCGATGGCGAAACTTACATAGGTACCTTATTACTGTGGAATAAGATTACTTATCATATTCATCTGTTCAAGTATATTAACATCACAACTACGGATAAATTCAATAAAATATAATTAATTGTGAACTGATGTTACAGAGAAGTACACCCGCGGTGTCAGCGCCGTGGAGAGTATCTTGACGCTGGACCGGCTGCGGCAGAGCGTGGCCGTCAAGGAGTTGGAGCAGGCCAGAGGCCAACCCGTCGCCATGCGGAAGACCGCCTCCGTGCCCAACTTCTCACAGGTCCAATCTCATGTTCTTCGCTTCACTCATACACACGACCGCTTTGTTATTGGCCTTTTAAAACTTCAGATACATTTTTCCATAGTTTATCGGTGAAATAATATATTTGTAACGCGAAGAAATATTAAGTTGTATCAATTGTTTATAATGAAACTTCTTTTCTTAGTTGTCAGTTTTCTTAGTGGTCATTATAAAAACCGATATAATAATAATTAGTGTGACTATTATAATTATTATAAATAAGAAATCAAACTGTCTAAAATTAATGGTCAAAAAATTTCTCAGAATTCATCTAACATCCACTTAAATTGTAACTTCATAATTATGTACAATGTTTCATAATACAAAAAAAAAAATCTTCATAGATATATTTTACACGCACATTCTAGGTTTAGATTGATCACTGTTATCACAAATAGCGTGTTTTGTAGGCATTAGCAGATAAACAATGGAACGACAACTCAATGTCTGTAGTTTGTTCCACAATGAGAAATTCCTTTCGGAAGAATATTTCCGATTAGGTTGACATCTTCGACTAAGGTAATATTAGAAATTAAATGGACCACACAATAAAGGATTATTCTTTCCGTATCTTTATTGTACGGCGCCAAATGCTCTCAATGTTGTGAAGCTTTGTTTTTGAACACTAAAGCTTAACAAGCATCACAGTTGAACACACCAGAGTTTCTAGATCATCTGTACATAGATTTAGGTAAACGCTTTGACTAACACAACAGTTTTTAATAAATTTATAAACGTATGTTATTCCTTTTGTGTATGAAAAAGATCAAGTACATTGTGTCGTTTGAAAATGAGGAAATTTTACTTTTTTATATTCAGAGATGAGGGCGAGTACAGCAATGTATTTAATAACTGTTTGGTCAACATTTTTTTTTTTAATAATATATTTTTAGTTTAAAAGTACTTCAAGTACTTTTGTTGAGAAGGTTTTTTTTTTTCGCATATCAAGGAAAAGCAAACGTTATAAAATATAAACTCATACCATAAATCGGAGAGTTTAAAAATGTAAACATTGAAATTTGAAAGAACATATTTATGGTAAGAGAAATAGTGTTGCAATAATCGGTGTGTACGCTTGCTAACTTGTGTGTTGTCGGCGGCTCGCAGCTGTCGCAGGCGCTGGAGAATGCGGCCAAAAACGGAACTAACGTGAGTCTAACGCATGACCCTCTAACAAGTACCATACCCGCACCCAGCACCCTTTATATCGTTTGCCAAATATGCAGATAGATCTTTTTACGTATTTTCATACATGTTACCAGCCACTTGCTTCCCTGTTCTTTGGTCAATTGGATTTTATGCGCTCGCGCAGAGCATTGCGCAAGACTCTTTTGCCAAATACTAGTAATTAAAGTCATACGACTTGTTACGCAGCGTCTAATTAAACTTCTTACTAAATCATTTTCAACCTTATCTGATATTTCTCAAATTTAACTTTGTTTCTCTGATTCATATTATGTACTCGTATAATCAATCAATCAATCAAAGGTTGATTACTTGATATACATGTTATGTATATTAAACAGATATGTGCTAAACTTACAATAATTTCTTTTATCATTTTGGAAATTATATCTTTATTTTTCTATATTATGTTAAAAATGTCTTTGTCGCTTTGTCTGTCTACTATAAGAGATCAGTCAGATATAGGCATGCACATTTCGGTTCTTATTATCTCTTAATATCGGTTCATTTATTGCTCGCCCTTGCCATTACTTAGCATCGCTTAGCGTAGTTTTTCACTTTTATTTTTCTTTTTGCTCGATTCCGTAGCGTGATGTTAAGTAGACTATAACCTGACTCATGTCATGAGTTAGGCTATCAAATGTAAATATTGTACCTAATAACTACTCTTTTAAGCTCTCGCTGCTCATTTCGAAATGTCACAGTGATACAAATAATACTTCAGATAATGCGTTTGGATTCGTCGTTCGAGTCGCTGTCGATGGGCGGAGCGCGTTCGGGCAGCGTGGCTGACTTGGCGGACGAGCAGCCGCGTCGGCCACATCGCCACTCGTACGCTGCGCCCGCGCACGTCGACCCGGATCTCACCACGCCTCCAAAACCTTTCGGCTTAGGTCAGTAGCCCCCTTCTCCTTTCTACATTCACACCTTAATAGACCACATAATACACACATACACACACACATATTGTGTTTGTTTATTACTTCAAATCAATTTATATCTTGTTGTAAATCTGCAAAGAGTGCATATCGTTGTCAAACCAAAATCTGGTATATGTAAAAAGTATACTTTTGAGATATTGACAAAAAAAAAGGTTTTTTATAAGATAGATAAAGCTATTCACTGTGGTCAAAATGTTGAAATCTCAAAAAAGTGCACATAGCAGAATTTGGTTCAACAACCACGATATGAATCATTTTCTTACAAGAACTGCGATAAAATATTATAAATATTACATTGTATATTGCAATATTAATTAATATTGCTTCACCTATCAAAATATTGTCATGGTATGGAGCCATGCCATAAGAATATTTTGAATATGACGATTCCTTTAAAGCAAATAGTAGACTACACTCTTCTATAACATGATATGACTCAATATTAACGATAAAGGTACATACCTAGGTGCTCGGAATTTGGGAATGGCAATCCGCTAGCTAGAGGTTTTATAGTAATCAGTCTGTTTATTGAGTGCATTAAATATAAAAATTAAAACGTCTAGTTTTGGGTTTTGTAACTATTTTTCACAATGAACCGTCACTAAAACGGCACTTTAGTCAATATTTTTTTAATAATTTCTACTCAATGTTTTATTTTAATAGAGTAAGTATAAGAATTACTTCATTTTCTGTATCTTAACAAATTTTTTTTCTATCGATAGTCACATTAGTTTTATATGCCTTTAAGTAATATTTGCCAGTGACAATTATACTGTATGAAAAGCCTTATGCATATCACTATGATATTTTATTATTAAGAAGGTTTAAATTGTTTGTGACATATATATTGATTAGATATACAGATTATAAATAGGTTAGTGCACATAAGTAGAAATAAGCAACTGAATTTGAATTTAGCGTATGTACCACATAATAATATATACAATGCACGACTGACTTTAGGTTTATAAGTAGATATACAACATTTAGCACATTGATCTGAATCAGCCGTCGAAAGGGACAGCAGGCAAATCATTATCCACACTATTCGTTCTTTAACTCTGTCACTTTACATTCCCCTCATGCTCTTACTTATAACATTACATTTTGTTCAATTTGCTTCGTGGCATTGCTATGGCTCAATCGACTCTTTACCTCTCTATATACTTTTCCATATACTTCTTTCTTACTTTTCTTACAAAATCAGTTCGAAATTATTACGATGCTCAGTCCACAACACGTCTGTTCTTTGAGACTTTTCTAAATTTGGATAAATTTTAACATGTAAAAATTGGCTCGATTCGTAACGTTCAATTCAGAAATATCTCAAGGAATCACAATTTTTTTTAAATAGATACGGTCACTGAAATTTGTTCCCACCTCTTGAACTAATGTATTTTCTGTATCTTGATCCTCGGCTACCTTCAGGCTCGTTCCTATCAGGTAAACTGCGAGTATGGTCTTAAATTGGAATGACATCTGTATTACCAAATTGTTAGAAGAATGTTATTTATATGAACTATAAATATCAATAGATGTGCTCTAACCGTACCGTTATGTCTTTCACAATTGGCTGTGTAACGTTTCAACTAAAAGTATTCAAGAAACCTAATATTCCTAGGCTACGTAAACTTGTCAAAAATAGACCCTAATGCATTGGCTATTAGAGTGTAAACCTAAATGCAAGCTTCGAGCATCGGCCGAGCTTCTGTCGTTGTGTTACTATATGTTTGGTTTGCGGAGTATCTTCATTTGCATGAACCTAAGCATGACCTGTTAATTATTTGATTATTTCCTTCCCCTTTCCTCTTCGTTAATCTATTCGCTGAGAATTACAAAGGCGTACAGCTTACCAAATAGACTGACTTGTTTAGGTGAATAAATATGCTTACGAAGGCGACGGATGTAAATTACAAATAATACTACTACTGCTGTGGCCGTAATGTTTCAACTTATTGAAGGCAAAGTTGAAAATATACGTGGAAAACTTGAAAAGCTCTCTTGTTTCTGTATGTAGAGTGTAATTATTGTAGATATTAGAAAAATGAAAAGTGTATATTGTATTTGTAATTAGGACTGTGATGTGTTAGGATTGTGTCGTTTATCGTGTGCGAAGTAGTGCTGTGCATTTTATTGTCGATAAGATAAATCATCTTTACAAGACAAAGTATTTTTAACTTGAAATTAAAAAGCAAAAACTTAATTCTAAAACAAAAAAAAAAAACGCAAAAAACATCAATAAAAATCTATGTTTTAAAATTTTCCTCAAAATATTCCTACGCGTAAACTATAATGTTTCTCTTTCGATTTATTGTAAGAATATTTCATTGGCGAGGGGCGCAACTGTATTCAAAATGAATGAAATTAAAAAATAAAATAAAATGTTTAAGCTTTTATGTGTGCGCAATTTTTTATCGACATTAAAAGCAGTTTTTTTACTGAAGCACGTCACTCGCTAGATAAACGGCTGAAATGCATGTACTATGTAGATTAAATACAAAAGGCCAAACACGTAATCAAGTATTGTATAGAAAATCTTATTGAGAGCATGTTATAGACCAAAATTTAACTGTCAAGTAATGTAATTAAATATCATTTTATATTCCATTATACAAGTGAGTCTAATGTTGTGAAGGTGAAATTGTTTTTCTACTGTAATTGTATCAGAAAAATTCTGAAACTTTTGCATAACAATACTGTTGTGATATTAAAATCGTTACCTATATAAAAATATTTTATATAAAAAATGAAAAAAACACTTCCTATTTGTTCAGTACAAACATGCACGGGAAAACATTTCCAAAGCTAGTTTAAAAATAACTTGTAAAAATTGTGTAAATAATTGTTCCTCTCTTGACAACCTACATTATATCGATATGTGTTTATGCATGCAAAAGTTTTAGAATTTCATGTTAATAACATAAAAGCTGTATTTACAGAATTAATGACATTTTTATTGCAGCTCGCCCAACGTTCCTAAACTTGAATTTGAACCTGAACTCGCTCCGACTTCAAACGCCCAGCAAGTGTACGTGCAGACAAAAATGTCTTAGAATCACTATAGTATTTGCTTGTTACATACAACGTTTAATTTTTTCTTAGTTACGTTTTACACGATTTGTTTTAAATCATCGTACAGTGTGTTCATATTTATTTTGACGTTTAGATCTAGTGGTTTTAGTGCTTATCTATGAATATCGATTGAATTGTGTGCATGTAGATCATAAAGTAGATATTTTCTATAAAATGTACATAAACTTCATACACTTTACATAGACCAGTTATTTTTTTGTTTGCGATAAATATAAGTATCACAAAAATTGATTGTTCATTATTGGCATGTTATTCATTGGATTTAAGCATGAGATTTATTGGCAATAAGTAATATCAATTCTTCTTTATTAAGGAATTCCCAAATAAAACGTATAAAATAAAATAGACAAAAAGTATGGTTATAAAATTTAAATTAATCGAAATTCTAAATTTTGTATTAAGTGAGAGTAAAAAATAGTTTACTTCATTTTCTCTTATTTGGATTGTTTCAAATATATTAACATAATTCACGCGTGTTTATATGTAGTTTTAAATTCTAACGTCATCAACGCTATCTTTTTGTATCATAATTTCATCAATTACGAATCACTTTTTATTGTTTTTTATTGAGAATAGCATGATTAAACAATGCGCTCATTATATTGATTATTATTACATTGATTATGATTTTTTCATTTAGATTTTTAAGAAACGCTCATTAACTTCTTTATAGTTGATTATATAATAATATAATGTGAAATACACCTATCTTAATAGGTCATGAATGGCCGATTGAATACTCAAATGTATCTCATAAAATGGGATCTTATAAAATTGGCTTCCAGTAAACGTTTGCGAAGAAAGCTTATAGTAAGTAATAATCTCAAGGTTATATTAATGTGCTCGTAAAGCGTTTGAGTATTCAGCCGCAATGTAATAATTATTCGAAGAAAGGTGAATGAATGAGGAATGAACGATTGCGTGTTCCAGCGTCCCCGGCGAGCGGTAAGCTGGGACTGCGTATGACCACGCTGCACGAAGAGCCCGGACGAAGGAACGACGACGACTCCCACTCGGAGCCGGAATCCGCTCCCGATCAACTGACTACGCCCAGATCTCACGTAATTAATTAATTAACTAACTAATCTCGCGGCTTTACCCGACGTTTTATATTAAAAGCAATCTGATTCTCTCTATTTCTTCTCCCTCTCGATAATGTTCGGTTTTCATCGGGTTTATTAGCGCTATTACTTCATTTGTTCATAAATTAGATATTCGCTCGAGGGAAATTAAAAAAATAAATAAAAAGGTCATTTTCATTGGTATTTTCTTTAGACAAATTTGCCGTAAGCATTAAACTTTCTTTGTAATTAAATCCGCCAGACCTAATTCGATCCTTGTGGAGAGGAATTGATTGTATTGTTGTGTACTTTCCAGCGTACTCGAAGCCGGGCGAACCCACGCGGCTTCCTTACCACATCGAAGACGCTGGACTCTTTGCACGAGCTCGCTTGCGAACGAGTGCCCAACAAGAACTCGCCTTCGATATCCTCCAGTGGATATGGTTTGTACATACATATATATGCCTACGAGTTTATCAATAATAAGTGAAGCTCATTATTTGCACACCTTTATTAGTAGGTGAAGTACTCTTCGTGGGAGAAGTGCGACTCCTTTTTATTCAGTAAGTATTTAGCATTCCTAGCGCGACTCAAAGCGCTGGCGATTGATGTGTGAACAAAGTTACAAAAACTGCACAACTATGTCCTGAATTGTCTCAGGTATTTTTTATTCCAGTAAGACTTTTTCTAGATATTAAAATAGTTCAGAACTTATTGAATAAAGGTTGGGTGCGAACCCGCGGACAATTAAGCAGAATGAAATCCAGACATCGCCAACGATAATTTAATACAATTTAATTCATATTTATGTTTAACGCGTTTGTTTCAATAGAGTATTTACTCTAGAAATAACCAAGTAAATGATTGACATCTCAGCTTGATTTGACCATAGTGTACATAATTGCTGTTTCCGTCTTCAGGTTCACAAGCGGTTTCCTCGACAAATTTGACAAATGACGATACGTTATCAATTAGAAGTATGTCGGTAGACGATACGCCGGATTTCGATAAAACAATGGACTATACGCATTTGAGTCGGACAAAAACATCGATGGCCGGTCTTAGAAACGAAATCACAGAACTCAGAAACGATATTAGCGAGTTGAAAAATGAAATAGTCGAATCAAAGAACGAATTGGAAGATGCGTCGTTCGAGAAAGCAAAAACGCCAGTGCTGACTCCGGGTTCGAGAAATCGTATAAATCCGTTCCTGAGAGATTGCGAGGAGACCGTGAAAGAGGAACTAATGGTTGACCCGTTGGGAGCGATTCCCATTGAAAATTCAGTTATATCTAGTCACAAGAGTTCGGAAAACTCACAAATTAACGGCGAAAGCATTCACGATACTTCAGTTGGTAAGTACATTTCGCTTTATGCTTGTAAACACATAGTACTTTCGGAAGTCTATGTTATTAAAGTAATTATAACGTAATTGCTACAATAAGGCTGTGTACAACTGTGTGCACACGGAAATAATACAAAGAGGATACATAGTGTTTTTAAGTGTAATTTGCCATCGGAAAAACTGCAATTAACAATTATTATTCTGTCAATTCCTTAGAACTAATCCGTTCGGACTCAACTCTAAGAAATATATTAATAATAGAAGTATTGAGTAAAATGTTTATTTTACCAGTTGTCGAAATTGCATTAATAATTTGTTAATTATCTAAGACTTGGTGTATAGTTTGTGTAAATGTGTATGAATGACCAGGCGAGGCGGACGTGGAGTCGGTGAGTTCGGAACAGTCGAGCAACAGCCACGAGTTGGAGCGCAGCCGAGAGACTTCCTCTCTCGGAGAGAGCGATTCCGCCTCACCCGCTCCGGACCACCATCTCGTCAGGACGCAACTGCCAGCCGGAAAGGTATTTACATACATACGAGTATATTGTAGGCTGTGTTGTGTTGGTAGTGTACCTTCGAGTGCCCGTTTCCTAGACAAATGGCACGGCGCATTCTTCGCTCTAATTTGCTGTAGGCCAACAAATCGTTTGATATAAACCACAGTCAAAACATCTATCAGGTACCTTCTAGTATTTAATCAGCCGATGTGACTCGATCAGGAGTCACAAACAAAAATTTCATTATACCAAACCCAGTCAGATCTATTTGAAGAGTTTCGAGCGTTCAAACGAATTTAATAGTCTATGTGTTACGTGTTGCATATTTACTCAATTGTGAAATTGCGCTGTGGAAAATATATATAAATAAGCCTTTAGAAGTGTGCTATATGGTGTTTTGTTTTGTAGGTGGTGAGACGTCGCGCAACAAACTCGTCGCGCGGTGCTAACCGCGCTTCCTTCCCCGGAGCGCGTTCGCACGATCACAAGCCCGCGCTACACGACACGCCAGCCTCCTCCACCGAGCGGATTGCAGACGGTTAGTCATTATGTTGTCTTTCGTTTATATGTTTTCCACTAATACCAGATTCACTTGTATGGTCAGCGGTATAATTACTTGGTTTCGCATATTGCAGAGGAGTCGTGTGAGAGCGGTCGGTCGTACTCGGCGCCGGAGTGGCTGTCGGTGGGCGAGAGCGTGCAGCTGCGGCTGAGCAGTAACACGGGCGTCGTGGCTTATCTGGGGCCCACACACTTCGCTCACGGCCTCTGGGTCGGCCTCGAGCTTGATGCGCCTACTGGTAAACTAAAATCACTTGCTACATTTATTTCAATTCTGTTCGATATACGCGTATGTAAGTTTTGTAGTAGGCAGTTGGTTTCCAGAAGTACAAGGGTGAGTGTAAATCGATAATTGCAGGCAAGAACGACGGGTCCGTGGGAGGAACGCGGTACTTCGAGTGTCGACCGCGACACGGCATCTTCGTGCGACCTGACAAACTGGTTCAAGACCGTCGCGGACGAAGCGCACGCGCCTACAAGGACAGTGAGCTGCGCCGCGCCACCAGCAAGGGTGCGTTTCCCACTTGCACTCCTTACTTGCTTCTTATTAGTTCATAGAGGTGTCTTAGTAAGCACGAGTTAGCTAAGCTTACTTACGTAACACCACCAACTCACCAAGGAAGTGCACTTTAACGTAGGCGACCTCTATGTAAATTTATAAGTATCTTTATTATAATTCAAATTTAAGTTGAAATAATTATCTAAAAATAAAGTCATAAATGTTTTATAGATAACGTTTCTCAACAAATTTATTTAGTTTTTTGAGTAATCGAATACGATTATGGAACTTTATTATTTTTCTCGTGTAAGAGTTTAAAACGATGTGTGTTTCTGTGATATATAGATGATAATGTGTAAAGTGTATTGTGCAGGTGAGGGACTGCACAAGTTGCACAGATCGAGGAGTCGCGGCGAAAGCATAAACGCCGTGGGAACCAAGACTCGCAACAAGTAGACCCGCACCGGAATACCGAATTTATACAAAAACGTCCAACTCTCACGGCCGCTTCACATTTCTGTTAACGCAAATGGTGCTTTATGTGTTAGTACTTTTGTTATATTACCACTCGGTAAAGCAATATTTGTTGAAGTTTTATCAAAGTTTCGTTTTGGGAAACAATGATGTTTCGCGACCGTTGAATCGATTCAACGGTGCGTCGAGACGCCGACGTTCCGCGATTCAAGTTATCGTTGATCCGTATCATATTTACAATCACGTTTGTTCTGTATACGTACAGTCGGTTACAAAAATGTAAATGGGTTACAATCAAAACTTTAATTATCACAATCACCCACTAACCGGTGAACTCTTACAGGTAGAACAATCATGTATAGATGAAGTTTTTACTTCAGATGACTTTATTTTACTTTATGTGATCGATTGTACCTTTTTCACTGAACGGTGACATGACTTTTTCCATTCTTTTCTTACGTCTCCCGAAAAAATAGTCGACACTGCAGGCCAGAGTTGAATGCAAGAAGTTTACGCTATATTTCAATAATTTTGGATGAAATATACTTTGAAAAGTAAGAATTGAAATCGTCATGTTTATGACCGCTCTCCTAAATTTATCATTAGTTTTTATCGATTGACATTTTTTTTTTAAATTATAATTATTTGTATATATATATATATATTATGATAAAATTATGTGATTTATTTCTATTTCATTTCATTGTAAATATGTGAATTTTGCTTGTATTATAAATCAATTGTTTAAAAGTTTTTTAGCCAGTGGTGTTAAGTGATCGATAATAATATACGTTGGGTTATATGTTGTACATTTTTTTTTTACTGTATAGTTTGTGGTGTATTTAGTAGATGTCGTGTTTTACTCGGTGATTTCTTTGTTCACGGACAGCAAATGGTACAGATTTGTTTTCCGCACTTGGAATATAAATTTTGTGCGTTACTTTATTACTCGCAGTGCACTCCCACAATCTCTTAGTAATTGTTACCTTCTAAAAATAACCTTAAAAATTACTTTAAGGTTATAAAAATAACCTTCTAGCATGTGGGCAATTTTAACAGTTTTTTTTTCCTAATTTCCCTAAATTTTGTGATTGCTCACGAGCATTTTGTGTCTCGCACACGACATTGCCAGATTACAATTGTGATAATATCTTGCCACGTGATAGAACGTACGTTGATCACGACTTAACTTTCGCCCCTACTTAGTTTAAATTAAACCAGTTCAAGTAGAATTTTACGAAATCGTCCAGTCTATCTTCGTCCTTATATAAATTTATTAAAAAAATAAAAATGAAAGACTTGTACTTAGTACACAATAAAAATCTATCGTGACGTAACACTGCTAATGTTTCACTTCTACGACGAGATCAGTGAACCCTATGTTTTCGTAGCCTATGAAATCTTAAATATTAAATTATATCGGTCTAAAAATATTCACTGGTCGCGTCGTAGAAAAAAGATAGGTTAAAAATGTGCATCCCTATTTCTGCGGGGTTTGTAAAATAAATATTGTCACAACTGAATGTCCTCAATTTATTGTCTCCATCCAATGAACAATAACTGTGTAAATTAATGTAGTGATTTTTTTTTTAAATTTTTCCAATTATATGAAAATGTGTGATACTTACATTTTTATTGTCAAAATTTGAACTTATATTAATAGAAAATTTTAAATTCTGTATGTGTAAATTGAATGAATTAATGATGTATTTATTATGTTGAAATTAATATTGGTAAAATGAATTTAATCGAAAAATTAAAATGATACATTGAATAAAATATGTCGTGTAAATTTAATCTATAAATTCAATCACAGAAAAGAATATTGGTTAAAATGGATAACGATAAAAAAAATAAAATTGATAAATTGAATAATAAATGCGGTTAATTGAAATTGTGTTGAATAAATAGCAGCGTAGTTGCGTCTCTGTCAATGGAGTACTTAAATGTAGTTCTAGCTCACCTAAATGTATATTCCATCCTTATTAGTAAACAAAATTAATTTTAAGTACACTTAATTAGTACACAAATAGTGTTTAATGCCTCGTTATTTAACTAGTAGTATTTATATTATCACTTTTCAAAGCTCATCATGCAGCCTTATACCACGGGACTCTACCATTCTATACAAAATCAACATTATTGTAAAATAACGCCAACATTGCACGTCTTTATGAGGTGAAAAAATAAATATAAGGGAGTAAATACATTTATTCCCCTCAATTCAGCTTTTTCCATAAAAAAAAATTTTTTTTTTTTCTATGGACAAAAGCTGAATTGAGCTGATTACAGCCGTTTGAACGTTAGCACTCGAGATATAAAGCGCCATTCCTTTAGATTTAATTATAAGCGTCGACTGACATCATATTTTGTCGCACACGTAGGTAACGGTTTCATTATTATATAATTACATTGTAATCGATCGCTTTTTAGACTGTCGTATTTAATAAACATTCCACTGTAACTGCATTTTCTAAACATTTATCGTTATATAGATGTAATAATAAAATTAAACTGAATAATTATTAACTCGGTGATAAAGCGGATAAGTTAGGTTTTATTTAATGGAGGCGATTGTTTATTATTATTTTTTTATTTTGCATTTCATTTACAAGAAACGTAATCGCGTAGAGAGTTTTAACCTGGCCCTAACTAGGACGTCATAGTCGCGGTGAATCCTAAAAGAAATAGTTTAAATATTTTGAAAAAATAATGTAGGATGTGTGTTTCGAACTCTCGATGTGCTTATGTCCAGTAGTTGTCGGTAGGGCACGGGTGAGTTGTATCGTATTGTCGACACAATAAAATAAAAAATAAAAAATGGAGTGGAGGTTTTTGGGTGGTTGTAGAAGAGTGCCTAGTTTGTCGCTACCACTTGTAGCCATCGTAAAGCAGCGTTTCAGTAGGCCCTTAATATAATTTATAGACATTAAGCTGACCATGTGCTGTGCTTTTGTTTTAAACAATAGTTTTAGGTAAATGAAATTATTATTATTTTTTTAAATTGTATTTTACTTTCAATTCATGTGCGTAGTTGTGTCTACAGTGTATTTATTGCAGTTTGAGACAAAATCAAAATGAGCTTTTACTATAAATGATGAAATAAATTATTTTACGCATGAATTTTTTAGTAGCCATTTTTTTTAAATACACAGATTTAATAAGGCAGGAAGTATGAGTAATTGTTTTTTTTTTGTGATAGGCAAAGTATGGGCAGCTACGTCGTAGCTTAGTTGGCTGCGTCTTCACTATTGTAAACTAAGGCATAATAAAATAAAGAGATTTTAATATTTAAATACAAAAATAGTTCACTTCTAGTGGAAATATTTTTGCCGAGTAGCAAATTCAAGTCAACCATCGCTGTCATTATTAATAAATGTATTATAAAATATTTTATGTTTGTTTTATTCGTTTTTATACCTAGCAATGATATATTTAACATCGCATGTTTTAGACTTTCATCGCCTTACGAATCCAGGCATGCATATTGTTAGATATTTTAAATGTTCTCTTCATTAATTAATTTACAATAATTTAGATACATAGAATCATTATTTAGATACATGGAGAGATTTCAAAATGGGTTTGGATAATCCTTGAAATCAGGATGATGTGTTGGATTTAAATTTAGCAATTATTATCCAGGTATGCCGACCTTGCAAGAAGTTGAAATTTAGTTCAAAAATTAAATTATAGATGGCGCAACTAGAACCGGTCCATCAAAACAACACCACATTTGCTATTATTAGGTGGTCTTCTGTAATTTGGTGGTCACTGTGGCCAGACCGGCTTCTTAGTTTACAACTGCTGAACTCAGTGGGAGCTGGATAATAGACAATATTTCTTGAGATTCCACAGCCGGCATTGCCTTTATCAAGTCCGATTTAGCAACTCTCCAGGCAGAGTTTCTCGTGTAGTATAAAGATAAAAGATATATATATATATATATGATATGATTATGTTTCAAGTTTATTAGTATTTGGCAGGGACAACTTTGGAAATGAATTTTTAAAAGTTAGTTCAGATCTGGTAAGTTGGTGGCAGGGCACACTACGATTCGCAATCATAAATGGACAGCCCGTCTGGCGGCAGTAACAATCCCACTTAGGCTATGGTCGATTTAGGAGATCAAAGCCACAGAGGAATCGTGTGTAAGGGATGCCAGAGACCATTTCTGTATTTATGCTTTTATTATCTTTATCCTACCAAGGTCAGCAGTGAACTTTCATTTTAGGCGACGTAGCCACCTACCATCAAGTGGACCATAAGCCCGTTCCACCTATCCCTACTAAGGTATCTCCACTGGTAGCGACAAGTCGAATTACATAAAACAAAGTGTGCGGTTTTTACTAAAATGTATGTAGTAACATATACAACTTCTAAATCCTTACCTTACATATAAAATTAACTCCATGCAGCGTGTGTCTGTCTGTGTGTAGGTTCGCGGTGATCTCAAAAATTACTGAACGGATTTTTAAACGGAAATGGATTTTAAATTTAAATGCAGACTTTTTTTTTAGCAGTTTCACTTTCGGAAAGGAATAGGTAAGTATATTATGTTGGAGAAACACTGGAACAAGTTTGTTGAAGTCAAGGGATAGTGCCTATGTAAAAAATAAAAACATTTTTTAACTCAAATCTGAATCGTAGTCATTTATTTTCAGGCCGAGAACTTTTCACCTTCTCAATTACCTACTCATATAAGTATTTTCTCAGGCGTTATACCTATTTTTCATTTTTCAACGCGGACGAAGTCGCGGGCACCAGTTAGTTAATAAATAATCATCCATGTACCTACCACTTTGTGCATAGATTGAAAGCTGCAAAAATACAAATATTAGGTACTAATATATCTTCTTATTACATAAGATTTATATACTAAGTAGGTACTTAGGTATTCAAAGAATAGGTTAGGTAAAACATGGCGTGTTTTTAAATTATCAACGTTATTTCTCTTCGTGATCAAACTATGTAAATCGTATTGAAAATTCAGCAACACAAGTGACCGTCTACTGTATCATAGTAATTTATATTATAAACGGAAAAAGTAGGCAGGTCCTACCTCTCTAAATATATAGGACCTAGCGTCGGTCTGTTCATTGTTTGCTTTTCTTCTAATTTTATCAAGATGTGCTAGATGTAGGTCCCTGTAGTAATATGTCAAAGCTGATGATCAATTCCAGCCCGATTCCCATCCATTCAATATGTTCCTGCGACTTTTAATATGTTGTTGGACCAATTATTGTGGTATCAAACGCTATTATAGTGTAGGTACCTACCTAACACTTAAAAATCCCAGGTAAAAGTGATCCGACGTCGCCTATTTTATTTCATGATAAAGTAAATCGCTTTAAGTCCACAACTTGAAAAGTTGTGAAGCGTATAGTAGCGACAGTTGACCTCATTCGCGACGTCGCGAGTGTCATCTCTGCGGCGGGCGTGGGGCGGCGCTGTATGCGACTGGCACGCGCCTTCTCTATCACAATACTGTCCGCAAATTCATTTACTTTCATTATTAACTTAGTAACCTATCTTCTTACACACAAATCCGATTCACTGTCTTTCTGAGAATAAATTTAACAAGTAAAATTACAAACTGTTTGCGTTTCCTCGTCATAAGAGGGCGCTAGTGTGTTTTTGTCCGGTCATCTACTTACGGTGCATCTTTGTAGGCCAATCAGGGCTATTTCTTATCGAATAGAAAAAGCAGTTGCCGCTGGTCAACTGCCGTCAAGGTGACCGTCGATCTTAATAAAATTAATGTTCTAGAAGGCGTTGATTTTCTTTTGTCTGTAGATTTCTTTATTCCTGATTCGATTTTGCAAAGTAACCATACGCATAGCCCTCTCCATAGCTCGCTGAGGGACGTTGAGCTTTCTTACGAGATTCATAGTTAGACCACATTTCAGTGCCATTTTCATTACCGGCAACACACATTGGTCCAAAACATTTGTTTTCAGTGTGTCGACACTTAATTCCATAAATAAATAGCGCGAAAAGTGTTTTTTTTGCTCACTCTACTTAGGTACTGAAAATATATTTTACTATAACGAAGCCGGCTTTTTACAAAGGAGACATCGTTCCATAATGGCCCCACTGGATTTGCGTGACTTGCTGTTTGCCAGCGTTTTCGTCTTTTCAAATGCGCATTCCTTCGATAGAGCTCTTAAAGAATACACTATGAAAAATACAGATAAAATCAAATAATGGATCAGGCTGGTCCATCTTCGTCCAATCAGGACCCTCGGTTTGATTTCATAGGCTCTTATACGGTAAAATCTTTGAAACTGAAGCCAGAAAAATGGACGAGGGTTCTGAGTTTCGAGGAGCACAGGTCAACGTTGAAAGATTTCGTAGACAAACCATTGCCCCTCCTACTCATCGTAGTCTTGACTCATGCTGCGCAGTTACTTCCAGTCATATCATTTCCTTGTTATTTGAAAAACAAAGCCGTTTTCTTTGTCAAGAAGAAGCCAGATGTGGTCCCGAAGGAGAATTGCTCTGAAATGCTAATATTTGGTAAGTAATTACTAATACCTGAACTTTTACTTTTGTAGCAGTAGCTGAATCAAACAACTCTTAACTTAAGGTTTAAGGTAAGCTAGGTTTTAAGGTTCTTAACCATTAAATGCATATGTTTGTAACTATTAATACATACCTACCTACCTAACTAACGAGGAAAATATGAAAAAGACACGAACTTATCATTTTTGAAGGACTTTATTTCTATTCCAAAGTAGACCTCTATGTCAGAATTGCAGTTCACCTTTTGCTCGCAGCTTCATCTACATGAAAAGTTCGATAATTGATAATATTCATCCTGAAGTCTCACTCAAAATATTGGTTCTTTCTGAATTCTAGATATATGAAAGAATTTTTGAAACCGTCGAGTAGTTTCTGATATTACGGAGAGATGTGTTCCGCAGTCATACCTGGGCAGCTCGGTTCGCGGCATTAAATACAGAAAACCACCGGGAAATGCTAGTCAGGAATGCTAGAGCTTCCATGCCTTATCGTTAATAGATTAATGTTAACGCTACCGTTTTCTATGGCTTTGCTTGTGTTATGGACCACTTTATATAGCGACCTTCCATCAATTGTATTAACAGATTACCAGCCGAACTTTGCATAAAAAATAAGGGTCTAATATCAAAATATAAGTAAAAAAATAAAGAACAAATACACAGAGTTTGTTTAGCATTTACAGTATTTACAGCATTAATTTCGGTATAAGTGACCAACATGGAAATGGATGAGATGCTGTAGGGGCGACGTCAATTACGCAGTAAATAATAATAAATAGGAATAAAATAATAATTTGGAAATGATGGGATGAGGTTAATTTTGTAAAAATACAAATCCCTATTTTAGGTGACCTAGCACCAAGATTGATAGACGAACTGGCATCACTGGTTGACGAAGTCTTCGTTCCGCTTCTGTCCAACCCTCTAAATCATGAAGGCTGGCCTCTTGTTGTCTCACAAGATATTCTCAAACAAATTCATAGTCTAAAAAGCACTGTTTATGAGGTGAAGTATTTAAAATATTTATATTTCATTGTTATTTAGCAGATATTGTCAATTTTGCAGGAAATTTCTACAATTAAGTGTTAAAGAAAAGTGTTTATTAAAAAAAATTGTTAAATAAACCCTAATAAAATCACTATTTTGAAAAGTCTACAAAATAACATCGTATCCATAATAACAATGAATCTTAAATCATTTTTGTTCAGGTTTTATTTAACATAAGAAACATCTATACTGTCTATCTAATTTTTGTAAAAGTTTATATGGAATAATAAAATTAAATGAATAAAATATTTATTTCTACTTCTCATGTTAGGTGAAAGGCAAAGTAAATGGCCAAACAGTTCTTCCTATGCCAGTCGGAGTAGAGCTAGTACACGAAGCGGAAAAAGGTATTTTAAGAGGAGAGGAAGTGGATCTCTACTTGAAGAGTGCAATAGAAGGAGTAGTCATCAAGTGGGCTCAACAAATTAACGATGTCATGATGGAAGATTCGGGACAGGCCTTCGAAAATGGACAGAATCCATTACCAACTGTCGGTTAGAAAGATGCACTAAATTATTGAAAATATTTAAAGTATTGGAGTTGTTGTGTGTGCATTTTATAACATGAATTTTTATTTTCTTTAAGAACTGGCGTTTTGGAAATCACGACTCAGTAATCTTAATTATATCTATGACCAACTTCGCAGCGATCGCGTTAGATGTATGGCGAGTATATTGGAAAAAACTACATCCGCTTATTACCCGTGCTTCAGTCGCTTATTCAAAAATATTGTTTCAGGTATGTCATCATTCAAAAAAAAATTTGGTTTTATGTATATATTTATATATGTCGTATTAACATATAGCCTACTAGCTGGTGCTCGCGACTTTGTCCGCGTTGAACGATGAAAGGTCAACGCCTTTCTGGTGTCCCAGCAGACATGTATGCAAAATTTCATGGTGATCGGTTCAGTTGTTTTTGCGTGAAAGAGTTACAAACATCCATACATCCAAACATACTTTTGCATTTATAATATTAGTACGGAAGTACGGATTAGTACAGATGTTACTCGCTATGATAATGTAGCTTTCTTTAAGTGAATGATTTTTCAAAATCAGTCCAGTAGTTTTAATAATATTACTCGTAGTAGGTATCATCGAAATAATATAAATTTGGTATGTATATAGATGTATTATTTTGGATATTACGTTACAAATAATTTCGTCTGTTCCTTTCTTTTTTCGATATATCACAAATGATTTTCATACAAAGACTAAACAAGATTCAATACAAATAAAAAAGTATTTGCAACTAGATTATGTATTTGGTCTCATTTCATTTTTGTCGTCGTTTCCATTTTAGCGTTGGCCGAAGCACAAGAAATTGACTTATACCTTCAGACTTTAGTAAAACATTTTCAAGCACTAGAAGAAGCTGATTTCACCGAATGCCAACCTTTATTTCGTCCCCTGTTTCATGTCCTGTGTATGATATGGAGGGATTCTAAGTATTATTGCAGTTCATCGAAACTTATGGTCTTGTTGAAACAAATAAGCAATTTGCTTATTTATCAGGTAATATTATGAGAATGAAAATCTTTTAATTCTTTATTTTTAACTTGTTTAAGTCGTTTAAAATAACTAACTATATTTTTTTCTAGGCAAAGAAATGTTTAGATCCAAGTACACTGTTCCACAGTGATATCGATGAAGCTACTCAACGTATTCAACTTACTATAGATATTTTGAAAAAATTTAGAAACACATTCAATTACTTCAAGGACAATTTGAAAAACTATTTCGTTGATCGAACTTTGATCCCTTGGACGTTTCACCCGAATGTAGTATTTGAAAGAATGTACAAGTTTCTAGACCGATTGAACACTATACAGTGGTTTTTCAAAACGGTCTTGGAGTTTCAAAAGTTGGAGAAAATTGAGATCGGAGGCATGAAAGGTCGAGTGTTAAGTGGACAAATTCGGGAAGTTTCAAACGAATTCGAAAACTACTTTCACGCTTTCGCGTCCAAATCTTACGATGTTTTGGATCCCGACGATGGTAGATTCGATGAGGATTTCCAAGAATTTCAGGACAATATAGTGGATTTGGATTTACAACTCTCAACTGTTCTAGTGGAATCTTTTGATAACTGTTCTACCTTGGATGCAATTTTCAAGGTATTAAAAATAAATAATTCGATATTAGTCTAATATATATATAAATAAATATAATAAGTGTAAGATTAATTCTACTCGTATATTGCAGCTAATAGATATTGTCGGTTCTGTATTGGATCGCCCTCTGATCAAGAATGAATTCACTGCGAAATACGTTGAAATTATTATAATGCTTGAAAAGGAACTGGTCACTTGTGAGGTATGTTAAAATAAGTAAAACTATAAATTGAACTATGATATTATTGGCCCAGTTACATTAGTTCATAATTATTACGCTGTATGACTTATTTCGCCTTTTCAATAGGATATAATTTTTTTTTCGCGACTTCGTCAATGCCCCATTTTCTTAGACGTTAAAATATTTATGTAATCTTTACTGTTCATTGTACTTTTGTCAGGCGTATAATTTTATAAATTTTTTTTTAGATAATACTTTTCTTAACTTTTTTTTATGATGAAAGGTTTCCTATATCCTTACAATGTGTATCCAAAATTTCACAATGTTCGGTTGAGTAGTCAAGGCGCAAAGCGTGACAAAAAAAATCTTACTTTCGCATGTACGATAGGATTATTGATAAAAATTTATTTTAGGAAATATTCACGGAGCAATCACATCGTTTGTTCAAGTATGGTCACATGGAAACAGACGCTTTTCTTCCTCCAATCGCCGGAGGACTACTGTTCATGACGACGCTGGCTACAAGGATAACTAAGCCTATAGCCAGCTTTCGCAATTTGCCGCACCCGTAAGTCAGCTGGGTGGGGCAAATTGCGAAAGCTTTGTATCGGCTTATACTCTACTAGTTTCATGTCAAACATTTTTTCAAAGTTGTAAGAAATTCTTAAATTTTACTGTCACTGCCTAATCAACAGTATAACCATATTTTGAACATTATAATAGAAGTAGATAGTTACACTGCTTTCATTTTTATTAGCTGAGTGTAGTGTCTTCATCAAAGATTTTACTATACAGTAGATAGCATCTCTATTCTTTTTTCCAACATAACTTTCCTTATAACTAGGATAAAGGGTTCGGAGGAGGCGACGAAGCTTTTCAAAAGGTATGAACAATTAATTGAAAATATAAACGAATTTAAAAAGAAATACTTTAACGATTGGTCTGCGAATATACCCAAGATCATTGAAGATAAAATCCATAATATGATTGTGGGACGACAGGGATCAGATTTAACTTTAAATTTTAGTCCAATGGTAAGTATAAATTGATACGGTTACGTTATATAAAAGTACCTAACATCTGATTACGAAATAATTTTGAATACCATATTGCCATTTTAGCTTTTAGACATTTTAAAGGAAGTACATCATTTAAAACGAGTATCTGAAGTAGAGAATTTGCTGCCTATAGAAAGTATTGAATTGTTCGAAAAACAAGAAACTTTCAGACAGTACAGGATAAATCTCGGTATCACAATAGATTGGTATAACCAAATAAGGAGAAATAGTCAAAAGGTTGAGTTTGATTTAGTCGAGGAGGAAATAAAGGCAATTGATCAGAGAATTGAAATGGCTCAGAACGAATTAAATTGGAATTCACAAGGTAATTTATATAATGTTTAAATTAAATTTTAAGATTTGACTTTCTATTTTATTTTAGTAATTGTTTAGTGTATATTCAGCTATACTGCATTGTGTGCATTACTCATTGCAATTATCTACTTTAGATCTGTGGAATTATTTACAAGAGTTACATGTGTTAGTTGGGAATTTATACGAACGTATGTCGAAGATTCAAGACAATTTGAAAGAAATGAAATGTTCTATGAGTGCTTGGGCAGCACAGCCGTTATTCGAGAGAAAAGACGGAAAAAAGGTAACTAATTTTATTGAAAATACATATTTCACAAATATTAAAAATCTTTATTAATATTTTTTTTTATTATTGTGCCTAATTATAAAATAATAAATAATTATAAAATCCTAAAATAATTTTTATAATTATTTTAGGATACATTACTGGGTTTAGATGATCGTCAAGAACGAATTAATAAACGTTATAACGACATCCGGTCAACTGCCGATCGCATTAGAATATTATTGAAAGAAAATATGGAGTTGTTCAATATGCAAGACAATCAAGACACAGAGATCTGGCTTAACTATGTTGAATTCATTGACAATCTCTTTGAAGAATCACTGTTCAAAACTATTGCTTGCAGGTGTGAATTGTTTATTTCGTGTGCTTTTCATGTGAAATACAGATTGAAATGTTATCAATTCTTCATTGCTTGACTTCCTCCAACATAATAGCTATTGAAATGTATATCTATTTTAGTTTTTTTTCAGCATGGGCTACATATCTGAACACATGGATCCTAAAAATAAGCTTAACCCTTTCTTCCAAGCTCAGTTAGAATTACTAGAGCCTGATATGGTATTTAAACCTAGTCTGGAGCCTAATAATAAAAAGGGTTTCACAGCTCTAATAAATAATCTCATTGATGATATTTTAAAAATGTCTACATTAGTGGAAAGAATAAATATTAAGAAAGAAGAATCATATGAAGATGAAATAGTAACTAATGATGATATAATTGAGATGAAAGATGACATCTTAAATGGAATTGAAAAGGTAATAAATAAATAAATATTTTTACAATTAATATTTCTGAGAAATTTCGCAAATAATATACTTGATATGATATTATTATGCAATTGTAGGTAATAGAAGACGCAAACGAGTTTTGTAAAACGTTCGAAAATTATTCATACCTTTGGTTAGAAGAACGTGATGCTATCATGGAAATGTTTCTTACATATGGCAGAATATTAGCAACAGAAGAAATAGATAAAATTGGTGGTGACGATAAAGATAATCCCGGTCCTGTTGCATGTCCACCAAAAATGGAAGCATTTCGAGAGCAAATTGACTATTATGAAAATCTGTTCATGGACATTGAAGACATGGAATCGTATAAAGTCTTTAATTGTTGGTTCCAGGTCCCTATTAAATTTGTTAACATGTACATTTATTTTATAAAATTAGTTATTAAAATTTTTATGTACTTATCTGTAATTCTTATACAGGTGGATTTAAGACCTTTCAGACAAGCTTTACTGAATACAGTGAGAAAATGGGGAAATATGTATAAAGAGCATTTAGTTAATAATGTCACTTCTAGTCTTAGTGATTTGTCGAATTTCATACGTGAAGCAGATGAAGGTAAAATACTATTTTATAATACTAATTACAATTAAATAAGCGCGTGATTAACAAGTTAAGCCACTATGGACGTGATAATTCTAGGGTTAATGCAACCTGTACCAGAAGGTGATTACGATGCTCTCGTCACTGTTATGGGATACCTAATGAATGTTAAAGATCGTGCATTGACTACAGACGATATGTTCCAACCTCTGACAGAGACAATTGAGCTTCTGAAGTTTTATGACATGGATATTCCCGAGGAAGTCAATGTATTATTGCAGGTACAGATTACTAAATAATTCAAATTTTATTAGTAACGTTATTCGCCTATATTTTAGCTTGCATATTTTAGTTAAAATGTTAAAATGAAATATTTTCTTTTTAATTACAGGAGTTGCCAGAACAGTGGCAAGGTACAAAAAAATTAGCTTTAACTGTAAAACAGCAAGTAGCACCACTACAGGCTGCCGAAGTGGCATGTATAAGAAAAAAGATACAAAACTTCGATATTCACATTAACCATTATAGAGAAGTCTTCAAAAGATACGATGTTAGTATTGGGTATTGATATAAAATTTAATAGTAATTTAAATATTTAACAAAAAAATTCTAATACATTTATTTATTGCAGTTCTTCAAATATGATTGTGACGATCCATATCTAGTTATGTCAAGAGTTGATTATGAATTATTACATTTGGAAGACGAAATGAAAAATATACAAGAATCCGGTTCTTTGTTTGAAGTAAATGTGCCGGAGTTTAAATTATTAAAGCAGTGCAGAAAAGAACTAAGAATGCTTAAGGTAGGTGACGGAACAGAAACGTTTGCAATGTTGAACATTGTCTACAACTTCTAGTGTGAATGTTTTCAGCAATTGTGGGATTACGTTTACATTGTGAGAACTAGTATAGAAGATTGGAAAACCACGCCGTGGAGGAAAATAGACGTTGAAAATATGGATATTGAATGTAAAAAGTTTGCGAAAGAAATTAGATTGTTGGACAAGGAGATGAGAAGGCAAGTACCTAACACTTATGCTGTGGATTCAAATATATTTTGGAGAAATCAGCTTCCGTTTTTATATAAATTTATGTCCATTGTAGTTGGGACACATACGTAAACTTGGAAGCTACAGTTAAAAACATGCTTACGTCTCTGCGAGCTGTTGGAGAATTGCAGAATCCAGCTATTAGGGAAAGACATTGGAATCAACTCATGAAAAGTACTAAGGTGAAATATAATTTAACAATCAATTTATTTGCCTTTATTATATATATATTGATGTTTCATACAATAATTCAATCTATTGTAAATAATATTCAGTGTAAATATTTACCATTGGTCGATTTCGTGGATCGCACTCCGAGGTTTGAATGATTTTACTGATCTTGAGCATTTAGTAGACATCTTGCATGTTCTGTTTCGGTAGCATGCGTGTTCGCTTCTACAATAATGATATCGTAATAAATGATTCAATGTGGCTGAGAAATGTGTTTTGTTTGTTATGATGTGAATGTGTGTGTTGTAAATATGAATGAAAATTTCCTGCGAATGTAAATATGTTTATGATTCACAGAGCTTAGCAGCATTGCCACCCGAACTCACTGTAAGTACTACAATGCCATGGAGAATGTTTAGCTCAAGGGTTTTTTTAAATAAATATTTTACCAAACTTGTAGTTATATTTCCTAAAAACATTTTTTTTTTCAAGTAGTTGGGTGTTTGCTTATATAGGAACCTAATGTATTATTAATGTTTTTTTGCACATATTATTCAACCGTATTATATAAATATAAATAAAGAGTATTTGTTAGTAAATTTAAGTATAGTTAATTAAATTAGTTATCCCAGTTATCTTGTATGAATGTTATTTTTTAATTATTTGACCGCAATATAGGTGCGAATAGTAATGGACGAAAGTACTACACTAGCGGACTTGTTGGCTCTAAATTTACATGAATGTGAAGAGGAGGTAAAGAATATAGTAGATAAAGCAGTGAAAGAGATGTCTATGGAGAAGATATTGAAAGATCTCAACACTACGTGGAGCGGTATGGAGTTCGAACAAGAAGTACATCCTAGAACTGGTTGCATATTATTAAGAGCAAGTGAAGAACTAATTGAAACATTAGAAGAGAATCAGGTGAATACAGCATGTGGTACTCAATTAATTTTACGGAACTTTAAAGTTTCTAAGAATAAAATTATATTTTAGGTACAACTACAAAACTTAATAACTTCAAAATTTATTGCGCATTTTTTGGAAGAAGTATCAAATTGGCAACAAAAACTGTCAATAGCTGATCAGGTCATAACAGTTTGGTTCGAAGTACAAAGGACTTGGACTCATTTAGAAAGTATATTCATGAGCTCTGAAGATATTAGGAAACAATTACCTCAGGATTCCGCTAGGTTTGATAAAATCGATGCTGAATTCAAAGTGAGTATTTATATTTAATATGCATACCTAGAAAGCAAACATATTATAAACGTTTCAGAAAATATATAAGTAATAAATATAAGGACAACGGTGGCATTGATTTTTTAATATTTTTTGACGAACCTAACATTATTCCAGATTAAAAAGTATTCTATTTATTTATCTAGGTAAAAACCTATATTTATTGAAAAATTTATACAAATCCTTTAAGCCGTTTTTGCATAATTGAGTAACAAAAATCCAAAACATGCAAACATTCGCATTTATAATAAGCATGTTCATGATATGCATTTCGGTTTTTAGGTTTTGTCTAAGGATATGTCTAAAACGCCGAATGTAGTTAAAGGTACCAATAAAGAAGGCTTAGTTGAAACTCTTGACGGTCTACAAAAGGATTTAATAATTTGTGAAAAAGCCTTGGCTGAATATTTGGAAACAAAACGATTAGCATTCCCTAGATTTTACTTTGTTTCATCTGCTGATTTATTGGATATACTATCTAATGGAAACCAGGCGGAATTGGTTATAAGGTATAACTTTGTGGGTGTGGTTATACAGAATGTATTATAAATTGTGTACATTGATTCTAAATTGTTTTCAGGCATTTAACGAAATTATTTGATTCAATGGCTAAGTTGACATTCATAGAAAGCGAAAAGCAAGAGGAGAAAATATCTTCGGGTATGATTGCTAAAGATGGTGAATTTGTTCCTTTTCATGGAACTTGTGATTGCACAGGCGCAGTAAGTATCTTGTTACTTATCTTGTCTTTTACAGGACCGACAATTAAAATATTTTATTTACGGTATGAATATTTTACAATTAATTTTCAGGTTGAAATTTGGCTAAATCGTCTACAAAATATTATGAGATCAACAATTCGACATTATTTTGGCGAAGCTATTGTGTCATATGAGGAAAAACCTCGAGAACAATGGCTTTTCGATTTCATGGCGCAAGTTTCATTATGTGGCTCTCAGATATGGTGGACTACTGAAGTAAACATGGCATTTTCTAGACTAGAGGAAGGCTATGATAATGCACTTAAAGATTATTACAAGAAACAAGTAGCCCAACTAAGTACTTTGATTACTTTGCTGATTGGAGAGCTCAGTAAACAGGATCGACAAAAGATTATGACAATTTGTACGATTGATGTTCATTCAAGAGATGTTGTCAGTAAAATGATTCAGGGGAAAGTAGAGGCTGGTTCTGCGTTCCAATGGCAATCTCAACTTAGACACAGGTTTTAATAGATTTTATTCCAGTTCATAAATAAGTATACAATATATAACCTATCTGAGCTTATAGTACTTGGAATAATTAATAATTACTGGAAATAATTGGAAACGTGCTAAATTGTAACAAGGTATCAAGATATACTGCGTTCCACAGTCATCAATTGGGCAGTCCATCTGACAGCAGTAAACTCCTTCATAGAAACAGATTACATGGTGAAATAATGACACGTGTGTTCGGTGTGTGAGTAAGGATTGTCAGAGCTCTTCTAGTCTTTAATCTTGTCCTTTTATCATTTTAAAGTCTTAAGATTAGCTGGAGCCCCATAGGCGGTAGTCCGGTAAAAGCCTGCCGACTTTTGAAAAATGAATATTAAAAATAGAATTTCAAACTCTTCTCATTAAATACATTTACTTTCTATGTAATTTCCGGCTTACGTTCTGCTGATGTTCTAATTTCATATTTAACTGTAACTTATACGACACCTTTATACGAAAGTGGATAGATAAATTTTGTGGTTTTATAGGTGGGATGAAAAAGAAATGGATTGTTTCGCTAATATCTGCGATGCTCAGTTCCGATACAGTTACGAATATTTGGGTAATACTCCCAGATTGGTTATAACTCCTTTGACTGATAGATGCTATATCACTTTAACTCAGGTAAGAAAAGGCTTTGTGATAAAAAAACTTCTTGATAAAACAATCGTCCCTTTTTTTTCTTTATAACGAGATATACAAGTTAAAGCGAAAATGTTTTAATTTTTAGTCTTTACATTTAATAATGGGTGGAGGTCCCGCTGGACCTGCTGGTACTGGGAAAACCGAAACTACAAAAGACTTGGGAAGAGCTCTGGGAATTATGGTGTATGTTTTTAATTGTTCTGAACAAATGGATTACCAGGTGGGATAATAAAACATTCTTTCTGTTTTGAATGATTAGTATCGATTGAAATTGAAATAATACGGTTTTAGTTGTTTACTGATAAAGTTTTGCTATTTATTGACAATAATTTCATCTTTAGTATATATTTTTTGTAAACTTTTTTTTATTACTATAAAATTTTAATGTTTTCTGATTTTTTAGTCATGTGGTAATATTTACAAAGGCCTAGCACAAACAGGAGCATGGGGGTGTTTTGATGAATTTAATAGGATTTCTGTTGAAGTATTATCAGTTGTAGCGGTACAAGTTAAATCAGTGCAGGACGCTATAAGGTAACTTTGCATGCATACTTAATCAAATGCATATTGCTTAACATTATACTTAGTTTTTTTTTTTTTTTTTTTTTAATTACACTATATTCAAATTGCAGGGATAAGAAAGATAAATTTAATTTTATGGGAGAAATTATAGCTCTTACACCATCAGTTGGTATTTTTATTACAATGAATCCAGGTTACGCAGGAAGAACAGAGCTTCCCGAAAATTTAAAAGCCCTTTTTAGACCCTGCGCTATGGTTGTGCCTGATTTTGAACTTATATGTGAAATTATGTTAGTCGCAGAGGGGTTTCAGGAAGCTAAAATTTTGGCTAGAAAGTTTATAACTTTGTACACTTTATGCAAAGAATTATTATCAAAACAAGATCATTATGATTGGGGGTTGAGAGCCATAAAATCTGTACTTGTTGTTGCTGGCTCCCTAAAAGTAAGTATATTGGATTAAATAATTTGCTCTATAATTGACCAGCAATTGATTATTAAGTAATTTCTTTATAAATGAAAATTAATGTGATGTCCTATAGAGAGGTGATCCTGGTAGACCAGAAGAAGAGGTGTTAATGAGAGCCTTACGTGATTTTAATATACCTAAAGTAGTAACAGATGATATGCCTGTTTTTATGGGTCTCATTGGCGATTTATTTCCCGCCCTTGAAGTTCCAAGAAAACGAGATTTAGAATTCGAAAGAACGGTTAAACAAGCGGCTATGGATCTTCTCCTTCAACCAGAAGATAATTTTATACTTAAAGTAGTCCAGTTAGAGGAATTACTTGAAGTACGCCATTCTGTTTTCATTGTTGGAAATGCTGGTACAGGAAAGACACAAGTTTGGAAATCGCTTTTTAAGTCTTACCAAAACTTAAAAAAGAAACCAATTTACACTGATTTGAACCCAAAAGCAGTTACTAACGATGAGCTATTTGGAATTATTAACCCGGCTACAAGAGAATGGAAAGATGGACTTTTCTCTGTTA
Organism: Synanthedon myopaeformis; assembly: GCA_944738685.1. NCBI lineage: Eukaryota > Metazoa > Arthropoda > Insecta > Lepidoptera > Sesiidae > Synanthedon > Synanthedon myopaeformis. The sequence goes on from OX122914.1 coordinate 2,473,024, forward strand.
TTATGAGAGACCAGGCTAACATTGTAGGAGAAAATCCTAAATGGATAGTGTTGGATGGTGATATAGATCCAATGTGGATAGAGTCCTTAAATACTGTAATGGATGACAACAAAATTTTGACTTTAGCTAGCAATGAAAGAATAGCTTTAACTCCAACAATGAGACTTATGTTTGAGATTTCTAATCTTCGTACTGCGACCCCGGCTACGGTATCAAGAGCTGGTATATTGTATATTAATCCTCAAGATTTAGGATGGAATCCGTAAGTATATAGTATTTATAATGAGGGTGTATATAATTCGCTTGATATGCAGTATGGGAACTGGGTTCTATTTGTGACATTTTACAAGTGCTAAGAATAAAAACAAAATTAAAACAATAAAATCACACTTGCCCAATACGAAAGCATTACGCATGGATAATGCTTTTGTTTTGGGAATTTTATGCCAGTTGTAATGATTTGAGTAAAGGCTATGACATATAGACAATATTAAATTACGGGATATCACCTAAAACAAGTAATAAAATGTGATTTAAAATTGGAATTTAGAACAAGAATAGTAATACAAATTTAATTTTCAGTTACGTCACCAGTTGGGTTGAAACAAGGAAGATACCCGCAGAAAAGTCAAACCTAGTGATGTTATTTGACAAATATATTCCACCGTGTTTAGAAACAGTCAGAAATCGATTCAAAAAGATAACTCCTATTGCGGAGATGGCTCATGTACAAATGCTTTGTTACCTTTTAAACTGTTTACTGATACCCGAACATACGCCTGCGGACTGTCCTAAAGAATGGCATGATATTTATTTTGTATTCGCTTGCGTTTGGGCTTTTGGTTCCGCTATGTTCCAAGATACAAGCATTGATTATAGAGTTGGTAAGTTATGACTGCCTATAAAATTGTTTATCGAAATATATAAAATTAACAAATAAAAGTTATTTCATATACGTTACAGAATTCACAAAATGGTGGGTAAATGAATTTAAAACTGTCAAATTTCCTACCGGTGGAACAGTCTTTGATTATTATATTGATCCAGAAACAAAACAGTTTACACCATGGACAGAAAAAGTGCCTAAATTCGAGTTGGATCCTGATATTCCCTTGCAGGTAGACATTGTTAATTTTCCTTGTTTATTATTCACTAGAACCGATGCTTGCCGGTATCGATCGCGTGCAATTAGGGAAGTTATATTACTTAATATTTATAACAATATAACAATACATAAACTTGTTTTAGGCAGTATTAGTACCCACTGCTGAAACGGTGCGAATAAGATATTTTTTGGATTTACTAATGAAGAACAAGCACCCAGTAATGTTAGTAGGAGGAGCTGGTTGCGGCAAAACAGTATTAGTCAACGAGAAGTTGCAAAGGTTAATGATTTGAAGCATTTATTTATTATTATCTACTATAATATTTTTAACAGCACAATCATAACCGTTTATGTTACAGTTTATCGGAAAACTATGCTGTGCAATCAGTACCATTTAACTTCTACACAACATCAGAAATGCTTCAAAAAGTGCTGGAAAAACCATTGGAAAAGAAGGCTGGACGAAACTATGGACCGCCAGGAAACAAAACACTAATCTACTTTATTGATGACATGAATATGCCTGAAGTAGACACGTATGGTACTGTACAACCACATACAATTATACGCCAACATATGGACTACAATCATTGGTACGATCGAACAAAATTGACTTTGAAAGATATTCATAATACCCAGTATGTTTCTTGCATGAACCCTACATCTGGAAGCTTCACTATAAATCCGAGGTTGCAAAGGCACTTTTGTGTATTTGCTATAAGTTTTCCAAATGTCGAAGCATTGAATAATATTTATCATTCAATATTAAGTCAACATTTAATAAATCCAGAATTGAGAATTAACCCACAAATAGCCAAGTTGTCAGGTAATTGTATATTTATAAATATATACAATATAATAAATATACACAATATCTAAATTAACAATAATTTTAATAACTTTTCAGCGAATGTCGTATCAGCATCGATAACATTACATAACAAGATATCTCAAGTATTTCTTCCAACTGCAATAAAATTCCATTATATCTTTAACTTGAGAGATTTATCTAACATGTTTCAGGTATTTACTCCTATGTTCCTCGAATATTCTTATAAACGTTATTTTGTTTCAAGAGTCTATCTCTAAATCTATCTGTCTTTTATCAGGGACTATTATTTAGCACAAATGAGTGTCTAGAAAACCCTTCGGATATCATACGACTTTGGTTACATGAAACTCATCGTGTCTATGGCGATAAATTAACCGAAGAAAAGGATATTGATGCTTTTCTCAAAATGCAAGTCGACATTTGTAAGAAGAATTTTGAGGTATAGAACAGATGTTATTGTTTTTTTTTTTAAGTAAAGAGAGGATGACGATCCACTTAAAAGTTACCGTCGCCTGTAACATATGCAACGCCACATGTACTGCAAATGCGCCAAAGTATAGTATAGTAGTAGACCTAGTAGTATTATTAAGGATAAGTGATTAGGGAGGGATAGGGAAATGGGATCTCGCATCCCAAATTCACACACTGAAACACAAACCACACTGAACTTGCTTTAAAAGGTCCTATGTAAGAGAGTGATTATTATCCTCAGACGAACTTCCCAAAAAACTGCGAAACACAGTATGTGTAGGACATACCATGTTACTATGAAAACCCAGACCAGAGTTCACTATGAAAAATTCATCTCCAAACTTCTCTTAGACAAAGCTTTAAAGCAAGCATCTTTAGGACTCGACCAATTTTATGTTATATATAGTAGTATAAATATGATATCATGCGTCCATAATATAACTTTATAGGACATTGATGAAGGCGTTGTGTTTGAGCGCCCAAACATTTACTGCCACTTCGCTGGGGGCATTGGCGAACCTAAGTATATGGCTATATCTACATGGGATCAATTAAATAAACTTCTCACAGAGGCTATGGCGAGTTACAACGATTTGATAGCTGCTATGAATTTAGTGCTCTTTGAAGATGCTATGATGCATATTTGTCGGTAAGAGTTACTCTTTCAATTAGCTGTATTTTTCTATTTTAGAAATAATGTATGTACTTACTATTACAAAGATTCCAATTTTACAGGATAAATAGAATTTTAGAAAGTCCTAGAGGTAGTGCACTATTGGTGGGTGTGGGCGGTTCAGGAAAACAATCCTTGTCCAGACTGGCTGCATTCATATCAAGTTTGGAAGTGTTGCAAATACAATTAAAAAAAGGATACGGTGTCACGGACCTGAAGGTAAGAACTTAGGAATGACAAAAGATGAGAATAAACAAAGAAAATGCCTTATATAATACTTACCTATGGATAAAATGTTCTAAAAAATATGAACTTTGCAGAATGAACTATCAGGGTTGTACATTAAGACTGGCCTGAAAAATGTTGGCATTATGTTCTTAATGACTGATGCTCAGGTAGCTAATGAACAGTTCTTGGTTCTAATTAACGATTTACTAGCATCCGGTGAAGTAGCAGACTTGTTTCCTGACGACGAGATTGAGAATATTATTGGGGGAGTCAGAAACGAGGTACGTTGGTGCTTTATTTATCCGTTCTATATCTTGACGATTTTTTAATTAATTAATTTTTATTTATATTAAGATCGACAGACTGACGGTCCATTTGATGGTTAACACAAGCAACGCAACAGGTAGTAGGAGAAAATATATAAGATCGGAAAGTGTGCTGCCGACTATAGAAGGGTTAAAGAAAGGGATGGGGTAATGAGCTCAGGCATCCCTTTCTCACTCACAACAGCACAAATGCTGTTATTTTGCATTGGTCTTCTGTAAAGAGGTGGTTACTGCCGGCTGATGGGCTGCCTAAATGACGCAGCATTCCCTGCCACTAATTATGAAATGACTTTAATCTTCAGGTCAAAGGAGCTGGACTACCAGATACAAGAGAAATCTGTTGGAAATTTTTCATAGACAGAGTACGAAAACAATTGAAAGTAGTTTTATGCTTCTCTCCTGTTGGTTCCACATTGCGAGTCAGATCAAGAAAATTTCCTGCTTTGATTAACTGTACTTCAATTAATTGGTTCCACGAATGGCCGCAGGAAGCTTTAGTGTCTGTGTCACTGAGATTTCTGGAAGGACTAAGTGTTTTGCCGGTGAGTTCACATTGAATAATATTTGATACCATGTATATTGCGGATTGATATACTGAAATAATTATTAACATATAATTTAATATCGAAATAATGGCAGCAGATTGACCACCTACAATCAAACAAATTTAAATACGAGAAGTAATTGTTTATAATTAGAATACAACTCTTTATAGTAAGGCTGATATTTTGATATTATTTAGTTTTCAGGATATTTCGCTAACAACAAATTCTATATTAAAACCAGGTCGGTAAATACTAGGTTGACATGTCGCTGTCTGTCTGTTTCAGAAAACATGGTATTAATAAAATAACAAAGTTGGATATTTGGAAATTAAATTCTTTCTTAATTTCAGTAATTTCCTGTGAAAATTTCAGATTTTGTATATGGGGATAACAATCGAAAATTAAAAGTACTTTATTATACCTTCAAACTTTTTATACTGTCAAATCCTTATAATACTTTCAAACTTAATATACTTATAATAAATTATAATACTTCTATGAAACCCCATTACCAAATAGCAGGATATTTTGCCAGTTAAATCTATAATTTCTTCTTACCTAATGGTACAAATTTTAACCATTAAAATGGAAATAATAAAAAACTATGGCCTGATCTCCATATAAAACTGATTGATCTTCTTTAAACAAAAGTACCCAGTATTACCTACTAGAAACCTTTAATTTACCTATACGCTATATGTTATTGGAACTACCAGTTTGCAGCAAACCTTTGTTATAAACATTAAATAATAACAAAAACAGTTGCAGAATCAACTAGTGTCCTTCCTGGTTAATATGTCTAAAGCTTTATTGCTCGTTTTTGCATTAGATAATTTTTTTTCTAGATTGGACTTCGAGATTCAGTATCAAGATTTATGGCATACGTTCACACATCCGTAAATACTATATCAAAAGCCTATTTAGCTAATGAAAGGAGATATAATTATACGACGCCTAAGAGTTATTTGGAACAAATTAGTCTGTACTCTAAATTAGTTAATCAAAAAACTGATGAATTACGCGCCAAGATTGTAAGGTTGGTACTTTTAGATAGGAAAATTATTTAATATGTGTTTTTTTTTTAATATAAAGATCGTTAGATAGTCTCATCGTTCACTTGATGATGCACATATTTGATTTACAAGAGACATTGTGTACTATCAAAGAAACTATATGTCATTAATATCACGATCTGTATTCAATAAAAGTTATTTCTAGCCGAAATATATATATTAATTACAACAATACTTATAAACCTACAGGTTAGAAAATGGCTTGGAAAAGCTTCGGAGCACAGCATGTCAAGTTGACGAATTAAAAGCTAAATTGGCTATTCAAGAAATAGAACTTCAACAAAAAAATGAAGCCGCCGATAAGCTCATCGAAATTGTTGGTATAGAAACAGCTAAAGTCCAGAGCGAGAAAGCTCTAGGTAAAAAGTTGTGTGTTTTATTTTTTAATTTTTAGTGAATGATATGAAAATATGACGCAATGTTGTTTTGTAAATTTTATTAAAAACTGAAATACTCACTGATTTAAGCCGCGATATTACAATGAAGTACTAAATCTTATTAATAAAAAAATAAAGTCCGACTGTTCTAATTCTTTTTATTTATTATTTAGCTGACGAGGAAGAAGAGAAAGTAGCAGTAATCGCAGAAGAAGTGTCTAAGAAACAGAAGGACTGTGAAGAAGACCTTATAAAAGCGGAACCGGCTCTAGTAGCTGCCCAAGAGGCTTTAAATACTTTGAATAAAGCTAATCTTACAGAATTAAAATCTTTCGGTTCACCGCCGGGTGTTGTTACAAATGTAACCGCTGCTGTTATGGTATTACTCGCTCCTGGTGGTAAAATACCAAAAGATAGAAGTTGGAAAGCCGCTAAGGTACAGTGTAAAGTTATATTGCTTAGCATAGATATCGGTTTCTCAATAGAAAATACACAGTTATATAATTTAACTTAATTGACATTTGAATTACAGGTGACGATGGCAAAAGTTGATATGTTCCTTGAATCACTAATACATTACGATAAGGAGAACATCCATCCAGACGTTATAAAAGCTATTCAGCCCTATTTGAAAGATCCAGAATTCGAACCGGGTAAATATTAGAAGGAAAATACGTTTATTATAGTCAGATAATAAGATTAAAATATCGCATTTTATTGCTGGGCACAGACATTTCTTCTTGGAAAATGTTATGTGGTGGTGGATCTATACTACGAAGATATAGATCCACCACATTGTTTTTCTTCTCCGTTGAAGCAAGTGATAATAATTTCTTATTACATACAAAATAGTCGATGCAACCTAATTAGGTACTGGTATATTTTTATTGTGATACATTGTTTTATTTTTAGAGTTTGTTCGATCAAAATCAGCCGCTGCTGCTGGTCTTTGTGCCTGGGTAATTAACATCATAAAATTTTATGAAGTATTTTGCGATGTAGAACCAAAACGAAAGGCTTTAGCTGCAGCAAATGCTGAACTAGCAGCTGCAACGGAAAAACTTAAATTGATAAAATCAAAAGTGGCGGTAAGTGAATAATAAATATTCCTCAGTGAACGAATAGTTTCGTACCAAGCAATTAAAGCAATTTTAATATCTTTTTAATCACATCACTCAATTAATTACAGTCACTAGAAGAACAGTTGGCCACGCTAACAGCAGATTTTGAAAAAGCAACTGCAGAAAAGTTGAAATGTCAACAAGAAGCCGATGCAACCAATAGAACTATTCAGTTAGCTAACAGACTGGTTAATGGACTTGCTAGTGAAAACGTTAGATGGGCCGAAGCGGTATCCAGGTAACAAATATGTTTCTAGATTTACCTATGTCTCTACATCTATGCACTGTAGCCCTAAATAATAACATTAAGTAGCTCACCCATTCTTCATTTTATTTTTCCATGTTACTAAAAACGTTACCAAAATAAAAATATTTTTCAGCTTCATGCAGCAAAGTACTACTTTGCCAGGGGATGTTTTACTTGTTTGTGCGTTTATATCTTATGTAGGTTGCTTTACAAAGCAATATCGGCTGGATTTATTGCACAAAAATTGGTTAACTTTCCTGAAAACATTAGAGGTATATCAATACATTATTAAATCGATTAACTTATTCTATTTTAAATGGAAATAATTAAAAATATTTACATTTTAGCCTCCTATACCAATAACTGAAAGTTTGGATCCTTTAACAATGTTAACTGATGACACAACGATAGCGATGTGGCAAAATGAAGGGCTGCCTTCAGATCGGATGAGTACAGAAAACGCTACAATTCTTTCCAACTCCGATAGATGGCCACTTATGATTGACCCTCAGGTATATTTACGTCAATTATAAGAATGGTTAATATTTTGTTGTCACTTTTTAACTTTTTATTATTTTTTAATATTGATTTTTAAGTAAAAATTCCTATATTCCTTAGTTACAAGGTGTAAAATGGATTAAGCAAAAGTACGGAGACAAACTTAGAGTTATTCGTCTCGGACAAAAGGGTTATTTAGATACTATTGAAAAAGCAATAATACACGGAGAAACTGTACTTCTTGAGAATATTGATGAAACCGTTGATCCAGTTCTTGATCCTTTGCTTGGACGCAATTTGATTAAAAAAGGAAGGTGAGACCTTGAGGATTTTTTTAATTCGAAGGAGTGTAATTTATTACTACAAATTTAATGTAACTGTATTGTATCTTATTTTGTTTATAGGGCTATCAAAATAGGTGACAAAGAAGTCGAGTACAGTTCAAGCTTTAGATTGATACTGCATACAAAACTTGCTAATCCTCATTACAAACCTGAAATGCAAGCTCAAACAACTTTGGTGAACTTCACTGTAACCAGAGACGGTTTGGAAGATCAGTTATTGGCCGAAGTGGTGAAAGCAGAGAGACCAGATCTTGAAGAGTTAAAAGCTGAACTGACGAAGCAACAAAATCAGTTTAAGATTCAGTTGAAAGAACTGGAAGACGATTTGTTATCGAGATTATCATCAGCTGGAGAGAATATTTTAGGAGACACAGCTCTAGTTGAAAATTTAGAAACAACTAAGAAAACTGCTGCTGATATTGAAAAAAAGGTTGGTAAACTTTTTTTCACATATTATTTATAATTTATGAATTTATTAGAATTTACCTATTTAAATACTTCTAAAAAATAATGTATCAGGTAATAACTATTACCTTACTATTATTGTTAGTAGTACAGCCAGGGTACTATGCGTTTAAAAGTCATAAATTGGGCAGCCTGTCTGGCTGCAGTAACCACCTCTTAATAGAATACTACAGTTCAGTTCGGAAAGTTACTGTCGTGTTTCAATAAGTGAAAAACTGCTATTTCCCTCCCCTCTTAATCAATCTGTTATTATTTACTCCATTAAGGTTGGCATTGTATTTGCAGCACCTATGGCGTTGCTTCCATCAATAGGCCTACGATTGCATAGAAAGAATTAATATAAAAAATATATTTCTTTTAAAATTAGTTTCTTTTTAGGTCACAGAAGCTAAAGTGACATCCCTTCAAATAGACCAGGCGCGAGAATTTTATCGTCCAGCTGCTGCAAGAGCCTCGTTACTCTACTTTATCTTAAATGATTTGAATTCCATCAATCCTATATACCAGTTTTCCTTAAAGGTAATTTTACTTTAACCTTAATTTAGAAATCAGTGGAGATAATAAAGTATTCAATTATAAATAATTTAAATAAAATCATTTATTAAAATGACAGGCATTCAGTGTGGTCTTCCAAAAGGCAATATCAAAAGCAGAGCCAGCTGATGAAGTAAGCCAAAGGATAAAGAACCTTATTGATTGCATTAGTTACTCAGTCTTTCAATACACATCTAGAGGTCTCTTTGAATGTGATAAGCTTATTTTTGCGTCGCAGATGGCATTCCAGGTAAAATTTAGAATTTTCATATATTTTTTTTCTCTTGTGCTACATTTAACAAGAATATTTGATTGCGGTGTTGATATATGTAAATTAAATAATAGAATTTTATGATATTGTGATTTGCATTTCAGATACTTCTAATGAGTGAAGAAATATCCTCAACGGAATTGGACTTTTTCCTTAGATTTCCTGTCAAGCCTCATGTCACTAGTCCAGTAGATTTTCTGTCTAATCAAAGTTGGGGTGGAATATGTTCTTTGGCTGGAAAAGATGAGTTCCGTAATCTCGATCGCGATATTGAAACGTCGCCAAAAAGATGGAAAAAGATTGTTGAAATGGAGTGTCCAGAAAGAGAGAAGTTTCCACAAGTACGTGTTTTAAAATCTATTTCACATTGGATATTTATGTTTACTTAATTGCAAGCCATCTTCATCTTCATTCGTAGTTTCCATAAACTACGATCAAACTTTAAAAGGGATTGGACGCTTTTAAAGTAATCCCTAAAAATCATTCAGTTGATAAAAATCATTCAAGACAATGGAATTAATATTATTAAGTGGCCCATGACCCCTGTAAAAAATTTAATGCGTAACAAATTCCAGGAACATCATTTTGTTGCCCTGGGCGCGTGATATTCCAAAATTATTTTAATGATATTAATTTTTGATTTTAATTATCTGAAATCAATGTTTTTACTAATAATTAAAAATATTTTAATTTAAGGAGTGGAAAAATAAAACAGCTATTCAAAGACTTTGCATGTTGAGAGCCCTACGGCCAGATCGGATGACGTATGCAGTAGCGTAAGAATTTTTTTTTTAACACAAAATCTACTTTCATTGTAAAATAAAATAGAAATTAATAAAAGTAAGTATTATTAGAATATTCATTATTCACATATTTTCTACATTTTAGAGCATTCATTGAAGAGAAAATGGGTGCAAAGTACGTTGAAAACCGTACGGTAGAATTCAGCAAGTCTTTCGAAGAGACCAGTCCAACGACTCCTATATTCTTCATTTTGTCACCTGGTGTAAACCCGCTTAAAGATGTGGAATCCTTGGGAAAGATAATGGGGTTCATGGCAGATTCTGGGAACTTTCATAATGTGTCTCTGGGGCAAGGTCAGGAGGTTGTGGCGGAGCAGGCGATGGACGTTGCTTTACAAAACGGGCATTGGGTAGTTTTGCAGGTGAGTTTGTAATTTGTTAAAATGAACTAAGGACTCGAAGCATAGTAGCACTATGAAAATATTAAATGTTTTCAGAACATTCATTTGGTTAAAAAGTGGTTACCAAACTTGGAGAAGAAAATGGAAAGTTTTGCTTTGGGTTGCCATGATCAATTTCGTCTGTTTATGTCGGCAGAGCCAGCTGCTACCGCAGCTGCTCATATAATACCTCAAGGTATATTGGAATCCAGTATCAAAATTACTAATGAGCCCCCAACTGGAATGCAGGTATTTTTTATAAACATTTTTGTAATAAATGAGGTTGTAATATAATTTCATACTTAAGTCTTGTTGTATTTCGTAGGCCAATATTCATAAAGCCTTGGACAATTTCAATCAAGAAACCTTGGAAATGTGTGGCAAAGAAGCTGAGTTTAAAGCCATTTTGTTTGCTTTGTGTTATTTTCATGCTGTTGTAGCAGAGAGAAGAAAGTTTGGACCTCAGGGTTGGAATAAAATATATCCATTTAATGTTGGTACGTATAGTTTATCCGCGATATGATTTAAAATATTGTGTATGCATTGAAAAGAGTATACGTACGTAACTACTACTCGTTTTCATGTTTTAGGTGATCTGACAATAAGTGTATTCGTTCTTTACAATTATTTGGAGGCTAACTCTAAAGTTCCTTGGGAGGATCTACGGTATCTTTTTGGTGAAATCATGTATGGAGGCCATATCACTGATGATTGGGACAGACGGCTTTGTAATGCTTACCTGGAGGAGCTAATGCAGCCAGACTTAGTAAGTTCTATAATTCAATGTCGTGACAGTAAAATGAACACAGATGGATTTAACATAATTATTTTACAACAATGAGAACAAGTGATAAGGTTTATTAAATAAATCAATAATTAGATTTAACGGTTCTGCGAAATTTCTTATTAATAACTTGAATGAAACTTTAGGTCGATGGTGAACTTCAATTGGCACCAGGATTCTCCGCTCCTCCTAACACGGACTACTGTGGTTACCATCAATATATAGAAGATGCAATGCCACCAGAATCTCCTTATTTGTATGGCCTACACCCAAATGCTGAAATTGGCTTTTTGACAACTACGTCGGAGAACCTCTTTAGAACTATATTTGAGATGCAGCCAAGAGATGCACAGGCTGCCGGAGCCACAACAGTCACGAGAGAAGATAAAGTAATTTATATTTACATAAAGTATATTGAAAATATGCAAAATTAAATATAAAGTTCTTTGTCAAAATAATAAAAATACTGGTCTACCACTGCTTTATAATGCGCATTTTGTATATGTTGTATAAGTTTTTAGTAAATCCTAATAAGTTAATTTTAGAAAAATTATGAACAATAATGTTTATAACTTTTTACATCGTAGGTAAAACAAATGCTCGATGAAATAATGGAAAAATTACCAGAAGAATTTAACATGTTAGAAATTATGGGTAAAGTTGAAGAAAGGACTCCATATGTGATCGTAGCTTTTCAAGAGTGCGAGCGAATGAATTATTTAACTGGAGAAATGAAGAGATCATTAAGAGAATTAGACTTGGGATTGAAGGTAAAGTTGATATTATTTATTAAACAGTGTATTGCATTGCATACATTTAATTAACTCATTCTCAATGAAATATTTTCAGGGTGAACTAACAATTACATCAGACATGGAAGAGTTAGAGAACGCTTTGTTTCTAGACCAAGTAAGTGCGTTTTTATACTATTTTTATGTTGTTGTTAATTTATGCTGTTACTGTTTTTGTGATTTAATCAGAATTAAATAAAGTTCAAATTTAAACCAAGAGGATCAATCTTTCTTTATGAGAGGAGAGGTCGGCAGGCAGACTGACGGTACTCATGATGTTAGATGGTTATGGTGGCCTATAAACACGAGCAACAACAGAGATATTCAGATGCGCTGATGCCTCTAATAGGTCAGGGAGAATAATATTCAGTAAGAAAATAAGGGTACAGGTCTTTTGTATTGACGTCATTATAGTCGCGAAACGGGCTGTCGAGTACAGTCTGCGGAATACAGTGTGTCCTGCCACTTTACACTACTTGCTGTCTAAAATATTGTTAACACAGGTTCCAGCTGTTTGGGCGAACAGGGCATATCCATCTCTTCTCGGTCTATCGGCATGGTTCATCGATTTGCTGCAGAGACTTCGAGAGCTTGAAACGTGGGCAACCGATTTTGTGGTAAGATATTTCAAATATTTTTGGTGCTAGAGATAAATTAATTATTAGTTTCAATGTTTTACTCTATAGAGTCCTCAAGTTGCCGCTACTCAACTTCATGTTAATGTTTAATGATAGTGATTTTGTAATTTTGATAATCTGTTTGTTGTTGCAGCTGCCGGCTTCGGTGTGGTTGGCGGGATTCTTCAACCCACAGAGTTTGTTAACTGCCATAATGCAGAGCACGGCGCGTCGTTATGAATTGCCACTAGACAAGATGTGTCTTCAATGTGACGTCACCAAGAAGATGAAAGAAGAGTTCACGTAAGTTCGCTTAACGAAACAGCCTCATTGATTATCTAATACTTGTCTTTGGTCACATTGAAAGTTTCCAGAACTCAGCCCTTACACGCATGTAGGCGATTCATTTTATACTATGACAATTCTAGCACACAGCAAATTATTTTCTCAAGCGAAAAACGCGAAGCTTAAGTGCCAACCGGTAAGCAGTCTCGACCTCGCAACTTGAGATTTCTTCCTGTTTCCAAAAATTAAGAACTAATCAAGGGATAAACTATTTTCATAGCCAGAAAAAGCTTTATAGTATGAGAAATATATTCTTGTGGTCCTCACGGAAGAGTGAGATAAATGTTATAAAATTTGTTTATTCACATGGAAAAATGTATTTTTTAAGCTACCATAGAATATTTACTTTTAGCTATTCATTGTGATTATTTTTCTTATTTATTCTGGAAACTTTTTGTGCTTCCCACGTATTTGTTGTGCAGCATGTACAAGTGTGAGCGTTCGAGGAATGACTTTGTTTTGTTAATGTACTGTTGAATGAAGAGCATGAATAGCATCGTGGTAAAACAATATTAATTTATTTACAATTTTCTATCGAACTAAATAGTAGGAGAAAGTCTAGCGTAGCGTTTCTACGTACGTGGTCATCACACGTCAAACCTTATTTCCATAAATTTGTTGATTCTATGAATATAAAGCATAAAAATTATTTAGTTCTTCTATATATTCTCGTTAAAATTTTCGTTTCGTACTCCGAGAAATAACTCCTTCTACTGCAAGCCTTTTCACCAAGGCGGGTGGACCACGTCTATGTGCTGTAATCAATTTGGCAGCACACAGTGATAAAAATTGAAAATTTTGCTTAGGTAATTAGGACAATCAACTGTGACTGTTATGCGTAACCTTTTTTGTGGTTCGAAGTTTGTCTATTGCTTATTAAAAATAAATATATATGACTAAGTATTCATTGTAATATGTCTAATATATGAACATTTTCTGTTACTGTTATAACATCGCTTTATTTTCGTTTAATTATTTGTGTGGAGACAATATAGTCTTAACAGTGACATACCTGTAATAAAATTAAACGTTTAAAAAATTAACATTGAATTTTAATTAAATTAAATTAAAAAGTAAACACCATTTTGGCTTATAAGAAAGTCTTCATGATTGCCTGCTTCTATTTATACAATACATTAATTGCTTGAAGAATCTATTGGTAATAAATTAATCCCAGGTAATCGATAACGTACTAAATAAAATAATTAATCTAATACATCGTTTTCTAAAAAAACTATTTTAGCATGTTATCAGTTAATGTTATGACCTGTTAATATTTTCGTGTTTTTTTTTTATTTATTTAAATTTTACTTTTTTATGCATGGCATGCCAACCTTAACCCTAGTCCTATCTACAGGATAGCTGATTCCAGGTCGGCACCACGTGACGGTGCATATGTTCATGGGTTACTGATGGAAGGGGCCAGGTGGGACGTCCAGGCTGGTATCATTATGGATTCACGACTTAAGGAGTTGTTCCCCTCAATGCCTGTTATTAATGTTAGAGTAAGTTTACTTTTCTAAGCGCACACTGTAACAATGGTTTATTATTGTAATATTACGAACACAACCTTTATTGTTACCAGTCACTTGACGAAGATATAACCATATAAATCTTTATAAAATGGAAAGTAATACTCTATTAGCGCCACCTGTTGTCGATTAGCCGTAAATGATAGTAGCGTCTAACTTGAAGAATGTCTGCTTGTATTATCATTGAAAATTTATTAGAAAAAAATTTCGACGGTATCCACATATGTCTTATCGTCTGTCATAAAAATTCATTTAAAATATAAATTTTATTGATTTAATAGGAATTCTTGTAATATTCAGTAAAATTGATGTGTAATTACTGCGTGTGAGTGTTATCTTGCATTTGTTTGAATAATAAATAATAAAATGAGACGTTAGAAAATTACTCGCTGTGACGATATGAAAAATGCATTGAAGCACATTAAAGCACAAGCTGCATAAAATTGTGAATGCAAGTAAGTGATATATATTATCTCATAAACTAGTAGTATTGGTGCTTAAAAGTAATAATAAATCATACAAAATTGACATGACAACAAAATGACGACTACTGAGGGTATTTTTAAGAAGCAGTAGAACAAATAATATTGCATATGTACGAGTACCTACTTATATATACGAATCGCGTTCACTTACTACAATATTTTGAGATGATAAGCATTGTACTATACAATTATAAGATCATAAGATAAACAGATAATTATGGCACTTCGATGCGGAAATTCAAAGTGCAATAAAGTTGTAGCTTCTAATGAATTCTTAAAATGTGTGAGCTGCAAAAAAGTATTCCATATAAAATGCACAACAGTTTCCCGAAAAAGATACAACTCATTTTATGCATGTAATAAAGAAGAAAAAGATAATTGGAATTGTAAACCATGCTTAACTAAACCTAAAGAAAAACTTTGCACATCATCTCCTTTGAATAATGTGACTGATTCCATTCAATCATCAGACACAGAAGACGACGAGGATAATATTTCCTCGCATACAGACACTTCAATAAACCTAAACAGAAGCTATCCAAATATAGGAAATAAAAATGTTTATGTTGAATTACAAGAATTAAGAAATAAGCTAGCTGACGTACAGAATAAACTAATGATCGCTGATAATGAAATTGAGAATCAACTAATTGAAAATCTTAGGCTGAAGCGAGAAGTTGAAGAATATAAAACAAAAAATGCAACTCTTTCCCAGCTTTGTCGTACACCACCAAGAGCTACGGGGCAGAAGAAAGGTATGGATCTAACCTTAAATAACACTCCAAACGCAAATTCATCAAGAAAGGCAGAAATTACTAGTCTAAAGAGAAAAATCGGTGAGCTGAAAACTGAATTACGAGCGTCTCAGGAAAAAATAAAGTCCCTTAGTCAGTATATCGAAAATCTGGAAGAACAATTGTCTTTATCTGAACGAAAATTAAAGGAACCAATAAACTCTAAATTGCGATCGCGGGATAGGAACCTAAATACCATATCAATTGATTCCAACTTAACACGCAATGAAATGGTTGATAATATTTATCCATTACGCACTGCTAGTAATAAAAAAAATATATGTCTAATTAGCTCAAATAAATATAATGATATATTGTCAAATATGGAAAAACTGTTATCTAACTATAATTATTGTCACTATAGAATTTCAGGCTGCGGGATAAAATACCTGCTAAAGGATATAAACACTAAAGTAAAAAGCTATACTATGAATGATTATTGCATAATAATGTTGGGAGATCAAGATTTTAAGGCATCCAGTAATTATGATGCTCTAGTAACATATATTCGAAAAGTATTAAGTCAAATTACTAATACAAATATTATTATTTGTGTACCAACATATAATTGTAGTAATTTCGCTAACATATTTAACTGGAGAGTGGAGCGTTTTAATGAATTATTATACCGTGATATTATTAAATATGAATATGCTTACCTTGTAGATTCTAACCTGGATCTTAATTATGATTATACTATGTTTGACAAAAATACGGGAAATCTTAACGGTTATGGAATGGAAACATTATTCCATTCTATATCTCGAACCATTACCTTGGTTAAGAATTTGAATGATGTACAACTTATTAAACATCAAAAACGTGACTCCCACATAATCGATCAACATAATGTGGGTATTAATGACACTTGTGTAAAAACGGATATAAACTCGACTGAGGGTCTATTTTTGACAGGAAAAGGCACTATACCTTACTATTTTCCAATAAAAAAGAAAAACTTGTTTTTTCGATCCTAAACCGGACCGACAATGCCATTCTCAGATATATTTAAATATTCTTCACCAGAACATAGCCAGTATATTGTCCAAAAAAGAGATTCTAGAAATGACATTGCTCGAGCTTGTTTATAAAAATAATGAACCTGATGTAATTTGCTTATCGGAAACTTTTTTAAAGAAAGGATCGGAAGGGTACTTAAAAATAAATGGGTATATATTGGCTTCATCCTTCTGCAGAGTTCAACAGAGGGGAGGAACGTGCATATTAGTAAAAAAAAATATTATTTATAAAAAAATTGCGATTTTAGATCATCACGCTATACAGAGACAATTTGAATGCTGCGGAATAGAAATTCCCGGAAATAATATTATTATTCTTTGTTTATATAGAACTCCTAAAACCGACGCTATTATATTTCTGAATAAGCTAGATCATTTATTAGCCGAGTTAATTCTAAAATATGGCTACAAGAAAAAAATAGTATTAGCAGGCGATTTTAATATTAATACATTAAAAGTTGATAAAACTACAAATCTGATGAACGACATTGCATTGAACTATAATTTAACTCTCCATATAACAACAGCCACAAGAAAAAGTTCATGTATAGACCATATATTGAGTAATATCAAAAATGCAACCCCCGCCATATTGCCACTTCAACTATCAGATCACGAAACTGCGCAATTATTGAAAATCCCTGTAATGTCTATTAAGAGAAAGCCGGAAGCATTTTTTATATATAAAAGGGATTACAACAATGACAATGTTCATAAATTCAATGACTGTCTCAGTAGTTTGACATTTAATGATATCTTGCAAGAGACGGATCTAAATACAGCATTTACAAAATTTCATAATCTATATTGCCTCTTCTACAAACTATGCTTCCCTAAAGTTAAAATTAAAATAAATAATAGCTTTACGAAAGCGAAATGGATAAGCAAAGGTTTAAGAATTAGCTGTAAAACAAAAAGATTACTACGATATAAATACTACACACATAAAGATACAAATACAAAAAATACATATGCAAAGTATTCAAAAATATTAAAGAAAAGTATATACATGTCTAAAAAAATTAATAATATAAAGCTCATAAAAAAGAGTAAAAATAAATGTAAGACATCATGGACTATTATAAAGGATGAAATAGATATTAAATGTAAAGATATTGACATAATTAATATTAATGATGACCAAGGGATTCTGACATGCCCAATAGAAATTGCAAATAAATTTAATAACTTTTTTATTAATCTTACTAATATGCATACAGGCCTAAAGAATTTAAAAATCAAGCCTAGCCACACTAAACTAAATTCAATGTATTTAATGGATATGACAGAATATGAGTTGAGGGGTGTGGTGATGTCACTTAATAATACAAAAGCAGTGGGACACGATGAAATTTGCACAGATATTATTAAACGTTCCATTAAAAACATTTCTCAAGTCTTAACTTACCTTATAAATCTATCTTTCACAACAGGAAAGTTTCCTGAAATCTTGAAGATTTCGGTTGTCAAACCAATTTTTAAGAAAGGCAAAAAAGAGGAGGTAAATAATTACCGTCCGATTACATTAATATCGATATTCGCCAAAATTTTTGAGAAATGTATGACAAAACGCCTAACAGAATATTGCAATAAAAATGATATAATCGTCCCAGAACAGTTTGGATTTCAAAACAATAAATCAACAACCTTAGCTATTTATACACTATTGAAGTCAGTATTAATTAGCATAAATAATAATAAAAATAGAACTTCAGTACTATTTTTTGATCTTAGTAAGGCATTTGATTTCGTAAATCACGAGATCCTGCTGAACAAACTGGAGAGAATAGGTGTACGAGGAATTCCCCTTAGTTGGCTAACATCATATTTGACTAATCGAAAGCAACAAGTTGAACTAAAAAGACTCAATAGAAATAGAGAACTTGTTTCCTATTTTTCTGAACACAAAGTAAATAAAGTTGGTGTGCCACAGGGAAGTATTCTTGGGCCATTATTGTTTTTAATTTACGTTAATGACATACCTAATATAACTAATTTTAAAAGTATTCTTTTCGCTGATGACATATCTATTATTGTAAGTACTGACATTAAAAATAATGATTTGAATCATGAGTGTGACATCAACAAAACAATTAAATCTACTATAGAATGGCTTGACCAAAATAAATTGAAAATCAACTTGACAAAAACGAATTTCATTAGATTTGACAATAATAAAACTACAAAGCTTGACATTAAATACGAAAACACTAAAATTAAGGAATTAAATGAAGCGAAATTTTTAGGGATAATAATAGACAAACAACTTAACTGGAAATCTCACATTGATTATGTCTGTGAAAGAGTAAATAAATTTGTGTATGCCATAAAATGTCTAAGAAAAATTACAAACCAGGAGACGGCTATTACTACTTACCATGCTTACATAGTTTCTGTCCTTCGCTATGGTTTAATTGTTTGGGGCAACAGTAGTCACCTACGAAGAGCTTTTGTTGCACAGAAAAAATGCCTGAGAGCCATGACTTTCAAGACACAACGAGATTCGTGTAAGCCTTTATTTAAGGAGCTTAAATTACTGACTTTGCCTGCATTGTATATTTACGAAATGTGTATATTTGTCAAGAAACACAATTATTTATTTATAAAGGATTCATGTAGCAGCAGGTATCCGGATAGACTAATAATAAAGGAAACAATCAAATTAGCTAAATTTAGGAAAAGTTGCTTATATATGAGCATCAAGCTATTTAATAAGGTTCCTAGTAATATAAAGTCTTTACCTTTGATGCAGTTTAAGAGAAAATTATATGCATGGCTTACGGCACATGGCTTCTATGACGTCAGGGAATTCATGGATCGGCGATTTTGAAAGTGATTTGGTTTAATTTATGAATTGGTCTGAATATTTGCATGCCCTTATAGGGTGGAACGTAGCGGTGCATTATTGTTAATGTATATAACTATTGTAACCTATGTTCAGCAAATAAATAAATTATTATTATTATTATTATTATTATTATTATTATTAATAATTAAAAAACGTTAATTGGTTATAATATTCCAGTCAAAATTACTAAAAAATTATAATTTGAGTCCCTCGGGAGCATTTTTGATGTAATTTTGTAGAAAATATGAAATATCGATAAGATTATATTGAGTAAAAATTTACGTATCAACCCTTACTTTCTAACTTTCCTTAAGTCAGTGTTTTAACGAAATAAGTTGTATGAACATTTTTATGTAAAATTCACTTCACTGCAATATTTGTCTGGAACTTTTTTTCTAACTTTTACGTTTTTTTTTTTAAATGTGGAAAAACAATAATTTTTATTTTTCTCTACCCCTTTTACAGGTGGAATCAAAAATTTCTTTCATCCATCGATATTATATATCTTCTAGAACTTATATTTAAAATGCTCCTGAGGGACTAAAATTTTAATTTGTTATTAAATTTTCCTGGACTTAACCTTTATTAGACAAACGATTTGTGTATTACTAAATGCGAGAGGTTTTTATATAACACTAGCTGTTGCACGCGACTTCGTCCAAGTAACTTTATAAAATATATCCTATGTTGCTAGCTGATAATATTTAGGTTTCTATAGGTGAACGAATTTTCAAAATCGGTTCAGTAGTTTAGGAGTTTATCGCGGACAAACAACGTGACATGAAATTTTTATATACATATATAAAGATAAGATTAAATTTATTCTTCGTATTTTCTTACAGTAAAATAAGTGGTATGTATTTCTATAAAGTAGTTCGTCCATAGAACTGGTCGGCATTGGTCATAAAATAAATTTATTTTATTCCAATGTAATATGTATTCTAAAAATGTATTCTAATCTAGGCAATAACACAAGATAAACAAGATCTCCGTAACATGTACGAGTGCCCCGTGTACAAGACGAGAACTAGAGGTCCAACTTACGTGTGGACTTTCAATTTGAAGACTAAGGACAAACCATCGAAGTGGACCCTTGCTGGGGTAGCGTTATTGTTGCAAATATAAAATAATTAATTTAAAAAAAAATTTTTTTTTTTTTTTCAAATTAATGCTATGAAAACATTAAAAAGTCTTAGCTGTAATTTAAGTGATTGTAAGTCAATATACATACATATATGAAATGTTTCTTGTGGTTTTTATTTTCTTTTGTAATTACAATAGCAATAGGATTCTAAATGAAAATCTTTCCAGTAGGTATCTACTATTTAAGTATCATTTTAAAGTTATATTAATAAATAAAGTTTAATAGCTTAGATGGTGTTTAATGACTGCTTTTAATGTAGCAAAGTTTGCATTGTGTTTGCGGCAATAAGAAATAAAATGAAAGTGTTCATGTGTTTATTTCGTTCAATTTTTGGCAATTTAGTCTAACAAATTGTAATATAATATAATAGTATAAAGCAACTAATGCTTGTATTATGGATACTAGACAGTTGATATAATACATAGATACATATTATAAATATAAACATCCATGACTCAGGTACAAAATGTAAATGTTAACACATAAACATTTGCTCCTAGCGGGATTCGAACCCGCGGCCGTTTGGTTAACAGCTAGGGTTACTAGCCACTAGACCAAAACGTGTCGTCAAATTGTACCCTTTTTTTCAATGAAATTGTTTTAAAAATGATAAATTGGATTGCAATTTATGATAATTAAATTATACACTTAGTCATTGATTTTATTTAAAATACGCACGATTTAGTTATTTCAAGATTATCACTCAAATTAGTCGATGACCCATTGGATATCGATGAGGTCACGCTACATAAAACCGTGAGATTTTTTTTTTACTTCCTTTAACAAAACTTATTGTGGATTGTAAATTTGTTTTATTATTATCTTCTCTTTGTGTCACACCTGCGTGTAAGGGATTTTTTTTTCTATTATTGGAGGGTGGCAAGCAGGACATCGCCTAAGGACACAATCAACACCAGGGGGTTACAAGTGCACTGCCTACCCTGAAAGAGAATCTCAATAATATCTTGTTATATTATTGTTGAGATCATCTTAATTCGTAGTCTTCTTTAATATTAAAGTCACCATATGGTGGACTACAGCAAATGCCTCCTCATGTATACGTGAGATAAGAGTTTAGGTATATACGAGTATGTACATAGAAAAGAAATTTATATAATACATAAATTTTTTATCAATTACATATTTATCAATTACTTTCATATATCAATTACTTCATAGTTTTTTATCAATTACTTTCATATGTAAGTTTATTTCATCTATCATTTACTTACAATTACTTCGGATAGGTGCCAATTAGCTTACGTATTCCGCTAACCACTGTCTGAAAGTCCACCAATGGATTACCAACATATACACAATTTCACTACTAAGTTTCTGCATGCTTGATCATATCGAAGGCAATAAATGTTAACAACTTCATCTATTGGAGTGCACAAGAAAGTGAGTTTCTCTACAACAATGTATCGTAAGTGCAAAACATTTGTTGTCAATTCTCACAGGGTCGTCGTACAAGTTATTGGCAACTTTCAATATCAATTGATGCTGTAATGAAAAAAAAAAAGGTAGTGTAAGAGCGAATTAAATCATTAGATAATTTTACTGAAATGTTACTGAAATCATACTCGTAAGTAGTAGTGGTCAAGTAGGTACATTGTGTTTCGTATTCATAAGCCGGTGGCCGAGAGCAACTTCCTCATAGAAGACCAGAAGTGTCTGTGTATGAGGGCCTGCCATCTTTTTATCCCTTTATCCTAAAATCCAGCAAGTTTAGAAGCTTAAAATAAAATCAATGAATTGCTTTTATTTTAATACTAGCTTTTGCCGGCTTTTTCGTTTGCGTTCCTTTGGGAACAGTAATTTTCTTCTGGATTAGCACGTCATAGTCATCATTTAAAAATATTAATATAGTTTTTATTGTGTTAAATAAAACAGTGACAAAACAAAGACTCGAACGCTTGGCTAAAGAAATGACAGACGTATATTTTTAGTATATATATTTTTTTAATGTAAATGTCGCCAGATAGGCTGTCCACTTGACGGTAGCTGATTATCGTCGCCTATTAAAACAAGCAACCGCACAAATGCTACAAATGCATTGACAACCTTAGTGGTATTAAGGAATACTTAATTATTTTTAAACTGGGTATCAGTAACTGGGATGTTACTTTGTCAATCTGTATCAAAGACAGTTAGTACCTATTAACTACTCATTCGAGTATTTATGGTTTTAACATAAATTCTTTGATTTTCGTCAAATTTTCTCACATATATTTTGAAACAAGAATTATATGATGTCATCTTCATTGACCTCAAAAATGGTTAATTGTCAGTTAAGAGGACAACATGTTAAAACTTATGACTAATATGGTAATATATTTTTATATGTTATAGCGATGACCGAATTCACTAATTTTAAAGTGTTTTCAATCGCTTATTGCTTAACATAGATATAATAATATGATATTTTAAACTTCAGAAAATAGTTTTGTTACTTACTCATTAATATATCAAGATAATTTGTTCCAGAGCTGACTATTGTTTAATTAAATATTTAAATGTTTAATAAATAATTGATTAACATCCCACAATATTTACTCATGTCCTTAATGGAATAAATATATTATAGTTTCACACAATAATAGAAAAATCCTTAATTTGAGCATACTCTGGATTAGCCTCCGATAACAAAAACTAAGCTACTGTGATCTGAATGAAGGTCATAAATTATCTTTTTATCACGTTAATGCTTGTCGGAAAAAAAATTTTAATTGTAGGAGGCAAGGAATACTAGATTTACATATATTTTTTTAAATTACAATTAATCGTATACTTTACTCTTACTAGCAGGTTGGTGGGTGGTACATTAGCATTATAACTAAGTAGTTAAGGCTTACCTTGCCGTTTAGACAGTGAGGTAGGCGGGATTGCGAGCAACGCGAGAAAAAAAGCGAACAACGTTAATTTGCGGTTTATGGAACACTTAATTAGGAAGCCTAAAAGCGTAAACCATGTCCTAACTTATATTGTAAAAGAGAAAGTAAATTTGTTTTTCTTTTTTTATATAATAAGAATAATAATAATTTATTTGTTGTAATTTGTTTGTTTGTTAGGTATGTTTTAAAGCCTTAACTACTCAAATGATCATCATGAAATTTTGCATACACAACCGGTGTTAGGTGTATAGAAATCAAAATAGGGCGCCTTTCATTCAGAAAAAAATGTCTAGGTATTGTTCCCGAGGAAACTAAAAAAAATCAACACTTGACAGTATAGTACACATGAATAAAGGTAGTTAAATAAAACAGACTGTGTTAAAGAACGATTAGTTAAAGAAATGGGTCTCGTAAGTGAATTGTAATTGAAATGAATATCCAACAAACAATTAATTATATTCTATAAAAAATAACTTTAATTAAAAAACATTAAATTCTGAATTCTGTATTCATTATCTTTTTTAAATATAAAAATGTTAAGTTGGTTTGAGTCAAAAACTCAAAAAATTCTGCACTGATTTTAATTCAGTATTCACTTATAAAACTTATAAAAAGAGGGATCAACGGGGAAATTTTATATTGTAATATAAAAAATTGCACCTCGGACAAAGCGGGTCTCTAGTATTCTATAAAAAAATTCATATTCATTAAAATACATTAAAAACGATTCCTTACATTGTATTTAAAAAAGTAATCTGATTAAATAAGCAAATCGGCGATTAGGTTTAAACTCGAACACCTCATTTCATATTTTTAATTGAGGAAAATAAATTAGAAATTTTCACACAGATTTTATTAGTCACTTCCTAGGTAATGAGTTGAAATTTATTATTTAAAAAGTGCAAAAATATTATTAATAAAAATCTTTTAAAATTGCTGCTTAACCTTAACCTTTTCAACATTTTCGTGCATAAATACTTCTCAAATTTCATCATAACTCGTTAACTTTTTTTTATAATGGTGTTATTGGCGATGTTTGTTTATTATACTAAATTCGTGATCGAGTGATTTTCTTATTACTCTCTAGATTCGATTAGTATTAACAAAAACCCCGGAAAATACATTTTACAAAAAATCACACACAACAATGTATCAATAGAAGAAGGTTTTTAAATTAAATTTAAAATTCGATAATTGCAAATTAATAAAAGTATAAAATCAATAGAAATCCACAGTCATAATGAAACCTTGACACACATAAGATTTAGTTCCATTGTGTTTATTTGTATGTGGGTTCATTCATGAGAGTTTAGATGACGAATATCCTTTGTGTGATGCGTTTGTAAGAAGACGTATTTTTTACTCTCGTGATATTATTGATTTGAGGAATTCCATATACAAACACAACTTGTGAGTATACTATGGTTAGTCTTCTGATGAGTTTTTCCAAATAATGACTACCCCTAGTTTTTACCACCGCACTGAGCGCGAACTTTGAAACAATATTCCTTTTGAAACCTAATTCTTCATTAAGCGAGCTGTAAACAAATACCTGAAGTGTTAGCAACGCACCTGCTTCCCATTTGGTGTTACTTGTGTCCTTAGGTGACAATGTTGGCTTTAGGTGACGGGACCCGCCCTTTATCTATTTTCTTATATATCTATACATATTTTAAAACTAGCTGTGCCCGTGTAGTCGTACGAGTATGCTCTGTTTGTTTTATGAAAATTCCACAAGAAATAACATTTTATTCCAGGATAAAAAGTATACTATATGTTAATTCAGGCAATAAACTATCTGTGTGCCAAATTTCATTCAAATCCGTTCAGCCGTTTTAGCATGATTGTGTAACAAACATACAAACTTTCGCATTTATAATATTATTTATTAGGATTAATTAAGATATAAACAGGAAAGGTACACAAAAATACACAAAAATAACTTAATGATAAAAAAAAACTAGTTATACTTAAAATACACCAAAAGCTATTATAAACAAAGGCTTACAATTATCAAGTTACTATAGGTATAAAATAGAAGTGACACATAGAGACGCCACACGTGTTGAACGATACAAGTCTTGTATTACTTGTGATATAAAGAAGATAATTATGAATAGTATTTCTTTATATCACACATGTCATTATTACTTAATTTGAATAAATATTATTAACACTAGCTGGTGCCGGCGACTTCGTCCGCGTTGCAAAATAAAATCTATACAAGCAATATAACGCTTAACGTCTTGTTGCTATAACACTTTGGAGAGGCGTTATTATTATTTTTTATTTTAGTTTATTATCACTCGGAAACAGTCCTTTTTTCTGTATGAAAGGTACCCTGTGTCCTTTCCTATATCCCTGACAACGTGTATGTAAAATTGGTTGAGTAGTTAAGGCGTGAAAAGTTAACAGACAGACAAACAGACGGAGTTACTTTCACATTTATAATATTAAAGTATGGAGTATGGATAGCGCATTTAGATTTAGTTGCGGTAATTATGTTACTTATTATTTTGTGACTTAATATACATAATTTTTAGTATTTTAATATATGAAAAAGTATAAAATACGGAAAAGATTTTATTTTCGTGTTTCTAATTTTGAGTACAAATCTTAATATAAATAAAATCTGTCGCATTTGACGACGTGTCACTTAACGGAAGTAAGGCTGGTGTTTATTGATCATTATTCAATAGGTCATTGGACGAGAAACTTTAGAACAATGGACATGTGTGTGAGTTATAAGGTAGATAGTATAAGTTATTCAGCAATAAGTGTACTGTCAAGCTTAAAAAAAACCCACTAAAATAAGGCATCGTTATTATGCAATCTTTATTTATTACCAGGCTAGCTTTTGGCAAAAATAAAAAAATCAACACCCTATAAAAATATAAAAATTTATTCTCTTTGCTGCTCATATACAGCTTGTCCCAGAAATCAACGTCAAGTGGGCACGGGGCGATAGGCTAGGTCATTAGGTTTTTGATGTGAAATCAAATAAAGGATTAACAAGTAAAGACATATATTATTTTAGATAAAAATAATTGGAATACATTCGTTGACTGACAAAATGAATTATCAATATTAATATATTAATTAATATCCATAGCAACGTAAAAACCATAAACATATATCCATGATAGCCCTGGAAAAAATGAGAAAAAAGTCAGGTCACGTTTAAGAAATAATAGAGATACATTTGAACGTGTGGAAAATCGTCACCCTAAAAAAATATAGTCCATATTTTTGTGTACTGTCATCACAAATTTTCCAATTTTGCACTTTTTTTGTGTAATCCCAAATAACTGTGCTGAGCTGTCATAACCTAGCCTATCGTCCCGTGCCCGCTTGGCCTTCATTTCTGGGACATCCTGTATATTTGTCATGTGATGAATTTTTTATATTCAACTGTCTGGTGTTGATCTCTGAAAAAAAAAAAAAAAAAAAAAAAAGTAGTAAGGCGTGAAAGCTTAACAAACAAACTCAGTTGCGCATTTATAGTATTCTTTAGTTAGCATTTTGCCCTAGGCAACGTCTATCCACTGTGACGGTTTATTTAAATCCTTCTCCTCTCGGTTTGCATATTGCTTTTAGATCTATGAATTCTAGGATAAAGCGTAATTATAAGGGCGTCGGAAATGACAATGAATAGTTTATTTAAGTTAAAGATGATTCAGCCGTTCCGTTAAAAGTTTTACCTACCTTTAGTGTGTTAAGGTTGTACACAGTAAATTAATAAGGACACCTACGCTAAGGTAGTCATCTTACGCCTATTATAAACAATTGAACATCGACACACACACCTGTAGCACTATAGTATTTCGCCTACGAAATTTAAAGTTACATTCTAATGTGCATAAGTAGAGCGCTAAAATTGTATACACACACCAGAAGATATTTTATTTTGATGACACACACTAACACACTTTTTCTTTTTTCATACCTTAACTACTTAAGCGATCATTATGAAGTTTTGCATATATACATGTTTTCAGAGATAAAGAAAAAGACCCCTAGGGTTTATACAGAGAATATGTACAGTTCATCTAGAAAAGAAGTAAAGTTCCCAAGGGATTATAAAAAATACATTCTCAATCCCTTATCCTTAATCCTTCTATAGTCGGCAGCGCACTTGCAACACCTTTGGCGTTGTCTGTGTTATAGGCGTCGGTAGCCATCTCCCATCAAGTGGACCTTCAGCCTGTCTGCCAACTTTATCATAAAAAAGAAAAAAAAAAACATAAACGACTCCGTAATAATTAAATTACTGTGCAATTTACGTGTTTGGTCAGTGAAAATGAATAGATAAAGAGGTCAGATTATATCTCAAATGAAAGTGAGCTGCGAATGCGTAATCGCTCATCGCAGTTTGAGGTGACAAATGAAATCTGTGAAGTATTAAATATGTTTGTTTTTTACATCATGATTTTCTTTTTTTTACACTTGGTGTTCTATATACTTATAACTTTAATGAATTATTTGACTATACAAAGTATAATCATAATGGTTTATTTCTCAAATAGAGAGGACACTCTAGTTTTAAATGTGAAGCATGTATTACTAAACACTAATTCAATTCATCAAACCTAGGTTTCAAGTATGCCATAAAGAACCATATTATGTAGTTAAGAGCGGGTACAACGGTACACTAGCGCCACTTCTTTAAAAGTATATTATCTCGTGACGGAGAAGGAGTTGGGTGAGTAAGTGTGTCTAGAATTTTCTAATACCTATTATAAAGTTTCATATTGACACGGAGCAACGAAATTCCTCTAGTGAAATGGCGCTAGTGTACGCGCTCATAAGTTGTTAATCTATATTAAGTTAAATTGGAAAATATTATAGGGTACATATGTATAATATTTAGTATAAACTGAAGTCGCTTACCACGTCTGTACGTTTGTATGTATATCCGCTAACTTCTCCTAAACTACAGAACGGATTTTGATGTGGCTTTCACCATCAGTTAAATAATTTTTCACTTAAGGTTTATATGTATAATAAATCCTAATTAGGTTTTTATGTAAGTAGATTTTTTATTATTATTTCGCAACCATGTTGCCGAAACTGTCCGCGTTTGAGATAAACGAGGAAGGTTTGCATTTATGTATAATTTCCAGACAAATATTGACTTCAGTAAAATATAGTTTACTTGACAGGTTTCTATAGGAACTTACCTTAGCTACCTACTTCGTATTAAAATATTGTCTGAGTACTGTATCAAAAGCAAACGGTTCTTTGTCAAGAAAGGAGTCGTTTCCGTTATGAGCCACCGGCAGTTAGCCCACAATAAATATCCGATCAATGATATATAGGTAAGTAAGTAAGTATATAAAATTAGTACTGGAAATAAAAAGTTATTTCAGACATTTAACATTTCAGAAGATAGGTATAATGCTTAGCCATAACACAAATATATGCTATCATAATGGCTATCTGAACTTAGGCCATAACATTTACTTAGGCTATATCATATCATATAATAGCAGATCATACGTCTCGCTGCGCATGATATGCCCAAAGTATCCCAGTTTTGTGTTTTTAATGATTTCCAATATTTTAGTCTTCTTGTTCATTCTCTACAGAACCAAAACTAAACTGTCTATCTGTTCTGTCCAAAACACCAGTAATATATGCGCCTGTATTTCCCTACATTCGAAAAGCTTTTAAGTGTCTGGTTATTGTACGAGTATCCATATCGATGCCTCGACTCCGTACAAAAACACAGAAAAACGAAACGTTGGACTAAACGCATATGGATCACAATATTGAAGGAAAGGTTACAGAGAAGGTGCTTCAACTTCATGACGAGCTGCTTGTTCTACACGACCCCTAATCTTAATACTACGAATTTCTTGATAATTCACAATGCAGCCAAGGCATGTGAAGGATTTTTTGGAAGATTTCTAATTCTTTTTGTCTTGTCTTGATTTTTTCTAATTTAAAGTTTTTGTTGTAGACAAGAAAAATTGGCTAGGCACTCTTCACTCTGTCTTATCGGATCGCTTTCTTTAGAACATTAAAAGAATGCTTTCAAAATGATTTTCATTGTTGAGTGTTACGTACGAGTATAATGAATAGGTAGGTATTTGTGTAATTAGTTGCCAATCATAAAGAAAGCGTGCATGGCAACGGTCAAGTGATTGTCGAAAGTGCGGTTTCGATTCTGTAATGAACTTCTAATCGCTTCAAGGTGATTTTTTTAGCGCCTCTGTAATTGATATATATTCCATCTTTGGCGCTTAATTTTTTTCTAAACGAATTATATATATCGGGATTAGCTGGATATGATAATTTGATTAGACACACTGAACCCTATAATTTCTCTAATAACATTTTTGGTAGATGGTCCGAAGAAAAGTTATATATAATAACTATCTAGCCAATAAGTCGAATTGCATTTGATTATAATTGGAATATAAAACTATATTATTTAAAATATTTTCAATGAGTCTCTGTTCCTACGAATATATAGCTCTATTCACTTCTTTTCATAATAGTTAATTCAAAGTAGTTAAGCTATATATTATCTATACATATTGTATTAACTAACATTACTTGTAATTGGTAGAGCCAGTCCCTATCCCGTCCTAATCCCTTATCCTTAAACCTATAAGGCTAAGTTCACATGATCGCGCAGTACCGCGCGGATCAATCTGAACAGGTCGATACATGCTTGAAGAACTTGTACCGCGCGGTCATGTGAACTTAGCCTTATGGTCGAAAGCGCACTTGCAGCATCTGTGGCGTTGCTTGCATTATAGACGACAGTCAAGTGGACTGTCTTTCTGTTGACCTTAACATAAAAATAAATATTATTGTTTTTTTTTTATAACATACACAAATACACAATTTATTCGTTGTGTAACCTTGTTACGCTATGTTTGGGCATATCGATTTCTCCCATAAAGAACGCTGCAATGACTTCGCAAAGAATAACCATTATGTGGGTGTTTTGGACGGTGCGGCTTATGTGACGAGGTCTCAAAAAGGTGTTGGGTTTTGTTCAAGATTTTGTTTGCGAATCTACTCTAATATAATAGAGAGCTGATTTTGTAAGTTTGTTTATGATTATCTTCGGAACCGCTTCACCTATTTGAAAAATTCTTTCAGTTCTTATTTGAAAGATACACTATTTCAGATTTTATATGTTTGGTATATATACGGACTCCCAACCTGAAGGGAGTCAGGGCTTGTCAGTCTAGTCTAGTATATTAACATAGTCGTGGTTACCTGATGAATGAACAAATATTCGTTTGAAGTTATGAATTTATTTTACTAGGTGTGGTTGATAGACGGTCTACGTAATTTATAAATGCGAAACGCAATGTGCACATGTCTTTAGAAAAAACTTATTTTAGTAAACATTAAGTTAAATATAAATATTTATGAAGACAACGGTGACCGCATTTATACATTTATACCGAGGAGGATCTATCTGGTTTTTAAGCGATAACCAAAAACTGCAAATGTTATTTCAATCTAAGCCTGGGTTTTATGATAATTTAGATTTAAAGTTAGATTGATAAGGAAACTTGTCAGTTCTGTGTGCGTCTAATAGTGTCGATTAAGGGGCACTTCACACTGACCTTGCAAATAAATTTTATGAAACATATAATTATCTAACTTGTTTATTATTTTGATATTAATGGAGATTCAATTCAACTTTTAAAGAATTAACATTTTTTTAAAAAAAATCATTGACTATTTATGTTTGTCATATTTTTATTGCTTGTGGGTTATACAAATAGATTTTATGTCATATTATATTATATGATTATTCAATAATTAACTAAAACTTTTCAGTTCTTGTTATTTAATATCTCTATGACTCCTGTACTAAAATATCGATATTTGTTTTAAAAATACTAGGTTTATATTTATAATAGCATCCTATGGTGACATTTAAGTAATACGTGAACACTACCAAAAATAACAGCGTGTACGTAATCATGCAATTTTTAATTTTGATTCCTATTATATTATATTCAGTGATTAGACAACTGATATTCAAATTTAGTAACTAAGCATGTTACGTAACAGCCAAATTAGCTTGGTTAACTTTAATTATAAAAAATCTATTTCCCTTTTCAGAGACGTTTATTCAAACTTTATAACTCATATACGAGTATTTTTAACTTTTCATGATCCCCCGGAAACAGTACTTTTTTTTGTAATAAGTACATAATGTCCTTTTCTGTATTCCTGACAACGTGTATACCAAACTTCATGATGATCGATTGAGTAGTTAAGGCGTGAATGAGTCACAATCAAACAAATTCATTTTCGCATTTACTTATAATTGTTGTTAGGATGGGGTCTTGGTGAGTTCTCTATTTATGTGTTTTTTCTTTGGTATTAAGTAGAGGGTGTGTTGTGGTTGTACTGCAATTTCTAGTCGGTAAGTGTGCGCACTTCTTTAGTGAGTGTAGGCGCGCGAGTATAGCGTTCAAAATTGCGGTACACACGTTGCCGTAAGCACGCGTCACTCTGCGCATCATCGTAACATTATATCGTTAATAGATCTATCTTCGAATTCGACTTCGCGTTTTTCTGAATATCCGCGCTGTGACTCTTCGATACTCGAAATTTCGACAGTGATTTTTTTAAAATTCTTTTTTTTTTTAATATTATTGTGTAATAGAAGTGTTTAACTTTTGTGTGCCAGTGTTGTGTTTCTTTCTATTTTCTCGAATATATTTTTTGAGGAATACTTTTTCTTTTAATGTGAGTGTCTTTATTTACTTATTTTCATAAGAAAGTAACATAATGTACCATACAATTCAACGAAATATTTTTTTTATATTGTGAATCTTCAAATTTCAAACTGTCAGGGTGTGATTGGGCACCTATTAAACGAGAGATCGCCTATGTGTCACACGTTTAAAAATTTAAATTGTGTTACCCTGACAAACCTATTTATGTTACTATGTTATAGGATATAGCAGGTTTCTATATCTGGGATAAACTGGAAAAGAGAACGTAGATGCAACTTCTTTATTCTATATTTAAATTTACAATACCTCAAATAGAGACTCATAAGTCATTACAACTAAATACTCATAAATAAAAAATATGCACAAGCACTTAAACGACCGAGCACGATTTCGACTATTTAAATATGCAAATTGAATTATTTATATTTTTAACAAAAGCCTAAAATTCACTATAAATTTTGCATTATTGATGTAGCGTGACATAATCCACGATTTTTATTACAATATACTGTTTTTTTATTCATAAAATTTAAGAGAAGGAAGGAATTGTGTTGACAGATAAAAAAAAATAAACTGGTTATTTGCACTAAATGAGTTGTTTTGTGCTATTGTTTTATAAATTAATTAATAAATGAAATTTACTGTTTTGTAAGCAAATAATAGAAGTTTCTATTGAATCTGGAAAATATAATTTACTAGCTGGTGCACGCTAAATCTGGAATATTTAAACGCCTGACAATATTTGTAGCTACTACGAGTACAAATAAGGTGTAAGACAAAAAAAAAAACATGTAAAATTACGAATATAAAACAAATGTACTTATTTATGTCATATACGTCCTTTTTCTAGCGTAGGTATGAAGAAGTACACTATACATTTTCGACCGAAAAATATACATGTATATGTTTGATATGATATACATAAGACATATTACATAATATACATATCTATACGTAACATAAAATACAGATTTATATAAAATTTGTGTACGATTGTTGCTATTTTCTACACAATAATACCGACGATAAAATGTTGGCATTTATTATTTACTTATTGTCAAAAAAAATATCCCTTGTAAGTTTCTCTTTATGTTCTCTTTGTTGTTTAATTATGAATGGAAAAATTGTTAGAGTTTATCAATTGGTTTTGCTTTTATTATTATCATTGAATAGTTTAAATAGTTGTACTTTGATTTAACATTTAAAAAAAAATGTATTTGTATTTAATGTTTTTTTATACGTATAAGCAATCTCTAATATTGTGTAATCTTTATAAGTACAAGTAAGCGAATGGGTAAGTTAGACGTTTAACTTTACTTTAACAATAACTAAACATAATTAACTTGACGGTTACGTAACGTACTTAGTTACTGGATTTGATAGTAATGACGTAATCACAAGATATAAAATACGAATCACAATTGAAAAATAGAAAAAAAAAATTGTTTTACTGACGTATCGCGATTTAGTAATTGCCCATAGAATGTTATTTATAGGCTGTTATTTAATCTATCAGCAAAAAAAAATTAACCCTAACAATTTTTTTACGATAAATGCATTTTAGTTAATTAAAGTTTACGATTTTATTTTATGTTTAACATATTACATTAATAGGTAAAAATTGTTGTCTGTCTCTGTCTGTTTATCCGCTTATCCTTCTCTAGACTTTTAAATGGATTTCACTAGTGGTAAACGAAAAAGGTTTGTGTATATAATATGCAGAAAAAAAATCAGATTTTTTTTTTACATTATGTACACATTATAATTTAAGTTTTATATGTAGATTGCAAATAACGATGAAAACATAACATTGACAAAAAATAAGGAATACATTTAAACTACATATTTCTTTTTGTTAACATCAATTTATGTTATGTTTAACATAAATTTTAACTTGACTGTGAACTATGAATTTATGGGGTATTACTAAAAATACTTATATATTTAATATTATGAACTATGAGTTCATTGAGATCTTGTTCTACAATAAGATTAAAGTCAATCTACATTATCGTCAGATGTATTACGAAAAGTGTTATATAAGGTTTATAGAAACGGTCCAATTATAAAACATGTCTGCTGCTAATTAATTATATGCGTTACAATGAAGCAATAACGCATCAAGTGCAAATAAAACGTTTGAACTTATTAAGAAATGTCATATTAGGTAATATTTTTACCTAAGACGACGTTTGTATTTGTTTAACTACCGACCACCTTATATACTGCATAAATTTTAAAAGTCTGAATTTTTTTTTAGAAATCATCTACTTTAGGAATGAATAATAAATAAATAAATAACATTTCACACAGCACCATCTAGTTCCACAGTAAGCAACTAATGCTTGTATTATGGATACCAGACAGTTGATATACTACATAGATTACTTTTTTTTTCGTAAATAAATACATATTAAAAATACAAAACATCCATGACTCAGGTACAAAGGTAAAATGTTAATACATAAACATTTGCCCCTAGCGGGATTCGAACCCGCGACCGTTTGGTTAACAGCTAGGGTTACTAGGCACTAGACCAAACGTGCGTCGAACATGAACGATTTATACTTGCCTCTGGTCTGGGTGTTTTAGTCGGGGCGCACTGAGTTTTGCTGATTAGAGAAGACCATCGTGAATTACAAGTTTTGTTTCGGTGAATGAGTAAGGAATTAAGTCATTAATTCATAAATAAAATAAAATAAAATAAAAATAAAAATAGCCTTTATTGCTGAAGTTAACAAGAGAAAAAAAATAAAATATAATAATTATGTTATTTATCACCAACAACTCCAACTTGTCTTGCGACATAGGCCTCTTCCAAAGTTTTCCACTCATTGCGGTCCCTTGCCGTTTTTTGCCACACTCCGTTTGTGGTCTTGTCCAGGTCATCTGTCCATCTGAGATAAGGTCTTCCTCTTTTCCGTAATGATCCTCTCGGGTACCATTCCACGATGTCTTTGGTCCACTTACTCACGCTTTGTCTGATCATGTGTCCGCTCCAACGCCATTTTTGTTGTTTTATGATATCATTTATTCTTTTTGTTTTTGTTTTTTCCTTTATTTTTGAGAGTTTAATTCTATCCTTTAACTTTATATTAAGCACACTTCTTTCCATATGATTTTGACAAACCTCGAGTTTCTTGAACTGTCTTTTCGTCAATGTCCATGTTTGACATCCATATGTCATTACTGGTATTATGCACATATTAAATAATTTAAATTTTTGATTTGTCGGGATTTCTTTAGCTTTCATTCATACAAGTCATTAATTCCTTCCTAATCTGTAAGCAGCGCAATTGCAGCTCCTGTGGCGTTGCTTGTAGTAATAGGTTATGGTTGCCATTACCATTAAAAGACCGTTAGCCTGTCTGACGACCTATACAAGAGTTGTTCGCAGTGGATAATCGTGGAATACCAAGTGTGGTGGCACTCAGTTATAAAGACAGTCCAACAGTGGACCTTTACGGACTGGTGATGATAAAAGAAATGCACATACTTTTCAAAGCGCTTTAAAATTATTATTTTTTTGTTTATAAAATCTCACAATACAATTACGGTTTAAATTTTTTAAATTCTTTACTCACACACGTCATACAAATAATATGTATAGTTTTGTTTGATAAGCCACGGTAGCAGACACACGGCACGCCTTCGACAAACAAGGTTTTAGATATTTGGAGGACAGCTCTATGTCCAGTAGGTGGTTGCGAAATAAAGTAAATAATAATATTCAACTTGTAAATATATTTTTGCAATAAAAACCGTTTGACCGGTAGGTTTACGGATGGCAATGAGTTACTTGTTTAGTTAAATAATTAAATATACACATCTAATGGAGATAAATAGTATCACAAAGGTGTAAACGTTACATGAGAAACATAGTCTGAAAAATTATAACTGAATTGGTTGGTTAAGAAAGCATAACATTTACGCTCTAAGCCTCTCACAATAAAACATTTCTTACTGATTTCTCGACTAAATAACAATTGCACATCAAAAAACGGCAGAAAATTTACACATTAACTATTGTTATACATGTGTTTATAACACATGTATCAATCTAATGACGTATTTATATTGGAAATTCAAATTAACTGGAATATAACATTTTTCTTAATCAATATAATTCGTATTTGAAGACGAATCTTTTAGCTTTAATTAACCGCGAAGGCGAGATAAATTTTCTGTACAAAATTGTACGTAATCATAATGAAATAAGTATTTGACTCTTTTGATTAACTTTGTAATCATAAAACTACGAATCTTATCAATAAATATTGGCGTAGTTAGTATGAAAATGCTGGGGCCAGTTGAGTGCAAATTGCAGATGGGTTGTTGCGTAAGCCGTCAGTCGACAGTCGAAAGTGGTCACCGGGACGCAAAAACTTACGGATGATGCACTGTCTGTACTCAGGGCCGTCTGCAAAACAAATTATAGGTTCGATGATATGGTATATACACAAGTTTTCTTTTAAACATTCTAATAGGATTACCTATTATAAAAAGTAATAATAATATTTTATTTTTTTACATTCAGCCTCATCTAAAAAAAGTTTGAATAGGGCAGTCTATTATATTATGTTAAATACTATTTGAATAAAAATATTAGCTTCTTGTTACATTAATTTAGTTTTGATAATTAGTTGTGCAATTAACTATTTTGCTTTGCTTATACAATTTTAACTTAGGTTTTATAATTGGTTTTCATTAAAAAAAAAAAAAATTACCTATGTTACGATGAAATGTCGCTGCAATGATAACACTTGAAATACAATTTGTAGGTTAATATAATTATTAACTTTTTCATAAAATAAAAATGTAAATAATAAGGCCTGAAAATGGTCAGTTGAAGAAATGTTATAAAGATACCGAAATCCACATCAGAATATTTGTTCCTTAAGTATATTAAAAGAAGCAAATACACCGAGTAGAGAAGAGAGTATTTTTAAATATATTTCGTCTGCACATAATTTGTTAGTATGCTAGAGAAAATCATAGATGAAATGATTTACATATTCAATCGAGTGAAAATTAAAATTGCAATTGTTCTGTTTATTAATGCTTTATTTGTCGTCGGTACACGCGGCCAGTACATACAATACCGACGATGCTCAACCCACCTACCTATCAACGCATAACGTTCACTTCATTTCGCGTGATCGCCGCGATTTATTTGTCATATGTACATATGAGCGACGCAGTTATTCTCATATAAACTCTCATGGTGTTGAAAGCGATAATAATATTTATGAACCTACTTATCCACTTATTCACTTAATGGTAGGTGGTAACCGCCACTGAAAGCATTCATTATTTCTTATATTTAATTTGTTTACATTTATTGCTTATAAGTGTTTAAAATTAAAAGCATATATGTGTGTGCTGGTATTCCTTTGTTCAAAACTGTAAATCTCCGAAAGTAGTTTATCGATCACTATAAAATTTTGCATAAACGTTGCCGGAAGAAAAAAATATACAGAAAAAAAAACGTAGGGAAAAACACAAAATGAAAATCGAAATTTCAACGCCTGACAAACAAATACATTTGCATTTGTATTTGTATTTGCGTACCTAAATAAAAAATATAAGCCATAAAGACTGAGTAAATGGTTTAAAGTAAGAAAAAGGGGAGCGTATGAAGTCGCGGGAAAAGTGCCTTTTCTTTTAATACATCTGATACAAAAATTAAACTTAAACTTATTTTTTAATAAGTACCTATATTCAGTTATTATATAAACTAAATTATTGGAAAATTCTGTTTTCAATTGCATGTATTTGTGAATGTAATGTGAACAAGTATTTGAAATTCTACATACAATTTCAACATATCAATTCATACATATGAAGGTATAGATTATATATAACAGA
The DNA here is from genome assembly GCA_944738685.1 of Synanthedon myopaeformis. NCBI lineage: Eukaryota > Metazoa > Arthropoda > Insecta > Lepidoptera > Sesiidae > Synanthedon > Synanthedon myopaeformis. Next base: position 2,511,158 of record OX122914.1, read on the forward strand.
CAAAAGATTATTATTAAGATCGACAAAAGATTTATCTACATTAATGTACACTTAAGTAATCCAGGCGCAATCATATCTCTCGCAATGCGCCAACATAAAATAAAATAACAGTTTCAATACGAGTAATGCTAGGAAGAAGTAACCAAGTAACATCCTTTCGAAAATTGAAAAAATTCAACCGTTTCCTACGAAACGGTGTCGTAAATATGACCAATTTAATGTAACCTCTTGCCGCAATCAATTTGTTAAGAATAAGGGATCTTCAATAGTAGTAAGAATTCATAAACAATCCAATTTACATTGACCCGCGCGGTTCTTATTTTGATTTAATAAATCAGGGTCTTGAGTGAATGGTAATTATTCAATTAATTCATATCAAGAATGAAGTGAATTTCAATTAGGACTTTACTAAATTTGCTTCGAGTTTAAATAATATAGAAATAATAAATGTATTAAATATTTTCTAGTAATGAATAAGTAGGTTGATAGTATAATTTATCTATTAAATGTGTGTATTTTGTTTTTAAAAAGACCTATTATTCTCTATACACAATAAATACTCATGTTTTATAAAACACCTTTAGGGTTCAATATAAATAAATAAATTAATTAATATTACAAAATAAAGTCGCCGTCGGCCTCTGACTGTTGTTTTGCAAACTTCTTCTAAACCACCTAACGGATTTTGATACGGTTTTCACTAATAGTAAGAACAATAAACAAGGGAGTTTTGTGCATATAATTTAAAAAAATGCACCCGGGTCACAAGTTTAAAAATGATTCATACTTCTTACACATAGTCCTGGAAGTACGTAACTTATATAATAAAATTAGGACATATATGTGTGTGTGTGTGTGTGTGTTGAATGAGCTTCTATGAAACTTTACCGTAATATAAATTATACATCTAAATAATATATAGAATATAATATAAGCAGACGAAATCGCCGGCACTAATAAGTACCTATTACAAATGCGAAATTCTATGAGCATGTATGGATGTTTATATACTCTCATGCTAAAACCAAGAAACGTATTTAGATGAAACTTTTCAGATAAAGAATTATACAGATGTAATTTATAAAAATACGCGGACTAAAAAAATAATTAATAAATAAAATCGAAAATCCTCCCGAGGTCGAATAAGTGACCAATGAATTTTGCAAAATGTTTTGTCACAATCCTCGGCTTTAATGACTCACGCGGGACAAGTCCAACACTTTCGATTGCAAAATCATTGTTACTCACTTCTGTCTTTAAATTTCACTAAATGCAAACGCAATTTTGCATAGTTTTGTGTAATAACTGCTTCTTACTAATCGACTTATTTATTTTATATAATACGAGCTGACCCGCGAACTTCGTACCGCATCAGGGAGAATAAAAACACGTTTCATACAAAATGTATGAGAAAATGAATTTTTTTCGTGAATATTTTTTATTCCGAAGTTTTAATAGTTATTCTGCTATACGGGATGGAGAAAAATTCAATTAAACAAAAAATCATAAAAATCGCTTAAGCCGTTTTCGAGTTATAAATGGTGTAACTAACACGACTTTCTTTTATATATGAAAGAAGATATACAGTTCTGGTTTAAATAATATATGAAAATTGTGCGAAAAGTTTAAACTAAATCACTGGACTGGATTATCATAGTCACCGAATGTATTAAAGTGATATTATAATAGTTCTTCACAGAGTAGGTACATACTAACTAGACTGAAATATTAATAAATTACGGTACTTTATTTAGGCTCTTTTATGATAAAGGGAGGAAGACAAGTTAACAGTCCACTTGATGTGGCTGGATACCATCATATAGAAAAGCATCATGGCGTTGACGTTAAAAAATGATGAGAAAGCGTCCTGTGACATTCTTTAATATTTATTTATTTATTTATTTAATAGCCAACCTTACAGCATATAACATTTTAGAAATACATAAAAAGAGTTAAATTTTTATATAGCCTATTACAAGGTTAGACATATTAAAATTTATAAGTACAAAAAAGAAAATACGAGTAATTAAAAAAAATGATAACAATATATATACATGTATCTATAATTATATAAACATATATATGCACATTATATGCAAATACATACTTATAATCACATATGCGTCTCACCAAAACACAATAAGAGTGTTATTTTACTCCTATTTCACAGTGGTCTAACGAAATGTTATTTTTTTTTTATGAAAATGATAGAATCTTTCATAAAAATTGCATATTATCACTTAAAATCCAAACGGATAAAATGTTGCATCCATTCGTACGTAATGCAAGGTCTGCACATTATTTCTTTGAAAAACAGAAACAATATACAGTCGCCTTGAGTTTTATTACTGCAATCGACCGTCTTATTAGAGCGAACTAATAATTATCCACAGGTTTTACACGATAACTGAAATTTAATTAGTAAGTAGTCAGCGAAAACTTTGTTACAACAATGTTACTGGATCTCACTTAGTTACTAATCTTTACGTTTATGTGCTAATAGTTACCAAGTGTTATTAAACATTGTATTGTTACAATAAAATCTTAATTCGTATGATAATATAGGTCATAAATTTTTTTCTTCTTCATACACATTTTCGTGTTTTTCTCTGAGGGGGTGGTTACTGCCGCCAGACAGGCTGCATTTTTTGTGACTGCAAAACTCACTGTGCTAAAACTACTTAATTGTTACTTAACATTAATTCATTTTACGAGATCTCTTTTTTGTTTAGTCATTTCTAAGAATTATTGCTCTCTGTGATTTTTATAATAAAATTCAGTGTAAATTAGTTCGTATCAACGACGTGGAGTAACACCGACCGGTGTTACGATTAGCGAATTAGCCCATTGATTTAAGTATCACGGTTCAATAACATAACTAATTTCTGAAATTTCTGATTTTAATCGTCATGTTTAATTGTCCATGAAAATATTTCGTATCAAACGTCTACGTTTCTACGAAATATATTACAGTCAAAATGGACGGATATTTTACACAATTTGAATAGATTGGTTTTTTTTATTCCCTATTTAATAGCATAAAAAGAAATTTGTAGAATGTTTTTAAAATGGTTTGAACAGTTAATACACAGATGCTTGTAAATTTTGTTTTGTTATGTTATATAATAAAGCAAACTTTTTATAAATAATTAATTTTATACTAGCTACTATTTTCTTATGACTTTTAATTTTTTTTTAATAACAATTACAATATAAATGTGTTATGTAAAAGTTTGTTGGAGCCAGTCGACTTCTTGACTTCTTGGGTGATGATTTTGCTGATTCAAAATAAAATCTAGACTTTCAACAAACGACGTGATATATTGTCTCAGATAAGATGTATATCATGTATAGTATTAAATTTTTATAGTAAAAAAAAAAGTCCGTTATTGGCAATATAATTTAAACATACATTATGTATTTATTCTTAAATTATTCTAAAAAAAAAAATTAAAAAAATATATAATTGCACTTTGCATCTACAATAATGATATAACAAGGGTGACATTCCATTGAACTATATGTTATTCTAAATCTTTGTAGTATTCATAATTATGTAGGGTAGAGGATACACGCATTGCCTCGGTTCGTTCACAGATGCCGCTTTAGGTCTAGAACAAAGTATGGCCAGGATAAAAATGTATAGGTGGTCTTCTACGAGAATAGACTGTTAGTGCCGCCCAGTTTTTTTGTTACACAGTTACACCAATACCGGAGTTGAGTTTATGAAAAAACCTTCGAGCAACATAATATTTTTCTGCAATCTAACATCAAATCTAGTTGGTAAGCAATATACATTATTGCTAACACACCGGTTAAGTATTTCAAAACTGCGTGGCGTTTAATTTGCGACTAAATCTTTGGCTGCACCCGGCGCGGCTTAGTTTCGTAAGTTGTTGGTGCCAATTAAAATTTAACGTACGACATGTATGCGTTAACTGGTATTGAAATTACCAAATATATGTAATTTTAATTATTGCAAAACTGTGCCTAAAGTGTTTTGAGCTAGATAAGTGTGAAGGTGTCTACTTAATTCACATGCCGATGGAAAATGTGCGTCAAGAGACAGAATTAGAAGTACCTACTAAGAGCGATGAAAGGGAAGAAGCTGCAATATTTTTACCACGATGAGGGGCGAAAGATATCGTACGTAATCTTTAACTGACATTCTGGTTGAAGAATTTAAGAGAATGGTTTGGTATGAGTACTCACTACTCACTCCTTCAGGTTCCAAGCCACGATCGCCACGATGGTCGCCAGTTTTCGCAGAGAAGAGAAAAAGAAGGAAATACTGTTTGAAACTAGCTGTCGCTTCAGTCGCGTCAAAAAAGCTGCAAAAAAGCTCAAAAGCTGCATGTTAAAAAAAGTTTATAAGTTTATATTTATCCTGAAATTTTGTAATATTGAAGAATAATTTGAAAGATAATTTAATTATATATTTTCACAAAGTTTATTCAAACAGATTCGAAATGATTCAAGTACTTAATTATGGTTTCGTGTGTTAACTTTGTGATTTATGTATATTTTATGCAGTCAAATTCATATTTGGACGGAAGCGTTTAAAATTATTCCATCAATTAAGTTACACATTTCACTTTCAACTTCCCATGAAAATAATTTAATAGTGGTACTATAATATTCTTTATAAAAACTTTAATCAATTTAGGACTGATGATTTTTTAATAGGTATATGACGGGTATACCTACCAGTACGAGCTAAAAAGGGATTTTATTTTGCAATTACGACGTAATAAGACATAACACTAAAACGAACAATTTGAATGCAAATGGGACATTTTGAAATAGACAAATTTATTAAGCGTAACAAAGGTATGCATAATAAAATGTTTAATAGCATAAACAAAGTTGTAATAATTTGAATTCCGCCTACAGTTATTGTTGCTTGAATTACTTGAATATAAAAAAAGTATAAATATTAGAAGCTATAATAATAATGAAAATTATTTGGCCTAGAGTTGTTATGGCGTCCTTTAATTTGAATTGCATATCCTTCTAGTCAGAATTCCTAAAGTAGTAGGGGGAATGACGTTTACGCACTATCCCTCGTCCACGGGGACAGTCGACGAGGGGGAGTGTGGAACTCGCCCGGTGAAGTGACTTATCTTTATAAAACCCTTCAGCGGTGATGTGCGGGTCTGAGATCACAGCGAGGCCTCGGATTCCCACACACCGCTACGTTCTCTTCGAACCCAGCTCAGGGCGATGGCTTTGCCTCACTTTAAAGGAGAGCGAGCCGGCCCGCCTGCTCACCCACTCCTTCAGGACCGGTGCGATTGCAGACGTGGTGAGGTAACCCCACCCCGGCTGCATTGCCTCGTCGCGCCATCTCTCGAGTGCCTCCTCTTGAGCTTCTCTTCTAAAGTATTAACCTAGTCAGGTTTTGCAGACATGGGCTGGCGGCAATAACCACTCCCTTTCAGGTCATAGCGAAATGAAAAATGACACAGTAATTTTAATTTTACTTACACGTACGAATTTTTTAGCTTGCTTATTATAGATATCGCTGCACAGACACACGCCGTTCAGCGATACTAATAAATTTAAAAAATGTATTTAATTTATTGATAAACAATCTCGACAAGTGTTAAAATACCTTAACAACATAACATAATATAAAAATTTCATCCAACGCAGTCAGTAATGTGCACAGAATATAATTTGATAATTATAAAAGAAAGTTTTAAAATAGCCATAGTTTACCGCTGTTGTTATTGCTTTTCATATTTGAATATGCAAATAATGCACAAAGGCATTCGGTCAGCAGGCCGCTGTAACCGGTAACATAAATATGCTTGTTCCACATACTTACTTAATGGTTGGGCTATAGAAATTTAACGCCCAAAAATAAAACGATAGGTATTTGTTTCTGTTAAGGTCGATACCGTCGCTTATTACACAAGCGTCGCCACAGGTGCTGCAAATGTGCTGCCGATCATACTAGGATAGGATAGGATTAAAGATAGGGAAGGGATAGAGAAATGGTTCCACAAAAAAAAAAAAAAAATTTGAGTAACTACATATTTCAATTAAATAAAAGTTGTCTTAAAATTCTTATTAATTTCTTATTGATGGTGTTGTTTTTTTATAATTATAATTATTGTAATATATATTATTCTTTGTTACAGATTTTTTTTGGAGGAAGAGATTTGTTTATAATAATGCTAATTAGGTAATTAAAAGTGATTATTGTATAGCTAATTTGCATTAAAATCTAGTTTTAAAATATTATATGTAACATAGTGATTGTGAGTGATTTTTTTGTTGTGTGATTATAAAGTGCGATCAAGATGATGACCTTATATAGGACCATTAAAGGGACGAGCACTTCGAAGAGGAAGAAACGGGAGCGAAGGTTTGTATTTTTTTTTTTATTAGTTTTGATTTAATTTTCACAAGTTTTAACTTTCTTCTGTTGTAGTAAATAACTTATTGGTGTGGAACATGAGAAGGACTCTCACTACATAAACTCATGTATTAATATTTATATACATTTAGTAATATTATATGTAATACAAATATTATGTATGTAATATAATTAAAATTACTTTAAATAATGCACTTTTCCAGTTACACCTTCACAAAAAAGTTATCTTATCTAAGTTCGTAGATTGAGTTATTTATGTTAATAAAAAATCTTCAAAGATTAACCATAATACTTATTTCATTTATATGTAGGATACTGTTCTCACGAATTATCTATAATTTATAAGCCTTACTGGTCACTACCATATTAGTAAGCTTTCGGAATTCTTAACTAAGCTATAACTTTAAATGCATGAACTCTTAAATGTAGGTATTTTTAACTGGTATATTTTGAACACATATACATACATGAAAAAATTACTTATCACGTTATAATAGGTTAACTGCAAAAAAATCATCTGTGCAAGTTAATTATATAATATATACAAATTATATAATAATTGGTCTTTAATATTGTATTGATATGTCACGTGTTCTGCATTTTTTTGTGCGTGATTGTTTAATCATTTCCTTCCTTTATATTACAATTTTTTTGTACTTAGTGTTACCTAATTTAAACAATTTTTGCATTCACCTGTAAAGGCTGTAATATCTGTTTTGCAAAAGTAAAACATTTTTGTACCTGTACTGATTTTGTCTCTGGTGTAACCTATCTGTCTAAATAAATAAATAAAATTTCAAAAATAGTCGATTTCGTAAGTATAATAATGACTTTACCTTACACATTCGAACATACATATTTTAACATAGTTTTAGAAGGCTTTTTATTCTTCTTTCAGCTTTACTGACTTAGGTATGCTAAACAAAAACATTCAAAATGCTTCTCTTGCTTCATTTGTGGGGTTTCCTTTCTGACTAATATCAGCTACTTGGTCGAATTATTCTCACTACCGACCGGTTTGTTCACAATTCCAATATCTAATAGGACATAAATTATTATACTTATGTCGTAGCAAAACGGTACGCTTTCGCAAGAGCTAACAGCCCCATTTACCTTAATAGATGTCTATTATAACGTTCAGTTGGATTCTAGACCACTAATAAAAATGTCATGAGATATTATTTTAAATAGTGGCACTATATTTCTAGAGAAAATAAAAGGAAATCTTTTTTGTTCAGTGTTTCAGAGGTGAACAACTGAAACAGATTTTCATTTCATTTTTCTGTCCTTATATCTTTGACTTTAACTTTTATTAATGTAACTTTCTCATAAAGTTTCATCAATGTATTAGTTTTTAGATAGATTGTTTTTTAAACTTAATTTGAACCCAAAACAGTCACCTAACGGATTTTGATACGGTTTTAACTAATTGAAAGTGAGAAAAACAATAAAGGTTAGTGTTAGTGTATATAATTTGCAGAAAACATTGCATAGGTTAAGTATAACTTTTTGGGTTTATACATGGTTTATACTCAATTTAGAGATGGGATTTTGAAAGAATATCAAAACTTTAAGGCATAGCATAAAACACAAAATAGATCGAATATTTTACTATCCCAAGATAACAAGATAATATTTTTTTAATATATTGGGATAAGTATAGATAGAGCTTTGGCATCATACTGCAGATATTAAATATTGTAAAAATACCATACTCTGTATTTTTTTAGTTTTATTACATTATATACTTGTATGCTGGCGCCACCGCAATAAAGCGATTATTAATAGAAACACTAAAATGTTACTATGAGCCACGAGTTTCACTTTCACATACGACGTAATAAGTTTACTTGTGAATGGGCAGATGTCGCTTAATACGAGTTAATATTATTTCTAAGGACGCACAGTGTAACAAAGAGCCTGATTTCGTTTCATTGTTTTTTTTTATATAAAATTCTGATAGTCTAAAGCCGATATAAATGCAAAAGCCCAGGCGTTTGGCCCAAAAATTTGGCCTCCCATATAAACTGCATCTTTTTTGTATAGGAGGTGCAATTTTTTTTTATATTTCGACCTATGTTCTTTGTGAAAAGTGGTTCAGTATCATGGGTAGAAACACTATGCATAGTATTCGGAACTAATAAATTAAGTCGGTATATTTCCGGTTCAAAAAAAAATAAATTAATTAATGTGACCCTTAATTACAATCGAAAAAATGTCATAAGGAGAAATTTTAGGGACATGGAGAAGACATACTAAGCAGGGTTGTGTGTAAAAATGGATAGTATAATTTTACGGACTATTCGAGACAAAAATAACAACGAAAATTATATAAATCTTAATAATTTCGAAACGAATTGATTTAGAAATTTGGCGATTGCTTCGATTCATACATTTTTTAATGCTGCACATATTATATTTGAACTGTTTTCAAATATTTTGTATGTATAGAAAGCTATTGAATATTTTATGAATAACTGGTTTATTAAAAAAAAATATCTCAAAAACTAGATAAGTTTTACTCTTGTGAAAGTTTTGTGAATGCAGCAATATTTTTTAATTGAAAATTAGTTTAATTACCAAATATATAGTACCTAACACTTCATCTTTACACAGATGATGCGTTTTGAGGGTTTTTAGGGTTTTGCTCTTAGGATAGCTATAGTTGGCTAGGAGTCTGTACCTTACTTTGTATTTTTTTTTTGTATTAATTTTAGTACTTTGTATTGATTCTAATAATGACCAGTGAGAAAATAAGTATGATTTATAATCGTAACAGTATAATGAACTTAGTTTTCTTAGCGAGGTCCTTGACAATATAACAATTGGACATTATGCGATGTCAGTCAATGACAGTAGCGCTCTGATTTAATATGATAAGAGGAACAAAAAACGATTTCGTGTTCAACAATATCCTGTCTATTGTAAAAGTTTTTAAAAGTAACTTATAGGTACTTATTTGCGATATTTTTAACGCCTGACGCAAAAACAGAGTGTGTGTGTCTGTGTATCTGTTTCTTTTTATGTAAAGGTCGACAGACAGGCTAACTTAATGTTAGTATTAAGATAGGCTTTTGATGTTAAGGTGTATCTTTTATATCTGTGTATCTGTGTGTATGTCTGTGGAATCGTTTAAAGCTGATGTGGTCGGGATCGTTATAATTTATAAAGGCGTTTGAAGCCCATTTCCTAGTTGACGAAGGGATCTCACTAACTTCCATGGATTGATTAATGTGATGAATGTATAGATGTTTGTAACTCTTTCATAAAAAAACATTCATGTTCTTTTATTCATATTAAATATTCGACTGCCGAGCAGAACTATTGGACAAAAAAAACTAATTGCAAAAAAAAAAAAAATAGTCAATAGAACAAGAAAAAGCATTCCGCTAGTTCTAGCGGTGTTCATCTAATACGCTAATATAAATATAAATATTATGATAATCTTGAAAATCTTATATTTCATAAGATTTCAAGATTATCATAATATGTTTTCTTTGCATGAGTTCATTACATTGAGTGAACGAGCGGTTTTATTGCATGGTCTTCGTTTGGTATTTATCGTGTGAGTATTTTGATGTACGATTCGATCTGAATTACAATTGGAGTGACATCATATGATGCATTTTAATCACTAAATGCATTTCATATTAGATGCGTATTATTGCATATTAGATAAATAACATTTTAGATATTCAATTGTATTGAAAAATTAAATCTAAAATTTAATTTTGAGTAGCCCCTCTGCCGCGCTTTACATTGAAAAAATCATCAATCATAAATAATATTGAAATATTGAATATTGTATCTTGAAATGGAATCTCTCTATCAGTGCAAGGAGTCTAACCGAGACTATATTTTATTTAAAACTGTGATTAGGAAATTGTTAGTCGTTCAAAGAATAAATAAAACTGTTAATTAGACTATAGACGCCATCTGTAGTCTTCCAAAGTGTCTCTGATGGGTAATAAAGCTTACAATTGCTAATTCATACATGGACTCCAATGATTTTTTTTTACACCCGACGCCTGACGCAAAAACGGGGTGTTGTAAGTTTGACGTGCGTGGCTGTGTATCTCTGTGTCTGTGTATCTGTGTGTCTGTCTGTGGAATCATAGCTCCCAAATGGATGGACCGATTTTGATTCGTTTTTTTTTAGTTAGTTTAAAAGCTGACATGATCGGGTTGGTTCTCAGCTGTAATTCATGAAGGTCCAGGCGTTTGAAGACCATCAGCCCATTTTCTAGTTGACGAAGGGGTTTCACTGACTTTGTTTGTTACTTTTGTTACTTGGCGGTATTTCCATGACATGGTAATGTTGACCTGGTGCTGCAGTATCTAGTATTCTGCGGGATAACCAACTCCTCAGCAACTTACAGCAGATATAGCGTGTTTGGGATCAATGGAAAGTCGGTGGTTAGTTTATAACTTTAATTATAGCTTGTTGTTTATAAATCTTTCGACTTATAAACTTACTTTAACAACGCTCACAAAAGTATAGCAACGGACGTCCTACACAAATTATCTAAAAAAGTCATAAGTTCGTATCGATAGATTATTGTTGTAGTTTCAAATTTACACCATAACTCCAATATAAAAGTGTCAATTTATTTATTAATTCACATGTTGATATTTGTAGTTACACCTCCCGCCCACGATATGACAATAGGAGCGAGCGTTTGACGGCAGTTACAGATTCTAACATGACCCTAACACTGTTCGAGTATTGTATCGATGACGCCAATGTTGTAAGGGCGTGGCAATGCATCTAAAATGTTTATAAGGGCTGTTTACACATGGCCAACGGTAAATACCTATACTTACATACTTATAGCTAATTATAAGTAAAAAATATTTAAAATTAAGTGGGTCTGTATGCATTTCATAAGCCGGGTGGATAGCCCGTGTAATGTTAGTTTAAATATTTTATGTGGACTAGAATTATGGTGAGTTGATCTAATGGTAAAGCAATATATGATGATAGAAGAAATTAGTTATCTTTAAAAACATGTCGGAAGAAATTAGTAACAATTGTTACTGCATTAAAATCCGTTGGGCGGTTAAGACAAAGTTCGCATAGAAACATACAGAAGGGACATCGACTTTATTGTATAATATGTATAAATTATTATATTTTTACTATAATATGTACTACATTTTTGTTTTTGTTTGTGTCTAAAAATAAAAATAAATAATAAAATACTTATTAAAAAAATGGCTAATTGCGCAATGTTCATTGTTCTGTAAAGTGAGTCGGGTCGGTTGTAGGGATTGTATATTGCAACTGTTTCTACTGTTGTGGGCAGATTGCGCCTACGCATTCGAATCCGATGTGTACTATTTACAAAATAAGGAAATATTTTCTATCAGTATGCGTCTTTAAACATGTTGATGGCTTTTATTTGCCTACATATTAATTTTATCTGCACCAACATGATATGGTCCAGCCATCGTTTCCAGGAGTGTTTATGATTATATAAAAAATGAAGAAATCTTAACAATGGAAATCAAAGTAGTTATACTCGTATAAAATTAGTATAATTTTTTTTTAAGTTTAGAAACCGACCATTTAAGAAATTTCGACACAATTATTTCTTAGCTGAGAACCTTCGCGTCATCTATTGTATCTCGAATTTTCTATCAATATTTATATTAATTTTAGTATCAGTATATACAGAAATGCTTACCATAAAGATGAAAATAGTGTAGTGGCAGGCCACAATGCGTTTGGCAGTCTATGGTCAGCCCGTCTGGCTGGAGTAACCACTCGCTTACATAAGACCACCGTGAAATAACAGCATGTGTGCTGTTCTGTTTCGATGAGTGAGTAAGGGTTGCCAGAGCCCATTTCTCTATGCCTTCCTAATAATCCCTTATCCTTGAACCTACTACGGTCGGCAGCGCACTTGCAACACCTGGGGGCCTTCCGAAACGAAAGAGAGAACGCTAAGAGAAAACCCTGTGATTGGTTATTGTAACGTCAAACGTTTATTTTGACGTTACAACAACCAATCACCAAGCTTTCTCTTAGCGTAAACGACTATAGAAAGCAGTGCTTTGTACATTTGGCAATTTAAAACGATAACGAAACTCGAAAACAATAAAATGTATCGGATTGACATATGCCGTCGCTAAATCACGTGATACATCTCATACATTTTATTCTTTCGAACTTCGTTATCGTTTAAAATGTTGCTTTGACTAAGGCCCCTGTTGTGTTATAGGCGACGATAGCCACCTACCATCAAATAGATTGTCAGCCAGTTCTTGACATGAAGAAAAGGTGTTAGCGACGAAAATGATGATTTGATCTATCCAGTGAAAGTATAATATAGTTATAGTTATAGTTATTGAAGTCCACATCTGTTGATTCATCTACCCACACTGTAAATTAAAATAAGAACAAATAATAAATGTTATTGTATTCATTTAATTATTCGCCTTTATCTTATCGCAAAAGCGCTAACTGCCGAGAAATCTTTCTATCGACAATGTAGTTATTTATTCAAATAAAAAGAGTTATTTAAAATGCTTTTACAAGGCACGCCTTTTAGAGTAGCAATTTAATATTTTTATTTTTATTTTCACATTTTATTCTTGAGACTAATTTTTAATTGGCGTTCTTTTATCTTATACGATAATTGCGTGAACAATACTTGTAAAGATAACAATTCGCTTGCTTAAGTAAAGATTAATGTTTTATTTAGTTAGTGGTTTTGTTATTGCACAAGTCTAGTTATTTATAAACAATTTAAGTTTTTATTCAAACTATCTCTTGCTAGCGACTTCGTTCATGTATGTAGCGACTTCGTTCAGCTATGAATTAATCTAAGCTCCTCGGTCTCTCATTTAGCTATTTATTTTTATAAAAATTAGCTAGCAACATTAACAAAAAAGACCGAAATAGACCAATTCGGCTATTTTTTAAAAAATAAAACAGAGGAATCTTATCATGAAGAGAAAAATTGTAAAAATTAAAAAAAAAAAATTACATCCATGCGAAGCGGTTCTCTAGTTTAATATATTTTTGGCATTTTTTTTAAACAGAGTTGCATGTTCACTAATGTGTGTATTCAAAGCAGACATGATAACCATTGATATAATTATGCTTACGAATAAAAATAAATTGAAGTGCCTTCTTTATGCTTATATATATTTGTTAGTAACAACGATTTAGTAATCTGTTCACGCCCACATTGGTGTTTCAGTAATTGCGGTTAATCTTCGCTTTGTAATAGAAAGTAGGTAGTAAGAACAGGACTTATAATTAAACCCTTGAAGTTGCTTAGGCAATCGGCAATTTTCATTTGTATTTTAATAGTTCGTTTAACTACTAGTGACTTTTTCAATCTAAAATTATATATGCAAAATAATTTTTCTGATAAGGGTCATGCAGTTTGTTCATAATTCTTTAAGTAAACTACTTGGGCGATATAATATATTTTAATACACATTAATTTCACGTATAAAGAAATACGAAAATAAGTAAAAAGAAACATACTAACAATTTATTTATAAATGCGATGTCAAAGAACGTTTTTGTTATCATGACGAAAATCAAACTGTCACTTTGGGGAATGCTCCTTTTAAATTTATTATTATTGTTCAGTTCAATGATCTTTATGTAGGGTGACAAAAATACAATAACATTAAAAGATAAAAACAGAATTGTACACATATTTTTTGTAAAAGGTTTGAGATTTTCTAATTTTTTTTTAAATTAAAAAAAATAAATCTTAACGAATGTTTAAAGGCAAATATTGAAAGGCAAATCTTAACTGTGTGAGATTTTTAGTAGACAATAGTAAAAGAAAAAAGTATCATCATTTTTTTAAATTTGTTTATTTTAATCAATTAGGTTTCTACAAGAAACTCTTATGATAGTCATTATTAATTTAATTTTAACAGGGTTTCGGAAAAAAAGCCAAGATGACGATCCTGAGGAGAAACCCCGAAAGAAACTCTTTCTAACTATCATTCTTTTTGTCATCTTTAAGATATAAAATTGCAATAATTACACTTAATTTTAGCAAAATTAAAGTTTATATACAATTATAGTTTTTTAATACTAAACATAAACATAAACATAACATAACATAACTAAACATAGTATGAGCTCCGAATCGCTTAAATCCAGGCTTCATTGTCGCTTAAATAATCAGTGATTTTATAATAGCCTTTCGAGAGGAGTTTAGTTTTAATGACCTTCTACGAGTACATATATGTTCGACTTTCATTCGGCTTACCCGATCGGTAAAATCACCAGGGTTGTATTTAGTATATATACACTATGTGTAGAGCAACCCTTAGCCTGTCCGAGATGACTTTTGCATAAAAAAAGTAAATAAAACATTATACTTTACAAAAATCGGGTTCCTCCACTGACTAGTGAAAAATCAAAATATTTCGATGCAAATCCATACTAATTTATATTCAAATAGTTGTTTAAATAAAATATAAAAAGAAAATAAAACCATTTCACTTGTATTCAGCAAGCGTCACATGCGAATTGTGAATGACTGAATATTTCGTGAAGGAATTCGAGAAATATTATGTGCAGTGGCATGTAAATTTTAGCGTTTGCATGTCGTGGAAAAGAATTTGATCGGTTTTACGCTTAGCTTTCCTTATTTTTATTGTCACAGTGGCTGCCAATATATTTCACTTATACAATAACTTTTACCTGTCTCTGTACCTACATCATCTCTTATTATTATTTATATTTTGCAATATTCCCTACATATGTTCTTTCTCTTCTTATTTTTTTAAAATTCAAAGTAACTATAATTTATCAAGTTCTATTATAATTATATTTGTTATCGCCAGAATCAATTGTGGCGCGGTATTCGATATTGGTCTACATGACATCTAGGACTTTAAATAATTTTCCAGTAAAACATATTCATTTATTCATATATTATATAAAGCAGCTTTTTTTTTTTTTTTTATTAATATTAATACGCATCATAATTGTGAATCACATTCGAAAAAGATTAGATATTTCTAGTTTTGATGCAAGTATGAGTTGTTAGATGTACTAGCGATACCAAAATATCGCTAGTACACTTAGTGGTATTAGCGACACCAAGTAGGTATCACTAGTACTATATTAATGGTACAGTCCAATGGTTCTAAAGCAACTACATCGCAAAGTCTCACTTGCAAGTAGTGGGCCGTCAGTATGTCTGACGATCTTCACAAAAAAAGTGTATGAAAATAGCAGGAAATCCGTCTATTTCAATAACTAAACCTATACTTACAGATAAATTAGAAATAATAAGTTTCTTTTTATTGTTTATTGTATATTTTTTTTATTATTTATTATATTATTATTAGATATTTTTTTAAGTTTTTATGTTAATATTGTGAATTAATTATTGTAGATTCTCGATTTAAAAAAATTCAAATTTCTCTAATATTGAAAAAAGTTTAAGACGATATTGTGGATTGAGACTTTTTTGTGTATGTCATAAAAGTTAACACTTGTATGTATTCCGGTTCAAGGAACGTTAGGGTCGAAGTACGGACCTACCTGCCCTAAAATATTGTGTTCATAATATTGAGGTTTTACGAGAGGATTCCACTCTTTTTGCCTGTGACCTCTAAAAAGCACAGTCAACTACATAATAAAAATACAGTAGGGGATGTCGTATTTGTATTATTTTAAAAAAGTGTATAATTTATTTATTTCTATAAAGAGACTAGCTCTGATTAGCTTAAACTGATGACAGTTTAAGACTATTCAAATGCAAAAGTTCTCAATGATTTGAAGAAAATAAACCTATATTTTAATCCGTACTAATATTATAAATGCGAAAGTATGTTTGGATGTATGGATGTATGGATGTTTGTAACTCTTTCACGCAAAAACTACTGAACCGATCACCATGAAATTTTGCATACACGTTATCTGGGACACCAGAAAGGACATAGAATACCTTTCATCGTTCAACGCAGACGAAGTCGCGGGCATCAGCTAGTATATAAATAATTGATGTTATTTTGCTGCTAATTTTACTAATTAGTAACTGAATATACAGACAGTGTTCATGGTTTCTTGAATTTGTAATGGATTTTCCATAAATCCTAATAATCCCTTAAACTTTACCCTACTAAAGTCAGCAACACATTTACAGTATTTAAAGCATTGTTTGTCTTAATAAGCGACGGTAGCCACGTGGCTAGTATAGGTATACTACCAAGAGGACGGTCAGACTGGCTTTATATAAAACTGATGCCTACCTTTCTATATTATTATAATAAAGAGAGAAGATTTGTATAGTATGTTTGTAATGAATAAACTCAAAAACTACTTGGCTGATTTTAAAAATTCTTTCACCCATAGAAAGCTATATTATCAGCGAGTAACATAGGCTATTTTATAAAAAGTTACGCAAACGAAGTCGCGTGCAACAGCTAGTATATATTTAAAAAAACTGGATATAATAATTACATTTATCTTCTACATCTTTTCAAATCTTTCAAACATAAAACTGTATTTTTCATACTGTGCCTTCAACATTCGGGACTGGTAAATCCAGTAATAAGAGACAATAAAAAGGCTAAGATAGCCCACTTTTATTAGGGTTCTTAACCGCAGTCGGTTTGGTGCATAATATTAGATGTGATGTGATACTTATTCCACAATAGTCTCGATGATAAGCCGGGATCTAAAATGCCGCTTGAAGAACAAGCGGTATTTTATACGGTTTGTTAACTTATAACACAACTGTTTCTGTTTTTCACTAGAAACTTTGCAGAAATCCTAGTTTTAAACTAAAACGCTTTAAAACCAAACTACTTTTCTTTTATTAAGTTAAAGTTGTCTTAAAACAGAAATATTAACCTACAATTATTTTAAATTAAAAAAGTAATCCTTAATCCTTCTGTGGTCGGCAGCGCACTTGTAGCACTTATGGCGTTGCTTGTGTTATAGGCGACGGTAGCCACCTACCATCAAGTGGACAGTCAGCCTGTCTGTCGACCTCAACATAAAAAAAAGTAATAACAGTTTAGCCAGCGTCAAAACACCCGTTAAAACAAATTTGTACGAAACAACTACTAAATTGTTATTTGATATCTTCATTTAGGAACTTAATTTTTTATATATAATGGTAGTAAAATAGATACATTATATTGCAATCAACATTATTCTCATGCATATATTATGACATATATCATAAAATACCTCAGAAATCATAATATAAACCGCATCTTAATCCGATACGTTTAGAAATAAGTTGATAAGTTGTTTTAGGTTTTAATGTTTTAAAGATTTTTTTACTAAATGTTTTTCTTCTTTCCTCTGATCAATTTTATCTTATGATTTTTTCGCATAAACTGTTTATCGTCTATTTTGGGGAATGGAATTAATACGGAAAAATAATTCTTATAAATGTCTTCTTCTGTTGCTTCTCAGAACATCTGTTGGTATAAGTTCGCTTTGCTTAAAACCGCCCATGTATAAGAAGTTTTCAGTAGAAAATCTGGTAGTTTTAGTAAAAGGAAAAAATAAACGTCTTAATTTAAGTGCCATTAAAGGAAACTATAATTTTTATTGATTTACATTTAATAAAATTTACTGTCGAAAAGTAATCATTATGAAATCATACAGATTTCAAATTTACTTGTACTTCAAAAGTGAATACATTTTAATTAGTATCATTTAAGTAATCAACAATAAAAAAATAGGAAGGTTTAAAAATTACACAGTAGGTAAGACAAACATTTTGAAAGACGTATCACAGGGGAGAAAGCTTCGTATAGTCATTTGAGCAAGTTATGTAAACGGTCGACGATGTCGTTGCAAAAGCAAATGTTAACGCGGTACACAAATACAAAGTATGAGAAGTCTGAGCATGATTCAATATAAAAAATTGACTTATTTCAAGACAGATTACTGGTGCTAGTAGAACTTGTAGCATTTTAATTTGCACGCATCTAGGTCAAGCGCAGCGACTCCTGATAGAAATCATCGTCTCAGCAGTAGGACACCCACTTGACTGCTATACCTGGATCCAGTGACGACGTCTCGTGGCCCTTATTAGGTTGTCAGTCCATTTTGTGGATGGACGTCCTACGCTGCGCTTACCGAGCTTGAGAACTTTTCGTCCTCAGCGGCCGTACAACGAGTATGTGTCCTGCCTATTGCCACTTTACTTACTAATGGCCTGATGCATATATTGACAGAACTTGGTATTTATTTCGAGTAATATAATGATAACAATTCGAAGTATTTTCTTATATCACCATTAACATAATTATACAATTTGTGTACCGAGTTATATTGTGTTGCAGTTGGTCATTAAACAGGGTCAATCGTAGCTCACTCACACAATGCCTACATGCTAATATCGGGCCATTGTTAATTTAACTGGTAATCCTCACTAATTGATACTGTGATGTAAGATATTTTGATTTTTCTATGACACAACATTTACGATTGCATTCGACACAAGTTTTAGAGTTTGGACAAATTTCAAATTTTTTTTTACCTTACTATATACTCATATGAATTGAACAGCTGAAACAACTGCTAAGTTTTGGGCAATCAACTTCAAAGTAATATTTAACGAATTTTAAACTTGAGTGCTTAAGGGAAAGCATTCTTCCTTACATCATTTTACATAATATATATAATTTCAAAACGCCATTCTCAATTTGACCAGAAGAATATCAAATTTAACAATATTTTTGAGTCTCGGAGTGGAGACCACGTTTGCAACGCCTTGAGGAACGACCACCTGCTTGCTAGACCGATCATCTCAAGAGAGGATTTAGCAGTTAGCAGCAGTGACTGATGTAGGACGCTCAGTCAAAAAGTTTATGCTTTGAGCTGATGTGAGTATGATAATGATGATGATAATGATGACGATGACGACGACCATGATGATGATAGACAAATTAGTTTATTTAAATTACTTACTAAATAATAAATTTTTCAAAACAATGCTAAAATTTTAATAATAATATTGGCCAGCTTAAACAATTTACATATATGATTGAAAATGTTTGTTATTAGTTTTACTTGTGGCTTAGAACAAACCAACCAATTTATATTGTATGCACGACCTACGTACACATGTTGAAGTTTCTCTCTTTAAAATAATATTATATTTAAGGCTCACTCCACTTATAGTATGAATAAGTATAAGTTATTAAATGTTCAGTCAAAGGATTCTAAATATTAAGTGTAAATGTTATTAAGAACCGTCATTTTCTGGAAAAGCAGACAGCTCTCCAATTTTAAAATTTAAATTTAACCTTTTATATCAGATGTGAGAGGTTTGCATCTTAATATAAGCAGTATATATATTTTCAGTAAACCACAATGAATTTAGTACCAAAACGAAATCGAATCTGAACAATTACTGCCAATTATCCCAAATAGGTATACCAATTAAGGGAAACCTTCGTTACTAATACATTTTTGTGTGATAGTAACTTAGGCAATACTTTTAAACGTTCCATTCAAACCTTTAGTTGTGGCTAGGTTGCGATACATTCTTTGAATAGGGCTCTTACAAGTCTGCAATTTAACTTTTCATCTACTGTGAACCTTATTGTGCTCATCTTACAGTTTATTTTCGCTATATACAAATGCCAGATAAATTGTTAAAATCAAGACCGTCAGATCGTGACTTATGATTTCATTATCGTTCGGCGCGTGCGGCGCCTTATAGATCTTGCGACATAACCGCCCTCTTGGTAAAATATTTACTGTCGTAGGTACATTTTTATTTAGTACTTTGTATATAAAACTTCTAGCTTGCTTAATACTTAATCTATACATATTATAATAAATTGAAGTTGCAGTCCGCGTCTGTCTGTTTCTCTGCTAACTTCTTTTAAACCATCCAACGGATTTTGATACGGTTTTCACACATGGAAAGTGCGATTAACGAGCAAAGTTTTTGTACATAATTTGCAGAAAAAATTGCAAAAATTGCAATTGCAAAGTATATTTTTATATTTTTATTAATCAGACTTGGTTGCCTAGGAATACAAGCAACACTAGAGGGGTTGCAAGTGCGCTACAGGCCCACCCCACGCTCATTTTTACTATATCAATACTTATTATCTGCACTCTGTACGAATAACCAGAAAGTAATGTAAATACAAAATATATTTGACAGAAAATTTTGATAGGTAGTAAACATAAACAAAATAGAGTAAGAAGTCAGAGATATATCACAGAAAAGCCTCGTAACGTAGTATGACAGATCACAGTAAACGCGAACAGATTCTGTTAAATCAAAGAACATGAAACTATTTATTACTCACGATGCGAGACTTCTTTATGAGTTACGAGTAATTCTATATAATTCTGTGTTTTAAAATGTTCTTTATTTAAATATTGACAATTGTTTGTTTCAATTATGTATATATTTCTAGTTCTATTTGTAGATAAGTATATTTTTTGTACTAGTTAGATTCTTAAATAGTTTTTTCCTTCGATCGCATAATAATATCACATTCTTTTGACATCAGATTCTTAAATAATCAGTATCTCAAAATATGAGCAATACAGCCATGCTCGAAATATCAATAAAGTCATAAACACAAACCCTTTTCCTGCCAAAACATATTAAAATTTTATGTTTTCTTTCTTACAGTCGATTTGATGGTAGGTAACACCTTTTAACATGTGCTGCGTGTTCGTTGCCGACCTTAACAAAGAATACGGATAGGAGAATGGGCCCTGGCATCCCTTACTCATTCACCGAAACACAACAGAACACATGCTGTTATTTTTCGGTGGTCTTCTGTAAGGCGGTGGTTACTGCCGCCAAATGGGCTGCACACTTTAATTTGGCAGCGTTCCCCAATTTGGCTATTAATTAATTATAGATTGATATTTTAAAAAAATCTGTAATTTCTCTATTTCAATCACCATCCTATATCTTCATATAACTCAAATGAGCTATAAATGAAATAGTATATATAGAATGCGCGGGAATAAATCGCGTATATTTATAGCATGTGCCGCATTCCGTTGTGACAGATTGCATGAGGATGAACACATCTTGTAATTGTATACCGGGATGATACCGGCCTCGGAGGTCCTCAATTGACAATATAATAGAGCTGCAGCGAGCGTAGGGTTGAAAGGGCTCTTCTCGTTCCGCCCAAGGATTTTTGCGCTTAATATTTTTTAGTGAAACAATCGTATAGAATATCAGCATCTGTCCGCATTATTTCACATTCGCTACTTTCTGTTCATGTTTGGGTAGCACACGCTTGTCCAATTTATTTCAACGTCCGATAATAAAAAACTTGGCGGACGTCGCTATCCTTAAATACTTGCGCCGTGTGTGTGATATTTATTATGTGTGTTTAATGTATCAGATTTAAGAGGTGTGCGAATCGGTACAAAGAGAACATTCACTATTGACACTACGCTTTGTAGGCGAAACCCGCTTGACTGCGCCGCTTAAATTAATACTCTTTTATACTTAGTGTAACTTAGTACTTAGTGTGGACGTCATAAAAGTAGCCTTTTACAATGTGTGGTCGTTTCACAGCTTAAAAAGTTCTTGCTTTTTTGTATTTTGCTTTTTAATATTTTGTAGAGTAAATCCTAATAAAAATATTCAAATGTAAATATTATTGCCAACAACACGATTCCTTTGTGTTCTGTAACAAGCTACATTCAATTCAATGTCTACTTAAACTAGACATTAAGTCATACAATTTGGCGCGTGCACATAAAAGTATCACATAAAAGTGAGTCTAGATAACCTTTTATGTCTGACAAAAATACACATGCTTAATTGAGTTTAATTCCTTTCAAATAAAAATAATCTGAAAAAGTAGTTAGGTACTGTTTGGGTCCAAAATGAGTAACATTAACTAATTATTAATGCTGTACTTTTATTTTAAACCTGATCAGTCTAACGAAAAATTTGACTGTTTTTTTTGTATACACATGCATGGTGCACATATGTATATCCTTGAGCTTACAATGTATAAAATAAAATCGCTTCCCACCGTCTGTCCCTCTGTATGTACGCTTAGATCTTTTAAACTAAGCAACGGATTTTAATGCATTTTTTAATAATGGAAATAGCGTTAAACGAGGAAGGTAAAAATAATAACGAGGTAGGTATATATAATTTTCAGAAAAATGTTCCAGAGAGCGGGTCGCTAGTGTATATATAAAACGATATACAAGAGAAACGCTTAATATTTAGTTATTAGTTTTATTTCTATGTAAAAGTTAAGTACCAAAGTTTAAATAAAACCAAGATTAACAAATCAACTAAACTAACCTAATCGAATTAAGGACCAAAGTTAATAAAATACTTAAGAAACACTTTCTATAAACCTAGTATAAGATATGAGCAAGAAAAATTACTCACTAGCAAATGGTTTTCTAAAGCTCCCGTTGCCATTGTAAAATTGCTTTTTATGACTTTATTCAAATGTCCAACTGCGCACCACGTTCGTCTTATGAACACATCAAAGAGACTCAGAAAAATGTGGCTTACATTCAATCATTTGCTTTCTGTTTTACCAAAAAGAATCAACCATTGTCCATCAGAACGAATGAATACTTATGCAAAAGTGCACCAGGCCAAGTGACAACGCAATGCTTCTCATTGTATACGGTTCTTTGAGCTGCCGCGTATCAGGACTAACGCTTCATTTTGTGTTAATATTTTAGTACTATTTTAGTCTTTAAAAAATTTAGTTAGTTTGAATGAAATTAGTTGCTTTCTTCATATTTTTTTTTTTTTGCTTTCTTCATATTAGATTCGTTTGGTTTATCTATTTATGTAATTTTTTTTTTTTCAAAATATTTTCGAAAAATTATTAAAAAAAAAAAAATTTTTTTAATCAAAAATATGTACATACTCCATGTATTGTATTTTTATTTCATTATGGTTAAAATGTTAATTTTCTAGCTACTTCTATAAAAATCTTAAGGGGAGTGCACATAATATGGTTTTTATTACTTTATTATAATTATTACCATTAACAAAAATTAATTCAAAGCAAAATCTTGACGTAACTTAACACACTTTACTTTACTTCGGCTATTATAATTAATAATTATGCATTATTTTTAATGTATTCATTATTTTAACACTTCAATATGATTTTTTTTTTGCACATATAATATTTATGTTAAGATAGGTTTAAGATGAGAATTAAAATGACTTTTTAATATAGAACATTCACGAATTACAGATTTTATACATTGTCTATTGTCTATTGTCTACATTATGTCAGCAAATAGGCATATTTTATAGATGAAGCGATTGAATGCCTGCCACTGTGCCACTGTGAAAAATTTCCAAAAAAATGCATTTCTCTAATGACACTGACGTGTAACTAGCCTTAAGTAAAAATCGCTAGGGTGCCTAACTGAGCGTCATCTATCGGCGGAGATCGTTCATATATCACAACAACCTACGAACATCGGCGACAATACAGGTCCAAACGGAACGCCATAAATACAACATGTCACACGAATTCAGTGGGGCGTCCGAAACGATGCCCGATATGGTTTGCCAATAAATAATATTATGTGGACGTGATGCCTCTTTACTTGATTTTCTTGAAGATTAGAACGAACTTAGACAAACACTTTTGTTTTAGTTTGATCGTAGTATCTTCTCTGTCAACATCTAGCTAGTTATGTGTGAAAAGTTATGTGTCTAATTGCTAAAAAAAAGCTTTTAAAAAAATTAATTCACTGTTATTTTTATAACCGAAAATTAATTATTGACTAATTTTAATTAAAAACAGCGTAATTTCTCATGATTCTATTTTCAAAATAGAACATTTGAAGTTTACGGAGTAAAATATAAACATAATTGAAGATAATACTGTAGAGTGCTCGTCACTTTACATATTTTAATTTGAAGTCACTTCAATTCAGTCCGTATGATTCTAAGGATTCTAGAAATCTATCGAAGGTTCATGTTGGCTCAAACTTATGATAAAACACTTTCACAGCTCATACAATTTTGCATTGAACAATACTCATATTTCATCTTAGTCAAATGGAATTGATATCATCATAGATTTATGTCCAGGATATGACGGTGTGATGGCGTTTGAAGATGCACATATTCCATGTACAGCGCCATAGAGCAGCCGTGTTTGAAATGCTTCATTTCTCTATTTTACTGATCTCAAAGCTTTAGCGGAAACAACTCTGAATACTTATTTAGTTAGAAAACTTCAGCGGCTTACTTTAAAGATTTCTTGCTATTTTAGGGTTAGAGTTTTTAAATAAGTTCGGAGATATGTCGCAGGGTTATTGTGAAAGCAGTAATATTATAAACTCACTAGTGAAGTTATAACTACTTAAAAGATTTGTCAATAGCGGTCAAATAAGGGGCTCTTTTTAGTGTAATAATAATTTATTTTACTGTATCCATACAGTGATATAGTAATGTAGTGATATTTTGACATCTTCCCAAAATGAGCAAGACCGTCTAGTCAAATTGTGAGACCGTCATAGATTGGTCCGTTTTCAATGTCAATGTGTACAATATTTTGTCATTTATTCAATATTTAAAGTCATTTAACATGTTGTAATGTCATTTAATATTTTGCAAATAGTGGATAACTTCGTTGTTCACGTCATCGATGAAACTGTGTATGCAACTCTTAGAAAATAGTTTATCCTGTGAAATTTTCTTTTATTTTCTTAGTAATGAAAGGTGGAAAATGCAATATTGAATAGTTTTTGTGTAAAAAAGATAAATTTCTTTAACGAAATTTATATGGAAAAAATGTGCTTTAACTGTCTGTTCAAATAATAAAAAAAATACCAACAACTTTTTCGTGAACCGTTTTAAATTTGCAGCAAGAGTAATTAATCAGAAATATCCGACACCGATCCTTGTACAATGAGTTAAGGGTTGGTTATTTATATTGCTCACTGAGCTGGTGATAAATACGAACCTGACGTGATGGTACCGTAATCTCCTTATTACATCATCGCGCTGAGCATACGAGTATGTCGGGATGGTATTCTGTACGCGTAACTCACACACCGCTTGACGTACGCGCGGTTTCGGTTCGGAGTTTAAGGTTACTGCCGTGTAATTGTACCTAGGTTTATATTCACTTATTCCAGATACGAGTCCGAGATTGTGTCGGGGTCGTGTGATTTATAAAATACCAGTTGACTTCTTACCTCTCTTATTAGCCACAATTACAAAGGGACTTGTGATGAGAAAAATGCAATAAAAATCACTACACAAACTAGAAGGATACTATAAGAAGTATTATACTAATATGAACAAAAATAAAGACTTTTAATGCAATATACACACATAATATTTATTACATTAAATATGTTTAAGCTGTCTATACATCAAGAAATAGTTATTTCACATCTTAATGCACAAAATTTCCGACATGTGTGAATAACAAATAGTGCTAGTCTTAATTGATAATCATATCATAATAAAAAATTATGTATTTTTTTTTTCTAATCTGCTTTCTTATCTTATCTTATCTTATCTATAAAATAAATGTGTGATAGTGTTATATCATACATTTTTTTAAATTTTATAATTTTAAAAAATAATATAATTTTTTTAACGCATTTAAGCTAATAATTTTAAATTCGCACTAATTTTTTAAATATTGTTTTAATTTTTCTTTAAAACAAGTGGCATGACATTTTAAAAGTATTTTATAGTTACGAATGAATTTTAATAAATTCTATGCATTTATCATAATTGTGTCCAGATTTTTCATAGAATTTATCCCTATTTAATAATTGTTTCTATTTCTGGTTTTCAATTTTTTCATATATATTTAGTAGAATTTCGTAAATGTACAGAATAGTCATCCATTTTCGGGAGTATTCGTAATGATGATTCGGAGTACTGTTACGTTCAGGGAACGACTTGAAGTCTGGATTTACGACTAGTATCGTTGGATCGTTGGATCGGTTCTCCCGGCGGGAGGTACGACACCATTACACTAACCTACTCCGATGTTACGGGACTCGTCGATGAGTTATTATGTGGATTATGCAATTGCAATGCCATGTAAATTATATCAAAACATACTATTTTTCTACAGATCCATTATCAATAAGACACTTTTGTTAAAAAAAATTTATGTTAATCATTTATTTGCCTGCTTTTGTTCTCCAAATATTTAATAAAAGTAACATAATATTATATTATTATGCTTTTTATTTGTAATTTTAACATTATTTAAAAAGAATTTAACATTATTATTGCTCCATAAGTTATATACTTATATACAAGAAATAAATGATTTTAAGGAAAATTAATATTGTATTACAAATTACTTTCCTGATTACAGAAATTAAAAAACTGGCACCCAAAATTATCACAAAGCCTCACAAGTAACTTGTAATACGTAACCAAACACCATATTTCCTTATAAATAAACAAACGAAAAGCAACACACTTAATACAGTAACGAAGTTATTACATTTTAATCCTTATTACTCAGTTATAAGGACTATATTGAACGCAAATCTAGGTATGTATTTTTTGCACGGCACCTACGTTTTGCCAAAAAGAGGTATTTGTCCCGTACATTAACCCTCAAAACAATGAACCGTTAAATGTATATGTATATTATATTTACATAATACATATAGTCCAGTAACTTTGTCGTTTGAAAGTATGGGGTAGTATGCGTCAAATCCGGTAGTTCTGATTTTTTGCAGACTTGTTTATGATGTTGGCCTAATGAATAATCCAAGTTTGTGACCTCGAGCGCCGAACGCAACTTTGTCAAAAATCGAAAAAACCGCGAAAAAATCGTTATTTTTTCAAATTTTGGCGATTATAACCCTAAAGGACTAGTTTTTGAAAAAACTTTCTTAGGACGTTTTTAAAGTAGACTAAATTTGCTACAATATGATACTAGAATTGTCTCTGTAGACCGAATGGTTTCCGAGATTAAGCCTTTCAAACTTTATAATTTTTTTCGAAGTTCGCAATTTTTTGCAATATTTTAGACGTGACTCGAATAACTCTAGCGAGATGAAGTTTCAATTACCTCCGACGGAGTGTGCTAGTCTTTGGCTTAGGGAAGATGCAAATGATGTCCATAGTCGAAGAAAATCCGGACGTTGAAAAACAAACTGCGATTTTTCTCGACACCAACTCTACACCTGACGAGATAGCAGCAGCAGAAGAGCGAGTCATAATTGCTCTATACGGAGGCAACCCCAACACCCATAACCTTGACGAGCTGCAGTACCAACTATTCGCCAGGGCTGCGACGAAAACCAGCTTCAATCTAGCCAGGTTACCTCCTACACGAGACTCTGCTCGATTTCACTCCTTTCGGACATACCATCAGGTAAAAATTTAAAAACGTCCTAGGAAAAAACTTAAAAAGACTAAAACTTAAAGGAAAAACTAAAGTAGACTAAATTTGCTACAATATGATACTAGAATTGTCTCTGTAGACCCAATAGTTTCCGAGATTAAGCCTTTCAAAGTTTATCATATTTTTTTCGAACTTTGCAATTTTTTGCAATTCTGTCGTTCTGAATGAATTTTGATCCTGATTATACTATTGAAGCCCTGTACTTTTATGATGGGATGTTAAAAAATAAAATGAGAAGTGTGAACGATGATGTTTAAGTTAAGCTACGAATAATGAAGTAAAAAAGATAAGTACGAGTACAACAAAAGTTTATAAGTTTATTTGTTAGGAAATTGAGTAATATTCAAAATCAAAAAATTAAATTAATTTAGCCCTCTTGGAAGGTCCCGGTTGAGGTTTGTCCGTATCTGGATCGACGTATTGGGATGGCATATCCTCATCAGGGGATGGTGATGATTCGTCGACGTCTTGTGCCCACAAGTCATCCTCTATTTCGACATCGGACAGATCGTCGCCTTTTGGGATATCTACTATTGCAACATCAGGATATTGTCACAAGAGGCCCCGCTGCAGTGCCTGCAGACTGATGAGCATTTTAATCCTGCCTTCATGCAGCTGCACGTGTTCCCACAACCCTTCGTGCAGCCGCAAGAAATCATAGAAATCATCCGCAAGAGGTGTTGTGGGGCTGCATCTCTGGTCATCATTTTGGGGTTGAGCCCTTGTGGCGTGGATATTCACCCTCAGGAGAGAGGGTTCAGAGTGACTCCCAACCACGTACCTGTAAGAAGATTGTACATGAGAATAGAAAATGATGAATGATATGTAACTGATGCAAGGACAAATTTTTACCTGATGGTATGTCCGCAAGGAGTGAAATCGAGCAGAGTCTCGTGTAGGAGGTAACCTGGCTAGATTGAAGCTGGTTTTCGTCGCAGCCCTGGCGAATGTTGGTACCGCAGCTCGTCAAGGTTATGGGTGTTGGGGTTGCCTCCGTATAGAGCAATTATGACTCGCTCTCCTGCTGCTGCTATCTCGTCAGGTGTAGAGTTGGTGTCGAGAAAAATCGCAGCTTGCTTTTCAACGTCCGGATTTTTTTCGACTATGGACATCATTTGCATCTTCCCTAAACCAAAGAGTAGCACACTCCGTCGGAGGTAATTGGAACTTCATCCCGCTAGAGTTATTCGAGTGACGTCTAAAATATTGCAAAAAATTGCGAATTTCGAAAAAAATGATAAACTTTGAAAGGCTTAATCTCGGAAACTGTTCGGTCTACAGAAACAATTCTAGTATCATATTGTAGAAAATTTAGTCTACTTTAAAAACGCCCTAAGAAAGTTTTTTCAAAAACTAGTCCTTTAGGGTTATAATCGCCAAAATTTGAAAAAATAACGATTTTTTCGCGGTTTTTTCGATTTTTGACAAAGTTGCGTTCGGCGCTCGAGGTCACAAACTTGGATTATTCATTAGGCCAACATCATAAACAAGTCTGCAAAAAATCAGAACTACCGGATTTGACGCATACTGTGATGTATAAAGTTACTGGACTAATAAGCGAAGTCGTCGACTCATCCAGGCTGTAAATAATCATAAACATTCCAAAGAAATGTCGGAATATTTTTTACATATAAAAAGCTTAAGACATTAAGCAACCTAGTATGTACTAGTGACAGTATACACTGCGGGTAGCCTGTCTGGCGTCAGTAACCACCTACTTATAGCAGATCACAGTGAAATAATATCTCGTGAGTTGTTGTAATTCAGTGAGTTAGTAAGATATAACAGAGACAGTACTCACAACCTTATCTTAACAAGATAGGTATTGCTTTTGAAATCACTGGTGTTGCTTGTATTAATAGGAACAGTAGACACTCACCATCCAGTGGTCATACCATATATTTTTTATAAAATAAAAAATACAGGGAAATCAGCTACAAGAATTTTAACATTATGTAAGACATTCAGTTATCATTCAAAATTGTTATAAATAATAATATCATTAACGACCCGCCCCCGACTTCGCACAGATTCAATTTTTTTCTGCAAATTATATACACAAACTTTCGTCTTTTATCGCTCTTTCTATTAGTGATTGTTTATTTTATATTATTTATATAATATTATTACAAAACACGATGTACCAAACATTTTTATGATACAATAAATTGCCAATTGTCATTAATAAATATTTATGATAAATTAATTGATGCTTTCGTTCCGTTCGGCAAACTTTCTCACTTCTTCGAACTTGTACGTAATTTGTTCTTATTCTTGCACCGCACAACTCATTGAAGTTAGGGTTGTCACTATTATTGATTATAAATTTATTATTTTATATATTACTTACTGAAATATTCAGAAGTATTTGGGATGTCAGGCAGACGGCTTTATATGAGATGTCATAGAATCGACCCGTGCACTGTGCAATACCAGCTTGATTACTTTACTTACAAAAGGCGCTTGGGATTAACCGCGTTGAAACATTTTACTACGGACTCCATCAATAATAACTGCGAGTATTTTGTAATGTGTCTCAAATTGATTTAGGAGGCTTTAAATATTATTTAAAGATGTTCTAAATTCGAAATTATATTAGTTCATACGAATTTAGCTAGAAACAACATTTTAAAAGCTATTGACAACACTTTTAAACAACATTTTAAAAGCGTTGTTAAAGTTTTCCTCTTCTCTACAAGAGGAAGTCATTGATAACGGATGACTATAATAGATAAGGTAGAGAAAAGACCAATGTTATATGAAAAATTAAGGAACTTCGTAGGATGTTAAAGTAATTGAGAATATAGAGTGTAAAATTTTCTTTTAAACAATCTTTCAGGGTATATGGGTTGCACCGTAGCGTTTTTTTTTTTTTTTTTTTTTTTTTTTTTTTTTTTTTTTTTTTCATTTAATTTTTCTTCTGATACGTATTTCAAGAGCACAAAACAACAGAAACCTGTACGAAACCGTTTCAAGAATGAGCTCGTTTTGTTGCCCAGTGACTGACAAGTAGATGCATCGTGGGTGACAGTAGGTGACAATAAAAAAATTTGATGTGACGAAAAGTCTCAGTGAGCGCTTGGCCTTAAACTAAAAAATGTTT
The DNA here is from genome assembly GCA_944738685.1 of Synanthedon myopaeformis. Taxonomy (NCBI): domain Eukaryota; kingdom Metazoa; phylum Arthropoda; class Insecta; order Lepidoptera; family Sesiidae; genus Synanthedon; species Synanthedon myopaeformis. The sequence goes on from OX122914.1 coordinate 2,541,994, forward strand.
AATGAATAGAAACGAATTTTCTTTATTAACAATCGAAGGTAGATGTGGCAACCCTAAAACTTTGCCCTAAGAAGATGAACGACTCGCGGAAGTATCCAAAGCAACGAGCGTAATGAATTTGCTCCCAAACTAATTTATATTTTTGCATTTCATACGCGGCGCCTGAGGGCAAACAAAAATTCAATAACATTAAGAGAAGAAAAAAAAAAAGAAAATTTGGGGAATTGAAAGGTTAAAAGAAAAAGGGAGCAGTTATGTATGTTTATAGAGGATTTTCGCTTGTTATTTATTTAAACAAAGTATATTATAATTGTTACATTACCTATGGTGCTAAGTCTATATTATAATAGTGGAGCGCCACTATATTTGCTACACACACGAATTGTCATCGACATTTTTGGGATTGTTTCTAGAGACCACCTCCTCAACTTCTCAAGTATCTTAAAAGATACAGATAAGTTGTTTTTTATCTGGAAAAGTTGAGTATTACCACTTTAGTAATCGCAGGCACACTGCGTTTCAAAGTTTAAATTGGGCAGCCCGTTTGGCGGCAGTAACCAAATCTTACAGAAGGCTGTAACAGCATGTGTGCTGTCGTGTTTCGGTGAGGAGTAAGGGATGCCAGAGCGCATTTAGGTATCCCACCAAGTCGATTTGTCCTTTATCCTACAAATGACTGCAGTGCACTTGCTGCACTTAATAGGGACGTACCTACCATCAAGTGGATCGTCAGTCTTCCTGTAGACCTTTAAATGAAAAATATAGAATATATTTTTGAAACTTTAAATTTAATTTAAAAATGATTGATTATGTAGCAATATATGTACTCGTAAGTAATATTAACAACAACATAAAATAAGGACCGAAATATATTATCGCGAATCTTTGAATCGTGTACGGAAGACGTTGCGAGTGAGATTTTTATTTGCGATTGAATAAATTTTTGATCTTGTTATTTTTTTTTTGTTTTATACAAATTGAAGATTCATTCCGAACCCGTGTCCAGAGTAATAGGTTTTTAAACGCGGCACAGTATCGGCAATACGTCATGGTAATAATGATGTTGAAGATAAATTGCCAATATTTTATTTTATTTAGACAACCATATGGCCTGGTAGGATGGGTTTATTTGATTGCAGAAATTTTTATAAAGAAAACGAATGAAAGTTTTTTATATGCACACCATAGGAGGATTATTTATATTTAATTATTTTATTTATAATTATCTTATTTATATTTACCTCCGTGCTCCATGTCTCGTGAACTGACAGGGTCTCCAATATGGAAATTCTTCGAAGATCTCATACTAACAGAGAGCTATTGCCGAATATTAGGGTTCGTAAAGTTGCATATCATGTCCTGTGGGGTAAAAAGACCATATTCTCAATCTTATCATGCATCCATCTTATCATCATAATAAATATTAATGAATGTGTATTGTATGGTGTTATTTTACCTTCGCCTTGAGATATAATCTATATTACTAATATTATAAAGAGGAAAGATTTGTTTGTTTGCATTGAATAGGGTCCGAAACTACTGGACCGATTTGAAAAATTCTTTCAATTTTGGGAAGCTATATTTATCAGCGAGTAACATAGGCTATGTTTTACAAAGTTACGTCGACGAAGTCGCGTGCAACAGCTAGTATATTACATTTAAGTCATAGAATTAATAATATTGTGTATTATTTAAAAATATGACATCATTTAAATATATTACTTTATCTTTTATATATATTTTAATATAATTTCTACTGTAAACAACATTGCAAGGCCGCACTTATAAACGAATAAATGAAGTCTGTTTGTTTTACTAATTGGAATTGTGATTAATGATATTTCTGTTTTAATCTAATACAATCCGATGAAATTTTTAATTAGTGATGAATATAAAAAATAATTAAATAAAATTTTATACATACTCGTACAATAAATTTGAATTGTAATCCGGAACTACATTTGGTCTGAATTAGATTTTTCCTTTACAAATACATAATGTAAGTATGTAGGTGTATATATGTATATTTTTTATAGGTATGAGTTGTTCTATAGGTTTGAGGTTTTCAATCTATGAGCAGTACCTATGTATATAAATAAAAAAAAATCGGTAATTTTGCGGCCTATATTATTGACGGGCTAAATTTATCGACCTAAATTTATCGACTGATCCGAATAAGGGCCGCTTATCGACACAAGGTCTAGGTTGATTCTGACCAGTCCTACTATCCTTAATCCTTAAAATCCTTATCCTTAATCCTTAAAGCCGACTCACACGTCACACTCGTAATGAGGCCTCGTCACGTTGTACTCTTGTAGCAACTGTTATTTGTGGTAATAGGGTGACGGTAGCCACACATTGAATAATCTGTCAGACTGTCTGACGACTTTTCTATAAAATAAAATACACTATCTAATTTCCTTTTTTTTTTCAATTCTGAACTTTTTCTTTTATCTTTCTTCTCGTTCTGTGATGGTAGAGTGTATACGCGTTAAATATAAGAGTCTAGTTTTTAATTCGCGGAGATGTTAATATATTCCGTCCATGTCCTTTGTAGGACGACATGATGTCACAGTCGCAAGGAAAATAATGGCTCAGTTTACAAGTTCAACGACCGTACACCTTAAAAGGGACGCGGTTTATTTGCTAAAAACGGTACAATGATAATGAACTTTACGGATATTGGATAAGAAATTCCAAAACGTAATACATTCGAGAAATTTGACTGGTTTAGGAAAAGCTTTAACTGAGTTTTAACACAAAATGTAATACCTATTTAGAGTAGATATCTTAATCCATGATTAATTTGCCTTAGTTAATTGGACTTAGCCCTAAAATTGGGTTAATTAAAGTGCTTGCCTTAGCGCGTTATAGTCTGTGTTCAATTCCCTGCAGGACCGCATCAAAATCTATTGCAGTTTAGTGTAACATCGTAGATAGCGAATTTATGTTATATGTACATTATTTAATATTGTAAACTATTTAATACATATAATATATTTAATTTATATGTGTATTGTAATTTATTTAAATTTTAAAAACAAATCTATGCTTTTAGTTAATAGCATTTAAATAGTTTTATACTATTTAGTAATAGTAGTGATAGCTCAATAGGTGAATAGGTGAAACGGTCAACAGATGCATGTACAAATATCTCTTAGTTCATATGTGAATTAGAAAAAATAATATCAATAGATATATTAATGGTTAAAGAAAAGAAGAAAACGTCGTGTCTAGCTTTTCGATTGCATGTGCCACTGGCACCTTACCAAGGCTTTTGTCAAGTGGGATGGATACAAACATTTCAAATATTTAAGCTACAGTACTGTACATTGTACAATTCATATACCTGGTCTATAAAATTTATGAAAAAAGAGAAATTCAGTTGTCAATAAAATTGTATATTATATAGAAGAAATTGAATAGGGCGATTTAATATTTCCCAATAATATATATAAGAGTATACGTAACCAATGTCATAACATTTAAAAATAAACTCGACGCAAGTGTTACATAAAGCAGTCAGAAGTTAATATTTGCAAGCCTATGACTGTTCGTAAAATTTGCGAACTTATTCCAAGGAATGTTCAAGGTCGTGTTGAATATTCATTTCATTATTCAATGTAAATCTTACTGCTTTGCAATAAAGACGACCGATTGTGTAAGGAGCAATGAGGTATGGTGACAATTGAAGCGGAATAGAATTGAATTGATAATAAAATTAGTTAGGTTGGAATTTTGTTAAAAATAATTACATTTCAATATTTTATTGCAAAAAAAAAAAACTTCTAGTAATGCCATGTATTTCAAAAGCGATAAGCTTTAGTTAAACAAACGAATAAATAATGTCACATTTACAATAAAAATATTAAATGTACAATAATATGTCAATTACATATTATTGTTGATTAAAAAAACTCAGTTTAGTAAAACAGTAAGATGGTCGAGCCGAATATATGATAACGGTACACATCGAGCGCTTTTATAGGTAATTTATTTATTTTTTGGTATTTTTAAAATATGAATTATTAATAATATTTGTATAAAATTGTATAAATACGGTGATTAGAAAATCTAAAAAATAATTAAAAATAGCAATTCAGAAAGAAAATGCAGCCACCTTGTGGGCGTCCTTAATAGCTGGAGCCAATATCGATTGCATTTATAATGTTTGGGTTTAAATTATCTAAATACACTAATTATTTGTAAGATAGTTTATAGTTTTTATATAGATCCACCGTCAAATAGTAAGATTAGTCGGATTTGTCAGACAATGTTTTTTTGGTATAATATAATAACACAGTTGGTGTTATTTGTTTTTAATAAAACAAATTATCATATTATCGTGTGTTCAAGATTTTTTAATTACAATTTTACAATCAATTGTAATCTACTGTAATTTAAAATATTCGGCATAAATATGAGAAAGCCGCATCGCGATATCAGCGACCATACCCTTAATATTGTTCCAGGCCCGTTTGCTATCTTTGACACGTCAGTATCTTGCCTTCAGTGGGTTTTACCGTCTGTCGAGATCAGTCTGGGTCGTCATCAATGAAGTATTCGTACCTGAGAGTCGTCATTAGTGGTTGGTAAATGTATAATACATAAAAGAGATAGGTATTATTATGAATGGAATATACGACGGGTCCAAGGTCGCGGTTAGAACATAAGCATTCACATAAGGTGATAATGACTTAATGTTAAAATTATACCTTGGGAGACCAGTATTATTTTACCTTTTGTGTAAAAGTGAATCTGCAAAACACATGCTTTGAGCAATAGTGATGTTAACAATATAAAATCAGGATCAGGAGAATTATATTGACGAAAGAGACTATGTCTACATTAAGATACAAAAATAGCTCACTACATAAACGAATTGGAAATTCCATTATTGTATATACATTATGCTAGAAAGAGACACGTCATTCAAATGGGAATCTTATTAATCGAAGTGTTATAAATAGGTGTCAAGGTCCATAAACCTTCAACTCGAAAGCGTCAATCGACTCATTAATTACTAACATCAGTGATTATAAACAAACAGATCGCTAGTTCGTCACCCGAGTATCGCGTCGTAGTCTCAGGTGTTGCAACCAAATATCGATTCATCTACAACTAGGCCAATGCCGCGTGTTAACTTGATGATACAACATTAAAGGTAACTACCATACGAACAATTAAAAAAGTCATGTTTATTTAAAAATATCAATAAAGATAGTACTTACATAAAACTTTTTGACAAATTAAATTTCATGATGTACCGCTTCCTTTTGTTTTTTATCAATCAGATAAATAAAATTATGTGTCGACAATATAATATTATTTAAAACAGTAAAATTATATGTAGTTTATATACAATAATGAAATATCATGGAACTAAAAAAAATCTGGACAATCTTGGGTTGATAGGCTACGATTAGCCTACTAAGTAATAACACTTTTCGTATAAGTGTTCTATATACGAAAAATAATGTGTTTTGAGCGTTTAAAGGAAGCGGCAGTCGATTTTCGAGCGTCTGTAGAACCCTTTATTAATGTCACTTTCGACCCACTATTTAACACTTTGCTGCGTGTAAATCAAGTTTATGACTCTAATTACCAGTTTCACTGTTATGATGTGGGAGACCAGCGATAAAACTGAAACCTTATCTTATTCTAAGAACCGCATCACAAAATGCATTTAAATTTTTTTTTTCTTGTTCTAAACTTAACTTCGCATTGAAAGTGTGCATTAAAAAATTACAAGCTTATATTTTTAAAACAATATTTACTTTATAATTAAAAAGCGACTGAATGCATGTTTATATTTTTTTCCATCAGCATTCGACACCAGTGGCAATTGTGAATACATCTCAAATATTTGGACGCAATCGATCACGATCTATCATCAATGGAAGCTGTGTTGCATACATATTCATAGACATCTATGAATTTATTTTAAATATTTATATTATATCTAAAGCTATATACACAAAAATCATATAAAATAGTCATTTTCAAAATTTTAATTTTAGAAATCAAGATTAAGTCGTCGTTCCTAATTCCTTTCAAATTAAGTAAGATAAGTAATTCTTTAAATTATATTGTATGCGGTACCTGCAAGTTACTAAAAGACTAGAGCTAATCTAAACCTATAACTAAATTTGAATCCAATGACCAAACAACCAAATGACCAGATCTATAACTAAATTTAAATAATTTATTAACAGAACAAATTAACTTGTTGACAAAAATGCGAATCAATGTTATATAATATGTTTTTTGCCGGTTTCTTCTTCGTGAAACGCTTTCCGAAGCGACACTGACGAATTAAACGACACTAATGAATTTAACTTTATTGTGTTTGACGGTTTAATATTTGCAAAAGTTTATTGTGGCAAATAAATTCTTCAATTATTATTTATAAATTGAACCATCCATTTTATCTCTAATCTGTAATTACAAAATTGTTTATTCCGACTGCCTATCAACGCGCAGTCAAAAACTACTAACTCTAGAAAACTGAAATTTGGAATACAAGTTAATTTTATAATTTAAGCATCCTATGAGAAAGGATTTTTGAAAATTTCAATTCCATGCGAAGCCGTGACCGGTTTTCTATTTGCACATATAGGTGAATAGAAGTCTGCGAGCAATCAGATGTCTGTCATGATAATAGAGTAACAGGAAACTTAATTAGTCGATGCGCTGTTTTTGTTAAACTCTCCTGATTGGCGATAAAGATCGCATTTGAAAGCTGAACACATTTTTTTTAAATCTTATATTCTTAGAAAATATGTCCATACTAAGATGCCAGATTTCTGACGAAAAGGGCCTCGGGATATATTCCGATAACGTCATCTATGACAAAGTTTTGCATATGAACCGGGTGAGATCCGGGTCCTGATTTTACCGGGTAAGTAAACATGACCTTGGTCTGATTGTAGTGTGGGTTTCGATTTCTGTGCTGTTTCCATAATAGAAGTCGAGTCATTATTTGTCAATATTATTTTTTTTTTTGGACATTATACCTACATTCATTTGGAATAAAAAAATTCCAAGCGATATTGGATTGATCAAGCGAACTCTAAAACTTTATTTATTAATTCGTTATTAACTTACTAGTTGGTGCCCGCGACTTTATCCGAGTAAAAAAAAATTTAAGATAACGCCTGACAAGATATATAAAGCTAAGTTTTAGATCTTTATTTTTAGATAGCTGGTGCTCGCGGCTTCGCTCGCGTGGAATATTTAGCGTATATCCATCATGATATCCTATTTTGCAATTGGTGAAATATATTTTTTAATCGGATAAGTAGTTTCAAAGATTAGCTCCTACATAAAAACAAACATACACACTTAACCCTTTATAATAATAGTAAAGATAAGCCTTTAACCTTTATTAATAAATAAATTATGGTTCTTCCCTCAACTTAAATCTATTGGACCGTTTAAAAGAAAAAAATCCGCTCAATCATTGCATCCGGGACATTCGGATGAGAATGACACATCCGCCTTTGACCTGTATTCAAACTGTGTCGTAAAAGTTGCTCGCGACTCAGATAGGTCATTTGGGTTAACCTTAATGAAGAAGGAGAAACGATATGTGCCTAATATCCGCGACTCAGATGTGGCCCAAATAACAAGATGATGCGTGGTATCTTAATGCGTCGCCGGTTTGTTGCTACATACGAAGAATCAGAAAAATTTAAGACTGCATTTTTTTTTAATCAAACGTCCTCTAAGATTAACACATTTGTTGTTTTATTATAACTAGTTTTCTGAAAATGATTTGCTTCTATCCTACATATATCTAATGTATACATAAAAATGGATGACGACTGTTTGTTATCAATATAAATATTCAACATTTAGGGCTTGGAAATCCGTAAAGTATATATTAATGGGACAAGTCTGACTCTCCATTACATCCATTATATATTAGTTGCTTGTATTCATAGGGAACAGTAGTCATCTGCCATCAAGCAGACCGTTGTCATATTTTGGTGAGTGAGTAAGGTATGCTGCCAGAGCCCATTTCTTAAGCTCTTTTATGTTTCATCCTTCAAACATCAGCAGCATACTTGCAGCAAATATGCTGCTTAACAGGCTTAGTATGCTAGCATCTCTTAATAGGCTACAGTAGTCATCTACCACCAAGTGGACAGTTGTCATGTTTTGTTGAGTCAGTAAGGGGGCATCCCTTACTGACTCAACAAAACATAAGGGGCCAGAGCCCATCCCTAAAGATCCCTATTCTTAATCCTGCCAAAATGAGCAGCATACTTGCAGCAACTGTGACGGTGCTTGTATTCAAAGGCGACAGTAGTCATCTACCATCAAGTTGGCCATTGTTATGTTTTGATGAGTGAGTAAGGGATGTCACTAGAGTCCATTTCTTAAGCTCCCTTATCCTTAATCTTGCAAAAACTAGCAGCATATTTGGAGCAACTGCTACGTTGCTTGTACTCATAGGTGATGACCTACAATTAAGTGATCCGCCTGCAAGAGACGCTGTAGTTTCAATATCCGCTACGTCTTGCATCTTACGTCTTAATCACAGTCTCGATAGCAAGGTGATTAATATTTTGGGCGCCAATGGTGGGAGTCGCGCGCAGTCTCTTGCCGACAGCCGTGCTCTGCGCTCGCGTCACGTCCGCACCCGACGCGCGCAACGTGATCACGCGCGATTTTCAAAAATACAAATCGAAAACAGTCCTAATTCAAACTTGTCGTTTTTATGTCAAACCAAGTGAGTTACTTAGTGCTGTGTGCCTTAACAGTGACGTTGCAATTGGAAATAGATTGTGTATAGCTTGAGGAGCTACTTTCACCGGTTTCAACAGTTTTTTGCGAGTGGTGAGTGGATTTTTTTTTTATTTTAATCGAACAGACTTCGCGTAATTCTCTACCATTGTGTCTCGTTTCGTCGATGCGCGGAAACTGTGTCGTGCAGTTTAATTCTGCAAAGAAATCAGTTTAATTAATTAATTGGGTTTTAATTTGAATACGTGCTAACTTAATTAAGGAAGGAGTGGATTGACGAGGAAACAGATTATCACGTACGCACTAATATAGTGTATAATTGAATTATAAATTAGTGTAAAATGTTGCTAGAGTTAGTTAAGCATTGAATTTGCGGACGTGGTTTTTGTGAGCGGTGGCCCCGGCTCAGCGCGCGCTTGCCGCGCGTTTATGTCTTTTGTATGCACACCATTCGTTGTTGCATCGAGGTTGCGGAATGCTCACACGTGAATTACATGGCGATAGGTATCCTATTTCGTGGCGACATGTCCAACAGTTACTGTTATTAATGTGTGTTTAAAATATACAAAATTATAGGTGTACCCTGCCACTTTTTTCTATGGCTCAGTCTAATATTAATTATAATTATATAGAAACACTCCTCAATTAAAATGCAATGTTGTGTAAAAAAATAAAGTCAATCCAACGGCTAGTTTTCATGATTTGTTGACACAAACATACGGAATCTGAATTTTTATAAATAAACATTTCTTGTTAATATTTTTTTTTTAATATTTGTAACTTGTGTGACTATCAGGCAGACAACCCATATATATATATATATATATATATATACATACATCTATGTCTACATCTATCTATACTATATCTATAGATATTATAAAATAAAGTCACCGTCCACCTCTGCTTCCTCTATGCCACCCAACCCAAAAACTGTTATTTCAAACTTTTATTAATAAGTAATTAATAAATTTTTCACCATTATCAATTTTTAGATGACGTTTATATATCTTTTATTTTATGTATTTAATTATAAGTTTAGGCGGGTCGCTAGTTGAACATATAATATTTAAAAATGTGACAGATTTATTCTGGTGTAATTACCATAAATCTTCATTTTAATAATTTATTTTAACATAAAATAAATTCGATTCCCGGTAGAGCCAACTTTTCAACGTTTAATATGAATATGAGTGGGCAATATGGTTATTAATGCTTGTATACAAATTATTTTGTTTTATTAAATTAAATTAAATTTATTAATTAATTGTTTACTGGTATTTTAAGTATTTTACTTCAAACATGGATTTCAAGTTTTTTATGCCTAACTAAACTTATATACTTTATTTAAAAAAAAAATCCGGTACATTATAAAATCTTGTGTCTTCATAGATCTTCATAGATGAATAATTAATATAATTTATTTGTAAGAAACACAAGCACTAAAAATTAAACAAGTTTTCGTAGCATTTATTACTTTGTTGCGAAACTGATGTATTTAAACATTCGTATATTAATACGCGTTATGTCATCAATAGGCGCCAGACTGATTCTTAATTTATTTAAATATAAATCTAAAAATCCTTCTTTGCCTTCTCTCTTAAAAATTTTAGAGGTATCAAGACAGACTTAAGGAAAGAAAACTATTTATGTCTATTATAAATTGAATAATATTATACGAGAAAGGACATTTCATCGTTCAACGCGGACCAAGTCGCTGGCACCAGCTAGTATATATATATATTTTAAATATAAACTTATTCTCAAAATACCTAATTAAACTTGAATTTTATTAATTTAAATTACAAAATATGAAGTTAAAAAACAAATAATACCTACATGGAAAGAGTAATAAACGAGGAAGATTTGTGTATTTAATTTTCAGAAAAAATTATTCGCGCGAAGCCGGGAGCGGGTGTCTAGTTTTTGTATAATTAGGAAAACGTACTCTATATCTTTACGTACGTAGCAAACGTTCTCTACGTCTCTGTTGTACGCCGCGGTGCACTGTTATACTTTGTTTATAAATGACTTTATATAGATACTTATTTTATATACACAATAATAATTATGTTAATTGAACTAGATATCCTTAACCTTTACCAAACTCTTAACTAAGTCTTAAAAACATCCAAAAATAGATTGAAACCAATTTACTTTAAATAACATTCAAACATATAAGCCAAAATTGGAAGCACTCCCACAGAGTACTCCTAATTGCATTTCTAACTCGCTTCTCGATCAGTGCTTAAAATGAAAATGCAACATTGAACATGACCTATTTGTTTGATACCAATTGTAACTCAAATTCCCACCGAAATTATTTCGACACATACAAATTAGCTGTGACAAATGGTAACCAATGGTCCGTTTAAACTGCTTTGTTATAAAATAACGTTACAGTTATTCGTTATTGTTGTTAAGAATAACGCGACGGCAGGTTGTTGTTGCGTTAGTGTTCAATCATGTGTGTGAAAATGTTACGTGTATTGTTTGGTTTTTAAATGCAACAGTATACGGTAGCGCACTTGGTTGACTCGTGGCGCACCCTAAACCACATCAATTGATTTTTATCATTCTATTCTTCTATTTAAAACAAGCGGCATTCACCCGGCTTTGCACAGATGCTATTTTTTATGCAAATTATATACACAAAGTTTCCTAGTTTATCGCTCGTTCGATTAGTGAAAACCGTAACAAAATCCCTCGAGCGGTTTAGAAAGAGGTACTCGTAGTGGAAAAACAGACAGAAACTGGCAGCGATTTTGTTTCATAATATGTATAAGATATATGTAGATGTGGATGTAAATAATAATCATAAATGTATATAATAATCATATGTAGGCATACGTACCCTTTTATTAAGGGTAGGCAACGCACTTTATCCCCTGTAATTTTGTCACTGTCTCTAATTTTTGTCTGTAATTTTGGCTACCGTAGCCACTAGCACATCAGTAGCTCTTTAAGTGCCTAGACGACGTCAATGGCCATCTTTAATTAAATGAATCGTTTTGTCTACCACTTTTTCCTTTATAGTAACTCAAATGTATCATGAACCTTTTCGTTTTATTATTTTGTGAACTTAAAGAAAGTATGTAAATAGAAATTAAATTAATATCAATAAAAAAAAAGCTAGCCTCTAAGATACAGGCTCTTAATTAAATTTAAATATTAAATCTTATTTAATTTTTTTATAACTTTCTTTACTAATAATAATTATTATTTATATTAAAATGTTTTTATTATTTTATAATGTTCTGTAATATAAGAGCAATAGTTTACTAATATTTACATATTTGTTCTTGCTAGTACAATTTACCTATATCTATTAAGAGGATTTTTGTACAATATTCATATAGACTTTTGTAGCGACTTACATACAAAATATTATATCATTTTGTTTTTAAAATTAAAGCAAGATATATCTCACATTCAGGTAACTATGTATAAATAAAATTATGAATAATCCGAAGTACTATATTTATTAATAGAAATTTTCAGAAATGCTCCTTGAAGACGTATTAGCCAACATAATAAACTCCCATTGACTGCTGCTGGTGTTACTAACTGTATTGTTTAAGCATCCGAACTTTAAGGTCATCGGAAGAACATAATTTAACTATATCTTTTCAACTATTATCTATTTTCCGATTCGGTAGAAACGCTCCTTCCGACAGGATGTAAATCATCACAAAGGTGTGAAGAAGATTAAATCCTATTCCATTGGCATAAAGTCGTTTTGCAGTGTGCACTCGGGTCTTTGCTATGTCCGCCGCTTTCAGCTGATTCCTCAAATTACCTCAACACTTTAGTAGACGATGTTATATGCATATTTCATTAAAATAGTTTGACGATAATTGCTTTTGCGTGATACACAACATATTTCTACACATTTTCCGATTATTTTAAGTAAATTTTTAAAATATTTGTCTAGAGATATGAAATTAAGCATTATTTTTGTTGCTTTATTACCGTTGCTATTATTATTATTAGCTATGATAATAATTATTTAAAAGAATAATAATATATTAGCAACCCGTTCCCGGCTTCGCACGAAGATGTAATTATCGATACTTACTCGTACTTTATAAAATATGTAATAATTTTCAGCTTTCTTGACTTAATAGTTTTGGCTGTGCGTGACAGTCAGTCAAGACAAACGATTATACAGTATAGATAAGTTACTTGATAATAGTTCATATATAATAATATAAATGTGAAGTTTGTATGTTTGGATGTTTTGTTACTCAATCACGCAATGGATCTGGATAAAATGTGGTACACAGATTGTTTATTAATAAGATACTTTATACCCTGGAATAATGTTAAGATTACCGAAGGATATCTTCTAAAAAATTTAAAAATTCTGCGCCACTATCGTCAAGTCGCGTTATACTCGTATTACTCATATATTTTCTCAGGTGATATATATTTTTCAATTTTCAATGCGACAAAATCGCGCGGGATCCAGCTAGTGGTTCATAAATATTGCTTTTATTACAAATTATATTTATAGTGGTGAAACTAACAAAATAATTGAGTGTATAATAAAATCGCTTTAAATTAGATAGTAATCATTGATAGTACCTACTCTTAAAAGACTTGCGCTTGCGCCATTATGATTAGTTGACTGCGCACGCGTCGGCTTGCGAAACGCGGTAACTGAGGACAGTTGTAAACACATCGGTTTTATGATTCCCGTCACACTTTATTCATGGTGTGACACGTATAAAAGGTTTAACAGGTATCTAGGCGACATTCTAAAGTTTTTGATTTTCCATCACACATTTTCATCTAAAAATCCTGACTAATACTAATATAATAATTGGGAAAGTGAGTTTGTTTTTTACGCTTTCACAATTATTAACTTCACGCTATTCAATCGATCATCAAAAAATTTTGCATACATGTTATCAGATATACAGAAAAATATAAAATAAGATAACTTTCATCTGCAAAAAATTCCTTTCGTCGAGGGATCATCTAAAATTAAAAAATATTAAATTCAACGCCTGACAGGTTATATGAGTTGGTAATATAAAAAAAAAGTTTTAACATCTAAGAAATAGGGACGCGAAATCGAGGCGAAATCTAGTAATGCTTAAAGCATGCTAGTAATTCTAGAAAAATGTACGTTTTTTGTTGCATTGTTTAAAAAAATCACATCCATATTTTCATTTCACTATAGTATTAAAATGAATATTATATTTCCGGTAACATAGTCGAAATATGTTTTTAAATTAAACTAATGAGAGAACACGTTTGATTGGCGGTTTAAGGTCGCATCGCAGATGAAATTAATACGAGTAAGCATATTGGGGCGTTGTTTGGTGTTTTCATGTTGCTGACAAACTATGAAATGTTTAGCACTCCTATTAAATTCTACGTTATATTTTTTTAAAAATTGTATTTTTGCTTTTACTTAAAGAATTTTTTTTAATAGTTCACATTACAAAAAATAAGTGTTTTTATTTATACGAAATATAATTAAAATTACTTCAGTAATTTGTTGTGATTTTTTTACACGATCTGCTTCAGCTAGTAATGATGGGCAAAGTCGCCGGTAAGACTTTCTCTTACCAAAGAAAGAAAGAACAAAGAAACCATAGCTGAAGAACATCAGTCTGTGAACCGAGATAGCTAACGCAGATGAGCTGTTCTTAAGAGCAAAAGACAGTTGAAAAGAAAGAGAGAAGAATATTTTGAATATTTAAAGAAAAAAAAAATCTAATTTAAGCTAGGCATTTTGTTAAAACGCTGATTTAATTTTGCAGTGCAACATTTTACTACTACACGATTTCTGTCTTAGCCGGTTCTTTTGTTAATAGTTTGTGTAGGTTTTAATGTAAATAATTATTTGTACCTGTTAACTTTCAGTTTTAATATTACGGTACCTAATGTACCTAGCATTGTAGTAGACTTAATTTGATAATAAATCATTTATAAAAGGCATACTAGCTATAAACTTGGACTTGGTTATAAACTAAGTTTCCGACAATCACAAAAAAATCAAGTATGTATAATGTTACCAGTAAGTAAGTAAGCTTGCATAGACACTTTAAAATAGAAAAAAATATTTCCAAATTTTATTGTTCGTGCTACGAGATGATGATAACTAGCTACACATACATTGAATGGTACAATTTTATTTATACCGATAAATTTTAATTGGATATTAATTAATGAGTTCTCAAAGTTGTTCAGTTGAAAGTGGACGTCTAATTAAGAGGAGTCAGAGCTAGGAGGAACCAAACAGTGATTTATGGACTCAATTAGAATAGGATCGTATTCCGATGTTGTTACAGTAGAAAGTTTTATTTTCCCCTTTTACCAACACATATTGTTAAAATCTTGAAATTATGTTTTAATTTTTCTACACATAAAGTCGATATGTATAGTAATATATACGCATATATGTATTTTACATTGTAAATATTTTAAAATAAACATTAGTTTGATCGCGACAAAGTAGAAAAACATCCTTAACATACAGAAGTACGTTTAAAAACCAACTTGACATATATAGCACAATTCAAAATATCCAAAGCAGCATCCAACCAAGGAGCAGGGGGCATTTGTACTTATTTCCCAATCATAAAATTTGGCAGCCTGTCTGGCGGCAGTAAAAACTTCCTTACAGAAGACTAACAGTTGCCTTTCGGTGAGTAGTATAATAGTATAATAGAGTATAATAGAGGAAGCCAGAACCCATACCTCTATCTTTTATTTAACTAAACCTTCAAGTTAATCGTCAGCCTGCTTGTCGATCTTTACATAATATTAATAACACCGTCTCCTCCTCATTTGAGCTTTTGGAAAAAATCCTTATTCTATATAAATAAATAAAAAATGAATCGCGAAACGTGTTGCTAAGCGCAAACTCGTAAGTGGCTGGAGTAAATGTTAAAGTCCGAGGAAGGTTCATATGAAGACACAAAATGGAAAAATTCCATCCTTGCGAAGCCGGGGACAGGACTCAGTTATTACTTATTATGAATAAAAATAAGTATCTTAACTAAAAAATTAAGAGCATTAAAAGCTTTAGAGACCTGTGAATTTTTCCAGTCACTTATCCATCAATTTCCGTAAGTGTAGGTGGGTGACGGATCCGCCTACAGATGGCCGAACGACTGGTTCCTGAACTTCTATATTCTACCGTGTTATAAAATGAATGCGCTGTCCGCCTCTGTCTGTTTCTCCGGTAACTACTTCTAAACCACCCAACGAATGTTGATATAGTTTTAACGAATGTAAAGAGCGATAAACGAGGAAGTTTTATATAATTTTCAGAATAAAATAGCATCCGCGTGAAGCCGGGGGCTACGCGCTGTTAAGTGCCCTGCTGTCTTGTCATTATTCTTGATTCATTTTATTTAAATTATTAATTTACTGCTTCAAAAGAATTTCTTTTGATTTATTGATACAAATCAAATATTATATCATTTAATGTTTGTATATAAATATTTGAAGGAAAAAAATATTTGAAAAAATATTTTTGGATATTTTTAGTCTCTTCTAAAGAGTAGTTTTGAATCAACGCTTAATATTATGTGGGTTTGTGAACCGTGTTACTAGCTGGTACGACATCGCGCCGTATTCGAATGCTTTTATATGATTGTATGACATTTAGAAACTTGTTATTTCGGTAAAACCGAACGACCTTGCTACGGCCTCCTTGTAATGAAGTCGAACAAGCGCAGTCGGTAGACCACATTATATTTAAATTAATATGCTTAATTAAAAAAGGTATTGAAGGTTTCGAGTGCTTTTTTGTACCACACAGAATGTTTTTTAAACCACAGCCGGCGCTAGAAATAATTCTTTGAATTTCCTTCTAATATTTTCGCTTTTTTTTAACGCCCGACGCACAATCATAGCAACCAAACGGATGAACCGATTTTGATCTGTTTATTTTTGTCTGAACGCTGACGTGATTGGGATCGTTCTTAGTTACTTAAATTAACTTTTTCTAGAAGGCTTCTAGGCCATAAGTCTAGAAAGCGTCTCTAATAAAATTGTCATCTTTAAAGATATTAAAGATATTTTCTTCAAAAATATTCTCGAATCATCTTACCTATAATAACGTCGTGCATTTTGATATAACAAATAGATCATTAATGCTAATTAGATGCACTACGCAACGTGAGCCTCATAACTCATCTTCAGTGATATAAGTCAGTCTACCGGCATACGTCTAACTGATTTCTCCAATAGATAGTGTTAGAAAGTCTCGCAGGCGCAATAATAGGTAGAACAGATGCGAATACTTCGCACAGCTATAAAATACGTTTAAACGTTCTAAAGTATCTTACCCTATACTGACTTTCCACGTCGCTCATTGTTAATTGTTAACCCATTCAATGAAGTTTTATTTCAACTTGATACATTGTAGTTGTATTTTTCTGCAAATTATATACAAAAACCTTCCTCGTTTATGGCTATTTCCTATAGTGAAAACCGTATCAAAATACGTTAAGTAGTTTAGAAATTATCGGAGAAACAGATAAAGGCAGACAGCGACTTTATGTTCTAATCTAACAAGCGACCTGCTCTAGCAGGCTTCGAACGGATGCTATTTGTTATGCAAATTATATACACAAACCTTCCTCGTTGACTATTGATCGCTCTTTGCATTAGTGAAAATCGTATCAAAATCCGTTGGTTCGTTTAGAAGAAGTTAGCGGAGAAATAGACAGGCGCGGACAGCGACTTTCCGCGTCGTCATCGAACGTTACTTGCTTTTACAAAAAATTTCACACAACCGGCGCTGAAAAAATACAATATTTTTAATTATTGTAACAGTCCGTACATAATACTTATATTGTTTTGGAATTAAGACCATTTTTTACAGGCATAGTGCGTAAAGGTGGGGAGTCCCTTTACGCACTGTGCCTCGTCTATGGGGATACTTTTCCCTAACCGCAACTCATTTCTGCGGTGAATGATAGTCGGTAATTTTCGCTTAGTAAAACGCGTCTAGACAAATTAGACTTTCACAAGTTTAGTTCCTGACACACAAGGTCGTTGAAGTGCGCTTTTATTTATAGTTCAAGTGATTGGTATTTATTTTTAAGTGTTTAGATGTCTTATATTTAAACTTATTACAGAAAAAAGACTCGACAAAAATAACTTGAAATGAAAACTTGCGCCTCAAAGTAAGTCACACAACACACCAATTAATCATAGTAAGTCTATTAAACATCATCAATGACAATCCTACGATGAAATCTCACAAAATATTATTTATTTATTTGTTAATTACTGAATAACTCATAAAAGCATTATACGCTATTTAATTAATACTTATATAAAGTCGATTAAAACACATCAGTATCAAAAGTGATGTAACCTCTCTTTGTTTGCTCTGTAAAGAAATGATATGGATAGAATAATACTTAGCTAATCTATGCACTACAGAAGTGCAGATTAACCTCATACGGGATCTACTCCACTGAACTATTCATTTGGCAGCAGTAACCACTCACTTTCTGAAGACTAGCACATTTGCTGTGTCGCTGCTTGGTGAGAGCCCAATATATTCAGCTTTGTCTTTAGCCTCTCATAGATAGCAGAGATTTCATCTCCTCGGTGTAGTTTATGTTCTTAGGCGAATAGTAGACTATCATCAAGTGGACCGATATCCAGTCTGCAACAATTTCTTATAAAAAAGCAAATCTTGAATATGTAATCTTGATTAACACAAGATGTGTTAACATTGGGTTATTCAACTACGCTTGGAAAGCAAGAGAAATGGAGAGAAATTCACTACCATTATTTCTAGCCGATTCGATCATGCTACGAGTAGATCGAGTCGCGGCGCGGAACGTAAAACGATAGCATAGCATTTAATGTTTTAATATTGTTCGCATTAAGGTTTAGTTTTGATTGATAGATGCACATTACACTTAAATCCGTTAAATTAAGTGAGTATGTGTTTAGAGATAAAATGTGATGCTTAGGGCCTCTTTCACCATGTGTCAAGTAGGCTAACCGCTATTTAAAGTCACCGGTAACCGGGAATGAAAGAGATGATATGCCTTTGTTTGTATGGTAAAAGTCCCAAATATTAAAACGAAAATAATAAAAAAAATTCGCCTATCGAAGGAAGCAGTAAACCGAGTGCATAATTTAACAAAACATAAAATTATTTCTAAAAGTAATTAATCAACACTTTACTTGTAGTTCGTGAAAGAGGTCCTTATTAAATCACATTCTAATTAAAGATTAGTTATATGATTTATTAAAGTTTAAGGTGTGAGTATGAATTCATATATTACTTACATCGAATGTTATAAACGATTGTAATAATTCATCATGAAGATTTCTTAATATAATAAAATCGCCGTCACAGTATTTATGATAACTGTATTATTTTTAACATTTGTGGGTAATTAAGCTTTTGCTTGCGACATCGTTCTTATTACGCCCCCTATGTGAGTTGTCGATGGCAGATCACTTGTGGCAAATGACTTTAAAATAAACTAAGTTTTATTTTAAAGTAAAAGCGCAAAATCTATACACATCTTATAGTCTAATAAAATTACATTATAAATAATAGGCAAGCTTATTATTATAAACAGTTATTATTATAAATAAACATTAAATTTGACATTGAATTATTTGTGTGGGTAACATAACGGAATGTCAAACGTTGAATGACGCAATGTGTGCATCGAGATAATCTTATATTGACTAACTGTTTCAACAAAATCCCCTAAGCCGATTAGAAAAATAAAAACATTTTGAACTCTTAAATAATAGGCAGGTAAGTAGATGAGTACAATTACGTTTCTGTATTGCATATTATTGGTGGTATCTATAAGAAAACATAGATTCACTCATACGAGTATTTATATAATAATATATTACATGGGCTGAAAACTCCCGGACCTAACAAAGAAAACACGGTTTATGTACAAGTTGTTATGTACAGCTTTTCCAGATATTCGCCACCTCTTCTTACAATGTGTCCGAAATAAGTAAGAATACGTTGCAGACACACAGCAGACAGCCTGTAAGTATTTGTAAGCCGTCCACGAGATCCTTAACCTTCGTTGCTAAGCCAGAGCACCATCTCTCTCTGGCTCGCATTGTCCATGTCGTATGCAAATATAGGAAATATCAATACTCTTACCAGACATTTTTTTGTTTATTATTAATTTTTGTTCACAATATACTAATACGAAAAGCTTAATATAAGTGTAGTGCTTTTAAGTGAGACACAACAAAACCACAAGTAAATTTAAATATAGGTTGCGTCTGCTATAGAATAGGCATTTCCTACTTTATGTAAAGGTCAAAGGTAATAAAAAACTTTGTGTCAACGTAATTTAATTCACATTTTGAACGCGGAAGTTTAGCGCGGAACTAAAGTCATGTCATGACACTCCGTGACTGTTGCTCGAAGCGATGTCGGGCCGAGAATCGAATCGTGGACTAAGAAATTAGACGAATCGGGAACATTATTTAGAAATTTTTATTAAGTGATGTTTTTTACAAGTGTAATAGAAAGTTTGACTAATGATTGATTGTGAGAATAATATTGTAGATACTTTAAGGTTATAGTTTAGTGACCATCAAAATTGGAAAATACGCCTATACAATTTTAATTTATTTTCCAGCGTTTACAAACAGTCTATGCAATTAACAAATACAAAATTCCCTCTCTCTCCCTCTGTGACCTATACTTAAATGATTTTTGTTTTAAGATTATTAAAACTGCATTTTTATTTTCTAGTTATGTTTCTATTTGTTGATCTGAAATAAATCTCCGAAAAAGCTGTTATGTCGAATGGACTATTCAAAGAATTTTTCATACTTGTTGCAAACTACAAACTATGCAAACTTGTGTGCACAAGTATGAAAAACTGCGTGAGCTATGCGAGCTAAGCTAAACTAAGTTAGCTTAGCTTTCGGTTTGTATTCGGCCTTAACTTTAAAAAATTATTTAATTATAGTTACTAGAGAATTTAAAATATTACGATGAACTACATCTTCAGATATAATTAACAAAGCGGGAAAATTTGATCATTCACTGCTCAGTTCAGACCTGTTTAACATCATACTTAAGTTACTGTGGCTCCGTAGATAACGCAGGAATCTTAATATAATTTAGAATATGCTCTTACATTATATTTTTGTGTATTTTAATTATATATACTAAGTTCCTAGGAACTTAACTAAAAAAAAAACTCTAAAAAAGGAAGGTTAAAGTCTTGCTGAATATTGTGCTAATACATTTTGCTACAACTCCCAGCAACGTCCGTTTAATTAAGTGGGTATGTGTTTAGTTTAATGTGAAATCATCTGCTCATTCGGAGTCATCAAATCGTAAAACAGCTTTTTGTCCCGATGGTTTCACATACATTGAGGTTAAACTTTCACGCCTCGACTAAGCCGATGTATCGGAATCTATCATCGTATTTATAATAAAATATCTCATAACGCAAATAACAATCGAATTTCGACTCTATTTGCACAAAATAGACTGTAATATTGAAAGGCGTTCGATCAATAAATCATTTCGTTTCGAGGCGTGACGTCCGAGAGATGGACGTTCAATAAAGCAATATAACCGACAAGTTTTAGTTGTTATTAGATTACTACTTACAAATGTATGAGGATGCTAATCCCTCAACCTTAAAGCTTTAACAGACATGTTTTAAATTTTTTTTAAATATTCAAAAATTGTAGATTTTATTTTTGGGTGTTTTTGTTATCTAATACAAAATTTTGATGAGAAATCTGAATACTTACTTGGGGACAAATTTTTGTATGAAATTATTTGCAATTTCAAAGTTGTATGCAAGTTATGTTCTCGTTCTAGCCATCTGCTTCATACTAATACCAAATAAAATTTTTCAAAGTAAGTTTAATTTAATTTAGATGATAATGTAAACCGTGTTGTTTGTCTGTGAGATCTCTAATCGATCTGGATGTAAGTAGTCGGTATCAATGTTACGGTGAAAGTGTAGTTAATCGATTCGTACGCATACAAATTTTACGATACGTTGCATCGATGCATCGTTGCGTTATGATTAATGGGACCATTTACATTTTTGATTAATTTTTTCAGTTACTTATGCAATCGGACCCTTTCTTTCTTTGCGGCGACTTTTCCTCATTGTGTTATTCGTTATTCAAAACAAAGATAGCTCAGTGGGACTTTCGTAACAGCAGATTAGATTCCCGGCCGAGTTTGCACCTCTTTTGTGAGTATCGATTTCATTGATGATACTTGCCACAGATACTGCACAATAAAAAACATTGCAAAGAAAATCTGTTTCTCTTAGAAGACCACAAACCTTTGCAGACAAATAAAGATTTGTCAATCCGCGATAAAATATATTAGCGTGATAAAATATTATTTATATATCGAAAACAGGGTAAGCGAGGTGAAGACTTTTTTTTGTTAACAAAACGAATGAGACACTTTGTTTGAAAAAAATATAATATGTATACAATAAACAAAGGTCGGATGAATGCAATAACAACAACTTTTAATAAAAAGGTTATCTGCTAATTCACACAAAAAGGTTACAGACAATTTATATTTCATAATGCTCAAGAGTAAAAGAATAGAACCAGAAGTACTTCACTTAATAGTTATAGTGTTACATAATTTTATTTTTTATTTTTAAAGATTGTAAATCGTAAAACATAATATTTTTAGGCTGACCGTACTCACAAGTATTGAAATATTTTGATAAAATTGCATTTGGGATGAGTAGGCATAGGCCTAGTTATGAAAAATGTATTAGTGGGATGATCACCAAAACATATATATTTAATACAAATAAAATACATTAACCTTGTATTGTTGAATTTGTATTATTATAGTCTGTTCAATTTTGGGGGATTCCTGGAAACATTTAATGAACCGTAATAAAGCTAATAAAAGGTTACATAACAACTCGAGCAGCATAGGACTAAAATAATAATAATTGCTTTTATGAGTAATTTTGTCTGCATTGACATTGTAAAATAATGTCCAATAATATTTTTTTTTCTTACAGGTAAATATCACAATCATTTCGTAGATAAGTGAGAAAGGTAAATATTGCTCATGATTATGAAGGTAAGTATTGTACATGTCTTTAAGAAATCTCTTGAGAGTGTGATTACAAACACGCATTCCTGTTTCGACAACAATATTTAAAAAATACTAATATAGAGTACTATAATACTATAGAATTCTAGATTTATAACGAAACTATATATACTGATAGAACTATAGACGAAATTATAATTCATTCCTTTAAATACTTTTTTATTCGTCTCTAGATTTACTTGCAACTAAATCCTTTCGAATATTTTCTAAACTAAAATTCATTCTGAAAATGAAACTTGGTCTTAAACTTAACAATGGCTATGTATAGATAGTGTCAAGTCATTGATAGATAGTAAGAATGCTTATTGAATTTTAATTATCGGCTTCACAAAGTGCAACTTCTTGGAACGGTGTGTATTTGTCTGTCCGGTTGCGTTTGTATTCGGAGAAAAGAAATTCCTTAAGTACCTACTTGCTGTATTTTATATACGATTTTTCTAGTTGTTGAATATTTTTGATTAACTTTTGAAACGTGTTATGTAATTAAAATTCATTGCCTATCTATATTCTTTTCTCACAATAGCCAAAGTTAAAAATAAAATTTAAGAGAGCAATCAACAATATACCAGTATTAAGAGGTGCCCACTGCCCACGACTTCATCCGCGTTGGAAAATATATCACCTGAGAAAATATCTGACGTCTTTATCAATTGTGGCGACAAATTTTTTATATTTTTAGATGATCCCTCGAGAACCAAACATTTTTCCAGGATAAAATGTAGACAATATGTTAATCGAGGTAATATTTGTGTGCCAAGTTTCATCAAGATTCGTTTAACAAAGCGTGAAAGAGTAACAAACAGCCTAACAGCCTATTAGTAGGATAATCTATCACCAAGAAAACTTATAGTAGAAAAATATATAATAACCGGATAGCTAAACTTACCATTACACAATATACTTACTGTATATTACAAAACAGATTCTTACTTAATTAGTTGGTCTATGACGTAGCCATCGCGTGGACGTGACATGGTAGCCATAAATTTAACATGGGTGCACACCATCAGCATATCGTATTAGTGAAATTGGTTTCTTTTATAAATGTGAGAGGCATCGATTGTTAACAGGATATTGGAGTCTAGAAGCTTCGTGGAAGTACTAAATGAGCAAATTATATAAAATAAATATATAATATAAGTTACGCTTTATGTAGGGGTCATTTATAACTGCGGAACGCACTGTCTGTATTCAGTCACAACTAATTTATGAAAAGTATTAATTAAACTTTTCTAATCGATTAAAAAAAAGAATATTTATATAATTATAAATGGTATAGTTAAATCTATGTCTATACTTATTATAAAACAAGCCACTGTTCACCTGTGGCTGTTTTCCGTTAACTTCTTTTAGACCCCCCAGTCTTTTTGATACGTGAAAACCTTATCAAAATCAGTGGAAAAAGCGATAAACAAGAAAAAAAAATTTGCATTCGTGTGGAAAGTTTCGATGTTACTTACTGTCCAATAATTTTTAGAATTGATTAAATTTTTATAACTTTTAGTATACCTACAATATACGTACAGTATATATCAATTAAGATTTGCCTAATAAGACGTTAAGCTTTTTTTTAGGTTTAGGTATCTACTTAGAAGATATAGATTTATATTGTATATAGCTTTTTCCTTATACATCTGTATGTTACTTGTGACATGTACCATGACATGTACATAGTCTACATTCCATCAAAGTTCCCATAGCAAAATATCTCGTGACATCGTCACTACGCATTACTCAGATTTATAATATTTGTCAACAAGACACAATTAGACGAACAATCACAATTCACAATGACTTCATCACTCGTTAATTAAATATTAATCACTTTTTAATTAATTATTAATTAGACCAATTTAACAGTAGCGCGATAAATGTATTGGTTTGGCCCAAAAGTCCATGATTTTAGTAGCTGACATACTTTAAACCAAAGATATTTATTTACAATCTTGTAATACCTACTTCACTGCCTTATATGAATACTCAGGCTGTATAATATAAAAAACATCAGTCATAATTGTAGGAAAAATGTAATTAGGTCATAGAATACGGAAAAATAAATAATTTTTTATATGACTAAAGTAGTTAGTTCTAGAATTTTTTTTTTCTAGAAAAAGCATATACAATTTACGAACGAGATTAATCGAACTTTAATAATTTTACTAAAATTTTAAAAAATGTTTCAAAAAACCAATAATTGCTTATTGCATAAGCTACCTATATGTACTTACTTATTGAAGATATAAAACAAAGATTGTCAAAGTCATTTATACCACTTATAACACTTATAAAGCAGCGTGTTCACACCTTGATAATTCCGAAATTTTATATAAAAAAATAGTTTTTAATAATTTATTTATAACCAACACACACGTGATGATCAAATAACGTGCCGAATACGACATCATATGTAACGGGGCAAAAACCTAGAGCAAGTGTGAAATATATCACCCAGTTACAAAATTCCAAACAATTACCGTTACACGGTACTACAACGTAACTCATCAATGTTACGCGTTTTAATATTCATATAACGTTCGCGTAATAACGGTGCGACACTAAAAGGACTGGGACTAAAAGGCTCGAGAAGTGTCTGTGAAATTTGTCATCGACTTCTTACGTAACGGCAGCTGATGCTTTCATCACTCACTTTGTACCAAATTACCAATTGGTCTTCCTTTCCTAAAACGCTAGCTTTAAAAAGTATCACATGTGCCTTTCCACGTTTTGAACTATGTTCGTACCAAATTTCAATAAAATCAGTTCATAGGTTCATCTGTTAAAACGAAACAAAGATGAAGCAAAGCTTCTTTCGCATTTAGTAATACTAGTTTTTCTTCGCGACTTCGTCTGCATCCATTAGGAACAGTACTTTTTTTTAAATGAAAGGTACCCCAATGTCCTTTTAATGTCGTTCTTAATTTAGTAATTATCTAGAAAACGCTTCCATATCTTCTGAGAAGAAGAATTTCTTATCATTTATCCCATCAAAATTGGCAGCACATTTGAAATCTTTAACAATGGTAATAATAAAATAAGTAATCCTTAGCAAAATGATGTCAAGATCAAGTCAAGCAACATGATGAAGATGTCAGACATTATATAGCTAATGTGTTATGTCAAGCGGTATATATTTTTATTTTTCAACGTGGACGAATTTTTATAGTGATATTTACGCTGCCTACCTTGAAGAATAAGTGACAAGGTGTGGCCAGTAGAATGGGGTTTGACAGTATAAATAACCTGGCAGTTTGAGAAAAAATTCTCGACCAAACAGACATGTTGTTTAAGTTTCGTTATTTACAATGTTATAATTATAATGTTTGACATTTTCTTAGACCGAATAAATGTTCGGCATGTTACGTCTGCACTCACTTTGCTTATTATATAAGCGCCATTGATAGCGTTCGTTTCCAAACGAATAGCTGAGGCAAAGAAATAAAAAGTGGATGACGTTGCGCAGTTCGCTGTAACATCGACTTTTTTCTTTTGTCTCGACTCGGTTCGCGTAATTGAGCCATTTATTCTGAACACTATTGATTTAATAGGTTGAGTAAGTGAAAAGTGAAATATAAATAGGAACTATTTGAAACAGTTATTTAAGTGTTGCGTGATTGAAGTAGACTCAACTCGCGCGTGCAATCTTTTATTGAATTCATTGTGAATGTTCAAAAATATTTCACTGGAGTTTTATTGGTTTTCATTGTCATTATCTGCCCACAAGCGTCCACCGTTAGCCTATAGTCCGTCTCCACTGCTAACCCTTCTCTTGAGGTCATCAGTAAAGTGAGCAGGTGGTCGGCCCATGGGGCGTTTCGACCGTGGCCTCCACTTTAAGACTCTTTATTATAGTTAGTTAAGTATTTAAAGCATTACCTAAAACTAATAAAAACAACTTAAAACTTTAATTTAAAAAAAAAAAACGAAATAATTAATTATATTAAAACAAGCGGTCCTAGCAAAAGTTATCCTGCCCAATCTCCAAAAAATTGTAAATCTAAACCATTCATAGGTCCACTTACACACCCAAAGAAATTTATAAAAATCGGTCCACTTATTTAATTTGCTGATTGAAAGTTTAATGTTGAAAATGTCTTCCAGGTTTATATTTTTAAAATCGCTACAAAACAATACTATGTAAATAATAATAAAACGATGTGACGAAACGACACCGACAACATGCCACTGTACGAGTATCAAAACGCCGCTGTCGAGTCTGCGCGTGTCGCTAGTGTCCAGTATATATTTTACACTGTCCTTTAATTTGACTGTGTGTTTTCGCGCGTACTGAAATTGCATTTAGATTTGTGATTTTATGAGCCGCACGCGGGCACACTGCTCTATTAAATCCATCTGCTTGTTAGCGCCTATTATCCGGCGAACAATCATATTTGCGAGGCATATTCTCATCTAAACTAAGCTATTCTGCGGTGACGCTGCAAGCGAGCCGCGCGCCGCTGCCAACCCTATCTCGGACGTGGATCGTAAGCGAACCTAACATTTCAGAGCTATTAAATTTGTGTACACATTCAAACCACTTCCTAGTTTTCAATTAGGCCGTATCTCACTGAATAGCGTGGACATATTTCACGGTGAATATGTATGACATTTTCGCTGCGCAAGGCGCCTCTCAAGCCACTATAAATATTAGGGCTGTACGCACGAATAATTCCGGGAAACTGTGTGTTACAGGTACGGATGCAGTGGAATTATAAATGTTTAGATTTAGGAACTCGAAGTGTTAGTAGGGAAGAATAATTTTGTAGAGTTTAATATCGGAAAGCAAACTTAAATTAAATCTCTCTTTTATTATTAAGTTCAAAATGTCTTAAGGAATTCTTGAATTTTTCTTAGCTAACTTAATTTAAGTATGTCGAAGAGTATTATTCTTTTCTGTGTAACACACAAGTTAAGTGCTATAAGTTGTGTTTTATCTTATAATATATTTTGTGTACATATATGCTTATAAATACATACGCAACACAAAAGAAAATAAATAAGTACATAGGTATGTTTTATTTTCTAAGTTGTAATATTATTTATTTACTGTACTAGTAGATGTATAGATTTATAAAAAGAAAGAAAAACAATGACATTATTTATATTATCTAATCTGTTAAGTCAAATCGATCAAATAAAAGTAAAACTACTCAAATATTTTTGAAGCAATTTTAGCCATTGTAATTCAAAATATCTATTTAATTAATTTTTTTATAAGATTCTGTTATTGAAGAAGCATTACTTACAATCTTATGTAAACATAAATAGGTATAATGCAATCAAATCAAAATTATATACATTAATATTACATTAATACGAAACTCACAATATTATAGTAGGTAATGTCGATTAAAAAACTATTACAACAAAAACTCAAAGTGCAATTAAAAGAAACATTTACTTTTGCAACACGACAAATTTCGTAAGATCATATTCCCATCTCTTTCGTTCGCACGTACTTACCATCAAGTGCAAGTGAGAACGGTATAGGTGTTACAATTCACCGCTAACGACTTGATTAAAGGCTAAAACCTGAAATTTTCATGTTAATTACATTGCAATATGAATAGTAATTAATGAAGTAGTTTGCGGTAACTCTCGTTTATGATTGGTTGTGTGTTTGTTTTTGTGTGTGTTTTATTGTTCTGATAATTTTTGTTTTATTTACTCTGTCGCTGTGACAATGGATTTAAGGAAGCAGAGATCGTTTAAGTTCAGTAAGAGGGTCAGTTTGTCGCGGATAGTTTCTATGTCGTCACCTGCGTAAGTAAAAATTAATAATAAAAAAAATATTTAAAAAATGTAATAGATTAGTGTACAAACATGAAATACATTCATAATTATATTCATAAAAAAAACATAAAATATATTATTTGCTCAAAATATAAGAAACAATTAAAACAAAATAAAAGAAAAAAAAATTTTTTTTGAGAAATATTGTTTAAAAAAATTAAATTTACTTAAATCTTATTACACGTAATTTAAATTCTTATAATTAATTTTAGATGTTTTATGGTGGCTAACTCTCAATTATATTGGCTAATTTAATTGTAGATTAAATGCTATTGATCATACATTCGAAGCCAGGTCCCTACAACAGTATGAATGTTATAAGTAACACAGTTTTTTTTATTCGCACGATTTTACAACCGCATGCATTGTGCAAATGTGAGTAGAATAAACAACAAAATAATTGTGTAGATTTGTCTACAAAAAAAAATCTATTTTCTCTCGTTAAAAAAGTCTCGCTAGATATAAGATAGTACAGTGCCAAATCGTGATCTGAATCGAAGCACTCTTTTAACGGAATTTAAATTGTAATTCTATGCTAAGTTAAAGAGATGCTATAATAGCAAACTTGTTACTTATCTAGGTATATCTAATCCTACCTATCTATCTACCCCTACTATGAAGTCGCTGTCATAACCCTACTATGATTTTTTTCGTTGTAAATTTCATCGAGTTTAATACTGGAGGAAAAGTGTTGACATCGCTGAAATAGTTTTTGCGGTTCATTGAGATTTTTTTGTTTTTTTTTTTTACCTATTTACTTGAAAAATATTTCAAAATATATATTTATTAGTTAACTATATTCCCAAATTTATGGTAAATAAATGTATACATAAAAAATATTATCGTAATATATTAATTATAGAGTGTTCTTTTTGGTGTCGAGATTGAACGGAGTCTTTAATTATTTGAATTAAAATTTTCTTGTGTTCTTGTAGGCAAGAAATGTTTCAGTCATCTCACAGCTGTCATAATTGGACTAAATTAAATTTTTCAGTCTCTAAATATATTTACTAAATCCATATGTCTAGATGAATATTTTATTCTGTTTTTATTTTTTTAAATATATTTCGTGTCTAACTTGACTAAGATCGCAACGAAACCAAAAGTGCGTGTAAGTACTTAATGACAACAAATCTGATAAGATGAAGCATTGTTGATTGGTAGCATAACAGTAGGTAAGTAGTTGTCTGTAAGCGACTTACAATTTATCAATGTTATCATGAACACGTCGCTCGCGGAGCTTACGGGTGATGGATTTATTACATTCAAATCGGTATGTTTCAAGCTGCATTACAAACAGTACAGTAGGTATATGATATAATCGCAATTATAGCCCTACTGTAAACATTTAATAAGGGTGAATTATGTTTCGGAGGAGTTTGGTTACAAACACTGTGACACGAGAATTTTATATATAGTTATAGAAGATCTCACCAGACATGATATGTTGTTCTGACAATAATTGATTAAATTGTCAATTAGGAACTTAATATGGGAAAAAATTGGATATTTCAATGACAAAGAAATATCTGTATATATTAAAATTAATGTGTGTATAGTATACTCGTACATAGGCTGTAATACGTAAACATATGCAGGTGATGTCGGTGGCAAAAGCTAGTGATTTATTTAAGTGTATCAGTGAGGAATGTCTTGAGGTTTGGCACTGCCTCGGTTACACTATAGGTATGTATTTATATTTTTGATAAAATCAGTCTTTCACTCACGAATTAAACCATATACTTAAACCTCTAACAGTTACATAAACAGATAATAACGTCGTAACCTGTGAAAATGGCATCTAAACGTTAAACTGTTACATCACCGACGTCACAATGACTTGCTTTCACCTAATTAAAAATTAAGTGGAGAACAGATTTTGCTCGAATTCTGTATATTAAGTACCTGCTTACTTCCGTTAACATTCCAACACTAAAATAAAACACTATTAGTTAACATTAATAACATAATAATACTAGCGACCTGCGACAATCGCATCCAATTCATTAGAAGGTTTGGAATAATAATTGTTGGTTTTTTTCTATTACTATTTTAGAGAATCTGTCCCTTACCTTTGATTGGCAGTTACCACATTTATTATTTTCAAGGAGACCGTAAGTCTACTGCTCTTTATCACAAAACATTCATATATCTTTATATCTACGTAAGGACTTACAAATTGTATTTACATATTCGTCACACATTAATACGCTTGTACACTAGTAATAGTCTTGACAGGTAATTATGTCATTATATAAAACCTGTAAGCACGATAGATAAGCAATCCTATTATCCGTTTACTTAAGAGTTGTTTAACACTCAAGTGTTAATGCTATAAGTTAGAAAAAACGATAGGCTTTTTGACTAGATTTTTTTTCATGGCTCTTGTCTTAGAGGTCCCGAGTTCGATTTCCGTTTTTTCTTTAACTTTCTCTCAGTTTCCATACATTCGAGATTCCATACTGCGAGAAATAAAAATAATTTATTTCAAATTTTTAAAGGTATTTAAAGAAACAACCCCATTAATCTGTGACATAATCAATATCAACGCCGTTCTCACGGTCACATTTCCGTCAAGAGATCATATGGTTGCAGAAAACCTCCTTTTTAGGTTGAACCCATTTAGAACGTAGAAATAATTGCTGTAAGTGGTCTCAATACCATTTTGAGATGTGGTTTTAGTACGCCTTATTTCTGTTTAACAGAGAAAACGCTACGTTATTGTTTAAGTTAAATTAAGACGTAATACGTCTATCACTCACTAATGACTTAATATTCTTGATTGATACTGAAACAGACAGACGTAGGCAAGCAGACCGCTTGATTTATTATTAAGCACATAATTAGGAATTATATTTAGGTAAACATATAAATATCTAATCTCATACAACATCTATTAAGACTTTTTCTGCTTTAACAATTGAAAATCGTTTTCATTTGGTTACCATCAGTAACCATCTCGTTGCAGAAGACAAATTTTTTGTATATTTCTTCTTTTATTTGCAATCACTTGTACAAGGTTACATTTTCTTGTTGCCACGATTCTTATTGCCAAGCGATTAAGTAAACTTACATAAAGTGTTAAATCTTATTAGGTGTTTGTCTGCGCATACTGATTCCACCCGGATTTGGCTCCTGTTCAAGTTAGCTGGAAGTTCAATTTCAAACATAATAAGGATCTTTATACAAAATACAATACTTACACATAATTGTATTATTTATTACGTTATTATCAATGAAAACATACTTTTTACATGTCATTGTAACATATTATTTGTTTATATTATAACCAAACGACGTTTAATACATATATTAATGGTTTTCCTTTATGTTAAACTACTTATATAATAATATGTTTTTATATCGTATAATCAAAGATGCGTATGAGTTGATTCCTTTGTAGAAGGATACCGTTAGAAAAGACGTGTGCCCGCTATGTTTATACGTAAAACTACTCGTAAGTCCTTGGACTGTACATGTACAAGGAATGAGATTTCAGTCACATAATTTCGACTCCATATTTATTTTATTTTGTTATTTTGGGTAGAAGTTAAAACTTGACGAAAAACCTTTTATTTTATTTATCATTTTCATTTGATGACTTTAAGCTGTTAAGTTGTTATAATTTTTTTGTTGAAGTTTTAAGCAAAAAAGATGTGTTTTTAATTTTCCGCTTTACCCTGTTTACTTGTACCATAGGTTCTTTTGGTTTTGAGATTAAAGATGACCAGAATATTGCGGTTAGCGCAAACGAGGCTCCTACGTCTACTGAGTAAAAGATAATACGTGACTATTCCTAAAAATATGTAAATGTGGTTTTCCTTTGTGCTACTTTAAAAAACACAACGATGTAAATGTCGTATCTTGCTCTATTGTTTTCCCCGGAGGTTTTTTGATATTACCGAATCAGTGAATTATTTATCCCATTAGGCTTTTGAAGATGTCGTCAAGTTTAAGATTATAAAAAATAATAATATTAATCTGCTTGCTATATCTATGTGTACCTATCAATCGATAGGGCGATAGGGAAATTGGCACTAGCATCCTTTACTCACTCATAGAAACACAACAGCACACGTTCTATTATTTCACGGTAGTCTTCTGTAAGGGGGTGGTTACTGATGCCAGACGGACTGTCCAATGAATGCCAGAATGACTGCAAAACGCAGTGTACATACTTTTACTGGTATGTTTAAGTTTGGGGCTCTTAAAACATTTGATATCCAGGTTATAATTGTATAATACAGAATTACATGTTATATAGCCAATGTAACAATTCATGTTCATTATTTCAATTGCAAATAAACCACTATCTTCTCTATTGTTGCTCATTGTATCTTAATTGGTGCAATTTCTTTTATTGCATGTTAAAGTTAAGCGAACTCCCTCCCACGCGTGGACGGCCTTTAACTTACGTAATCCGATACAAGTGTGGGCTCCTCATTAGGTGTAGTGTGCACAATGTCTAAGTTACTTCATACCAGATTAACTAAGTAATGACTAGTGCTTGTGACGCGACACACATTGATAATGTAATTGATTGATTCCGCTGTCTGAAGTCGAAACGTCTATTGCTTGATTGTATTTTTTTTCCTATAAGCTAATACTTAAAGGTAGGTATGTGATTTGAATATATAAAGAAAAATAAATAAATGCTAAAATATTTTAAGAAAATATCAGTATAGAATTAAAGCTGACAGAGACAGGAAATTGTATTTGATTGAGAAATAAATGTTTGAAACCCATCTGTATACTAAGTTTATGAGCAAAAAAAAAATATTATTTTTTTTCTAACTTATACTTATATTTTGTCTTCATAAATTTCTGTATTATGTAATTAATAGCTCCGCGCCTCCAGTCAATGACATCAGCTACTAAAATACAAAATGTCTTAACACAAAAACAAATTTGTAACTTGATTTGTTCGTTTGATATGCCTATTTCAAGTGGTAATCAACTATTTCAAGTTGTAATCCTGCACATGTAGAACAACTACTAAAGAATTTAAAAAATGTTCAGAATTTACTGGACACTGCTTACATATTATTATTATTATTATTATTCTAAAATAGAATTACTCCTTACAACATTATATATCTGGCAGTGAAAGTCCCGCTAAAACCTGTGCAGCCGTTTCGGAGATTAGCCGGCATAAACAGACAGACTGACAAAGATTTTTAAAAACTAATAATTTAAATATAACCAACAAATTAATGTTATTACAAAATAAATAACAGCTAATTGAGAAAGCAAAAGTATGCAAGAAATTTATTTATCGATATCCCATAGGCGAAATTACCATATAATCACGTATGTTATTTACACAGGTTACACAGTAGGTGGCAGCCGAATGCGTAGGCGCATTGTATAAATAGGAGTCAAGTCTGTCGGCGACAGATAAGTTTGGGACGTCATTGCTAATCTAATTCATACCACCTGTAAGTGTCTTTGTGTGAAAGCTATGCCAACAATATTAATCTAAAATTATACATTACATTAGAATATAATAGAAGGTCACTGCTTATAATGAGTGGATAGAGCGGTGATGTGTTTTTCTTCGTTGTATCCAAATCAGTTGAAATAAAATGTCTTTGTTTGGTGATAGTTTGTCAGCTGCTTTGACCGCGTATAATTTAATCTGCAAATTATACATAAAACTTCCTCGTTGACTGCTCTTTCCATTAGTAAAAACCGTATCTAAATCCGTTGGATAGTTTAAAAGAAGTTATCATAGTAACAGAAAAACGCGTCTTCAGTTTATAATAATGTAGAGATACACAAAATTAAGATCCCTCGTAAGATCAGAACCACAAACTACATTTTTTCTCATTTTATTTCATCCTCGTTCACATTGGGAAGTGTTCTTCTTTCAAAACTCTTGAAATTACTTTTTCTTTTTCTAAAATAACAAAATTATAAAATGAATTTCTATTTGAAAGATCAAATGAAATTCTTGTAGACATTATTTTATTTTTCTTAGAATGCACTATACTAATATTCTTTCCAAAATTGTATTTTGTGTTTTAATAGCTATATTATTGCCCGTTATTGTTTGCTCTGCAAATATTAAATATATATAATGTTTAATGATTGATTAGTAAATCGTTTAATCGCTTTTATTTATAAATCAATGTATTGTAATCGAGATGTTCCATCGATCATTATGTGCAATGCTCTTATGATTCATTGACATTATTGCAATGCGTTTAGATACATTGCATAACAATGCTCGTCATCCGTTGCAATCAGTGGTTGCAATTATGGCACACGTCATTTGCAATGAAGCTGCTGTCTTCTCTGTTGTCCTTTAACTAAACTACACTTGTCCTAGCGGCGGACACTTTTAGGTCACGCTAAATGATAACGTCCACGTGATCATAGGTGACTACCGTCGCCTATTAATTAATAGGCAAAGTGCTGCAAGTGCGGTTCCAGCGACCAGTTACTTTATTGGCCTATGATATGCAAACGGAAAGTTGTATAAGACGGAAAATGTTCACAACGTTATCAATAGGTAGCACAATATTTTTTTTTATGTTAAGCTCGACAGGCAGACTGACAGACCACTTGATAGTTAACTCAAGTGGCTCGGCTACCATCGCCTGTCTTCTTGAACACAAACGTCACAGGTGCTGCAAGAGCGCTGCACAGCTGCCATAGTAGGATTAAAGATAGGGATTAGGAATACCTAGGGAAATGGGCTCTGGAATCTCTTACTCACTCACGGGAATACAATAGCACAATAGCAATTTTATTATTTCACGGTGGTCTTCTGTAAGGGTGGTTACTGCCGCCAGACGGGCTGCCCAAATGACTGCGAAATGCCCTGCCACTACTTTTGATGTCGGTTTATATAGTGCTTGAACGTGATTTATCTCGTATAAATTTAATATTTTGTTTTTTAAAAGTATTAGGTACCCCAATAATCTATTGCTTATTAAAAATAAAAGGTTGCGATCAATGTTTAAAGTATCGTAATAATTCAAGTCAATTAACATGGATTCCTTATTTGTTGATATTGAATAATTAAATCTCCACCGGCAACTGTTTTAGATGTTTTATTAATGATGAGTTAATGGAATCGAAATGTTAATCTAAAGTTGTGCAAAGTAGCCTTGAACCTAAAACTTAAACCATCTTTTAAGGTCAGAAGTTTACAAGAGCAATATTTCACATTTAATATTTTACGATCTCATTTCAAAACCTTCTTGAACCGTCAGTTCCATTTAACTTCACTGCCAATCAATTGTTTTGATCATTGATTCGGAATTTAAATTCGTTAATAGAACTGTTTGAAAATTCAATTTTGGAATGAGAACTTGAGCCGTTATTTTTTAATTAATGTCTAAATGAAATGACTAAAAAACTAAGCGCATCCTAATCTGTGGCGCAGCACAGACCCAGCTATAATATATTAATATCTATTATAGCCACCCACATTGATATATTTTCTATAGAATTTTTTAGTAACCAAACGCGCAGTCACATTTACATTGTATCATGGCCTATATACTGAAATTTCGGCTTTAAAGTTTATTATTATAATATATAGTATTATATAGTAAGACAGTTGTACTGTTGTGAAGGCAAAATGTATATTTTAGAGGATATACTTATTGTAGCCACGTCTGTGTTTACAAGACTTATAGGAGTTTAATAAAGAAATTCAAGTTTCTAAAAAATATAGTTAATTATTTACCTAAATATGTGATTTGAAGTAAAGTACCTACATTTTAAGTAAACTGCGAATATTAATGGGCTTGCAATACACTTAAAAATTCATATTATTCAAAAAGCTGGCAACATTGCGAAAATTGTCAAACAATAAACATGTTCAGTAAAAATAGAACGCGTCTAATCATCAAAAGGTACGTGTCTTTTAAGACTGTATATTACGAAAGGACATTAGGAGCTCTAATGTCAGGTGTGCATGCGTTTTGAACTTTAAGCTCTTGGAAATAGTGAACATTATGGATTGAAAATGACACACAGCATGCAATCTTAGTTCCATTTCGTAATAAGTAAAAGAGACACTAGGATCTGAATTAATGTGCAAAGCATGTTTTTCGAATATTTTTGTAATATATCCATAAATATTGCTTTAATCGATAACTTTGATAGGATAACTTCTTTTCTATAATGTGTATTTCTTATTTTTTAAGTCATCATTAGCATAATTTGATTTATTTGCATACACACTTTTTCGTTATTAAACGTTTGGCTTCTATGGTTTGTTTCCTGTTGGGAAACCTTTCGCCACGATATTTTTCTAATTTTTTTATCTAAATTTAGGTAATCAGGCTAACGGTCCACTTGGTTGTGACTAACCATCGCCTATAACGCTACAGTTATCACAACTAGTTATTATCTAAGTTTTTTTTATCAAATCTGATTCTAATTAGTTATTTTTCTCCTCTTAATTATTATTACATTCAATATACAATTCTA
Organism: Synanthedon myopaeformis; assembly: GCA_944738685.1. NCBI lineage: Eukaryota > Metazoa > Arthropoda > Insecta > Lepidoptera > Sesiidae > Synanthedon > Synanthedon myopaeformis. Next base: position 2,579,093 of record OX122914.1, read on the forward strand.
ATTTCTCTTGTTACTCATTGGTAGGTACAAATAAATTTAGTAATATAAATTATTATTATTTATTATTGGATTTATTGGCAGGGAAAGCCTATTATGCTCTGGATGAATTTTTGAATGACAGACTCTAATAGTGTTCTGATGCATTTTAAATTTTAAATTTGACGTAATATAGATATTTTGCACACCAAATGTGGTAGTACATGCTGGGACGTTGCATTGAATGGTATTATCTGGTTTTGCACCCATGTACAGGCAAATAAATAAATAAATAAATATACATATAATTGTTTATTTGTAATTAACCAAAACAACGGTTACATTTAAATTTATATACACATCACACAAACATTTAATCAATAATATAGTCACATGCCAATAATAAACGACCCTGGTGGGTTTTTTAACACATAAAAACACAAAGTAAACAAAGTACGAACGATTACATCACAAATGTTAACAGTAACCTTATCCTGTTCTATAAAAATAGCTTGTAATTGCATTGAGGACGGGGATGCCTCGAGTTGTACATAAAAAGAAAACAAAAGTGTAAACCTGTTCCGCTAAGAAACTCCCGTAATGACTAGCGGCATCTAGCGGACGCTAGTGGGCTAACGGGATAGTCTGGTTTCGATAGCGAAAGGGATTTCGATAATTCCTTACGTATACAACTTTCGATTCGATATTATGGTGAAAGATTATTGTTGTTTATAAGTGTATTTTGCTTTTTTTTAATATCATACCACACAAAACATGTAAATGCTTAGATAAATAATACACGGTGATCTAAATGTAAATGTGTCAAACATTTTTGGGCCACTTCATAAGAAGGAGTTAAAATTGTGATAACGGAATTGTTATGATAATAACAAAAATTATGTCCGAGTAAAACTGAAATTACTAAATATAAAAATAACATTTGATTTTGATAGTTGCTTCCGTATAGAACTTTTCGATTGTTCGTTATCAAGTTTCGCGATAAACCACTTATAGGGCGATGGATTTATATAGGTCAGTGTAGTTCAGAAACAAGTCCAGTCTCATGGATATTTTTATTTTAAACTGTATGATTGACCCCTCAGAGTAGACTGTTTAAAATAAGAATTTTTATGGAATTCTTTTCCTATAAAAAATAGGTAAAATGGGGCTAAAGTTTTGTCATACAGATTGAAAGATTCAATTTTGAGATGATTATAAAATAATTTTTTTTATACCTACTAATGTGGTAATATTTAAAACAAAAAGTCTAATATCACTTACCTATAAAATGCAATCCTTTTAAAAACATCTTTATTACATCTTTACACTTGAAGCTACGTTCCGATTGACGCAGATAACTTATATGGTAAACTGTGATCTGAGCGTTATCAGCTGTGATCAGGCACGCGACTCGATCAACGACAAGAAGAGAATGCAGTCTCATTTTTACCACAAGTATGCTTCGTTATCTTCTGTTCCAATTTTAAATCTCGTTAAGACTGCGTTAAGACCTGCAAGGAGGTTTTAATGTTGCGTTTTATTTTATCAAAGTCGAAACCTTTTGTTTCATTTCAAAAATAAAATACAAGATGAGGGAACCGTTTTCAAGTGGACCGTTTTCGTCTGTCTGTCTGTCTGTCTCTCGTCAGCCCTAACACACAAAAATACTTCCGTCCTCACAAACTTACGCATAACTTAATAGTTAAGAGTTACTTAATCATTTGTACAAATTGTAATAAGTAAGTTATTGCGTAAGTATCGAATAGTAATGCAATTTAAAACGTTCAGTTTATTAGATCAGTGTTTCGTTTGCCCATTTAAGTGAAATCGAATAGAGAGCAAGGCGTTATCGTGTTAGAATGGTACTTTTAAAAAATCTTACAATGCAATCTTGATCTAGAGATTTGCAGCAAACAATTCTGCTTATTTGCCTGAAGTAAAATCACGCATAGATTCTATGTACAATTGTAAAGTGAGGTAAAAAGCGGACATTTTGATGTTTTTTAAATAGTAAACGCCCTTTTCAGAATACCACATTGAAACAACAGCATGCGTGCTTGTATGTTTCAGTGAATGAGTAAGATATTGCCAGAGAATTTCTCTATTTCATTTTCTTAATCCTACTAATCCGCCTTTTGTAAGGAGATGGTTACTGCCGCCTGACGGGCTGCCTAATTGACTGCGAAACGCAGTGTGCCCTACTTAACTATATTACTTACTTACTTATTTACTGCAGTATGCAGTGTGCAAGTGTCAATACTTGTGAGAGTCAGATCAGTGTCGTCTTTGAAATCTTTGAACCATGCTGGGAATCAAACCCGGGAACCCTCAGACAAAATGCTAAGATAAGCACCAGTGGGTTTGTCGACAGTTTATTAAAAATGTAATCTATTTAAAAAAAAAAAAATCAGTTTATTAAAAAAAAATCTAGAGATTGACATAATGAATTTTAATTGTAAGCTTTTTGTAACGATTAATGTTTTAACTTTTGTTCACTGTAGTTCTGTGATAAAAATTGTAAATCAAATTATAAAATAAATCTTTATTTACAGAACAAAACAAAATTCTTTCGAAGTGTCTAACCGAAACAACATTTTTATAAATATAATAAACTACATAGGTATCTGGATTGAATATAAAAAGTATTATAAATGAAAAGTTCTTTCGAATAAGATGTCATCATAATGAGATAAATTTCACTAATCATCAGGTTAACTGTTATTAATTAATTAAGAGCCATTAATTAGGATATAAAGACTGAATAATGCGCGCGTTCAGTATAAGACTATCGAGAAAATTGCATAGGAAAATCTAATACTCTCGACTTTCCAATAAATTGATATTAATGCTAATGCTACCGATCAGCGTTGTAATTGTACAAACTACTGCCATGGAATAAATTGAATACGAATTATTACATTACCTACTACTACGTGATTCACGTCTCCCCCTGTGTGAAGAGAGAACTGACCGTTGAAGAAATTTTATTAATGTAAAAAAACTCATAAGAGTTAATATAATATATTATACTATAGGATGCATTTTTTTCTCGTTTATCGCTCTTTCTACTAGTAAAAACCGTATCACTATCCGCTGAGTGGCTTAGAAGAAGATAGCGGAGTAACAGCATAAACGAACTGCGACTTTATTATATAATATGTATAGTTTTGAAATAGATATATAGATGTAGGTATCTTAAATATACTTAAAATACATCTAAAACTAATAATATACAAGCGAGATACAATTTTGAAAGTAGAAATAAATATAAGTATGTCAATGGCCGTGTTTTGATACCACATTTCGCTAACTTTTGTCAACGCTCTTTATTTCCGGATTGTACTTATTTGCTGGCAATGGTCTATGGTATCTATGGTGAATACGCTTCCAAAAATATTCGTCCAAACACTAAAATGCAATGAATATTAAAATAGTATCTATAGCTATTTATAGTAAATTTAACACGACAAAAATTCTAAAGAAGATGCTTCATATAAACTCGCACGAAACGTAAACAAACTGCAGTTGGCATCAGTTGAATGAGAGGAACCGACGAAGGCGATCGTTAGATACGGACCACGGGTTCCAATGTCGAATCCAATGCCACACATTGTTAACTCTCGGAAGGAAGCGAAGCCAACCGAGCCTTTGTTACTTCTGACATCGAAGAAGCTACCCACGACCAAGAGTAGGCGAGTATATAACCAATACACAAAACAATCATTCTATTCTTTTTCAATTACAATATCAAGATATTTAATAATTCATTTTATTACGAGTATTTTGTTTAATAGTATTTTCATTTTGCACGGATGCATTTGTTTCTGCAAGTATACAAAAATCTTCCTCGATTATAACTCTGTCTATTTGTGGAAAGATCCAGGCTGCTTCTGGATCCCATGGGATCCTCGACGTGGTAGCCAAGTGGATGGAGGCATTGTGATGATAGTTACTTTAATAGTTTATGAATAAACGAAGTTTTAAAGTATTGATCTTAATTGAGCACTATTAATTTATTTATAAATCAATTTTTGAAAATCTTCCTGCATTCATTCATGCAAATATGAGACGTTGATAATGAAGAAATGTCCATGTACTAAACTCATGGTACTCGCTCGGCATTTCTCTTAAAGAATGTTCCAAAATCCGAAATCGGCCGGAGAACCAAAGTGGATTAAATTTTGTAAAAAATCAGCCTGAAGTAGGAATGTAGAGTACATTTGAGATAAACTTTTGGGTAGAGTGGAGAATAGTGCCATGTACGACCCTTATCTCGATGACACTCAATTAATCAAATAAGTTACTAGGTTCATGATGACGATAATATTTAAAGAAATCAATATGCTCTAACTCTAACATAATAAGGAAGTGATAATTTGTCAGTCGAATCGAGCTCCCATTTTGTAACAAAGCTTTTATTTGACTAATAGGCACGTCGTTATTCATGAATAGGTTTCTGATGAAGAGCTCAAAAGCACAAAACGATAAGACGAGAATAGCAATAACTGAGCTTTCACCAAATCTATTGTCTTCGTTTCATAATACAACAGTGGAGCTTAATCTGCTATAGAAAGTTTAATAATATGCTTATCGCATGAATCAACAAATTGTTCACACTTTTTTTTGAATTCGCTAATGTACCTAGGTATATATATTACTAGCTGGTGTCCGCGACTTCGTCCGCGTTGAACGATGAAAGGTACCCTATGTCCTTTCTGGTGTCCCAGACAACGTGTATGCAAAATTTTATGGTGATCGGTTCAGTAGTTTTTGCGTGAAAGAGTTACAAACATCCATCCCAACATACTTTCGCATTTATAATATTAGTACGGATTTGTCTCTTTAATCTTTTTATGTGTTATTTTTTATTTTATTAGGTTTTTTTTTCATAATTCTAGAATCGTATAAAACCTTAGTGGAATTTTGCTTTCTTGGAACATGTTATTAAGACTTTTTAACTGTAATTGCTGTTAAAAAATTGCTTCTCAGCAGAAGCTCAGCAGTATCTTAGCTAATTGAAATTGAGCACGAGATTTTGGAAATATTGTCATAATTTGGCATTTTTCTTCAAAAAGTTTTTAGAACACAAACGTTTATTTAGAGAAAACTAAACGATGATTCTTTAATATTTCGATAAACGAATATAAGTTATCGTTTTATTTACTTCTTCAGTATTTTTTTTTTCAATTGAAAGCGTTTCTATTTGTAAGAAGCACTGTTTTAGCACAGTGTCAACTATATGACTTGTAATTTTAAAATCAATTACCACAAGGCGTTCGTATTTTGTATACTTAGGTATAATTTGTTATAATTGTATTAAATTTATAATTTAATGATATTTATTGAATGTAATTTTTTAATGATTTAATTGTGTATTGTTTCAGCCTAGGCCCTTTTGAGGCGCTGTCGGGAGGCGAAATGGTGTCACGACGGCGTATTTTATCGCGTTCGCGCGACGATCTTACACAAGCCTTTGCCACACAAATGGAGGAGGAGGAAGACGTGTGGTACCAAAAAGAGAAGCTTTATAAGGTTTGTATTTTGAAATATTATTAAATCCTATATTAAAAATAAGTAACATGCCAATTTTACGCTGTCATAACTTGGGAGTAGATTGTAAACATCCTGTAAATGAACTTTCCTTTGATTTGTGAAATGATCACGACGCGCACTTATATGCGCCGTTCTGCATGCCGACCCTTATCTTTAAAAAAAAAAAAGAAATATATTAATACATAACAGTGTATTTGTCTAAATAGAAATATTATTGAATGTTTTTGAACTTTCACATCTAGTACCGTAGAACACTTTTTAAAAATGTCTGAAATAAGTATTTGCTGAGATTTCTTTATAGAAAAAAAAAATCAATATTACGAGTATTTAGATAAGTATATAAAATCTTAAATATTAAAAGAGTGGGAATCGAACTTTCTATGCATCAATCACGAGGTTGTTGAGGCGAATGTAAGTAATGTTCACGGCTGAGTTCACACTGATATTCTAATAATAGTACAATGTTTAAATGACAGACCAGAGTTTAGAGCCGAAATGATATACGCTGTCACTTCAAAGAGAAATCTAAAGGAACTTTTGCAAAAAGAGAATCAAGTTATTAAGGATAATAATGCGATTGTTAGCGCTTTGCAGATCAAAAAACAGTCTTTGAAAGTCTTGACCACAACTGCTATAGGGCCTCATCTACATGAAAATTGAAACTACGATAATTTTTTTCTAAATTTAATTTTTAACATATACGGTAGCCTATTGGTTATCCAATTAATTAAGACTTCAATAAACAAAGCTGCCTTTTAACCTATTCCGCGTGTGTGCGACGTTTTCTTTTCCTTTGTCTAAGATTACGTTTTTGTAACCGTTTCCGACTGCTTACTGTTATTAAGGACGTGGGAAACAGCTTGCCGTACAAAATGTGTCATCTACTACATTGCAACAACGTCTCTATTGATTCCATCTTCTTGTTTCTATACATTGCGCATTTGAACTCAGTGTTTCTTTTGGGTGTACTAAAATAAATCGCAATGTATACGTAAACATTGATTGTTGCATTAATTATTGCATTAATTTGCACAAAATCTTATTTCATTTGTTGGCGCTGTTTAAAACTTAAAATTTCAACGGTGAAAGTTTAACAAAGTTTCAACTGAACTTTACTTGAATCACCCGAGTTATATCCTAATGTTTTATTGTCGGTGACAATGTAGAGTCCAAAGTCGAAACATTGTCACCAGGTTTTTATAACTAGGCTTTAGCTTGATAAAATGAACGAAGTTACGAGTCATTCTGTTTATTGTAGTCTAATTATTTCAGCTTTCTTTTATGTAAGACAAACACTAAGTTTATTAAAAAAAATATAACTACAAGCACAACAGAGATATGTAATGCAGTGTGCTCTTCAATTAGTGAGAATACTCAAAGAATAAAAATGTTTCTTTTGAAACTTGTTATTTATCCTGAGAATACTTATTTATCCTAGCGAAATGTACATGGCATTGAAAAAAGGATACAACAAAAGGCTTGTTTTGCAAATAAATCTTCGTGACTATCTGCCGAACACCGCTAGTACACTAGCGCAAAGTTGTGACCCAATGATCGAGTTCGTGACCGTTGAATAACAATGAGTGCTGTTACAGCATCACAAATAGTCCGGAAAACATCTGGTCTAGTCATTCTATTGACCTTAACGACATTACAATGTCAAATTAGAGAAACACTTTACCTAATGAGCTCATTTTTGGTTCTAGATCTATTTTGTAACAAATATTCGTTGAGCCTACATTGAACAATATGTAATGCAAATCTAGTACTAATATCGTAATATTACTAATGATTCGGATGTATTGGCAATTTAGTATTAATGTATTTAAGGGTGTGGTTGCTGTTGCCAGACTAGCTGCCCGATTTATGAAATATTCCTTGCTCAATTATATCTCATATCAATATATACCTTATAAAGTAAAGCGTAATACTTCAATTTATCTTTCAATGATTTTTTGTTTCATTCCTTATTATTCTTCATAAAACCAGTGATAACTATTTTACTTGACATTATATTTTAGTGTGTTAATTTAAAAGAAATAAGCTTGTAATTTATTTAAATTTAGCAACTCCTTTTTCGGAATCGAATTTAAAACGAAATCAGCATAAACAAATCTCTAATTTCACGCAAATAATTGACTGATGTCAACGAACTAATTCAATAGTTGACGAATCTGCTCCAAACAATAAATTAATCTTTTTGACAGTGTCTCCAAACCCTGCTTATACAGTCATTGTATGTATAAAAAAGTTGTCGGATGTAGATTGTCTGCTTGAGGACAATGATCCTGCTTCACAATAAGAATGCGCAGATGACCTTAACACTTGAAATTAGTCCGATTTTTCTTTTAAATCAATAAGTTTTGAAAATTGAACTACTGCTTTTGCAGTAGATTAAATAATCCGTTGAATTGTGGTTTAGAATCAACATAAGCAATATTTTTTTATATAACAATGCTCTGTTTAGACAATTATTACTTTACGTTTTTGACGCAGTTTGTACCTCTATTTGTTGAGCTAATTTGTGGAGTGATTAAAATACTTGCTTTAGCGTTAACTTTGACTTAGGGGTCTAGGGCTAAAACTCCGAATACCGGCAGAGCTAATTTTGAAAAAGAACTTTTCAAAGTTAGTTCCAATCTGGGTGTTGTAGGGCACACTGCGTTTCGCAGTCAAATTTGGGAGCACGGCAGGCGACAGTGACCTCTACTTTACACAATATCACTGTGATATAACTGCATGTGTGCTGTTGTTATTCGGTGAATGAGTAAGAGAGATTAATTCACTTTGTCCCCGAGGGAGTCTTTCCCGAGGACTGTAGTGTCTTTCGTCCCCATCACAATTTTTGGGTGTTCGTCGTCCCCACGCTACCAATGGTTTTAAAGTACTATCAAGAAGGGATTTCGGAGCTTCTATCCCTAGTATTTCTTAAACCCTTATCCTTAGTCTTACTAAAGTCGACAGCGCACTTGCATCACTTTAAACTTTGCTTGTGGTAATATGCGAGGATAGTTAATGTCAGCCTGTCTGACGACCTTTACAAAAAACAAGAAATTTAAATAACCAAGTAATTCACTGCAAATCGTTTATCACTTGTTGTTTTAGATTTAATGTTTTAACAGTCAAGATTACGTATCCACCGATTTAGTCTAGCATTTCAGGTGAATATCAAGGCTCGAACGCACTCTGAATTAAGAAATAGATGACTGCAAGCAAACTGCAATGTAGACCAAGGTCGATTTTTAAATTCGAATGCAAGCGTTTTCTTTTGTTGTTTCAAAAGACATTACGTTATTTGTAACTATAATTTTGTACCTTCATGTGGAACTGACTAATGCGAGTTCCTTTATTTTGTGATATTACTAGAACATAAGTTATTTAATTCAAACGTGCGTGACTCTTTTTTAAATTATTTCTTTTCTCTTATCAAATTCTATTTAGGTGAACATACATATAGTATATGTAAACAAAGAATTGTTACATTTGTTACAACCAAATAAATCTGTAAACAAGTATTATTATAAATGTGAAAGTTTGTTAGGGTGGATAGATGTTTATTTTTCTTTTATACAAAACTACTGTACGGATTTTGATGTGACTTTACAGCAATGTATAATAGTTTATACATCATAACAACACTTGAGCTATAATTTATAAAACTTTGACAAAGTTTAAGGCAATACAAAATATTTATTGAAAATGAGAATTTTTTAGATTTATTTATTTAGAATGTAGAAATGGCCCTTAGTAATTGTTGGCAAATAATATAGTTTTACAATTGTTTATATTCAAAATAAAATATAAAATATTGAATAGGTACTAACAATTGTAAAATCTCGTAACATCATTAGCTCTGGTCAACGGCGGCCGCCACGCACTGAATGTTGTAAGATGCAATATGATACTATTGGCTAATATGGAGGCAGACAATACACCTGTTAAACACAAACGCCTTGACAGTTTGTTAATATTTTTTTGTTTACTCAATTATTTTAACTGTGAATAAATGACAAACATAAATAATAATAATTTTTGTTATTTAAATACAAGGTGGTGCCCGAAACTTCGTATACGCTATAGTTCGTGTTTCCTAAAATGCCTAAGGAACCTAATTTTTTCATGATAATATATATACTAATTTTTTCATGATAATATATATATCTATGTTAAACCATGTAATCATCAATATACCAGTGAAAACCGTATTCAAATCGGTTAAGTAAGCCGTTTCTAAGATTAGCGTGCACAAACTCGTAGACAAACAGACAAAAATTCTAAAAACTATTTTTTTTAACCTTGGTAACATAACAACGTACAAAGTGTAAAAATTGTGTATTTTTTTTAATATTTAATGTATGATTTTTTTATATGTATAGATTTTAATAAATGTAGAGATAGATAAATTATTGTGATTATTTATATATTTATTAAGGACAGCTAGAAGTTCCAAATTTGATGCATTTACGAGGACACTCGCATATCAACTTTTGAATCTACAAGACGAAAACCTAGTACATAGTTTACATAATTGGGATATTTGCAAGATGTTAGCGGAGAAACAGACATAGGCAGAAAGCGACTTTATTTTATAATTTGTATAGATAAAATTAGTATCTATACTTGCTGTTTTATAGTAGATTGGCAACCGCGAACGGAAATAATATGTTGCAAATGTTTATGATTTCAACCTATTCGTTCCTATTCATAACATAAAATCAATTATATGTTTATTTTTATTTATTTATATATTTATTTACATACAAATAAAAACAATTGGTGGTAGGTACACAGTTTAGGTGTACTATAAACTCAATTAAGTTTCAACCGTACACCTGAGTAATTGTCTACAATAACAGAAATTTACAGAATTTCAAACATAATAACAGAAACACAAACAAAAGAAAGAAGTACATAAATTCGTACAATTTTTAATATGTTTTGCCAGATGGTCCATACTAAGACTTGCTTCTGTTAGTAACACAGTTTCATCACACTATTTGATTATTATTAGCAGAACTATATCATATCAATTTGCATACAAATGTACTCGTTTCATAATGTTAGCTTCTAAACTAACCGGTTTTACGTCCATATTGGTTATCGAACTGTAATGTTTGGACTGTAACGTGGTCGCACGTAACAATCATTTTATATTAGGTAATGCAATTCTAATTCAATTTGATAATATCTAGAAAGGTTACAAATCATAACATGGTGTAAATATGATAACCTGGATATTAATTGATAAAATCAATTTTGATTTTTTTTTAAATTTATATCGTGTAGTTTATCGATTTGATATTAATATAGTTTGTTAATTGGATTTAATACCTCAAGAAAAACTGGATAATAACGTTAATAATATACAATGTAATTATACAACAAAAGTTAATAATAATTTAAACCGGTTAAATTTGTCCTGAAGAGATTTAATTGTAATTATATGTTGAAAAAAATGAATTACCTTACGTAAAGGACACAGTTAAGTAGTCATAAGAGGCCATTACTTAATTCCTTCCTTATCCCTTATCCTCAATAGACTTAATGCTTAATAGACGGCATCGAACTTGCAGCACCTATGATGTCGCTTGTGTTATAGGCGACGGTAGCCACCTACCATCAAGTGGACCATCAAATAGTCATTCCTGATTCTATTTTTATATACTTTGAATCCTAATCAAGACGAATAATTTGTAAATAAAAGTAAGTATAAAAACATTTTTTACAATGTTTTTATGTAAGCGATATGCAGATTTTTTTAAAAAAAAAAATATCGTGCTGAATAAGAAAAACTTAAAGGAACAAACCAAACAAACTTAAAATCTTTATGACTAAAAAGTATAAAACTTAAATCTTTATGAGTTAACCAAATTTTTATTAATAAATTTAAGTATTTAGCCTGTCGTTAATTTCAATTACCGCCTGTTTAATGATTCCGTTGGCATATATGAGTTTTTCAAAGGATAGACAACGGTCTGTTTGAAGTTTTACACAGTTGATTTTATCGTTTTCTCTTGAAAGGTGAGGTGGCTATATTAAGACAAAATTATATTCATAATTTACTTGTAACTATCAATCAAATTATGCTTAATGAAGATCTGTATGTCTCGTTTCATAACCCGACAAACTTGAACTTTTGTAAGCACTTTTAAATTGGAAAAAGGTCAAACGACATGAAAGTTATACGAAACTTTAGTTATTTACATTACAAATACAAAACTGTGGTTAAATTGTAGGTCTAAATGAAATTTTAAATAATATAATATCCAGGTTTATATTTATCCATTGTCGTTAGAATACTTTGTACCGAGTAATTATGTATTTTACCGCTGACTTTTGCACACTGTTTCATCCGCGTACGTTTCGAGAAAAATTAAATCTATAATTGAAGTAAAATTTAAAATAATTAATGAAATTAAAGATATTTTATAGACCGAAAATATATTAAATATTAATAACCGTACATAGAATATAAATGGAAAGTTATTATTGTAACCTAATTTAATACAAATAATTTATATCTCCTGGTCATGTGACAACGTGACGCTTTACGATACATATAAAATCTGACTGACTGTCAACGCACACAGTTATGATTCCTACCCTCTATGGCACAGTCAAAACTTTATGGTCAGTCTAGAAAGCTTAAATTTGATCCTCATTTTTGAAAATTACATCTCCGTGCGAAGCCAGGGACAATCGCTAATTTTTAATAGGATTTTAAGAAATATAAGAATATCAGTTGTAATCAGTACCACGTATATTTCAAAATGTACTAAATGCCAATTTCAAATGCGCAACGTTTCGCTTCTTTCGTATTATCAATATTAGTTTTCTTACTTGGTCGGTTAAGAGACAAGACAGGTGGCATCTTCGTGTCACAGGTCAATATTTGACATTTAAATTGTCGGCAAAAGTGATATTATGCAACCGTTGGTCTGTGCAAGCCGACACAATCTTACGAAAGCAGTTGTCACTAGTTGATATTATGTTGCGAACGTAATTACGCGTTAGTAAAGGTCGGTGGTATGTATGGTAGCTGGTAATTGAAGATCAGATTAACAATTATGATGTCTTTTCTGATAATAGAGCCGCTTTTAATGTAAATGTCATTGTGTGACCAATAGCATTGACGGGACTGAGCGTGATTCAATAGAGTACTTCAAATTGCGAATCAGAAAATAATAAATTCAATGTTAAAATACTAAGAGTTAGCCACTTACTTATGCACTACAAAATAATCAAACCATGCTCAAATAAAGAAAAAGACTTATTCTCAATATTTGCAGATTTTTATTTAGTATAATATAATGTTATTATTTTCATAAGTTATGGGGATGTTAGGATGTTATCCTCGTTAACAATCGAACGGATTTGAATGTAACTTGACACATATGTATGTCATGACCACAGTTTACACATATTCTTGTGATACCTTTTATCCCTGTTTCGCAAGATAATTCATTACTACATATAACATCAAAAAAGTTGTGAGGAATATCTAATAAAATAGAACTAGTATTATCCAACACAAAATACTTTGAACTTACTCAGACTTTTATTCAGGTAGTCTCCTGCTAGTCGCTAACAGGGATGTTTTCGGAAGCATTTCATTTTAGACTTTTCGCATGAAATTATAACAATAGACAGTAATCCAATGTATTGAAGAAAAGAGAATTTTTGTTTAAATACAAATAAGTAATTAAGAATAAATCTGCTGTTTGTCTCACTTGTAGGTTAAATTATATGGAATTTCTTACAGATCAAAATCCAACATGACTTGCTTAACAACATTCGTTCCCAGTTCATAAATGGTCTCTCATGTTTAATCATATTTATTTACAAAATAAATTTTCAACACATTTCAATTCAATGCAAGTTTAATTTTGAACATTTGGATGATAAGGACATTCATTCTTTGTCGATATCAAAAAGAAATCCTTCACAGTTCACTGGCCCTCCAAAGTAAATGTAGGAATGATATGCACTTTTAAAACATCTCGTCCACTAAGCGAAACTCTAAATACATCAAAGTCAAGTCAAAAGTTGTATTCATTCAAATGTGAACATGGACCTCGTGTTATCTTAACGAAGAAAGGTAAAAAACCCAAGCTCGTTAATATTATTTCTTATTATGTAGGTACAATGAACATATGTGATCAGGAGATGATTGGAGTTCAAATTTTAATCCATGACATCATGCGAACATTATTTTTTTACAAAAAGATGTTCCGTTTCCCTTAGGAAATTTTCTATTTTAAGAAAAACCTTCACTAATATATATTTTATTATCTTTTTAATTTTTGGGATTATAACTTTTAAACTTACTAAAACTTAAAAGCTCCAAAAATCAACACGAAACTATTTAAACACTAAAAACATTTAAGTCAAATTCTATTCTTTTGGCATTTGCATAACTTCGACCTCTGCTTAATTAAAGTTCATATCGCGTATCGTCAGATGTCAGTAATTAATGCTTTGCTTTAATTTCAAGTTCGTGGAAGTCGTATTCTAAACCAATCGTAAAAATTAACTCATTCAACCTACATTGGACGCCGTTCGCATCTTTTAAGGCTTTTTTGTATCGTTTGTGGTTATCATCATTCCCACCTCCCACCACTTGCATTAACTCGATGACCTTCAAAAATACCTGTCTCAAACCTTCCCTTCATTTTTAGGATATCATTGCAAACATCCTTTGTGCGATCACCTGCTGTTTTAACGTTTTCTTCATTGTTGTAAATAATAAAAAAATATTTTAGCCAGTTCTGAAATTACTTTTTAATAAGCGACACATGAAAAATTATTCACAACTTTGTCAAAACATGTTTGAATAAGTTTTTCAACATTGACCTCTTGCTTTCTAACATTAACATGTCCCAATGTTAGCGGCTCTTTATGACCTGATACGTCATCATTATTATAGTGAAGCTGTTTTGGTGTGGCAGCTCTGAGTCCAGTTTCACTTTTTAGCGTCTCTTGAGTGAAAGTCGAGTTCCCAACTCTTCCTTTCATCTCGCACATAAATGTTTAATAAATTCACAAGTACAACCTGTTGTAATTCACAAAAAAATTATTTTCTATTGGAAATTGCTTGGAATGAATCCTAGTAGTTTATATGAGTGAATTTTACAAGTGTTTAAATTAGTTCTTTCATAATCTAAATCTCCAAAAATTGATTGGGATATTCAGCTATATTTTTCCACACTATAGTTTACATTTATCACACCTGTTATAAGCATTAATGGACAATGATTCTGTATCGTAATTTACATCTGCCCTAGTGTATTTAGGTTTGTACCTATTAACACATAGCTCCGACTCAAACGTCCTTGTGGTTTCATTCGTTGAATAGTCTTATAACTATACTTAGCCGGGAGTCGTCGAGGCAAGCGGGTGAACAGGAAGAGAACAACTTTCGTTTTCACGCACCTGTCTTGTCCTGCAGCTATACAATCTAAAATCGAACTATGTAGAATCTTATCTCTTTCGAATTAATGTTCAATTTTGCTTGGCGACTTACAAGCTATGTTCACTTATTCTTGTGAAA
The DNA here is from genome assembly GCA_944738685.1 of Synanthedon myopaeformis. Classification (NCBI taxonomy): domain Eukaryota; kingdom Metazoa; phylum Arthropoda; class Insecta; order Lepidoptera; family Sesiidae; genus Synanthedon; species Synanthedon myopaeformis. The sequence goes on from OX122914.1 coordinate 2,594,172, forward strand.
TTGTTTAACGGCCAAGTGTTCTTTATTATAATTATAGGCAATCTTTTAAATTCAGCATCAGCATCTCTGTCAAACTAGTTTTGTTAAGATATATAATTAAGCCTCCACCTTCGCTTATTATTCAGTTAACGCTATATCTTTTTATCAACTTTACAAGTGTCAAGAACGCGTTACAATTTCCTTATCTCCGTCATCTTAGAATGCCTCCAATGAAAAGTACACTTGCAAATGAATGTCTTTCGTCTCATGACATGACGGTCTTTAAGCTGATAAAGCATTTCAAAAGCCCTTAATTCACGTAACCTCTTCCCACTCACTTTCGCTCACGACACTGCGTGCATCTAATGCGTGTGCGCTGATTTTCACACGATACGAAGCATCTGGAATAACAGACTAATATCTTGCACACGCATCTTGCATCTTGCATCTTGCAAAGTTTTCTTTCAATTTTGTTTCTGTCTCTTTTACTCCTTAACCGGTACAATGTGTATTACGACGAAGTGTAATAGGGCGTGTATTGCGACCTTGTTGTAGTGTTTGTTGCAAAAACGTATATATTGTGACTTTGTATAGGTTCAGTTTGTTTTAATTTAGACTACGAGTTTACCTGCTTTGTCAAACTTATTTAGACTAAAAACTCCAAACTACCATATACAACATGTAATTGAAATCAATGTTTAGTATGTTTAAGGTTTGTGTAGTTGTCGTTGGTAAAAAAACAACCTGCATGTACAATACTTATCTATGGGCATTGAAATAATCAATAACCTGTAAAAATATATTAATTTTATTATATTTTATTAATATTTTGAACAGGCAAAAGAACTGTTCGTTTAGGAACTGTGCATCCTGTCTGGATGCAAAAGCAACCGTCTTACTTATTCGGAAATAATCAGAAACGCGGAGACCTTTCGATATAGCCCAATGTATTAATCGCCTGAAGTGGGAATGTACGGGTGGGCGGCAGGATAGACGGGTCTTGGAGTGGATGCCAAGCTCGATGGGCACTCCATGGGCAGACCAGCTGCTAGTCGATATTAACATTTTTATTAACATTCTTTCATGAAGCCTGCTTCTAAGCACTTCCTAGTTTCCACTTGTTGTAACGCACACAAAAACACATGAAAGCGTTACTGTACAAGATCATCAGTCATTCAATAGATGAGACAACGACACGTGCGGCTCCAAAGATAATTAATCTGCCTTTGAAAACATAACTTTGACACCATGACTTTGACATGGTGTAAACATCAAGTGGTTTGTACAGCAATTAGAGCTAATTGCTTAAGCTTGTACCGTTACTTTACAAATTAGATATTTAGCTTCGAAAATCAAAAGTAATTCAACTTTGAACCTGCACCAAATAACATTTAAACATGCGAATGTTTAACAAAAAAAGAAACTCTATTTATTTAGTAGGTATTTTTTAGTTTAGTAGATATCTGTCTAAATAGCCTAGTGGAGTTTAAACTTAATGCGTATGGTTAAATTAGTTTCTTACTTTTACGACTGAACAATTCATGTTCGCCTATACTAGTTGATTCAGCCATATTCATATCGGAGGTAGGAAAAAAAAAAACTGTTTCCAAATACATTTTTATATAACTGAAAGCCCTCAATTACTACTAGAAAAAAGAAAATCACTTAACAGTAAATAACGAAAAGCTTCAAACTGGTTTGACTTTACTTATTTATACATTATACTTTAGAAAAAACCACTTAATCCGAATTTAGGTACTTTATTTCTTTCCTTTTATAACCTACTCAAGGAGCAAAGTGCCTCCGAAAAAGATGTTTTTTTAATTATTATTAATCACTGCTAGTGAAAATTAAGTGATTATTAGATTGTGTGACTTGTTAATAACGGAAGGCGTGAGGAGTCGAAATGTTTACATGAAACTTTTTAAAATTGTCTTTCATCTAATTCAACATCTGAACGATTTTTAGTAACATACCTATTTAAATTTAACTGAAATAATTTCTTATATTATAATAAATTATACCTACATTATGTAAACGCTTTCGTAAATCGCGTTTAGTATTGTGCTTCCTAGTAAATGTAAATTATGAAACGGTCTTAGGATAAAGCTCAATTATGTTAATTACAAAGTGTTCTGTTTCACGTCAAGCCAGAAGCGCAATCATGCAAATGCAACGCGGGCGCGGGTGGAATGCGCGTGCGCACTGTCTCATTTGCGTTTCCACATAGAAACGTATTCGACATTTATTTTACTTCAAATTGAAACCATTAGTATTATCTTATTACTATATAATAATGCCAATATTATATAGGAATGTATGTTGCCAATGACGACATAAGACGCTGAAATGTAGTCGTAAGAAAGCTCAACAAGCTATGGAGAGGTCTAGGCTCGGGGTTATAGTGCAATATCGAATCAGACATGAGGAGATCCGTAGACGAACGAAAGTACCGACATAACTCGGCGGATCAGTAAGGTGAAGTGGCAGTGGGCAGGGCATATAGTACGGAGAGCCGACGACATGAATACAGGTTGTTTAATAATACACCTAAATTTATATAAAGGTATATACTGTTGACATTGTATGAACGATAAATTGTATCGATACGTACAAGCATCGTACAACGCACAGGTATTTATGGCATTTAACAGATTCGTGACTTACATTGTCAAAGGTCAGTTCGGTTTCATAGAATTGTGGCTTATTAAGCAAAGCTAGAGAGACGCATAGGAATGAATATTATTACCTTAACTGTGATCGAAGCAAAGCAGGTCAAAACAGTAATTGTTGAGATCATTTCTAATAGGTTTACTGTTCATGTGAGGAGCAAAAGAGTAATATTTAGTTTCGACATTTATATGCGCCAGATATTTACTCAATGAAACTACTTAAAATAGGGTTAATTGAATAAAATCACTCGACATAAAGCAAATAAAGTACGAAATGTATTCTGGTTAAAACACAGTCCAATTGTCAAATTCCGTCCGGAAATCGTATGGAAAACGACCAAGTTTTAGAGTACTTATTATTATCCAGTTCACTCTCGGCATACATCCCAAAGTGGAACCTCCAATCACGTCATAGCCTACGTTCATTTAGCAGCAGAATGCGCCTAAAATACGTTAAATATTAAATATAAAATATACGAAAAACCATCAAAAATATGATTCACTATCATTTCGTATTGATTGAAATTTTTTAACAACTTTAAAATTAATATTATTCTAAAAAACGTGCATTTTATTATAAAAAAAAACACCATATAACAAATTAAAATTTCAATCAAAATTCTTTTAATAATTAGCTTATAAACGTTCTTAGAGATGGTTTTTTGCTCTTATACACTCACATCTTGTCTTCTGATAGTCATAATATGATGTTTCTCTAAAAGCTCAAATTTCAATAGTTCTACTTAAAATGACATTTAATATAACATCACTAACTGTAATATAAAGCAAATCACCATTTATCTAAATGGAATCGTGTATTAAGCTCGATCGATTTCAATCAATCTATTACTTCTTCTATTGGCAGCTGTCTCCCGCCGTGCAAGGCTTCATTCTTCCTGTCTAACCTTTCATTGGATTGCGTTGTTTGAATATTTTCTAGTCTAGTTCTAAAGGTCGACTAGCGATGACCAAGGCTGCTCCATTTACATGATATTGGCCTAAGAACGGCATAAGTATCGCTTCTAGATTGTTTATTTACTTTGTACAGTTCACTAAGTTATTACTAGTTATTAGCAATATCTGCATTTAAATAGATAAACAAAAATTGTCTTAGCATATGTTTGGATAAAATGAAAAATTGCTGAAGAATTGAAACGTCACATAATTTATTTGAAGTTTACAAAAAAGTTTCTTTTGTACTCTATGTATATAAGGCATATAAGGCACTAGTTGTACAACCCGGCTTCACATGTCGTTTTTTAAATGGATATAGGTTAGCACATTTTGGCTATTCTCGGTTATACTCGGTTTTCTCGGTAAGCAGCGTTGATCACTCTAGAATCAAATGTAAATAGAATTTTTCGAATCCGAGTGCTCTAACTCCAGAGAAACAAATACTATTAGAAGAAAGTAACAATTTTAAATCTAAGGAAACGCCTTACATAGTTCATACACATAGGTCATCGCCTCAGTGACCACCCCAGATAAGACCTCAGTGAAATAACAGCTTCTTTTAAAGTTAAGGTCATCAGATAAGCTGACGGTCCACTTTATTCGGTGGCGACCGTCGCCTACAATACAAGCAACACCACAGGCACATGCTGCAAGTGCGCTGCCTTTTATAGTAAGATTATGAACAAGGGATTAGAAAGGGACTGGGAAAAGGAATCCGGCATCTTTTACTCACTCACTGAAACACAACAGCACACATGCTGTTATTTCACAGCTCGTTTATTGTTGTGCTTATAGGATATCGAGTCTTTCAAATACAATATTTGTATGACGTTGCCTGTACTCTTTGCTTATATATGAATTATTCAAAGGAATGTTGTTTTCTCTTAATTGCGTTACTCAATGTTATACATGTTAGTGACGGGATTACTTCAGTTAATAACCTCTATGATTTCTAATAAGAAAATATCGCGTATTTTAATGGCAAATATTTAAGAAGGTACCATCAGCTGGTACCCGCGACTTCGTCAGGGTTGAAAAGAAAAAATATATTATCTGAGAAAATAGTGAATAATGTAAAACTTGACATATTTATTGCTGCGACGACGGTGGCGCCCCCGCAATTTTTTATATTTTTAGATGATCCCTCGGAAACAACCCTTTTATTCTGGATGGAAGTTACCCTATGTTCTTTTCTGTATCCCTAACAACGTGTATGCAAAATTCCATGATGATCGATTGAATAGTTAAGGCGTAAAACGTAATAGACAGATAGACACATTTACAACATTAGTATGGAAATATGTATAAAAATATGTTCTCTTCATGTAATAACGAATGACGACAAATTCTTAATTAAAAACATTCTTAATTAAAATAAAAGCCCAAATATTTTAATTGTCCCAAACATCTTAAACAAAACAAGCAAAAGTTTTCCTTTTTATTTGAAATAAAAGAGGGACCTGGGATGGCTTAGGATGCAGATTTATTATCGACATTATTAATGGAAAGCCTTCTAAAAGGTTTTTTACAAAGATTTGGTACTAAAGCCAGGATATATCTCATAATATTCGTACATTTGAGGTGAGGACTTATATGTGAGAATTGTTTTAAATGTGACATACCTTCAAACTTTTATCTATAATGTTGAACCATATTTTTAATTCTTTAAAAATATTTTACTTACTAAAAAATATTTTATGTTACTAAATATCTTACTAAATCTTGATATAAGTACTTATTATAACTCCTTCCCCAACAATGATTTTATCTCGCAATTTTAACCCCGATCATAAATCTCTCTCCATAAATCGCTGAACTTTTGACTAGTACGTACTAGTCAAAAGCTTCGGAGGAATTTTGGACAAGATATGACTCAGCTAGCTGGATTTGACTATTGACTATTCCTTCTCGAAGTTAGATCTAACTAATACGACTGACCTAACTACTAGAATTAAGTTCTCAACTCTTTCACCAACTACAGGTAAAGTGTTGATTAGTTACTATTAGAAATAATTTTATGTTTTATTAATTTATGCAATCGGTTTACTGCATCCTTCAATAGGCGATTTTTTTTTATTATTCCTTTTAATGTTTGGGACTTTTACCGTACAAACAAAAGTATATCAGCTCTGTCATTCCCGGTTACCGGTGACTTTAAATGGCGGTTAGCCTACTTGACACTTTAATCAGAGATGGTGAAAGAGGCCCTTTACTGGGGTAGTATATGTTATAGGCACAACATGTGTATAAGAAAATATAATACCGAATCAAAAATACTATTGTTTGTTTGTTTCTATTCATGAAACTGACATATTTAATACGCGAAGCTCGCAAGTATATAAACTCGTTTTATTTTTATGTTTCTATGTCATTATTAGGTGCAAAACTAGTTTATAAAAGAATGTAGACTGCGGATACGACCCTGCAAGGCCGTCTTTTTACTGTTACTCGAGTAGTAATATACAATGTAGATCACAAAGTAAACATTGCACCTTTGCAACTCTATTAACAACTGGAGAAGGTTTAATTTTGAATAAGTTTGATTAAATAAATAATTAGTGACTGAAATTTATGAACGCGGAATTGTTGGAATTGCTTGACATTTGTTTCAAATGAGAAAAAAGTGCATTTACAATATGCTTCAATCTATCTTTACGTTCAAGTTGGTTTAAATAATTTAAATTAACAGAGTATTAGTTAGTACCACTGTTCTTATACAATTTTATTTTAACAAAATAAATACATAATTATGAGTTTGTAAAAGGTTAGGCGTTTGACTGAACCTAAGTCGTAAAGTTACTTTCACAAAGACTCATCATTATATAATATCCGATATTAGCATGTCTGATTTTGTTTCGCTGGCTAAATAACATGACCTAACCTTTCGAGAGAAGATTCGTGTTCATGTCAAAACAATTTTATATGCACCACATTCATAGACGTCTAATGAATGCATCAGTCAAATCTAAATATTAGCTCGTAGACATAATTAAGCATTCATTTAAATTGACGTAAAGCTGTTAACAGAATTTTCCATTAATGACCAAAATGTGATAAAAAAAATCACTAAATTACGACTAGTTTGTCGTGGTTATTATTCTAAAACAACTTCCAATTACATTTGTCTCCAATAGACACTTGTGGAAAATTTAAAAACTAAATGTGTGATAAGTGCATTTCCTGGCTTCGTAGCGAGGTTCAAAACTGATTGAAATTTATGTTAAACACTGACTTTATATGTAAGACCTAAGACGAGACCAAAAATGGCAGAAGAGAGGCTACAAAAAAGTACAAAGAGTATTAAAAAAAATATTTTGCATAAACTACTTATTTTAATTTCCAATAATTAGTATTCATCAAAAGTATTTAATAAATTATTAAATGAACTAATAATAAATAAACGAACATAAAATACTTTTTTTAAATTTTATAACACTAAGGGCCTCTTTCACCGTGTGTCAAGTAGGCTAACCGCCATTTAAAGTCACCGGTAACCGGGAATGAATATACCTTTGTTTGTACGGTAAAAGTCCCAAACATTAAAAAGAAAATAATAAAAAAAATTCGCCTATCGAAGGATGCAGTAAACCGAGTGCATAATTTAACAAAACATAAAATTATTTTTAAAAGTAACTAATCAACACTTTACTTGTAGTTGGTGAAAGAGGCCCTAAGACTACTAAATATAATTACAAAATTATTAATGAAAAGTATTAGTTTTTCTATAGACCAATGTTTTCTTAGTTCTGTTTTAAAAAATTTTTTGTTCTCCTATCTGCTCAAACATTATTACATTACGTAACATCTAAAGTTCGTCAAATATTTATATTCATTGCTTATACTGTCCTTGCTCAGTTTGTCCTGTACTTGACCGTAATCCTTTATCATACTTTTTAAGTGTCATCGCTGGACAGAAGCCAACCTTATCTTACACATCTTTTTAGCTTATGTTTTACGCAAACATATATTTTTTAGTAAATTTCTGTAAGCGCGGCATTCTTGGTCATTTTAAAACGCATTTTACGTGACAAGGTAGTTTAGCGTTCAGTAAAACCTTCAGCTGTTTAGTTTAAGGTACAAAATCTATTAATATACTGGCAATCGCTACGAATCACGTATCATAGTACGAGAAGGTGCCTCAAGCTCTGCAAAATATAAATCGGATAAGGCAAGCTGACTATGCTGACGAGGTGTGGTCAACCTTGGTCAAGTTAGAAATACCTATAAAAGGATTTACTTGATAGAGTGAACGCGGAAAGTTTTGCTTAAGAATTTTTTTTTAAATCCAGCTTTCTTTAGCACAGAGTGTCTTAATTTAAAGGTTTTGTAAGTTTGAATTTAAATGCTTGCGTTTTTATACAATACTACATAATTATACCATGATTTCAAGCCAACGTCTCCTAAAATATATTAAAATATATTAAAATCATTTAGTGAGGTAATAGTAACTATGTTATTTATTAACTTTTTGCAACAACAGGTGTTTAATTTGGTTTTATTTATTGTAATTGTTTTAGATGAAATATTTCCAGACTTGGCATACGATTTAGTAAGTTATTAAAACCATAAACAAACTTAACAAATATTATTTAAAGTACCTACGACTCCATTTTGGTTTTTTTTATTTAATTAAATTTCATATGGGCATCTGATAACTAGAACAAAAAAACGTGCACAAAATAAAACTAAAATTCTTCATTCGTTTTCCAGCATACCATAAACGAACAAAGTAAATTCTTGACTACCACCATAAATCAGTTGAATGATCAAGCATGACTGACTGTCAAGTGCATTTGCGAATAAATACAAAAGGTATGACCACTAACGAGCACTATTCACTACAAATAAACACGCGCCGATCAACAATATGAAACTAGATTACAGCTGATATCGTCGTCGTATGAATTATTGTATATTAGCGAAAGTATTTATATCAGCCGCTCCATTGATATGGCTGATGTGAAATAATGTTGGTACTTGTGACTCTGAAATAAACGTAATTGATGAAACGAAAGTAACTATCTGTCATTACTTTCAAAATGCCGACAATGACAATCCAGCTACAGCAGGCAAATGTGATAAGGCACATTTGTATGCAGCATAATTTAACACAATTGCAAAATCATCCATATGGACAGAATAATAGTTGCTGGACTCGTCTTAATTGTTCCCACGGTCATCCAAAGTATTTTGTTTTGTAGATACTTATCGGTTATTGTTAATTAAGTTATATTTATCCTTTTCCAATAAGCGTCCTAAAACTAATGGTTAATGATAACAGAAATAAATTTATAATAAAATAGCTGGTGCTCGCGACTTCGTCGCGCTGAAATTTAATAAAAAAGCAATATAACGCTTGACCTCGTGTTGCTATAACACTTTAGCCAGGCGTTAGTTTTTTATTTTTTATTTATGCCTCGGGAATAGTCCATTTTTCTGGATGAAAGGTACCCTATGTCCTTTCTGGTGTCCCAGACAACGTGTATGCAAAATTTCATGGTGATCGGTTCATTAGTTTTTGCGTGAAAGAGTTACAAACATCCATACATCCAAACATACTTTCGCATTTATAATATTATATATATAGTATATAGTGTAGAGTATATTATATATATATAGTATAGAGTATAGAGTAAAGAAATTGAAAGTTAATTGTTTTAATATGATTATTAGCAAATAAACATTGTTGAAACGTTACACGGTTAGTTTAACGTTAACAATACGAGTAATCAGCGTACTTTCATAAGTAACTGGTGAATGAAATCGAAAGTTAAGACTCACTATCGCTGGAAAAAATAAGAGACCATCCAAATAATGATAAATGTTTGTACAACTTCATAAACAATGAAAGTGTACGTAATAGTAAATTATTGTTAATGACGTGTCTTGTTAGGGTTACCACACAACAGAAATATTAAAGAACTAGAGACAATTTTCGTAAACAAAGTATTTTGTAAAATGTTATGGTGTTGATTATGAAGAACATTCATTAAAGATACTTTTGAAAATAAATAAAAATTACTAGATGCGAATAATTTTCAGAAGGCCTGATGAGCCGAGCAGTAATAGTGATATTATGTAAACGAGTATTTTAGCTGTAAGTGAGTTCCAATAATTTGGGCTCGGATTCTTAACATTTATGCCACTTAACATTTATGGATTCTTAACATTTACTATAACTTCACTGTTCTTTCTTTAAATACAACTTTTCATATGTTCTTAAAATTTAGTACTTACTTAATTTTATATTTCAGACATTATCAAGAGAGATATAGTCTCTTATCGTCTGCAATGTATAAGTGTGTCTGGGCATGATGAGTACTCTGTTGATTTTTTTCGATTTTATACATAGGTTTATTTTATTGCTAGGTTTTACTATTGTACTACTCGCTAGTTGGGAAACAGAATTCATTCTCAAGAATCCTCGCTAGTGTTGTTTGTATCTTCTGGTGATACAAGAAACCTTGATAAAACATCAGCATGCTTGCCAACCTTATTAGTATTAAAAAATATACAGTTATTTTCTCTTCTCAACCCTAATGTCCGGGTAAGAATTATACCGGAACAGTTTCAAAATTTTTTGTTCAAGGTAACGGTCTGCTTAGAACCAGCTTTTTAGCATCAACCACTAACTCATTGTTACGTGTGTGCAAAAACGCAGCTACGTTTACACGGTTCTAGCTTGTCTGAATTGCAAATGTTACTGAATAATGGTTCATTAAATAAAACTCACTGGCTTATGAATTAAAGTAGCTATTTAATTATCTGGAAACACTTCGATAAATTGATATAGCTACTGCAAATTATTTTCCCTGAATTGATGTCTTCATTTTCTAATTGTGTAATACATTTCATTTTTTAACCTTGTCGTTAAAATTACTGGTCGTTTGTTTTGGATTAACAAATGGTTTAGTTACTTACCAGGATGTATTTCAGGAGTCATAAACAAAGAAATATATGTAGGTACATATAACTAACTGCATATTATGTCTTCTGAAATCTATACCAGGTGAATTATGAGCTTCAAATTCCTAGTCAGTTAAATTCTGCAGCGAATACTTAACTGACTATTACGAGTATATCGTTTTTTAGTAAAGGTTAAAAACTAATATTATGTACTTTCGCATTTATAGGTACAGTATTAGTGGTTAATTCCATAACTATTCCCACCTCTTCGAACACGTGAAGTAAATAGCTCACTTTACTTGTGTTATGTTTTAACTTAAAAGTAATACGATTTCATATATTCACTTAAAAACTGAATGTAATATGTCGGTTACTAGAGCAGAACAGTTGCGGTGCTGGCGTAGAGTCCGATGTCATATGATTGCTGCAATATTTCTACACCAGGATTAATATCTACAACTTAAGTAATTGTATCTTACAAAAGCCCTGTTTGAAGGTCGCTTCTACTATCTACTGTTGACGGATAATGTTGAAAGATTAGTTGTGAATGAATTCGCTAATTCATTGTAGGCACTCGTAACTTTTCCATTTTTAAAGGATTTGTTAAGTTCTGTGTGACTATTACTTACCTTAACTTAAACATTAGAATTTTCTTGGTAATTTAAGTTTTAATTCCTCTCATTTTCTTCACAATGTCAGATAGCTTAATTAAAGTCTTCCCTGATCTAATCGTTCAAACGGTTCAATGATCTTCAATAATTACAGATATACAAATTCAAAGTGCGACAGTTCTGTTTCTTTTAATCAGAACATGGTATTGTTGAGTTTTGTTTCAACGCCACCTGGAGCCACAATGCTTTTGTTTTAAACGTTTAATTGTCCACAGGAACACATACAAGAAGTATTAGACAAATGGACACAAATCGATGATGAGATCTGGGCAAAGGTTATAGTGTTTGAGCGAAATCGTCGTGTGGCAAAAGCGTATGCGCGTGCACCTGTACTCACAATCAACGGCTCGGATGACGGATTTGACGGCATGAGGTAAGTTCAAAACTCATTTAGCTACTCTTTTAATTCCAAGCTTTAAAAAATCATTTTCAATGAGCTTGTAATAATACCTTCTGGATCGAATCTGAAATCGGCTAGAACCAAATCAATATTTCTGTTGTTTATAAAGTTAATTATGTAAATGAATAAGTAAATGAGGCATGCAAAGTGTTTCTCCAATCTCAACACAGTCAGTAGGTAGATTGACTAATTTATAATTATGTAGACAGATAATACACAGGTGCAAACTGGTTTATATTGACTTCAATTTATTGGCAATTATGGCACGCTCCTAACATTGCGGCACGCGTTTTCCTAAATACATACTATTTTATTATTATTTTTCTTATAACATGTCTCATTTAAAAATTAATAATTCATAAATAGTGATCATAACTTTTCACAATATAGGACACATACACAAGTTATAAGTTTTAATTAGCAGTTGTTTAATTGAATTCTACTCGATATGTGCCTTCAGATTATGTTCATCTGTTGCTTTTGTATCAACAGTAAATATAAATTATCTATCAATCAACAACTTCAAGTAGATAACAACTACTAATTAGTACTAAAATATCAGATATTGCTATTAACAGCTTAGCAGTACCTTTATTCAAATCCGCTCCACTTTCCACAACAATTTATTCATTTAAGTTAAATGTTTCTTACTCGCTTTCAAAGTGAAAAGTTTATTAACATACCTCAGTGCTGGAAATTTATCGTTTCTTTAAATTAAGATTTAGATGTAGCCTTACAGAATAACAGCATGTGCTCTGTTGTCTTTCGGTAAGTGAATAATGGTGCCAGAGCCCATTTTCCTACCCCTTCTATATCCTACTATAGTCGGCAGCGCACTTGCAGCACCTGTAGCGTTTCTTGTGTTATACCCACCTATATCAAGTGGACCGTTAGCCTGTATAAAAATTATATATACTCTTCAAGGTTTGTGAAGACAATGCTCCAATCGCAACTTTAGACCTTAATATAAAAAAATAAAATAAAATCACTATAAATCCAGTAAACATTGAACAAACAGGCTTAGTCTTAGGAACACGATAGGAACATATTGTGAGCTTAAATTTTCATTAACCCTTAATCAAGTACAAGGGATAAGAGCTTTATCCCTTGTACTAAGATGGCTTCATATGCCACTTATCATTCATCCTTATGTAAAATGGAGATAGGCTCTGTCATCCTTCAATAACATGTGTTGTTATTTCAAATTCTTCTTCTTCTTCTGTAAGAGAATAGTTACTGACTCTAGTCAGGCTTTTCCTAGTTTAAGACTGCAATTATTGTTAATGGCAACCAATAAAATTGTTCAACTACAGCTCAGGCCATAGCAATTGTTTGTTTATCTACAACCAAAATACGCAACGAATTATTACATTCTATTAATCACGATATGTTTTTACTATGACGATATTATAAATGTTACAAATTTCTTAACCCGTTCGCGACCTCGTTTAAGAGCCTCGTAAGTGAGTACTCAATATGGCTCATTTGTTTCATTGTCAATCTAATCAGCTACTTGTTTGGTCGCGTGTATTAAACTTATTTAATTACTCAACAGCGCCCAGTTATAATTCACAGTTATGCAATGAAAATCACGAGTGAGCCAGTTGGCTCAACCTATGGCGTCTTAAGACCTATTGGGAGTCACGTTGTTGTGATATGTTTGAACTTATCGATTGAAATAAAGCGTACATTCATGATCAGAATGTCACATAGATTTTGACAACAAATTAATGAATAATCTTGTGTCTATCGACTTTTAAAGCCTACATGAATTCTACCTTGTGTGCTGGTATTAATAGGCGACGGTAGCCACCTAGACTCTAGCAGCACGCCATTTGTGATATAAAGGGATCGCCTTTATATCACAAAAATAAAAACTAAAATATTCTGTTTAATGTTTATGCGAATTTTTTTATGATTTTTTATGATACAAGATAGTAAAAACTGCTATAAGTATAGGATATTGTATACCTGTATTATTTAAGTTTTATTCAGTATATAGATTTTACTTGTCAAACTTATAAATCCAACTTGTGTATAATTTCGTGTAAAAACAAACGTGACGCTTAGTGAAAGTTCTCACAAACCAATTATGCAAATGCATTTCAATTTTATATAAATTTTATTACTCAATTTAATGCAGGTTAAAAAGGTTAAACGAACTGTCACGATTACGAACAAATCAATATACTTTTTTCACATAGAGTTGATGAAATAGTATCAGTAGGAATGAAATGAAATTATTTTTAGGGTAATGGAAAAAATACACATTGCTATATTCTGTTCTGTATGACATAAGAAGATATGACATAAGTGAGAAATATGTGTTCGGAGTGTTCTGCATTCTCAAAATTAAAATTTTAAATTTTTCTATTTTCTCTTTTAGAACTGTGTCTTTTATTAGGTGTTTTAGAGATCATTAATAACGATATACTTTTTCATTGATAACTATAAGTATATTATAAACTTTTATACACCTCCTTGAGTTACTTTCAAAAATTTTATGAGCAATTGATAAATGAGAATCAGGAAAGAAATTTGGAATGCCGCTTATAACATTTTTTCCGCAATTAGTTTTTTTTTTTTAAATATTCAAGCGAGATTTTATTAAGTGCGCCTTTTAGTCACTGGTGGAAAATTGCTATTAAATCACATAATGTAGTTTGCCGTGTGGATTTCTTTTATACTTAAATTAGTAAATTACTTTAAACCTTTTGCGACTTGGACTACCCTATACCATTTTTGTGCATCAATGAAATCGTGGTTATCTAAATAAGTTACTAAATTAATTATGTAATTAATTTAGACATATAAAGTGGCATTGTTTATTTATTTATAATTGATATGAGAGAGGACAGCAAACGCGTGTCGATTTGATCGATAAAGGAGTTGTAGGTAGGTGTGCGTAGCTCGGCACGAGACACAATAATGACACGGAAGTCCACTGGCACCGGCGCGTGCGCAGACGACCGACTATAACTATAACTTTGGTCCTATTTTTATAACTTACAATAAATGGTTTACAATTTGGGATTTATTGTTATAGAAATACGTTTTATTTATGACAAAACAATAATAAAATTACAGTTTAAAAAAAAAATCATTTATTAGTCTTAATACTAATATTAATCACTTAAGTAAGTATTAATAAAAATAAATAGTATAATATAAATTAAGAGATCGCCTTCTGAGAATATTGTTTTTTTTTTTATTCATAGTAGGTTTAAGAGACAATTACGTATACAACACAAAACTTAGAAAGCTATATTTAAACTTTTTTCCATGCCCATTCCTCGTTTAAAGATAGAGTAAACGTACCTTAAACTAGGAATATGTTAAAGTAGTTTAAGGTAAAGTAAATAACGAGCAAAGAAATAAGAAAAAAAAAAAAAAATCCACAGCGTACTGTACCATTAACGCCGCATTTCTCTACTTAGCACTTTTTCAATCGAGCGTACCCGACAAGTAGGAAGTGTCGCCTACGTCTGCGCCGGCGCGTTATCAGATGCACACACGAAAATCGCTATTTTAATGAAACCGAGCAACTATTGCGCCTCGATTTAATTAGTCTAGATCTAGTGTACACCCGGCCCTAACAACTAACAATAAAGATCGAACATTCCCTCCTCTAATAATTAGAACTTGTTCTCAACTCTCAGATAGGGAAACAGTGTGGGTTTATTTTCTAAAGGTTTTAGCGGTAATTTTGTTTGAATAAATCCAATCTAGGCAAATCTATTTGCTAAGAATAAATGTCTCCTAAATGAGTTCATAAATTATCAACTTACCTATAAATATTTTTCGTCACTATTAAAGTGGCTGACTTTTTCTATCAATAAAATATACAATCGTTCTTCAATCGAGCTGCAAACAAATTTCTGCAAATTCGGCAATTGCAGAGAGTTCAGTTGATTTTTTTTACCAAAAATGACTTTTTGTCATCCTTAAAACAGTAGACTAAGTATTGCCATTGAGACGGTGTTTCAATCTTATTTATTTCCTCAACCTATTTCGTTTGGCTTTCCCGTAAAACAGGATGACAGGGCGTTCATTCTCCTGCATTGTTAATAGAGCAATTGTTAGCCTTAAATAGTCGTTCTGATTTAGTTCGAACGCCCTTTCTCTTTCTGTGACCAATGACAACCGACCAATTTGGTGTCGCCAGTATTTATTATTTTTGAGGGAGACAATGCAATGTAGTGCGTAAATGGCAACATTTATGGACTCTTTCGATAAAGAAGATCTTTTTGTCAGTCAATTTAAGAGATGTATAGGTAGGGACCAGTAACATAATTAGTTTAGAGAAATAGTTACAATGCAATAGGAAGACAGACGATGAGAAAATATTAAGACGGAAAAGAGGAACTTTCCTACAAAGTAGCATCGGCAATTCTAATTCATATATTGGTGAAAATATATTCTCTGTAATTTAATTTAATTTATTCTAAGTAAACGTATGTATGTTTGTTTATCGTTTACATGTCAATCCTGTTACAGAATTTTATGGTAAGTATTATTTTACCAAGTCAAGTAAAATTAATAGGCGTTATAAACTAGTCGGACGCCATATCATTTACTCCAACACCTGGCGCTTGCGCCGTTTGACCCAATTGCTTCAAGTATATATCTCTGATAATATATCTTAGAATTGGAAATAGCCCACGCGAAAACCATGCAGCAAACTACAACTTTCCCTTACATAGATATCTATTTACATGCGTTTGTACACAATATGTTGTATGTAGATTTCATTATAAATATCAACAATATCATTTACATATTTTTATTTTATACCAATTTTTTTCTGAATAAAGGTACCTTATCTCCTCTCCTGTATATCTTACCAATGTGTATGCAAGTATGGTATGAAAACCTAACTAACAAAAAAACTCCCTTTCATATTTATAATATCAGATAGGAGAGGAAATTTATTGGGCACAAAATTTAACTTATAAAAATAACAATATCATATAAAAATTAATAAAAGATGAATTAAAGAAGTAAGTAATTAAATTTACGGTTATCGAAATTTTCAAAAAGTAGAGAATCTGTGCAGAGCAAACAAGTGCGACCTACCTCGACCTGAAGATTTTCTTTATTTTTTTAAAATATTTTATATCTACTATCTGCCGCAACTTCCTCTGCGACCTTTTTTCTTAGCTACCCTAATAAGATAAGGAAGAGAATCTCTAATTTTACACTGTCAATAGAAAAGTTTAATTAAAGCGACAGTGTAACCATTCTAAGTTATTAAAAGAACAAAGGTCACACAAGTATTCGGTGTTGCAACGGTAATATGCGAGTGTTATTGTTTATTGTCTTCTTATCGATATCTGAGCGCTTTGTTAGTTTCTGCGGAACCCGCGTGCGACAATGGCTCGTTGGAATCGACCTTGGTTTTTGTGGTACAAAGCGTAATACAAGTAGTGTAGTAGGTAGTTGTAGTTCGTGTGTACTTCATACTTGTAATGAAAAACTTGTAATGAACTACAGTCGTACACAATTAGGGAACACAGTGATTAACTTATGACTAGCCTCAATATAATGATTACTTAGAAGCAATGAATGCAGTTCGACAAAACATTACCTTCTTACTCTTACACCAAGGGTTACAAAGCTACGTATTGTCACATCGGCGTTTACAGATTCTTCTTTATTTTTTTACTTAAGAATTAAATTAAGTTAAGCACCAATTCAAAAAGTCTTAATTGTACCATAAAGTCACAATTAAGGGAGCTCTGGATTTTAAAACTCATTCAAGATCAAACTTAATGATTAAATCTCTCAAATCATTCACCTTCAAAATCATCTTCAAAAAATCTCTCTGCTCTTTCAAAAATTTGCTTTTTTGTGTTTACACTGCCATGGAATATTGTACCTACATTTAATATTCCGAATTAGTTAATAAGTTTTGTAACAATAGCTTACGAAATTACAATTCTCTGAGCTAGACTATATTCAGCTCAATTGCTGTCCAATCTAGATCATAGAATTGCCTCCCACTTGCGAATTTCATAACAATGCTGATAATGGTAACTACCAAAAGCGACCAAGCCACACCTCGTCAACTAGTCGTATACCCTTATCGAACATCTTTACCAGCGATAATTTACTTTATCGCCCAACACATAGAGTTCTGAGCTACTTGTCTTTTAAATGGCACATAAGACGTATTATAACCTGGTTGACGAGAACTTAATGCACCCAATTTTCTATTGTCCTCGTCGATTGAAACAACGTTGCATGTATTTGCAAAAACAAAATCAAGCAAATATGAGCTTTATTACGTTGGATAAGAAAACATTCTCAAGACTTTCAGCGGCAAATATTCTTTGTAGATTCCGTGATATATCGTTTGTTTGTTGTGTGTACATTTGTCCACATAATTATATTAGTAGATATATTTGGAAAGTAGGGCGACATTGAGGTAGGCTTTTGTAAGAGCCGGTCAGTGTCAATGAATTTGTTTCAGATTATGAAAGATCGTTTATGCAAATGGCGTTTGAATAACCAAATAAAGTAGGTTTACTACATTGTAATAGTAAACCGGGTACATACTACTGGATTGGCAATGGCATATTTGATTAAAATAATGGTGGACCTCTTATAGAATGGTGGACAGCATCTTAAAGAAGACGAGAAAGACTTCTGCCTAGCTGTAAGATGTCACAAAGATATAGACTTAAAAATACAGATATTATTCATCATTTGGATTACCAACATTCTCGCAATAGTTTCTCTACTCTGGTCGCAGTACAACAATAAAATGTAGTAATTACATTAAACACCTTATTGCCATTTAAAGTACAATCACAGTCGCGTGCCAGATCTAATTTATAAAAACGCCCGCCTTCTAACAACTCGTAAGAAGACAATTAAGATTTAAACAATTTGCGCATGCAACCGCTTTCGTGACATGCCTAATGCAATTCACTCTAAAAATACCTGCACTCTAAGAGACGGTTAGTGCTGTAATAAAATCATTAAAATTATCATTAATCATTAAAATGTTAATACTAACCTACGTTGATATGGTTCAATGCACTTGACTAACCGCTGTCATACGACTTCACAGAAATTTCTTAAATATTCACAATTATATTTAACATACAATTTCACACAACTCTATCTGCCAGATCTAATTGTAAATTGTCTAGGGACCTATTACATCCAAATCGGTTCAGACGTTATGCAGAAGTTCATTGATATACACACGTACAGAAGAGTTATATACATAAAGGTAACATATTTATTATATTCTCTCCTGTGATGTATTTAAAATTGTGATTTAATCAGTGAGATCAGAAAGAATTTCAGGGGCGTAGCTAAGGCCGTATCAGCCCTATCAATTATAATAATAGACAACCGGGTTACAAATTTACAAGAGCCACAATCTTACTTAAATTTTAAGGCCGTACGCTAAAAAATACGCTCTCAGGTTGAGAGTTTAGTGTATGACCTACGAATTTAGCATTTATTGCATCTAAAATATTGAGAGCTTTTTGTTTCCTTGGTAAAAAATCTTTATTCCCCATTTGAACTTCGCCATTGAAAATTTAATAGAGGGCTCATGTAGGGCAGCCTGCAAAACTGAAGAATTTGTTTTTATTTTTGACGCCATTTTCAAAATTATATAATTGCAATTATACACAAACATCTGAAAAAAATATCAAGATAATACGTTAAAAAAATAATAACTAACATTCCGTGTTTTGTCAGCTGGGCAAAACTATCAAAGCTGAGATAGACAGAATAAAGACAATCTGAAATTTACTAAAATCAATGGTGACATTATTTTTAGTCGGCAACTTTAAGTGTATGCCATGTTTGCGTTTCATATCGGAACTGGATTTGACAGGTGAGTATTTCTAGTTTTCTGTCAAGATCTAAACTGTATAAATAAATGCAAATGGCGGCAATCTGATGTGCACGCGCACGTGGGTTAGTTTAAGTTGCTTCTGTCTTTTAATATGAGATTAGTGTTGTCGATTCGACCCACGACATCGCGTTCCATGCTCCTTGCAAGATTGTTCTCCTACCTAATATATTGTTAACACACCAATGACTGAGTCTATTATTTATTAATAAAAATAAAGTTAAGCCGTTTTTGAGATTAGCGTATAAAACTAAAAGAAATAAAGCATTTAAAATGGATCTTATGTTTTGATTGTGCTTCCCTTAGTGTAAAAATATTTTACATATAATAGCCATATTATATTGTAATAAAAATTGTACCATAGAATTTTTATTGTATTTTTATTTAGACAACAATAAAACGAAAACATTTTTTACGAAAACAATTCTTTCAAAAAATCTCATTTCCTAGTGCAGTATATCTTAACAGGATAATAAAACATAATAGCATAACAGCATTATATGGGTTGTTACGGGCTGCCCAGTTTACTACTATTTAAATATATACTCGTGTTTGTCCGAAAATCGATTTATAAAGTTTAATATTTAAGAGTATTTCAACTGAATCGAATGAGAATTGTCATCAAGCCGGCTTATTTCAATTTTCACCGCAACACGTGCGTGACAAATGAACTGGCTTTTTATTGCAAGAGAAAACTCGAACTGGAACCATATTAAATGTGATTAACCTTCTAAAGTTAGAAGTATGGATCGTATGTAGATACTAGCGTGTAAACACCCTTACAAGGACTTGTATTTCTCGTTTAGAAACGGCTTGTTAGACGGCTTACGTTTAAAAATTAGAAGGGGGATTTACGCTTTGAATTTTATAGATTTGACAAATGCTTCTTTTAGTAAAAGTTGTAGGAGGATATTTTTCAATTCATTAATATTGTTAATTTATTTTACAATATAACAAGGACAGCAATTTCATAAAGAATTAAAAACCTAGAAGTAGTGCCGCAAATATTTCTGATTTAAAAATAGGTACATTGTACATCATAATCATCGTTTGATCATTGTTTTTTTATCGTCAACATCACCTAGATTTTCTACCCTAAAATGACTATGCACATCATAACATGCAAATTATGAGAATTGATACCCCTGTATTAATGTATTAAAGTATAATGCTTGAACTTAACCAATAGGTGTATTTTTCTAAAAGGAATTTATTTAGTGTGGAGTTCTATCATCGTCCTTTTTTTTTATAAAAAAAAAATGTCCTAACGACCGACTCCTTCGTGAGTTTCTGTCGCTGAATTTAAAAAAAAAAAGTCTGAAGAGTAACAAAGTCATCAAATACGAACTACTGATGAAACAGAAAGACAACACACGGCAATTCATGACACGAAAAAACAGAGTAGTCATTGTTTTTTCCGTTGTGACGTATAATTATAACAGATATTGAGTGTGAACTCCAGAAAAGAATTTGTTAAAATATTAGTCCGTTGAAGAAAGATAGAGCCGCACAAAGAGACACTTTGTGTTCAATTAAACATTCCTCTTAAAAAATCCACAAATATTCCACTAACCGACCAGTGTTAGAGATTATGGTAGGTAATATATTTCCGTAAGCACGTGTTGAGAGCAAAGGAGCGTTCCAAATTTAACAAAAAAAAAAAAAATGATGCGGTGAAAGTGAACACGGTTGGTGACAATGTAATCTGACGATCTCACGCGTATCTCGGCACGAGCTAGGAAACTCAAGAAAAGATCTATTGTGCAATACACGTGTCACTCAACATGACGCTGTTTATGCAGGAATTAGAAAACATGGCTTACAAATACATAGTTTCCCTGAATATATTTCAATCATGAGAATAGTTTTCGGACCTTTAGACACAAGTAAAGGCAGTGAGGATTCAAGTAAAGTTGACGATGCTCATAAGAAAATGGTAATACATAAGAAAAAAAGTAAGATAGGCATAATGGAATATGAGTTCTAGTATATTTTACTCATGCACTGATATTATTAATAATAGTGAATATGTCGAGCCCATTGACGCTTTAACGCTTTGTTTCAAGTATCTCGGGTTCGATTTCCGGTTGAGTTAACTTTGAAATTGTACTTTTCATAGTTGGCTTTGGTTTGAATCAGGCAGGTAGTGGCAGGGCACTCTGCTTTTCGCAGTCGTTTGGGCATCAGGTCTGGCGGCAGTAACCACCCCTTACAGAAGACCACCTTTAAATAAGAGTGAATAAGGGATGCCAGAATCCATTTCGCTATCCCTTCTAATCCCTTATCCTTAATCCTACTACGATCGGCAGCGCACTTGCAGCACCTATGGCGTTGCTTGTATTATAGGCGACAGTAGCCATCTACATATATACCATTATGTTGACAGTAAGCCTGTCTATAGACCTTAACATGAAAACCTTCTCCAACCACTTGAGTCGGTATAAACATACTTATTCTATTATTTCAATTAGTTATTCAGCATCTGTACTTTCGTGATTAGGTAGTTCTCAGATATAGGTCTCCTATAGACTTTTCCATATATTCATGTCGCCAGATTTCCTCCTGCATACTTTTCATCTTCTCCATATATTTATCTGGCTTCCAGAAAAAGTATTCATGTTAATATACTGCTGCAGTTGCAATCTTTAGTTGCCTGTAAAAAAAACTGTTTGTATTTTATTAATTGATGTCGGTAATTTCTTAACAGTTTGTTAACGAAATCATTGCTCGGCTATGATTAAAAAATGTTTCATTATTACGAGATTAGTAATTTGTTGCAGCCTTGCTTTTATGTGTTTGGTTACTCAACACACGAGTATGCAGTGTTTACCGTTAACTCACTGTTACAAACATGTATTTGCCCTAAGGGTAATAGGCGATTTAATACACTTAATACATCACTGTTAAAAAGGTTGTTGATCCTAATAAGTATATTAAAATACGGTTTCAGTTAAACTGAAAAAGTATGGTTTAAATCAAATCTTTAGTACGCATGAAAGCTTTCCTTGAAGTCAGGAGCTTCCTTGAAGCCAGGGCTTCCTTGAAGCCAGAGCTTCCTTGAAGCCAGAGCTTCCTTGAAGCCAGAGCTTCCTTGAAGCCAGAGCTTCCTTGAAGCCAGAGCTTCCTTGAAGCCAGAGATTCCTTGAAGCCAGAGCTTCCTTGAAGCCAGAGCTTCCTTGAAGCCAGAGCTTCCTTGAAGCCAGAGCTTCCTTGAAGCCAGAGCTTCCTTGAAGCCAGAGCTTCCTTGAAGCCAGAGCTTCCTTGAAGCCAGAGCTTCCTTGAAGCCAGAGCTTCATTGAAGCCAGAGCTTCCTTGAAGCCAGAGCTTCCTTGAAGCTTCCTGAATACTGCTTCTACCAGTACATACGAGTAAAATCTTATATTGTATTATGTGCTAACAGCCGTTTTATCATTACACACACCTTTTTAACATTAAATCCCATTAAGACAAGGACTAATTATTGAAACTGAATGTAATGTTATTTTTTATGGTATACCATTTTATAGCTGAATAATATTGTGTTCGTCAACAACTTCGTGCGGAATGAAAGCACAAATGGAAAACATCAAGTTGATATGTTTAAATCGTTAATCAATTTTTATAACTTTTCAAAATTTCCTTTCAATATTTTTATAAAATTTACATACACCATTTCACAACCAAACACTATAAATATTACCATACATGTTACCGTATTAAAAAAAAAAAATTATTTCCTCATTGTCGCAGCCTAGGCAATCCATTGCTGGACATAGGTCTTCCACGTAATTTTCCTTCATAGGTCCTTCCCGGGGATGTATGTTTAACGAGCCTTTTCTAATTTATTTGTTCCTTTTGAACCTTTTACAAAAAACAAACAGCCAGGACCTTTTATCCAACCCAATAATATAAATCTGGTACTCGTATGTCCCTTTGATTTCCATTTCTTCTTTATAGTGGTAGTGGTAACTAAAAACCATAGTATGTATAGTTCATTCTTTCTAAAAATTTATTTATATTGAAGAAAAATATTATTAACCACTTAACTGTAGAATCTTTGAAATTCTTACACGGAACTTACAATAGAAAAACGCTTTAACCGCGACGCATTCACATCTCAATGTGACGTAAACGACCTTACGAATGATTGCTATTTGAAACAATAACTTTCTGCCCATTCAGAGAGCAAGGTCGCCAGCGTCGAGTACAGCAATCGATCTTTCCTATCGATCCATCGTTAAGTATCGAACAATGGCACCATCGATGATCCCGATTGATTTGCGTCAGTACAATTTAATTTGGGTCAACATTATATAATTAGTAACGTGATTTTGTAATTAACATTTTATTGTTGGCGAGTAATTGGACATTACTTTTAATACTTGTCAATCTATATACTAATATAATAATGAGAATTTTTGTTTATAAGGAATGAACTCAAAAACTACTTGACCGTTTTTCAAATTTCTTTTCGCCTATAGAAAACTACATTATCAGCGAGTAACATAGGCTATATTTTATAAAATTACACGGACGAAGTCGCGTGCAACAGCTAGTAATATTATAAAGAGGGATTTCATATGTGGAGAATTATCTCCGGAACAATTTGAAATATTCAATTTATTATTTCTTTTATTAAGTGCTCTGAATGCTTTGAATCTTTAAGAGCATTAATATGTGTCATGAACTTCCTCTCTTCCATAAACCATAAGGTTCTATAGTGAAGAATTACTCATTGTTTTATCTCGACAGCATAAAACATAAATTCACAGAAACTCCAAGTGATTTACTGCGAAAAATTTAAATAAATCACCTCAAATTAAGTCAAGACCGTCAATTATAGACTAAATTACGCTTCAAATACCATTTAAGAACAATAAACTATAAAGCACATTAAAAACTACGCCACATTTAAACCGACATTTTGAAGATTACAACAGTCAAATAAAAAAAAGGCAATTCGTTAAAGAGTAATTAGCGGTGTATAAACATTAAAGCCACAAAGATTTATTTTGATACAAAATGGATTGTGGAATGTTATACTATTAAACGCAACGATGATCATGCTATTGCTGGCCTGAGGCGCCTTCGAAACTACGATGTTTTAAGACCTCTAACGGCCTTCTTAAACTACCTCTCTCTAACAAGAATATATGCAAAATTAAGCCCTAGTTACTAATGTCGATTAGTTTAAGGATTGAAGTAGTAATAATTTAATAAATCCTTCTATTATCGATATCAAGAGAAAATATTTATCCGGAAAATTCATCTGAAAGTAAATATGATAAAAAAAAATCAACTCAACTCAACTCAATCAAAATTTTTATATTCTAAATGTTTTTAAAATCTATAGGAGCTATAGCAATATACCGCTTGGACATTAATTTTATAATTTCAAATAAGCTCAAACTTGTTATGGTTTGTGTATAAATTTACTTATTTCGTAACTCAGAAGACGCTCACTTATGAATAGGTATCGACCGTCTATATACATTGGCTAAGCAAGATATGCACTTAGATGATGAAACTTGCATCCATTTATGCTCCTTAAATTGATCAAGTAACCTTTAGCCAACCAAATTGACAGTAAGACTTTATATAATTGCAGGATGCTAAATAAGTATTGATTGCTATACTTGAAATAACTTCACACGGTTATATTCTGTGTTAAGTTCGTATTTTTATTGTACTTAAAAAATAAAAACAAACTTACTTGCAACATTTGGTCTTGGTTATTTTAAGATTGACAGGTTGACAGATTTCGCAGGGAATTTTAATAAAAAGCCATAAAAGTACCTATTCATTGAAATGAGTTTAGGTCAAGATTCAAGGGTAAATAAGATTTTCTAATGACGAAAGAAGCTAATTATAAATACAATATTTCACTTCCTCTCAAAGCCTCTTTTAAATGTGACTAGCGAGCTGCTCCCGGCTTCGCATGGATGCATTTGTTTCTGTAAACTGTACTTTTTTATCACTGTTTTCAACGGTGAAACAGTGAAGTAGTGATTTAAAAGAAGTTACAGACGTTTTTCTATTATTTAATTATGTTTTCCAAGAATCATACTTATATAAGAGAATAATACAAAGAAAAATATAAATGTACCTATACAAAAATACTCTAATTACTGAGTAGGTTAATTGACGTATCTTATTATGTGAAAGGCCTTGATTTTGAAACAATGAGTCGATATGATATGAATAATGATGGAGAAAAATTCAGTAGGTTGCGTTAAAAGACTCTTTAAGTGGATATTATTAATTTACTTCAAATATAGATTTCAAGTTGTGTATTTAAAAAAAAAAAATTCTGGTGCTTTTTGCGGCTATACCTTAATTTAGAAGTAGTAGATTCTTAAACACAACCAAAGATGGTATAATTAAATAATAAACAATAAATAAGTGAGGCATACAACAAAATTAATGATTGAGGCAATATGAACAATGATAATGGCAATTTATTATTTAAACGTTAATACAATTAATTATCTAATATAATCGATAAATGTGTTGTCGTTTCCGTTCAAATATAAAATGTGTCATAAATTTCCCATTTTGTTCTGTTTATTTCTTCTGTGATTTAGTGACTTTAAAAAATTTCAAAGTTGTTTTTAAACAACTACTGTGTTACTCGAAAAATTAGGCAAAAAAAAAATCATAAATTTGTCCGTCATCTTCTTAACTTGAACAAGTATTATCTGATTAAATAAAATCTACAAAACTAATGAGTTTCTTGTTAGCTATACCAGGAGGAATAATACTAAAATATAATCCTTCGACATGGCTCAATTATAGAACAATATAAAACTTTTGATCATATCATTTAAATTGTACACGAATAAGATAAATCAACTAAGATAGCTTAGATCACAAATAGGATTTAAAGGTTTTCTCAGTAAAAAAATAATCCTAAACACTCGTTGAATATTTTATTGACACATTCAAAAAATCATCTCTTAATCATGCAAATGCATAAGACAAAAATGCGTGTCGTGACGACTACATCCTGTTGTTGAAACTGGTATCAATGGTTCAGTAGGTGTGACGAAGGTCGCCAACTTTGAATCTGAATGCGTGAACCTTAAATCACTTCGTTGACACTATCTTAAAACTTACACAGTACACTATAGATACGACCATACGGAAATGTATACGATTGTATACATATAAATGTATACGGTTTGTGTAAATTCTACAGATGTAATTGTACGGTTATAATCTAAAATTGGTGGTCCATTTGTGTTGGTTGTAACCTAATGTTTGCAAAAGAAACAAATATAATGATATTGGTATCAACTATATTTATATTACCTTCAGGGTTGAAACCCTGGGTCCCTATTAAATTTTGGCAAAACGCTTGGTCGACACTGGGAAACCCAGAGCTGGCTATTAAACCTCGGTCAGCAAGTTAGCCTTGCTATACAACGAGTTAATGCAAACAACGTGCTTTGCCCAAGAAACTCAAGCTAAATATTACATACTAGCTGTTGCACGCGACTTCGTCGGCGTAACTTTATAAAATATAGCCTATGTTACTCACTGATAATATAGCTTCCCAACAGTGAAAGAATTTTTCAAATCAAAGCCTATTCAATGCAAACAAACAAACAAACAAACAATCAATCAAATCGTTAGTCTTTATAATATTAGTATAGATAATATTTAAATAGTTTTTTTTTTTAATAATTGACAATATAAATTAATATATAATATATAATATCTATATATAATATAATATATAGTGAATATTAATTAATTAAATATTCATGTAAAATAATGTAAATTTGTACGGTGAACTCGTACAGTTGATTGACATTGACTCAATTGACTAGTTTTATTGACGTTACATTTGTTTCCAAGTGAAAGACAAGATCTTTTTTTTTTCACATCACGTCTCTGTAATTATTCTCCATAATGAGAATCTGTTATATTACGATCAATATTAAGATTACAATGTTGCAACTCTGCAGTCATATCATCTTTAACGGCTGTTACTAAATTTCATTCGTTCGTATTTAAACTTACTGCATCTAAATTTGATTCTTTTTCCTTCGTACCTAAATTTATTGCAAAATTGCATTTTTCTTTTGTACACTCGGTAACACTCCAGGCCTAACCGATCGTTACTTACTGTTACGAGCGATTTAATTTAACTCATGTAGCAATTTCACTTTTTGCATGAAGCTATACGGCAAGTTGTAATTCAAGATTTGCATTTATTGTTGAGCATTAGCGATGTTTGTGGACTCTCATTGTGTAGTAAAGAGATATGATCACGTGCATTAGCTTCAAGAAATGATTCGTCTTTTGACAACTGTACATCAGTTCGTTTTGCGTGTATGTGTTGACAGCCTACGTCGTAAAAATAGATTTTCCTTACCTTTGTGTACGCAATTGATAATCGTATGAAACGAATATCTTGCTGCCAACGCGCCTGATACATTTTGTTATGGTTTTCACTAATAGAAAGAGCGATAAATAAGTTAAGTTCGTGTAATAGAAATCGATTTTCAAGCAAAAACTAGTAATAAAGAATTAAATTTTTACAGAAGCAAAATAATTCGGTTCAATTTCATTACATCAAACTGTAATACTGTGATTGGATGCAGTTTAGTAAATTTATGTTTGTATTGAACTTTGGCACAAATTTCATACTCGAAATGTTAGATCGATTGGTTATTTTGTTGAACAATGAGTTATTGTAACATTACTCACGTCCTACTTATACGTTTGGATAATGCCAAATTTAATAAATACCTATAAACATCTACGAACAAAGTAAACTTTTGAATATGGAATTCCTCTAGTCTAGTTTTATTTAACGGTCGTCGGACTGGCTGACGGTCCGCTTGTTGATAGATGACTTCAGTCGATAATTATGTCACAACAACACAAAAGGAGCATCCTATCTTAGTAGGATTGAGGATAAGGTATTAAGATGGAATAGGGAAATGGGCTCTGGCATCTCTTACTCTGGCATTATCAGCAGCTACGTTGTTATTTCTCGATGGTCTACTGTAAGAGGGCGGTTACTGTTTTCAGACAGGATTGCCAAATGACTGCGAAACGCAATGTGTCAAGACACTACTTGCATGACCTGGACCGAAGCCATTTAAAAAAAGTTTATTTCCAATGTTAACCCTATCGGGAATTGAACCCGGGATCTTAAGACTAAGACTAAGACTTAATCTTAATCACATAATGGGGTCCTAAAAATGAAACTTAATAGGTAAAACTATTTAATATATTATATTACCCTCTAGTCTTTTAATCTGTTTCTCTTATTTTGTAAATGTGACTTTACGATTGTTAAGTAGTTGGAGTATGCAAATTGATGTTAGATACAAATACTGTGGCAATATCAATGCCTCTGGCATGGCACGCCGCGCGCCGACCAGCCCGCGGCCACCCATTTAGCTCATTGTGCCACTCTAGTAAATGTCCAGTTTCAAAATACTGTTTCAAATAGACGTATCGTGCTATAAAGATTGTGTTAAGAAATGAAACAGACCACTTAATCAAAGTGTACAAACTAAGTTTGCTACTAACATTAACTAAGTTACTTTGTTTGCTGTAGAATTAAATTTATAGAGACTGCTTATGTAAACAATTGTGTATAAGAGAAACTTTGACAGAATCAGAACAAACGCTTATTTTATGCTTTAAAAATTTTTCAGAACAATGAAACCTGGGGTCAAAGCTAGTATTATATATACATTTTAAACCTTTGATTTTAACGTATAATATATCTTCATCGTACATATAGTAGTGCACATACTCGTAAGCTCCGGGTAGTTGTCTTATATCGCTAATTGATTTATTTTTGGTTGATTAGAACTCCCTAAAATTATATTACCTGAAAATGAATTTCCAGACGGCACGCACTAGTTGCTATATTTTTCTCAATAATTATATACTAACGATAAGTATTAGTATCCTTATTCCATTATGTAGAATCTATATAGTTATATAATATTTGTGTATATGTTACCGGCAATCTGTATAATTCAGGTATTCTATACAATACCTAGGCAATGTATAGAATACCTGGGGCGTCCAGGCAATGTATGAAATATTATGAACATTATTGTCCAGTACATACTTTACCTAGGTAATGAATACAATTCCTAGAGATTTTATAGAGTACCTGCTGTTCCACTGGAAATGTGTAAAATAAATAGATCTTAGTCTATATTTATCAACGTTAACCGGCCTACCTATAAAAAGAAGGGCAAATGAAACATTTTCTATTACTTAAAATCAATTTTATTAAAATTAACAATTAGGGTGCTCCTTAAAAATAATCTTTATGAAAAGGGTACAAAAAAAGTACCTTTCTAGAAACTAAAAATTATTCTGGCTATAAATAACATAATGTAAATTGCTTACAAGTACTCACGTATGTCATAAGCATAAAAAACTTAAGAAACAAAACAATTCTGTAAAAATAATAAGTAGGTCTAATGCCTAATCAAAATTTTAATTAAGTAAGTAAAAAAAAATATTTATTCTTACATGAACTTAAGAAACAAAACAATTCTGTAAAAATAATAAGTAGGTCTACTGCCTAATTAAAATTTTAATTAAGTAAGTAAAAAAATATTTATTCCTACATGAGGAACTATTATGACATTTTGAAGTGCACAAAATCTTACTTTTAAGAAAAAAAAAAAACAGTATCGCAGTATTTTTTGCAACTACATTTGACAAAGCCTTGACCTGTCCCCGTAGATTGCAGAGTCGCAACTGTACGGAGTGTCGTTTCTAGATTAGGGACGTCTTCTTTTTTAAGCAATTCTTGATGACAAACTGTGAATTGCTGTCTTTAATACAATGTCTTAACAACGCCTTGCTCTGTGTCTAGATGATAAAGATCGGTTTTTTGTAAGACAACAGCTAGTATATTGCGAGCATCACCGCGACCTCTGTCGACTTCCGTAACAGGAATTCTGACAGTAGTACCCAACGCTACAGGGGGAATTTTTTTTCAGACGTTTTAAGCATTTTCTGAGCTTGCTCTATCAAATTATCTTTAGAACTGATGCGGTTTTCTATGTAAATCTATTCAGTTACAAAATCGTTTGTCTTGACTGACTCCCAATGTACAGTTGGAACATAGATTAATTTTAGAACTTTAGTTTCCGCTAAGTAAAAAGGATTTTTGTAATGAAACCGAACCAAGTAAGTATATTTAATAAAATGCACCATGGGAAAGTCAAATTCAAGAAAAGTTGCTTGTATGGAAACGTGCCTACATTAAAAAAAAAATATATATTGTAAAACGTTATAGAAAAAAAATATCTAAAAAGCTATCGACGCTAAAAAGTCAGAACTACTGACAGTGACTAATTAAATAAAAATAGTGACAAAGAAATATCAGCCCTCAAAGACATTCTAAACCAACAGTGACAAGTTAAAAGCAAAAGAAAGTATGATTAGATGACATTAAAAGTAATCAAAGTGGCACAGATGTTTAATAGACCGTTTGTATGATACACCTGGTTAATTTTAAAAGAAAGTAAACTTCGCCGTAGTGTAATAAATTGATTTTTACGCGTCGATTAATCGATGGCCCATCACAATAGGAAAAGGTTGTCACGGAAAAGTCTTGTTTGTAAATGCAATTTTTGTGTACTTTAATGTGTTTTTATATATTTCTATATATATAAAAATTTCGTGTTATTTGTCGCCGATGAACTCCTAAACTACTGAAGCGATTTTAATAAAATTTTGCACACTGTGTGCAGTTTGATCCAACTTAAGAGATTAGGATAGTTTTTATTTTGAACCCGGGCGAAGCCGGGAGCGTGTAGCTAGTATATTATATAGGACAACAGGCAAACTAATTATCCACTTGATATAAGTAAACCTAAGCAACATTAGTGGAGATGCAAGAGCGATGTCGACTCAGAATGATATCAGGGGAGAGGCCCAAGTATCTGTTGTTATTATTACTTTTAAAGCAACTAAATTAAGATTTCAACTAAATATAACCAATTTATTACTAAACTAATTAGCCGCCGTCGGGTTTGCATGGATGCATTTTTTTTGCAAACACAAAATGTTACAAAAAATACATAAGTTATATATAATATACCCTATATTATAATCGTTATATATGTTATAATCTTTTAGGTGGCTTAGAAGTTAGTATATCAACAAAAAGATTCACTTCATTATTTTTTAATTTAATCACGTCTCGCTCATTCTAAATCCATGTGCATCTCGAAGTTAGTTTGAATTTGACCTAATTTCAAATGCAAGGTGACAGAACGGAGGTAGCTCATCCGCGGACAATCACCAAGGTCCTTGGCACCAAATTTGTTCGTTATACATCGACTCAGTTTCATGGATCACATAACTTGGCCCTATTGTGTTACGTTCATAATGTAGACAATTATGACCTACAGCAAACATCTTCACGAAACGTAAAATTAGAATTGTTGAGGGCAACTGCTTATTTTATTGTTTTCCTCTGTGTTTATTTTCTACTAATTGTTTTTTTTTTTATAAACGACACGCCCCCGGCTTCGCAGGGAATAGAAATTTTCAAAAACCTCTTTTAGTGGATGCTTACGTTAAAAAATATGTTCCAAATTTCAGCTTTCTAGACTTAAGTTGTTTTCACTGTACATTGATAGTCAATCAGGAAAGCGATTTTATAAGGGTAAATTATGTATCAGTAAGACTTAATTGTGTTGGATGTTTTTTTTATTGAACCTATATGAACCTCTTTTGTTTCTCATCTCCAAAGAGAAACTAATTTTTTAAAATTTAAAACTCTATTAATGTGTTGAACCATTTCTTTTATTTAAAATAAAACAAATTATCAATGCATGATCTTTCTTTCATTCGATTTTAATTATATGTCTAAGTTCCTGTGTACTCATCTCAGTCCATGATCGCGTCCGTTATGTGTCCACTGCATTGTGGCTCATTAAATCAATTGGTTATTATAATTTGATGACACGCTGACATCAAACATGACATTAGTGTCACGCTTTCACTGTTAGTTTTTTGTCAAATTGTTTGTTTGACCGAATAAAAACCGGCTTGGAAAAATATACGGCTACTGCTTTTACTTTATTTTTATGTTTTATAATTCTTAAATTTGTATTCTGAGTTCCAAATACAAGATTTTTTTACGTGTTTGTCCTCGTCATTATTAAACATCGCACCTAAAGGTATTTTAAATATTGGAGATAGAAAATTTACTTAAATGAGAATATTTTCAAAGATTTGTCAAAATACGCTTGCCACACCCATTAATTGATCCGGATAAAATTAAAAAAATTACACACTGTATTATTAATCGATAAAATAATTTTAATAAAAAAATTAACTCGATGGAGCCATCACAGAAATAAGTTTAGGCAACAGAAACTGCTCTTATTTTGAGTAGTTCTTACTAGCTAGGCTATTAAATGTGCATACAATTTTGTTTGAACCCTCCTTAATATTTGTTCTTCATTGTAATTAAGTAGGTAGTACTAGACAGTCTTAACTTCAATGTTATTTCTCTACATAATTACACATTGTGATCAGAAAACTTTATAAGATCTTATGAAGTGAGGAAGTGGTTTTCTTATAAACGTTCAGTTTCCCTATCCGCGTAAACACTTGATTACTATACTCTGTGTATGGTCTCAGTAAATCCGGTACCGGCCGATCGGCTTTTACTTTCAACAGAGTTGCGCCCGCGCCGCGACCGCTTCCGCGAATGAAAGTACTTTCGCGTCGAAACTGGCAATTTATTCAATCGATATCGATAATTTTGCCACTTCAATTTATATAATGATACAATATTTTTCATGAGTGTTTTTTTAACAGAAACAGATAATATGTACATCATGGATAGTATTAAATTGTAGTTTTCTGCAGCTTGCTAACAATCGCTGATGCACTTTATTCTGTATCAAGACTTGCAAATTTTGTAATTTAGTTATATCTATGTTATATATTTATATTTACCCAAAAAAAAATTGTAAAAAATAAAATTCGAATACAGAAGGAATTTCTAAATGACAACCTTACTATCAATGTACTCGTAGATAACTAACGAAAAAGTCGGTCTATAGAAAAAAGATTAGAAACCAATACAAAGTAAATAGAGTACGAACAGAGAAAAATAAATGCGAAAACTTTTATTATTACATCTACCATTCTAAATAGCTTTTTATGCTTAAATCTAACTATTATTTTATCGACATACACCCGTCACTAGTAGGTACAGTTTATCAACACGTATGCAGATCATTGACACACACTTTCTTCTTCTCGCAGCATTAACATGTTCGTTGCGACGTGTGAATTGTTTAAGTGTATGCAATGATTAATTTACATTTAATTGTTCATACGCCACTAATAACTTTAAAAAGGCTTCATTGATGTTAATTATTTACATAAAACTAGATTAGTGGCAAGTTGAAGGACCATTTTATGGTTGATTACCTTACCTAGATTTTTTTATACGAGTATGTTAAGGTCTGACGGTCCACTTGATGTTAGGTGACTACCGTCGCCTATAACATAAGCAACGCCACAGTTGCTGCATTGTAGGACGATTAGGAGGGATAGGAAAAGAGGCTCTGGCATCCCTTACTCACTAATCAAAATACAACAGCACACATGCTGTTATTTCACGGTGGTCTTCTGGTTACTACGGCCTAACGGGCTATCCAAAATGACTGCGTAACACAGTGTGCCCGAAATAACCAGAGGATAAGAGAATGGGTCCTGTCATATATCTTACTTACTGATAAGATAAGTTTTCTGTAAAGGGGTATTTATTCCTGCCAGATGGGGCTGACATACGAGTATCTTCTGAAGGTAACTAACTGGGTAAATTGAAAAGGGATTCCTAATTTATTCCTTCAAGATTATATTTCGTCCTGACAATTCTTAACTTATAAAAAATTACGTCTACTCTACTGTTAAGTTAATCCTCATTATCTCCTTTTCGATTGAAAGAAAAAAAATCAGACAATTTGTCTGCAAGTTCGGCACCGTGAAGTACAAACATAGTGGCAATTCTAATCACCAAGTCTTTAAATTACATACCGATTAAAAACAAATGAAGCGTATCTAACACCAATGAGCTAAAGCAAACAATGGCTGATTCTAGCAAATTTCACGGAGTATCCAACCGTAGTACCGTCCGGCGCACCTTGAACTTGGAGTATCGCGAACTTTCCCGAACGTACCATTGTCTCCTTGCTCGGAAAAATTAGGTGTCTAGCACTGGATCGTTTACCCCATTGTTCAAATTTCTCTGAACCACAAAACCCGTTATGTAACGGGTGAAAAAATGACAAACGCTTATTTTTTTTGCTGAAATATTTTTTTAAGGAAATTACCATCTTATTGCCTTAATTAAGAGTAATACCGTGTACTGCTGTAATCAATTTGATGTCTATTGCCAATAGGGATAGCAGTCAATAATTTGACTATGATCAACAAATTAACAAAACCTTTTAACATGTTAAATATTAAATATTGTGAACTACATGTCACAAGATTATCTCAATAATAAATATTTTACAGCTATACTATATTTTTATAAAAGTTAAAAAATAATAGGAGCTAGGTGATAATAAGTATAATTCAATCATTCACCAAGGTAATTCGGAATTAAATCAAATCAAATCAATCGTATTCTATTTATTCTAGCCACATTTGAACTATAATTTACATACCATCAACAAAACAATTTCATCTAGCGAATCGTGACCGAGCTTGTAAATAAGAAAATAATACATAATTGAATTATATACTGAAACAATATCAAATTAAGTTATAACAAGTGTGTTGTCGTTTTATTATTGCGTGACATGTCCTTGACTTTAGTCACGCACATCAAACAATTGCCATTCTAAATAATCTCTAAATAGTATTAAAACGAAATCGCTCTTTTCTTTGTCTGTCTGTTTGTCAACAACGCCACTCTAAACTTTTCAACAAATTTATAAGTAATTTTTATTATAATTATTTAGAAGATTTCTTCCTAAAGGTTTCCACGCGTATAAAATTCGATTATATTTATCATTACTGTAAAGTTTCATCTAAATCAGTTGGGTAAGTTTTCGCGTGACGAAAGTACAAATTACAATATGTAGGAGTAATAAATTACAAATATTAGTAAATAAAATTTAGCTACGAAAATATCGTGTATATATAATGAAAATTGGTTAAGAAAATCTGTAATTAAACCAATAATGTAATGTAGACAACATTCGGTGTCAAGAAATGACACAGTAGCAAAACTTGCTCGAACGCCTGTACCTCAAGGCCGCTCACCGCCATTCACCAAGCGTGCTCACGCTTGGTTCGTCGACCGACTGATTAATAATATGTAACTAATTTGTACGACAACATTCAATGGCTATCTACCCAGTTACACTGTTGACACATTACGATTGAATCAATTCCCTCTTCTCTTAAAAACTACTTTTTAAAACTCTTAAACTCACTAAATTTACTAACAGTTTTACTACTCTTTAAAACACTCTTAAAAAAATCCCAGCGACAATGGTCACAATTTGATCATTATTGGTCATTATTAGTGGAATAGAGAATCATTTATTAACTTTTTCTTAATAATTAAGTATTCATATTAGGCTAATAATAACATTTTAATATTATGTTGGGGTTCTTTTAGCTTCTTAATAACTCAGGAGTTTCGGGTTCGATTTCAAGCAGTAAAATCTTCTGTAAGGGGGTAGCACAACCGTGAAATGACAGCATGTGTGCGGTCCTGTTTAGGAGTAGTAAGAAATGCCTGAGCACATTTTCTTATCACCTCCTAATCCCTTATACTCTATGGTACTAAGGTTGGCGTTTTGGCAGCCGACATTTAATTTAAAAAAATAATAATGTCAATATCTTTACTTTTCACAATTACATAAAATAAACTATAATTCAACTTCGCTAAATATAACTCATACACAATGAAACTTGACCCAGATTTGTCTATTAAATACATGCCATGTCTCTCGAAAGGTCAAATAAAATATACGCTTGGACACAACACGTCACTGTAGGCACGTAACGATATAAATATTTATTTATTTATTGATATTGTACGGTTTTAGTTCAATTTATTTAAGCGAAAACTGATAAATTATTGTATGAAGCATAGTACTGAAAAGGACTGACATAATATTGTAAAAGCAATAACTAAATTAATTAATTAATTTAAAAAATAATCAATAAAAATCTCAGTTTTACTATTCTTAGTTTTTTAATGACATTCACTAAAAAAACCTTAGTTTTAGTTAGCATAAAGCATTATAAGTCATTACGTCAGTTAAAGATACCCACAGTTAAACGTAGACCTACGTCTACGTGATTTTGAGCCGTACATTACCTTCAAACAATTCTGTATTGTAAATGCGAAAAGAAAACCTCATTGTATCTACTTTCGTTGAGAAATCAATCATTAAACCAACTAACACAATACCAACCGCGACTATTGCATGGAAAACTGTATATTGTTAAACGGTACATATTTATATAGGTTCGAATAGAAATTTACAATCAGTAAGCCTTGCCAGAACTACAGGTGTTCCACGGAATGATAATGAGAGAGGTTGTACGCGTTCTCAGACGGTTTTAAGAAAACAATATTCCAATAATGTAAGAACGCTAATAGAATACTAATCATAAACAAATTCCTTTGTCGTCATTTTTCTATTTGTCACGTGTGAATTTTTTTTTTCTAGTCTTGTTTGGGTTTTTCGCTGTATTCGGAGTTATCTTTTTCATGATGTCACTAAAGTTTTATTTGCAAGGATAACACTTAAGGGATTTACTTAAGGTTCAACTTAAATCGTCGTATCAATTATTAAATTAATGATAGCATGGTAGGTCAAAATTCCAAAATAAGCATCCCGTTTGGGCCGTAAATCATGATATTTTTTAACATATATGCTTAACATAATATTCGAACGGGTTTGTGAGTGTTATACATTTTGGTAAATAAAATCGCGAGGTAAATTACGTGTCCTTAAGACTAGCAAGACTGTAAGAGTCATGTCATATACACATTACACATATCGTTATACATATTTAAGAAATACAAAACAACAATTTATATGGAAGAGTAGTTTTCTTGTGGTCATGACAATAATGAAATGTTTACATTCGTCTTTGTGTTTTCAAATAAATTATGTGAAATCCCCAACACAAATCGACAAAGAGTTATCATAAAAAAAATACTTTTATCGCCATCAATTTGTTTTAAAACAATAGTTTCTCGGTTCAAAAGAATATTTTTGCAGTTTATTTAATTCTAACTAAATTTGTCTGGCTCTCATCCAAGCTATTCAGAAAATATCACCAAGATTTAATGCGTTGTGATTTGAATACTGCAGTCTCTTTGTCTAATATTTTATATATAAATGTATTAATTTTTGTTACAGAATTGGCCTTTGTGGTTTCGATAACCCACACAGAGATCAGAAGACCGAAGAACTGAAAAAGCACGTAGGACAAGTAAGCATTTTTAAATAAATTAAATGAATAAAAATTAAAAAATGAACTATCTAATACTTTTAGTTCAAACTATAACTATGTTTTATAGTCAGTCTTTAGCCATCAGTCCTGGAAAGGGTAAAAGTATAAAGAAACTTGTTTGTCTCTTTTCCTACATAATTCATGGCTTCATAAGAAACAGGATCTATTGATATCAACAGTTTTTGTGTAAATTAATCATTTTTATCCTGAGTATTTTTTTATATCGGATTTTGAAAAAAAAAATATCTCCGTTACATTTGAATCAGATGGAATCCTAAAAATGTTTTTCAGTATCTATGTATAACGCCAACAATATTTATAAACTTATAGTTTCTTGCTGCTTCATCTCAAAATTCTTCCCGGTATATATTCCCGGCCTACCATAACTTAAGTATAAATTGTAATCACACATATATTATTATCATCGTTATTATAATATTAGACTAGTTTGTAATCCTTAAACTATAACTGAATTTTTTTTATTAGGTGTAAGCTATATATTCAAACTGTTATCATGTAATAATACTTGTAAGTTTCCCTAAAATAAAATAAATAAATAAATAAGTATAGTTCCATAAATTTTGGGAGTAAATAAATACAGAGTAGGTACATTACGACACAAGGGAAAAATCCTTGTAGAAAACTTAAATCTAAGTTAAAGTACCTATTATTGAAACGATGATTTAACGAATTACGTGTCCAAGGCGGAAGATGACCTGATCGATGGCCAGTAATTAGTTATTTAAACGCCCACAGATATTAATGAAAAAAAATTAAAAACATTAACTATTAAACACGCAATACCTTTTTTGATATCTTTGTTTTCCATTTAGCTATGACATTAAATGTTCACATGATAATAATAGGTTCTATTGTCTGTTTGGAAGATGTATTTGTGACTTCATCGCCCTTTAATTTTTTTGTATTTGCAGACAAATATTTTTATCATTATAAAAACTTGACCAGATTAAAATTTAGTGTTTAGACTGTTGGTTAGCTAATTTTTTTTTTCGTTTTCTACTGTAGTATTGGCATATAAAATAATATTAAAAACACTGGCACATAACAAAAATTATTACTTTTTCTTAAAATAAATTTTTCGTGACATTTAATTTATCACGTTAAATGTTGTTTTACCTATCTTGAAATTGATATAACAATAGTTGTCAAATGCAAAAATAATTTCTTAAAGTTCCTCAAAAGTTCACTGCAGGAAATTCCTTTCTAGGAATACTGGTTGTGTTCTGGCTCTTAATATTCTAGTAACTAGATAGCTCATAAAATAAATACCATCAAAAATTTTAGTGTTAATAACAATCGAGAGGTCGAGTATCGACCTCATTCTTAAAAGCAAAACTAATAGTAATGATGAAAAATAACCAGTTAATAGAGAAATAAGATTTTTTATAATAAGTATGTACAAATTAATAAAACAAATTCAAGAACTATTCAAGAAATTTCAAGAGATTTATTTTTAAACATTAATTTTAAAAACGTATAGAAAGAAAACGTTAAGAATACGAGTAGATATTTATATAAACAAGCACAATCAACTAGGAAGTCGGGAAATAGCACGTAAGTCTTAAATAAAACACGGATCAAGTGTAACAAGTTCGTAGGAAACAAAACGGTTCAAACAATAGGATCGATATTTATTCAAATGAGATGAGATAACGAGCTGTCTTACACAAGGTCGACAATTCGAGAAAAATCAACTGACTTTGATTGACTAGATTCAAAGGATGAATTGTTATGCCGCTCATTTTGACGTACCTACATATGAGTAGGATGAATATATAAGAAATCTCTAGTAGGCAATGTATAACTTGTTTGTTCAATTATTATATATTTTTAATACTTTCTCTTCGAATCATAGTTTCATCATTCATTCATTGGTAGATACAACAGCGCTTAGTAATCCCGTATCAAGAATGAAAGTATAACTATCTGATTAAATAGATTTTTATGTGATTAAAGAGGTATCATACATCATATCTCTCAATAGCAGCCTTGAGAATATTCTTACAAGTGTCCCTTGTAGTCTGATAATTTTGAGATATTTATCCTAGAATGTTATATTAAATTTTAATACATATATCACAATATGTTTATAATAGATTTAACTTTCGGTCGCCTTCAAACGTCTACTATTCACAAGGAAAATTTAGACGTAGGAAATGAAAGAGGGGTGGTAAGTCAGGATTTTTATAAAGCAAATAAATAAATGTTTTAAAAATAAACAAGCCAAACTATGATTATTATTTTTTTTTGTTTAGAAACTTAATGTAAATAATCATCAACTTTTATTGCCCGTATCTAATGTAGATCTAATGTATCCATTTGATCTTGAATCAAGTTGTATCTTTGTTGAACTTTTTAAGGTCGTTTTTAATTCTCGACCTTATTCTGTTTTAAATTACATCTTACGGTGAACGTGATATCAAATGCGCTTCTTTAATAATTTATACACCAAGGCCGATGTAAACAGGTGATTTAATTTATGAATTAATTATGCACGGGCTAGTAAGCAGTCGGTATTTAGTGATACGTTTCGTCAACCGCTTGTAACTCACGCTGTGAATTAGTTGCTTGCTACATTTCCTGCTACATTGGCAACGCCCAAAACTGTACTAAAGCAAAACAGTATATTGAAATGACGAACATTTCAATATATTGAACAGTCAAGTGACTCGGTGGATCGCAGACCTAGGAGGCTCATTGGCGGCAATACGCTTTTAGGAAATAAGCTGCATAGCCTAGCACATAGACGAAAAGCCGCCTGTATGCGTGTCTTCTATAAGATGTACTTCGGAGAGTGTGCTCAGGAGCTCAGAATGCTGGATTAACTCGCTCCATCGTCAGCCTCGTCTTTCCTGCACGGCTAGACGCTGGCCAACCCATTAGTAAAAAAAAATTCTAGATATTATAGAAAGTATTCGAGTGGTTAAGGTACTTGCCTTAGCGCTCTCACTAAGGGATCCCGGGTTCGATTCCCGGCAGGGCCAACTTTGTATATTATTATATAAACTTTTTAAAGTTAACTCTGGTCTGGGTGTGCATGCAGGATGTCGCCCTCTATCCGTTGTATAGTTATCCCATAATACAAGCCTTAGTAGTGCTTACTTTGAGGCCCTATTGTCTTCCAGAATTAATTTCTCTATTGTCAACTAAGTGAAATGAATTCTTAACTCTTTATTTTATATTTTTAGTTGTTGCTGCCTATCATTTGCCGTTTAGCCTCATCAAGTTGACTATCACCCTGATACATTTAAAAATAATCCGTCTAGGAATAAAACTTTTCCTTAGGGCTTTATCTACTCTTTCTCAAGTCACCTTATTAAAATTTGCCCACCTTTTGCGATTTAAAAAAATCGTGACTCATAAAATAACCGAGTTAAGATAAAAACGCACACGCGTACAAATCAATTTTCAAGAAAACAGATAAGGAAGCGTCCAATTCATAATAAATTCCAACAGATATTATCAGTTCGAAATATGTTACATTGTTCGTGTATGTAACATTTTGCTTTCTGTTTCATATTAAATGACAAGGTTATCTTGCACTCACAAAGGTTAACTGTCAATTGCTTTATTATAACACTTTATTTATTGTCTATTCTAAGCCCTATGACATCATTATCTAATTTAATTAATTAGCTTTTCGTTTAATTTCCCACAAGTCGTGAAAAATTAGGGTTTAGAGACATTTTGGGCGATGTATATTTTCGAAGTCTGAATGCTACGCTGTCAATTTTAAATGCGATCGCTTTAATTATTTCTGATATTGCATAAATCTATATAAATATTGTGTTGGTTTGTGTATTACTCAAAAACCACTTGAAGGTTGGTGGCTACTGTCGCCTAATGACACAAGCTACGCCATAGCTCAGGTGCTGCAAGTGATCTCCCAACCTTAGATGGATTAAGGACAAGGGGACAAGGGATAGAGGCTCTGGAATCACTCACTCACTTACTGAAACACAACAGCACACGTGCTGTTATTTCACGGTTGTCTTTGTCTTCGGGCTGCCCAAGTTATGACTACGAAACTCCATGCCACTATTATATTATACAAATTGTTATACTTGTATTTTTTCACTTTGAAACACTTCCGGAATACATGATCACAGCTGAACCTAATCTGTATATTGCTAACAAAAGACTTTGACATGAACGAATATGAGTTCTAATAGAGGCCACTGATGTCATAGGTCAAAATTATTATTGTAACCTATACTATTGTTGAACACTTCTGTCATACCGTAAATCATATACGAAGATAAATGGTGTTAAAATAATAAAAACTGTACCGTGCTTTATCGACCTTGGTCGTGTTTGTTGATGCTTAGATTGGGACCTCAGACTGTGACGTCATTACAGTTGTAACGGTTTTTATGGCGTAGACAGAAATACCGCGTGACGTTTTTTTTATTTTTGCAAAGGTGACTGGCCAGTAGGTACGTAATTAACTTTTGTAATAGCATCTCTAATTTGGTGGTTGTAATGAACTAGTTCTATTGTTCGGTCACAAAATCACATCAATGAAATATCCGTGTTTAATACAAAACCCAATTTAGTAACGTAGGTGTCCAGACTTATATTATATACTAATATGTACTAGAAATCCGCTCCCGGCTTCGCACAGATTTTTTCTGCAAATTATATACATAATTTTTTCTTGTTTATTGCTCTTTCCATTAGTGAAAACTGTGTCAAAATTGATTGGGTGGTTTAGAAGAAACAGACAGAAGCAAACAGAATAGACATAGATTTCGACCGTGTATCTGTTATCCTTATATTATATATTTTGTTTCAGTCGATCTGAAAGCAAAATTTAAGTTAAAATTTAAATAAACTGAAGTAGATAAAATACAATAAACTTTTCAAAGGGACAGTGCGATTTTGAAACAGAAATAGTAGAGGATAACTCCGTAACCTACTTAAAATATTTCAAGACTGACATTATAATCAGGCGAAACCGGAGCGCGTCTATCTACTTACTCGTAAAAATAAAGCATTGCATTTTTTTTGCAGGGTGTAAAAATAAAAATGGATGATGCGGGTAATATACTCATCAGACGCTACTCCAAGAGTAGTGTGTTTGTGAAGAGTACAGCAGCAACCAGCAACGAAGAGACGGCAATAGGGCAAGACATCATTAAACTTCCAAGCTATTCGTTGGAGCAGGAGAAAATATTTAAGGTACATATGTATTTTAACTTAAATTTACGCTGAATATAGGCATTTTTCAATTAACTCGATATTTAAATTGGACCCCATAAAGATGGAATTATAGAATTCAAGCATTTGCCCGAAACTTCGTTCTCGTCCCTCGGGAACACTACTTTTTTCTGGATGATTGGGACCCTATGTCCTTTTCTGTACAATTGACAACTTGTATGCAAAATTTCATCATAATCGGTTCAGTACTTAAGTCGTAAAACCGTACGTAAACAAACTCATTTTCGCAAATATCAACTTATTTGCAAATTAAAACCCATTGTCCTCAACGTGTAATCATTATTGATTGTCTCTTAAATATATAATTAATTTGTTTTGTTCACGTTCAGAAATGACAGACATTAATATTATGAAACATTAGGTACATCTTCAAATGCATTAAATGAGTGTTTACTAGTAATCATTTCCGCTGAGATAGAAGCGTTTATGAAGTGAGATGTCGAAACACGGACTATTAATTTCATGGTTGCCCACATAATGGGTTTTGCTTACGAGAGATGGTAATTTTGAATGAGGCAATGTTTGTCAATACGAGGATTTTGTTTCAACTCGAAATAGACCCTACAAGGAATGTTAAGTGGCCAGTTCTATTGCTAATTTTATTACTGCTGGTTACCTAAAACAATTACCAGAAATAAGTTACCAAGTTGATTCATACCAGCAAGAATGCAACAATTATTTTGAAGTTCTCGGTAAAGCAAAATTAAAAAATTAAAATTATCACATAAAATCTCAGGATGAATTGCTCCCATAAAAAACGTGTCGGCTTCAACTGAATAAAAATTAATCTCGTTTCAAAGACATTACGGTCTACTAAAATTAAGATAATAAAATGCATGTTGCTTCATCTGATAGCAATGTGTATGTTGCGTAACGTCTTAAAAACAATAGTCATTAAAGAAAAAAAAAATAATAACCAAAACATCTCTTTGCTGTGGCGTTGTGGGATTGTAAGGTGGTCATTTTGAGTGCATCACGATTTCATGACTGCACAAAGTACAATTGATTCGAAAACATTTCACATATTGACCGTGACATTGCCACATAATTTCGTTTTAGACGGTGTTCTTACGAAATTGAAGGCATTGCTGCTGTTTAGAGGTAATCATATGGTCCAAACACTTTCTCACGGTTGGGTTATACTAAAAGCAACATTAGCACCGTTCTAATATAAATTCGTTTTATCTAATATCTCCTACAATATGCGTTGTATTGTACTACTTGCAGAAGCAGTTTTATATTGCGTTACAATTTGAGTCATCATAGAGCATCTCAATGTGTGTTCTATCTGTGTGCAATGGTGAATGCTCTTGAGTTTTTTCACTCAATACATATCTTGAATTTTGACCATAGTTGCGTAATTGATTTCCACTACTTGATAAGGTGATAAGTAAAACCGGTAGTCACCACCACGGTCTGGGTGGGTAACCGATCACCACCCAGAACTTCATGGTCATTAAGCATGTACCTACATCCCTTTTAGGCCAAAGTAGTCAAATACTGTGAGGTGGTCATTTCGCTTACACCCAGAAACGGAAAGCACTAAAAAATCAAAGAAATACTTTGAAGAATTGTTTACAATTATATTATGCTATTAAACGTCTGTAACAACGTTTCCTATTTGTATGTCATAAAGTTTTTTCATATTATTTCATCTTAAAGGA
The DNA here is from genome assembly GCA_944738685.1 of Synanthedon myopaeformis. Taxonomy (NCBI): domain Eukaryota; kingdom Metazoa; phylum Arthropoda; class Insecta; order Lepidoptera; family Sesiidae; genus Synanthedon; species Synanthedon myopaeformis. The sequence goes on from OX122914.1 coordinate 2,639,027, forward strand.
TATTTTTATTTTAAATCACAGATGCTCATCTGATCTATCACAGATAGATACCCATAAAGATCCAAAAGATGCTAATGAATGGAACTAATTTGATCGAAATCGAGATGTATTTTATCAAACAATAGTAGATTTACTTCCTAGTGAACCAGCCGAAGATTCATTAGTAATTTATACACCATTACCTGCAGAATTTTACGTAAGACGGTCTGCCGCGAACAATGATGAAGATAGCACCATTAAGTAACGAAAAGAATGGTCATTGCCTCACTTATTTGTTCGCGTCTTATTCTATTTCCTTGGGAGCAACGAAAGCGTATTCGCAGAAAGCCAAGAGGTCCATTGTCTTTTTCAAATATAAGAAGCTGAAACAATGTGAAGGCACAGTCTCAATTAAAGCTATTGTAAGAGCAATTCGAGTTCTATTAAATTTTATATCGATTTGAAACGGCTTGAGCATTGTTGCCTTGGTTATAAGTGGATTTATTTTAATGGCGAGTTTCTTAATTTTTGTAACATATTGATATATTATTTTAGTACACCTAGTTGCTATATAATTTTACTTTGCAATTTTATAAATTGATAGAAAATAATATTTTTTTTCGATTTACAAAATAAAACTTTTAACCTAAATTGGAGTATTTTGTCCAAATTATGTCATTTTACCTATTATCAATTATGTAAATAAATCTAAATCAGTTTTAGTTTGATCTATAATAGTTGTTTCTTAATTACTAGACTGACGTGCCCTGGCTTTGCCTGATTTCAATTGGAATAGTTTAACCTACATACGAGTTCTTGACCATCTTTGAGTTATGAAAAAGAAATTTTCCAATTATATTGAGGGTACCCCTCATATACATTTTAACTCCTCTATAATGTTAGAGTAGATTGTAGAAGCTGTGCGTTAGTAGAAAAATGTTATTTTTCATTTTTATTCAGCTTCAACTTGTTCTAATGGCGAAGGGAAAAATCGTCTCTGAAACATAGAACACATGCTCATATTTCGCGGTGGTCTTCTGTAAGGGGGTGGTTACTGCCGCCAGACGGGCTGCCAAAATGACTGCAAAACGCACGCACTGCTGTCTCGATCCTGGTCCAGATGAAAAACTTTGCCAACTTTATAATAAATAATAAACTAATACAATGTTAAAAGATTTCGTGCAATATTTAATAAAAAAAATAACTTCTCAAAAAGATGGATTTTTTAACAATACCCACGTTGTGTCGCAACTTTTTTGTTCCTGAGATGTTTTTCTATACGATTAGTTTTTTTCACACACAACATTCCCTTGTGACCAAATTAAATTGAAACAATGTTATCAACACTCAAGTGAACGATACCTTCTCAAATAGTTTCCAACATTTATTTTGATATGTTCAATACCTACATATACTTAACTTATAATACTGAATATTAAAAATATGGAGCCTGTTGAGTTGAGTAGAAAATCTTTTCAGAAAATAGTTTTGTAAATAGTATTTCATGCTGAAGTAAATAACAATACAAAATAATTTGTAAAACTTAAAATAAAATATTTAGAGGACAGATACTACTCGTAGGTCACTCAATCATTCGCACGAAAAAAATGTTACAACGCATAATAATGTCACAGTCTAGTATCATTCTGTTTTAAATTTCCTTTTGAAATAATTGGTAAAATTTGTTTGATATAATAAGAAAAGTATTATGTTTATATTCTTTTAATTATTCTTAAAAAAATATATTTATGTCACTTTTATGTGGTATTTTAAATTAATCGCTATTATTTTTTGTCGGACCACTAGTTACTCCTTCCAAAACTTGTCTTTTTTCATTCCTTCTTGAATTAAGCTTAATGTGACAAGAAATTTTGTCCTTTAAGTGGTGACGGCACTCTCGTCTTGTCTGGTCGTCTGGTTGATCGTATTTGTAAAATGGAAAAACAGCGAATAAGGAACTTTCCCAAGTAATGAAAAAATAATTAAAAAAAAAAAAAAGATTTAGTTGTCAGTTACACAACAGGTCATCGTGGCAAGCGTTTCGTAACTGATTAAAAATTTTGAAAAATTCGTCAGCATATTGGTTCTATATGCGGTTGGCTGTAACGTGGGCGGCAAAGCCTTGGAGATAACATCTACTCTTGTTACGATGTCCGATGTCTACCGAACCGACGGACAGTTTGATCACAGACACAGTATAAGCAAGAAACAGCATATAATGTTACTATTTATAATTAGTGAAACTGTGCATTTGTATAGACTAATTTGAATCTTGAATTCAAAACTTTTGAACAACTTTAACACAATAAATAAAAATAAACTCTCAAAATATTTATGATTTAAATATTTTATATAATATTTATATCGAATTTAGAATCATTCTGTTTTAAATTTTCTTTTCAAATAATTGGCCTTATTGATATTATAATGTTGATATTATTTGTTTGATATTATAAGAAAAGTATTATGATATAGATAGTCTTTTATCGAATCGTATGGAATATTATAGATAATATATATTAATTTTAACCGTCTTTAGAAATCATCGTCCTTCCATGGTATATAATGCGACATATTAAATTTTAGTTAACTTGATGTAAAAAAAAACTTAGTTTCAATGTGTTAATATTTTTTGCAGTTATTTGCTCTCTAAAAAGGAAAGCAAAGGTAACTTTGATATATTATTATACGGGACATAATTCTATTTTTTTATGAGTTTTGGTTGATTGTGAAACAATTCACATATATATGAAACAAAATAGAATTTTAAAAATGTCTTTCACTTTATTTCGGTTTTCGTTCATAAATAAGTAACAATTCATATCAGCCAATTTATATATCTATACTAATATTATAAATGCGAAAGTATGTTTGGATGTATGGATGTTTGTAACTCTTTCACGTACAAACTGCTGAACCGATCACCATGAAATTTTGCATACACATTGTCTGGGACACCAGAAAGGACACAGGGTACCTTTCATCAAAAAAAAAGGACTATTTCCGAGGGATAAATAAAAATAAAAAACTAACGCCTGGCCAAAGTGTTATAGCAACACGAGGTCAAGAGTTATATTGCTTTTTTTTTAAGTTTTCAACGCGGACGAAGTCGCGAGCACCAGCTAGTACTTAATATATGCACATATATCGGTATTAGTAATAATAAGACTAAAGAGACTGTGTTAAAATTATAAAAAAAATATAATAAAAAAAAGTTTATTTTACATTCTGCTTATACAAATCGCCACCCAGTATGCTTGGATGGAAGTCATCGTTTCTCTATTACTGTCTTCAGAATACTGTTGCCACTGCCGCGTATTGAACAAAACAAAAAAGAAGTTCTCGTGTATTGAGAATTAATCGTAATATAATGTTACATTACTGGATTGTTTCTGTACGAGGTTTGTCGGGCAGTTTCGGACGGAGCTCACAAAAAGCGGCCACGGTGACGTCTCGACTCGAATCGAAAGTGCATCAGTTATTATGTAACAACTTTATAAGCCTCATTCAATTTCGTCGGTGCATCTGACTAGGCGTTTTTCATAGTGATGTATCGGCGCAGCGTTCCAACCATTTCAAAGTACTTTGACATTTAATTGAATAATTTAAAATGACATGAAAATTGAGTACGAAAGACGACATTTCAAAAAATCAAAAATTTTGAAATGATTGTTATTCTTTTTTAATTGACTTGAAATATAAATATTATTTTTTATATAAAGGTTGACATAAATTCTGAAGGCCTCCTAGTAGGTTTCTACCTACCTATTATCCTTTACTCACACATCGAAACACGTTTTTTTTTTCATCGTGGTCTTCTATTAGAGATATTTTATATATCGACTGAAAACCGTTAGAAAATATTATGATGTTAACGCATTGTTAACGTTATTTTACTGCCAGGATAATGAGAAATAACCAGGAAAGTAAAATTATTAAACCCAATTTGATATATAATTCCTACATTTCCTATATAATACGTATTTAACGTATTTCATCCCTCAGGTACGCTAATACATGAATTCATACAAGGAATAATAATTTTATAAATGTATGAGACTTTCCTGTAATGTTATTACTTTCCTGTTTAAGTGGAACCAGATAAGTGATTAATATTATAAACTTAAAATTATATTAAAACTAAAACTTACATTTAGAAAAACTAAGGCAAGAACTAAACTGATGTACTCGTAGCTACTTACTTACTTTAGCTTCATAGCAAATTATATTATAGTATTTTACATATTTGTCTCTAAGCTAGTATGTTAACCATTAAAAACATATAATAAACATATGGATGTTATTTAAGTAACATTCTTGACCGTGATGGTATTGTCATGTATACATTGTACACATCATGACGTCGCCAGTTTAACTCTTGTTTGATCGAATGATTGTCTTTTCATTATAGTCTGTTGACCTATTTGTAATATTAAATCGATAATATCTACAAATTCGATTGACTCGTCTCGAGGTTAGATTATGATCTTCTTCGATTGTTATGATCGATGTTTGTTTAATTAGCATAAAAAAATGCTTGTGTATGATGGGTGTGCGCCAAATTGATACCATTGAAAATATTACTAAACAAACGTCAGTTGCTAATTGCCAATTTATTGGCAAGAAACAAAAATTATTATTGAGTTTGTTTGTTTTTTACGCTTAACTACTCAACAGATTTATCTTGATAATTTGCGTACACGTTGTTAAGGGACTTAACTTTCATTTAGCACAAAAGTACTGGATACGAACAAAGTCGCGGGCAAAAGGTAGTTTGGAATAAAAATATTTATATTGACTAGTGTTAATTTTGTCCTACAGTTATTTGACATGAAAAAATTTCAATCCAATGTGAATCGCGAGCTGCGACGCGCCTACCCAGACAGGCGAAGACTGGAGACGCAATGCCTGAGCGCTATAGCCTTCGTCAAGTCAGACGCAGAGCTATTAGAGTGCCCTATCTGGGTTCTAATCATCAACGTAGTGGCTATGGATATGCTCAAATCTAAATTACCCCCAGGTAAGTTTCGTTCTTTTTAATGCTTACGTTGAGACATCTTTCCCTGCGACATCTAAGTCCAAACTAAGCAGAGCTTGTATTGCGAGTGCTAGATAACTGATAAATTTTGTTATGTACTTTATACTGTAAATATACATAGAAAACTTACTGACCAAAACAAACCGACATATTCATGCATACAAACTTTTGTCTTGAGCGGCGATCTAACCCGCAACGACCTCTGACACAGCCAGGTAAAGTTACTCCGCGGAGCCAATTGATCGTTATTTTCAGAAAGACTTCGTAAAATCGTTAACAGTAAAAGACTTTTAAATTAATCATACAGCTCATCAAATGAGATATCGCCTATAGCACTATGTTGTAGATATAATTGGGTAAAAGTTCGTAAAGTTATTTCACAATGAACTTCTGTCATCAGAAAATAACACTGGTCCCAATATAGAAAGGATTGAGGGACACATATGTCAAGTCACTAGGACCTTAATAAACATTTAATAACAACATTTATAACAAAACAATCCGGGGCGGAAACTTGCATGAATATGTAAGATCGTTAGGTAGTTTATAAGTAGGACATATTATATTGCGCACTCATACCAACATATACATAAATGGTACATATAATTTTGTCTCACAGGTTTAAAATATTTATAATATATAATGTACGGGGGCGACCTGCCCGTACATTATACGGGGGCAGGTCGCCCTCGGCTCCGCATGGATGCAAATTTTTCTGCAACTTATATATACAAACCTTCATAATTTATCATTCTTTCCATTAGTGAAAACCTTATCAAAATCTGTTGGGTGGTTTAGAAGCAGTTGGTGGAGAAACACATAGAGGTGAATTTATATTAAATTTAAATTTTCCAGAAAAAAAGTATCCTCACGTTTTATTTTACTCAATTGAGTCAATCAATCTAATTGTCAAATTGTCGACTTTATATGTTATTAATAGTATAGTAATTTATAGTATCCGTACTAATATTATAAATGCGAAAGTACGTTTGGATGTATGGATGTTTGTAACTCCTTTCACGCAAAAACTACTGAACCGATCATCAAGAAATTTTACATGCACGTTGTCTGGGACACCAGAAAGGACATAGGGTACCATTCATCGTTCAACGCGGACGAAGTCGCGGGCACCAGCTAGTATGTAATATAAGTTTAGTAGAACAAGATAAATTACAAAGAACATAAAATGTAACAATGGATTTTCTCACAGATACTCTAATACTGATAATTAATTGCGAATTGTATATTATAAATAGGTAAACCTTAAATGTGGTGCTTGAATGTGCTTGAATGTGCTTGAATGTTGTCACAAGCTAAGGTAGGTACTAATATTTACTATGTCCGGTTGACACGTGGATATAACCTTGGCAAATAGATACAATTGTTGCTTTCTATACCTCAGGAGTCTATTTAACAAAGGCTGTGTTGTCAATCGCTGTTTTGTTATGAGTAATATATATCTATCATTTAATTATGTTTCTTTCAATTTAAAATACATGATTGGCATTTTAATATTGTTATCTAAACCATTAATAAGAACATTGTTTATTTGTCTAATAGACAAGTGTAAATTTAGGTTGATTATAATTTTATGATTTTCATTTTATATGCATAAAATAATCATTCGTGCAACTGTCTTACTATACCAAGTTTAACAAATAGGCAGAATTAAAAAAAAAAAAACTTTCTGAAATAATTTCAAATTATCATTGAAATTTAGTAATGTATATTATATGTCTAAACTCTAAATTAAATTTATACATATTATAAAATAAAGTCGCTGTCCGCCTCTGTATGTTTCAAATCCGTATCAAAATCCGCCTGTATCGATATCCGGTGTATGTTATCAAAACTACTTCTAAATCAACGGATTTTGATAGGGTTTTCATTGATTGAAAGAGAAACAAAAACGGGGAAGTTTTGTGTGTGTAATTTTCAGAAAAAAGTCACATATGCGAAGCCGGGAGCGGGTTGCTAGTTATCAATTATATTATTACAGTACTTTTTGCAATTTGTTTTTCTGCAAATTGTATAATACCTAAACACACACTCTTTCCATATTAGGGAAAACCGAATCACAAGCCTTTGGTTGGTTTAGTTTAGAAGTTAGAAGAGAAACAGATAGATTATAAAAAAAAGTCATTAATAATATGAAAAATATATATTATAATATGTACGAGTATATAGATAGATAGAAATAGATAATATTGGAAGTAAGTATATAAATTGTATACTCAAGGATGTACCTAATCTTGCAATATCAATAGGTTGTGTAGGATGATTAAATTCTTATTAAGTATTACTATTTGTTTTGACATCGCCTTCTAATTGCTAAATATATATTAACGTATCATCTAAGAAAAAACCTTGATATCGTCTGCAAGTTCAATGTTAACTTGTTAAGCAAGCCACGAACTTTAAAATTATTATTTTTGTTACCTGCGTGTGTAGGCAATATATGAAATCATAGGTTTTTGTTCCCTTTTTTTCAATGAAGCTTAGAGCATCATTGTCTTTGCTTAAATTCCAAAGAGTTTTTAATAGTTAAATGGTTCTCAAAGTAAATCTTCATGGATAACATTTTTTAACCTCTTAATTTTATCATCATGATTATTTAGCCTTGTGTCTCCAAATCAGCCTTATTACCACGCTCTGTCTTCTTTCTATCGCATCCAGGCGCTACCTGTAAAGTTTTTTAGGTCGTCTGTCCACCTGACCCCTGTTTCCAAATCGTGGTCTCCATTCGAAAACTTTTCTACTCCATCGGTTAAATATGAATAACCTTGAGCAAGCGAATCTTGTAAAAATTATTGATCGATTTAATATTTATTTACGAAGAATTCTGTATCATAAATCATACATACATCTTCGTCGTAACAAAATACGCAATCATTACTAGTATCGGACAAAAACTGCAATCAGGAAGTGATTTTGTCCAACCGACAATTGGTTATTGGTTAAAGTCTCTCATACAATTTACTAAATTTAAATTGGGCAAAAGTTTTTAGGCGCCGACGCAACATACTCGTATCGTATGTGATCAATTTCCGCATATTTATCTAGATGAAACATATCTAATTATATCATTACATTTAAAAGCTTCTGTATTTGTGGCCACCTTGATTCATTTTTAGAGAAAGATTGTAGCTAAGATTTTTTACGATATAACAAGGCACTTTTACTTAAAGATATACTTCAGTTTGTTTTGACTAACACTTTTTTATTATTTATTTATTATTTACATACAAAAAAAAAACAATTGGTGGTACACAGTTTAGATGCACTATAAACTCAATTAAGTTTGTACCGTACACCTGAGTTGTCAACAATAATATAAATTTACAGAATTACTAACAAAAGAAAAAAGCACATATTCGTAGGTAGATACAATTTCAACTCTTTAGCACAACGAACCTGCTTGTCCCACTCTAACATGCAGCTAACTCACATAAGCGCATCCTTGTTGACAACAAGAATGCACACTTTCTACAGGCTGTTTTTATTTATTTTTATAAAATTTATTTTAGCAATTTTAATATTTATACATTTAATAATGTATAAATTAGGTATAATATTTTGAAATTCTTATTATTAGTTATATTTATTATTATTAGTATATATATAGTTGCGTTAAAATACTACTTATTACGAATAAAATATTCTCTTAATTTATATTTAATATTTTTTATGTTTAAATTATTTTTTAAATCTGTTGGCAGATTATTAATAAGGTAAGGTACTAAAAAACCCAATCTACGTTTTCCATATAAGTTATTATATTTTGGGAGTTCTAGTTTTTGATATTTGCTGCTGCGTGTATTTATTTTGTTTGGATTAGTTATTTTAACGTTTTTCAGTTCGTTGTTGAAGTATTCTTCTAATAATAGTGTTAGCTGAACCTTTCTGTGGACAGAAATGATTTTACAAAATTCAAATATATTTTTGTCGTCGTCTTTAAGTTGTCTTATAATGTTGTGTGGTATAATTGTTTTTAAAATTCTTTTATTCAATATATCATATTTTTTTCTATACAGGATTAAATTATTTGTACCTTGATTTCATAGTATTCTTCTCGCCTGTATTTTCCTGTATAAAGTTGTTTATAATTATAATTAAATCTTGCCTGCTGCTAATATAAGTTGTAGGTTGGAGAATAGATTAAAATACAAATCTTAAAATAAATTCTAATTAATCTACTTATTTATATCAAGAAGAAGAAACGGATTAATGAGAGACACTTGGTAACTAAATTAACAGTGAATCAAGATTCAAAAAAGGTGTCTATACAACTATCAAATCCATCCCACAAACAAATATTACAAGGACTCTGTCACGCGTCATCAACATCAAACAGTGATTACCATTTACTATTACATGTGCATACGTAGACGATGAGTATGAACAATGATACAGTTACCTTGTCTGAACGCTGAGGACAACAGTGCCCGCGCATATGCAGAACAATGAATCGACCTCAACAGTTATCATTAACAAATTGTTAACTAACATATAAAATTAAATTTTTATGAATGTAAAGTTCTCACGTGAAACTGGCAACGTTTCTTTTAATTAAAGATTTTAACGACCTTGACATTATTCAAATCCACCTTTAAAAATGTACTTGCTTTAAATTTCACCAGGACATGGATATTGGAGAAATTACGCCACAACTCATAAAATCTACCAAAAATGCACACAATCACAGATTACATTTATTTTTATTTTATTATTTTCCTCTGACACATAGTCAGTTTTAGTTTTATTTATTTGGTTGTCATCTGTTAATTATTGTTGTATTACTGATTACTTTAGTCACATTGTTTCCTTCTAGTCGATATTATTAAATATATGTCTTACCAAAGATTCAACATTTTGTTAAATGTTAAGCTCGTATTTATCAGAATCCATGTCAAATAAGATTAGGTCCATATTTCTTGGAGTGTTTCACATTCTTAACCAAGGCCATTAAGCCAACTCCTCCGGTGTCCGTTACAAATGAGCTGCAATATAAATTTGTATCAAGCACTGTACATAAAATTGTATAATTTTATAACAAATTACAAATCTGATTCAGTTCCCATAGCACGTAACCGCATCAACTATGCACTGCTTCACTTCTCAGTAGCCTGCTATATTGTTGTGCAACAATGCAATCTTACTTCGATCTGATGTTGTATTGCACCTCATTTCACTTAAACTGCACAGAAATTTTCTAACCCTATCCATATTGCCAACTTAACGACTATCAACATCAAACATTGGTATTGTGCAAATTATAGCCATTTCTATGGGAAAGAAACCACATTACGAGATTCCCGTGATTTTCCAGTCCGGATAAGATTTGTTCCTAGATTCCCTAGTGGTTTCGCGGTCTAGCCACTGTTTATCGGTTGGGGAACTCAAATAAATCTATCGGACATTGTAGCTTATTTTCTGTGTAGAAATCGTGACATTAGCGTGGGGAATGGACCCTCTTTTAGATATTAACAAAGAGTTTACAGGTGTCCACGAACTTTTGTGCCCTTTTACGATCTTCGCTTGAGATTGTCTAGCTAATGTTATTAAATTATATTAAAACCTTTTGTTTTATTTAACTTGTGTTATAAAATACAATTTGAATTTAAGTCTGTTCATCAGCAATATGGTATCAATATCCAAACGTTTCTATTTCAACGTGAAGGTCGAAGCATTCGTGATTGAAACTGGAACATTGAATGGCACAATTTTATATTTATGCCCATTACTTGGTTCTCATTGAGTTTTTAAAAGTGAAGAAATTGGAACATTTAAAAGCCGACTAGCACGAATCGTGACTGTTATTATGCAAAATAGTTCCAGTTAACGTCAATAGGAAGCAAGTTGTGATCGATCGAAATACGAAAGAGAGCTTGTTTTACAAATAATTACTGTCAAATATAACGATGCAAAATTGGCCGTGGTTACTGAACCACTATAACTAGCTATTTTATATAGTACCAGAGCGACGCACCTCGGTTTGGGTACCAGTACCAGAGCAATTGGGGAACTAAAACTAAATGTATGATCCGCATACAAATTTGTGAGAGCACATCTACCTCTATCTGAAGTAATGTAACTGTCAAATTCATCATTAGAGTCGCACACTCTAGTGGTCGTGTGGATGACGATGTAGACGAAAGTGTCCCTAGTTCGCACTGCCGCTTCTATGATGCTTCTCAACTTTTGACAGTTCATAGCGTCACTATAGCACACTGTACCTACCGCAGTAAATCGAATTGTAGATCTTATCAAGTTAGCGATCTACCTCTTGGGCGTCTGCCTTCCACATGAGCCCTTCAAATGAGGAAAGATTTTTTTCAAATAGTTCCGGAAATAACCCTCTACATATTCTTGCAGAGTCGGCAGCGCACACGCATCTGACAATCTCTCCGCATCTCCATAGTGTTACTTTGTATCCATGGGAGACGGTAACCACATACCATCAAGTGGACCGTCAATCTATTGTGATATATAAAACAAAAATATATAAACAAATTTACAAATTTCACTTTATATATTCATAATAATAAGGATACATCAGCCGCGCCTAAGTGGCTTAGTCTGTTTTGAAATTTGAGACGGGTTTCGAAACGGTCTTCATGAATCTTGTCAACTTTCTTGGTGATGGGTCAAACGGTAAAAAAAAAAATGCTTTTTTATCTTCCAGCTATTCAATGATATTTGATTTATATTACTGATACATTTTATATTTATCGACTCACAAAATAGCCGTGCTCTTACAAATTTGTATGCGGATCATATACCTAAGGCACAAATCTGGATTCTAATCTCGTTCAGACTGGTATTTCCAAGCGCATAACTTTTTTTTTAGACACGCATAACATTAACTCTACAATGCTATTGTTTAACTTACCTGAAAAGAATCCTAGGTTTAGGTAAAAGATTATTTATGCATTAAAAATAGTAATTTTTATAAGTCATAACAAAACCCTAAACATTCGAATACTCAAAGGCTTCATACATAAAATATGAGTTTCTCCAACTTAAAACGCCACCTTAATAGTATAACTACATATCTATGTCCATACATATTATAAAATAAAGTCGCTGTTCGCGCTAACCACTCTTCGGATTCGGAGCGATAAACGAGGAAAGTTTTTGTATGTAATTTGTAGAAAAAAATAGCATCCGTGCGAAGCTAGGTCGCTAGTGTTAAATATAATGTAGAATTATTTTAAACCTGTGATATACAATTGTATAGTGTAAATGTGTTTATGTATGTGTATTTATGTTATATTTGTCCGCAATAGACATCTAAACGATCAAAGCGTTATTTTCATTCAAGCTTTAACACCGGAATTCCTTGAGGATTAGTTCAAATTCATAATTTTTCTCAATCATAATCGGCCCAGATCCGTTTGGATAAAACAATGGAAAGTGCAATAAAAATCTCTTAAGCCAACTTACAATTAAATATATTAACAAAACAAAAAAGATGATCAATCGATGTAAGGGTTACACCTTTACACCCTTTACACCTTCGTGTAGATTTTTTTTTCGATATTTTTAATAAGAAGAAGAAAACACAATCTAATTTTCAATCCTCCAAATCTCAGTCCTTTGTCATTTGTTGAAAAGGACCAGCTTATCCGGTAGGCGGTAGGATTTTAATGGCACCTCCAGTAATGATTATCAATCAAGAAAAAATCAGTTCATTTACTATGTAAATATTTACTAAAATCTAATCCGCGATTGTTGGTTAGATGAATAGTATAGGTACTGTTCGTTTATTAAAATTGCTTCTTCAAGGTGTCAAGTATGGATTCAGACAATGACCCAGTGTTAGGTGTAATGAAACCCTCAACCTTTAGCAGTGTAGCTAATAACTGTAGGAGAATCGTGAAGAGGAGTGATTGCCATCCGTTCTGAACGTCACGACGAACATTTATGTAGCTGTATCATTCATTGCGCAAGCGTCGCTAAATGTTTCCAATTCTTATTTGTTACGACTTCTTAATGGATGTTTATTAGTGAAAATACTATTATCAATTGTTTTCTATTTATTTTTTCAAATTATTTACCCATTCCATGCAGCTTAAAGTTAAGTTAATATAAAAAATAAAATATATTTGTATATATTTATATGATGTAAAATTCATACGGGCAACCTCCGACCTTTGGGCCGGATGGGGTTACGTGTACTTTTTTTTTAAATAATGTACAGACACGGCATATATACAAAATTCATAGTTTTAACCATTTCACATAGAAATTCTTCAAATTATTTATTTTAAAAATATCTTTCGCAGTTCAAAGACCCATGGATATAAAGAACAGGCCTCGCATTCCGATCCCCGACGAAGATCCTTACAGTATCGCTAGTTCCAACCTAAATGGTTCAGGATCGAGTGGCAGTTCCGGCGGATACGGTCATGGCAACGGACACGGAATGGTTGCAGCAACCAGAGAACAACTTATGATGCAAATGCAAGGACAGAGAAGAGGGGATAAGCCTCCGAAATTGCCACCCAGAGAGAATGGATACGGACCTGCTGACATTCCTAAGGTTAGTTTTTTTTTACGTCACATCTATAGTATATAATCTATGACGTTTTGCTATGTAGAAAGAGGCGCGATCCAATAAAATACTAGAAAACTTAGTACGGATAGGTGGGACGGAAATTTATTTATTATAAATTATTCACCAGATCCGCCTTCGGCTGTGCATGGAGTTGAAATAGGTACTTACGTTATAAAATAAATCCATTTTCCAAATTTCAGCTTTCTAGTCTTAATAGTTCATGGTAAATTTAAATTAAACCACAGATATGCCGAAACGTCATATATTAGACAATAGGATAAGAATAATCTTCTTAATAATATATAAAAGGCGATGTGTTTAGGTACACATCGTCTTTTATATATGTCCCCTATAGACTCCAAAACCGCTGAACCGAATTTGATGAAACTTTCAGATAATCCGACAAACTTTTAGTCCAGTGGGTGTTCCTGTGAAGTTTGGTAGTGAACAGACGCGGACGAAGTCGCGGTCATATACTCGTATAATATATTTAAATATACATACAAACATTCACTGTGTTTATTAGATTAGAATTAGATAATAAAATCATTAATGTTTCAATAACTATGCTAAAATGACTATAGAAAGCAATTTTACGACGTTTTCTTTTCAAGCAGCGGTTATAAAACGTTCAATGAGTCCAAGTGTTATATTGTCAAGCAACATTGTACACAAGCTTGTTATAAATATCGTAACCATTTTCACAACAGGTGATGAAACGCATTTTGCTAAGGCATGCGAATGCGAAACACAATGAAAGTATTGTAATGATAATAAAACACAATAAGCTCACACAAGTGCAACCCTTGCCGAGATCCTCTTCGCTGTTAGAATTGTAAACTATTTTCTAACCGACACAATTGAAACAATATATTCTAATAACATATTCCTGTGAAAGTTGCTCGTTCACAAAACTTGCAGGTTGTTATCGGAGATGTAAATTTATGTTGAAGAGACGTATTTTTTTTTTTTTCATTATAATGCGCACTGCTAAGGTTTGGAACTTCCTGCCGTCTGTGTTTCCAAATCTTTACAAAGTTCGAATGAATAGGCATCATCTGGGTAAGCTCGCTTCATCATAGGCCTCATTTTCGCTACATAGCTAGATGCTGGCTAAGAACAAACCCTTAATCTAAAGGATTAGGTGTCTTTAATAAAAAATAAAATAAAAAAAACAAGAATCATAAGGATTAGGTATAGATAATTGAATATTTATATATAAAATTTTATTATAAGTGTAGTGTGGAAAACAAAATAAACACAATCTCTCTTAAGATGTGTTAAGCATAAAATTTGATAATTTTAGGATAATATTGTAGACATTAATTTTTTAATTGATTAAAAATTTAGTTATTAAAAATTTGAACTGTGACCAAATTTACAGGCTGCCCTGATTATGACATCATCATTTCCTATGTAGCGTTTAGGTGAGTTAGTAAAGGATGTAAAAGCCCATTTCCTGTCTTTACTTTGTCTCTAATCCTTTAAACCTTTATCATATATCAGACAGCATCCAAACGATGAGAACCTTAATGATACCTTAATAAGTCAAGTTGAAGCCTGCCTGCCAGTCTTTAAGAAATAAATTAAAAAAACTAATTAAAAATATATAAAGCATCATCATAATTACATTTTGATATTGAACAAAAACGTGCTGTTTGTCAGCATAATCAGTCCTGTCCATAAAAGTGTATACTCATACTCGTATATCACAAATTAGATTAATAAAACTGCGCGACCGCAAAAGCTAACCTTACAATTACCGGTAGCGCATGACCCACAATTCAATTCGCTACAACTTATTCCTCAAAAGCGAACCGACGATTGCCCTTCATAAGGAATTACTTTAATGAGCTCTGAATTACTAAAACCACTTACCTATGTGTGATTGAATAAAACAACTTTATTTTATGTTGATGCAATTTCATCTTGATAAAAATATATTATATGCGGTGGCAGAACAAGAAACTAATAAATAATAGTTAATAACTAATAAATAATAAACAAACAGACAAAGACAAGAGAAATGTAGTGCCATTATAACAAGAAATTAGATATTAGAACATACTTATAGAAATATATTTATCTAAATGTATGACTCTTTTATAATATATACTAGCTTTGTATTAAATTGTATCCAACGTATAATTTCGTTGTATAAACTACATTACTATAAAGTTTCATGAAAATCTACTTGTCTGAAAAAGTAACAAATATAATATACGTTCATCCTCACAGATTAACGCATTTATAATATAATGCCATCTATTGGATCCAATTGTAAATCTAAACCATTCATGAGCCCACTCAAATACACACAAAAATTTCATCAAAATCCACACAGCCGTTTAGGATGAGTTCAGTCACATACACACGGACAGAAGAAATTTATTTATAAAGATTGGGATGTGTATATTAAGTATATGCTCTTTGATTCATCTAAGCGGTTACCGAAAACGGACCAAATAAAACGAAAATGCGATAAAAATGCATCAGAATTTTAATGCAAAAAAAAAAGGAAATTCTAAATTTAAATGAACCTTAAATGCGAAACTGATAAAGGTTCCAAATACGTAAATTAAAAAGTGCCATCGAACCATAAAAGAAAAAAAACACATGACTGTGATTAATGAATACGAAACTTGGGACCGATTCTTGTGTAAATTGTTATCAATTGGAATTACTGACGCACGATCGATGCCGATATTTAATTTTTTTTGAAACGAAAAAGTTTACATTTTAAAACTAACTTTATTAAAATTATTGACATAATTATTAGACTGCAAATAAATAAAAGAAACTAATATTCGTGCACACAAATAAGGAATTACTACTTCACCTTCGGTTTATAGATCTAACATTTGTATTATATCTGATAAGACTTTAAAGAAATTTTACTTACATTGTAAATGGATAGGGCACTGTATTCCGTTTCAGTTAATACTAACCACTCGCCCGACTTTAATGCAATTTCAATAATAAAGAAAATGAGAAATAATAAAATAAATAATAAAAAAAAAGATAATTTGAAGTGCATTTATTTTGTAATGATTGTTTATTTATTTTTCTACAAATTATATACTTACACAAATTATACTAGCGACCCGCTCCCAGCTTCGCCCGTGGTTCAATTTATATATATATACAAACCTTCCCCGTTTATCCCTCTTTCCATATGTGAAAACAGAATTAAAATCGGTCTACGTATTCTCGAGTTTTTAAAGCGTACACAAAGCACTTTTACATTAATATAAACATTAAAAATCTGTCTCATAGTTTAGAAAAAGTAAACGGAGACTGAGAGAGTGACAAACAGGAGCTTTATTTTAAAAAAATATTGAAATAAATTTATAATCATCCTTACTAAAAATGAACTCCTTACTTACAATTGATTTGTTAAAAATTGTTAAAAAAGAAATACTAAAATTAATGATAATTAAATAAATAATAATAATAATTAAAATCGTTATTACAACACTGTGAATGTTTTGTATAAAAGGCTTTGTAAAGAACTATAGAATGACGGGCATGTTTTGGCATCTCATCGAATACTGTCAGATCGGAAGCCTTTGTAAACATTTTTTGCCTTTACTATCCAAATTGTTATACTTTCTCCATAACTTTCGAGGGTTGCCTTGTCATGAACCTTATACAGAAGGACCGTTTATTATTATTTTTTTAATTACATATGATTCAATACATCTCTGTATATTTTCAATTTAATAGCATGTAGGTTGAATAACACAAATGTATGAATACAAACGTTACCATATTGAAGATTTAAAATCTTACGCCACTTGACTTTCGAGATATTAGCTCTAGATTCTATAGCTAATATGCCGAAAGTCAAGAACTTATGAGTAATGTTAGTGAACCGGCTGTTTGTGTTATAGGCTATGGTAGCCACCTACCATCGAGTGAACCGTCTGCCTGTCTGATGGCCATAATATATAAAAAAAATAGTGGCACTCCCGGAGTGCCGACAGAAGTAAAAACTTGAACAATTACGTGTGTATATTTTGAATCGTCAGGAAAGTACATACTTATATACAGAGGTGTCGGTTACGGTAACAGTGTCGCGACTTCAATGGTTTTTTCCTATCTCAATAAATGCCAACATGCATGTGTATCTACGTACGTACATACTTACATACAGAGGTGTCAGTTACGGTAACAGTGTCGCGAGTTCAATGATTTTTCCCATTTCAAAAATGCCCAACGCGCCTAAAGAAGTTTTCCTTTCAAAAAAGTATACAAAACGTACCAAATGAACTTACATAAGTAGACGAAGTATTGACCGAATTTGAATTAATATTGAAATAGGAGAAAGTTCATTCTGCTTGCCGCCTATCGCTGACCGCCCCTTGTCTGATAATTGGGGACAAACAGTATCATAGATCGTTCATGACGCAGTGGACAATGGTACAGCAGAGTGTTCAGACACAACTGTGGGTATCGGAGATCACATCTTTAAAGATAAATGATACAGTGCTGTTGAAACCGATTGCGCGCTCTTTACACAATTTACTCAAACACCGGCCGTTGCTGCGACATTTATATAAATGAAAAATGTCTTTTGTGTGTCAGTTAGCCTTCACTTTTATACTTGAGTTGTGGAATAATAAAGGATTTAGTACAGATAGGGTTAAAAGTAAAAGCTACTCAGTCGACATTAAGTTGCATTGTGTTCGGCTAATTTATTGATTACTCTGACTCATTGGGCGTCAATTTTACTGTTAACGTGATTTTTTTAATTTTTGCAAAATTGTTTTAAATTTTTGCTTTAATTATTACATATTTCATTTCGCTAACACTGCTAATGATATAATTTTAGAGTTCTTTAAATCTAATTAAAATAGCATCACACAATTTATATATTTATAACTATATTCATAGATTTACTTATATTGAATTATATAAAGGTTTTAGTGTCGATAGGGTAAATTAGCATTATGATATTGATTGCTATGATTGTTATGATTATTTTTTTGCAAATTTTAAATGTCTGCATAATACAATTCATTTTACAATTTGTCAAGACAAACTTTAATATCATTTCATCCTCTGTTAAACCGAGATAAATCTGTAGTAACATTTCAAAAGTATCATATTAAGGGATTTATTGCTTTATTAGCATTGTGGTAGTGCAATTATTAATTGTGGGATAAGGTAATTTTTAGCCTTTGCATGTTTGTACAAAAATTCCTTTTAATTTTTCATATCTCGTAACACTGTCTAGGACATTATTTTGCCCTTTATTAAAGCAAGTGAAATCAGCAAGAACATGTTCATAGCTGGAAAGATAAGTGTCAAGACAAATGAACGTTGTACCTGTACCTACGAACAATAGCGAATAAAATATAGCGCAAAGTTGGGTGGCGTTCATAATTTTAAGAGTATTGATAAAATCCACTGCGAACACGGGGTCAGCATTAGTTGCTGTTTTTACCTCTTTACAAGATTGCAATGCGCCCACGCCTTTATTTTATTATACCTACATGTTTTCTTTTTGTTCATGAATTGCATGTTTTTAGACAATTCTTAGCGGCGACGACACCTCGTAGGCACCTACATGATCGCGTTATCGGCTCATGTGACCAGACGTTTTCATGTCTTATGACAACATTACATACTGTAGGCATTCCACCTTTTTAAAGTGGACAGACAAAGAAGTTATTTTTATTACTAGAATAGTTGTCCCTATCTTTATGGTGGTATTTTCCTTTTACGAGGTGTATTTAGTGGGTGTCCAGATTATTGCAAGATCAGATTTTTCTTACTGTTTTCATAGTTTATATTGGTAGGTGGTTATGGTCACCTATTTAACACAGTAGTAACGCTAATGTGGTTCTAAATACGCTGTTGAGTTTTTTGGTAATGAAGAAGGAGATAGGGGAATCCGTGGCATTTCTTTCTGACTTAATAATATTATACAGTGATCTTCTGTAAAAGCGTGATTACTGCTGTCAGATGGATTGTGCAGTTATGACTGCTGTATCATGTATGCAGTGTGTCCTTCTACTACTTATATTTGTATTTGAAAAACTGATTATTTGATTAACTAGATTAATTAATATATTATTAAATACACACACATATATATATACATACATACATATAGGTACATGAAAATTGCCAACATAATAGTCTAATTTACTCTTGAAAGTTCTGCACCCGATAATTACGTCAATATGGGTTCAGTCGTTTTAATAATTGTCCTAACTAATAGATACTTGTATATGTTAATATCTTTTTATTATGTAATTAAATTTTATTATATTTAATTCTTTATAAAAGTGTTGACTTAATGTTTTCAGCCGGATTACGACGATATAGAAGAAAACGGGCGTGTTCCAACACAATTCCCCAGGGGTAAATCAGACAAAGGAAAGGATAACAAAAAATATGGTAAGTAATATTTACTTATTTTTTTATTTCTTGTTATATTATGGACAGACAGACAACTTACCTGGTGGAAATATGATTTTCTGGCCTGTGAAATAGAAGCTTCATCATAAGTTTCTTTAATTAATTTTCCATAATGATTCGTTAAGCACTTCATTTAAAGTCGTATCTACAAACGTGTTCAAAAAATAGTAAACAATTGTTTCGTTAATTACTCCAACCTAATAAATTGTCTTTACGGCAGCCTTATTGGAATGCTTCGTCCCACCCGGTAGGCAATAATAATATATTTCAAGACCTTTTTTGTGAGGCGCCTACATGTTCCCAAGAATGGTAAAGATCTTGATGCAACAGATCTATTTTTACACTTTGCCACTGGAATACGTTAAACAAATTTTGCACTAACTAAAACTTTTTCTATTGTAGTATTGTAATTTTTTTTTTAAATTTTTTAATAAATTAAACCTTTGAAAAGTTCAGACTTTTCTTTAAACTATAGACTTACACGGCTAGGAGGATACATTTAATATATTTTATTATTGATGATAGCAAAATGAGTTTACTTTTTTGATGGATTAATAATATTATAATTACAGGATCTTTTTTTTCCATTTTTGGCCGACAATGATTCCAAGTTTAATGCTTTTTAAAATATGTCTAATATTTTAAATAGCATTAAAATAGCGTCTAACTTTAAGGAACTTTCACTAGTCAAATCGGTATTTAAAATAAGCAGTGAGATAATAAGTTACGAAAAAATATGGACGATAAGGATAATTTTCTTATGTACTTTGTAACTGAACCCGAAAATAACTTCCTTTTGCTTAATGTGTATTCGGAAAATATAAAGTACATTCTTTCCCTCAATGTTGCACCGCCGTAGAACACCCTGTATAGTTCTTAATACACTGTTGACAATACAATGGCTTCGCCATCGAAGTTATGATTTATACTCTGTCCAATATAGCAAGTGTGAACATTATATCAATAACGCGGTCGTGAGACAGATCATCATTTATATATCTTGTATCAGCGAAGTATAATATGATTTACAGCAAGTGCATTGAAATATTGGCTTTATGAAACGAACTTTGTAAGCTTATATGTATTATTGTGACTAGTGTTAGCCGAATAGTCGAAATTCCACCATAATAATTTCGAAGGTGGGAAAACAAAAACTCTTTCCTAATTTTTTTATTAATGGCACTAAAGCTCGTCAATAGATACTAAACAAAAAAAGAAAATCTTATTACATATTATATAAACATTATACGTTATTTAGGTATTATACAAAAATATAATATCTAAATAACGCCTGACATCTTTTGCGCTGCTGTGACGACGGATGCGTAACTACGGCTCCATAACTTTTTATATTTTTAGACGATCCCTCAAAAACTTTGTCAAGTTTTTAGGATTAAAAGTAACCTTTATGTTAAACCAGGTAATAAACTGTCTTTGTGTCAAATTTTATCCAAACCCGTTCATCCAACACATCCACCAAATAACAAACATACAATACATCCATCCTCATAAGTAATTCAGTAAAGCTCATCAACAGGTAATAATAAAATAAAATAAAATAGTGCACAAATGATTGATAAAAAGGAGGTAATTTTGTCCTTACCCATTTTATATAAAGATATATACGTGTATAATATATAATAAAATAATATATGTAAATATATTATATAAGTTTACAAAGTATTTAATAAAAAATGGATCTTTATTTTAAAGCACACACGAGCTCTCTCGTTTTTCATCTAGATAAAATCATTGTTCCTTTCTTGACGGTGTTATGTCGCAATGTCGCACGTCACAATGTCACCTCAGGGGATAAGGTTGCGTGGAAGTGGCGAGCGATTTTTTAATCGCCTCGTTCTTAATGTCACACTTTTATAAATTATCCAGTAAACAAAAACATGTGCGAAGAAAACAAGAAGTGTATCATGAGCGTGCCCATACATCACAGATTACACGGAGACACTTACTAAAAACAGCGCACTACGATAACTTGGGAGTACTATTTAAGTAGATAATATAATGTATCTTTCGGTTAAGGCGTTTAAAGTTCCATCTGAAATACGAGTCACGTTTTAATGTGCAGATACATTGAGAAAAATGGACATTCGCTGCATTAAACGTATGCCAACCGAAAATACTCGATTCGTGTAGGTATTGTATGTATAAGGAATGGTATAGGACATTTTTTGAGTAAATATGGTACAGTCGATGCTCTAACGATCAAAAGTGCTTTTAACTAGACGTAGGTGCTTTTTATGTTAATGTGTGACGTACAGACAAACAACCCAAATAAATAAGTGATACTTAGGTGTTTACAAAATCGTAATCTATTCTAGATCTAGTCATTCTATTTTTGTTTTGACAACAATAATAATAGTTTTGATTGATTGGTAACTTTGAATAGTAAAAGATTTACTTACTTGGTGTACAATTAGTATTTTAAAAGAAGATTTTTTTTGGTATGCTATTAAATATCCCCTATAAAGTTCCCTCCAGTGATCCCCGCTTACTCTCGCACGTTCTAATTTGACGGTCGTCGCGAAACGTTCATCAGTCGTGAGTATACTCTAAGCAGAGGTTATGGCGAGACAATGGCCTGATGTGTCGCAATCGCTGCTGGCATTTCGGCGTATCCTTGATATTTGGATTGGCGGTATTTGGAACGAAACGGGCGTAGGATGCGGAACATGGAACGGAACGTGCATGCATGCGGTTTTATTGGCGAATGTGTCCGCAGTCTAACATTGACAGGCCATAGTTAACCAGCGAGCGACCATCGTAGCGTCGTACACCTAAATTTATGTTCTAATCGCCACACACGCTCGTGTCTATGGGTTTCTTCACTAACAAATTCTGTATCTGCATGTGGTACCCAACTTTCCGCTTGTGTACAACTTACACACTGAACATGAAACAGTGTATATGTGCACTTCTAAAAATACAGTTAAATAATTCAAAAATAAATTTATTTCTCTATAAAATGTTCGTTTTATACAGCAGTATTAGTCTATCTACACTATACTATTATAAATGTATGAAAAATGTATGTGAACATTTTAATTTGACTTAAATTGTTCACTTTACCAATAAATTTAATATTTAATAATTTTTATTTAGTTTCAATAAATCGTTGGCGATCATTATATTATCGTGGGTTCTACAGGACTTCTTAAATTAATGCAAACAAAGAGTATTTACTAGAAGGCGAGAGTTTTGCTAATTCATATGAATAAATATTAAATAATAATAAAAATATTTGTACCAATAAGAAACAGATTACAAGAGGCTAAAAATAGTTATTTATATCATCTATTTCTATCACTATATCATCTATCACCTAATTATCATGCGAGACTGTTTTAGTTAAAGTGCTGTTGTCTTTTCCCCTCCAATAATCATTTATGTAATTTTAGATCTGTATGTTTCCTTAACGTGACATGTGTGAATGTGTGTCTATAAATTTTCTTATTATGTTTCCATTTTTAGCCACTACATATAATATTATTATTGATTGTAATTTCTAATTTAAAAATTTGTTTATTTCACAGATGATCCGTACTACTGCGGTCTGCGCGCACGCGTACCGAACTTCGTTAAGGCGAACGGAAAGCACGTCTTGCCTGCGATGCCTGAACGCATCGCTTTGAAAGAGACGCCAGTGCCCAGCAAGCGCTACAGCGTTGCCCATGCGCATCCAGGCCCGTTCCCGCCACACATGGTCCCGCCTTTCGCCCATCCCGCTATGCCGCCGGCAGCTCTATGGCACGCTCGCTCCTACGAGAGCGGAATCGGTGCGTACGAACGTCCTCCCAGAAAAGAAAAACTCATGTTTCAATTCTACCCCGACAGAGACCGACGGCTGCGACCGCTAGTCATCCAGCAGCCCCGCTAGTGTACATACATTATATCGCTTTGTCTTCCACCGCCCGATGCGGACACTTCGCTCCAACTTCGGTATTTAAACTTTCAGTTTTATCTGTAGCTTGGCTTGGTAGCACTGTTCGCCTTTCAGCTTCGGCAGCCAATCACACATGATAGAAATCGTTATCACTGTCACACGTTTGTGTTTTGATCACATATCACAATCACTTGTCTGTGCAATTCAATACTCAATTTATGACTGAGTTGTCTCCTTTTGTCTGAATGATTAAAACGTTATAAGCTTCGCCAGGCTTTGCAAACAGTGAAAAATAAACATTCTATCGCGTTGTCTTTTTATTTTTCGTAAATAACTCAAGTCGTGATGAAATTTGCTTAGGATTTCATGACTCATCATGCGGACCACTGAAACAGATCCGTTGTAGTGTTATTTTACTTATCCCTAATATAATTTATAAGGATTATATTGTTTTAAACATTAAAACCATTGTAAATTTGTAAATATGGTGACAATCTTTACAGATGGCGAACATTATGATCCGTACGCGTTGTACGGCCGCCTGCCTATGCCTGGCCGTGTGTTCCCTCCCCCTCCGGCGCCTCATGCTCGTCACATGTTCATCGGAGAGTGGGATTAAAGTGCACCCTATGTTCTAAAAGAATAAGAACTACTTTTCACAACTATACTATTACGAAAATTTCGCCACCCCTGCGATTCTGTTAAGGTAATTCGTGATACACTTGGATGGCCACATCGCATTGGTCATTTTATAGTCGATTAATTGAGGTGTTAAACCCTATGACTAAAATGCCAAGAGTTTAATTCCTATAACCATTAATTAGATTAGGAAATAAGTAACTCTTCAAAGTTGGCTTTGATCTGAATCTAGGTTTCGTCTACAATCCATTGTGAGATTTTCAAGGCGGCAGCCCGTATCAATGCTTAACTTTATTTATAAACTATATCTGGTAATGATTAAATATGTAGTTAGGCGATGCGAATTTATCATCACTATCCAAATTTTAATAAGTTCCTATGGCTCTTATTGAATCTTTAATGCGTATAAAAATATAAATTTTTATTTAGTAACTCTCAATAGTAAAGGAAAATATTACAATACAAATATTACAATCAAAATCTTTTCAAAGTTCGAGTAAATAGGGATCTTCTGGGTGAGCTCGCTCTTCTTCGCTACACGGCTAGATGCTGACCAAGAGCAAACCCATCTAATATAAAACAATAAAAGACAAATCGACTTACAATGATATGTAAATTTTATTGTATTACATGGTGATCCACAGAAAACCTTACAGAATCGCACAGAAAATTCTTCACAATTCAAAAATCATACCAAAGACCTAAGTCTTTGATAATTGCATTATATTTCTAAACACTTAAATTATTGTGTACTGGTATGTATGTGGCCTTTTAAAATTAATTATATAGTGTGTAAAGTAATTTGGGAACAAACATAATATGCTTTATGTAATAATGTAAATAAATCTCAAGTAATTGTAAATTTCTATGTACAGTAAAAAAATCATTTTATTATTATTTGGACGATTCAATTGTAATGATGAAAACAATATTTTTCATAACGAGAAATATACATCTAAAATAAAAGATCGTTATTATAATGTAATTTTGAAATCAATGCCTAATTAAGTTGACTTTAAAAAACTATGTAATGGACTATTTGTACCTAGGTTTATATTTTAGAGCGTAAATAATATTAACATCAATGAAAATTCTTGATTAAATAAGTATCGCTTATAATTTTTACTTGTAATATAATCTATTATATTTAGAAATAGTTGTATAAACGTTTATAAACCGACATCACTGCCAACTTTATCGACGACATTTCTGTTGTTTTGGGCTAATTTGTATTCACTCAATTTATTACTAGCTGAACTAAAGTTTTAGTTTGGTGCGGATTACTAAATTTCCCGATGTGTACTTAACCGAAAAATGTCAATAAAGAAAAAACATTCTATTTTAATAATAAAGTTGCTATCTCGTTTAGAACTAGGTACCAGTTGGGTTTGAGAAATTCTTTTTGCTTTTGATAAATTAAGTCTTCAGAAAAGTTATAGGCTTTTCTAACATCACTCTAAAATCCAAAGGAGCCGAACAAAAAGAACAAAGTAAAAAGAACTCTAAGCGAAAACGAAGTCATAGAGGTGAGTTGTTGACCGAGAACCGAGCACTACCGAGAAGCGCTGAAATGTACATATCTATGTTAACATATGTACCTATTTTAATTTAAATAAAATGGCAATTAAAACATTTTCGGTTACATACACTTCGTGTAAAGCCTGAAATACTTTTTGTCGTATGAATAAAATATTATGAATATATAGAATTAGGATAACGTGTCAATCCTAGTCAAGTCAGGGTTGGAAATGTATATGCGAAGATATTTGAGATTTTCATTTCAACAAACTATTTCCTAATGAAATTAAGAGTCAACGTGTGTATGTTTAAGTTGCGTATACATTGTAGCTTAGTACTTATGTTAAATTTTATACTTTTTCATATTAAAAACGAATACACAATATAATTTCTTATACCAGTGGTAATTTAAATGTTAATGTATGTCTTTCAACACATATTAGCAATACATTTTTCAACAGTATAGGTATAGATAATTAATTAATTATACTAAAAATATTAAATTAGATATTACTTTTAAATTATAAAACCAATTTATTATTTACCATTCAATATAGAAGTATTTTCATATTGTATTCTATTGTAAATAATATTTCAAAAAACTTTAGACTTTAAATTGCATGTTACACTTTTTAATCTTCGGTAATACTCAATTTACTTTTAATAATAAATGCTTATCATTTTGTACACATTGAGTGTTGAGGAGTTAAAAATATAATTTATTGTAGTTTCCATTAAACTTAAGAATTGTGTATACATTTTAAAAAGAGATAAATGAAAACGCATGTCATGTTTTAAGTAAACGAACATTTAATTATATGTAAATTTAGCTTCGTGACAAATCTTCCAAAACAATAGAATTTGAATTCTTCTTGGGAATACTCAGGAACTTTTGTAAGATATGTCACTTGCTTTTTAAGGTTTCTTAATATGGTTCAACTGCATGTTCTTGATGGAATTTAGCTAAAATATGATTCAAATGTATGCTACATTTACAAAAAAAAAACCAATAAAATAATTAATAAAAGAATTTTTATATCAAGAAACAATTTTTCAATTTTTTGATTCATAAAAAGTATCTACCTAAGTAATCTTGAAGTTTTATCTATATTATTTATTGTTGTATTGTATGTTGTGCCCAATTTTGCAAATTAAAATAAAAATCGTTCATTATAACATATAAAATGTCAACTTTAAAATATAAAGTTTAAATTCCGTCCAGTACGTGCTTAGTGTTAACTTACTATATGTTTAAACCGATCAAGATATTAATAGGCCTCTAGGTGTAAAGTGTATATTTCTATGTTAATTCTTGATGTGTTTTCGTTGTAGAGTTCGCCTTAATAGTGTTCTTCAAAACATTATATATCACATCACCAACTTTTGTGTTTTCAGTGCCAACATCATAGAGAACTTTTTCGTTTAAACAATGTCAAAATTAAAGTTGAGGTGCTACTCAGGTTACCATTGTGTGTGTTTATATTAAATATATATTATTATAACTATAAATATATACCTATATATTTTTGTTAATGAATAAGTAAATCCGCATTTTTATATATTTTTCTATTTTTATAAGTAAGATTTGGAAATCAACATCCCGTATATCTATCTAAAATAGGGTGTTGGTAATCGAGTAACCTATTATAATTTTAATTATATTGTATAATTTTATATGAATAAATAAAAATATTTTGTAATCTACGTGTTTTTATTGTTTATGCGTTCCTTTTAGTAGACGATCCGATAGGACGTTGGTCTTCACACATCTGTTTTGGATGAGAATTATTTTAAGTATATCAATTTATCAATAAATATATTGGTTGCCTGAAAAATTTTAGTCCAGGATATGATTAATTAAAATTCTTTTTTAAACGTTGCACTTGCTTGTTTAATAGACAAATTACATACCAATCGAAAGTATGAAGCCTGTAGAATATGCAGACGTTAGGTAAACTACTTTATGCCCGTCATAAACTGACAAATCGATAACTAAAGTGTTTGTATTGGTTAGGTGCCATAAGTACACACTTTTATTTCCCGCCGATTTCAATCGCAAAGAAGCACAATGTACGACCTCTACCGATAGAAGAGATAAACCATATTTTGCTCTATTAGTAAGTGAAGCGATTCGTTTATTCAAACAAAGATGGTGTTGGTTCGACATTAAGAAGAATTATTCCCCATTTAGCTTAGTTCTTTTTTTTTTTTTTTTCAATATTTCTGTGAAATGATTTTCTTTTTGTTTAGTAAATATTAATAAGGTTTACCTAGTGTCATTATTAAAAAAAAAAAATGGAAACGATTATAGTTTTCTTTACCCCACCTTTAAAATAATTAATTAGAACAAGTGGATCTTTCTTACAACTTTGTATAAAATACTGGAAATAATACATAACTTCTGATACAACACCTCTTTACCTAGGTAGCTTAGAGGTCAATTCTGATCACCATGGAAACGCATAAACAACACCGCCATTGCGCGTGACGGCTTCAACATTCTGCAGGTCATCCAGGGTGGCGTTGAAAATTGTTTTATATGGAAATGATTATGGATTTTTCCGAGGCCAGTGTATTGGACAGTGCGAGTGGGGCAAGACATCCAGACGCGCCGAGGCCGGTGTCCAGGCGGGGATTCCGCGAATATATCAACAGTGGCTCCTCCATATCGAGGTAATACTGACTTCATTCAGTATTTATAATGGATTCGGTTAGATATATATCGATCAATAGGTCCAAAAAAATTAACTTGTTGCTGGGAATCATGTTTATTTATTTATTTATATACAAACGACAACATTACAATAAGATGGTGGGTAATATTTTAAACACTTGATAGGGTTGTCTATACAATGAGTTATCGTATTTGTCAATTATATAATATAATAAATATAAATAAAATTAATAGATTGCATACGTACACCATGCTCCAATTTTTGAGTTACGTCATATTTTACTTTATTTTTAATTTCAATAAAATAAAATAAAATAAATTAATATAAAGATAGTAACAACGATGTATTTGTTAGAACTAGAGCTCGGAAACCACACCAGGAATAAAAAAAAACTTTAAGTGAATATATTGTAAAGACAGTTACCTGAGGCTCAGATTAAAAAATAGCCTGAGGTCTTTGAAATGTGTCTTCACTTCACAAGGAAACAGTCGAATATCGAAGTGTCTTAGAAGAAAATTAATTTAATTAGAACCATTAAACCATTTAAATAAAAAAATAGTTATATTAAAGTTAAGAATTTGTAAAGCATAGAGATTTCATTTATGTTATTGATAACATTTTTTGCGTCATTGTGAAGTAGTTATGTATCTGAAATACATACATGCAACCTTAACCAAATATTATAGTTATAATATGTACCTTATGAAATCAGAAGCGGCAGTATGAGACCCACATCAGCATATCGAGGGGGAACAGCGTCTCGCCTTTCCACGGCAGGCTTTGGACCTGCTCCACCAACTGCAGGGCGGCAACCCACTGCTATGACAGGGTTTTCAATGGTAAGCCATGTATTTACTAGATATAACATCAATATTATTTATAACATAGTTGGGTGGTTATAATCGATGCTCTTCGCTTTCCATGCTAACATTTTTTTTTGTTTCATCTAAAATCTAAAAGAATTTCAATTAACACCCTAGCACGAGATAACTGTGGTTAAGTACATAATCGCATACGTCCAGAATTTTAACAACGATCCATATTTTAACACAAATTTTAATGCAACTTTGAGAGTGAATAGGTCACTCTAGTGTACAAAAACTCCAAAATACTTTAGCCATAGACATCGACTAGTTATTCAAGAGTTCAAATAACTTTAAACGAAATAGATACATGCAGTAGTTTTGTCAAAAAAAGCATTTTCTCAAGTAAGGGTCTGTTTATGTTTTTTTTTTGTGCTAATTTTTGGTATGAATCATTGTGAATTTCACTCGACTGCTCTTCCCGCGCTGTGTGCTGTGTGAGACAGGACATATAATAAAAAATAATACAAGTGTTTAATTACTATCATTAATATTTTAGGTTGTTTACACAACTTTGCATCATAATTTAGTACCTACAAAAATCAGTTCCGTGATAACTTATCTCAACTTTAACCTCGATTTACTCAAAATTGGAATTAAGCGACTTATCACCTTCATCCACTCACGTCTTCAATTTTATTTGTTTTCATTTTTCATGGGTCATGTGAACAAGTTCTTATTAGTTTGAGTATGTAACCTCATGTACTGCCAGACTGCCACGTCGGGCGTGTAATATCACAATTTACATCTACTTATTTAGGTTTTAAGAATACATAAAATGTATTTCAGATCGATAGGCCCATAACACAGCAAGGAATATCAGGTCTTCGGACTGGTACTGCGCGAGGCTTTCGCACGCGACAGCTGCAGGACAAACGGTATTGGGAGGAAGTAATGCAGGTGAAGGTTAGGGAAATGAAGGCCGAAATAGTCAGGTTGAACGAACAAGCCGAGGCTGGTGAGAGAGAGAGATCAGCCAAGAAACATTACGAGAAGAGAGTTAGGGAACTAGCGCAGGAATTAACAGGTCACCTTTTAAAACTTTTGAACTAGAAAATTATAAATTTAAATATTAATGGAATTTAATATTATAATATATTTAGGATTAAAGTTAAAATGAATATGCAATTGTGTATAAAGAATACTTATTATAAACATTTGTAACTATTGTAGATCTACAAGGCAGACTCGCAGATTACAATACAGCTATTCGCATTGTTAATGGCGAAGCTACCAAGCATTTAGTGGAGGAACAAACAAAAGAGCTGGAAATTAGCAATAAAAAATTACAGGAAGAAGTTGAACAAGTGTTTTTGGAGAAACAGAGAAAGGAGAACCAATTGAGGCAATTAAAAGAGCAAATGGATAAGGTCAAATAATATTCAGTTAAAAATAGTCATACGCTTCCTCGACTTTTGTATAAAGGCTTTTCTTAAATGCCGCTTCTATTTATAATCAACTCATCTTTGAGCGCGGCACTATGTGAGCGTAAAGCTTGAATAGATACTGTGATGTACTTTTTTTACAGATTAATAAGTGTTGAAAATATATCACCACCGTGACCAGTTGGCATCGGTGTGCGCTTACTAGTAACAAATGACTAAATCTGTAATTTAAAACGTAAAATGAATATACGTTTATTTTTTAGGAAAAATCAACAATTACTCAGCTGCTAACAGAAATGACACAAGAAGAGAAAGATCAGTATAATGAGCTGGAAGCGACAGCGGCCACTTTAAGAGAGGAAGTGGACCAGCAAAGAAATCAAATTGAATATTTGAATAAAGAAAAACAGGAATTCAATAAAGAAATATCGGCGTCACAGGTCTTAAGAAATTTTATTAGTCATACTTTTTCAACAAACTTGAACTTGAATTAAGTGTTTTTAAAGTTAAATTTAGTTTGATTCATAATTTTTTTTAGATCAAAACTCATCTACTGGAATTGCATCGACGATTGGTAATTGCCGAAGAAAAACGTGATAACATAAGAAACGAAATGAACAATCGCTTGGACCCTCAAGAAGAAAGAAATAAATTACTGGCACAGGTAAAGAAGCAAGAATTTTAGACTTGAAGTAGCTATACTACATAACCATTATTTAAAATTATAAATTTATTTTGACGAGCCCCAAGGGCGAGACTAGACTGGTTAAGGATCCAGAGTTCGATTCCCGGAAGTCAGCCCGACTTTAGAAGTGATTTTTTCATGGCTGGCTCTGATCTAGTTCTGGCATATACTTAGTTGTAGGACACACTGCGTTTTTCAGTCATTCGAGCAGCCCGACTGGATGCAGTAACCACCACTTACAGAAGACCACCGTGAAATGTAGTGTTGTGTTTCGGTGAGTGAGTAAGGGATGCCAGAGCCCATTCCCCTTAAGGCGCGTGGCGCACTTGCATCGCCTGTAACGCTGCTGCTTGTATTATAGACGACGTTAGCCACATATAATCAAATGGACCGTTAGCCTGTCTGATTACCTTAACATAAAAAACCAAAATTATTCTTCAAGGTTCGTGAAGACAATGCCGCAATAGCAACTTTAGACAGTAATGCTGCAAACATTAAAGAGCAAATCAAAAAAGTCCAGGAATTAATTGAACAGGCTGAGCAGGTAATACAAGAGCATAAATTCATAATAAAAATAATATTTTTTTTACTTCAAAATATCAATGAGCAATAGTTAATTAAAATTTTACCTCTTACTAGGATCTTGAAGAAGGCAATTCGGAAAGACATCAAAAGTATAGAGAGTTAAAAAAGCGAGAAGAAACAATGGACAGCTTTTTGTCTACTTTTGAAGAAAATCTCAAAAAGGAACAAGAAAAAATCGAACAACTAGAAAAAGATATAGTATTCGCTTTAGAACACAGCAGTTCTAATATTGATTTGGATCTAAGTGAAATAGATTCGTTAAAACAGAAAGATGGTTATTCGTCTGCATACGATGACAGTAAGAAATCCATAGAAATGTTGACAAAAGATTATGAGAGATTCATATCGAATTTGAAGAAGGTATAGCAATAATTGAAACTGTCACGGTTTCATCTTAAAAAAATAATATTTTAAATTAATATTTTTACAGGCTGAAGCAACACGCGAACGTCTCGCTACTGAATTGAAAACTTTACCAGAGAAGACTAAAGCTATGATTGATGAATTAGTGACGTTATCTGATCTAGAAAAACTTCAAGACGAGGGTTCTTATAATATTTTTCCACTTATTAAATTAAATTACAGTCAAAACTCGTAATCTGAAATATAGCTGCAATAAGCTGAATTTTTTAAAATAAAAAAATTAATAAATTTAATTTTAGGTGAGGATCAAAGGAGGTCTTTAGAGGCACAGCTGCAAGTTTTAAGAGATAAATTAACACCCACAGAGAGCGCCGTTGTTGAAGCATCTAACAAATTAAAGAAGTTGCAGGTGAGTTTAAATGCATTGGCCAAAGTAATATAAAAATATATTACAGGTTTGATAATACAAATCTATTGAACAGGCAAGTCTTGACGGCAATGAAATGTACGCAAAATTAAACCGTTTAGAGGAGGAACTATCAAACCTGGAAAACAGAAAAAGTGTTTTAGAAGAAGACATTGCTTCCATTACTCTAAAGGCTGACTACGAACCACTAAAGAAGGAAGCCATGGAACAAATAGCAGTGTTAAATAAGAAGATTATTGAAGACTTGAATAATACCAAATCTTATTAAGGCATTATAAAGAACAACTTTCAGATTATGTACTTATATTGCGCAAATATTCTAATTCTTTATCACAAAATAGTCTCAAAGTAAAAGAGTATACTTACGCAAGATATTTTAAATACACTAAAAATTGTTTAATAGCATATAGTTTAACTCTTATTATTTAACCCGAATTTAGTATTTATTTAACCTGAACCAATCCTATAAAATTATCACATCCAATGGTACTTTAATTGGGCTGGGCAGGCTTAAAACTTTGTTTTACAAAGTTAGTGAAGAACTCGAATCAATCGTGCTATATTTATGTACTCTGTTATTTCTTTGCCCTTATAAAATAGAAATCAATTAGTATTGGAATTTGTTGGGTTTATTTTAATTTTCTTAAGATAAAGTCCTACATACATATGGACATTTTAAAATTCACAGTGTTAATTGACGAACCCTGCTTGGCAGGGGTGGTCCACTGGGATATTTTGGTATCATTTGTACAATCCATTGTACTAGTGGGATAAATCAGTACCATTTGTACCACCAATGGTACCATTTGTACCACCAATGGTACTGTCTAATGGTACAGGTGGTCCGGAGGGGGACTAACTAAGCAGCGATGTGTTCTCATACAATGAATTTGGGTAAACTGAAAATGTGCTTAGTGCGCTCTTTTTATGTCTTTTGACAGCTGTCAAGAAGTTTTCTCCAGTAGTAAACGCGAAAGTAAACTGTAGGTACCTCAACCTTGAGTTTATAATGACCGCACTCGCTAGCGAGAGTGTAAAACATTTATTTTGAAAATTTGACATTGACAATTATCCATATAAATAATGTACGCTCTCGCTAGACTCATGGCAGAGGTGCTGAACTCTAAAATGAAATGTGGATTACTATATAAATAGTTTTTGTTCCTTGAAGTTCTTCTCGTCTTAGTTAAACTTTTCCTGTGACTTCAAATAAAATATAGTCGACTGACTGACTGACTGAATTCTAAATAAATGTTTCGGCTGTAAAACACTCCAGTTGCTCTTAAATAAAACAAGATTTTATTTTGCACAATAATTTAATATCACAGCTCAACATTAAATTCAAATAATAATTACAAGACACACTTTGCACTAACTAAATAATCTTAATCATCAAAAATTTCTACAAATGTAGAGCACATACATTATGTTTAGTAACCTCACCGACTGGAAACCTTCTTTTGATTTACAGAAAGCACTGAAAGCTCGGGCGGCAACTCTTTGTTGTTTTTCTCGTATAGTGAGCATATATTTGTAATAAATTTCTTCGAGGGAACAATTTCAGCCTCCTGCATTCTGTGCCAAAGTAATAATGCTTCTCTGTGGTTATCGTCTCTCTCTGGAAAACACAAACGCTTCCTTTAAACATCAACAACTGATTGTAAACATTTAAAGATTACTTTAGAATCATGTAAATATACATATTTTATTTAAAAATATCGAACTAGTTATTACACCAGTGGCCTTGCTTGCCCTAGATGGGCCATGTATCAAATTTTGTCGAAGGGCCCTTCTAACTGACTGTGACGAAGCTCAAATGGAGAATAGATTTTTATACAAAAGAAACAAAAAAAGCTCGCGTGTTTTAGACGCAATACATTTAGACTAAACTCTTATGCCCTAAGCTAAAACTCTAACTTAAAATGGCTTAAAAATAACATGACATTTTACGAATTTTCGCTTACACAATTTGGGCTCCATATAATTGATACGACCTTCACTCCTGAAATACACATTTTTATTCAGGCATTCTCTAATAATCCAGCCTTAGAGGCATAGCTTAACCATAAATTGGATTGACACAATGCATTCCGCAGCCATAAACTTAACTACCACAGTAAACTATTTTCTTACAGAAAACCATTGTAAAATAGCAGCACGTTTTCGTAGAAATATGAAACTTACGGTAAACATCCAAAATGAGGTCGTACAGTTCCGTAACATATAAGTCTCGTAATCCTTGGGAACACTGTGCCAACAATTCTATGGCGTCCGCCTTCTTCTCGTCAGCAAACCTCTCGCAACGCCTCAATATAGCATCAGGATGAAATTTCACTGAAGGGTCTAAGAGGATCTTACGAACTGACTTCTTGAATCCAACTTCGGCGAACGCAGCTATTAGAGTCAACTGTAAAGAACATTGTTCATCAAGCTCTCCTGTCGATAAACTTAAGTTAGCAAACCCTCAAAATTAATTGAACTTATGTTTTGTTTAATACTTAAAATTAATGTTTTGTTGTGCCCACAAAACAGACCTCAGAGTCTTTTCGATTATATTTGTAGATTACGAATGATGATCAAATGTTCTAACATTGAAGAAATACATCGTAGACACCATCATATGTGAGGAAAATTAACTTCACATGATCACTTGTTGGGCTAATCTGAAGATTGTTTGAAAATTTCAACTAAATCAGTTGTGCATTCTTAAAGTCCATAAGGAACTTACATAAATACACAGAGACGCATCATTTAAAAAAGATAAATTTTGTTTTGATCTGTATTCTCAAAAGAAAACCAAAGATGGAAGCCAAGTTTGACTCAAATTGAATGAGAACAGCTACTCTAAAAGTGGTACCAACCTGAACATCTCCAGCTCCATGCACTTTCCTGGTGGCATCCAGTATGGCTTGAGCCATCTGGTTGAGAGTGCCGTTCGTCTTTTCGCTGATGAGGAACCTCTCCTCGTTGCGACCCTCGCCCATGGCGAGCAGAACTTTGCAAAGCAGCTCGTGCTTAAGCGGCGTCTTCCTATACACGTTCGATAGCCGAACGAATGTTTGCACCGCGCTCTTCAGATTTTCCAAGTTATCACTTAAATACAAATTTATAAATCTTTTAATTTCATATTTACATCTCAAATTCAACTTGCTTCAATTGTGAAAGAAAATAATGTGCGATTTGCGTAATCATATATTATTATGTAATATTATAATGCGATGTAATATCAATAATCGACTAATTTTTTTGGCGTTCAGACATCTAGTTACTAAATTACTCGCTTCTCGACTTAATTACTAGCCTAGTGCAAACTAGCCATTAAGGACATCCGCTGCCCGACACGGCAGGTATGTTTTTTAATTAACACAAGCAACGCCACAGATAATAGGATTAAGGATAAGGGATTCTAAAGGGATAGGGAAATGGGACTCTGACATCCCTTACTCACTTACTCAAACACAACAGACCGCATGTTGTTATTTCACAGTAGTTCTTCTGTGGTGGTTACTGTCCAAATTGCGCCTACTCTCACTTCAGTTGACTTATTATTTTTGTTACAGTTATGAGAATAATGAGGTATAACATACCTCTTCAAATGCACTCGAACCAGTGGCCCCAATATTGTGTTGGTCGGTTGGCAATATTTGAGTGAAGTGAGAAGGTCAAACATTTCTTGTGTCTCTTTTGGAGAGAAGTTGGAAGCTGTCACGTCTAACAGTCGCCAGCAATTCATGGCCACGTTACGACCCCCGGTTATGTGTCTGGTTAAAAAACAAAAGACAACAACATCGTACACTGAAACCATGAGTTTAAATTGACCATCGAAGGGTCATATTTATTCCAATTAAAAACATAAAATGTAAAAAAAAAAAAAATGCTAAGTCTCCCAACGCAGTTCTTCCACTACAAAAAGTCGTGTGATATCATGTAAAATCGAGTCAGTTATTTTAGTTAGTGTCTATGGAAGCACCTAAGTATTCAACAATTATTATAAGTTGTTATCTGATTTATAGTGACCATAACAATATTAGACATATTTATTTTTATAATATTTGACTTGGCAAACAACCTATTAACAGCATGATTTATTTATTAAGGTTCCTATTTTCTTATTTCTGTATTTTCAAGACTAATTTTAAAATCCACATACTTTCTCTTGGACTGTTCGCTGATCATCTCCATCGCCCGATCCACCTTCTTCGTGAAGACCATGACCGTTGCAAAGTCTATAATTTTGTGCTCGTCCAAAGTGAAGTTGGAAGCTGTCTTGTTCAGGTCTGCGAGATAATTCTCCGCCATTTCCACCTCACCTAGCTTCACGTGAAGATCAAATATGGCGGCTTTCATTCCGGCTGATAAAAACACCTGAAATTTTACAGACATTTTTGATATTCCAACATTTCGACCTTAGTGAATAGCTGGACCTTGCTTTATCTATCGTATTATATTAAAAAAAAAACTGTTAAGTGCTTATGGACACTATTTGTCGAACTATGACCTCTTAATAAAATATACTATGTGCAGCAGCTGGAACCTGTTATGTGCAAAATTTACTCTATTTTTAAAATATATAAAAAAAACTATTAAATTTTCATGTTTATTGTTAAAACAAAAGGTTACGTAAAAAAACCCCAACTTTCAAATAAAATACTTTTTTTTTAATACACTATAAATTTTTTTTATAAACCTTAATGTAAAATTATTTAGAAAAACTTTTTTGTCAAATGTAGGTAAGTATTGCTTATTGAATATAGCAAACTTTTTGTTTGACAACGACGACATTGCATATTTCTCCGTTTAGAAGACAACAGTGATTATAGAGCCCAATGAGTCCTCACTTTGTCTATTTTAACCTTAAAAAAAATCACTAAATATCATCTTCATTGTTTTCATAGGGGACAGTAGTGACTTATCGTTATGTGGACTGACAGTCTGCTTACTGTCAGTCCGCACTTACTGCTCTTTATCGTAAAAAAGAAAGTTAAACATTCGACTGACCCCTTCCTTCTGGCATTTGTCTACCACTTGTCTGGCCGCCTTAAGGTTTCCCTCCCTGCAGTACTGCTGCAGTAGTCGCCTTAACACTCCGCGAGTGTTCATATTCTTCGCTTCCAACTCGTTGAGGTGTGCTCTGAGTGTCGCCTCGTTCATGTTTTTCTAAACAATAATGTATCACTCAATGTTTCATTCAATCCAAACCAATTAATATTATATTATTATATCAATAGATACTTGTAAAATGTTTTATTGAAATTGTCAAGTGACTTCAATACATTGTTTATCAGATTTAGAGTTAAACTGGTCCTAAGTGATAATATAACTGCAATACGTTTAAAATCAAAATAATTATTATTTCGGATTTTTTCACACAATTTTTTTTTTTTTTTAATAAATCAAGTTACCGGATGAGGCAAAACGTTTGAAAACATTTCTCCATCGTCGACCAGTTTCTCGTCTGTGATTTCAATGAGCAGCTTTTTGAATGCTTGCATCTCCTTCTCCGGGTAGTTTTCAGGTAGAAGACTCAAACAATAGTCTGTGGCCGCCGTGCAAATCTTCAACTTTGTACTTTGGATGCCCTTTAATGTAATAACAGCAAATTAATTTAAATGGAAATTAAATTCAATTAAATTATTATATGAAGTTAACTGAGCACTTGTATTCAACAAGTGGCGATGTCAACAAGTGGACGGTCAGCCTGAATAAAAAAAAAATACAACTTCACCTTTATCAGATCCATCATATCTTTTAAGCCTTCTTTGGTTTTCTTATGTTTCATGAATGTACAAAGGAAACGTCCCGTCCAATCTTTGTTCTTCTCGGACGCCTTGACCGATACAACCTCCAATATGAAAACAGTTGACTTCAAATCGCAACTGATTAGATATCCCTTAACGAGTGGTTGCAATAATTTTTGCGCATCAATTTTTCCTTGAAACAATTCACCTAAAAGGAGATTATAAATTTAAATACATAATTCCGCTTTTGCCTATTTTTTTTTTCTTGATAATATTTAAAAAAAAAAATATTTATTAACAATGTTTTAATTAACAAAAAGAAACGAATCAAAATAGTTTTAAACAATGTAATAGAATTATTAGTTGAAAATAATTATGAAAACAACTGTATCAATAGTGTCAGTATTAAAACTATTTTGTAAAAAAAGTACAATCTCAAAAATACAAAAAAAAAATCTTACAAATCTCACTGGCACTTCTAACTTGTCCAGTATTTAATAATGTTTCCATCATGGGTGTTAACACCATAGTAACCTTCAAACTAGCCTCCAGAAATTTTTTCATCAGATTCTGTGGAGATGTGAAACTGACATATGGCAACGTATAGTCCATTATGGTTTCGTAGTCAGGCTTTATATCCATTTTCATCATGACCGACAGTGTATTTATTATTCCTATAAAGTATGGTATTAACAAATTATATTTTTTGTCAAATGGTATTTCATGCGGTATGCAAGATTTTTTAAAATA
The DNA here is from genome assembly GCA_944738685.1 of Synanthedon myopaeformis. NCBI lineage: Eukaryota > Metazoa > Arthropoda > Insecta > Lepidoptera > Sesiidae > Synanthedon > Synanthedon myopaeformis. The sequence goes on from OX122914.1 coordinate 2,678,559, forward strand.
TTTTATGAATTTAAATAGAAAAGTTTTTAACATATTCAATGATAATTGTGGTCAATTTGAAATATTTTTGAATTTATTAAATATTCACTCTAAATCACTAAATTTTATGTGTAATGTATGCCCATAAAATGGCTTAGTATCATTATAATACAGTTTATCAGAGCGAATAAGCAGAAACTTTATTTTTTTGGATTTTAACAAACCTTTTTCTCCATACGTCTTAGACATGTGAAGCAATATTGGCCAGAAATAATGGGGTCGTACAGGAATATTCATCTGCATCATCTTTGTAAACAAATCCTGGGCCAAAGGAACCTTTCCAAGTTTCAAGGCAGCTTCCGCTGCATTTTGCAGGGCAATAGGATTCCGTCCCGAGGTCAGTAACTCTTGTGTTATCAGACCTATTACACCTGATGACTGGAAAGTAATATTATTGACTTTATCAGTTTGATTTTTTTTCTTAGATTTATGTAGAATATTTGCAAATAAAAGTACAAAATACGAAACATGGCAAAATTTTAAAATTTGGTGATTTTTTAGTAGGAATGTAATATACTTACTATAGATGCTTTCACACAGTCCCTAACTAAACTTCTGCCATGCAATCCTTGATCATCGTTAGGTCCAAACGAAGGCAGTGGAAGAGACTTGTAAATTTCCAATGCAGCTAATGGAAGGTTTTGAAACACTAGCTGTGTGGTCACACTTTGCATGTATGGCGATATTGATGGTGTTGACAATGTCTTTTGCGGTAGGTATCGAAGGACCTAAAAGTTATGTAAGAATTTAAGCAAGTAAAGCAAAGGCAGATTCACTAAAAAACTATTAACAAAAAAATTAGCTTAGTCAAAATATGGAGTCAAAAAGCAAAATTATTAGGAGGGATAGGGAAACAGGCTCTGGCTTCCCCTACTCACTAAAACACATCAGCTAAGCACACATGCTGTTATTTTATGGTGGTCTTCTGTAAGAGAATACATGGTCAAGTACTATTATTTGCTTAATATTTTTGGTTCTATACCTGAGCTATGGGAGTATATGTGCCCATAATGGCCAACGTCTTAACAATATCCATAATGTGGCTCTCCTCAAATTCAATACCACTTTTCACAGCCTTCTCCAACTCATCTAACATGTGGTTGTGTTTTTTATGCAAAGCCAATGCTCTCGCGACAGATGTATAAGTGTCTGCTGACATCGCAATCTTCAAAGACTTCATCATTGTCAATACTTCATCAATATTTTTTATGTTCCTAAAATAATAAGGCTTTATAGTTATGCCATTTTGCATGATAGCCATACTTGTCGGCCTATTAGACGTTAGGCTTGATTGTATATGGCGGGCATAAGAAATGAACAGCACTCTTAAGTGATAGTATTATTTAAGAAAAATTATTACTTTTTTTGTACTGTTGATAACAGTTATAATACCTACTTGTAATTTAATCTTGTCTTATTTTAATCATAAAATAAATAAATAAGTCTTTAAAAATAAGATTAAACTAAATATAATTGAACAGACGATACATTACCCAGCTTTACTTTCACAGACAATCAGAGAATTAAATATGCTCTCTGTTGCCAGAAAGCCTTGAGCTTTCATGTTTGATATCACTTCAGTAGATTGATTAAGGTCACCAGCCTAAGAAAAAAAAAACAAAATTGCATACCATATTACCAATATACCATATTTAAAAATAACGCAATTTGTTAGTACAATTACCATATTTTGTTAATGTAATAATTAAATATTGAAAGATAAATCATACCTCAGAGAGTACTTTCAAAATGAGTTCATAAGTTTTGTTATTGGGTTTTACAGGCGCCATTCGATTTATAAATGAGCTTACTGTGAGTGTGCGGTTATTAGCATTATATATTCTAAGTAGCTCATTGTAATGTTCAACATCAAAAGTGGTGTGGGGTCTGAAAGAAAAAAATGTGCAATGAGTACCTAGTGAATGCATTTGCATTAATTTTTACTGTACTTAGATCTTAATTTTTTTTTATCCATAGAAATAAAAAAGTGAACTGAAGAACCAAATGACATCAGCTCTAATTCTCTCGGGTTTGGATCTATCCAGATGGCTCAACAAAGAAATAGTGATCAACATTACATATTGAAACGTAACAATAATACAAATTGAACCCTATATTCCAATTGTAGTGTGTTGCAATAACTATAGCCACCAATAAACATTACTTATATTTATTACATGAAAATTACTTAATTGTTGATGATCCAATGTTCACACAGCCAATGGTTACAACCCCTTAAGAACCCTTAGTTTAATATGTATGTAGCCTCACTTTGTGTGGCTGTACAATGGTGAGAGTGCAGATGAGTTTTTCTAATTAATGTCTATCCCAAGTTTATACTACCATACTACATGTCATAGATGTAGAAGTTCATCCACTTGATTGGATAAGGTACCGCTGCACACAGTAAGGATGAGTAGGAAGAAACTTTATTCTGCAGATGTGCAAACTTTGGAACTATCTCCCTTCTGAGGTGTTTCCATCTAGCTAAAATATGGGCTTCTCTAACACTTAAGAGTTAAAAATCCTGGAGGATTGGCAGCCTCCACAGTTGGTTGTGTCATTAGGCGACGGTCCTAACCACCTATCATGAAATGAACTGTCAGCCAATCTGCCACCCTTTATAATATTTGAAAAAGACAAATTGCTCAAATGAAGATCCTATAGGGAAATAAATAACACAAAGCTAATAATATTAATTGTCAAAAATCAAAGCAACTCAATGTCTGAATTAATTTCTAATAGTTAGCTGGATCAGCACATTTAGTGCAAAGAAATCACCAGCAGTGATGAGAGTGCTAATACATCTTGTATACAAAATGCTAATGAGATCCTGATGACAAAACTAAAATATGGATAAAAATCTAAGAAAAAGTGAGTACCAATCAATTATTAAATCAAACCATTACTTACTTAATAATACACCACACTTGTTCAGCTAATTCCATTCTAGAAGATGCAGATTGATCAGGAAGTAAATCTGCACAACACCTCAACAAAAGCAATCCTTGTTTTTTTGTAGAAAAATTTAATTCTTTTATTTTCTCCAAGACTCTAATGAAATCATTTTTGTAAACTCGATTTTTCTGATAAATGTCACTTGATAAATTTTTAATTAAATTTTCTAATTGCTCCTCAGCATTTGCAACTTTTTTTGTCGGGACATTTTTTGAAGGAATAGTTCCCGTTTTCAATGTATTTTGTGAGTAGGGTGTTTCGTATTGACTTGTTAAACTAGTTGAAAAAGTCAGCCTGAAAATAAATAATTAAGTAATTTACTGACTACTTATTTACAAAATAGACAAATATTAATTGCACAAATAAACAAAATAAGTTAAAAACCTAGGAATTTGGAGATTATTGTATTGATAGCATGGCAGTATTGAACTTTTATTGGTAACGTGTATTTGAATTCTTGATAAAGACTTTATACTAAAATATTTCCTACTTAACATTTTTATTGATAGGTAGTAAAATTCTATTATAATTGTTACATTCGTTTATAAAAATTGTATGAAAAATTTGAATCAAAAATTAATAATAAATAGCTGTCATGTCACCTAATTGTCAATTATTCAAGTCATAGAATATATAAATATAAATATTTGTCTAGACTACAAATATATCTACCAACAAGGTAAATATGATAAATATGTTTACATTAAAATCAGGTAATAATAATAATAATAAATATGTAATAATAATAAATGTGTTTACAAAATCAAAATTTTATTTTCTCGAAATTGAAGTCTAGTAGTTATCTCAAGGATAGTCCTTGAGATTGCTTGATTGAAGTTGATTGAATCAATCACACAGACTATTAATAATTTCATCAAAATTTCGCAAATTCAAATTAAAAGCATTTTATTTTCTATTTTCCTTATTGTTTTCTATGCCTGTCTGAATCACTACAAGATGCTTCATATTACTTCTTATGCGCCATTTAATATTAGGTTTTTATTCAAACACGTGGCGCTAGTGTTCGTTCTCTGACCAATGTCAGTTACATAGGTTGTCTTGCTTTACTTGTCTTGTCTTGTCAATTGCCGACTCGCCGTTTCGTTCGCCGTCACTTTCCGCTTTCCGCGGTCGTTCCCATTCCATTCCCTACCCATCGTCGTTTCGTTAATAGTATCTTTATATCGTAACATAGGAGGTATATTAACGTAGCGTAGCTGGCGTGTAAAGAAGCTGTATACGGTAGATGTGGACGAAGAGATAAATTATAGGCTTATAGACTGTGGTGTGGTGTGGTGAAGTGTTTCTAGTGTTCTGGTGTAGTGATTGGTGGTGGGTGTGAAAAGAATTACAATATATCATTGTTATGTGGTAAGTATCTTTTATTTTAACATGTACCTATCTTTAAGATTGTTTTAAAGCTTTACAAAAAAAACGGTCGAAAGATTACGCGGATCGGACACGGTCGAGATCGGAGATCGGTTCACTCGGCGATCGTCCGTTATTTGACCGCCATCATTTACTCACATTTTTGCTTTCATCACTAAAATATAATTTTTAAGTAGGTGTGTACATGGATTCTTTAACTTGTACGTTTTCATTTGACGGCTACCTAACCTCATGTTATCATGTCAAACTGCCACTTTTTGTATTACCGCTGTAATCTCAGCTGTAGTAGGTATAGAATAATTTGCCGCCTTGCCAATGATTCATTGGAATTCCTCTCAATTAACATAATCATAACACAGAGATTGGAAAACTTATTAATTTAACCTACCTAATCCACTATGAAAGTTTATATCGAGTTTCTTTCGTATATACTTACTGGAAAGCGATGATTATGCGGGAATTATACTCAGATTTAGTGTACCTACTTAGATAGTACAATTTTTTAATGTTAAGATCGACAAATAGCTTCGCAGATCCAATTTATGTGATGGTAGGTGGCGACAGTCACCAACACAAGCAACGCCACAGGTGCTGCAAGTGCACTGCTGACTATAGTAGAATAAGCATAAGTAATTAGGAAAGGATAGGGAAATGGGCTCTGGCATCTCTTATTATCACTCACGGTGGTTCCTGTAAGGGGGTGTTACTGCTGCCAAAGGGGCTGCCCAAATGACTGCAAAATGTGATAGGTATGCCCTGCCACTACTTTACTGATGCAGACCAGAGCCAACTTCGAAAAGTTCATTTCCAAAGTAGTTCCTGCCAGTAATCGGGTCCTGCCCTTAAAACAGAGCTTTGAGGCATGCACCTTAACTACTCATCCATCGGCTTATTATTATTATAATCATATTAAATGTTTTAAGATGATATGTATTAAGCCTAAATATATACTTAAATAGAAATACACACGTAAGAATAAAAAAATTAAAAAGTGAAATCGTATTTATATGATGGGTGCATTTTATTTTATGATTTTAACACATATTAAATCTGAACTAAAATTGAAGTGACAACTGAACTGATTGCTTCATAAGTTACTTTTTTCTTAAATGTCCCATTTCCCTATCCCTTCCTACTTCCATTCCCCATACTTGCAGTACCTGTGGCAATTCTTGTGTTAAGGCGACTGTCAGTAGCCACCTAACATCAAGTGGTCCGTCAGCCTGTTTGTTGACTTACAAAATATTGTATAAAATTTCAGTCTTTAATTTAACAATCTAATTAATTGCAATGTTTTGAGAGAGATGCAGATAGAGATTTATTGTGTTTTGTATTATTTTCAAATTAAAATTCATTGTAAATGTAATGCATATAGAATAAAAAGTGTTATAAAAACAGAACATTATATCTCACAATATGCTAATGTGAATGCCACTGTTAATGAATATGGAAGGAAGCCAGCCCATTGAATGTCAGGCTTTGATTATACACACTGATAGGTGACTATTTTAAGAGACTAATTAGTATTAACAATATGAACAAATAAACAATTACTTAATATGCACTGAATTAAAAATATATATAGATTGCTGGTACTTTGTTTTAAATTTGCAAATAATGCATGTTTTTCTAAAGTATTTATTATGTCAGTAACTTCATTCTGTCTGACACATGAATTTTGTAGACTGTATGGAATATTCCACAGTCAATAGGTAAGAAATAAATAATTTATTAAGTAATTACCAAGTAGTTATGTGCTAAATTGTTTCTTTCTTTCTTTTTGATTTTTGATTGATTGTTTTTGACATAGATATAAATTTTTCAAATGGGTACCACATTAGGCTGTTGCCTGTATCATGACAGTCATTCCCTATGTAGGATGCAATTTGGACACCAAATCTTCCAGTTTGATTAACATGTTGGGTGCCACACTGGTTACTTTTATTTTTCTATGGAGATTATCTAGTTACAGGGATATTCTTTACATGGTCTACACCCTAGGTGTTAAAGTCAATAGTGGTTAACCATACCTATAGTTTCTTCTTGAACTCTACCAGAGTACAGTCTGTCTTTGGCAGGTGTAATAAGGTATAGGTAATCTCTTCTCAAGAAAAACGTAGTCTGAAATTGATTTAGAGATTAGGACACCATTCTCCAACCTGTAATTATACTCGTACATCCAACTTTCTTTTAACTATCTACTGGCATTAAAACTTATAAGATCACTGAAGTTTGGCTGTGTCAATGTTAATACATATTATTATAGTATACAATTAATGCTGTGTTTTTATTAAAATATTAAGATAGATCACAACCTAGTCTGGCTCTAGTATAATAATCAACTGTCTCTTCTTCTCACTTTTTACCTATTATATTTCTACATTATTTATAAAAGTAACTAATGTATTAAGTAGTATATTGCGGAGACAATGCATCACTGAAGGACATAAAAGTTAAATAGTATAGTTGGACATATTATGTATATTGTTACCTGCTTTATTTCTGTCTGTGGGTAGTAAGGTAGCATAAATAATTTAATATTCTTACATCATATCGAGTAATTGTAATGCTTATATCATTTTCATAATACATGATTAGTTAAATACCAATTTCTAAGGTATTTGTAACATTTTGTTTACATAATAAAAGACATAAAATGGTAATTTGACTTAGTAAAAATTTAACATACTCAAAGAAAACTCTTTTTCATACTTAGCTTTATATTAACATAAAAGGTAAAATATTCACTTAGTTTTTATTTAAAAATCTTATACCTAACTAAACTAAATTAAAATTACAAAAACCATTAGTGATAAAGATGAGTAGTAAAAACCTTTTTTACTACTCATCTTTTATCACTAATATAGCCTTATCAGCACTTTCTCATTAGTATGGGTGGTGATAACATTGTTTCTAGGCATTTCATAGGTAGGTATTATGTATGCAGTAGGTATCAAGTAATAAAATTTAAAGAAAATATTAAACATTAATCGACCTACAGCGCGTACGAAGTTGCGGGCATTAGCTAGTTAATATAATGTATTTTTCACATTCTTAAATACATTTACAAACTAAAAAACATCATACCTAATAGGGTCTAGGATGCAAAATTATATTAATAGTGTAATATTTAATTATTATTTTACATAACTTTTAACTAAATTATATCGCATATATTTGACTGTAATCATTTCATGATATTGATCGTCACGTTAAACGGTGATGTTGACACACTAGGTACTTACTTAACCTACTTGGGAAAGTTTCTATTTTTGTTCAGTTTATTGCCCCAAATGGAAATTGAGAGGCCATATTCTTTAAACATTCAACTGAAGTTAGTAATTGAAATATTAATATGATATACTTACATATTATAAAACAAAGTCCTCTGCTTCGTCTGTCTGTCTGTCTGTCTGTATGTTCGCGATAAACTCAAAAACTACTGAAAAAAAATGCACCCCGGGCGAAGCCGGCAGCGGGACAGCTATATTTACTAATTTATAGGCTCCTCAGAAGTGACACTTTTCAATGAATTTATTAGCTTTTAAAATAATTGATGTACAAAAATTTCTATATTAAAAATGTATTTAAACTATAAATGTACATCTATATGTAATACAATCAGCTCTTCAAGCATTATAACTATAAACACTTAATATATCTTACTAGATCTTAGTGAATATTTCCAAAACTGACTAGTTACATAGAGACTAATTAATTGCACTTTTTTTTTTCAAGAAATTGATACTATTTTTTTACCAAAATTATACTAATTACTCATTAAATTTATATTCCATTAAATGTGATACGTAATACACATTATACGAAATTGTTTTTAAATTTGTTTTAATATTTAAAAATTAGACACTAACCCCCCAACTTTCTATTGAGCTCAAACACGCTATTTAATATCTGCTGTAAGTTGGTGAGGAGACCTCACACGACAAGACCGACAAACAAATACAGAACTTCATGAACCATCTTGCCTATAGTCCTGACTTGAGATGTTCCGTTTTCTTTCCCTTACCAAAAAGTGTAACTATAGTTTAAAAATACAAAAATAATAATTTGTTATGTATAAATCTGTAACGTCACGCAAGTTCATAAGCACCTGCCAAGGGTAACATAAAACCAATCATTTTGAGGATAAATACAATTCGAAATAGAATTAGTAACAAACCCAATTACGAGTTTTCGCTCTAAATGAGAATTGTTAAAACACACGTTTATCTGATTATAAATAACCTTGACTACGTAAACTGAATTATTTTAAATGCCTCGTTAATGTTCTTACACGTACACCTACGTTACCTGATAAAATGTGCAAATGTTAATTTTCTCCCAAGTCGCTTTTACATTGAATATTTTATAAAAAAATTTATTTCATCCTAAATGTTTGGTTTTTATAAATAAGTAAGGTATTTAGAGAAACAACAATGACATTTTATCATATATTTAACTATTTACATTATTATTATTATTTAGCTTACTAAATAATCATAACAATCGTAACAAGATATGTTTTTGACTAGAAAATGTTATTCCGTTCGAAATAATTTAAATACTAGCGGCCCGCTCCCGGCTTAGTACAGGTGAAATTTTTTTCTGCAAATTATAATATAAAAACTTTCCTCATTTAACGCTCTTTGCATTAGTGAATACTGCATGAAAATCCGTTCAGTAGTTTTTGAGATCATCGCGGACATACATACAGACCTATATATGCGGTGGGGGACTTAAATCTATACTTACTAATATTATAAAGCTGAAGAGTTTGTTTGGTTGAACGCTTTAATCTCAGGAACTACTAGTTCGAATTGAAAAATTCATTTATCGAGAAAGATTATTCATTTATCGAGAAGATTGTGTTAGATAGTCCATTTATCGAGAAAGGCTACATTTTGTACGCGGACGAAAGCTAGTGTAAGAATAATTTGATAGATTGCATATAAATTGTTATTAGATATAATTAATAACACACAACACACACAATAGCCTACTATTCTTAGATAGGATATTGATACCTATATCAAGGGTTCATGTGAATAAAGTTATAGCCTTTTGTTTGCCAGTTGAATTAGATGACTCCTATGATTTGCAATGGTTTTCACAAGAAATTCCCCACATTATTTACGGGTGATAGGGATAACCGATGCATGTTTTTACTACAATAGATATTTGAACGTAACAAACTCTATTTGTGATCTATAGAAATATTGACATATTATGAAGAAAATATTTAATAATGTCTCGCGATAGGTATTCAATGCGAATCCGGTATCCGTCGATTTTCAATAGCGATCAATTTAAGTATCTCGAGCATATAGAATTGGACTTCAATAGAATCTTATTGAGTTGTGCTCGTTGCTAAGAGCTACCTACGCATATATTTCGACATGTTTCTCGCTTGTCTACGCCAGAGGTTTCAGGATAATTACATATATTATGTGTCGAGTATTAACGAGTTTACTATATTTTTTTAAATCGCTCCATATTCTTAATAACCATAAAAGCCACAAGTTCTATAAGGACAAAGTTCTATTAGGCATCTTAAGTATCTTGGGCGTTTAATATGCGTCCAATTTTTTCAGTCAATCGCACCCATCCGAAACCAGGCGTCGCGAATCGTTAGTATTTATTTTATCACGCTTCTCGTAGCTTTATCACAGTAGCAGATAGAATTTCCAGTATCCGAGATCAAATGTTAATTGAAATTTGATCGCGATCTCCCTATAGATAAGGCTTATAAAGTTTTTGTTGAATTTTATATACTTTGTAAGTAAGTAGTTAGCTATATTTATTTTGAAAGCCCAACAACATTCGAAAACGAAATCTATCTTTATAAAATAACAAAAAGCTATATTTAAAAATTATACACACACAATATGAGCCCAAACACTTTAGGTATATTTGCAGTGTGTTGCTAAGGATTTGGGTATTCCGCAGACTTGACACTTGATGATGCAGCATCAGGCCAAGGTTACCATGTCATGGAAATACCCCTGAAGTAACAGTAGGTATACGAAATTTCACATCAATCGAACATGGAAGAAGTTAGTGAAATCCTTTCGTCAGTTAGGAAATGGGCTGATGCTATTCAAACGCCTGAAGAGATCTTCATAAATTAGTTTATAGTTCGCTAGTGTTTTATAAAGTCGTATAGTACAATATAAGTAATTCTGAATAGTGGCAGAGCCATTGCAGAGCACATTTCATTTCGCACTTCTTCCGGTCAGTAAGTTGAAGAAAGCCGGATCCTATGCCACTATCCACTCCTTATGCCTTATTCTATGCGTTCGCTAAACGTTGCTTGCGTTGCGATGGTAGGCCATCTACCGTAATGTGGACCCATCAGCACGCTTCCTGATCTTTACATAAAGAAAACACCTGCATTTATTTTTAGGATCATCCATGTTAATATCGGCATCCGGAACCACTTTGCAAACTTGCACAAACTACAATAGGAGCCTTCAACAATGCCCATAGTGCTTACATAGACTTACGACAGATGGTGTGATGTAGGCGGCACTTGATTAAAATTTACAAGATGATAAGCATTGCAAGGCTCAAAAAAATTATACACTGAACCACAAATAACTTTATTCGTATAATATCTACTAAATTCATGCAATACTTAATTTGTACATCTTGTCCATTTTTTTTACTATCAGTTATTCGTACATTTAAATACCTATATTATAACACTGTCAATTGTTCCAGGTTGCGCGTTAATATTCTTAGATAATCAATCAACAGTGCTGTGATAGGTGTGTCAACGATATCCAGCAGTGTGGAATGGTTGCGGTGTGTTGGCGGTGGCATTTTCATGTAAGTTTTCATCTTTTTCTTTTTCTTGGTTCGCGTCAAACTTAACCAATTTGAACTCGAAGCGAATATGTGTATTTACTTACAGCATAGCTCCTCCCTGTTGGCGTATTGCACACCGGCCATATAAAAAAAAAATTACGCCATTTAGTATATATCTTTCTATACTAAATGTCAATCTGATTTTTTTTGTCGAAGAAGCTAATCTCTAGAATTGACAGTCTCTGGAAATGAGAATTTAAAAAATTCTCCTTGCATTTGATAGCCCAATTCTAGAGTAAGGGTATAAGGGTATTTAAAATCTTTATTATTATTATTTATTTACGATTCTTATGCCCGTTTTCACCAAACAACAACCACGTGGGATTGGCACGTTTTATTAAATTGATTTAATTAAATTTTAATTAAATTCAATCATTACATGATTTAATTCCTTATACACTAATAACGACTCCAGTTTATTTAATACTTAGCGTTTTATTTTTTCAGTTTACAAAATTAAAGTTATTAAAACAAAATTGGAAGATCTCCAAACTTCACTTAAAAAGTTTGACGTCAGAAAATGGCCTCAAAACTTACTCGGTGTGTACTTAATTAAACGTCGTTGCTAAAAGCTTTGAATCATAATGAATGGTTTACATAAACGAATGTATAAGCGAATTAAACGATGATATAAAGAGTGTTGAACACAATGACTCCGAATCCGGAAAATGTGGGGTCCTGCTTACCTTTCCCCGGATATCAACGACACCGGCTCATTTAAAAGAACAATTTGTATTCAGAGAGCATTATAAGCTAACTGTATTTTTGCTGCTATACAGGGTTCAATTGCCTTATTGCGTTTTAAATGTAATACGTATAATATTATTGCCCATAGTATTGTTCAGAGTTTGAGAGAGTTTTAGAACTTTTACTTGTTACGATAACAAGCTCGTTCATTGGTCGAATAGTGAAGGATTTAAAAGCAGCAAAAGTTTAGATATTTGGATGTTTGTTACTCAATCATGAAAAAACGGCTGAGCGGATTTCGATGAAATTTGGCACACAGATCCTGAACAAAATGTTAGTTTTCTGTGGGATTTTGGAAAAATTAACTACAGTGCGTACGAAGTCGCGGGTACAGCTAGTATAAATAATAAATTGATCGCCAACTAAACGCATTATCAATAATGTATGGCCTTGTTTCATAGATAACCATACAACGGATCGAGGACTACATCCTGCACACCCACAGACTAAACTTTGAAAGTTCATTACCAAAGTTGGCCCTTGCCTGGCAGCGAACCCGAGAGCCCTGAGTTAGGGTATTCACCTGAGTTGCACCTTGACCATTCGACCAATGAGCCCGTATTTTTTTTTTTCAATTTTTTTTTTAATATTAGTTCTTGTTTCTATTTTAATGCTGCATGATACCCGATTCAACAAACCCAGACAAATTCCTATAAAAACAAAACTAATAAAATTACTTTATAAAATTTTTTTTACTGTATGCAATGAATTTTCTCGATACCTACTTAAAGAGATTTATTCATTCTTAAATACTATTGTCATTTAAAACACTTAACGTCTAAGATTGTATTAATAGACACATTTACGAAGAACAATGTTGTCGGTAATGACATCGAAGATGTTATGTTGTCGCTATACGAAGCAGTGGCGCCATTCGCTTACATTAGCCACCCTCTAGGGGATTAGATTAGCTCCGAACTCCTTCTGCATCGATTAGGGTTGTCGATACTGTTGTGTCTCATACTATATTCCTATTAAACTACGCACTGAATGAGCGATACTAATTTATGATTGTAAGATACGTATACGTTTTAATAAAACACATGCAAAGCAGCAGTAATTTGTATTAATGAAATGACAATTTTGAAGAAAGCATCACAAATCACAACCCTGAATGTTAGAGCTTGAACAAGTGATGTTTACATCAGCCGAATGAGCTTTAGGGGGCTTCGGGTAAAGTTTGTTCACCTCCTGCAAAAGTTAATTCATATTTTAATAATCCTAAATCCACTGACGCGTTCGTTATAAATTAAAAAAACAATTGATAAATAATAGGTACAATTGTGTTTTAAATTAATTTCAGGTGAAGGCTGTTTAAGTTTATACATTATTTGAAATTTGTATGATTTTTATTATTATTCTCAGTTTTTTTTACTCAATTTTACACAAATTAAACTGAATTATAGAGTAGTTAATACCAATATTATAGGTATATAATAAATAACTAGTAATAATAAAGGAATAATGGTGTAAGTTGGCACAAATACAAACTAAACCAACTTCTCTGAGTGCTTTAAAGTGAACATAATATGTGGATGGATGGATATATTGTCATCGTGTACTGTCTCTTATAATAATAATATTGTTACAGTTATAGTTAATGATTTTTATATACACAAAGTTACTTATTATATATATAATTTATTTATTATAAACAATTTAACTTTGCACTTAAATCGAAACCAGTAGGTATAGACTGAAACTGAACTGAACTGAACTGAACGAAACTGAAACAAAACTGAAGACCTCAATATCTACTAACATATATGAATAGCTGTTGAGACGTAGATGTGAAGTTATTTTGCACACGCCATCGCGCTCCATTCTAAATCCAATTAACACCTGAAATTCGGTTCCCGCGGTTAAGTTCAGTCTGAAGGGGTACTATATCTAGACATAATTTAAAATTTCTCTCACTTAAACTTAAAAGGCTATAGAACAATAGACAATTAGCAAAAAATACAAACAATTCGGCGGAGATTTTACACTTGACCTTATTCACACCTTAATTATTACTATTCACACAATCTTAACATACCTATACATTTTTTATTTCTCATAAACACAAATTCACTGAAATCACGACACTTACGACGATAGAGGGATAATCAGGGAAGGTTTTAACAAAAAAAAAATGCACCCCGGGCGAAGCCGGGAGCGGGACAGCTAGTAATTTATAATTTTTATTTTTACAATGTTTAATACAATACACAATTCTTGAAGTTAATTTTTAAAACATATTTAAGTTTGTTTCAGTCAAGTGTTGGATTTTGTATTATTTCTAAAAACAGATGAATATTTATTACATACCGTTTAATAATAAGTATTACATTAGTTTAATATATTGGCTAATCTAGTCATATCTGTTATTTAAATGTGTTTCTTTTAAATTCATGATGATGTTCGATTAGATAATATAAAAGTATGATACTGGTAAGTAAAAGCTAGCCAGTAATATTGGCTTACAAAGTAATTTTTAACTAAAAGTCTCATCGACCTTTCCCTAGTCGCGGTTCATTTGTTCGGAATTTAAATTTTTCGCCTTTTAATGGAATTTCATGTTGGTACGATTTGCGTTCGCGGCAAAAATTCCAAGCCCATGGCTAATGCTTGGATTCTGTTCTATAAGACAAAATAATATATAAGAACCATTCGGTCTAAGGACTAAATTGTTACCTGCATATATTTTTACATAATTATTTGTGCTGGTAATCTTTGGTGCTGATGGCTGGCCGTATTTTATTTATGTATAATAAGTTATCTTATTAACAACCTCGACCTTCGCACTACTGTTAGTGAGTCATTCGTTTCAAGTTGGTTGCGAGTTTATTTTACTTACATCATTATAGAAAAAATGACATCAACTTCTTAGCCGAAGCAAATAGCCATTATCTAGTTATTGTTTAGTGAGTTTAATACATTGATTATGATTGGTTTAGTTGCCTTATTCCCGTTGTCACCAACCTAGAGTTAGGGAACACATAACGCCATTTACGGTAGTCACATTCACAATCCTGGATTACTAGGCGGACTGTCGTGAATGGCCGGCGTTATATGTTCCCTAATTCTGGGTGACTGTTGGTGAAAACGGGCATAGTATTTTATCAATCTATACACTATTATTGCTATGATATTAAATTTGGATACTGATTTTTTTTAAATTTACTTTAGACAATTTCGAACGCTGCTTTAACGGTGAGAGATACATATATATATGATCGATTTCTATAGAATTAGAAAAGTTGTAAAGCTTGATAAAGCTCACAAAAAAGCGCAACTGCGACAACTGGGTCCACAAATACTAATATTATAAAGAGGTAAAGTTTGTATGTTTGTATGTACCTAGGTAATCTTCGAAACTAATCATCCGATTAAAAACATCTTTCATTTGCTATCTTCTAAAAATAAAGATACGCCTGTTTAATGTTAACAGCAATAAAGATCTCAGGCGTTAATATTGCTTCACATTTCGTCAGGCGCTTTATCCCTTACTTTTCAACACGGACGAAGTCGCGGGCACCAAACAACTGCACGTGATAATGATTGTGAAATTTTTTTTAGAATCAAAGCGCTGACTCTTTCACAACCGAACTCTTTCATAGCGTCGTATTCGCCGGGTAACCAAACCAACCAAGATCATAAACATTAAGTTTAAAATCGTTTTTATTGTCGTGTGGGAGCAAAAAAAACCCTTTAGGTTTCCATTAAACTCTCTTTAACTCATAAAAAATGTAATAAATCGACCGGAAAGGATCAAATCTTAAAATGTTAAATTACGCGATTTAACATTTTTCGTACCTACTCGAATTTGAACAATCTAACCACTGTGAATAATTGTTATCACAAGCGGACGTGGGGGTATGAAATTTATGATAAAACATTACATTTGTAATGCAAAACGTTCTAAACTATTAGTTATTTACCATACTTAAATATTTTTAATGTTATTCTAAAATCTATACTTTAATATTAGAAAGAGCTTTCTAGATTATAAATATTAACAACAATAAGCAATATTGGTATGGATTTCAAAATCTGTAATTGAATAGGTAAGTTTTTTAGGAGCTATTGACAAGCTTGAATAAAAAAATAGTTTTATTAGTCGAAATTTCGAAATAATTGTGTTCAAATCGAAATGACCAATGTGTGAACACTAGTATAAAAATTATTATAATATTAATTTCATACTAGTAGGAAATTACGTAATTTTAATAAATGTATCTTTCAAAATGACTTTTTTTATTTCTGCAATCAATTAAGATGAAATTGTTGAAGTGAATCCAGAGCCAATTGGCATTAATTTAAGGTTAGTCAGTGAAACAACAAGCGCATGACACAAATTTTCTTTAATCCGATTACGTAAGCATCATCTGGGCTTCCTATGACGCCGGCGTTGTTGCTACTTCGTGGAATACCAACACGGCATCATATATTTTAGATACAAAATGTCATTATAATAGCGATACAGGAATAAATTAGATATTAAATTATTTAATAAAGAAAAGTTATCTACACACCTATTATCTATCATCTACCAACTCTTTACCTTAATGCGTTGTTACATAATTACATTATTCTCAAGCGCACCAATTAGTCTTGTGATTTTATTTAAATTTTACCTTTTTAGTA
The DNA here is from genome assembly GCA_944738685.1 of Synanthedon myopaeformis. Lineage (NCBI taxonomy): Eukaryota > Metazoa > Arthropoda > Insecta > Lepidoptera > Sesiidae > Synanthedon > Synanthedon myopaeformis. The sequence goes on from OX122914.1 coordinate 2,695,188, forward strand.
AAAAAATACATTAAGAAGCTATCTGAAAATCTGAAATTACTTAGTCATTCTGTGTAAGCAATGTATGGGGGAAGCAAACAAATTAATAAAGTTTTTGAAACTTGTGTGGGTTATACCTTTGGGTCTGCTGAACAAAACCCACAACTCTCCCCCCCCCCCCTTTCAACTTGAAATTTGTTACGATTTGTTACGATTGTACGATTGTAACATTACTTCATACGTTCTTGTACTATACTTGACACCGTCCTAAATGCATCATCAATGTATTTAAAGGCAGCGCCCACAACAGCACAAGTGCTTATTTGTTTATTAATGTGTTATTCTCAGAGAGTAGTTACTGCCGCTAAACAGGGTGCCATCATTAGAAGCCCACAGTACGACCGCAGTGCAATGTTTACCCTGTCACGATTAACTAACTCTACGTCTATTAAAACTTTAAAAAAATAAATGAAGTGTATTAATTTAGCGGTGAAGTTAAAATAGCATCAAATGAAATGAAAATAGCAACAGATTTTCGCTTTCTTGTTGAATTGAACGGTATAATAAGCGAACGTTAAGCAGAGAAAGCTGCTCATAAATTTATTATATTATTCACTTTGATCGCTGCGTTATGTAATGATAAGCATTTAGAAACACAGGGATAAGAGCGGTATTGTATCTAACGCCGAAGTATTATAAATTGTGTTAGTATTTTAAAAAAATTGCATTTTCTTATGTAAATTTGTAATTTTTGACTTAAAAACTTTCATTATTCACGAAATTCATGATTTTTTTCAATACTTCAAGCATCAGAAATTTCATATTAAATTAAAAATGTTTTATTATTCTATAAGATAAATTAACAGATTTAATATAGAATTCACTGAGATAGCTACTAAACCACTGCAGCAGACAGGATTTTTCCAAATGTTGGTTGAATAAATGAAATATTTCTAGTGATCTCCCCTAAAATACTTTTCCCTTAATATCAATAAATTCTATTGGACAATCGTCATGACATTTGAGAGGGCTCGGCGACCATAAAAGACATTCCTTCGCCGAAAATGTGGTGGCAATATTGAAAGTGTTGACTGGTGCAATAATATATATATAACTATATAACAACATAAATTGGAAAACGTGAGTTCAATTTTTACAAACAAATCCACGCCCTTTCAGGTTCAAGGTGCCCCAACCAGCAAAATCGTGTACTCGAAAACGTTTTCGGAATCAACTAGATCGCGGCATAATGAATCGGATCCAATGGTTACTGTCGAAAATAACCACATTAGTAGTTTTTTTATCATTTGGAGAATTTCTTACGGAAGGCTTATTTAATTAAGCATTGTACATAAATTCATAAATAGTAAAAGCAAATGGGTTAAATAAATAATGCTTCGTGTTGGGATATAAATACTCGTAAGTTTACAGGAATTTTAAAAACCGACACTTTTACTTCTGCATATAAATGATGCATAAAAATAGTTTTTGCTATCTTTTCTCACGAAAAAATATTTGCCGATAGATTGTATCAAATTGATTGATTATACTTAGTCTATAGTAATTTTTTTTTACTTAGCCTTTGTACATCCACAAGTTTATTGGCTGTAAAAAGGACGATGCATCTCTGGGGCCTTAGCGCAATCTATGTCGCCATAACACTCGCCGGAGTCATAAAACAACTTCGTACCTACAATATTAACATAGTCTTTCGATTACAGTTGGCAATGAAAATTTTATACCGAATGTAACAAGTTAAGATTAGCATCTGTAGGAATCACTCCAGATTTTTTTATATTCAGCGGCAACAAACTCAATTTCCCTTTATATGGCGGTTGCCAATCAGTATTATGTGATCGCTGGGAACGTTTCTTATTTTCCAATAAAATTTCATTCGAGTTAATGTACAAATCGCCCGCATTTATCTCGCCCGGGCCCGGGTCGAATTGTCATGTTTTATTTTACCTATTATTTTTATAGACAACTCGCCCACTAGCTTAAATGATAAAGGAAGGTCATAAAGGATTGTCTGGAAAAGTTTCCAGTCCGCTTTTGTTATATTGTATTTTTCAGAAATACCATTTCATAATAACGTTAGAGTTATAAAAGTATTGTCTAAAAAAAATGAAGCAAATATATATCTGCACAACAAAATTAGTTTGCACGAACAAAAAAGTTCATGCATCGCGTCTGTTTATCAAATCATTTGCCAAGAATTGAAATCACATTACACGTTGCCTGGTGTCTGTTGAATGAATCCTCCGTTTTGTTCTTTAAACATACGACAATCATAAATTACGTAGTGAACCATTAACGAGCCGAGAAAATAATGTATCGCGTTCAAAATAGATGCATTCGTACATCAAATCGCTCGGCAATAGTTTATTTAAAGGAACTTTTCAAGCGAAACTAATGCGCATAGATCTGTTTTAATTTAGGAAACTCTTCACATTTCAATTTCAAAATTTGCATCATCATTAACACCCAACGGATAGTAGTTTTAGTTCTAAGAATTTCCGCTTGACAATAGTTTTTTCTGGATGAAAGGTATGTCCTTTTCTGTATCTCTGACAACGTGTATGCAAAATTTTATGATGATCAGTTGAGTGGTTAAGATCTCAGATATTAGATGATGAGTTTATTGAAAATCATTTTAAATTTTAATGCAGTTAATATGTCCGTCCGTTATTTTAATTTTATCCAATTACTTCCTACTGGTTTCTATGATCTGAGCTCTTTATTTAATTTATGAATTAATATGACTAATTGAAAGGGCAATAAATTTTAATTTTAGTCATTGAGGTAAATGTTTTAGAAAAACCGAACTGATTCATGTTTTAATTATTTAACCGTAGTTAATGTTTTATTAAATTACCGTTTTCCTATAGAATATGCATTAACAGGTATAGAGATGAATCAGGCATCACTTATTTTAAAAAGACCTACCTATAAAATATTACTTAAAATATTAATTATTAATTTTTCGTTCATAATCTTTAATTATTACCTTTTTTCATCATCTAACTTCTGCAACAAAATTTCAGTGCTCATGTTATTTAATTTAGTATGTAAAATATATATACACCAGGATATACTTACTATTTTAGTGTATCCGTTAACCCCTCACCCAAAATCGTTAGCACATGTTTCGCATCTTCACAATTCAGTGTATATTGCGATGTTGTGGTTAAATGCGAAAGTCGTCACAAGGTGTTTTCGTCTCATACTGAGTTTATTGCATTTGTTATATTTCTGTGGGAGCTTTACATATGCGTGTGATGTCTGCCACAAAGAAAAGCCCGCTCAAGACATAATACATTTTGTTTCTGATAAAAAATTCATCGTTCTTGATACGAGAAAACTCAAGTCAAGCCAGTGTTTTGCACGGAAATTTTCAGCTTAAAAAAGTGACATTCTATTTTTTATTTTAAAGCGAAGGTAGCTTTTTATGTAATGATTTTCTGAGCTCAGTATAGACCGAAAAAATGTATACTTTATGAAAAAAACAATACATAGCAATATTCAATATCTTACACTCATTCCAAGCGAAACTCGTGTTTCGTTCAGCGGTTTCAATGATGCCGACTTAACCACAGACGATATTATTTGATAATTTTTAATCAATTTTCGACCCTATTAAATTTTCAGAAAAACAGATCTACAGCTAGGCATAGGCACTACGACTATATCAATCGTACCCTGACTACCCCATCTCATTTATTTATTACAAGCTGATGCCCGCGACTTCGTCCGCATTGAAAAAGAAATAGACTATCTAACACAAAAAAAAATTCAATTCAGTAGTTCCTGAGATTAACGCGTTCAACCAAACAAACAAACTCTTCAGCTTTATATTCTCGTATAATATAGATGTAGATTAACTACATTATAATATTAGTCCAATCAGAGGTCAACATTTTTTAAGTTTATGATTTCCGTATAAATGTATAATTATGTTATAATTTGTATCTAATATGCATTCAAATGAAGTTACTTTAGCAAAGACAGCGGCTCAACTCAACTAGCGAGTGGTAATTATACCGTTAACCGAGTGGACGACAGGCACCGCCTGCAAATTCCACTTTTTTCTCGATAACCTACTTGAAAATGGTGTTAGTAGAAAAACCTGTCTAGCTGTAGTACTCTGAAGATTCTCTTAGTACAAAATTGAAATCCAATTTATAATTATTTAAAAAGTTGTTAGAAAATCAACTTATTTTATTTTTTATAACATTTATAATATGTGACAGACGTGACGGACTAGCAGGCGGCCCATTAGACGAACCGTCACCTATATACTGCTTCAACTCTCGAGTTGTAATCGATCACATAAAAAAGTTATAAAAAAAAAAGAAAAGAAAAATTGGGTAACCTACCTAAATGATAAGATTAGGAAATGGGATTGGGGTCTGGGACATGTTCATACACTGGTACACAAAAACATAACTGCTGTTATTTTGCTTTAGAGCCTTCTGTAAGACGGTGGTTACTGCCGCCAGATAGACTGTCCAGTTAGTCTGCTGAACACTGTGCCACACTATTCTGATATGGAAACTTATTTGCCGAGTTCGATACTTATTGTCCGATATGTCCAGATAACTAGTTTTTTTGTTTAATTGCAATAAATTTACATCATTATCTGTTTTTTAATATGAGGTAGTTCGATGCAATGATTCCATCAGAGCACATTATTTATCTGCGGAAACAGGAAACAGTGGACATTAGCCTCGCAAACTAAAAAGTGGGTACATTCATATCGACCTAGGAACGAATTTGGCACGATTTTGCCTTTGTTAACGTGGCGTGGCGTATAGTAACGGAAACTTGGAATAGAATCGTGCTTTCTATCTTGCACTTGACAATCTGAGATTCCGAAAATATACAACAAAGTGTCTGTTTCAGTTTCAACTCTCACGTTTGAATTAAATAAAAATATATTGCAGGAGTGACTTAAATTAAACTGAATACTTGTTCTAGTTAGTTGTCCTGGTTCTTTCTAGAGTATTTGCAGAATTTTAGCTATAAAGTTGCTATATGGGTATTTTGAAATGATAGGATGGATAAACTTAGAGAAATTTGCGGATTATAATCTAATAGCTCATTTCCGCAATTACGAGGCATCATTATATATATTTTTTTTATCAAAGTAATGATCTAACTAAATTTTCTTAAAAATCACACGGCCGTGCCTCAACCACAAAGGCTGTTTTTTGTACCGTCCTAAATAAGTCCTAATGTTAATTCGTTCGTTCTAAAATAATATAGAAATATATTAATTCAAAATATACTTTTAATTTAATTTTTTTTTACAATATAAATATATAAAAAAAACATAAAAAATAAAAACTTAAAAGGAGTGTGTTATGGCTTCAGAGTATCCGTAGAGTATCTTATCAGGAAATAGGACAGTACGCGCCGTGTCAATAAGTACCTCCTTCTGTATCTGCCCTTTGATCCAGACATTTAGCGAGAGCCGTTCGCCGAACCGACTATTTGGACAATGATTGACGAATCGACATCCCACATGTCAGTCACCTTGTGAGCCAAGTCTAAGTACTTTCTTAGTTTATCCTTTTCGGCTTTCACGAGTCGTCTTGTGAGATTTCAATATCGACAAGCATTAAACGGCGCTGGAATTTATCGATAACCTCGATATTGGGCTTATTAGCGAAAATAGTCCTGTCAGAGCTGTCCCAATTTTGTTATTACTAGGTTAAGTAAGACAAATCTTTACTTACTACTTGATCCCTGCGGGCTTCGTCTATATTGACGCTTGTCAAATATGTTCGCATCAGTCACGAAGGTGCACAAAAATGGAACAGTAACAGACTAATTAGAATTTACATTGTAAACCCGTTAAAAGAAATATGTTAAAAGTAGCATCAAAATTTGTTGTGTAGTCTATTAGGAGAAATGAGCGGAAATAGACTCGAAATACGACTGTTTTAGATTATAGAAAATTTGTAAAAATGGAATAAATTGGACTGCTAACACATTTCAAAATTTCTATTGAAGGATTTGTTCCTTTGTCTAAAGTCAAGAAGTGGCATGGAGGAAAGAGTACACGATGTAATTGGCGTTGATCCAATGCCTGTAAGCGGGAGTTCAGAGGGTTTTCTGTATAACCCACGCACAAGGAAAGATCTCCTCATCATTTACTTATAAGCTAAAATAAAAGTCTTTATTATGCTACAAAGGGAGTGAAATGTATATTTTGCACATTCGTGAAATAATAAAATAATTCTTTTTTTGGTCCTACTTCTTGTTTTTAATTTGTTCCTTTATTTAAAATACCGATCACTACAAGAGATCAGTCTATGAATTAAAGAGATGATTTATATTTTGTTTGTAAATTTCAATTGGCTTGACAAGGGAAATTGCTCGAAAATGGTATACGCCCAAGGCGTTGACCTAACGGAAATGGAAGGGTGACCCCCTACAGAGCAAACTAGCCTCAGGCTAAAGGGTCAGACGCTGCACGGTGCGGTTCCAAAGGAATATTACTTTACATTTCATAGCGAAATGAATTCAGGTAGCGCACCAGTATTTAATATTGGTCATACTGTCTGTACTGCTCTGCAAGTCAGCTAACAAGTTGAAGTACTTAGTAATAACCGGTTTTCTATCACTCGTTCCACTACCATTTTAATTATATTTATTAATTCATTTAAAAAAGGAACCAAATCTCCCTCATCCCTCCACATGGCTACACGGTAACACATCACATGGGTATGATATTATATTAAACAATACACTAGCAAAATTAAAACTACAAAGTATTAAAATCGTTGGTTGGTTTAGAAGACGTTTGGAGAGAAACAGACAGACGCGGACACCGATTTCAATTTGTAATGTGTAGTTAACAATATATAATATACTAGCGACACGCTCCCATATTCGCCCAGGATGCATATTTTTTATACACACAAACCTTCCTCGTTTAACTGTCTTTCCATAAGTGAAAACCCAATTAAAACCGTTGGGTTGTTTGCATGTAGTTCGCGAAAAGCGACTTTAATTTATACTGTGTAATGTAAAAAGAATAAGACCCATTAATATAGGTAAACATGATAATCATGTAAAGTAAGTCTGTATTAGAAGACTGGTTATCTTGAATTAATTTGTATTATCAATTCTTCATTTTTGTTGTAACAAGATAATAAGTTTCAAGTTCAAGATCAATCAATGAGTAATAATTTTCAGCGGAGCACTTCCTTGTTGCGAAGGCGATTGCGTCATGTGTTACTTCAATAGTGTTTGCTTATCGGAATGAACGCTTGCCGTGTGGAAATAATGGAATCCAGTCTCAAGCGTTGGGTAGTTGTTTTGGGTTAAAATTGTAGGTGTGAAGCAGTAGGAAAATTGTCGGAATTTCTTAAAATATCATTTGTATCCACTGCATGCTCTGGTTAACTTTTACAATACAATACACACCACATAATTATAATGATATCGATGCTCTGACGTCATTGTTTAAATGTGATCCAATGTTGCGGGGCACGCTGTGACATTATTAACCGACCCAATTTAGGGTTCCGTGTTGATCGCTGACATGGGTACCTCTGTTCTAGTTTTTATGATTGTGTCACGACATAAAATATCTGCAAATAAAATTCGTTTCGGCATGTATCTTTAAAAAAAAAAGAAATGCTAGATGATAATACTTTAAAATATCTTTGAGGTGACTTTTTTATGTAAAGCTCGACAGATAAGCTGACTGTTCACTTGATGGTCGGCGTTGGTGGCTACCATTGCCTATACTAACACAAGAAACGCCACAGGTGCTGCAAGTGCGCTGCTGACCATAGTAGTATTAAGAATAGCATAACACACATGCTATTATTTCAAGATGGGTCAACAGCACACATACTTCTGTAAGTGAGTGGTTACTGCCGCTACGCGGGCTATAGGGTCTATTATTTTATTGTTATTTTTAATCTAATTTCAATATTAGCTAAAAAGTAATAATTTTAAGACACTATTTTAAGTGTTTAAAGTTAATGTTGCGAACTACTTTAGCTATAATTTAAATTGTATTTTTTTTAAAGAATTTGTCTATGTGCTTTTTAGTTAGAAAAATAAAAGGAAATTGTTTACTGTCATATTTTTATATTCAATAATGTAACATGTAATATTTTTTTGTTAAAATTTCTAATAAATTCATTTTGTACAGCATACAGTCCATTGTTCTTCAGTTAATAATAAAAAACTTGTTGAAGATTTAAATATTTTTTTAGAAAGTTATAAAGTTATACCTTATATAAATTTATTTAAAATGTTAGTTATTAATTCTTTTTTTGAAATTATGAGCTCTTTTTTTTTTGAACAAAATACTACAACAAAAATGTTACATAGCTTGATATTTTTATCACGTATATTTAACTGAATGCAGTTTTCGGTTTCGTAGTTTCCCCACTTGATAATATTCTCTCGTGTCTATATTTAGTTCGATGCAGAGCGTATCTAGGGCGTCGCGAGACGCTATAGTAGGTGTATCTCGTGGGATGAATTAGACAATGCAAGGTTTCCTTGTTCCATATTATTTATTATGTTAATACAGATCAAGTGTTGTTCAGGTAGTGTTTGGATACCGCATCGTTTACGGGTCTAATTACACAATTCTCTGTTCCTATGAGATTTGAGCATGATCAACCACCAATATCTTGCCTCTGGTTCGCAGTGGTTGACAAGGGGAATTTTGAAAGATAGTGGTTGACATTATCCTGCCGGGGTGTGTAACAATCTACAGTACCGGATTTTACGTTTAATTTATTGCTTTAATATTTAAACTTTAATTATTCAACTTAAATTATAATGTGCGACGGCGCAAAGCGTTTCGCATTTCCGACCACTGAATATTATTCCTAACGTGATTAAATGCCTACTGGAAAACAAACGTTATTTGATAAATAATTTTGTAGGTATTCGTAGGTTATATTAATTAATAAAAAAATCCTTAACACCAAAGTGTGCATCATGTAAACTTAACATGACGCGGGATTCTTAGATCTCAGTTTTATTTATTAATACTCGTATATTATAACATTTTGTTATTTATATGGGCATACAAAATCTTAAATTAATTTTTTTTTGTAAGTCTAAATTACACTATTATTTACAAGTCGTTTATAAAATTTCAGTTGTGCGGTTGAGGCGTGCTCATCACCATGGGAAAGCTGCTGTCGAAGATCTTTGGCAACAAGGAGATGAGGATATTGATGTTGGGTTTAGACGCCGCCGGAAAGACTAGTATCCTTTTTGGCAAACCCAAATTTGATTTATTTAATGAAGTATAGGGTACTTACTTAGAATTTGAATTTTATTTCGACTCTCAGACTGGCATCCAGAAGCAAGCAACGACAAAAAATACCATCGGAATAAGTAATTGATAACTCAATGAATAATATGGCAGTATATATGCTACTCTGATATTTATTTTGTGATTTTTACTACCTTCGTATTACATTGTTAGAATCAAGCGAAATGCGTAAATTCTCATTTTACCAATGGTCCAGAAAAGGACAATTTCGGAAAAGGTCCGTAAATTCCGTAAATAGTCCAATTAAATTAGTCGAAAGGTCCAATTCGCAGTTGAACCAATACATTATGTACCGTAAAATCCATTCATACTGAATTGTTTCGAAGATTCAAATAACGTGCCTAAACGAAAATGTATTTACATAAAAATTAAAATGAAATTTGATAAACATGTCAATATGAAGATGTACAATACATCAGAATTGTATATACAAAAAAAAAAAAAAAAAACAAGATGCAAATGTAAAAGTGGAGAAATAAACTATTTCCAATTTTTTTTTATTTATAACAAAAAACCTCTACAAAAATAATAATATTTAGTAAATAAAACAGAGGGGATAAGTTGAACTGTTTCGTGTTTACCTTTTTATACATAGATATACTCGATAATAGGAAGTAATTTGTATACATACCCGTACCGCTAGAAAATGTTTAAAATAAAAGGTTAGTGCATATATATCAGGAAGTAAAAAGATCATTGTGCATGCAGCGCGTCACTGTACATCGTGGAACATTACAGACAATTTCACGCTTCATCGGCAATGCAAAGCGTTGTGCGAATCGTCTTGGATACTGTCGCATACATTTCATTCTTGGAGAGTGCAACCTTAATAAATGATTTAGTAGGTTTAAACATTAAATAAATTGTTTGCAACTAAAACACATAATTAAATATGAAAGTAACAAAGTGAATGAATATGTTTTTAAATGTTTGTATGTATTTATTTATTATTTATTTATCATAGAACATATCGACAATAATACATACATTTACTTGAAACTAATTAAAAACATGTATATATGGTGTAGGAATAATTGTATAGTTTGCGAAAACGTGCCTTGAAAATTTGGCATGTTTAACCAATCAGTGCAGGTCCACCTTTCTGCTTCTGTAATGTTAAGTAGCCTCTTTATTATGTTGCTTCTAAAAGATCTGTAAAGCACTGAGTTTTAATTTATTTTATTATTTAAACATAGTGATACATTTGATCTTCTAAGATAATAAACATAGTGATACATTTGGTAACATGTTTTCCTTAACCTAATTTTTGCACAGCTATTTTATATAAATTAAAATTAGGTCAGTCAGTTACAACGATACCTACGGTGGGTTTTAACGTGGAAACTGTTACATATAAAAACGTCAAATTCAACGTATGGGACGTCGGGGGGCAGGACAAAATACGACCATTGTGGAGGCATTATTATACAGGTAATTAACATTTTTTTTAACATTGCCAACCTAAAAACTAAGCAGAAGGCATATCTGCTTAGTTTTTAGATTTTTTTTTTTAATTACCAGACATTTGGAAATCCGGTGAAGGATAGAAAGTGATTTTTACCTAATATAAGACAACTCGTACGCTGAAGCCACAGAGAGCTTAAGTAGTAACCTACACTAATATTATACAGAAGAAAAATTACATTTTTTGTTTTTTGTAATATATAAACTCAAAAACTATATAACTGAAAAACAATAAAAAAAATTGCCCACAGAAAGCTGAATTCTGTGGGCCTATAGATAAAAAAATAGATATCCCTTCGAAAATTACAATGATGTAACACAAGGTATCAAACATTATATGCATTATAAAATTCATCATTTGGCGTAAATTGCGGAAACTATTTATGATAGTATAAAATAAAATTTACTACATGTTTATAGTACTCATCATTTTCTACAAAAAAGTTCGCGACTAATAGTTACATATTTTATTTTTTGTTTACTTTATAATATTAGTTTTTGTTTATAAAATTATATATCATATCTTACATTTTATAAATATACGCGAGCGAAGTCGCGTGCAATAGCCACTTAATAAACAAGGAATAAAATACAAATTCTGCATTAATACTTTCAGAAAGCAATTTTTTGAAAAGCTGCCAACTTATTGACCCAGTAAACTGAAGTATTATAACAGTATAAAGATTTCAGTAATATCCCCAATGCGGTTATTGAAGCGTTTGTTTGAGAGTAATATAATTGCCTTTTTTTTATAGCAATTTGTCCTTTAAAGGAGTTGTTTGAGAAATAAAAAATTTCGATAAATATAATATTTTATGTAGCGTTAATTTTATTGGCCTCGATGTGTTCAATCTAAAGTGTTCAAGTGAGTCAATCTCTCATTGATACAAGTATATTTAGAATAATATAAATCATAATACTGGGTATCAATCTTTTGTTAAGGTTTCTTTAAGAAATGTTTGTGTATCAGGCACAAACATTCAACATAAAATTTGGATGAGCCAAAAAAAAAATAAAAAAAAATTTAAACTTTGTATTTTTTTTTTAGGCACTCAGGGTCTTATATTCGTGGTGGACTGCGCCGACCGCGATCGCATAGACGAGGCGCGCCAAGAGTTACATCGGATCATCAATGACAGGGAGATGCGAGATGCAATCATTCTTATCTTCGCCAACAAACAAGACTTGCCCGATGGTGAGATATTATTTACTTTTGGAACAAAGTTTCCTAGGATTTTTTAGTTAAAGAGCGTGATGAGTTTAAGACCTCCCAAGAACCCATTTTCTAATCTATTTTCAACAATGGTTTTAAAGTAATTATTTGAAGATATTTTAGACCTTCAAATAGCCGGAAATTGTCATTTTCCCCTTAGCCTGTTTCGCACTATTTGTTGCACAGTCATTCGTCAAGCATGACATCATACCGCGCACCGTGGCGATTGATAGCGGGTGAAATGATATTAGTAACTTGATAGTACATTACTCCTTAAATTTCAACAGTTTCTATGTTGACCTGCTTTGATTTTTATGTGATTTGTGATGCACAGACAGACAATCCATTAGGTCGAGTGTCTACTGTTAGACCCATGCAACACCAGGTTGGTCATAAAAGCGCGTCAATCAGGAAGGTTTAGTGTAGTGTGTAAGCATCAGACTGTGTATTAGGGAAAGGGACAATAGTCATAAGAATGATGTAATTGGAAAAAAAAAAAGATAAAAAATGTGGCGTTAAATGATCATTCTTGCAGATTTATTTGGATTCTATATAAATAAACATTATTTTAGACAATAATATGTATTTAATTAGTAATAATGATCTATAATCTGTATTACTACTCAATTATGGGCGTCGTAAGGAAGCTCAACCGCGGTATAGGACGTCCACTTATAAGGATGACACATGACGAAGTCTCACGGGTCGACCGTGAATATAGGCTGCTTGTGCCTGGTCCTACTGGAAAATTTATGGACGTCTTACGGCTGCCATGAGCAATGATATGTGACGCTACATCGTAAAGTCACGCATGAATTTTTTAAAACATCCAATGCACTACAGTACAGTTATCCAATTTATTAGATGTTTACCGAATGTTGTGAACGTGATTGATTGATGTTTCCAGCAATGAAACCGCACGAGATCCAAGAGAAGCTGGGCCTGACGCGAATCCGCGACCGCAACTGGTACGTGCAGCCGTCGTGCGCCACCACCGGCGACGGCTTGTACGAGGGGCTCACCTGGCTCACCAGCAACCACAAGTTATGAGCTGCGGAGTAGGCGGCGCGACACTACGCCGTCACACGACACGGTACGTCCACAGATATTAGATATATAATATATACCCTCATCTGTTATTTTATGATGGCAAAGATTATCTAGAAGAGTAGATGATACTTACATTGATAAATTGCGAATGGATTGCTTAATTAAATCGTATGGCGATGCTGTTAAATAAAATAAATTATAATTAACTCTCGCCATCCCTATCTGTCACATGGAGTAGCGCACGCGACTCTACTCTGTAACTCTGTAACTCAACGCTTTAAAAAATTGAATTAAATAAAATTAATGTTTTCAATTCACTATTATTTTGTTCAAACTATAATCTATTTTTACTATAATCGCAAAAATATAAGTTTTTATTTGAATATATATATAAAAATTACGTGTCACATGTTCATCCATGATGAACTCCTAAACTTTTTTTTTTGTTATTTTATCCGCAATCAGTCAAAATAACTATAATCGGATCTGTTGTTTGATTTTTTTTTTAATTGTGAGAGCATCCTCCAACAAGAATACCACTCTTAATAATAATATAAATTTTTTTACTTCTTTGGTTAAATTTAGCCGGATGAAAATCTTTTGTCCAGCTCCAGTATATGTGCCCTTTTCAATCTTTTTGGTGGATTGCTACAAATAAGCTTTTGGGCTAGCTCATTTGGGTGAGCCTTCAGGCGATTTTTATAATTTTTGCAAATTTTAGCAATTTCCTCTCTTATGGTAGGTTTATTCGAGAAATGGTGCACTTCAGCGTTGGTAATAAACCAGGGTGCCCTGAGAATAGTTTTTAATATGGCAAAACTCCTAAACTACTGAACCGATTTTGTTCAAACTTTGTAACTATATGTAATTTGGTTCAACTTAAAAGATAGGATATATTTTATAAAGTTACGCGGACGAAGTCGCGTGCGTCAGCTAGTATTATTATACGTACTTACTGCTAAATATCTAAACGAGTTACCGTGCATTTATTTCTAAGTAACCATTTTGTCAAAAGAATTGTCTAACATGATAATTTGTAATATTTCAGGATTTCGATGCCATTTAAGTTAAGTAAGCTGCGCCGTGCCGACGGATCTATTACCACATGGAACAAGTGTCAGGTTCAATATAATATTTCGTATTTTGTAAAGAAAATTAAAATGAACACAAGTGAAGGTGCAAAAACGCAAGACTGTTACATCTATTCGGTGTGTCTTGTAGACGTTTATTGACAATTGTAAAATTAGTTAGTTAAACAAATCCAGTGAACAAATTGTTGTCACACAATAAATCAATTCCATTATTTAATTTAAATAAAGAAATTAGTTTTTTTTTTGTGATTGTGAACAGATTATTATTTTGATTATTTTATATTATTAAGTATGTTATTATAAAAGCAAATGATTACTTAGAGTGTAATATGTTTTTTTTTTTTAATACTAATTTTAATGTTTACCTCCAAATTTTTTGTATAAATATAAAAAAAGTAGAGTAAACAATTATAATTATAGTAATCAATTGTAAGACTTGGTGAGTGGATGTAATTAATTAATTAATATATATATTATAGCTAATTGCACGTCTGCATATTCGGTTTTATTTAGTGTGTTGTTTCCTTTATTTTGTCTTTATAAAATGAACCTTATTGCTGAACATAAAAGGTCTAAAACCTTTTTGAAATTGTCCACAACTAAAGTTTTTTCTATTACGCACACGCACAGTTGATTATTTTCAGAAAAGTTCAAAACAAGTACTCTAATTTGAGTGATGCCAACATTAAGTATAATAATATTATGTCTGTATATTGGTGTTGAGTTTTTACATGGAATTAAATTAATTGTGGACGGGGCCACACATCGCTATCGATGATTAAATAATTCGAATTGATTTATCAATTATTAAATGATTGATCAATTAAATTGTTCGAAATTTTGTTAATAAACTCAATATTAAAATTATTTTTGACAACTCACACCAACTCACACCGCTTTTTTAGTTAATTTAAATTTTGACAGTGTTTTTTGAATGTAATAAGAATTATTGTTTACACAGTGTAAAAACAAACAAAAAAAAACCAAATGGCGGCAAGAAAGCTATAAACAAATTAATTGTTGAGAATTTTACAGTATATTTCGAAAAAATCTATATAAAATATTATGTTTATTTACTCTGTGTCGAGTGAAATTTCATTGTATAACAGTGGCGCCCTCTAACTATAGAGAAAATAATCCATTAAGGTTCTATTGATTTCAGAATATAATATATTGACACATTGAGGTACTCATTTAATAACATTAACTATGTGAACCTCTTTAATTTTCGTTATTTTTTTATTCCATAAGTTTATAGTTTTAATGCAATAGATTATAAAGCGACATGTTGCTGCTTTCCGCTTTCGATGTGATTCAGTATAGTTATAATAGTACGAGGAACATCTTATTTCGTATTTCTTCCCCCATGGGACATGTTAGTATTAACTTACCATAGAGTTTTAATGGCGACTAGACTGGGAATATAAACAACATGAGATTTAGGCAAAAGTCAATTTGTGAATGCAACACAGGGCACCACTTTTCACTGATTCGAATGTTAATTTGTACCTGATATATGTCAATTTAATCAACACATAGCAGTCTTAACGCCTATTTTGAGTTCTTGCAATATGAAACATAAAAGAAGAAGAAAAATAACTGAAGCATTATAAACTTGTCAAACAATAATCTTATTTAGGACTTCATCGTTCCTTTAAACTCCTTGATTTAATAAAAAAATATAAAATAAAAAAAAATATCCTTTAAACTTCATTCGAATATTGGAGTCCAAAATACTAAAATTGTCAAAAAAACACGAAAAACACATAAAAGAGTGTGTCGGTGAAGTTCCAAGTGACTTATTTGAATACAACTATAATAATAAAGATGTCTTTTTATTACTACTTAATAACTTCTCAAACAGCTGTTTAAAATAACCGTCTGTTGGTGAAATCGAGCCTTATAATATTTTTTTGTTCAAAATCACTAAAATGCGGGTTAAATGCCCTAAACATCTGATTAACTTAATGATTAATCTGATGTTTAGGGCATTTAACCCTCAGTTTAGCGATGGTGATCAACCAAATATTATTAAACGGCTGTTTAAATTTTAATCGGCTGTTTAAAAATAACCGTCTGTTGGTGAACTCGAGCCTTATTTCTCATTGCGAAATGTATAACTAGGGCTAAAAAATAGTCATAACAGTTTTTCATTTAATTCTTAAGCATGAAAATAAATAAACTACAGTTTTGGTCGTCATTATTACAATATAAAGTATAGCACTCGAAATATATATAACGTTATTATGTTCCATTATTTTTTTTCTATCGTTTGTAATATAAAATATATGTTTCTTACTACTATGTGAAGCAATGTTTGTAATTTGATAATTATTTTTATTGTCAAACTTGAGAATGCTTATTAAGCACTTGTTTGTTTGTGAAAGACTTGATGTTTCTCTGAAATAACTATTTAGAAAAGTAATCTTTTTTTAAAAAAAAAAACAGTACATGAAATGTTATAACATAAATAAAGTCATCTGTCAATACTACTAAAACTATTTTGTAACTTCAATAACTATGAAAATAATTTTTTTAATGCGTGTGCAATTAATGCAATTTTTTTAATGTAACACCACGCACGCTGATAGTCAGTTATCTCAGATACACTAGAAACCTAGACTGCCCTCTGACTAAACAAATTTTTCTTAAATATACAAAGGGTTTTACATATATATAAAAAATGATCTGTGCTTATATAATACTACTGTCCAAAATGCGGAAATAAGTTTATTTTATAACGTAAGCAACCGCTAAAAAGGAAATTTTTAATATTTCAACTCCGTGCGAAGCTGGGGGCGGATCGCTAGTTTATTGTATTCTTATCTGAGATATGTTATAATGTTCCCAAAAAGTTTACACTCGTATGTTGAGATTGCAAGTAAACCTATATACTCATAGCTACTTAAACTAAAGGCAACATTAACAGTTTTCTTACACAAACATATTTATTAAGCCTAATTTAAATCTCGTTAGTTGTGTAGTTGCAAAATCCATCCTAGTCACACATAAAACAGTTTTTGTCATAAATATATTTGATACTGCTCATAAAAAAATAATCGACATAAAATTATGTTTTCTTGTTTGAAAGAAGAAAAATATTTTCGCCAAGATAAACATTTTTAATTAAGTTAACTTGATAAAATAGAATAGTTATTTAAATAGAGAGAAGCATCATGTTTTAGTGTATTAGTATACTAATAGAGCACAAAATGTTGCAGAACCGTTACCTTGCAGAACCAACATCGAAACTAACACGTCAAGGCGTTTTTTTCTATGTAAACTAAGCAACTGTTTATCAACTAGTATTTAATTGAAGTGCAATTAAACTTGTAGCAATTATTGTGCACTTTATTTTGTGATTTTATATAGTTTTGGATTTATTTCTTATCGATTCGTTTAACCTTAAAGGGAGAGTGGATCAGTTGTGGTCTGTAAAAATATTGTAGAAAAGTTATTCAATATAAATTCACACACAATTTTATTTTTGTTTTATTCCTACATCTAGTTAAGACATGTCTATTTCTTCCGGTCTGGATATCATAATGTACTGATACATGATGAACAAAAACAAAAAAAAAAAAAAAAAAATTATAAAATGACTGATTTCCTGTATCGTCAGGAATATTGGAAATTCGTAATTTAATACACGCGTGAATTACGAATTTCTTCGTACGTGTGACGCATATTATTTTCAATATGTAACGAAACGTTTTGGTTTGAAAACACATTCCTCTCCTAAATCGTTTTGTTGTAAACAGTAAACACCTACTTGAATAATAAGTGCCTGGCTACGCATTTTACATTTTGAAAACTAATCTTTGTTAAAAGCAAAAGATTAATTTAACTAGCTCAAAGTTAAAAACGGACATGTGGTCCGTTCTGTTAGACTATTTGGTAGAAACTGACGAGTGTCATTATTGGTTTTCAACATTCATCATTCATGACCAAAGTAAATTAAATTTTCATAAATTTCGATTTATGACGAAACTGGAATCTGACGGATGTGTAATAAATTAGCGATGAAACGAGTTATTACCACTGTTCAAAAACTTTTCATTTATCATTAATTTAATAATTTAACTGAGTAAAACTATTCTTTGCTAATTAATTTAAAAAATCAGAGGATAAGGTGAGGTTACCTAAAATTATCAAACAAATTAATAGTAACAAAGACTCAATGATTCTTTGTTTAGGTGCCAGCCGACCGGGTTTAGACTCAGCTATACATTATAAACTACTAGGGTTATTTAAAAAAAAAAATCAAGTTTTATAATTTCTTTATTGGTTTTATAATTAATATTCAAGCAAGCTACGACACTTAAGATGTATATAATTTAGTCATTCAGTTCATTTCAGTTATTAACACTAACTAAAAGGGATTTATTATAGAACTTATCATCCAATCCCCATACATCATTAGCCTGCCCAATTTTTTCTTATACTTGCGTATTAGTAAATTCAATTTTCTTCGTACATTCAACCTTATGTTGTTATTTTTTTCGTGTATTCTCATGAATTTTCTTGGTTCTGACCTGCGATTCTCATTAGAGATTTCCATTGCTTTCAAATGCCTTGCATTAAATGTAGATTTGGTTGCTGGGATTCATAGATATGTTTTCTTGTTGGTCGTCACATCTGGGCGGTAATATTATTTGAAGCTCCTCCCTCATCATAACCTCTTCCTCTGGTAGGGGGTCGTCTGCTATTTTCGAGTCATATTCTTCACATGTTGAATCGGCACTAGAAAGGAGATACATATTTTGATAAAATTGGAAAGATCTTTCTCGATGCATTGAAAACGCACAAAACTTTTAATTTAAGGAATATTCTTCTTAAATGTAGGTAATAATGTAATTAAAATCTACAAATTGCAAAATATAACATATATTTTTATGTTGTTATGTAGCCTAGTCCTAGCCCCAAACTAAGCAGAGATTGTACTATGGGTTCTAGACAACGGATACTAATATACTTATATGTTTATATCATAAAAAGTATATAACATTGAATACACAGAAAACATCTAGGTCCTAGGCCAAGACAAACATTCATTCAGGAATACAAATGTTTGTCTTAAGGGGGACAACTGCTGAGAGCCAATCGGTTCTACAGATACATTTGTAGCGTTTAAAATTATAAATTACATATGCTTCTAAATTATTACTAATAAATAATTAATAATCTGTACAATAATAAACCTTAAAACCTTTACATTAAAAGCCTCCGGTAATGTTGGTACCGTTCCAGTCGGTTTAAAAACAAAAAGTTATACCGAAATAACAGGCATAATCTAGTTATAAAATATTTATAGCAATCAAGTCACTTACTCCAAATGATCCCCGGTCTTAGAACTGGCCAACACTGAAGTGTAAAGTCTAGCCCTAGCCACATGCAATCTCATTCCGTCTGGCACATCCTCTACGTCTGGCTTCCTCTCTAGTACCGCGTGCACTGGACAGTTCTCATTGGCTATAAACAAACTAATACATATTATAAACATTGACCACAGCTTTGAATGTGACATTGGTGGTACTCGTTTAAAGCCCAGCACAGACGTAGCTAAATATATATTACTAGCGGGTGCCCACGACTTACTATGGATTAGTATGGATAGCAACACGAACTTAGTAGGCCAGTCATACTGTTGTGAAGGCAAAATATTATTATATATATTCAATGCTTGTAATACATGAATGTAACTAATGTTACAATTTAAATGGCAACGATTACACAGATTCAAATAGATTTAATTGGAAACGTGGTTTGTCTGTCGTGAAACTAGCTCAAACTGTCTTCATTTCCATCTCTCAACCCGAGGAGCCGTTCATGGTCCTTTTCCTACTATTAATAGAAAAGCCTGCTTTACAATGGTAATAACTAATAATGAGCGTCTGAGCGAGCCCCATACTTTCCACTCATCAAGCTAGTTAACATCACGGTTGCTAGTTTCGCGTAGACCGCACCTAAGTTTGCTTGCATAACGTTTCCAAAGATAGTTGATAGATGGCGTTGTATGCTTATGGGAACTGATACTTAAACTATCGGGACTGCGATATATTGTCACGCTTGTACCGGGCTTTATAAAGCGGAAAATTTGACATAAAATGAAATTAACCTTCTCTATTTTCAATTTCATTGCCTTTATAATCATGAGATGGTGTAAATTCATCTTTAGGCATCATTATTGAACTCGCATTATTATTTTCTGTAAATTAATAACATTTTACATAATATATTATGTTATCACAAGTTATTGATCACATCAATTTTATGAATTAAACTAGCTACCAATCTCCCGCTTTGCCCGAATGCGATTTCCAATTTTTCTCTCCATAATCTTCCTCGGACTTCAGCAAACATTTAAAATAAGAAATTAGCCGAATTGTTCCAACAGTTTTCGAGTTTCGCGCTTAGCGATTAGGTGATTTTTATATATATAGACTACATATAGTGTTAAATATAGACTTTAAACTAATAGACCATCATAAATTGAATATTTACCAAATGTAAAGTTTCCTCGACTAGGTTCGTCAGCATATCCTCGAAATAGCGTTTCCAGCTCATCTGGACTCATGCGACGAAGATACGGAACCCTTTTTAAGTCAGGACGTTGGAGGCAGCGAAATGAGTTACGGTGCTGATTTACAGAAAAAATAATCTGAGATTATTTATTAACTACATACCATGCTACACAATATTAATTTAGGTCTAAATCTAAAGTGTAGGCACCACCTATCTGAGTACCTGTATGGGCAATTCCCACACACACTGAGTTATCCAAAATTGATAAATGATAAAGAAACCTCCTAAAGCGTTTTTAAAAAAGTGAACTTAATAAATAATAATAATATCCTGAAGGTAGACGTACGGTGTACGGTGGATGAATGTGAATAAGATGCGCTCAGTTGATATGATAGGGCCAGCCAGAGTAGTGGCTTGACGAAACTAACATACCTTGATAAGTCCAGGCCGTGTTTGAGATTTCTCGCTTTCATTCAACAAACTCAAACTATGATAAACGCCGTTGTGTTTTAGAGAAATCGCAGATAGACCAGTGTGGATTACTTCTGGATTTATCTAAAATATAATTAATAAACATTACAGTTAGCATAGGCAACCTACCTAACGTTTTCACAGTACCGAGATCTGGATTTTTTAACTGAATCTAAGTGAAAATAATTGTTTGAAGTTTATTATTTTCCCTTTGTCTATAGCTATTATATGACTATTTCTATAGCTTATTAGCACTATTTTAATAAATATTTAATAAGATAATTTTAGATTAACACTACCCACCTATTTATTATCTATATCTGTACCATTACATTTTTATCTCTCGAAAAAGATCTGTATTTTTAGTTTCTCTCATAATTTAATACTATAGCGAACTCATCATTTACTCGGCACCTTATACTTTGGATTGTACTTTTAGCATTACCTAACGCCACTGAACATATGAAACCATATGAGCTTTGTGTGGTGCCAAGTTTGCTAGAATAGTAGTATCCTACGAGTAATATTACATGCTAATAAGTAGTAAAATATTCTTAGTGGCAATAATTTGACTTGAAATACGCACACAAGCGAGTCATGTCATAAACATTTTGATAAAAATTCGAGGTAATCCGATACATTCATAATATTTTTAATAAGTAAGTATACCTTAGGCTGACAATAAAGGGATCATTAATAGGTTTAATTGCCAGATTAGCCAGATAAGACTAGCATATTATAACCATTTATAATTCTCTTTTATTTAACTGATC
Organism: Synanthedon myopaeformis; assembly: GCA_944738685.1. Classification (NCBI taxonomy): domain Eukaryota; kingdom Metazoa; phylum Arthropoda; class Insecta; order Lepidoptera; family Sesiidae; genus Synanthedon; species Synanthedon myopaeformis. The sequence goes on from OX122914.1 coordinate 2,717,073, forward strand.
TTATTACTTCAATCGATCAAAAACTACTGAACCCTATTCAATTCGACATGATGTATCGTTTTTCGGTTTATAAGGAGTTTACAAGTACTTACGTAATATCACGCATTAAGAGACTACAGCATCCAAAAAAGCCGTTTAACGCATCTACATCATTAGCTCCTAACATTATTCAAATACAATACCTTTTATGATTGTATTAAGTACTAGTCGCAACATGGTACGCGTTGTAGTTCGTTTTTGAAAATGTCACAGGAACCTAATATTTTTCCAGGATAAAAAGTATCCTATATGATAATCCAGGTAATTATCAATATATATTTGAAAACCGCATTCAAATCGGTTAACCCGTTACTGAGATTAGCGTGCACAAACGCACAGAAGAAAATTCTAATAACTATTTTTTTGAGCTCGCTAATAAAAGTATAATGTGTACAATTTTTTTTTAATATTTAATGTACAGACACGGCTCGTTTACGATTTTATTATGGTATAGGTAGATATAGATAAATTTTAAGGTATATCACTTATTAGAACTTGATACATAATTTGATTGTGAAAATCACACTGTAACCGAAGCAAATAAAAAAGTACTAACTTGTAACTCCTTCCCTTCACAACAAGGGACAAGCGGTGGAATTTCCTCTTTCAATCTGTGAGTAGAATTGTAGTTGATTGTAACATTATCTCCACTTGCTACTGGGTTCATAACTAATGCCTTCGAAGATTTCTTCTCCTTCAGCTCATAAGAGGACAACTTAGAGTCCGTTTTTACGTCAAAATCTTTTGTGAGCGGCATAATTTTGTTGTCGCGTGTTAGTTGCATTATTAAATTTAGTTTTAACGTAATAATAAAAAATAAACTGTTTTTGAGTGGATATTTTTTCAGTGCTTGTTACATTTTTACTGATTTATTAACACTGAATTTGTTTCCATTTGACACTGAATTTGTACAATAAAAATTATTTTCGGCCAGCAATAATAGTGCAAAAAGCGGGTAAGTATATATTTAAAAAGGTGGCAAATAAAAATAAATAGTTCAAGTAGACAATACCTACCTATTACTTTAAATTTAATTTTGATTTATATTTTAATGATAAAGTAATTTTAAAGAACTTCAAATAGTCGATGGTTTTCCATAAACCCATTTTTATTTTTATAAAAATGCGTTAATCCTAAATTATGTTTAATCATTCATAAAACAAACATTGCCATTAAAATGAAAGAGATAATTTAAAGTATGGTATCTAAGGTTTGGTTACATGAATACTTATTACCAAAAAGTCTAAAATCTTTTTCTCCTTAGATAATTCATAATGAGGAATGGGACCAAACCATAAAAACATTCAAGTGTTAAAGAAATCTTAAATATCATATTCAGTAGCAATTATCTTTTTATTATTTCTTTTTGTTAATGAATCTCACGAACATGAATTAGACGTTCACATTCACACTCACACTAACATGGAAGTAGATTTGAAAGATAGGCTATTATTTCCGTTTGTTAACCGTGGTACCATTACATAGTTCCATTGATGGAACTGAAGCAAATATTTTTTGTTCCGTGTACTTTTCTGAAAAGTACCCACTAAATTGAACTTATACGAGGCAAGCTATTCATCCATCCACAAGTATCTACTTACTTCTTTCAAGGGTGTCGTATCGAAGGCCGATCACGTAGCACCTCTTCAAAGATACCCAACGAAAAGTAAAAAGGGTCTGGAAGCCCCCGAATTAACAGTTTTCCTTAACCTCACCCATTTATGTTAAAAAAAATTCTCACACAATTAATAAAATATAGTAGTTCGGCTTAGTAGTTTAGTCAAATAAAACAATGTAATGAATTCAGTAAATATAATATTTATTTTTCGAAAAACAAAAATTTTTAAGAAACACTATCGTCCACAATCGAATTGATAAAATTTTTTCAATCCATTGTTAATATTATATTCTAACATTTAAAGTTAAAGCCTACCATTATGATTTTTAAAAAAAGGTAATATAACTTGTAACATATAAAAAAAGGAAAACAAAACATATAAAAATTGTAACATGTGCGGTATTAAAAAGTACTTAAGTACCCAAGTTTGTTAAACTTCTAGCTAAATTTTACATGACTTGGGTAAGTAGATATAAATAGGTAAAATGTAAATAAAAATTATGAAAAATATTAAATCATGACAAGTAAAATATAAAGAATATCCTGCATCGATCATGCATGATTGTATCTGAAAGTTAAATGCAACCTTCAAATAACAACAGCCAATTGCATAAAAAAAACAAAGTTACCAAAAACGTAACAAGGCATTTTATCTTTTTAGCTAAGAAAAATTTATCATTATTATTTAGCTGAAAATGAGCTGAACAGTAAACCTGTTATATTTTGAGGTTCACAATCTTCAACAGTGACCGACTGTCTGAAGAGAGAAAGAGAGAGAGAGAGAGACAAACCAATATTGATTAACTATCCGGTTTTGACTCAGGATCTTGTGTCACTTCGCTTGGAACATAGAAATCTTTGGTTAAGTCTGTATCCGATCCAGAAAATCCTGCTGCCATTAATCTCTGCAAAGCAAGTGAAAGTATCAACAAAACCTGTTTTTTAGTTCCACAAAGAACAAAATCATCAAATACCAAACAGTATGTTGGAATATTCAAATTCAAATATATTTTATTGGAAATAAGATTTACAAAATATAAAAATAAGCAACTTTTATTCAGGATCCATTAGTCAGAACATTCATATTGTAAGAAAGTTAAAAATTCTAAATTAAATGGTGCATAAGTGGCAGCATTCTTTATTTTTATGCAAAGATCGTTAGACAGGCTGACGGTCCACTTGGATACTTATGTCAGGCGTTAAATTGCTCATATATGTTTTGTCAGTTATATATTTTATTTTTCAACGAGGACGAAGTCGCGGGCACCAGCTAGTATCAATAAATTAAACGGTGATGGAAACCCCGGGGTAAAGCTAGTATATTAAAATAGCAAAAAAAGAATGTTACTCACAATCCTCTCCTTCTCCTGCTTCATCTCTATGAGGAGAGAACGAAGAATGCGATGCGAGAGGTACAAGCCGGCTCTTCTCAGATCGCCGCTCTCAGAGTTGATGCGGTTATTCACAACTGCATCCGAAAGCGATTCTACCGTCTCGCCCCACTCAACTAAAACAAACGCCATTATATTTCCAGTACACCCTACATTCATTTGGGCATAGTGTTTATCTGAGGCATGATGTTTTTTAAAACCAAAAACTGTTATTCCAAGATGGAAATAAGAAACACCAAATCAGAGGGATTTATTTGTAAGGTTGATTCATGTGTCTCAGCCGCAGGACGTTCACTCCTGGAAATAGGCCTTCCCCTCCTCTATAATTTTCCAATAAGACCGATCAGAAGCATCCTGGAACCACCGTCGACTCGCGGCCCTTATCGTGTCGTCTGTCTATCTGGTGGGTGGACACAAGGAGGACAGATGTCCTGCGCTGCGCTTGCCGATCCGTGACCTCCACTCGAGAACCTTCCGAGTAGGGGTGATTAGTGAGATCGAAATATACTCTGTATTTCAAACTAGCTGGTGCCCGCGACTTCGTCCGCTTTCAAAATGTTATATAGCCTTCCTCGATAAATGGATTATCCAATACAAAAAGAATTTTTCAATTCGAACCAGTAATTCCTGAGATTAACGCGTTCAACCAAACAAACTCTTCAGCTTTATAATATTAGTGTATAGATGTATAGATATGTAGTTAGACATGTGTATTGTTAAATACTAGATTAGATATAGTTAAATTAATAAATATTTGATGCTAGTTATAAAAATTAGTCAAAACCATATTGTAAGGAACATCATACTTTTATGTCTCATAGCAGGTAGCGTGACGTTTCCAGTGATAACGTCGAGAGCTTTTTCCACTTGCATGCTTACTAAACGAGACAACAGTTTCGCAGTGACGGTAATCATCTAATAAGAAAAAGACATTAATTTATAGAGATTTTGAAAAGGTTTATATAGGCAAATATGCCAATGATTCGCTTGATGTGTTGACATGTCCGAGCAATGTACAAGTACATTGCTGCTTGTAATAGAATAATAAATGATAAGGATAAAGCGAAATTTGGTGAAAAACGCACTTGTGCCATTATGAGGGCAATGGTTATCTATTTTTCTATATAAACTTTCCTTATAAGCCATAGAACATAATCCATCAGACCCAGTTAACGCAGGTTTAACCAGTAGTTAAGTTAACATCTTTATTATCTAGCAGTGAAACTAAAACGGATCACTTCAGGATCATAATTCTCCAGTCTATGTCATTAGCTTCCCTAAGTGTTTTCTTAGTTGAAAAACTTATAACATAGACATTTTGCGCCAGAAAGCCTTGGACATATATTAGGTATTACCTAAGTTTGTTTACAAGATCTACATGTAAAAATTAACGTAACAACAAAAGCTATCAGTAATGTACGAATATAAGTATAATAAAGCACCTCGAGTATTTTCAGTCGTTCCGGTAGATACGTCGCGATAGCCACTGGATCTGGCAAATCTTCAATGCGATCGGAGAACGTTACTTCTGCCAGTTTCGTTTTAGACGGCTAGAAAAAAACACATATTCTACATACATAAAATAAAATAAAATAAATAAAATATACATTTTGAGAATTTAGCATTTTCATTATGAATCGAAACTAGAAACGCTACGAAACAGATTCAATATATAAATTGACCACTACGTCAGACAAGTCTGCTTTTAAATATCGATGTTATTTAAGTACTAATTAATTGAATTTATTATTTTAAATAAAAAATATAGTATTATTTTAATAAATAAAATACTATATTTTATGTTAATTAATGATGCATATAATAAGTAACATACTACTGGCGTCGGTGGTCTATCCTTAACGCTTTTCATTTCGCCTTCAGCAACCGTCTCTGAAGCGATCTTTGTAATATCGCCAAATGCAATTGAGCCTCTTTGTCCACCTGTAAATCTCTTGGTCAACTCTGTCGTCACTTGAACGGCCCACCGTGGTTGCTTTTTCCTAAACATTAATACGTTATTGATATTTAAGTAGGTATCACAATGATCCATAAATGTGCCCTGACTTTTACTTATTATTATTACCTGCTACTATCCCAGTCATCAAGCATTAAATAATAGAGTATTCATTAACAAGTAACTACTAACGGTTTTTTGATCGGCGAAGGTCTAAAGTTTTGGAAGAAAACTATTGAAGCCCTCGCTCGCACCATGCGTTGAATGTCGCGCAAGAGGTGGTGAACCCTTCTTCTCGTGAACTCCATTATAACGGTCTCGAGTACCTACAAAAATATATAAGACGTTCAAACCGATAGCTGAAGCTAAGCTGTAGGTCCACTTGATGGTAAGTGGTTACCGGCACCTATGACCACAAGGGTTTTAAAATAGACGGGCTTCCGCACACGTAACGATTTAATAGCGTAAGTGTAGACTTGCGTAATTATTTAAAATTTGAATTATATGATATTTGCGTAATAATCTTTCTACAGACTTACTTGCGCAAGTGTATAATTATCGTTCAATGTTGGTAAGTACCACCGCCTGTAACGCAACTACACAATTACATTGCCGACCTAAAATAGAATAAGGGACTAGGGGCCAGAGAAACGGACTCTGGCATCCATCTATGACTGAGTATTTCAACAGTTCTTTGGCTTACTTTTTTATCCTTTACAATGTCCACAGACTAATTAGGAGGAATAGTAATTTACCTCGTCCAGCAGTTTGATTGGAGGTGACGGCAGTACGGTTTCGATGTCCATCCTTGCTCGAGCTTGGCCGAGTGTCATAAGTGCATCGCCATCCGTGGACACGGCAGACGCCATCGCTTCTGATGCTAAACGTTGTGCAAGTTCCTTGCTCATGCCTTTGGCGCCACGCTTAGACTGCACACAAATTTAACAATTTAATTTAATCAAATAATTTTTTCTTTTTTATTTTCTTTTTAAATTAAATGACACATCTTTCAGTGCCCCTCCATTACTGAAGGTTCACAATAAAACTGCTAAACCTTTGCTTGTCAATTGCCAGTAAAAAGAGTTTTTCAACACTTTTGAACCGGTGTATTAATGCAAAAAATACATAATATACGTTTAAGTGATATTCGCATCTACTGCACTTTATATCTTTGTCTCTTTAAATATAAGTATATAGACAAGGACACGCTGTCACTAATAAAACTGTTGCCCAAAGCGTACTAGGTATGATATGAGAACATCACTAGTTTTAATACTTATTTTAATTATTAAAATAGCACCTTCTCGAATTCCACCCCCATTTTTCTAACTAGTTGTGCTGCCTTCGTAGTTCCTCCATGTATCAACTTCCAATTACACAACCTTATTCTCGCTAGTTCCAAGTCTGTGTTGTAGGCGTATATCTCAGCTTTTCTGAAAATAACAATAAATACACTAAATAAGTAAGTATATTCAAATGTTCCTTGCAATGTTACTAATTTCAGTATACTTTTTTATCTATAGGTCGCCAGACAAGCTGACGACAACAAATATAGTTTGTAAATTTTTCCTGGATTAACATATATATACTTTTTATCGTGGAAAAATGTTAGGTTCCTGTGGGATTTTGAAAAAAAAAAAAAAAAAACGAACTACATCGCGTAAAAAATCACGGGCACAGCTCTTACCTAGTTCTGTTATTAGCCGCCGCTGTCATGTCTTCTGTGTACAACTTTAGCAGTACCGCCTCTTCTTGTATTTTTGCGTTTTGCGCTGCAACGCGATCCGCCCATTTCTTGTTTGCCTTTAATTAACTTTGACATTAAACACAACTCAATGAAAATCTATTGAACTGAGACCATAGACCTGGTTTTAGATTGGAGAGAGTCATTGCAGACTCACAATTTCGTAACGTCCTACAAATTAATTTAGTCATCAATAGGTATGGCGAATGAGAGTCCCCTCATCTAAACATGTAAGTTAAAAACTGGCTTGAGGCAGTTATCATAGATCAATGTAAGAGTAAGAGATGCCAGAGCCCATTCTCTCCTCCTCGTTATTTTCATTTATATACTATCAACGCGTTTACGTTTTGAATTTTCAACCACTATGCTGTTGCTTGTGTTAACTGCAGCTACTAGCTACATACTGTCAGCATGCCGCGACTTTTATATACAAAAAATGCTTTATTTTCTACCAGTTATTTATGAATTTTAATATGATTGTTTGTTTGTCTCAAAAAATATTTTTTTATATTTGATAGATTGATTCTTAAGGTAAGTAAATAGAAGTATTATTTACTCAATGGTTTTATATAGAAAAATTTACGAAAAATCAATTGAGTCCCTCAGGGGCATTTTTAGTAAAAGTTTCTAAAGGATATGTAATAAAAGAAATGAAATGAGAGATGAATGAAAGAAATTTTTGATTCAACCCTGTAGATCGGGTGAAAAAATAAATAAAAATAGATGTTTCCCTTCAGGGTGAAAACGAAAGTCTTTTCCAAAATAGACAATTTCCGAAAATGACAACTTACTAACGGGTGTCAACTTCGGCCCTCAGTTGTGAAAAGTCAAAAAGGCCAAAGTATAAAAATGACGACTTCTAAAATCGTGCTATCTAAAATTTGACATGCAAAAAGTTATCGTTTTAGGAATTTGTCATTTTAGGAAGTTACCGTTGTCACCCTGAGGGTAAGTTTCTTCCAAATCATACAAATATGGCAAGAGTTAGAAAAAAGATACAATATGTTTAGAGAATTTAGTTTTACATAAAAATAAATATAATTTTATTTTAAACAGTTAGAGCTTAAAAATTACTTATCAACCCTTATCTTCTAACATCTATGTATTATAACATTCTAACATATATATTTTGATTTTGACTTGATCTGTTTTGATTTGTTTGTAAATTTTTCTGGATTATACAGGCCATTTATAATCTTAGAAGCCGAGCAAAAGGAATAAAGTCAGAAAGAACCCTAAGCGAAAACGAGAAATAGCGCTTGTCTATGGCCGAGGGCGACCGTCTGACGATATACAAACATTACAGAGAGGAGCAGACATGTTGATGCCTTTGTCAATGAAAATTATACGGCGGGTGAAATCGCGGAACACAGCTAGTATCGTAGAAAATTAAACTGCAAAAGAGCTCATTGAACACGCTGAATATATATATATATGAGTAAAACAGGGTTAATACAGAGTGCGGTCTGTATCGTTAAAACGCTGTCATATACGGAATAAATTGTCGAATAAATTGGCAAACGGACACGATTGCGCTCCATTTTACGATTGCCGGTTATTTGAAAGCAATATTCGTTTTAGGTTTATGCATCATTCACTTTCCCATTTATTGCAAATTGCCACACTTCTCACTTCAATTTGCAAATATTTTTTCATTGTCATAAAAAATATTCCAATCAAATTATGTAATGATCATCCATTACTTTCACAATAGATAATAATCATGTTTTTTTTTGTGTGGAGAATTGGGATTTAGTCTTTGGAATTAGTCAGATGAGAATGGGCGGAACATATGAAAGTAGATGTGACGAATTACTCGCATATGGTCCACATCGCAAATGGTCTACTGACAAAAAACACGACTGATCGACTGATTGATTTTCATATTATAAGCCTTATATTATTTTTAAAAAATAATATATGTTGAATAATTCAAATATTATTATTTTTATTACTATTTTTGTTTATAAATTCTATGTATGAAAATTTATTGGAGTAAAATTACGCGTTACATGCTACGATATACTTCAATACATATTAATATAATATAATACCTATAATATATTATATGAATATGTTTTAATTATTTATTATAAATTATTTATTTATTCGTTCGTTCGTATTATTAAATTATTTATTTATCGTTCGTAAGGAGTAAACTCCAGTCGTGCGTCGGAGCTGACACACACACTTTTTTTATGTTGAGGTCGCCTCTGGCAAGGATCGAGGATAGGCTGACTGTCCATTTGATAGTAGGTGGCTACCGTCGCATATAACACAAGCAACGTCACAGGTGCTGCAAGTGCGCTGCCGACCATAGTATGATTAAGGATAAGGCATTAGGAAGCGATAGACAAAATGGGCTCTAGCATTCCTTACTCAATTACCCCAACACAACAGTACACATGCTGTTATTTCATTGTGGTCTTCTGTTCCGCCAGACGGGCTACCGACTGCCACTACTTTCCAAATTCAGCGCCAATTTTGAAAATTTTTGAAAATGTATGTATTATATACAGGAAAACTTTTACGTAGACGTTCTACCACAACATTGAACCTCAAAATTAGAGCATACCTGATCTTCCAGTCGTTTCTCCTTTGCTTGCCTCTCCTGTTTCAACCTGTTCAACCTCTTCTTTTCGTTTACTCGCCACGTTCTCACCATTGTTATTTTTCTTCTCAACTCCAATTCGGCCGCGGCTTGTACTCTCTGCTTGATCCGTTCCTGCCTTTCATTGGCTCTTGCGGCGCGCTCCTTGCGTTGCTTCTCGTTGAACTCCGCTAAGTACGTCATCCTCGCTTGAATCTTCTTCTCTTGTTCTTTCGCTCTAGAATAGAGTAAGTAAATTTTTATAAGCTCATACATATTTTACGATTTTGATTTTAGATTTGAGGTTTTACACCCCATGAGTTGCAAGTGCGACTTGCCGACCATAGTAGGTTTAACGGTAATAAATCATAAAGGGATAGGAAAATGGGCTCTGGCATCCTTTACTAATTCACCAAAATATAAACGCACGCGTGCTGTTATTTCACGGTACCTAGTCTTCTTAAAGAATGAAAATAGGTTATTATGTGAAGTAGAATCAGTTTGAGTAGGTTCTCAGAATCAGTCTTGGTGTTCCATAATATGATTTTTTAATATTAAGAGTATTGTCCAATTGTCTATTTTTTCTAACAATATATTATTGTAATGTTTATATTAATAATGAGATTTTTTAGTTATCATAAGAGTTGTGTTTTATACTTAATTAATAATTATTTAATTAACAATAAGTAGATTTTTTCATTATACATACAGATGAATATTAAGCAAGCGTTTTAAACTTAAACCATATTTGTATTTTGTCACACACATATTGCTATATCTAATGTTTGTAACATTTGTTAGCACCCTCTACTTCGGGTACATTAATTAAACCACTTTATGTTTAGTCCAAATACTTTCATATCAGAACTACAATTCCAACTATAAGATGTGCGGACATACGACGACGACCTCTGTTCGCGAACGCATTCCTTCAACTGTCTGATACCTTATTAATATCACCGAATGAATCTGAACGAATGAGCATCTCTTTTTGCAACGTCACAGAGCACTTTTTACTATACTTTCCGTGTTAATCAATGAACTATGTTTACAGATTGTGGCAGTTTTTACAGATGTAGTGGTTTGACTAACAAACTTGCATAATCAGTTTAATACAACATCACTCACACTGAGCAATAGGTACGCTCCTGGCAGAAATGCTCGCTGCAACACTTGCGTCTCAATTTATGCAAGACAAACTTTCTACCAAATTATTCAAATTTGTATTTAAACTTGTTAACTAAGTATACAGTTTTTTGTTACTATTTGTAATGTAATTATGTCAATTTGAATATAAATTAAGAATAATTGATTGGTATGATTAATTCAATTGAATTTTCTTTGAACTGTCAATTTTAAACTCTAGTCTGGTACTCGTTAAATAACAACATTTTTGTATGCTGTTATGTTTCGGTAAGTGAGTAATCCATTATCCTTAATCCTCAACTATTGTATGATAAATCGGAGAATGTTTTATTTTGTTTTTCAAAGAATTACTATAAAATGCCAATTTTGAAAAAAGTTAGGAACTTATATTCTAGTGAAGAATAGTGTAGGTGGATTGTATTATATTGTGCAAACCCACCAACATAACAGTGTTAAACATAAGTAATAAATATTTTAAATTCACACGAAAAGACGAGTTTCTAAAACATTTTCGAAAACAGAATATGAAACTATAACAAAAACAAAACTATTACAATTTATATTTCACCGAATCAGACGTGAAATCACAGGTGCGTATGATTATTCTGACCCCTAGCAATTGTTCTGTTCATTGGGTAAATTTGAAAGGGCTCATTGTTCAAAATTATCTTTTACGACTGTTTGAACATACGCTATAGTTCTATCCTCTACAAAGGCATAACGGAAGGGCTTTTCCTTATTAATATTTTTTTTAAATATAGCGAAAAATAAATCGAAATCGATATCGATTTACATTAACGATGTATCGTTATTCGTTTTCACATACTGCTATATTATACATATTTAAAAAAAAATCATATAAAGTTAATATATATAATTTACTTGAAGAAATATCCGAAAAATTCTGAAAGCAGCCTATTGTGCATACATTCCAAGCAAAAACCCGATGAGGGCTTCTAAGAGTGGCAGTTTATTAAGCAGTTTATTAGTGAACTGCGTCCGCATTGCTTGTGTTCTAGGTGACAGTAGCCACCTATCATCAAATGGACCGTCAGCCTGTCTGTAGATTTTAACATAAAAAATAGTTTAGCAACAGTGAGTATTCAACAATTAAGATAATATGACCACATACAGTCGCCTTTTCTCTGCCCACTCGTCGGCGTGTTCTTGGGCCACCTTTTCCAGATGCTCCCTAGCTCTCTCCTGTTTGGTGAAGATCAGAAGTCTTCGTGCCACATCGACGTCCACACGTTTCAATGTCAAATCGTCACGGGCTCGTTCGTCCTAACGAATAGTAACAATATTGTTTTCGTACTGATTTAAAAAATATTAAAATAAAATTGCTCTTGTGGCGAGGCTAGCCATCCTTCTCGCTGCCTTTCTCTGTCTATTGATACTTATACTAGTTAGCCGGCCTCGGCTTTGCACGGACCATTTTTTCCAATTTTTCTAACTTGAATTAAACCTTTTGAAACTAAAGCGCACTAAGCAGACAACTCACACTATTAGATTATTTACACTAGATAGACTATTTACAAGTTGACATTCTAATAGCATTTGAATGATTGAATTATTTGATATAGTGGACGTATAGGTTAGCTATATGATTGTAATCAATTTGCCTCAAGCAGTATTAAAATAAAACTTACCAAACGTTTCATCTCCATGTGTATCCTGTCCATAAATTGATTGTACAAATACTTTCTGTACTGGTTGAACTCTTTCAACGAGCAAACCGCTCGGCCGTCTTTAGTGCAGTAGCCCAAAATTTTCATTCTGTTCCTGGCCGGCTTTTGTGAAAAGTAGTGAGCCAAGTGTGGATCGTGCATGGGAACGTAGTCGTAGGAAACGTTGTTGCAGTACGGATCGTTCAGATCGAAGTTTGGCTGAGGACCATCTCCGCCAAGACCTAGTCTACGCACCTGTAAAAAGTAACATTAACACATATTAATAAAATATTCATTTATTATAATAATATATTAATTGGTATGTACTTACACTAACAATGTCATGATTAAAAATTACTATATTATTATACAATTTTGTGAATCTTAAATTCAGGTTAGTGTGCATGTCAATTAAAGACGTATCCTACAAATTTGAGCATAGTTTATCCATTTATCCATATTTATCCAAACACGTAACCACCGTGAAGCTTTTTGATCCAAACACATCATTACAGTCGTAATTAATTTTTTAATTAAATTAAAGCTTTATTCATTAACGGGACTATTACCTACAAGAGAAATGCAATAAAGATAAATCAATAGGAATAATTTTAATTAACTTAGTTATTTTAATAGGCGAAAGTTACCACCGATCACACAGTCATTCTTCTTAATTTGGATTCTTAATTCTTCTTAATAATGTTTCGAAGTCAACCAGACATAATATATTCAATTGTAAATATCAGTAAAAACTGTAAATTTCTCTTGTGCACGTAAAAAAAATCCTATTACAACACGTTTAATTATATTTTCCACTAGCGGCTTGGTGGTTGTACTTCAGTACCCATATTTAATACGATATACGAGGTTCAGCGATTTATTGCTGTCTCGATGAAAGTGCTTTATTGGAAATTTGTTAAGGGTTAACAAATGAATGCTTACTTTAACTACCTACATGTATATATATGTTAATATATTACCTATCATATTAATACCTACATTTTTTATTTATATCTAAAAAAATACATTTAAAGGCTGTCATATTAAATACATTATTATATTATGCATATAACCCCGGTAGCGTCTTCGCACTTACTCAATTGTTTTTTTCTGAAAATTATTTACACAAACCTTCCTTGTTTTTCGCTCTTTCCATTAGTGAAAACCGTATCATAATCTGCTGTGTTATTTATAAGTTAGCGGAGAAACAGTCAGGGGCAGACAGTGACTTTATTTTATAATATCTATATAGATAAGTACATTATTTATTTATTCTTCATGTGCCTCTCCAGTAGGAACTGAAAGTCGACAATCAATTTCTTAAATTTCTCCCTGTCCTTTGAGATTCCAAATAATTGCTCCACGGTTTTTTAAAACCCATCCATTTTCTGTTCTTGTTTGTTATATAGAATTTCTTTTTTAAAACTCTGTAAAGTAACCGCTTTAAGACTTTAAGACTGGGTATAAAAATTTTTACTACCAAAAATTTTGTTTCATTTTGTTCCATCATTTCTTGGTTGAAACTGAGAATGAAGAATTCTACATTAGGATTTTTTTTGAAAGATTGTTCAGTTGGACCATTTGTTATTCTTTTAATTACTAAACTTGTTGTGAGTAGGTGATTCATTACGAATCTTGTTAGTAGGTGATTTTAGTCTAAACTAGACAAAACTAGACCTAGAATTTTATAACTATATAAATGTAATTATTTCGATTTGGATTTATTTAAAATTACTTAAAGAATATACTCAAAATATTGCGATGTCTTAGAAAACGCATCTCTCTTTTAAATTGTACTTTGAGTCGAGTTTGAAAACTCGCTAATTAGTTACGTCATCAATTCATCCAGGGCTTTAATTAACGCCAAGTCGAACGCTTCAATACATTTTAAAGAATACATTAACACATGGCTGTTGAAATTGATGTTGCTGAGTTGTTAAAATGATTTCTAATTAAGTAGAAGTTGTATTGTGAAAAGGGAAACGTTTCCACACACACACAACTAGAGCGACATTTAATTAAACGTACTTGGTTTTTCTTTTATTTTTCACTTTAACTCTATCTTATTAAATCTATCTTATATAATTGTAAAATTCTCGTGTGACAGTGTTTGTAACAAAACTCCGAAACGACTTGACCCATTTTTATGAATTTTTTTGTGTATATTCGGTAGATCTGAGAATAGGTTATTTTTTTATACCCAAAAAAAAATTTTTTTTTTTGCCGAAACAACGTTTGCCGGTTCAGCTAGCCCGTACTAATCCGTACTAATATTATAAATGAGAAAGTATATTTGGATGTATGGATGTTTGTAACTCTTTCACGCAAAAACTACTGAACCGATCACCATAAAATTTTACATACACGTTGTCTGGGACACCTGAAAGGACATAGGGTACATTTCATCGTTCAACGCGGACGAAGTCGCGGGCACCAGCTAGTATTATTATATAATGATAAAGTATAATTAGAATTTAGGTGCACCAACATTATAATAGCGTTCCAACCATGTAACCAAAACAAGTTACATGGATATTTTTATGTTTGTTATTGTGTGGAGCACGCAACAGTTAATTATTCGATGGTGTAGAGTTTCTGTTGAGTCTGCGAATACCATGTAATACAAATCATATTCACACTCGTTTATGTGCCGATACAGAAAATACGTAGTGTTCTTATACTAATATTTTTGTTTTGTCCATACTATAAATGTAAAAGTAACTCTGTATGTCTGTCTATCACCTTTTCACGCCTTAACTACTCAACCGATCATTATGAAATTTGGCATACATCTAGTCAGGGATACCGGAAAAGATGTAGGGTCACCTTTCATTTAGTAAAAAAAGTACTGTTCGCGAGGGATCATCTAAAATTAAGAAAAATAACGCCTCGCAAAATTGTAACAGCAGTAAAGATGTCAGGCGTTATATTGCTTATGTTTTTTTTTTTTCGATGCGGACGAAATCGCGGGCACAAACTAGTTTGATATAATTTTTGACGAACCTGTTTATTGGTCGCGTGGTTAAGGTGCCTGCCTTAGCGCTCTGCCTCAATTAGGTAGGTAATGTACATAATACGACAATTACGTACATTACCTACATATTTAGTCCGTATCATATTTTATTTAAGAACTGTATAATTTTATTTTGTAACTGTCGCAGCATTTTAGCTAGGACGTCATTGAAACTAACCTGCGGAAGTTAGTTAAGTAACGCTAAAAGGAACCGCCCGTGTTTAAAGCGAGAAACATCCGGTGGTATATTCTAGAAACCGTACGATACAATTTCCATTCTCCTAAACCAGTTTATTCCTTATTCTTTATCATATAAATATCACTTCCACAGTATCTTGGTGTTGCTTGTGATAATAGCTTACCGTGAAGTAGACTTTTCTTAATTTGTAAAATGCATTTTATTATTTTTTATGAGGAGAAAGGACAGCAACAGAAGCGTTCAATAAATAAAAAAAAAAAATGTAGAAAATAAATAAGCTTCCTCCTCACAATTAAGTTACCTAGTGTATATCTAATAAGGTAAAATAATATACAATATTTGAGTCAGTCATTATAACATACATTTTTTATTCAAATGCTTTGACCGAATTGAGCACAATGAAAACTTGATTTTCACTTGGTCTATGACAAAGTTGAATAATGCAATCCTATACCTTTCAGTTTACACATCCAACGTTTGGTTATTATTACAGCTAAGCCACAGTAGTTGCATTGATTTACATCATATATTAAATGTTAACATCACTTGAAACATTATATTTTGTGGTCGCCCATGCAGGTGTGATGATTGCGGTCAATTAAAAACACGCTTCTGGGATATGCAAGACTTGGACATTAAGTATATGAAATATTAATCGATTATTATAATAAAAATTATATTTATCTATATATAAATAGATAAAGAAAAATTAGTTCGATACCTTGTTCTACTTGATTGTAAACCGATTTTCTTATTTTGTTTTGTAACTATTGACGAGTTTTAATATACCTACTAATACTTATACATACTTGAACTGTAAACACTTTTATTGAAAAGTGCACACTTAAAAATGAAATTTTTTATCACACGGTTTAAGAATATATGCCATTTCTTTGAGGTATGGTCTGGAAATTGTTGCGTATGTGGCCTATCTTGGTATATTATTTACTGTGTTAGCTTTCCTTGCTGACATTATAGTCAAAGTTATTAATGCAATATAGAATTTTTTTATTAAATTTAAAGTGAACACGTTATCACTATTATCATACAAAGTTCATTAGATCTAATTGGCGGCGGTAAAAACACCTGCTTATAAAAATCACAATGAAATAGCAATTTATATGCTGTACTCTTTGGTTGTTTCAGTAACGGTTAATAGAGCAGAAGACCATCTGCTCTCTGGCATTACTTGCGCTAAATGCAATGGTATCCATTTACCATCAAGGTAATCAGTGAACTTTTCGCCTTTAGTCCAAATTCACATTTAGTTTGATTTACTGTTGATCTAATATATAATCGCGATTGGTGGAAATGTGATTTATTTAATTCTATATCCAACTGTAGGTATTGTGCTTAGACATTCTTCAATTAGTAACAATTATTAAGAATTTTCGTCATGTATAATCCCTAATAATTTTAATTTTCTGTATTTCAGAGAAGTAGTTTTAATTTTTCATGTGATAGTCTATCGAGAATTCCACTGCTTTGTAATTTCTAAGAAAGACCAAGACCCGTGAGCCAATGAAACAAATTTTTAATAACAGCATACTTGACTTTCTATTTTGGATAAACATTTAAAATAACACGTGACTGAGCAACATTTTTTTAGAAAAGGTCTCGTCCCAAACACCCAATTCGTCATGCTCTCTTTATATATTTATTTTATATATATTTTTAATCAAACCGCCGCACATAGTCACATGAGCGCGGCATCGTCAGCGCGAGTTTTAAGAGATTTATTATATTAAAGCCCCTCCATACGCCGCATTCACCAGTTGAATAGCAAGTATTAGCATAATGAGCGAGGCTGGGCCTCTTTAAAAGGATTTTAACAGTCTGCTACCATTCAAGCGTACTTCTTCGTATATATTTCGTAACCGCG
Organism: Synanthedon myopaeformis; assembly: GCA_944738685.1. Classification (NCBI taxonomy): domain Eukaryota; kingdom Metazoa; phylum Arthropoda; class Insecta; order Lepidoptera; family Sesiidae; genus Synanthedon; species Synanthedon myopaeformis. The sequence continues at coordinate 2,734,316 of OX122914.1, forward strand.
TTTCTTAACACAACAATTACAAAGAATATTTACTGAAATAGGTATGCTCCATTGCAAGAGAGCGTTGGTGTCTGAAAAGACCACAAATTTTTGAAGAAATGAAACGTCTTGCCAATTCGTAGTGGGCTAAAGTGGTGGTAAAATCATCATTATCTCAGCTGCAGGACGTCCACTGCTGGACATTGGTTTCCCATATAATTTTAAGAATAAGGGGTTCTAATATCTAATACTAGTAGGTGCCCGCGACTTCGTCCGCGTCTGATCGCTACCAAACTTCAAAGGATTACCCGCTGGACTAATCTGAAAGTTGTCTGAAAATTTCATCAAAATCGGTTCAGCGGTTTCGGAGTCCATAGGGAACATACATACATACATACATACATTATTACATACATGCATACCTTTTATATATATAGATAGATTAATAATTCCAATAAGGGGTGGTAAATACCTGCTCACAATCATGCTTGTGTGTAACAGAATATAGATTAAATTATATGTGTGTGTATACCCGCTCCAGGTTTCGCACGAATACGATTTCAATGTTCCAAACCTTCTTCGTTTATCGCTCTTTCTATTAGTATAAAACCGTATCAAAATCCGTTGGGTGGTTTTAAAGAAGTTAGCGGAGAAACAGACAGAGACGGACAGCGACGGACAGCGACATTGTTTTATAATATGTATTGATACCTATAGATTTTATCTATATTAACAATCATAATTAATATTATAAAGAGGAAAGATATGATTGTTTGTTTGCATCAAGTTTGCATTGAATAGGCCGTCATAGTAAGAAATAATAGCTGACATAGTACAGTACAATGTAGATTTTACTTAGTAAAAGAAGTGAGCAAGAAATTAAAACTGTTGCGAAAAAATTGAGCTCAGAATATTTGACGTATGCATCATACCGCAATCATACTGTTCAAGTAAATGGATTTAAAAAGATTATGTCTTTATCTATGAACTCATTATCAAAACTAGCAAACTGGGAAGATATTAGTTCAGTAAGAGTCACGCTCGTGTCATCTGCATGGAATCTTAATAATCAGTTGAAGTGCTTCTACTTAGTTGAGGCTTACACGACGAAATTGTAAATTTTTAATATAATAAATCAGGACTCTTACTAGCTGGTGCCCGCTACTTCGTTCTCGTTGAAAAATCTATACCTAATATTATAAAGCTGAAGAGTTTGTTTGTTTATCTGGTTGAACGCGTTAATCTCAGGAACTACTGGTTCGAATTGAAAAATTCTTTTTGTGTTGTAATAGTCCATTTATCGAGGAAGGCTTTAGGCTATATAACATCACGCTGCGACCAATAGGAGCGGAGCGTCAATGGAAAATGTTGCAAAAATGGGAAAAATTATTCCTTTTTGAGAGCTTCCGATGCGTGCGCTGCGTAAACGGTTTAAGTTACTCCTTAAGAATTGTTCCTCTTTAAAAGTTCTAAAAAAAGTTCGCGACAGCATATGACTATCTTTTAAGATTGACTCACTATAACCGTTTTTATGGTAATCAAATTTGATCGAAATTAATTCAACACAAGTATTTGATTGTGAACAAAATTGCCCTTGACATCACTTGATTTCAATCAACATCTTAGGAGATATCATAATTTTAAAATAACTCCGCAACAAAATAGGTAGGAGTATGATAACGTTCGGGTCGGTTCAATTCATGCACGCGCATTATATAAAGAACTGGGCGCCACTGTCGCGTGGCGGCGCCTCGTCACAGCGATAACGATGTCAGGCGTTATTTTATTACTCATATATTTTCTTTTTCAACGCGGAGGAAGTCGCGGGCACCAGCTAGTAAAAGATATACCTACCTAACAACTGATAAAATAATGATTTTATAGTAAATAACAAAACTTTCGTCGCATTAAATAAAAATATTTTTTATATAAGTAAATATTTAATAATCCATATCCATACTAATATTATAAATGCGAAAGTAACTCTGTCTGTCTGACTGCTACATTTTCACGCCTTAACTACTCAACCTATCATCATGAAATTTTGCATACACGTTGTCAGGGACACAAGAAAGGACATAGGCTACCTTTCACCCATAAAAAAAGTACTGTTTCCGAGTGTTCGTCTAAAAATATAAAGAATTGGGCGTCACTGTCGCGTGGCGACGCCACCGTCGTCACAGCGATAACGATGTCAGGCATTATTACTCATATATTTTCATTTTCAACGCGGACGAAGTCGCGGGCACCAGCTAGTTCTTTATAATTTTATAATACATCCTTTATAATGCGCACTGCCAAGGTTTAGAACTCTTTGCCGGCGTCTGTATTTCAGAGCTCATATAACCCAAATCTTGTCAAAGTTCGAGTGAATAGGAATCTTCTGGGTGAGCTCGCTCCATCATAGGCCTCATCCTTGCTACACAGCTGGTTGTTGGGTAAGAGCAAACCCATCGCTAATAAAAAAAAAATGTATAACAATAGAGCTGCTTAGCATTTTATCAATTAATATTAATTAATATTAATTATTATTAATATCGTATTTAATATACGAGTATTCCGCATATTTGTGTTACTTAGTATTAAAAAAATATAAAAGAAAATGAATGCAACTTCTATGGCAAATGCAGACCTAACAAAAAATAAACAAATTAAACTCAGTCAACACAATCTCCAAGAAAAATAAAAGCTAAGAGGGATTTTTTTCTTTTCCAATTTACAAGGTTGTTGCGTACAATGTACAACGAAAAATAAAGGTTGATTTATGAGTTTCAAAGCCGCCATTTATAGCGTCATTCATGCGTCTTAAAAGATAGGCGCCAAAATTTGCATGACAAACATAAACAGACTGAGCTTGTATTGCCATCGCTCGCATTCGGGATATATTATTTAACATTATTTTAAATGTTTAAAACTTCATTGCGAAGTTTATATTCTTCATTGACAATCTTTACGAGACAGCAGTTTAGTCATAACTGCATTAACTTTTATAGAAATATTAGCTGGTTGCGGGAACTTGGTTGGTTTACTAGGTGGTGAAAAAAAATAATTATAATATAGCGCTTGACCTCTTGTTGCTAAAACAATTTGGTCAGGCGTTAGTTTTTTTTATTTTATTTTATATGATCCTCGGACACGGTCCTTTCTTGTATCCCTGACAATGTGTATGCAAAATTTCATGATGATCGGTTGAATATTTTGGGCGTGAAAAGGTAACAGACAGACAGAATATTAGAAAAAAAAAAAGAAAAAAAAAAGATTACTTACATCATCTCCAATTTTCCCGCGCGAAAATACAATTCTTCCCTCTGGCATTTTTGGCACGGGCAGCTTACTTTCCAACCCAAGTTTGTACCACAGTGGCAAGCCATTCTTTGGCACAGCGCTTTCTGGCTTCGGTACAGAATCGATCACTTTCTTCAACTCTGTAGGCTTTCGAAGCATCAACAGATTGGTGTCAATGTCCGTATTATCAAGTCCGAATTTCGACGCAGACATTTTTGGCTAATTTTAAAATAAAGTATATGAAAAATTATTAATTTTAAACACAACGCGCCTTCTTGACGGAATACACTAAAATTTTGACATGACGCAATTTTGATTATATTTTTTTTATAAGCAACCTCAAACCTTCGGTTTTCAAATGTTTAATTGTCACAGTAAAAAGTTTTCAAAATATTATCTATGAATGTGTATCCTAATTTGATATATAATAAATGCGAAACTGAGTTTGTTTGTTATGGTTTTCGTCTTAATTTTTCAACCGATCATCATAAAATTTTGCAAACATCCTATCAGAACACAGGATACAGGAAGAAACACAGGGTAAGAAAATATCTGTTAAAAAAATAAAAATAAAAATAGCACATAACAAGAATATACGAACAATAAAGATTGAATAAAATATGTTTTAACATCTAAAAAAAGGGCGCGGGAGCTAGTTACTAATAAAAACACATGTGTTTGCTAAATTATAAAAAGAAAAATTTAAAGTTACCTATTCTGCAATTATAAGTTTTAAAAGCTTTCTCCATGAAATATAGACAGACCTAAATTCTGCAAGTGGCACAAATTCAATACGCAACGAAATATTTAGTCGACTTAAAGTTTAAATTTATTTTTTATTATTACGTTGTGTGATCGTGTAAGTACGTTTTATTTATTTTATTTTATATATCTATAAACTTCATTCCATTTTGCATAATATATCCATAAACTTTCATTGCAGCGTTATAAAAATGTGGTAGCGTCTAACTCGAAAGATAAATCTTCTATAAGATATCTCGAAGAATATAATATACTAGTATATGCCCGCGACTTCGTCCGCGTCCGATCGCTACCAAACTTCACAGGATCACCTGTGAAGTTTGTCTGAAAGTTTCATCGAAATAGGTTCAGCGGTTTTGGGGTCTATAGGAGACATACATACACACATCGCCTTTTATATGTAATATGTATAGAAGATATAATATCTCGGAAGATATTAATTTGCGATGGCTGTTAGGAAAGAGGATGTAATATACATACTACCTCGTTTCTGCTAAAATGCAAACTAATACCGTAGTTTCTGTGGTTGACGTTTTTAATTAACAGTAAATCTAGTAATACTATATTTTCCAATAATATGAAATACGAAGTTTGAATTAGTAAGTTGCTAATGGTAACTTACCAAGCACCTACTCGTACTACTTACGAAAATATGGAACATAGCACTACTTAATGAAACTAATACAGTAAGACGTATTCTAGAAAACGTTTTTTATGATAATTATTGAATATGCCTATATGTTATGTTAACACCCTTACGTATATTTATGTTATGTATGTGGCGTATGTGGCGCTCATAGGCAGAAATATCTCATCTGATGGTCAACTTACGTATATTTATGTTATGTTACGTATATCTACATTAATGTAATTTTAAATATTCATTCAGCATTACCGCCTTGAGGTATTTCCTTAGTGAATAAATTGTTGGTCCAATAATTTTGTCATTGCGGTTTGGAAGGAAATCACGTGCTTTCGAAGATAGTCTTATCGTACGCCTTAACGATGATTTTCTTCATCTGTTAAATCTATAATTAAAATTATAAACTACCAACGACTTTCTATTGAACCCAAACTTGCTATATCTGATGCTGTTGCTGAGGAGTTGGCTGTCCCGCAGACTATTTGATGCTGCAGCATCAGATCAAGGTTACCATGCCATGGAAATACCACCGTAGCAACACTATACTAGATTTCACATCAATCGAACCTGTGGAAGTTAATGAAATCCGTTTTTTATTATTTGTATTTTTATCTAAATTTTAATTTTACCCTAAGAAGTTAAATTAGGCGATGAAAATAACGCTTTCTTCGCCTTAATAGCGGTGATAATTAGTAGTAGAGCAATGTAAACAAAAATGCCAGAGGTTCAAGGTCGGAATGTACAGTGCGAGTAACCGCACGCGACTCTTCAGTTACAAAATAATCTTTCCACATTATGTTCACTTGCTCGGTACAGTCGCGTTGTGTCTCCTTAGTACAGCTGTGTACAGTTGAAATTGCGCAGGGAATCGACGCGACGCGCTCCTAACTCCGTGCCTTAAATCAGACTCAGACTAGTCCGGACCGTCGCGCTGTGAGCGCGTCATAATCGATTCAAGTAACAACGTTTACGCCGGTATTAACCTCCCTGTGCTAAAGATCACTGAAAAAAACCATCCACAACCCATTAGCAACCAACAAACATACACTACAAAGTGATTATCACTTTAATATTAGTAAAAAATACAGTAGAAATGTTGTATCGAAGTTTGGTGTAAAAGTTTATCGTATCAGGCGCACAGTGCGTTGCGTTTTGTTTTAAACAACAAACGTTGAGTTTGTATAAAGTTGAATATTGATATTTATTAATAGGGGCATAAGGTTAAGGTTTATTGAACTTTTTTATGCGTCTGCTGTGTAGTGACGTCGTGTTATGTGCCTACGTTAACTAGATTAGATATTGTAAGCCCTGTAAACGCAGTTAAAGGAAGGTAAGGCACGGTGTGCGATGCTCGAAGGACGCATTTCGCACACAGATGTTTAATAATAGTTTCATTCATTCGTACCTGACTGAAGTTTCTTATTAATAACGATCGATGCCGCATATTTTATCAGTGTTTTATATTGACATAAATGTAGTTAAGTATACGAGTGTTGCATTTCGCTCGTATTTCGCAGTACCTTGCGCATTTTTCCTTGATAATAATTTATAGTATTTTATTGTGTTAGCAATATAATGTTTAAGTGTTTTGAATAATGAAGCGTTGTTTTGTTGGTTGTTATTATTTATAGAAACTGTCAGTTAACACTTGAATTATGAACCGATTTCATGGTTTTTATTGCACGCCTGATACTAATGTGGTATACATTAGTATCAGGCGTATAAGTAGGATCTAAACGAAACATTTCCATAAAGAAATTTATATTCAAGGTACCAATGTTTCATTAAAATCGTATCGTATTCATTGAGAGACGTATTATATGAGGATATTTGCCAAACAATTGGAAGGATTATCTATCGCAGGCTATTATCATCACATGAATTGTTAAATACATTTATTACATTATATACATACTTAACAAATGTATTTAGAAGAGATGGACTCTTATCGCGTCAGTGAAGTGACATTTACAGATTGTGAGTTTATCACTTAACAGAGTTCAAATAAAATTCAAAATAACTATAAAAATGTAATAATTATAATAGCGATTCTTTTCTGAATAAACCAACTACAAAAATCCCCGTTGGATGAGCTGCAAGGGTGCTTGCCTAACGTCTCAGGGGCCCCGGGTTCGATTCCAGGCGGGGTCAACTTTGGAAATTTTAATGTAATTTTCAAAATTGACTGGTCTGGATTTGAAAAGTAGTGGTAGGGCAGACTGCGTTTCGCAGTCATTTTGGCAGCCCGTCTGGCGGCAGTGACCACCACCTTACAGAATACTACCGTGAAATAACAGCATATGTGCTGTTGTGTTTCGGCGAGTGAGTAAGGGATGCCAGAGCCCATTTCTCCTATCCCTTATCCTTAATCCTTCTATGGTCGGCACCGCACTTGTAGCACTTATGGCGTTGCTTGTGTTATAGACGACGGTAGCCACCTACCATCAAGTGGAACTTAACATAAAAAAAAAAAATTTTTTATTTTTGAGATTTTTTGAGAATCTATAGAACTCTATTTACTTGAATACTTTTAATTCGAAATTTCGGTATAATGTATGTACCTAGCATATAAGTAATTGAAGGAACGAATTTTCTCTTTTTTTTTTACTTTGATTGATTTAAAATATTATCTCCAAACTAAACTAGAGAGATACATTATATTGTCTATTACAATAAATGAAGTTTATTGGTCATAATATTATCAGTAGAATGAATAAATAATAGAGATATCGTAACAAGATTTCTCAAATCAGTATTGTGTGCGATTATAAATTTTAATATCATTAATAGCTCAACCGATTTGGATGTGATTTTCAGTGACATAATTGGACTAACGTTGACCATAATAATTTTGAAAGTAAAAAAGAATAAGTTTTTTTTTTTTTTAAAATGATATAGCAATTTGGTTGCGCTCTCTTTACCTATTTAAATATAATTATGTAATTATTAAAATTCAAAGTCAAAATTCAATTGTAGTCATTTTACTAGTGAAATAAGAATATTACTTCTTAAACATTATTTTTCTAATGATTCATTTAACAATGAACAATGTTTCGTTGTCGGTATAATGTATACTATATCATTTTTTATTTCAGTCTAACAATTGAAAGTAATTTTAGCATTTACAATTAATTTATCATTATAATTATTAAGACTTAAACTGACTTAACAGTGGATAGACTAACTGTTGGACATATGTCTCCTCCATGGATTAGACTAGTCTAAACTCATCTAAACATTAGTGGAGGGGGGAGAATTTGCAGATTAATGTAGCAATCTAACCATTGCTACTTTAGTCTGTAAATTCAATGAGTCATATCGGAGCTTTTCTTTCTGACGCATAAGCTTAGTCGGATTTCTTCATTGTAGATGAAAACAACGAGACTTCTCATCAGGCCTACAGTGAGAGAATTACAGTCATTTTGAATTTTTTTATTGAATCCCTAATTATAGATATATAGGATTGTTTGAAATGCTAATACAGTTTTTTTTTTTTTTTTCAATATCTTACTTGTTTGTTTCATGACTAGTTTTTAATATATTCTAACACCACTAATGATAGCGGTATATATCTGTCTTTTATTACATGCATAGATACGAAATCGAAATTAATAATGTTGTGTAGACTTGTTTAGCTAAACCCAGATTGTCCGCTAATATGAGAATACTTATATCGATTTTCCCCTTTCGTAAAAACCATTGTTTAGGCGGTCGCTTTAGGATTTGTCTGTCCTTGATTTTGTTTTTTCAAGACATTTGTTTACATTTACATATATTCATTATATACATTTACATTTTCATATACAAAGTTTGAAGTATATCAGCACGGCTGGTTAAAGTATATATTTATTACATAGTACGAGTATAAAGCAAAGTCGCTTCCCGCCGTCTGTCACTCTGTAAGTATCTTTTATCTTGTATCTTTTAAACTACGCAACGGATTTTAATGCGGTTTTCACTAATGGAAAGAGAGTTAAAGAAGGAAGTGGGTGTCAGGGGCTAGTAGAATTATAAATTGATGTTATTCGTGTTTTTATGTCTTCCAATAAATAAATTTAAATCCTATGTTCGGAGGGTCATTGACAATTTTTTTTTTTTATTTAACACGTATTTACACACAAGATGATAACAATGTCTGTCTGTAAACCATTATTAGGTATGTCTAGACATTTTATTTCACGCCAACATAACAACATTATACTATATATAATTATAACAGCATTACAATTCATCAACATGCCATGCCTAACTAACTGAATCGCAACTTAATTAGCAGCATTAAATAAAGAATATATATATACACACACACACACACACACACACACACACACACACACACACATATATATATATATATATATATATATATATATATATATATATATATATAATTTATGTGAAAAAATGGATATGTATAGTATAATATAGATAGCAAAATGTCCATAAATAATAATAGGGAACAAAAACATGAGCGTAAAAAAGGGGTCTTATGGGCCACGTTTCTTGAACATATGTGTGTGAAATGTTAATTTAATGTCAATTTCAAATATCTCCGTGAAATACATGTCGAATATAGCAAAATCGTTATGTAACATGCATTATTTGACCTTTTTTTCTCTTAGACCTTAGATATCGTAGATACATAATTATCTAAGATGGATTTTTTTTCCGTAAATCTATAAATAAATGAAAATCAACCAACCGCTTCTGACTCGGTTTTCACTTATGGAAAGACCAATAAACGATTAAGTTTTATCTTATATAATTTACAGAAAAAAAAAATTGGCAATTGCATCCATGAGAGGCCGGGAGCGAATCGCTAGTTCTGTATATCGCTCCTTCCATTAGTAAAGACCTATTAAAAATTCGTTGGATGATTTAGAAGAAGCTAGCGGAAAAATGGACAGTGACTTTATTTTATAATATCTATAGATTAAAACGTTTCATGTATAAATGACATATAGATATTTTTCACCACCTCTGAGTAAAGTATCAAGTAGGCTAACCGCCATTTAAAGTCACCTGTCACCGGGAATGATGGAGCTGATATACGTTTGTTTGTACGGTAAAAGTCCCAAACATTAAATGAAAATAATAAAAAAAAATCGCCTATCGAAGGTAAACCGAGTGCATAATTTAATAAAACATAAAATTATTTCTAAAAGTAACTAATCAACACTTTACTTGTAGTTGATGAAAGAGGCCCTTAGAAGCTTTAGATATCGGTAAATCTTCAATTAAATGAAAACCGGAAAACAGCGAAACATCAAACGTAGATTTCCTACATTTTATAGGAGTTTCCTTAATAACAACTCGAAAAGTTTGGGAGTGTGTCAAACGTTCATAAAAAGTGAAAACAGCTAAGACCATAAATCATTTTGATTTGACGAAATTTCAAGTACTAACTGTGTAATATAGTATATTTTCAATAGGTTCATACTATGCAACTGTCAATAAAGGGGTTGTCGCAAACACAAGGTAGACATGTAGGTCGCAGATGTTTTAAACATAATTGTCCAGTTAGTCATCTCTCGTCACAAATCATCGAGCGTGGTCCTCAATATCTGTTACAGTGCCCAACAGTTAGTATCAATTAAATGTCGTTTTGCGTGTACTACCGGATCATATTGGTATTGACCGTTTGTCACTCGATATTTATAGAGTAATTGATATATTATCAACTGTTGATGAAGCAATTGTCAGGCTTAAGTGGTCGCGTACGGATGTTCAGTCTTTAATGATTGTTACTCGTACGTCGCTTACATCTTGACTTTCTGTTCAATAGTTTAGTTTATATAGAAATTCAATGTAATGTTCGTTTGTTTAAACAGCAAATATTAGAAAGTACTTTTCTATCATGAAATTTGATGATTATGAAATTTCGTATACAAGGTTATCAAGTGTACAGAAAAGATGATAAAAATAAAGGTTAGGACAAAAAGTCTTATTTTATTAATAAAGCAAAGTAAACCCTTTCCATGTAATATTTACAATATGTATTTTTATAATGAACCACCTGTTGCACGCGACTTCGCCCGTGTAACTTTATATCGGTCCAGTATTTGAGTTTATTCATTAACTGCTCAACAAATCATCAATGAAATTTTAGTTTCCAACGCTTCTTTTGTATCATGAAATTTTGAATACACGATCTCATGGATACAGGAAAGTACATAGGGTACCTTTCATACAAAATAGAAATACAGTTCTTGAAGGATCATCTAAAATAAAATAAAATACTAACGTCTGGCAAAAGTGTAATAGCAATGCAGATTATGGCAGACGTTATATTGCTTATATATATTTTATAAAGCACGGGCACCAGCTAGTATTGAATAAATGTTTCAACGTCTAAGAAAAAGGGACGCGGATGAAATAGCCGTCAAATATGTACATTTCACCTTTTTTCGATTAAGTTGACCAGTTCAAACTCAATATTTGATATAAGGATAGGTAACATGTAGTTTGAAAGCTGTTTTTTTATTACTTCATGCTCATTGTGGAAATGAAATACCTAAAATTGATATTATCCAATTTCACGCAGATTAATGTCGAGCACGTTTAGTGATTACAAAATCGCAACAGCAGAAATCATTAATTAGGGCAATGGAATTAATATTGTTAAGACAACAATAGCGAAGGATATAAATTAATTATACTAGGGATTGCGTTTTAAAAAACTAAAATGTACCTTAAAGACTTTATCAGCTGTTAAGATTTTTTATTGTTTTTTAACAACTTAGGTATCTTAATATGATATTATTTTTAGGTATCCGCACTTACATAGGAAAACAGAATTTATAGAATGTTTTTTGAGATCTCTTTGTTGTGTTTCCAATCAAGTTTAGATCTTTGATCAAATCTTTACTTTTATAATCTTATAATCTTTTATCAGAACCTGACTTTTATCAGTCTTGAAATTGTCTTATTTTTCTTAAGGCCTCTTTCACCATCTGAGTAAAGTGTCAAGTAGGCTAACCGCCATTTAAAGTCACCTGTCATCGGGAATGATTTAGCTGATATACTTACCAAACATTAAAAAGAAAATAACAAAAAAATTCGCTGATCAAAGCAATGCATAAAATATTTCTAAAAGTAACTAATCTGTCTTATTTGCAAAAAAAATACAATTAAAATTACAAATATAAAGATTATTATTTTTACTTTATAATACGTAAATAATTTTATAACAACTAACATTTTCAGTTATTTCTGTCTATGTGATTTGTTATTAATTTTGAAAACTTTATCCCTTATATCAAGTTAAGTTAGTCCTTCAATCCGACTATCGGAAATAGCATAAATCTTCGGAACTCCTCTCCCGGGATAGGTAAAATATAATTGAGTTTGCTTGACGGAATCTTACTGGCTGATCTTTAATAATCTGTAATCTGTCCTACTTGATCTATACTAATAAATAAAATTGACTAATATATTGATATAAAATTGATCAATACTAATTACATTATTTATTTTTACACTATAAACATACACGTCAATTTGATTTATTAGTATAGAATATAGTCAATATAATAAATTAACAACAAAAAAATTTTTTTTTCTGTCTGTCTGTTTGTTACGGAGAATCTCCGAAACGGATGGATCGATTTTGACTAGACTTTCACTAGGATATACCTATCATACGGAGTTACTTATGCTACGAAATCCACATTTTACGGATTGTCCATCGCCGACGAGGGCAGTCAGCGAAGGGGTATTTGGGACTCGCCTAAGTGACTTATCACCGGGCAATACCGCACTAAAACCCCCGTGAGTGTGAAAATGTGAGACCCGGGATCACAGCAAAGCCTTATCCCCGGGCCCCACAAACACCGCCATATTATCGCAGACCCATACCGCGACAGCTGGCGAGAACAAGCATAGGGAGGGATAAAAGTCCCGCCCCAGCCGCCGGAGTTACCCAATCAAAAGGAGTGCTCCTGAGAGCACTCTTCCTCTTCATTGTGCACTCCGCCAAGAGCTCCTCTGAACGGAGCCCGCTCGGAGCACACTGGTGTGGGCCTTGTTGGTCTCCAATAAACCAATCCGATGAGGCGAGCAAAAGCCTTTGGGACAGAACCACTGACCCCTGCGACCCCTCGGATTATCGAGGGTAAGCCCCCTCACCACGACAAGTAGGGGGGCATCGCGCAGGCCCTAAGCGTTCGGCCACGCTTTGCTATATAAAAACGAACTGAGCTGAATAAATTAATAAATTAATTATTTATCATTAACAATGAATTTTATATTAATATCATTTAATTAGTAAATCGCTAATAATTATGTTCTCTGTTATTATCGTAAGTAGGCCATATAAATTATATCAGCATGGACAATTGGACAATGCGATACAATATTACGTACATGAATTCTGAAATTGGTCGGCTGGTACTAAAGTACTGTGAAAGCTTTTCGATTCTGTCAATCAAGATGATGTAGCGTTAGAAACACAAAAGAAAAGTGTTCTTTTTAAAAAAGGCCTTACGTAAAAATTTAGACCTTTTACAATTTTGAACCGCATTAAAGTTTCTTTCAAACAGTTTCGAATGAAATGAAACTGTAAAATTGTACAGAAGTCCGAAGAATATTGCCTTGTGTTTGTGGTTTATGAGAAGTTTTTCTTTTTACCGAGACTTGGGCTGTACATAAGACACTGATGGTCTTAAGACATATACTTAGACCTGAATGGTGAATACAACACTTATCGTCGATATTCCTAGCAAAATCCCTGGTGGACCTAAGTAGCATTATCTTCTCGTCTAATGTCTAAGTTCAAGTTAGCTCAACGTGCCATGGAAATAGTTAAGCTCGAGATTTCCCCGCAATAACGGATTATGTACTGAAGGAATACGCAATAGAATCAAATCACTGAACATTACAGAATTGCTGTTTTTTAACAAACTTTTATAACTATGTAATAGATAAATTAAATATCTAACAAAGTTTATAGTAATATTATTTTTTCTATTAGAAATTTAGCAAAAACTCTGAGATAAAAGTTGAAATTTCATCTCTCTTAAAGGAAGTAAGTAAATAAATAAAATTAACCTTAAATTTATATACTTATTGTTATCTTAGAGTATAAACTATATTCTTAAGCAACAATATATATAATAGCTGCAAATGAAAATATAATTTAAAGTTTGTAAATGTTTCTTCTCCTTTATTATTGTTACTTGTTGAATGGCAAATGATATTACATAAAATTTCCTTCATTACCATCGCTATTTCAAGTCAGCGATGTCTGCTTTTGTTTCAAACTTTGAACTAGACGTTTCATTAGACAGTCGAAATGTACTCTCCATTGAATTGAAGCTTCAGATAACAAAACTTCGTTCATTTAACATTTTGTTGTGATTGCATCTTGTTTCAAATTTTATTTGATACTAGCTGGTACAAACTTCGTACGCGCTGTAGTTCGTTTTTTAAAAATCCCGCAGAAATTTTACTATCCACTATCCAGTTAATCGGTATTAAACAGCATTCAGATCGGATAAGCCGTTCCTGAGATTATAATGCACAAACACACAAACAGATAAAATTTCTAAAAAATATTTTTGACCAAGTACAACGTGTACAATTTTATATATATATATATATATATATAATGTAGCTACAGACACGGCTCAGCAAAACAGCCTAGCACACTTATATTATATAAAATAATGGTTTAGTAGAGATTTCGCACGATTTTGTTTCGTACGAATTGTGCGAAGAAGTGACTTATGCCTAGATAGATTATACAAGGCCAATGTTATTTATAATATTGTAATTATTGATTAAAAAACATATTAATAATTTAATAGAACTTATTATTAAATAAAATAAAAAAATGAGGGACAATATTGTATAAATACATTTTAACACGTTCCGCTGGCAAAAGCGTCGGTCATTGATGCGAGAGCCGATTAGTTTGCGCATATTAATGTTACAGTGCTGATAATTATTATTCCGACGGACAAGACAAGACAAGACAAAAGGATCGTAAAATTGTGTCTGTCTATATATCTTTTTTAATATTAAAAACATATACCATATAGAAAAGGAGGTGGACCGCTCTTCGCTGGCCACAAAATATGCCGTGAACATTCTTCGACGGATCACAGTGCCTCAGATTTTAGTTGTGGATTTAAGATCGTCACAATAATTGCATTGTTACTACTGGATGTAAGCCGAATATATTCGTGTTCATATAGCGCCATTCCATAAGATTTTGGGGTAACAGTTGATTATCATCCATCTGCTTCAATACAAACGCAACTCTTGTGTTTTTACAAGAAACATAATTTACTATGGGTGAACTTAAAAAGCAAAATTTTGTCCACATATAAAATGTCATCTAATCAATAATTTCGAGATACGCTAAATATATAATTTTATGTAAATATACGAGAATTGCTCGTTTTAAAGCTATAGATTATATAGTAACTGTGTTATATAAAAACCGTATCATTAAAATTTCTCATTAAACTATTTTCTTATAATACGTTCATACGTGTATTTTTTATACTACAGCACATGCAATACAATGTTCAAATTAAATAAATATTTTTTTTTTGTAATTTAATACAAGCTCAGTACCTGCTTGTGAACTAAATTGCACTTGTAATGGACGCGAAAGGGAATAATTCCTTTACTGCGGTATAACTTTTAGATTTTTAAATTGCGCTGCATTTTTAAGTGCAAACACGGTCGCATAGCAATACATACAGTCAACGGCATTCGTTCATTAGGGAAACTTTTATGAAAACATTACTAAATAACTTCATAGAAGTTACTTTAAATTTCTAGTTTTGGCTGCAGCTATTAAAGGCGTCCTATTTAATAAAATGCCTTAGTATTCATTAATGTCAGAAGAAAAAGGAGTAGATTGTAGGTAAAATTATGTGAAGTGTAATTGCTTTTAGAATGCATACAATCATAATAAAATAGAGAAATATACTTATATATTCAAGGAATGTTTTAGTTATCTGTATTTTCATTCATAATATATTCTTTATTTATTATTTTACTTTAATTCTTAAATGAAAATCTTTATTACACATATTAGTATAAATTGAAGTCATTTTCCACGTTTTTCTCTATGGTTCTAAACCACGCAACGGATTTTGATGCGACTTTCACCATCAGTTAAATAATTTTTCACGGAATTTTACCTTATTTAGTTAAGGAAGAAAACCTTATTTAGTTTTTTTTCCTGGTCGAAACGGTGAGCGATTCGCTAGTAGGTATATATTTATTCATTTTCGAATGCTATTTACTCGGTATATTTAAAAAATCTGAAATATTCACAGGAAATTACTGAAACTAAGAAATACTTTTATTGCCGAATAATTCAATGTGCAAGTTAAAAAAACAATGACCTGATTTTGAAAGATGTCCTTTATTTGTAATTATTGGAAATTTCTACAAGATTGACTGTATTTATTTGTTAGGTTTGCGTATACCACTCTACGAGTATGTCTGATAATAATTTCCTTGAACCAAATTTCAAGTGCCTACAGTATATACATATACATTATATATATTATGCATTTGTAGTGTTCATTGTTTTAACACTTCAATAACATAATCCATTTATCGCAAATTGATTGCTTGTCTGTCATGCAATATCAATAAATATTTTTCGATACCCACATGTAATGCTGAATATTGTTAAGAGTCATTTGTCATTGGCCTGTTTTGCGGAAGGGTACCTACACGGCGAATACAGTTGAGATCCCATAGACATGGTATGATTTCTGCATACCAAATTTTCAAATACAATTCAGAATCTAGTGGACAGTCATGTTAATAATACAGTTAATGCAAAAATCTAAATTGAATAATTTTTGAAACAAATTAAAAAATAAATGCATTCATTACATTTCTGAATCGAAATACAATTTGCACATAATAAACTAGAAGCCTATAGTTGAAACGATCTACCAAAATTTAGGCTCTACATAAATTCTTATTGTCACTACACAGAATTCGCATAATACTCCTATTTCGTAGATAAATGTATGGGGAGTGAACCGAATTAAAAACTCTTAAAAACATAAACATATTTGTGTGTGTACATATAATTTTTAAGTGTGAGTGAGTGTTAAATGAACAAATTAGTGGTCTCAATTGCATGGTGAAAATGTCTGAACGTTTTAAGGTGACTAAACACGAAGAGCCCTCTGGGAAAACTTATAAGAACTACGGCGCTACTTCGGCCGAAACTGATCTGGAGCTGAAAGGAAAGTTGCTGCCCGATTCAGGTGAGTTTTTTTTTTATCGTAAAGCCCTTCATACTTATCTAATTATCAGGAAAATAATTTTAAGCAAATTTGAAACTTTAGATTCTATATTGATCCAAAATCATTTTAAATTAATAATTTTTTAAAATAATCTGATTTGTTAAAATTGTATAAATTTATACGCAAAACATGAGCTCTACCTTAAGTTTAAGTTCAAGTTTATCTTAAGGTTTAAGTTATAATTAATTACCTTAATTTATTATAAAAAAATTGATATCTTCATTTTAATATTTTTTGATTAACTGTATAGTTGATAATTGACTTGTTAAGCCTCTTAATATATTAACATAATTAAAACCCCTATCTTCCATCGCACATACAGACGTACTTCTGGTTACCATCCTCATCTTGTCGAAATCCCTATTTTTCAGACCAAGCTCTTTAAAACATCCTTTATAATGCTTACTGCCAAAGTTTGGAACTTCCTGCCGGCGTCTGTATTTCCTAGCTAATATAACCCAAATCTTTTCAAGGTTCGAGTGAATAGGCATCTTCTGGGTGAGCTCGCTCCATCATAGGCCTCATCCTTGCTACACAGCTGGTTGTTGGGCACGATCAAACCCATCTTTAATTAAAAAATAAAAATAAACAATATATCGGTAATCACTCAGTTGCATCGATTATTATACATAACACTCCACTTTCAATACGTCAGTACGACCCCTATTATTGAGTAAATAGCTCTATGAGTTATGAAAATCACTTGCGTGTTCCACGAACTTGCTGCAAAAGTTCATTGTTCTACAGTTGACTCATAGAAAAAACCTTATAGAGAAGGCTAATTCACAAATGCAAAAGAATTTAACAAGTACAATATGGACAGAAATAGTTTTCAATCATTTTCGTGACATAAATAATAAACATCAGGATAATCTGAACAAAATGACTGACGTCACTAATAATTAAAAAAAATGAAAAATTAATTTAAAAAAATTATTTATATTATGTAAAAGAAGATAAAATATTTACTAATATAATGTATCAAAATAAACATTGGTAAATATATAATTCGAAATGGACAAACAAGGAAATCGTTTGACCGATCACGAAAGGTTAACAAATTAAATTTAAGAAATTTAATTGTGAAGTCAATCTTGGAGGTTCAGATTGTATTATATAAATATTTATTTGTTTTAAAATAATTCATAAAACAAACTCATTAGGTAGAATCAAAAGTATGATTGATATCATTTGTAAAGATGTTTGAGATAGAACAATAAAATTGTTTTAATATAAATCATTTACATCAAGAAATGTCAGCAGTATGATAGGGAGAAAAATTATATGGTTGTTAAAATTGTGCATGTTTATTTAAATGCAAATTTTATCTATTTATCAGCGTTATACAAGGGTCCATGAATTAATATATCCAAATATTTAGCAATTTTATTCTTACGACTATAATGTGTTAAGTAGGACGCTGAAAGATTAACTAGGTTTTCAAGAGCCTAAAAGCTCTAATAGAGCTTATAAGAGCCGTTATAGAGTTAAAATAAAAACTTACTTGTGAATTTATCTTGTAGTCACACGTTTTTTTACATACATGGGCATGAAATAAATTGGCAAAAAATTTCAAGGCCTACTGCAACTAACTACTTAGGTAAACTTTGTAAATTATAACGTGCTGACCATTATCCCTTGTAACCATAAACATAACATCGATATTTTGGGAAACAATCCCCTAAGTTCGATCGTTAACCAATCCTAAAAGTTCGAGCGTCATAGAACATGTATCCAGAGAACCCGCGTAGTCCTTTGCCAGAAAACAGAGTCCTTCTCGTTAAGGTACAATGAACCTAACCCTTTCGTGAACAATATTTGTGCGTCACATGTGGGCAGTGTATTATTCTACAACAGTATGACAGCAATATCTTGCAGCACCTGACTACGTTACAAAATAGTTTAGCGATTCAAGCCTTGTTTGACGGTGTAACTTTTTACATTAACCATTACAGAATATCAGGTGAAAGAAACATATTATGTATTACATTTATTTAGAAAATCTATTTAGATAAAGTATTTAATAAAATTGGACGCATGTGTAATAAAACTATATGCTTGTATTAAATAGATTTTGTATTATTAAGTAAACTAAGTAGTTTTCGCTCAGTGGTCGAAAACATGTCGAAGGTTCCAAATTTTTTTAGTGATAAACCCTAAAGCTCAATAAAAAAGGAAATTAGGATTAAATAAAATGAGAAACTGCTTATATATATGTATATATACTAGCGACCCGTTCGGGTGTAGGTCATTTTATATACACGAAACTATATATTAGTCTATCGCTCTTGCCATGAAAAAGTGAAAAACGTATAAAAATCCGTTAATTGGGAGATACATACTATGGTCGGTAGCGTACTTGCAGCACCTATGGCGTTGCTTGGATTATAGGCGACGGTAGCCAATGGACGGACAGCCTGTCTGTCGACCTTAACATAAAAAAAAAGATTTTTAAGAGCTATTCTTATAAATAAATACCGTGTTTACAAACTTATCAATACTGACCTATCTTGTTTTATCAACTTTTATACGGCAATGTCTATCAACTCTTATTAGTATTACGACAAGTAAACTAGTTAAGACTAGTTAGTTAACTAGTTAGTTAGACGTGTGAGTTAAGCGGAATCCTCCTTTTTTCACGATTTGTTTACGATTTTGTATATTCTCTACATACTTTATGGAGATTAGGTTTCATTGTGGTATTGGACCGTAGACTTTTCCAGAGAGATTTAAGAATGTGGGTTGATTGCATTGAATACAAAAGATAATTATCCGGTTTCAAACCCACAATAGCAATCTTTTAAGGGTTTAAAGGTGAGAAGTGGAACACCTAAGCTCCTCCATTCTAGACTTTCTTTAATGAATTTTCACTGTTAAATTGTATCAATATCACTCGTATAGCCTTTCTTAAAGTAAGCACTTATGGTAATGATTATATATCTTTAACATGATGATTATTATAATCACTTCGTTATAATCATGATTAATGAATATGTGAAAACACAAATTTCGCATTTCGGAAAAATTTTCGCATCTCTTTATAGTTGAAGCTCATGAAAAATATCTGAAAAAAATATTGACAATAAGAAACAATATGTTTGAATTGATTGAAGAATTAAATAGTTAAAGAAGAGTCCCAGGTCAGGGATCCCAGGTTCGATTCCCGGTAGGGCAAACTTTGAAAATAAACTTATCAAAGTTGGTTCAGGTCTGGATGTGCAGTTTTGCAGTATAATAATCCTCATAACGTAAGTCTAATAGTGCTTATTTTGGGGTTCATACTTGGGGAATGATTTCTTTAGTCTTGGCGACTTATCTATATTTATATTAGCATTACAATAGCAAACATCCGCCGAGATTAATGGTTTTAATAACGTAATTTTCATATTTTATTAAATTTACTTGTTAGGTATCACCCGAATCCCTTTGTTTTTGTATTTCTGTGATATAGAATATCAAATTACACAACATGTCCGTCATTAAAATTTCTCACTGTTTTGAATACAAACTCTATAGACGTTTTATTCATCCGCGTATAATATTTTTCATTATTAAAGCGGAGCGTCAGGTACGAGTATAAACATAACAAAAGATTCAAGAGAGCGTATGAAATTAAAAAAAAAAATGAGATGCCTTACGTTACCATACATTCAACGTGTGGAATTTAGAAGATTGTATTTTTAAAAGCATTTTCAGTGAGCTAACCATGTTTTAAAATTTGGAATTTGTTTTAGTTTTGGGAAATTCAACCCCAAACGGAAGAAATGTGGTAAAAAATGGAAAGGACAAGTGGTCTGTTCTATTTGAAATTTACTATTTGTGTATATTGATTTTTGAAATTCCACAGACGAGAAAAAGGGTGGAAATGGGGTGGAAATATTATAATATAAGCAGTGTCCAGTACAGAGCGCACCCCACGCTCCCTCTGCTCAGCTGCCATGCGAGCCTTAGTATATACGAATATATTATTACATATATTTATATACAAGGAATAAAGGATAACTTATTTTTTGTTTAAATGATTCAACTTCATATACAATTAAATAAATTTCCAAGTGTTATTTTTGTTTGATTAATTATTTGTCATCGTCTTTTTTGTGTTGTTATATATTTATTACCTAACTAAATTTTAAGGTAATTATCAGAAAGAAACTCAGGTAACGGGCGGCACACAAAAAAATACATTTATATTTTATTTTTTAAGTTACCTATTAATAACATTGTTAGCTTTAAATAATCTCAAAAAATCGTTACACATGTCGCTAAGCCGCATATAGAAAAATAGACGAAAAAGTCATTAGTTAGCATACATTAATAAAACTTCAAGTCAATACAGAAATATTGCCTCGTGTATTTCATGGCTAGACGTATATTCATTATTTTTTCACGGTTTATTTTCTCTCCTCTAATTGATAAACGACATGATTACGCATGTCCATAACTACGTGTTATTTTAATTATGATTGCACAAACTCTGTTTTTCTGTTGACTCGAAGCTTAGGGATAGAAAGTTTTTCAATTTCATGTGTAGATTGGAAATAATCGTGAAGAAAAATGTCGCCAGAAAGAGAGTTTTAGAAGACTAGTAATTTTCGTAGTATTCACATCTGCAATGGACTAGAGTAGTGCCCAAGCATATGTGAAGATAATAAATAGAGGTATATAATTCACAGAGGCTATTACATACTTACATATATATAGATGCTTATAATAATATCTGATTACATAAAAAAAAATTCCCCGAGATGTTATTACTTAAGTTTTAGTGTTCAAAGTATTATTTTTTAAACATAATTCAGAAGGAGAAAGCCCAGGATGGATTATCTTGAATCTTTTAAATCTTTTAAAACGTATGTAACAGTTACACATGTGTATGGTTATTCAATTAACACGTAGGTTATTCGTATAGAAAGATAAATACGACAGTTTATATTGTCAGCAAATATTGGCTCGTGTTTATTTGGTTCGTTTGCTATGAATTCTTGAACGAAATATAACACGACTTTGTTGGATGTAAGTATATAAATATTACAATAATACTCAATCATAATATATTTGTATATAATATAAGTATACATGGGTATTATACACATCTATCGAAGCTATTCATTTTAATATTTGTGTTTATATATGTATGTTTATATATAGATATGTTAAGTTGGTTTGTGTACGCTTCAAAAACTCGAGAATGGGTAGACCGTTTTTAATTCGGTTTTCCACATATGGAAAGAGGAATAAACGGGGAAGGTTTATATCCCGGGCGAAGCCGGGAGCGGGTCGTTATATTCTATAATATTGTGTCAGAGAGCTAACTACTCGACATTCGGGCTCATCAAAAAGTGGCTGAACAAGCTTATGTGCAGCCAATTCGGACATATATTGTGCATTGCAATGAATAATGTTCTACACGTAAAATGTTTATCGATTCTCAATGGAGAACTTTCAATAGGGAATTGCGGGGTAAAACAGTTTGCACCGTAGTGCTGCGTTGATGCAACGGGGGAAAATGGGACACGACGAGAGGGGACATAATGCAATTTCGTTTTAACTGTGATTCCTCCCTACACACAATGAAGCTCACATGCTTTCATTTAACGTAACACTGAAAGAATTAGAAGTGACATAAGTTAATTAAAATACTATTCACCATAATCCACGATATTATTATAATAAAATAGAAGATTTTTTTTTTATTAAAGATGGGTTTGCTCTTGCCCAACAACCAGCTGTGTAGCAAGGATAAGGCCTAAGATGGAGCGAACCTCATTCTCAACCCAGAAGATGCCTATTCACTCGAACCTTGAAAAGATTTGGGTTATATGAGCTCGGAAATATAGACGCCGGCAGGGATTTTTTTTTAATGTTAAGTTCGACAGATAGGCTGACGTTCCATTTGAAGGTGGCTACCGTCGCTTATCACACAAACAACGCCCTAGGTGCTGCAAATGCAAGAATTAAAGTCAAGGGATAAGGAAAGGGTAATGGGCTCTGGTATTCTTTACTCACTCACCGAAACACAACAGCAAATATGCTGTTATTAACTTGGTGACTCATGTTATAAAACAAAATTACATTTTACTTATAATTTTATACATATAAATATATTTTATATTATTCAATTTTGGTTCTTGCAAAGTATGTTTTGACCAGTATTTATCAATCTCTTATGAAAAAGTCGAGATATTCTCGTTTAAGTATAGTAAACGCTTTTTTATTTCACGTCATTTTAGTGCTTACGTGAAGCGACAGTTGAAAGTTTCTTGAGCCAACAGTGCTTAAAAAGAATTTGCTTCCATTAAAATTTGCGGAAAATAGTTTACCTGCGAAACGGTGGAGTTTCGCACGTTTGCCTTTAAAGAGAACTCGGCTGACGTCAAATAAAAAGGTTTATGAAAATAGAAAAGGCTTACGAGCGAAGTGGAAGTTAGTCAGTGACACGGAAACCACGAAATACCGACGAACAAGCTTGATTGCGGACACGTCACGCTACCACAATTTAACTTATGATTTTATGCTCATCATAAATATTATTTCTTACTACTTAACCAAAATATTTATAAATCAAGAATATATTCAGTAGGTATATGAATTATCTTGTAGACATTTATTTGTGAAAATATATATTTTTTATATAGATATATTTACATTCTACAAGAAAAAAATGACTGCATATCTATTTTTTATTGATTGATTGATGATCCCGTTGGTTGAGTAGTTAAGATGCATGACTTGGTAACGCTCTGACTAAAGTCCCGGGTTTGACTTCTGATAGGGTCAACTTTAGAAACTTTAGAAACTTTAGAAATTTTCAAATAGGTCTTTAGTTTAGTTATGCAAGGTATCGTCCCCAAAGTGCGTTATTTATATGGTTATCTACAACATAGGTTGTGTTTAGTCTTGACAATATATTTATTATTATTTTGTATTCACGTATATATATTGTTTTTCCTGTCTTACTGTTTGTAACGTAACAGTTCCTGTTGTTTGGAACTTGCTAGGTTTTAGTATAAGCGATCTCAAAAGTAGTCTTCATGGAATCTAGAATATCTGTAGCGTGTTTTATTTTATAACCCCTCAGGAATAAAATTAAAAATATGTTAATCCAGGTAATAAACTATCTGTGTGCCGAATTTCATCTAAATCTGTTTACCCCTTTTTACGTGATTGAGTAAGATACAAACTTTCGCATTTATAATATTATAAGGATTAGCATAAATTTAAATATATTAATTTCGATAAATTATAAATATGTGCAGAACAAAATCGCTCACAGTTGCTTGTTTATTAAAAAAGCTTCGGCGTCGCACGGCCGCATTTGATTTAGGGCGATTTAAAATATTAAAATATTCATGGTACAGCAGCCGAACTTGTTTTGGTAAGACTCCTTATAAATTTAATTATACGCGTAAACTTCGTGAAAAAATTATAAAAAATGAATTCACTTTAGATTCCTTCGCGTATGTCCACTTAAATCAACTCGAACTTTGTGCTGATGACGTCATTTATTGGCCCTCTAATCACACGAGTGGCTAGACTTCTCACTGGAATTTAAATTCACAGGGCAAATGCGGCGAGGAAAGGCTCCCATTGCAACTATGTGCTGGGCTAACTTAACCGAGTAGTACTTACTGTTTATTGGAAAAAAAAAAATGAAAAAATATGCAGGATTTGGTTATTTCGGAAGGAACTAATTTGTATATATGATGAAAAATCTACGTGCTTGGAAAATAGCAGCGTTGCTAACAGCGTTGCTAAAGTCCTGAATTATTTATTAGAAGTCGAATGTTGATTTAGCTGTTAATATATCAGCAGCTATTAGGGAAAGTTATTATAATGTAGACAGAAGATCATGACCCCCAACATTATAAAGTTAGTCATGTGATGCAGATAACCTTATCTGTGCATGTGACCACAAGGCGTGCTCATTATGCTAACTGGCAACAAATTTATCATATTATTTTTGTAATCAAATGCCGGTTAAATACACATTATTTTGTAGACTATAAATACGTATAAAAACCCGACATTTTACATACCTACGTAAGAATTTCGAATATTTTTATTTTACTTTAGTGATATGTTTAAAGCCCCAACGCCCCAGCGGTCGTCGATACTCTATACTATGTGTCATGTCCACTGCAACTTCAATTTATTGATCCACCGGCTCATATCGGTAATAAAATATAAAATACAGCAGTTAAACGAATCTATAAGTTTTAATTTAGAGACAACTGATTCGCATAACTTAAACAATCCTTGCGATGTGAGAAAATACCTGTATCGAAGTCACTAAACCTCTGAACATACAACATGTCTTATTTTGACTTCAATACATACAAAATTGTTACAAATCGATCATCATTAAATTTTGCATACACCTTGTCACTGTTCTTACTCGTAGACTTGACTTTTCATTTAAAAAACAGTGCTGTTCGGACCAAGTCACGGGCAAAAGCTAGTGCAATATATAAATTTTTACTTCTTATATCGACATGTAGTTTAAAATAATTGGTATCTCGCGGTATAAGATATTGTATAAGATAGTGTAAAGAGTTGGTATCTCATCATGTAAGTTATAGCTATTGTATATTTGTGACTATTTCCTAACGTTAGTCGTTATTAGTTTCGCTTTTATTGTTATTTGAACAGCGCGAGTGTCTGTACTTTTGTTCCACCATTTAACTAGTTAATATGGAATACATCAACTCTAACTAAATAACCGAATTTAATAATCATATTAATATACGACTGCGCAAACAGTTACTGAAGTAAGATACTGTTTTCATTGCTAATTAGGCTTAATTTTATATGAAGTTGTTGATACAAATGCAGCCTGCTTTTAAACACGGCCTACTCTTACAAGTTTTTAAACAGCGTAATATTTACATTTTATAAATATTTAGCTTTAGCTTTAGTTTCCATGTCTTTTTAGACTTTTTCAAAGTTATAATTATAACTAAATTTACAAAATAGCCCATTTATAGATACTATTTTTAAGATGGACAACTTGAAAGAGGGAAGTGTAGGTCTTATATATCTCATATATATATAATTTTATTATACATATATGAGATATTATTACCACAAAATATCAAACACAACCAACAGTGAACAAACGAATGTGATAATTAAAAAAAATTATGAATGTGAAATGAATATTAAAAATATTATTATACAAACAATTACACAAAAAAAAAAAACTATATACAAAAACACAAAAAAGAATTGATTTGTATTTTGATATGGCTTACACTCGGAGAGCGACGTATGACGAAGGTTTGTGTATATAATTTGCAGAAAAAAATTCATCCATGCCAAGCTGGGATCGGGTCTCTATAGTTTCTAGACATTAAAATAATGTCATCATACAAGTTGCAGTTACTGTCAGTATTTATGATCCTGGTCGACGTTTGATTGATTAATTGACAATTAAAAGTGAGTGGTGTACTTAAGAAGCAAATGTAAAAAAGTATGCACTTGTGTATTAGGAAGTGTAACAAGCTAAATTCGTTTTTAAATTCAATCTATTTAAACGCGATCATAAACTCGTACAAGTGGCGTGTTTATTGTTCAATTCCGGTTCATTGCACTGTGTTATATTCGTCTTGTAATTTGTGTTAAACTATAATAATTCCACTCAGTTTACTGAAACCACACTTATTAGTTACTACTTACTAGCGAACCGCTCCCGGCTTCGTACTGATGATTTTTTTTTTCGTGTAACGCTCACAGAGTAGCGATAATAAAAGTAAGATGATATTTGTATTGTATCAATTGGCAAGCATATTCTAATCGAAATCATGGCTTAAGGTTGCTTTAATATTCTGCTAGCCACCCGCTCGCGGTTTCGCATGGGTGCAATTTTTTTTTTGAAAATTATATATGAAAACCTTCCTCGTTCAACGTTTTTTCCACTAGTGAAAATCTTATCAAAGTATATTAGATGGTTTAGAAGAAATTAGCAGAGAAACAGACAGATAGCGATGGGCGGATACTGAATTTATTTTATAATAGATTAGTTATATGTTACAATCTTAGACAAAGTTATAAGCTATTAAGTACGAGTATATCTATTCTATGCCTATATTATATAATCTATATATATAAAATTCTCGTGTCACAGTGTTTATAACCAAACTCCTCCGAAACGGCTTGACCGATTTTTATGATTTTTTTTTTTGTGTATATTCGGTAGGTTTGAGAATAGGTCGTAAACTATTTTTTATATTTTTTAAATATGGCCCACCCCAATTTTTTTTTTTTGCAAAACGTTTGCCGGATCAGCTAGTATATTATAAAATTTATATACATAATATTATAAAATAAGGTCGCTGCCAGCCTCTGTCTGTTTCTTTAACGAGTTTTTTTAATCATCCGACAATACTGTTTCTTCAATAAGTTATAATGTTTTTGATATATTTAACTAATGAGGAACTTTAACTTTAACTAATGACCGAAAACGAAGAAGTTTTGTGGAAGTTTTGGAGTTAGCTGTGACGGATCTCTATTTAGGTATTATGTTAGGTATTATGATATTCTTTCAACCTTATCTCAGAAACTGACCAACCGATTTTAATGAAATTTTGTATATGTTTGGTTCCAGTTTGATAGACTATACAATTTATAAAGATACGTGGACGAAGTTGCGAGTAAAAGCTACTAAACAATAAGCGTATACAATATAGTTATAAATAGATCTTAAAAACCACACGTTTCTCGTTTTACACTTTTGTACACAGAGTGACCTTTATTAATGTGATACAATAATGAAGTTATAATGTTACACCATTGTGATAATCCTTGAACACGAGAAAAAAAATGGTGTGTCTATATTTATGTGAACACAGTATAGAATTTTATGTGTTTTACGTGAATACATATGTGTAATATTTTCTTTGGGCTTATTATATGTATAAAAAAATTCAATCTATATAAAAAATTAGTGGATCATTTACTTAGTTATCGAGTGATGTAATCTCTACTAACATTATAAAGAGAGAAGATTTGTATTTTTGTTTGTAATGAATAAACTCAAAAACCACTGGATGGATTTTAAAAATTCTTTCACCTCTCGAAAGCTACATTATCAGCGGTATACATTATCATACATACATTATCAACATAGGTTATATTTTTATAAAGTTACACGGACGAAGTCGCATGCAAAAGCTAGTGGTAGATATGTAGCTACAGCATCAAACTTTTCCCCCGATATTGTTATCATCAGTTTTCTGAATTGCCTCCCGTTATGAAAGCAAATTTAAATTCTAACGAAGCAAATACGTGTATTGTTTAAATAACTGCTGGATTCTAAAGTCATGTGATTTGTGAATTACGTGGATTTAGTCAAAAACCAAATTGTTTAGAGCTGCCTTCGCATTGAATATTTTATTACCATAGAGTGCTCGTTATAATGGATGATTGGTATTAAGTGGCAATGAACTGAATCCATATAATTTGCATAACCCACTCGCTGTTTACACAATTGGTATGAACATGTGACTCCCAACGAGAATGTTCCTAATTTCCTATGCATAATTTTTCTTTGTGACAAATAACACCTGTCGACAGATAGAAATAAATATGAAATTTAAATTCATGATTAATTTGAACATTTTTTTAAAAGGTCCGGTATTTTTTAAAGATTTATCTATAAGTTAGTTAGAATTGCAAATTTTTTAAAATTATATTCTAGTAAGAATAATTATCCTAATTATGCATTGTATAATATAAATATTTAATATTGTGTATGTATTTAAATTATTAATAGCCGTACGTTATATTATCCCTTTCGTGGTAAATATAAAATTTCATATATAACAGGATAAATGTAACAGGATAAAATTATCCGGAAGACATCCGGTATATTTTTATCAGGAAGACGTGCAAAGACATTGCTTCAATTCATCAAAGTTAAATGAACCCATTTTTCTATATCTTTCCAATCCCCTATTCTTAATCCTAATATAGTCGGCATCGTACTTGCAGCACCACAGGTGCTTTCCAGCCTTAATAGTATGTGGTTACCGTCACCACAGGGTGACGGTAGCCACCTACTATTAAGGGGACCGTCAGCCTGTCTGACGACCTTTAAATAAAAAAAAAAAAAAAAAAAATGAAAAATAAATAAGTTCTGGTATGATGAAAGCCTAGTATTTAATTCCTCATGAATATGTTGGTTTTTGATGTAAAATAATAAAAAAACTGCCTTTATTACAAAAAAAAAAATTACAATGAAAATATTCTACTAAATATGAATATCTACTTATCAGACGTGTTCCGAAATCGCGACCGTAGAAGTGTGGTCGATAATCACTGCGGAGTTATTTAGAAGCCTAATGGCCAAGTTTATAACTTTAATTACCAAATACAGCGCCGATGACAATAAAACTATACAGAACATATTTAAAAAACTTTATTATCTCTTTATAATGAGGAATAAAATAAAACTATATTAAATTAAAATGTTCTTTTTGTATCTATGCATACCTACAGATCACCTATATATGGGATTTAAACATTTATATCAGCGTCGACCCCTTAGACATTTTAAATCCTCTTAATATGCCATTGAAGAGAAACATCTCAGGCGCCTGAACAAAATGAGCATTTTGTTCATTCAGTAATTCTGCAAGATTTACTCGTAAACCCTAACCTCACATCTGCGGAAATTCAGAACAGCTCACTTTCTCTCGGTATATTTTTCAAAGTTGTTTAACCATGAAACCCTTCCGCATGTGTTGCTTTATTTTAAGAACTTTTACTTTCTAATTTTCTGCCGCTTATTACTAACGCGACTAATTAATGAAGCTGAGTTAATAATATAAGCTGGTCACTATATTCTATACTACAGTAGTTACAGGGCTTCACATGTTGTATTTGAAAATTGCTACTCTCTGAGACATGTAGATTCTCATGTCTCAGAGAGTCTTAATTACTCCTTAATTTTACTTCAATGTTAGAGTGTCCTAATTAATATTATAAATGCGGAGATGAATTATCGAGAAATTTTACACACACGTCAGAGATACAGAAAAGGACATAATAGTACTATTCCCCCTTCTAAAAATAAAAATATAAAATTCAACGCATGACAAATTCATATATGAGCAATAAAGATTGATTTAATGGTTTAATATTAAAGGTCTAAGAAAGAAGAAAAAAGTCGCGAGCTAAAGCTAGTAATAAAAAAGAATATCCGCTTGCAGTCTCAGCTGGGATTTTGAACCAGCTGGCAAACTATCATTAAACTTGTCTCATTACCCCCAATTTTGGCAAACCAAGTCACATTGTGTTAGTTCTCGATTTCTGCCTAGATTATTAGGTTTAAAAATATGTGCTTGACGAGCCCACTCGATTAATGGTTAAAGTGCTTGCCTTAATGCCTTATAGGTTACAAAGTATATTTTGTCTTTGTAACTTTTCTCTGTTACATTCATTAATTTTATTTATATGAAAATCTCTTTCGTGATTCATTAAAATAAAGTTTACAATTCCAAATGACATTTTTTCCTACATTCGACTTATGATATTCAGACCTACCTTTATAAGTACATATAAGCATACATATATGTATACCTACCTAGTGTTAAAGATCGTTTGCCAACGAAGAGGGTGCCTAAAAGTCCCTTCAATAAATCGTTTGTCACTTCAAAAGAAACCGGCTCGTTTTGTCCCATTCTTTTATAACCCTTGTCTCAAAAAAACGAGTCATGGTTATACTTGTTGTACCTACATTTACTTCCCTACAAACTAACTTAACAGTGTGTATAAACCTGCCCTTATGACAGGGGTTTAAAATAAAATGAAAACACTTCATGTTCCCTAAAGTCACTTTGCAAAATTCTGTATATTTTATATATGTAGTGACTAAGTGTTGTTATCTCGTATAATAAGTAGATATCTGTAATCAGATCTGCCTATTATTATTTTTTATGACCACAAAGAGTTAATGCAATACTTTTTTACTGGATAAACTAGATATTTTGATATCATCACAAATAATAGTCTATTTAATTAATAGATTTTTCGATTACATTTAAGCAATTATATAAGTAATTACCATTTCTTTTCCATCAAGTCTAGTAATTCACTAAAAGGAAGAACTACGTCTATTAATTTACCTCGCTAGCTTATAAATGTGTGGATATCGATATTGCCATTGTCAATGGAAATGTATTCGTAGTTTATACATCGATATTTCAAATAATCGCATTTATAATTTTTCTACACTTTCTATTAAGAAATTGGCGAATTTTAATCAGGAATTAGGCGTTTTAACAATAAATAATATCTTTTTAAATTCGTTTTCATAACTTCAAACCTTTCAAGTTTAAATCTCCAATTAAGTTTTATATTCTTATGAATATCCTAAAAGAGGACAATAACAATAACGAGCAGAAACGCAACCCACTACGGATTGAAAAATATATTTTCACCACGCCGTCGCAGTATCGCTGCGATATTTTCTCGTTGTTATATTTTTCATTTTTCAACGCGGACGCAGTCGCGGGCACCAACTAGTGTTTATTATATTTTTCTTTTGGCAACACTGGCCGTGTTCGCCCTCTTCCCGGCCATCTTTCTAACAAGCTAGTATTTGTTAGCTAATTTAATATTGTACATTTTAATACAGTCTCATTTACATAGTTATGGTCTGTAACTCACCGTCAATATGTAAAGGTCTGTGTTAAATATGACATTTGTGAGTGGATGTTTATTTTAGAGACTGTGTACTTTTTACTCTGTGTCTGTTGATTGTAAGGATGACGAATTTTTAATATATAGACACTCGGCTGAGTGAATAATACAATTGTTGGAGTTTTATTTTCTGTTATAAAACAATTATCCTAATTACTAACTTGAAGAAAGTGTATGCAGTCTGGCCTAAGTTTTCATATTCAAATAAATATATTGAAGTGACCAAGAATCTAACATGATCACCACATACAGAGATTAATGAACTACCCAGAACGAATGTCCGTATAAGAAGAGATGTGACGGTAGAAGAGGCGATGATGTAAATAAAGTTAATGGAAAAACTGAAAATTGCCTGTTCAGCAAATAACGAAAAAGCATCGAACACAATTTCTATTTAGCTCCACTGTGGAAACAGTTCGTCAGGCCCGTTCACTCGTCGTAAAATGTGGTTACCCATTTATCTGTTTGACCACTCAGCGCTCTTTGCCCGGACGATTGAATTTTAACTCTTGTTTTTTTTATCTAACCAACGAAAGTTATAGCAAATAACAGCATTAAAAAAAAATAAGAGTATCACATTACATAATATAATAAATTGATTAGTCTTATATTTATATACTACTTGAGGGTAAGTGGTTACGGTCAACTGTAAACACAAGCCACACCAGTAAAAAGAAAGTGTAATGTTGATTCCACATAGCAAACTATAATACACAAGTTAAGGGTGAAAGAATGGCCTCTACAATTCATCGCACAAAAAGAACACAATCGCGAAATTTGATAAATTAAGAAATTATAACATTTCGAAGGTGAAAGAAAACTGTGTTATCACTAAAACATGTTATTAGCTAGGCACTAAATAAAAAAAAAAAACAGTTTATACATAATGAGAAAGAGTACCTACTGAGCTGTTAAAAAAGATAATTTTCAAAGTTTACGTAACGTTACGTTTACAATTCATTTCTCTATAATCTAAAGGCTATAATGTGTTATAAATTTAAGAGCAGTTTTGAAATTATGTAACCAAGGAAACGCGATTAAGCTCCTAATGTAAGTAATTACGTTTTATTGCGCCCATAATCTACAGTAATTGAGACTGTTAGTGAAACGAAAACACCACTAAAAGCCGACCACAAGTCTAATTGAAACATCACCATCATATTGAGTTTGCTGAAAATGTTTAATACACAATACCTACTTGTATATGCTACAATGAAGGTCATCTTAATTAATCATACGATTCGTATACATCCGCGAAAACTTTTACATGTTATCTCTACATATCTCTTTAAATAGGTTTAAATAGATTAATAATAAGTTTAAGCATAGTGACCAAGTTACACATAGCTTAATGGAATAGGTGATGGAAGAGCAGGGTCTCCTGATACCTAATTTGTAGTGCCTTACACCTAATTTGTACCTAGGTTTAAAATAAAATAAAATAAAATAAAATAAACTATTTTGTATTTATTAATTCAAAATGTTTATTCAAGCTCAAGAAAATATGGAGGAACAGAGATAACAAAGTCTCGTAAAGGCACTTCTTTTCCCCATTTTCCTTTATAGATTTCCTACGGAAACGTGGAAGAGAGTGACAGGAAGAGGATTGACGGCTTGGAGATGGTTCTAGAGAAGGTTTCTGGGAGTGTCGTGGATAAAGTTCCACACGAATGCCTCCATATTCGACGAGCACATTGGATGAGTGGTTGGGGTGTTTTCCTTAAGACTCTCTTCTAGGTTCCCGGATTTGATTTTCGGCTGAGTCAACTTAGGAAATGAACATTTCAAAGTTGGCTCTGGTCTGGAATGTGGCCTGGGATCTACACGCGTGGGCCCTCACTGCAGTCTACCTAGAGGTGATAGCAGTCCGGGTTTGCGGGACGATCTTAATGCCAGAGGAAGCCAAACGCTGCAAACTTCAATCCCAGCAGCGGATCCTACGAGACTGGGAGGAAAGGCTGGCTGACGCCAGAGCCGGCCACCGTGTTGTTGAAGCAGTTTCGCCTGTCCTGGAGCGATAGGTGTCAAGAAGACACGTCTCTCTCTTGTTCCGGCTCACGCAGGTGCTCACAGGGCACGGGAGCTTGATCCCTCTTCTCAGCTAATCCGCCGTAAAAGAGCAGGACGGAGACGGCTGGCGGGTGACCGCCAACAACTCCCCGGAAGGTGACCTGGGCGATAGTTTGGGGTAACTATTGCCCGTTTAAGGTCCCCGCGAATGCACGGCGTACTTGTGGCTGTTCCAGGTACAGCATTAAGCTTTACAAATAGAGAGCAGAGCAACCCGTTTGACGACATTTGGGGTGGCCCCTTACAGAACACTACCGCGTTTTCGGTTTCGGTGAGTGAGTAAGAGATGCAATTTCCTTATTTCCTTATCCCTTTCCAATCCCTCATCTTTAATCCTTAATATTGTTTTTTTTTTTTTTATTTACATGAAAAATTAATTAGATTGTATTATATACATATAAACCTTCCGTGAAAAAATATCTAATTGATTGTAAAAACCTTATCAAAATCTACTGCGTGGTTTAGGTGGAGTTAGCGCTTAGATGTAAACAGACGCGGAAAGCGCCTCAAATTATATTATATAAAAAAAAGAAGATAAGGACAAAAAAATTCAGATGTAATTTTACAATCGTAAAATTGTTTATGGGCCGAGGTTAACGCTCCGATAGATTAATGTTTCCCCATCTTTGAATGTAGCATTTTGGGTTTTTACTAATTAATGTAATTTTTATCAATACATTAAATGTCTCGAAATGGAAACAGACGAGTTCATAAATCTTTACCATTGTACCATTTCCTAATTTGTTCTTACATCAAATGTAAATTTGTCATGTGATATTCACAAACTTGGTGTGGTAGTTTAAAATGCCTTGGAAGTCTAACTAAGAACAACTTTAAACAAAGATAAATGCCTATAAATATTATGATATTTTGATAATATGTCTTATATTTTGATATATCGGTATAGCACACATATGTAGTCGCTTGCCGTCAATTGGACTGTCAACCTGCCTGCCGATATTTCTATTTAGCACACACGCTTCACTTCTTAACTTATATAATTATAAACTAGTACGCTTGTACAAACACTAACTACATTATTGCTTCATTGATTGTCTTCTGCAATACAAACATTGTTTATGCAGAAGCAGGAGGTTCTAATTCGTAGCACATTTAAATCTATCTGCAATACTGTGAATATACTTAGCAAAAAAAAATTACTACATATTAATATAGTAAATATAGTATTACCATATTAATACTATTACTAATTTACCAATATATATTGGTAAATTAGTAATAGTAAAGCTACTTATCACAACTAAAAGCCGAGGTAACGTTTATATTTATGTATTTTTGTTATATTATATTATATTAATGTTTATATTTTATCTCTTCTTTTTCTTTTTTGGTCTTATAATAATTTTTTTTTAATTAATCAATAAATGTAAAAATATACTTTTTATGATTCTTTAGGCCTATATAATCTATAATATATATTTTTTAAATTTATGGCTGTATGTAATCTAAATAAATAAAATAAATAAGTATTTATTTATTTATTAACTTACTTACGACTATCATTAAAGGCACGTCTAATATGCGATAGCGTAGCATTGTATTAGGTATTATTTAATACAATATTAGATATTCTTGTGAATTCTATATTGTGAATTTTATATTGTGAATTTACAATGAAGATATTCTTGTGAATTCACTCATGGTACAGGTAAATAAGTGTGCTATATAAATCAGAAGGAATATTCGCTCGTAAGTATAATATTATTCAAACTTTTTACTTACTGTGTTTCTAGTCACCCTGTAAACAGGACGCGCGTTACGAGAAGTATATTTTATTTAAATTATGGCGTCTGTGACCTTCAGACATGTAAAATTGCCCTTAGACTTCCGAAGAAATAGGGTGGTATTATATTTCATGCAAAAGTAGCTCATTTATATCTCTAGTTAAATAACTATCTACCTCTACCCATAAATGAAGCTTACCTGATTTTAGATACATGCATTTTACCTCTAGATACAGTTAACTGCATGCAATTGTGATTAAACGCTCCTTCTGTATTGTTTTTTTTTTTTCTGAATGTCACTTAAACCTCAACAATGATGTATAAAACCCGCTATAACGGTTTTATTCATATTCCGCAACAGATGGCGCTAAACTGTATTCAGCGTTGCTTTGGAATTAATAATACAAACTATATTTGCTACAAATAGAAATTGAATTAAAATATATTTATATTTTTTACGTGTTAAAGTAAGCGAATGAAAAACATTTTTTCTAAAATCATGTAAGTCTTTCCATTTAACCCCCCCTCCCCCCATTACCTGTCCATACTATAATAGAGCCCGTTTACCTATCCCTTCCCAATCCCTTATCCTTAACCTTACTTGCATCACCTTAGTGTTGCTTGTGTTATAGGCGACGGTTGCCACCTACCATCAAGTGAACCGTCAGCCTGTCTGCCGACCTTAATTTAGTATTATTATAGACCTAAAATAGACCTTGATATAGACCTTAATAAATTAGGGAAATAAGACGTGAATGCGGTGTAATAGACGAGCACATGCTATCCAATTTTGACCTTTTCCAGACAACCTGTTGGATCCTTAACCTTAGCAATGTTTTTGGCAAAAGTCCAAATAACAGATAAGATTGCATCTGGCGGTCGGACCGCTCAAACTAAAGAATATTAGGTTTATATAGCGGAACAGTAATGTTTATTTGCTAAATGGCATAAGATATGTACAGTAAACAATATATAATTGTATTTGTATTCTCAACTTTGATTTTCTATCAAACAATGTAATATGACAACTATTAAACAAGACGTGAAGTTGTCATATTATATCTGGCGGGAGCTGATCGTTGTCCTAGTGGGCTAAGACCACAATTCCTCGCGATCACTAAGTGGTTGCACTCTCAACTTTTACCGAACAGGATTTTGATAGAAATAAATCTCAAAGCTTGAACTTTTCAATACTGTGAGGAGACTAATCCACGAGCCGTTGGGCACAGTTAAAATTCAATCGAACACTGGATTGGAGAGAAAAGCAAATATTGGTGAACTAAAAATCCTCTTGCTGGTTCATTGTTAAGCGTTCTTTGCTCACAACAAATAAAGCCGAACTAAACGTGCTGAGCTGGATAAATGACCGGCAAAATCGTGAAGCTATTCTCCGGCCGTATTATTCGTTTATCGGAAAACATATTTTATGGCCCAATAGCATGAGCGTTTAGAACCGCGACGTGATCTATACTCGTACTCAATTTGTTGACTATATATTTTTAAATGTTTATTGAGAGCGGATACTTTCTTTTTATTATGCTCAATTTTTCAAGGATAACTAATCCATACTATCATACTAGTCCATATTATCCATACTTCCATATTTATATTTACTAGTTATATACTATTATACTTTTATTATGCTCTGTCTGTCTGTCTGTCTGTTATCTTTTCACGCCTTAACTACTCAACCAATCATAATGAAATTTTGCATACATGTTATCAGGGATACAGAAAAGGGCATAGGATACCTTTCATCCAGAAGAAAGTACTATTTCCTTAAGATCATCTACAATAAAATAAAAAACTCACGCCTGGCCAAAGTGCTATAGCAACAATAGGTCATTGTTGAATGTACTAGTTTAATACTTTTTTAAAATGGTTGAGTTGAAAGTCTTTAATCAATTTAAAAGATTCAAAACGATTTAGCTTGTTTGAAAACTAAACCGTAATTGGTTCTACATTCTCTTAATATAAGTTATGGACAAAATTGGTCCTCACTAGGATATCTTCAACGTGTTTTTATATGTAGATATTAAAAAGAGCGGTTGACTTTTTGTCAGATTCGATATTGATGATAGTAAGTGCGGGTGACAGGAACACAAGACTTGGCTTTACTTACTAAACCTTTAGTTTTGGGGAATAATAAATTTTAATATGTTCAGTTTTAGGGCCGGACTCCACCAAAGCGGAGATGTGTACGGAATACAGCCAGCACTAATATAACAGCGGACAGTATATTAATATAGTAGTGGACAATATAATATCCTCATATAATTATACAAATTAGGTCTTACTGAGAAAATATTCTCATCACAAGCATTTTCAGATTTATTTTACTTATATATTTTTTGGTTAATTGTATTTTTATTCCTTACTTTTTATTAAAAATTTATTAATTATGTAATAATCTAAATGATATAAATAAATTATTTACAAATTATAATCAATATAATTGTGTATAAGCAAATGTCACATAAATGTAAAAGCGGATACAGTTTTAATTAACATTTTATTTACCTAACAAAAATTATAATTCAACCTACTAACAATCCCTCTCGCTGTGATCCGCATAAAATTGATCTTCTTGTTGGAAGCGGTTCCACTCCCATCGGATTTAGTGATTAACTGGATAACGCTGTATACCATTTAATTTTTAATCTCATCTTTTAATTCATAACTGAACGGTACATGGATTTTTACCGCATTATTTCAATGTTATGATTTTTTCATCAAGCACATTGAAGTGTCTTTGGGTTGTAATTTTTTTTAGGTAAAGACGGAAAGGTTAATGGTCCACTTGGTGGATATTCTAACATCGTATAGTAATTTAAACTAGGTCACAGGGGTTGCAAGGAAATGTCTTGACATATTATGGGAAGAAGAGAATGGGCTCTAGCATGACTCTATGGCTCATTTACCGAAATACATTAGAGCACGTGTTATTGTTTCACGGTGGTCTTTTGTAAGGTGGTGGGTTTCTGAAGGCATACGGGCTGTGCAGTTTTAAAAATGCAGATTGCAGTTTGCCATGCCACTACAAAATTTTATCGGAATCTGTATATAGTTTTGATGAAGTTAGGGTAGAAACAGACAGAGGCGGACAGCGATTTTTAAATTTATGAAATGTCGGAATACATATTAAATTTATAGATAATAACCTTAATAAGTAATATTTACTGTATATATACTTATGGAATAGAAACTTGACCTGATGAGACGACTCATGGTTGCTTAGCGTGCTAATCTCTAATATGGGAAACCACAGTAGAAGTAAAATCACAGAGGCAACTTAAAGAATTAGCAAGTCGGAGTAGCTTGCTAATTCTATGAGCTCTCAGAATACATAACGAAATAGAACCCGCTAAAGCGAATCTAACTGAGAAAACAGTGACTACTCTTATTTAGAATAGTTTCGATTGCTAGCAAATGTTTACAAATAACATGCATACATAAATCTGTCTTTCTATTTGTTACGTTTTTTAACCATTAATTATGTTTTACCAAAGTGTTTTACAGCTTTCATTTTTCTATATGTTCATAGATTTATGTTCATTAATAAAAGTTTTTATATTCTTACCTACCGATTAAAACTCACAAATAGGAATCGTGTTGCACGAATATCACCTAACGAGTGTATTCACTATCGATAGAATCAATTAACTTTGGCGTCTCGTTCGCGATATTTCACCCGATTACTTAATGAAGCCAATAGCCATACACCTTTTGAATTCTGATAATATTGCACAGTCTTGAAAAAAGGTAATGTAAGTATGCTTTTCTTATCTTTACCCGTAAAGAGAGCGAAAATTAAATAATTAATTTTTGAATTCATTGAAGTTCAAGTTTTGAACCTTTTTAGGATTCTAATTTAATATGTAAAAGCTTCTATATACATGTTCAACTGGACAAAGAGTTATCATTATGGGTAGAAATAGTCGGCTAGCTCCAATTGCAACTGAAGTCTTTGAAACTTAGAGGTGCAAGGCGAATATATTTTGAAACTACGTTTGTCAATATATCAGCTGGAGATTTTTTATTGTATCCAATTAACTATCACTCTATTAATGATTTATTTTTCTAAAATACACATAGCTATTATTATACAATTTTCAATATTGTATACCAAACGTAGCGCCCGGTGCTCGCTGTCAACACAACGTAACGAAGTTTGGATTTCAATGCGGAACAGAAACTATGATCACAATCTTTAATTATAAATGAAAACGAAAAATTCCTGCATTTTTTTTATGTAAAAATCCCCTTGATGGTAAGTGACTGCCATCACTTATATGTGTAGACAAGTGGCATTCCTGGCAGAATGGCCTCTGGCATTCCTTGTTTAAAGAAATACAACAGCACAATATATACTATTATTTTACGGTAGTCCTTTGAGTAGACAGTGTGCTCTTCCTCTACTTTAAAATACGAGAAGATGTAATAGAAAATTCCTAGACTGTAAAATTATTGAGTACACATTCAAATAAACGAGTGTACCCAACTATATAGGACACAATATATTCAGGTCTATATGTATAGATGAAAATACTAGCTCTCAATAACTTCGATACTTCCGTGATGTGCCTACGAATTGTTTTAGCTATTGTGTATCGATATTTCAAAGGTATTTGAACACAAACTTAGTCCCTCACGTACATAGTTTCCAGGCTTTTGTTATTACGTCGGGAACCGTAATGTAAGCAACCTTTAAGGGGTTTATTATATTTCCTTACCCAAAAATTTATTATACAAAACGTTTCAATTTAAATATCAAATGCGCTGAATGTGAATTCTGGCTCTGAAACCCAAAATGAGTCTTGAATTCTGCTACCTACGAAAACGCAGGAAGTCCTAAGAGCGTAAGCATCACCACCTCTAATAGCGACTTATTTACTTAGTTAGGGATACACTGTTACAAGATAGACTTTTGACCTCGACTTCGTCCGCGCCCTTTTTGGTTTTAATGCATTTATTCAATCTTTAATGTCATATTTATTTATTTTTTATTTTAAGAGTATTTATGAGTACCCTTTTCTGTATCCCACTACGTGTTTGTAAAATTTCATGACGATCAGTTGAGTGGTTAAACCTTAACAAATAAACTAATTTTCATATTTATGTTATTATTTAGGAAAAGATAACATTCTGTTGTAATAAATAAATAAATTAAAAATAAAACTTAATAATTTCAAAGATTTAACAAGATTCATGCCAATAGCGTGTGTTCTGGTTTTTTACATAATATAATATTGAAATGTCGACAGCTTCACATTTTTCCTAGATCTTTGTACGACGTTTTCATATGACGCCAGGCGATCATTTGCTCTTTTCGGTGATGTTATATGCGTACACAAATTAATTATATCTTTGAATATTTTATGGTCATATCAGTTACAGAGAAAGAAAAATTTATTAATTTAATTCTGAAAAATTTATTTAGGAATGAGTATTCGATTAGATGTCAATCATGATATAAGTATGATTTACGAACGCTGTGTAAAATTACTCACCGCAATATAGCATTAAAGGTCATGGACTATTTCGATCGTATTAGTTGCTATGCTAGATTTCTGTACTTCCATTAGGTTTTAATTTTCAAGGGTGAAAACACATGTCACAATAACCAGCGGAATAAACTCATTGTTAGTGCTGATTTATTACTTAAATTAATTTCGCAATTATATATTTTACAGCATAGACTGATAGATAAAGGTTTTAGTATGAAATAAATAACTGATAAAAGGTTTTATTGCAAAAAATTTTATCAAGCCTTAAAATTTATCAAGCCTTATCTATTTAAAATGGATACCGTAATTGCAAGTTACACTAAAGTAATCTGTGCTTTCAAAGCTTCAGCCAGGAATAGCATTTAAAAACTTTTTCTGAATCTGCGTTCACATGTACTCGTAGGTGTGGCAAAAATGTAATCAAACTTTTCTTCCACGATTTCAGGTTTTCTTTTACCATATACTAGTTGTATCAGATAGTATTTTTAAGGTAATATCCCACCCAACTATTAAACAATTTGCGTTGAGAAAATGTGATGCTTGAAACCCATTTTCTGTGAAAAAAGCTTTTCGTGATGGCGAGTATTAGGACAAAGCCACTCGCAACATTCCGAATATAATAATGTTAATTCTCGGACATTATTTTTTACTAGACTTAAGGCCTCTTTCACCATGTGTCAAGTAGGCTAACCACCATTTAAAGTCACCGGTAACCGGGAATGAAGGAGATGATATACCTTTATTTGTATGGTAAAAGTCCCAAACATTAAAAAGAAAATAATTAAAAGAAAAATCGCCTATCGAAGGTAAACCGAGTGCATAATTTAATAAAACATAAAATTATTTCTAAAAGTAACTAATCAACACTTTACTTGTAGTTGGTGAAAGGACATAATAGACACTAAGTATAAGATACATTAAAGAATGTATAGGATCATATGTATGTATAATGTTAGTGGTTGCTTCATAAATAATATAGTAAATATTTAAGACACTAAGCAACTATATTATTTTAAACTTGAGTAGTTAAATTATTATGCGTAGACGTTCTCACTTGACTTATATAGATATACTTTATATTGTACAATGTACATATGTAGATAAATTGACCGCCACTCAGAAGCCACACAATTCTGTCGACGGTCACAACGTTTGATTTCCTACAACCATAATGAATCACTGACACAATTATTATTTTATAATTCTTTAATTCTTAATATAAGTATATAAAGCAAATTAACAAATTGTTTTCCGTTTTATTCCGTATTTTCATAATACCAAAAAAAAACGTAAAAATGTATTTTTTCACCAAAAATAACTTGACCCAAAAAAATATTTCTTTTTTTGACAGATTTAAACACAATAAAAAATGTTCTCATTATGTTATGATATCAATGTCAATTATTTAGAGAAGTTTATTTCTGAAAATAACGATAACATATTTATTTATTTATTTTTCCGAGGTCATAAATTTTCGTACAATTTCTTTGAATTTGAATATTAATAGGTAAAGAAAGATAACATAAGAAAAGAGATAAAAGAATTGAAGAAGAAATAAATTTGAATAATTTGAAACAGAGAACAGATAGAAATCAATTGAAATGATTTAGGTGCATAATAAAACTTTAAAAAATCCTAGATTGGAAAGTAAAATAAAGGACATTTTTATTTTCCTATTATTTATTAAGTTATGACATTATTTACTAAGTATTTTTTTACTAAGCATATTAAATTAATATTCTGCTTTCCTGTTTTCATACGTAGTCTTTGAAAATAGATCAAAATTCACGAATTAAATTTTAAAATCAAGATTGAATTTACATGTTACGAGAAGTCTACTATGAGACGTTGACCGGATTCTTTGATCTAATATACGATGAGAATCATGAAACTGTATAACTTAAAATAGATTCTCAACGAAGGCATCTGTGAGAGAAGAAAAGCCACATGAAAGGAACCGGCACGTCGAGTGGGTCGAATAAGTATGCGTAAAGTAGGAGTGATCAGGCCGCAATGCTGGCTGAACAGATATTTGTAGGGATATACGAGTAAATGTATTCGCCTTTAGATTCGTTTGCCTTTAGTATCGCCTTTAGGTTTTCAAACATTTTATTTTAAAATTCACATAATAGATTTTAAAATTCACATTTAAAAAACAATATGAAAATGGTACATACTAATCTTGTCATCTCTATCTATACATATAATATAATTATACAATATATAAGCCGGAGGTGGGTGGCAAAGTATAATAATAAACAAATATTTATGTCTATTTGCGTTATTTTTAAATATTTTTTCAAACGCCTTAAGACATTCCTTGATTCATACTTCCGTTAAGGCCATTTCATTTTAATTTAGTTTAACAACGGCGTACCTTATAGGATACATTCTAGATAACAGATGCTGGAACTTTATATTAAATTAGGTCTGGAGTACTCCTATCTTATATTGCGGAGAGTAATGTTGGTAGATAACGTAGTTATCATCCACTTTCTCTTCCATGTTTTAGATTAAATTTTCGCATATAATAAATAATAATAAGATGCTTTGTTACAATAAAATAGCTACTTTGTTCTTAAGCGATCTTCTGGTGTTCATGTAAAATTTATTATCATGTTTAATGTGTTTTTAAGCTTGCAAACTTGAACTAATATCTCTAGTGTTTAGTTTTTAAATTGCGAACTTCGAAACTCGTTACATAAAGTCCACGCGACGTCATCCGATAATAAAAAATATAGCTAACAAAACTGTCGGTACTGAGTGTGTCACGAGATTACGTCATCAAAATGGTGGCCAGGCGCCTTAGCGATTTGCGGAGCT
The DNA here is from genome assembly GCA_944738685.1 of Synanthedon myopaeformis. Taxonomy (NCBI): domain Eukaryota; kingdom Metazoa; phylum Arthropoda; class Insecta; order Lepidoptera; family Sesiidae; genus Synanthedon; species Synanthedon myopaeformis. The sequence continues at coordinate 2,778,117 of OX122914.1, forward strand.
TATACTTCACAGTGATCTTCTAGGATGTAGTTTATGAAACATGAGTGTAGGTTATCCGAAAGTTTCAGGTGGAAGCGACTTCCGACTCTGCGGTAGGTTGTGCCGCAGAGAAGAGGTTATGGGGTGCTTCAGGAGTGAAGCCCCTCGCTGACTGCCCGCTGCGAGAGGAGAGTACGGGCAGTAGGCTTCCGCTGGGGGCGGCGGACATGGGGTCGTCCGCCGTCATCACAACGCCGGGCAACGAGGGAAGACGTGTTGTGTGACAGAATGTGGAGCCCGCAATATGCAGGCCTCCTCTGGCGGCGTGAAACACCTCTCGCCGTTTTTTAGTGGTTAGTCCCCATATACCCCACCGATCGCCCCATGGTCGATGGGGATCTGTTTCGCAGATTTTCCCACGCAAAAAAAGGATTTAGTTTATGACTTGGGCACGCAGTGTACCGTTTTATTCTTAAAAAATGGTTCTCATTTAGGGTCACACTTTACCAAAATAAGCGTTACTGTGTTCAACACTAAAGTTTCTAACTGGAAATAATAAATAAGACATCTCTTCTGCCTTTTCGTCTCATACTCATAGTTAAAATCTATTAGGAATGAAGACAAGCCGAAAACAGTTATGGCAAAAACGCTCCGGGATCCACTAGAAACCATCTAGGCTTGTTAGTGACGTAATATGCGCCAAACTAACAACAAGCAAAAGTAAAAGCAGAAGCCATTGTCTTCGCTCGACCCATTTCGTTAGTTAGTTAGGCATCACTTTAAATAACCTAATTGTTGTAAGGAAAACCGAGTTTCACAACGCATCTCTGCGTTTCCATTACGTTTAAAATTCAAAGTTATTTCTGTTTTGCACTGAGATTGGAATAAAAATCTCATTAAAATTTTTTGGAATGTTTACTATTACTCCAAAAAATCATTGAAGTCTTGCCTTAATTGGGCTAGCTCGGTACTAATTATAGCCAATACTACTCATACCTAATTTCACGCAAAAAAGGCTTGTATCCAGGCATCAATATTATGGCTCTAAACACGTGAGACTAATTAATATAGATATATCGACACAGAATTCCCCCTCTATACAGGTTACATGAGTACTATCATTATTAAGCTACATCAAAGAGCGACTTACACGGTGCCGTCCTTTGACACAGCGTTCGACTAATTGAATACTGTGCTATAAGTAAGTCAAAGCCAACTCGTTTAATGAAAATTAAAATATAAATATTATAAAAAAAATTAAAAAAATATCTAGGTATATAAAAATTTCAAGTTGGTTTGTTTACAATTCAAAAACTCGAAAATAGGTAGACCGATTTTAATTCGGTTTCCACGTATGAAAAGTCTCTCTTTCGGGGACGGGGAAACGGGGATGATTTTGAATCCCGGGCGAAGCCGGGAGCTAGTATTTTGTATTAAAAAAAACAAATTTAATTTGTTGAAATGATGACGCAATTTAAAATTCAAATGAGTGTGATCGTTATCATTAACTAGGAACATAATATATTTTGTAAATCTTATCTTTGGTTTCATCAATTAGGTGAATGCCATTTTTTGTTATCTTTTAATTCTTTCACTTGGTTATTCCAAGAATTCACCGAGAATTATTCTAGCAAAAATTTGTTTGTTTGACCGACTTGCTCAATCTCGAATCTCATATAATCAAATTATGCATGCAGTTGCTGTTTCCAAATAATTTTTAAGAATACAATAATTTCTGAAGTATTACATAGGTGTTTCGAATGCTCAACACAATGTATGTTTTGTATGTTTGTATGTTTGGAAGCTAAAAACGTCTGAACACAGACAGTTTATTACCTGGATTAAAATATAAAATATTGAAAATAATGTAACAAAGGAGTATTTTAGTATTGGTACGTACCGAGACATCTTATTTGCTCTGTATTCTTGTTTATTTTTGTATGAAATTGTTTTATTCTATTGAAAATTACTTGAAACTGTGTGATTACTTCTCTTCGATACTGATAATTTTTAGTGTTGAATTTTTATAATTTTTAGCTTTAACCGCATACATTCATCTAATCTCCAGTTATCACTACCATTTATGACTAGTTTTAATGTAGTAAGATATATGACAATAAAATTTTGTTCAATTTTTATATAGTTAAAGCGAGCAAAGACATACACGAAGTGCTAGTTCATAATAATGACCGCTGCTACGGTAATATTAAAGTAAAATTTCTCCCATTTTTCACGCTCAGCGTCTGTCTAATATTCATTTTAGCCATCAGTCCATCTTTGCGGGACGCGACCCACATTTTCACTTTCCGATCCGTAGTCACAAAGCACTAATCTACTTCAAACATCATTAACCTTAATAACCCCCTATTTCTTTCTTTTCTCATTTGATAATGGAAGTGCGAATCCTCTACGTACCTCTTGAGTTTTTAAATTCCATATTTGAAATAGTAACCTGCATGTCTGAATAGATGCACTCTATGCCTGCATGCACAGACTGGTAAATAGTTGATTTGTATCAGAATATAAGAGCGAACAAGACGTAGATAAGAATTCCTGGCAGTCAGGAGATATTTGAATCAAATTTCAAGACGACTAAACTCGGAATTCTAGTAAAGTTCGCATCTTTGTAAACGCCCGCGAGACAGTAAGGAAACAGCTCAGTATTCTAGATTCTAAGCTACAATGACCTACTTTAGCAATCTCCGCTTCAAGTGAGTGGTTCGGTGGTGGGTCGGGCCAGCTTGTAAGCGAATATTAATTCAGTTTCTGTTTAAGGACGTGCTTAATCTGAAGACGCAGGCGGTAAAGACTCATGGGACCACGAGATAAGTTGTAGCGCTCTGCGAAAGTTACTCTGTCTTATTGGGCGAACTTTTTCTGCAACTAGCGTTCCTCTCAAGTCTCGCTTCGACAGTCAAGTAAATGAAACCGCGTTTCTTATAAGGAGATTTATTCGTGCTGCCTCAGATGTATATAATATTACGTTTCTGTACAGTTAACATACACTAAAAAAACATAAGGAAATAAAACAAGGATCGAAAATACATACTAGTCCTTACTATATAAATGTAAAAGTAACTCTGTCTGTGTTTCATTCTGTCACGCTTCTCACGCCTTAATCAAACGAAGTAGTTACTCAAGCGATCATCATGAAATTTTGCATACACGTTGAGTTAGATCATGCGTATATACAGTTTCTGTAATTTCAAGTAGGTATAATTCAGTTTTCATTGCACAACCGATATCCAAGTAAAAAGATCAAAAATACTCTCTGATCTAGATTTTAAGTTCAAGTTCAAGTTATATATATCGGTTGATTCGTTTGGAAACGAAAACATACAAGGGTTATAACGACGACAAACTTAGAATTACAGTTACTTTGGATAATAGGTATACCGAAGTAAGCTTGGTACAGAATGTTTAGTATAGAATGATAACTAATGGAAAAGAAATCTTAGTAAGTTATACTTTAAAATAAATGTTCATTTAAACTATTCAATTCACTACTCAAAATTAAGTTTGAAAACATTAATTTATTGTCTAAAAGCTTTGTGTAAAAGTAAGTAAAGGATGCCAGAATACATTTCCCTATCCCTTCCTAAACTAATAGTTAATCCTTCTATGGTTGGCAACGCATTTACAGGACCTGTGGCATTGATCGTGTCAATAGGACCGTCAGCCTGTCTGACGACCTTTATCTATAAAAAATAATCTGAGGTAGCCTTTGAGGCTTTGAGCAAATATTGCCGCCATTATTGGAACAATTAATTAAATAATAATATGTTTTATTTGTGTGTTTATTTTCAATTTCCTGTGAAAATAAGTGGCTTGGAACAATTTTCAAACAACGTCTAGAAAACAATGAATAGAAAAAGTTCGAAGTTTATTAACCAGCGCAGTTCCGTTTTGAAATTGAGAAGAGTGTTTTTGAAGTTTCCCGACAATGGAAGGGTTTGAAATTAGTTTAGGAAAACATGAGGAAAACCTATATCGCATTACTTTGAAATACAAAGTTGTATTTTTGTTTCGAATAAGGAATACCAATACCAATTTACACATAAGGGGACTGTTTACACAAGTTTTTAAATTTTTATATTATATTATGTCAACAAATTATGAACTTGTGTTTATAACAAGTTCGTACCCCTCCTTTATCGGACACTTGAGAAGCGCATGATAAAGCGAAGTAAGTAGGTACAAAATCAAACTCTAAAAGTGCATTAAATCAATTATAAATGTAGACAAATCCATTTTATTTATTTTTTAATAAACGATTTTTAGAAAATTAGCTAATTCTATAATAAAGTCTCTGCCCGCCTCTTTTCGTTCGGGTTGCTAGTTAAATATAATATTAAAACTGTATTACCTCCATATTTTATTTTGTAACAAAAATAAAGAATAAACAATATATAGATCATCTTAAGTTTTATTTTATATATAAAAATGAATCCTTAAATTTGTTACGGGAATAGCTGGGCCAATTCGGCTAATATTTTTTCAAATATTCGTTAAAGTTCGAGGAAGGTTTTTAGGAACGAAGAGTGAAATTGGATTTTTTTTATTACACATCATCTGCCACGGTCCAATAGATTTTGACAGAATGACGTCTGCCGGATCAGCTAATACGCGAATAATTTTATTAAAATATTCTGTATAGTAACAAATGCAATGAACCCTGCAAATGAAAATCGCCTGTAGCGATTTACTCCCAATACCAGTTTTAAAATTTGCCGCAGGCAACCATCCTTTGATGGCTGTCATAACAAACTGAACCTAGTTAGAGTTTTTAACTGTAGTTAGTTTCAAACTAAACAGAGCTGGTATTATACAAGGTTTACTTCGCGTTGAGTGGTTTTAAAGTAAGCTAAATTTTATATTGTTAAATAACCTTCAAATTTAGATTTAAGAACCCTCGAAATACCTAGTCGTTTACACAAATCATTAATACGAGTATATTTCTGAGATGGAAAAGAAAACTAGGAAATACAATACCTTTAATATGGCTTTTCTTTTCAGGTATATCGGCCTTTGGAAAAGATGACCCTTTTGCTCTGCATTGGGAGGGTTTACAAACAGTCAAAAAGCTGAAAGACTATTTCAAAGTACTAACTGGGTAATATATAAAAGAAAATTGTTTTTTAGATTTTTTCGTGGTTTATTTTACTTATTCATTTAAACCAATGATATTTAAACATAACATCTTCAGTGCTAAATTATGTGAGATAAGAAATAATCTTTATTCAGCCCATTTTTATCGACGGGTAAGATTTGGATAGTAATCAGAAACAGTCGAGATATTTGGTGCCGTAACGTAGGCACCACATAGGCATGTAAACACTGTGTATACCGAACAGCTGTGACGTGAGAGCTGCACGTACAATATAGCAATTTAGATCAAAGCCACTACCACTAAATGAACAACACAAGTGAACATACTCTCCAACTCGCTCGAACTTAGATCTTGGCTTCGTACGAGATATTGGATTGAAATTAATTAACATAACACATAATGCACATACGAGTATGTATTTTACTGAGACTAAATATTATAGGTACAATTATTTACATAGTATGGGTGTGAGTATGATGTCAACTAAATAATTTTACGGTCAGTATAAAGTTTTGATTAATTTAACCTGAGGATTATATCGATTAATTAATTTATTTACTAGCCGATGCCAACGACTCCGTTCGCGTGGACTTCGTCTTAAGGTAATAATGTATAATTTATTAAACTATTAAAATTACAAAGTAAACAAACATAACAAAGTATAAACTCTCTAATATAACTCTTATATAGCAATACTCGCAATTCACGTAAATGCCATCTGGAGAGAGCATTAACGTTGCGATGTGATCGCATCAAATAAATTACACGACATTTGGTGCCAAATTTCAAACGAGAATGTCTCGTTTAGATAGGTAGTTTAATCAAGCCCACTTACTTATACGATATGAACAATTTGCCAAAGGTTTCATTAATTTAACGGGGTTACATTGTGTAGCAGTTTAAATATCAATATACAGAAATTCTTGTCCATCTTATTGTTAAAATTTGTATTATCATTTTTTATAGGTATATGGGGTATTTGTCAATGCATACTCTTCTAATATAAAGGACACAAGTCACATTTAAGTATTATACATGACGGCTTGTGTTCCCTGTTTTTCCTCACTTCAAAAGACCTATGTTCCACGCTAATATTCAGCTCGTAGTCAAAGCCGCAGATACAATTAATGTCATATAATAATTCAACAGAGTAATCAATAACATTAAACAATCGATTATGTCCTTCAGCGTTGTTAGTGACATTGCGAATTATTCTATGATAATTACATTCCCATCTGTTAATCAAACATTTGCGATTCGATTTGGTTTATGTCATTACGTTACGGTCAAAGGACGAAAGATAAGAAATGTATTGCTAAAATAAATACTGGAAAGAATACGAAATTTAAAATACATTAACACGCATTTCTATAAAGAAAGCATTTTTTTTTATCTTTAAGTAAAAAAAAGTAAACAAATGTAAAAGTGTCGCTTGCGATATATGAATATTTTTAAAACTATTTACGATATTGAAAAGTAATTCATACAAAGTTGCTGTTATAATCATAATATTAATGTTATAAAATAAGTTCAGGAACACAATCCTTTTATCCACCATATAAACAAATGACAAATTTTCTGATTACTTTGTTAGTTCAAAAGGACATCTGCCATAGCAAAATTAAAAAGTTTGATTATATGACAGTAAATAAATATAACGGGGACTGTCGACGAGGGGAAGTGACTTATACCCACTAAAACGCCCCCGGATTCCACCATCAGCGGTGATGTGTGGGTCCAAAATCACAGCGAGGCCTTATCCTCGGATCCCCACTCACCGCTACATCCGCTTCGACCTCATCTCGTAAATATATATTACCTGCTACATTTTTTCCCTCGCAAATTGCAATGCGCAGGAACTTAGTCACATTAACACCCATGTGACGTCATCTGCAATTAAAAATACAGTTAACAAACTTAACGGCACTGAGTGTGACACGAGATTATGTCACCAAAAGACAGAAGACAAAAATAAACAGCCATAATTCTGATACTAACTGCAGCATCGTACTGGTAGTCGTTATTGTATTTGCACACTTGTTCATAGTTCGCTAATGCGTGTTTACACAAGACCTCATCTGAACCGGTCGATTGTATATTCTGTCCATCAGCAACTAACATTAATAAGGATGGCTCTAGCTCGAAAAGGCACAGAGTATTTGTTATTTTCTGTTAATAATGAGAGTAACATAAATCAGTTCATTGTATTCAGTAATTAACATACTATGTTACGATTCTGATTACAGCTTATAAGTAATAAATATGACTTACAGATATCAATCGCATACAGTTTTATTTATCTGTCAAACTGTCAAATAATTTTATTATTATATTATCCCAATTGAATTTGTACAAATAATTTTAACAATGTATTATATCTGCAGAGAATGAATAATAAGAATGAAATGAAATATTGCAACGCCTAAAAATCCAAAAACTGGAATACTTTGGGCCTATTAAGCTCGACGAGAAGTATGATCTGCTTCAGCTGATCAGCTGGGAAAAATGCAGGGTTCACGCAAGCCTTAATAAAAAGTCTACGTACTTCTTAGTTCAAAAAAAATCCTTGAATAATGGTATGGACGAAGTACCAGACCTCTATTTCGAGCCGTCCCTCGCATCGAAGGTTCAGAATTCAGATAGCCTATAATGAGTAAGCACCGAGAGAAAAAGAAGAGTGATTTTTGTAATATGTTTTTCTAACATTGTAAAAGTTATATTTCATCCGTTCGCCAGATGGCACAAGTTCACCAGATGGAAGTTCACAAGATGTGGGCTGGCTACATATAACACTATAAACTGGGCATCCACCCACTAGACGATCTGAGGACATATTTTTTGTATAGTCTGTATAGACGATATAATGACGTTAGTTTTACGCTTCATCTCTTAACACTACTTAATCTATCGTTGTTAGGTACATAAAAAGCCATAGGATACCTTTCAATTTAAAAATGACTACAGAAAATCACGAAGGACGCAAATGACGTCGCAGGCAAAAGCTAGTTTTCTACAACATTTAGCATACACTTCACGTATGGAATGACAATAAATCATTCTAACCACGATCTTCTATATTTTTTGTACAAATCTAAAGGTGAAATCACATTCTAAGGAAAAATCGTATCTGAAGTCAATTATTACTTCACACGACGTCATTATTATTAGAATTAGATTAGAAATTATTGAACTATGATAAATTATGTGAAATGTTTAATACTGAAACTGTAATAATGCAATTAAATTTTCTGTTTCAATTACTTTTAATACATTATTTTTAAATTGAAGAAATATTTCAACATTTGATTTAGAGTCGTGCCCTTAAATTATCCATCCAAGCAGCAAGCTGTAAGAACTTTATTCGAATTGTAAACATAGAAATATACGCAGTAAAACAATTTAAATTCTCTATGGCAATGAAAATTCTTTATAATATTTAAAAAAAAAAACATATTAAAATAGACATTTTCCCATTTAAAGTCCTCGTGAATACTAATTAAGTATTATCTGTTTTTTTTTTTCTGGGGGTTTTTGTTAAGAAGCATGACAAGATTTATTATATGTGTACCTTGTACTTACATGTACATGTGTCGTACCTTTATTATTGTGTATAAAATTGATCTACGTGACAATTTACTTATGTAAATGTCGACAGAGAAGCTTTCTGTCTACTCTATAATAAGTGGGTAAAGTATAAGATGTTGTGGAGGTGAAGAGGGAAATGGGAAATATTTCTTCCTCACTTATCAAAATGTTTCAGATTAAGTTGAAATGTAGAATATGTTGCCATATGTTAATATTTTTTACAATTTTATCTATTAAAATTCATTTATTTACCTTTCGTGTGTATGTTAGCAATTTAATGTGCAGTGTAAATATGTGTTTACCTTTTAAACAATTGCTATGTTATGAACAAGAATTTTATTAAGTAAGCATTCTTGTGAAGGAGGAATGTTAATATAATATTATACCCCGTTGTTGCGAGCAATAAATCTGTCACACATGTCTACTTGTTGAACAATCTGCCACTGAGAAGGTACTATAAGTATAACGAGCCACTTGGTAGCGAAAATAAGTATACTGTAGGTACTTTTCCTTTATGAGAAAATCGAAGGCTTTTCGCTGGATCCCGTTGTGGCCAATATTGTTTGAGGAGATTCCGTAATATTTAAATATCAAGTTATCAAATACTAAATTATCAAGATTAATAGTGACTTTAGCAGACATTTGGGCAGCCAGTCTGGCGGCAGTAACCACCGCGAAATAACAGCATGTGTGTTTCGGTGAGTGAGTAAGAGTAAGCCAGAGTCCATTTCCCTATCCCTTACCCTTAACTTACTAAGGTCGGCAGTACACTTGCATAGCCTGTGGATTGCTTGTGTTGTAGACGACGGTAGCTATCTACGATCAAGCGGTCCGTCAGCCTGTATGTAAATCAAAACGTATGTAAAAATAATATTTCAATATTTTGTGGTATTGTAAAATTCCACGGGTACGGTTTTTGCGTGATTGAGTAACAAACATACAAACTTTTGTTTTCATAATATTATATAAGGATTAGAATCAGGTATATAAGACATTTTTTTTTTCTTATCTACCTCTGTGTAACTTGAAAACATGCGTGAAACTGGTCTAATATTTCATAAGAAAACGACGATTTTACCCCGTAAACCCTCACGACTTTATTAAGAAATACGCCTCAATGAGTTCAAGGAGTACGTATGTCTGTAAGATTTATCGCAGCAATAAAAATATACGAGTCTGAGTGCCATCAACACCTTGTGTAAACCAGAGACGTATGGTGTGTCGTAAAGGGTGTATTGACATTGTGTGAGTAAACCCTGAATTGAACGTGGAGCGGGTCTATAAAAATAAATAGGATTAAATTGAATACACCCTTCGGACGAAGAGTTAATACGGCGTAACTTTTCCCTTGTGCGGAATTCCTAACATTTTATTTGCATCAACTTTATTTGAATATCACTTATACCGTCTTCGTTGCTATTTATAATATTTGTCATCATAAATATATGAAAAATGTCCTTATTACTCAATAGCAATACATTATGTATTGAACTTTAAAAACTTTGAAACTTTCTTCTAACACAAAGTATTGCTTCATTTCTTTTTCATCTAAATTTAAATATAGGTAATGCTATCCTGAATACTTAGTAAAGCCTTCTTTTGTTTTCACGTAAAGAAAGGGGATTAGCTAAATCTTTTGTATAAAATTTGAAATTTTAGTCGCAGCCTACCCTCTACTATTAACAGGTGCGAGGTATGCTAGAAGCCAGGATTCTCAGGTTCGATTCCCGGAAGGATCAACTTTGAAAATTAACTTTTAAAAGCTGGCTCTGGTCTGGAGCTGAAAGTAGGGGCAGGGCACACTGCTTTTCGCAGTCATTTGGGCAGCCCATCTGGCTGCAGTAATCAAACACTCTCTTACAGAAAATCACTGTTATGTTTCGGTGAGCGAGTAAGAGATGCCAGAGCCCATTTCCCTATCCCCTTCCCAAGACCCCTTATCCTTAATTTTACTTATAGTCTGTAGTGTACTTGCAACACCTGGTAGCCACCCATCAACAAGTGGACCGTCACCCTGTCTGCCGATATTAGAATAAGAAAAATATTATACCTGTATATGTAGATATGTAATTATAATGTATCTGTAAATTTCCCCAATAAAAATAAATAAACAAAATGATCTTCTATTTACAAAATAAAACAGCAATAAATATACAAGAAAGTAAGTTAAACAAGAGGCATAACTCATCGGTGGAAGCCGTCACGTTCGCAGTGGCCGCAAGATGGATGACCGAACGCCCTTCGCGGTTTCAATTAGATCATTATTAACGGTCTACTCCTTAAAGGATCTCAAAGGCGTTTAAATGATCTGAAATAATAATTAAAGGCACATTGAAGTGAAGCTATGTATTTGATAATTCAATCCAAGCAATTTATTAAAAACTAGTTTACCCCTCAGACGTCATTTTGTCAATATCTGATGATTGGACTGTGTAATTTTAAAAAAATCCGGTAAGTATATTTTTTAAATTTTTCTCTTCATCCTAGGTCGTCAACGAAAATAAGATATATTTTTTTTAGAGATGGGTTTGCTTTTGGCCAGCATCACCCAGCTGTGCAGCGAAGTTGAGGCCTATGATGGAGCGAGCTCACCCAGAAGATGCCTATTCACTCGAACTTTGAATTATAATTAAAATTATAAACTAACCCCCGACTTTTTATTGAGCCCAAATACGCTATATGCTGTAAGTTGCTAAGGAGTTGGTTAGGTATCTCGCAGATCCCACATAAATACCGCCGAAGTAATAGTATACCAAAATGCTCATTGAAAAATGTATACAAATTTACGTTACCATTGAATTGTGAATGATTTGTGTCGAGAACCAAACCTACATTACATCCAACACATAACATATCCAACATATACAGTATTTTAAGCTTTCGTGTAGCAAGGGATGAAGTTCTCAAGGGAATATATTGTATCAGAGCTTTTACCATACCAACCGCAAACCATATTAATTAATTCTTGTGTATTTAGGTATTACTGTTTGACGTTTCGAATCACTGACCTGGATATTACTAAATGTGCAATGAAACGATTTAAAGCGATAATGTAACAGGAGGCATTGTTTTTGGCAGTTGAAATATTTTTCGTTTCATTAAATATTTTAAATATTTCTGAATTGAATATTTTAATAAAAAATCAGTAGAAATGTTATTCACGGCTAAGTCTAAGTCTACGATTTAAATAAGATTGTATCATAAGATTTTTGGCTTCACCTGTGGCGTTGCTTTTTAATTAGGCGACGGCAGCCTTCTTACTATAAAATAGACTGCTAGCCTGTCAGCCGACCTATACACAAAAAAAAATTGTTGAGCTCGTAGAAATATTCATTAATTCCACTGCTTTTTAATTAAAACCGTCAACCACACAAACAATGCACCGGCTATTACGACACAATAAAGATATTAATTGACCTAACGACACTTGTCCTTGTGCTGTACAGACGTTTTAATGAATTCAAAAAAAGCTAATATTTTTTCTAATGAGTTAAAATACTTGTCACCGTATATACAATAAAATATGTATTGTAAAAAAATATTATTTTATTCGTACAGCATGTTACATGTTGGTATCGTACTTGTTGATATTTGTTAATACTCTATTTCTTGTTAATGGTCTATTTATTGTAAAGTAATCGTAAGTAAATCTGCAGCATACAAAGCTTTTGAATATCGCGGTTCCACTCGGGTTTGAGGAAATTTTATAAATTGTCTTCAGCGCTATATGTATCAGCATAACCAAACCTAATTACAGTAACCGTAAGGTTCCTTTTGAGTTGAAGTAAATATAAATTCTTTAGCTAACATAACCTCGTTCCTTCTTGAGAGGTAAAAAAGCAGCGTAATAAAATGTTATTTACTTATTTTCTTATGGAATCTTTATGGAGCAAATAATTAATATTTTTTATCTACACATCTTTATACATAAAAATGTTAAGTTAGTTTGTGTACGTTTCAAAAATTCTAGAAAGGGTGGACCGATTTTAATTCGGTTTTCACATATGAGAAGAGGTATAAACGGGGAAGATTTTTATATATAAAAATTGAAACCCGGTGGAAGAGGGGAGCGGGTCGCTCGAATTAACAAAACAATACCCAATAGAGAAATACTACAACATTAAAGTTTTTTTTTTTAATATATATTTTGCAATCGATCTAATCGACCATGAGCAAATGTGTTTAAAGATTGTGGCAGGTAGAGATGTGCCCCATCAGACACACCACATTAAGTATTAAGATGCCCATTACAGTCCATTAAAGTACATGGTTTTTGCTATTGACGCCAATGAACGAATTATCTATTTATATGTCAACATAATCTCCCTTAAATTAAATAATAATAAGGGTAAAATGAACATATTATTAATAAATGTCAAAAAACACATGAATCTTTCATTCCACTCGAACTTATTTTTCCACGATTTCCTATGACTTATCCTGTGAAGATGAAACAGTCTAAATGAATTGTGTCGAGGCTTTATTCATTACAAATCATAATAATTAAAAAGTATTCGTCTCAGTGACTCCTGAAAAAAACATGGCTCTGTTATGTAAAAAAAATCAGATTACTCAATTTGTAAAGCAATTTCAAGTACAGTCGGGGTAACAAAAGGTCAAGTACAGTCACCTTAAAAGTCTACATTTGCTTGCACCAGGGCGATTACCAGTCATGCCAAAACTTCATTTCAAACGTCGTGTCAGTAGTCTGCTTAGTGCTTTAGTTTCAAAGGGTACTAAAAGTCTACGACTTTGATAAAGGAATGAATTAAAAAACTGACGAAAGTTTTGGTACCCCGACTTTACCTGATACACGATTTACTAAAATAACAGAATCACTTTGCTCATGTAATTCCCTCGGTCGTAGTCGCAGTAGGTATACTATCTAAATTGAAGGAACTTGGGACAATCGAATTGTTTTGTGGGTCGTCCGTTTTTCACAAGAAGAGAAATGTATTGATAGTCCCTTTGAGAAACTCAGGAAAATAATTTTTTTCATAAAAGTAGATTTACTTGATGGTAAATGATAAAAGAAGTCCAGGAACACGAGCAACGTAAAGGTAAAATGTTGGATCGGATAAAGTGAGGTAATTACAATATATGATTTTATTATACTAGCTATTTACCGCAGCTTTGTCCACATTAACTTTGTATTTAAGTTCATGTATAGCGCATTCGTTCAATTACAGTGAAAAAGATTCATCTAGAATTAAGTAATTCACAGAAAAGAAGACGTTACAATTTTTTATATAGATTTTATATTAATAACATTGTTTTAACTCTATATATATAAAAATTTCGTGTCACGTTGTTTGTCCGCGATGAACTCCTAAACTACTGAACCGATTTTGAAAATTATTTCACCTATTATCAGCTAGCAACATAGAATATATTTCATAACATAGAATATATTTCCGTTACGCGGACGAAGTCGCGTGCAACAGTTAGTTAATTATATAATTTTGTAATAGCGTGAATTTTGCTAGGCACAAAGTCACAAGCAAAATTGTATGCGATTATATACATTGAGGTATATAATCGCATACAATTATACTTTTTTTTAGTAAAATAAGCTATACTTACATACATTTGTTACATTGTATACGTTAGTTAATGATGTCGTTTGAAGAATATATTTTTGTGGAATGTCTTATTTTTTCCAATGGTCAAAGGGCCAAGCAAAGGTTACAAATGTCATTCAACATGGGTTTCCTTTGCAAACAATTTTATCGGACCATAAGGGCAGAGTAGTAAGAAAAAAGTTCGAAATTATTCGAGGATACAACGAACAGTATTACAAAAACAAAATTTTTGATTATCATTAGAACAAATAATAATGAAATAAGTATGTAAACTATCAATTTTAATTTTAAACAGAACTTGAATCAAATGATAACTCGAAACTTTGCTAGAAGTTGTATTCTTTAAATTTGTAATAGATGGACTCATTGTAATTATTTGTAACTTAGTCGATGACCCTCACCAGATAGGGTAGGGTTCTTTATAGGATACCTCTTGCCTTCCCACGGGTCACGTAACAATAGCATTACTTATGTAATATGCGACTAATTAATTAAAGTTAAATAATTACGAAAGCTTACTGTTATTCCAACCTTAATATCCTTAAGACAAGGACTAACCTCAGACCGACCACGTGCCATGTGAATCAATGTGCAATATTCCACAACAAATTTTTGCAACTTCCCGGAAATAACCGAACATATTTAAAATTGTTAGGTTTTTCTTAAATGTTATGTAAAATATGAAGGAAATAAAAATAGCCGATTAAAACTTAACTTATGTAGCTGTCGTCTGTGTGAGTTAAAGTGAACAAGCGCGAGCGCATACACTGCATATAAAATTCGCCATTATAGCTGTTTTGATAATATATACCCAAACACGAAAACTATGATGATATACATATAATCATCATTAGCCTACAAATGTCCACTGTTGCTTGGACATAAGCCTTATATATATTGGACGCCATCGCACTTGGTACACCACTCACTAACCACAAATCGGAAAGGTTTCTAATTTGGGTTAATTGTTTCTTTATTAGACAATTAGATTCTTTATAGTACTTGCAAGGGACTACTTAATTTGATTCTAAGGCGCTGTTATCTGGTTATCTGTTTTCCGACTAACAAAATATAGTACGTGAGTTTATAAAATATCTAATAACAATACAAATGTCTAATAATTTACAGGCACAAAATTATCCATGTAACAAAACAATATCGTTTGACAACCGGGTTTGGTGTGATGAATGGTGGAAAATATTTGTGTAAGAGATAATGTGTTTTATTCACAATTGTTGTATTATTACTTCATTTACAATGGTACGTCCTAATTTACCTGAAATAATATAATATATACTTGAACCAGCATTGAAACCGAATAAAATTAGGTAATGTTGTGATAGGGAAATATTTCGGATTTTTTTACTATGCGGAGTAACCCTTAATTCTCTTTATTTATCATATATAAAATTATCTTTATTATTCAACCTAGCGACCCACAACTTCTTCGCACGGATTATTTTTTTTTTCTCCAAAAACCACCTTCCTTCCTTCTATTAATGAAAACCGTATCAAAATCCTTTGGACTGTTTAGTACAAATTAGAGGAGAAACAAACTAGAAATAACATTGTATATTGTTCTATATAATAAAAATAAATGTATAAATTACTTCCAAAACATTAAAAATATATATCTAATTATTGATAAGGAAAAACTATGCCCTGACAATGTATGTTATGCAACAAATCACAATATCAAAACAATAAATATACTTATCGAAATACTGTATTAAAATAATATATTATTACCGTATTATTTGTATAGTAATGTTTAGTAATATTGCATGAAGAAACCAATTTACTTTACAGTTAAGGTATCAAACCTTCGTCAATTCTCGCCAGTAATAATGTTATGGATGGAAAACGAAAGTGATGGATTAAAAAGCATTATACTTATTAACATGTTCGCACACATCTCGGTGATGCTCAAATCAGATTATTTTCATTATATCATGTTGGTAGATGGAAAAGGTAACAATGGTACCTTTTCCATACATACTAAAATGTTATTATATGCTAAATGAAAAAAGTAATTTATGTTTTAATGTTATTTTACATCATACGTTTAATGATGTGTGGCGTGGTCTTCTATTAGTCATTGACGTGCTATAGAAATAATACTGTGCCTGTTTAAAGTAACGGTGAGACAGATAACCTTAAAACTGCCATAGAAATCACCGGAGAATAAAAATTATCGTATTGCGTCTTCTGTAATAGCATTATTTTATGGATAATTTGTCACATATAAGCAAATCCTTTCGTGATACCAGCAAACCTTTATAAACTCGGCACCCTTTTTTTTAACGTTGGGAAATCCTCTTGGACACCCGACAGTGTAGGGGACATTGCGGGGTTATGCCGGATTCGTACCGGCTGAAACCCAACGACTATGCCAAAGGTACTAAATTATGTCTTTTTCTGCGACAACGTGAAAGAAGAATTTCATGATGGTCGGTTGGAAAGTGTTAACAAAAATCAAACTCATTTTCGCACTTATAAACTTATATATACATATTATAAGTACAATTAGGGTAGTAAATTCACAGTATATATTAAAATTATAGATAAACCATTCAGAATTCCTTCGAAATTATGACATTTAAGGTACCCGAAAGTTATGGGCCATCATTTAGCAGATATTCGATTCATCTGCCCTCGAAGCTCTCACATAATAATTATTATTTAAGCCTGCGATATTGAGAAGTGACCTAGATTCAGGCAAATAGATAGTTGAGTGATCATTTAATTTTGGTAAAAGCTGACTAAAAAATTCGTTTCATATTCTATATTGAAATATTTTAATTAATAATCCTAATCCTAGTCCCACTAATATTACAAATGCGAAAGTTTGTTTAGGATATGAATATATGGCGGTTTGTTATTCTTTCACGGCTTAATAAATTTGGATTTTTGGTACACAGATAGTTTATTACCTGGATTAACATATGGGATACTTTTTGACCTGGAAAAATATTTTTAAAAAATTGACGTCACTGTCGCCGTAACGGCGGCGCCACCGTCGTCACAGCGTTGCAACCGATTCTAATATCTAAAGAGTTATTGCTACAATTCAGTTCTTTAGCAAATGCGCATCTAGCACAACTTAACACGTCTTCTAATATTGATACTATTTTCTGTGGCGCTGGTTTTCTCACATTTCACTAAGAAATAATTTTATGTTTTATTAAATTATGCACTCGGTTTACTGCATCCTTCGATAGGCGAATTTTTTTCGATTTTTTTTTTATTGTTTTTTTTTTTTAATGTTTGGGATTTTTACCGTACAAACAAATGTATATCAGCTCCATCATTCGACTTTAAATGGTGGTTAGCCTATTTGACACTTTACTCAGAGACGGTGAATGAGGCCCTTAGAGTTACAAGCCTAACTGTGATTTAAACTTATGTCTGCAATGATAAGGGAAGAGCGTTCTAACCAAGTTGATTATAATTTATTTCAGAAATATTTCCGTATCATATCTATAGTTATTCAACTTATTTATTTACAAATTAATTTATACAGGTCTTTAAATTTGTTTATTGTATTCCAATTACGTCGTAAATCTTAAAACATAAAATTCAAAATTTACTTTCGTTAAGCCTCAATAAAGTTTCCTTTTCATTTTATCTTGTGAAGAGAGTTTATTTTTTTAAGTAAAAAATAATCTTGTTCAACGCTTAGAGTCCTTTGTAGTGTAAAAATATCTGGTGACTTTTGATTAATTGTGTCTGAAGTAATTTAGGAGGGCGAAACCTTTTGTTCTTAGTCTCAGTTCGTATATTTTTTCAAACCGTTCAGGGACACGCTGAATTCTAACACCGCACTCGCAAATCGAGTTAAACTCTCCTCTGAGTTTTCACCTAACAACTTTTTTAACTTTATAAATAAGGTGAATGAATTTTGTTCAGGAAAAGTTATTTCAACTTGCTTTTTTATGGAGTTTTTGTAATTGGCAATTTAAATTATTTGGATTTTTATTCTATAATGTCTTCGTCTATAACTTTATAAAATATATCCTATGTTACTCCTTGGCAATGGGTGAAAGAATTTAAAAAATCGGCTTAGTAGTTTTTGAGTTTATTTAACAAACAAAAATACAACTCTGTTCTCTTTATAATATTAGTATAGATTATAGATTTATTTATTTAAAAACTTTCAAAAATACTATTGATTTAATTAATTTTAATTGAATAATATTAATTAAATTGATTATTCTGGTAGTTTTACAAAGTATAGATCGTTTCTGTCTTCACATGGCGTAAAAGGCAATTTACACCTAAGCTACATTTAATGCCCGAGGTAATTTTCAGCCAGCGTAATTAATGTAAGCACCTAAAAAGGTTTTTTGGAGAATACTATTTATACTTAATGTATAAAGCTTTACATGGCAACTTTGTTTTGTTTTTTTAATTTTATATAGTCATTAGTCATATTAAAAAAAATATATTTCAGAATGCGCTTTTTAAGAATAATGTGATTTTTTTTAAAATTTTACTTATCTTTTCATAAAAGATTTAAAATAAAATAGAAAAAATATTAGAACATTCAATATATGTGGCGTTTTTTTATTTCAATTCGCTAGTCTTCACTAAGAGACTGTAATTTTGATTATATATTTAAGTTTATATATATATCTACTTTACTTAATGATGTCTTAATACACAAAACTGAGGACCACCAACGGAGTATTGTCCACTTTTATGTTTTCTAGTTTTACGAATAAAACTCAATGGACTCGCAACATTATTCTTTTAAAGTTTTGAATGTTACTCCTTTTGTTTAGTGTGTGTAATTAATGGTTTATATACAAACTGGTGAGATGAAGTCCTTAATCCGCGTGTAAATGCGACCCGCCACCTACGTTAACAGGATTAAGGGATCCGTTAGATCCGTAGAAGATCTCGGGTCGCATAGTAGGTAGATGATTAATGAGAATCACTGTCCAAAGGAACTTTAATACGTAAGGAGGTTAGTTTGAGTAAATTCATCTTATGTTTACGTATATTATCTTGTAACTTTCAGTTGAAAGCACATAATAATTTTGGATGTTAGAGCCCGTCATTGTTTCATTTTCGGTACAATTATCTGTTAAACATATTATATCTTCATTTTTAATTTTGAAAAAAATATGTACCTACATGTATAATTCCTAAAATTCATCGAAAAACGTTAGAGGGAGTCGAAAAGTGATAACTAATAGGTAGTTATTACCTTCAGATTCCCTTTAGTGAATAAAATTTTTTAATAAAAAGTGAGAATGTTTTAAGAGAAATATATATCATTCTTTCAAGAAACGTAGAAATTTGACACCTTTTGAAATATTTTTTGGTGTTAATGACTATAAAATAGCTAATCATTGTTATTTTTTACTTACTATTCATCACATTCCCAAATGAAAGCAGTATTTTTATAGTTTTAATACAAAAATAAAATTATAATTGTAATTTTGGATTTTTTTTACTTTTAATTAACTTTGACACGTCATCGTATAAAAATATGTCAACAAATACTATGGCAACTTCTTATAAAAGTTAGCGCAACAAACTTGATTCTAATGAGAATAAAGAAAAATTATATACAATTTTTTGTGAACGAACAGGCATTATACAATATAATTTATTTTCATCCTTGAAAACGTTATTGTGTTACCAAAACAGGTCTTACGTTACAGAATCAGGAAGACAAGTGTCGTCAATATTTCTTGCTTGTTAAAACATTTACGTTCATTTCCTTCAGATTCTTCCAACAGGCTCGTCAAATATAAAGAAAATAAATAGTAAGAATACATTGTGTAATAGAAATAGAAGTACATATATATCGAAATTAAATTAGAAAGGTATCATAAAATTAGCCTAAATACACAGTTTTCCTTCTAGTATACCGTTTAACGGATAGCTCGTTAAATGAGTACTTTAATAAAAACAAAACAATAAAAACTTTTATTATAGCGCATTTACTTAGGATCTATTCCACTGTTTTATTAAGATACTCGAGGTACTCAACTCATGTAGTTAATTAAAAGTAAAGATAAACCTTTAATAAATGGAACAGGATACTTTATCTATAGTAGTGTTGCCCAAATGCAAAACCAAGACGAGACTTAGCCAGTCTTGGTCTTGGTCTTGGTCTTGGTATTGCGCTCACAGTCTTTGGTCTTGGTCTCGGTCTTGCAGCAAGAGTCTCGCAAGTCTTGCAATCACCTATTAAGCCTATTGCCATTTATTACGAGTAAACACGTTAGTTTACATCTTAGAACAAGGTGACAGTAGGTACATTTTGTGATTTTTGAGCTTAAATAAAGACCAACCAAATTAATAAAATTAACTAGTCAAGATAGATAGTGATAGGCCCTCACCTTATATGGAATGGAAGAGTTGTAGAATAAAAACAATCTATGCAATTTACAATTTATTTATATCAAGCAATAGCTTTGATATGATACAATAGCGTTGACTTTATTTTAATAATACTTTTAACCAAGAATTAATACAAAGTAACATCACTTAACCTATTTCTATGTTTTCTAATTACTAATGATGCTTTAGAAAATTATTTTTCAGCAGGTACTGAAGTTGCAGGTATAGAAAGAAAATCACGAGCCATCTTGGATAAAATCGGATATTCTGTCTCATGCGTCCTCCACCACTCTAAAATGTCTTTATTTACTCTTGGTTTGGTTTTTGGTTATTTACGTACTCCTCCAGCTCGTCAATAACTAAACCTTCAAGACCAGATACAGATCCAGATGACGTAGAGGGACGTGCATACAGTTTCTCTTTGAGACTTTGTCTATTACGTCTTCATCTTCATCTTCATTATATTCACATACTTTATTTCTTGGTGGAGACTTATACACCGAGTGTAGACTTTATATACTCTTAATAAAGTTCATTAAATTTGCGCAGGATTTCTGTTTTAATTTTCTTCCCCCATAATGTCCTATCAAAAGTCTGAGCTTTGTGCCTTGGGTCTAAAATTAAAGTGGTACAGTAAATCCAGTTGCTCTTTTTATAATGCTAAATTTAATCTCGGGCTGCTTGGAAACCCAGAACGAGCCTTTCGTCCACTTCGGTTCAATTAGGTTTCGCATCTAATTGTTTTACCATGGATTCAATTTTGTCGAGCAAAAGATTGAATGATACAAAGACAAGTGCTAATGTAATATATTTTTCTCCAATATTATTATAAATATTATTAACTATGACAATAATCTCTTTATGTGAACATATTTCTTTAGTAATTCTCTTAACATAATTCATCCAGCGTTACATGGACTTTAGTTGCTACAACACTGTACCATATGTACATTTCAACTAAGTAAAAATGTAGGTTTGATGAAATTTTAATACACTCGCGCGAAGCTTTTGTATAGTGTTTTCATCTTAAAAGCGACAAGTCTATTTTCACTCTACGTGTAAGGTACCTACAGGTAACAAAGAAAACAATGGCTAGCTTCAATTACTTTGAAATTTTAAATAAGGAATTTTGTTTGAAGAAAATTAATTCAACAAAAGGAAACGTTAAACAAAAAGAGCATATTGGTCGAATGGTTAAGGTAGCGCTCTGACTCAAGGGCTCAGAGTTCGAATCCCAATTCCAAATTCCAACTTTGTTAATTAATTCGATTTCAATGAGCGAGTAAGGTATGCCATTTTCCAATCCCTTTCCTAATCACTTATCCTTGAATTTTCTTTTCTTTTCTTTTCTCTACTTACTTATTTTTCATGAACATATTATATTGCAACTATACCAAAGTTTATAAGTTAAAAAAATTGCTAAAGTGATTTTGTTTATTAACTTTCGCGCTTTAACTAATCAATAGATTCATGAAATTTTGCACATTGTCAGCGGTACAGAAAAAAATATAAGGTAACTTTTCTAAGGCACGCAGATGAAGTCACGGGCTTAAAGGTAGTAAGTAAACATATAAATTGGTACTTAGTATCCCCAAAAACTGACTATATAAAACAAAAGTCTTAACCTTGTCATACTGTTAATGCGGCTTAGTTTTTTAGATTTTAATACGATTTTCACTATTTTTGCGAGAATATCTTTTTTTGCCTACATTCGTATTATAGGTTTTTAAATATACCACTAAAATATACATGATGAGATATAAGATATATTCTCACTTTGGCTTTATTACATCATCGAAAAGTAATTTCCAATAAAAGGACAAATTAGGTACGAAATATAATAAATTAGTTATTTATAACTTGGCAGACTGGTATAACATTTCATGGAGTATTCAGTCTGTTTACGTAATTTGTAAAAATGTCTTATGAAAATAGACGATTTTAGATGATATCTGAGTAAAAAAAGTATGAAATCTATAGCAATCTAACTACAATATATTTTTATTGATTCCTTGACTGATGCCCGTAACTTACACAAACAATAACAGTTGACCTTTATAAAGAAAAATGCTTGTATTGTTTTACAGTAACGTATTGGGATTGTCCTCGACAAATGATATGTTCCCTTGGGAAGAGAATGGAGGAAAACATACTTCTTCGCAGCAAAAAGTGTTCACATAGTTTCAATGTTCTTCTAAATTACTCTATGATTCTATTTCACGGTTCTGTTGTTTGGAAAATTTTATATTTGATTACGCTATTTTAAAATATTTATTAATTTAAAGGTTTGTGTTTCATATAAATGTAAGTATAAAATCTGTTAATTTGAATGAATTATAGAGGCCAGGGTATTTATTGAATTTTCCGGATCAAAAAGATTTTTTTATTTTACTTAGTGTTAAAGTAATAATTCAAAAATAGAAACAGGTAACTTAATCAGAACTTACCTATACTCGCATTACTCGTTTTCTTGAAATGTATATTCTCTATTTTAAGTTCGTTATCAGCCGGATATTATTTTTGCGTTTCATCAGATAAATGTTATTCACATCCTCTTATTTCCTTTGTGATTTATGACGATCGAACACTTTTGTGTATTTTATATGATACTAGCTAGTGTCCGCGACTTCGTCCGCGTCGAAAAAGTAAATATAAGAGTAATAACGCCTGACATCGCTGTGACGACGGTGGCGCCGCCACGCGAACAATTCTTTATATT
The DNA here is from genome assembly GCA_944738685.1 of Synanthedon myopaeformis. NCBI lineage: Eukaryota > Metazoa > Arthropoda > Insecta > Lepidoptera > Sesiidae > Synanthedon > Synanthedon myopaeformis. The sequence continues at coordinate 2,801,449 of OX122914.1, forward strand.
TTTAGACGATCCCTCGGGAACATTACTTTTTTTCTAGATCTAACGTACCCTATGTTCTTTCTTGTATCCCTGACAACGTGTATGCAAAATTTCATGATGATCGGTTGAGTAGTTAAGACGTGAAAAGGTAGCAGACAGACAGACAGAGTTACTTTCGCATTTATAATATTCGTATGAATTAATTAATATTTATAGGATCACGTACATTTATATAGTTTTGTATATGTTTGATCATCATCAGCTAGTGTCTCTCCACTATTAGATATAGGTTTCTCCCCTCACAACCACGCACGGGCCTCTGCGCTTCATGTCTTTCAGGTCGTCTGTCCACCAGGCTCCAGAGCTTTCGACAAATGTGACCGGTCCCTTTCCACTTTAGCTTAATGATTTCTCTAGGCTATATAGACAACTTTGGTTCTTACGCGAATTTCAGAATTTATTCTGATCCATTCCACCAACGAAACTCCGCTCAGCCGCTCAGCCGACTATGCTCGGAGTGCTGTATTTGTGGATTAATAATTATTTTTTTTATGAAATTCGTGTATAGAATTTATACTTCATAAAATATTTGAAATATAAAAAAGATTAGAATATAATTTGCTATATAATATACATATTTATAGATTTGTGCAGTCTGTCTGTACGTCTTATTCAGTATTTACCAAATATTTCAGTATGTTACGGTCTTGATAACTGTGATGTGCTATTCAGATATCTTCAATTTACATCAATAAATAAAATCCAAATTTAAAAGACATTGAAATGTCTTACTTACCAACAATTTAAATTTCAAATTTAAATCCAAGCATATGCTATGACGTCAATGCACGAATTAAACTGCGTTCTGTCTGAATGCTACATTTCAACGATAGATTTCTTTTTCGTGATTATTTGTATTCCGCACAAACAAAAATACAACTATTATTTTCTCTTATAATATTAGTTACCAATATAACTACACAAACATCTAAGTGCTAAAAAAATATGTGCTACAGTTTTTAACTACCTAATATCGATGCGTAATATAAATGCACGGTGTCAAATAATATAATCTCTATACAAGTATCTTTCTTGAAGATATATTCTAAATATTATAAATATTTCATTAAGCAGGAAATTTATTCGTCTGTAAGAAATTAATTTGATTTAGATCTCCAACCGACATCCCAGAGTATAAAAGTAATAAAAGTATAAAAAATGAAGCTTTTGTTGAATTAGTAAATTTGTGAAATTTTGAACAACTGCAATGTTCAATCAATATTCAAAATTACAAATTGTGTGTCACAATAAATGTACATTTAATATTTCATGAATATTGATGAGAGGATGCAAAGTGGATTGCCTACGAGTATATGGAGCACACTGAGATGCATTCGAGTCGGAAGCATAATTTGCGAAGTAACAAGCTCTAGTCGAATCCAATAAATGGATTTGATCCTAATACTGTAGTAATTAAAATTACTAATTACTAATTCCGCTTTTTAATAGTAACTTTTAGGAAAAAAAACCATTTTTTTTGTTAATTTATTCTGTATCTGCTACAAAATTTAGTCATAGATTTCGTCACCTATATAATGTATGTATCAATTCTGCTTGATAGCTATCAATGGTTTATCAATAATTGTAATGACCGTTTCTTGTTGTCTATATGAGACTTATTGTCTATATATGTCTTTCTAGTGGTAAATACCATTATATATTATAAAGTGCTTTAATTTTAGTAATTAAAAGCATTTTATTTGGCTTTTCCGCTTTCGTGATTTGAGAATATTTCACAATGGTTTAATACGGAATCATATTCTTTGTCTGTGTTATTTTTTTACTAAAGCTTTTTCCCTCAACTTCGTCCGTGTCCATAGTATATTTTTCTGGATTAAAAGCACCCAATGTTTCCTATGGCAACGTTTATACAAAATTTCATAATGATCAACTCACTTTCGCCGAGTACCTATGTATTTATGTTTTCTTACTAGCGTGATTTGATTACTTTGTACGACTTTTTGCTTGTAAATAAAAATTCTACTAATTTCCGAGTTCTATACGTCTTAAGAGGATCTCTTTGACTATGCTGTGATTTGATTTGAAGTAGCTCTCAACATCCAGCTTCAAGAGCTCTTTCTTTTCAATGCGATACAAAAAATATCCATTCAATTACCCACTTGGCTGGCTTCAGTGAGTTTCCGCCGTAATATATATGTAAAAGTATATACTACAGCTGTACATATATATTGTAACATATAAAATAAGCAGAGCAGTAAAGTAAAAATTCATAAACTGAAATCTCCAAAGTCGTAACATATTCCAATTAAGTTGTCGAGATTATTGATAGAGCTTCGAGATGTTCCAGACACAAAGGGCGGTTTCATATCGGCCCCGTCACTAACACGACTGCAGAAAAATGTACAGGCTTTCCTTTACAAATTATTTGATAACATTATTGGAAAGGTATCTACTTCAATTTAATATTGGACTAGCAACTTTTTTGAGATATTTTTACAAGATAAACTGTCTATTTTACGTAATACAAGATTTTTGACTTGAGTACGTCTTTAAATTTGCTTTCATAGTAGGAGTCAATTCGAAAAGTGATGATAACAAAATCTGTGGTTACAGTTGAATGCTGTAGCTACATATCTCTATAGATATCGAACATATAAAGTTCGAGTGAATAGGCATTTTCTGGATGAGCTCGCAACATCATAGACCTCATCCTTGCTACACAGACAGTACACAGACATTACATATGAATTCCATTATTTATATATATTTGTTTAAATAAATAACATTTATAAATAACATTTAAAAATTACATATTTTATTATATTACATAAAAATTAATAAAAATACATAAAAAATACATATAAAAATACATACATACGAGTATACTTTGTTTTTTCACCGTGAACCGGATATACATGCGGTTTCACTGGATATATATACATCCGACTATTTTGGTTTGGGTATTTGGGAAAATAACAAAAATATTTCGGATTCGCAGGTGATCTGATCTCGCTTATTGAATAATATCATACGAAATTACGTAAATGATTAACTAACTAATTAAAACGAATTTCAATCAAAAAGAGAAAACGTATAAAATGTATTCGAACAAGTCCTTAATGGCGAAACGAAATCTCATTGGATTTAATTACAGCACGAATGGAAAAGGAAAAACGACACGGTCCAAAGGTTCACGTATTTGCGGAATGCCTCGTCACTGTGTATTCGCAATAATAGTATTATTTGCATTGTTCTACGTATGATTGTTTACCTTAGATGAAGTTTTAACTAAATTTTCAATCTCACACATAATCAGATAAAATGTCCTGTTTATTTAAAATATTATTTTTTTTTGAACTTCCTAAAATAAAAAGGTTCTAAGTTTAGAAAGTTCTATTAAAAATATTGCAATACCAGTTTTCTAGTTCAGTTTAAATAAGCATTATTTCCTGAATTTCAAAATAAATTTTAAAATGAAAATAGCTTAACCCAGTTATCAGAAGGTTATTTAACAACTTTTCTTTTCTTTTATGTAATGTTCATCAGACAGGCTGCAGGTCCACTTGATGGTAGGTGGCTACCGTTCCCTAATGCAACGCCACAAGTGCTGCAAGTGCGCTACCAACCTTAATTGGATTAAGTATAAGGGATTAGGAAGGTAAAGGGAAGGAAGGATATTCAGGAATAGATGGCGCTGAACAAATAAAAATTTAGTTTCGATTCTATAGGAAGAAAATTTGTAGCAACTGGCGATAAATACTTTAATTTTTAACTAAACTAAACTATAGGAACATTTCTTGGGAATTCTTTTATGGGCAAGTTATTTATAGGTTACTAAGTCAACCTTAATAAAACAAAACAGAATTAGAATGCAATCGATTGTGGTGAACTTGACTTTGAAATGTTAAGCACTGGTCACACAATGATCTATTTTCATCTGATCGAAGACGCCTATTGGATCAGAAGTAAGAGTACCTACGCCTCATACTGAAACTTTATTTATTGTATTATCAATCAATTGTATGTACCTACTAAAGCTTTAAACAGTTTCGATCGTATGATCAAACTCGATCCATCGTTTGATATAGATCACTCGAGATACAAAATATTTTTTTAAACAGAAACTGGCAATTGATGCTTGTTATAAATTTATAATATAGGTATATTATAAATATGAATGCAGTGTGGAAAACTACTGCATGATATGCGTAATGATGATGAGTTTTGAACTATAGATAAATATCACAAAATCAATTTATATTACAAATATGTAGGTGTATATAAATATGGCAAACAGAAACCTTTTTTATATAAATTTTCGTATGTAATTTTTGTCTTGACACTATCTAGTGTTTTTAAATTAAAGATAGACTTTTAAACAATAATTTTGAAAGCAATAACTAACCGGAAGGTTTCCGAATAAATTACGATCGGAAAATCCTATTATAAATTGGAATATTTAAAGATATCCTCTTAAATAAATGTTCGCACATGATGACAGAGTGTTTGCTGATCTCAAATAACTCTTAATAGTAAGCTAATTAGATTTAAATCACCTTCCTCTCCAACTCAATTTATCCCAACACTCGTGTGAAACCTTGACCGATCGAGTCCGCGAGTCGCGACCGAACGGCTGTGGGTCGTTTCGGAGGACGGATATTTTAGAACACTTGATTCTTAATTAATTTTTCATCTGGACGGTTTAAAGGTCATGATTTAATATATATACGGAATCGATTGTTTGTTATTTTAAATGCGTTTGAGCATACAAGTTTTAATAAAATGGGCTCAGGGTAACTGATGACGGTCTACTCTTGAACCGTAACTCTAGAACAATTTGGCGCAGTATTGAAGTAAAAATTGGTTGTTTTTTGGAGTTTATGGGAAACAGGCAATTTGGGATTTGGTTGTAATGGACCAGAAGCAAAAATTTATGAGAGTAAAATCAAAATTGTCACACGGTATGCGTTACGTTCTATTTTGGAATATTTTAGAATATCTTTGACGTTTCAGAGATATTGCGCCATCTCTGAAACTGGAATATGTTAGGTAATAATACATCCTTGCGAAAACTAGATGACATTGGCAATCATTCGAACAGAGATGGCGCTCATATTAATTCTTTATGAAAATATTTTTATAACTTTTATTACCTATGTATTTTATAATCGTTCGTAAAGAGTAAACTCCAGTCGTGCGTCTTAGCTGACACACACACTTTATTTTGTTTAGTGTAAAATTGGTTGCTTATGTCTATACGATATTGAAAATGTCAGGGGATATAGGCACTGAATGTAGTCTTTGGGGTTCTCGTGTTTTTATTCCCTTTCGAAAACAGATACGGCACGTCACAAAAAAATCATACATTTTTCACAGTCTTCTGTGAAGCTCGAGAAACAATGCGAAGCTACCAATTTTTGTGAAATTTCTGTACTGCCGTTATTTCAAGAGTAATATAAACCATGTTACCTATGAAAGAATTCTGATTAGTGTTTTATTAAATGTGTTTTGTGAGTTTTTTCATGTAGTATTATATATTTTTTATTTAAATTCAATTAAAACATTTCGATTTCAATTTGAATATATTCATTCTCAATATTTGTTCGTTTAATAAAATATTCATTTATGATGTAGTTGTTCCTAGTTATGTATTTAGAAAAAAAATGTATAAATTATTTTCAATTATTTAATTATTAATAATATTATTCAATGTTTAACTAAATTTTCTTCTACAAATGACAAAAATCTTGGATCATCTATAGTAATTTTTTTTATAAGATTTTTTTTATTCTAGACTGCACAAACCTTACCTTAGTCAATTTTGCATAATATTAACGCATCTCTAGGCATTTTGATACATAATAGGTACGAGTATAAGACGCCACCGCCACGATAATGAGGTATATAATTTACCGCACCCAGACGATATTGTGTGGAAAATTTTGGGTGGGCATTCTATGTTCACCCAGGTGAGAAATGTTTGCCCATCAATACTCACACACGCGCAACAAGAGTTATAATCGGAAATAAGTCGTGTTGAAGCGGATATTGAGTCGATTGCTGTTGATTCCCAGCTCGAAACACCTTCCATCGATTGACTTGACATTTCGATTTATTAATAAAAAAAACTAGCGACTCGCACCCGGCTTGGCACGGATGATATTTTTTCTATAATTTATATGACACAAATCTTCTTTGTTTATCCCTCTAACTTTAATTGAAAGCCGCATAAAAATTTGACAGCTGGTTAACCTGTTTAGCAAAATTGCACCCGAGCAAAGCCGGGGGCGGGTCGCTAGTTATATTTTATAAAAAAAGTTACATTTTAACTATAAACTGGCGGGAATCATACGCTCTTGGTATCTGAAATCTATTTCTGGAGAATATTTTTTTCTGTAAATGCCACGTCAAACCGTAATCACACTTTTAAGAGTGTGTTTTCGCTTGCTCTTTATAGATGGCGTCTGTTTTAACTGTGCGAAGAATGTTACCTGCTATGCAGCTCAAATAAATTATGTTTTAGCTCCATCTAGCGGGTGGTGCTGGAACTGAAACTAGTAGCAAAGTGAAACTTCAGAGAAGCCAGACTTATAACAATTGAAACATTTTTCGGATAGATGGCGGTTTAACTTATAATATTCTAAAATTACGTCAGGTGCCTCTAGTTGTGTTTTTATATGTTCAGATTATTCATTCTATTCATATTCTTTTATTATATTCTGTTATTCCATGAAATAACAGAGCAAAACCTAGATAATTTAGGTTTTATTCAACATAAAATTGTACATTATAACAAGATAGATAATCAGAATAGATTGACAATATGACATGTTATGACACTACAGCGACTATATACATATATGGTTAAAGCAGTGCCATACCATGGAGGTTAATATCACATCATTCCACTTATTTCATAAGTTCAAATATGACTAGCAAGTAAATACCTAAATTTACTTGTGAAACTTTTTCAATCAGTAGATATACTCGTAGATACTCCTGCTACCGATTGTCCATGAATTATGAACTCACTTTTTGCGTTATTTGGATTTTATTTTTTTGCACACAAAATGTTCATAATCTGAATAAGCTATACATATTATTGTGACAGCAATTTTATTAGTCTCATGAGTCAGTAGTGACATACCTATATAAATCACAAAAGCAGTCCATTATGTCTCATAAAAAATAAATTGCGAAAAATTAGACGTAGCATAGGTTTAATTAGACAATAACTTGCTAAAAATTTAGATTGACCACCCATAAAAAACAATTTATGATTTTTTAACGTTAGTGTAAGTACCGTACGCTTGTAATTACTTTCATTTACCACCGATATAAATGATAATTGTCTCTTTACATACATACGTAGGCTTTTCATGGATCCATTAACCAAATTCATGCACCTGCGTTCGGTTAAAGTTTTGTCATAAACTCTGAAAGTTATAGACGGATAAGGTTTTATTATACCCAAAGGACCCGAAAATACATTGAATGTTGTATGGTATAACGTTGAAACTAACATTTTTAAGCTAACAGTGCATACTTGAAATTCTATGACAAGGTATCTTAATAGATTTCTTCAGCGTTATGTAGTGTTGATCGTCTTTGTTCTTGTCTTACTTGGGTACCTACAAATTGGTAATTTTTGCCCTCTTGCGAAGATCCTAATAACTTTTCTTTTTAAATATGGATATTTGTTACTATTTCACGTTTTGGATGAAATGTAGCACACAGACAGTTTATTACCTGGATTAACATAGAGGATCATTTTCAACGCTGACGAAGTCGCAGGCACTAGCTAGTAAATAAATAAATGTATAAAAATTAAATAAATATATTTAGTGTTGTCATGTGGTTTAAATTACTGAAAGTAAGATTGAATGTTCGTCCTATTAGCTTCATCCTAGTAATTTATCGTCACTTATTATATAAAAAAGTGTTTTGAGCTGTCACTTACCACGTTATATTCGAGGTTCGACAAAATGCGAACAACAATAGACACTTGGCTGGCGTCCAAACGTTAGGCGACATTGGTATCATCAAATTTTTCCATTTGCTTGTCGAAAATTCAATATACGAATGGGTCGTGCACTCTAAGCGATTCTTGAAAACGATCTTTATCTTCTGTGCGTTTAACAGAGAGCGAAATCCATTGTTAGACTGACTGTCTCTTGTATTTCATATTTTTATAGGCTCATAAAATATATATTCGGAATCGCGTACTTGGCTTAATTGTGTACAAACAAACATTGAATAAGAAATACGAATAACTAAGCAAAAGCCGGCGACTTAGTCCGCGACAATTTTTCTTATTTGTTAAAATATTTACAAGTCTTGCTATATATTGCTTAAATATTTTTGTCAGGCGTTGCATTTTTATTCAAGGCCTGACTTGAATTTTTGGTTGAATGTAGACTTGAATCTTTCTTGTGCTTACAACTAAGAGGATCCCTCGGGAACAGTACTTTTTCTAGATTAAAGGTACCCTATGTCCTGTATCCTTGACAATGTGTATGGGAAATTTCAAATTAATCAGTTGATTAGCAGAGACGTGAAATCGTAACAATCAAACAAACTGACTTGCGCATTTATAATATTAGTTAGTATTATTTAGGATTTTGATACTTTGCGATGAATTTTCTCAAATTATGTTTCAATAATGTATGACCTATTACGAAACCGGTTACACTACAATATTTGGACTCGAGTTATTTCTTTAATATTATTTAATTTCTTTAATCATCATCAAAAAAAAAATCATCTTCACTAAAAAATAAAATAAAAATAAAATAAGCCTTTATTGCTGTATAATTTACAACGCACAGTTATTACATTTATTAACGATCGGTTTCAACAGCTTGTCTTTCGACAAAGGCCTTCACTAATCTTCACTAAATTCACCATAGTATCCATAAATTTGACTAAGTGTTAACTGGCACAATAACATTCCCACACAATAATTCTCGTTTGTGAACGCAGCAAACGTTGGAGTTATCAAACAAAGGAATGGATTTACCAATTCAGGTCACGGGATAACGACTTACTTCTTTTTAAATTGAACTCGGTCTAGATAGAATTTATTTGGAGAGCTGAATGCAATTAATTCTCGTCATAGCCACATACTGTTCTTATTATAGCGTTCTTATAATAGTATTTAGCAAAAAATTATATAAAATACTGGGTTACGATGTATATTTCATTTAACTCTTAACGATACCGCGACGTACAATGTAATTAGAAAAGTTTCCGGTGGGAATTTTTGCCTTTAGAAATGTATTATTTGTGAATGTCTTTGCAAATATTCTATAACTTTGTTAAAAATCCAAAACAATCTTCCTGTCTCAGTTAATTGCCCATTTCTGTCTAAGTTGTATGATAAAAAATATTTAAATAGTAAAATTTATGATCAGATTTCATTAGAAATCTCAGAAAAAACATATCAAAAATGCTTCGACGTATCTGTAGTTCTCCATAATTCGCAGTTATAAAAAACACTACTTACTATTGAAGCGAATTTCAATGTCAGCCTAAGGAACATTATAGGGTCGGGACCTATTTTTAAAAGTTTTTTTTTTTAAGTTAATAGTTTTAAGGGTTATCAAAAACATATGTGGGAGGTATATAGATTTAGTCTGGTTAAGAGTTAAAGTAATCATTCGACCAACAGTAAAAGCTAATATCATTAAATTATTTACAAACTTCAGCTGATTAGACAGTCTTCAACATAAATGTCTGTCAAATGAGATTACAAAATTAACCGTGGTCTCTTTAGATTGATTATATTTAGAGACACTTCACTTTCAGCCGGGTCACGGTTCTTCGCCAATGGCAACTCGTTAAAAAAATATAGGTCATAATAACACAGATCTCGTCAAATCGCTCTCGTGCCTAGGTGTCGAAGCGGTCGATACAGCCCGTCCGGGCCGTTTCAGCCGTCTAGATTCTGTAGTACGGATAACACTACAAAATATAGTAAACGCATCATTTGTAGGCATATATTTTTATATATTTTTAACCTATAGTAAATATTAATTTAGTTGCTCAGTGATTAGACGATAAAGTAACGAAAGTAACAACAACATCATAATAAACATAAAATTGACTTGATTTATTTTAAATCCCATTTTCTAATCCCTAATTGCTTATCCTAGTATGGTCGGCAGCGCACTTGCAGTACCTGTGATGTCACCTACGTTAATAATATCGGTATCGTGCATAGATACGAATAAGACTTTATGTACACTCCGCAAATCGCGCCTCTTATAAATGTATGAATAAATTTCCGTCGTCAGTCGAGACGATTCATTTCTATAATACTATTACCTGCTTTTGATATAACTCTACAGGTAAATTTATCTTTAATACTATTAAAGATAATATCCTTGTAGAAATGAATGAATGAAATTCAAATTCGCAAAACGTTTCACAGTCTGTGCAGCAATTATTCAAAAATATATTTCCGTCGGGAAATAATTTATATACGGGTAGGGCGCACTGGCTTTTGCAGTCGTAAATTGGGAAGCCTGTCTGGCGATATAACATAGCCACCCTATGTAGACCACCATGAATTATGCTACTATGTTTCGATGCAAGATTTAGAGATGCCAAAGCCGTTTGTCCCATCATACATCATCGTGATGTATGCAAATTCCTTAAGACATTAAATCGACCCTTGCAGTGATATGTCCTAAAAATTAAGAGAATCCTCCTTGTCCGCGGTTCTGACATTGTATTTATTTATTGCTGACATAGTATAGTAATGTGACAAAGGACACTATTCACTATAAACTTGGCTTGTGTTTGTTTAATATAATCAATTTATCTTCTATTTTTTTCCCTCATTTAGCTGTAGACAAACCCGGCCCTCTGTTCTTTTCGGCTGGCGGTATCTGTTTCATGGTATAGGAAACCATCTTGTGATAACCATTAAAAGTTTGATTACATTCTTTGCGTTGTCTCATTAGCCTTGCTTTACTTGCATAAATCTTGGTAATGCTTATGTTTCTTAAGCGACAGTAACCACCTACGTCAAGTGGACAGTCAGCTTACATGTCACGTTTCTATAGACCTTCATGCATCTTATACCATTGTACTATCTCGTAGCACCAAACAACAGGTTTCAAAATCTTAAAAAAATTTTGAGCTCCCCAAAGTTGTTACTTCACAGCCGTTGAGCAAATCTTTTAATTCAAATTCAGCACTCCCGACGAGCAATTTACATAAAATGTTCAGGCTGACTCCATCGGATGTCTCTGCTTTGAATAGCTTACTTATTCGTGGCGCGACGATGCAATAACCGGCATTCCTTTGGTATTAAGTTATGAGATTTTATAACTTCATACGCAGTTCTTTTGTAAATACGAAATTTCATCAAAATTGGTTCATTGATTTTTTCATTTGCCTCTGCCCAGTGAAAATCGTAAAGTTGAGTCAAATGTTGGGACTATTCACGCAATCAGAGAGTTATTATCTTAATTATTTTGGACGCATAGCCAGCAATGTATAAGATAACCTTTAGAAGCTAGTGGTGGTTTTTTTTTAATTAAATTAAAATTATACTAACAGTTTAATTTAAGATTCTCACGAATTAGGAATCTGTCCAAAAAAGAATCTGTCGAATACAGAAACGACCATTTTAAACTCCCTTAAAGGTTACTATATTTAATGTGCTATTATTTTTAATAACTTCTTATTATTTCGATCTAATAATAGTAAATTAGACTTGTAATCTTTGTCTACTAATATCATAAACCCGAATAATTTGTTTGTTTGTTTGTATTCTTTTTTAATCATGGTTTAGATGTACGTTATGTTAATATGTTTAGACGCTTTCACTCCTTAACTACTCAACTGATTGCCATGAAATTTTGCATTCTTGTTGTCAGGAGTACACAAATGGACATAGGGTACCTTTCATCCAGAAAAAGTACTGTTCATTAGGGGTCATCTAAGAATAATAATTAAAAAAATCAACGCCTTAGAAAAATAAATAAACAATAAAAAATGAATAAACATTTCAAAGCCTCAGAAGAACAACGGGCGTGGACAGTTTCGTGGGCAAGAACTAGTTGCTCTGATAAAAATGATGCTCGAATATTATTCTCGTCACTTAAGCCAAGTACGAAGAAGCTGTCTTCTTTAGCGCCAAATTGAGCGGCTTTCAGTGTATCCACTTATTATTTAGTTTTCAAAATGTTCACGAATCGGTGTTCAGTGAAAACTACATGCTTTAATTTCAAACATTTCAATATTTCTTGCCCATAAAATTAAAGCCTCCAAAGTTTATTTTACTCACTAATGTTTGTTTGTAGGTTGAAAATCGTTGATTACTTTAAAGATAGCCTTTTAAGATAATTCGAAAGGATACTTTTCTAAATAGACTAAGAATATAAAAGAAAGACATTATAACTCCAACATAAAACCTTAAGTAATATAAACGCGGCATAACTAAGATTGATGTCGCTAAAGGCTTCCTCAAGGTGAAATCTCCAAGAATATCCGAGGCAATTCCTAATAATGATAGGTCCTTCAACGCGCGCCGCGTAATAACTTTGAAAAAGTGCGTGATATATTTTTCTTGAAAGCTCTCACTACTTTGTGTAGGGTTCGGGTGAATTGATGATGGACGGAGAATCTCGGATGGAGGTGAAAAACACTACGGAATACATTTTATCTTTCATTCTTTGCGAAGGAATAATGAATATTACTTCTTTTTTTTTATTAGAGATGGGTTTGCTCTTGCCCAACAACCAGCTGTGTAGCAAGGATGAGGCCTATGATGGAGCGAGCTCACTCAGAAGATGCCTATTCACTCGAACCTTGAAAAGATTTGGGTTATATTAGCTAGGAAATACAGACACCTGCCTGCAGGGAGTTCCAAACCTTGGCAGTGCGCATTATAAAGGATGTATTAAAGCGCTTGGTCCGAAATAGAGGGATATCGACAAGATGAGGATGGTAACCAGCCGTACGTCTGTATGTCCGATGGAAGAAAGGGGAAGGCGGTATGAGCTCATGCAGCTCTTTAGCACGCTTTCCAAAGTACTTCTTATAAAAGACACATAGACTGGTAACTGTGCGTCTATGTTATAATGAACTTCTAGTTACAATGAACAATAATATCATACATGATTGGCGTTTGCAAAGATCTAAAGACTTATTTGAGTTCAATTACAAATCTAATAAGGATTTTTAAATATTAAGTTACGCGTATTTTATATACTTACCAACATTCGTGTGCACTTTTATTTTTATTACTTACCTAAATAAACAAATATTTGGGTGAAGAACGTGAGTTATTTCAGTTTTAGTTTCAGCTAGTAGGTCGACAATGAATCTTACGATCCACTACGACAATAACGCCAGGAAGTGCGATATCAACTTGTTAGGACAAACATGAAGGACAAGGATACAGTATAGGTGAACTATACAATTAGAAATGTTATGAAATTTGTGTATAGCCTTGCATATATATTATTTCGATATTTATAGCTTATATGATTTCATATTTTTACTTGAACTTACTATAAAAACTTTATTATTATTATTATTATTATTTTTCAAATAATAGATTGTGATGATTAAGTAAAGACCTTATACTCCTACATATATAACACTAGCTGACACGCCACACGTTGTTTTGCCGGGTTCAGACTGTCAAACCGACAAAAGAAGGTTCATATAAAAAAATGGGGTAAGTATATATATAATTTATAACTAAATAACTAATAATAATAAATATAATTTATAACCAAATCATTATTCTACAGTTAAGTATACAGATATTATAACATTTAAAGAGCATATGTTGATTTTGATAATGCTGAATAGCATTCAGGCTGATAATTTCACACTTGCTGATAAGCCGATAGGTTGTTGGCAAGATACTTGTTATTATAATAAACAAAAAAAATCTACTCAATTATAAAGTACATATAGCACTTGTAAGAACGCTAAATTATTTCGAGTCAGTTAAAATACTGCAATGGCGTCCACGTAATGAGTATGCTTGAGAGAATAAACAGTAAAAAATAACATTTTGAAATAATTTAGTTTTATGATTAAAATACTTTTCAATGACCTTCAATATTAATTTCTAAATACAAATTCGAGTGGCCATGACAACAGGCACGGTACGCAGCAAAGACAAAGAGCGTAGAAACTAGGATTGTAGTCATTGTATACGTCTTTTAGAAGACCTGAAAAAAAAGCATAGAAATTTAATATTTTCATTTGTATTTTTGATCAAGAATAGAGAGAAAAATTTAAAGTAAAAGAAGTCAAAAAGCGTATGAAAGTAAAATTATAATACAACAGAAATTGGTTACAGGAATGAAGCTTAGTAATAGCCGGTTTCAATCAAGGGTTTGAAGATATCCTTTCATAAATCCAAGCGTATTAAAACACCACGGGCCCAGCTCAAACCTAATTTATTAATTACTAGCTGGTGCTCGCGATTTCGTCCGCGTTGAAAATAAAAAAAAGCAATATAACGCTTGACCTCGTGTTGCTATAACACTTTGGCCAGGCGTTAGTTTTTTATTTTTTATTGATCCCTCGGGAATAGTCCTTTTATTCTGAATGAAAGGTACCCTGTGTCCTTTCTGGTGTCCCAGACAACGTGTATGCAAAATTTCATGGAGATCGGTTCAGTAGTTTTTGCGTGAAAGAGTTACAAACATCCATACATCCAAACATACTTTCGCATTTATAATATTAGTAACAAAATAGTAAGATTAGTAAGAAGATTTCATTAACTGGAGATATATTAAAAGAAAACATATTATAAAAGCTAATAAATGAAATCTTACGAATTATTCTTTTAATTATCACATATTCAATATTTTTATATAAAAAAAATATTGAATGAAAAACCTGTGAAGTGTTTGAGAAAAGTTTTAAGAAGACCCGCTATTTTTCATAATTCATCAGACAACTTTCTTTGACATAGTTGACGGAGACAGGGGTAATGTAAAGTTTTATAAAAGATGGCTTGAAGTGGGACAAGACAAAGTCGTAAGTGCGCGCTGTACGGGATGCGGGGAACGCTTTTACTCGGAAAAGGGGCACACAAAGAAATTTCTCTTAGTATACCTATGTAGTGAAACTGTTTTCCTTTTTCATACTCGTATCATACTCGTAAATGTATACGAATGGACAAAATACACAATTAAGAGGATGAATAGATGTTTATGACTCTTTCACGGAAAAACTATTTTACTAAGTGGATTTTGATAAAATTACAATAAGACATTAAATTATAATAATAATTCAAAAAAATAAGCTGTGACTTATAAAGATACACCAATAAACCGGCGAGTAAAAGTCAGTAAACAAATACATACCAATTTAGAGAATTTAAACGAATTATTTATAATTGGATTCGTGACTTTTTTTAATCAGTGGTAAATAATGGAATTAGTAATTATTTAATAATCCATTTATTAATGGTTTAATGCTAGTACATTTTTTAATGCAATTATATCAGTTGTTACGTCACTTTGTATTCTTTAACTCTTTTAGGACATAGCTTAAAAAAACTGAATTTTATCAAAAAATTACGATATTGTGTTATTTTTGTACATGTATAGGTATAACAACACAAATAATAACACTTTATCACATTTATCTTATCCGATAAATTTTAATCGTATTATGTGTTAAGAGATATATCAATTGAATGTAATATAATATAAACATGCAAATAAGCAATAATTTTTATTAGTATGTCAAAAAACTCACCAACGAGAGGTCCAAAAACAATATTAACCAAACCAGTGATTAATATAAAAATTGCATAGGCCGCGGGAAAATCTTGATGGGACACATGATTGGAGATAACCAATGGGCTGGTAACGTGAAGACAGGCTCTGAATACTCCTAGCACAGCAGTCACAACTGCTACCCAAATGAATTCACGCACTAGAAGTATTGCTGTAATAGATAACAAACATTAAAGAAAAGACTTCGCATTTTTTAACTGTCATGACAAGATACTGATAAAATTAATCGCATTAGCAAGATTTGTATGACGGTAGTATAGTACCCTCCCCTTACAAAAGACCATTGATTGAGATTGAATAGGAGAGAAAGCCCTTTTCACTATATTCTTATCTTGTCCATTATATCCTTTAGGTACCTGTTCTTACATTTATATCTCGTGTTGGATGCCACTTTGTCCTATTAATGTTATAAGTCTGTAGGCAACATATATGTAAACAAAAGAGCTCGACGGCTGCCTCTGTCTTATTCTTAAAAGTTAAAACACTAACTTTTGCCCGCTACTTCGTCCGCTATTGTTTTTCATAATCGTTAAAAAATGAAATGAATGTCTTACAAAAATATATGAGCAGTTATTTATTCAATATTTAGGCATACCTAAATAACGCCTAGATACCTAAAATAATAATCATAGTACTTTTTTAACTAATAGTACCTACTTTTTTCTCTGTGATAGAAAAAGACATACTCTTTTTCTATTCTCTGACAACGTGTGTGCATAATTTCATGGTGCTCGGTTGAGTTATTGAAGCGTGAAAGCGAACAAACAAACAAAATCCTTTCGCGTTTATAATTTTGCAATTATGTATTACTCGATATTATCGAAGCTCACATCTAAACCATGATTAATTCATGTCAAAAAAAGAATACAAAAATGATCAAATTATAGACTAACAGAAACACTTATAAATTGACAAGATATACACAAAAATATATATATACATATATGAAAAATTAATACCGATTCTAACGAAGAATGTTAACAATGTCGCCACGTAGAACAACCATCTCGTGTTAACCTGTATGAAGTTACTGATAAGAGCAAGTGCACAACGACCAGCCACGTCAGCACCGGTACAAATCGAAATACACATCGCTACCTGCTCCTAGAAAGAGAAAAATACAATTCCCAGTGCTTCCTTCAAATATTTAATTCGCAAAATAACATTCACAAAAATTGCATGCTCCCCATGTAAGGAATTTTTGTTTAAATAAAAAAAATCTTTGTTCTCAGTCATAGTAGTTAATATTTCTCAAGAGATTTAAAGTAGGACATAATTTTTGTTTCTGCGTTTTGCTCATGGTGTAGACTTATAATTTTAAATTTAGATCTACATCTGTCAATATTACGCATTTGATAAAATGACTGAAATTAGCACAAACAAGTAGATTCCAGTTAGAAGTAAACCCTGGCAAGTAAGTGTTGAGCTTACATGGGCTATGATAAGAGAGAGCATTTGGACCTGAAATTCACTATGTAGTTCATTTCATGCTCTTTAACCTCCTGATATAAGATTTGATTGTGTAGTAAACCTAAGGTGTACTAAATGTAATATATTTTCACAGTGAAAACTCAGTGTTGATTTTTTTTATGGCATTGAATTAAAAATTAATCAATTACAATTTCATCATTACTCTAATTTCCTCGTTAAAAAGAACATGAACTCACTTTCGTAAATCCAATCTGGAACAGTAACATTGGTTGCAATATAAAGAATGTCAAATCGGAAAAATTGACAAAACTTTGGCCAACACAAATGTTACAGTAAACTGGATCCCTCAGCACATTTATGTTTAATATTTCTAAAAACCTGAAACATTAACATTAAAATCGAGAAAACAATCATTATTGTATTGTAGCTTCAAACTTATGACATTTCATTACTTGTTTATATTTATTTTACGAGAGGGACGATGGCAGTCTTTTTTTATTTGAATATTTTCCTCTTGACTCAACAAATCAACATTTTCATTTCCCCTTCTTCCATTTTCTACGTGATCTGTAAATTTCACACCATAATCATTGTCAATGTACGTTATCACAACTAAATAAACAGCCATAGAAGGAAAAAATACTTGCTGTTCTTATCGTCTTTGTTTCCCTTTTCATCTTCATGGTCATCATTCCTGGAAAAGTGTGTAGTGATATTCCAAATATAATCAACAGTGTCCCTCTGAACCCATACGATGATATTATCCACTTTAGCAATTGAGGATAACCCATTAATATGATTCCCTGTATCGCCTTGCACACGCTCATGACTGTCGTCCTCTTTCTTACGTAGTAATGGTTTAAAGTTGAATAACAGACAGGCGTCATCATTCCGAATCCAACACCTTGCATCACTCCAAATGTAAATGGTAATTGATTGGTATTTGCTATGAATATTGTTGCCAATGAACCTAAAGAAAATATCACAGCTCCAAGTAATCCCCCGAATCTGAGAGAAAACTGTTTGAATATAACATTGACAATTATTCCTGAAAAAAATATTACAGTTGGCATTAATAAGAAATCCGAGAGCCCATCCACTTATATCTAGTCTCTTACATATCGTATCAATTCTTTAGATATTTGGATGATCGAAAATTCAACTACGTCACCAGGCTTAACATCTAAGCTCTCTGCCGGTATCGTAAAAAAAACGTGGAGGCTAGTTTAAAAAATCGTTCATTGTAAAAAAAAAAAGGAATATGTAGATTACCTCCAACAGCAAGCATTACAGCAAACATACCATGTGCTGTAGTTAAAGATTTAGCAGTTGAATGCGTATCAACAATGAAATCATTGTATATAAGACCAAAACAGTTCACATGACCAATACCTGCAATCTAAAAACAAATATTTTACCAAAACAAAACTTGCCTTTGTACTAGTAACAACGCAATTTAAGCTTTTATTTATTGGTCAAAGAAATTGGCTTTTTATTGGCGCATAATTCTTGACGACAGTGGTGCCACAATTTTTTAAATATTTTTAGATGATCCATCGGGAACACTACTTCTTTTCTGGATGAATCGTACCCTATGTTCTTTTCTGTATCTTTGACAACATTTATGTAAAATTTCATGATGATCGATTGAGTAGTTAAGGCGTGAAAGCGTTACAAATTGATTTTGACAATAATTGTACAATTGAAACATTGTAATCGTAACAAATTGAAAGCGTAACAGTGAGTATTCAAATTGATAATAATCAATAATCATTATTATTGACGTTAAGCGCTTCCATGTCATTTTGAAGGTGGACAAAATTATTTCCTTCATATTTTATTGAGAAAAACTGCTCATCAACGGCTACAGAGCAAACAACGAACTGCTTCGGTCAACGAACTGCTTTGTTTAAATGGAATGAAATAAAATGAACTTACAAAAGTTATAATAGTTCCGAAGCAAACCACGTATCCCCACTTATCCTTGTCTGCTTTGATAATACCACTGTTCTTCTCTTGTTGATCTTCATTGTTCATTTCTCTCACTGTTGGACACAAATCATTCGAGTTGTTCCACCAACTGTTATAACACGACTGTCTGTGCTACAATTCATATCAAGCGGACGCACCATACTGTGAAACGCGTTTTGCGTAATGTTTATATTTGTACGTGATAAGCGTGTTTGTATATATTTTAACTATTGTGTTGATATATGTACGTGAGTTTGTACTAGTCTTTTACTGTTAGAACGTTAGTGTTCCCTTCATATTACTTTGTTGTCTGGTTAGTTCAAAATGAATTCAATGTACTCGATATTTCCATGTACACATTTTATTTTAGTTTATTAGCAGAATTTTAAATTGTATTATTATCAGTCTTTGTTGCAACTGAGCTTTTAACACCTTTTTTAAATTAGTGAAAAATTCACTTTGGTGCAAATAAATAAATAAGAAGACAGTTACTGTTACTGACTTAGTATTATTTTTAAAATAAAATGAGCAACGCGTCTGGCGGCAGTAACCACCGCCTTTCAAAAAGTCACTGTGAAATAACAGCACGTGTGTTGTTGTGTTTCTTTGAGTTAGTAAAGGGATGCCAGAGCCATTTTATCTATCCCTCCCCAATACCTTTTCCTTAATCCTACTATGGTCGGCCTCGAACTCGCACCACCTGTGGCGACAGTTGCTACTTACCATCAAGTGGACCGTCAGCCTTTCTGACGATATTTACGTGGCAAATCAGTCTGTACAGGTGTACACAGATGTAGAAAACGAATTACTTCCATAAAAATTCAAGTCACAGTCACATTTGTGATGAGCGAACATTTGTTTCGCTTTTAATTTTTAATCATTACGTAATTTGGAAAATTAGCATAATTAAGTTTATGATGTCAGGGGTACAAAATCAGTTTAAATTAAAACATATTGTAATATTTGGTAAGCATTATAATCTGAGATTATGACGTCAAAATGAACTCAAATGTCAAAAGGTCTTATATCCAATCAGGGCCTCTTTCACCAACTACAAGTAGTGTTGATTAGTTACTTTTAGATATAATTTTATGTTTTATTAAATTATTCACTCTGTTTACTGCATCCTTCGATAGGCGAATTTATTTATTATTTTCTTTTTAATGTTTGGGACTTACCGTACAAAGGTTTTAAATGGCGGTTAGCCTACTTGACACTAACTCAGAGATGGTGAAAGAGACCCTCAGTATTAAGTCTTATGTCTTGGAGATTAGGATATCTTGATAGTGCGGACTATAATTCACCACATTAGCCTACGTAAATTGAAACTTTACATATTTTTCATATACTTATTCTTGATATACGAAGCAAATATGAATCTTTTTTCATATGAAAAAATCAGCATATTTTTAGAGCAACCTTTTAAAACACCTTTTTTTGCATAATTACAATAAAATATTAATTTAAATTTTATTTAAGTTGAAATTGGATTGTTCCTAACCGAGGCCGATTGCAGATCTGTACTGTAACCTAATTGCAGCGCCACCTATCGAGTCCAATTGTCAATCTAACTAAACTAGTCCAGGGACCGACTTAAATATACACAAAATAAATCGGTCGAGCGGTTCAGTTGTCCAGTGAAAATAACACGTACAGAAGAATTATATACATAAACATGTAAACAGAATCAAAATAGTAGCAAAAAAGTCTAACAACTTTTTAACAAGTCATATATTATATCTGTATGACAACTGTTATCAAAAATATTATCATTAAATGTATTTAGACCTGTTTTCATCTGTTAGTATTTCGATAAGAAACTTCCAATACCTTTTTGTTTTAAATAAATAAGATAAAATAACACTTTCACAATTTATCAGACAAAAGGATGTAAACCTATTATTACCTGTATCTGTTTGTCAAACAAGTTTGTTATCTAGATTCTCTTTGTATAAGATATTTTGTTCAAATTATTCAAATGAAAATAAATGTTCGCAAATAATCGTTTATTAATATAAGTAGTGTTAAAAATGTGTAAAATCTTCTCTTTAAACATTTTTAAATAAAAAAACTTATAAAATAATAAAGTCCATATTTGATTTACTGTAATACTATATGTTGTAGAAGACGAATTTTAAAGTACCATCTGCTCGCTAGACTGATGATCTCAAGAGAACGACTGGCAGTGGATGAATGCAAAGGGCGAAGTATCAAGTGAGGTGGTGCTCAATTAAAAAGTCATCTAAATGTCCAACAGTGGAAGCTTAGGGCCGATATAACGACCCACTTTATGCAACATGCAAAAATTAAAATCCACTGCTACTAAGAAAAACCTGAACAAAGAAAAACTAAGAGAATGGGAAAATGAAACTCTCTCACATAATTAAACTAGAAAGCATATGTTCTGTTATTTCATAATGTCCTTCTGTAAATTCCATGATAAAAGTTATAGTAAGAAGGTTCAATGAAAGCATCTAGACTCCATACATTTGAGTAGTAAAGAAGACATATATGCAGTCGTGTTTTAGGGCCTACAAAACCTACGTCTCAGTGACATATAACGGTTTTACGGTACAAGTATCTTTTTACGGAGGGCCTCCTTATACGAGATATATTGATTACATACATATTTTAATCACACGTTATATCTAGAAACACTTGCTATCTATTTCTATATAGGTAATTAGTCTAAAAGGTCACGCGAGCTTGACAAACATGTACCTTTGTTTAATGTTGGTTATTATTTACTAAACATGAATCATGTCCAGTTAACAATAGAACATATCATTCAATGATTCTCGCTAGAATGAATGACAGTTTTATTTATTGTACATATAAATCCAAAGGCAAAGAAATATAATCACGTGTACAAATTGATGAATTAATTTATACCAGTTGACTGGTATAAATTAAAATTCAATTAATAAATTGTTTTATTGTAAACATACATACAACATATACAATTAATTTTATATATTTCATTACAATTATAATTTATTAGCGATTCGGATTGTTTATTCCATGATAAAGTATCATTGCTCATAGCAGTTTTTTTTATGTTAAGGTCGACAGACAGGCTGACGACTTGATGGTAGGTGGTAGGTGGCTACTGTCGCCTATAACACAAGCAACGCCATAAGTACTGCAATTGAGCTCCGACTATAGAAGAATTAGGGATAAGGAAGGAATGGGTTCTGGCATCCCTTACTCAATCACTGAAACACTACAGCACATGTGCTATTTTTTACGGTGGTTGTATGAAAAGACCGTCAGATCCACTTAACAGTAAGTTGAAAAAGGCGCCAATTAACACTAGCAACGCCACAGGTGCATTGTTAGCAAATGTGCTGCCGATCTTAACAATATTAAGAAAAAGAATTAAGGAGGGACCTTAACCTGGAACTCATTTTTGTATAACCACTGATCTAAATTTATTAAATAACACATTTACAACCCTAAAATATTTATAAAACTGTTCTTATAGTCATATTCATAAATACTTTTATTACACCATTGGTGCGGCCTATGTTTTAGTTTATTTCTTTTTATATATATTTATTTATTTATTATAATTTTTTTAATGGCAATAATTTTTTTCCGTCTGTCTTTCTATTGACACAGTTCTTATCACAATAGATCACAGTTGACTATTGACACAGTTCTTATCAGAGGAGATCACAATAAATGTTGAGTATATTTTTAACTACGTTATTACACTGTGTTTCCGTCTCGAGTGTAATTTGAACAACGCCTCAATACTCCAAGGAACAACGCAACAAAGGTTGCATGCTGTCAGCATGTTAAAGGCAATACTGTAACTGCCAGTGTAGTCGCGAACGAAACCTGAAAGCGTATGGATAAAGTTTTGATTTTAACATTAATTTTATAGAAATATGCTGTAACACAAAATATGTAAAACATCTAAACACAAAATATCCCAAAATGTGTAAAGATTGAAGTTGTATCTGAAATGCTCGACACTATTCTATTTGTAAGTAACTATGTTTTGATTGCGACTTCGCCCGCGTCCATTTTTCTTAGGTATTGAAACTTTTATTCTATATTTAGTGCTCATATAGTTTTATCAGCATTAAAAAATAATTATATTATTTTTAGATGATCCATTAGGAACAGTACTTATTATGGATGAAAGGTAATGTGTATGCAAAATATCATGGTGATAAATAAACCTCTTTTCGGGGATCAGTACAAACGAACATTTTTTTATGTACGTACGTACATAAAAGACTGATTGTACTTAATTACTATAAATCTATTCACCATCCAACAATACTCATACACTATATACCTTTATACCTCATCCACTAAAAACCATCTAAACATTATAATTCAACCTTTACGCCACAAATCTCTTCACTACTATCACTATGTGTATGTGGAGTATCTTAAACAATTTTTTTTTTATTTTTAACTTACCTATTAAAGGTCCAACAGTTAAACTTAGGCCACCAGCCAGAAGCATATAGAGGCCGTAAGCCGGAGGGTACCGTTCAATGGGTACATGCTCAGCCATCACTATTGGTTGTGCGATATGCACTAATGATCTTAAAGCACCGAGAACTCCCGTCAGTACCAAAAGAGAAATGTATGATGTATACTGTATGAATACTGCAATATTAGAAACAGATTAATTTGTAAGGTAAGTACAATAAAAAATATTGGCTCCTAACCGGCTCCTAGCTGCAGTAACCAACCTTTTACAGAAGATAACCGTAAAATAACCAATCCCAGAGCCTAATACCCTATCCCTCCCTGATCTCTAATTCTTAGAATTGAGTTGAGTACCTGTTCTTCATTATGTTCTTCAAATAATGTGTTTATATTCGTTTTTTTTATATTCGTTGAGGTAGGTTATCAATACAAAAATACGAAGAGCCAATACAACAATTGGCCATCCGTGTCAAGCTGGGGGTCGTTTAATAATTTATGGAAATAATTTATTGAAATGTATTTCCTGATCTTAAAACTCTCCTAGTGACGAGTTATTTAAATCCTTCGACGGCAAGAAACACGCTAAACAATGTTTAATCAATAGTCTTTGAAGCTTTTTATAGCGAACAAGTATTTATAAGTAAAAAAGAAATTGCTTCCTTTGATTTGTGCTCGATTGTTTAAGATTGGATTTGGTTCCATTTCAATGTAATTTAATTTATTAAAACGTACCTATTCTAAATAGAGCAGCCAGCAAAGCGCCAGTGAAAAACATGTACCGACTGTTTATTCTGAAGAATTGAGCGGCGACACCTAAAAGTAGCCTGGCTGACATGTCCGTAGCACCGCCTAGTGCAATTACATTTGCTATTTGGGACTGAAATAGAAAAAATATGCTAACAAAGTTTGTTTGTTTTAAATTTCATCCAAATGAGCCGTTTTTGCGTTATTGAAAACATCCAAACATACAAAAATACAAACTTTCGCATTAGGAAAGTAGGATATATGTATAATAAGAAGAAAAAAATTATATCCGTATGAAACCGGAAGCGTGTCTGCACAAGCAGTACCCGTGGCTTTGCTTATGTTATAGGCGATGGTAGCGACGTAAACCGTCAGCATGGCTGACGACCTTTTTACATAAAAATAAAATTTATTTCTTTATGCTACATCATTGTTATAATGAAAATTGCAAGAAAGCCAGCTTTTGTTTAAACTAATAACAATGAACTAAAATGCATGTTATATTATACATATATTAATTAAAATAATTACCCTTGTTAAATATTTGTCGAGAAACAATGGCTCCAATGTGAAGAATGTCAAGTCAGCGAAAAAAGTGAGAGCCATTCCGAATATTATGTTGTCATATACTAAATCCTTGAGCAAAGATAAATCTAAGAACTCAATAATCGTTTGCCTGCAAGTAAAATGTTATATACTTATTAGACTCAACAATTTTGAAGTATTTATGCTCAATATCTTCAGAAAAGTATCGCATCGTTTAAAAGGAAATAGTTAAACTAAACGTGTTCCGGAATGGTTCTTAACAAAAGAACACATGTTCTTTGGTTATTAACAAGCGAACCATACATACCATTCTAGACAGTCTGTCTGAGTGCGAACTTTCACCATTAAAAAAAAACCTTACTACTATTAGATAGTTTATAGTGGAACATTACCATTTTCCATCTTTGTTCTTGATAATAGGCATGGGTTCTGCACCTATGTTCCCGAAACTGCCCAAACTGGCCACCGAGGCAGCTTTATATAAGTTTTCAACATACACGTTGTCATTTGAATTAAATTTGCTATTTGAGTCTTCAGCGGGGATCAAAACCACGGGAATGCTTAATCTCCTATCGACCTCCATTCTCGGTACAAACAGTAGTTCAGACCCTTTACGTAAAGTTTCTCCATGTTTAGTAGTATACAAGTTTTCCACTGATTTAGCATTATCGACTTTCGTGCCGCCGCCGTTAGTTAAAAATTCAAATTTTTCCTTCACGTCCGCCGGTGTTGGAGGTATTACTGAAATGCAAATTAATTAAGGATTGTTACCTGCAAAGGCAGATAGCAAATAAATTCCGAAGTTTGCAAATAATTTTCATGTGGTTGTCCATTTTTTTGCAATACGAAGATATTACAGACCACAAAAATATTTATGCAAAATTATTCTTGCAAGGGCCTTGGGTGGAGGTGCGAATTATTTAATTTCTCGACTGAATAATTATTGCTTTAATCAAAATTTAGATATTAATATAAATTACATCAAGATTGGACAGGATAATAAGTTAATCACATTACTTAGGCAGGGTTCCAATTATGCTGGCTGCATTATCTAATGATAATGCAAGGCTAATTTGCTAATTATTTTAAATTATTTATGTGTATTATTACCATTAAATTTAAAATAATATTTTTATCATGCTTAATTAGTTACTTACATACAATTTTTTCACACGGCTTCCGATGTTTTATCATATACCATTCTACTGGGTGCATTACGAGAGCGCCAAATATGCTATGACTTGATATCGCACATAAAATCGCAAGAGTTCCTCTGAACCCAAACTCCGACATAGTGAACTTAATAAACAAAGGGTACACCATCGTAACCAAGCCAATTGAAGCTTTACAAAGACTCAGATAGAGCACTTTTTTCTTTGTAAAATAACTGTTGAAGCTGGTGTACGAAACTGGAATAAGCAGACCCATTCCTAATCCTTGTAAGAATCCATTGGTTATAATCAATTGCGTCGTAGAAACTACGAATATTGCTAGGAACGATGCTATTGTGTATATGAAGGCCCCTATTAGTCCCACTTGTCTTAACGATAACCTTTTCAAAGCTATATTGGCTGAGAATCCTGTAATAAGAAAGACATAATTATAATTAGGTACAAGTATATCACTTTAGTTGTCCAACTGATCTTATTTCGGATCATACGAGTATCCCTTAGAGAAATGCATCCACAGCTCCATATATTATAATTTGTGGACTAGACATTTCTTCAGTGTCAGATCCAGTTATAAACCTTAGTCTTAAAACATCAGGAAGAATGACAATCAAAAGAAATGACAAAATTACCGAAAGCTTTCCAAAGAAAATTTCACTTTAAAACAATATTTATTGTAATTTTTACAAATCTCTGCAGAGTACATATTCAAAGTGGATAACGTACTTAATAGATGACGATTTAGATTTAAGAAAATCTAAATGTTGGAATTTAGTATTTCCACTTCTCTGCTAACTCTTACGAATCCCAAAAGGTTTTTGATGAGTTTTCATTATTATTATATAAAAATATATTACTTTTCTTGAATCGAAACTTTTTAAACCGATGTATACTCGTATTTTTTTCTCGGAATTTTGCATGAATACTATGTTCAACTTTTTTACACTTTTTCTAAATATTTGCATTATTGACACCTAAATACAAATTACCTACCTAAATAATTAATACAAATTGATATAATAAATCTATATATAATACGTAGGTAGCTATTAATAATATTAGCTATCAATGTTATAGATATTATTTATAGATATCACATTTTATTCGAGATAATATATTAATTATAATTCAATTGCAATTCAACGAAAATAAACATTAAAATTTAGCCATCGTCGTTGTCCATAATATATCACCTGTAGATCTTTAATTTTATCAAGATTTTAGTTTCCCAAATCTAAGTCCAAATCTTCTTATTGTTTTGTTTTATGTTTAAAAAATAACTACACCCATAGTTTATATGTATATGTGTTTTTGTAAATAGTATTCAAAACCAAAATGCCACGATTAATGAGTTTGCCACAAAATCAAACTCCATTCTACATATCTCATGCACAAAGATTTTTTGTCACTGATATGGATCCCCTACAGTTGAATTCGGCGCACAGGAGGCCACATAGACTACTTTAGGAACCTTTTGCCTAATGCCAAGAATGTCAATAATTAATAAAAAAAAAGGAGTTTACCAGAAATGGCTAGCGTGACTTGAAACACTCCATACACTACTGTAACTGCGCCCGTGCCCACTTTCAATTCTTCAAGAAAGTCGTTGTAAATAAAACCGAAAACCGGCTGATGGGCGGTGCCGGCGATCTAAAACGTAGAAGAGGATATTACACATGGTCCAAATGATGAATTTGGCTAGTCATCTAGAAATATAAGTAACTTGATACATCGGAATTCAAATGAGCCATCGGTCCTAATATAAGGGACACAGCGATATCAAAGATATAATATGACTGTGTGTACGTTGGGTAATCCATATTTTCAGGAAATTCTATTTCATTTACCAACCATTTTCATGTTTTCCATTCAACAAATTAAACTTAATTTCCTGCTGTCAACTATAACTGTTACCGTTTAAATCAGACATTTTTTAGTTGAATACTCGCAATAGCCGCCATTAAATGTTGGCACAATTATTATGAATTCATATTTCAACTTTTCCTCATTTCAGTTGTAAACAGTATACTTTTGCTTCAATTAAGAGTTTAAAATTTCTCTGAAGTACACATTTCAAATAAAATAACAAATAATTTTAATGTAAAATTTACACTAGATGCAAAAGAATTCTCTCCAAGTAGCAGATTAATTTATGGAACTTTTCACTTCACTTGCTTTAGCACACTTAAAGTAATTTCATTGGCTTTATACCAAAAGCGCTATTGCAGATTTCCTTGTTTTTTTTTCTTGTGTGCTTATATTTAAGTATGTATTTAAGTTTAGCTAAAAGGATTTCTAATCAATATTAGCCAGTTGGTTAACTTTTACCATTTTGACTAGGGACCAACTGCATATATTATAATATATGACATATACAATCATAGACTATACTGTGTATTTATTAGTAATATTTAATTTAATTTGAAACCACGAGAACATGAAACAATTTCGCCTTTTAGTAAATTATTGACTACAAAAAGCCCTCTAAGAATTTGGATCGATGACATCTGTTATTTGTTATTGCCATAGATATATTTTTAGGAGTTTTAATGAGTAAATTTCAACAATATTAAATATATTTTTTCTTATAAAAATTGTGTACTTAAAATGTAGTATTTACAATAAATATATATACCTTAAATATCTAAGTGTAACGGTAGAAGAAATTCATTACTGCGATGATTTCATTCCGTTACATTACGAGGCTCTTCAAGAGAGGTGTATAAAAATTTTCATTCCTACATGTCCGCATATAAGTTATTTGCGCGCCTAGGTACCTAAATGCCTGATTTTCGACCTATAAAAAAATAAAATAAAAAAAAACTTACAAAAATAACAGACAAGCCTATGCATACAACGTATCCCCAACTACCTTCCGGCGGCAGCAAATCATACTTCGCTGATTCACTATCACACAAATCAGTTTTCTTTTCACACATGTCTAAATGTGACACCACTTTACGGTTTAATGAACTTAGACATAGAATTTTCCTTATATATCCTCAATAGGAGGTCCTAATGTATACCGAGTATTTGTATTGGGCTTAAATCAAAATCTTTATTAAGGATGAATGCAATATAACATGTTAAACAAATAAATGGAACGGATTTCCCACGAACAGTAGTAACAAACAAGATAGTAACGAGTATTTGTTTTTCAGCGGCCCTGTTGGCAATTCTGTGGAACTTTAACGTTTAATCAAAAACACATTTTATACCATCCAAATAGAATTGCTATTTGGTTGTTTTAATTTGTTATGTATATTAAATAAAAGAAACAATTTCGTTTTATTAATATGGATTACTTTACTGTCTGCTAAGTCTGGAAATTTTTGTTGATTTGATCTTTTAGTAAACTGCCGAAAATAAGAGATATTTTATTATTATTACCTATTTTTGGTAGGCCTGATATATTTAAAAGTTTAAATTTCATTAATGATAGTATGTTCAGAGTTCCTCTAACGGAAAAGAAAAGAAAATATTAATCAGTTGTTTTAACTGTAAAGAAAAGCTTGACCAATAATATGCATTTGAGAAAATATTATTTATGTTCGTAAGACCTGCAATTATGTATAGTTGACTAAATTGGTTAATATATTATATGACTCACAATTCGTATATAATTCGAATATACATATTATATTGAAACTATTGTAAATACAATTCTCTAAGTTCATTTAATACAATTGAATGTGTTCTCAAATTTTCTAGTTGTGCTTATAAATTGGCAATTTCATAAGCATATCTAGAAAATAATTTTTATTTTTTCGTTCTTATCAGAAAAGCTAATGAGCGATTGTCGTCATAAAATATGAAATATTTTTTTACCTAAAGAACTAGATAGGGATAGGAAGTAGTCTTCTGTCAAATAATAATCTTAAAATAATAATTTATTATTTATATCTTATAGAAAGAATGATCACAAAGTATCTTATGGTAAATCTTTGTAGAATTAAAATAAAATATGTCCATGGAGTTTAAGCGTGTATCCTGTTCATTGTTAAAAACCGAAATTAACAAATTAATCCATACTATACTAATTACTCTACTATTTGTATACTAGTACTAGTTTAATATTATAAATTTAAAAATAACTCTGTCTGTCTGTCTGTCTGTCTGTTACCTTTTCACGCCTTAAGTACTCAACTGATTATCATGAAATTTTGCATACCTAAACATTGTCAGAGATACAAGAATGGGCATAGGGTATACCATTCATCCAGAAATAAGTACTGTTTCCGAGGGATCACGTAAGTCCAGTCGATCGAACTACTCAGTCGAACCACTTGCCCACAGCGAAAATTATGAAAATTAACCCCTGTCAAAAGTGTAATCGCAATAATGATGTCAGGTGTTATGTTGCTTATGCTTTATGTATTTTTCAACGCCGACGAAGTCGCGGCCACCAGCTAGTAACAACATACGTTCCACGAAAGTGTTAATAAATGAAATTCCTCTACTATGTTGATAGAAAATTCTAAAACAAAACAGGAATGTTTAATATTTATAGCGAGTCTAGTGAGTAAAGCAATTACATGTCGACATGAACCAGGTAATCAAATTATGTACATCGAAACCAGCTAGGAAAGTAGCAATTAAACTAGCTGAAAGCACTAGCATGAATATAATTACAGTATAAAGTTTGTTAACCTTTTAGTATTAAATAGAATGCATATTTCTCTTTCTAAATAGCTCAAGGTATTTTAAGTGCAAATTTTAAGAGTGGCATAATACACTGCGTCCTACAGAGTCTCTAGAAACTTGTATATTGGTTTTAATTAATAGTAAGTACATACTAAGATGAAATAACAGAGATGACAGAATTCACTTAGGCAGAATTTCTTAGGCTTCATAGCCCTTCATTTGAAGTTGTCTCTGTAACTTTTTTTGTGCACTAAGGGTCAGTTCTTAGGTCAGTGTAAGGGGCTTAACATGTCATGAACTTTTAGATTTATTGAAATACTATTTTTAAAATGATAAAAATTTCAAATACCGTAGGTATTACTATTTGGTAAATTATTAAAATTGTAGGCATTTCTGTTTATTATTTATACAAGGACCCGTAGCAAAATTTATTCCTTATGACCCACAATATAAGATGTAAGATCATTAATAAAAATAATTGCGTTTTTTTTTTACAGATATTTGACCGGGTTCAATTCCTGGCCGCGTAAATTAAAAAAGTTTAAATATTTAAAAATCGAAGTCTGTTTAATTTGTAGTAGGGTCATTTAAATATGTATCTCTATAATATGAAACATTTTAATCGACCTGGCATACTCTACTCAGTAGCTCAACTCAATGAGATTGAAATAAAATATAAGACTAATTATCTTCATATAAAATTCATTAATTTTATTATTGATTTTTATTTCTTTATGTCAAGTTAGGCAAACAGGCTGAATTTTTTAATATTTCTTTTTAGAATAAAAATTTTTAATAAGTAGTTTTTACATAAATAAGAAACAAAGTTTAATTTTAATTACTTTTACTTTGTCCAGGCCAAACTCAAACTTACCTAATTAATTTCCATCAGCAGATTTGATTGAAAGATACAAGAAAGATACGTTTCAACAGTAATTAATTAAGTTCTTACCTTGAACTTATTCGAAATTAATATACTTTTTTTTCTAAACTATTACTTATTTAATGAGACATTAGATTATGCAACGGTAGCCACTATCCACCTACCGTCTAGTGGACCGTCAGCCAGCCTGACCTTTACATAAAAAGAAATCAAAAATAATAATTCAGATAACTAACTGTAACGGCCTCTTTCGCTACTCGTAGCCGAACAGGATGTAATTAGTGGCGCTAGTTCCTCTTTCCTTTTCGGATCGTCGATTATATCTCCTGACAAATACGTAGGTGCTATCATAGTTATATGTGAGTATAAAACAACGGATGTAATTGTCATATTATGTTCGGAACACGTGATACAACCGTGTAATAAAAGGTCAATAATATTTGTCTTATTTCTTTTTATTTGCACAACTCGATTTATCAGACATTTCTCTTTGTAATTTCCTCTTGTGTTTATTCTTCTTGTAGCACAGTTCTATTGACCAGAACATTATCACTACGGCTAGGAGAGATGTTAAAATGTAGAATACTGTCGGATAGCTGTCGGTAAGATCTCGTATAGCACCTGAAATATAATTGTAATTTTTTAGAGTAACACTGGAGAATGTTAAAAAGATTATACATTCAAATTAATTTAAGTAGATATAGGTTGTATGTAAAGCTGTATGTTGATATGGCCGTAAATTTCTATATTAGTATGAATTATATTTTTCAATTATAGTTATTTGCTTGTGTTATAGGCGACGGTAGCCATCTACCATCAAGTGGACAAACAGTCGACCTTATCATATAAATAAAATCATGTCACGGTTTGTTTATTTTTGAAAAATAAAAACGCCTAAAAAGATTTATATTCAGGGTATCATATTTCATACAGAAACTAAGAGATTAATGTGAAAAATTATATAAGCACTGTGTGTTTCGGTGAGGAATTCTAGAACCCATTTCCCTATACTACATCGTATTGTATCATTTACCCTGTGTACTGTCAGCAGCATCAATTCAACCTTAAGCCTGCCTGCAACACTTTAACATTAATAATATTAGACATTAACTATAGGTATGTTTAATATTAATATAGAATATTGCATTTTCGTTATTCTATACAAACCTTCTATGTCTTGTGATTTTTACATATATGGATGTATAAATGAAGCCCTCAAAGATAAATCCGCTAAATTAAAATATATATTTGGGCATTAATGTGCCACTTTGCGGCCTATATTAAATAATCAACAAAATACAAAAATTTAACTAATACATACCTAAAGCTGGTCCTAGAACCAGCCCTGTGATTCCGAATAACATCATAAATGTGCCCATAGCTATAGGGAATTTTTCTTGGCCTACTGCTTCGCAAATCACAAGAGGCGGCAGTACAGATATTACACAGCGAGCTACTCCCATAATAGTGATGAAGATTAGCATAACAATATGATTGTTCGACCATAACATACCTGTAAAATTAATTATATTTCACTAGCAACCCACACCCAGCTTCGCTGCAATTAATTTACACAAACCTTCCTCGCTTATCGCTCTTTTCATTAGTGAAAACCTTAGAAGAGATGGTAAACATTTCCGGGTAAGTATTTGAGGCAAGTTGAAAACTTGTCCTATAACTCTTTTATAATACCCTAACACAGAACTATAGACCTGGCTGGAGAGTAGTAGGGCTAAATCACACTTTCTAGCGCGCCCATTAATGGGCCCCCAACGCGGGACGTTATGACACGGCCATTACTAATTAATAATATATCAAAATAAAAATGAACAAATGCGCGTTTCTTAAGATTAGGAGGTATTAGGGACGCAACAAAATACTGACAATATTAGGACAATATTGTTATAACATTGCCATTATATTGTAGTAAGTAAATGCCATCGTAAACTTTTGAAACAAATACATTCTTAAAATAAATTCTAGAAACAAACTTACCAAGCCTGGTCACAAAAGCTATAACGATCCCGACTACGTAAATGATTTGATTTTCAACTTTCTGCAACCATTTATTGAGTAGTATTAACAAGATCCTTGTTACCAAATCCCCTAAGGATATCAATGTTAGTGCCCAAGCTACTCCGGTCTGAAAAAGGTAGAATTATCCCAAAAAAAGGTATAGAGCGTCAATATTAATACAGATAATAATACCTAATTTTGTAATGAAGACAAATAATATTATTAAAACAACGTAAAATGCAAAGAAGAAAGTTTTTTTTCTATTTTACCTCATTCCAATGTGCAACGTACAGGGCTTGGGGGAGCAGCACTATAAAATTAAACTCCACAAATACGCAGAATGTAGTACCGAGGCAAGCACTTGATAATACAAACGACTTCATTTGAGATATATCTATAACCTTCAATATCATTTTCCTAAAAAACAAAAAAACTATTGTTGTATTTTTAATGAGATTAAACAAAAGTAAAAACATGAAAAACGACATTCGATGCTTACATAATTCCTTTACGCGAATCCGACTCAGACGGCATGTTCGTGTCAATTTTTAATTCATCCTTCTCATTTTTTTCTTTTGTAGATATCTCGCATTCTTTATTCGTTATTTTTACAGTAGGTACACTATTTTCAATATCTCCTTCATCAACCAAAAGTTTAATTTCTGAAAATAAATTTTCAAAAGTTGTCAAAATTACAAAGATAATTAGTAGCCGATTCTTTAATACATAAAAAAGGTACAAGAATTATTATTAAAAAGGTACTTTATTAATATTATTTTTTTTATTTTTTTTTAATAAAGAATCTTTATTGAAAAGGTACAAAATAAATACTTTATTCTGTATTTCCGGAAGGTTGGAAAAATAATAAATTTAAGCATTACGTACCTTCAGTAATATTATCCTCGTTGCTAACATCAATCTTCTTTAAATGCCATTCCGCTGGCTGTAACAGCGCACAAGCTATAAATACGTGAAGACTTATTCCTGATATAAGCATCAGTGTTCCACGAAAACCGTACTCGAATAACGACCATTTAACGAACATCGGTGCGATCATTGTGGCTGCAGCTGAAAAAAATGTATTGATTCGTCAAGCAAATGTACCCGCTTGAATACAATTATCAACTGAAATTCAAATAGATTGTATATTTCTAATAAAACCTCTCTAATGATAACTTCATATAATATTTTAGGAAAAAATATACACGTATGATGGACAAATCATGAGAAATACGGTTAAGGCACTATTTTATTTGATGTAATATTATGTATAAATTTACCCCACTAAAACTCTCTCACTGATCGTATGAAATCACTATTAAAAATGGCAGGGTACACTGTAAATGTGATTTGTACAAGTTGAACTGTGTTATGCAATTTGTTTTGAATTTTATATGTACATTATTACGTTGGCTATCCATATTATAATAAAATAAAATAATTAGCAGTAACCACACCATCACAGAAAACCATACATAAAATAACAGCACGTGTTCTGTTATATTTCGGCAAGAGTCCATTTCTAAACCCCTTCTTGTAACCTTTATTCTAAGTAAGGTCGGCATCTATGGCGTTGTGTTAATAGACGACGATAGCCACTTACCATTAACTGGACCGTCAGCCTGCCTTACATTAAAAACTTCCGTTTTACCTTTACATAAAAAAATCCTTTGAAAGATATTATACTAAATAAATTCTTCAGTAATGTGTTTTTCTTTCTTTGCAGGTATAAGAAAGCTTCAATTCATCGCAGGTCATCAAATTGCATTTCAAAAGCATCATCAAATTTCAAGAGAAAACGTAAGATATATTTATGTTAAGGTCGGCAGACAGCTGACGAACGTGTGCTGAAAGTCGCTGCCGACTACAGTAGGATTAAGGATGGGATAGAAAAATGGGCTCTAGCAAACTTTAATCACTCACCGCACACGTGCGTTTATGTCACGTGCTGAGAATGTAAGAGAATGTGTTTATCAAAGTCATTTACCTGCTACAGTCTGCACTAAAGTTACCGCAAGAAGTCGCTTTTCCAAGAAGTAATCATTCAATATTGTAAAGGATACATTGTACAGCATTCCGAAGCCACATGACTGAAATTAGATTTATATAATATTCCATTAAAAAGCAACAAAACAAAAACAAATATTTTTTACTAATTATGTGTTTTGACCCATAAATAACCCTTATAATTATGGGTATTAAACCCGCAGTACAAAAACTTTAAAAAACGCCTTCTTTACATTGAAAACCTTAAACAAAATCTAAAGATTAACTAAGTGCAAAAATATAAGTAAAGATATTATAGCACAGTAAAAATAAAATAACAAGTAACTTACCATAACAATGCCTTGGGAGACAATGAATAGTGGTTCCGAATTAACGAATACCGTTAGGAGTGCTCCAATATTAACAAATAACGAACCTATAAATGCAATCTGACGTGCACTTATGACCTTTAAAAGTGGCCCTACTATAAATCCTGAAATTAATTTTTTTAAATAAATATCATTATTTTTTCAAACAAAAAAACACAAATTTTACAAGCTCATACCTTATTATAGTACTTTGGAACGATGTTGGAAGGAATTGTATTAAATTATATAAAGATATATTAGATTACATAAATATATAAAGGTACGATAGTAACTATATTAAATTTATATAAATTTTCTTATAATAGAGTATTTTATAATAGTGATAAATAATAAAAATAAAAATATCTATAGTCTCAATATCAATATTAAAGAGATTATAATTTTAAATTAAAGGACGATCATTCAAAACTTACACTTTAGAGAATTTAGTAATAAAATTCTTTCTTAATTTCAGTAACATTCTTAAATATTCACAGGGAATATTTAAGATTTTGTAAATGTGGATTACATTTGAAAATTAAAAAGATTTCTTATAATTATGTACTTCCGAACTAAATACTTTCAAGAACATCAAAGAAACTTAACATTTACCAAATTGCACAATAGCCAGTAAAATCTATAATTTCCTATAACCTAATCGTACAAGTTCAAACCGTTAAAACGAAAATAATAAAAAACTGATGGCCTTATCTCCATACAAAACTGATTGATCTCCTTTGGTACGATACCAAATTTCTTCAATATTGTTATGAGCTCTGGGTAAGGAAAGGATGTTTTACAACCGATAAAGTTGTAACGATGAAGACATTAATATTTTATACTATATGATCTAAGTTATTCTTACCGCAAGCAGCCATAAAGATACCAGCCAAGCCGTTCATGAGAGTAACACTCATTGTTCCCATTCCGACTTTCTTTAAAAAGACGTTGAATAACAATCCAAAACATGGTATGAAGGCTGTTGTGGCAACCTACAATTTAATATTTAAATCAAATTTAAATAATTATATTTCATTCGCAGTCTTTGTTAGTATGATGCTATTGTTAATATTGTCATTTACATTCGGTGACTATCGTTATTATATTATTTACTTATGCTTATTTAAAAAAAAATCTTTCTCAGAAAGTTGAGATATTTTTTCACATATTTTGTACCTTGCGTTTAACTTATTATTTTCAAACTCACTCACTAAAATGATCATAACAGCAAAGGCAATTATGTATGCCCAGCCTCCATCGGGTGGGATCAATTTATATTTTCCACTAGTTACAATTTTATCTGGTTTTACACTCATTGTTTTATAACTTTCCCAGCTAAGTGACTCTCTGACAATTTCATCTGAATGTTAGTTTGTTCAACTGTCTCGTTTTACGTTTTATTAGCAGTAATAAACATCTTTAAACAGGCTTAAGTGGGATACGGTTCCGCATTCAAGAAAAAAATATACAGGTTGTTGATAAAGTTCAAATTGCTTTTGTAAATATCTTGTTTTATCTTCAGGACTGTAAATAACTTTATTTACTTCCATTTTTTTTATTGTATAAAATTTACTTTTATCCCTTGACAACGCTTGTGCAAAATTTAATAATGAACGGTTGAGAAGTTAAGGCGTGAAAGGGTAACAATCAAACGTTCTCATTTTTGCAATGTTTAGTTTAGTATAGTTAGGATAGTAACGACGCCGACAAATGGCAGCAGTACTTTTACCAAATTAAATGTTAAATTACAATTTTTCTATTTGTTTATATTTTCAACCTATTTTGATGCACCTACATTAATAATGAGTACTTGTAGTGATACGAGTCCATCGAAATAATAACGAGCCATTTCGTATCCGACAATTTACAATCGTCAAATTCCAGAATCCGATACCGTCCTGTTAAAATATTCTTATATTTGCGTGGTTCTGCTATCATTAAATAAATGAAATAAATCAGTATTAAATAATCAAATAAATCAATTATAATTACAGTACAAATTAGTTTCCATTAGTTCAAATCATAATGCAATTAAAGAATAAACAACATTTTAATTTATTGAAAATTGAGAACAATGTATGTATGTATGTATGAATTATATTGTGAAAATGGTGAATGGTGGACGGCCATGTCTAGATTTGATGCTTTTTTTGCATTGTGTCCAAATCGTGATTTACAATTAAATCACTTTTTCTTCATTCTTACGTTGCTACCATCATATAAGGACATAAGTTACTTACATAACAACACAGTGAATCTTATGTTTACATTCTTAGGTGACAGTGGCCATCCACCATCAAGCGCACCTATTATTAGAGTTGACGTATGCCTGTCACTATAAATGATAAGAAAACCATATTTAAGAATAATAAATATAGCCTCTTTTAAAATAGAACATCCCATGAATTAAACAAATAAGAAAATTAAATGATAACAATATGTACCCACGTTTAAGACATATTTGCATTGCTCCTCCAGTCACCTCCTAACCTCCTTACAAATTTAAATTTTTTATCAATCAAGATTTGAAAGTGCAACAAGATATTTGAAAACAATTGACATAATATTATGTCTATTCTATATTGATCTACACATACTATAAAATAAAGATCTGCACATATTATAAAATATATAAATCTTCCTTCCCATTGTATACATTGTATAAAGTACTTCTAGATATTCGTTTTAGAAATTAGAAACTGAATAAAACTTTGATCCATATTGTTTAAAGGAAGATATATTATTTCGATGATTCAAGTACATAAACTGACTTTTACTAAACATTTGTAAAAATTAAAACTTCCATTTTATATCTTGCGTATATACCTATTGTACACATTAATTTGCTCTAAATAAATAAGATTCCTTGATTTTCAGTCTTAGTTCATTTTTCTTCTATTCATCCGACGAAGTATCCGAATTGAAATACTACATATACCTACAAAACTTTCATATTACAACTTATTATACGTAGCACAAACGTCTTCTGGTGTGTCATTAATTTGAGAATATTTCTTTCCTAATAATTAGTTTATAAACAATTTACAGTAATAGAAGCCATATAGCCTGTCAACTTCCATGACTTGTTAACTTGAACAAGTCAAGGTGAAATTAATTCCAAAGTATTAACCTCGTAACAAAATCTGTCTTCCTCGGACACTACTAGCATGGCTATGCTATGGCTCTTACCAATACATTTATATCTGTATTGGGACAACTGACTCTGACAGGGTAAATAAAGTTAAATTTTATATTTTACAAAAAATATTTTTTTAATGTTGATGTGATGCTGAAGAGCAAACGAAGGTGATGTAGGTTGTATATGCGAGACATTAGTTAAACATTGAAAGTAAACCAAATAACAAGTTATCTTATAACAAAATGAACATAAATGATAAGACGCAACTCAAAGTAGGTAATCTTTTACTAAGTACAACTAATAAATATTTCGCAGTAGGAGTGTAGCTCTCAATCTATTTAAAATAACTTCATATAATTTTTCTATTAAGTACTTTATATAATAACTGGCTATTGCTCGCGACCCCACCCTCCAAATCAATACAGAACTGAATTTTTTTAAGATGTTATCGAATGCTCAACTCCATTCATGCCTAAGTAGGAAAGTTCCTAATATTTCCTAAACTAATAGGACATTTTCAGTTTTTGTCGATTTTTACTACCAAAGACCTGTGTTACGGCAAAAGTCACTATGCACACTTTTCAACTAGATTGAATTTGCAATTCAATGAAAATTTAATGTGATAATCTAGTTTTTAGTAGGCCAGATAGTTTTTTAAGATACGGCTATTCAAAGGTTTGCAAAATTTCAAAAAAATTGATGTTTTTCTGTTCTTTTTAGACAGTAAAATGACATTTCACTCCTGCCTGCGACCCTTCCTCACACTTTACGTAATCGAATCAGCTTTGTGTGTGATGCTCAAAAATATAGCTACACAAAAGATCAAACGCCGATCATCACAGCAGAGTGATGTTTTTAGAATGAATTCAAGGATATTCGATCACTAGCTGGGGTCGTGATCGGCGCACGAGAGAAAACAGAGCACTACACAGCGTCGTGATCCGCTGTCAAAGTCAAGTTTGAAGTTTTGGATTTTATTTTTGCGTCTTCTAGGTGCCATGGATATACGTTTTATTGAAAAAGAATAGTAATTAATTTTCTTCCAGGTTTAATACTGCTGAATTATGGTAAAATGTTTTTTTTTTGTATATTATTGCAAGCTGACAATAATAGTTTTGAAAGAAATGGCAATGACAGTAATAGCAGGTCACACCGCGGTCAAACTGCAGTATGAATTTTGGCGAGCCATTTGCTTTAACTCTTTGTTCTGTTCATTTAATTCCAGGCAAGATCAACATTGGAAATGAATTTTATCCAAGTTCAAAATTGGCCCAGGGCAGACTGCTGGGTTTCGCAGTATTTGAGCAGCCTGTATGGCAGCAGCAACCGTGAAATAACAGTATGTGTGCTGGTGTGTTTCGGGATAGGGTTCCAAGTCCCTTATACTCAATCCCACTATGATCGAAGCACACTTGCATTGCGGCGTCGCATCGCTTTTGGTATACGCGAGGCTGGGACATCTACCATGAAGTGGACCATCAGCCTTTCTGTTGACCTTAACATTAAAAAATGTACCAATTTGAATATTAAATTTTTACTACTAACTCCAAACCATAAAATGTTCAGAGTTCAGTTCGCTAGCTAAGAACTTTGTTGCAAGAAAAGGGAGGCTTTGCAAAACGGTTTTACAATGTAATATTTCTTTACAGAGGATTGTTACGACGCCTTTGTTCTCTAACTTACTTTCTTAATCTTAATTACTAAAACGATCTTATACTTGGTGTAACACTTAAAGATAAAAACAAATTAAGCGATAAGATCGATAAGATCGATATCTTCATCAGGATGAATTATTTCTATATTTTATACTAGAAAACATTTGTTAGGTATAGATGTTATTTTGATATTTTTCACTATCAATTAATGCACAAAAAATTGCATGCTAGGTACTAACTTACAATATGCTATACAACTTGTTTGGCGATGCAATAGTAACATACGATCAAGTATACCCTCAGTCTGCCTTCCCCACCTTCACATAAAAGTACCTACATTTTCAAACATATTATCTTCATATCATTACGAACCAGGTCGAGTAGAATGTTCAATGTAATAATTTTACCAACTCAGCTATTATGTACTTAGTTCTTCTGCTTATCTAGGGAAATGCGCTTTTCCGGTTTCATATTTGAATATCAAATCAAACACTGGCTTCATTCGTTTGTATTACATCACAAAGTTTCAATTCGAATAGTCCACATATAATCCGCTGGTATTCGTTGAATTTCTAGATTATTAGATTAACGGTCAAAGGATCTGGGTCGACTATTGTCAGCATAAAATATTCTTACGCTGATGGACAAAATAAACCATAGAGTCAATGACCAAAAAGATTTACGCTCAAAAGCACTCATTACTTTTGGAAAAAAGAGCTGAATGGAAAAATCAGTCATTTAATCAATAAATATAGTGATTGCATATTGTCTAGTCTAGATTGCTTATTTTCGTTTAATGTAGCAGTAATTCTTTTAGTTTAATTATGTTTAATATTAACATATTATCACGGAAGTGAAAGAGCTGTTCCGAGTGGCGCGTGATAGAGAGGCCTTTTCGAGGGTGATCGTCAACGTCGAGGAAACCTGATAAGGATAATGAGAGAAGAAGAAGATTTAATCTATATAAATAAAAATGAGTTGCTAAATGTGTTCCTAAGCGCAAAATTCGAGAACGGCTTTAATACCAATTCGAATATTTTTATTATGAATATTCGTTGAAGTCCGAGAAAGTTTCTTATGAATAGAAAAATGAAAAAATTGCCCGGAACATTGCACCCATGCGAAGCCGGAAGAGTGTTAGGTTTAATAAAAAATTGTTTAGATTTCATATATTATTATTTGTTCTTTTTTTATTCCATTTTTCTTATTGCAATTTGTAAAATTATGATTGACATATACTCTAGTAAGCTAAAATGAATTTATTAAAAAGTCTCTTAAAAATCTTTTAGCGGATAACCCATCAAGCAGAACACTTGCAACAAACAATTTAAATAATCGGTATGTGAAATGTGGATGAAAATTGACATTCTCAATATAACTGGGTCACGTGATTTAAATATTGTCACAATCAGCATTTATAAAGCATTTAATTTTTACCAAAAACAGAGTAAAAGTAATTGTTCTGACATTTTGACATCTTTGGCGATAAAGGGTTGCAATTAAAAAGCTAAAATCATTACTATGTTACTGAAAATGTTCCAACCTTTAAATTATTTTATGTAATTTTAATACACTTTTAAAAGAAACAAATCGTAAAATTCTCATTAACTCTTGCACTTCCAGACATTGAACGTAGACGTGACCGATAAATTCTGTGCTCAAACTGGACTGGATCGGTCACGTAGATATTTTTTATGTCAAATGCTCTAAACTTTTACTACTGAGAGAGTAATTGTACCTATCTACACCAGATTTATTCCCAACACTATTAAGAAGTGTCAGGGCACACTGTTATTAGTATTGAAACACTGAACAACCGGTTTGGGGGCAGTATCCACTCCTTACAGAACGTCTGTGGGCTTAAAGCATTTGTGTTGGTAGATGTGCTATGAAGCTTGTGTTATAGGCGACGGATCGTCAGCTTGTCTGTCAAACTTAACATAAAAAAAATCATATGAATATATAATTCTTTAATATTAAATCAGTGAACTTAAATTCATTTTTTGGATATAAGTAACTCGTGTGTCATTCGATAAGTATTTAGATGTATAAAACCAATGTCATAATGTTATTCTCTAAATAGGACACAATTTTATATTATACCTTAAAAAATATACGAGTATGTTTTTCATCTGTACTCGTAAAGTGCCGACAAATTATTCTGTTTTGGTTCTAATATTTTAACAACTGCTTTTTATGGTAAATAAAAGAGGCCATCAAAACGTAAGCGTTCTTTCATTTTCTCATTTATATGTCTCGCAAAATTCGCCGTTAACAATGTTCAAATTGTGCGAAATCACTAACTATTACGAGTATTTTAAACGGAAGTTCCGTTAACGGAAACTTGTTTGTATAAAAAAAAATTATAGCAGTAATTTATATTCTAAATTTAAATTTACTATTATAAAAATAAAAATGTTACTATTACTATTATAATTTAGTATTATAAAAAAACTCTTTACTCAAACTCACTCACTTAAGTTTGAATATTGGAGGATTAAGTTTAATATTTGGCGAGTGCAATCTAAGTTATGCGAACAACTCCCACTAAGTAGGTAAGTCCATACGTTTTTAAAACTATTAAAGTGTTCTTCGTTAAGTATCGTGCGGAAATTTATATTTCACTAATGCTCTTTTGTGGTTTCAGAATCTATTAATGTCGGCTTGATGTTAGAGAAAACGAGCTAGTTTACACTTAGTTTAATCGGTCCATTAATTGGAAATAAGAAAAGAGCAAACATTTTCTTCACAGGACGAACAACAACGTATTATGGCCATTGGGCAGTGGCGCAGAATAATGAGCTGCGATTTTATAAAACATTTTCTGAAAAGAGACGCTTATATACCTACAGAATTGATAAGCTATATAATTATTATGAGTTATATACAGTATGTTATACAGAATTGATAAGTAACAGTAAATATGGTATTGGTAAATCACATTACGTTTCACAGTCGTTAATTGAACAGCCCGTCTCCTTTTTTTTATAATATAAGAAGTTCAGCAGCACACTTGTAGAACATTTGCGTTGCTTGTGTTAATAGACAGCCATCAAATTATTTACATATAACCTGTACCATATTAACGATCTATTGACATATGGATGATTTTACTTTGAGATTTTTTTAATCGTAAAATCGTCAAACAGGCTGACGACCACTTAATGGTAAATGCGCTGCGGGATTATGGATCGGGGTTGGGATAGGGATAGGCTCTGATATCCCTTACTCACTCACCGAAACACAACAGCACACATGCTGTTATTTCACGGTGGACGGGCTGCCCAAATGACTGCGAAACGCAG
The DNA here is from genome assembly GCA_944738685.1 of Synanthedon myopaeformis. Taxonomy (NCBI): domain Eukaryota; kingdom Metazoa; phylum Arthropoda; class Insecta; order Lepidoptera; family Sesiidae; genus Synanthedon; species Synanthedon myopaeformis. The sequence goes on from OX122914.1 coordinate 2,845,543, forward strand.
TATGCCCTACCACTACTTTTCAGATCCAGACCAGAGCCAACTTTGAAAAGTTAATTTCCAAAGTTAACCCTTCATCGTTCCGGCATCGAACCCGGGACGCCTGTGACAGAGCGTTAAGACAAGCACTCTAACCACTCATCCAACAGGCTCGTCAAAGTCTGCCCTTAAATTAAAATGACAAGACCTTCGCTAGGAGATAATCAAGAAATTTTGATAAATCGATACAGTTTCTGTGTTGGTGAAGATAAATGATTAAGTTTCTCAAGTCGAGCTGTTCTCGCTCAAACTCAATGCCGAACAGTAACTTCGTTTAAATAATTAAAGTTATTATTAACTTTAAATTTCACTGAAATTTCCTTTGTCACAATAACTTTATAGAAATTCACTTTTTTCTTTCTTTTGTATTTTATATTGAATAAAAAACTTATTAGGTATTTCTATATTTCCAAGAGTTTCTATGTAATGTTAAGGTTACATGAAAAGGTTACGACAGTTCCCATACAAATTTTAATACATAAATTCTCATTAACTGTTGAACTCGTTGTCGTTCAGTAGTACAGGTCCGAAACTTGGAAATAAATAATTATGTCTTATATTACTATAAGACCTAATTATTTACGTACGTGATTATTTTAAGTACGTGATCAGATCTTTTGTCAACCTGTCTGACGACACATTTCTTAAAAAAATGGGGTTTCATAATAGGAAATTTGGAGTTAGTATCTTAGAGTTGTGCAAATAATCACAGCCAAAATGCGGTGTTATATGTTGCTAATGCAAAAATACTAATACTATATATTAATATGAAAACATTCGCTGTTTTTCAACAATTATCTTCATTAGAATTAATGTGTGCATAGTTTCTTTGTTCATATATGTAGATCATCCCTTTTTCCCGGGGAGAGGGTGTTTGTCGTGAGGCTAGTCGGAAATTTGTTGACATACCTGTTCCTGTTTAAATGAGCCAATTTTCTTGCATTTTCTGCTTTTATGTAACTATTTATGTAGGCAAATCATAAATGAGTGAGTATCAGCAGGTTTAGTAGACGTACATAAAAAAAAACAATGAAAATGGCTACAATTTGATAACATATTAAGGTTTAGATTAGTCAAACGTCCTTGCAACGATTATTGTGTCGAATTTGCATCGGATCGATGGAAACACACGGCGACGTCGAGGACGGGGCCGTGAGGTCGGTCATGGCCGCAACACAATAGTCTAGAAACTGTAAAATAAAACCTTTTTATAATACAGTTTATGAATGTAAAACCATATAGCGCTTTTCAAAAAGCTTCCGAGACTAATCAGATATGTGCAATAAAATATTTCCTGCTTTAGCTAAAATTTCGTAACATTTTGAAATGTGTTTTGTTTTAAACTCCCATACATGTTAGCTATTGTAATAGGCCGTTTATTTATTAACCTTTGCACGGTTGTTTGCTTAAGAATTTTCCAAATGATCCTCTTGAACTGTTTTAAATAATATTAAAACTTTGATAAACAATACGATTCCTTAACATTTATTATAATGTTGCAATAATATCTCCAGACTATTTTATATTTTTGGGTCTTAAAGTTACTTCTTTGATAATTTTAATCCTTCTTTTTAAGTATGATGTATGATTGTATGTACCTATGTTTGTTCATTTTGCAAAAATACTGAATGGAGTTTGATCAAATTTTACAGTGAGATAGTTATACATCAGATTAACCACAGGTTATAACTATGCAGACGAAATTTGGAAAAAAAAAATAGTATATCATTTCTCTCACTACCTGTTTTAGATTTTTATTAATTTTATAGTTAACAATGGACAAGGCATTAAGTATAAAATATTATAACGATGGCCCTAATGCCTTGTCCATACTATATTTCTTCTATGTTCAATGTCATTAGCCTTACCACGAGACAGGGTGGTATAGCAGGAGTGGTAGTGGCGCCCCACCACCAAACACGGTCCGACGTGTCGTACCACTGAGCCTTCGCAGGTTCACTAATAAATTATTTAAAGTGAAAAATCATATAAACTTGTTATATTTGAAAAAAAAAAAAAAAATTTGCAATAAATGTGTGTTACAAAAACAGTGGATCACGGAACATTAAGGATGTTGTTGCCACGTCACTACTTGAGAACAAATTTCTTTTCGAAAATACTGTATTTGACGTACGTGTATTTGTGCTTGGTTTACAAGTCCAGAAATATTATAAATTTATTTTAAGTAAAATAAAGCTTGTATAATATAGAAGTATAATAAACTGGTATATAAATAGATAATATCTGCCGTGTATTAATATCATTTGTAATGTTTCGTAAAATAACCCACGAAGTCTAATGTTACTCGTAAGGTTGGCGATGATGGTTGATTACACAATTATCTCGTAAAATAAAATTAAACTAATTTCTTATGGTGTAGTGTAGGAAGCAGCCAAAAAAAATAAAATAGTAAATATTTTCCCATTAATACACCACATATGAATATTTGTATTTTAAATACAGAATGTTGTTTATTTAGTCATAGCACAATAAAAATTTAGTTTATTAAGTGAATCATAAAATGTTAAAAGAATTTATAAATATTACTAGCGACCCGACCTGTTTAACGCTCTTTTCAATCTTGAAAATTGTATCAAAATCCGTTGGGTGGTTCAGAAAAAGTTAGCGGAGAAGCAGATAGATGTGGATAGCGACTTTATTTTATAACTAGCTGTTGCACGCTACTTCGCCCGCGTAATTTTTTTTAAATGTAGCCTATGTTGCTCGCTGATAATCTAGCTTTCTATAAGTGTAAGAATTTATGAAATCGGTCCAGTTTTTGAGTTTATTAATTACAAACATACAAATCTTCTCTCTTTATTTTCTTTTATAGTATATACTCGTAGATATAGATATGCAGAGACATGTATATAAGTTATTGGTCGTTCTAAGTATTTTAATACTAAACTAAATCTACTAATCAGTTAGAAATAATATAGTTAAAATAGTATTTCATATAGACAGCAACAATCGTATTATAAGTTAAACTAAAATTATGAAATTCAATATAGAAGAACTCATTCATGGACGACCGGAAAATTCGGTTGAACAACCGAAATGAATTAAGGCCGAAAGCATAACTTAACGTCTAAATACGGGTCTCATGGAGCTCTATTTTGTGTTGATTTATTACGGCCGTCTCTCCCGGGACACTACGGTAATGAAATTGTAGGGACGTCTCACCGTCAGCTTTGCGGACAACTTTCAAGGTGAAGGTGTCTTTTACGAGTAAATACTTGAAGTATTCTAGATATTATTATTATTATTAGAACTGGCAGATCTTTTATAACGTTATCTCTGTTATCATTAGATAAATTTAATTCACCCTTGAAACATTTCTTTTCGGGACTCCTTCTATTAGCCAAATTTAGAACCATATCTCTAAATTTGGCTTTATGCTCACTATCAATTTCTAATCACATTTATTGCCTACAACTTGAACTTATATGTATTTAGAATATCTTTTAGATATTCCATATAATGACTAGTTTGATTTCCGTAATAATTTTGAATCAATTCTATAAATAATAAAGAATTTTCGAAATCGGTCCAGTTTTTGAGTATATTCATTATAAACATAAAAATCTTCTCTCTTTATAATATTAAGTATAGATTTCATTCAAACTTCTTAAAACTTCAATCAATTAAAAACTGTTCTACAGTCATTTATTTCGTATCCAAAAATGTATAACTTATATTAAGATATTATAGGTATTATTATCCATAACTTTATAAACAAAGATTATTCTCTCATTCATTCGATAACTTAACAACTAAAGTCTTGTTACAATAATACCAGTGACTACAATCATTGTATAGATTACGAGTACTATTCAAGGAAATTTGTATCTGTCAATTCACAGTAAGACAATAATTGGTTAGTATTCCAAGATAATGTTATAAAATATAATGCCTTTATTATTTGCATTATTTACTGTGGTTAGTAGGTAACTTATTTCGATACGGTTCACGCGATGTTTGAACAATATGTGTATGGTAAATTTTATAAAATCATCTAGTGATAATACTTGCAAAAGAATATTTCTAAAGTGATTTGTATCGTGAAAGTGTTTGTTTAAAAGAAAACGACAATGTTCGACGGGGGTGGTGAAACACCTTTGATGACACCAGATGGATACTCTTCTATATCACAAGGTAAGTGTTGAAAATAAATAATATTAATACTAATAATATTAAGGCCTTGATCCGCACTTGCGGAACTCTAGGTTTAGGCTTATTATAATGTTTATTGGGTTTTTTAAATATTTATATTGTAAAAAATTCAAAACTAATAATTAAATAAAATTTATAATAATAACATTTTTATTAACTTCAGTTCAAAAATTGTTCTATAAATACTCATACATACAAAAAATAAAAATACAAATATTTTAATCATCATCAAAATTAACATCATCATCATCTTCTCAGATCATCATCATTACTTAAAATAGTTATTAAATATTATTTTAATTTACCTAAAATAATTAAGTATTGAATAATTTTAAATTAAAACTGGCTATACAAAATAAATTATATAAATAATTGTTTAATTGTTAGAAACAGTTTGTTTTTACTTATATTTCGAAATTTCGAAATTTACAAACCTTGCCATATTTTTGGAAGTCAAACCGAATAAAGGTAAAATAAATTTGTCGTTAACGAAGCTGTATCACTAACGAAGGTTATCCTGTAAAAATCTCTTATTTATGTTTTAATGAGAAATTCCACACGCATTTTAATGAGTTTAAGAAAATATGTAACATACATTAGAGTTACATTTTAAAATTTGCAATTTTATTTATGACTACAATTTAGTTCGAATTTTTTGGTTGAATAACTGAAAAACAAGTATTTTCTATATGCTACATTAAAAATGTTTTTTATAAAACATTCTCTACCTTTTTGTCGTACTCCATTTTAAACTTCTTAGTCTTAATTTATATTAGCGACTGCTGATAGCGTTTCCTGTATAGAGGGCAGTGTAAAGGCGACATATGTCTCTTTTTTATCACAACTTACATAACAAAGGAACTCAGCAACACTTTTGTGACTTAATTTCCTGTGCCACACTATACCCTTGTGTTAAGTTTGCTTATAACGTTGAGTCATGTACTGTTCTGATTGTCGTTGATCATTACCAAAAACTACAACGTCATGTAACTTGATCGCAGAAACTTTAAATACATAGATAAATAATAAAATCTATTGTTTACTTAATTTTTGCACATTTTGTTCATAATGTTGTTTGTTAATGCATTTTTATAAATAGATTTTTGATCATTTCGTGTTTCATAGATTGTTTTGTCAGCAACAAATCCACCGGTATTTACTATCAAGTAAAAAGAACTGTTTATTATTCCTAGCTATACAAATAGAGGTAATTTTTCAGAACAATACTGTTAGTTTTTACAGCAATTAGTTAGTCGCAAGTAGTCGCGTCTAGCCTAGCCTAAGTGTCTTATTGCTTAGTAGTTTTAATATGCTAAGGGCCTCTTTCACCATGTGTCAAGTAGGCTAACCTTAGACTTATCAACAACCAGACTTCGACCGGTAGAAATTGTCCACGGACCTCCAACAAATGAACACACTTACTTTGCTTTTTGAAAGAAAAAAAATAACGATACCTACTGGGGTTAATTCAAAGTATAATGTTCGCGAAGCCACGGTGTAGTATTTCACATGAAATATAATAATATAATTGAAATAATGAAATAAATTGAAATAGAGTCTGTATTATAATACGAATAAATACTCTAACCGCGTATAAGTATAGGATGCTTTTATTTTTAAGTAGGTATACTCTTAACAAAATAAAAAAAAAACAGTTAATTTAAGTATTTCGACACTCATGAAAATTGTTGAAGTTTTCAAAGTGTGATGAATGGATACTGATGTGTGTATTCAAATGGAACATGACAAACACTTCCTACGAGTGGCATGTGAGTTTCGCCTACAAGTTGCTTCTATAAAGGATTACTCTCCTCTGTGGTAATTTCACGACAAGTGAATCAGTTTATTCTATATTTCTATACTATTCTATATTTCTATACGACTCCAATCTGAGCTGTGTTTACTAAGCTACTCCATTATTCTTTTTCTATCGCGTAACAAAGTAAATTTTAACAAGGCACAAAACATAATCATCTGTTATATCAGTGGTAACGCGAAAACTTACTGTAACTGAAACTGGTGCTGAACGAACGGATATTAAAACGAGCAGTTCGCGTCACAGTACAATATATAAGAGGAAGCGTGTAAAGTAAATTATTTTATTGCCGCCCAACGGACCTACTAGAACCCTGCTGGTTCAAATATTTCAGACTGTTGCACGCGACTTCGTCCGTGTAACTTTGTAAAATATTTTTCTAATTCGCACACGACCGCTGCGTAGGGAGCTTTATTTCTTGTGACGCCTACTCCAGTGACGCCTACATCGCATATTATGGTGCTGCCGAGCTAGCCGAGCTGGGTGAGTAGCGACCTCGCTACTTTTTTCTAATACATTTTTAAACTCGTTATATCTTTCGAATGGAATGTCCGAATTGAATAATTCAAAAAATCATATAAAAGTATTGGAGCAGTCTTAAATGTGAAGTAATTTATTTTGATAAGGATTAATACCAAGATACAAATAAAGAGCCTTTTCTAGCGGCGGCATTTCAATTAAAATTTTAAAATAAAAGAACACTTATTGTGGCATAACTATAATAGTTATACACATGCTGTCGCGACACTTTTTGTAGATAATTATATGTTCTGCAAAGTCGTAGTACATTATTTTGTTCTATCATCAATAGTTTTCGCAGCGCACGCGATGTAAGGAATATTTTAGGTATTTTTTTACACCTTGGGTTACTTTATTGGAGTTTTAGTAAGGATCTCTAATTTTTTTTGAAATTATAATATAGCCTATGTTACTCGCTGATAATTTAACTTCCCAATAGTGAAAGAATTTTTCAAAACGGTGCAGTAGTTTCGGAGCCAATTCAATGCAAACATACAAACAAACAAATCTTTCCTCTTTATAATATTAGTATAGATAGTATAGATAATCCATACTAGGAATCCATTTACAACCTTATTGCTAAATCGTGAGTCTTTCATAAAGTCGTGTCTTAAAGCACTTTACATAGTGAAACAAATAGTTTTAGAATGCATGATACTCGTATATTAGCATATTTCAGGCAAGTTACGATCCAATTTTGTCTTATTTGTATGTGCGGTATCATCATGTAAATCCTGTTATTGTGAAACGAACGTACGTTAACAGAAGAACTGTCAGTCGTACTTTTATACAAACACTTTCTCATTCTCTGGGGATCAAACGTCTACATGCTACCGCTTAAAGCAAATAGAATAAATTTCACAAAACAACATATTAAATTGGTAAGACGCATGGGAGATTTGTTAAGCAGATTTATTCAAGAAAATTCGGTGTGCTCAATAAATGTTTAGTGACCACATTTTCTTATTATAATTAACAGCATGATGATGATACATTCGCCAATAAATACTTAAATCAATTTCAAATTTATTTATTTCATCTTTATGAAAATTCACAGATGGCTAAAAAATTATTATGGATTTAACCTAACCAGTTCGAAATTCTGTTTCTATGGAAGGAAACCGCCAGGAAACCTTCGTTTCCTCCTCCTCTTTTCAAGATAATAAATAAAGTAAGTATTAATTACAGTATTATTTTATAGACAGTTACATAAAATTATGGAGAAAACCAATTAATTTTAGCACATTTTTGTCACGTACTACTATAATATAGTTCTCACTGCACAATTCACGTTTAATAATTCTATTGACTCAAAGGTCCTGGGATCGATATGGTCTGGAAATATATAAAAAAAGAATGAAAAAAGTTATGTTTTACAGTATCTAAATACATTTTATAAAGCCTAGATCGTATGTAGTGAAGTCAGATCTGTCCACTTAGGCACGGGCGTGCTGACCGAAGCAATACTGAACAAGAAGTGAATGAGCTTTCAAAATACGACCCATTTCAAATCGATTTATTTTATAAATTTCTATTATCAGAATGTCTAATTTGTATGATACTTACGCATTAAATAACTGGGTATCAAAATCAACTTGTAGAACCTGTGATTATACAATACCTTGAAAATTGTGATATAAACCAATTGATCCTAATTAACTTTGAGTTTGTTAAATAATATGTAGAAATACATATATTCGATAACTACGAGTATTAACAATTAGCATTAAACAGAATATAATTCAATATAGCTGAAACAGTAGATTCAAAGTGTTCTATGAAGGAACATGAATAAAAGACTGATATTCCTTGAATTTGAATTTTCGTCCCGGATTAAGTTTACAATAGTATGCTAATATACCCAGACTATTAATTATTTTTATAAAATCAGCGAATTAAATTATAAAAACATAATTTACAAAGATTATTAACATTTTACACAAAAAACAGTCGCATTACGTCAAAAAGACATTAATAAGGTAAATTACACTAAGTACAAAGCTAATTGAAGCTTAATGAATTTTGCATATTCATGGCAATAACATTGTTTATTCATACACAATCGGAGGTTTATAAAACATGCTACAACATCATGATTATTATGTGGTTGTTATCAACGTGTGTAAAAATTATCAACGTATGTAATGCCATCATAAAATAAAACTCATAACTAGATAAATGCAACAAAAACTTCTTTCTTCACTTGCTTTTGTATTTAATTGTATATTGCTACGTGTCCGGACAATAATAGTGAGTCTCCAAGTTTTTTTTTAGAGATGGGTTTGCTCTTGGCCAACAACCAGCTGTGTAGCAAGGATGCCTATTCACTCGAACTTTGAAAAGATTTAGCTCGGAAATACAAATAAAGATAAGGAATTTAAATTTAAATCGACCACCATAAAATGGCTATAAAATATGTGAAGTATTAATAACTTACAACTTGTAACACAAGAAAAGCTATTATCGTAACGAGAACATAGTAAATTGCAGTTGAAAACTGTGGCCCGGGCGGCTTTCGAGTTGTAACAATAAAAAGTTCGCTGAAGTGATCGCAAATTCGCCACACAACATAGCTTTCATTTCTGTTTAATTGTTGCTGTTGTATGTTTGCTGAAATTGTTGATAAACTGTAATTAAATATGCTTTTCCACTATTCAACGCTCGATTCGGACAATACTTACTCGTACAATACTGGCAATAATACAGACAGTTAAAGTTGTGCATCCCTTTCTACTAAATCTCCAAAATGCACATTTCTATCTCTTATAAGTGTGTAACCTGCACACTTGCAGGTTTATCTTAATATTTGAATACATTTTACGTATTGAAATACGTAAAATGTATTTCCATTAACAATACCTATCTAACTAAAACCGTAAGGAGGCCAAAATGCATTGTTTCTCCCAAGAACATAACCTTCACACAAGTAGGTATTAATTATGAATTAAATGAATCATTGTGAGAATAACAGCCCAAATTAATCTACGGGAAGCTGTAGATAACAAGCATATTATCTGAATAAATAAGAACTCTATAATCTTTTAAAGAGCGACTATTAAACTGTAAATTGTTTGAAGACTTTGTTTGCGAATTTTTTATATATTATTAATTTGGTTTATTTTTATTAGAATAAACCAGATATTTTTTTGTTCAGAATCCGCGACAGATGGTTGGTTTTCTAAATATTTGTGTAACGGACAGGCAGCCAGGCAGTCTAGGGATGTAACGTATACGCCTGTGCCATATTAGCAAGAAATATGAATCGGCATAGTGGGTTAGAAACGAAATTAATTAAGGGTAAGACAAAGGACGAGGTTTAACTCTGAACGACTCACTGAACAAAAACACACATAAACTTAATACAACTTCAGTAAAATAGATTTTAATAAAATTCAGTAATAAACATTGAATGTTACCATTCATTGCACAGCAATAAATAAGTCGATATCTCATAAAAAATGTAACGCCCCAAACTCCATTACTCAAACCTTGAAACAATATTGACACTGGCCTTGTCACATTGATTTATTGTGTCATTGAACGTAAAAGCTTTACTTACATTACGATGGGAAACTTTTGAGGGACACTTCCGTTAACCACGTGACTAATGGAAAGGGTGCAAACTGGGATCAAATTTATTTTAAATAATATTAACTATATTAGATACGCTTCACGCTCAAATCGAAATTACCTCCATTATCTTAACATTATAAATGCGTAAGTGGGTTTATATTTATATGTTTGTTTTTCACGCCTTAATAAAATTATCCAACTGATCATTCTGAAATCTTGCATACACCTTATCAGGGATACCTTTCATCTAGAAAAAGTACTGTTCTCGAGCGATCAGTATGGAAATATTTCTTATTGTTATGTAAGATTAAGAAAGGTAGGGAAATAGACGAAATTCCAATGATATCCCACAATAATTTTTTTGTGGCAGCAACGCAGCAGGTACCAGCAAGTAGGTATCTTAAAAACTTTATTTATTTTATGTTCTGTCTAAAAGCCAAACATAAAAGAAGATAAAAATTATACTTAAGAGTATAAAATAATGGTTCGTGATTGTATTCTATGTTAATCTAAGGTGGCAAGGATACAAACTTATACCATAACAACATATATATGCCTTTTTTTGACGCTAGGAAAGTTTTAATCTAGATTACCCTTGGGGAGTGAATGAACTTCTCATCGTCCTTTATAAGATAGAGTTTATAAAAAAGTTAATGAGATACAGTTTAATCAAGCGAATACCCCCTTCGGGAGTAGAAACCAAACCAAGTGTGACGCGTTTAGAAGCCCGACATTGCTATGAAAAATTCATGAGATTATTATATTCATATACATACTTTGTGTAATGAAAATTTTCAGATTATCTAAATAAAATATTGTTTCGTTAAAATATCGTTTCGATAAGTTCCTTAAAATTTTGAGATTTTTTCCTAAAATAGCAAACCTTACATGAGAAAGTCTCATGTAAGGTTTTTAATCACGAAAAACACCATGAAAATCTACAACCGTTGTTACGATAATTGTATGATATCAATCTTTTATACCGTCAGTCGTTACAGATACTTTAAGCAAGAAAGCATGAAAAAAAATATTGTGTGATACCAACCTTTAGTCGCCTCATCGAGAAGACGCCTCACAGAATTACTACGCGGTGTGCTTTTCAAGTGAGTATTCTTCTCTAAAGAATACTGGCAGTGTCCTTTTGATTAACAATTTTAATATTGTTTAAAGCCTGACAGCTCTGGTACCAAGATGTAATAATAGGTACTATATAAATTTTACATTTTTTTATATTTAAAGGCAGGTTGGCTGAAAATTTAAGGCTGCGCCTTTTAAGACAAGCAATACCATAAAGTTGCAAGTGCGCTACCAACCTTGTTAGATCCTGCTTAAAAAGATCCTTTACCTTTGTTAGAGCATAAGGAATAAGAAGGGTAAGGGTAAAGGTATAGGAAATGCAACGAAAAACAAGATGTTATTTAATTATAATTATTAATTAATCGATTTAATGAAAAGAATATTTAAATTATAATTTACTAGCTTTTGACCGCGACCTTGTCATCGTCCCTATTTTTTTTTTCTTAGTTGTAAAAATATTTTTTCAATCTTTATTGCTCTTATTTTTTGTGAGGCGTTTTTTAACAAACAAACTCATATTTGCATTTATATATACTTAATATTATGATTACTTAATGAAATACTTACCTGTTTTCTGTTTGAGTTTTATAGAAAAGTGTATTTTCGCACGTTAAACGAGTATGCCTATAGCAAATTTGCCTCATGTATTAACGGCCATCGCGTTTATGGAGTCCATAAAATGCTGTTCAACATGCAAAAACTAGATTAAACCGTCATTAACACTATTACCACCAGGCGCAAAGTATATTAATGCATTTTGCTTCACTTAAAATGTGCATTGGATGCTAAATAAATGGGCTTAATGTAATGGAAGTTTTCCCGATAAATTGGTACGGTAAATAATAATATACCTACATCTATTATATAGCTGAAGTGAATAATGTTTTTTTTATGAGAATAAAATTACTTTATTATCCTAAATAATATTATAACTGCGAAAGTGTCTGTTTGTTTGTTACGCTTTAACTACTCAACCTTTCCGTCCAGAAAAAAGTACTGCTTTCCGAGGGATCTTTTAAAAATATACAAAGGAAATATCTTAATAAATAAAAAAATAAAAAAAAAATAAAAAAAAAATACAAAAGAAATTCAATGCCTTACAGAAATATATGAGCAATAAATATTGAACAAATGATTGCTCATATATTTTTGTCAAGATTTAATAATTTTATTTATCAACATTTAGGAGAAAGGGTTCAATGTCGCTAGAAAAAGCTAATAAAATTGTACTTTTAGAATAATACGTTAAGGAAAGGTTTTCTATACATTTGTTTATTTATTTTATTTTAAGGAAATTTTAGGGAAGGGAATTATATTACATAATACAAAATTTAAACATACATTACAGTAAACATACTAGCATCATGGTGAAGCAAGTATGACATTACAATATATTCGTAAGGAGTAAGTAAGTTTTAGAAAGCTACTGAAAAAAAAACAGTTATAGGTAATATTTGTAGTTTTCACACAATAAAATCTAATTATATAACATGTGTGACATTGTAGAATTGAAATAGAAAGCCTTGCAGGCAGCCGTGACCGTACCTTAATCAGTGTTATAAATGTATACATCAATGTCGGAGCCATACATGAACTGTGTGGCAAGTTCAAGTGGAAAATCGATCCAGGTGCTCGGCCCTTTCCGCCCTCGTTCGGGAAACTTCGCCACTGACATTGGCATTCGTCAAAACAGCTGGAAAACTTAAACAAGTTAAATATTCATCGTTAAGATGCCTCCTTCACCACGAAGCGTTGCCACTAGCACGCAACGCCATATTTATTTTATACTATATAAACATGTATAGGTATACTATATTATATCATATATCATGTTATGTATACTAGAAACGTCATGTTTAGCTTCTCAATAATTAAGATCTCGCTAGAATAATTAGATTTTCATTAGATTAGATTAGATTATTGTATTTGTAGATCAATATTTTAATTGAAGGTTACAATTCTATTTATTTTGAGGTTTAAATTTATTTTATTTTAAAGGTTTATTATATAGTAATATTACTCGTTTTATAATTTTATTTAAAAAAATTGTATCTCTTTTAAACATTACTGCATACCAAGTTTTTTTGCAAACTTGGTATGCAGTAATGGGCAGTCAGCGAGAGACTTCACTCCTGAAGCATCCCATAATCTCTTCTCTATATAAGCTATCTATATATTATATTATATGTACTTAAATAAAGATTTATACCAACAATTTTTATACATAAAAAAAATACTTACGCATGTATATTAGTGTGTCCCAGGCTATAAGGGCAAATTTTTTTTTTGCGAATGGAGTTACGCATACCCCTTATTTTTTTTCCATTTGACCCTAATGACTTAAATAATAAATATTATGGCAATCGGATAATGATAACCCGTGCCGACTTGATGTCAAACTTTGAATGAAAAGTTAGTATGGAAGCCATAGAGAGGTTGTAGAACTTAACACGTATTTCAGTAAATGAAACACTGTTTTACCCGTATATAATATTTATTAAGTATTAATCGTTAAAAGAACATTATTTACTAAATTTTCTTTTTAAGGTTTGCTTTTTGCAATCCGGATATACCTGTCTGTGTTCTTGTACGCAACGTAATAAAAATTGCTTTTGTTCCTCTTCCACAGTAATTAAGCCATGGGAGTCTTGCATTAACTTAACCGCTCTTTCAGCCGTATCGTTAACTGCTCTCAGTGCCAGCACCTTTTTCTTAGCATGTTGAAACGAGGTATTATTCGACCATGGAGCAGGACACTCGTTGAGGAAACTGTCATCAATTTTGAGTCGATTGAATACAGCCTTACTTTTGATTGACACAAAATCTGTATCCTTTCGGGATCAACATTTTTCCAGTTTTCTCGGAACTTTTTAAACAGTGGAATGTCAGGGCTCGTAGTGACTTGGCTAATTTTGGCTTCAAACACACCTTTTAATACCAACTCGTAGACGTGATGGCGGCAAGCAAAAACGAGCATTTCTCTATTCATTTTCTGTTCGAGAAGCACACAGGCACCATTAATACGACCTGTATTGGAAGCAGTGGTATCACAACAGAGAATCTGCACTTTATCTTCAAGATTCCTATCAATCATAGCGTTCCAAACTGCCTGTGCCTGTTCGTTTCCTGAAGAGTTCTCTAATTTTGGCACAGCGATGAGTTGTTCTTTATGATCGTACGAAATAACTATCGGTAAACGTTCTTCTTTAGATTTTCGTGCATCTAAAGCTGGTAAGAGTTTGCCATCCCAGTGGACAGTTACAGTATCCGGTACCTCGTTTTGAAAATCAACTTTTATAGCTTCTGCGCGCTCTTTTCGCTTTTCTGTACGAATTCTTTGAATTGAGGACTTACTTATAGGATATTCGTCAGTGTTATGTCCAAGCGCTTCAATAGTTGCTTCATTAATAAATACAGAAATTCGCATACTTAACTGACACCTATCTAAAGCTGCCACTAATTTCGGAGTTATGAAATTTTTCCTCATAGAAGTGTTAGACTGTTTGCTCTCGGTAAAGGTGGGCAAGTTTTCTTGCAAATCCATTATTTCAGATTCAAAAGACGAATTTTCTTGTAGTGGTTTATAAGAAGGTGATGAAGGAGTTAAGGATGACAAATATTTATCACGTCGCTTTTGCTCGTCAATGTTTCTAACGTAGGCCTTTTTCTCCTTTTCGGCCAGTTTTTTATCCACTCCAGCTAAGTGACCAGGCCGACCTGGCTCCCTCCGGCGCTGCAGGAAGATTTTATCTTCATTAATCCTCATTAAATTAAGGGCATCGGCGTGTGCAAGATCAAACAAATCATTTAAGTTTGAAATAAATTCTCCCCGACGCTGCACAAACACGCCTTGAGTTTTATTTGCATTTTTTTGCAAATCTCTCCAAACTTGATACAAGTTAACTAGTTTTTTAACACAGTTTGGTAAAGACTTAGTTGGTATACGTGCCTTTTCCCAGTAAATAATGCACTCACGAATAGTAAGATTGGCGCTTTCATTGACACTTAAATTAACTTCTCGAATATTATAGAACAGAACTGCCAGTACCTATCCATTAGAGGGAAGTTTTGAACCGGTAATTTGATGTTTTACGTCCCCTATTAAAAATATCCCCTTTTTAGAACTGCGTAACTCCATTGACATGTTGACTGAATGAAAACAATGCGTTTACTAATCAAACAAACAAGCAACAACAAGCACATCAATACGTTGGCTCCCGCGCGCCTTAGTAAACAAGTACCGACAAGTTTCGATGCAAGTCGGCACGGGTTGCCGTGGTTCTAAATACGTGAAACTTTATTTATAATACCTTTGACATCATTGAAACAAAATAAGAGGGTATGCGTTGGAAAAAAAATACTTTTATTTTTTTGGGACACCCTAATGTATATATTAAAACTATATATCTATATTACATATATAGTTTATATCTGGAATCCTTGTTCTAAACTGCAATGTAATTAAGTTGAAATGGCATTAACACATTGTCAGATCGCACATGCACAAAGTTTACCCACCCGGGTAACACTATCGATCAGTGGAACCAACTAGCCGGATAACTTAGACCGGGGCGAAGTTAATGCTACTCGACACACATACATCCGGGTGGTTGCAAACCTTTACACGATACTAGAACGATTTAATTCGATCGATGTTATGCACAATTCAATATCTATATAATATATTTCAGCCTATATATGATATATCTTTTTTTTAATGAAAAGCTCGGCAAACAATCTGAGGGTATATACATGATGGTTAACCATCATGTATATACAACACAAGCAACGTCACACGTGCTGCAAATGCGGCGTTGCTTAGTAGGATACAGGGTAAAAAGGCTTAGGAAGGGTCCAGAATTTGATTCATCATCATTTCAACCGCAGGACGTCCACTACTAGACATAGACCTCCCTCATGATATAAAAAATGTAAACATGTGATTTAAATGTTTTAAATAAATAAATCAAAAAGTATTTTTTATTATAATTATATTTATTTAAAAAAAAAATTAAATCAATATAATTCCTTAATTATAATTCTAAAACATATACTCGTATATCTCCGGTTGACATTGATTTGTCTAAAAGTCACATTGATAGAAGATCTATATTATGTTAGATAGTGTAGTCTTAGCTACCGTAAACCGCCACGCCTTTCGTAGCCTCGCCTTCGCTGTTGCCTTCGCGGGCGCGGCATTTATTATTTAATGTATTCTGAACCCACTGACGCCAGCGATTGCCTCTTAGCGAGGCTGAACGTTGCACGCTATTTAATCCAATACATTATTAACTAGACTCTTAGCCACAATTTTAAAGAATATTGTCTTAAAAGATGTATAAAGGTCAAAGTAAGACAGCATAATGTGGTTGCGAATAAAGCTGGCTTTTTACTATCCCTACTAATATTATAAATGCGAAAGTATGTTTGGATGTTTGTAACTCTTTAACGCAAAAACTACTGAACCGATCACCATGAAATTTTGCATACACGTTATCTGGGACACCAGAAAGGACATAGAATACCTTTCATCGTTCAACGCAGACGAAGCCGCGGGCACCAGCTAGTGGAATATAATTTAACTTATATTACATCTCAAGATATAAATGAAAATTGCTCACCATACTTTTAAATGGAACCATTTATTTACACTGAGATATTATATAATATAAATTTTACATTTAAATCTCAAATTTGAGAGGAAAGAGGAGAGAGGAGCTTGTCTAAAAGGAAACACGCGTCTAAAAGAAAAACAAAAACATTTTTGTAATGCAATTACTCGTTCTATTCTTAATACGGTCGAAAATAGTTTTTATTTTAGACTGGTTTCAGACACTGGTTATTTCAGAGAAAATTAAGTGCATAATATGATATCTTAAATAACCATGGGTTAGTAAATAAAGTCGTAAACTTATGAAATAAATGCACTCCCAGGGTTCTTAAATGGCTTTATTGCTTTTTATTTATGTGTATAAAACCGCGGGGCGTGACCGAGGAGATGCTTTTATGAAGGTCACACAAGTAAACACCTCTTTGAACCACTACTACCAATTATTCTTACTACTATTTCGAGTTGTTTACGTCTATGACACACTAAAATATAAATAATTGTAAATAGAATCAAAATTTATATAAAAAAAAACACGTAATAAAAACGCTACAAATTATATATAACCTATAAATATTACACAACGCCTGTTCTAAAGAGGAATCTATGAAAATAAAAGTGATAAGTTTTTTGAACAACCAACTTCGTGGTAAGGGCGAGGACCCCTAAATTTAACCCAGTTAATCTACTTTGGCACTACTGTTTTAGTATACTCGTATATGACGCGCTCGAAGTTTATAACACCATTAAGTATTGTAACGAGCTCTTTTTTATGATATGTGGGTTTGTTCGTTCGTCGCTCCTTTCTTTACTATGTCATCAATAGTGAATTATTGACATATTATAATATTAACATGTCAAAAAATATGCATTACATACTCTATCCTAGTTCATCTATCTAGTTTCATTTGGTTATTCTAAATTGCATGGTTTAGCTAAAATTATGGTAATTATGCCTTGACTTGATAACATTATCGTGAATAACTCGAAAACAAATGAAGATCTAGGCCTGATGTTAGGCATACCTACCAGTACTCCACCAAAAAGAGTGGCCCGATCCCTCTTGGGGGCCAAAATTCGAGATGTTCATAAATATGTCAACTTTTGGATAATAAGTTATGATGAAACTAAAATAGATCAAGACACATTAATTATGAGATTAGCTCCGACAAGATTGACACAACAAACTATTGTAGTGTCAATCAAGCACTTTGCGAGTCCATGTTGATTTTGCTGACGCCAATACACAGACGACAGACACTGCCTGGAAGCATCGGGATCACTCAATAAACCGATGACGTGATCGCCCGAAGCTGTCATTTTCAATACAATCCCATTTACTGACGTATAAAAATTGAGATAAAAACACGAAATATCCAATATTCGGGTATCGGATATTCGTTTTTAATGGCTGAAAGGGATTTGATGTTATATTACCCGATGCGATTCGGTAGTAAAATATTAAATGACTTGTCATATAAGAAATACGGCAATCTTACATTGTAAAACCATTGTATGAAAGTAATAATTTTTATTTTAGGTAAATGAAGACTCTACTTCTAATGATTTTCTGGAATCATGGGTAAAATAAATTTTATTTTATCGTAACATTTTTAATTATTTCTGGCAACCATTTTATTTACTTCAATTTTTAGTTGGTTGTGTTGCTAGTTTGATGGTAGTTGAATTTATAGGGAGAAATTAACCAACTAATTTTCTATTTACAGTTTATTCACAATGTTCATATTTACAACCCTGCATTATACAATTAATATTAATTACACACGGCAAACACCACACTGGTTATTACACACACTACACTTCTTTGCTGTACAATATATTATATTTACAATTTATGTTTTTCGTTTTTAGCAAAATATTTTTTAGCTTTTTTTCTCTTCTCATATTACGTCCGTCTCTTCTCTGCGCATACCCGTTACCCGGCAACCGGAGTTGTTAGAACGCGTGTCCATTGCACATTTTCTAAATCTGCCATTGTCTACGGTAACGGGTACCGCTACAAATTAATAAAATCCAAAGACATCAAATCAAAATTTTTACTACATAGTACGGATTAAGTTATATGAATAGTCCATAAATTACATATGAATCCGACGCAGGCTTAACTTTGTGAAAACAAAAAACTATTATAGTATTCGTGAATTTCGAGACAGTAAAGTGTAATTCCGGAGAGCCTGTGGCCCTGCTTCTTTTATAGAAGACAGCAATCATCCATCATCAAGTGGACCGTCAGTCTGTTTGGAAAACTTTACGTAAAAAAACTAAGCTGGGCGGGTAATAAGTTAATTTTAGAATTTAAACAAAACCCTATTATTATCTGTAAATAATTTAACTTTAGTTTATATATTATTATATTTCAACAAACATTAAAACACTATAATTATAATATAATCTTGTATGTTATTTCTGTGATAGTCAGTCCATAGTTAGTGTTTGACTTTGAATGTTGTTGTAGTGACGTCAAATGTGCTATATTCGGTTTTTTTTTTATTTGGTATAATCATGAACCTAGGTTTTTCTGTAGCATGGAAAATTAATGAATGTAATGCAAAACCCTATTATATTTTTAAATTTACTTGTGTAACTTGTGTATTTACTTGTTGTTTTGTTTTAAATAATTAAATATTAATTTCTCAACAATTTACACATTTATAATTTAATTGGAAGATTTTAAGCAACCTTATTAGTTTCAACCTAGATGTGAACGGAAAAAATGCTTCACGGCTAACAACCGCGTTGGCACTCTGCCAAAACTCACTTGAAGAATTAACACGTCGACCACAGCGACATTATATACACTACACCAACTATTGCCTGTTTTTTTAGTTTTGAAAAAGAAATGAGCATAAACACAATAATGAAACACTCGATAGTAAGTAATACCTGTATAAATGAACAAATAGACACAACAGAGTTGTAACTGCTCATTGTGGTTCGTAATATAAAAAGCATCTTCACCGACCTTAATGACGGTCGAAAGCAACATCTCAAGAATTGTTTCTTGTTGAAATTGAGCTACTAATGCCACGATTTTCAGATGCAAAAAATACAACTGACTGCCATACATCAAATAACTGCTCTATTATGTCCTGACTTACACAAAATTCGCAGTTAAATGTGATTATTCTTTATTTCTTGGCACTAACAGCAGCATTAAAGCTTAGGCAGAACGTTTCGTTGGCCAAAGTAAGCCGATTCGGCTATTTGTATTAGTCTATGGATGCAACTCAAGAACTCTATATTTGGTGAAGTAATATACATAGATGAAAACAATAACGAGTCTAAAATAAGCTCCAAATACGAAATGATAAATAAAAAATAAAATACAGTAAATATTATTACATTTTTTTTATAATTAACAAAAGACAAAATCTAATGAACGCTCTATTAAGCATTAGCCACGATCCAAGCGGTATAACGTGAGATACGAGTGTTGACTCCAGGGAATATGGGGTCGCCACATCCAAGTCCCCACGAACGGATACCAACGACGACATTGTTATGAAGTAGCGGACCACCAGTATCACCCTGGCACTGATCGCGACCTCCAACGTCAAGCCAACCAGAGCACAACATGTTGGCAGTTATCGTCATGCCGACTTGAGCGTAGCGAGATGCACAAACTTCTTGATTGATTGTCCATACTTGTACATGACGAAGTTGCTCAGATAGTGGCCCGTACGTCTGTAATAATACATTATAAATAATTTGTAAGGATTTTTATTTATTTAAAACAAATATTTACAAATTTACAAATATGATATTACGAATTTGTACATAATCAAATCTTTAATTACAACAGGTTCGGTTACATGAATGTCTCATAAGTGACTAGAACTCCACACTAGGCTAGGCTAGGAGTATTTACAAGATACACATTTTAAACTTTGTGCTATATCATCCTATATGTCGACCTTAACATAAAAAGGTACTATTTTCCAATATTATCCCCTCTATACTTACAGAAGTAGCTCCCCATCCGATAGCCCAAACCTGTTGATTATCAGCGAGATTGTAATTAGCACCAGCAATAGATCCAGCTGCTACGAAATTATTGAATTCGATTTGGTTAATAGTTCGTAGAATGGCAATATCATTGTCTAACGTTAGTATGTTGTAATTTGGATGATTGACAATTGAGAGAACACTGTGCTCTATACCGCCACTATTGGCATACGTAGATCCTACACGAATACGCCATGCACTCGCACTATCCCCTCTGGAAATAAATTAATTGTTAATAAACAATTTAACTTTTAAATTCTTTATTTACAAATATGAAATGTATTGAAATGAATGTATAACATTAAACACAAGCATCTAAATTTCTCTTCTCTTCGAAATATATGCAAATTTCAAATAATGAACACGTAGTAGTGCCAAATGAAATCAATGTGCCAAATGTACAAATGCCGTTTGCTAACTAGCGTACCATCAAGTGAATCGTCAGCCTGTCTGTCGAACTCTACATAAAAAAAATAATGGCAAGTATTCTTTGTTATTTTAAAAATTTCTCCTCTTTTTATAACACGATACACAATAAAAAGCTAAATAAATATTTTATTCATGTTTTATGAAGTTGTTACCATAGCCAGCTAATTAAGTAGATTATTTGTCTCTCTAAAAATGTAAAATTGTTACCAATTCATTAAACTTACCAATATAAACTAATTAACTTATAGAGGTCCAGATTTAAATCTCAATTTTAATTTAATCATATTTAAATTATAACTTTTACAAATTGAAATAGAAAATTGCATATTACGTTCGCCTTTTTTTTTTTTTTTTTTTTTTTTTTTTTACAAGAGGAATCATCATAGATACCCACCGGCCTGGGGACAGACCGGTGGGTTATGTCGGACTCCTGCCCCGAGATGGTAGTGGGGTAGACCTACCGACTAAACCTCTTGGCGTCCTCCGCGTCCGCTATAGGCGAAGTTGCGAGGTCGGACGAACACTCTTCCGCAACTCCGCCGCGGGGGTCCGTAACCGGACACTGCTCATTAGGACGGCGCACCCGAACTGCCAAAGTGCGCCGTGCCTCTCAGGATGAAGCGGGCGGTAGAGTCCCCATCTACCGCCCTAGTCCTGTCATGGATCCAGGTGGCGAGCGTACGCCAGCCGCCTGCGTCCAGTTCGTCGGCGACGGAGGGGATGAGATAGGACGTTGTCCTCTCGTTCTCTCTCCGCCGCCTCCTTCTGCGAGATGACATCTTCGCAGAAGGATTGAGTCGCTCGCCAAGCGGCTCTGCTGCCGACCATAGCTTTAACTACGGCCGGCAGAGAGAAGTCAAATCCAATGGTCGCAGCGAGCTCAGTTCGCTGCGCCAACCATCTAGGGCACTCCGCAAGAGTGTGCTGTGCGCTGTCCTCAGCGCATGCACACGAGTGACACTCTGCAGTTGGCTCCCGACGAGCCACCCGGTGGAGATAGCTCCCGAAACAGCCGTGTCCCGAGAGCACCTGCACCAGGCGGAACGTGAGAGCCCCGTGTCTTCTCTGGAGCCATTCGCCCAAGACTGGGCGAATAGCTTCTATGGTGCGATGACCGGCACTTGGCTCGGCCAATCTCTCGCTCCATTTCAGGAGGAGGTTTTCGCGTGCACGCGAACGGATTCGCGAAACAGCCTCTTGCGGAGGCTGAGCTCCCCGAGACCGTACATCTGCAATGGCCAGATATACGGTCGCCTGCACCTCGGCCTCGAGGTCCCATGGTGGCGTGCCCGCCATGACACATGCAGCCTCGAAGGACACTGTCCGATAACCCCGGACGATCCTGAGCGCTAACGCGCGTTGCGCGCGTCGCAGATGAGCCCTGCATTTCTGTCTCAGGCCGTCCGCCCAGATTGGGGCTCCGTATAGAGCCATCGACCGCACTGCCCCCGCATACAAACGGCGACAGGCGGTATTTGGCCCACCCAGGTTTGGGAGCAACCTGCCCAAAGCGGCAGCGGCTCCCACCAACTTCGGTTCCAAGAGCCGAAAGTGTCCCGCAAAACTCCAGCGACTGTCCAGGACGAGGCCGAGGTATTTCATCGTGGGCTTCACGTCCACGGAGACCCCCCCGATGATAATCTCTGAACCCGGCGGTGGTGCCTTCCGAGGCCCGTGAAAGCACATGGCTTCGGTCTTGTTTAAGGCTACGGTGAGCCCTAACCGCCGGATTCGTTCGACGACGTGAGCCACTCCAGTGGTAGCCAGAATAGCCGCCCATCTGTAATCTGGTGCTCGTGCGGTTACCAGAGTGTCGTCGGCGTAACACGTCACGCCGACGCCCGGCAGGTTAGCGCCTCTGAGAACCGAGTCATAGCCAATGTTCCACAGGAGCGGCCCGAGGACTGACCCCTGTGGAACTCCACACGTAATATGGCGGTGTCTCAATCCCGTCTGCGTCGGATAACTCACTGATCGTTCAGTAAGGTACGCAGCGATAATCCGGCGCAGGTATGCTGGTACTCTGTGGTACTCTAATCCGGTCATGATACAGCGCCACGGTAGGCTGTTGAAGGCGTTGGCAATGTCCAACGACACCGCCATCACAACCTGACCATGGGCTACTGCATCATGCGAAAGGTCTCGCACGCTTGCTATCGCGTCTATTGTGGACCGACCACGACGGAATCCAAACTGGCTGGTGCTAATGTTCGGCCCAGTTCCCTCGATGTGCCGAACGAGGCGAGTGGCGATGACTCGCTCGAACAGCTTGTTCACCTCGTCCAGCAGGACGATGGGTCGGTAAGCCGACGGGGAGTCCGCCGGTCTTCCTTCCTTCTTGATTAGCACCAGCCGGCCTTCCTTCCACTTGCGCGGATAGCAGCCGTTCCGGAGACAGAGGTCCATCAACTCTCTGAGACGGCACCCGAGTGGCCCCGCGGCTAGAGCTAATACCCGGCCAGGCACGCCATCGGGCCCCGGGGCAGTTGCCGCCTTCCTGCGTAGACGTAGTAGGGCGGCATCCAGCTCAGCCTCGGTCACCTCCGGTGGGAGAGTCTCGTCCTCCCTTCCCTCGACCGCAGCTTCCAGCAGTGGAACCGGTCCCAGTGGATGTTCGACCCGGTCGGGGAAGAGGTTATCCACTACTCTCTCCAGGAGCTGTGGCTCCAGACTACTCGTTAGCGGGGGTGCCCATGGGCGCATTTTCTCCCTCACAAGCCTGTAAGGCCTGCCCCACGGGTCGCCGTCTATGCTGTCCAGCAGCTCCGTCCATGAGCGAGACTTCGCTTCGGCGATAGCCGCCTTCAACCGTAGGGAGCGCTCCCTGTACTCGGAGTACAGTAGGGATTCCTGCGCCTCGTCCCTGTTCCGTCGCCTACGGCTTCGGGTAAATCGGCGTCTCGCCTTCACGCAATCCCGACGGAGCTGTGCTATTTCCTCTGTCCACCAGTAGACCTGTCGCCTTTGGGGAACTCGCCAACTACGGCGAGGCATCGCCGCGTCGCACACCATCTTCAAGGCTTCTGCGAACCAGTGTGCAGTCGTGTCAGCGTTCACTGGACCCACAGGACCGGATATCCACGCTTGCACGATCGCTGCCTCCTCGATGAGATCCTTGTTGAGGCCCTTTATTGACCACCGTGGGCCGTTCCATCCCGCTACCGAGCGAGAGTCATTCGGCGAAACCCGAGACGCAGAAATATCGAACCATATGTAGCGATGGTCCGACAACGTCTCGATGTCTTCGAGGACCCTCCAACCTCGGACACGGCGTGCCAGGTCAGGACTTGCAAAGGAGAGGTCCACAATGGACCCGCCCTGCCTGCGGACGCATGTCTGTGTCGACCCCCTATTCAGTAACGAGAGGCCAATGGTAACGGCCCACCTTTCGAGACGCCGCCCACGGTTATTCGAAGCCGGACAGCCCCAAGCCAAGGACTTGGCATTGAAGTCCCCGGCGACGAGGACCGGGTGCGGACTGCTCCGAAGGACAACCTCGCCCAGATCCAACAAGGATCTTTCGAATTCGGCGATACTCCTGTTGGGGGAGAAATACACTCCCACAACTACAGTTCCGCCAACTAATGCAGCGACGTACCCCTTTCCCCGGACTATGTTCCTGAAGGTGGGGGAGCCAGTAGCAGGTTGCGACGCAAGCGCTACCACCCCGTCTCTGTCTCCGACCCAGTTTGCCGGGATCAGATATGGCTCAGCCACTATTGCAACGTGTGTCGACCACTGCGCCAGGCTCTGGCACAAAAGATCCTGTGCCCTGGCGCAGTGGTTGAGATTCGCCTGTAAGACGCGAAGGGCCATTATTTGGCAACGGTCTCTACGTCCATCACCTCAGCCGCCGGCGTGGCAGGCTTGGTGGCGGGCTGCGGGTTCTCGAGACCCTTGCCAGCCTTCTTCGTCTTCTTTCTTTTCTTATTGCGGGGGGCAGCACACGCTCTGCTGCCCAAGCTGTGCCCCGCTGGTTTTTCATTTTCGATGCATAAGGGGCACTCAGGCTCCGATGTGCACTCGCGCGCCTTGTGACCGGGCTTTCCGCAGCGGAAGCACAGCGCGCTGCGGTCAGTCCCGGTACATTTGTGACGGGGATGCCCTGTCTCGAGGCACCTAAAACACCTAGCTGGCCTAGGTGTCAGCAGTTTGACCTGCGCCGACACCCATCCGACTAGCAGGCGACCGCTACGTGCCACCTTATCCGCAGCGGTGACCGGGCACCGTATCCAAACGGAGGCGGGACCCTCCGTGACAGATCATTATGCCACTACAACGCTCACCACCGACTGGAAGTGGCCTGAGTGGCGAAATTGGTGGATCTGTACCAGAGTTATGCAGTGATAATTTGTATGTTAAGCCGACTGCCACTCCAATTATAAATTTTCGTAATGTGAAACGCAAGTATGAAGGGAGTGAAGAAATATGGAACGAATTCCAAGAAATGCGTAAAGAAGTTACTGAAATGATGATGTATTTAAAATCTAATAACCTTGCTCAAACAGAAAATATTAAAAAAATATGTGAAGATATCTCCAGCATTAAAAAAAATGTTAGTGACATAAGATCGACCGTTGAAGAACTAAAAATGGAACAAAACAAGATAAAAGTTGAAATGGCCTCCTATATAAGTTTCAATGAAGACATAGGTAAAAGAATTAATAATATAGAAACAAATATGCAGCAATTGCAAGAATCCATTCAAAAGACACCCACAGAGACTTTACCTCTTTTAAGTGAGAATTTGATAACTGAGGTTAACGATCGGAATCAAAGATCTAAAAATATCATCTTGATTGGAATGATTGAAGCCAATGTAAATGATACTTCTGACAGACATGAATCCGACAAAATCGAGGTAGGCAAGGTGTTAAAATCTTTGTCGGAGAGCTGCCCAGAACCAATTAATATCTATCGTCTCGGTAAATTTAACAAGGACAAAAACCGGCCCATAAAAGTTTGTTTTTCTTCTAAAGAAATAGTATTGACTCTATTACGTAATCGCAGCAATCTGAAGAGTGATCCTTTAATCAGGATCTATTCTGACCAAACACCCAACCAAAGAGCTTATTTAGAAAACGTTAAGACTGAACTTGAACGTCGCTCTTCAAATGGAGAAACAAATCTTAAAATAAAGTATATAAAAGGTGTGCCAAAGATAGTAACATCATCGTTAAAAAACTAAAAGTAATAGACATAAGGAAGCGTGAAGAGCGACTAACCTGTGACAAAAATATTACGTATCAAATTGCAGACTGTTATAAAAATATAAATACTAGCAAAGGTTCCCTAAAATGCTTCTACTCTAACGTCCGAAGTATAGTGAAACCAGGAAAATTTGATGAGTTGAAATGCATAATAAAGTCTTTTCAAAGCATCATTCATATTATTGTGTTGACTGAAACATGGATAAAGTCAGATGAAGAGGCTAAGGCATTGTATTTGCCCGGATATACACATTATTACAACTACAGGTCGGAGAATAGAGGTGGTGGAGTTTCTATATTTGCACACAACAACTTAGAACATGAACTAATCGAAGAACTTACACTAAATGGAAACCATTATTTATGGATTCATATAGACAAATTTTGTGTGGATGTGGGTGCAATATATCGAACTAACCACGGAAACTCCGATAATTTTCTCGACATCTACTCATCACAACTTCTAAAAAGAAAGAGGGCCATCATATTTGGCGATTTTAACTACAACTTATTAGGCAAGACAAAGGAGGTCACTAACTATAAAAGAATTTTAAGTGAATGTGGATATACAATACTAAACAATATTTCTGATGAATTTTGCACTCGTGAAACGTCTGAAACTAGAACCATCATAGATCATGTCTGTTCCAACTTAAAAGAAAAAGATTTCCGTTTGGCAATTATAAATTCATCCCTATCAGATCATAAACAGATATATTTTGAAGTTGAAAAGTGCACACCCATAACAATAAAGAAGATGAAATTTGAGGCTATAAATTACCAGGTACTACATAGACTCATTCAAGAAGATATTACTCCAAATAATGAAAATGAATATAGTGTATTGAATAATAAACTGATAAAGTGTATTACTAAAAGCAAAATAAGTAAAACAAAAAT
Organism: Synanthedon myopaeformis; assembly: GCA_944738685.1. Taxonomy (NCBI): domain Eukaryota; kingdom Metazoa; phylum Arthropoda; class Insecta; order Lepidoptera; family Sesiidae; genus Synanthedon; species Synanthedon myopaeformis. The sequence continues at coordinate 2,872,910 of OX122914.1, forward strand.
CATTAATCAACCAAAACAAGACTGGATAAATAAAGAAATTATAGAAGGTATAAATGAAAGAAATTTACTTTGGCGACAAATGAAAAATAATCCTTATGAAAAAATATTGGAACAGCAATTTTTGAAGAAAAGAGGTGAGGTTGCAAAGAACATAAATAACGCAAAAAAGAAATTTTATTATGACAAGTTTACAAATTGCACGAATAAACCGGCAAAAATGTGGTCCTTAATTAATAGTATAGCTTCAAACAGAAACAAAGAGGTGTCGGTCCCTACTCAACTCTTAACAAAAGGTAGAATTATTACAAATCAATTTGAAATATGTGAATGTTTTAATGAATATTTCACTAGTATCGCACAACAATTAGCTGACGAAATCCCTAATAAGTGCAATATCGGTGAAGCTGATGTTAATCTGTGTAGATATACTACAGTAAGACTTTCTGAATTGACTCCTACTACGCCTATTGAAGTTAATGATATAATAAATAATTTAAAATTAAACACTAGCTCCGGATTAGACGGCATCAGTGTAAAGGTTATTAAAAGTATAAAAGATTTAATTATTGTTGAACTTGTCAGTTGCATAAATAATTGTATGGAAACAGGATCTTTTCCAGAGAACCTAAAAATGGCCAAAGTTAGCCCTATTTACAAAAAAGGGAGCAAGTTGGAACCGGGTAATTATAGACCTATTTCAGTGCTTCCGATCATGTCTAAGATCTTTGAAAAAATACTGTATAATCGTCTGATAAATTTCCTTACCTCAATAAATTTTCTAAATGAAAGGCAGTACGGTTTTAGATGTAAGTCTAATACTTTATCAGCAACAATTGATCTGGTAAGCAAAATAAAAGTAAATATTGACCAAAAGAAAATTGTACTGGGAGTTTTTATAGATTTAAAAAAGGCCTTTGACACTGTCAGCCACCAGTTGTTGCTGAATAAGTTGAGTAATATAAATATAACGGGAAGAGCTTATGATATTTTTAAATCTTACTTGCAACATCGCTATCAGGTTGTAAAAATAGGAAATCATACAAGTAGTGCCAAATCTGTCACATGCGGTGTCCCTCAAGGATCGATCCTGGGGCCGTTATTGTTCCTAATATATATAAATAATATAAATGAAATTGGTTTAAAGGGGGACATCACTTTGTATGCAGACGACACTAGCCTATTCTACTTTGATAATTCTATTACTAAGATTGTAGCAGACGCACAATATGATCTCAATTTGCTCAATGAGTGGTTTGAGACCAACTTATTGACTATAAATATCGAAAAAACTAATTATTTAATATTTGCGGCCAAAAACAAAAAAGTTCCACCTTTTGATCCCCTACAAATAAATGCAAAATTTATAAATCAAGTGGTTAAAGAAAAATACCTTGGCCTTATTTTGGATAAAAATCTTAATTGGAAGCCGCATATCGAGAAAATTAGATCAAAATTATCTTCCTTAACAGGAGCAATACGACGTATCGCAGGATGTCTGCCTGAGCAGGTGCGATATATTGTTTATAACACGCTCATTAAGCCTCATATAGACTACCTAATCGAAATCTGGGGTTCAGCTGCTAAAACTAATTTAAATTTAATCCAAATTGCACAGAACAAATTAATTAAATCACTATTTCACTATGACTTCTTGGTACCTACTAGTAAAATTTACAAAGAGACTAAAATAATGAATGTCAATCATACATATATATATTTTATTTGTCTATTAATTCGGAAAATACTTAATAAAGAAATATTTACACATATTAGTTTTACAAAAAAAGGAAGTGTACAAAAAATTAAACTGAGGAATGCGGATAAACTGACATTGCGAATACCTAGAACTAATTATGGAAAAAAATGTATACTATATGGGGGGGCGCAGCTGTACAACAAACTTCCTAAAAATATAAAAGATGCTAAATCAACTAATACTTTCAAAAAACTTGTTAAAAGAAACCTTCTAAAATAATATCATTATATATTAAAACAAATAACATAATTTTCTAATACACGATATGATGTCCCTTCCAGTGTTGTATATCAATGTTTCGTTTATTTGTCATGCATTTGTTCTCTGTAAATTCTACCCACTTTTTAAATTATGTATTATTGGTAAGTTGTAGGTGCTAGGCGTTTTTTCGTTTTTTGTTGTTTATGTGTTTACTATTGGTATGCTTGCAATGTGAATTATGTTTTTTTACCTATTAGTTTTAAGTTTCTCACGTAAGTGAATTTGTAATTCTTTGTGAGAATAAATATATTTCTAAACCTAAACCTAATGCCTTGTCCATATTTATAGCAGTGTTGCTTTAAATATAGACAAGACATTGATAAGGCATTGATAGTGACTCTTACGTAGTATCTATTTATATTTTTACTAATATCATTAAACTAGCGACTCGTGCCCGACTTCGTGCAGATGTTATTTTTCTGCAAATGATATACAAAAACCTACCTCTTTAATGAGTGAAGCCGCATCACAATCCGTTGGGTGGTTTGAAGAAGTTAGCAGAAAAAGAGACAGAGACGAAAAGCGACTTTATTTCATAACTAGCGACCCGCTCCGGGCTTGGCACGGCTGCAATTTTTTCTGCAGATCTTATAAAAAACTAGCTGGTGCCCGCGACTACGTCCGCGTTGAAAAAAACGTAAATAAGCAATATAACGCTTGACCACTTGTTGCTATAACACTTTGGCTAGGCGTTAGATTTTTATTTTAGTTTAAATGATCCCACGGGAGTAGTCCTTTTTTTTGGGTGAATTTAATGGTGATCGGTTGAGTCGTTGAGGCGTGAAAAGATAATAGACAGACAGACAGAGTTACTTTCACATTTATAATATTAGTATAAGAATGTTAAGTTGGTTTGTGTACGCTTTAAAAACTAGAGAATGAGTATTATAATAATGAGTCTGACCAATAATTTTAATTAATGATATCCCCAAAATATAATTCGCTCTTTATGATATGGGGATGACTTACAACCAAGTATATGTAGGTTAATAATAAATATATTTTAATATGAAACTGTTTCTGTATAAAAGTTGCAAAACGCAACCTAACTGATACCACCAAACGTATAATACTTTTACATTTTGTGTCATCGAGAGACAGTTAAAACAAATGAATGATCTGTAGTACAGGAACGTAGACAAAAAGAACTGAATCCACAATATACTTCATTAAGGGGTCTAGGACAATTCGCCGCCGCCTTTTCGCCGCCGGCCGTTTCATCGCCGTTTAATTTAGTTTCAGTAAGTTGTCCACCTATCCTGAACATAAATCGTGCGATATTCGTGCATTCGCATTCGTGTAATATCCGAGTTGGTGTAATTCCATATCGACAACTTTGTGTTCGACTGTCGTATAAACCAAAACCCGACTTTTCAGGAGAGACTAAAATCGTTTTTTATAATCATAACTTTTTTGCTTTTGAAGTTATAAAAAAATGTCCAAAAGACCAGGCAAAAGATTCTTAGAATTTGAGAATGAAGAAGGCTAAATCATCAAAACTTTGTCTATCTTCTTTATTCAGAAATTAGGCTTGGATCTACATAAAAAAAACAATACACCCCACCCCACGAAAATTGACCTAAAAATAACTGTGTACGTCGGATATTCATTTTTGGTAAACTTAAGTTCACATTTAAAATTTTGAAGATTTTTTGTATTAAAAACCATTTATAATCATAGATAAATTGAATTCTTACTTTAAAAACAATCCTGTTCCTTCCAGATTATGTAGGAACTCAATTATTATTAGTCTAATATTAGCTAATTGAATAATAATAATTATTATTTATAATAATATTAAAATAAATAATAACGTCTCGCATTTAAGTAATTAATTTCATCTTCATTCGTTCGCAAATTATCAGGATATTATTAATTGCACATCAAATAAATAATCTATTAATTTATTTTTTACATCAAATAAATTATTTCACTACAAACAAACGAAACTAGCACTGCAGATAATTCGAAAATATTCATCAACACTTAGACATTACTTTTTTTCCTCTAATGCGAGACAAATAAATTCCTTTAGGTACAAAAATATACCACAATCTTATCATAAATACTGACTGCACAGCAAATTAACCAGAGCGTGCATAGATAATACTCATTATCATAGTAAAATAACTATCCAAGTAGCATCCGAATATCCTAATAATATCCTAATGCTGATCTCATTATGTTGTACTGAATAAATAATAAGATGATAATGTCAAATAAAATGCTGTTTTATTTAGGTAAACTGCTGTATGTTATGTAAAAATAGAAGCTATATTAAAAAAAGAGTTAATAGCTATAATGTGCGCTAGTCATTATTAGCTGTGCATTAATAAAAAGGCTTTAAGATAAATAGCGGTATGCCACGAATATAAATTGTAGTTTATTTAGTAATATTTTTAGTTGAGTATTTTGCTGTGCAATCAGTAATTTTGATATAAAGTCGGATTTATTTTGGATACACAAAGTACTTTTTTTTTGCATTTAAATACTACCCTTAAGTACTCGTATCACTCATAATTATTTCTTTGCAGTAAATTCACAATTCCAATTTTTTTGTATTCATTTAGTTTACTTGATATCCAAATTCCTGCTATAAAATATCAGTTATTTAAGTTTTAAATTAAATTTAAATGAAAAAAAGTTTGGAACTGTGATTGTACTGCAAATAGATTGAGTCATACAATAGATGCCTAGTTAGACATTTTAATCATTTATTATTAGTTAGTAAAGTTTTAAATTACTTACGAGTACCTATATTAATTAACTTGACCGTACAATTAAATTATTTTGAAAATTAAATTTGAAATTGTAGTGAACTTTTAAATTTAGTAAATTCGGAAAACCTTATTATAACTCTTTTTATTTTTAATTACTTAATATTTCTAATCCTCCAGTAAGTATGAAAAATTTGGATTTTCGATCTGGCACTTGTTGAAAATAGTATTTTCATACATTTTATTGACTTGCAAAGTGGGTTGTAATACTTGTAATTTAGCTCAAAACTTATTAAACTTATTAACTATAATTTATTATATTTAACTTATATCTATCAATAACATTGACATCAAATTTATAGTTTACGCAATAATACACTTCGACTCTGTGACCGCCGATGAAGGTTTAACCAGATTGATGAATTGAACTAAATTCTCTTCAAATGGTGTTTCCAATGGCATACCTTTATTTAATTTATTCCTAAACATATTTTATACATTATATAAACAACAACTTCTAAATAACAAAAATAAGTTGCTTTTTGTCCATGTGACATAATTTTCCAACAACCCATAGGGGGCGACCCTATGTGTGCCATGACCCTGTGGAACTCGTGACGGAGCACACAATAGAAGATGCGATACTCACGGCTGCCTTTGTTTTGAGCCAGGTCTGGCCAATGAACTTTTTTGTGTTGGGAATATCCTTAAAAATATCTCATGTTAATCCATGATAACATTTAAACGTGTGCCAAGTTACATCCTACTATTTAACGTACGCGTTTATAGGTACCTTATGTACGGATGAATATCAATACTTTTAAATATATTTTTTTTATTATATGTTATATATTTATTATTTATATATATTATAATTAAACAATAAATTGACAATTTGTATTACAACTTGTAAGCAATTTGATTATAAATTGAAATTATAATTTATTAGTCTTTTTTTTCTGGGCGAAGCCGAGAGCGCATCGCTAGTTAGGTATAATTTAAAACGACTATATCACCTAAATATGTAGACATTTCAAATTCTCATTCATATACTTAGCAGGAAACGCGGATGTAGTTGTGTATATTTTTTTCTCTGAGGAACAAAGTAAAGAGAAATGTGGCGAGGCCAGCGCCAATATAAATCAATTCGCTGGCTGTATTCATTTGTATTCTGGACGCACGGCCGAGACCAATATCAGAAATTTTCTACTAACATTTACTATTGTACAGAATTGGGAACCCTTTAATACAATTACTGGGACAATTGATTTATTTGCGACATTTAAAGAGAACCTAAACAAATATACAAAGGTGGATTGATTTAAGAGAATTGATTATTTTATTTAAAAACTAATTTAAAATTTACTCAGCTCAAAACAAAGAAAAATAGTATGCTATCAGCATGCAGTAGTCTTTTCTAGATGAAAGGTAAAGTCACGGTATGAAAAGGAGTCGACATAGAAAATTATAGGGAAGAATAAAGTCCAGAAATGGATGTTCTCCCACTGAAATGATGATGATCTGAATATATATCTGAATATCAATTAAATCATAAAAAAATAAAGGCTGACGTTCCTTTTTATTTCTGTGTTTTTAATCTGGTTATGTTATCTGTGCATCAACAAGTACGGACAATGACTCGCGTCATGTGACTGTTCAAGACTTATCTCGTATCGGCCGTATCGGCTTACTTATATGACCTAATTACAAGATGACCTAATACACAAGTCCTTTGTCCACCATCGATTCTAGCTTCACTAGAAGAAGTTTTATATTCAATAGCTTAAGGGCGATTTAATGTTAAAAGTATGCGTATATATATAATGTCTAAAATAACAAAAACAAAATGATTAAAAATCACGTGACTAAATATTTATTAATATCTTCCATTTGTACCAAAGGATTCTCTTCTTTGGGATCATGAAATTAATGCGCGAGATTTCGCCATGGCCCTTAATGGAAATATAATGACTTTATCAATTTATTTTATATTGAGACTTGCAGTTTTAAAACGGGAAAATTACTAGTGTTTTGTAATATTTTATTTAATGTATTGTTACATTGAAATTTTTATGGTCTATATAGTTATTTGTGCAGGGCGTACAGCTGCTAGAGGAGTTGGTTGAAATCGATTACTTCTATTAGCTTCTTATTTGAAATGCGCGGGAACACTCGTTTGCACTGTAATTTAAAAAATGCCATTATTTTTTCCTGATAAATGTTATTTGCTAGCCTATCGATAGGAAGATAACTGAGCAAACAAAGTATACCTATGTAATAACCATTGTCAAGTGCAAATTAAATCATTTTATCTAGATACTACGAAGATACGTTCAAACATTTTACGAAGTCCAGTATTGTATTTCGAGTCAACTTAACTGTCAACGTTTTCCATTTCATTTTTCGCACTTTATTGCACTTTATCGTGGAAACGTAAAATTTTATTGACGTTGTAAAGGATAACACTTTGTCTGATGATAACTTTGTATAACCATGGACGCAAAGAGTGAAGCATTGCAGAGCGAGGGATGCGTGCTAGTTAATACTCAAGGTAAATTATATTCATTTATTTTTTACCAGCTGGTGCCCGCAACTACGTTCGCGATGAAAAATTAAAAATAAAAGACCTAAGACAACGACAATTTAATACAGGTAATAAACTATCAGTATGCCAAATGTCTGTCAAATCCGTTCAGTAGTTTTTACGCGAAACAAACATACATCTAGCCATGAAGATATTAGTAGGATTTTCTATGTAGAGGTGCTCAAACGGTCGATTGTAAGAACTTTTTTATTTATATATTTATTTCAGACATTTCTAGTTCATAATTAAGGACCGCAACAACAAAACTCACAAAAATTACATGCTGATACAATTAATTAATAAAAAAATTTGGAAAAGTTTAAATTATATTTGGGACTTGTGTAATAGCAACGCTTGCCTCATAATTAGACAGTCAGTTTTGTACGCAATAACGACTGCCACGTACACGACGCACTTTTTTTGTGTCTATCTCGATATAGGTATATTGGCTGATATTCGGTAGATACCCAATTTTTGTTTAATGACTACAGTATTATCATTTAATATGATTCATACTTAAGCCAGAATAATCTTTTATTACTTTTTTTTATATCGGAATAAGCTAGTGGGGAAAGGTGGCTTTATAACAGTAACGCGCGGTATTTTTAAAAGAAAAGCCGCAAACTTCTGTTACCTACCTACGCTTTAATGTCTTCTTACTCTACTTATATACACCTATACCGAGTCGATTTAGACTAACAATTTTGATGTAGAACGCCAGCAGTTAAAGCCTGAGCTCTACTGTATTATAATATCCTCTCCTTGCTACACTGTATTTTATGATAATGAACAAATGAAAAATGAGCTTTCAATAAAAAATGCATGCGTGCATAGATTCAAACACAGATGGATGCTACAATTACACAGCCTTTTTGTTTTGCTACAGGTAAAATAATCAATTTATAAATGAGATGTAAATGAACTACCTATACCTATAAGTATAAAAAATAATGTCGCGCCATTTTTTCGCTCCAAATAAGAGTATACTCGTAATAGAGGAAATGATGATTGTTGCAGTTACCTAAGTTTCATACGCGAACGCTCCTTCTGTTTTTCTGAATTCTATGGAATTCTATGGAATTCTGAATCAGTATGGAAAATCTCTGTATTCCCCATTAATTGGTTGTTTTGACGCTAAAACAAAAAAAGTATTTTTCAATGCTGTTCCATTATCAGTCACATGTCTGTACGATAAAGAATAACCTAGTTTTTATATGTATAAATAAGATTATTGACGGTGATGGGATCATATGTTTGTTTACTTTCGTTTTGTTGTGTTGTTTCTCGTAACAAAAGGAATATAAGTATATTTTGGAAATGCGTTTAACGTCGGGACAGGATAAAGATGGTGGAGCCGCAGAGTCAGCGTTGATCAGAGGTCAGTCTTTTTAAACAGTATGAATGTACTTTGAAATTTCTTGTTTTTGATAACGTCTGGACGTTTTTTAATCATGCGTTAAACGTGATTAATTTTATTTAACTTAAATCAATGTTTTGAATTAACTATACTTGCTGGTTCTAGTTTTGTTTAGTTCTATCCTTACTTTATACATATATTATGTCAGCTTAGAACTATACTAATATCGGACTAAACAGCGTAGATAAATTATGTGATAAATTAGATAAATTCATTTTTTTTTACTCCTTATAACATCAGCTATCTGCCAATGAAAGTCCCGTCGTAAGCGGTCCAGCGGTTTCGGAGATTAACCGAAACAAACAGACAGACAGACAGACGAAAATATTAATAATTGTTTTATATATACATAAGTACCGTAAGTTTATAATTTACATCGTATATACATTAATATTATCAGTTATTTTGATATTACAAGCAGACACTTCAATTTTATTTATTACTTGAAAATTATATTAAAAACAGTCAAGGCAAATAAGACCCGATTTCCTTGCTTAAGAAAAATAAATGTTTTGTTTGCTTTAATTGCTGTTTGTTTTACAAGAACACTCAACGAAGACGACTTATTCCCGCTGTACGTATTCGAAATGCGATAAACAAACTTTGTCCAAGTATACCGCAAGCCACTGCGGCCGTAATAAATGGCTTTTCGCAGACATTTGCCTATCGCTTAAGAGCTCTTGTATATGCTAATACTACAATTTAATTAATTCACTCTATAACACGTTAGTGGTACCTTTTATTTGTAATAACCATTTGCATGACACGCTTATTTGTTTTGATTAAACTAATGTGTCATAAGTGTATTATTTGTAAACATTTAATTCGCTTATAAATGTGTTTGCTATTATAACAACAGGCGAAGCAGCTTCCAATTACTTAAATAAAGTATTTTCATTAGAAAAGGTCCACATGAACAATACATACTTTTTCAACTTCTAATACATACTTTTTCAACTTTCTAAATTAATTCGTACCTAACGAACTAAGTAAATCCCACACCAATTTTAATCCCTTAATTCGGTACAATTTTTTTAAAAAAATCTAGGAAGAACAACCTTATTTCTTGCATTAAAATAATGTTTTTAAATGACCCTATATAAGTATTGGTCGATACCTGCTAATAGCAACTAACATCACTTATAAAGTATTGGTTGCATTTCAGTGCGCATTTCTTTTTTTTTAAGACAGGCAGACTTAATGGTTCATTTAACGGCCTCCTTGGAACACAACGGCATGAAAATACGTGAAGATATTTTTATATTAAAGTCGTCAGACAGGCTGACGGTCACACTTTATGGTAGATGGCTATCGTCACCTGTAACATAAGCAACGCCACACGTGTTACAATTGTGCCGCTGAAGTTGGTAAGAGACAGGGAAATCGGCTCTGACATAAACTTACCTAAACACAACAGCATACATGCTGTTATTTCGCAGTGGTTTTCTGTCCGAATAACTGTGAAACGCATATGTGCCTAGACTACTATTTGTAAGATCCAGACACCAGAGCCAACTATGAAAAGTTCATTCCTAGCTGGGAATCTAATCCGGGAATTCTGAGACTGAACGTTAAAGCAAGCACCGTAACCTCTCGACCAAGGGGCTCATCACAAGATAAGAGCTGAGGATCCGTAAATGAGATCTGGTATCCCTGTTATTATTCCCTGTTATCAATACGATTATATTTTATTTAGTGATACGTAAAAAGTATCACTTCTGGTAGGGATAAGTGGAAAAAATTCCAACCAGTGGTTCCAATAACCGGAACGGGCGTGTTTAGGGACTGTTATTGTCGTCAGACTGCTACTGATATTAGACAAACGGGCTGTTCAATTTTGACTGCAAAACGCAGTGTGCCTTGCTATAACTATGAGTTAATAATTAGGAAAAAATATAAACAGACCATTGCATAGTTAATTAAGATAATGATTAAAAAGTTCGTTCAACAACATACATTATTTATTCAGACTGGTTCTACAAGCTTAAATAAACTTTTAACCGAGAAAACTTACAAAATACAAACGCGGTGGAACGATTGCTTAAGACAAGGGCGCATTATGCAAGCAGGACGGAATATTAAGTAGCTCAACCCGACATAATAATATTTGTTCCTACTGTAATTTTGTGAAATCAAAGACTTTGAATTGAAAGAGTCGTCTCCTCTATTCTTGTTACTCTGAAATTTGCTATAAAAGTAGAATGGACAAAGTTAACCAAAGCTTTATTTATTATAATAAGGCCGGCGCCACACGTTGGGTCAAGCGTTTAAAAATGTAATTAAGGGCCACTGTTGTCGTGGCGGCGTCACCGTCGTCGCAGCGATAAAGATATGAAATATTTTTTCCTATTTGTGAAACCATTTATCATCGCAGACGAAGTCGCAGGCACCAGCTTGTTTTCAACAAAGTCTTTTTCATAGCGCTCTACAAATAAAGTTTACGTCACATTGTTAATATTAAATAAAATAAATGTCCAATTTCAAAAACAATTAATCGAATAATAATATGTAATTTTCCTATACATTACTATTTTTCAAATACATGACTTACCGCGCTTTCTCTCTTGTGTCTAAGTGACGAAGTTGTAGTAAATAATGACCAACGTCCCAGGACAAGACGGATTAGTACTTAAATTTAACCCCTTGTAAAATAGTGTGATTAAACAGTGCGCACTTAATTAGAAAATAAAGTTACAACTCACAGGCTCTTTTTAAGTGTGCACATAACTTTGACGTCTTTTCCAATGAATACGAAATATAATTTTAGTTAGATTACCTATTCATCCTGAAATACATTTGAAACTAGACTGAAAGTTAAGATATTGAAGTAAGAATCGTTATTAAAGTAAATATTTGAATTGGGTCACAAATCAAAACTAGAAAGGAAAAAAAGGTCAAACTGTAATGTTTTTGCATTTTATTCTTATGTCATGTGTCATGTTTCTTTTACTTTGTATGTGGATTCGATTATAGGTAATCCCTTTTAAATGAATTACTTCATCCAATCCATATATCTGGCATTTCTTTTTTAATCAAAATAATTGATCGAAACGTACGAACGTGGGCTAATTTACCAACGTTTGTCCGCACAAGTAATCCACGGATTACGCGCGTAGTCTGAAATGGTAAAAGAGAATATTTCAGAGGGATCTGACTGGATAAAAGCTTTAACGCAAATAAACAATGACATTCGTGATTTATCTATTGCGGTTCCAATTTCATATAATGTCAAGATTTATAATAAGGACTAGTAAATTTGTTTTGTAACAAATTTACCACTTGATTGTTTTACAAGAGGCAATACAGAATCGAATTTACAACAAAAAACTCTAAATAAGTCATTTTTTATATGTAAAGGTTGTTGGCGCAATTGGTTTTATATGGAAAGACTGGTGGTTCACATAATAGTAGGTGGCTACTGTTATCTATATATATAACACAAACCACGTCAAATGTGCTGCAAGTGCACTGCCAAATATAGTATGACTAGCTGGTGCCTGCGACTTCGTCCGCGTTAAAAAATAATATATGTATATATATATATATAAGCAATATTTTATAACGCTTGACCTCTTGTGCATTTTATAACACTTTGGCCAAGTGTTTTTTATTTTATTTTAGATTATCCTTTGGGAACAGTACTTTTTTCTGTTTGTTCTTTCTTGTATCCCTGACAACGGGTATGTATAATTTCATGATGATCTGTTGATTAGTTATGGCATGAAAAGGAAACATACAGACAGACCGACAGAAAGAGTTACTTTCACATTTATAATATTAATATTAGGGATTAGGGATAAGGGATTAACAAGCGATAGAGAAATGGGGTCTGACATCCTTTACTCCCTCACAAATTTATTAAATCGAAAATACTTCTATAAAAACGTTATACTAACTTTAGTTAAGTTATGTATGTATGTTCATAAATTTCCATAATATTATATCATACGAACGCGACACTTCAAATAGACTACTCTAAACGTTGAAATTTTCAAGCTGCGAAGAAACTGGAATATTTATAGAAATGAGTTTCATTTTGAATAGCGCAAATTACAGTACAGTACCTAGCATTTAATACTTCAAGTATAGTACTCGCTGTCCATTAAATTTACAAATTGTACTGAAGAAGATTACTAAAGAACATAATATCAACGAAGTCAATTCTATTAAATTTATGTAAATGTACCTGTTTTAACAGTTGTATTTCAAATGTTCTTCTGGCATCCTGGCATTTATTTTTTAAAATGTTAAATTTTTTTATAAACAGGCCTATTAATTGGGACCATGCTTTAACACACCTGTAACCCTAATAATAAAATATCGCGTATTGCCCGTGGTCCACCTACTTTGTACACCTGGGTGGTCCACGGGCACAAAAAATTGCTCGTGGTCCACCTATGTTCACCTAGGTGTACTACCGGCACTTTTTATTGCCCGTGGTCCACCTATCAGTATAGTTGCATTATAACCGATGATCAGACAACCGATGTGTTTTATTATTGGTATATATAAAAAGTTATTGCTTAACAAAGCAATTTTAACATAATAGCACTTATTTATATGTATTGATATGTAACTTACATCATTTTAATAATGACTGGAAAAACTGCCTTCTACAGTCATAAACACGTCAGCACTGATTACAAAGTACACTTGATGGTAAGTGGCTACCGTCGCCTATAACACAAACAACGCAACAGGTGCTGCAAGTGATTAAGAATAGAGATTAGGAAGGGATAGAGAAGTGGGCTCTTGAATCACCGAAATACAACAATGCAACATGTATTGTGCCCCATTTTCAAATCCAGACTAGAGCCGACTTTAGAAAGTTCATTCCCAAAGTTGACCCTGTCGGGAATCGAACCAGAGACCTCTGCGACAGAGCGTTAAGGCAATCACTCATCCAACGGGCCCTAACAAAATAACACCACAAGTGCTGTTGTGTTTCTTTGCGTAAGAATTAATAACAGACCTCACACCATCTTTAATTTGACATATATTTTATCAAAGTCCTGATAAAAATAATCTTATTTGCAAATTCAAACAGTGTCTCCAGAATTTAAATTGGCGACTTCCTTTTACTAGAGAAATTTCAGAGTACCAATCCTAGTTAGGGTTGATCTTAGAAATTAACTTTATAGAGTTAGCCCTGATCTCGGTTTTACCGCCAGACCATTATGCAAGTTCCACTAAAAGCCTAGAGCTTAAATTAGAACGACATCATTTTAAAAGGTCGTAGCACAACCGCTACGTTAAATGCTACGTAATGTTATGTCTGCTACGAGCTTGCTGCGAATAAGCTTTCTAACAATAGATTAATATTGTAATCACACTTTATCATAATAATCAGTGGAGCGAGCGCACATACACGCACACACAGATACCAGCAGGGGGTTGCGTGGTGACGTCACGCGGGAAAGAGACAAACGATCTAATTGTGTGCAAGTCTGATAGAGACAGAATATAGGCCAAGTACCGACCTACCTCTCCCGGTTGATACAGTGCAGGCCGAGGCACCTACGGCTTAATAAGGTCATTCGCGAACTGTTAAGAACAAAAAATGTTGGGTAGACACTCGGTTTTTATTGATTATCCGATTATATTCATACATTAATTGTAATTTTACTATTATATGCACAAAAGAGGCACATTTTTCACTTTTGTCAACAACGGACGACAATGGCAATATAACAACAACAAAAAATATTTTTTTGTAAATTCATAAGCTATTTATCACTTCTTAGCCTAGAAAAATAATGGATAGTGATACATATTATAAAGTAATGTAAAGAATATTTTCTTTCACCAAAGTTTATATTTGTTACCAAAATGTCCATATTGATCCAAATTATGCTGCTAGTGTTTTACTTAAATGTTCTTTCGATTTATTTAGATTAAATTTTCACATGTGCCTAAAATGATTTAGAAATGATTTACTCAAATTTCTACTCGTGGACGAACACTAATATAAAAGTAATTGCTCATCATAAACCTGTAGAGCCTTGTCTGAAAATCAGCATTTGTGAAACGAACTAGTAATTAATGATACCAACATTACGCAACGCCGATTTTAATGAGCATTTTACTGAGTCATTGACTTAATTGGAACGCACTACATAGTGTAATCTTTACTTTATTTTTATATGCGCACTAGCTGGGCCCTCAACTTCGTACACGCTATAATTGGTTTTTTTTTCGCGTTTTTCGGAAGTCTCGCAGGAACCTAACATTTTTCTAGGATAAGTATCCTAAAGTTTAATCCAGGTAATCGTCAATACACCAGTAGTGAAAACCGCATTCAAATCGATCATGCCGTTTCTGAGATTAGCGTGCACAAACGCACAGACAAATCGACAAACAAACAAAATTCTAAAAACTATCTTTTAGCTCGGTGACGTAAGTGTTGAATTTTTTTTAAAAATAGTTAATGTACAGATACGGCTCGTTTACGACTTTAGTGTGCGTGTGTGAGTGTGTGCGTGTGTAACACATAATAATATACAAAAGCTGCCTGCCTTATAAATAAAATCGAACATCAATTTCTGTAATTAATATATTCATAGCTTTTTGTGTTCGCTCATCTAAATACACATCATATCATATTCGAATGACATTGACATGACCTAAATTAACAACCATGAAAAAATATTATCAATCTAAATGCCTATCAACTAAGTTCTCCGCCTGGCGTCGGTTTCCTCAAAGCTGAGGGTTGTAACCACCTCGTAACAGTTTTTCCCGGGTCATTCGTCAAAATATTTCTCTATCTGCAGCCGAGTGTAGAGCATCGCTATCCTTTTTAAAGTGCTGTGAATCTGGTCAATTCAAATATAGAAGATACTTTTATTCCGGTAATTCGTACTTTCAGGACAATATTTCATACTACGAGTATCATCGATTCACTAGGTGTCATTAACGCAAAGAAAATGGAGGCAGAGATTTGATAAACATAATATGGGGCTTCTCATAGGCCTCATTGACCAGACAAACTTCGCTGTCATTGGCCGCCGCTGCTTGGCCGCTGCAAATCTGCAACCGCTAAGTACGCAAACTTGTCGTGTGTTAATATATTAAAATATAAAATACTACGTGGTGCCCGCGACCTCGTCAGCGTTGTAAAATAACGCCTGACATCTTTATTGCTATAACACTTTGCCAGGCATTAGTATTGTTAGTTAGTCGTGAAAAGGTAACAGACAGACAGACAGAGTTAACTCAGTAAGAGTAACCAGGCATAAACCTTACTTTCATATTTATAACATTAAGTACCTATAGATAAAAAGATCTCATACAAAGGCGATTCGGCAACCCGAACTAATAGCAACAATACATTATCACATAACATAAATTAAGGTGGGTTTGTTAAGCGTGCGAAAAGTCGCCCTTATTTGTAATGCAAATTGATGTATTTCCATATACGTATTCAGTGACCTATTTATTAGTAGATATGCGATGTTACACTCAGGTTTTATACGTGATTCTGAAACGTGCGGTCGACAAATATTTTCGTACACAAACGCGGTTATGACAAGCGGCATTCAAGTGTAAATGCCGTATTATATATGATATATTGTTGACCTAGAAAAGGTTTGGTTGCGAAAATTTCATTTAATTCAGACGTCACATTTTTTTGCATTAGATCCTTTGACTAGAATCTTAGAAATATATGTAGGTACTGAATATGCAGGTAATAATGTAAATGAAAACCCCATTTATTCCTTTATCAAAGTATTAAAAATGAAATTCTTATAATAAAATTAACATTTAAACAATTTTTAGTTACAGTGAAGTAACATTTAACAATTCATTAGTACTTCAAGATGGTTCCCTCTGCTCCGCAAGTATTAGGGAGTTTTTTGAAACTTTTGATATATCATCTGACAATCGCGCTTTAGTCCTGTCTGGTTTGTTTTTGCCGCCCGGGCCACAGCGTAGTAACTTTAGCCTACTTTCAGGATGCATTCTTATATCCTGGAAAAACATTAAATTCCCAAGGGATTGTCTAAAAATATATAAAAATTGGCGGGCCGCCGTCATTACAGGTGTTATAGGTGGTAATTTTTAAATATATGCAGACGAAATCACGGGCAAGAGCTATCTATATATGAAAATAACGTTCAACTAAACATCACTTCAATAATTCTAAACATCCAGAATAATCGAGCCTTTTAGTATATATTAAGAGTAGATGACACACACATTAGCAAATTCAAAGGCCAACTCGACTACGAGTATGTCGGGTATGTCGATGGAACGCGGACAAAGTGGGTCCATTTATCGATGTCACTTACAACATCCCGCATGAGGCCTCATTGGCGGCTGCCGAATGGCTTAACAGGCTTGGACAGAGTGGAGCATGTATATTCAGCCATGTTCAACTATAAATAAAATGGTACGGCTCATAAATTTGACTATGCCGCCATTGAATTCGGAGCTTTATTTAGTACGTTTAACCGTGTTTTACACTGAATTGGTAATCATGGCAAACGAAACAAAAAAATTGTCATCATCTCAGCCGTAAAAGTATACAAAACATAACAATAAAAAGTTATATGCTAAAAAACTGCATGCATTTTGTTATTTTTTTTCTAAAATAGTTAGAAAAAAAAATACCAAAATGCCATAGAGAATTCCTATTGTATTGTAAAAACTACTATGTTACCCTCTGTATTAAGAACGTAAAAATTTCCAACTTCTCCTAATATAATATAAAATGTGTAATATTATCATCATGTAATATATAAAATGTGTTTTTTATTAATAAATAATAATAAAAAAATGTTTTAGTTGTAAAAATTAGAAAATTTAATTCATCGTATCCTCAACACGTAGAAGGCTTTAGGCCGCGCTCACTTTGAATCCGAATTTGTATCGTACGTAAACTTACGAATACTGTACGTACGAGTTAAGTGCTCACATTGAATACGTTTTTCTCCATCAAATAAGCAGTGCCCCGGTGATATTACGTTCGTGAAGTCATCTTTGGTGCGATAAATAACCTGTATCTTCAAGAAAATCTTATTCTAAATAAGATATTACGACGATTATATGAATTATATCATGAAATATATATATGAAGAGTTGTATTGAAATTGTAATTCTGTAGATTTATGTTATTGTTGACAACTCAGGTGTACGGTACAAACTTAATTGAGTTTATAGTACACCTAAACTGTGTACCACCAATTGTTTTTTTTTATGTAAATAAATAAATAAAAAAAAATGAAATTCAATTATATGATGATATTTAATCATATAATGGAAAATTTATATAATGACCCTAGTCTTTTTCATTGTTATATACGCATGAAAAAACATAACTTCTATATTCATTTTTACGTTCATTTCCGACGTCTTAACTAAACGCACGTGTACATACGACTAACTCGCACGCAGTGTGCGCGCTCTCATAGTACTTGGAAGATCGGGATTATTCGTGCGTATAAGTACGTTTCCGTACGAATCAATTTCGCACGAAAACGCATCCAAAGTGAGCACGGCCTTAAACGCTCTCAGTGGAACGCAGCTACACTGCTGGAAGCATGACATGATTTATGGAGTAGTAACTAACCTTAGGTTGGTTAGCGTACTACCATAGATTATATTTAGTTAGTTCTATATAAGATATTTGATGATTTTGTAGCAACGAACTAATATAGATACATTCAACTCTTGAATACTTATGAAATATAATATCCTTAAATATTTAGCATAAGGTAAATACGAGTATGTACAGTTACTTTACATTTTACTTAATAATTTCTTTTTTTATTTTGTTTCAGGTAAAAAAAAAAATTTACTACATAATCATAACGCAACACTGGCAAGTATTGTTTTTATAATTGGATTCACCCTGGTTGAGTCATTATTGTCAAAGCTTATAATTTTTAACTTTTGAATATTATCACAGACTAAATATACCTAACTACTTACATTCACATTGTGCTCACTTCGTCAAAATATGGACTAAGTATATTATACTTATAACGAGAGAAGCTTTAGAATTTACATTTCTAAGTAGTAGTAATATAAATTCAAAGGAGAATCTCACGTTTATACCAATGAATAATGCAATGAATGTTACGAATAGATTATCTTATTATATTGTGTGTACATTGGACACAAGGCACCGACATCAACACTATAGTGACATAGAATTTATAGAAATCTTCGTTAACATAATATGTTAAAATTTAATTCTGCTAAACTCGCTGTCTCTTATAATAATGAGACGACCAAAAAGTCATGCAGTCACTATCATAATTTTAAAGAAAAAAAAACTATTTCTAATCAAATGTTTTATGGTTTATGATCATTTTTATTCACAAAAAAAAAACCATCCGAGTACATTTTCATTATTCATCACTCCATTAAGCGTTAAAAGCATTGTTCTATTTGAGATGATTGAGTTAGAGTAATATTTTTCCTTGTTATGGCCGTGATTAAGGAAACAATGAAATGCTTGTTACACACTGCATCATCTAAACAGTGTATAATCTATTATATCTATATTAATAAAAATTAATCCAATTAATCAATTGACAGTTAACACCGGAATGTAGCGCGGCGTGCACTTTTTAGATGGCAATATAATATAGAACTTATTTACTACACTTAAAGGTACACAGTTCAATGTATACTTATGAATGTTGCGGCTTTTCGTGGCACCGCGACAGGGGTGCTATGTATCGCTACGTGGCCTTAAGATTCGCCCCGCTGCTGACAAAGCGTAACGCGACGACGCGATGCACATCGAGAAGCAGCGGGTCGCATCTTGGCCTCTTCAAGCATCTTCAAGTCGCCTCGCGACGCGTCTCGTTCCGGTGTGAACTGACCCTAACTTACTAATCCATCAGATTATATCGGTGACGTTTCGTTCGTTCGTCTACAGATCTTCTAATTCACGATTCGATCTCACAGGGTAATCTCAAGATAGCCCTCTCCATAGCTTTTTACGAGGTCATAGTTAGACAATATTAGGTACTCTAACATCTCATTTTCTAAATTCAAATTCCTTTACATTAATTTATTTCATATATACCTTACTTATACACTGAAACCATACTGAAACGATATAACAATCAACCTCCCAGTACTATAAAGGTCAAACGTCAAAGAACAATAAGAACGCTTAAAACAGTTTGTGAATATTTCACTAAATTCATGAATTAAACGTCCCTTGCGAACTCGAGCCGACGACGCGACGCCCAATTTGTGTGTGTTTCTCGTCGACCTTTTCTACTCATAAATTGTCTTGGTTAGCATTGAAATAGGTATTCATTTATTTATCTGTATAAGCTTTTTCGAGTACCTATCTATAGATCATCAAACAAAATAAATGTTGGAACAACATCAAACAAAATAAGGTTTTGTCCTGTTTGTTGTTTTAACGTGTCAAAACATATACGAGTATTTCTTGGATTTTGATACTATAAGAATTATTTTGATACATAACAATCACGTGTCCACGATACTTGCCGAAACTGCCTAAACAAATTCTATGAATTTTTTGAATGAAGGATATACTCTGAAAGGCACAACTCCGAGTATTTATATCCTTTTCCATAGCTTCTTACAAACGTCAAGCTTTCTTACAAAGCTTATACTTAGTTAAAGTCTATGTTTCAGCGCCATATGTCATTACTGGCAACATTTGACAGACTATTAAAGACAAAGTGACTCTTTGTTACACATTTTATTCTATCTAGCTTATAACAACAATTTTAAAATACTTAAATCTTTGACTAAAGAGACTCGAAGGTACTCAATCTTTAAACTGAATTCGTTTAATATCAAATTGGTATCCACCGACAGGTAATCTGGCGCCCATCTCTCAACTCGTGTGGTTAGTAAAATTCAATTAGTAAAATTGCTCCGATGACTTGTTTTCAAAAACGAGCTTTGTTTTCGATATTTATTTTTAGTAATGCGTGTTTTAGCTAGCTAACATGTTCAAACAAATTTTTACTTGTTTATGAGCGTCTCCCCGAAAAATTATATTTATGCCGATGGCGGATTTAAGGAAACACAAAAAATAATCAAGTAGTATTTTTAAAATATAGTCATAAAAATATCGAAAATATTGTTATGTTTTTTCAAGTGTTATGAGAACAAATACTTTGCTACATTTCTTGTAACATAACCCTGACGGTTCACTTGATGTTAGGTGGACTTACTGTTTTCAGATTAACTATATTTTATTATAAACCTATATTACATATACATACATACGTATATACATAATATATACAGCACTTTATAATGCTTATAAAGACGATGTGATACACTTACCTGTATATAATACGAGTTCATTTAAAAAGTGAGTCAAACTTTCGCGATACTTTAGAACGGCAAAGTTTGTGTTTCAACGTAAACATATCAACACAGCCTCTGACGTGAACAAATTATTTATGTTGGAAAGTAAATTCTCGAAATCTGTGTCGAGTCCCAAGTTAAATATCTTGTTCAACAGTAAATCCCCTCTGTTAAGATATTTATAAAATGTATAGCCGTAGACAACGTTGCTTGTTTATTATTAAGTATTTACACTTACACCTTAGTATTATTTTTTTGATTTTTTTATGTATTAAAGTATGGAATACTATTTTTGCCCCCGTAACTTTATAAATTTTACTTTCTTTATTATTCTAATGTTAAACTACATTATTGTAAAGTTTCATCAAAAGCCCTTTAGTAATTTAGTAGTTGAGAGTAACAAATATTCATATATATCTAAAGGTCAATAATCACTAACTTTTGCATTAAAATATTAGTAGGACTATTCATTTGAAGTTCGTCAGACAGGCTGACTGTCTACTGTAGGTGGCTATTGTCGCATAAAAACAGCAACGCCCTGATTAAGGATTCCTTGTTTATCGTTCTTTTCATTAGTTAAAACCGTATCAAAATCCGTTGGGTTGCATAGAAGAAATTAGCGGAGAAAAATATAGTGACTTAATTTTATAATATGTATGTATCTATACTAATAGATACATACATATGTATCTATACTAACAGATACATACATATTATAAACTTAGTCAGCTTAGTTCTTCTAGATTATTCATAAATTTTAATGCAGCTTTCACAAACACTAAAGAAATTCCGGAAGTTTTGTAGGTAGATATTTGTAAGTATTCCCACACACCTTTTTGTCATATAAATCTAGCAAATTAAAATTTACCAAACTACACTAAAATCGGTAGACGTGTTTTAGCGCTGAAAACTTTAAAGACATACTTGAAGTTAATAATCGGAATACATGCAAAAAAATATATATTTCCACTTTCGAAAGTACTAACTATATTTTGTAAATTGATATTCTAGTGATTTTAAAGGTGCGTCCAAATTATATAACAATGTTGTCTAACATGTTTACAATGGTGTTGACGTAACTCAAGCGCAAATATTATTATACATATATATATATTTTGGTTTTTATAACACATATCGTCCACACATATAAAACATGTTGTATAACATATCTTTTATAAGAAATTTTATTAGATAGTCTGGACTTACTTTAACGAAGGAGAGCTTGCTAATAATTACTCAATTTCTATGCAAGGAAGCTTAAATTAAACAATTACAAAATTTAGCTTTTTTTTCTCCTCCAACGTGACATGGAAAGTGCTCTGCTATTCACTTTTTTTTTTAATTAAATCTTAAGAACCTTTTATATTGAAATATTTTTGTATGAAGTACAAAGTACCAGGATTACATAATTCAGACAGGCCACATAGTTAACTTCGTACTACTCAAAGTGTTGCCTTTAATTACGAATCCCTTTGGACAAAGGACAAAACGTGAGAAAGTGGATGGGTGGCAATGGAGGCGTGACTTATTTGTCTAAACGAGAGTCGGGCAGTGTTTGAGTTCAAATAAATCGTCTGCTCAAACAAGCTGATATTTACATTGCTTTTAGCTTCTAGACTTTTTATGGTAAGCCTAATTTCATTGATTTTAAATTATAATCGTATAAATTATACTATATGGATCGAAAGGTACATAAATAATGTAACAGAATGTTCCAAATTAAAATCTAATTGAAATCTCTTTTCATTAGTGAAAACCGTATTTATTCATTTTTATTCTTAACCCGATTCTTAGATATTCAATAGCTAAAAATCCACGTAAAGTCGTCGGAGAAAAAGAAAGGCTGTCTAACTTATTGGTCAGAAGCTTTCTCTCGGAAGGAGATAGAAGTTTCAATTTGAAATATTAATTTATATCAATTTAAATACTCTCTAACTTTTCAATCCTTCTTATTCTTAATCTCTTAATCCTTCTTATTGGACTTGAAAGCTTACAAGAATGTTGTTTCGCAGTAGCTGAATAAGTAGCTATAGCAATAGCTAAAGAAATAATCTAAAATATCAATTATAATTAATATACATACAACGCTACATATTTAAGTAAATAAATATAAATAACTAAACTAGCATACTAAAATATCAGCTAGATCGTTGACAGAGTCAAATAAAATAGTTCGAATTCTTGACGATCCATTGCTGACTCAACAACGGTTACACCACTTACTTTAAGAAGATGAGACTCTGACTGTACATTGGGTGTACAATAATTATAAATTAATCCAATTAATGCCTTCCCCAAATTTTTACTTCCGTAGTATGCGCCGCAGATGTGGACTGTCCAGATAGGCACGAACTATTGAATAATCTCCCATAGCTACAATGTGGACTACTTCAAACGTGCTGTAAAGAAACTCCTGCAAGGTCCTTAGGCGATGGAAACCACATAACATCAAGTGAACGATTTGGCCTGCATGCCACCAAATATATATTATATTTTTATAATTATTTTGAATTGTAGAAAAAGTATGGCTCTGTGAGATAAGTCTCACATAATTTACATTAAAATCAACGAGATTCGCTGAGCAAAGTCAAAATTAAACCGCGTTCCTTCGGGCTTGTTGGCCTAATTTATCACAAATCTTGTAATAAACCACTTGTCATTACGAAAATTATTTTCTCGTTGCTGAAAATGCTATAAGGAATGAGGTTATTAGGACATTCAGTCATGCGTAAAAAACATAACTCGAATCGGGCTCCAAGTAGCTTTAAGTACATGATTATGTCTGTATACCTACTTCTTGTATTCTATACATAGTATACACGTAAGATATATATATAATATGATGTAGGAGATATCCATAGCTGATTCAATCCGCGGATATCATGCGGATATCCGAGGCCTAGAAAATATGTCAGCAATATTCGTAAAAGTATGTATTGTATCCATTACTTTTAGAGGATTAACTTATATTTTTAACCCCTGACGTTCGAGACAAAAACAGTGTGTTATAAGTTTAACGTGTGTGCCTGTGTATCTGTGTGTCTGCCTGTGGAATCGTAGCTCCTAAACAGATGAGCCGATTTTGATTCAGTTTTTTTGTTTGAAAGCTGACGTGATTGGGATGGTTCTTAGTTAGAATTTATGAAGATCTGTTCAGGCGTTTGAAGAGCATCAACTCATTTCCTAGTTGACAAAGGGATTTCACTAGCTTCCACGGGTTCGTTGATGTGAAATTTGGTGTACTGTTACTTCAGTGGTATTTCCATGACATGGTAACCTTGACTTGATGCTGCAGTATCACGTAGTCTGCGAGATACCCAACTCCTTAGCAACTTACAACAGATATACTCGTAGGTATATCTGTTGTAACTTATAATTTTTAATTACCACAACTGATGAATTTTGCCAGAAAATGTATCAAATCTGAGCCCATATAGCGTCTAATGTTCAAACAATATTCCAAATAGGAGACAAATCACTGTGCAAACATTGGCAACAACAATCTGTGCTAATGTAACCTCACACGACATTCAAAACCCGGGAGACATCAAAGAAAAAATCGCAGTAACATGAGCCGTAAAAACTCTACGCCGCGCGCCGACGAGCCGACGGCGACACGGGTATGTTGTACCCCGTATGTAGGCCACGACACGTGTGCTCCTACAAATCACAGCGATAATGTTCGCAATATTTTCACTTGATGTTCACTTCAGTAAGAAGTTTTGCTGAGATAGGATTTGAAATGTGCTCTTAGTCTATTCTCGTGAGGCAGTCCAAATTATGTAGGTCAAATAAACAAATAGCTCTTTATTCATATTGAGATTGGTTTAATCTCTGTCTTGTTCCCGTCTTGCTTTTAATTTATTACTTCTCAATCTATAAAGATCGAAACTACGAATCTCAGGGATAGCACAGGTTTATGGCGACATCTCATCTAATGAGTTTTCTGTCTCATTTCCAGAGTTGATTCTGGTCTGGGTCTCGCAAGTCACATGTGTTTAGCAGCCCGTGTCTAGGCAGCAGTAACCACATTTTACAGAACTATATGTATAAAAACGTGAGTGTTGAGTGAGTTCGTGAATAAAATCCCTTTTTATCCTTCATTCTTTATGAGAGTCAGCAGCGCACTTGGCTTTGCTTGTACCGGCGATGTTACCCACTTACCATCAAGTAGCCTAAACTTGAATAAGCCTTCCAGGCGACTTTCAAGTTATCGTACATGTTCTTTTCAGATTATTAATTCATATAAAACAATTGTTACATTTCAAAATTGTAATTGAACTAGCTACCCCGCTCTCAGAAAACCGCATGAAAATTCGTTCAATAATTTTTGAGATCATCGCAAACATACAGACGATTCAGTGGAGGACTTTCTTTTATAATATGTATACTTTCTTTTATAATGTTATTAACGATAAACGTTAATAATTTAAATAGTATGAAATTTGATACATAATTAAACAATAAAGCATAAGTTAATAAAATTAAACAATGAAGCGGTTTCCTCCAATCGAGTTACGAATTTCAGCTTCGTGTTTTTAATTTTAAATCCAATTTATTTCACTCAAATGCTCATTATTTAAGGGACTACACCTGGCAGTATACTGGCTAATTGTTTACTTCGTTAAGTCTCATTTAAGCTTGTCTTAACAATAAAGCCTCATTTATAAAGCTCGCTGAACCAAATAAGCTCAAGCTATCGCTACCATTCCAACACAATGCAATGAAACAGGCGATTCTTATTATTATTCGGGAGTCCCTGCGAATACGTGAGGAATTTTTATTGTCTCGTGTGATGGCTATTCGATTATGAACGCTCTCTTTCACAATTACTGCCACGTTTTCAATGATTGCCCAAAGGATAGTCCATAAAATCCAATGCCCCTTTTGACGCTTCTGATTTCATTGAAGCATTTTATTGTTCGAATGAGAACTTAGTTCGAAAAATTGTCATAAGAAAATTTTGATTTTATTTGATTTTTATGTGAGAAAATAGAAATTATTTACACCACATTTTACCAGATCAGTGTTAGGATAACTAAGAGATCTTAGTAACTTCATTATATTAAGCAAGGGTATATAAAAAAGGGCGAACATTGTATCTTCTAACAATAACTGTCACATCCCACTTAGTTCGAAAATGTTGTCTTAAGAAAAAGGGGTATTTGGTATCAGTGATAGGATAACAAAGAGAAAACTCATTGTTCTTAGCAAGGGCATATATGAAAGAGGACGAACGTTGTATCTTTTAACAATAGTTCAACTAGAGAGCAAAATTGTTTTTTCCTGCATGTGCCGACTAAATCATGAACTAGCGAAGTAAACTAGAATTGAACCACAAGCGTAGCGAGTGATTCTAATATAGACTATTGAGCGAAGTGAGTGATTTAAATCACTCACTTTAAAATTTGCTCTCGTGTTAAACATACAACTTTTCACCTCAACAGCGAGAATATATGTCATCTTTAGGTAAGGTCTTTAGGAAGAAAGGTATAGGTACGAATGAAGATATTTTCACGAGACTTTTCTGGAAGAAAGCTAAGTTCGGCATTTGAAACTTGTTCTCTTAATTCTTCTAGAGTTAGATCATCACCACTGGACGTACTCATTTCTTTTTTATATTTACCAAAACAGTACAAAAACACCAAGACGTAATGCTGAACCAGTCTCTGAACGGCTGTGAAACTATCTTCACAGCTGGACCAACTCTAGTCGGCTATTGTCGGCCGAATCTAGTCGGTTATGGCTGGACTCACTAATAAAATCAAAACTTTATTCCTGTGAGTTAAATCGCGTGTTCGAATTAGGTACGAATCACGCTCGCATCAAAAATCGATTTTTATGCGAGTTTTTAGGCATCAAAAGCACCCTTTTCGTTCTGGAGAGGTGAAAAATCACTGTTTAACAATAACTGTCACATCCCGAGGTAAATCTGAGCCAGAACGCTACATAAAACCGAATCCACAGCACACATACCCAAAAAATTTCCTTCGCCTATCGCATTTACACAGGCGTTTTTGTGTCTGAGATTATTTATTAGAATAATAATTTGAATTAGAACGAACAACATAATTGAAACTGATAGGTACTGGCATAACATAAGACTGACATTCAATTTAATAAATATTCAATTCAATTTAAGTAAGTGGGAGTAATATAAGTAAAACGTAAAACATAATAAGTATAATTAAAAAATAATATGTAAGATATAAGTAAAAGTGAGTACAGAGATACAGAAAACGACTTCAAATTATACTATGTAAAGATAAATCATTAGTTTCTTTCAAAAAAATTTTAGAGAATTGTTAGTGGACATTCTTTTTAGGTATTTTTTTCGATTACCGTTCCATAACTAATATACTTAAGTTAATTATTAACTTGTTTGTGTTTGGTGTATGTCTCAAATAAATGTACCTTCTTTCGATTATACCAATAAAAACTATACTCAAAGTATACTCAAGGCGCTGTCAGTATTCTCTAAGACGTTAATTGCATTGTTGTTAATAAACTTCGGTTAATAGGATGAAGATGAAACAGCTCTTCTGACAGAGCCCGCGAGATATAAATTTAGTTCAGACAGTTCTTCGCTAAGTTTCAAAGACCTTATTTTCTCTATAAATGTCATAGTAAATAGACATTTCATACTAAATTTCATCATACATAGGAGCATTTATCGAATTTAAAAATAATATGAATTTCATATCGAAGTGTAATAAACAAAAATTACATACTTATCATACCATCAGCATATATAACTTTATGTAGAGCAACTTGATGGTAACTGGCTACCGTAATTTATAACGCTTATATATAAGGTCATATAATATGTGATATACAAGCGTGCTGCCAATATTGAATAAAGTATAAGATCCATACTAATATTATAAATGCGAAAATACTTAATTCTGTCTGTCTGTCTGTTACTTTTTCACGCCTTAATAACATCATCATAAAATTGAAATTTTGCATACGCGTTGTCAGAGATACATAAAATTTCATACAGTACTTTTCACCCAGGAAAAAAAAGTACTGTTCCCTAGAGATACTTTAAAATTAAAAATCTAACAACAGAGATTCCGCAGCAACCTCGGTGGCTTTGCTTATGTTAATAGGTGAGGGTAAAAAAGATTATCATAAAAATATTATTAGCAGGAATTGAAATTTGTGGCAAAGGTCACGAATGCCTACGATCGATTTTCATGCCATTTGTAAAGCTAATTTAAACGTATCCCAGTGGAATTGTTAAAGTTCTCTTATCTTGATACAAAGTCAGACATAACATAAGCAAACATGTAGCAATGCGACGGTTCCATTGTGTCCCGAAAGAAACCCGACCCTCTTAACAAAGGGGTGTCTCTTATTGTCTTCCCACAAATTTCATGAAAGATACCCTCTTCAGATAATGTCGCTTATTTTTTTATTGTTTCATTACTATTCATATAACAACAATATAATAAAAAATATAATATCAATTATTTATATTTTGTGGGAAAGGACGGCAAGCAAACAGACTTTTGATCCACTCAATATGTAGCTGTTGATGCGAGTGTACTTACTGCCGACCTGAAAACCGCATCAAAATACGTTGCGTGATTTAAGAGTTAGCGGTTATACAGACAGACAGAAGCTCTTCAAATCATACTATGTAAAAAAGATTCTAATTTCGTAATCTTTACAAGTTAACATAATTTATAGTATTACCATCTCGCCTACAGTACGCATTTTTTTTTTTTATTGGACTACCAAATCATGCGCCATTTTTTCACACAATTACTTACGTTTCCTCCTCTATAATTTTTCAGTAGGGTCTGAAGCAGCCTGGATTCACAGTCGTCGTACGGCCTTTATTGGGTCGCCATTGCATCTTGGAAGTGGACGTCTTAAGGGCCGTAGTCTCCACTCGAGAACTTTTGGGCCCCAGCGGTCATTTATACACATTTTTTCATTTCTCTGTATCAATTCATGAAAGTTTTATTACAACCGCCAGAATTAAAGTTCCTCAATTGTACTTTATTGGGTCGTCAGTCTAGACGTCTCAAACTGCGCCTTCCGGTCCATAGTCTCCTCTCGAAAACTATCCGGCCACAGCAGCCATTTAATAATTAATACATGTTTACGTATGTTTTCATTTCTCTGTACCAATTCATGGAAGTTTTGTTACTGCCGCCAGAATTAAATAATTAATAGAGTGCCTAGTGCACTCAATTATACTAAGGGCCTCTTTCACCATGTGTCAAGTAGGCTAACCGCCATTTAAAGTCACCGGTAACCGGGAATGAAGGAGATAATATTTGTTTGTACGGTAAAAGTCCCAAACATTAAGAAGAAAATAATAAAAAAAATCGCCTATCGAAGTATGCAATAAACCGAGTGCATAATTTAATAAAACATAAAATTATTTCTAAAAGTAACTAATCAACACTTTACTTGTAGTTGGTGAAAGTGGCCCTAAGCCACGTGTACTGTAACGCTGTAGTGTTACTTCTCCCTAGAAGTAAAACAAATTAATAAAGATGTTTACAGCTAAAAATTATTTGTAATGATTTACATAATTAAAATACATTGTATAAAGTAATCATTCACACGTAGAGGCACAGCACAGCTGATTAACGCTTTTCATTAACTCTGTAACATCTGTCCACAATGGACAGGCGTTGGCTTCAGCCGCTAAGTACTTAAAAGTTACCGAGCACAGTATAATTAAATGAAAACAGTATTCTATCTGCAGATTGACTTTAATAAAATATCTATATTTATACATATTATAAAACAAAGTTACTGTTCACCTCTGTTTTTCCATAAACGTCGTTAAAAACTTCGTTGGTTTTCACTAGTGGAAATAGTGATAACCGAAGAAGGTTTGTGTATATAATTTGAAGAAAAAATTGCATTTGTGTATATAATTGAAGCTTGGGACAAGTAGCTAGTTAAATATATTGTAGCGCTGTGTATTACTAAATATTTAACTGCTGTTTTGCAATTTCATATTGCAAAAAAAAGCAGTCGATGTACAGAATAACTTTTTAAATTACCTACTTATGAAGTATAGCTTCATAGCTATACGGTGTTATGCTACTGGGAACAAATTGTATGCTCGCAGAGAATTCATTAGGCGGCGATGTCCGTCGACAACGGTTGTTTCAAACAATTCATTTAGCACCGTTCACATTATTATTAACATACAAATTTAACTGCAAATTTAAGCTTCGCTAGTGTGAAAATTTTAAGGTAATTCGTGCAATATCAATTATTGTACAATATATAATATAGCGTACCTATATAACATATATACTTACTATATGATTCCAACATTATTTAGCAGTTAGTTACTGGAATAAAATGTGGCATTCCCTTTTGTCAAACACTTAGTAGTAGCACAAATTAGTAAAAATCTTATCCCATAATAAGAAGTTTGATTAAAGATATTCCATTTTAAGGATATAATCTTAGCAGCATAGGAGATGATTTGAATTTATTACAGAAAACAGCATTTGCTTTAACTATATTCTTTACATATATACAATTTGATTCAAACTTCTTTGATCTTTTGGAGACAAACCAACTTAAAACAAGAAATTTATGCCTATCTGCATAGAATATTCTGAAAAATGTTAGGTTCCTGAAGGATCGTATAAAAATATATAAAGATTCGAGAAATTTAAAACAGTTTAAAAAAATTTAAGAGACAAGATAGGAAAATGTACCTTGGCCTCCCATATTCACAAACAGTAAAATACCACCTTAAAAAATATTTAATTCTTTGTTTTTTATTGTACTACTGGATGGTATTTATTTGTCTTTGACTTTCTAGTTTTAGAAATTACAAATTCAGTCAAAGTTAAGTAGAAAAAGTGATAAACATGCATAAGCAGACGCTGCAAAGTCCTCGTTTAAAGAAGAGATCACGTGTATCGATTTAATCTTGTAATTAGATAAGAAGATATTTCTAGGGTGCTTTTAAAAAATTAGAGACTTTATATTCCAAGCATATAACTCTTGGCAAGTCTTTGTAAGAAACAAGGAGACTTTAAGATACTCTTGAAACTAATTTAGTAAACCACACTAAAGCTGTTTTTAGCAGTACGTTGGAAAGTGTAATATAGGCAATTTTAAATGTTATAGTAAACGTTCAAACTGGAATAAGTTGGAATAAGCATAGATAGCCAAGCGACCCTTATTCGACGCGACAAGCCACCGGTCACGAGATCAGGGAGTCATCGTACCGTGAGTTGGCAGTATTCCACGATTGCGTAATCTCAATATTTTTGTGTCGCCCAGTGCTTATTATGTTTATGAAAAAATTGTACATTTAAATATTATCTAAAAGCACACCTTTCATGGCTTAGGGGAGGCCTAAATTACATTGAATATTTATCTTTTACAATTATATTATCGATTGTCAAAGATATAGCAACGGTACATAAAGCTGTTTCTACGAAGACATAGGAATAAAACTCACTGTATTTATGTGTCGACGCATCTTTGGGCAATAATTTAAAATAAGGTTCTAAAAGTGGTATAGTACCTACTTTTTTAAAAATACCAACTCTCAAAATAAAAGATTTTTAAGTATAACTAAATCAATTTTTTTTATACTAAACTGACAGTAACAATTATTGAAATTATGAGTGCAATCAATAGTATATTTATTTAACATTATATAAAAAAATAACTGCAAAATTGTACCGATTTTCCTTATTTTAAAAATATCTCTATTATCTCTTAACAATGATATTTTTCTGGGATATTTTTTCAACTCCCTCACATTTTTATACACACGAGCGTATTTTATGCTCCATTCATTTCGGGCGTGAATGTAATTCAATCGGTTTCAAAAGAAATAGCCTGTCAATGCCAAAAAAAAGTTTGTATCGTAAATCAGGTGGAGAAAGAGTAATCTGTGAGTCCGGCGACGTGTGTGTAGTGATGGGTCGGGGCGCCCGGTAGCGGCGGCGACGCGGCGGCCTCCCGAGCTGAAACGCGCTTGCGCGGCAGCCGGCAGGGAAGCGGGGCGCGGCGCAGCCTCCCGGCTACTGCACTCCGCCGCCGCCCGCCGCCCGCATCGATCTCGCCCGGGCCGCAGCATCCGGCGAACCGGCCATCAACGCGCGCTCAACGCGTCGCTACGCGCTCTCGACGCGCTCAGCACGACGCGCGTACACCGCGTTCGCCGCGCTTACCGCAACCGCCGCGTTCACCGCGTCCATCGTCCTACGCCCGCACGCGCCAACCCTAAGGTCCACTTACACCCTTACACTCTCACAACAATAACACTAGATCTCTGTGCAGGTTATAACCCTGTCTTACGTAACCCTTAAATACTTGTCAGATTTGTGTTCAGAAAAATTCTTCTTTTCCGAGGGAATTCCCCGCATTTAGTGCGATAGGGCTGATCCGATATACCATCCATATATCACAGCGGATTGCCAAGTCTTGGCAAGTCAAAATTGGTTGTGTTTTTAGACACAGACACTTGTGTTTTTAGACGAATTATATTTCCTAATATTTTCGTTAACAGTTAAAGCAAGTGTTAAATATTTCTTATCAAAGCATGAAGCAGAAGACTATAAGGTGAAGCTTTATAGAACCGAGTCTTACTAATACAATGTGAATTATTTATGTGTAAGAATAATTAACCTTCTGTACGTCAGCTTAATCTCGCGATATATGAAAATAAACTTATATGTATTTTAGGCTCGCTTAAATATAGCTTCACAAAAAATATTGTATTAAATTAATACTCTCGCTCAGTTACAGCGTTCTACAGTTCCACACACAAAGCCTGTAAAAGAGAACGCCAACATAACGTCGAATATTCAAATTTAAATTTTACGTGTAAACTCTTAAAGTTGATATTCAAACGCAGCCCTAGTTTTACTTTGAACTGGTTTTAGCAACTACAATGGCAAAGTTTTTAGGTTCATTACAGATTAACGCGATAGTAAAGGATTCGCTGAAAATATATTCATTATCACATTGAAGGATGACTGAGAAATTTATTGACATTAATTTTTTTTTAAAGAATAATTAAAAAATTCTTTAATATATTCTTTCAAAGAGAATTTTTTAAGTATTTTTTAAGTATGAATTTTTTAAGTATTTAAAAATTCTTTTTATGTAAATTTTTATATAAAATATTTTTGTTTGTTGTTTGTGTTTATTGTATTATTTCACTGTTAAATTACATTCACGAGAAAATCATGTAGGCTTAGAAAAATAAATACAGAAAAATAATGCAATTATTTCTGTCTAAATGTGTATTATTATTAGTTACTCGCATCCCGCCCCTGGCTTTCTACAAAATTGTTTCTACAAATTTAATACACAAACCTTCCTTGTTTCATTAGTGAAAACTGTATCAAAATCCGTTGAGTGTTTTAAAATACAGTATTGGAGAAAGAGAGAGAATCGGACAACGAATTTTTTTTTATAATAATGATGTATAGATAGATAGATGTCTCCTGTCTTTAGTCAAGAAATAGTCTATGTGTTTGGGTTTATAGAAAGAAAGTTCATTTGTTAACTGCACTGCACCTCAAGTTTCGTTAAGGTTAAATCTAATTTTCATTATTTTTGTAATAGAACTAACAAAAGTCTCGCATAATTATCCCGTTAAAATACAAACACCACAAATATTAAGAAGTTGACTATTACCAAGATACTCAAATATTATTGAAACGTCGGCTGATATATTTTTTTTATTTAACAACAATCAATATGTTGTGTAATTTCAAAAACTCAAAAAATTATTTTTTTCTAAAAGAGGACTATTATTAACATGTTTTTGAATCTTGCAATGTAATTGGCGAGTTGTGATAGCATATTAATGCTTCCTAACTAGAATATATGTACTTATATACATAACATTTTCGTAGTCATACCAAAGTCCACCAATCAGTATTGAGATAGATAGATGAATATATATTATTAGAAAAACATTAATGATAGATAGTTGTAATAAGCAGATTTTCTTCAACCTAGTCTTAAAAATGATGAAGTTTTTAACGTTTCTATGATTGCAATTATTAAGGATATATTAATGAATTTTCTTTATAAATACGTACATAATACATTTATACATTTTGATGCAGATCCATTCCCGTGTACAGACAAAACTGAATCTTTTTTAAACTTTCTTTTATCTATATCTAACTACATATATATTAACATATTACATTAAAAAATCGCTGTCCGCTTTCGTCCTCTTCTCTGCTAATTTCTTCCGTACAATGGAATTTGATATAATTTTCACTAATGGAAAAAGCATTAAATGAGGAAGATTTTTTTATATAATTTGAAAAAAAAATGCACCCGTGCAAAGCTGGGGACTTTTCGTGTTGATTAACGATGGTTAAATTGTAACTAAAAATAAATCTTATTTTATCAAATTTGAACCAACAAAATGTTTTTGGTAACAATTTACCAAATACAATTGAATAATGAAATAATATAATATATGTATTTATGTATGTCGTAACAAAATAAGGTACACTTATGTCGTAACAAAATTAGCTATAATTATTTATTTAGCATTCATTAACTAAACGAACTAATTAGTTTAAATAACTAACGTTTGTTTGTTTTCTGCACAATACTAAAGGACTAAGTCAAACATACACTAATTTGTTAGTCACGACAGAAATGCTTATAAAAGACAAAAATAATTATACAATTGACTGTGTTAGCTTGTACAGATCTTGTCGAATTCAACTAGAGAAACTAAAATTAAAAAAATAGATAAGCACTTATCTTTGGTTACGAGTTTGAAAGTCAATGTGGTCGCATTTTAGTGGTTTTTATGAGTAAATGTCAATAAAGTGTTGGCTGGATATTTGCCAAGTTTTAGTCATCAATCGTCGTTCATTATCCATCAATTATGTATATTCATATTTGGACATTAGGCGCGACGCGTGCGCAGTAATAAATTATTTTATATTTTTAACTGAGCAGTGATGAGAGGCGGAGTGTTAGAGTAAAAAATTTGGAACATTTCGTTGAGTGAATTGAAAGAAAATGGTTTCCGAGAAGGAAAAGATGGCGGCCGCCGAAGCTAAGTCTCCAAGCAACAAGAGTAACTGCACCTCTCCGGGGAAGAAAGGTAATTTAACTGCAACCAGCTTTAAAAAAAAAACTCTTCAATTAATGTTAACTATTGCCGAGGCCATTATGTTTCTTCCTGTTTTATTAAATTCTTTCGAAACTGAACAAGCACTGGTTAATCGTAGATATAATTTTTTGTCACATATTTGAACGCAAAAAAATTGTCAAATTTTTCTAAGATTGAAAAAGTTAAATCTATGCTAGTAAATTTATTTTTTTTTTCTTCTCCATGTGCACCTTTTTTTCTTTTTCATATTGAAGGTCGGAAGTCAATTTCTTAAACTCTGATGTTTAAGAAATTCTCCCTCTGATGTTACGCCTCCAAGACATTCTTCTCCTATCTTTACGCTTTCCTTCTACTTTCCCTGTCATTTGTAACAGCAGTCGGTCATGTTGCAATACATGGCCTAAGTTCGTCTCTGTTTAATAGTGCGAACCAGTTCTATCCATTAGTTTTTAAACCTTGAGGAGTTTATCGGTCCACTTGGTGCTGAGCATACGGCGAAATAAATTAAATTTTATATTAAATTTTATATTATTAATATAGATTACCTTTCCAACCTTAACCCAGTGATCATGTAAGGAAATACGAAAATAAACTAGTTAACAAGTCGTTTGTAAGGTTTCTTTGCATCGTCCGAGTGTGCCTAGTTTAGTTTAATGTGTAACTATTGGCGTGATTACAGTATTGTTGTGCTTCTATTTATTTGAAATTGTGTATTTTGTGATGAAAAGTGAACAGAAGAAACACGTATACAAATTGGCCTCTGCTCACAGTATAATAGGTAACTAACCTACTATTAATTTTATTTAGATACTATGCAAAGGCTTCAAAAACTTGTTTAGAAATAGTTCATGTTATGTATCCTAAACTATCTTGAGTACGTTAAGTATGTAAGTAATGCCAGAGTCCATTTCGCTATCGCATTTTAATCTTTTGTACACATCGATGTTTGTCCTTGATTCTACTGAAGTCGACAGCACAGTTGCAGCCACCTTTGGTGTTGCTTATATTAGTAGTTAACGTAAGCCACATACCAGCATCGAGTAGACCATCAGTATGTATTGTAAAACTGTGCCATCAGCATGCCTGTCGACAATTACATATTAAAGTTTCATCGCCTTCACATTGTTAAATTACCAACATAATATAACGGACATTTGTGACGACCCATACATAAAAAATATATCTGTATATTATGTACTAGCGGCCTGCCCTGCCTTCGCACGGGTATTTAACAAATTATTCGATTCCACACACGACCGCTGCGTAGAGAGCCTGCGCTGCACTTTATTTCTAGACATTGACTCCCCTCCCGTACCCCAGTAACGCCTACATCGCATATTATGGTTTGGAGTGAGCGGCGACCACGCGACTTTTTTCTAATACTTACATTTTTAAACTCGTGATATCTTTCGAATGGAATGTCCGAATTAAATAATTCAAAAAGTCGTATAAAGGTATTAAAGCAGTTTTTAATATGAAGTAATTTATTTTGATGATGATTAATACCAAGACACTTTTTGTAGATAATGATGTGTTCTGCAAAGTCGTAGTACATTATTTTGTTCTATCATCAATAGTTTTCGCAGCGCACGCGATGTAAGGAATATTTTAGGACATTTTTTTACACCTTGGGTTACATTATTGGAGTTTTAGTAAGGATTCCTAACTTTTTTGAAAATATAATATAGCCTATGTTACTCGCTGATAATATAGCTTCCCAACAGTGAAAGAATTTTTCAAATCGGTCCAGTAGTTTCGGAGCCTGTTCAATGCAAACAAACAAATTTTTCCTCTTTATAATATTAGTATACAGGCGTCCCAAGACTATGCGACATTAAGGGAAAGTACCTTAAATATCGTAGATAGGATATTTTGCTGAAAGAAAACTGTTATTTTTAAAAGTTAGTAATACTCCATTCAAAGATTTTTTAAAAATTACGTCGTCGTCGTCGGCAATAAATAATATTCTTGAAATTTGAATTAAACATATATTACGATATATTACAGGTTTCTTTCTCGTAGTAGTTTTCCTGCCTACTACGAGAAAGAAACCTGCTGTAAGATTGTGAAATAAAACAAATATTTTAAACAAGACGCAGGTACTTTAACTAATACAACTTATAATATTGGCATATAACACCGATGGTACCTAGTATAGTCTTTTATAATTTAACAGTGCGTAAAAATTGTATTTATTAGAGATAATGTTGGATGGCGACGTAATTTAAGGTCGTGGGTATTTCAACGGATGCCCCTTTGGCTGGTTGCGGCTCACGAATCCCCCAAAATTCAACTCAACTTCCTTTGTGTTCTCGCGAAGGTTTCTACGGTTCAATAGCAGTTTAGGGTAGCTATAGTTAGTACTTGACAACAGAGCCCAACGCTGCCCGTCCCGTACTATGTATTTTACGAGTTAACTAACTAATAAATTACTTTAAAGGATTCAAACCGCAGTTTACATTTAAACTAGAGCGAAAGTTTCTAGCGAAGCAAACAAAGTAAAGCAGATATTTTTAAATTTTAGTTTTTTATATATATATATATATATATATATATATAAAGGACGGCAGGCAAGCTGACGGTCTACTTAATGCTAGGTGGCAACTGTCGCCTATTAACATAAAAAAACGTTATCAAACTTAGTGGGATAAAGAATAATGGGCTAGGACAGACACAAGTTTTCAGAGCTGACGGTCAACCTCCAGTAATTGCGAAGAAGAAACTTTTTTTATGTTAAAGTCGACAGACAGGCTGACGGCAGGTGGCTACAGTCGCCTATAGCAAAAGGAACGAATAATTACTGCAAGTGTGTTACTGAAAAGGTATTAGTGGGATAAAGAATAATAGAATTAGGAGGGATTAGGGAAATGAGTAATGGCATCTTTACTCACTTACTGCACTCAGGGAATTACCGGGAAATTTATTTAGAATAAAACTGACCAAATGGCTATTGGATCAATGTTTTTATAATATTAGGGAATATTTTGACATTTAAATAAATTTTACAATTGACTACGACGTATTTTTTATTAAGTATTATTTTCGTTTTATATGATTTTTATTTGAATAGAAGATATATAAATTATAAATTTACACGCCAGACGGGGCAGTGCATGAGGTGACATATTCTAACTAATGAGAACTGGTTTACATTGACCCATGTCACTTGTAAATAAATAATTTGAATTTGAATTTGAATTTGAATTTGAATTACCAAAATACAATAGCAAACATGGTGTACCATTTCATGGTAGTCCTCTGTAAAGTAATTTATGGCTTGACGGTATAGGTAATTTATAAGACAGGCTTCCTAATTTATGACTGCTAAACGTAGTGTGTGCAGTTAATTCTTTCTTTCTTTCTTTCTTTATACCAGTACTAAAACTTGTACAAAAAATGTTAAATATTTCACCCACATCTCTTCAGTTATTATTGCCTCTTATCATTTTTTGTTTATAACAACTACAGTACCTAAATAATTAAATTTAAAAGCTCATAATTTGCCATTGTCTCTCTATTTTCGTAGTATATCCGCATTATAAGTGGTATTTAGATGTACAGTCTATACCCCTAGGAAGTTAGCTCATTAAAAAATAGATACAGAAAAGGCGTCGTTTTAGTTTGATTTTAGCAGTTTCATTTAAAGAGACGAAGAAGTTTCCGGTCGGTCCCGTTACAAACTTTTTGAATTGAATTTGAATACCTTTGCCCTGCTCGTAATTTCAGAACTCTCTTATTTTCTTATTAATTATTACGTTGAACATAATGAATAAGAATTAAACCATGAAACTTTATTTAGTGGCTAATTTCTATCGTCGACATTCTAACTAATATTATAAATGCGAAAGTGAGTTTGTTTGTTTTTAGCTTACTTAACCACTTAACTGTTTTCATTGTGAAATTATGCACACGTTATCGTGGTTACTGAAAAGGGCATAGAGTAGCTCTTACCAAGAAAAGGGACTGTTCTCGAGGGATCATAAATTAAAAAATAAAAATACAATGCCTGACAAAAATATATGAGCAATAAAGATTGAATACATGTTTTAAAATCTAAGGAAAAGGGGCGCGGAGGAAGTCGCGGGCTAAAGCTAGCCGCTTATATAAACGCAACGTTAACAACAACTGTGCGTTCTATTTTTGAAATTTTAACAACATTAAAAGCAAACTGTAAAACTCTGCAGTCATTAATTTGTGCTAAACATATACATTCTATACTATTATAAGTGAGAATATTTGTATTTTTGTATTTTGTTCGTAATGAATAAACTCAAAAACTGCATATTATTACACAATTAATAATATTATGCAGAGAATGTCTTATAACACAAGAACATAATCCCAGGTGCCGCACTAAATGCGGTTTGTGGTGTGTGACAGACGGAGCGTAGTTAGTCCGTGAACTACGCATCCCCTGCCTTTAAGGATTCGCATGTTACCGCAACCATAACGGCATGCGGCCAACCGATGTAGTAAGTGTACGGTCCACTTAAGAGTCCTTTCACACATACAGGAGTATTCCGCATTTTTTTTTCTTTTATTTCTAATTAATATACATATAATTCAATCTCCATTTACATCTATATCTATATTATAAAGCTAATATTATAAAGCTGAAGAGTTTGTTTGGTTGAACGCGTTAATCTCAGGAACTACTGGTTCGAATTGAAAAATTCTTTTTGTGTTGGCTAGTCCATTTATCGAAGAAGGCTTTAGGCTATATAACATCACGTTGCTACCAATAGGAGCGGAGCGTCAATGGAAAATGTTGCAAAAACGGGAAAAATGATTCCAGTAAACTATTTAAGTTACGCAAAAATCATGTATGATGGAATTGTTCCTCTTTAATAGTTCTAAAAAAAAGTTCGCGACAGCATATGTCTATCTTTTAAGATTGACTCACTCTAACCTTTTTTATGGTAATCAAATTTGATCGGAATTAATGCATTATTTGCGAAGGTGTTTTATCAACATGATATTAATCCTTATCTAAAAAAATACGTTATAAATCACAAGTATGTAATTGTGAACAAAAAGAGTGAAGAGAAAACGTTCCTAGCTTACAATCCAAAAGCTTTTGACAGAACAATCAGCTAGCTGTCTGTCAGGCCAGCTAGTCTATACTAAATGAGAAGATTTGTAGTTTTGGTTGTAATGAATAAACTTAAAAACTACAGGACTAGTTTTAAAAATTCTTTCTCTTGTAGAAAGCAATATTATCAGCGAGTAACATAAGCTATATTTTATAAAATTACGCGAACAAAGTCGCGTGCAATAGCTAGTAATGGACAAAAATAATAACGCTCCCTACTTTAAACTTTATCCAGTGCAGTTTTTGTAAGAGAGTTATAAGACACTTCAATTTACACTTAGATGTCTTGGAGCTTACTTGAACTGAATCATAATAATGCAAACTGCAGTTTTATAAATCTGTTTTATATCATCATCCGACAAAGTACGAGGGAAGCAGTAAAAATGAATTACTCGGAGAGAGCGAGCGACGTGCATTTTCATTGTACTGCACAAAGACTTTATGGCTTTGCAGGTCTTAGCAACTAAACAATTATGACGGCGTGTTACGCTCCGTATGACACGAAACAAAATTCTTCTTTTTCAAACAAACCTTCTTCTGTCTTCTAACAAACTTGTAGTTCAGAAATATCTTCTCATCTACATAATTATATAACTTTTATGCAGCCTGTTGTCATTGTTATTTTATTTCATTTGCATTCACATAACTATTATTAAATACTATTTTTAAAACTACTATTATTATGTTATTTATTTAAAACTAGCTTTTACTCGCGACTTTATCCGCGTCCTTTTTTCTTGGATATTGTTTTTTTCTCAATTATTTTTGTCAGGCAGCGATATTTATTTAATGTTTTTAGATAATCCCCAGGGAACAGACATTTTTTTTTGGATGAAAGGTATCCTACGTCTGACAACATGTATTATAATGATCAGTTGAATGTTTAAGGTCTGAAAGCCTAACAAACAAATAAACAAACTCACTTTCGCATCTATGTACGAAATCAATTAGTATTAGCAAGGGACATTGCGTTTCAATTTGGTCAGTCCGGCCTGGCGGAAGTAACCAACCACTGACCGCAAATTGGCCAGTAATAACACACTTACAGAAGACCACCATTCGGTGAGAGAGTAAGGGATGCCAGAGTCCATTTCCCTGTCCTCAATTTTCTAATATAGCAGCATATTTACAGTACTTCTGGCGTTATTGTGTTAATAAACGTGTTAATAATGTTAATAACATCAATTGGACCGTCAGTCTGTCTGCCGACCTTTACATTAAGAAAAAATAAGAAATGACTTTCTTAATTATTGCAACTTTAGCCATACTTAGAATAACGAAGCATTAATGCTTCGACGCACAATGACAAAGGATTTCAGCGAAAATTACTTAGAAGGCAAAGACTCAGCCGAAACGGAACGCAATAAGTTCACTAAACAACCAGAGCACAGAAAATTTAATGAAACATTGTTTACTCTAAAAGCAACTCTATTACTATGCAACTTAACGACTATTCGCTGCAACTTTGTCTTCTACGCATTTGGTTTCGTTTGGATGCTATTGTCTAAGGGCAATTTTAATCTACAAAAAATATTAAAAGTAGTCATGGTTTAGTCAGCGCTCAAAAAAAAATTTTTTTGCAAAACGATAGAAAAAAGTAGACTTTCTGCTTGTGTACGAGATATCGTTATGGCCAGGAAACGAATGATTAGATGTCGCTATCACAAGCAATGTACATGTAGCTGGTTTGCATTTATTCGTTTTCGTTTGTTCAGATCAAGAGGCTTTCTTTGTCTTTGTCGAGAGTTTTGTCGTGCGATCTATTGTATGATGGTTTCAACAAGATGCCATTTTGCCTCAAATGACACAAAAATATTGAAGTCGACAAAACGCAAAAGTAGGTTTAATTTATTTTTATACTATCTATAAGAACACAGTTATATATAGGCAATATTATTTTCAAAAAGTTCTTTTCGAAGTTTTCTTTCTTCTTTCTTTTTTAGGATTTAACATAATATTATCATAACATAATATACTTCTGATTATAGAGTAACTTGCTTGAACTTTATCTATATTAACTTTACCTTACAATAAACACTCTTAAGTATTCAATAAAAAAAACTATCAAGGATGGAAAAATAGAACCCAGAACTTCCCTACATGAATGTAGAGAAGTTCTGGGTTCCCTACATTCTGGGTTCTGGAACTCTCCATAATACATCCATTAAAAAAATTATCCTATAAAAAATACATCCGATAAAAATTTCCAATAAAAAAGAGCTAACAAATAAACCACGAATGAAACGTGTAAAAGACAATACATCAAAATATATCCCAACTAACTTGTAAGAAACCATAATATCTTTTATTGTATCGCAGAGGATTTGTGTTAATGTGATAAATGGAATCCTTGACAAACTCGAGTTTGTTTTGTTACATTCGCCTGAAACGGGATGAAGGGGCTTTACGCCTTTTATGAATAGACAATCTGACCGCAACGATTAGTGACCCTTCAAATTAATTCTTGAGTAAAATTATAAAAAAAAATTCATCTTGCATGCTAACAAAACTCATAAAGCAGATTATTTTCTAGAAGCATAGTATTGCTTTGAGTACACGTACTTTTAATATGCTCCTTGTGCGCGC
The DNA here is from genome assembly GCA_944738685.1 of Synanthedon myopaeformis. Taxonomy (NCBI): domain Eukaryota; kingdom Metazoa; phylum Arthropoda; class Insecta; order Lepidoptera; family Sesiidae; genus Synanthedon; species Synanthedon myopaeformis. The sequence goes on from OX122914.1 coordinate 2,915,745, forward strand.
CATAGCTGCAGATATCGTCCGCTTTACTTGGATAATCTGCCGCTACTCACGGCCAGATATATAACAACTTTTCCAGGGTACGACCGAACTTTAGTATCTCCCTTCTGAGATGATTCCGCCCAGCTACAATATGGGCTTCTTTAAGCATCCCTTAAGTTGTGATTTTTGTATCCGTAGGTGAAATAAGGAAACACTGTTCGGGAATTTGCCAATTTCAAAATGCGAATTCAAGATAGTTATAGTTTGACAGTTATCATTTATGAGTATAAGTATAAGTATGATTTGGTGCGTGAATAAAGTTTGCTAAAGCCTACTCCTGTATAACCAATATTAAAAAGTCGTGCATAAAAGTGTGCAGTCTTTTAAGTTCTAGGCAGTGAGTAAGAGCCGTCAGGAGCTATATCAGTGTTAAAAGCTTCTTCCTCCAACCACTTTAGCCTATTCAATGAAAAAGGAATCAGAATGCTCTGCAATATCACCGCAATGATATAACTATTTCCTTTTTTTCTCATAATATTTTGGGAATTATAATAGAATAGAATCGGTTAAAACATAAAACATAGGATTCATCGGAAATTTTGTGTAGTAACTATTAATTTGCTATAACTTATAGAAACATACAAAAGGGTAAATTTAAAACTCAAAACAGTCCCTTTGTACCTTCCTGAAGTTCGTTTTGAATTCGATGTCAGCTGTAAGTAGTGCAAACCGCTCTGTAATGAGGACCACGCCTTTGCTCGATATTCCAACAATATTACTTTATTGGTTACTTAATATAGTGTGTTTGATAGACACCCCAAACTCATTCTATCCACAACGAGTAAAAAGTTTTACTTAGAGTTTAGTCAGGGTGCCGAAATACTCACCGAACCAGGCTTATCTGGTATTCAAGACTTAATATAACATTTAGTTACATATATTAACTTATATCTAAATTTTCTTAGCGAATAACAAACGCCATCTATTTCTTATTATTAATTTTTTTATAATATTTTGTTACAGGTAAAAAAACATCGCTTCTAAAGTTAATACAAGGACGTGAATATTGTAAGTGAAATCTCTAAGAATAGAAACAACACAAAGAAAATATTCAATATATTTTCCCTGTGTTTCACTTATCCGTAAAAGGAAACCCAAAGTACCTACTCTCCTTTGTTGATCGTAAAGGATCACTAGCGAGGTATTAAAATTTTCCTTTGAAATAACAATAGTACCTACTGCAAAAATTTGAGATTGACGAATCAAAAATTAAATTCCATTTAGTGTTTAATTTATTTTTAATGGTAACAGTTTTTTATTTAAAACTTTGTGCACTCTCTTTAACTCACTCATTTAAAACATTATATCTGGGCGCACTCTCTTTAACTCACTCGTATCAAAACTTAATGTAATCATTAATTAAAGTTGAAATAAATCATCTCTATTTATTAGTCCATAATATAGTCGGTTAATCCTAATTTAATTTTTAACTGAGTCTGACAGAAAATTATACAAAAAGATTCTCAGGGTAATATTGCATAAAATACCAGGTATAAAAAAATACAACTAAAACATTAACATGTTTTTACTTCCTCAAGAGTGTGATATACAGAATTATACGGAATATGAGGGTTTAATAAACGTAAATAATTTCGTTAAAACATTAATTTGAAGACCAATTACAATAGAAAAACTAATTACTCTTAAAAGAATACCCGGAAATATTTTTCGGGGAATTATTATGAATTCGGGGAATATTTAAAATAATAAGAATACCTCGCGGAAAAGAATAGATAGAGGGATAAAGGCGGTTATTTTTCATACTGTACTAATAAATCTTTGAAAGTAAAAAGTGTAAAACTCTTTTAGTTTTGCGGGCTTGTACCAATCGAGGGCGGTCGTTATTCTCCGTGGGAACAAACCGCGCAGATATTCCTGTTAAATGGAAGGTCTTTTTACAAGTTCTTTTCAAAGTCGATTTGCTGACATAATAGAACCAGAGTCGATTATATTTTCTCAGATTAAAGTTTCGATTCGAAAAATATTCTCATTTTGATTTAAATATTCAAGCGGTTTCTGAAACCGACGGTGTTTTTGACCCCTTCATGAAAGCACTACATTTTAATTTATAATATATTTATATAGCTTGAAGTTTTTATATATGTATTGTCGTTAAGACAGGCTGATGGTCCACTTGACCGGTGGCTACCGTTGCCTATAACACAAGTAACGCCAAAGGCTCTACAAGTGCGCTGCCGATCATAGTATGATAAGAAATTAGTAAGGAATAGGGAAAGGGGCTCTGGCATCAATTACTCACTCGCCGAAACACAACAGCACACATGCTGTTCACTGTGGTCTTCAGAAAGGGGGTTGTTACAGCCGCCAGAAGGGCTGCCCAATTCATAGTTGTGGAACGCAGTCTGGGCTAACTCTGCGACATGTCTGTCTGTTTGTTTCTCGTTTTATGTCTGTTTCTCCGCAAACTTCTTCTAAACCACCATCGGAATTTTATACGGTTTTCACTAAGAAAAAGAACGATAACCGAAGAAGAAGTATGTAAATAATTTTCAGAAAAATTGCATTCTTGCGTAGCCGAGATCGGGTCATTATTACCACATAGGCTAAAATTTATAAAGTAGGTATTACGGTCGAAGTCGCGGATAAAAGCTAGTTAGTTCATAACGACTAAATAGCGTTTAGAAGTGTAAAATCGACACTTAGATTAGATAGACACGCTTGATATAATTTTTTGCGGAGGAAATTAGAACGGCGGAAATGGTCGAATGCCATTTGGCATCGAGCCAACTGAATACTCTACGCCACCGGATTTAAGGGCGACTCGGCTGGAAAACGAAATCCACCAACATAAAAATAACTGAGGTACATACAAGCTATAGTTTATTTTATATATTTACATTACTATGCTTATTAACTGTGGCAGAATATTCTAGCTTCTGCAGTAATTCTCATGAATTGAGGCTGTCTATTTAGCCACAGTAATAAACCCCTTTCAGTAAATCTCTTTGTAGGACTTTGTGAAAATTACTTTTCTACTTACAAACTCATTGCTTTGCTCTTGCAAGACGCTATTACAGTGGGTACGCAATAAAATCATTGAGTTGAATTTACCTATGGTAATAAAAATGTCAAGACTTATCCTCGAATCGACGTTCAAGATAAATATTAAGTTCCTTAATATTTTTTTATGTCAAGGTCGACAGACAGGCTGAAGGTCCACATGATAGTAGATGGCTACCGTCACCTATAAAACCAGCAACGCCACAGTGCTACAAGAGCGCTGCGGACTATAGTAAGATTTAGTATCTCTGGCATCCCTTACCGACTAACCGAAACACAACAGCACACTTGCTGTTATTTCATGGTGTATTTCCGTGAGGGGGTGGTTACTGCCGCCAGACGGGCTGCCCAAATGACTGCGAAACGTAGTGTGACCTGCCACTACTAAATGTAAATTTAATGTAATAAAATTACATAAACTACGCGAGTACTAAACAAAGCTACGTGTATTCCAGTGGACGCCTTCATAACACACAAACTGTTCGGAGCTAAAGTTGTTATTACTTGTTCGCTCGTCCCGAGGCAAAGCTCCACGAGCGTACTTGGAAGTTGTTCAGTTTGCTTTTAGAGATATACCACAAAGATAAACTACATGGCCAGTACTGTTTACATTTATGTAACGTAACTGCTTATTGGATAGAATTCAGTAGCCTTTATATAATACAATTAATACTCTACAACATCATGTCCTCTTTATATCATTGTGTAAAAATATGACTCTTAAGTCTTAATAATTGAGAATTGAATAGAGTTTTCAGAATTTGTTGACAATTCTGAATTATTGCTGACTATAACTCACATATTAATAATTACGTCATTAAAACATATCGTTAGCATTGTTTGAATTGGTTCATAGTTTGACCATCATACACATAAGATAATATAAAAATGTGTCCATAAGCTAAAAGTAAATTAAAATAATTTAATTTGCTTTTGATACTTGTAACTGATGTTAAGGTAGGCTAACATTAAATTTTTTAAATCTTTTTTTATGTATAGGTTGTCAGACAGGCTGACATTCCACTTGATAGTAGATTATACCGACGCCTATAACGCCACAGATGCTTTGACGGCCATAGTAAACTTAGGGAGAAGGGATAGGAAAATAGGCTCTGGCATCAACACAACAGCACACATGATATTATTTAAGGTGATTTTCCGTAAGGAAAAATACTTGAATTTTGTAAATGATACTTCTATGATCTTGAATAATATTTAAAGATATAAGGTACATAATAAAAATAATTCGCAAAGTTTGTACATTCATTGAATAAAAAAATATTTTGCTCTGTGCTATAAAATACCGTTTAACAGTTTTAATTGGCTACCAATATTTGGGTAACGATGTTTTTAATTGCCATATATGAATGCAAGAGAGGATTTTATCACTAACAATATGGCGTAGCTTTTATATGGCAATATTGTCCCAATTTTACCAACGTGAACATTAATGTGCAATTTTATTTATAGTAAACCATTTTATTATGTGTGTGCTTTTGCTACATCCATATATATATACCTATAAAATGTGTGTATATGTATGTTCCCTCTGGACTCCAAAACCGCTGTACCGATTTTGATGAAATTTTCAGACAATCTTCAGATTAGTCCAGGGGGTGATCCTGTGAAGTTTACGAGCGATCGGATAAAAAAAAATGGACGCAGACGAAGTCGCGGGCAAAACCTAGTATTTAATATTTACTTTAATTAATATTGCTAAGAACACAAAATTTGCTATTGTTAATATTATATCATAATTTATGAACTTTTATTACTCTTTCGTTATCCATTATTATTTATATACATCCTTACGTATTAATCAAATACTAAACAAACAAAATTTAAGTCAACAAAGTCCCCCGCCGCGTCTGTATGTAGGTATGTTCGAGATGATCTCAAAAACTACTGAACGGATTGTCACGAGGAAGGTTTTTATACATCATTTGCAGAAAAATATCCATGCGAAGCCGGTTGCGGATTGCCAGTTACTAATTATTTGAGAAACATTTATTTGAAATTTTAGTATATAAAGGCTCATCAACTGGTGAAATTTAGGTTATCTAAACTTAAGTTTTCTTAGATTGATCTGCGTCTGCGTCTGCGTGGCATACCAAAATATATTCTTTTTTATTATCAAATAATGTTACCAAATATACTAAACTACTTTGATGAACAATATACATTCTGAAATGTTTTAACGTCCAAGCACACGATGCAAGTCATTAGTCACAATTGTTACAAGAGGCAGTTTCTAAAAGGGGCTCTCAGGGTCCCAAGGCGATACCAAGTTCTGGGCAACTAATTACCTTCATTTGAAACTTCCTCCATTAAGACGCTTGTTGATAACACTACTTGTAAACTAGCTTATCGTTGCACATAAATACAACATAGTTAAAGCAATTCTAATTGAATATTGAAAATTCTCCTTATAAAATTCACTGAAGTTATGATTCTGCGTTTTTATTTACAGAATTTTACATGACGTTAATAACTCTTTTACTCGAAGGGCCTCTTTCTCCATGTGTCAAGTAGACTAACTGCCATTTAAAGTCATCGGTAACCGGAAATAACGGTAAAAGTCCCAAACATTAAAAAGAACATAATAAAAAAAAATCGCCTGTCGAAGGATGCAGTAAACCGAATGCATAATTTAATAAAACATAAACTTATTTCTAAAAGTAACTAATCAACACTTTACTTGTAGTTGGTGAAAGAGGCCCTAAAACTATTTTTTTTTTGTTAAATATTTATATACCCCATTATTTTTAATCTCTTGGTTGGAGCACAATGTCTTAAATATCTAATTGTATCTCAAATATATGTCTATTAGCAAATTATACAGTAGATATAATAAATATATTATAATAATATAGAAATATTATAAACACAAACAATTTTATTGATAAATTGAAAAACACAATTGTCTGTACTTTTGTAAGCCTTCAAAATACTGTAAGTATTAATTTTCAAATAATATAATGTGCATTATAAAGTAATAAATAAATAAATAATAATAACACTACAAAACTACCATAAAATAAACAATTATATAACAATAAATAAAACTACTATAAATTTATAAATAAACAACACGGTCAAAACGTAAAAAGGTACCACAAATAATACAATTCTAATTTATCTCCTCATCCCTATTGGCATGACCTTAGAGCCATTATTCATTTGAATAATAGGTATTCGCCAATTAACTAACTCCCTTTGTGGGTTGGAATCGGTAATCAAGCGATCCATAATTCTATACATTTTAGTTAACTCACTAATTATAATATTAGGGTCTACAATTTGGTATAACGTATAGCATTAAAGAGTTATGGCGCGTTTAAGAAAACAGTTATTTTTAGAGTCTTCAAGTTAACACAATTAGCAATCATCAATATCTAATCAAAGCCCTAGAAAAGGTGCCACCATTACGAACAGCTAAATCTAAAATCTGCATTAACTGTTCTTAAAATACAACTACATTCATACCTGTACCAAATTGAAACAGGTATAATACCTACATCAAATAATTTGGTAAACTGAACAGTGAACATATAAATCAACGATGATTATTCCATTTAGCAGGACAGAAACTAATTAAGCGTTTGAAACTAGGGTTACCAAATTACACTATAATAACAACTCGTATTAATTATGTAGCAATTCGTAATACTTTAGTAGTGCCAGCACAAACTGAGGCGTGATAGCCCTGGTGGGAAGAACGCGTGGTTGCCGTGATGGCGACGTAAGTTCGAATAACTACCTGACCTTCACCTCGGAGACATTTATCTTATTAATCACGTGTAGATTATAAGTAAAGGTCACATGTCATATGTTTTAACTTGTGCCTTCGAGTTGAATATCTATCTTCGAAAATTTTTGGAGAAATGCGCAGTGGGCTCCTCTCACACAGGTGAATACGAGTTTATGTTTATACACGCGCACGCACATACGCACGCGCAAACACACACACACACACAAACACACACACACCATAATAAAGTGACAGATCAGATGCTGCAAGTGTGTTGCCGACTACAGTAGTATTAATGGGCTCTGGCACCCCTTACTCACTGCAACACGGTGGTCTTCTGTAAGTGGGTGGTTACTGCCGCCAGGTGGGCTGCCCAAATGACTGCGAAAAGCTGCAACTGCGAAGTGTGCATTCACAGGCAAAAGCTAGTAGATTATAAAATTAATAACCTTCAAATTTTTGTATATAATGAGATTATAATTTCTTTTGAGATTATACACAAGCAAATCTAAAGTTCGTGTTCAATTTATAAGGAAAATTCGTGCAGCAAGATCGGGCCAACTTATTGAAATTATTTCCTTCTTTGAAAATCGAAATTGCCTCTGGCCGTGTAACAATCATTACGGATAAACTTCTATTGGATGATTAATATTCTGAAGGACTTTCGCTGAAAATTACCCAACTTTGGACAGTGAATTGAAAACAAATAATCGCTAAATTAAAATCGCTAAATTAAATTAAATCAATGTCAATCCGCTAATCAAGATGAAATGCGCAAAATAATTCTCATATATAGTTTTCAAAATCATTTAAGATAATTATATTATTTCGATTCATTTAAATAATTCTCTTAAACTGTTTTTTGTTCATTCTCTCATATACTTAATAATAATAATTAATATTATGGTCTGAGTTGAATGATTTTTATACAGGCACGAAAACTTCGAATGTATAAAAATTAGCACAACCAATTGTTGTAATTTGTTACAAACTAGAACGAACCATGCTTTGCTTGGGTTCTATTGAGGGAATTAGTATCTCGTACGTAAGCGATGTATATATATACAAACATCAATTTTTATATAAAACAAATTATAAAACTTATGTAATTTGATATCAAAACCAGTTATATTTTGTAATAATATATTAATAGTATAATCTTTATTCGAAGTAAGAAACAACGAAATAAAGTCGTACAAAAAGCTCGACAAAGCTTATCGTGATGGTATGGTCACAGTGAAACATAAAGTCATCATAAATCTAAATAAAACTGTTGGGAAGCCAAACAGATTAATGTTATAAAGCTTCTCGGTTTAATTTAACTTACAAACAAAGCACAGTTTAATCCGTTGCGCTAACTAACAAGGATCTCAGCAATTAAAACTTCTGTTAGGACTTTTTTGGTACAACCCTTATTACAGCAAAGCATACATGCTCTAGCTTTGCATTAGGTAAATTATAAGTATGTTTTATTGCTTAACCAAAGGGGATTTAAAATACCCATTTATTTCTTACAACTTTTAAGTACAAAGTTTAAGAGACATGCTTATAAGAACACTGTGTAAATAAAATTTCATGATGATCGATTGAGTAGTCAAGTCGTGAAAGCGTCAAAAGCAAACAAATTGTCTTTTACATTTACAATATATTCAATACTAGGCTCTATCCTATCTTTTAAGTTGGACCTAATTACACATAGTTACGAAATTTTATCAAAATAGGTTCAGTAGTTTAGGAGTTCATCGCGAACAAACATATATAAGGATATTAATCAGTTGACTTAGATATCAATTACTATAAAAGTTGTTCGATTTAAAACTAAAAATGTAATAATTATTTTTCTGTTTCACTATATTTTAGTAACGGAAGAATATTTTTTAATGAACTAATCTCGAGCTAAGCAAAATATGTGCTCCTCTGAGCATAACTAACTCTCATCAGCGTAGTTTTCGGCGGAATTTTCCCTGAGAAACAGCTAGTAAAATGAAATTCTCAAATGTCCCCAGTTTTTAAAGTACCGCTTCGCTCAGACAAAAATGAGACCGGTCGTTCTCTTTAAACTATAACGGTGCAAAATTGTGGTACGGTCAGCATAACATTGAGAATTTGAAAAGATGGACAATAGCACCGTTCGTAAAACAAAACATTTCTTCTGGCGAAGAGCCAAACAGTCTGTAGAAAAAAGGACGAAATGTCATCAATATAGTAGTGCGTCGTCGACCCAATTTCTTGAGAAAAAATATGTATCGTTACACGATCAATACAGCGAAAGTAATAAAGTAAAAATATTTTTACTGTTTAATTTAGATTAAAGTTTCAAGTTCATTTCAAGTTACTGTGTATGAAATAACCATTTCCGATGATACCGAGTACTGTTTGTTTCATGAGGAAATTTTTACTGAAAATTATATTAATTTACCTTCCTCTAATTTCGTATCAAGTAAATCATTCGTATCAATTCGTATCAAAAGAATCATGTTTTCGAAATTTTCACGAAATAACTTCTATACATATTATAAAATAAAATTGCTGCTCGCCTCTGTCTGCTTCTCTGCTAACATCTCCTTATCCACCCAATGGATTTTGATACTGTCCAGCGCGGGGAGGGCTACGCTCCTTGTCGGAACCTCGGCGTACCCGAAAGTGGAGGTACGTAGGCTGACGATAGCCACCTACCATCATAATAAAAATTAAAAATATAATAACGACCATACTTCTCCAAACATTTCTATGATATAAATCGAAAATTTTCTGTACCTGTGTTTATTTATTCGTGAAAATTTGATTACACATAACTTTCGAATATCTATCTAGGTCGAGATCCAATAAAGTTATTGAAATCCATTCGAAGCGCGCGACGTATTCCAGCTTCGACGGTCTTGGATGGAAAAATGTAAAAGTATCAGAAAAGAATATATATTCTTCGAATTTCTGTAAGAAATATTATTTAAATCAGAAACGGGATCGTACACTCTTAACACTTAACTCTCTTAAGTCTTGACTGAGCTACTGCACGGAAAGGAAAATCGCGTAGACAACGAAGTTAAGTACACCTTTTGACCTCGCCTCATTGGTGGTCTCGTGCTTCACTTATTCGATTTTTTAAAGAGAAACTTCATTTATATTTAGAACCACCAAAGAGTTTCTGTTTCCGTATGCCTAACCTTTGCATACAACTATTCAAAAAGAATCAACTTCTATATTAAGAAAAAAATTAAAAAATAAAAGTAGCTTATGTACCCCACATCAACATAAATAGGCATACAAGGAAAATAGAGGAAACAAATTACACATCCATACTATTCATAATAATATAATAATATCTTCACACATCCCACACAGTACCATCTAATTCCACAGTAAACAACTAATGCTTGTATTATGGATACCAGACAGTTGATAACATTGATGTATTAACATTGATTACTTTTTTTTTAAATACCTACAAAATGTAAATGTTAACAAATAAACATTTGCCCCTAGCGAGATTCAAACCCGCGGCCGTTTGGTTAACAGCTAGGGTTACTAACCACTAGACTAAACGTGTCGTCAAATTTATATTATAAAGAGGAAAGATTTGTTTGTTTTTTTTTGCATTGAATAGGCTCCAAAACTACTGGACCGATTTGAAAAATTCTTTCACTGTTGGGAAGCTATATTATCAGCGAGTAACATAGGCTATATTTTATAGTTACGCGGGCGAAGCCGCGTGCAACAGCTAGTTCAGTAGGTATAAAAGGGAAAGTAACTATATCTCTGTCTGTCTGTCTGTTACCTTTTCATGCCTTAACTACTCAACCGATCATTATGAAATTTCAAATAAACATTGTCATAATTATAATATAACATAATATAAATACGACATTTAAATAATAAAATCATGTTAAAATTACTTAAGATCAAATTTTATAAAGATTTATTTGTTGTGTAACGATCCGAACAAATTTGGTCACGTGGAAAAGGTCGCAATGTTCGATTTGACCTCAGAGCTCTAAGAGTGACATATGACTTGGTTTTTGCTCTGGTGACTACACGAATATTGCGACATATGGCGGATTGCGTGAAATCTCGCCCACCAAAATAATTGTAACAACGTGACACATGTGGTTAGTTGAGTTTTAATGATTTAGTATCACTACAGGATTATGCCTTTATAATCCCTTGTCCCTGATCTTATTAACCCTTAATTATTAATCCCTAATCTTTAATAGAGAAATAGACTCTAAAAATTGGAAATGAAATGGGGTTAAAGAAAGACTTGTCATGCTTATACCGCCTTATTGTTTTCCCATGGAATATAATACTTGTAGTTGATACTAATGTTACTCCCTTCCTAATAGATAGGTCGAGCCAAGTCGCTGTAACAGCCAGTAATAATAAATAAAGATTTGTTTCCAGAAATAACCACAGTACAATATGGAGTTATGTCTGTTTTATTATTACGTAACCCTTTGTTTCCATTGATAGAACGGCTTAAATCCGAATTGAAATGACCCGAGGCGCCCGCTCGCGCGGTTTTTCACCATTTTCATTCGCTTGTCTGATTCGAATGGAGATAATAATACGGTTTCCACTTATTCCGCTGAAGGCTGTGTTCTATATGAAATCCAAATACACCAGATTACGTTTTCATCCATTCACAATACCTTAGACTGATTTATTATAACAAAGTTGTGGAGTTTCTTTGTTTTTTTGTTTTTAGTTTTAGTACTCTAACGTGTGGAGAGAAAGAATAAAGATCAAGTCTGATTTATTTTAAGTTTAACGGGAGATAAAACGACGGGGTATAGCTAGAGTATCTTCTTAATATAAAATAAATAATTACATAGTATATAAAATAAAGGCGCTTCTATAATGGAAAGTGCGTTAAACGAGGTTAAAACAATTGTAACCTACTTAAAAACATAAAACATTCCAGACAAAAAATCTATGATTCTATGATTGGTATTATTTATTTATTTTTTTCTCTCGTTTAGCAGTACGTTTATTGTATTATATTTGATATAACTTAGAACTTTCATTGGTGCAGAATGTGCCTCGTTTAATTGCGGCGGTATCCACCAAGTGTTACTTGGCGATTTTGTTAGATTCCTTTCTCGTTGGAGGCCTTGTAATAATAAATAAATTAATAAATAACGCATTGAGATAGGCCGTTACATGTGAAGTAGAGAAACCTCTTTAAAAGGTTTCCCAGCACTTTGTTTACGTAAACAAAACCATATCGACGAGGCGTAACATTGTAATAAGATCTGAGGACACCGCATCGATCAATCGCGGGCTCGGAGCTTCTTTTTTAATTGTATTTAATGGGCGCGGATACTAGTCCTTTAAGCCGGTGACTTAATCAACACGATATTGTCACCGTTACTTACGCAGATCACTCTTTAATTCTTTAATTAATTAGGAAATACAATTTGTGTAGCGACTTAATTAATGTACATATTTTTTGTAATAATTGTGTGGATAGTGGTGTCAACATTTCATTTCCTTATTCCCTATTCATTACATTAAAAAAATTAAAATAGGACATTCCAAGTCAAAAATTAATCGAAAATTAATTAAGTCGAATTTTAATGAAATACCACATTAACTTAACGGGAAACTCAAAAAAGATTAATGTACTCATAATTATGCTTTTATTAAAATCTTACTTTTATTAAAAACCAGCGACCCGCCCCCGGCTTCGCACGGACAATTTTCCCGACTTTTCTCTTCATAAGAACTTTCCTAAGAACTTCATAAGAAAGAATATTTAAAAAAAAAAGAAGAACTAATCCAGCCCTCAGATTAGTAAAACAATCTAAAGTCCAGCCGTTTTCGAGTTTTGAGCTTAGCAACACATTTAGTGATTTATTTTTATTTATATAGTTTTTATTTATATAGATTACACTCGAGTGAGTTTAAAAATCTTATTATTTTATTTTATGTTAAGGTCGGCAGTTAGGCTGACGGTCGGTCCACTTGATAGTAGGTTACTGGTTAGCCCTATGGGTTAAGAGATTGGGAAGGGATAGGTAAATGGGAATTTGAACTAGGGTTGCCACCCATGTATTAATCCTGTATTTTTTATACATTTTAAATTATATCTTATAATAATAATAACGTAATAATATCTTATATATAAAATTCTCGTGTCACGGTAACAAAACTCCTCCGAAAGGCTTGACCGATTTTTATGAAATTTTTTGTGTATATGCAGTAGGCCTGAGAATAGGTTGTAAACTATTTTTTATAGCCCAATTTATTTTTTATTTTTTTGGGAAAACAACGTTTGCAGGGTCATGGGTATGTAACGTATATATTATATAACCATTAGAAATAACAAATACAAAACATTTTATTTTATAATAAAATAAAATAATATTAAGGGTCTCTTTCACCAACTACAAGTAAAATGTTGACTAGTTACTTTTAGAAATAATTTTATGTTTTATTAAATTATGCACTCGGTTTATTGCATCCTTCGATAGGCGAATTTTTTTTTTTTTTTTCTTTTTAATCTTTGGTACTTTTACCATACAAACAAAGGTATATCAGCTCCATCATTCCCGGTTACCGGTGACTTTAAATGGCGGTTAGCCTACTTGACACATGGTGAAAGAGGTCCTAAACCTAATATAGCAATATTTAAATCTTTAAAATATCCTTTTTAGTTTGTAACACTTCCTGAAAACACTACATTTTTATGTAAGAAATCTTTTATACTAAGTTGGTAACCCTGTTTTGAACTGGAATGGTTTGAAGAAAATTCAAGTATACGTAATTAAAATCGTAGAAATAGACGCATTAAAAGTTAACCGACTTCAAAGTTAAGTGTTTATAGTGAACGCGAACATGAATGGATTTCTCCGTTTCAAAGTGTCATTAAGGTCGTGGACTATTTCGTAATTAGCTCTCTTTCAAACAGAATCGCTAAATGATTCTTCGTTTTAAGTATTTAAAAAGAAATTGTTTATATACGACTTGCTAAATCCAATTCCAGGCAGTTCTCTTAAAAAATGTATATTTCTAATAATTTTGCTATGTATAGGGTGAAGAACGCTGTATATACTTCCACTGCGTTTAGCAATCACTATATACTGAGCAGAAGATAGTTTGCATTTGTTTCTAGGCTACTGTCTCACCGCTAAATTCTTTAAAACTACTTAACGAATTTTGATGCGGTTTTCACAAATGGAAAGAGCGCTAAACGAGGTAGATTTATGTATATAATTTGCAGATCCGCATCCGTGCGAAATCGAGAGATTTAAATTAGACGGCCTCCTTTTTGACAGTGACTGCCCCTTCTAGAAGACCATTAGAAGTGAAATGAAACCACATTTTCTGATATGTGAGCACCGGTATCAGAGCCATTCCTCTATCCACACCGTCAGCCTTATCTTACCCTTTACATCTGCAGGCAGGCTGGCTGACGTCTCGACCGTCTGCTTACCCGCCACATTTTCTCATTAAAAGTATATTTATCTAGCACTGCTTCTCATTTGTTAATGTCCCAAAAGTGAAGTTTCTATCTAATATTCAACTCTAAAAATATATTAAGACAATCAGTGACAAAAGAAATCCATTCTTAAAAAGATTTGAAACAAGTTAGGGGATGAGAAAACGCAATGAAGCGTTTAAAGGGCAACATTATACAATTTTTGTGGCAATTCGTGGGCGAATATTACAATTTTATTCCTATTTTTATCGTGTTCAAGTTCGTACCTGATTTCTTCTCTTTGTTCGCAACGATTATAAAGCCGTGAAAACTTAATAAACGAATATCTCACTGCGTAACATTCCGAGCGGAAAAAGGTCAAGGATTCGTGTTGCCATTTCTGTTATAAAGGGGAAGAACACTGTAAATGTGCGGAGAAAAGAGCCTACATATGTATGTACGACTGCTAAAATTTATGAATAACTATTCATCAAGGGTTAAAGTATCTTGATAATCTTTGAATGCCTATACGGCCTATCTTTGAAGGCCTCAGAAATGCCATGGTCAAGTCACAGAAAGTCCCAAAGAATGTACTTTGGCACTTGACATATGAATATGAAGCGTGTCAGTGTATAAATCAACCAACGACCCGCTCCTAATTTCGTACACATGCATTTTTTTCTGTATATTATATACTTCCTCGTTTATCGAGTGTTCCATTAGTGAAAACCTTATCAAAATTCGTTAAGTGGTTTAGAACAAGTAAGCGGAGCAACATACAGGTGGACTGAGTGACTTTATTCTATACTTTATAGTATGTGTACATTATATTCTTTTATATTTTTTATTTTTATTCTTTTATATTCTATTTCCTTTAGATAGATATTCTTTTATATGTATTTTATTTTATTTTAACGGGCTATTTTAATATTTATGCAATGATTTTGTCATTTTTGGGCAAATATTTGTTCGTATATTATAAAAATCTAGTCATGTTTTAAAGATAATCCAATTCCTATAAAGTATAAAATAAAATAAGTAAATAATTAATTTTATTTATTACACTTTAATTTGTCCGACTACTTTTCTTGTTAGATATCTATACATTTTATAAAATAATGGCACTGAACGCTTTTGTCTTTTTCCGCTAACTTCTTCTATAACACCCTATAACGGATTTTGAAACAATTTGACTTATAGAAATAGCAATAAACGAGGAAGGTGTGTGCATATAATTTGCAAAAAAAAATGCATTCGCACGAAGCCGAGGGCAGGACGCTAGTAAACATATTAATTTTTCCTATAGACAGTAATTATAGCTGTTACGCAAAACGAGTAAGAAGACATGCAATTCTAAAACAGTCTACAATTTTGTATTAGTTCCTTGTTTATGTACCGGGCTATTGAAAGGTTCGATCATATAATATAATAATTAAAGAACATCCAAGAACATCAAAGAAATGAATCCGAGGAAACCTGTCTTAAACCAAAAGATTGTGTCTCGAGAAATTTATATTTCACCTGGAGCTATGTCGCGTAATTTAAAAGATGACTTACAATAGACTTATCTGTCCTCACTTAACCAATAAATTAAAAATGAATAGGACGATAAATTAAAAACCACTTCGAGGACGATATGTAAAAGGAAAATTCCATAACTGCGTGTTTTAATAGATAACTAGATTGAACTAGGGTTAAAGATAATTTTTAATTGAACTAATGTATTTAAAATGCGAAATTTATTTATAAAATAATAAAATATGCTGCTATACTAAAAGGTTTTATATATATTATATGTATATCTAACTTATGGCTTATACCGCAACTTTGGTACGCATTTTTTTAAATCCCACAGGAACCTTCGCTTATTACAGAAATTTCGCTTATTTCAAGTTTAAATAAAATTTAATAACATTCAATTCGATGTGAATGAAATTGTGAACTGGAATTGGAACGTGTGTGAAGCGCATTTCACGGGATTGTGACCAAAAGCAGCCCACATTCGTACTGCAAATGATTCCCTATTTATATCGGGAGCACCACGCTTAGGAAATGAGCGGTGAAACCATATCAGCTCATATTGCAACCGGACAAAAGATCTTATTGAAACTATTAGTATAACATACAACACGCTCCGCTTTTACTATAGTTCCTTTCTTTCAATGAAACTATTTATAAAGATTCAATGGCTGCATTTTAAATTTAAACATAGACAATATAAAGTTAATCGTGGATGACCTAGGAGAAATTCGTTGGTAAATCTAGTTAGGAAATGAGGAAGAACATTAAAGAAGAACATTCTTTAAGATATTGTTTATTCGGTTGTTGACGGGAACTAAATTCCGGTGGATGTGTATTAAATCACTTCACCTGACCTGATCTCACTTAAATCTCATATAATAACTTGTAGTATAGTACATTTGACAGGTATTGTCGATGAACATATATTATAAATAAATATATATGTATCAAAACATTTTTGCATGCATTGAGTGTGCATATAATATAACACGTATAGCTGATGCATACAAAGCAGCGGAGACACTAAATGTAGCCTGCGGGCACACCGTAACGTCACGGACATGCTCGACTTGGAATACAGTTACGAGATTAAGTTTACCAAGTGTGGACACTTGATTCGATTATACTGTACGCCAACGTTTACCTTGGGCTATATTTAATAATATGTATAATATAACAAAATATGCAAAATACATCCCGATTTTCAACCTCCCACGTCTAGGATCCCATGCGATCCTAGGATATGTTTTTTTGGCTTTTGGCTCCTATGCTCATAGGATCCACTTTTATTTATAATTCATTATCATGTTACTTTCAATCCCATTGTCATCCAATAGGATTCAAAGATTACTTTACTTGCCGTGACGTACATAAGATTTTTTTTAAAACCATAAATTTAAAACATGTTTAAAGTAACTTTAATAATATTTGAGCGATATTATAGGGATTGGGACAAGCACATAGGTTGCACACAGTCACAATAGTCCCTACACAGTCGCCCTTAAAAACAACGATAGCCAAAATTAAAAAAATCTCATTTTTTCAAATAAACTATTATAACGGATTTTATCGTTCATTTCTTACTCGATAGATATTCCAATGACAGATTTTTTACTTGTGAAATTTTCAAGTCGCTTGAAATTAACTGGTGCTTAAGAAATGTAACTATTAACAACAATACCCCTTTTTTATAATTTTAAGTTATTAATTAATTTAATGGATTGTACATTATTTTTAATCTATCGTATTCTGGAATGTAAATATTTTCCTTTTCAGAACTGTGGGTAATTTTTTTGGTCATTTACCTATATCTAATATTTATTGGAAATTTCCCAAAAAATGTCCCACAGTTATGAAAAGGAAAATATTTACATCCCTCAAAATGTAACTTTGGAACTAGATCAGTATTTCTGCAGTAATAAAATGCTCATTTGTTCATTTTACGAAATGGAGACTTAATATATCTTTATGTTATCATTAAAAGGAAATGGGATTCAAGGACTGTAAATAATTATCCTTTGGGAGCCAAGAGAAGTAAAAAAATATTCTAGGATGGGATATCCTAGACATGGGAGCCAAAAGCCAAAAAATATATCCTCGGATCCCATGGATCCCAGACATGGCAGCCAAGTGGAAGGAGGCGATTTTCATTATGTATATTTTTCCTACTAATAATTTCTTTGATTGTCTAATTAATGCTCTTTGGTATGAAGTAATTAGAATATTATTTTCGACTTTTTAGTTTGAGTGTGTACATGTATAGTGAGTGTATAGTCTTGAAGTCGGTTTTTGTTTTTTCTTTAAAAATAAATTTATCAAATAATTTATTCATTACAATGAACTGCTATGATATTAACATTATGCCAATTATTAAAATTTTAGAATGAGCGAAATTTAAAAAAGATTGAAAGCAGTTTTGCTTAATACAAAAATCGAAGCCTTAGTACCTAAGAACAAATTTTCATATCTCTTATAGTCTCAAACTTGTCCTCACTGACCCATTTGGTTTTATGATCCTTTATAAAGATATAAATTATATTACATACAAAAGATGTAATATAATAATAAGACATTTCGAAGTTAGAAAATCGACATCAATATTTTTGTTTACTCCACATTAAATTGCTAATACTTAACATAATCTCAGGCTTTGATCTAACTTTGTTTAATCAAAGCAAAATTGATGTATTCGTGTCACTTACAACGTTCTTCTAATCGTGTTACATACACGTAGGAATAACAAATTATACGTGACTGACGAGTCAAGTCGTTGACATGCCAGTAATTTGTGTTCTGTGTTCAGTATAAGTACCTATACCATCTTTATACGTCGCGTCGTCGAGTTGTTGAGTGTGTGCTTACAATAAAGTGTTAATATGGACGTCCGGACGTCCTTTATTTAAGTGGCGTCTGTAGACAAATATCAACTTCATTTGTGTATGGGGAATGTTTCCTTTTTCCTTCCCTTTCCTTTTTTGACTAAATATATTGCAACGGTGCGCTAGGTAACGCTAGGTACTAAGAGTAGAAAGCTGAAATTTGGAACACATGTTTATTTTATAAAGTAACTATCCAATAAGAAAGAATTTTTTAAAATCCATGAGCTCCGTTTGTTTCTCCGCTAACTTCTAAATCAAATCAAATCCACCGAAACCAAAACATAATTTAGAATGTAATTTGTAAAAAACCCCTTCGTTTGTTTTTCAAATTACATACTAAATTATGTTTCTTAATTTTACACCAGTATTTAAAATTCGAACCTCTAACAGTCCATATTAATAAAATCCTAAATTAAAGCGTATAAAACGTTAAATTTTCTAATTTATTATCGCTTGCGACATGTAACGGTATGTTAAACATGTCAACATTACGGAATGAGTTAGCATGAATAAATAGCATAATGGGACAGCCATCATTCAACCTCGTAAAGCGGCGCCGCTTGCGAACTTATCATCAACTTGTTTACACAAAGCCTTCAGATATATACAAGTTACAACACGCGCAAATAAGCCAACATAGCCACCTCACAACACACAAAAGCGAGCGATATATGACTTGTGTCACACAAGACCTACTTGCGCTTCTAATGAAATTAAACCGACTCTATATTTGATAGACATTCACGTCAATTATTTTTTTTATTAGAATTCTTTTCCTAAAAGAACATACATAGGTATACATACAAATATGTACAACTCACTAATAATTACTTGAAAATTGGACCAAAAAAATCAGCCAGAACGCTGTTCAAATCACCTAAGTACTTCACTCGGATATGCACTCGCATGATATACTTATGCAAATTAATTTAACAGAATGCATACAAAGAATCATCTTATAGCAATGTCTGCCTCAAATTTGTAAAACGGCGCATCAGAAAACTGTGGTACGTATGAAGGATATG
The DNA here is from genome assembly GCA_944738685.1 of Synanthedon myopaeformis. NCBI lineage: Eukaryota > Metazoa > Arthropoda > Insecta > Lepidoptera > Sesiidae > Synanthedon > Synanthedon myopaeformis. Next base: position 2,935,398 of record OX122914.1, read on the forward strand.
GCCGAATGGTCTTGCACAAGAATTGCGATGTCTAAAGACACATGGAATTACTTTCGATCTCAAAATATATTTATGCGGACTATTATGTATCAATTTTGATATTGGCTCTTTCTTATTTCAGGTGATACTGACGAACATGGTCTGCCCAAGGAGAAGGACAGAGGGTGCGACACCAACCTTTACCTCTACCACGTAAGTTGAATTTTTTTAAATGCTAATATTTAATGTTAAACATACTCGACTCTGCCCGCCTTCTTTGAATAATTCACATCCATAGAGATGAGCAGTTAAGATCCATAAGATCGAGTAGGTATGATAAACTTGACAAACTTCCTTAGTCGCATTTACCATTCTTATCGTCATTATCATCATCTCAGCAGTAAGACGTCCACTGCTGGACATAGAACTTCCATAATATGAATGCCAGTACTCATTCCCTTATCCTGAATTTGTTGCTACCCCACTGATCTCTGATTCATAAAATACCCAAAATAATTCATAAAATAATTGTCATCAAATTTTAACCGTATAATAATTTACGAATTTGTTGAGTCGCCTCCATAGTCGGGTCCAAACTATAATCCAAAAGGATTACTACACACTAATCCTTCTCTTGAGTCGGTTGAGTGTGTTTAAAACAAACTCATTATAATATTAATAACGTTGACACTGTTTGCCCACACATCGTATGAGGAAATATGTGTTTTGGGCCCTTATTTAATTCAGCGTTTCTCATACAATATGTAACACTTATGTGTTATTATTTTCAAATTAATTATTATTATTTAGAAAATTTATAGGTTTAATGTCAGATTTTATGTTAATTGTTCTACCAACTGTTCGTAACTGACTCCATAAGGAAAAAATATACTAGATTTATATCATCTGTAGACCCTCTGTAGTATCTATTATCAATTTATAATACAAATTAAAAAGTTTGTGTCTGTAAAACGCTGTATATACTCGTATAATGTGTATGTGGCACAGTAGAAATCGCTATCTGGCAATATCTGGTCAACATCTAAAGCTTTCCAATTCGTCATAAGCATTGTGATGAGTTGAGCTGCGTAGTTGGAAAGATATTAAGCCTTAAGCCAACGATAGTGCAAGCAAGTGCAACCATTATTTCACAATTAAAAAACTGGGTAATTTATTTTTTATTTAAATCTCTTTGTATTGGTGTCATTATATACAGACGTATACTGTCTGATTAAGTACCGCACTTAACGCAATGATCATTTAACTACTTTGTAAATGTCTTTCTGTGAGGAACAGGTCCTCATACACTATTAAATCGAAACGAGGTAGTGGTAAGGTAAAACAAAAAAACCGTTAGAGTTTTTCGATTCGGTAAGTCGAAAACAGTGCAAGTAATAATACCTTAATATTTAAATTTTAATTGTTACCAAATAATATAATGGAAAGACAAACCAATATTTGCTAAAAATAATATTTCCAGGTGATGATATTAAACGCCGTTCGATCGGAAACTGAATAAATCGAGCGCCTTATTGAAATTGATTTAGGTCGTAGCCAACGAACGTAGCACTCGCTCGTAGCCAATGGGTCGTACCCGAAGTAAATTCTACATGTGCCTCTACGTCTCGTGTAGCATTCTCGTAGCGGGAGCTACGAACGTTCGTAGCTCGTTATCGGCCCAGCTAGCCGCTAGTCCTTCAGTTTCTTACTGGCCTTATTTTATTTTTGTAAATTCATCTTACTAAAGGCTAGCTTTACATACTCACGGTTTTCTCTCATTATTCTTTTAAACGTTCAGATCTAAAAATTGATACTATCTACACAAGTTACACAAACTGTTAGGTAAGGTTTTTGACGAGCTCATTGGATGAGTGGTTGGGGTGCTTGCTTTAGAGCTCTCTCTCAGGAATCCCGGGTTCTATTTCCGGCCGAGCCAACTTTGAAAAATTCATTTCCAAAGTTGATTACCTGTCGAGAATCGAACCCAGAAACCCTGGAACAGTGCATTAAGGCATGCGCCCTAACCACTCATCTAGCTAGGTCGTCAAATTAATCCAAATTTAATCCAAAAGTGTAATATCCAAATAGCTTCTAAAACTTTCAGACTGATAATATTATAATTGTAAAACTAATATTAGTAAAGACGGATTTTTCAAATTATATCTTACTAATTTACATTACATTTGTTTTCGAAGAATTCTTTTTGCTTTCCTAGTGTGAGAAGAAACATATTGTAAGCCTGTTAATAAAAAAAAGAATTGACATAAACAAATATTACAAAGCAAGGTTGTGCACACCTGTGCTATGCTCGACGTGGGAGTATGGAACATATACGAGCGCAATCTTTTATATTATTCACGCACCATTTGCGAAGCTTGTGACTTCATCCCGCATTACGTATTCTAATGGCAATACACGATAGAAATATTAATTTCTCTACAGCAAAATTGTTACATTAAAACTTACTTTAATTATTTATCACTTGTAACAATTTATTTTGGCTATGAGACCGTGCTGTTAAGTAACATTTCTGTTCCCGATTCAATACAATTTTGTTCCCATAATAAGCCTTGTTGTTTTAGAGCCCCACGTGTTGTCTGAGGATGCTGCCCGCCTCTGTCTGTTGCTTCGTTAATTCCTTCTAAAGCACCCAACGGATTTTAATATGGTTTTCATTAACGGTCTACTCCGTGTAGTTCTACTACTACGAAAAATAAAAAGAATAAAATTTATTTGAGACAAAAGACAAAAAATAAACAGGATATGACATCAAAAAGAGATAAGATATTTTATTGGTTAAACTATCCATACAGTTTTATTAGAATGAGTGATAGAGAAGGAAGGTTTGCGAATATAATTTCCCGAAAATAATTGTATCCGTGCGAAGTCAGAAGCGTGTCGCTAGTTATTATTATTTTTGAAGTTTAATAAAATGTAATAGATATTTTTATTTAAAAAAAAAATTGAAAGTGTCTATATGATATCAAGACAATACCTTCCCTTTAGATTACTACGTTTCCCGGTGACATAAAATTTACATACACCAGATTAAATGAAGATCACCCGCCGAGCCGCCGAGTTCCAGATTAGATCTACCAAATTTATGTACTGACATTTGAAAGATATTACTCTAACGTACAAGATCACAAGTAGAGAGTATATCCCGAGTCGGATATTGAGTTCTATATAGCCTTGATCGGATGTCTGAGCGGCACTCGACTGGAGGCCGCACTTCATCAGAAGGTGACAGCAAGTGCTAGAGTTTACGAATACGAATGAGCGATGACACTTGTCAGGTCAAGGCTACTTCTATAAAACTGTGTCTAGTGTGACATATGTGGCATCTGTTTCTTCAATTATGTATGTTTTTTTATCACTTTAATGTACTATGCGTCAAATACAACACCTTCAGGGTGTTGCTGGGGCTTCCACGCTACTGTAGTGCATCGGGAGTGTTTTATGCAATAGTGCGTATTTATTTATTTTCGACCAAAAAATACGCACGCATATGTGTGTTGCCAATGATGACATATGGTACTAGTCTCTAATTATGGGCCTCGTAAGAAAGCTCAACGTCGCTCAACGAGCTGTGGAGAAGTCTATGCGTTTCATTGCGAGATCGAATCAAGAATGAGGAGATCCGTAGACGTACGATAGTTACCGACATAAACTATCGTATCAGTAAGTTAAAATAGAAGTGCGTAGGACACATAGTATGGAGAGCCGACGGCCGCTGGGGCCGGAAGGTTCTCGAGTGGCGGCCACGGGCCGGCAAGCGTAGCGTAGGACGTCCACCCACAAGGTGGACAGATGACCTAATAAGGGTCGCGAGTCGATGGTAGATCCAAGCTGCTTCTGACCGGTTCTTTTGGAAAATTATGGAGGAGACCTTTGTGCAGCAGTGGACATCCTGCGGCTGAAATGATAATTATGAATGACAGCGTATGAGCTGTTGAAGGTAATTGCAGTGAAAGTGGACTGCCCAATAATGTGCCATTTGATAACATCGCATGTCACTCTCAATAGAGAGTAATGGGTGGCGTCAGTTTATACAGCATGCAATTGTATATATTTTTAACTTAATAATCCGTACTAGTCCGTACTAATATTATAAATGCGAAAGTATGTTTGGACTAGCGGCCTGTTCCCGGCTTCGCACGGATGCAAATTATTTACCAAACCTTTCTCGAGAACCACTCTATCCATTGGTGAAAACAGACAGACAGACGCATCGGTGCAGTAGTTTTTGAGTTTATCGCGAACAGACAGACAGACGCGGCGGAGGACTTTATTTTATAATATGTAGTGATGTATGGATGTATGGATGTTTTTTACATTTTACATGTACAGGAAAGTACTTTTTTTTTTATTAAAGTGAATTTGAATTTTAGTATGAAACGTACTGTATTTTAAAAACTATCAGTGCGCCGATATTAAACTTTGAGTTCAATCCATTCTGGTCTTAATCCCGCTTTAACACAATGAATGTTGAACAAAAGACTTCATTACTTTTCCAATACTAAGTCAATCCTGAATACCCAATAGTCTATACCAAACAGTACAAAAAGAACAAATGAATACATTTATTCTCATTTACCCTAACACAAAACAACCTGCCGTAAATCTCAAGAGTCGCAAACGCTTTTTATTACCGAACAAGATTTACGGTATTACCTAACAACGATTAAAACCTGGGTTATTCATGACATTCATTAGATCTTATGAGATAACAGATGAGTCGCGTTGATTTAATTTTAAAATAAAACTAAATAAGCACGCGACCCGCCCCCGGCTTTGCACGGATGCAATTTTTCCTGAAAATTATATACAACAAACCTTCCTCGATTATCGCTTTTTCCATTAGTGAAAACCGTACAATAACCGTTGGGTTTGAAAGAAGTTAGTGTAGAAACAGTCTGAGGCGGACAGCGACTTTATTTTATAACTAGCTGGTGCTCGCGACTTCGTCCGCATTAAATTTTTAAAAAAAAAGCAATATAAAGCTTGAACTCGTGTTGCTATAACACTTTGGCCAGACGTTAGTTTTTTATTTTTTATTTATCCCTCGGGAATAGTCCTTTTTTCTGGATGAAAGTTACCCTATGTCCTTTCTGGTGTCCCAGACAACGTGTATATAAAATTTCATGGTGATCGGTTCAGTAGTTTTTGAGTGAAAGAGTTACAAACATCCATACATCCATTATAATATTAGTATATAGATATGGATATAGATATAGATATAAATATAGATATAGATATAGATATAGATATAGATATAGATATAGATATAGATATAGATATAGATATAGATATAGATATAGATATAGATATAGATATAGATATAGATATAGATATAGATATAGATATAGATATAGATATAGATATAGATATAGATATAGATATAGATATAGATATAGATATAGATATAGATATAGATATAGATATAGATATAGATATAGATATAGATATAGATATAGATATAGATATAGATATAGATATAGATATAGATATAGATATAGATATAGATATAGATATAGATATAGATATAGATATAGATATAGATATAGATATAGATATAGATATAGATATAGATATAGATATAGATATAGATATAGATATAGATATAGATATAGATATAGATATAGATATAGATATAGTTATAGGTATAGGTATAGGTATAGGTATAGGTATAGGTATAGGTATAGATATAGATATAGATATAGATATAGATATAGATATAGATATAGATATAGATATAGATATAGATATAGATATAGATATAGATATAGATATAGATATAGATATAGATATAGATATAGATATAGATATAGATATAGATATAGATATAGATATAGATATAGATATAGATATAGATATAGATATAGATATAGATATAGATATAGATATAGATATAGATATAGATATAGATATAGATATAGATATAGATATAGATATAGATATAGATATAGATATAGATATAGATATAGATATAGATATAGATATAGATATAGATATAGATATAGATATAGATATAGATATAGATATAGATATAGATATAGATATAGATATAGATATAGATATAGATATAGATATAGATACAGATACAGATACAGATACAGATACAGATACAGATACAGATATAGATATAGATATAGATATAGATATAGATATAGATATAGATATAGATATAGATATAGATATAGATATAGATATAGATATAGATATAGATTTATTAATGAAAGTTTACAGATGACCAACAGTCATTTGATCGGATGTTGTAATTGTAATACAAGGAGGATTGCAGAGGCTTCATCGATTACACAAAAAAAAAATCAAAGAAGAAATTGTACAAAAGATAAAGACAGGAACCATTTTCCTATTGTATCTCTTAATCGAGAGGATTCACAAAGTTCATTTTGGATCTGTAATCCATTGGCTTTGTGCTTCAGCTTTTCACGTACGTTTTACAAGCGAATGCATTTACTGGAATTGCTGTGAGCGCATTCCTCATACTGACAGTACAAACCTTTCGTTTTGAACGATGTCCTCGCTAGCGAGCACTGCAAATGGCCTGTGAATAAAATACGAGCAAAGTACTCCAGAGACGGCGCAAAACATCGTTTCGTTTCATCCACGAACAGGGTTCGTGTATATCGCGTTTCACATGCGAAATTAAAAAACCTACATCGCCGTACCACCCGTAAATCACAATTTAGGTCATATTTCACATTTAACGCATCGCTGACACCGCAGCATCCAAAATTATTAAGAAATATAATATGTAATATTTCAACTATTTTGCCCATTTATTTATTGAAGCTATAATTCGTAATGAGGGAAACGTAAAATACGCTGATTTTATTTATTAAGTCACGCCCACGGAATCTAACTGTTACGAATTGCAAATGTATTTTATATCAACTACGTGATCGGAATACGAGTAAAATGTGGGAACATTTCGAAAACAGCTAGATGTAGCGCTTTGTGCAAATTCGGATAAAACAAACGAACCCGTTTTGAAAATAATTCGCGATTCTTATTCGGTTTGTTTAAACTCTATAAAATAGTTCGTCTAAAATTGAAGGCACACTGCATTCAAGTCATAAACCGGGCAGTTATCTTCCGGCAGTAACCATCTTCTTAGAGAAGTCCATCATCAAATAACAGTTTTACTGCTGTAAGTGATATTACCTCACTGTAGCAAAGCCCTTTTAGCTTATCAGGATCTTAGACGCACCTTTGAATGTTAAGATCGCTAGAGAGGTTGCCGACCATAGCAGAATTAAGGATACGGAATTAGAAAGATAAGAATTGAATGATTTCTATTCCCTAGCCGAATGTCGTCACCGAAAAAATTCATAAATTTAATATTTATATTACAGGATGAACTCGAAGATCGGCCGCGTGCAGCCACTTTTCTCAGTTCCTTGGCGGACTATTCTAATACTATTCCAACGGTGCCGGCGGGAGATCCTGACGCAGTCAAGCCAGCCCCACCTGCTCGCATGGGAACACTTATCGGTGTTTTCTTACCTTGCATCCAAAACATTTTTGGTGTCATCCTCTTCATCCGTTTGACTTGGGTTGTGGGCACAGCTGGAGCGATCCAAGGCTTTCTTATTGTTCTCACTTGCTGCTGTACGGTAAGACTAAAATCTGTATTTAATGTTGCAATTACAGAATTATTAAGATATTGTCATAACTATGCAGATCAATAACAACCTTCAATAAACACTTGCAGCAACAGTTGGGACGTAAGTATCCCTTAAAGATTACAAAGAAACTACCATATTAAATTGCCAAGTTATTAGGTACTACACATGAAGTAAGAGAGGCTATATTTATGTTTTTCGAACTGCTAACATAGATAAATACTGTTCAAATTGACGAACACATTTAGATTTTTCCAAATATAAATAAATCATATTTATCTCAATATTTTCAGACTATGTTAACCGCAATATCAATGTCTGCTATCGCAACAAACGGTGTGGTGCCTGCGGGAGGTTCATACTTTATGATCGGTCGGTCGCTCGGACCCGAGTGTGGAGGTGCTGTAGGAATGTTGTTCTATACGGGGACAACTCTCGCAGCTGCTATGTACATCGTAGGTGCTGTTGAAATCGTTCTGGTAAGTGTTTTTTAAATAACATATTAAAATTAATTATATAAAAAAGGAATTTTATCTAAAGGTCGTCAGACAGGCTTATCCAAGTCGTATACTAACTTGATGGTAGGTGGCTACTTTCCCCTATAGCATAAGCATTGTCACAGTTGCTGCAAGTGTTCTGCCGACCAGGTGCGTTTTACAATTAGGGATTAGGAAGGGATAAGGCAATGAGTTCCGGCATCCCTTACTCATTCACCGAAACACAACAGCACATATGCTTTTATTTCACGGTTGTCTTCTCCATGGGTGTGGTTACTGTCACCCAAAGACTGCGAAACGCCCTACTCTACACCAAAAATTTATTTAATCTTCTTTTAAATTGGCATATCCAATAAATTAAATTGTATCTGACCTCAAAACAAAAAACTTTTTTCACCCGAAACTGGGCTTTCATTTTGGTACAGCAATATAATTTTATTATATCTATTTTGTGCGGCAGTCGGATGGTCTAATCCGTGTGAAGAATATTTTTATACAGTTAAAATAAACAGACGACCCAAATTCATACCGATATTATAAGTTCCTTTAAAAAATATTTCTTATAAAATGTTTAAGAATTAAAAAAATCTCAGACTTCTTTCAAAATTGACTACGTTATTCGTTTACAATTTACATAATAAACTGAAGTGATGTCCATTCTTTTAGTTTTGAATCGAAAGGAAGATACACGATTCGTTCTCTAACTTTCTAACTCCGACCCCGAATAAAAGTAATTGTTAACTATGCTCGTGTCGGCAATACTAACATTTTATCACATACGCTCATCTTGTTTGTTAACACAAAATGTTTACCTAATTCTGTTCAATTAAGCTTCTCAAGTCCTAGTTTATCCAATTAATTAGAGCAGACCTCTGTAATCCGATTAGGCTGGCTCTGTAATGTAACAGCGATTAAAAATCGAAAAAATTGTTGACAGGTATTCGTTTGTTGGTCATAGGGGGCCAATACTCGCCAGGCTTGTGACCAACAAACGATTGGTTTGGAAAAATATGGGGGAGACCGTGAAATAACTGCATGCGTGCTCTTCATTTCGGCATAAGTTAAGAATCCAAATCATATTCTGATATCCTCTCAATTTGTCACTCTTTACCTTACGTTTGTGTTTATATGGTATCTGGCGACCTCCACAATCCACATAAAAAGGATTTATGTCAGTATTTGTGTAGGTTTAATTTCACATATTTTATTATTTTTGAGAGCAAGAAACAAGGAAAGAGCAGACTCTAAATCATCGCGCTTAAATATGTTCCAATAGAAATTCTATCGAGAAATATATTGCATTATTAGGTATTTATTTTCAGACTTACATGGCACCATGGATATCCATATTTGGCGACTTCACTAAAGATCCCGAGGCGATGTACAACAACTTTAGAGTATACGGCACAGGTTTACTCCTGATCATGGGCATGGTTGTCTTCGTTGGTGTCAAGTTCGTCAACAAATTTGCCACTGTGGCTCTAGCCTGCGTCATACTTTCTATTACTGCAGTGTACGTGGGAATATTTGTTAACTTCAATGGAAACGACAAGCTACAGTAAGTTGCGGAAATAATATAGATAATGGAATCCTTTAAACTGATTTTTAAACAATGTGTAAAAAAATAAAATTTAATAGAAAGATGGGATCTTGTGATCAAGTAGAAAACAATTACTAGAATGTTGGTATATTTATCGCTACTTTTATCACATGTTATCATTATGGGAGCCTATGTCCAGCAGTGGACGTCCTACGGCTGAGAATGGTGATGACAATGACGTCAATTTATTATAAATGTAATATAACAGAATCGTTGAACTTCAAAGTGGATTAGTATATTAATTAGTCAATTAAAATTCAACAAATTTCGAATTCGAGGTTGCATCAACTGACTATAAATTTTATCTTAAAAATATTTAAATTTTGCAATCACCATTATAACATGTACCTACTTAGGTACAATATACATTAACTTCTAATATATAATTATTATATCTATGTGTGTTGTAAACTTTTAGAATGTGCGTGCTCGGTAAAAGGCTTTTAAAAGATATTAACATTAGCAATTGCTCAAAAGACGTTGGAGGTGAATTACATCAAATATTCTGTCCCAATAACACCTGCGACCCATATTATCACGCCCACAACGTTACGATTGTCCAGGGAATCAAGGTAAAAAGTTTTCGCATTCTTAATTAGTACAGTAATCTTTATTTTTCCTCATGAAACACAACAAAAACCTTATTCATTGTTTTTTAGGGTTTGGCCAGCGGAGTGTTCTTCGACAACCTAGCAGATTCCTTCCTTCAAAATGGAGAATACATTGCTTACGGAAAAGATCCGGATGATATCGAACAGATGGAAAGGCCAACATATAACCAAATATACGCCGACCTTACAACAACTTTCACAATACTTATAGGAATCTTCTTCCCATCAGTAACTGGTAAACTGATGTCTTCAAACACAATTCTGTTAAAATATGTATTTTAATTTTATAATAGCATTTATAAGCATTTTTTATTTGTAGGTATTATGGCTGGTTCGAATCGTTCTGGTGATTTGGCTGACGCACAAAAAAGTATTCCAATTGGAACCATTGGTGCCATTCTTACAACTTCGACCGTGTATCTCTCCAGTGTGTTGTTATTTGCTGGAACTGTAGATAATCTGCTACTTCGAGACAAGTTAGTTTTAATGTTGTTGTATATAATTTTTTGGCCTCTTAAGCAATTTTTGAATGTCTAACATACTGTGGTTATTTCAGATTTGGTCAATCTATTGGAGGGAAATTAGTAGTGGCTAATATGGCTTGGCCAAATCAGTGGGTAATTTTGATTGGATCATTTTTGTCAACATTGGGCGCTGGGCTTCAGTCTTTAACAGGCGCTCCGCGACTTCTCCAAGCTATTGCCAAGGATGAAATCATCCCATTTCTAGCGCCTTTTGCTGTTTCATCCAGCCGAGGTGAACCGACAAGGTAAAAAAATTGTGACAACATTATAGAGTAATCAGTAGTTCCGGAGTTTATCCCGAACATACATCGTGACACTATAGACAGATTTATTTATACTACTTAATTATACTTCGTACTGAATTATACTATACTATACTATACTTTTTTACTGTTTCCCAGGGCTTTACTACTGACTATGTGTATCTGTCAGTGCGGAATTTTACTTGGAAATGTTGATATCCTTGCTCCGTTGCTCTCTATGTTCTTCCTCATGTGCTACGGGTTTGTAAACCTAGCGTGTGCACTGCAAACTCTATTGAAGACTCCAAATTGGAGGCCCAGATTTAAGTATTATCACTGGTGAGTCACCTTTTGTTAAATATCTTCACAACATGATAATGCCATTCTTTAAAATTTATTATTATTAAACTTTCTTTCTACTTTAAGGTCTCTGTCGCTTGCTGGGCTCACCCTATGTATATCTATTATGTTTATGACTTCGTGGTTCTATGCGCTCATCGCAATGGGGATGGCCGGTCTCATTTACAAATACATTGAGTATCGAGGGTAAGTTCAAGATGAGACTTAAGTAAGAAAAAATGTAAGTTACAGCATAATAGCATAAATAATTTTTAAAATAAATCATGTTCTTTAAAGAGCGGAGAAAGAATGGGGCGATGGTCTTCGAGGTCTGGCGTTATCTGCCGCGCGCTATTCACTGCTCCGGCTTGAAGAAGGACCGCCACACACAAAGAACTGGCGACCGCAAGTGCTAGTGCTAGCTAAACTTAATGACGACCTCTCTCTCAAGTACCGCAAGATGCTCGCTTTCGCTAGTCAACTTAAAGCCGGTATGTTAAAAAATTTATAATTTATAGTAAATTCTTCTTTTAAAACTCTGTATAAATAAAGCTAATAAAGCTATTGTATTTTATGGAAACTTGTCTACAAATCTCCAATTCACAAATCGATTGTAAAGGCTTGATATTTATAATTTATTGAATACACAATTTTAGGTAAGGGTTTAGCAGTGTGTGTATCGGTGCTTGGAGGTGACTTCCCTCGACGAGCTGGTGAGGCAACGGTTGCCAAACAAAATTTAAGGAAAGCCATGGAGGATGAAAAAGTCAAGGGATTTGCTGATGTTCTCGTCTCGCACAGCATTGCTGATGGTCTTAGCCATTTGTAAGTAATGTATTCTTCTACCCTTTACCCACTTCTCTTATCACGCAATGAACACCTGTTGTCCTTTTGTCAATGTGAAGTGAGGGAAGCTCTGACACATTTCCCTATTCATGTCTGTTCAATAGATATAAACACGCACTTTGTTTTTAGTGAAAAAAAAAAAAAACAGAAATAAGTTTTTTATCGTTTACACATTTAACCCTGTTATCAGCTTCCCTCCTCCTATTCTTTTGATAAAACATCTTCCCAACAAGTTATTAACACGTGTTATTTATGTTTTATAAATTCATGAAAAATTTCCATTTTCCAGCAATCAAAATTAATACTTTGAATTAATTTAATTTGGGGTATTCGGCCTGCTTATAACCTAACCAGTACCTACCTGCTTTTTGAAAAGATCATAATTTAGCTATAACTTTGTCAATTACAGCATTCAAACGACAGGTCTCGGCGGATTAAAACCAAATACAGTAATCGTCGGGTGGCCATATGGGTGGCGGCAATCAGAAGAGGAGCGTACTTGGCATGTATTCTTACACACTGTTCGTGCAGTCACCGCTGCGAGGATGGCCATGCTCGTGCCAAAAGGCATCAATTTCTTCCCGGACTCTACTGAAAAGGTAACTAATTAAGGCCTCATAGTCACGACTATCGCGTCAGTGATACTTATTCCGCAAATTCAGTACGGCAAAACAGTGAAACAATTATTTATTCAATAAATAAGTTTCAAAGAAAGATTTTTAAAAGTCAATATTATATTTTACCAAGTATATGGAAAAAAAATGCCAAGATGATGATATCCAAGCTGACGATAAGAAAATTTGTTTATAACTAGTTATAAATAAATCTATCTGGAAAAATATATCTTTCAAATAGTGAAAGAATTTTACAATAAACAAACATACAAAATCCGCCTTCTCTCTTATTATTATAGATTACACAATTCAGTAATTGGATTTTTGTGATATCGTTACAGGTGGCAGGCAATATCGATGTGTGGTGGATCGTACACGACGGTGGAATGCTGATGCTACTGCCTTTCTTGCTGAAGCAGCATCGTTCGTGGAAGAACTGCAAGATGCGCATCTTCACTGTGGCTCAAATGGAAGACAACTCGATTCAGATGAAGAAAGACTTGAAAATGTTTCTCTATCAGTTACGTATTGAGGCGGAGGTTGAAGTAGTAGAGATGGTAAGATATTTATAATTATTTAAAAAGATGTGATTTCATTTGAACAACATTTGCCGATTGGTTTAGAAAGTAAAATAGGTCAGAAAGTAAATATTATTTCACCATAATAAAATAATGTTTTTAATTATTAATTAATTAATTATAACATTTCAGACCGACAGCGATATTTCAGCGTATACTTATGAACGCACTCTTATGATGGAGCAGAGAAACCAGATGTTGAGAGAACTCAGACTCAATAAGAAGGAAACTCTTGGAATGGTGCGTATTCTATATTTGAATTGAATACAAACTAATTTCCTTACTAATAATTCCCTATTTTAATAATTCTCAATACCGACCTCCTTGCCAACGTTTTATTCTTTAACTAACACAATATTTGTCGCTGCCGTCACAGATGCAAAATTTGGTGGAATATCACGAACAAAATGCTGAGGAGAAGTTGCCTTTGGTAAAATAGAAACATTTATCCCTTGACAAAGTCCATTTATTTTATTTTAGCCGTGATTTTTCTTTAGGATTATCTTGTTTTTTTTTCCGGCGTTCCGGTATCGTTTACACGCTGATTTCGACGAAAACTCATTTTGTAAACGATACCCTTGAATTTGTTTCTCCAAGGCTTTGTTTACAAGTATTAGATTAGATAGATGTCGTCCTTAATATTTTATATGTTTAAAAATGTCTTCTCACTTCACTAAAGCTTTCGATGTTATTCCTTTTTCTAATTTAAATATACTTTTTTTAAAAATCTATGCTTCTACGTTAAACATCTTCACGTGTGCACATACTTCTAAAGGCTAATTAAGTCCTTCCTTATTCATCTTCATTTATTTAGGTCGATGTTTTTAGAAACCATATCTTATCATAAGGATTTAAAAATAAATAAAATTAAGCATACCCGTGTATATTAGGATTTAGTTTTTAATATTATCTCGAAATTTTTTGCTCCTTTGCTAAGATATGGCATAGAATTCGTGAATAAAAAAGCGATTAGCATATACAAAATTCTAACATAAATTACAATTTTTGTAATTCACTATTGGTCACTGTAGCAAATCATCATACATATTTTGATCATTCTCAGTGTTTGCATGTTCTAAAACATTTGTTTTCTTTTTTAAATTTTCAAACTTTTTGTATATTGATGTTTCTAATTTATAATGTCTATTTTTAATATTGCATTTTATTGATTTTTCTCTCTCAAATGGTCAGATATGAAACACATTTCCACAATGCTATACTGTATTTAATAAATGACTATAAAAATCATTAAGCATTTTAACCGCTTGAATTTACACTTTTTTCACTTAAAAGCACCAAAGCACTGCTGAAAAAAATTAATGCCAAGCAGTTTCACATTACCTTTTCAACAAATACCTATGTCAATACTAAGCTTATACTCGTATACAACTTCACGCGAATCATGTTGATTTGAAATTTGAGCTCAATTTTAAAGAAATGTTTTGATCGGTTACACAAAATACAAAATCAGCACACACCTACGCAAAATAATAAAAAGTGAATTTATATTTTGTAAAGGTTCAAGCAATAGTAGACCATCACCATGCCGACGTGAAGACTACCAGTAAGGTTCGCTTTGCGGAACCTGGTGTAGGGGCAGGTGGAAATGCTGCTGCAGCAGACGACAACCCAAAGAGTGAAGACGCCCCATCACCTCCTCTCACGGATAATGACGAAAAGGAAAAAGATGATACGGTAATTAAACTCGACATTATTTTAGTAGAAGCTTTCTACGACGGTTTTGAATATTTCGTAGTGGTTTGTAACATTTTGAAAGTTCGAAAAACACTTGTTATCCTACTTTCAAATATAACAATGCAAGTCAATGAAAATTCTAAGAAAACATTTTATTTCATAGAAATTTGTTTGTTAGGCACTAACAAAGAAAATAAAATTGTTATCTTGTTGTGATCTTGATACTTTTTAATATTTTTTTAGATGTCGCATATCTAAACCAAAACAACCACTTTTCACTTCCTTATTGGAAATATAAGTCTCATTGTCCACTTTATTAATTATAATGTGATTTTAAGGTTAATTTGACTTAAATTTGTAAACTAAACTGACTAAACCCAATATTCTGTTATATTATAAATAGTAAGAAGTATTGTATCAAAACCGTTCCTATAATATTCACAAACGTCATCTTTATGATAGCTATGATATTCAATAATACAATGGCATTGCGTCAGTAAAACGCACAACTTTTTATTTCGTTTATATACCACCCGTTGAAGTATTTTCCTTACTTTTAAAATGTTACAAACTATGCCTTTGACATCAAATAATTATTCATAAAAATGTTGTACTGAAAAAAAAATACCAGAAAACTGCACAAAAGCTTTCACTTAATGTTTTAATTCAATAAATACTGCGAATATGGACCTATAAAAATACGAATGGTGTTTACAATAGTTACTAAACACCTGCCCGCGGCTTCGCATGAACAAACTGACATCTGTCTTCGTTAATGCAAACTAACCATTTTCATCTTTAACGGAATCATACATTATTAGACGCGATTTGATTTGTATAAATCTTAGGCAACACTGCGTTCATATCTTTATAGGTTCATGATTTTTAAAATAAGCAAGAAATAATACTAATTGAAAGTAAACGCCTGAGTGCCTTAAGCAAACGATGTTTATTCAATAATTACGAGTAAATTTTGGTGTGTGTATCGTCAGCACGTTGTGGGATTATGACTGTGGCTATTTAATGCAATGAGATTAAAACATCCATGTCTCTGCCTGATAAACATTCACAAGAAACTGAAAGTTTAATTGCAATAAAATTTTGTTTCAAAATGTTATCACGCATTGTTTCAGTTTCGAGTGAATTTGTTCATTAATTTCTATGCTACTGATGACAATTTATAATTTTTATTGTAATATATTTCATTTGGCAGTTGGTTTCTTTGACAATAATTCTCTGCCTAATAATTTCACACAGCTTTAAATGGTACTTCAACATAGATAAAAGCGAAAAAGAGTAAGATACGGTACATTCTTACATTGCGTAATCGACAAATGAGTCACTCACCCCCACAACCCACATCTACAAAAATACAATATCGAACAATTGTAATAATAGAGAGAGAGAGAGAGATAGCAAATGTTATCTAACGGTAGCGTGAAAAAGATAACCGGATTAAGTCACTGCTACGCCTTAACATCCTCACATGTAAACAAGGTATATTTTGCTAAGAATTTATTAAATTTAAATGTACTTAAGAATGCCAAGTGATTTCAGGTCCCTTTGTTTCTCGTGTTTAGTACAAAAACTTTAGTACAAAAAGACTAGTCACTAAAGACTTTAAAGGCACTTTAAAAACGTATCTACTATTGTGAAAAAACTATGTCCGTATTATTAACGTATTATGTGTATTCAAAACAGTGATGTTTGAGCAAATAAATGAAATTGAGTCCACTACTCAGTTTATAAGATCCATGCACGTATAGTCAGTCGCGTATCTTTCTTTTTTTGCTTCTATCTCACATACTTCACATACTTTTATGATTTGCATACCCATCTTATAGAAGTCTAGCGAATTTACACGGTGGTCATATGTTTGCTAAAGAGTTCATCCATGTCGATTCGTTCACTGTAGTTCTTTTGTTTTCTTTCTTTCTTCACATTAGTTTAAGAGATTGGATGTTTAAATGTCCGTAGTGAGTTACCGTTTAACAATTTATAATAATATATGACATCCCGTGTTTTATTCGCTTTGAATCCGTCATGTGCAACGTTCGGTCCGCGGATTGGAATCAAAATTTGAAACGACTGACACTTGGGGAAATTAGGACGATTTTCGAAGTAGTTTGTTGCACATAATCGATTCAATGTGGGACTCGCCCGATGAACACTCGCAGTGTGAGACGTCGTCGCCAGCGCCACGCCGAGAAAACGCCGCCAGCCCCAACGGACATGCACTCAACTCTAACTCCATGTCTAACATCACGCCGTAAGTATTTCTTATTTATTTACTTATCTATATATAAACTTTAACGTGTATTTATATACCGTCAAACGTAGTTAAAAGAAAATTCATCCATCTACGATTCGAGAAAAGGAGACACGCAAAAAAACTGCCCTTGTTGCTCTTTTCGACTAAATCTTTCATTAAACGTTCTTTAACAAAACAACGACGACGACCCCTTGAATGAGTGGTTATGGCTTTAACGCTCCGGATTTGTAAAGTAATGGCAGGGCACACTGCGTTTGGCAGTCATTTGGGCAGCCCGTCTGGCGGCAGTAACTACCACAGAATACCACCGTAAAATAACAGCATGTGTGCTGTTGTGTTTCGGTGAGTGAGTAAGTGATGCCAGAGCCCATTACCTTATCCTCTTGCAGCACCTGTGGCGTTGTTTGTGTTAGATAGCCACCTACCTACCAATTTGTTTCTAAGTGTTTAAATTATAGTTCTTAAGAATTTCTTCTTAAATTTATTCCCTCCCCGGCATCATTTTTATAGATTATCCTCGGAAGTTGCTTATGCGCAGGAATCTTGTTACATTAACATTGCATCAAGCCGCTCAAAGTCGCTTTATGCTTTTATATAAATACATGTATGTATGTTATTATGTTCTATAACAAAATTTTGTTTTACCAGTGACGAAGGTAATGTACGGCGGATGCACACTGCAGTAAAACTGAACGAGGTGATTGTATCTCGCTCACATGACTCCCAACTAGTGATCCTCAACTTGCCTGGCCCACCGCGCGACACTAAACTCGAAAGGGAATCCAACTGTAAGTTTCTTTGCCGTAATTTAAAATTTAGCCAGTGTAAGTCTATTTGATATTTTCGCGACATCAAGTCATACAAAATATGAACTATTGATAAGCTTTTACTATTTTATAAATTTAAATCATTGAAATAAAATTTATAAATATCACCCCCAAACTTTTTCTGAAGACATTCTCAAACTAAAACTGAAAACTTCTTTAAAATTCGATGCACATTTACCTTCTGATCAATGCAAATGGACCAGTGAAATGAGAAAATTTGTTCTATTGAACTAAGGCTTCGATTTTTCAATCAAGAAAATTCTCATTCGCAATCAGGAATCGAACTCGATTAAATATCTATAAAAATTACAATTATTTTTAATACCTTTGTTGATAGTGTGGTCATTCAAAAATCTAAGCCTCATGCAACTTTATGTCCCTAGTGCGTGAGTTATTTTTCATTGACGATTTTGTTATATTTTAACAGACATGGAGTTCTTAGAAGTGCTGACAGAGGGTTTGGAAAAGGTGCTGATGGTGCGTGGCGGAGGTCGCGAAGTAATCACCATCTACTCGTGAGCGGTTTACCGTTACCGCGACTACTATGGCAATAATAATCTTACTACCACTTCTGGACAAACAGCGGTTGTCTGCCGCAGAAGTCTTTGTGATTCTATCAAACTATTAGTGTTCTATGTTTAAAAAAGTTCTTTCGTACGAGTTTGTGCCCAAACGAATACTATCTCAAACATGCTTTTTGGATATATTTATCGGGACGGTTCAGAGATGTTCAATTTATATTTTCTGTTGTACTTCAATGAATAGTGTGTTGGTCAATGAATGAATACCATTAATGAATAGTATGAATGATGAAACCACCAATGAATAGTATGGTTAAATAAGAAATTATTTCTCTGCGCTCTTACAGATTGTGGCATACAAAACAAGTGTATGAAGGATTTAGCAAATCTTTCTCGAAAGACTGCCGAGGTGATCGTTGATATATCTAACTAGATATTTTGAAAACACACCTTTTTTTTAAAAAAAAATATACAATCTGTTTATACAGTAGGTATAATTTTAAAAAAAATCAAAGATTGTAAACACACATTGTATGGAACTTTAACTTGAACGGTGGCTTAGCTTTAATTTCATTAAGTTTGCCGCTTAGTGTATTGTTATAAATTATTAATTGTTGTGAGAAATGTATGAAAAAGAATCGTAAGAGTCTATCTAATGAGCCTTAATATCGGACACGGAGTGCTTTGATTAGCTCTAAGTTTATTCTGTTAATACACTTAGCTAAGAGAATTTTAATTTAATATAAAATTATATATATACTACAAATAAAACGCCATACTGTTTTAGTTAAGATGAAAATATATTTAGATAACATTATTAATTCGTTTAATGTTCTTCACTTTATTACTGTTTTTTTATCGATGTTAAAAAGTCATAGATAGTCTATACTCAGTCTATAGTCATATACATTTATTAATATTAATAAAAACTATGAAAAAAAGTATCTATATAAAAAAAAAGTTTTGTAAATAGATAATTATTCAGTTCTAAGATCTACATCTGCTCAACTTAAAACTTACCGTGGGACTGAATCCTGAAAATTTTTGTCTATTCTATATTAAAAGTAACTTAATGTGTCTATTTCCTGAATAAAGTAGTGAGTGACGAAGTAAAGTACGATTAGTCTACAATAATTATATCTAGTCACTTATGTTGGTCACTTGAAGGAACATAAATGCTTAATTTTCTTCAGTAAATTCTTATCATCTACTTAAAATACCCTCTTGGTTTTATGCTGAGTAGATTCAAAGACGCAATTAGATATACAAAGTCAAAGGGAAAATATTAAGCTGCTTTCTCACCATCCAAAGTTTATAAAATTCAAAAAAAATTAAAACTTAAAATTGAAGCTAAACTTCAATTTTAAGTTTTAATTTTTTTTTTTTCTATCTAAAATAGACTTTTTAAAACATGTGAAAAGTTGCATGGCTTGAGTTGCCAACTATAAAAACGATTTAAAAAGAATTAAATGTTAAAGAGTTATTAACATACATTAACAAAATTCGCAGGACATTTAATAGAGGCATGGACGCAGGACATCATTGTGTTCTGCTGTTTGCTATAGCTGTTGCGTTAGTTATTAGCAATGACTGCCTGCTTGCTGAACTTTACAGCAATATTTTATCATCGTTATCACAACCTGCTAAGTAAACGAATTGCAATGCCGCAACAAATTTCGGGGAATAACCGATCTCAGACACTTTCGTTTCTATATCTATTATAAACAAATGGGTCTATCACATCATAAATATTTAAAATCACTAAGTGTATGTAGACTAGTTGGCGACCCGATCACAAAGTGGTGACCAGTCGCCAACACTGATTCGGTGTGGTAAAAAGGTGATTTTAGGTGAGCGTTTAGTCGATGGTGAGATAGCGGCTTTATTAATGTGTAGAAAAATATGTCGAAGCACGAAACTATCTTTAGACATTGGTACGAATTTAAAATGAATTTTCCCGTGGCGCTATAGCAAAATAGTGTGTATAAATTTTCGATACTTACTTATCTATTTGTTACGCACACTCGCGTAGATACCTAGATGTTTTCTTACTGTGATCATTTGTATGACGTTTTTGTCGTCTGAGCTTATACTTGTATTATTATTTCGATTGGCGAACATTGGTTGAATTAAAACTGTAAATCAATGTAAATTTACAAATTGTTTCTTCAGTAAGCCATGACATCAAACGATGTGTATCCTGTTACGAAATCTTGACGTAGGCTATTTGTAATAACTATATATTACGTGTGTAAGTTTATTGACTTGTCAATTTTTATTTCAAAGACACCATAAATCAAAACTCTAGATATTTCTAATTCATGAAAAGTTCGTTAGGTAACTGCCAAATAGGGATCGATGTTGTAAAATATCCTAGTCTGTAAAACTAATTATGTACCTAATTTTAATCTATTTTATGGTTCAAAATTCAACATTAGATCAAATAACAAAAAGATAATAGATTTAAGAAAAGTCTAGTGCATGATATCACTTTAAGGATTTATTAATTAGATATAGAAATAATAATACTAGATGCGACATTTGACTCTCTTTGATAAGACATTACTTATTGAATGTCTCATTGTGAAGATAAGTATTTACTTCAGGCCTCTCAATTAAGTGCCATTATTTTATTAAATGAATTTCAAGATAATACGATCGATACCTACTTAACTGAAATTCTGTGAATCTACAGCAAAACGCTGTATATTACGATACTGCATGACCTATAGCTAAAAACTTAAAGGGATGCGCTAGCGCTACACTTCTGTACGAAATTTTGTTGGCTTTATTTGTAAAAGATATCTTTTTATTAAAATCATACTTACAAATTTGATCGCGTGAATCGACGCCGTCTATTATCGTTTTTCAGTAAAACAGTTACAACGTTTAAAATGAACATATTTTTATCTCCATATAAGTTATATTAGTTGTACAGTTGATGTGCACGGTTTACTTTCTTAATTAAAAAATAAAATTAAAAAAATTGCTAGCATATCTCTTTAAGCGGTAATATCATACAAAAATAATTTACATAGACAAGTGTCTCGGAAGTTTAAACGGACATCATAGGGGCATTTTATAAGACACCTCAAATAGAAGTCTACTTCAAGACCACCTCAAGTAAAAGACCTAATAAATACAAGGTGGCATTTCCAATTACAATGGGTGTGTATTCGTGCCCATAGAGGGCACTCAAGCGCTCTTTTGTCTACTCAAGCGCCCTCTGGTTAACATTCTAACCTGTCCATGTTGATTCTAAGCTTACCTACATTACAGCAATTTAACTGACTCAATACTAACCTATGTACTTCACTCAAAGAGTAGGTAAGTCGTTTCATAATAGGTAAATATATACATAGCTACCTACTCAAATTATTAATGAATACATTAGTATTATATAATAAAAATAGCCTACAGAGTTTGAAGGCGAATTCAAATTTCAATTGTTAGATTGATATAGGTACCTACTTTTAATTAATTAAAAGATGACGTACATGTCATCGTTAAAGAATTTGGAAATATCCTAACTTTATCCGTCTATTATAACTACTTAGAGTTTACAACCTGATATACCCTTATAAAAATCCGAAGTGAAACTTCAAATGAAAACAAACTTAATCTAATTAAGTTAAGACCTTAATAAATCAATCGAAATATTACAGTATATTATTTATTAAAAATAAGAAGATATGGTTTTCGTGTGTTCCAGACAGTGGTTTGAAATTATTGTTAAAACATATCTTCCTCTTCAAAAGAAATGTTCAAAAAATTATATATGTTACTTGTTATGTATCTATCTATATGCCTGCTTATTAATAGGCATTAAAGAATTCCTTTAAAAAATAATGATATCATTTAAAATAGATCGCGTTATTTTCAAAGTATATAAAAATATGTATTGTATGGAAATAAATAGGTAGATAAATATTTTATTGTTACATAATATTATTATGTATGTATTCAATGCTTTCACTGCAGTACTTAACTGTATATCGCCAGCATTTATTATTTATATATACATTTACATGATTATATAACGCATATATATTTCTATATTTTTTACACAAATTAAGAATTATTTATCTTCACTCTTGCTGAGTGAATCAAAGATTTAGATAGGTATTACTGGTGTCGGTCTTGTTTCTGGCCTTCTATAAACCACTTGTTACTGTTCGGAGGAGGTATGGGTTTAGGCGACGAATCGATTTCAAAGTAGTTTATTCTACCTACGTGAAATAGAAAAAAGCACATTCCATCTGAAAAGGAGGAGAGTAGGTTAAAATTAGGTAAGTAGGTATGACAAGCAAAAATGGAAACGACTCAAAAAGTGATCTAAATGAAGGCCTTCTTTTTATTTATTTTGATGAAAATATCGTAGTTTACCTCGCCAATGAAAATCACTTTATCTAATAAGTATGTCTAACTTAAGCCTTATGCTATTTTAATATCACAAAGGCTAACATCACTCTCTGTCGAGCTAAAACGATAGCCCAGATTACCTTGCCAATACCGTTCTTTGTAACTCTATAAAGGTCTGAGTTATTTCGAAGAACTTAAAATACTTGAAAATTCCCCGAGTAAAATGATTTTAATATTACAATATTGCCTGCGGGTAGGTACTTAATGGAAAATTATTTCATGCCTACCCACTCCATTCTGAACGCTCAAAGTGCCAAATTCATGTTTACTGAAACCCATTTTTCAGTAGAATAATGACTCCGAGGCAATACTATCCGTAGGACATAGACCATTAGATTTTATCCACATGAAAAATTCTTACTAAGCGAATTAGATAATGTGTGTACCACAAATCGTATAATAGATTTCACAGTAGTATACTGTTAGAGACATCGTCGGAATTTACTTCATTAAGTAGTTCTCAAAAAGGGTTTACCTCTACCCAGCTTAACCTAAATCACACAAATAGTGTGCTTGGCCGTTCCTTTCTGAACATACTGCCGTCAAGGCGATTGGCCTTATTTCAAATGCGAACATTATTGTGTCTAACACTGTGAGTCAAGTAAATTTTGTGTAAATTCTAGATTAGGCTGTGATTCAGCATAAACACGTTCTTTACAATTTAATATTCAGGCTAGAGTTGCTGTGATACACCTTTATGGCTGTAAAATTATAATTATAGTCATTTCCGGCTATGGGTCAATCGAGTTCAATCTTTAAAATTAATGAATAATACAGTAACATTTTAAACATGTGAGTTCATTTACTTACTTTTATCTAATACTATGTAAGTAAATGAAACTACCCACACGTAACTGAAAACCCATTACGCCGTTTTGACTATTGGGTGTAATTCATTTTCTTGCCTCATTGTAAATTATCTTGTAAGAATTTCATCTGAAACGAGTTTTACTAGAATAAAAAAATTTCAGAACGTAAAAGTTATTTAAGAAATTACTAAAAATTTAAATAATAATTCTAGTGAATTAGCCAGTGAGTTTAACATAAGAAAAACTTATAATAAATGTTATGATGAGTATAATGAATAAAATAAAATACTGAATTAAAAATATGCTTGTATATTTTTTATTTCCTCAAAACATTATCCTCAAAATGGTAAATATCACAAATTTAAAAAAAAACACTATACATTTATATGTACAATTGTACATAAAAGACTCAATATAATTATTACATTTGTAAAATAACTTAATAAACACTCTAAATCATTATAATAATAATATATATCACCATAAACTTGAACTTTTTGTCTATTCTCAAAAGTTATTAATGTGATAAGCCAGACTCGCGGAAAATGAGTCACAAAAAGTTCAAGAGTAGATTTTTAATTTAAAATGTCAATAAAATTAGTAAATTTGTATTATCATGACATTTTTGTTTCTAGAAAAATTAAACCATTTTTGGACAAGACCCATTTAAATTGAATAAATAACAATTAATATGTTTTATAATAAAAACTGAATATTTCTGATTTTAAATTAACTGAAGTTAAAATTTAGTAGTTTTTAACATGTTACATATTACGAATTCTGGTATCACAATATATTATTCAATACAATAAGATTGAGATTTCTCCAATAAAGACTACAATTTGAACAGTGAACAGCTTGATGTTTTCCAATCTGTTTTGATATGTGATAAAAATATCCCTTAATGAATTCACCTTACTAGTGGTTACTTTTCACCTTAAAATATTTCATAATGATCTACAACTCTATTGACATGCTCTCGCATCATTTATTTTCTCCAATATATATTCCCTTAACTCTTTGGTATTAAATGATGTATAAAATTGACTGAGAACTGAATACTTAAGACTTACAACTTTAAAACCTAATAACTGCAAATGTTTCTTTCTCATCATTTGGGGGCCAACAAGTTGTTCATTGTCTGAACAAAAATGATCTGGTAGGTGTATTAGAATAGCCAAGTTCTCATTTTTCGCAGTTTTGACTTTCCAGTTATGTGTATCACTGCCCAATCCAGGAGGATGAATCATTAAATCAATTAAAAAAGTCTCATGGGCATATATGTGTGGAATAAGAACTGCTATAGACAATTTATCACTCCCGCCGGCCACAAATACAAGACTATCTTTGATTTTATTTACAAGATTTTGTATACGATGATCCTGCAAAATAACTTTGGTCCAATTATTCTTTGGTAACAATGGGCCCAAATACCTCTCACATTCTAACGACAGGGTCGTGTCTATCAAGTTGAGTTTCTTCAACACTTCAGAGTCATTAATTTTTGCCAAATATTCAGGGTTGAAAATTTTACTGGTTAGCTTTAAAGGGTATTTACCCACGTAAATAAATGATAAAGCTATAGAACAAGTGTCATCTGCAGAGAGGTTGTTGAATTTATTGCAAGCAACCTTCTCACATAACGACCAAAACTCGGAACCATTGGAAGGACTGAAATAAACAAATCCATATGGTACAATAAAAAATTTAAGAAAGCTATGAGGTATAGTTGCACCATCTGTCAGAAAGAATTCACTGCATGTGTTCAAGATTTGCTCGTTACGTATATGAAACATCATACAATAATTTAATACACCCACTACAAGAATTTGTGATTTAATCTTTGACCCCTTCAACTTCATATACTTTTCAACAGCTTTTTCTATATTGTGATCGGTATATTTAAGTGCAGTTAGCTTTGTTATTATGTCAAGCAAAGAATCTTCATCCAGGGCATGAATATTTGTAAACAACCATTGACCGACAACAACAAAAGATTCCATAGTTAAATATTTCTCTTGTACAAAAACACCTAAAATGTCTTGCATGCCAGTTACAGACACCTTATTCCACAAATCGATCAATTTGTGCTCCAATAATGTTAAAATTGTTCTCTTACTTGCCTTCAGACCTGGCAACATTGTGAACATTTGCACCAAGTTGATTTCATTAATTTCTTTCTCCTTTTCCATAAATCCCACCCACAATTTATCTATGGTGTCTAAATATCTCGGGTCGGCTTTATTTCTGATCAAATAAGTGGCAAATTCACATAAGTGATTCACAGACAATTTATTATCAGTCACCCTGAACATGAGTTCATCACAAAACTTATACTTAATTGGCTCCATAAATGTGGAAACTGTATTCAATGCATTTAATATAGTCTGTGTATCTTCAGTCTTCATAACAACTTTCAATAGTTTATCTAAAATAGCACCTTTAGCCATATTAACATGCATTGTTTTAGAACTCAAGTCAAGGGAACATGGTTTCTTGTCCAAAACGTAAATCCTTTCCATAGCACCCAAAGCTATGTTGGGAGTTATTTTGGTGCATTTCGTTAGTAATGTAAATACGTCCTTCAAGTCCATACATTGATTAAACTCTTGTTGAATCATATTAAAGTTCAGCGTTTCATGAGTACTTACAGGCGGTTCCTTGGAAGGCACATTATCGATTTCGGTTACATTTTTCAGTTTTCTAACAATCACTGGAAGCTCCTGGACGTTGAATTTGTTCTCTATCAAAATGGTACTACTAGTAAAATCTGTATTGTTATATTTATCGTCACTAAATATGCGGGCGAATAATTGTAATGAGACATTATTCGTTTGTCGACTACTAAGCACATTATTTTTGGCTTTAAGAGTTCTTTTGAGAAATAGCGACATTGTGTATAAGGTAAGTCTTTTGATGATATAACTTTTCAAATGCGAAATAAACAAAAAGCTTAACTTATATATATTACATTATAATATTTATAATTGACTTCGCTTTTCTTAGACCGTAATTCACAAAACTTGCACAAAACAAAAATACATTACAACATATATAATTGTACTATTCCCATAGAATAAAGAAAATAAAAACCACAGAATAAAACGTTCAAACTAACTTCTTTCAAAAAGTAATTAAGTACTACAGAATACTTTTACATAATAATATTATTTGTTTTACATTTATTTATGCCATTTTTATTACATAAAATTACATTTACATTTCATCGTACTTCTAGTTATCCGAGATTTTAATTATAAACAATCCTTAAATATATTTCACTTAATAAATTATTTCACCTACCTACTACTTTAGTTAGAATATAAAATTTTATTAGAACATAATTGTATATACTTTTGTCTCAGATTAAAACGTTCTTAAGACCTACTACCTACCTACTTTAGTTTGTTGTAAGCAAGAGTGCGCTCACGATAATAAGTATTGTCTTATTAGAAATGTATTAACTTAGTGTAGGACTGGAATAAACGTATTGTATCTCCGTGGCTAGTAGTATCTTCTATATAGATTGTTTCGCTCCGTGGCGTTTTATTAAATTTCCTTGTGACGTTGACATTTTTATTGTTGTCAATCACTTTGTTTCATGCTGTGTGATTGACCAAAGCACTTCAAATATTTCAATGTAGTCTGTGGTTTCTGTTATTATTGGTCAGCTGACTGGCTGGCTGGCCGACTGCACTACGGGACAGTTTATCTGCATTTATAAAAACAAATACTCCGTTTATATTTATACAGCCTAAAGGTAATTTTTAAATTGTATTTAATACTTACGTATCAATTTCTAGTGTTAAGTATAATAATTTCATAAAATATGATACACTCTTCGTTTAAATATAACGTAGAAAATCATTTAAATCAGTTATTAGGTTAAGTTAATATTGTTTCAATTTCTGTTTTCTTTATTAGTTAATATTATATTTTTTCACGTACATATACTTTACCTATTATATAATTGAATAACTTCTATAAAAGATTTGTTTTTTACTTTTTTTTCGTTTTCTGCATATTACTTCCATGACCAAATGTTTCCACGATTTTTTTATATTTTTAGATGATTCTTTTATTCTGGATGAAAGGTACTTTAATCTGAATGTCCTATTGACTAGTTAAGGCGAAAAAAGGTGACTGTTACCTTTCACATTTATAATATTAGTATGATGTTACTTGTATGTTCACTCAAAAAATACTATAAAATATCAAAAAAATGTAATATGCATTGCTATAATATATATTTTAGCTATATCTGTGCTGGTCTTAACTACATATATAAAATTCAGAAAAACAATATTGTTTTCAAAAAAAATATACAAGATTATCTGGAATGATAAAAAATATATTTAAACTTCTTTGTTTATCCTCGTTTTATCTAAGGCTAATTGTGATTAACTAGTTGTTGTTTATATTCTACATGCATTAATGTTCATGTGATTTTATAGTGTCAAATAATTACACAACAAAGTACTGTTTAATTGGTGTTAAATTTTGCAAAGTAAGCCACTTTGTATTGTGTTGAATATGCAACACTTGTAATTTATGAACTCATTGTAATGTTTTTTTATTATTATTAATATTATACTTAATGTCACCTTGGAATATCCCTGAATATTTTAGTTGAAATATGAGCATGAGAGACAATTTTGTTTCTCTCATGTCAATATAAGCTATTGTTACATTTTGAATTACCTATTAACATTTGTCTTCATTGGTACTTTTATTCTATGCAAGTGATATATCCTACTAATATATATAATAAATGCGGAAGTTTGTGTTAGGATGGATGTTTGTTACTTTTTCACACAATAACGGCTTAAAGGATTTGGATGGAAGAAATTTTGGACACAGATAGTTAATTGCCTTTTTTTTAACGTTGGGAAATTCTCTTGGATACCGCATAAACATATAGGATACTTTTTATCCTGGAAAAATGTTAGGTTCCACAGGATTATCTAAAATATTGAAAATCGGGCTCATCACAGCGATAAAGATGTCGGTTGTTATATTTTTTATTTTTCAACACAGTCGAAGTTGCAGACACGAGATATTTTATATATTTCATAACATATTTTTTTTTTCAGGATAAAAACCTAAATTTTATCCAAATCCGTTCAATAGATTTTTCATGAAAGAGTTACAAACATTCATACAAAATTCCATATTCTCAAAGTTTACGCATTCACAACATTAGTAAAATATTACACATTTACTCATTGTAATCCAAAGTTTGCTTTTTTTTTTTTTTTTGTTTAGTCAGTTTAGATCCAGTTGCGTGTATATTATCAAACTGGCTCAAAGTAGGATTAAAAATAGCCCTGAAGGCTAAACTCTAGTGCCACATTCCCATCACAATCTTTCATAGATTAATGCTTTGTTTTGATGCACTTATTGTTTCTCACTAAACAGTTTAAATACTAAACCTATTTTCGAGCTATTTTATTAGTCAAAGATTTTCTTTGCAAACTTAAAACTAAAAAAAAAGAATCACAGCGTAAGTAATTGATTCTTGTCTGTTTTATGATCGGAAAAAGCTGCCGCGAGCAGAGTAGGATGGCCAGTCAGTCTCTGACAGTATTTTGTTGATGTATGATTTAATCAGAAGTATTTTTTTTATTGAGATATTTGATAAAGCCTTGAATGAAATTAACTTCAGATAACTTAGTTTCACTTAAGGCTTTGTAAACAGAATAGGATAAGCATCGATTCATGTGCAAGTAGTAAAGTACTAAGATAGGCATAATCAAAGGATATCTCAAAAAATATACACCATATTATGTGTAAGCATCGTTATCACCGGAAAGGAAAATTGATTTGCAAAGTTATCGCTGAAACAGATAAACAAGTCTACGTTTTTAATTGAATAAGTATTAAAAAAGGGGTAGGTATTTAGCTTCCGTCTGCTTTCAGATGGCTACGTGTCTGAGATGGGGTATAGCCGGTGTTGGCATGATAGCTCACGATTTTCTCACAGCCCTAGATACTTTGCCGGCCGACCAACATAAGGTCATCGCCGTCGCCGGCAAAGACCTCGATCGTGTTCACAGATTGGCCACGCTCCACAAAATCGGCACTGCATACGAAGGCTACGAATCGCTCGCACATGACCAATCCATTGGTAACGAACACTATGTTAATACATCCTTTTGTGCACTGCTCTGTCAACGTACGGGCCTTTAATTGCTTTATCAGCTTAACACAACACTGACGTCACCGCCAAACATGTCACTAACCTTTCCGCTCGTTAACGTTAACATGACAATTTACGCTTGCAATAAATTCATCGGTGATAATTTCTTTATTTCAGACATTGTATTCGTCAGTGTTCTGAATTTGCAACACTATGAGATAGCTAAGTTAATGTTAGAGAACGGTAAACACGTGTTGTGCGAAAAGCCAATGGGCACGACACACAAGCAGACCAAGTCCCTGGTGGACTTGGCGCGCGAAAAGAAACTGTTCCTACTTGAGGGCATGTGGTCGCGGTTCTTTCCTGCTTACGACGCTTTGGAGAAGCACATTGCCACGGGCGGGCTTGGTGATATCTATCACATCGCCATACAGTTTGGTGTTGAAATTAATGACGTTGAAAGGAACCTGTAAGATAATTATATTGTATATACATTTTGAAATAATACGCCATTACATTTGCATTTAAAAGCATTTTTAATTTCTCACACATGACACTTGCATTCCGTTCTCAGGGAGTAACTACACTTATTCAGTTCCATTCGCGTTTTACAAGACGATTAAGTTCCGCTTCTATAAGCCGCGTACAGCCGGCGCAAATTAGAGGACGGCGCGGCAAAGTGTTTTAAATTTTTCATACCTTTTTGTACCTTAACTGCTTTTAATATAATTCAAATTTAATTGTATTATGTTAATGCAACAATCAGTGTGCTGCGGCATTCTGCAGTAGTATGTCTTAAGGTTAAATTAAAATTAACCTTAATTTAATCTATACCTATCTATACTAATATTATAAAGAGAGAAGATTTATATATTTGTAATGAATAAACTCAAAAATTATTGACTACATTATCAGCGAGTAACATAGGCTACATTTTATAAAGTATTAAGTAGCTAGTATTAAAATATATTAAAACGCCTTAAAGTTCAAAATTCTATGAAAACATTTAAATACTTCGCCGTACACCTTCCTCCAATGTGCGCTGCTGACAAAAGCTGAATTGAGCTGAATAAATGTAGTTACTTACTCCCTCGCTGAATAATTGAACTTATTCATTCGGCGCATATTCCAGGATGAAAGATTTAGGAGGCGGTGCTGTATTGGACCTGGGCGTGTATATGTTGCAATTAATACAGTTCGTCTATAAGGAGGCTCCAACGGATCTCGTCTGTACTGGACATTTGAGTAAGAGTGGAGTCGACGAGTCCATATCTTGCTCGCTGAAATACAACGATGGGAGGACAGCGACACTTTCTGCCCACACTCGCGCGACCATGTTGAATAGGGCGGAAATAGTTGGCACCAAAGGCACAGTTGTTGTAAGTCTCGCTGAAATTCGACCAGAAATTATATTCCAAATTTAAATCCGATATGATTACCTACACACTGCATTTCACAGTCATAATGTGCGTCAGTACAGAAGACCACCGAGAAATAACAGCATGTATGTTGTTGTGTTCCGGTGAGTAAGTAAAAAGATTCCAGAGCCCATTTCCCTATCTTATTCCATAAACCTACTAAGATAGACAGTGCAATTTCAACATTGTGTTGTTTGTGCTAATATAATAGTCGTAAAAATAGAGCCTCACAACCTTTGCCCACAAAAAACCAATAAGATAAATTTAAGAAGGTGCATTTTCCAAACAATAAACACTTTGTTACACATGACTAAATACAACGTAAACAGAATATCAAGTTATCGCCTACCTAGTCGTTTTAAATTTTAATCAAGAAAATTTTCGTAATTGTGTGAATAAAAGCCAAAAAAATAGGTAATTGTGAACTTTATTTTTATTATTAATTATTGTTCGATTTCGTTTTGTGTTTATTAAACTTATTGCTTCAAACTTTTCCTCATTTAGTTTTTAAAATGAAATGCAGTTTCTAACCTATCGAATTTACTTTGCTTCAAGCTTTAAATATAATTTATAATATTTTTTTTAACCCTTTACCCGCCAGTCGGATTTGTCCGACAATTATTTTCGTGTCCATTTCGCCAGAGCCGGTATAACGACAAATTCCTCTACTTGTATAATGTTTATTTTTAAATCTATTGAGTTGCTTTCTGTTAAAAAAAAATGAAATATACGAATCAGGCGCTAGGCGCATGACGACTCCTACAAAACCAAGCGGTTAAAGGGTTAAATAAAACACTTTTTGCTTAAAAAAAATCATAAATACATAGATTTAATCACTTCCCTCATCCCTATATTCGTATTTATGGGAGAATTCACATATATTTAATAAATATTTGTGTAGTTGGATTACTTCTGGTGTCCGACGGTGTTGCACATATCGGCCGCCAACAGTACCGAATGGACGTTGCCAAGTGGCAAATACAAGTTTCATTTCCACAACAGCGCGGGACTCAGTTACGAGATTCAAGAGTGCTACGACTGTATACACAAAGGTGACTATTTTTTTACCTTTCTTATAACTTAACCTTACTTACCTTAAGTATTATTACAAATTACTATGTATTTAAACCCGGCCACGCTTCGCTGTGGCTTAGTCAGCAATGTTCCGTGTTTGCCATAACAACGGTCAACGTATGAAAATTAATTTTTTTTTATATAAAAAATCGGCATCCGTTGGAATTTTGGGAAAAAAAAGTAAGTATATAAGAGTTTTTGAGTATGTAATACACAAACCAACACAACATTTTTATATATATAATAGATTATCAATGCGGTCGCTTCCAATAGGCTGTGTTTTCAAATTGCTTGCCACTGTTTATCATAAATAACTCATTTTTCTTAAATACTCTGTTATGTGGGTCTTAATGAAACAATTAAACCTTACATAGGCGAACTACGCCACCGCAATGCGGTGCTTATAATTATGTTAATTGTTATTTAAAAACCCTCATTGAAAGCATTACTCGCTTTCAAATAAATCCATCAACCTGTATATAAAAACACGTAATTTTTTTTTACGCTAACAATGAAATAACTGTCTATTTTGAACGTGAATATAAAAGCAAAGCTACACGAAAATCCATACTTAATTACATTCAAAGAATTGTACATACACAAGTCGCATAAGTAATAAAGTTTTATGTTACTACACTGTAAACGTAGTCTAAATTGTAAAATTCTTAAACCATTTTTATTACTAAATCTCAATCGCATACATAATGAATTACGTTTGTCATAGGCGGTTTGGCCGCGTACGTAACCGGAGCTTCGTAACCAGTTACGGACCACTACATTTTCGGCCTTGTACGAAACTAGTTGCGATCGAAAACTATTTTGTTCATAAGAACAAAATAGTTTCATATAAACGAAACGAGTTACGATCGAAGACTTAGACCGTGTATGAAACTACTCATGGGTTTGGGAACATTTGGTGAAATGCTAAACAAATTACTCGTGCGAAGCGCAGTGTGACCTGCCACTACTTAAATTATTCTGTCTCAATATTGTCCTTTTTTATTATGAAGGACGTATTTCTATAAATCATTTAAGTCTTCTCGAAGCGTGCCAACCAATGAGCAAACTCATCTATGTCAGTTGAGCAATTATATCATTTTACTAATAGAACGACAAGGACAGTTTACGCAACTCAATATTTGTTTATTAAAGCTGTTATCATATGTACCTACGACGTGTGTGTTTATCACACGAGCGAACAAATGTGTGCGATTTATGACCGGGATCTCACGTCCAAATCTTTAGATACACTTTGTTCTTGCAATACACTATGCAGACAATGCTTTAGTGTTTCTTATAAGTTGAAACATTGTCCCTGGTTGTACAGAAATGTTGTTTAAACAATTCTTAACAGACATGAATCACTTCTAGCAGTTTACTATGTAGTCACGTCAACTGCACAATTCAGTTCAGTCATCGCAAATCAATAACTACTTATACTCGTAGACAATGTAGTTTTCAACAATGACAACTTTAACCTTTAACTTGAATACAAATGTTTTGCTTACATGCATCATATTATCTATACAATGAAAATAATTGTGCATACTTTGACTATATTTCATTTTTACAGGTTTATTAGAAAGCTCCAAAATGAGTCTCGATGAGAGCGTGCTTTTAGCAAAGTTAATGGACACCATGAGGTCTCAAATTGGAGTAGCCGAAAATGGATTATAAGCAGAGCACTTCTACTAACTAAGGCCAGTGTAACGCCAGTATTTTTCAACAAGTGTACTTATTAAAATAATTAGCATAGTACCCAACGTAACGATGATCAAATCGTTGAGAGCATTAGTTTAATTTTATTTAGATTTAAAATATACCTGACCTTGATGGAAATACCTAACCGAACACTATGCATGGATCAAAACTCGCACTGAACACGTGAATGTACTAAAATGTTACAATATTATTCATTGTTATACTATTCAATGACGTCATTTCATCGCGCTCCAAACCACAGGGCGATCGCGGAGCCATAAACGGGGAAGTTGGAACTCACTGCTTAAGTCGAGGCGCATCGACTATGCGTCGACGTCTCGACTTTAGCGCCCTATAGGAAAGTTACCCTGGCGACGACGAGTAGGAAGCGCGCCCCCGACTCGACTCCGTCGCGCCTCCGCCTCGACTCTTGCAGTGAGCGGAGGTCCATATTATTATTACATAGAAAATATAGCCTGCCTCGACGCCGCCTCGACTCATCTCCAGTAAGCACACCGCCAATCCCTAACGAGGTATTAAGTTTACTTAACCGAGTAGTATGAACTCTTCTGTTATTTAATATGAAATTTTTGAGAATGCATAGAAACGTATGAAAATTTTGCAATGAATTTCAGTTATTATAAAATAATTATATATTTTGTTTTTTTAAAAAAGAAATAGTACTAAGTTCTTTGACAGTAGAGGAAGCCCGGGCAAGACAAATATGATAAACGGCCACGTCTAGTCTGTCTAGTGTTGCTAAAACAGCAAAAACCTTTAATTTTACAACAAGTGCACGCATCTATTGTTTTGGTTGAACTGTCATGGCGCGGCTGAGCTGCTGTTTTATCGACCCGAGCTCGTCCAGTAGCGCCATCTATTGTAGGTTTTTAATAAAATCGAGTATTCGTCTTGCCCATACTATGTATCCTGCCCGGGATTCCTCTATTCGGTTTTTATGTATGAGTAATTACAAGGGATATATTATGTAATTACTCAAATTCTTATTAGTATAATGTGACTGCTTGCCAAGAGGCTTTAATGAGATATTTGCTCATTTCTTGACTTCTAATACTGACTCTTCTAATACTTCTAATTCTAATCTTGACAGTCTAATAAAAATTCTAAACTTTCAAGTGATTACCGTAAAATGTATAACTATAAAAAAATTAACCTTTGTGTTCGATGAAGACAACGACAAATTTCATTGTATCAATTTTTGAATTATTATGTAATATACAACTTTTTTATTAATTTTAATTATTATTATGATACTCTGGGATTATTTATAGTTTATTTTCCTGAGCTCTTTTTTTTTCTAAATACTTATGTCTTGGCAATTACAGATTTAAACTTATAAAGCCACGGTAATCTTATAATGTGGTAACCATATAAGACGCCTTAGAGCGGTTCTAATAGGATTGTTGCTTATTGTTATTTATTTGTTACTTATTAAGCCCTACTTAATTTTTGAAATTAGTCACCATTTTATATGTTCTTGGTAGATATTATATTCGAGCTGGTACAATTTTATTAAACTCCAAATTTATAAAATTAATAATCGACTCTTAATGTGTCTAATGTCACAAATACAATATTAAATTGTAACGATCAAAACGAAACTACAAAAATAAACTTAATATGTAAGTACCTAAAAACAAAGGTACAATAAGACTAAATTATTTATAATTAGGATATAAATTATAAATAATTTCATGTATTTATTACTTAAAAACATTTATTGAGTTATATTACAAAAGACTTTCTAACATAGCAGAGTTAATGGACAAATCGCCCGCATATAGAGAAAAAACGAATTTCTAAACTAGAATTTTCTTATTTCTTACCACAAGAGTATAGAAGTTATCATGCCCTTCATGGGCATGAATTTATTCTGAATAAGAAAATTTACTGCAAAGGCTATTTCTTTTTTTTTCTTTGTAATCGTAGGTAGAGGTACTAAAATAGTTTTGAACTATATGTGTACCTACCTAAAGGTTGTTGCCTAATTTGAATATAGTTCATTCTAAAATTGCAGTACTACTCGAATGCATGCATGACTAGAATCGATTAGAATCCGTTGGGATTCTAACAAATGTGGCAGTTTGTGTGTCATGATCGACTTGGGCAGTCGAACTTCCTTTTATAAATCTTCAATATAGAAACTATGATTCGCTTTTTGCACACCAAGCTATAATGCACAATTTGAAACCCACTGTCTACGCTTTTCATTTTTTATAAGCAATTTTAATTTGAATACACAAAAAGTGACTAGGTTCATTTTTAATCAATTCGTAAAGTCACTCCGCAAATTCGCGTTCACCCTTCGATTTAAGCCCACCTGGTGCTAATTTGTAAATTACACTGCAGCAGTATTACACTAAAAAAACTTGCAGTATTTTACCTCGACCAACTGTGATTATGTGTTTCCAGTTTTAATTATTAATGTTAATATTACGTATTCGAACAAAATTGTTGTGAAATGGTTGTTAAAAATCCTGTTATTCTCTTATTATTATGAATTATGAATAAAGAAACTTTTGAATTTGATACCTGTCTTTTTTTACAATACATTAGGATGATAGGTAGGTACCTCTTACTAAATATTTGGACCGCCCACGTCGATTTAGTCCCGATTGTTTATATAAAGGGCGACAGACAATCTGATAACCACATGATGGTAATTAAATAGTCAAATCAATTCAATACATTTAGATTGTTCCAATTATAGTAGAAATCTTGGTCGTTACCAAGATTTGTACTATTTTTTTGTTAATTGAATTGAAGTATGTCTGTCTTCCTTTATCGACAATGTTATCTTCGGCCAACAATTACGCAAGATCATTGTATCTTTCAACCGAGACAGTACAACCCTTTACTGATAAATCGACAATAGATAGCGCTATCCCACAGATAAATGCATACCTATGCTTTGACGTGTAGCAATTGACGGAAAGCTGAAATGCGTAATAATAAAACCAAAACGATTTTTTTTTATTTTCATTATGTAGGACTAACATATAGGTATTATTTTATAATCGCATTTTTCTTTTAATTTTAATGTAGGTATTGAACCGTCGCAAGACACCTGGCAGATGTTGAAACATCGAAAATATTTTGGTTAAAAAATACATATTAGTTCTGCCAAACGTTGGTCAAATATGGCTGGTTTATTCCCCCGCAAAAGATGTTTCACATCAAAAATGCACTTATTCTCTAAAATTGTAGTTTAAGAGAAAACAGTTTTAACACAGATTTAATGTGAGTATAATTTATTTTTGAAACGTAAGAAATACATCGCGAATGATCTTGGCGCAGTCGCGAATCTGCTGTTCGGTTATGACCAGAGGCGGGGCCAATCGGATGATATGGTCGTGAGTGGTCTTCGCGAGTAGACCAGCGTCACGCAGTTTCAACACCACCTCGTATCCGCTGATACCTAAAACAAATAATAAGTTGTTCAATGCAGGCTTTGTCAGATAATTCTTCACTTATATTCACCACCGTGTTAAGAAAGACTACCTAACATCTTCAAAGAACTATTACCGGCAGGGCACAATGCGTTTAGTAGTAAAAAATTGAGCTTTTTTTTACGTATATCTCACTAAACTCCTCCTACACCGCTGCACCGATTTACATGATTTTTTGTGTATGTGGGACTTAGATTCACAATTAAACCCGATAAATGGCGCTGAAATCGGGTTACTGATTTTATTTCATTTTATTTTCATTTGAGCAGGACAACATATGCTAGGTCCACTAGTAAAATTATAATATTTTTCAAAACGGAAAGAAACGTTGTAAAACTTACTCTCATTGACCACTAATGCAAACATAAGTCCTCTTCCTCGTATGTTGGTTATTAGATTCTTCGGAATTTTTTCTAGTTCTTCTCGGAAAATTTTCTCCAGTCTTTCTGCGTTTTGTGGTAACTTCTCTTCCAACAATACCTAGTAAAACGAAAGTTCCCAATTATTACTATAGCAGACTACGTTCTACAGTTATTACAATAATAAAAAAAAAGTTCAACCATTAAAACCAGAGATAAATTTATCTACTGTCAGCTATATTTAAATTCAGCCTAGCGTTTAAGCGCTTATTACTTATAGCGCGACAAGAGAAGCAATAAGATACTTCAGTTATTGAAGCTTAACATATTATATGGACTGCGGAGATGCTCCTCGCAATTTACACAACTATTTAAAGGTGCTTATTTGTAATAAAAATACACTGGCAATGCCTTACCTTCATCGCCTCAATAGCAACTGCACATGCCAAAGGATTGCCGCCATATGTGGATCCGTGTGTACCCGGCTTTATCACCTGTAAAATATTACATTGACATTACATTCTCAAAAGGGATAGACGAATGGTGGCTACCCGTTGCCTATAACAAACAGACTGCCTATAATAGGCCGACTGTCCACTTGATACTGCAAGTTGGTGCAAGTTCGACATCCTTAGCCGGCTAAAAAAGTATCATGTGTACTTACATCCATAACATTGTTGTTTGCCAATACAGCTGATACGGGCATCGTACCACCGCTAAGCGCCTTGCCGAGGATAAGAATATCGGGTCTCACGCCCTCGTGGTCCACCGCTAGAAGCTTACCGGTGCGACCTGAAAAAGTAATTTCCATTAACATGAATTCATGTCTCATACAAGTTCAACTGACGCATCCACACCTAAGGATCAAATCACACCGAAACGCGATGCTACGTGACTCGCACGTTTTAAAGTAGGTACAATATAGAACTTATTTACTATACAAAACGGTACTTATTTTATTTATTTATGAAGGTACACCAACAGAAAACAATAATACAATTTTTACATTCAGTCATAGTCTGAAGTGAGTTCCAATTACAGGTATACACAACATTTAGGTACCTACAATTTCATTATCGATCCGTAAGTACTCTAAAATCCAAAATCATAACCAAAACAGTTACTGAACTGACTCAAAGCAGACAACTATAATATTTACAAACAGACGCAAATTCTAACGAATAGATGGCATATATAAGATTATCACTTAGTTCAGTGAGTACGCGAACCCAGATGCAGCGTGGCGTTGCAACATTCCGAGACGCAACTTTTTCCATAATGTTGGCTCTGATGGTCTGGGTGAGCAAACTTTCGCCCCTTGTCTGCTGTATGGTTTACCCATAACGCATACTTATAATAGTGCTTACTTTGGGGCCATACAATTGTGTTTAGTCTTGGCGATTTATTTATTTCTATATTTATTTTATCTACGGAAATACGGTCTCATCTAATGTGCTTTTCCACCTATTACTTGTCCAATTATTAGACCTACAATTAAAATAGTAACCTACCCAAACCAGTTTGCACTTCGTCCGCAATCCATAGTACATTATACTTAGTGCACAGCTCTCTGACCTTCTTCAGGTAACCGTCATCTGGGATGATGACACCGGCTTCGCCTTGAATCGGCTCTACCATGAAAGCAGCCACCGTTGGATCTTGTAATGCTTTCTGGAAATGTTTTAATGACCATTTCATTTCTCACTATTCACTATAAAGAACAGATCTGTATTTATATGATTTTTGTACAACTCAAGTACCTACCATTTTAGATGGCTGATTTAATTAAATTTTATTTATTTCAATTTTAGAGTTACCCAATTTCAAAACGTGTTCAACAAAACGAATTCAAACAATTCAGAACATGTGTATTCAGAACAATTCATTGAAATATATCTCAATTAAATTTTTTATGTCTCAGTCTCCGAGTGTAATAATACGGTTTCAAAAAATTCTCATTTTTACATAATTTTCAATTGTAGAGTTTATTGCTTACCTCTAATGTGGGGATATCATTGTATGGTATGAGTTTGAAATTTGGCATATAAGGACCGAATCCAGAGAAACACGACGGATCTGACGACGCCGAGACAGCCGACAAAGTGCGGCCCCAGAAGTTACCTTCAGCAAAAATTATCTGAAAATAAAAACAGTTTTTTGTAAAAAACTACAGTTCTTTCGGTGAGTGAGTAAGGGATGCTTACTAAGGTAGACAGCGCACTTACAGTATCGTCATAATTGGCCTCGGTAGGGTAGCCATACCTTCTTTAATCAGGCTTCCCTCGCACTTTTAAATTTAAACTATAATACAACTACATAGTATGTAAGTACCTACGTTTCATGGCACAAAAGCTAATATTTATTTTTACACATATTATTTATTTATTTTAATCTGAGGACTTATGCCAGGTAACATATTTTTCGGATAGCCTTCAACCGAGGTTTTATATATTTATGTATAAAATAGGTGCCTTTTTTGGTAGGGTCTTTTATAGAAAGGAACTTCTTAAAGTTAGAGCCGGTTGAATTCAATAAGTTTCGTAATGAATCCGCTGTGTAATTTTCATCATATGAACTAGTACGCTGTGCATTTACGAGTATGTAGTAAAGACATACCTAATATTACAATTTACTTCATTTTAGTGCATTAATATAGTAAATACTTAAACTTACTTTCGCCTCATTTGTGGGCACTTTCTTGACATCGTAGGCCCATTTACGGGCAATCTTGCAAGCGCTCTCTCCACCCTCCACTCCAGTGTTCATTGGCAGGAGTCGGTCAAAACCGAAGAGCTCGGTCATGAACTTCTCATATATACACAGCTGATCCGTATAGTACGCCCTATTACAGAGAATAAACCATTTATTAACTTCCTAGTAACATTGCATAAGGCTGTATTTATTAATTTGTATACAGTGACTGCTTTATCCTGAATTACTCTTTTTTTTTTATTCAAAACAAAAGTAGGTAGATATATAATATGTGTGAACAGTTAAAATTTCAGGGACAAATTTCGGAAGAAAAAAGCGACTAATTCTTAAATAAGAAACTAAACAGGACAATAATATAGGTAGGTAAGTATAATACTCAAATAGGATTGCTGTTTTCCAAAAGAAGTGAACCGCTTTAAATGCTGACTCCAGTTTTCTCAGTGTTAATTTATTTATGACTAGCTGTTACACGCAACTTCGTCCGAGTATCTTTATAAAATATAGCCTATGTTACTCGGTAATAATGTAGCTGTTTATGGGTGAAAGAATTTTAAAATCGGTTTAGTAGTTTTTGAGTTTATTCATTTCAAACATACAAATCTTTTCTCATTATAATATTAGTATAGATATATGTAATAGTAACCTTGAAACTAATGTCAATTTCTCCGCTTGCTTCTTCAGTGCATTTATTATCCTTGGGTGGCAATGTCCTTGGTTCACTGCCGAGTATGCGCTCAGACAATCATAATACTTTTTACCCTCAACATCCCATACGTAGACACCTGAAATTAGATAAAATTAGGAACCTATGTTTGCTTCAACTTTTAATAAGTAGTTCTGCTTTGTGATTCCTTAGACTGTACAACGTCCTATAAAATATTGTTTTTTGCAGAAGTAATAATGTAGGTATATGGAATTTTGTTGTCCTACTTTGTTTGTACTAGAAAATGGTTGGCTATAACTAACTGAGAGTGAGACGTGATCTTGCGCTCGCCTCATACATTTTTAAATTGCTGAGAGGAAAAACATACAATTATGAATTATTAAATAAAATAAGACTGTGAGTTCCTGACAGATTTGTATGGAGGAGACGGAAACCACAACTCTTCGCCATACCGCACGCAAGAACGGATTTGCTTGGCAAGGCTCCTCTGACGAGAGCCTTGCACAATTGATTGACCTGTTCCATTGCACACTGAATGAATTCAGTAGGGTGAGACTATTTGTGATATCTTATAGTAGATAGTTTTGCTTTATTATTAAGTATTCTTATAATTTCTTGTGCATGTTTTCGTAAATTTTGTAATTTTTATAATTTGTCAAATTGATTTGTGCAATGTAAATAATTTAAATAATGTACTTCGATTGGTAACTGATACGTCGAATTAGGATTAGTCCTGTTATGATGTACCATGTGTGTTGTTGTAAATAAATAAATAAATAAAATAAAATATAAGAAGATAACATTAAAATGAAAACAAATACTTAATAAAAAAAATAAGTACTTATAGGTAATGAAATAAAGATTTAGATATTTTTAGTTTATTTTACTATTATTATGATAAAAATATCCTGTTAAACGTACATGTTTACAAGTATTTATATACTTATACTTAAGTATATATAAATTACTAGTATTTATCCTGGGCGTCGATGCATTTATTCAATTTTTATTTATTTTTGTCAGGCGTTGAATTTTTTAACTTCATTTATTTATTTATTTAATAGCTAACTTTTTATCATTATTATTGACCTATGCAAAATTTCATGATGATCGATAATGTATTTACTCTCAAAGATTTGCTGAGTTTTTATTTATGAAG
Source organism: Synanthedon myopaeformis (assembly GCA_944738685.1). Lineage (NCBI taxonomy): Eukaryota > Metazoa > Arthropoda > Insecta > Lepidoptera > Sesiidae > Synanthedon > Synanthedon myopaeformis. Next base: position 2,978,122 of record OX122914.1, read on the forward strand.
AACGCATTTATTTATAATAGAGAAAAAAGTAATAAAATATAAAAAATATGAAAGAGATTTATTTCAATCCATATCACATCACTCTTCCAAATTAATTCTATAAACTCATAAAATAAGTATATATTATTTATGTTATAAAAGTCAGACATCAGTTTATCGTTTTTGAGATTAGGTAATTGCAGTACTTATCTATTTATTTTAAGATTTATCTTCATAAACCACAAATCCTATCTTTGTATATTGTAAAGATATCTCAGGGCAATAAAGCATCTAATTCAACAGTGTTTATCACTTGTGTATACATAAATCAATGACACTTTTATCTTGTATCCTACTAGGTAGGTACTCGTATGTATCTAAAATTTCTTAATTCGAGTCAGCTTCCAGCCAGTCCATTCACAGCGAAAATTTAACCGCCTAAAATAAAATAAAAAAAAAATTTAAACTTACTATAAAATATATTTTATAGTGAGTTTTTAAAATTAATTTTTATCACTTATAGAATATTCTCTTCTTATTCTTTTTTTGGTCTTATAATTATTAATATTATTATTATTATTTTAAATTAATAGATAAATGTAAAAATATATTTTTTATGATTCTATAGGCTTATTTGTATATAATCTTTAATATATATATTTTTTAAACTATGGCTGTATGTAATCTAAATAAATATACAAAAATAAAATAAAATTACTAGAAAATAAAATTAATAGAAAAAGTTTTAGTGGTAAATATATATAAACTAATTTTAAGTTAAAATTATTACTATACAATCTATCAGACAGTTTAAATTTCAATTAAAATCTCATGAACACTAGCTCAGTTTATTTTCCGCTTCGCTAAGCTGCCATATAAAGCTGGCTACATTAAGATGTGTTTCGAAAATTGTCCCTTTGTCGATCCGCTACGATCGCTCGTACTTGACATTTAGCTTCTAGGAGGGTGTGGTAGATATCAGTAACCTCCTCAGACACATTACCGTTGCCTGAAACGTAGAAATGCCACTACTTTTCAGATCCAGACCAGAGCCACCATGAAAAAGTTCATTTCCAAAGTTGAGCCAGCCGGGAATCGAGCAAGGGAACCCTTGAATAGAGGGTTAAGGCAACAAACCAACAGGCTAATGGTTACCTAATCCAACGGGTTCGTCAAACGTTTAATGACTCTTCATTTAAATTAATTTAATTTCAGACATTTAACGACGTTTAAAAAGTCGTCAAAATAATGTTGCTGACTTGCGAACGAAATTCCCACCGTCAACCTGACTGCATATTTAAAGTATACATCCCTTACTGACTCATCTAACACACTGCGACATCAAAATGCAGTGTACACCAGCAACTATACTATTAAAACTACGAGTAGCGACTTCGAAAACATGTAAAGTACCTGCTGTCAATCTCATATTTCCCTTGATGTCAACACCTGTTGAGACGCAATATATTGTTAAAAATATAACATATATTTGTTGTCTATAAAAATATTTATATTTACCTTCGCCGCGGCACAACGCTACTGGCACCGGTGCGTAATTACGGCAACCAAACTTGTCTTCTAGTGCGAAGATTTCTTTTGACGACAGGTTCTGTGGAGCCATGCTGCGATAAAAAAAATAAATTTTAATATCTGCACGTTATTTAAAAAAAGGGTAATTTTTCAAGAACTGGCCCCAGAGAGATTAAAATTATGGTATAGAACGTTGCAGGTAGGAACTGCTAGAGTAAAATTTAATAACGTTGCTGCTAGTAAAAAAAATTGGCCTGAAGTGATGGTGCTAACTGTGGTCTCTTCTCTTAAATACCTGGAATACTGAAGAACTGAGGACCTACATGTTGAAGTGGACATGTAGAGGGAGCGCATAGTGTTGACTGTTCGTTGTAACATGATGGCTCGAAGGTTTGCACGTTGTTCTGTGTGAATATGACTTTTTTTAATATGACTATGCCAATCGTTTTTTTAGTTGAGCGCCCTGTCAGTCCAGAACAATAACGCATTTCGAATATCGGTTTTCATTTATTCGGTTTAAATGGACAACGGTGACAAAAAGACTTCAGCTCTATTCCTGTTTTTAACAATTTAAAAACAGAAATTCATCTATTGAGACCACAAATGCAGTTTTTACCAAAAAAAAATCGCTTAATTTTAGTTTCATTTTACCTGCATTAACTGCATCGTTTTGTTTGCCTTTTTTCATTAAAATGTATTAATCTATTCCGAACTTTTAACTTATGATACTCAATAATGTGAATGCTAGAAGACATAGGTAGACATTATTTGGGTTATAAGTTAAAAACGGTTAAGAAAATAAAAGAAAATTTCTGCATTGCACATGCATTTACTGAAATTAATTATTCACCTCTATCTAAGATTTGCAAATTGAATAATGAATGTAGAGGACTTATCAAAGTTTTTAGTAACTACCTATTAAGTATTGATAAGAATTTCAAACTAATGGATTTTGCAATTAGATTGAATTTTATTTATGTACAGTGGAATAAAAATCCCTTTTATGATTATTTTAATGAATTCTATTGACCTATTTATTGTATCAATGTATACAATAAAAACCGCGTGTTTATTATGAATTAATCTATTGATAGGTAACAAGCTGAATTATTGACTACGCACACAAAATATACTTCAGAAATATCAGATACAGAATTATCATTTTTTTCGATGAATCAATTTTGAATGAATCAATCGGCTAAGAAGTTCCTTAGTAGGTAAGAGTATATCTCGGTAACTGCAACTTTAAACTTTTCTATTTCTAATAATTTAATAATTTAAGCAACTTTTAAAACATGTTTTTCTATCTCTCTAGCAGCTTCTAACAACAACGGCAATAACATGTGAACGATATTGTCTATATGTACTTATAGACAATATCGTTCACATGAAACAAAATATTGATAGTAATTAAACGGAATTTAAAATTAAATATTTTTAAATTATTTATCCCTTGATTTAGACTTATTATAAGTTTTAAAAAATCCCAGTTCTGAGTGAAATTTCTACACGTGTCTATAAATTCAGGACATCATCTTTTGCAAATATAATTACTTACCACTATAAACATAGTAAAAATATTATAGAAATAATACGAATTAATATTGAATGTACTTACTTTTTTAAACACGAAACTAAACAAACAAAATGTTTAATTTATAAGTTACAGTAATACAGATTAGTATGCGTATCTGTTGTTTACTTAAATAAAGCAATTAACCGACAGACGATCTCGCGCTCACTTGTAAAATGATGAAATTTTATAAACAATATTACTTTTATATGCTTTTATGCTCAATTCTCAGACCGGGTTATTAACATTATCTAAGTGGGAGTCGTTAGTATCTACTAATTATCGCTAACATAAAGGTTCCGTCATAAATATTATAATTTAGATCGTTAAACAATTGTTACTAAAAGAAAATTTCATCGCAATCTATACCTACTAATAAATCTGAAGAGTTTGTTTGTTTGGTTGACGTATTTTGAAAAAATCTTTGCATTTGATAGCCTAATTCTTAAGGAAGATATAAGATAGGCTATTGCAAATAGTGGCATGGCAGGCAGGCAATGCAAATGCAGCGCCAATGGCGTTGCACGTGTTAATAATAGGCGTCGGTAGCAACTTAGCATACAGTGGACCGTCAGCCTGACTGACGATCTTCACTTTAAAAAAGGTAGAATTATATAGTATAATCGACGGGTATACCTACTAACTGTGCCCGCAACTTCGTACGTAACTTTTTAACGAACAAATACTGCATGTTTAGAGAAGCTTGCATTGCAGATACATCAGTGAAAACTGCATCTGAGATTAGCGTCTACAAACGCCCAGACCAATAGACAAAAATTCAAAAAACTATTTTTTGACCTCGTTTTTACAATATTCCCAAAGATTGATGTTCCTTAATACATGGCTAATAAAGCTATAAAATTTTACTATGATTTTCCAGTTATCGAACGCTAAATTAAAAAAAAGTCGACTTCATGAAAACATTCGAATTGTGGAGTTTTATGAAAAAAATGTTGGAAATCGACATGTCGATAAATATAAAGGGATTTTTCCACAGCTGACATGCAGAATGAATGGAAGACATATCCGTTTGGCCACTTTAAACTAATTACTTATGTAATAATGTGTCAAGGTTGGTCAAGGTTGCCGAATTGAGGCAAATTAAATATATCTATTATTTTGTTAGTCAAATCACTTTGTGACGCAGTCTGGCTGTGGTTGGGCACGAAAGACAAGAGACCCATTTATTTATATTACAGTTGTCGTGCGTCATTTCGTCAATTAACTGAGGGCGAGGGCCTTCCACCAAGACACTTTCCAATAAGCAAAATCTTCTTTTTAAAACATTCAGTCGTCTACTGAAAGTGATTAAAAATTTATTTGTTTATCATCTAATTTTAAACCCTACATTCAACGCCCATACGTCAGACAGGCTGACGGTCCACGTGTTAGTGGGTGGCTACCATTACCTATAATAACACAAGCAACGCCAGAGTTGCTGCAAGTAGTTATGGTCGATACTACAAAACTTATCTCAACAAAATCTACAAACTATAAGTAAAAATTCTAAAAACAAGTAAAAATTTGGGGTCTCCTGATACAAGTATTTTTATACTTAATAGGAGGTCCCCTAAACGCTTTTTGTACCTAGGCTTAAATAGATGAATAAATTATTTTGTAAAAAAAAAAAAAAATTAGTCACCTAAAATTAAAAATAAATACTACGACCTACTACGACGATGAGAACGGTCTTTTTAAGCACTGTAAGATTTTACCAATAAACAATCTGTTTTCTTTTTCACTACCGAAAGAATTACCGCTTACATTGTCCCACACCTTATCAACAGCCTACCTTCAGATCTATGTAACAATATAACGATTAAAAATATTAAAAGCAATATTTTTAAAATTATAATTAATAGTATATACCTAGTTAGATTTTATTAATATTTTTTTACAAATGATAACACGAGATTAAACCTCAGTGGTTCTTATAGTGTTATCATTTTACATGTTATTTTATATATTAGCCTTAAAATTGTTAAAATTATAAATAAATAAAGAGCACTAGGATTAAGGATAAAAGATTGGGAAGTGATAGGGAAATGGGCTCTTACTCACTCGCCGCAACAACAATGTCAACAATACACGTGCTTTATTCATATCAGAAGGGCTGTCCTAATAACTGCAAAACGCAGTGTTCTGTGCCAGTATTTTCGGATCCAGACCAGAGCCAACTTTGAAAAGTTCTTTTCAATATTGACCCATCCAGGAATCGAACCCGGGTACCAGAGCATTAAGGTAAACACCTTAACTACTCATCCAACGGGCTTTAAATTAATAAATTTAAATTAAAACTTTGATGATGTTACCCTCCAAGCTTTAAGGAAGTAGATTCTATATGTGTACCTAGCTAGGTAAAATGTTTATTGCCTATATTTATTTAAGTAGAGACCTAGGACATATCTATTAATATAGAAAATACATGTCAAACAAAGATAATTTATGTGTCAATGTTTCATTGCAATAATAACATTAAACACATTGGATAAGTTAAAACAGACATTAATCTTCGTTTTATTCAATAAAGTTTATCAATTAACCAACCACCCAAAGCGTTTTCTCACTAAACTTATTTATAGCCGATTTAATAAAATGTTTATTAATGAAAATGAGTAGGTGGATACATTATCTCAGGTCAACATGATAAATAAAAAGAATATTGCGAATACAATACAAAAGCTGTCCTATCAAAATATTTGCATGATATGTCGTAAAAAAAACATCAGATAAATTCTAACCTTGGCGTTATCGAATTGAATCCTTGCGGGGTGTATTGTATATTACGTGTTTGTTACTTATTTAGACCACTCAAAAATCAACTTTACTCACACTAGTTTACAAATAAAACAGTTAATAAAGTCGACTGTCCTGTTAAATTGTTCTTAGTGCTATGATACAATACAGCGAGCGAAGCGAAAAGCTAATTCATGGCTCAGTATAGTATGGGCATGGTATGGGGCACAGTTAAATACGTCATATTATTTATGGATGTATTTGTAGCAAATGACGTAGATGTTGTGGAAACGCGTCTATTATAATATGGTATCTACGCGGCAAAGATGCCCAAAAATAAACTGACGGACATAAAGATTATACTTACGTAAGCCAATAATGAATTAGTGTTTGATCAATTTGAAATCTAAAGATCTTATTGTCTGTTTGTTCCTTTTGGAATAACTTATATATTTGGCTCTGGTCTGGATCCCTAATACTTAATCCCACTATGGCAGCGCAAATGCAGAGCTTGTGGCGTTGCTTTTGTTATAGGCGACGGTAGCCACTTACCATCAAGTGGACCGTCAGCCTGACTGACGGCGTTAAAATAATAAAATCATAGCTAGGTACATACATATATTGAAGTTAACATTTGGTCTCTGTTTTATATTTAACTTTAATACTTATTGTCAACTAAATTAATTTTCAAAATCTTGTGTATTTGCTTCACGTACAGTTGTTTTTCCTTTATTTTCCTCACTATAAAGACTTTTTTTATTTCAATCCGAATAGATTATTTCACGATTGTTATATATAAAAATAATTTTTATATATATATATATATATATATATATATATATATATATATATATATATATATATATATATATATATATATATATATGTCTTATATATATCTACTGAATACGTGAATTGTGTTATTGCGGTTCTGGGATCCAGTGAACAATTTTTAATCATTGTTCCTATTAGCTTGAATAAAAACTTAGTGTTTTTTATAAAGTTAGGTAGACCTAGATCAATACCTACTATAAGTACAATAATAAATGTTATACTTGAACCACAAACAACCTAATAACTATTTAAATAATTGTTAATTTAGATAAGACTACAATGAATATGTTGGAAAATTACAATAACTTATTTAATTGCTTTAATAGAGTTTAGGCACTTAAAGACTTACTTAATTGCTATTTCACAGACACATAAATATCTAGTGAGTGGAGGGAGGGATTATGTGCGTATAATGTAGGCATAGGTCTTACCTAAATCAAAATCAACATGTGGTGATACTTAGTAGGGATAGGTGCAACAAGCGATATGTAAAAATGGGTAGGTAGGCAGATAGCTACCTATTGAAGCTGAGATATAATATGTACCTACCTACTTATTTATAGTGTAAAGACGGCAACTTTGAGTGCTTTAAATTTTCTAAAGCTTTAAAAATATTTCGTCTGGCAATTCGTTTTTATTCAATGACTTAAATTATATACTTATGCGTATATCGTAAAAGAATAAAAATTTGTAATAAAAAGAATAAATAAACAAAAACAATTTAATTAACTACTAACTACTACATTTTTAGAGTATTTTAATACATTTTATTAACTCTTGTAGAGTTCCTATTATATTATCTACAGAAAATTAAAACTGGACAGCAAACATGAGTAGTTACTGTACGAAAATTTAATAAAAGAAAATAGTTAATAATTAAATAATTTACTTAACTATATACAACTATGTTCTTAACAATTTATAACTAAAACAATATGATAGCATTTTATTCAAGCATAATTCATCAGAAATTCCTTTTTAGATAGATGATGTTTAGTTATTTTATATCCTTTTGAGGGTCTCCAGCTTTGAGGTCAGGATACGTAGGAAAGGATTCGGGACCCTTCTCAGGGATTGTTGGCATTGATCCGCCGTCTGCCAATCTTTGAGCTTCGATTTTTGCTGCATTTTCTTTTTTCAATTGAGCTATAGCTAGATTTTTTTGTATCTCTTCTGCTGTAGGTACATCTGGTCTGTAAGATATAATACACAATATATATTTATACAAGTTTCAACCTAAGATCAATTTTCCCATAATAACTGGATCAGATTGACAAAATAATTTATTTTGAAAATATGTTATTCTTTCACTCCTTAACTATTCAATTGATCATCATGAAATTTTGCAAACACGTTCTCAAGGATACATAGGGTATCTTCCTAGCAGGTTTTTTTTTTTTAATCTTAGGAAACAGGCTTTATGGCAAATGATTGTTTTGATAAACAGATATTTTTAACCTTCTGGATGTTTTGAGATTGAAACCCTTTTAACTTTAGTGTCTTGCGACTACAGTACATAAACAATACACTGACACTAGGTTAACATTGATATCCACATAATAATAGAATTTCATAAGTTTTTAAACGTGTAAAGAGCATACTAGTATCTGCAAACATATCATAATGGCAGCAGTAACCCCTTTCAACAGAACTATTGTCTTATAGTCCCTTTCCCTATATACTGTTACCCCCTCAAGCCTTTTTCGTGATTGATAGCCACTGTCAACCTCTAGGGGTTGCATAAAAGAATGTCTGCCTGCCAATCACATGTTCACATTAAAAAAAATAAGAATTAAAAAAAAACCTTCTCATTCTCAACCATGACTCCCATTCTGATGGCAATGGATCCTCAAAATCTTGTCCTTTAGGTGGATCATACCATCTTGTTGGTTTCCTCTTTCCTGCGCTAGGATCAGCAGGAATTTCATAATATTTGTTACCTAAATAGTCAGTGCCTGCAATTAATTTTTAAGTAGTATTGAAAACCATACACAAAGCAGAATATTACATAGTTTACATTTACATAGTGTAACTTGAAATCGCTTTCCACATCTGTCTGTATGGTCGCTAACTCCTCCTAGTCTATAACTGACTAGTAATGCAGGGTTGACTTGGTATGCCTAAGGCTATGGGACATGGACATCTTAAATTTCATAGTTCAATCTTCATTGTTTAATAATTTTAATATACTTTTTTCTACGTGTACCCATAAAGCACCCTGCTGTAAATTAATCAACAAATTGCAAAAAAGATTTGGTTTCTATCTCACGTTATTTTATAACGAACCTAAAAACAATAAAACATAGTCCACCATCACTGTAATAATATAAATTCATTTAATAATTCACCTACCCATATCATTTCCACGTATTTGTCTGGGCCTAAGGGAATTGAAGAAATTATTTAAGATAATTCGAAACAAACGACGTTCACCATTAGCCATCTATAATAGTTAAAATGTAGTAGCAATAGCAAAGAAGCAAATAAAGAGGATTTAGCGAGAGGATTATTATGTAATAATTATTATTATATTGAATACATAAATAAATCTTATTATTCTGTAAGAAATTTCAAAATATTTTAATTGTAATGTATTATTACAGCTTTTGACAGTTGACACATCATTCACAGAACATAAAGTTCAATACACAGACTACTGTAAACACATTTTACATGTAACAACACCAACATATTTTAGTTTTTCATAATTTAAAGTCTATAAGGCAAGTAAAACATATAATATGATGGTTTAGTAAAACGTATAAAGCAAGTAAAACGTATTTGTGTTTCCTACATTAGTTAAGAAAATGGATTAAAAATTATATGTCTACAATACACGACACTGAATATTTTACCCGATTGTGCTAGACATAAATATAAGTCTAGTCTATATAAAATCAACGAAAATGAACGGCAATGAAACCCATTTACGTTAGTTAGTTGTGCCGGTGCAGGCCGGTGTGTAGTGTGTACTCAATAATACTCGTATGTAGATACTTGTGCTTGTATGGCAGATAATAATATCCTCTAATTGTTAATACACTACACTACGTTTATGCTTGTTACTTTTGTTAGTCTGTGGTTGACAGTGACTTACTTCCATCTGCGAGGCGTACCTAATTTTTGAAATATTAGTTTTTTGTTTTTAGCTTGTATATAATATTTAGCAAACGTAATTATTTATATAAAATCATAGTTTCACTTCGTAAAATAATAACTAAAACCGTCATCATGGCGAAAATGGCATTTCAACATCAAGCTGGGACAGCTATGGAGTGTCTCAGCGTAAGTTTTGACCACTCCCCGTTATAGTTTTGCTATTATTTCTATATTATACATCCCCAATTTGTAACTTTTAGATACCGATTACACTACAAAAAGAAGCTGGGGTTGATTCTGAAGGTAAAGAAGTTATGAAATGTGGATTCAAAATAGGAGGTGGAATTGACCAAGATTATCGCAAAAGCCCTCAGGGCTACACAGATAATGTGAGTAATTGCTATTGAAACGAAAAAAATTTTAGCATCCTTGGCATTATGCAGACACAAAATTATTTTGGTAGTTTAATTACCAAAATTTTGTTTCTGCTTAATGTTAAAGAAACTACAATTTATGTTAATACCTATATAGAGTTTAGAACACTTAATCAATACTTATAAAATGGTTTGCCCTGACTATCAATGCACAGCCAAAACTACCGAGTCTAGAAAGCTGAAATTTAGAAGATAGTTCTATTTAATATAGTAATGTTGGAATATAGCAATACTGACTTGTACAATGTTGTTAAAATTACAATATGACTAGAAGGACGCCATGTTACTTACTAAAGTATATGGTTGGCAAGAAGACAAATCATAAAACTTTAATGATTCAAAGATACATTATATAAACCTTTATTTGTTGCAACCAACTCACATCTGTCAAGAGTGTACAGCTGATGAGGGAGATTGATTTATTTACTGTTTGGGCTGACCAACAAAACTGCAATGTGATGTTGCATCGCAAAAATGTAGATTCGTAGAAACAATTGATTTGCATAGTGGATTCCTGTTATGTGATCTCTCCCTTCAATGAGGGGAAGGGACACACATGAATCACACAAAATCACATCACAGTTTACTGCATTGCGAATTCGGATCATGCAAATTCTAGTATTGTGTTAGCCCTTAAGTTAAATTCACAGATTCACAAAATTCAGATTGGTATTTCTAAACTTTTTTATACCAGATGGCAAAAGTTTTTATTATAAATCAGTTTTATTATAAACATCTATACTTATCATGCTTTTATATTCGTGAATTATTTTCATTAGAAATTCGATATATTTTGCTATTATTCTTTTAAAACTAAATGTCACAGTATCCCAATTTGTTTTGAAAGACTATATGTATTTTTAATTAGTATCTCTCACCATTTTAAAATAAGCTCAATGGACCTGGAACTTACTCTCCCCATAAAACGTTTAATACATACCTATACATATCACTTAGTCTAAAAAGTTTTTTTATTACAGGGTATATATGTAACAGAAGTACATGAAGGCAGTCCTGCTGCAAAGGCTGGTTTAAGAATGCATGATAAGATTTTACAGTGCAATGGGTACGATTTTACAATGGTGACACATAAAAAAGCCGTTAGTTATATAAAAAAGCATCCCATATTAAATCTTTTAGTAGCCCGGAAAGGGGTTACATCAACATAATTATAATATTTGGATTCCAGTTAATGATGATAGGTATTATTAAGGCAAGTGATTTTATATTGTTATTTATTTTTATACATATGTAGTTTAAGTTTTTATATAGACTATGAGTCATTTGCATCAACAAATAGTGGAGCCTACATTTTAGGTAAGCAATGTTGTAAATAATTAGATATTAAATATAGAAGTAACCAAGTAAGTAAGAGGTTTGCACCTCTTAATATTTATTAATGTTATATTATCATGGATAAACTGTTTCTCTTAAAAGAAATGGTTGCCAAACTTAAGCCTGTGAATGGGCATTCATCCACAAACTAGTGATGTTTGTATTTGCATTTTTATAATTATTTCTATATATTTATGTTTATAGAGACCCCTTCCCAAAATGTGGATAAATAAAATTTTTGATTTGAGGGATAAAAAATTGAATGTTAACAAATTGTAATTAAAAAATTAAATTAATCCATTATATGATACATATTTTATGTATGTTTTTATTATATATATGGTACTTACTTAATAAAATTTGTATTACTCAATAAGTATTGCTAAAGTAAAAATATTTCTTTAAACACAAACTAATTGTAAATAAAATTATTTTTAATATCATTTTTAAAATGCTCTCTCATAAAGATTTCAGTAGTTGTGAGTAGTGCCTCAAAATCACAGATGTAATACTTCTATACTAATATTATAAAGAGAGAAGATTTGTATGTTTGTAATGTGAAATGTGAATAAACTCAAAAACTACTGGGCCGATTTTAAAAATCTTTCACCTATAGAAAGTTATATTATCGGCGAGTAACATAGGCTATATTTTATTAAGTTATGCGGGCGAAGTCGCGTGTAACAGCTAGTATATTATACTTTTATATGTATTACCTTTTTTGTAATGAACATATATCCACTATTATCATAATGCAAATGAACTATGCACAGTGAAATTTTGTTTATTTGCAATTATTTATAGAAAATTTAATTACAATAAGCAACTTGTGTTGCCTGTTTTACTTTATTTAAATTTAAGGAAGAATTAATTCGGTGATAAAAATTCTATTGACTTTTTTTTAGTATACTAAAAATGCAATATTTGTTACTTGAACTGGTATTATAAATTATTGTGACAGTAAAATACACCTAAATTCGTCATTTTTGATTAAATCTATATTTAATTAAAAAGTTACCATTTACTTTTAGCAGCTTCAACTTAATAGTTAAATCAAAGATTTAAATGTGGTCTACTTTTTTTAATATTTAAAAAATATCTTTTCTCTATTTATGAACTGTTAATTACTTGAAAATATTATTAATTGGTTATGTATAAATGTATCTAATATAAAAAAATATACATTGGTTGTTTAAAAATAACTTTGATACCTTTATTAATCTAAAATTGTTTGAAATCTAAAATATGAATTCACACACTGTGCCAAATAATGCACTTTCATTTTAATAGTTAATAATGGAAATAATATTTTTTTTTTACTAGTCATTCCAGAAAATCTTTGTTTTTATGAATGACATATCACAATTTTAGTATTATTCTAAATATGTTATTTACATATTATTTGTATATTATGTGAACATTTCTAATAATTAAAACCAAAGTCTGTCATAATTTCTATAAAACTGGAATGGCATGCCAAAGACTAGTACAATATCAACAGGCAATTTCAAAAAATGACACCCTAATACTTGAACAGTTAAAAATGATTTGATTGATATGGCATTTAAGGAGAAATAATTGTAAGGCTATACTTTATAAACGATTTTGATTTGGAATCTGATTCACTAAGTTTACGTAAATAAAAATGGCAAGTGTGAATTGAGGTTAGCATCATTGAAATGTACAGTAAGTAATAAAACGTTGCAATTTTCCCAGCTGCAATAATGTTGGGATAATGAATTAACAAATGAGAGAATATGGAAATTTACCAAAAAAGAAATCAACATTTTGAAGTGTTGAAGTAGTATTGTTAATATGTCATCAAAATTTGAGTTGCAATGTTCTAACTTACCACATTAAAAGCTATTAATTTTTAAAATATATTAATAATTTTAAATAGGCCCCACTAAATTTTTACAATTCTACATAAGTAATCAATTTGCTGGATGTTTAATTGCTGATAAGACAATTGGCCTGAAGCACATTTTTGCCATTCTAGCAGTTAATAATTATTTTTTATTAATTTATAATATAATAAAATATTTTTTTTATGAATTATGTAATGACTTTCATTTTTATAATAAACGAGCTGACCCGCGAACTTCGTACCGCCTCAGAGAGAATAAAAACCCATTTCATACAAAATGTATGAGAAAATGAATTTTCTTCATATTTTTCTGGTGAATATTTTTCCGAAGTTTTAATTCTCGAATTATAAATGGTGTAACTAACACAACTTTCTTTTAAATATAAAGAAGATAAATAATAATAACATAAAGCATAACAATTTTTTTTATTACTTCTACATGAATTCACAGGAGTAAATAAGAATTAAATAGAATACTATTTTTCCAAAACACACAATTACTTTGGTGGTGGCCAGTCCCATTGGCCTGATGGTGGCTTAGCAACTAGCGGTTCCCAAGCTTTCCAGTTCAACATTTTTCTTGCTAAATTTAATTCATTTTCAGCTTGAAGAATGAGCTCCTCAGCTTGCCCACAGTTGATTTTATTTTCAATTTCAAACACATCTTTAGACTGCAATAAAAAATATAAAAATCTATGTAAAATAAACACTTTTTATTAATATTATTTGATTATAAATCATTCAGATGTTAAAGCTAACAAGGTGAAGTATTTATTCCTTGAGATGGATTCGTGTTTCATGCAAAAAAAATAGATGTAACATTATAATTACATATATAGCAATAATAGCCTAAAGCCATTCTCGATAAATGGACTATCCAACACAAAAAGAAGGTTTCAATTCAAACCAGTAGTTCCTGAGATTAACGCATTCAAGCAAACAACAAATAGAGCTTTATAATATTAATATAGATAATAATCCCAGCTGATGTCCTGATCTAACCAGAATAACCCAACCTATATGCTCCATTTGTGAATCTAAACCATTCAAGGGCCCACTCAAACACACCAAAAATTGCTTTAAAACCGGTCCAACCATTTAGGAAGTTCAGTTTCATATACACAGATATAAATCATGACCTAACTTTTCGCTCACACTTATTGACATGTAGTGAAGTGTGATTATCTTATTATATCTTTGTGTATGTAAAGCAACTATAACTTTCAAAGATACTTAGGTATAAACATTGATCTATAATATAACTGCCACAGACATGTCTAGAGAAATGTTATTCAATCAACATTTAAAAAAAGTTTTAGAGTATACCTTACAAACAAATGCAAGTAGAACTACTCCCACATAGCCTTATGGCTGGATACCCAGCCCTATGATCTTCCCATTTTTTCTGAAGGCCATATAGACAAATTTTCTTAAAACACCTTTTTTAAGATGGGAAAATCAGTGAGCTTGATCCTCACAGACCATCGGGAGATCTGTGGTTGATTGGTCACCAAGAGAGGGTCTGCGCTCGCTTTCGCTTTTCTCAAAAATACTGCATTTATTAAAAACATTATTCAAACCTACAAATAAAAAAATGTAATCAATCAAAATGAGTCTTACTTGAGTCAAAACAGCAGCCCGCTCCCGAACTATTTGTTCTGTATATTTTCTATATGCCGAAGTTTCAGGCATTTTCTGAAGGACCCTCAAAATCTTTCCATAAAGTGCACCAAGTGTATGATGAGGATTAATTGACACAACAAGCCCCGTCAAACCCGTAGTCTATAAAAATTACAAATGTATTACTTACATGACACAATTTTAATTATACAATCAACTATATTAATATTTGTTTACCTTTTTAATTAGACCCATTATAAGAAAATTATTTTAGAAAATGATTAGATAACATCGGACTCTCACAAATCAAATTCTAACAAATGTCAAAGTTATATGACAATGACAATATTATAGAGCTGTCAATTAGGTTTTTATAAAGAAACAGAAACCTATCCAAAA
This sequence comes from Synanthedon myopaeformis, assembly GCA_944738685.1. Taxonomy (NCBI): domain Eukaryota; kingdom Metazoa; phylum Arthropoda; class Insecta; order Lepidoptera; family Sesiidae; genus Synanthedon; species Synanthedon myopaeformis. The sequence continues at coordinate 2,993,528 of OX122914.1, forward strand.
TATTTACTATTCTGTGCCTTTGTCAAATTGGTCTAATTTTGCTATGTCCAAAGCATGGAAAATAGAAGAAAGTGGGCTGTGTTGGACCGGTGGCTCTAGTATGAGTTTATAATGCCCGCATTCGCTAGCAAGAGCGTAAAATATTTGTATGGAAAATATTATCTATGTCAAGTTTCAAAAAAATAGTAGTTATTTAATTTTAATGTAGGTAATATTTACCTATTAAATAATTTATGGTAATAAGTTGGAACTATAGCTATGACATGTCACATTCATACAATCAGTTTGTTGTGCTTTGAGTTGAGAACTTTTGGACTTGACCTGACTGCTTTAGACTTGACGGACCTGTTTTGGAAAACTAAGAAAAATTATAGACTTGACTTGACTTGACTAGTGTCTGGATCTGCTACTTTTGATTTTAATTTCAATTTTGCCTTTTTTTTTTTAAAAAAAACAGCTATTACAAATTGATATTTTTACAAATGACACTGGCAAAATCATAACGCGACAATCGACATTAACTTGACACTGGCAGATAATGGCCATTTTAAAATGAGCCGCATTGCCATTTAAACCTAAGAAGAAGAAGAAGAGTTGAGAACTTGTAGTTGCGATCAAGATAATTATAGTGATCGGAATTCGAAACGGAGGCAGTGCGCACTCTTCACTATTTGTGTATTTCGCTATTTCGCCGACTGATTGATTGACTACTGAAACACTAGTTGCCAACCTGAGTTCCACATTAAAAAGAGTTGTTTTACACGCACCCAGCTGCTAAAACCTTGCATAAATAAAGATGGAAACAAACTATCGCGTCCTACTGCCTCGGCTGCCATATGTGCACGGTCGTTCACATTCCAGTACGCTAGATTTCTAGCGGACGTCCGAACGCCAAAAAGTCACGTCCGCGCCTTACGTCCGCTAGTTTGCACAGTTTAGTGTATTGTGTAGTTTGTACGCAACCGTAGGAAATGCAGTGGAAGCGGAAGTAGTTCCCTCCTGGAGACCAGCAGCCACGACAAAGTCCACGTTACGCGGATCAGGGGGGTGGGTTGGACGCTCGACTGTCAGCCTATGCCGACGGTCAAGAGTCCAGGATAAGTGGCAAATCACTTACCCTAGTCCTCGCTGGGTCCTCGTTCCTCGAACCCCGTCCGTCGCACAGACGGCCCACGGCAGGGAAAATAAATATATAATATAGATAGGGAGTCGGGAATACGGGTTAGGAAAGACCGTGTCCTCCAGGCAACTCCAGGCTGGGTTCCCGACGCAACACTCTCACCACAAATTGTCTAGACTCGGGAAAAACAAGAAACTGGCGTCGCAAGCGGTTTACCGATGTCTTTTTCGAATGTATATAAAAATTAGCCAAAATATCGGACTCAAAATCACGCCGCGCGCGCTCCGATCAAAACCGATGTACCTCCAACGTATTACTAAATTTATTTCTTTTCCTACCGACCTCACTATAATCGTGTCAGCAAAAATCCTAAACGCCTACACAATTTTAATAGCAAAATGAACCGATGCTCGGGATATTGCATCGGTTCCAAACAAGTACTGTCCAGATACCTGTCAGCCGCGGCAGAGTCGGACGCGTCCGATAGTTTGTTTCCACCTTTACAGTTTCTGCATTCCTCGATCATCCATCATCACAGAATAAATGAAATTATAATTAATTGACGCAGAGTACTTTTAAGGCAGTTACACTGGTCAGTTTTTTTTTACTCTTTGATTTGATGTATTTTTCATTCCCTACATCTACTCTGCTATGTATTTTTTTCATTTAATATTTGAGAATTGAGAAGTTAACTGTTTTTATGACTTTACATCTAATTACTTATGAGTTTGGTGTATATTATGTTTGTTTTGCCATATTTTGTGGATAATAATATATTCAATTGAGTTGGATTAATAAAAAAAAACACCTACATTTATTTATTTCGTATTCGTTGCTCTAGAAATATTTCTTAATATTTGTGATTTCTACTGTTCCACCTGCATATTGACAATTAGTTCAGAGAAGCACAGAAGACACGTACCTATTCGATGGTTAACTATCACTATCATCTCCATCCACTATCAAGATCGAACAATGAAACAAATCATATTACCATGTTGATATAACAATTGGTTCATCAGTTGAAAAAGTGAGTATTTCATTTAAAATATACACTTGAGAATGTTTATTTTATATATCAGCTAAGGTTTTTCATGAAAAGTTATAATAGCTAATACCTCTATAGAAAAATTTCTGTCCAAACATTGTGTAAACTATGTATATACATTTTTATTCATTTCATGAAGTGTCATGAAGTGCCTATTAACCACAACACGATAGACCACCCACAGTGAACTGCCAAAATCTTGAAATCATACAATGAAGTACTAAATTGTATCAACTTCAAGGCTGCTTCTGACCAGTCACATTAGAAGATCATGGAGGAGACCTATGTCCAGAAATGGACTTCTTACGGCTGAGGTGTAGTGATGTTTATGTTATACTTAAATCTTTAATAATTCGTATTACTTAAATATAATAAAATTCATACTTCATATTAATTGGCATAGAATGTTATTATAACAATTTTTTCACAAAAAACATGATACTGTATTTTTTATTTAAGTGGACAGGTAAATAATTAATATATTTATTTATTCGATAATTCAAAATATTGCTTTTAATATATATTAAATTAATACAATCAAACTGATATTTATCACACTACGAAGTTATGGTCGAATATGTTTTCTTTTTACATTATCAGTGAAGAATAATCATATAATCTAATATAAAATGATAAAATAAAGATGAAGAATCAATCGAAAATTAGAAATGTAATTAACCAATTGTTAGTTAAATTTGTAGATCAACCGCAACAGTAGAATGATATGAAATTAACTAGGAATATTGCAAAGTTATAATAACCTATTTTTAAGTTTACATATATACTTATGTCATAATGTTCAACCAGGTACTCCAAGAGATTTGCAGTTTCAAAAGAGCTCATAAAAATTCCACCTTTTTTTTCAATATATTGTTTATTTAGGCTAAATTGTATGTATAGAATATTTAAATGTATTGCAATATTTGGTATTTCAGGCACTCTATGTAAAATGGAGACTGAACCCACAGTAATAGAAAGCACTGAGACAAATCCTAACAGTGTAAAAAGTGAGGACAGCCCTCCTCCACCCGAAAATGGGAGAAGATCTCCTCCTCCCAACTGTGCTATTTGTCTGGGGACATGTAAAAACAAATCATTTACAGATTCCTGCCTTCATCAGTTTTGTTTTAAATGTCTTTTAACATGGAGTAAGGTAAGAAATCAATGCTTTCATTAAATTTCCCATTTTTATTTACCTAGTTATATTTAACTAAAGTGACATAGTATGTTAATGGGGGGCATAGCTATGTATGTATCAACTATATGCCTGATTATCCCCTGTTCAATTATGTTTCGTAGATTATCTTCTACATACAAAAAACTTTACCTCTTTATACTTATAGTATTTTTACAGCATGCAATCAATACCTACTAATATTAAAAAGAGAAAAGATTTCTATTTTTGTTTGTGATGAATAAGCTAAAAAAATACTGGGCCAATTTTAAAAATTATTTCACCTATACAGCTTCCTATTTTTAAATCGGTATAAAATAATAAAACCTATGATGTTAATCATTAGCTATGACAAAGTGACAGCTACATTATCAGTGAGTAATATAGGCTATATTTTAATTTTATCAATGTTTGTAAAATGGTTATTGAGAGGTTTCACGAAGAAAACATATGTCATTTCACTTTTTGAGGCTCATTTTCTGACCCCAGCATGTTTGTTTATTCTTTTCTTATAAAAAAAAATAAAAATAAATTAGTAAGCTTTAATTTTTAAGATAGTTTATTACCTCGATTAACTTAACATATAGGATTTTTATCCTGGAAAAATGTTAGGTCCCGAGTGATCGTCTAAAAGTCTAAAAATTGGGTGTCACCGTCGTCACAGCAACATAGATATCAGATATTTTCTCAGGTGTTAAATTTTTATATTTCAACGCGACGAAGTCACGGGCTACCAGCTAGTAGTTTAATATTGCTGTTGTTGCCAATGAAGAACACTTTGATTAAACGATCAGCCAATCTGATATTAAGCAGTTTTTTTTTTTGTAAATTATAGGTTAAAGCAGAGTGTCCTTTGTGTAAACAAAACTTCAAGTCTATAATTCACAATGTCCGTTCTAATCATCAATATGAAGAATACATGGTTGAACAGCAGCAGCAACAGGCGGAGGACATTCTTGAAGGGATTGAATTGGATAACTTGACCGGTGCGCCCCGACGGTTCAGATATAGGTATGTTTGTGCATTTTATCATTGGGTATGATCAGGTGGACAGTGAGTCTAGGATTGTAACAACTCTTATCATGCACTTTGTGGCAAAAGTAGCCTTCAGTATCTTCTGTTGTAGATTCGTTTATATGTCGCTATAATATGCGGAGTCTCTCGGAAATACAAAGCTGATTATTTTGGAAACTGCTTTTCTCCAAAATTAGTTTTGATCATAATCTCACAAATTTTAATAATAGCTGCATTTCTAGTCAGTTTATTGTGGTGATTATTGCGATTTGAATTAAACAAACACTCATGTTTGAGGTATTATTGTACAAATAGAAAAGTACCACATCATTTATAAATTCACTTATAGATTGGCTGTGTATAACATATAAAGAACTCAAAACATTTTGGGTGTATCAAAAATGGTGTAAGCATGCATCGATTATTACCAGGAAAATGAAAATTATTGATGGTGTGTAGGAACTAGGAACTGAGACATATTTTGATTTCCTCTCATGATATAACTTTCTGTTTGGGAGATTTTCTTGAGGAGTGTTGCCAGTATAGTTTTTAGATTAATTGATCCCTATTATATGATATAGGACCACCCTGACACTGCCGCGCAGCGAGACTGCGACCATCCGGCAATTCCTGATGCAATACCCGATGCCAATACCCGTCTCGCAGACTCAGCATTACCAGCGCCGAGTGCGGTCCTCCGTCGCCTTCCGTCGCACCGTCTACCGCCACAACCTATGGGCGCGGCCCCTCCCCGACTTCACGGGCCGCTTCAGGGACTGCAGGCCAGATTTCTTTCGGTAACTTAAATAACCTCTTCTTGCCATCATTATTATTTCATTAGCCGTCAGCTTTAGCCCTCACTGTTACTCTTCTCTTGTTTTCAAGGTACAACGCTTCACAGATTCACAGATTAGTGCCGTGGATCAATAGAGAATTGCATTACTTGTTGAACGAGAACGTCGGACATATATCGTATGTAATATCAAAAATAGTTGATATTCTGCCTCAATACCACATCACCTCATCTCAATTTAAAACAATGATGCGTCCATACTTGGGCGAAAGGACTGAACACTTTCTTCACGAGCTGTACTGTTTCGCGTCGACGCCTTACGACATGACGGGATACGACCGATACGTGCAGTACACGACCGACAGTCGCGTCTCGGCCCTCGTCAACGAAGTCATATCCAGCAGCGAGTCGGACTCCAGCGCCGAGTCGGACATCGTGGTTGTCTCCGAGTCGCGCGCGTTCGACCCTCCGGCGGGCCCCTCCCGGCCGCCGGTACCCGTCTACCCGCCGAACTACATTCCACCTCCTCCGGTGGAAAACGTCATCCCCATAGAGACGATCTCCAACTCGGACACCGACGACGACTCGTCCGAAGTGATGGTCGTCGGATACATTAAACCGCCGCAGGAGCGGACGCCCGAGGTGGTGGACTTGCTCGGCTCCGATAGCGACGTCGTGTTGCAGGAGAGCGTTCCTCCGGAACCGGTGCAGGGCACGTCGAGCGAAGGGCGGCCCAATGTGCCCCTGGTCAAGTTGAGTTTGAAGCGCGCCACTTCTGACAATAATTGGTCGTCGGACGACGACGACTCAGACGATAGTACGTACACTCCTCCGCCCCCGCGGCGCCGCAGACAACGTCGCCGTTCGACCCGTTCCACTCGCTCGCCTCCCATCCAAACACCTCCTTCCTCTTACACGCCTCCTATTGTCCACTCGTCTCCTTCTTCCCGCTCGTTTCGTTCTGCTCGTTCGTCTCGTTCCAATCGATGCCCTTCTTGCTCCGGTTCCAATCGCTGCCCTTCTTGCTCCCGTTCCAATCGCTGCCCTTCTTGTTCCCGTTCCAATCGTTGCCCTTCTTGCTCCCGTTCCCGCACCCCTCGTTCCATTAGCTCGCTTCGTTCCACACGTTCCACCCGCTCGCCTCGATCAACTCGGTCGCAAAGTTCCACTCGTTTCTCTCGGTCACCTCCTACCACCCGCTCGCATAGTTCCGCTCGGTCGCCTCCTACCACTCACTCGCATAGTTCCGCTCAGTCGCCTCCTACCACCCGCTCGCATAGTTCCGCTCAGTCGCCTCCTACCACCCGCTCGCATAGTTCCGCTCAGTCGCCTCCTTCTACCCGCTCGCCCCGTTCCTCTCGCTCGCCTCCTTCTTCCCGTTCGCCTCATTCCACGCGCTCGACACCTTCCACGCGCTCGCCTCCTACGCAATCGCCTCCTTCTACTCGCACGCCTCCGTTTAATCGTAGCCGTTCGCCTCCTTCCACGCGCTCACCTCCTTCCACGCGCTCGCCTACTTCCACGCGCTCGCTTCCTTCTACGCGATCGCCTCCTTCCACTCACACGCTTTCGTCTAATCGTAGCCGTTCGCCTCCGTCTAATCGTAGTCGTTCGTCTCTGTCTAATCGTAGCCGTTCGCCTCCTTCATATCGCAGCCGCTCGCCTCTTTCCCGCCTTTCCACTCACTCACCCATCCCTCGCACCTTATCCAAAGACAACAGTAGACGCAAGAGTAAGCGCGCACTATGTTACTATTTCTCCTCACCCTCGACGGGAATGTCTGACAGTGAATCGTCTACGGCGTTCTTTAGTTGCAATGGCGATAGCAATTCAGACCGCAGCACTAGGAATCGTCCCAAAAGAAGTACTAAGAAGAAGAAAAAGAAACATGGTTAATTTAAATTGTAGTCAATAGTGTCAATAGTATGGAAGTTGCCAATAGTGTGCAAATGGCTGTAAGTAGTTTAACCGATATCGGCACGTTCTCTTACATACTATTTGTGATTCTCTGGATTGGATTTTATAAGGACTATTTAATTGTTGTAAATTTTTTTAAGCAGTTTTCATTCCCTTAAAAAATTATCCTTGCGTGATTGTATCTTTGCGTGTTGTATATAAATAAATTAATGTTTTTTTTTTTTTCTTTAAATAGTTTTATCCATTATTTGGTTAATTTCCTGAATAGTGATCAGGTTTTCCCATTTTTTTCAATCCCATAGTTGACATAAGGTGGATATTTTCCATCAATGAGAGGTTGGACTTATAGAAAGCTCTCTCATCCAATGCAGCAGGCTTATTAGTGATTTAATAAAATCTGAAGAAAAATTGCCAATTTCAAAAGAAAGCATTAAATGAGATGTTTAATTTCATGTGTGCATAATATTACCCTTCAAATTTAACACCAAATGAATAGAAACTACGTAAACCCTATTTAAGTTATTTATTATATAATAAATATTTGGTATAGACAAAAATGGTCATAATATGGGATTTTTTAGTAAAAATTAAGAATGAAAATACGAGTTGATTGAAGTGATCAAAAGTCCCTTGAATAAATTAAATAGAATCCGCAAATAGCATAAAGGCCCTGGCGCACTTGGGTGAAGCGCTAGTGCTCATTAATATTCACTGTCAAATTTATTATCACGTGTAAATCAAATCGAATATCAATTAACAAACATTCTCCTAGAGTCCTAGAGCATAGAAGCGACCATGAGAGAAAGTTGTTATTTGATTTTCGATTATATTTCAACGCTTGACAGTGGAAAATGTTCTATGCTGCGCTTCGCCATATTATTTGCGCCGGCCCTCTATGGCCAATATTTGGTATTTTACTGTGATGTAGGAACGATTGGGAATATATTTTCAATGTTTGTTAACAATGGGATTTTTTTTCACACCAGTGCACATAAAATACTTTTGGGTTATGACAAAGTGTCAGCTTCGGAAATGTAGATTTTAAGTGTGTTACGAGGGCGGCACTGAAAATTTCGGGAATCAAGAAAGTGATACATTATTAGTGGAAAAGATATATATATATATATATATATTGTTTTTCGAAGTATTCTCCTTGAAAATTGACACATTTTTCCATTCGATGGAACCAATTATTAAAGCATTCATTCCATTCTGAAGTTGGGGTATTCAAAATGGCCGTTTTGTAGGCCTCTACAGCTCCTTCAGGTAACGAAAATCGTTGACCACGCAATTTGTTCTTAATTTTGGGGAAAGTATAAAGATCATCGGAGCTTAGGTCAGGGCTGTACGGCGGATGGTCTAATAATTCAATGTTTTCTTGCTCCAAAAACTCTTTTGTTCTTTTGGGCGGTATGAGAGCCCACATTGTCGTAATGGAGGATGATGCGGCGGTTGCAGTTCTCTTTACGGAGTTCAGAGACGACCTGCGGCAAACAAATGCTAGCATACCATTCTGCATTGACCGTTCTTTGTCCCTCTAAAGGAATAGTCACAACATGGCCGATTTTAGAGACAAACGTGGCCACCATTTTTTTTTTCAACGCTCAACTTTTGTTGGCTTCAACTCATTTTCGTTTTTTGTTTCGGGTTCGTATGCGTATATCCAGGATTCATCACCTGATACGACGCTGACGAGAGTACTGACGCACCAAGTAACGCGAGCCGCTTTTTGCTCCTCACAGAGCAAATGCGGGATCCATCGAGAAAACAACTTTTTTACAACTAATTGTTCATGCAAGATTATTTGTATTTGACTCATGCCAATGTCTAAAGTTGGCTGAATTTCGCGATATAACATGTCAATCTTCCGCAATCAGCTTACGCACGGCATCAACGTTATCTTGGGTGACTGCAGTTTTTGGGCGACCTTGACGGGATCGTCACAGAGCTTGACACACCCACGTTGAAATTCCGCAAACAAGCGATAAATTGTGGTTTTAGATGGGGCTTCATCACCAAATGCAGAAAGCATCCGATCAACACACTGTTTTTGTGTTAAACCACTTCGAAAGTCATAATAAATCATTGCTCTTGAATTTTCTCGGGTCAATTCCATTTTCACACTGACTTTACAAGTTCGACAAGACCGCGTTCTTTTTAAAAAATAAATAAATGGTATTCGATTAATAAAACCAAGGAGTTTTCGATTATAAAGACTTTATTATGCCAGGAACAATGGAAATATTCCAATCCCGATACTTTTAGTGCAGCCCTCGTAACATTTACTTCAAATAAATGTAAATATACATACTTCTCTATTAATTTACGAATGTTTACTGGTTTTTAACAGAATCTAATTCAAATTAGTGATATGTGGACAGTGACATATCGTTGTTGTCAAACAAAAATCTGCTATGTGCAAAAAGTTAGTTTTGAGATACTATTGACAAAAAAAGTTTTCCTGAAAATTTATACATGGTTTATTTTTTAAAAAAATAAGTATTTCATGTGAAACTTAGGGCTTATACGTTAACTTTTTCGTCTTTTAAACATGAAAATTTAATAGTTTATAGATTAAATTTTGCATATAACAGATCTTAAGCATATTTTATTAAGAGGTCGCAGTTCCACAAATAGTATTCATAGGCATTTAGCAGTTTTTTTAACGACGACACTAAGTTCAAAGTGTTGGAATCTCAGCAGATTTTGGTTTGACGACAACGATACATAAGAGTACGCTTTAAATCATGTGATAAAATACAAAGCAAATGCAGATCTCACACCACATTGGAAATTATATATTTAATATTCTGGTATATCAGACATGATAACAAATTACATTTTATTTAAATTTATTACTGTGATTTTTTCTTAATAAATTCCAATATCAAATTTATTTTTAATTTAATAATAGAAAGAAAATTACACTTTGCCAACTGCAACCTCTGCCAGGTGCCAGGTTGCCAGGTGTAAGCAGAACAAGTTTATTTATTTTATTTACGTACTCTAATTCTTTTTCTATCACAGTTAACTGTATTTAAATTTGTCAAACAATAATATCTGTAATAAAGTGGCCACAAATTAATTATCCTGTTTCAAAAGGTTAATTAATTTGTGAGTAGCGGCTATTAAGGCAGTGTAATTTGGGACCACTTTAGGTTAGACTGGCTAGATGGCCGACGCATACGCATTTTTTATGTGAAACATCTTTTGCGGTAGGAGGGACCGACTGTTGGCGTGGCGGCGCAAATATTTGGCTACGCTATCCAACACTGGCGGAACTAATATGTATATTATAAACGGCTGATTTTTATTTTATTTTTAATTTATTTATTAATTGATTCGTAAAGTTGTAGGTTTGTGTACGCTTCAAAAACTCGAGAATGGGTAGTCCTATTTTAATACGGTTTTCACATTATTAAAAGAGATTTTTTAATATAAAAATTGCACCCTGGACGAAGCCGGGAGCGGGTCGCTAGTTATAAATAGAGTTGCGTTGTGGTAGAAAAAATATATATAATTTATATTTAGGAAACGGTAAAGAACTCCCGAGACTTACATTGCCTTGGAGCCCCGACATGAATAGTCCGGCTCTGAATAGTAGTCCAGTAACTTTGTCGTTTGAAAGTATGGGGTAGTATGCGTCAAATCCGGTAGTTCTGATTTTTTGCAGACTTGTTTATGATGTTGGCCTAATGAATAATCCAAGTTTGTGACCTCGAGCGCCGAACGCAACTTTGTCAAAAATCGAAAAAACCGCGAAAAAATCGTTATTTTTTCAAATTTTGGCGATTATAACCCTAAAGGACTAGTTTTTGAAAAAACTTTCATAGGACGTTTTTAAAGTAGACTAAATTTGCTTCAAAATGATTCAAAATGAGTTTCCGAGATTAAGCCTTTCAAAGTTTATCATTTTTTTCGAAGTTCGCAATTTTTTGCAATATTTTAGACGTCACTCGAATAACTCTAGCGGGATGAAGTTCCAATTACCTCCGACGGAGTGTGCTAGTCTTTGGCTTAGGGAAGATGCAAATGATGTCCATAGTCGAAAAAAATCCGGACGTTGAAAAGCAAGCTGCGATTTTTCTCGACACCAACTCTACACCTGACGAGATAGCAGCAGCAGGAGAGCGAGTCATAATTGCTCTATACGGAGGCAACCCCAACACCCATAACCTTGACGAGCTGCGGTACCAACTATTCGCCAGGGCTGCGACGAAAACCAGCTTCAATCTAGCCAGGTTACCTCCTACACGAGACTTTGCTCGATTTCACTCCTTGCGGACATACCATCAGGTAAAAATTTAAAAACGTCCTAGGAAAAAACTTAAAAAGACTAAAACTTAAAGGAAAAACTAAAGTAGACTAAATTTGCTACAATATGATACTAGAATTGTCTCTGTAGACCCAATAGTTTCCGAGATTAAGCCTTTCAAAGTTTATCATTATTTTTTTTCGAACTTTGCAATTTTTTGCAATTCTGTCGTTCTGAATGAATTTTGATCCTGATTATACTATTGAAGCCCTATACTTTTATGATGGGATGTTAAAAAATAAAATGAGAAGTGTGAACGATGATGTTTAAGTTAAGCTACGAATAATGAAGTAAAAAAGATAAGTACGAGTACAACAAAAGTTTATAAGTTTATTTGTTAGGAAATTGATTAATATTCAAAATCAAAAAATTAAATTAATTTAGCCCTCTTGGAAGGTCCCGGTTGAGGTTCGTCCGTATATGGATCGACGTATTGGGATGGCATGTCCTCATCAGGGGATGGTGATGATTCGTCGACGTCTTGTGCCCACAAGTCATCCTCTATTTCGACATCGGACAGATCGTCGCCTTTTGGGATATCTACTATTGCAACATCAGGTATTGTCACAAGAGGCCCCGCTGCAGTGCCTGCAGACTGATGAGCATTTTAATCCTGCCTTCATGCAGCTGCACGCGTTCCCACAACCGTTCGTGCAGCCGCAAGAAATCATAGAAATCATCCGCAAGAGGTGTTGTGGGGCTGCATCTCTGGTCATCATTTTGGGGTTGAGGCCTTGTGGCGTGGATATCCACCCTCAGGAGAGAGGGTTCAGAGTGACTCCCAACCACGTACCTGTAAGAAGATTGTACATGAGAATAGAAAATAATGAATGATATGTAACTGATGCAAGGACAAATTTTTACCTGATGGTATGTCCGCAAGGAGTGAAATCGAGCAGAGTCTCGTGTAGGAGGTAACCTGGCTAGATTGAAGCTGGTTTTCGTCGCAGCCCTGGCGAATAGTTGGTAACGCAGCTCGTCAAGGTTACGGGTGTTGGGGTTGCCTCCGTATAGAGCAATTATGACTCGCTCTCCTGCTGCTGCTATCTCGTCAGGTGTAGAGTTGGTGTCGAGAAAAATCGCAGCTTGCTTTTCAATGTCCGAATTTTTTTCGACTATGGACAACATTTGCATCTTCCCTAAACCAAAGACTAGCACACTCCGTCAGAGGTAATTGGAACTTCATCCCGCTAGAGTTATTCGAGTGATGTCTAAAATATTGCAAAAAATTGCGAACTTCGAAAAAAATGATAAACTTTGAAAGGCTTAATCTCGGAAACTGTTCGGTCTACAGAGACAATTCTTGTATCATTTTGTAGCAAATTTAGTCTACTTTAAAAACGTCCTATGAAAGTTTTTTCAAAAACTAGTCCTTTAGGGTTATAATCGCCAAAATTTGAAAAAATAACGATTTTTTCGCGGTTTTTTCGATTTTTGACAAAGTTGCGTTCGACGCTCGAGGTCACAAACTTGGATTATTCATTAAGCCAACATCATAAACAAGTATGCAAAAAATCAGAACTACCGGATTTGACGCATACTGTGATGTATAAAGTTACTGGACTATAGCTGGAAAGGCGGATTACGCGCGCTGCTTGTACACGAGTAGGTATAATATGTACTACCTACCTATGTAGGTAATTTAATTTTGTTTTTTGAAGTGAAACCTTCTTTAGGCGCATTGGGCATTTTTGAGATGGGAAAAAACCATTGAACTCGCTACTTGTTATATTTTCGCCACAGCAGATATTGCGCCATCAACACAATATCAGTGAAACTCTAAATATTATGTTTAGAACTACAAACTAATTGAATTTTGAATTGAAATAATACATAATGAGAACAGAGATGGCGCTGATATAAATTAAAAAAAAGAATTTTTGAGATGGGAAAAGTATTTAGTAAGAATATTTACTAAATATTATGGTTTAGTTAGCGTCTACCTTTTTTTGGTATGCTTTTAGTATCAGACGATCATTGATAGGTAGGTATAGTTTTTGGTTTTGAACCATTGGTAGATTAACTTGGCTGATATAAATCTGGATTCTTTCTATCAATGATTATTTAGATATCTTTGTATGTATTTTAAAAACTATCTTATAAATTATTAAGACTACAAATATTTAATAATTAATACAAATATGTACAATATTTGCTCCCTAGCGCCATTAGTTTAGCTTTGTTTGCCATCCTGGATATCGTCTCAGTCTTATAACAAAAAAAGGAATCTAAGGTGAAACCATGGTCCATGTGAAATAAAAGCATTTTATATACTTAACTTAGAAATTTTGTTTGTTTCTTTTGAAAGTTTTCAAATTATCCAATGATAAGCTTATCATGAGGTTGTTGGAAGCTCTTTTGACTTACAAATTAAAATTCTATGTATGTACTGATATGTAAACTTGCAGCGGCAAACATTGACTGAACGCACTGAACCTATATTCTCAATTTTAATTAATAAAAAGATATTGTCAAATAAATATTTCTTAAGAAAAAAAATTGTGTGTCAATTTTACCCATTACAAATATGTTAGTCGTTTCAATAACTTACTCCCAAAGTATTTCAAATACTACTTTTGTTAGAAGTGACTTTATTTGAACTAAAAATATTGTAATCCATGCTTTCTATTAATATTAAAAATGCGAATGTTTCCGAGGGTCGTTGTAAATTTTTACTCTCACTTAAAAACAACAACGGATTTGTATGAATTTGGTACACAGATAGTTTATTACCTGGATTAACATATAGGATACCTAGTTCTTATCCTGGAAAAATGTTAGGTTACCGAGGCATCGTCTAAAAATCACAGCCATATATTTTTCAACGCGGACGAATTCGCGGGCACCAGCTAGTATATCTACGTTTTGAAACTGACGTTATGATGGGACCAAACCATATAAACAATAAAAAAATCAATTGCCACATGTATATGACGGAGAATCAATTGAGAACGGCAAGACTAATTAATTATGCTGATTTTTCGTTTGTTATATGTGTAATTGTCAGGACGAGATTTTTTGAAAAAACCACGGGAAAAGTAGATTTGCATTGTATTTTATATGAAATTGACTGGGAAATAATTATCGGTCGAGATAGTTTATTTGTTAGCCATTTAGAGTAAAAAAATAAACAAAAATTAAATATAGTAATATTTTATTTCATAATTGTACATACGATACTTACATTTATTATGAGCTATTATAATACGTAATAATAACAACTGGGAGTTATTTTTCATTATTATTTATTCCAACACTACTGTCTAAAACTTCCAAGTTTATTACACATTGTAAATTATTTTCAAAAACAAAATTTGGACGGAAATATAATAATGCCGGTGATCTGTGCGACACTACACATTTCGTTCCTAAAATTATTTCATCTCGCAAAATGAGTGACTTAAAACTACATTTTAAACATATTTTTTATTTACCAATAATAAACACAACCCACTCCACAGGCTTCGTACACGATTTCTCTTTACAAAGTCACTGGACGCATAATTGCTCATGCTCAATAAATACTCAATAAACTTTACGATTGCCTTAAAACAATTATCAATATTTTACCAAATAAAAAGTATATTTTATTTTATCATGGATATCCTTAATTTAAAAAAAAAACTTAGCTGCGTCCCCTTCTCTATTACTTTTGCTAGAGGTTGAAGAATCTATTTCATCAGAAATTTCTCAATTTGTTTTTTAATTTACAAGTTGTGTTCTCATTCAACTTTGCAATGTTTTAAGTTATAATTTTTTTTTAGAATGGCCAATAAGTCTGTTGAGAAAAATCGTGTCGTTACAATATTGTGATGTTACTTCAGATCGTCTCACGTCTCAACAACATTTTAAACAGAGGGCGCCGTTATAGCAAAGAGACTATTCATTTACTTTAACATTTGCAAGTGCATACACGGATCGAGCCCATCGTCCGATTAAAGTCAATTTGACGGTGTATGGTTGTGTATGACAGCCATACATATGAAAAATGACATTCATACACCGTCCAATACTTGATTGTGTATGACTAATGACACTATAAACACACTGTGTAATGTTTGATCAGGTTCTTTTAATTTTAACGATAAAATTGTTTGGTCTCCTTAAATTTTAAATATGGCAAAATCAATGGTATCCTGACTTTCTTTCGGGGTTTTTATCAGGATTTTGGCTTTTTTTTTCCGATACCCTAGTAAATTTAAATTTATAATGACGACCATAAGAGTTTCTTAAAGAAACCCAATAGATAAATAAATATTTTGGTATATTATACGTCCAGCGTGTATTGGATTTTTGTACTTAATTTAACTTTATAATTATAACTTTCCTATGAAATAAGTTTACAGGATAAATTTTCACAGACGCCTCTGTCAAAGTTTTGATTTTTCGCGAGACGAATCACGTTAATATTATTAATTATATTTAATTCACTAACATTTTAAATATATATATTATATATAACCTAGCACCAAGCCTTTACAATTTGCACAATTCATATTTTTAATTTTATATACATAAAAACATCATATCTATTTTAGCTTGCACAATACATTTAAAGGCCAATTTATTATTTATTATTGCAACAACTTATTATATTATATTCACACAAAAGAAACTCATTTCTTGATGAATGCATTATTATTAGTAAAATAAAATTTAAGCCTCGCACTGCAAAACTTAACAAAAAGCAAGTATTCAAAATACTTAAATAAGTGTATAGTCAAATTCACATATTTTTCCACGTTTACAAAAAAAAATTCGATTAAATCTGGATTATGGAAAATATGAATTTAAGTATAGGTGTTGAATAATTAATGTTTGTACTTGAAAAGCTTAAAAAGTTACATAAAATATGTACTTTGGATTTTTGAATTAAAAGGTTTCTGAGAGAGAATAAATCTTTGAAAAGGTAAATGTACAAACGTCGCTTTAAAAAGGCTCACAACTTGATTTGAGTATCAATATCATTTTCAAAAAATAAATAATTATAAAATTAAAGTACCAAAACTCCTCCATTGCTTTAAAAGGGTAGAAAATATATTTTTATTATTTTTGCTCTAATTGCACTTACTGTAAAATTGAGTGCACTTTATCTATACATATACTATAAAAAATAAAAACTGTCTGTCTCTCCACTAATTACTTCTAAACCATCCAACGATTTTATATAATATAATTTGCATGCGAAGCCGGGGGAGGATCGTTAGTTTACAATAATCAATACCTTTTTATTTTAATTATTGATGAACATGACTTTATACTTCAATGTCATTGTGGGCCTTTTAAAAGCGTATAGAGAAAAAGTAATATTATTCTCATGTTATATGTATTTTATTATTTTAATGAATAAGAGAAATGAACATTTAATTACTATTAAATTCATTGATTCGATGTCAAAAGTATAAAAAAATACAATTATCGTAGTTTGCTCTTCATGCCTTTCTCAAGCAGTTAAACTATTTCTAAGTAAAGTATTTACATAATAAAATATACGTAACGTTATCACGTTTAAGCGTAGCTTAGTTAGCTTAGCTAACTAACTTTGAAAAAAAAAATCATTATACTGGGTTCAATGGATTTTAAAATCACCTTCAAAACTTATGGCAAAAAAATATCATGACAATAAGTCAAATGTAATATTTAATACATTTGTACAATAGGTATTTTTAAAGTATATTTCATAAAGGGTTTGTGGCGAATTGAACTGTCTTTATTTCTACATCAATTGATTAGTTTCAGTATCATGAAGAAATTATTCAAAATTCGCAGTATTTAGAGTTGTGGCTTCATCTGGTCAATTATCACACTTAGCTCACAAATATTTTTATTTTTAAGCAACAAAGTATGAGACAACTCACTTTATAATACACACAACAATAATAACCACTTTTCCCAATTCACAATTATAATAAAGTTCTAACCTGACAAAATATCAAGATATCTACATTATATAAGAAGAAGAAGGTTATAAAGATGTGTGTTGACTGAATGACTGAATGTTTTTTTGATTGTTATTGATTTAGAATTTCATTATTAGGCCACATTTTTATAATTTCTTAATTAGAATTTGCTAATGTTCAAATATTAGTACAGATGTAAAAATATTGCGAACAACTGATACGTTTGTCTACACAAACTCTTAATAATTTTCTCACAAGGAGGACTTTGCATAGATTGTTCAAAACAAGTGATAAAAAAATATGTATAACAATTGCTGTACAAAATTACAAAACAATGATTTTTGATTTTGCACGATTTAATTGGTTATTAGTATTTAAATATAATATATTATAAAAAAAAATATTTCACGTTGAACATTATAATTAAGAGGGGCCCGCTTCAACTACTGTGCTCATGTGTTGTGGATGAGGTTTGAACTCAACCATTTCTTTCCAAACCAACTCTGAAAGAGGGAACAATAAATTCGTTTAAATTACATTTATTTATTTATAATTTTTTAGCATGTTTTCATTTTGTAATGTTGATAATTTTGCAGGGACAATCGAGGAATTTAGCTTCGGCAATGCCAGTCTAGACCGTTTCAGACAGTGTAAAACACTGTCTTAAGAACGCTCGGTTGTCAAACCTCTTATGTGGTTTCATGTGTCGATCGGTGGCAACGTATGGTTTGTTTTACCTTTCCACTTGTCGACGGGCAGCTCCATGTCCTCGAAGCTCTGGTCGTAGGGCGCGGAGACGGGCTCGTCGGTTGGGTCGGCGTACTGCGACAAGTACTCGTGCGCAAGCGCCTGCTCCGCGGTTATACGTCTAAATAGATAAATAGGTGAAGGAGACATTTGGACTGTTGTCGGCATCTCCCTTAGCCCCACTCCCAATATGGTCGACAGCGCACTAGGCGACGCTGACATTAACCACTTTAAAGACAATCTAGCAAGAAAATTACATAAAATACTTCTGAGCAAATGATTATAAAAACTATTAGAAAAATAATGTGTGCTTTTATTTTATTCATTTTATTATTTTGACAAACGGTCGCGGGTTCGAATCCCGCTAGGGGAAAATGTTTACGTGTTAACATTTTACCTTTGTACCTGAGTCATGGATGGTTTGTATTTATAATATGTATGTATTTACGAAAAAAATAATAATCTGTCTGGTATCCATAATACAAGCATTAGTTGCTTACTGTGGAACTAGATGGTGCTGTGTGGAATGTGTGAAGATATTTATTATTTATTAATTTTATTCATGACTAGCGAACCGCTCCCGGCTTCACGCGGATGCAATTTAGGACGACAGCGGGAGGTGGCTACATCAAGCGAATCCGGTCGTCGCGTCGCGTTAGTTTTATCGCTCGTAGTTTTTAATTTACGATAACTGCTAAAATATTCATTTAAATTGCATGGTGTACAGGGCTTTTATAATGTTGAAAGTACTCGTATGACAGAGTCGGACCGTGTAACATAGCGGTTTCCCTTTCCGAATGCAACTCACTTGTCAGCGTCCAATTCAAGCATGAGCTCCAACAAGTTGACGGCGAGGGGATTGGCGCCGCGGAACACTTCGCGGAAATCGCGACGCTTCAACGTTGGCAGCGACTGTATATAGATTTTAGCCTGAAACACATTATTTTATTATTACAATAGGTATTATTAGGTACTCCATCCCAATAGCTCACTATGAATTGGCAGGGCTTCATCGACCACCGGAATCCAGGCGTATGCCGACCGGATTGTCATTACATTGGAAAATTTGAGAGAAAGCCTATTTCACGCTATTCTATTACGATTTCTGTAAAGGATAGACTGCATCCCAACACACACCACATAGAAAAAAAAATACAGCACAGGCGCTATTATTTATTTATTCTTGCGTGAGTCTTAGCAATTTTGTATTGACATTAAGTTTACTGATTTTGTTCCCGAATTAAAGATAATAAATATACTATCTACCTATCCAGAAGTTGACAGAGAATTTACACGGCGCGGTGTAAGGTTTCAGTTTTATAAATATAAAATATAACTTTTAAAATGGACTCTTTTATAATTATACATAGGTAATATTATTTGCATAAAAACGTAAATACAATGATCCCACTTTTGCAGCGTATTATTGCTCAAACTTGTTTTAATGACCATAAAAAAGCGCAACATAAAATCTGTCGAAACCGCTTAGTCTAAGTAAACGGTTATCAATTGTGGTCAATATTGATTATCGCAAACCACAAGTCGTAACTTGACCAACAGTTTGTTGGCTCTGTGAATGGTTTCGCAAGTGGCCTAGATATGCTAATAAACAAATATTACAGATTGCAGAATCGCTGTATATATCTTAAAGCTTATTGAAGACTAGACTGTCGCGCCGCGGCTTCGTCCGGAGCAATTGGGGAGATACATAATATGTCTTATATCCATCTGGATTAATGTACCTTTCAAATAGGTGCAGTTATAAGTGGTGGAGAGATTACCCTCCACCTCTCTCTTTATTATATTAGTCTTATTTTTGTGAAAACATAATTTATGCGACTACCTTATACATACACTTGTACTCAGCACCGTGAGACATCATACCAATCTACATTCTATACACAGTCGTCGTAGAGTAGTGTTTATATTTCGTTAAAATATTCCAATCGATCACGAACAAACGGTAACACTGCACATAGGGACTTCGCTGTACACAAACACACATTATGACTCACACGCACACACTATATTATACTAGTTAATTGAATACAATTTAAACAGTTGTGCGAATCAAAGCTTAATCACACTCCTTGTTACTTATTACAGCCTTTGTTACTTTGCGTGTTACAATTAAAACTGACAATTTGCTGTAGCAATTAAATCCCAAATTCAAATTATTATTATTTTTAATAAATAAAAACAAGTGCGTATCGATTAAGCGACCATCTGAAAAAGTACATTCAATTCTTAAGAAAGAAAGAGATAACTTAGTAATCATTATTTAAATTTAATGGTAATGTAAAAAAATGGTAAAACCTCAACTTCGAAATACGAGGTCAATAGAGGCGTGTGTATTTTCGCTTTTTTTCAGGAAATACAAGAACTTGAGAATCTTAAAACGAGTAATATAAATTTCAGTTCGGTTAATTTTATTAACTGAAGATTACATTATTGATATAGTTGCCCGAAGAAAATGCCATAGCTCATACTCCGAATATAAAACCTATTTGTTTTAAATTTTCTTGCATTAGTAGTTTGCAGAAATTCTTTTATTTGTTTAGATCAGTCAATTCTCACATACGCAAGCGGAATAAATTGCCTTCTCAGACTGAATAAATACGATATATTTACTTTTGACATATTATAAGTACACGTTGGAGTGAATTTATAATATAAACATTTATAAATAATTGAACACTGCTTTCACATTTATTGGAAACTTGTTAATAAATTTTCACAAATTCCTAACGAATTATGGTAATAAAAATTTAATTAAACACATTATGGCGTTATGGCATTTTTCGGGCGACTATATAAGTCTGGAACTATAATTAATGGAACTGTCGAATGTATTATAAATTCTTTACTTTACCATAAACTATGTGATATTGCTCAATCTACATGCACGTATATTAGGATCCAAAAGAAATCGTTATAACCGAAAATGTCCATTTTTAAGTTTACAATGCTGCTTCAAGCCAACGTTTGCAGTTAATAATTCTTTGTCAAACTAGTCGTCCCTTTCTTCTTATTGTTACTATTAAATTATTATTTTTATATAAGTATGCAATCTTAATTAATAAACAATAAACAAGGGGTGGCGAACCTTTATAGATCAACGTGCCATTTTTTCTAAAATAATGTTTAATGAGGCCACGGATGTGCCGTCCAATATTTTTGACTTGTATAGTAAGAAATTAAATGATTTATTTCATAATATAAGTCTTAGTTTCGTAAGTTTTAAGAGGCGAATTTTAAATTAACATTAGCGTGATTTCTATTTTTACAGATTATATGCCGAATAACTTTTATTAGGATTGTAATATATGTTACTTCTAGCAGTTCTCATAGTAACCACACATTATGACATTTAAGGGCCTCTTTCACCATGTGTCAAGTAGGCTAACCGCCATTAAAAAGTCCCAAACATTAAAAAGATAATAATTTAAAAAAATCGCCCATCGAAGGATGCAGTAAACCGAGTGCATAATTTAATAAAACATAAAATTATTTCTAAAAGTAACTAATCAACACTTTACTTGTAGTTTGTGAAAGAGGCCCTAAATTAAAATTAAATTAATTGGCGTGCCAATGGTTCGCCATCCCTGTTTTCGACTATAAATTTAATACTAAACAAAATGCCCTTTACATAAATTATTTCCTACATTTCCTTACCTCTTCACTGGTTATTTTATCTATGGTTTCTTGCTCGGGTTTTCCGCACAAAAATAATATTCTTGTAAGATGGTCAATATCTGAATGCACGAATGTTAAGGTTACAAGCACCAAACGTACACAAGCCAAATAAATACGGGACAAACTGTTAATTAAGCATTATTACAAAGCAATATGTTACATTTTTGTATGCACGTGTTTTATTTAATCAAATTCATTCAAATCAATTAATGAACGCATGTCACTAAATTATTTATACAAGTTTAATGAACACATTGTCATATATTTTTTTAATTTTTTCAAATAACTTTTAATGAACAAATCTCTGTTGGATACAGTCCATTGTACAAAATATATTTATTGTTAATAGAGTTTTCCGAATAGTCAAAATTCGACCTGGGGGAAAAAAACTAAATTGATAACACTAAATTGACCAGCTTTAGAGTTACCAATTTAGTTTTTGGCTATATATATTATCTTATATATAAAATTCTCGTGTCACAGTGTTTGTAACAAAACTCCTCGGAAACGGCTTGACCGATTTTTATGAAATTTTTGTGTATATTGAGTAGGTCTGAGAATATGTTGCAAACTATTTTTTATACCCCAATTTTTTTTTATGCAAAACAAGGTTTGCGAGGTCAGCTAGTTTATATATATATATATAAAAGAAAACTGGCTCAGGCATAATTTAATTTATTAACTAGCTGGTGCCCGCGAATTCGTCCGCGTTAAAATGTTAAAATAAAGCCTAAAAAGCCTTTCTCGATAAATGGACTATCCAATACAAAAATAATTTTTTAATTCGAACCAGTAGTTCCCGAGAATAACGCGTTTAACCAAACAAACGAACTCTTCAGCTTTTTAAAATATTAGTATAGATTGGATTATTTAAAAAAAAAACGAGTTAACAATGCGTTCATAACTTTAAGGGAAATATATACGAGAAATATTTAATTTGTAAAACTCGTGCCCGCCACAACCCAGTGTGGGGAATTTGATATTAACAGCTAATTGAAAGATTGATTTCTGTACATATAATACTCACAGACTCTGACGATATTTTCTGCAAGAACTCGTCGCACGGTGTTCCAAGCAACTCCATTATCAAATTCAATTGATGGACGTCTGTCTCATCGATTAAGGTTGAAAGCCGTGGAAAGAGGTCATACAACTACAAGCTAGGATCGAATATAGGTGTGCACTAATGAAGATACAATGAAAACGAACAAATTCGTACTTTTATACGAAAGTAGATGGTATTTTTTCTACTACACACTTTTTCAGAAATTCATATGTACTTCATACAAATTTATGTAAAATACGACAACAAAATACAATCATGCACTATTGAAACATGTTTGTTTTTTATATAAATAAGTCAACATTATCGAAACATGAAAAGGATACAGTCTGAACCAGGAAACAAAGTCCGTCCAGTCAGTAGTTCAGCCATAATGCATCCGACAGACCAAATGTCTACAGTCTGGTTATAATGCATCCAATTGAGCATTATTTCCGGTGCACGATACCACCTAACGCAATATATAAATCATTATAATTGGAAAGTAGTGGCAGGGCATGCTGCATTTCGTAGTCATCTGGGCAGTAACTACCCCCGTACAGAAGACCAGCGAGAAATAATAGCATGTGTGCTGTTGTGTTTCGTTGAGTGAGTCAGGGATGTCAGAGTCCATTTCCTATCCTTAATTCTTCTAAGGTCGAAAGTGCACTTGCAGCACCAGTGGCGTTGCTTATGTTATAGGCGACGGTAGCCACCTACCATCAAGTGGACTGGCAGCCTGTCTGTCGAGTTTAACATTTTAAAAAATTGTGTTTTCTCAAAAAGTAAGGACAATTACAAAAATCAACAGTTTCGAATATATAGTAAAACTAATCACCATCTCAACTCCAATATAAAGTAGGGGT
Organism: Synanthedon myopaeformis; assembly: GCA_944738685.1. Lineage (NCBI taxonomy): Eukaryota > Metazoa > Arthropoda > Insecta > Lepidoptera > Sesiidae > Synanthedon > Synanthedon myopaeformis. The sequence continues at coordinate 3,017,160 of OX122914.1, forward strand.
GACTATTCTCGTACTATATTATGTACATTTAAATTGGTGCCCATTGCATTCAAATATAAAAAAAATCTCATTTTTAGAGTCACTTTCTGTTTTGCACCTTAGAAAAAATTCAATTAAAAACATATTAAGAATTCCCTATTTATGATGATAGATGGGATTGTTATATTAGCATATATTGTAATAATCCAATCATTCGTAATCATTATTTAATACAAAGAATAAATATCCTTTGGGTATTATCTAATCTCCGAATGCGATAATATACGTATCATTACAATTCACGTAATATAATGTATATCAAGTGATATAGAAATCAGAGTAAATAAACAAGGGAAGTATGTCATAATGACGGGAATATTTCTGATTAAAGTTTATCACAAAAAAAAATAAGGGTTTTTGTGTCCATACAATCACATTGTTTCGTCTGTCAGGTTGAATGATTATTCTCGGGAAGGGTTTGTTAGAGGTTATCATACTAAACTAGCATAAGAAACTTCACATAGGAAAAAAAAATATATTTTTACATATATTTTTGTGTTTCAGACACAAATCAACTTTACAAATGTGTTCAAATTCACAATTTTATAATTCTTTTTTTTTATGTTAAGGTCGTCAGACAGGCTGACGGGCCACTTGATATTTTTTTTTAAATAATTTGTAAAATTTTGCAATTAGAGTGATAACTGAGTCATAATTTGCAATTATCACTTAAATATTTACAATGTACATCCCAAGAATTCTGGCCTGGTTTTATTGTTTATCTAGATTCTAGAACAAAAGAGACGAGTGAAAACCTTAATAATAAAAAATTGCATTCAATTACCTTGTTGCCACATAACCAGTCATGGCGGTTTCTGTTGGCCTGGCTAATCCAAAATCTAAAATTTTCAGTTCACAGTCCTCATTAACGGCAATGTTAGAGGGCTTTAAATCCTGCAATACAGAAACAGTTACAACTAAATTAAAAGTGGTCAGAGAAATGTGTATACATTAAATATATCTTGAGTCTTGGCACATTATTGGGAGCATCAAAATCTACTCTGTGATAAGCGCTATATAATTATACTGTCTGTCCACTTCATAGCAGAACAATATAGAAAAATATGACCAGTATGTGAGCTTAATTTAGGAATGTTTTAGGAATCTTAAATTATGGTACCTTTCTTGCTTAAAATTTGATTATTATATAAGCTATTTTACCAACATCAAATTAATATTTTAATAGCTTTTTTTTTTCTTCCAGTCAAATCTGCAATCAGTTGTCGACTTTATGCAGATGGTTTGCAATGTCATGTCGAGGAGGGAAAGTCTTCCAAGAAGATTCCCTATATTTATAAGTACCCTCAGTTTATATTATAGGGTAAGGAAATGACGTCTTTTTAGACGTATTGAATAGTCTGGTGTTATTAGCTTTGTAGCCAGCTGGTTGGGATGTTTTTTAAGCCTGTTTCTATGAGCGGCAGCCAAAGCTATGATTTCTTCCTTGACTGTATTCACCCTAAGTATGCTATGTACTTCAGCGTTTCTAATGAACCAGGGTGCATTGCAGAGACTTTTCAGTATAGAGTTCTGAAGTCTTTGGATGATACTCAAGCTCGGATGATTTTAATAGCTAATGTTATTCTTCTTTCTATTCACTACCATTAAATGAGACTAGCCGGATTGTCTGTGCGGGAATGGAAATGCTGCCTCAATTATAAAATGTATTTTTAAATTTCATAATTGTAGAACTGAAATATATAAAACCCCACCCATGGGGGTAGGGCAACCCCCGGGAAAAATAAAATGAAAAGTAACATAAAATGTAACATTAAAACAGGCTTCTTTAATTAAAGCATAGTAAATAATTCAGATTCTGCTTCATGAAACAATAATGCATCAGATGGTGATGATAGGTGAAGTAACTGGAAAGAGATAAGTTGGAAGAAGAAAGAAGTTATTGACCAGGATTGACCAGGATAGTTACAGCAGTTGAGCTGTTATGACTAAGAAAATACAAGATGACTGTCCCAGGCTAATAACCAACCTTCAATAGTTAGAGTAGTTAAAGAAAAAAGAAAAGAAGTAAAAAAGAAAGTTAAAGAATTATAATAAGGTGTAAAAAATTCACTTACTCTATGAATTATTCCAGCAGAGTGTATATATTTAAGGCCACGTAGAATCTGGTACACCAGGAATTGGACATGATCATCAGACAGTCTCTGAGTGCGGACAATGTTACTTAAGTCAGCTCCCATCAAGTGGGTGACCAAGTATACTTGTTGGAACTCCTCTAAAGATTTTTCCGGGCTGAATACATCCAATAAACCTAAAAAGACAATTCACACAATAGTAGTTTTCCTAAATGTCAGAGAATTCTATGAAAATGTTATTTCAATTGTTAATAAAAGGATAAACAAATATTTTAAGTCAGTAGTTATTGACAAACAAGTTTTCTACAACCAAATATTCCTGGTTAGGTGCTAGCACAAAATAGAGGTAAGTAATTTTTAAATTTTTTCTTTCCAGAAAATATCATTGTATTATGTTTTTAGATAATGTTAGCACTTTTAACTATATATTATTTTTTATTTTATTATATGTATTTATATTTAGTATATTAATGTACTATAATATATTTCAAAATCACTTTATTTGGACTTCGTTTAATTAGACATAATTCAAATCTAGTATTGGTTATTCTGCTTTATACATCTTAACATAAAACTTAGTCGAGAAGACTTACAAATAGCAGTCTAATTTTTTTCACTTACCAATAATATTCTCATGATTCATGTGTTTTAATGTACGTAATTCACGATAAGTTCTTTTTGCATGTACTGCAGACTGAAAAGGTCGTGCTAACTTTTTGATTGCAACTTTTATGTTATGAACAGTATCTCTAGCGGAACTGCAAAGAACAATAAAAATAAACAAAATATTTCAAGATACATTTCTGCAAGAATAACCTCCGAGGCAGGAACCAACGAAAAGACTGGTTCCACCCACGCAGGACATTGCACCAATTTACAATGCGTTGATATTGTGCAACAGATACAACCTACCCACATTAAAAAGGAAATGTAAAAATAAAAATAAATTCTGGCATAGTGCCTAAGATATTTTCTAATTAAATACATACCAAACTTGACCGTAGGCCCCAGAACCCACGGGTGTTAGCATTTGATATCTTTCAGGTATTGTCCATTCCGTCTTGGATATTTCAACACTGTAATACTTAGGCATGTTTCTTTGTTTATGTATTTAAGATAATGAAATAGTACAAACAGTCGATTTCAGAAACTGTAAACAAAAATTATTGAAAAGAAAAACCCACACACTTTTAACGCGTACTCAACTATTGTTGGTTGATTGATGAATACTTGAAAAACACAGAACAATATACACTAACCTGTAATATATACCACTGGACAGGCTGTCCCATACAAATGACAGTTAATTTTTTGTACTATTTTGAAACGCCGCCCTCTATTGTCCCGAGAACTAATTTTGACGTTTGCGTATTTTTATTCCATAGATATGTATATGTATAATCACTAATTTTAGTTTCATGGACAATCGTTCTATAGCCTACAGCGCCAAAATGGCGTTTTTCAAATTGGCATAAAAATAATTTGACAACAGCCTGTCCAGTGGTATATATTATAGATCAGTGACACTGTATATATTAAAGTTGACAGAATAATTTAATATACTTGAAAAAATCCGTCCGTTACATGCAACCACACATATCATTCATTAGGCAATGTGCCAAATTAGTATCTACTATTTAGTTTGTGGTGGCAAACATGGTGTGACCGTCATCGAAGTTTCGTTGGCATGTGGTAAGTAAATTATATAGTGTTCTGTGTTGGTTACTATCACAATGTCATTCTAATTAAAAATCTTTCCAATTCTATATTTTGGTTTGACAATCACAATTTACAAAGTTGAGAATTTGTCACAATAGTGTAAAATAAAGAATTGAAATCACATTGTACTTAGAATAAGCAATAATGGCGCAAACAGCCGGAGTAAAACCTATGACCATCACCGGTCGGGTGGCACTTGAAAGAGAGCGTTGTCTTGGAATGACCGATACTGAAAGAGCTTGGCGTAAGCAATGGTTACAAGATCAAGTTTTAGCTCCCAATGAGCCAGTGCACGTTGAGGAATACTGGAGAGAACGCATTAATCCAATCCGTCGCTTTTACCGTGCGCCCCTAGATAAAATATTTAAGGCACTGACTCCCATGTTGGTAAGATTACATAATAACCTATTCCTAACATTTTTTTAATAAACAACCATATAACTGAGATAAAACGATTTTAGGGCGATTATCGTGCGCAAAACTACAGATATATAGCAGGGAAATTTTTCCTAATTGCATATGGTATACTGGGAACACATTACTACTTCAAGTATAATGGAAATGTAAGTTCTTACCTGTCAGTATTGAAATTTAATAATCTCAAAGATTATACAATTTTACGAGTATTTTTCCCTTTCAGGATTGGACTAAAAAGGGTGGATGGAGAGTGCTAAAATCGAAGCCTATGGTTTTACCTGGTCAACCTGGATTCCCACGTAAATTAGAACAAAAGAAGGGTTCAGACTATGCCGATAGAGGATTTAAAAACTCTCCCATATAAACAAAGATTCAATTTATTTAACAAACATTTACGTGATTAGTTGTTATTCATAGGAATTATAAAAAAATACAAAAGTATAAATTGTGTTTTCTTTTTAAGCATGCACCCATATTGGTATATGATTAAATTTAAAGAATTTGTATAATACTTTCATTTATACATATGGTTTGCTACAATGCCTTTGTAGCAAAATTTCCAAGACACTAAGATCCCCTAGTGCTGAAAAAAATTTCAAGACGAATAAAAGTCCACTATATTTATGCGAAATGTATTCCTTCAGAATTAAAAGCATGTAAAAGTTTCATAAAATCATCTATATCCATAGTTCTTGCTCTCATCTGATCTGCTTCAGCATTAGTAAGGATTTCCTGTACTTTTTGTTTTATATCAAAATCTTCTGGAACATCCTAAAAAGTATTAGAAATTTTAGTTGAAATTTTGTCTTTGTCTTACTTATTGAGATTGAGCAGATGTAGAATTAAAAAAAATTCTCAAAAATAGTTTTTTTTTTATTAGAGATGGGTCTGCTCTTGGCCAGCATCTAGCCATGTAGCGAAGATAAGGCCTTTGATGTAGTGAGCTCACCCAGAAGATCCAATCTAAACAGATTTACTAAAATGGAATATAAACTAACTCATTAATGAACTTTAATATACCTTATTATGTAGAGAACAGCGCACTCTGTAGTTTTTTTCTAAAGCAGCCATAGTGGTAGCATGTTTGAATGCAGCAGAGAGTGTCTTGTTTTTCCTCACAAATGCTATCCTGGTCAAACCATCCCACTCAACAAAATTGATAGGTGGAGGAGGGTTTCTGGGCTCAATTCTTACAACACATGATTCCACTTTAGGTGGTGGCCTGAAGTTGTTTTTTCCTACCTGTAAGTAAGTTTAAAACTTTTCAATTTTAATATGTGATGTGATGTTTGATAATTCATAAGCATGAATTGTTTTATATTGTATCTATGATCAAATTGTTATTGCTATATTAAGTAATTATTAGTACATATTATAAGTATGTAATGTAGAACATTTAATTATTTTTCATTCATTTTAAATGTTTTTCCTCAAATATATATTAATTTTGCCATATGAGGGGGTATGGTCTTCTGTGGATCCAGATTTTACTATAACTAATACTATATCAACAAAATCAATAACAAAAATTAAGTCATATCTAACATACCTTCATAAGCATGTCAACACGAGCTAATAATTGTGTGTTTATAGACAATCTGCAATACATTTTGTCATTTGGTTTTGCAACCAGTCTTTGTGCAAATTCCTTTTGAAACATGAGCACTGCACATCTGAAGAATGGTCTATGTAGCAGTAATTTGAACACTAAAGGTGAACTGATCTGGTATGGTATATTTGCTACACAAATATCAAAGAATGGTAATTCTGTCTTTAAAACATCACCAACCAATATTTGCAATTTGGCTTGATAGGGTGTTCCTTGTACACGCTTTTGGAGTTCAGCAACTAACCTGAAATAATAAGGTATTTTTTTATAACAAATCTTACAGAAACCTTTTTTTATGTGAAGATACAGTGGGTGGCTTACTGTCCACTTGATGATAGGTGGCTATATATGAAATAAACTTATATATGAATGACTTAACAAACTTCCTAAGATGATAAAGGCTAGGTCTACACTCTTTGATTGAATTCAGTCAATTACCTGGTGTCAATTTCACAAGCTACAACTTTCTTCACTCTATCCAGTAATTTCATAGTCATATTACCAGTACCAGGACCGATTTCTAAAGCAACGTCTGTAGGCCTTAATCCAGATTTGTCTAACATTGAGGTTATTATAAGAGGATTTTTTAAGATATGTTGGCCAAAATCTTTATTGAATTGGATCCCTGAAAAATAAAGATTAGATATGTAATTGGATATAACGAATTGAAATGTGCGGTTGTCAATTATAAAATAAAAGTAATCGCTCTGTACCTTGTTTAGCAATTTCATTATGCACCCTCGACTTCTTTTCGGCTTTAATTTTTGGCATTTTACTGATTTCAAAACACAAAAGTAACTAAACGAAACAATAGTTTATAGTAAGGAGATTAAATAATTATATTACAAACAAAACTCTCGATTTTCTTTTACAATATCTAATAAATAACTATTATATGTCAATCAATCAAAATCAACTTAACTTTGACAGATATTTAATAGAGCACGTGTGTTATTATGACAGACATGTCATTCACAGTCATTTTAATATAAAAAAAAACGACCTGTAATATGGTCACAGAACAAATTTAATCCAACTATATAGAAACATAAAATTCTTTCACCTACCGAAAGCTACATTATCAGCGAGTGACATGGGCAATTTTATTAGTCTAGTAAAGAAATGTGTTTCCTGCGAAAAATAGAAGTCTTCGAAAAATATGAGCGATAGCTAATTCGACGCGGAATGTAATTCTGAGAAAGACCTTTTCAGGATTTTTTCTGGCAATAAAAATTGCAATTGTTATTAACAAAATTTTTGAAATTTTTGATGATAACTCAAAAACTGTAAATGATAGCAAAAATCGCAAAAAAGATTCTTGAAAGAGGAGGAAATTTCCAATAATTGACGGCTATATTGTTTAGCTGAGCGGTTTTATATTTGTTATTACTTTTGTTATTGTTTTAAATAAAATATAATAAAATTATTATATTTTATTCTTCTTATTAAGATAGAGTTATAACAGTTCATATGCCTTTGATTTTGATGTCTGTTGCTTGCTTTCAGCTATTTATTGTTTAGTATAGTTTAGTTTAGTTGCCATGCGTGTGTTATCGATCGTCTCAATTTCTAGTTTGTAGTTTATCTGTGTATGCCTTAAAATTGCCTTTTGTTACCTATACCTATTGTAAGTTTTTTGTTTGTGCTGTTGGTGTACCTTTTGGAAAATAAATAAATAAAAAACTCCCGGGAGATCTCTATCTCTAATATTTATAATTTTAATTTGTTGCTGAAAGTAAGGCTCTGCGCGCCGCGAAACCGAGTACCACATCTAAAAAATTTTTTTCAAAGCATTAAATATTTGTTTAAAAATTTGAAAAAATTATTGTATCATCTGAACACTTGAAAGAAGAAAGTCTCGTTGGAAAAAAATTATTAATGCATTTTTCAAAAAGCAAAGCTATTGTTAATTAACGAATTTTTTTCGTACCTCCGTTTTCATTAAAAACAGCATAAATGTATAAATAATCCCCTTGTAATTTTTTCACTCCTTGGAGTCTTTTCTATGTGTGTACTCAATAACATGACGTCATTAAAATTATTTAAAATTTGTTTATTTTATTAACTACAAATTTTGGAAGTTAATATAAAATTAAAAATTAAGAAATTGTTATTAAAAAAATTTTTTTGTTGATATGCTATTTTTATGTTAGACGGAAGGATTAAAAATTGTGGGTAAGTTTTTCTAAAGCTATTTGTTTAAAAATTGTTTATAAACCAATAGCTGTTCCATATTTGGAAATGAAACCATGGTAGGACTCAAGTACACGTGTAATTTTTCCAGTGTTCAAGTACACGGGCCCATCCATTAACATCGATGATGGGATGTCACTAACCATATATAATTATCGTCTTAAAAAGTAATCAAATCGTAATTATTTTTAATTATCAAATCGAAACCGAATTTTAATATCAAAAAATAATCCTTTAATAGTACTCTGAATCATTGATTTCACTGTTATTTATCTTATAAAAGATTTTTGTAATATGGCAATAAGTTCAAGCCGTTTGTTCGACAAATTTTGGCATGGTTGTTCTTCTACTGGACCTGAGTGAATAAACGTTTTGTAAATTTATTATGAAAATGGAGTGGAAACCTGAAGAGGAAGGTCTTAGACAAATACTGACCCTTCTGAAAGAATCGCAATCACCTGACACGGCGACTCAAAGAGCTGTTCAACAAGTATCCTTTGCATATATTTCGATGTCGATGTTGATGCACTTTATCGGCGTGGATATTTTTTGTATCACTAACCGCTTTATTGTTTTTATTAGCATTATCTCTCTATTGTTTTGTTTTAAAGTTTTCATCTAAGTAATTATACTTCACTCGTTGCCCTTTAAATACAAATAAATGCGTTTCGACGCACACCAATAAAATCGATTTTTCAGACATGACAGTTATTGACAGATTTTGTGTATAATTTTCTTTAACCCTGAAACCAGAAATTGGAAGAGTTGAACAAATACCCTGATTTCAACAATTACTTGATATTCGTCCTAACAAAATTGGTTTCCGAGGAAGAGCCTACAAGGTCCCTGAGTGGATTGATATTGAAAAACAATGTCAAAGCACATTATAATAGCTTTTTACCAGAGGTTGCCGAGTTCATCAAACGGGAATGCCTGTCGGCTGTGGGTGACCCATCACCTCTCATAAGAGCAACTGTTGGCATTATCATTACAACTATTGCTAGCAAAGGGGAGCTAACATCATGGCCGGAACTTCTACCTGCACTGTGTCAAATGTTAGACTCACAGGATTACAACGTTTGTGAGGTAGGTCAATATAAGTTAAATTAAAAGATGTTTTGCATTTTCAAACTAATAATTTATGTTTTCTCTCCAACTTAGGGTGCATTTGGAGCACTACAAAAAATATGTGAAGACACAACAGAATTGTTGGATAGTGATGCTTTGAATAGACCCTTGAATGTTTTAATACCAAAATTTCTACAGTTCTTCAGACATTCATCACCTAAAATAAGATGCCATGCTATTGCTTGTGTCAACTACTTTATATTGGGTAGGACGCAAGCTCTAATGTTGCATATTGACGATTTCATAGAGGTATGATTCACTTATAACGATAAATAGTTCATTTATACTGCAATTTTTTTTATTAATACTTTTTGAATTTATTTTTAGAACTTATTCCATCTAGCATCAGACGATGATCCGGAGGTTCGGAAAAATGTGTGTCACGCATTGGTTTTGCTTTTAGATGTTAGATTGGATAGACTTGTACAACATTTGCCAAATATTATTGAGGTAAATAATTCCACTCTTGTTTGTTTATCTCTTTACAATTTTACACATTTTTTTTGGTTTTTTTTTATATTAAGGTCATAGGACAGGCTGACGGACCAATTGATGGTAGGTGGCCACCGTTGCTATAACACAAGCACAAGCAACACCACAGGTGCACTGCTAACTATATTAAGATTAACGAAAGGGAAGGAAGGGATAGGGAAATGGGCTCTGGCATCCCTTACTCACTCACCAGTACACAACAGCACACATGCTGTTATTATAAGGGGTTGGTGACTACTGCCAGGTGGGAAGTCCAAATGACTGAAACTAATATTTAATTAAAACTCCATTCACTTAATTGTGTTGTAAAATTAAAATTATGTCTAGTATGTATTACAAACTGCATTTGTAATTTGTAAAAAACTCATCCAAAATTGCAAACTTGTACAACATTATTGCATACTCATTCTAAATTGCACATTTTACTTTCAACAGGCATTAAAAATACTTATGATTTCCGTTCTACATTACACTCGATTTAAAATTATTTTAAACTATTTTATTTATTGTCATTTTTGCATTTTAGTATATGCTGATCTGTACACAAGACCCAATGGAAAGTGTGGCATTGGAGGCTTGTGAATTTTGGCTTAGCTTGGCAGAACAAAGCATTTGTAAAGAGGTAATTATTCATGTTTTATTTGGTATTAGGTATATTTACTTAACAATGTTTAAATTGTATGTTTTAACTACTATGGAAATGTTTAATTCAACATTGATAATAAACTCTAAAAACTTAAGATTTATGGTGCAATAATATTGCATTTAAATTTTTATGTTGAAACAACAATATATTATATTTTTTATTTATTTCAGAATGTTTTATAAAATGATTGGCTAGTGTCTTGATAGACTGACTGTCTTGATAGTATCTACCACCACATTTATTAAAAATCGTTGTTCAAATATATATAAAGTTCAACTCAATGTAATGTCAAGTGTGTAAAAATTTCAAGTCAATCGATTAGCTAGGCAACATTTTTATATATATAAAGATTAAAAAATGTTATTGAGGTCAATTAACTGCATTACATATTAAAAAATGCTGTTTTTTTTTATAACTACAGTGAAATTCTTATAATAATAATAATAATAATAATGATAATAATAAACTTTATTTGTATAAGAATGTGAGTACAATGATAGATAGAATTTACATACAGTCCTATGCACACTCTGTCGTAATTACGACGTACAAATTTTTTCTACAATATCCATTTGATTAAAATTATATTTGTTATATATTACATTTATTTATTAAAATTACATTTATTTGTTATATTATTAAAATTACATTTATTTATATTAATTAAGTCTCATCTAATTTGTCATCAAAATATTCTCGCACAGAATAATAACATTTCTTTATTAAAAATTTAAACAATTTGGTTTTAAATATTGCGACGTCAAACTCTTTGAGGTTATCTGGCAGTTTGTTATATATTTTTATTGACATACAATAAGCATTCTTAGTGTGAACTGCTAGTCTTTGTCGTGGCAGTCTTAGTGCTAGTCTTAGTCTTGTCTTTGTACAATGCATTTTTATTATAACAGCTTAAAGCAGCAATTGAAATTATGAGAATAAATCAATAATGTATGCCACGAGAGGTAATTTACAAGATATCTATGAAATGTATGTTCTTAAAAAGTAGGTCAGGGTGAACAATAAAATATTTATACCCATCTATTATTTATTAAAAATAACACAAAGGGCTTTTGTTTAAACATCATACCAGTGACTCCTATGTTATTCTTAGAATAAAATGTTTGTAGTAGTTCTAAAAATAAAATTAAACATGCATTGTTTGGATTTTACTGTTGCTCCTAATCATGAGACCATCATTGTAAGTAAAACTACATTTATTAGGTTTTGATATTGTTGTCATGTTCAAAATCCATACTATTTTCTCGTTAATGATAATGAATGTATATATAGCTTTTTTTATAAGTGCAATTTCCTGTTGCGATCAGGTAGGTTTAAATATCATAACGTACTTATCTACGCAATGCATAAAACTCCATAAACCCTTTTTCAAAATTACTGATATTTAAAATAAAATTTTAAATTTTGGGATTTACTCGAGTTTGTCAGATATTTGTAATGTATATGCCCCAAGTGTCTCCGATAACGGATACATGTTAATCTGCCGGTTTAAATGGAATGGGAAGAGTTAAAAATGTGAAAAATATATAAACGCGTCAAATATTCAGAGGGGCTGTTAAACTAAGCTCCCATTTAAAAGACTGACGATTAGGATGTGACGCAAGCTCGTTGCGGCTTTCTGAAAATGCAAAAAGTCGCCATTTTTTGTCAGATTTTTCTGATTGTGCTGATGAATAATCTGACGAATATATGAAGTATCACTTATGATGATGATTATATCGCTCGGTGATCAGGTGCTGGGTCCCCGCTTGCCCGCGCTGCTGCCGGTGCTGGTGCGAGACATGCGCTACTCGGAGATGGACGTGATCTTGCTGCGCGGCGACCGCGACGACGACGCGGACGACGCCGAGCCCGACTTGGAGTCCGACATCCGTCCGCGATTCCACAAGCAACGTTCGCACACCATCAAGCATAATGGTAATTTTACACTTATAACACAGTACATACTGTGTATGTAACAGACGGGAATAAACTTCAATAAATGTGGTCGTCCAACAAAGAAATATGAAGTATTTGACATTGAAATAAAGTTGAAAACGTAGCAGGCGCAGGCGACAGCAACATGTCCGGCGGCGGCGCCGACTCGGAAGACGAGGACGACGGGGACAACACGGGCACCGGCGACGGCACCTTCTCCGACTGGAACCTTCGCAAGTGCAGTGCGGCCGCACTCGACGTACTGGCCAACGTATTCGGGGCAGAGCTGCTGCCTGTGCTCTTTCCCATACTCAAGGAGACGCTCTTTCATGAGAACTGGATCATCAAGGTAAGCTTTTTTATTTTGTTCACTTGTGTCATTAAAATATAGTGTTTACGTGTTAAGATCTGGATATATACATATATGTAAAGGCAAAAGGTCGATATTGTTAGGATGCAATCCGCAGACGTGAGTGTTGAGGTGAGGACGATTATATCGTCCGGAAGACACGTGCTCACCAATACCACTGACCGCCGCTCGTACGTCCCAGTGTGCTTAGTTACGTCAGAGCGACGTCAACGTGGCAGCTCACTGTCAATCACTATCAATCAAAAGTTTACTAATATAGTATTTTCTTCCCATGCTCAGGAAAGCGGCATCTTGGCTCTGGGCGCGGTGGCAGACGGCTGCATGGGCGGGATGGTGCCCCACCTGGGCGACCTGGTGCCGTACCTCGTGTGCTGTCTGTCGGAGCGCAAGGCCCTCGTGCGCGCCATAACCTGCTGGACCCTCTCCCGCTACTCTCACTGGATCGTCTCCCAGACCCACGACATGTGTCTCAAGCCCGTCATGACCGAGGTATTTGTTAACTACTGACCACTAAACATGTTTCGCCAACTTGACCAAATTATCGCTAACCTTCATGACCAATATAAGCAATAATATACAGAAACAATTCAAAATTAATATAGAGATAAAAATAAATATCACACAGTATTCTATCATAATCATTTACTTACTTCCCTATTCACACCATTAGACAATAGTGCAAAAACAACATGATTTTGATAACTGTTGGCGACCCTTAGCTTTCTAGCAGGCAATGCTATCTTAATGCTCATTGCCCTATCTCTTCCTAATCCCTTTTCCTTAATTCTATTATGGCCGGCAGCGACGGTTCCACTCAATGGTAGGGAACGGTAGTCACCTACCATTAAGTGGACCGTTACCATAGAAGGACACAAACCTTAACATAATTTTTTGTATTACAATTATCGAAATCCTTATCTGGACAAAATCCTTATCTGGCACCTTGGCCACTTTTAGTATGGAAAAGACGCCGTATCACTCTATGAGCGACACCCTCAGTGACGTTTAATTGTATGAAATGAGCGCCATCTACTCGAATTAGTACGTACTTCTTGGTTTATAATAAGCTTAACTTTGTCAATAGTCTGTTAAGATGTTAACAGATGGTGCAAAGAGTATTCGAAAGTCATACCGGTAATGTTCCATAGTTTTCACCTTTGAAGTGCAGTCCTACGACTGACAATTTTTTAAAGATAAATGTAAAACAACAATATTCATGAAATTCTTTATTAATTTTCATAAAATTCCTTATAGTATTAAATTCCTTGGTGATCATTGTCATTTAGAAGTAATTTATTTACTTATTTGAATTATGACACTTCTATTTTTGGAAAATTTTGTTAAAGTTTTATCTTTCAAGCGTATTTTGATTTCTTTATAGTCTAGTATATTTTTCTTTTTATTATGATCTTCAGTCGTTCAGTGCATAAAGTATCAATAATTTAATTTTGATGATTTCAGCTTCTAAAACGAGTTCTGGACAACAACAAGCGCGTGCAAGAGGCCGCGTGCTCTGCTTTCGCTACATTAGAGGAGGAGGCTTGTACTGAGCTCGTCCCTTACCTCGGCTTCATACTGGAGACTCTTGTGTTCGCCTTCAGCAAGTACCAGCACAAGAACCTGCTGATCCTCTACGACGCCATCGGCACCCTCGCCGACTCCGTGGGACACCACCTTAACAAACCCGAGTACATTCATCTGCTGATGCCACCGCTCATCAACAAGTGGAACGTCCTCAAGGACGAAGACAAAGATTTATTCCCTCTGCTCGAGGTAAATATACTCGTAACAAAATTTCCAAACCTCAATACCATAGTTAAAGTTGTCTTACATGTTGAGATCCAAATTTTTAAAGGCTAGTGTGTATATCGATTATTAAGAAAAACAAAATGGTAGCTTGATAGGAATGTGAATCAGAAAATATTTATTTATTTTTAATTTCGTGATAATTTTTTTTTTTCATTGTCGAAACTTAAAAAACAAAGTGTAAATCGAATATACATTTTACAAAAAGAAGTTCATTCAAACAACTTGGAGGAGTAAATGTAAAGAAAGTGTTCAAACATATCCTGGTTGGACTTATAATAGTTTTTATTTGTAAAGAACTTCCATAGAACTTTTAAGTCGATCTTTATTTTAATATCACGATTAATTACGTTATTACGATTTCTTTGAAATTCGCTATAACCGATTTCCACTGTATTTATAAAAAAAAATCTTATTGTGTTCAATAAAATAATTAAGTGTGCATGTGAATATTTAATGTATTGATTTAAAAAATAAATGTATTTCAGTGTCTATCGTCGGTGGCGACCGCTCTTCAGTCCGGTTTCCTGCCGTACTGTGAGCCGGTTTTCAGGCGGTGTGTCTCATTAATAGAGCAGACATTAAATCAAAATATAGTAAGTCACTCGTGATCGTTATATCGTTAATCATTTGGATGAGTTCATTGTCTGATAAATAACTTTATCTTGTCCT
Source organism: Synanthedon myopaeformis (assembly GCA_944738685.1). Classification (NCBI taxonomy): domain Eukaryota; kingdom Metazoa; phylum Arthropoda; class Insecta; order Lepidoptera; family Sesiidae; genus Synanthedon; species Synanthedon myopaeformis. Next base: position 3,032,279 of record OX122914.1, read on the forward strand.
AATTAAAATACCTTGTAGTAATTTATTGTATACAAAGCCTTATTAAACTTCCGTTTCATAGTTTTTTGTAAGATAAGGAATAGGCTTAACTTGTAAATTTAGATCACAAAAGGTTTAATATTGATTCGTGTATGTGATTTCTAACGCTCAAATTAACAAATACCATAGCTTATAATGCTTGGTAATATGGTAGTGTTAGTCTGATTTTCAATTAATCAAGGAGTTAATATCATATAAGTTAATAATTGGCAACACCAAGATTTTCTGATAGTATCCTAAATTTCCGGGAATAAAAACAAAACATTAGGAAATAACCTGAGTGGGGATAACTTAATCTTGCAGCAAAGATGACCAACACATAATTGTTTAGATTTGTAACTAACTAGAGTTATTTGTGTTTTATTTAGATATAAATTTTAATATTGAGAAAACAGGAATATCGATGAAGTATATTATGTGTTTGAAACAGGCAAATAGCCAGAGTCCAGAGCAGTTCGAAGCACCAGACAAAGACTTCATGATAGTGGCACTGGACTTGTTGAGTGGGTTGGCCGAGGGGCTCGATGGGCACATTGAACACCTCGTACTGAACTCCAACCTGATGCAGCTATTGTACCAGTGCATGCAGGACCCAATGCCAGAGGTAACCTTCCATTTTAGCTTATGTAAAAACATGTTATGATAGCATTATTTTTGTTTATAAGATTGGGTAAACAGGCAGCCAGACGGTTCACTTGAAGATGAACTTCGCTCGTAAACCGAACCAAGACAGTACAAAAGGCACGAAACAATGTAAATGCATAGGTAAAATGGACACAGATATTGACTTATGATAGAGATAGGAATGATTTTTAATACTCGTTCTTGCAAAAATTACTGAAAAGATTTTGATGAAACTTTATTATAAATTTATAGATAATTTATAAAGACGATACTCAGGGACATAAGGCAGTCGTAGAAACTCTGTAATTATTTTATAAAAAAAATGGCAATTCCACTTTGTTTGTATAATTGATACAAGAAGTGTGTGATTTGTGGATGCAGGTGCGCCAGTCGTCGTTCGCGCTCCTGGGTGACCTGACGAAGGCGTGCTTCCAACACGTGCACCCTTGCATCCCCGAGTTCATGCCAATCCTCGGCATGAACCTCAACCCAGAACTCATCTCGGTCTGCAACAATGCCACTTGGGCCATCGGAGAGATCAGCGTCAAACTCGGTAACACATTTTGCTAACAAAGTACACACAAGAGATTTCATCAAGATCCATAACTTTAATGGGGGATTCCTTCAATTCCAGGACCGGACATGTCAAAGTATATACCTCTGGTGTTGCACCATCTCGTCGAAATTATCAACAGAACCAACACACCCAAGACATTACTCGAAAACACAGGTAAGTGGTATCTGTTTGTTGTTAACCAAATATATGCAAAGAAGTTAGGAGTTTGAACACGCTTGTAGCCTAAATGAACAGGATTGATGTATTATCAACAATTAGTATAAAATTATTGATATATTTTTTAAACTTTTAAAGTGATACTTTACTCATAAAATTTGAAAGGAATAATTAAATTAATTTATTAGTTGAGTAAAGAAAAAATTAAATATAGTATAAGAAAAAGAAACAATTTTAATGGTTTTTAAATGTAAGTGACATGAATAAAATATTAATTTTGAATCAAATTTCTGCCAAACAATTTTTGGAAATTGTAAAATTTAACTCTGATTGTTCATTATAAGCTATATATCAGAGCTACTAACAGTATATATTATAGAATGCTTAAGGATAAAGGTTATATTTTGTAGTACCACCCAATCTTGTTTTAAGGATCTTTAAGTATGATTTGCAATTATTGCAATGTGTTTCCAGTTCTAAAACAATATTATACTTTTAATTAATTTTGATCAAACAACTCAAATTATAGTAAAGTTAAAGTTGAAATGCGGTATTTGCCACAGACCATCTTATCTATACGCCTGAAGATTCAAAAGGTCTTTGCTAATAATCACATTAAACGAGGAATTCGTGCATAAATTTTATACCCTTTAAAGTTTCCTTCTAGTATAAATGGAAGCGTTTCTGTAAGAGTTTTCTGTACAAATAATTTCATCTGCTGTTCTCATGCAAACGTTGAACTTCTTATTGTAAAGAAATGTGGGTTGACTACACCAGTTTGATAAGTAAAAACTGCAACCACACAAACTACCGAATTTGCTATTTAATAAAAACCACCGAGTTTGCATATGTCCCTTAACGTAAAATATATAATAAAATGTGCGTCTGCGATGAGTGGTTTGGTAGGTAAGTGGTCTGTGAGCGTTTCTTTCTAACTAATCAGAATCGTTCGCTAGTTGAATATTAAGAAGTGATATGCTATTTATCTTTATCGTGTTGAATGTCTAGTTGTAATTGAACGGGTGGCAGTGTACACTTCCTATAAACGAACTGTGTATCTATCGTATCTCTACCACTGCTTCACATTTTAAGCCATACTAATGATCATACATTATTATCTGTTTATTGTTCATAGTGATCTCCTATACCCACATTAACTGTAGTTTGACGTTGAGAGGATGACTCGCAAGTGTCCTCTGTGTGAATGCTCCCTCAATATTATATTTCAAGTGCTGTTTGTGTATATAAAATAATTTAACCACTATATTTATATGTTTTGCCATTATTATTTATATCGTTTTGTAAATAGGAGTAGTTTTACCATTTAGTATTATATGATTTGTGCTACCCTGTCTGTCAGTTGGACGCGACTGACGTCAACAAAGCATTAATGGTTTTTTTTTTTTAAATACGAGTCGTGAGTGTAAATAGCGTTTGCACATCGAGTTAACACAGAACACTAAAATATGCTTGAATTTAAAAAAATAAGCTGTGGCAAGATTACCATTGGAGTGCCAATGTGCCTATGTACTTATTATATTTATTTTTATATAGTTGTTTTAGCATAAAAATTTGTAAGACTGATTCGTTGCTGTTGGATTATGTAATTTTTGAATGGTTTGTTAATTTTGTTTTATTGGTTTTGTTCTCGGTATTGTGGCGTAGCGATAACTATCGGTCGGCTAGGTTATGTGTGCCCCCACGACGTCGCACCCGTTTTACATCAATTTGTACGCCAGTGGTCTGTAGTCATTTTTTTTATTATTACTTTATATTATTACAGTTACGTTAAATATTAAATAAGTTGTTATAATTGTTTCGATTGTGGATGGTGTTTGTTAATCGCTTGTTAATGTTCTTTTTTGGTCTGATTTGTTTGACGATTATTAACCGTACTTGCACACACACAGCGATCGGACGCCGGAGAGGGAAGGTGTTATTATATACAATCCCTCTCTTTTATATTTATATTATATATAAATACATATAACTATACACTCATTCACACAATAAATCGCCACACTCACTATACAATTGCCCTGTATTTATATAATATTTTAAACACCATCCGCTTTCTAAGATATATAAAAAGCTAATTATATGCAGAAGAATCTTTTGTCCAAATTGGAAGTGAGACTATAGTCAAATTTTTACAACCCAACTTTCAAGAATAACTTAAAGCGCCCCTTACCGTTACTTTATGATAAAATATAAATAATAGCCAGACAATCATACCCATCGAGCCCATAAACTGGGGGTAATCTAGTGTCTTTGCTTTCAATAGTCTCCATAGCAAGTTACCTATATTGTAATCTATAAAGCACCTTAAGCAGATTAGATAACCACATTTCCATAAAAGATGGCAAAAGTTAGAGTGTAAAATGCTTTTGCCAGCGTCTTCGTCCGCGTATCTTTATAAAATTAAGCTTATATATTACTCTAATGTATAAACTTTATTACTGTAAAGTTTCATCACAATTCATTCATAAATTCTTTCGTAAAAGAATAACAAACATTATCACATCATAATGTTATAATTGAGCACTGATATTGCAATATATGTAATAAATAAATATGACTCGAGCAATCTAAAGTGCAAGGTTGGGGTCTCAGTTTAAAACGCGTTTTTCTTATCGATTGTGACACTTCCAATTTGGACGTTTCATTGTCTATGTTCACATTAATATCCATATATTTTTGTGTGCGTAATTTTCTGTCATTTATTATTTTTCTCTTTCAATTAATTTTTATATATTTAGCATTATATTCATTGTTTATAGTATATTTAACTCGCTTCGTTTGTTTGTACTTGATACATAAATCTAGATAGTGGGCTGTTATAGCGAGATAAGGCGTACAATCATAAGACAGGGGAAGTTTGTGTTGAAACTTGTTGACATCTGGATTTTAATATCAACAATAATTATAATATATGCTGGAAAATTGAAAATAAATAAACATTCCGGAAAACTTTTAGTCATGCTCTGGATAATTCTTAAAAGTAATAAGTCGTACAAATATCGTATAGCAATATTTTGCCTGCCCAATTATAATGACAGCTCAAAATGTCACTGAATATCGGAATTGCCTCCTAGACAACATCCTTTCGCCTATAGAATTCTATAAGTGCTTTGTGATAAATATACTAATAATTACAGTATCGATAATAAAGACTAACTATATATTTGTCATTATTTATAAACATGATTTTTCTATAGAAACCGATTATATTCTTACATTGATTGTTTAGTGATGAATTCTACACCAAAACTCATGTTATCTAAGAGGTGTGACGTTTTGAATTGTCATTTTACTCTGGTTAACAAAAAAATATATCAGAGATGATATGCTATATAACTTTTCTACATTCATAATAGCCGTGTTATATGGCTTAATAGATTGTTACATTCCTTAAAGCCTACTGTCCATGATCCGTAGCTTCATGAATACTTTAAAACACGTCGATCGGCATGACTGCAAAGGAAAAATAACGTATTGTAAGTGTACACTGTCAATAGGTGACACAGTTATTTTGGCTTATTGCGCCATTTCTGTGCTACTCCAAGCATTTTGATTTGAGCTATATATCGTTTTGTGCTAGATTATTATAGTATAGGCTAACGTATTATATGGCTCTGTTCAGTATGTCAGGTGTCATGTTTCCTAGTTTGAGAGCAGTAATGTGGGCAGCATTCTAACGTAAACCAAGTGTATAGTGACGAATATGCGTTTACCGTCTCTAGCACACAGAGACGAAAGCGAAACGACCCCAATTCTCAAACGAACGAATAACAATTTCGTTCCATTTTCGTGTAGTAAATTGTTTGGACGGTACAACGGAACTATATAGGTAATCTGCATCGGATTCAACATTTCAACCGATCACGAACGCAAAGCGGACTGATTTCGTTTCGCTTTCGTTCTGCGTGCTATGTGTAACGTAACGCATCATTCAAAACCATACTAGACTGAGTTTCGCTGGTGTTTCGTTCCGGTACGTTCCCGTTTTGTTTTCGTTGCAGTGTACTAAAGGCCTAAGAAGCTATGGCTCTGCACAGTGGACTTTTGAATGCTTATAAACAGTGTAACATAGTAAGTTTGCTATGGAAATGTGACCGTTTAGGTGTTCGTCCCTGAGGAACATTCGCGACAACGACGAGAAGGATTCGGCCTTCCGAGGCATCTGTCAGATGATCCAAGTAAACCCGGGAGGCGTGGTGCCCGAGTTCATGTTCTTCTGCGACGCCGTGGCCTCTTGGTCGCATCCCAAGGACGACCTCAAGGAGATGTTCACCAAGATCCTTCATGGCTTCAAGAATCAGGTCACTAACACACTGCCTTCTTTGGGGATATGAGTTTTAAGCAACCTAACCTAATTACTTTCGTTTACATTTTACATTTTTTAAAAGATTGTTACATCATGCTTAAGAACACAAAGCACGAATCTTATGACTAATGACGATTGACTAAACTGTAGTTCACTGCAAATCTGACCAGAGCAGTCAAAAAGAATAATAAGATGCTACCCTATATCAATATCCTTTTGAGTGCATTAATATAAGTTATCGAGCGTTGACGTACTCGTCAACTTTCTTGTTTTGAATACTTTTGTAGTTACTCGTACATATTGTTCTGTTTTGCCAACTTTTATATATCTTCATAGAAAATGTAATATTGGTAATTCATGTTACATACACTATTATTAAATAGATACAAATATAGTAATATTTCGTCCACTCTTAGTACAGTTCTACGAACGTTAATACATCTTGTCTTCGTATTAAGTATTTATTATTTAATCTTTTTGATAAGTTTTGCACGTCATCATTTTTAATTTTTATTATAAATTATTGTATTATAGTTTTATTGCTAAACATTCTTTTTTTTCCTGTAATCTATATAGGAAAAATTCGATTTTTTTTTAGCAATGCAATTATGCATATTTTTCTAAGTTACCTAATTATAATAAAATAATATTCATGTTGGTATAATAATTGTCGAAATAATAATATTAATATGAATGCCTACAAAAGTTGGCAAAACAGAACAACAACATGTATAAACATTTTAGCAATCCATTTGTAGGCCAGTTTTGTTCGTTTGCGAATAATCCAGAATTGTATAACATATTGATTGGTTTCTATGACAGGTCGGCGACGACAACTGGCGCCGGTTCACCGATCAGTTCCCGGTGCAATTGAACGCGCGCCTCTCTGCCATGTGCGGCATTTAAATGTCGTCACACATATTTATGGTGAGACTATATGTTAACACCACTTCGAGTGGTAACTATATGTTAAAAAAATATTTTAAGTTTATAGTGGTCAAGAATATAGCCTTTCTTATAAAAGTCATATAAACTCAACTAATGAAAATTTTCTTATGTGATCGTCGTCATCAGATGGGATCGTACACGAGTTTGAATATGTTTCGTCTGACTGCTGGGCGTAGGTCTCTTCATCTGCCCGAGTACTACGAAGTCGTGTAAATGCAGATTGCCAATATAATTTCATTAAATCAAACATCTCTGTTACCTTTTCACTTGTTAACTACTCAACCGATCATCATGAAATTTTGCATGCACATTGCCAGGAATACAGTAAAGGACATTGGCTACCTTTCATCTAGAAAAAAAAGTACAGTTCCCGAGGGATCATCTAAAAATAAAAATCCAAAAAAACTATTACAACAATGAAGATTATTTATTGCTCATACAATTTGTCAGGCGTTATATTTTTGCAAAATTGTAACAATTGGTTGTTATTTCTGTAAAGGGGAACCAGTAGCATCGTGCTCCGGGGCCGGGGTCGGGGTCGGGGTCGGGGTCGGGATCGGGGTTGGGGGCGGCGCGAGAGAGAGGTGACGTCACAACGATGACGTCACCACCAACTACATACTGTAGTACTAGCAGCTGGTTGGTCGCCGACGGCCACCGCGACTACTTAGACTACTTAGATTTTAGTCTCCTAGTTGATAACCGTGATGAGACTTCGCAGCGTTTCACTTTCGTCTCTTCGATGTCTGCCATCAGCGGAATGTTCAAAGGATTAATTGAGAACTAACAAATTTCATTATCCCAATCGCGGAGTCTCATCACACAATTTAGAGTTAAATACAATTTGCATGTTTTAATTTTATTATAATTTGGACACCTGTAGAGGAAATGCATCATAAAAGTGCTTAGTTCCGAACTACTGTATGTTTGTTTCGCCGGCACCACCTAACTACATATATAATAAGAGTTCTGTAAAAAGGTTAATCTGTAAATTAGTTTTTTAACGCTCTATTTTATGAAAGGTCAAAATTTATAATACTTCGACTTGTTGCCAGTTGAAAAACTCGCTAAGTTTACAAGTGATACTATGTAGAGAATTTATGCATAGAACTTATTAAACTATATACACTTGATGAAGGCATTGTGTGCTCAAAAGGCTTATAGTGACGCTTCTAAAGGCTCCTTTGACGGTCATTGTCGAAAGTTAACTGTCAATTCAACGCGGTTATCGCAATTCATTGCAACGACATCATTGAAAGCAATTAGTCTATCGTTTCAATTCAATTGAGATCGTCAATCACATGGATTGACAAAGGACTAATGATCGTCACAGATTGCCTTTAAGTCTATATTTTATAAATAAAAAAATATATTATGTATAATTATTGATAAAAATAAAACATCTAGTAGAGATGATATTATGATATATTTTAAAGATATTTGTAATCGTGTTTTGTATAGGTGCGTGCCGGAAAGTTATCCAGAACAACGCTAATTCTATTTTCTTATTTAGGTTGACTATGCCACTCACTGCTCAACGATAATAATATATAACATTCGATTTAAAAAAAAAAAATGTTTTTCGTTTAATTTATGTACTAACATTAACAGATATTCATTTGAGTTCACATTAACTAACTTATTTGGTTGCAATCACATACCTATTTGGCGAAAAGCATTTAAGTGTTTTTGCAAATTTAAAAACTTTTCGTTTTATATAGAGCTTTTCAAGTGTTTAAGAAGTTGTATTTTTTTTTCCATGTGGATAACGCTGACTTACTTTATTAAAAAAATTACTACAAGACTTAGGGAAATGTGAATTTATGTAAACTGTGATTTGTGATTTTTTTTTTACTAATATTATGTATGTGCGTGATTTATTATATTACATTATAATGCCCGTGTCTGTGTAGATATTATATAACGCTTTGATAGATTTTATGACTGCTAGAATTGTGCTACATTATATTATACCAAATAGTATTTTTATGTTGTATATTGTTCGTTTTGTACTTGGTCGTTATCGACACACACAAACACACACGTCGATTGTATGTATATGTGCACGTTGTGACTGCAATTACGTGCCAAACAAATTTATATATAAATAAATAAAAGACACAGTTTTGATATTTTTTATTTATTTTATTAATTTAAAAAACATTATCGGTTCTGTCCCGAAGAGAAAGTTTCTGGATATTTTTGATAAAATAAAAACACTTCTTGGAAAACAATTACATATATTATTATTCATTTAGCAAACCGTGTATTTTTTTTATTTGATGTTTTTAGCCTCGTTAAAAGTATAGAGATCCCTGTGTCAGTTTGTGTCGTGTTTGTAACTCGTGTGAGCGTTATTATTGTATGATGTATATTTATGATTATCATTAATGATTTTATTATTATATATATGTAAATACATATTGCAATGTATAATATTACTATATTATTCAGAATAAAAATTGTTATTTTTGTTTTATAGAATGCTAAAAGTCTGACTTAACCACTTGTTAATTGTCATATATGAAGATTTTTTTTTGTTTTCAGATAGGGGATCTGAAATTTTGTAGTTCAAAAGAACGTTAGGTTTATTTTACGAGTTCTTATAGTAGGGTTAGGTAAACAGTAGTGTATAACGGTTTTTCGGGGATATAAGAAAAAAATACATTCCGTTCTATTCTAAATTTCAATTTTGGCATCGTAGTTTTTTTTTAAATTACCATTTCTGGCTATGAATAGTTTTTGTTGCACATCACTAGTAGGTGGTATATGTATTGTAAATATTTATTACCATGTGCTAGTGTTGCGTATATATCGATAGCCTCGTCGACAATGCACGTTTACAGCACAGACTAAACAATAGCAGACGCAATGCAACAGTCTCCGTTTTGCATCCCCTTTTTACTTGCTTGAAAATTCACATTGCTGTCAAGTATTGGCCTGTCATTTTTTGCATCCCATCCTATATAATGGCATTATTTTTTGTAATAGTGTTGCATGCCACAGAATTCTAGGTATTAAGATTTTGATACGTTCTCTGTGTAACTTAGGTATAGTCCCAGCGAATTGCTAATGCACACAGGAACCGTAAGATCCGTGTGACGTCATCCTTAACTAAAAACTCGCCGGCCAGTGTTGCCAATTGTGCTGAGTGTGTCACGAGATTACGGCCTGACGCATTAGCAATTTGCTTAACTGTTACAATCCTACTGACTTTGTTATTCGTCTGTTATTGTATGTCTTTGTTTTGCTCTGTGTCGATAATTGTCAGATGAGCTATGTATAGCAACACTAGTCGGTCCCTCGGTCCCTGGAATCCCAATGAGTTCCTGTCCTGAGTCCTGTCTAGTCCCACTCCTTGTCATGTGCCAACGAAGCGCGCCCGAGGTTGTGTGTGTGTGTGTATGTATGTTTGTGCGAGTAAGCGTTAGTGTGTGTATGCGTGTGCGCATCAGGCCGCTTTTGACAGTGTTTCGCAATCTTAAGCCGAATTTAAATCATAGTGTCGTGTCGTAACGTGACGTATATTAATGTTTTGTCTTCACCGTGCAAAGCTACAAATGTGAACACACTAAGAGCACAGTAACATGATATTGTATTTAATAAAAATAAAATTGATTTAATGCAGGCTAATGGAAATTCAATCTGTCTATTGTCACTTTTCATGTCATTGATTAGGAAAATAATGAGGTGGGAAAAAATCATTGAACTCGCGACACTGTTACCGTATCGACACCTCTGTATATAATATACTTTCTTGACGATTCAAAAAATACACACGTAATTGTTCAAGTTTCCACTTCTGTCGGCACTCCCGGAGTGCCACTGTTTTTTTTTTTATTTAATTAATTAAATAAATTCAAACAATATCGACACGCCCCGGCCTCTCTCGGGTGCAATAAAGAGAGTTAGTATACATATTACTGCATCTGCAATGTCCGTCTGCAAATAAATATAAATTAAAAAATAAATAATTTTTAAAATAGTAAAAGAAAGTTTCAAATAAGTTTACGTACGCAAATGCTCTTTATAACGTTATTCATAATCATTAACTCGGCCTTATGACGTCCAATAATATTCTAATAGTACCCGTCCGAAGCAAACGTAATATATTAACGTAATAACATCATAAACATAGATAAATCAATTCAGCCATAGGATGTCCACTGCCAGAAAAACATGAGGGCATAGGCCTCGCCCATAATAAAAAAATAGATGATTTTTAAAATTTTCAAATAAACCACCTCGCGACACAACACTAATGTTAAGGTGAGTGTACACCGAAACCTCTACATCCCACCTCTTGGATAATTTGTTAAATCATTTTTACGTATCCATATCTAATGAAATTAGCAATGTTACGGCTAAATCTGTATTTTATTATGAACTCGAGATTTGCGAGAACTTTGTACTAATCACATGTCTTTTATTTTTAAAAAAACATTAGCGTTTATAAAATTACAATTGAATTCTACACTAAACGCCTACCTCCGTACATTTGTTTTTAAGTGAAACTTATTCAGATGGATGTTGCGAGGCGCTTGCGTCGCAACCAGACCTATAATTAAGATTTAATAGATTTAAATGAATGTCATTTTCTTAGTCGTTTATAATGAGAAATAAATTTAAAAAAAAATGAAACCGTGATATAGTTTTTATATAAAGAAATGTTTAGATTGCACGTGTGTTTGCGAGCGGCTTTCGTGGGGCACTCCTATCCTCGATCGAAGTTGTATTTGTGCGCATGGGGAAGTTTTTTGTGATTTAATTGTCGAAAAAAGAAAATATATTTTAGGTTGTTTTACGACTCATATAGATAGGGTATACGTATTATATGATTGCGAACTTTGTGTAGTGCATTATTTTATTGATACAAATTTATACTTTATATATATATATATATAATTATGTAAATGTTATATATTTTATTATATTATTTTCATTTGTATTTTATTATTATAGTATTTATATCGTAAATGAATCATCACATTTATAATATATTATTATTATAAATAGCGAGCATTTAGAAATATATTATATTTAAATATCTTATGCACAATTCGAACGATGTGTTGTTTACGGTAAACATTAATGTATACGTTAATTTGCTTCAAAAACATTTTCTTTAAAGAAAAAACTATATTTATGTATGAGTATAATGTGTATTTAAAAGTTATATGCCGTTTATTTGTAAGAAAATACAAAGTGGTACAACACAAATTTCAAGTGAACATGGAGAGAACCTTAACGCCTACAGCATAAAGTCCACAACTGCGTGGCTTTAAACTTTGTACTTATCTATACTATATAGTAACTAATAACACATGTCACCGTCTTGTTTCGATTAATACTATATTCGTAAAAACTAAATTGTCCAATTTTATTTGTGTGTGTACAACCTACCGCATAGATTACACAAATTAAATTGCCCTACGTCATTTGTGACGTCGGAGCAACTTGTCTGTTGTATTGTACATTGAAATTAATGTAGCAAAGTGAGTACAGCCTGGTTAAAATTTTTAAGTGTTTAAGGCCTAACTTACAAATGCATGTATTAAACCTAAAACAATTTATTATATATAGGTATGTCCTTTTGTATAACATTTTATCAATAAAAAAGTGTCTGTACCTACTCACAATATAAGAGAAATTTTTATGTCATGTATTTTGTAACGTGAGTTTAATGAGTTCTGGTTGTAAATGAAATTACCTTACGTAAAATAATTTCCATTTAACATACATTTCGTTAATAAAGCACTTATTGTTCGAAAAAACATGTAGCTTTCATTTCACCCTACATGATTTATTAAGAGCCAGTTAACATTTCTCAGGCAAATAAACTAAATAGCGGTATTTTTTTTTTTCAAGTACTAGAGCGTTGTTGCAAAAAGTTATATTTCGATCGAATTTTTCAGCTATTGAAGTTATGTACATATACTTTACACTCACACATTTTTACATTATAGGTATTACATTATACAGTACATATATTGGACTCGCATATTAATAAAAGTACATAGTGTATGTATTTTTATTATTAATCATATGGTTTCAGTGGAAAAATTAATACGATTTTCTTCACTGTACCCCTATAATGGATTCGATAGAAAATGACAGTTTCCTGGATGGAGGCTGCTGGGGTGGAGGCAAAGGCGTGCAGTTGGTAAGAAGCGCGGCCAAAAAGTGGGTACAAAACGCTGCGGAGTGCGTAGATGGCGCCGCGAGTGCAGGTGGCGGGGGATTCCCCCGTTCCAATTCCACATCCGCAAATGCCTTGCGTCGCCGAACGCGTTCGCACCAAGCCGGATCGCTTAATTTCATGCCTGTAATATAGCAAACGAAACTTTAATTCAATGATATTTGTCTATCTATATACCTACTATAAGAAGTTATTACTCGCCAGGGTGTTCGGATATCCCAAACTGGAAGTCAGTTTTGCGTAATCAAATATAGTTGATTAATTATTTTATTAAGTATCTGTGTCAGGCGACATTATAATATATGTATATGCGTTATACATGGTTACTGCTTACATATTTTTTAGGCGAAGTCGCGGACACCAGCCAGTTGTAAAATAAAGTCTGTTTCTACGCTAAAATCTAAACCACCCAACGTGTTCGATACGATTTTAACTAACGGAAAGAGCGATAAACGAGTAATTATATAATTTTCAAAAATAATTGCATCCGTAAGAAGCAGATAGCAAGTCGCTAGTTCGGATGTTAATAAAAATTATATACTTATTTACCTACTTTGTTATAACAACTCAAATTTTAAGGTTCTTTTAATTAGGTACGACTACTTAACATTACAAAATTAATTTTTCTAATTTAAAAATGTTATTATTCCATACCTATCTATGTTAATTATAAAGATTGAAACTAATAATATAAATTCTCAAATTACTTTCAAAAAAGACTTAATAAATACACTAGAAATAGAAATAAAATTGAATTGCCTAAAATTAGAACACAATATGGTAAAAAATATACAGGGCGTCCCAAGACTGCGACATGAAGGGAAAGTATCTTAGATAAGCAAGTAGTTTTAAGAAAATCTTTGAATGCATATTACTAACTTTGAAAAATAACAAAGTCTTCTTTCAGCCAAATATCCTATCTACGATATTTAACTTCCCTTCATGTCGCATGGTTTTGGGACGCCCTGTATATTGGATGAGGGATCATCAGCACAGATACAATGACAGTGACATTGTAAAAAATTGTAGTAGCTACCATGCATAGCTTTAAACACAAATTAAAAGAATACATATGGACCAACGTTGGAAATAACTAATTTATCTCCGATGGATTAAATGTACCGGTATTAATGTACTTAGTTATTAAATTCTCATAGCTTAAGTGGACAACTTGTTCTTTTATTATGAGAATAAAAAAATCTTTAAACCGAATTTGCCTACTTTTGTAGGTGGTGAAAAAAAACCCTAATAGTTTTTTTTAATATAATGTGCTTAAATTTTTATTAAATTTATAAATTATTTATTTTCTGCTTTATAAATTCCTTTTTATTAATTTTTTCACACAATAGGTAAAATTGAAATGGGCATTATTCAATACTATATTAGAATGTGATTACGCGTGCAATTGCAAAATAAAAGTAGGATAAACTTATGATTATTTATATTAAATACGACATGATAACATCATTGCAATAATAGTTGACAACACAATATAAGTAATTGCAAGTTAGTTTAACAGCACCCAAGTTTCACAAAAAATAACCAAACGGATAATTAAACCAAAATGAAATAAGTTGTTTCTTCAGTTTTGGCACCCGCCGACGCCGGGAGCTATCATCGGCGACAAGACGGAAAGACATGTTTACACTCAACTGTAATTTGAAACTCGACAAAGAGCCGCCTCCGCGTTCATGTAAAACAATCTTTTACACTTTTTTAAAGCCCATAAAAATAGTTTAAAGATTCGGTTTTTTTTTTCGTTTCGATAGACAGTGAAATGTTGCCGAGTTGTAGTCGACAGCCTTTGTTCTGTGTAGATGTTTTCATGAGACATTTGAGTATTTTTTATTACATTTCAGTGCGCTATTTTTAATAGTTTAACAGTATCATTTTACAAGTATATTGCCACTTGCAACTACAAAGCGTGGTAGGTACCTAGGTCATTGAGTAGGTATTTTATTAGCAACAAGCAACAACTTTAATGTGAGCGAAAAACTAGTCTACTTATTTTAATTGTGCGTAGGTACTCAAATAATTTTTATTGGGCGCCTACTAACTGGGTATATAAAAATTATAAATAAACCACAAGCCCAGTTAGTTATTGTATAAATTGTAAAATCTAATTTCTTTACAATTATAACTCGGTTCTGATGTTCCAAAGTAAATGTTTGTGCAGCTAATTTCCATTAAACATTTCAAAAATTAGAAACGAAACACTCGACGTGTCGACTCGTTTACAACAATAACAATGGTTAATGTGGTTTGTGAGAAACACCGGGCACTGAAATCCAAATCAATTTTAAGCCACACACGTGCTTCGCTTTAGATGGCCACACCATTCCAGCCAGTTGTATACGAACAAAAACAAATGACTACCCTATTACCAAATGATAACTTGTATGTATTCTTAACAAAATTTCTACCCTGTAATCTACTCAATTCTTCTCTCTTCTATCTTGTCATTTATTCTGTAGGGGTTGGCAAAATATTTGCAATGCTTCGGATGTCGCTTGTAGGCGGCTGTAGTCCGTTTTTCAAAAAAATTGTAATTTTTAAATAATTACTTTTAATTTTTATTTGAATTTCTTCTCTAGTAAAATCTTTAAGCCTTTTAACTTAACCCACCATTCTCTGAATCTTGAATTTCTTTCCAGAATGCATTTGACAAAAGCTACAAAAAATCCTACCAGTTGTCATAACATGATACCTATATTTGTGTTTTGCGCTACTGACTCACAGTTTTAATTTTTTTTTATCTAAGTTTTTCATACAAATATGTTTACGTCTTGTTTACACACTCGAATAGCAGTTAAATGGTTACTTCGTTTGTTTATTTGGAGTAATTAATAACCAGCTGCACGCATCCTACAACGAACAGACACCACGTGACAATAAAATCTATACATATTTCAAATTATATATTTTCTTGTAAATAGGGACTATT
Source organism: Synanthedon myopaeformis (assembly GCA_944738685.1). Lineage (NCBI taxonomy): Eukaryota > Metazoa > Arthropoda > Insecta > Lepidoptera > Sesiidae > Synanthedon > Synanthedon myopaeformis. The sequence goes on from OX122914.1 coordinate 3,048,093, forward strand.
TTTTTAAACATATGGTTATCAATGTTTAAAAAAATCATTAGAAATTGTAATTTTTTTATCTAAACTAACAACTGATATTAAAATTTATTCAATTGATACTTACAAGTTTAGGTATGTCAATCAACTTATTATAAAAAGTTCAATATGCTCAATGCTTATTTATTTTAATAAAAGAAAGCGTGTGAATAGAAAACGTAACTCCCAAGTATTACCTAGATAGAGGAGTGGTAAAGCATCCTTCGTCCCGTAGTCATAAACTGGGAAGCCCGACTGGCGGCAGTAACCACCCCTTTTTAAAGACCATAGGAAAATTATTTACAGCAAATGTGTTGTTGTATTTTGGTTGCCTAATGAATATCAGTCAATTCCACTGTACATAAATAAAAAAATAATCGCTAAATGTTGGAAAAAATTCCGCTAATTTTTCTTTCAAATATTCGTTTAATTAGGTTAAGAGGAAGGTTCTTATGGAGACAAAATTTGGAAAAATTGCCCGGAAAAACGTATAATCTTTATTTTTCTTTTTCCCATCCAAAGTATCTACTGACCATTCAACAATAGCTTTTGACAGGAAGACGTCTGTCGGGTCAAAAGATAAAACACATGTTGTGTTTTTTTACGTATAAATAACAATATGAACTTTAATTTATTCATTAACTCTTAACTTTAAAAAAAACACTTCGTCAAATATTTTAAGGAGAATTATTTACCAAAGAAAGGTGCTTGCAAATGATAGTCATTCGCCATCTGCATGCATCGCAAACGAGCGCGGTAAGCTCTCTTGCGAGCTGCTAACGTCACCGCTTCCCCGCGAGGCTCCGATCCTGCTCCTTGCTGTCTCCGTAAGGCGACCTGCGCAATAATACTTATTATTTATTAATAATTTCTTATAATCGTTACATAGAATAATTTTAAGTCGCTCGGCTCCGCGTCTGTCTGTCTGTAGGTATATCCGAAACCACGAAAACGGATTTTGATGAGGTTTTCAGCATCAGTTAGTCAAGTTTTCACTGAAGGTTTATATATAAGTAATAATAAAACCTAATTGATATATAATATAAATGTAATAAATATAATATTTATAATATATATATAATTTATATATGTAATAAAACCTAATTAAGTTTTTTTTAGAGTAGAAAAAAAAAATCTTGCAACCAAGTCGCCGAAACTGTTCGCGTCTGTCTGTTTCTCCGCTAACAGCTAACCTTTTTTATACAGGTACCCTTATTCACTTTTTAATTCACTTATGGAAAAAGGGATAAACGAGAAATAAAAATTGAATCCCGGGCGAAGTCTGGAGCGGGTCATTAGTAAATAATAATTTTAACGGATATTAGGCAGATATGCGATATTCTCGCATTTATAAATATCCTTCGTTTTCTTATTATTTTTAATCAAGTAAGACTTTTGGGCGAACGATCCACATTTCTCGTTCATTCGCCACATCTCTCGATTCGACATGATCTTGATATTCATTTTTTAGAAATAAACATTTTTCATAATACCTTCATAAGTTCCATGTTTAAATGCAATAAGAGTATCCTGGTGTTGCTTGTTTCCTTACGCGACGGTAGCCACTTAGCTACCACCAAATAAACAGTCAGCCTGTCACCCTTAATAATATTTTAAAAAACTGATGGTGAAAACCGCATCAAATTCCGTTGCGTGCTTCAGAAGGAGTTAGCGGCCATATAGACAGACTCAGAAAGCGACTTCTAATTATACCTAATATGTAAAAATTAGGTAATATTTTTTCTGTCCTGCGACTGATTGGCCAAAGGCGCAACATTATGGTCGCGGTGAAAAGACGTCATATTCTCTTAGACATGAGCTATGTTTGTTGGGCTAAGAAAGAAGTCACAAGTTTTTATTACTAACCTGAGCAGCCATGACTCGTTGCCTCTCCAGAACCAGCAAGCATCCAGGGCACCGACAATCCCGCCAACGGCACAACTTCTTGTGTCCCTTCAGACAAGAAATCACGCCGTGATTTCGACAGCGTGCGCATTTCGGTGTCCGCAGTGACTTCCTCGTGTCATTGTTCGCAGTCTCGCTACGTTCATTCCGCATCTTGTAATGTCACGTCAAATTAAACACACACTCATTATATTTACGAATCAACATTTGTCACGAAAAATCAACTATTAGTCAAGACGACGACTCATGTTCACGCTGAAATATCATTTCATGGATTGACGCCCGTAAAGTCGGTTTCAAATTTTAAAAGAATCGCTCTGTTACGAGACTCCGCCCAACTCGAGTGCTGATTGGTGTAGGTTGTTGTGGGTGGGGCAGATGGAAAATTAAAAATATTTATAAGTTAATATAGAATACATATTAAAAATATACTTACAATTAATTGGTACAGGATGTCTTGTATAATAGTGTGGGCTTCAGTAGGTGTTTAATCTAAACGCTACATTGTTAAGCAAAAATAAACAAATAAGATAAGTTAGGTGACCTATATCTAAATATTAGCATGTTTGAAAAAAAAAAAAACAATGCTCTTTCGGAAAGGCGTTGGCTGCCCATGACACCTGCGTATAATGTTGCCATCAACCACGACCAGCAGGTCTTACCTGTGGATATCTCCTGTCGATCGTCTAGAACGGGTAGGATGAAAAGGTAAGATTCCTTGTCATTCTACCATGAACTTTTTTTTGGAAAAAGAACTAGAAGTTGCTATTTTTTTATTGATTATACTTACTTACTTCGTAATAGTAGATAAATAGCTTGGTACGTAGTAGGTACTTAAACAAAAAGAATATCGGCTCAAAACAAATGAAAAAATGGACTGAACTCTTTTGTTTGTCTAGTTATAAGATTGTAGGGACTTGTTGTAAATACTCTTTTGCGTTATACATACTTTTTGGTTTTACTTTTAATACTTTTTATATATATTTTTATGTCATATGTATGTTGTCACTTATATTAATTTTGTCACCAATTTGTCATGTTCATATAATAACTTTCTTTGTAAAATATAATTCTTAATCCGTCGTAATCCGTATCTTTAATTTATACAATCACGTACAGCATTAACCAACCACAAATTTGGTAACTCCGACGTGATAATCTGACGTGATTTTAATATAATTTGCACACTACATACGAATAAATATAACGATGGAACAAAATAGCCGTCCGAACATTTTAAATAGTGTGAGTGTTAAAGTACCACCGTTTTGGCCAGAAGATCCGGCATTGTGGTTTGCCCAATTAGAAGGTCAATTCGCCTTAGCTGGTATAATTACGGATTCGACAAAATACAACCATGTAATAGCAAATTTGGATTGTAGAATTATCGCTGAAATCAAAGACATTGTAAAAGTCCCACCCGATACTGGAAAATACGATAAGGTAAGAGATGAGCTAATTTCACGTTTATCGTCATCCAATGAGCAGCGAGTTCGGCAGCTCATTAGCAATGAGGACATTGGCGATCGCAAGCCTTCGCAATTCCTGCGTCATTTGTTAAACCTTGCTGGACCAGACGTTCCTGATGACTTTATAAAATCTTTGTGGTCAAATCGTCTGCCATCGCACGTCCAGTTAATAATTGCCTCGCAGTCTAAAAGCTGTTTAGAAGACCTAGCTAAGCTCGCTGATACGGTGATAGATATAGTGCAACCGCAGATACACCAAGTGTACACGGCGTCGACGTCAAGCGAGATGATCGAACTCCGGCGGTGTGTCGACGGTCTTAGTCGCGAGATTGCGGAATTAAAGATGACAGCGCGGCCACATGCTTCAAGTAGAAGGCGCTACACAGGCCGGCGCCGTTCACGTTCTCGGAGCAGCAATCGAAGACAACGTGGTGGTATGTGCTGGTATCACAGCAAGTTTGGCCCGCGCGCGAGTAAGTGTCACGCGCCTTGCAGTTTCAATGAGGGAAATGCCGACGACAGTCGTTGATGACGGCCAGCGATTGTCAAAATGTTTCAGCCCGTTTATTCGTGACCGACAAAAAGACACAGGTGAAGTTTTTAGTGGATAGTGGTTCAGACTTATGTGTTTATCCTGTTAGTTTTATACGTAGTTCACGCCCTAAAAAGGACAAATATGTATTATGCGCCGCAAACGGATCGACAATTTTTACTTATGGTACAATTTCTTTAAAGCTCGACCTAGGCTTACGTCGTGATTTTTCATGGCGATTTGTTGTAGCAGATGTAACAAAACCTATCCTAGGCGCAGATTTTTTAAAATTTTATGGGTTATTGGTAGACATTAGGCATAAACGTTTGGTTGACAATATTACAACACTTTCTATTAGTGGTATATCCGCAAAATCTTGTTCTGTGTGCCATGTTAAAACAGTTACAGGTACATCTATTTTTCATCAAATTCTACAAGAGTACCCAGAGATTACCCGTCCAGCCGGTGATACTTCTGCACCAAAGGTGAAACATAATACAGTTCACTATATTCGCACTACTCCTGGTCCACCGGTGTATTGCCGCCCAAGAAGATTAGATGCAGAACGACTCAAGATTGCTAAGCGTGAGTTTGAACAACTTGTAAATACAGGTATCGCGCATCGATCTGACAGCTCATGGTCCTCACCTTTACATTTGGTCCCCAAAAAGAACCAAGGTTGGAGGCCGTGTGGTGATTACCGTGCCCTTAATGCTCGTACTATACCAGACCGATATCCAGTCAGACACTTAGCAGATTTCTCCTACAATCTCTATGGCTGTACAGTATTTAGCACTCTGGATTTGGTACGCGCTTATAACCAAATTCCAGTATTTGCGGATGATATTCCGAAAACAGCAATAACGACGCCTTTTGGTCTTTTTGAATTTAACTTTATGGGTTTCGGTTTTAAAAATGCTGCACAGACGTTTCAACGTTTCATTGATGAAATTCTTTGCGAACTAGAATTCTGTTTTCCATATTTAGATGACATTTTGATAGCGTCAGTAAATGTGACAGAGCACGAAAGTCATCTGAGACAAGTTTTTGAACGACTACGGCAACATGGTGTTTTAATCAACACAGCAAAATGTAATTTTGGAAAGGCAGAGGTAGCTTTTCTCGGACACAACATTTCTAGCAATGGCACAAAACCTTTACCAGAGAAGGTAACTGCCATACAGAATTTTGCACGCCCCAAGACAATTAAAGAACTTCGTCGTTTTTTGGGCATGATTAACTTTTATCGACGTTTTCTGCCACAAGCAGCGCTTAAGCAAAAACCACTGAATGCTTTGTTAGCAGGTCCAAATTTAAAAAACTCGACGAAAATAGTTTGGAACGAAAATTTAGATAGAGCATTTTTGATCTGTAAAACAAGTCTAGCAGAAGCCACACTTCTTGCTCATCCTCACCCTAACTCGAAAGTCGCGCTGGTTACTGATGCATCAGACTTAGCAATTGGTGCAGTTATCCAACAGCGTGTAGACGATGTATGGGAACCGTTAGGATTCTTTTCAAGAAAACTAACAGTAACTCAGTGTAAATACAGCCCTTATGATAGAGAGTTGTTGGCAATATACGAAGGTGTTAAATATTTTCGTCACATGTTAGAACTTAAACCTTTCGAAATTCATACAGATCATAAGCCAATTATTTTTGCATTTCAAAAGCCATTAGACAAATGCTCGCCTCGTCAATTCCGATATCTAGATTTCATAGGTCAATTTTCAACAGACATAAAGCACATATCTGGAGAGGACAATGTTGTTGCTGATGCGTTATCTCGACCAGTTGATACAATTAGTATTATAGATTTCGCCGCATTAGCTAATTCACAGGACACCGATCCTGATCTACAGCAATTGCTGAAGACAGGGTCGTCGCTGCAACTTAAAAAGGTAGTGATTCCTGGTCTACCCAAAGAGGCAGCAATATTCTGCGACATGTCCGGCTCAACTGCTCGTCCGTATCTTACGCCTGAGTTTCGTCGTGAAGCTTTTGACTCGCTTCATAGACTGAGTCATCCTGGTGGTAAGACGACAGTGAAGCTACTTACTCAACGTTATGTCTGGCCGGGAATAAATAAAGACGGTCGTGAATGGGCAAGAGCATGTCTGCAATGCCAACGTAGTAAAGTTTCTAGGCATGTACATTCGCCGATAAAAACATTTGTTCCACCATCCGAACGTTTTTCTCATGTACATATAGATATAGTTGGTCCCCTGCCGCTGTGTCGTGGTTATCGATATTGCTTGACTGCAGTGGATCGTTTTACGAGATGGCCTGAAGTGATGCCAATCGCCGATATCAAAGCGGAGACCATCACTCAAGCATTTGTTTTCGGATGGATTTCCAGATTTGGTTGCCCAAAACGTATCACGACGGACAGAGGAAGACAATTTATTTCTGACACATTTCGACGTTTGGCGAAGATGATAGGAGCTGAACATTCCATGACAACGGCTTACCATCCTGCAGCCAATGGCTTAGTGGAACGATTCCACAGGCAAATGAAAGCAGCCATCAAGTGTTACGAAAGTGAAGATTGGTTGGAAGCCTTGCCTTTTGTACTTTTAGGTATAAGAACGGCATATAAAGAGGACATTTCAGCTTCCACCGCAGATCTGGTGTATGGTGAACAATTGCGTTTACCTGGAGATTTCTTCGAGAGCTCAAGTAAAAATGTAATCGATTATACAGATTTCTTGTCCCGACTGCAATTGCAAATGCGAAAACTGCAGCCTACGATAACGGTTCGTCACGGAATGCCAAAAGTTTTCGTTCATAAAGACTTGAAAACAGCATCTCACGTTTTCGTAAGGGATGATTCTGTTCGAAAACCGTTGCAACCGACATTTTCCGGACCCTATCGTGTAATAAACCGTGCAGATAAATTTTTTAAGCTCGATATCAAAGGGAAATCGAATAATGTTTCCATTGACCGTTTGAAACCAGCATATATACTAGAGGAGCCCAGTCTGGCACCTACAACTTCTAGCGAACGTGCTGTTGTTACACCTCAACAGCCCGCTCCGGAACGCAGAACAAGATCGGGTCGTCGTGTTTGTTTTCCCAAACGTTTATCGACCTAAAGGTCTCCGGGGGGGCTGATGTAGGGACTTGTTGTAAATACTCTTTTGCGTTATACATACTTTTTGGTTTTACTTTTAATACTTTTTATATATATTTTTATGTCATATGTATGTTGTCACTTATATTAATTTTGTCACCAATTTGTCATGTTCATATAATAACTTTCTTTGTAAAATATAATTCTTAATCCGTCGTAATCCGTATCTTTAATTTATACAATCACGTACAGCATTAACCAACCACAAGATAATAGCGACCATCTTCCGGCTTCGCACGGGTGCATTTTTTCGTTTAACGCTCTTTCCATTAGTCAAAAACGCATTGAAATCCGTTGCGTAAGTAGTTTAAAAGATACAGAGGGAAGCGATTTTGTTTTATACCATGTAAATACCTATGAACAGGTATGGACAAGCAAAAGGAAAATATTTAAGAATAAATGAGGATATAAGCCGATTTTCCTTTTTTTCTTTAAGTCATCAAGAAAAAAATGGCAAACATTACCTACATTCATGGGAATCGATACAAACGCTATAAAAAGTTATCAATTGTACTTAGATAAATTATGTGATCAACACCCTGAAAATGGACTCCTTATTGTAATTGATATCCAATCTCGGACAAGATTGCCAATTAGCTCTCAGGTGTCACTGTGACCACCTCGATCCAATTAATTATTAGAAACTAAAATATTGTGTTACAAGTAAAAATTACTCAACAAAAAGAACAAACGAGTGGGAAAAAGACTAACCTAACTAGGTAATTAAAGGGATCCTTAATGTGTAATTTATAAGTAGATAGGTATAGGTAGGTAGGTATTCGTACAGTAGGTAGTTAATGGCGCCTGTAAACGCAATTAGCTAACATCTGAATAAATGCCTAGGTACCTATACGTTTTTGTACTGCAAGTAATTATTTAATTTACAGTTGCCCAATAAAATCCACAATTAAATAATAACAAGGTTTGATTGTAGCGTGCACATTATACTGTTTATTAGCGAGCACAAAGCGAACATTGGTGGTGGTGCATCACATTAAACGCACTCTGTATCGGATTTCATAAAACCCTCGTCATGAGAACGATTAAGCTTACAACGCCGCTTACAGGATATAGAGAGGGATTTTTTTATAAGATAATTATAATGGAATCGAGCTCGCAATGAAACTACTTTGATAGAAAGTGGCTACCGTCGCACAAAATATTTTAAAAGCAATTGCTATCAGAATAATAATAGGTAGGTACTTAATCCCTTGTAAAATGGAGACTTTTGATTCACACTAGTAGGTAAGTTAATTGTTGTAAAGGCACTGGCCGCAAAGAACGCAGCATTTAACCCTTTGTAGTTGTCGTGAACCTAGCGCTTGACTCGTAATTTTTTTAAGAGAAAGCAACGCAATGTTTTAAAAATAAACATTATACAAGTAGAGGAATTTGTCATATAAGTATATACGACTCTGGCGATATGGACACGAAAATAATTGTCGAATAAATCCGACTCTGGCGGCTAAAGGATTAAATAATATTATCTGTCTATTTAGTCTGTAACAAGCCTAAGATGCATTTGCTTCTGATTGCGTTCCGCAAATGAATGAGTTTGACTGTGCAATATTCAACGCTAATAAACCGGCGCAAGAGTGCGTCAGTTTAATTAATTGTTTTTGCTCTATATAACGACATAGGTAAAGAGTTTTGAGCACTTAAATTACTAGTAGCTACATAATATAATACCTTAGAAGGCTTTTTAGAGACATACTTACCTACCTAAACTTAAGACTATTGTAATATTGTAATAGGTAATTTTATTTTCTGTTACGGTAACATAATACCTAAGTCTGGGTGTAGTTTATACCTATCTAAGGCCAAAATCAGACGGATCAGGCGACAAAGTTTACAAGCACGCGGACGTCCTTAAAATGAAAAACGATTAATATTTTTTTTAATTTTATTTTATTTAAATAAAATGATAATTTTATAAATTTGCAAATCATAGATTCAATAATTGAATACATTAATTAATATTTTTTAGTTATATAATTGAATACTTACATCATAGTTTTAGTACAGATTTAGATTTAGGTACTAAGCGGTCCGCCCCCGGCTTCGCACGAATGCGTATTACATTATCCAACAACTTATCCAACAAATTTGAAAATACCATATACTTATACCAAAAAAATCTATGATTCTTCAGCTATCGAGTGGTGTAGTTCTTTAAATTTTGAATCTAGATGATAGATGTGTAGCTACATCATCAAACTGTGTACATTTATGTATTGCCTCCAACTGTGGAAGCAAATTTAAAGAAATTGCATCTGTGCGTAGCCTGGGACAAGTATTTAGTATTAATCTATATTATATGCGAAAATTCTACACAACGCTCAATATTATGTTCATACTACAATCTGAATTTATCTTCTGAAATCCACTTCTTTTTTGTCACGCAAGCTTCTAGCCAATCTTCGTTAACAACGACTCCATTGAAACTTTCCGGTACATTTGAACGTTCGCCGTCATCGGTGAGTATGAAATGTGTCAAATCCGAGCAATCCCTATCGCAAACACTAGCGCCATACATTTTCGCGAGTATCGCGTTTACACTAGAACTGGACGAATGTATGACACAACCGCGAAGGAATGACAAAGGCTTGTCGTTCGCGAACAATTCGCGGTCAATCTCCAACATTTCTCTTGTCGTTAAATACAACTGTAAGTAACATAATAACACACATAAGGTTACTAAAATTATTACGAAATGAGACATTTTCGTGACTAGTTATGAAAATCAGTTGAGAACAATTTAATTTCTCTTTTCTTAGCCTGTTATCCATGTTCGTAGTTGGTTATAAAAATCCAGTTACGTACGTGGACTAATGGATTTTGACAAGCCCGTTAGATGAGTGGTTATGGTGCTTCCCTTCACGCATTGTCCCGGGTTTGATTCCCGTCTGGGTCTGGTCTGGATCAGGAAAGCAGTGGCAGGGCACACTGCTTTTCGCAGTCATTTGGTCAGCTTGTCTGGTGGCAGTAACCACTCCCTCACAGAAGACCACCGTGAAATAGCAGCATGTGTATTTTTTTTGTTTTGGTGAGTGATATAATTTCGAAATACCTAAGGGGGCGATGGAATATTGTTTTCCGTGCGAAAGGACAGTCCACGACCCGACCCAAGAGGCCTGCATCATTAACCGACTATAAACATTTTATGCAATCAATTTTATGCAATGCGGGTGAAGCCGCGGAGCAAAGCCAGTGTAAAGATAAAGACACTTACATCTTGCTCCATCTTGTTGAAACATTTACGGAGTGTGTCTACATCGAGCGGTCGAGTGTACGAGTCGCCGTAGACGTCGAAGTCGCGGCTCAAGCGCAGCGCACTTTCTTTGCCCAACGCGAGCACGTCCAGCGGCTGAAGCGCTTCAAGCGGCTGTAGCGCTGCCGGCTGAGCGCTAATCTGGCGCAACCACGACGTATGCACGACGTCGCTCGCTCGCGACTCGATCGCGTTCAAAGCGCGCTGTGTACGTCGACCCACCACGCAACAAAACGCCTCGTCTGAAAAACATCAAGCCTGGTAAAAAACTGTACAAATGTTTCTACTTGTCTCAATTATTATAATTTGTATAAAAAGAGACATTAATTTTTAACGTTCAGACCAAAGGTGCTTTAGAAAACTGATGATAACAAAATCGGAGGACACAATTTGATGCTGTCGCTATCATATCTATCATATACATCAAACAATTAATCACACCATTCGATAGCTAAGGGACCAAAGAACTTTTTGGTATGGTATACTCGTCGTTGGATATATACATCCTACATATATTACTCTCAAAGAAAATATTACTCGTAACGTACCTACACGTATTCACGTAAAACATAAAGCTGTGTCCACGACACAGAGACATCCCATTTTTGTCGCGTGGTTTATCATAGTCACTTTCCTTCATTATCTTGAAGGTCTGCAGAGCACTTAATCTACTATCAATTGAACTTCCAGCCTGCCTGTCGACATCTTCGTAAAAAAATAAATTTAAAAAAAAAAGAATAACCTGGGTTTTCGGTGAGTTTACCACTGTGCGAAAGCACCATCTTCGCGATTTCCTCTTTGGACCAATCTTCGTCATCACTCAGTATGCAAATCTTGCGGCCGAGCAGCGCTTGCGACACCGCTGACACTGCGCCGTCGCTTTTCGTCTTGAAGCTGTCGGCCACTTGCGGCATTTTAGCGCTCCGCTTACGAGACTTGCCCAAGTTAGTCTCGTTCATTTCATCGAGACCTATTTGGTTTGTGCTCAACTTGTTCACACATTTTTTGTTCTGTTGAAAAATTTTGTATTTTCAAATCTGCATGTTAACATGTCAACAACCTTCAAAAAGCCATTCAGTATAAGACTGCACAAGTTTACATTATATATCAGAACTATCTCACGCTTCAATGAGGGAAAACTAAATTCGGAAATATTACGGGAAAATAGTTCCCCTCCGGCCGCCATCGCAACTGAATTCCGTAACCAGAAGCGATAGAAGAATTACCTTTCTTTATCCGCAACTGGTTGTGATAGAAGAACTTTGTTACTTTGTCCGCATTTAGTTGCGGTCAAAGAATTACATCAAAAAGAACCTTTATAAAGATTTTTTTTAACATTTCTAGTAGGTAATGTCATCCAAATATGTTTACGCGTAGTTTTATAACCATTGTTACATTAACAGACATTTAAATATCTGTATAAACCTTCACACAAATTGTAATATTAACAAAATAGATATTTTTTTATTAAAAATTTTCATTTTATTGCTAATATTTTAACTTTTTACCGCTTAACCTACAATAAGTGTATATAATATATAAATGTATTATGTGTATATGTAAATATGTAAATTATTATGTAAATATGATTGGATTGTAAACAAACATACCTACATACATATTAGATTTCGTTTAAAGAGGTTTTCATGAGAAATCACAATCAAATTACAAATTCGTGGAAAATTTTGTTGATTACACTGTTACCTTTATTTATGCATGTTTATCTTTTTTCAAATTTACTATATATGGTGTAATTGTTTGTCTTCCCAAATAAAATAAAATATCTTCAGGATTGATTCCTTTGGGATTGAGGTACATTTTTCTATAGCAAGTGAATATTAAAATAGCAGCATTCCATGTGTACACTCACGTCTAGAAGTGCGTACAGTTGTTGAAGCGTACACGCGTCACGGACCGGCTTATCGTCGCGCACTCTTTGTACGCGCGGAAAACGCAGCGTGTACGCAGCGCCGTAACTCGTACTGCGCACCAACTCCGTGGCGCGTATCTACGCACAACATACAATATGCAAGTACCATTTTTTATATTTGCTGTTGGCGTGGCGATGCCAACATATTGTTAGCGTTGTACGTACCTGCAGCACGCAGGAGCGTTCTGGCGGCAGCCACCAATCGGGCAACTCCTTGTTGAAGTAAAGTTCGTTCGGAGGAGAGCATTGGCGTACGCGGTTCCAATGCGGGCGCAGACTCGCTTCGAGTAAATCGCGCTTCTCGCTCTGCAGGCGAGCAGACACACGGCCCACGCAGACCCATCGTCCCTCTGCGTCGTCCAAACAGGCCACGTGGTAACTCCTCACCGTCCCTTGGCTCTTGTCTTCGGATTCGTCCGCGCCGACTATCACCAGGTCCAAATCGGTCATGCTGCTCTCCGTATACTGGAGAGAGTGACCGATTTTTTTTATTATTCTTTATTTATTTATTTAGATTATATACAGCCATAAATTAAAAAAATATATATTATAGATTATATACAAATATAGGCCTAAAAAATCATAAAAATTTTATTTTTACATTTATTAATTTAAAAAAATAATAATTATAAGACCAAAAAAGAAAAAGAAGAGAATATTCTAAATTCAAAAGTAATTCGCCAATTTTCTTTTTATAAGAATTCAAATTGTTTGAAAATATGTCACTATCATTCAGAACCTTATTGTAGTGATACTTAGAACGATGAAAGAAGGCATTTTTAGAATTGTGATACTAATCTTAAAGCACGAGATGATAATTATTTGTAATCAACACTGCTTGTTAGCATTTGCTTAGCAACAGCATACTCGTACCTCTGGCTTGATCTTGTACCAGCCGGCGTTGCGTTTGTTCGCGATGTAGTACGACTCTATGTCCTTCACCACTAAGCCTTCTTCTTCTTTCTCTATTGCTTCATTGAGGGCCTCCAAAATATCTGAACTAAAAATATTATAACCACATTACACAAATTGTTTCATTGCTTTATATAAAAAAAAACTTCGTCTGCGTCCCTTTTTCTTAAGCATTGTAACAATGAAAAAAATTCAACGCCTGTCAAAAATATATGCGCAATTATTTATTCAATCTTTATTGCTGTCTGGCGTTTAATTTTTTTTATATTTAGACTAGCTGGTGCCCGCGACTTCATCCGCGTTGAGAAAAAAAAATATATATATAAGCAATATAACGCTTGAACCCTTGTTAGTTTTTTATTTTATTTTATATGATCCTCGGGAACAGTACATTTTTCTAGATGAAAAGTACCCTATGTCCTTTCTTGTATCTTTGACAACGTGTATTGCACAATTTCATGATGATCGGTTGAGTAGTTGAGGCGTGAAAAGGTAACAGACAGAGAGAAAGACAGAGTTACTTTCACATTTATAATATTAATAATATAGATTCGTATGGATGAACGAGGGAACGGAAACGGTATTTCATAATGACTATATCTATAAAATGACCTAATCAACACGGTACCCTATGTCTGTTTCCGTTTGAAAAATTTCATGACGATCGGACGAGTATAGTTAAGGCGTGAAAGCGTAACAGCGTGTTTACCTACCTGTTATTCACCTGCTGCCTCTCGCTGTGGTTAATGACACCGCGTACGTCTTTGAACATTGCGTCCAGTATTTTCAGCCTTTCACGTAATGGAAGTCCGCCCCTTTCAGGACCACCGACTAAAGACTTGCCATTATAAAATAGAACATCAAATGCGCAGAAGCAAGGGCGAAATCTTGAATTTTCACTAACTTTCTTAATATCGAATGGCATACCTAATTTAAAAAAAAAAATTCAATATTTATAACTAATATTATAAAGAGAGAATTTTGTATTTTTGCATGTTTGCATTTTTCTTTGTAATGAATAAACTCAAAACTACAAAAATTCTTTCACCAATAGAAAGCTACATTATCAGCGAGTAACATATGCTATATTTTATAAAGTTACGCGGACAAAGTCGCGTGCAATAGCTAGTAATCTATAAAAGTGGTTAATTCTTTTCGCTTTCATATATTAAGTTTTCACGTTAATCCAAATTTAAGAATCATTGTTAGGTTCTATTATTATTATTATTAAAAGAAGAAGATTTATTAAACGCATTTTTAAAATGTAAAAAATATAATAAAGTAGGTACCTTTGCATCCAAAACTCTGTAGTTTCTTGTCCCATCCCATCATTTCACCGTCCAATACGAAGCTGGCAACACTGGGACTGAAACAATCCTTTAAATATGGCGTCAACAAACCAGACTCGTATGTCTTCCCGTAATTATCCGAGTACGAGTAACCTCTCCGTGAAAAATACTCGAAAACGCCATCCTGCATATGTATCTGAAATACATATTAATTAATTTATTTATCCTAACAAAGTTAGATGTAGGTACCTACATCTAACAAACCTTCCTCGTTTATCGCTCTTTCCATTAGTGAAAACCATATCAAAATCCGTCGAATGGTTTAGAAGTAACCGGAGAAACAAACAAGGGTCTTATTTTATAACAAATACTAGCGCCCTGCTCCCGGTTTCGTCCAGAGACGATTATATACATAAGCCTTCCTGGTTTTTCGCTCTTTCTATTAACGGAAACCGTATAGAAATTAGAAAAAATTAGCAGAGAAAAAGATAGAATATATATAGATATACTTAGTATAGATTGATGAATTTCATGTTCACCTGAAACCGTTCACCATCGAATTTGTTCTCCAATATATAAGTTTTATTTGGCGACAACGTTTGAGACACTTTAGTGACATCGAGTCTCTCGGAAAGCATTGGGCATACTGCAAAGAACAACTGAAGTCCCAGCTCTGGAGGTCTTGCGTTCCCATCGTCACACTCTTCACAGACCTGCAACACAAATTGACGTTTAATTACGTCATAAAAATCATTAGAAATGACGAAAGCGTAACGAACAAACTCACTTTCGCATTTACAATATTAGGTTAGGATTAGTATTTGTGAAATGATAGCTTCTGTGAGCTACACCCTCAGTGACGTTTAACTGTATGAAATAAGCGACATCTACCCGAATTAGTACGTACTTCTTGGTTCATATCATAAGGAGCTTTACATCGTCAATAGTTTGTTAAGACGTTAACATGTGGCGTAGTTTTCACTTGTTACGAGCAGTCTTATGACTAACAGTTTTTTTTACTGCATTAAAATGTGGTATGCTGTAGTACTGCTTCGCCTTTTTTGTATTCATTGATAGTAAGTATTATGTTTACTGCTTACCTTAGACAAGTTACTACAGTTTTCATACAAGGCATAAGCATCTGGATGGTAAACGTACAATATGCGCCTTAACGACATTCCAATCCTTAGTTTTTTTAGAATGAATCTCAAGAACCATTTCACTTGAATGGCAGTAGAATTTTTTAATACATTGCTAAATATTTCATCTAAGACACCTTAAAACAAAAAATATAAGTAAATATGAATTTTATTATTTTATATTACCGAGTGATTTGTCTGGCGGTAAATAAATGCCCTCTACTGAGTAGTGGAATACCACTGTCAAATAAAACAGACATAGGTTACCTACTGTTTTATTTATAGTATCATGTTGGTAATAATATTTATATAAGTACTCAAGTTACAAAGCACTTCGGCATCCAGCTCCCATGGAGGGGTGCCAGTATGGCGGCAGCAACCACAATCTTAAGCTTGCAATATCACCGTGAATAACAGCATATATACCTACTGTTGTGTTTCTGTGAATGAGTAAGGTAAGGGATGCCAATCCCTTCTCTTATTAAGGTCAGTAAGGAGCCCACTTGCAGAACCTATAACGTTGCTTATGTCTTTAGGCGACGGTACCAATCTGCCTGTGGACCTTTGAACAAAAATTTATGTATTTGTTATTTTCTTGGATCACTTCCATGTTACCAATGAATGAAGGAAGCAAAGATTACGTTACTCACATCTTTTATTTCCAACTTCAGCATTAGATACTTTATCAAGTGCGTCATTAATATCTCCAATAGTGAGAGAACCAGATGTTGGGCAAACTCCTAAATTGCTTACAACGAAATAAGCAGCGCCCGCCAAATCACAGTCTTGAGATTTATTCTCAGATCTATAATTAAGCAACTTCTGACCCTCGCGTGACTGCTTGTTTATTGATAATACTCTTACGAGCAAATCCCCGAGTTTTGATTCTTTTAAGTTATAAGAACGTTTTTCATAATCTGACAACAGCAACCGCAAAACGGGATATATGCTGGAATTCTGTAAAATAATTATCTTATGTTATTGAAAATTGTCACGAGCCTTACATCGTTTGAGAATCAACAACTAATAGGTACCTTTTTGTACACATTTTCTGCAGTGGTTAATTTTATCTTCGCGATAAACTCTTCCAAAATTTCATCCTGATGAGGCTTTTTTGCTTTACTTAACCTTTCTAAAGTTACAGTTAAATCTTGAAATGAAAGCATGTTTACGGGTTCCCCATCATTAGTTGCCATTTCATATTAATCTAGAACAATTATTGGTTTTTTAACTTAAAAAATTATTAAAAATAAAAGTAGTACCTAAGTAGATAAATTTAAGGAAAAAATTGATTAAAAAAAACCAAATTACTTTTTCAACATTTATTTATATGACAAGATATTTCAAAATATATTTAGAAGCCATTTGAGGTGAATGGTCTTTGTATAATATATATAGGTTGTACGCAGTTTCTCTTGTCAAATCAATTGTTCCATGTAGATCGCAATGTGCGATGGGCGCACAAGCCAATGCCCTTTCATAATATTCTATAGCTAAATTACTTATGTTCAACATTTGATATGCTCTTCCAATGTTGTAGTAACTTTCTTGGTCACATTTTCTCAATTTCTGATAAGTGAACAAATAAGACATTCCTTGCAATACCAAATTGTGGTGTTTATCGACGGTCCTTTGTGCAGCCATTATTAAAATAGTTATAGCAATCAGCAATGCTGACAGAGGATCTCTACTTTGGTCCTCGTGAAATTGTAAAAAACATTTTAATGCCACTATATATCTTCCTGATGTTAAAAAGTTGTTTCCTAAAAACAAATTTTTTACAATGTGATTTTCCTTTTGAAAGAGTCTTACAAAATATTTACCAAGATTATTATCATCCAAGGAGTTGGTGATAAGATTTAACAAATTCCAAGTGGTCGACTTGGGATATTTTACTACAAGATCTCTGATAAATCTAAACGCATTCTGATGGTCTTTGCTTAATAAGCATGCTTGTAAACAGTAGAATTCTATCTGTTGACGATGTGGTGATATACTTCGTGGTACTAAAGCCCCAAAACTTAATCTTTGCATAGCAAAGTATTGCTTATTCTTGCAAGCAATATGCAACAGTTCAGTAAATAAATCCCATTCTTGTTGAGGTGTTAAATTGAACGGCTCATTATCAAATTGAAGGTCATCTTCATTGTAACGACTTTCTCCACGAACATCTCTGAAGTTGTGTATATGATCTATGCCAGCTTTCAACTTACGCGCTATAGATATTTCTTCTTGATGCCTATATTTAACAAATGTCCTTGAAAGTAACGCTTCACCCACTTCTAAATATTTAAGTTCTCTATTATATTTTTTTAAAGCGCATAAATGTTCCTGCATTATGCTGGCACTGACCACATATTTGTAATTCTGTTGTAGGACATCTAAAGCTTCCTCAATGCGTTCTTTACTTTCTAAAATTTCAAACAGTTTTCTCCGTGCCCCAGCATGTTGCGGAGCATGATTTATTACTTTATAATATGAATTGATGGCCTCATCTATTCTTCCCAAATTATATAAACATTCTCCATGTTTAAGCCAAACTGCTCCCAAGTTATAACTAGGTGTTTTCACTAAAGGCTCTAAAAGTTGCAAAGCCATTTCATGTTGGTTAACTGCAGACAAGGCTTCTTCTAAATCCATAAACAGATCACCAGCCTTCTCCACATCGTTAGTCAGGAAATCTTTTAATAAATTTTGTACTAAATTTATTGCACCTAAATAAATGAAACTTACTAATAATTTACTTCTTAAGTCTATAGGTAAGTTTTGAGGTATTGAACAATTAATATAGTTTGTCTGTTCTTCGATTTTACCATCTTGGTTTTTCACTGTTTGAATTTCCGCTTCAATTTCAACACCCATATTTTCAACAAATATTTCTAAACATGTCTGAAATTGTTTACAAGCTATTAATAGTTCCATAAAAATGTTAATGTCCTCTAAAGTGAATGAGCTTGCACACTTCCTGTAAGCCGAAGCCATAACTTCAAGAGCCCTCTCAAGCTCATTAGTATTGTGGTATAAAGTAGCTGTCATCTTGGCATATTTAATTATTAATTCTGGTTGACTTGAAGGTAAGGAATTTACAATTTTTTGATAGCATTTGACACGATTTATGTTTAAAGAGCTGAGTTGAACTTTAAGCTCTTCCAATTTGGTTAATACTTCAAGCCTTTTCAGATGTGTGGATAAGTTCTCTGGGTCAGCTTTTATAGCATGTGAATAACATATCATTTCTTGTCTAAAATCATTCTTCTCTCTTGATATAGAAGCAAGTCTGAGCCACTCGTTAGCATCAGAAGGGCTCAAGTGTGCAGCCAATAATGAAAATTGTAATGACCTCTCGGCATCATGCTCATATATCTGAGCCAATGTCTGGTAAGGTTCTGGAGCTGTTGGCACTTGTTTAATAATTTCATGGCACATTTTTTCAGCCATTTCCTTGTCTCCTCTTACAAAACGTAAGTTGGCCTCTCCCATTAACCCCATTAATGCTGTAGATAAGCGAGTAAACTTTTTTCTTTTAGGTATTTTGTCCACAAATTGTAAAGCCAGTTGAGCCTCATTATTTTGAATTGTATCCACAACAGAGTCATCTTCCTGTTCTTCTTCTTCTTCTTCTTCATCGGATCCATACCATTCACTGGAATACTCCGCGAAAGACATTTCCCCACTCAAAAATTTATTTGTGAGTTCTTCTTCTAGATCCATTGTATCTTTCTTTTCTGTTGAAGAACCTGGTGATGGTTCCATATTGCTTTCTGTTATAAACACAACAATATTATAAGTAATAAATTAGGACCGTAATTGTATGTAGCATCCTTAATTATTCCTTTCCCCTTAATAAATTAAGGTATTGCTACTGATCTACTTATATATAATATATTATTAAAATCGCAACAAAAGGAAATACTTACATAAAAAACAAAATATTAAATAGTTTTTTAGAAAAACTGCTATGAAAGCAATATAAGTAGTATGAAATACTGATGAAATACAATTTTAATGTCACAGACTATAGAATATATATCAATTATTTCAAAATAGAACCGGCATGGAATAGAATTTAATTTATTACGAAAAGCAAGAACTAAAGAACTCTACACCCAAACCGTAGAGAGAGAATAGACTACACACTGACCAGTAATATATATCACTGGACTGGACAGACTCTCCCATACAAGCGACAGCTAATTCGTGTACAATTTTGAAACGCCGCTCTCGATTGTCCCAAGAACTAATTTTGACGTTTGCGTTTTTTATTCATTAGATATGTATAGATATATATATATAATCACTAATTTTAGTTCCATGGACAATCGCTCCATAATCTGCAGCGCCAAAATGCCGTTTTTCAAATAGGCATAAAAATAATTTGACAGCAGCCTGTCTAGAGGTATATAAATTGACTTTACATCAAGGAACATATATCCTCTCTAGCTAGAGAACAATGAAATGTGGATAACAATTTAAACTTGAATCTATTGATCGGTCAGGAACCAACTGATGTACATAGAATACAAGTTTCTAAAAGAGATCGCCTCTAATTGTAGTTTCCTTAGTAACTACAAGATGTCGCTGTTTCTCAAGCTTAAATCGCGCTATCACTGTTTACTTTTTGTTGGGACTCATTCTAAAAAATTCTTATACCTCGTCGATTACCACCTCTCAATAATGATAATGATTTTGAATTTTTGAATAAGAGGCTTGACTTGAGCGTCTCTTAGTCGTACTTAACTCTATATATTAGCGGTATCAGTATCACCGTTGAGATTGGATAATCTGTCTGACTGAAAGGAATCTGTTTAAACTAGAACCCATCTCTAGCGAAGGAACATAATTATACTCGTATGTATGTATTAGGTAAAATTGGGAACCTGTTCCAACTGTTCCTGTTACATCAATCAAAATAAAAGTTCCATTTACCTGTTACTAAATAACACCCTGTTATTTTGCACAAGATAGTATTTACTTGACCTGTTCTTGTTTCACTTTACTGCTACACATGTTACATGGAACATTTGCATTGCATGCCAAATGTGAACAATGGACTGAAAAATCTCCTTCATGCTTTTACAGGCTTAGGACTGTCAGATTTATAATTTAATTAAACTAATACTGATTACTAAAACTAGTCATTAGGTTAGGTACAAATATGATGTAGGTAGGTACCTATTTAAATTTATACATCATTTAATTAATAGGTAGGTACCTATTAATTAAATGATGTAGTTAGGTAACTAAATAACTTTTTGAAGAATTAAATCTGGCGCATTTAAGTCTTCAGTTCATTTTTTGTATATACATTATATACATGCGTGTATATACATATATAATCTATATATGCAGTACTTACAATATATTTACATTACATATTCTGGTTTAAAAATAAAACTGCTGTAATTTCCTAATACCAAGGCGTGTCCTTCTTACATTTAACATAATTTGTCACTGAGGACTTGAAAGAAAGTTTTACTTTACAAATGTTACATTTAGCTTGGAAACCACCAACGTCCGAAAAATGGTCCCAAACAACACTAGACTTTTTATTTGAAGCCATTATTTACAACACTAACACTTTTCACAAAAGTATATTATAAAAAAGGTTTTTTACACTAGGGACTTAAACAAAACCACTAAACTAACTAACTAGATATTTACAGTTATTTTTATTTAGTTTTAACATTTAAGGACAAAAAATTAATGCATGAAAAATAAATTTAAGAACTCAAGAAAAACAAAATAAAATTTAATAAACGAATGAAAAACTTAAAATTGAATTGAAATATTTGATTTTGAAATGGCAGTCATAATATTGACATCATAGAATAATAAATAAAATTCACGTTCGGATACATTACTGTATCTTTTTGCACTAACTATTAAGCAATATATCGTTCATAAAATAAAATAAATATGAACGTGAACCTAAACTACGTTATAATGTTCAGGTTCAGCTTTATTATAAATTTAATTTAAGTAAATGTAGGTATGTATTGCATACTAGCAACTATTTTGTTGTTACACTAAAATATTTACTGTTCAAGTTTCCGAACGCAATCGGCTGTAATAGGTCTATCTCTTTTTAACTAAGGTAAATGGAATGAAAGGCAGCTTGTTCCGGAACAGGTGAACAGTTGGACTACAATCATACATGATAGAACCACAGATAAAATGAACAGGAACAGTTCATTTGGCTAAGACGTCACAGTTCCAACCTGTTCTTTTAAAATATCTGTTCTTTTTAACTGTGACGATAAATACGCCTCACTCCTAGTATGTATACTCTCTAGCGAGAGTATATAGTCTACTTGATCTGAAGATTATTTATATTTAATATTTGGAAATCATGTGACAAACTATGTGGTTCCGCGCGTTGGTATCCCTCGCCCCTCTCCCTTTCCTACCCCCCGGTACTCGCAGCAAAAGACAAAAGGACAATTACCTACACAGTCCACTACAAACCGCCGCAGTGATAGGTTCGCTGTTTTTTAATTAAGACAATCGCAGTAGCAGTTATCAGAGTCGCGTGGTGGTGCCCGTCCCAGGGACTGGAGTTATCGAAGTTTGCTGCTCGCCGAGTGAGTACTTACCACCGATTCCTTTCGCTTTATCCTCCACTATGAATAATAAAGATTATATTGTAATTTTATGTGCAATCAATATAAGAAAAAACATAATCAAAAACTGTTATTTATATTCATTATGAATCATTGTCAAAGTCACTTTCTAATTATTCAACACCTGACATGCCTAGTGTGTCTGTGTTTACATTGGAGCCTTCACTACTGTCACTATCGCTACTGCTGTTTCCAACTTGTATAATGAATTCAGGCAAGTCTTCTGTGATGCGATCTCGTTCTATGTATTTATTTTCGACATTTACGATATGATCACATTGTTTTTTCCAATCATCAGCTGTAATAGATGAAAATTCCTATTTGATTAAGCCCGGAAGGTGATTTTTTTTTAATATTAACATTTTTCGTCGCAACCTTTCTTTTCGCCAAACTCCATATCAATTCTATCGTGTTGAGATCGCAATGATATGGTGGAGTTCTTAATATTTCATGTCCACTCTCTTTAGCTATTGCGTCGATTTCATATTCTGTTTGAGGTTTGTATTGTTTGACCAACAACAATAATTCCGATTTTGTAACATAAGTGGCAAAACTAACATTTTTGGACGAAAGCCACTCCTGTATTTGATGTTTTCTATTGCTTTGATTAGGAGCTTTGTTTATTTGATTGAAGTGGTAACGGGCATTGTCCATGATAATTACAGATGGTCCAGACAAATTCGGTAACAATTTTTCAGCAAACTATTTTTTAAAATTGTCCTTATTCATTTCGTCATGGTAACCAGCTTTCTTGTCTTTTGATTTATAAACAAGTAAAGCATTCGGTACAAAATCATTTTCGGAACCGGCATGCACCACAGTATATATTTCATCCAGTGAAATATCTTTTGACACTTCTGGTTGGCTGTCACTTTACCAACACTTGTTTATACTATGAGAAGTGTGTATATAGGTTTCATCAAGAAAAACTAAGTGTTTTTATTTTCAGTTTCATTACGTAAAGCTTTTATGGTTCTGATATACTTAGCTCTCCATACAATGATATCAAATCTCTCACAATGTTTTCCTTTTACTGCCACATTTGGCATATTTAAATCCCAAATCTTTTAAAATAGCGTATTGGCTGTCTAACTCTCCAGAAAATTGTATGTCCTGTTTTAATTCTCTAAATAATTTACGCAATGTTATTACCTGTTTACGAACTGCGTAGTACTCATTAATTTTATGACGTATGGCACATTTGTCAAAATCATCAATGATAACTTTTTTAGGACGGCCAGGTCTAGATCCCTTTCCTTTGCCTGGAGTCCGCCATACGCTTTGATTCATCTGTCCTTCCTTTTTTATCTTGGATATGGCTACACGAGACAGACCTAAAAGATAATAATATATTCATGTTAAATATACAGTATTACATAAATAAAAACATGTTTAAGTATCAAAATCTTTTAGTTAAACCACTACCAGTCATAGCGGCTACACGTTCTTGCACTTTGTTAATGTTATTGTTAATACACCAATTCATAAACAAGTTTACGTTCTCCAGTTTTAATAGCTTTTAGCATCGTTAAAACGACTCGGATCATCAAAAACTTAAATTATTTACGACACGGAAATTTCTTCTTCTTCTTAGGTTTAAATGGCAATGCGGCTCATTTTAAAATGGCCATTGTCTGCCAGTGTCAAGTTAATGTCGATTGTCGCGTTATGATTTTGCCAGTGTCATTTGTAAAAATATCAATTTGTAATAGCTTTTTTTTTTAAAAGAAAAGGCAAAATTGAAATTAAAATCAAAAGTAGCAGATCCAGACACTAGTTAGTCAAGTCAAGTCAAGTCAAAGCGACACGGAAATTTATCTGACAGGGTAACCAGACAGAAGAGATGACTGACTGACTCAAAGAGTATAGTAATATATAGGGAGAGACTGACTACAGAAGTATATATAAGAGTGTTGCCAGTTTACTAAAAACTGCCATGTATTGTCGATTATATAAAAATGGATTTATAAATGTGTTTACAAGGGAGAATAATAAGAACTTTCAAAATATTAAATATACAATATTATACAAATATAAAAAAGTATAAGTATCAAAATCTTTTAGTTGAACTGTATACTAGATATGTGTTGCCAGCATCCGATTTAAAAAATCTACTAAAAATCCCATGTAAACACATTCAATCGACAGACTTTACATTTCCTACATATATGTACATACATAATATAGTTATCTGTGTACCATACTGTCATTACTTACTCATTATATTTTAACTTTAACGGACTGTGGTTCCACAGGTGATTGTGTCAATTTGTGTGTATTTTCTTTTCTTTGTTTTGTTTTGCTTTATTGCTTTTAAATCTAATGAAATTACATAAAGATCGTATATACATTATTAAATTAAAATTTTCACTTACTATTGTGATTTATCAGTAAAATCAAAGCTTTATCAGGTAAAATTCTGTTTATAAATAAATATTTATTTTCCCAAAAAGATTCTTATTATTATTGTGTTTATCTTTACGATACATATAATTTCGAATGTAGGTATTTCCCAATTTTCCCCAAAAAGTTCCTTAATGGTAATTTCTCACTACCTTGTTTTATGACCTTACTTCAACAATAAAGGAAAACCTACCACTACCATATAAAGGCATATATATGGTTGTCTTTGAAACACTGATATTTGCATATAACGTAAAACATCATTGTTATTTTCTAGTCCCAGGAATTATATAGTGACAATGTGCGATGTAAAGGACTTAAAAGAAGAAATAATTGATATTGAAAATGAGTACCTTAATTCAAAGTCAGAGACAAGTGATATATACAGGGCAGCCGAACCTACACTTACAAGTTTGCCTGTGGAGGTAACTAATTTAATCTTTCTCTTTATTTAGCTATAAGATAAACAGTTTTTTATTTCTTATTGTATATAATAAGTATGGGGGAAAATTGTGTATCCTTCCCCAGAGTGAAGTTATCTCCATAGCTACCAATGACATTAAAATAAGTATATAAGGAATATGATGGGGGAAGCCTGTGTCCAGCAGTGGACGTTCTGCGGCTGAGATGATGATGATAATGAGAAAGTCATTGCTAAAAACACTCAATTACAATAAATTCAAATGGAACGATGGCCTGGTATTAATAGATTTGCTATTGAGGTTTGTAATTTCTTTGTAAAGAATTCTGAGATTCGTAAGAAATATATTGTAGAACTTGAGTCTCATGTATCGAATATTAGTAAAGTTCTTTTATATCTGTCTGTCTACATGTATTTGCACTAATCTCGGAAAGTTGGAAAGAGGAATTTCTGAGGATGGTTTATGTGTATAGTTCATGAATATCTTATTTATATATCCCCATGCGCACGCCGCGCCGAAGTGTGGCCAGGTTCATCTAGTAAATTATAAAAATATCTACCTAGCTTAAGTGAGCATTAGCAAAATTCTTGCAAAAACAATAACTCCAGAGAAATAAAAATCCATGAGTGGCAACCATGTGTAGGTTGAAGTGTCTTTTTTGTTTTATGTTTTTATTTACATAATAGATCATTTCAATTTGCAGATAATCCTAAAAATATGTACATTTCTTGATGCATATTTTATAAAACAAACATTGAGTAAAGTATGTGTTCGTTTTGCGGATATCTTAGCCGACGATTTCTTATGGAAATACAGAGTACATAACATTATGGGAAACTACCCAGCATTACCTAACTTGAAGGTATGGAATGAAATTTCGATTGATTGGGAGGGAGTTTGTGTTCAAATGGATTTGGAGGAGAAAAAATGGAATAATCTAAAGGATTCTGTAAGACATATTGTCATAAAGGATGTTCACTATGCATCTGTAGATACAGTACTTTTAGTAAACGTAAGTATAAATTTTTTTAATAACTTCATTTAATTCTCTACACCTTTTGAGCAAATATTTTGCAAATAGTGGATTGAATGATATATTTTTTCCTTCACAAACTATTAGATCCATATTAGGTCAATCAAATCCCTGGAGAGGATAATAAATAAAGGATTTAAAAATAATTTGCCTGAGTATATCCTTCCCCAGAGTGTAAGTTATCTCCATCCTCCACAGCTAGAATCATTAAATTACAGTACTCAAATTATATTTAGAGAGAATAACTTCTACTCAATTTTTATACAATTTTTTTTTAATCCAATTTATTATACCCAATTTACTCTTCGCTACATATAAAGCCTAAGTTATGTATCTTCAACTAATGTAGTTCACTAACAATGAAAACATTCTCAAATTTGGCTAAATATACCTACGACAAAATCAAAGATGATACCAAATAAATATGATAGTGTTAGGAGATATGTATGTACTTCAGATAGATTATATTCCTTTTTAGAAAGGTGAAATATGTGTATCCGGTGGTCGGGATCGAGGCATGGCTCTTTGGAAAATCCTAACCATAAAACCACACGACCAATCCGATAATACCACTACTTTTCTAGACGCCAAACCACATCACAATAGAATTAATGCACATTCTGGTTGGGTTTGGGATCTGGCTGCCGATAATTTAAATAGTGCCACGAAAATATATTCTGCATCCTGGGATAACACAGTCAAAGCGTGGGACTTGGAGACAGGGTTCACTTGTGTAGAAGCATTTCGGTGAGTATTTAATTTTGTTACTTCAAAATTCTTGGCCTGTTAAATTTAGGATTCTTCTAGGTAACATTTTACTTATATACATTTTTGATTACAGATTTTAATTACATTTTTGATATTTAATAACATTCACTTTTTAATAACAAATGAAAACTTAACATTTTGTGTAAAATATCAATTTAAGTGAATCAACACGCTGCGCTATGGCGACTGTGGCAAATAGTTCATTGCAGAAACACCATTTCTATGATAAGTAGATATAGCAAATAATGATCCCGATCACGTCAGCTTAGGACGTCAGCTTGCATATTTCAATTCACGTAATAGTCTATTTCTGTGTCATTGCAGAGTTATACATAATCTAATAATTTTCCTATTTAACCTTCCACAGTTTTTATACTTTTCAGTTGTGGTATGTCTGCCCTTTCTGTTGCTGCCAAGGACAACATTGTATTAGCTGGATTATACTCGAAAAAGATATTAATGTTTGACCTACGCGTGGGCCCGAATCATGTAAACTTTTACAAGCCTCACAAGGGGCCAGTTCTAGCTCTCGAGGCGTATGAAAATAAATTGGCATCCGTGAGTGAGGATAGAACATTAGCCATTTGGGACTTTGCCGCTAGAAAGTTGATAACATCGGACATAGAGATGCCAACAGACATTGCATATCCAGTGTGTATCAGTTGGTCGCCTCAAGCCTTGTACGTAGGTGACTCGAAGGGGTGTCTTCATGTGATCAACCCCGAGGACCATACCTACGTGAGAACCCACAAAATCTGGCGATTGCCAGATACGAAACGTTCGAGTAAGATAACTGGATGTTATCACAGTGATGGGAATCTGATACTGTGTTCGGATAAGGGCGACATTAAGTTCCTGTACAACTGTCATCCGCCAAGGGAGTACGCCAGTTTGAGGACTTCGACAATTGATGCAACTCAGGTAATTTTTTTAGCGTGAAAAGAGTTTTATATGAATCGGTTTGACTAGTCTGTCTCAGGGAAGCTGATCTTTATCTGAAAAAATGTGGCATGGCTCACTACGTTTCGCAATCATTTGGGCAGCCCGTATGGCGACAGTAACCAAAAGAACACCATGAAATAACAGCAAGTGTGCTGTGTTTATTTGAGTGAGTAAGGGATGTCAGAGCCCACTTCCTTATCCCGTCCTAATCCCTTACCTAATATTTAATCGGCAATTATACCAAACGATAATCAAGCACCCGATTTGTAATACATTGCTGCTTACCTAAATGTAATTATTTCGCACAACCATCACAAAACTAATGTATGGCGAGGTCCTTGAGATCGCACTTGCAGCATCTATGGCGTTTCTTGTGTGCCCTATGTCCTTTCCTGTATCCCTGATAAAGTGTATACAAAATTTCATGGTGATTGGTTAAGTGGTTGAGGCGTGAAAAGGTAACAGACATAGCTACTTTCACATAAGTAGATGTTATGGGTACACTTAGATTAAAAAAAAAGTTATATTTCCTTTAAATACAATAGTAATATGTTTCACATTGGTATTTGAACAGTCTGAAGGTTAGTAAAATTATTTCCTGACCAGTGTGACAAAGCGGTGTGAAGGTTTTACTTGTGTAAAACCACATCAAGAGGATCGTAAGCCTGCTTGCTAACCACTCTCTAATAAGTTCAATATTGAAGTTTTTTAAGTATATACATATATTTTCAGTTGCGGTATCAAAATGGGGTGCTTTGCATCGGTACGTGCGACTCGGCTCTAGAGTTCTGGGTGCCGAACGAGCTTTATTCCGATATGTGATTCTAGCCTTTTTTTAAACAAAAAGTACAATAACAATACCAATAGTACCTATCTACTGACTTCAATAAACAGTTATTGACAATATTTGTACATACTAACCAACATTGTGCGATGGGAAAAGACGTCCATTCAGAATCACCATTCTTATACTCATGATTACTGGCACTGAATTTAAAAATTCAGGACTTGAGTTTTTTTTTTTTTGTACATAAGGGATATTGAAAATTTTTGGGAAAGTGGTTAAAATCATGTACCCATTAAGTATACTTAATATAGCTCAAAATATTTAATTTTATTTTTTAATTCAACTAATACTTTAAATTTTAATAGTGGAAAATTTTAATAGCGCTCCAAAACGTCACTTGTTCTCAACATTTGTCTTTGCGAACAAGTGAAGTCATGCACTTTGATCTGTGTTCGTTGTCACGTGACTTGAGAGTGATTTAATTACATATTTTGATTATTAAATAAAAATTAAATTCCATAGAAATTAAGAAAAATATTGTGTTTTTTAGGTATACTAAGTATTATGGAAACTACCGTTTAGCGGCAAAATCGTATTTTTATTTGAATACAGTCAACATCCCTATAACAAATTGCACTAATATCTTAAAAAGGTTTTAGTTAGTTAATTATTGCTTCATATGAGTCGTAAACTTCGATGATTCGTCATTTTCGATCCCATTCTTTACTGGTAATAATTGTATAGGTGCATACAATGTCTAACATATAAATAACGTATAATGTAACGAATTTTAGATAATATACAAAATTTATTTTTATTTTAGCAGAAAGACTGAAAATTAACTGTTCTGCTTATTAGACTATTTAAAGCGGTATACAATCACATTCTTTTTAGTAATCACTAAAGATTGTAATATGTGTATGTTTTTAACGTTACAAGATGCTTCACGTGGTCGTTACACTGAAGCGTCACACAAAATTCGACCTTGAAATTTTACACTCTCGCAAAAAAGTTTCACTTCAAACGACGACTAATTTTAATAACGCGCCTTTTTATATCTACCACTGCCAAATGTATTACAAATCTGTAATTCTACTATATTCTGATTTACATTAAATAATGTTTTAATGCGATTTAGTTTTAGGTGATTACAATTTCATGTGTATACGGCGGCTATATCCTTCATTTGTATATGTTATGTTGTTGACAAAGGTTTAAATCAATGATATGACTTTATTGACGTGAACCGTACTTAAAAACCACAATAATTTGAAATGAGTGAGCTCACTCAGTTGCATTTCAGGACAGATAAGATCTTCAAGTGATGTTAAAATACAATAATACAGAAGCGGCTACCAAAAGGTAGATGAGGCACATCTTCTCTATCAAAGAGACATTTTAGTACGAACATCAAATCGTTGATTTAAATTTTATGCTTGTTGTTATAATATATTATTATGTTCTAACATGTTACTAATTTATTATTCTAGATTGAGAAGTGTTTGTCATATGAATACTCATTGAAAGCTTGTAATACTTACGTATGTATAATTTTGCAAAACATTTCGACCTAAGAACATAGAAATTATGTTAACAAAAATATTTACTAGATTACACAGTCTATCGGTTGCACATATCGTGTTCTTGACCAACACTGACATTTGTTTGCATAATTTCTATACTTTCTATAGTTAGGTAACGTTATGGTCATAAAATCGCATCGGCAGGGATCTTATTAATTTAAGTATTGGCAGGGCCATACTGCGTTTCGCAGTCATTCGGGTAGCCCGTCTGGCAACAGTAACTACCCTCTTACAGAAGACCACCGTGAAAAAACAGCATGTGTGCTGTTATATTTCGGTAAACGAGTAAGGGACAACAGACCAATTTCCTTCCTATCCTAATCTCTTGTCCTCAATCCCAGCGCACTTGCAGCGCACCTGTGGCGTTGCTTGTGTTATGGGCGTCGATAGCCTATCAGTCGACTGTAACATAAT
This sequence comes from Synanthedon myopaeformis, assembly GCA_944738685.1. Classification (NCBI taxonomy): domain Eukaryota; kingdom Metazoa; phylum Arthropoda; class Insecta; order Lepidoptera; family Sesiidae; genus Synanthedon; species Synanthedon myopaeformis. The sequence goes on from OX122914.1 coordinate 3,078,660, forward strand.
ATAACTACATGATATAACTAATATCAGAATGTAAGAGTTTTCTTTTTTTATTGTTTGATTGCCAATAACTTTTAAAACAATATGAAAATTATTATATGCTATTTGAATTAAATCAATCTAAATTCTTCTATAGCACCGGGGTTACCGGACTTGTGTATCGATTTCTATTTAAGAATATTAATTTGTTAATGTACTCGTATATTAGCAAGAGCATAAAAAGCGTTAAGAATCAGTAATGTCTGTCAGTAATCAAATTTTAAATGATTTAAATAATTGTTAATATTTAATAATAGTAATGTAAAAATAATACATTAATCATCGGAAAATTTTTATTTTGTAATATTTTCGAATTATGTTAAATATTATTCAGATTTTAAACATAGGTAATTAATGCTAAGTATCTAATAAAAAAACCTAATTTTACTAACTAAAGACCGAATCTCATAGGCAAAAGCCACATTAACTGTAGGTACACAGTAAATATATAGCAAGAAGCTATATTGTGTTATTTGTTTATACTGTAATATATATTTAGTTACATATTTACTGTGGTAGGTACGTGTAAGTATTTCATTGATCTCGCCTTTTTAAGAAACGTTCTGAGTATTCAACCTTAAATATTCCTTTTTAGTTTCAAAATCACAATTAGTACATATGTATAGACATAAAAAGAGTGCCTAAATCGTAGGTTTTGTATAAATTGAAGCTTACTTATTATATTAAAAAATACTGCATAAATTACTGCTTATTATTGTAGCACACCCGAACTCTATGTCGTTTATGATTTATTAGGTAAAATTAAGGTGAACTAGGGTTTAAAAAATTTACTACTTAATAAAAACTTTGAAAGTTTCTTTTTTGTATATACATATAATGCTAAAACTCATAATAAGGAACAAACGCAATGCGCGCTTGCATTATCCTCAGTGACTGCGGACAAAACGAGGCACACAGTAAGTAGCAAGCAAATTATTTTAAATGGAAATCCTGATTTGCTAGTATTCCGAGTGTTTTATATTATATATTGTCTTATATCCTTGTAACAATATGGCTTTTGAGCTGAAATGACAGAGTAATTTACTCCTGGCCACTCATAAATACTTGAATAAGGATAAAAAGTTTTTCAAATGGAATTTCGAACTAAGATGTAATGTTACGGTTAATGGCACAGTTTTTTCAATTTTAAAAGTTGTCATTCACTGTAAGAATGCCATGTTCGCTTTTAAAGAATGTCTAAAATTGTATTGTAAAAAATTAAATAATAGCAATTAAAAAAAGTCAAATATTAAGAAATATTTAATTACTGTTACCTACTACCAATATACATATAGTCTTTGACTGACAACTAAAATGCGTAATAAAGAGTAGCCTTAATATCTTTATTCCTACCTAATTAATAATAATTTAAACTCATGCTTTTTTACAATTCTCTTTTATATGTAAACATAACAATTTATTATTATAAAATAAAACTATTTACTTAATGCAGTTATATGTTTTATTTAATATAGGTAGTGTATTTATCTTAATATTTATAAAATCAACCGTTGTACCTGCAACTAAAAAGCAGATTCCACAGGTTCAATACAAGTGTACCGGCAACTAAAAAATGCAGAGCCCATTTCCCTGTGTGAAAAAAAGGTACTAACTGTCACACTATTACTAAGTTCGGCAGCCAGCGCACTTGCAGCCACCTAACATTCAAATAGAGTTAGACTGCTTGTCGACCTTTACTTTAAAAATATACTAGGTGCTCTTGCAATTCTAAACGCTAAGTATGCTTATAAGAAATGTAGTGACGCTTTTTTTTACACTGTGAAGATTAAATCTTTGGATTTATTTTAAATATCATTGACTACAAATTAAATTTGGCGCCATTTATCGTGATATAGGCACCATGATTATTTGGTTTTTGGAATACATTCTTCTTAGATAAAATCTCATTTGCTGTAAATTCAATACCTATTGCAAAAAATGGGGCATCTTTGTTTCGATTAAAACTTGGATTCCAAGCCGATAATTAGAAAAAAGAAAAGAACTCACAATCATATACCTATTCCGTCATGGCTGAAATGTTGACGACCTGTCAATTTTAGTAAAAAAAATTATATTATCGCCATGACCAGTAATTATTTGTGAGTTGTGGTTTTTTAATGGATAGTTGTGCTCAATAGTTTTCTTCATGTGATAATTAACAAATTTTCATCATGAACGGATTAAGTTTCAGTGAACTGTGTTGCCTGTTTTGTTGTCCGCCATGCCCGGGGAAAATCGCTGCTAAGCTAGCATTCCTGCCTCCCGAACCCACGTATGCATTCACACCTACAACAGACGAAACCGGATCAAAATTTTCCCTAACTTTGACCGAGAGAGCGGAATGGCAGTATTCTGAAAGGGAAAAGGAAAATATCGAAGGATTTTATTCGAGAACTTCAAGAGGCAACAGAATAGCTTGTCTCTTTGTTCGTTGCAGCCCAAATGCGCGCTTCACAATCCTATTCTCACACGGAAACGCCGTAGACCTCGGACAAATGAGTAGTTTTTACTTAGGTTTAGGGACTAGAATAAATTGCAATATATTCAGTTATGATTACTCTGGGTATGGTGTGAGTGGTGGTAAACCGTCTGAAAAGAACCTGTATGCCGATATAGATGCTGCGTGGCAATCTCTTCGGACTCGGTATGGAATCAGCCCAGAGAATATAATACTGTATGGGCAAAGTATAGGTACAGTGCCCACTGTTGACCTGGCTGCGCGTTACGAGGTCGGTGCTGTTGTGCTCCACTCGCCACTCATGTCTGGTATGCGCGTTGCTTTCCCCAACACGAAGAGAACGTGGTTCTTTGATGCATTTCCAAGGTAATTTTTTAACTCCTTAAAGAGTAACTTGTTTGAGCGAGCCGTAAACAAATTCCAGCAGATTGGCAGCACATTTGTATCTATTGTAACCGCTGATATTGCTTGTGTCCTTAGGGGATGATAGTGCACCATCAGCCTGTCTTACACCCTTAATAATGTAAAACAAAAGAAACAGTTAATTAGTATAACTCATACGATTTTTGTTAGGAACTCTTCCCAATGAGGAAGGAAGAATGTGCTTTAAGGAAATAACTGTTTTAAAATTGTTAATTGTGAAAGAAAAATACAAATTAGTTTGTTATATCTGTACATTGTTATTTTGACGACCCTATTGAATGAGTGGTTAGACAGCTTGTCTTAATGATAGTCTTCCCAGCCCATCTGTAAGAGGGTGGCTGTAACCACCTCCTGTGTTACAACAGTTTAAAGACAACTGTGAAATTTGATGGGATGCCAAAGCCCATTTCCCTATTGCTTCCCACAATCTCTCACCCTTAAACCTACTTTCCCTCACACACACTTGCAACACATATAGTATTGCTTGTGTTGTGCTTGTGTTACACCTACAATAAAATAAAGCAAAATGTCTGTACACTGATGTTTGTTATGACTACACTGTCATTTATCATAAACAATTTTTAAACCTCATTAAACCGGGACTTTTAAGGTCATATTTGTAATTAATATTTGTATCGAATGAGAACAGAGATAACATAACTAATTATGTAGAAAGTTAAAGTTATCAATATACAACTATATGTGAACCAAGTAAATGATTTTAAAAATACACAAGTAGGTGTGATAGATGGTAATGCAATAAAACAAATTAAACTTTATTAGCACACATGAATTGATCACTCAATTAATTTATTAATGTATGAATGACTGCTTAACTTTCACTGTATGATAGCAGTCCTAGAAAGTTATTGGAACATACACTGTTACATTATAGCTACTTCATTGTTTATTATAGATTGGACCAATTAATATACTAAATACTGGTTTCTTAGTTCTGAAAGTTGTTTGGTGAATTATCAATTGTTTTGATTTGTTACATTGTAAATACTTGAAATTTGAATGTATTCTTGCAAATATTTTCAAAGTATCAATTAAAATAATAGGCATATTGAATTAATCTACCACTGATTTCAATAAGAGTAAACAGTATTATTAAAAAAGAAGTTATAAAAAAAATTTAAAAAGAAACAGTGTAATTATATAAGCTCTGCAGTGAAAATATATATATATGTGCGTGCGTGCGTGCGTGCGTGTGCGTGTTGTGTGTTAGCTAGATATCAGCTAGATAGTAATATATAATACTTTTTAAATTACTTTTGAAACTTTTATAAAGATGTTTACCAAGTGTTTAAGGTTAAGGATGTCCTATGTCAATCATAGTAACTAAAACACAATAACTGAAATGCTGTTAATTCATAGTTGTTTTCTAATTAGTGTAAAAATAGGCGAGCTCGCTTAATAGCTGCAGGATGCTGCATAGTTGCAAGTATTTTCAGTTTAATTAAATATATACTTTTTATTAACATAACTTTCATTATTTTACAGTATCGATAAAATTCCAAAGGTGACTTCTCCAGTCCTTGTAATCCATGGAACTGAAGATGAGGTTATTGACTTTTCCCATGGACTGGCCATATATGAAAGATGTCCTCGTGCTGTGGAGCCTTTATGGGTGGAGGTAATTATTATTATTTTTCAATTAAAAGGACAAATTTTTATAGCTCAAGCTCTGAAAGTAGTTTGAGTTCAACTGTAAATGTGGGATGTAAATTCATATTTAACTCATATACGAAGTAAGTAGGGATGTATAAGTATATTTAAAAATAAAATAAGACTTATTTGTTTATTTTTACAAAATCTAACACCATTATATGTTCAACTTACCCAATAAATCACTAATAATTCTTAGTGTTCTTAGTTTAATTCTTTTAATAAAGAACAGAATGTCATTTAGTCCATTTTGCATCTTACATAGCATCTGCATTTTAAAAAAAGTATAGATTTTAAAGCTAAATAAATTTGTGTTGTATGCTCTCTGTACTCTCTGAATGTACTTCATATAATGAAATGTTCATACAAAGGCTTATTTAATTTTATATTAGAATTTATATTGTTTTAATATTAAGGTGTGTTTAGTGTTAAGCTTAATAAATTACATCATTTTGGCAACATTCATACGAACAGTTTGAATTAGGTATGTTTTATATGTAAATTTACTGTCCACTATGTCACATAACAATCAAGTCACGTTGTTATGTGACATTTTTAATACCCAATATTTTATTAAGTATTTGGTAAAAAAACAAATGTTTTCTATATTTAATTTGAATGCAAAAAATAATTTATAAAATTTTGGATAGTGTTTACGTGATTGGAAACAACCTACGGATAACATTTGTGTAAATGTGACTTGAGTCATTAAATTAATAGGTAATGTGAACTAGGTATATGCCACATAAATGTCAAAGCATTTATGTGGCACAAAAAATCCTTTTTTTTGTGTGTCTAAAAATAGGTGAATTTAATATAAATGTAAAGTTTTCGTGTATAAAATTTTAACAATAGATTGATTTCATGTTACTACTTAATATGCATAGTAAAAAGTAGTACAATAAAAATTGCACCAAAATAGAATCACTGCAATTATATTTGTTTTTTATTTCCAAGTGATAAAAAGCGAATTGTTTCACTTGTAAGAGACTTGTATTAATACTCTTACTCACGTGCCAAAAAATCTGTGTTATTGCTCCCTTTCTATCCCTGTATAATATATGATTAATATTTCAGGGTGCTGGTCACAATGATGTTGAACTTTTTAATCAATATCTGGAGAGACTGAAACGTTTTGTTTCAGTAGAATTGCTCAACTGACAAAGACTGCCGGCCACAGGCCAAATTATCCAAGGTAAATTGTACCAAATTTGTTATTTTTATTTAACTATATTGTTTACAAAAAAAATACCAATATATATATATATAAACTACAGTAAATCGGACGCAACACATTAATACAATGTGGTGTATTAACAATTACAGATTGTTTTTTTATAATTTTACATGGAATAACTTCAGAACTGTAAACAGTTTATAATATTTATAAACAGTTAGTTACTAACAGACTAAGCATATATGTTGTTTTTTGTTTTAAAGGTATTGTTGAATGAGAAAAATGGTTGTACAATTCCCGATCTGAAGGATTCTTCTATTCTAAAGACATAATCTCGTTAAAATGTCCTGTAAGACTGAAATGATTACAACTTTCTTTAAAAGTATGTTATAAGGTGAGTGAATATTTTCAGGTGACGACCAGAATCCCGCTTCTACACTCAGCTCTGGCACCACAAGTTCGGCGACGGAAAGACTACTCTAGCTAGCGGGGGCCGGGCCCAGTCGGGCCGGCCCCAACAAAAATTCAACTAACGCAAACGGTTCTCTCAGTGCACACGCTAGGGACAGTGAGAAAGACAATAACGCCGGCGTCAGTGTCGACCCGAAGAGTCCCAAAGCCGCCGTACACAACATTAGTATCAACGTAACGGACACTGATTCGCCTACGTGCGTGCGGCGACGCATTCATTTGCGGTCTCTCAGTGACGTCACACCGGCTAGCTGTGCGCTGACGCCGCGGGCGCGCTCGCACTCAGAGCGGCCCCGCGCCTCTCCCGCACCCTCCCCCTCTCACTCGCACGCCCCCGCCCCTCCATCACCGGCTCAACTTCCTCCCTCCCCGGCCTCTTGTCGCGTGCCCCTCGCGTCCGCGCGCAGCGAGCGCTCCTCCCCAGCCGCGTCCCTCATGGCTCTGGACTACCGCGGCGACGAATCGTCGACGCCCGAGCCGCGACCTCGCATCCGCGAGCGTTTCCGCAGCGAGACGGTCACGGTACTGGGGAATCCCTGGCGCAAAATGAGCGAGGTCGACCTTAAAAGCGCCGGCAAGCGTCTACGCGCAGTCAATCACGCGTCGTTCGACGGCCAGAAGGGCGGCGATCCGTGGATAAAGAACTCGAAGCTAAGGCCCGTGACTGACGCGAGAGATGAAGTCTCGCCTACGCGTGACGTTGAACAAAAGAGAGAGACGGGTCAGTTTAAGCGCGGCAAGTTGGAGAGGAGGTCGCCGGTGGTGTGCGACTCGTGCGGTAATGAGAGTTGCGAGTGCTGGAGGCCCAGGAGTCCGGGGTGCCCGCGTACGCCGCGAGTGCAGCGCGCGACGTCCGCCCTGCTCGGCGCTCAGTGCACATGTGAGCCGCGGTCCCCTCGTCCCTCGCCCTCCCGCCTCGCCCCGCGCCCTCCCCCTACCCCGGTGCGAGCTCTCTCCGAAGAAGAGGAGCGTCCTCGCCCCCTGTACAAGTCCGCCTCGCAGCGAGTCATTTGCTCGACGGCGGACGGCGACAGCGTTAAGAAGACTGCAGATCCTCTCCTGGAGACGACATGCTGAGCGACCAACGGATGCTCTACATACATGTTGTGTGACGGTATGCGTGTTGTTTGTTTCCTCTTAAGGTCAAACATTAGTGCGGGATTGTCATAGTAAATTTTGTCGGATCTAAGTCTCGCCACGTACATAAAATATGGACTGTTTATAGGTTTGTTATACACATTATATAATATTAATAGACAGTTCTCGTTCGTTGAAGATGTATAAGTTAAAAACAAAAATATTGCTATAGTTGACTCGCGTTAATCCGACAAATGTTATGTGAGACTATGTCGGATTGTGGTATTTATCACATCGTACTATCACATAGAGTACTGGTCATCGTACTTCGGAACTTTTTGGAAATGAGTAGGCTTGTAATTCAACAAATAACATCCGAAATTTCCGAACAATATCGGTTTCAAGGGGCGCCGGATCAGACAATGACCGGATTACCGCGGGTCAACTGTAATTCGTTCAATGAAAAGGACGTTCAAACCAAGGCCTTTCTTCTACCTTCTAGACCTTTCTAGAAAAAGATCTTTCTTAAAGTGGATGCAACACAATTATTTCATTGTGAGATTAGGTCAAACAAAGTTTCTATGTGAGCAGAGCTAATGTTACCCCTTAATGTACGAGTATTATTAGTATGAAATTTTGTATCCCCAAACCCTCTAGTTGTTAAGGTTTTAAAATGGTACTTGTATAATATTTTTCATTATCGGTGTTGTATGTTGCGATCATGTTGCGATGGACAAATTGAGAGTTTTACTTTTCATGAATTTTTACACACTTGTTATGATCTAAGTGCCGAAGAGAGGCCGTCCTTTACTTACTGTTTACCAGGCGAAAAGTATATTTTATCAAATGTTATCTATGAGAAAATTATTCGCGATTTTGTAGCCTATTAAAATGTATGCTCATGGATATCCTTAATTTTTTTTAAAAAGTACGCAATCCTCTGTCGCGCATCGTTGCTTGCTCCGATTTTAAAATTTTAAAATTATAGTTTCAATAGTATATAGTTTCTTACGAAAATCCGTTCATCAATTGCTATTGCAAGGCTTAGAAATTATAAAATCGGAGCAAGCAAAGATGTGCGACAGGGAAGCATTAAGTGTACTGTACAGTGTAATAAAGAAGGATGGAGCTATTTTTTTTTTATTAGGGAACACAATCCGATTCATTTTATCATCGATTACTATAAAACTGATAGAATATACTTTTCGTCTGATAAACGGATGGGTGAAGGATAACCTCTCTTTGGATCCTGTACTATTTATCTGCGAGGTTGTGCAAAAATACAATTTCAATTGGGACGATCTTGGCATTTAGTATATAAATATTGTCGTAAATGGGGTGTACATAACGTGGGTGATTTCGACGTTTGAGCAGTTCCTACTCACATACAAGTAGCCGATGATGAAATTGTCAGTTGAAGTTCGCCCCACGGAATCATTAAAATGTTTCATTTGAAGGTTCTACTCATCGAAGTACTACAACTATGGAATTTGCGTCACAAATGCCAAAGCGGCACATAAAAAATACGCCCTTAAACGGAATCATGGCGGAATCTTGGCGGAATCTTGTCTTCGCGCGTCAATGGTAAAAGGTAGTAACGACCAAGTTCTACTATTGATTTTAAACTTCAATGTGTTGACGTAAAGTCACATTTTCTTAAAATGACATATGTTTGGTTAGTTTTAAATGACAGGTAACAGACGTCTCATGCCACTTTTAAATGTTCCATAAAGTTCGTAGTGTTTTGTATCGCGTACGAAATCCATAGTTGAAGCACATTAATGGTTCTACTGTATAATGGCAACATTTTAACATATTCTTCCAAATATTGTATATAGTTGTAGTTATTATTATTATGCTATGAAATTACACAGTATTGAAAGTGTTACCATGTAATTACTACCTATTGTTACAGTAATAATTCTTTTGGATTAATGACTGCATAGTCTTATTCTTCGCACGTTCTGTTTAGGTTTTCTTAAAATGATTTTTATTTTATATTTTTTTTTAAACATTGATGTAGGCAATCACGAGTTTATTGTCTCTTAATTCAATGAGTCTCGGTTTCGGCAAATGTTTATATTATAATGAAATTGTAGTTACAAAATCTCTTGTAAAATATGATTAATAATTATGAGTGTGAACTTATCTATGTATAGTGAACACACGTTTAGTCCAATATTTAATTAACCTATTTCGATTTATTCTTTAGATTTATACATTTCATTTATGATCCGTTCATGCGATTTTTGTTTGTAATTTTTTACAGTTTATTATTGTTCAAAGAGAATATTGAAAAAAAAAAGTGTATGTACCTAATATTGGACAATTATTCTAGTGTATGTAAATTTCCATAATCCTAAGGTCGAATGATGTTTAGTTTTCATTTCAAATTAAAAAAAAAAGATCAAAACGACTGTCGCATTTAACGTTTTTACATTAAAATCTGTTTTTTATACAAAATTACCATTTAATATTCATACGAGTCAAATAAATATAATAGTCCAAATAAAATATATTTGTGCGGATGGAAATCATCATTTGTAAAATAGTACGTATCATATGTTCATGTTAAAAATGTTCTTTGTAAAATGTATTTTCATTTAGATCTGTTACTTAACCCCCGTTTGGTTAGATGATAAATAACTTCTTACAGATATAACGATATAGATATTGTCGTAATCCAGATTGGGGATGTCCAACTAGATATGTTTATGATGATATTATTTTTAAAGCAAAGTAATCGCTGGAAATATTCCAATAAAAATAACGTTATCTATACTGGGACTGGGCTTCCAAGCGTTAAAAGTAAAATGTCTGTTGAGAGGTTCTTTATCAGTTAATTAAACGCAAATGTAGTTTGGATAAGACTGAAGATAGTATGATATACGAGGGGATTTATATATATATTTAAAAAAACAAACAAAGATTTACTGAGCAAAATACGGATTCCAGTTTATTTTGATTTGAGATAATGTTTTTGAGTATTTTGCGTTATAAATTCCTCGGGTGTTTGTTAGAATTTGATCTTTATAGTGTAAGTTTTTAATTTTGTATTTAATTTTTTTCTTACTCGCGGCTTCGTATTTTATTTGAGATAAATATTCTTTTCTAATACACGTGTACATGTTTTGTTCTCTACAAATAAAATATATTTAAAAATTAATTCGTAAGTACTTAAGGATCGTTTTCATACAAATCGTACTATGTATTGCTGTTATATTACTCATCTATTGCATATTCTTTTTAAATAATTACCTAATATGAAAAAAATAAACAGGTTTAAGTTAAAATATTTTTTATGTGCATTAAACGAGGCTTTAATAATATTATTTATTCGTGTTTCGTACCAACTGTAAACCAAACTATATTATCATTATAAAGACAAACATACAAGTAGGTATTTTCTTGTGTATAGATCGACAGGCAGTCTAACACGTCATATTACATGAGTGGCTAGCCTTCTATCGTCACAAGCAAAACCATTATTATTAACCTGTGAGCAAAACAATAGATGTGGCAAGTCTGTCGCTATTAACCACTCTTCTAGGGGATCACTGTGAAATAATTTATTTTATTTCCAGTAAGTCAGTACACAAATATAATAAATCCTTTAAATCCTTCGCCGCTGTCTCGCAAAAATTCAAGAATGGCTATACATTAGACCTATTTTTTTATTCGGTTTTCAGCTATGTCGGTAACCTCGCAGTCGAATTAAGCCCTCTCCATACCTCGTTGAGCGACGTTGCCTTTTTTACAAAACCCATAGTTAGTAAAGTTATAGACCACATTTCAGCGCCATATGTCATCACTGGCAAAACCACATTGGTCAAAAACTTTTGCTTGGAAGCATTGATAAGGAGTTTTAGGCGAGAACTTCCTGAACGCTGTTCTCAGAGCTGGCCCTAATTGAACTGCATGCTTAACTGACCTAGCTAAATAAATTGAAGTAATCATCTTTAAATATTACTGCTAGCAATCGTTGTTAGGCATATACCTACTTTTCAGATAGCGCCACCACCCTTGGTCTTGCGCACTTTGTACCAATTGATAGTGTCCAAGATTTTCTAATAAATTATAAAGCCAATATCGTTATAGGCGTGGCTACCGACGCCTATAACACAAGCGACGCCATCTGCAAGTGCGCTGCCGACCATAGAGAAGAATAAGAGATGGGGTAATGGGATCTAGCATTCCTTACTCACTAGTTCCGTTAAAGTAGTTTACCCGAACCAAAATAGTAGTGCAAATGGGAATACTCCGAGCGACCGTGTTCGCGGGCAATGGGTAATTACAGGAGGTTACGAAATAAGCGGAAATTTTACACAAAGATCAGATAAATCAAAAGTGAGTATTATTATAAGTAGGTATTTAACGGGAGTGCCGACAGAAGTGAAAACTTGAACAATTACGTCTGTATTTTTTGAATCGTCAGGAAAGTACATACTTAGGCATTGTCGGTTGCGGTAACAGTGTCGCGAGTTCAATGGTTTTCTCCCATCTCAAAAATTGTTCTTTTTTCTAATTAATATCAGCGCCATCTCTGTTCGCATTGATGTATTATTTCTATTTAATTAGTTTTCGCAAGGATGTATTATTACGTAAAATATTGTGTAGATGGCGCAATATCTGAAAATGTACAGAGGTATCGGTTACACGGTTACGGTACCGTAAAATTCTACAAGTTTTCCCAAACAGAAAAATTAACTTGAACCGTTCTTAACTAAAAACCTGTTTCAAATAGTACTGTTTCCTCTTTTTAATAGAAAACTAGACTATTTTTTGGCTACATTGAACCTCTATGACGTACCTAACGTTAATCAGTTGCTCTTTCATTTGTTGTAAAGTCCATGTAACACACATGGGCTGAAAAGTCCCGGGCATAACAAAGTAAACACTGTTTTTTTTTGTTTAAAATTATCTTTATTCATCAACGTAATCTCCATCAAGAGCAACGCAATCATTCCAGCGCCGCTCTAACATTTCAATACCACTTTTGTAGAACGATTTATCTTTTGCCTCAAAATAGGCGTCAGTTTCAGCGAAAACCTCTTCATTCGTGCGAAATTTCTTACCGGCGAGCATTTTTTTTAGTTCAGCGAACAGCCAGTAGTCGCTGGAAGCCAAATCTGGCGAATACGATGCATGTGGGAGCAATTCTAAGTTCAATTCATGTAGTTTTGCCATTGTATTGATTGTGACACGGTGCGTTGTCTTGATGAAACAATTTTTTTTTTGCCATATGCGGTCCTTTCTTTGCAATTTCGGCCTTCAAATGCTCCAATAACGCTATATACTTAATATTCACTGTTGATGTTATTTCCCTTCTCAAGATAGTCGATGAATATTACACCACGCACATCCCAAAATACCGAAGCCATAACCTTTCCAGCCGATTGTTGTGCTTTCGGGCGCTTTGGACGATGTTCACCAGTTGCTGTCCACTCAGATGACGATCTTTTTGATTCCGGAGTGAAGTGATGGATCCATGTTTCATCCATTGTCACATATCGACGCAAAAATTTCGGTTTGTTACGTTTTAAACATGGCCAAAGACTGCTCAGAATCATCAACACGTTCTTGTTTTTGGTCAACAGTGAGCAAACGCGGCACCCACTTTGAACAGTGCTTTCTCATAGTCAAATGCTCATGCAATATAAAGCCAACACGTTCTTTTGATATATTTACGATGTCAGCTAACTCACGCAACTTCATTTTCGATCATTCAAAACAATCGAATCTTGTCGAACTTTTAGTCAGTGTGAAAATAAAATTGACTCGAGAAAATTCAAGAGCAATGATTTATTATGACTTTCGAAGTGGTTTAACACAAAAGCAGTGTGTTGATCGGATGCTTTCTGCATTTGGTGACGAAGCCCCATCTTAAACCACAATTTATCGCTGGTTTGCGGAATTTCAACGTGGACGTGTTCAAGCTCTGTGACGATCCCCGTCAAGATCGCCCAAGATAACGTTGATGCCGTGCGTAACTAATTGAGGAAGATCGACATGTGACATATCGCGAAATTCAGGCAACTTTAGACATTGGCATGAGTCAAATACAAATAATCTTGCATGAACAATTAGGTGTAAAAAAGTTGTTTTCCCGATGGATCCCGCATTCGCTCTGTGAGGAGCAAAAAGCGGCTCGCGTTACTTGGTGCGTCAGAACTCTCGAGAGATTCCACGGAGGATCTTCAAATGCTGTATACAGCGTCGTATTAGGTGACGAAACCTGGATATACGCATACGAACCCGAAACAAAAAACCAATCACGAGTTTGGGTGTTCGAAAATGAGTTGAAGCCAACAAAATTTGTTGGTTCACGGAGCGTTGCAAAAAAAATGGTGGCCACGTTTGTCTCTAAAACCGTCCATGTTGCAACTATTCCTCTTGAGAAACAAAGAACGGTCAATGCAGAATGGTATGCTAGCATTTGTTTGCCGCAGGTCGTCTCTGAACTCCGTAAAGAGAACTGCAACCGCCGCATCATCCTCCATTACGACAATGCGAGCTCTCATACCCCAAAAGAACAAGAGTTTTTGGAGCAAGAAAACATTGAATTATTAGACCATCCGCCGTACAGCCCTCACCTAAGCTCCGATGACCTTTATACTTTCCCCAAAATTAAGAACAAATTGCGTGGTCAACGATTTTCGTTGCCTAAGCTGTAGAGGCCTACAAAACGGCCATTTTGAATACCCCAACTTCAGAATGGAATGAGCAACTCCATATCTAGGCTTGCTCCTTGCTATATTCCTGAAACGGATGATGAAAAGGAGATATTTCAGGAAAGAAAAACAGTACAGGGAGCTACCATGCCCGCAGTCTATCGAAGTTTATAACAAGCATATGGGTGGTGTAGATTTACTAGATGCCATGCTTGGACTTTATAGGATTCAAATTCTAAAGTGTTACAAACGAATTTTCTTTAACATGATTGATTTAATGTGCAGTGAATGCTTGGCTTCTTTGGCGGTGAAAATATAAAGACGAAGATTATCTTTCCTTGTTTGATTTTAAACAGTCTCTTGCAGAGGATTTATGTAAAGCTGGAAAACCATTTCTCCGTAAGAAGGGTCGTCCAGTAGCAGTAGAATCACCTTCATCTAGTCGTCAAGGCAGTCCCGTTTCTTTAGCGATACGGAGCCTTCAAACTCCAAGTGACATCCAAAAAGATAAAAAATAAACACCAGGATTTGCCTTCAAATGCTGTTAGAACGGACATATGCCAGAATGGCAAAAAAAAAACGTAAAATTTGTCAGTTGTGTTATATGAAAACATTTACAAAATGTAGTAAATGTACCTATGATATTTGCATGCTATAATGACAAAAGGAACAATGACTAAAAAGAAGAATGAACAGAGAATAGAAAAAAAGAAATGTTTAATAAATAAATAAATATCTTCACACATTCCACACAGCACCATCTAGTTCCACAGTAAGCAGCTAATGCTTGTATTATGGATACCAGACAGTTGATATACTACATAGATTACTTTTTTTTTGTAAATACATACATATTATAAATAGAACACATCCATAACTCAGGTACAAAGGTAAAATGTTAACACATAAACATTTGCCCCTAGCGGGATTCGAACCCGCGACCGTTTGGTTAACAGTTAGGGTTACTAGCCACTAGACCAAACGTGTCGTCAAAAAATATATATGGTAAAAAGTTTGTATTGTAATGTAGTTATTATAATCTCTTTTTTTTTATAATAATATATCGTGTGTATTTGATTAATATTGTAATTTATTTTGCATACGACACCATATTTGTCCATTATATAATACAAGAACTTTGGTCTCAATGCATACAACACCATATATGGGGTCGTTTTAAGTCTACTTTAAGTTATTTTATAATAGGTATGTTTATTTATACCTAAATAAAGCTATTTCACCAATAAAATATTTTTAAATCTCATTATTTCATAATTCATGCAGTAAAGGGTTAATTTTAATTTTTTTTACAATATAATTAGGTATAAAAAAACAATAAATGTTATAAAAAAACAAAACTAGTATAGTCTACATATTCTGTAGGTGTACCTATTGTTTCCACCATGAATAAATATAGAAGTGGTTTCCCCTAATTTGCGTGTGCCTAAAATATTAACATATTTATTTAATATGTTAGTAAATGACCCTTACAAATGCAAATAAAAATATGTAACCCTAACAAACCTTACGCATATTTAATGAATTCATGAAGTCCACTAATGATTCATAATCTTTTAAGGCGCTTAGTGCCGTCAAATGGGTACTTTCTTGCCTACTCTCATTATGGATAGACCAGAAAGCTTCAAATAAATATAGGTAGTATACGAAATATCAAATTTGACATTTGGTACATATCACCACAACTTTTAAATGTTAACCTAGTGTTTATTTGACTTGAATTCCCTACTGCTCTTAAGCGGGTATGGCGTTTGGAAATATTTTCACGATAAAAAATTAAGTATGTTGTACTTTAAACACAACATAGCATATGTAAATTTTCATTCAAAACATCGAGATATAATAATTCCGGTACTCAGACCGAAAACCGCCCCGCCCAGATGGCCTACGCCATTGACGATTCCAAGCGCCTTAATTACAAAGACTGCGCTTTTAAAACTTTGATTTGAATAAAATCCATTACCATTTCTGCAACTCTTTCAGATGATTTTAAAACAAAAGCATGATTAACGTTCACTTCCTTTAAAGTAATCTGCGGTTTAAATTTGTTCAAATCATGCATCAACTTTATGGGTACCCAATTGTCGGATACACTGTAAATTACATTAGTTAAGTGTTTAACTTTATCAACAGCTTTACTGTTCAGCAATGTTACTTTATCCATCTCATCGTAAGCTAAAAACAGTACTTTTTCCATCACTTTCGGATTTAAATACTTTTCTATTCTACTGATGTAATGATAAGGCAACGAACTCAACTTCAAATAGATACTAATGAAAATATTTCGAACTGGCTGTGGTATAATATGCACTAAAGCAAAAAACACTATCACTAGTGTGTGAATTTTTCTTACAATGTTATTTATGTATTTCCCATTTCTAGTTTCTGCCATTTTTTGTATTGTGGGAAACAATAAATTTATGGATAAAACTCTGTCTGCAATGTCATAGCGATCTAATAGTTCTAGTATCAACCATGCACCTATGGAATGACCAATTAGATGAATTTTACTATTCTTATCAATATAATTATTGATAAAGTCTCTTTTATGTTCCATTTGACCTTCTAAATCAAACAAATGTTGCTGTCCCTTTAAAACATTCGACTTGCCATCTGGTACCTCTTCATGTCCAGCATGCCCTGAAATCATAAATAGTAATCACTGAATTCATGAAATTTGTACCACTTAACTTGGGAGTCTCAAATGATTCTTATTTTTTTCTCTGCTTTTCAAAGAAACAGAACTTTTCAACATTTAGAAATTGAAACTTACCAATAACACATACAGGCAAATTAGCTTTTTCATGTAACTCAGCAGCAAATTCTGTATAAAAATCAGGAATTCCTGGATTACCAGTAACACAAATTATAACATCCTTTCCACAACAGTCTACAGGATTGCCATACGTGATTAAATGTGTTTGAATATTATTTATACTTTCATAAATATTAGTCATGTTTTTGAGTTAGTCTTGTAAATTCTGATTTAATAAGTAAATTAAACGGACTAACTTACTACTAATACAATAAAATAATATATAATAAGCCCATGTGTCTGATTAGTGATTAGATATACCCACATATAATATTGCAATTAATTAAACTTCTTGACTAGTAAAGTAAAATGACGCGATAACACATTTTTCTGTTTGTACTTAACGAAATTCACTATATCTGCAAACTATATGACAGCTAGATAACTAATTACAAAATTATTCACGGGACTCGGTATAAACTGAAAAATATTTGTTTTATTTGTCTTTTTGCTAGAGAATTATTTTCAGAACATAATGTTCTGAAAAATTAATGAATAGAACAGTATGCAACAGTATGCACAATAGAGCTGAGATTTACAAATTGTAAATCTAGAAATCTTAGATTGTATTGTAATATTTGTAATAATGTACTACAATTTGCATTATGTCACAGTGTGTTACTGATTTACTATAAACCAGTTACAATTGTCATTGTCAAGCAAAAAAGAAAGCCAACTAACACCCATCCAAAAAGTATTATAAAAAATGAGACCATTAAAAATATTAATGGGTGTTTACTATATTGTCTTATTTTCTAAAAACTATCTTTAAAATACTTTTAATTTCGAAAATATATTACTTCCGCAAGTATTAGCATTTTTGGGATTATGGTCTCCGGTCGCAAATTGTCAAGTCAAATCAAGGCCATAGATAACTGTTATGTTATATTTTGTTTGTTTTTGTTATCTGTCTGTGTGTGAGTGGTAGTAGTGCTATGCTGACTGCTATGTCGACACGGCAATTTGTGTGTTACAAACTTATCTAACAATCAATTTTATTATTTTAAAATAGATTATATTATACTAACATTTCATTAATTGCTTATTTACAGAAATAAATAAGCCTGTGAAACATGAGTAATCGTAATTACCTTGAAGACATCATTGAGAGTGATAATCAGTTGCCAGGTAAATATTCGTAAATTCTTACCTATGTATAAATCTTTTACATGAGGCCAATTAATGAGGCAATCCAATATTGGCATCGTGTAAAAACTATTGTATAAAGCGGTCTCTAGATGGACAAATTAGATTGCATTGTCCTTTATTAAAATTATCTGGTCATCAATAGCTATGATAATTAGATGATTAAGTAACTATGGTGGTTAATCACGTGGAGCTTTTTTTTTAATATTTTTGAATTTTAATTTTCGTGGAAATTCTTTTACTACTCAGTCCCGCTTCTCTTCACCATCCAGGTTAATAGCACTTACCGGATATACTAAGTACATTATATACTAATACATTAAAATACTAAAATTATTTTAGCTCATAGGTAGAAACAACATTGGACGCAAACAAAAGAATTTATACAAGGATGAATCAGTAGTACAGTAAAAGAACCCCAAGGGATGACCTTAGTAATTTTCCACCTTTTGGGGAAAACCGACATTGTGTCTAAGAACATAAAAAATCTTTAAACTCCATTTGGGCTAGGTCAACAGTCAGGTAGAAAGGCTCTACAAAATTTGATACAGGGCCCGCCACTGTGATCGATCAAGACTCGAACACACAACCATAAAGATAGATGAACTGGTTCCACATATGGTAATGTTAATACACTTGTTCCGCGTAAATTATATATGGAACATAAGTTGGCACGATTCTAATAGCTAATTATATGTATAATGATTTATCGAATTTATTATCTTTAAATGAATATTTCATTGCCGCAAAAACAAAAATAATTAACAAGAGAAGACATTGTGTTCATGATATACATAAACAAAGAGACCTAATTGTAACTGAAATTTTTTCTCAGTTCTAACTGAGACAACTGTCACTGTGTATGTACACTTAGATTTTTTAAAGTACCTAATGGATGTTAATGCAGTTTTTACTAATGGAAAGAATGTTAAACGAGGAAGGTTCTTATATATAATTTACAGCAACAAATTGTACCCATGCTAAGTCAGAGTGAGTTGCTAGTTTATCTATATATGCAAGTGTTTTGATGTCCAAACAAGTAGGTAGGCGAAATAATATACATTGTCTTATCAATAATATGATTTATGAAAAAAGGTTGGGTATAAAATGTATCCTAAGACAATATAACAAAGAAAGAATGTACTACATTGTTCATTGTTGCTCATAAATCACACCCTCCGCCTAGAAAATACAAATGTCATCTTTTTATGAAGTATTGGTTTTCAAAACATAAATATTTATTTTTAGGTTATTACTTCGATGATGAAACTGTACCGGCCTACTATGATGACACCAGATTTCAAAAAATTGAATTCAAGTGGCTGAAGAGCTGTCATAAAGTACAACCTGATGAAAGTCAATTAATTCAAAATGACGCCAACAACAAAAGTCCATTACTAAAAAGTGACATCATAAATACCCATATTCTAAAAGAGAAAACTAAAAATTTGGATTTTGGAGTAAATTGCTTGTTATTGTCTTATTATTTCAAAATGGAAGACATAATTTGTTTGAAGTCTGTAGAGCCATACTTGTCTGATAAAAATATGCTAAGGTTCATTCAATTTCTAGTTTCTAAAAATATTAATTTTTGTTTTTACCGCCCTATAAGTTGTCTTGTTAGCGATTACAAAATGATTGATCCAAGCTATGATTATAATGGCTTACCGAAAAAAGGTCATAAATTTGAAATCATTGTAGAACGTTAAAATTTACAGAATATTTTTAGTGTGAGAGCATTTACATATTAGGATTATTAATTCATAATGAACATACCTACATTATGAAATTTACTATTAGTATGTATTCAGAAAATATACATATTTTATAATTATGTATGTAAGTGGTAAATATATACTTGTAAGAAAAAAAATATATACAGTACAAAATATCTGAATTTTTATTATTATTACTTATACTTAAGTACTATTTACTCTATGCTTATACTAATCTGATACTTATAAAATCGTTTTTCCTATCATCGCACAGCGCATACTACTAGGTAAGTCTAGAAAGTTGAATTTTGGAATATAAATTAATTTCAAAACGTAAACCGTTCATAGGTGTAACCGTCGCCATAGATTTAGAATAGGTATACTACTCTAAATCTATGGCGCCATCTAAACAATATTTTTAAAAAAAGAACAGTATTGTACTTTCGGCGTGTTCGAATTGTGAAAATTTAAATGTATTTTATAATCGTAAGGAGCAGTGTGACCATATGTGGCAGGATCTTACCATTTTGGCAAGATTGGGCCCATAATTTAATTTCTGGCAGATACTGTTGACGTTTAGTAAAGTTTGGCAGTATTTGGCAGGATTTCACTTATTAGAATAATTTTCCCCTATTAGTAAAGGATTTTTTTAAAATGTCATCAACGAAGTCAAAAAAAGTTAACGTTCCAAAACATATCAACTGAATTACTGAATGGGGAATACCCGCTTTCGTTTGGATGTTAAAAGTTTTGGGGTGATATTGGTAAATTAAGAAAAATTGATGGAACGAGAAAATATTTGTAAATTACGAAATTCACAAAATGTCTGCTATGTTTGCCCTTATCGAACGGTTTTTGCGAGAGAATATTCTCTCAGATAAATTTAATAAAAACAAAGAAGAGTAATAGATTTGTAAACAAACACACTCGGCTATTTTCCACGTAAAACAATAAGGCATTAGTTAACATGGCGATTGTGTGCACCCAAAAAATGGTCAAACAGATGAATAATTTTATATAAAGATAGTAAAAATAAAGAATGCTAATATTAATTTTGTATTTTTTATTGTTTTTTACATTTCTTTTAGTAGAAATCATCAATGCGTGTAATTAATAAAAAGAATTCTTAATTTTGTGATTAGGTAAGTTTAATTTTATTAGTAGAAATAATAGTAAATAATACATTTTTTATTTCTTTTTTGTCTTACATTATATTCTAAAAAAATGGCAAGAATTTCGCATTTTTTCGTTTGGGTTTTGGCAGCATTTGGTAGTTTTCCAGCCCAAAATGGACAGGATTTTCGATTTCGAGATTGTAAGGAGTACACTTTTTTTTTCGAGTTCGTGCAGGACAACGTTTGCTGAGTC
This sequence comes from Synanthedon myopaeformis, assembly GCA_944738685.1. Lineage (NCBI taxonomy): Eukaryota > Metazoa > Arthropoda > Insecta > Lepidoptera > Sesiidae > Synanthedon > Synanthedon myopaeformis. Next base: position 3,099,706 of record OX122914.1, read on the forward strand.
CGCAAGTAAGTATATATATTCTATTTATTAAACGTAGGTACCTATATATTTTATATATCAGAAGTATGTTTTCTTGTCTTAATATAGTTCTGGTATGCAAGAATTCAGATCTATTTAAAAAAGCAACTAGGTTACAGCTTGGCAAAATAGTTAAGAAATGAAAAAGTACTAATAGGTACTTCGTGTCGTCAAAAATTAATTGCGAAATAGAATGCTCCCGAAATTCGCCCCTGAGACCGTATGGTCCGACTGCTTCGTCCGATAGATCGGACGATGCGGACTTTTTTTTCCTGTTGCTCCGATTGATCGCGCAGACCATACTCTGTTGAGGTGTATGTGTAGATGGTTTTTAGTGGATGAGGTATAAAGGTAGGTAGTGAATAAGTATTGTTGGATGGTGAATAGATTTATATTAGATTTAAGTACAGTTAGCTTAGCTTAGGAAGCATTTAAGATAAAACCAGCCAATATTAAATTCAATACCTCAACATACTCGAGTGAGAAGTGCCTTACAAAAAGTTGGAGCCAAACACTACAATATTAGCTCTATTTAATATTGAAAATGTATATCAAACAAATAGAAAATGAAGCAAATGTAACTTGAACACTGAAGTAAGTACTTACTTGACTATTAACACTAATAAAGCCGAACACCCACTGACCGATCATTGACAAAGTTCTCCGGGAAGGAGGGGTGGGGGGAGCGGTGGGGGGAGTTCATCGTGAAGAGGAAAAAAAGTTGTCGAGAAATTAAATCAGGACCTTCGGTAAACCGACCTGGTAAAAAGATGGTGAGAGGTCCTCGGAAAGTAAAAGGGATAGAGGGATGGCGTTTGCGGAAAGTCATAGGGGGTCATCGGCCGTTACCACAGAACCACTCATCCCCACCCCTTTCATACATTTTTTTTAAACTCCATACAACTTTTTTCAACTTTTCAAAGTGGGATAGCCCCGAAAGTATCGGAGATAGAGGAACGGTGTCTTTGGGGGACGACCGTCTATCGCGGTGGTCCAACTGCTGGGATAAACTTTATCCCCCTATCCCGCCCCCATCATCCCGTCCCCGTACAAAAGTGGCCATTTTTTTTGAAGGATGGAAATATCTCCAAGACCGTGCGGGATAGGTGGTCGGCGGCCATGGCGCGCTTCCATCCCTCGGTGGGATCCCTCTTAGGGGCTATCCCGATTTGAGGAATTTCCATCCCTTCATCCCGCCTCCATACAAATTTTTGGTTTTTCGGAAAAGCCACATTTTCACCTGGAACGGGGCAATTTTGGACGGCCTATCCCATCCCGTCGGATAGAGGGTGACCTCAAGATCTTCAGGCACTTTTGCCACCCTCGGTCCACCGACCTGGTACAAAGATGGTGAGAGGTCCTCGGAAAGTAAAAGGGATAGAGGGATGGCGTTTGCGGAATGTCATAGGGTATGATCGGTAGTTACCAAATCGAAACCTATCCCCATCCCGTTCATACATTTTTTTTAAACTCCATACAACTTTTTTTGAAATTTTCAAAGTGGGATAACTCCGAAAGTATAGGGGATAGAGGGGTGGTTTCTTCGGGAGCGATCAACTATCGTAGTGGTCTAACTGCTGGGATAAACTTTATCCCCCTATCCCGCCCCGTCTATCCCGGCTCCATACATGAATGCTCTTTTTGGCGAAAGGGATGGAAATATCGTGAAAACCGTAGGGGACAGGGACGTGGTCGCTATGGCGCGTTTTCATCCCTCGGTGGGATGCTTCCAGGGGGGCCATCCCGATCTTCGTCCACCGACCTGGTAAAAAGTTGGTGAATGGTCCTCGGAGACTAGGAGGGATAGAAGGGTGGCGTTTGCGGATAGTCATAGAGGGTCATCGGCAGTTACCAAATCGAGACCCATCCCCATCCCGTTCATACATTTTTTTTAAACTCCATACAACTTTTTTGGACTATTCGAAGTGGGATATCTCCGAACCCACCGGAAATAGGTGGGCGGTGTCTTTGAGGGATAACCATCTATAGTGATGGTCCAACTTCTCGGATAAACTTTATCCTCCCATCCCGCCCCCTTCATCCCGTCCCCATACAAAAGTGACATTTTCAGCGAAACGGATGGGATTATCTCCAAAACCGTGCGGGATAGGTGGGTGACTGCTATGGCGAATTTTCATCCCTCGGTGGGACGCTTCCAGGGGACCATCCCGATCTCCGTCCACCGACCTGGTAAAAAGTCGGTGGGAGGTCCTCGGAAACCATGAGGGATAGAAGGGTGGCGTTTGCGGAAAGTCATAGAGGGTCATCGGTAGTTGCCACAGAGCGAGTCATTCCCACCCCTTTCATACATTTTTTTCAAACTTCATACAACTTTTGGACTCATTAAAGTGGAATACCTCCTAAACCACCGGGGATAGAGGGACGGTGTCTGCGATTTTGCACCTTTAAACGAGGGCGGTCGACCCGCCGCGGAGGGTCTCGAGGCCGGGGGGGCGAAAGACGAGGAGGGGGGATAGGGGGGATAGGGGAGCGCGCAGCGCGACCCGCCCCCCCGGCCCCCCTCCGAGGAATTCGCGTCCCCGGACTCGAGGGCCGCAGCGGCGGCAACCGTGACCGGAGAGCCGCGAAAGTCCATTCCCTTCGGCCACCCCTTTCATACATTTTTTTAAAACTCCATACAACTTTTTTGGACTCATCAAAGTGGGATATCTCCGAAACCACCGGGGATAGGGGGGTGGTGTCTTTGGGGGATGACCATCTATAGTGGTGATCCTACTTCTCGGATAAACTTTATCCTCCCATCCCGCCCCCTTCATCCCGCCTCCGTACAAATGTGGCATTTTTGGGTGAAAGGGATGGGAATATCTCCAAAACCATGCGAGATCCATCTCTAGGTTCGATGCTTCCAGGGGAGCCATCCCGATCTCCGTCCACCGACCTGGTAAAAAGTGGGTGAAAGGTCCTCGGAGACTATGAGGGATAGAAGGGTGGCGTTTGCGGATAGTCATAAAGGGTTATCGGTAATTGCCACAGAACGAGTCATCCCCATCCCGTTCATACATTTTTTTTTTAACTTCATACAACTTTTTTGGACTCATCAAAGTGGGATATCTCCGAAACCACCGGGGATGGAAGGGCGATCTCTTCGGGTGATGGCCGTTTCTCTACGAGGTCCACCCCCCGGGACCGTCACCCCTCCTCCCTCCAAACCCCCCCGGCCGTAACTCGGAAACGGCTCGACCCAGCCGGGTCGTGTTTGGGGTCATCGGAGACGTCTCTCCGAGATAAAATATTTGAACCCCCCTCCAACCCCCTCGGCCGTAACTCGGAAACGGTGCGTAACAACCGGGTCGTGTTTGGGCTCATATGAGACGTCTCCCCGAGATAAAAATTTTGAACCCCCCTTCAACCCCCTCGGCCGTAACTCGGAAACGACTTGACGCAGCCGGTTCGTGATTGGGCTCATATGAGACGTCTCCCCGAGATAAAAATTTTGAACCCCCCTTCAACCCCCTCGGCTGTAACTCGGAAACGACTTGACGCAGCCGGGTCGTGTTTGGGCTCATATGAGACGTCTCCCCGAGATAAAAATTTTGAACCCCCCTTCAACCCCCTCGGTCCTAATTCGGAAACGACTTGACGCAGCCGGGTCGTGTTTGGGCTCATAGGAGACGTCTCGCGAAGATAAATTTTTTAGAGTAGACCAAATTTAAAAATTTGACAATTCCGGTCTACTCAGTAGACCATGTTAACGGTTAAAGATAAACCCCCCGTGTTGGGTGTCATTTGAAAGGTCTCAACGAGGGTGATCTATTGCCACCACCCGACTCCCCCCTCCCCCTCCACCCTTGCTTACACCCTTATATCTTTTTATTGTTTTAATAAATCTTCACGATTTACAAAACAAAGAGCCAAAACCAAACTCACCCAACTCACAACTAGGGCAAATAACAGCACCCAACTCACAACCGCGCCCCCGCGGGCTGCTTGCAGCCCGCGGCAGCACGCGAAATCTAGTTAACACTAATAAAGCCGAACACCCACTGACCGATATAGTGACAAAGTTCTCCGGGAAGGAGTGGTGGGGGGAGGGGTGGGGGGAGTTCATCGTGAAGAAGAACAAAAGTTGTCGAGAAATTAAATCAGGACCCTCGGTAAACCGACCTGGTAAAAAGTCGGCGACGGGATCTCGAAAAGTGTGCGGGATAGAAAGGTGGAGTTTGCGGATAGTCATAGGGGGTCATCGGCAATTACCAAATCGAGACTCATCCCCACCCCTTTCATACATTTTTTTTAAACTCCATACAACTTTTTTGAACTTTTCCAAGTGGTATACCTCCTAAACCACCGGGGATAGAGGGACGGTGTCTTTGGGGGACGACCGTCTATCGCGGTGGTCCAACTGCTGGGATAAACTTTATCCCCCTATCCCGCCCCCTTCATCCCGTCCCCGTACAAAAGTGGCCATTTTTTTTTTAGGATGGAAATATCTCCAAGACCGTGCGGGATAGGTGGTCGGCGGCCATGGCGCGTTTCCATCCCTCGGTGGGATCCTTCTTTGGGGCTATCCCGATTTGAGGGATTTCCATCCCTTCATCCCGCCTCCATACAAATTTTTGGTTTTTCGGAAAAGCAAACTTTTCACCTGGAACGGGGCGATTTTGGGCGGCCTATCCTATCCCGTCGGATAGAGGGTGACGTCCCGAGGTCCAGGCGCTTTTGCCACCCTCGGTCCACCGACCTGGTACAAAGATGGTGAGAGGTCCTCGGAAAGTATTAGGGATAGAGGGATGGCGTTTGCGGAATGTCATAGGGTATGATCGGTAGTTACCAAATCGAAACCTATCCCCATCCCGTTCATACATTTTTTTTAAACTCCATACAACTTTTTTTGAAATTTTCAAAGTGGGATATCTCCGAAAGTATAGGGGATAGAGGGGTGGTTTCTTCGGGAGCGATCGACTATCGTAGTGGTCCAACTTCACGGATAAACTTTATCCCCCTATCCCGCCCCGTCTATCCCGGCTCCATACATGAATGCTCTTTTCGGCGAAAGGGATGGAAATATCGTCAAAACCGTAGGGGACAGGGACGTGGTCGCTATGGCGCGTTTTCATCCCTCAGTGGGATGCTTCCAGGGGGGCCATCCCGATCTTCGTCCACCGACCTGGTAAAAAGTTGGTGAACGGTCCTCGGAGACTATGAGGGATAGAAGGGTGGCGTTTGCGGATAGTCATAGAGGGTCATCGGCAGTTACCAAATCAAAACCTATCCCCATCCCGTTCATACATTTTTTTTAAACTCCATACAACTTTTTTTGACTATTCGAAGTGGGATATCTCCGAAACCACCGGAAATAGGTGGGCGGTGTCTTTGAGGGATAACCATCTATCGTCGTGGTCCAACTGCTCGGATAAACTTTATCCTTCCATCCCGCCCCCTTCATCCCGTCTCCGTACTAAAGTGGCCATTTTTTTTGAAGGATGGAAATATCTCCAAACCCATGCGGAATAGGTGGTCGGTGGTAATAACGCGTTTTCATCCCTCGGTGGGATGCTTCCAAGGGGGCTATCCCGATCTCCGTCTACCGACCTGGTATAAAGTTGGTGAACGGTCCTCGGAGACTGTAAGGGATAGAAGGGTGGCGTTTGCGGATAGTCATAGAGGGTCATCGGCAGTTACCAAATCACGAGTCATCCCCATCCCGTTCATACATTTTTTTTTAAACTCCATACAACTTTTTTGGACTATTCGAAGTGGGATATCTCCGAAACCACCGGGAATAGGTGGACGGGGTCTTTGAGGGATAACCATCTATCGTCGTGGTCCAACTGCTCGGATAAACTTTATCCTCCCATCCCGCCCCCTTCATCCCGTCTCCATACAAAAGTGGCATTTTAGGCGAAAGGGATGGAAATATCTCCAAAACCATCCGGGATAGGTGGGTGACTGCTATGGTGAAATTTCATCCCTCGGTGGGATGCTTTTAGGGGACCATCCCGATCTCCGTCCACCGACCTGGTACAAAGTCGGTGAGAGGTCCTCGGAGACTATGAGGGATAGAAGGGTGGCGTTTGCGGATAGTCATAGAGGGTCATCGGTAGTTGCCACAGAGCGAGTCATTCCCACCCCTTTCATACATTTTTTTCAAACTTCATACAACTTTTTTGGACTCATCAAAGTGGAATATCTCCGAAACCACCGGGGATAGAGGGGCGGTCTCTGCGATTTTGCACCTTCAAACGAGGGCGGTCGACCCGCCGCGGAGGGTCTCGAGGCCGGGGGGGCGAAAGACGAGGAGGGGGGATAGGGGGGGATAGGGGAGCGCGCAGCGCGACCCGCCCCCCCGGCCCCCCTCCGAGGAATTCGCGTCCCCGGACTCGAGGGCCGCAGCGGCGGCAACCGTGACCGGAGAGCCGCGAAAGTCCATTCCCTTCGGCCAACCCTTTCATACATTTTTTTTAAAATCCATACAACTTTTTTGGACTCATCAAAGTGGGATATCTCCGAAACCACCGGGGATAGGGGGGTGGTGTCTTTGGGGGATGACCATCTATAGTGGTGGTCCAACTTCTCGGATAAACTTTATCCTCCCATCCCGCCCCCTTCATCCCGCCTCCGTACAAATGTGGCATTTTTGGGTGAAAGGGATGGGAATATCTCCAAAACCATGCGGGATAGGTGTTCGGTGGCCATGGCGAGTTCCCATCTCTAGGTTCGATGCTTCCAGGGGAGCCATCCCAATCTCCGTCCACCGACCTGGTAAAAAGTGGGTGAAAGGTCCTCGGAGACTATGAGGGATAGAAGGGTGGCGTTTGCGGATAGTCATAGAGGGTCATCGGTAATTGCCACAGAACGAGTCATCCCCATCCCGTTCATACATTTTTTTTAACTTCATACAACTTTTTTGGACTCATCAAAGTGGAATATCTCCGAAACCACCGGGGATTGGAGGGCGGTCTCTTCGGGTGATGGCCGTTTCTCTACGAGGTCCACCCCCCGGGACCGTCACCTCCCCTCCCCGAGATAAAAATTTTGAACCCCCCTTCAACCCTCTCGGCCGTAACTCGGAAACGACTTGACGCAGCCGGGTCGTGTTTGGGCTCATAGGAGACGTCTCCCCGAGATAAAAAATTTGAAACCCCTTTCAACCCCCTCGGCCGTAACTCGGAAACGACTTGACGCAGCCGGGTCGTGTTTGGGCTCATATGAGACGTCTCTCCGAGATAAAAATTTTGAACCCCCCTTCAACCCTCTCGGCCGTAACTCGGAAACGACTTGACGCAGCCGGGTCGTGTTTGGGCTCATAGGAGACGTCTCCCCGAGATAAAAAATTTGGACCCCCCCCCTCCGACCCCCCCGGTCGTAACTCAGAAACGGAGCGTCACAACCGGGTCGTGTTTGGGCTCATATGAGACGTCTCCCCGAGATAAAAATTTTGAACCCCCCTTCAACCCCCTCGGCCGTAACTCGGAAACGACTTGACGCAGCCGGGTCGTGTTTCGGCTCGTAGGAGACGTCTCCCCGAGATAAAAATTTTGAACCCCCCTTCAACCCCCTTGGCCGTAACTCGGAAACGACTTGACGCAGCGGGGTCGTGTTTGGGCTCATAGCAGACGTCTCGGTAAGACAAATTTTTTAGAGTAGACCAAATTTAAAAATTTGACAATTCCGGTCTACTCAGTAGACCATGTTAACGGTTAAAGATAAACCCCCCGTGTTGGGTATCATTTGAAAGGTCTCAACGAGGGTGATCTATTGCCACCACCCGACTTCCCCCTCCCCCCCACTTACTTACCCCCTTATAATATTGGCTTTATATTTGTTAAATCTTCACGATTTACAAAACAAAGAGCCAAAACCAAACTCACCCAACTCACAACTAGGGCAAATAACAGCACCCAACTCACAACCGCGCCCCCGCGGGCTGCTTGCAGCCCGCGGCAGCACGCGAAATCTAGTTTTTAATAAAATAAAGCCGAACACCCACTGACAGACTCACCTATCTACTCATATAACCATCCGGGAAGGAGGGTGGGGGGGTAGAATTTTTTTACCCAATCGTATAGAGGGTCGAAAATGAGGAATGGGAAAAATACGGAAAAGTCGATCCACCGAGGTGGTAAAAATATGGCGACGGGATCTCGGAAACTGTAAGGGATAGCGGGATGGCGTTTGCGGAAAGTCATAGAGGGTCATCGGCGGTTACCACAGAACCACTCATCCCCACTCCTTTCATACATTTTTTTTAAACTCCATACAACTTTTTTGAACTTTTCAAAGTGGGATAGCCCCGAAAGTATCGGAGATAGAGGAATGGTGTCTTTGGGGGACGACCGTCTATCGCGGTGGTCCAACCGCTCGGATAAACTTTATCCCCCTATCCCGCCCCCTTCATCCCGTCCCCGTACAAAAGTGGCCATTTTTTTTTTTAGGATGGAAATATCTCCAAAACCGTGCGGGATAAGTGGTCGGCGGCCGTGACGCGTTTCCATCCCTCGGTGGGATGCTTCTTAGGGGCTATCCCGATTTGAGGGATTTCCATCCCTTCATCCCGTCTCCATACAAATTTTTGGTTTTTCGGAAAAGCAACTTTTTCACCTGGAACGGGGCGATTTTGGGCGGTCTATCCCATCCCGTCGGATAGAGGGTGACGTCCCGAGCTCCAGGCGCTTTTGATACCCTCGGTCCACCGACCTGGTACAAAGATGGTGAGAGGTCCTCGGAAAGTATTAGGGATAGAGGGATGGCGTTTGCGGAATGTCATAGGGTATGATCGGTAGTTACTAAATCGAAACCTATCCCCATCCCGTTCATACATTTTTTTTAAACTCCATACAACTTTTTTTGAAATTTTCAAAGTGGGATAACTCCGAAAGTATAGGGGATAGAGGGGTGGTTTCTTCGGGAGCGATCAGCTATCGTGGTGGTTCAACTTCGCGGATAAACTTTATCCCCCTATCCCGCCCCGTCTATCCCGGCTCCATACATGAATGCTCTTTTCGGCGAAAGGGATGGAAATATCTCCAAACCCATGCGGGATAGGTGGTCGGTGATAATAGCGCGTTTTCATCCCTCGGTGGGATGCTTCCAGGGGGGCCATCCCGATCTTCGTCCACCGATCTGGTAAAAAGTTGGTGAACGGTCCTCGGAGACTATGAGGGATAGAAGGGTGGCGTTTGCGGATAGTCATAGAGGGTCATCGGCAGTTACCAAATCAAAACCTATCCCTATCCCGTTCATACATTTTTTTTAAACTCCATACAACTTTTTTGGACTATTCGAAGTGGGATATCTCCGAAACCACCGGGAATAGGTGAACGGTGTCTTTGAGGGATAACCATCTATAGTGATGGTCCAACTGCTCGGATAAACTTTATCCTCCCATCCCGCCCCCTTCATCCCGTCTCCGTACTAAAGTGGCCATTTTTTTTGAAGGATGGAAATATCTCCAAACCCATGCGGGATAGGTGGTCGGTGGTCATGGCGCGTTTTCATCCCTCGATGGGATGCTTCCAGGGAGGCCATCCCGATCTCCGTCCACCGAGCTGGTAAAAAGTTGGTGAACGGCCCTCGGAGACTATGAGGGATAGAAGGGTGGCGTTTGCGGATAGTCATAGAGGGTCATCGGCAGTTACCAAATCACGAGTCATCCCCATCCCGTTCATACATTTTTTTTAAACTCCATACAACTTTTTGGACTATTCGAAGTGGGATATCTCCGAAACCACTGGGAATAAATGGGCGGTGTTTTTGAGGGATAACCATCTATCGTCGTGGTCCAACTGCTCGGATAAACTTTATCCTCCCATCCCGCCCCCTTCATCCCGCCTTCGTACAAATGTGGCATTTTTGGGTGAAAGGGATGGGAATATACCCAAAACCGTGCGGGATAGGTGGGTGGTCTTCATGGTGCCTTTCCATACCTAGGTGGGATACTTCCAGGGGGGCCATCCCGATCTCCGTCCACCGACCTGGTACAAAGATGGTGAGAGGTCCTCGGAGACTACGAGGGATAGAGGGATGGCGTTTGCGGAATATCATAGAGGGTCATCGGCAGTTACCAAATCGAAACCCATCCCTATCCCGTTCATACATTTTTTTTAAACTCCATACAACTTTTTTGGACTCATCAAAGTGGAATACCTCCTAAACCACCGGGGATAGAGGGACGGTGTCTGCGATTTTGCACCTTCAAACGAGGGCGGTCGACCCGCCGCGGAGGGTCTCGAGGCCGGGGGGGCGAAAGACGAGGAGGGGGGATAGGGGGGGATAGGGGAGCGCGCAGCGCGACCCGCCCCCCCGGCCCCCCTCCGAGGAATTCGCGTCCCCGGACTCGAGGGCCGCAGCGGCGGCAACCGTGACCGGAGAGCCGCGAAAGTCCATTCCCTTCGGCCACCCCTTTCATACATTTTTTTTAAACTCCATACAACTTTTTTGGTCTCATCCAACTGGGATATATCTGAAACCACCGGGAATAGAGGGGTGGCGTCTTTGGGGGATGACCATCTATAGTGGTGATCCTACTTCTCGGATAAACTTTATCCTCCCATCCCGCCCCCTTCATCCCGCCTCCGTACAAATGTGGCATTTTTGGGTGAAAGGGATGGGAATATCTCCAAAACCATGCGGGATAGGTGGTCGGCGGCCATGGCGCGTTTTCATCCCTCGGTGGGATGTTTCCAGGGGAGCCATCCCGATCTCTGTCCACCGACCTGGTACAAAGTCGGTGAGAGGTCCTCGGAGACTATGAGGGATAGAAGGGTGGCGTTTGCGGATAGTCATAAAGGGTTATCGGTAATTGCCACAGAACGAGTCATCCCCATCCCGTTCATACATTTTTTTTAACTTCATACAACTTTTTTGGACTCATCAAAGTGGGATATCTCCGAAACCACCGGGGATTGAAGGGCGGTCTCTTCGGGTGATGGCCGTTTCTCTACGAGGTCCACCCCCCGGGACCGTCACCTCCCCTCCTCCCTCCAAACCCCCCCGGCCGTAACTCGGAAACGGCTCTACGCAACCGGGTCGTGTTTGGGGTCATTGGAGACCTCTCCCCGAGATAAAATATTTGAACCCCCCTCCAACCCCCTTGGTCGTAACTCGGAAACGGCGAGTCACAACCGGGTCGTGTTTGGGCTCATAGGAGACGTCTCCTCGAGATAAAATATTTGAACCCCCCCTCCAACCCCCTCGGCCGTAACTCGGAAACGATGAGACGCAGCCGGGTCGTGTTTGGGGTCATCGGAGACGTCTCCTCGAGATAAAAAATTTGAACCCCCCTCCAACCCCCTCGGTCGTAACTCGGAAACGGCGAGTCACAACCGGGTCGTGTTTGGGCTCATAGGAGACGTCTCCGCGAGATAAAAAATTTGAACCCCCCCTCCAACCCCCTCGGCCGTATCTCGGAAACGGCGCGTCACAACCGGTTCCTGTTTGGGCTCATAGGAGACGTCTCCGAGAGATAAAAAATTTGAACCCCTCTTCAACCCCCCCCCCGGTTGTAACTCGGAAACGACTTGACGCAGCCGGGTCGTGTTTGGGCTCATATGAGTCGTCTCCCCGAGATAAAAATTTTGAACCCCCCTTCAACCCCCTCGGCCGTAACTCGGAAACGACTTGACGCAGCCGGGTCGTGTTTGGGCTCATATGAGACGTCTCCCCGAGATAAAAATTTTGAACCCCCCTCCAACCCCCTCGGCCGTAACTCGGAAACGACTTGACGCAGCCGAGTCGTGTTTGGGCTCATATGAGACGTCTCCCCGAGATAAAAATTTTGAACCCCCCTTCGACCCCCTCGGCCGTAATTCGGAAACGAATTGACGCAACCGGGTCGTGTTTGGACTCATAGCAGACGTCTCGGGAAGACAAATTTTTTAGAGTAGACTAAATTTCAAAATTTGACAATTCAGGTCTACTCAGTAGACCATGTTAACGGTTACAAGTAGACCCCTCGTGTTGGGTGTCATTTGAAAGGTCTCAACGAGGGTGATCTATTGCCACCACCCGACTCCCCCCTCCCCCCTCTATTTTTACCCACCTCTTATAATAATCACACATCTATCATTGTAATTCCTCACGAATTACAAAACAAAGAGCCAAAACCAAACTCACCCAACTCACAACTAGGGCAAATAACAGCACCCAACTCACAACCGCGCCCCCGCGGGCTGCTTGCAGCCCGCGGCAGCACGCGAAATCTAGTTTTTAATAAAGCTCGATTTAAAAAAAAATCAAAAGTAAAAATAAAATAAAATAAAAAAAATCATCCAAAAATAAAAACTATTTTAATTTTATATTTGTTATAACAAAACTTTTGAGGGTTTTCTGTTAAAAAAATGTATAATATTGGGGAAAAATAATAATCAGTTTGGGGGAAATCATGAAATTGCAACTGGGCACCCTATTGCCCTGTGCACGTGCATTGCATGTTTTGTTTTCATTCTTCATTCATTTTCAAACAAACTGCCGTCGTTTTTACTGCGTTCTCATAAGGTTCGTTATTCGTGTTAATTTAGTTATACTGTCCGTGATTAATAAACATTGAATTGATGCTTATTTTCAGTATGAATTAAAAAACTTACTGCATAATAACGATTTTGGACATTTCATTACAAAAATGGACCCAAATCTGTGTGAATTGCTGGGTGAAGTGGATGATATTACCGATCCGGTATATATGGATCGGTTATTGCTACATTTGCAAAATATTGTCGACGAAGATGATGAATACATGCAGGTAAACGCTATTGTGTTTCTTTAACTTGTGTATTGTTTTAAAATCTTGATCTAAGGTATCCACAGCTTCTTCATTTTAACCTTATATAACCTATATTTAGAAGAAGAAAAATACACTTAAGGTCAGATTTTGTAATGATAAGGTCGACGACAAGCTGTGACGGTACACTTGATGGTATGTAGAACAAATGCAGTGGATTAAAATTTGTTACACATAACCTATTGTGATAGGAATTTGTAGGTACTAAATGGGTACAAATTGTTATCATTAACACGTAGAATGTTGTTGCAGACTTTAGTGGAGGTATTAAAAGACACTGAAATATCATGGGCGCAGCCGTGGTACCAAAAGTCCTGTTTATTAACAAGAAGGCTAAAAAAAGTCGAAAATGAAACCCAAGCACCTAAGAACGGATACATAACAGAAAATGAGAAAAGAGTAATAGAAAATAATTGGAAAAAATTTGTAAAGGTACATTTTTTCTTTTTATGCAATGTATGTAAATAATGATCGATTGATATTTGTGTGATTGTCATAATTTGTGTTTTTTAATTTTTAGAAATATGGTGTAGAGGACAAGCCAATATGTCTGGCACGCTGGAAAAACACAAATGCAAAAAATCCTTCACTAAATCCTGCAGAACGAGCAAGACGTTTTGTTATATCTTATTTGGCTCGTAATGTTAACAGATCACTGGAACAAGTATTCAAGTATTTTAGACGTCATTACGGTTTTCCGAATCAGGGATCATATACACCTTTAGAGGATACTATTATTGATATTTGCATATTTCACTGTCCATCCAAGGCACCTTTGTATGGAACTCTCTTGCTTGGTCGAGAACCTAGAAACATTTATTTTAAGGTACACAAAGTGCCAAGAGGTATGTTAACACTTATTTTATTATTTTTGTCTCTTTAGTACCAGACCACCCTTTTGTATTGTGTGCTGTGAGTGAGTAAGGTATGCCAGAGTCCATTTCCCTATTCCGTGCTAATTCCTTATCCTGAACCCAACTTAGGAGTTGTTTTTGTACGTATTTCTCTGCCAATAATAGTTTATTTAAGTATAATATTAGAATAAGTAGTTTAAATAATCTTTAAAGCAGATATAGTCTGCACTGGTTTGTTTCCTTTTAACATCTTACTTGCTAATATTATAAAAGCGAAAGTTTGTGAGAATGAATGTATCTTTGTTTGTTACTCTCACGCAATATTATATGGCTCACATATATTATAGTTTATAACCTGGATTAACATAGAATAGCCATAGAATAGAATATATAATAGTACAAGTACAGAAGATCACGCCGCGAAGTCATTAAAAAGGAGGATGGATGACAAATTGGAAAGCGTAGCGTGGGATGCCCAGCGGCCAGGTGGACAGAAGGCCTGAAGGGTTTCGCAGGAAGTGGCTATATATGAAGAACAGGAGACCTTGTGTGGCGGCGAGCCGTGGGAGATGCCTACATCCAGCAGTGGAGTGACACAGGCTGATGATGATGATATCCTACGTCCTTTTCTAAATCTGACAATGTGTATGCAAAATTTCGTTATGATTGGTTAGGTAGTTAAGGCGTTAAAAGGTAACAGAAAGACAGAGTTACTTTCACATTTATAATATTGGTATGGATTACTTGTGCCTCGAGTCTCCGCTCTTCCATTACGGATACATTATTTAATTAACATTATTGTTATGGTAAAATGAGTGAGTGTGAGTTAGTATTTTAGTGCATGTGAAATTATAATTTATATTCAAGTCAATAAATTATGTTTCATTTTACAGGTATGAAACCACACCAGGTACAGACAAAATGGACTCTACAGAGGGCTTCAAAGTTTTTAAATCTGCTTCTTAAATATACAGGATTACCATTAGAAGAGTTAAAGTATAAAGCGATTGATAAATCTGTTTGGTTGAAGATTTCAGAAGATTTCAATCTTTCAGAAAACAGTCTGAGACGCTTTTGGAACATGTGGCTTCATGTACAGATATTTGTCAAGGCTGTCATAAAAATGAAGAAATTAAAGAAAAAAATATGCAAAAAGTAAGTTTTCTTTAATTCTGAAAACTATTGATATAAACTATTGATTAAACTATGCATGTGACTGCAATTGCACCCAATAAGTATATTATTTCAATATAGATTTTTTTTCAGACTAAAAGCATCATCTTATGAGGTATGGACTGACATCTATTGGAAGGATTTTGTTACAAAATTTCCAGATGGAATGACTCCTTCATTTCTTAGTAATATAACAAGAAGAATGGTTAGAAATTTTCCAGGGTATTTGAAGACTCCAATGGAAAAGCTTATGAATTATGCTTTAAGATCAATTAAATTTAGTCGTTCTAAACGTTTAAGGACCTTAGCATTAGACAGTAATGGAGAATTAAAAGAAATCTCTTATGACTCAAAAATGGAATAACATACCAATGAAAGTATTTATTTGTTTAGTAAAGAATAAGATGTATAAATAAGTATTTTTCTTTATTTATCAATACCTAATCTATACATCTATTATGAACTATCATATAAAATAAAGACGCTGTCAACCTCTGTCTGTTTCTCCACTAACTTCCAGTTCCAGAAAAACAAAGTTTTTCTATCGCAACCAAATGCGGATACTTACCTAAAGAAAGGTAATTCTTCTATCGCTCCTGGTTACGGAATTCAGTTGCGATGAGGCCGGAGGGAAATTTATCAATAAACGGCCTTTGCCCCCTGAGTTTCTTATCATACCTAATTTTCAACGGGTATTGCCCGTGGTCCACCTGTTCACCTAGGTGTACTACGGGTACTTTTTTTATTGCCCGTGGTCTACCTAGGTAAGTACTCGTTTTAGTGATGGACTACCCCAATATTCGAATTCGAATAGTTTAAAAGAAATCACGATGAAGTTCCCCAGTGACATCCTATTTGTAAACGATGTTTAAAAAAAATTATATTTAACTATTTTTCAATTAAAGGGGAGTATGGGTTGGGCCCAAAATCGGGGGAGAAAGTAAATGGGGAAAAATCCTTTCCTTTATTTTTTATTAAACTTAAATGTCAGAAAATAATTTTGTTCCATGGTCGGTAAATACCACCAAAAAATGTATTTTTAAATGTATATAGATAAATATTGTCTTTTTTGTATTGAGATCGTGCATCCCGTATTACACAGAGTACCTTATATGGTATGTCTGAAATATTTTGAAAGGCAATGAAATGTTAATGAGTAAAAAGTCAATTAATCTTATTTAATTGAACTAGTTAGTGTTTTCAATGGAATTTTACACAAGAAATATTTAGCCCTTTTTGGGACTACAAGTGGAAACAAACTATCGGTCGCGGCTGACTGCCGACTGGTATCTGGATAGTACATACAGTCCGATAGTCTGTTTCCAGCTTTAGTATAATATTAATGAGGTGCAATAACCTGATGAAATACTATCTATCTATAAAAATGTTATTACCTTAGTTATTAACACAGATTACTTAGAAGGTGAGTTACTTTAATCTGTCATGGATCTGTCCTACACCCTTTTTGTTGCTCCATGGTTGCCCCAGAACAAAATAGTTATAAAATTGGCAAGTTTAATGTCATCACATCAGTCTTAGCCATGTCATGTCAATACACAATTGTATTGTATTGTGTGAGAGAGTACTATATTCCTTGATTGTGTGACTGTGATGGCTTGCTTCCTTCCTTACTCTAGCTCTAATAAATGTATTGTACAAAATAGGATTTCTTGCTTATTTAAAAGGTTTTCTTTTAAATGTGAGAGAAGTGGAACTCTAAATGAAAAATAATGGTAGATCGGTTATTTATGACGATATTTTTACAATTCGTATTAGTTTCTTGTGCTTTTATTTTGCTCTAATGCAACTTAATTTTTAGGTTGGATTATATCTTAAATCCTTTATAGTGTTAAACTTGTTTGAAATTACCTCAATAAATGCCGAGTTTGCTGCTAAAAGAAAAGTGCAAAATACATTGTTCATTATTAATATGCTTGCTAACACACTTGTCCTTATTTTTATGTGATTTTTATAACTCCATTGTCATCAACCTGGATACCTACTGTATTATTCCTTCAGTTTATTTTTAAACAACTAATTTTTTTTCGCCTTGCATCGAGATTACTTCCAAATAATACGTTATTATTTATTAAGCTGTACGTAATTTTAAATTTCAGTTTAACATTTCACCTTTAAGAATATGACAACAATGTTTGTTTCTCACGAAATAAACCCAGGAAGAAGGAAGTTTCAGAAGCCCAACATTCTTAGAAGAAATCCCAAAATACCAAAAGTTGTTGGTCATGAATTGTTTGAATCGTCTGAAACAAAAAGCCTTGGCTGCACTTGGGTTGATACTCAGAATATTCACAACCTATGTTTGGAAAATAAACCAGTCTTAAAATGCAAACCAATGGCTAAATTAAAGTTGGAATATACATGTGAAGAAAACAAAGTTAATGACATTCCAGAAGAAAAGGAAGAGATTGCCGTTAATACTAATGCAAATACCAGTCTACCTGTTGATAGTAAGTTTTGTTTTTGTTTAATATCTACAGTTTTTTTTAAGACATTTTAATTTTTATATTGTCAAGACAGGCTGAGGTTCACTAGAGATGGTAGGTAACTGCCATCACCTATAACACAAGCAATGCAACAGGTGCTGCAAGTGTGCTGTCTACTATAGTAGAATAAAATGGTTAGAAAGGAATATGACAAATTAACTTTTAAGGGAAAGTAAAGTATGAAAAAAACATTATAGAATTGAAGATCATGTTTTCATTATAAATTTTGTCAAGCCCCTTGGATGAGTGGTGGGCTTGCCTTAACACCCGTCTCAGGGGCCCTGGGGTTGTTTCCCTGAAGGGTCAACTTTGGAAATGAACTTTTCTTTTTAACTTTGGAAATGAACCACTTGATTGTAGGTGGCTATCATTGCCTTAAACTTGATTATTAACATCTATTAGTTTACAAATACAGAAAGATGGCCCTGACATTATTGATTAATTTATTCTTTTAAAGAGTTTCATTTGAGGTTGTTTTAAAATAATACATATTATTTTTCAGATAATGAAATGCAACAGGATTTCATCAATATTGAATCATTTTTAAATAGCACAGATAATGTTCAGGTATTTACACATCTTATTTAAAAATATACATTTTATTTGTTATTGTAATATAAAAAAATTATGTAACATAACATCAACATGCTTCCATTTAGTTTATTAGATAAGTTTTAACTTTTTGAGCTGAAAATTTAGATAAGGTCTTGTTTTTTTAATAAATTAAATAATATAAAAAAATAATTATTTATTCTCTTTATTAGTTACAAAAATGAATTGTTGGCGAATATAGCATCTTAGATAGGTGTTTAAAGAGGTTTCTGTGTAAATGTATGATGATCATTTATAATAAAATGGACATATTATTATGTATTTTTAGATGAGCAGTTTACTGAGTGACAATGAATCTCAAGGAAAAAATTGGTCTTTGAGTTTCATGAATTATCCGAATGAGATAATTTTAGAGCCAAGTAAGTCTTTCAAATTATTTAATTTTTTTGTCATATTGTCATAATTATTTAGGCCTACAAGATATTTAAAAAATATATCTAAATATTAATTGTACAACATTAATCTTTTTTTTTTTTATAAGTTTATTAAATTATATTTTAAAACTTTAGGATGTATAAAATAAATGCAAATTTCAGATGCAGAAAATGACCTTGGCAGCCTATTGGATGGATATGGTTCGAGCCAACCTTTGTTAACGCCGGTGTCATTGGACCTAAGGGATAATTCAGCAGAATCCATACACAACATTCATTCTGAACAAATTAAACATAAGGTTAGAGAATGTTAAGTTAATGAGATAAGTTTGAATTATGTGATAACATTAGCTCTCTTGTCATTAAATCTAATTGTCAGTCACACTGAGCGTCACTGAGTGTGACGGTCACACGAGTTCTCTGTTTTTTTACCATACCAAAAGTGCCTAAAGAAGGGTACACTTTAAAAATTGTGTGCCTTAATGTATGCACGCAGCGTAGCGTCTCGGTGTGAGCTGACTCCATTGGCATAGAAGTGGGGACTTTGTGACTGAAACATGAAGCTAGGCTCGGTTCGTTAGATGTGTCGTTTTATGTTACAGTGCGACGTGGTCGGCTGCGATAAGGTGTTCGCCGACGAGCAGAAGCTGAGAAAGCACAGGAGCGTGCACACCAAGGAGAAGAAGTCTCCGCGGCCGACCACCGTGGAGTGTCCGGCGCGGAGGTCGGGCGAGGGAGTGGGCGAGGAGGTGAGGTGCGGAAGGGTGTTTTTGGTGCGGGACGAGCTGTTGCAGCACTTGGAGCGCGAGCACACCGTGGACGAAGCCCCACATGAGTGCGCCGAGTGCGGCCGCCGGTTCTTCTTCGCGGCGGGCGTGCGTGCACACGCGAGGTCGCACGACGAGCCCACGCCGCGCGCGTGGCTGTCGTGCGCGTGGCCCGGCTGCGGACGCGCGTTCCGCCTGCCGTGTAGGCTGCGCGAGCACGCGCGTGCGCACACTGGTGACAAGCCGTACCACTGCCAGTACCCGGGGTGCGGTTGGTCGTTCCGCTCGGCGAGCAAGTTGGTGCGCCACTCGCGCCGACACACGGGCGAGCGTCGCCACGCGTGTCCGTCGTGCGGCCGCGCGTTCCTCCGCCGCGAGCACTTGCGCGATCACGTCGTCCGCTACCATCAGCCGCACACGGCCCGCGATAGGATCATCTGTCAGAAGGAACGTAAGTAGACACACACTTGTACCTATGCTTTGATGCTGTTTTTGGTGTTGCGGTGGGTGAGTCCGGCTGCTGGCGTCGCTACCCACACACTCCCACGCTCGTTGTCACACACACTAGGATTGTTATAGTCTACTAGGATCAGTCACTAAATCAGTAGCTTGGCTTTTAGCACTGAACGAGGCTCTGCAAATGGCCGTAGCCTAAGAAATCATCTTAAAATTTTTTTTTGACCAACCTCGGAATTAATGTTTTTTTTTTGTGTTTACAGACTGCCCGCGAACCTTTACAAACATGAGCTCATTGTACCTACACATGAAGAAAGTTCACAACGAGCCTCTTTCACTCGGCGATTCAAAACAGCAAAACGTCACCTTTGAGGTAATTTCTAAAACATGTTTGTTACCTTTTCGTTTTGAAACAACAGATTAGACAAACTCTTCTTGAAAAGTGGGAGCTTTTAACTCTATTTAGAGATATACATGGGTCTGTACGCGTTTCAAGTGTAACGAAACCATGCATTGGTGTGGTTTCCAATAACTGCTAAAAATAAAGAAGATAATTGTGTTTTTTTAGGTAATGAGTCACACCATTGTTTTTTGTTATCAACATATCTAAAAAATAGGTAACCCGAGAAAATATATAATCTGTTTTTATTTTTATCCTATCTTCAAAAATGACTGAGATTTTAACCGTTAAAGTACAGCCGCCGGGAAAAATAGGATTAAGCGACCGCGCTAACATTCACACTTCAGCGCGAGTCGAGCGCGAGCTTTCTAATGCTGTAACTTTGGAAATCCTAGCCCGATTTCGATGAAACATAAATAATTATCATTTTCAGGGGAACGCGCATTAAATGCAGTAACTTTTATAGTAATATTATGATGTGTTTGTGTGACTCATTCCATTATGAAAACTACCGTTGCGCTTTATATTTTTATTTGAAAACAGTAAAAATTCTTATTGTGATTAACATACCTATTAATGAGATGTTAACATTACAGGCGAGCGTAGTGAACGAGGCGACAGGTACAGAGGAGGCTAGCGGGGAGGTGTGGTACGCGGCGCGCACGCATTGCACGTGGCCACTAACGCGTGATGCGCTGCCTCCGTCCACGGTGTCCGCTTTGCCCGCGTCCCCGTTGATGCCCGTATCGCCCGCGTCACCCGCGCTGCCCGCATTGCCTGCATTGCCCGCAGAGCCCGCAGTGTCCCTGTTGACCGAAGAACCCGCAGTGCCCTTGTTATCCGCAGAGCCAGTGTTGCCTGCAGATCCCGAAGAGCCCGCCCTCGACGAGCCGCTTAACCGACATCACAATGCGTACATTCTCGAGGAGGACTATTGCGTATGTATACGCGCATTTTGAAGATTTTTTTGAACACTTAGTTTCGAACTTTTATTAGTTTGGAACTTTTTTGACTGCAATACTTTTTTTTTAAAAAGCAAATTTTGCTTTTCTTTGTCGGTCTTTTAATATATAATAATGCTATCTGACCCCGCAAACGTTGTTTTGCCAAAATAAAATTTTTTTTGGGGTATAAAAATTTTTGTAATTTTAAATTTATATTGAATGTTTGAAGGTATACTTTCAGATACCGGAGACATCGGAAGTTGAAAATAACATTTACACTATCAGAAGTGATCTGTTCCTTCACGGAAACATCCTTCACAGTGAGGATAGCGAGTGAGTTGTTTTTATTTATTTTTCCATATTTTTCGTCTTACAATTGGTTGTTTATTTATATAGTAAATTGTTGTTTGGTTGTAGAAATAATATATCGGGAGGTGTGAGTGCTTTGTACGCGGCTGGGCCCGGAAGTGTTCGCAGTGGTTCCGTGGTGGAAGACGTTGCCAACGATGGAGGGTCATCAGGTCTGCCCGACCTCGGTCTGCTCGACACACACCCCAATATTGATCTAATGCAGGTACAATACACTTTGCTAAATATAAAAGTGGCATAACTCAAAAGTTACAGTAGAACTGCAAACAGTTCAGTAGCTCCGAGCGTTAGCGACTTAAACTAAATAATTTGTTCTTAGAATCGGTCACTGAACGTTTTTTTTTTTAAATACTCAGGTAATTGTTTAATGTCTATTATATATGGTATTAAATTCACCGTATTTTTCGGTAGTATTTCCATGACATGGTAACCTTGTCCTAATGCTGCAACCCATAGCGTATTTGGGCTCAATAGAAAGTCGAGGGTTAGTTTATAATTGTTAATTAATGGTATTGTTTTAATTGTCGCTTACTTGTGTTTCAGGAGGCATTACTGTATACGGACGCAGTAGACGAGTCTTCCTTTCAAGTGCTGCTACTCAGCGAAGAGCTAAGTTAAGTTTAAACAATGTTCGTATTGTAAATTCCACTTTTTACATTCATTTCGTTTTGCAATAGTTTCTATCGTGGTTTTTATCGCAGAGGCGGTCATTAAGTATTTGTTTGCACAAAAGAAACATGACAATTACAGCAATCGCTCTATTGCTTCTAACTGCTTCTGAACGAAATAATCTTACAATGTCTTTTGTGTGCCAAAATGGCTTGTATCTTGATAAAAATTTGATTGACCAATATAAATAAAACATACTGGACATTTAAAGACAAATTATTAAAATAAGCCTAATAAAGACTAACGCTTAAACTATTCATATTAAGCTGTTTTTTTTTTTGTTTTTTTAATAGTACCATTAAAAGTAACATATTGTGCTAAGTCACAATCTAATATTTATATTCAATTATTCTAGTTTTCTTATTTAGTTGTAAAACTTGTGGATATAAAATTCATATATATTTTTAATTTTTTTTTTGAATTCTTGCTTCCGATAAAATTCTTAATTTGTGACTGAGCACAGTTGTACCTCTTATATGGTAATGAATAGTCAATCGTCGAGTTTAGTCAATAAAAAAAATCTTGTGATTTTATTACTTAGGTAGTTTCCGCTAGGAAATTAAACTGATGTTTACCCGAAGCATTATTTAGTCATTGCAATGTGTATACATATTTTTAGTACATGACTATCTAGAATTGATGGTCACGTCTAATTTGTCTAAATATTAGACAAAAATTGTCTAATACACTCAATGAAAGTAACAAAAGTAACTGATTTGTGAACTTTCCCTTGATTTATATAATTATTATATAATAATAACTATACTGTATACGGTTTGATTCTTAACTATACAGGTTGATAAATCCAAATCAATTTATTCTTAGGAACTAAGGCTTCGTTTTTCGAATTAAAAAAAAAAACTGAATTCAAACATTTTGAAATGAACATTTGGTCATTAATACAAGGTTCCATAGCAAAATTTATTCCTTATGACTCATTATCAACTATAGTAATAAAAATAATTGCGATATTTTATAGCAATTTGAGTTCGATGGTTGCGTATGAGCTTTATTTAAACTTTAGTTCTTAAGAACAAATTTTAGTATATCTTGTGGTTTC
This sequence comes from Synanthedon myopaeformis, assembly GCA_944738685.1. Taxonomy (NCBI): domain Eukaryota; kingdom Metazoa; phylum Arthropoda; class Insecta; order Lepidoptera; family Sesiidae; genus Synanthedon; species Synanthedon myopaeformis. The sequence goes on from OX122914.1 coordinate 3,122,645, forward strand.
AGATTTGGCTCCACTGACCCATTTGGATTGATCACCCCATTTATGTTTTCATAATAATTCTTAAAATGTAAATATTGAAGTATTACGAGCTTCATAAAAAAATGTGTGTCAATTTCATTGAGCCCTATTTAGGTCAGATTTGTCGGTTGTCGATAACTGGTAATGGTTTTTAGGTGAGAATATATTTAGCTAAATTTTATATAAACAAAAGTACAAAATTTGTGCATATACGACAAAGACGGAAACTACGGTGCAATATTACAATTGTTTATATATATTTTTTGTATAAAATTTAGCAGTCGATGGTGGTCAGAACTAACTTTCTTTTTATTTTGAAAAATGAAATGATATCAAATCAATTTATATGGGGTAACATTTTTTACTCGCTTTTCTTTTTATCTTTTATACAAGTTAGATTAGGTTAGTAATATATTTTTTATAATTATTAATATATAATGTGATATAACTCTTACGTTTATGTTAAAACATAATGTCGCTATACTTTATAGTTTTTAGAACTAATTATCCTCTTGATGTACCTGTGTACTTGAGGATATCACAATTTGTTAAAACACTTTGGTGTGAGGGAAAACTACACACAATTTTAAAACTTAGGAAAAGGTTTCAAAGTAATCTAATTTACTTGAAAAGAACAAAAAAACGTTAAATCAATTGTTAACTATCATCGAAATATGTCTCGTCTGTGTCACGTCTTGAAAAAATCGTGACTTTGCTTGGTCTATAACTCTAATTTTGTTCAAATTTAGTCTCTTTTATGACAATCCGCTAGACTAGTACATATATGTACTAGTCTAGCGGATTGTATATTACACATTATATATAATGTGTAGACCTATAGGTCCAAAATACTCGCCTAGTCGATCTTGTCGGGTCCAATCGTTGAATTGTCCTTATAATTTAAGGGTACTATTTAATTTGCATATAAGAGAAGCAATGTTCTTTTGAACAAGTCATTCTAGATTTCTAACAAAAAATACAGATACAAAGAGGAAATAACAAATCTATCAGAGAACTCTTTTAGCGTTATGTCATCTTTAAGTCGCAATATAGAATGACAAGACGCTTAAAACTTTTTACTTCACTTATTACCTACTGTCTTAGTAATAGGCTACTTGGTAAGTTTCTAGCACAACAGTTTATAAAAACATCTAGGGGATGCTGCAAGTTATATTACAAAAGAGTGTAGGTCTATTATTAGGGATCTATTACACTGGTACTACAGAAGAAATGGATTAAGCAGAGACAGCATTTCGATATGGTAGCAAATCCGTTAAAAAATTGTAGTCTTGATATGTGCATTTAAATAATCCTTATCACATGCATAGAAATGATCTTTGTGGATCTTTGGCTCGCACGCTTCGGAAGTGTGCATAGTGTCATCTCATTTTGCTTTCTGTGAGAAGTTGTCCTGGACAAATTAGCAAAATACGAAAATAAAGTAGCAAAAACAAAGCAGTGGGTCTAGTTAGTGACTAACGAGCATGAAATATAACAATAAATAAATAAATAAACAAAAATAACAATATGAATTTTACTCTCAACTCTATTATAACGATCACTTCTGTAAATTGTATTTTTATCTCTAAATGTAATAAAAAATTATATGATAATTGTGTTCAGGGTAAATAAATACTTATATTATAAAATATAGTAAATCGATATATAATCTCAAAAGTAATTTGTTTCGGGCAAAATTTTTTAATCAATTTCATTATAAGAGACAAATATTAGACAATATTTCTTTTTTATAATATTCATATTATATTATGAAAGTATATAAATGAATGTATGTTAGAACTCTTGTGTTAATTAAAATATTTATTACAAGTGTAATTTTACTGTACTACAATTTGGTTGTATTAAAGGCTAACATAGATAATAAATTTATTATTACAAAATGATTTTGTGCTCCGAAAAATTACTCTAGCAAGAAGTTCTCTAAAGAACAAAGTACCAAATGAAAATAGAGACTCGATCGGAGCTAGCTTAGTCATTATTTTTATATTATTCTAGTACTAGTATATAAAGTGTTATTAATGTTAGTATTAAGTGGTAGGTGTAGGGGGTGACACATCACATTCTATTCAACATCTAAGCTGCCCTCTATCGATAGCGTTTCACACCTAAACGCGACGCGACGTGAAGACGCATGAAGAGGTCAGTTACTAGGCGCTACACATCGCGATATCGCGAGATGCATCCCGAAGCTATGTAAAGTAGAATTTGCGCTGCGTCGCGTCTCATCGCGATATCGCGAAATGCATACCGAAGCTATGTAATGTAGAATAATGCACTGCATCGCGTCGCATCGCGCTGCCGACCAACTGCGTACCTTTTATTGTAATAAATAAGTTCTATATTTAATTGTTACCTTAAACCGTGCGAGTGGCGTCGCGTAGCATCGCGTTTCGGTGTGACTCGACCCTTGTCATTTAGGAATATCGTAAATTATTCTACGTACAGTGCTGAGCTATGGGCCTTTGTCTTCGTCTGCATTGCCCTCTTTTATTAATGAATTGTGTGTTAATGTAATGTGTGTTTACTTCGAAATGTCTGCTTAACGCTCTGTCTTAGAGACTCTGTTATTCGTTATTGACTCAACCATACACATGACAACAGATGGCGCTGAACAAAGAACCGTTACATTTAAAAACGAAGAAAAGTTCGCTTAAAATAGATAATTTTTTAGACATATCGAATAATGAACGGATCATAACTATAATACCTAGTATAGCTCGAACATTGTGGCCAATTAACCTTAATGATCAATCTCTGAAGCAGTATCTTGAAGAAGTAGTCATTTTGAAGTTTGGTTTGTAGTTTCTATAAAGAGGGCTTGAATGTTTAAGAGGAATGTGTCACCGTAATGCAATGATCTCTGGAAATGCCTTTCTTAACTTTTACATGTTTGCGCAAAGTATAAATGTATTAATGTGTAACACAAATGTGTTAATAAATGGAGACTTAGTTAAGATATAAGTTTGTTGTAAAAGTCCCAGTGGACGTTCCTGTAACCAAATGTGAGAGGTGTTTTAGCGTTGTAACTTTGAAAGGCGCATAAAAATATTTGTATATTATTTTTAGTTAAATAAATTTTCAGATCATTGCATCTGTAACTTTTCTTTTCTAAAACATTAAAAAACATTTGGTTTGAAAATTGCGCCTTTTTTAGTTACGGCGTAACGTAAATAGATTTGGGGTATGAAAATTCAGGGTCTTCGTTATTTTATACGGATAGTTAAAAGGGCGATTAATCTTGTTACAATAAAATATTAATCGCGCTAAGCTTTAATAGGAGTCATCGTGTGTTTTTTGTGTAAGAAGTCAAATATTTACGCGTGTTATTAAGGGCTGTTTAATTTTCATACCGCATCTACATGTTATATGATAAGTAATATATTAATATGCATATTGTAGTGGCGTGGTTGAGTGGCAGTGGTGTGAAAAAAAAAAATGAGATTTTTAAATTAGGAACTGTGTCAAATAATTTCCTTTTTCTGTGCGGAGACTTGATTGGACGATCCACTTTGTAACTCGGCAGCTACGTCACTAGTTGTGTGTTTTAAAATCACATTAGGCTAAGTTTTGATTGGTGACTGTCACGGTGAGTTCGTACTTGCAACATTGCATTAGCGCATAAGGTTTTTGGAACATATTACAAGTTAGGCACCTAATCAGTATAACGTAAAGGTGACGAGACAGTTTCCAGTCAGTGGGAGAGCTCATCGTGAAGGACAGTCTCACATGGAGCTACTCAAAAAGAACTATAGTTAAAAACTCAAATTTCTAACGAGCTGCTTGAGCTTCACCGCTCTTATATTCTCATACAGGACCACACACTTCGCGACTAGTCACTAGTCGTTTTCAAATAGGAAATCACTTCGGTTTTTTTTGACAGTTTTAATGATCTACTAATATTCAATACTAATGATATAATAATATTCCAATAAATAAATATTCAAATGAGAATAACGGAAATGCCTGAAATGTTGCAACTTGAGGAGCGTCGTGTGCGAGGTGCAGTTTCTAACTGCGTTTGTTATAGACTAAGTTTCGTCATTTTTGAGTAGCTCCATGTGAGGCGAGCCTAAGAACTCCCAAGTCAGTGTGAATTAGTTAAGTAAATGTAAGTAAATAAGAGAATATATTTTTGGAATGTGAGATGTGAACTTTATTTTTTGAGACTGTTGTCCAAATTTGATCGTATGAATTTTTTTTATATGTTAAAAATTTTATTCCGGTGTGTAGATATGTCGAAATTATTTTTTTATAAATTTATTTTTATTGGCCTGTTGGTATTTGTTATGTTGAATTATCGCTGTACTCGCTAAGTCAAACTTTAGTATTTAGCATTAATTAATTAATCACATATCATATTTAGTTGTTATTAAACATAGTATTAGTTTGTTGCTTTGTGTTAAAATGATTTTGCTATATAGAAATAAACGTTTAAAAATAACATTTTATAGTTTCATTTCAAATAAAACAGCTTTACCTTACGTATAATAATTTATTGATAGAAACTTACAAATATAAATTTCTGTATATTATTTTATTTACAAGATACAGTCATTTCCAATACATATGTAGCAATTAATATATGTATGTATATTAATTATATATATTGTATAATAAAAAGTGCCTTTCATGTCTGAGCAATTACATTTTCGAAGTGAAACTGGATTGAAAGGTATTATAATTATAAAAGTGACAATAAGTGCTCTTTGTTATAATAAATAAGTTAATAGCCTCTCGTCAACAGGAATCCCAGTACACTTTGTCCTGTGCCAGTACTCATTGTACCTACTATATAATGTCACACTGAGATTTGTGTTATACCTACAGAGAAAATAAGACATTATTTATCTTTTTATCTTTTAGTAAGTCGTCCAAAATAAGTTTAACATGTCACATTAAAATGCTATTCAAGATTTATTGAGGAAAGAAGGTTTAGGGGGCTGAATTAAAATAAAAAGGGCTACTATAAAATTTAAAGCAATTTGGACAAAATTTCTTCTAAAAATTTATATTCCTTCTAAGATTCCTACGAATCTATAAAAACAACAACTAAAGTCTTGCATGATTTTTGGTATTTTCTGACGACCCCATCACAATCCGCAAAGGGGGTCGTTTACTTAATATCTTAAAATAGTTTCTGAAAGTAGAGCCTCTGTAAGCAAATAATTTCTGTTAAAAATACATAGAAATCGAAGTAAAGATCATTCAGGTATACATTAAATTAAATATTTAATCTAAATCTTCTCATTTTCGTGAGAATAATAATTATACTCTTATTTTTGTGAACAATTAGAACTAATAATAAGTAAGTAATAATTATTAGTTAGTCTTATTTGGATAATTAGTAGGTAGATAAAGATTTAAAAGACACCATCAGTATATCTATTTAAATGATTTAACACTAGAGTATCGCGGAAAGACCACACAAGTGTCTGTCTAAACTTTGTTCCTTAAAAAAGACTTCGCAACTTCCCTTTGACGATATTGCTGTTAAGGTGTCTACGCGAGCGTAAACAGTGTCAAGTTCACATCACACCGCATTGGCGGTATGTACGTCTGGAGGGGCGAGAGGCAGGTCACGGCTTGTCGTACGCAACAATCCAATAGATAAACTGTCTCTGCATAAGGATAGAATCCACAGAAGCATGTAAATGATAATGACGCCGCCCGAAGACGCACCGATGATGCCGCCAGCGCGCTTTCCTTGTCGCCAATCAAGCACTTCGTATATGAATGGGTTTCCGTTCCTGTAATTAATGTAGGTATTGTATATTAAGTTTCTATTTTCAAATTAAATAGTTTGAAAATAATGATAAAAACATATCTGGTTAAAAATTAAAAAATTCAGAAATAAAGAGTAGGGTCACCTGTCCATCAATGTGCCACATGAATTTAAAACTCACGTAGTTCCTCCATTTTGTTATGATTTTTTTGCACGAAAAAAGTAAATTTATCTGGCAATGATATAGCATGGATAATTTTTTTAAATAATCATTCATGTTCTTTGTTATCTCATTTAAAAAAATGGGAATTGGTTCACTGTGTATCCAGGGGTGGTACACAATGATCCGGGAGCATTTACACATAAACGTTTAAATATTAACGGAAAAAAATAATGCGATACTGGTTTGTACTTGTAGATATTGCTAAATATAGATATAGTCGAAACACTGCATTCAGAAACACTAATTTAGTAACTGTAAAACAATAAGAAATCAATAAATACTTGAAAAAATACTAACTTTTTGGTAAAAAAAATCAAAAAGCTCCGTCACACGTCCGCCCTCTTACACTACGCGTCTGCCAATTAGCACGGTGGAGGCAGGGTCAGGTGAGGTCTTGGTGAGGTCCCTAAACGTGCATTATGCAAAATCTGGCAACCTCGCGTTTTGGAGATATTTTAATGGCTCAAAGAGTACCATTGGCTCATTGATGGACAGTCGACCCTAGTAGCGAACCCTTAGTTCCTAAGAACATAATTATTTTCGTATCTCTTATGCTTTCAGATTTGCCTCGATGATCCATTTAAAATGATCACACTGTATATCTAAATGTTTAGTTTGAAATTAGAAAATCGATATACTTATATGACATTTTACTCTAAGCCACGCTTGTAAAAAAACTGTTAAAATGACACTATTTAATTTTCAATTGCATTAAACAATCTTGGTTTGTAATTGACAAAATATTACTTACATATCAGTCCCCCCAGCTGCAAAGTATATGGCGGTGAATGCTGCGTACCACAACCCAACTCCGAGGGGTTGGTAGAAGTGTAGCAGGCGAACGGGTGTTCTTGAAGCCAAAAATTCTATCATCATCATGCAAGAGTTTATTGCGTGCGTTGATAGGTCCAACAGGAACACCGATTTGTTTGCATTATCTTCTGGGGTCGCATCTGCATAAATATATGAAAGTTACTATTTATTCTGTTCTCATGTACCTACTAGCTTTGACCACTAGCGGGTGAATATGTCTTGGTAGGTATTTAATTGATTAGGTAGTCTGCGCTTTTTTAATCATTTAACTTCTTACTCACACTAGTGAAGTGAAGATTTATTTTAATATTTTAATGTAACGTCTATAATGATTTGTTTATTTAACACATACTTGCATCATATAATAGGATCCAATAGAGGGCTGTCACTAAGATAGAAACACACACGGTGACATTGAACAGTAGCCAATACATAGACACGTACCATGGCAAGTCACTCGCATCTGAAAAATTAACAAATTGATTACAAATTTTATCTTCAGACTGAAGTTGACGATCCGCTTGATGATCGCTTGACCGTCAAGCGGGTAACTTATGACACAAGGAACGCCGCAGGTGCTGCAAGTGATATACAGGTCGGAAAAACTAAGAAAAAAATTCCATGTCACTTTTATTTAATTTTTGGGAAATATTGGCGAAATTTAAACAAAATCAACTATTATGTCACTATTATAATTCATGTGTAATGTGTATTACGTAGGTGAAGTACTTTCATCGAAACGATGTCGCTTACCGTGTCTTGAATTTACAATGTACAATAGAGACATTGCCTCGCGATTGTAAACAAGTACACATTGGAAAGGGTTATTTTATATGAAATAGACCGTGATATATTTGTTATTCTATGTTCATTTGCTCTGCATTGTCATTATGTTTTTTTTTGTATTCATAAGTATATAAAATAAATATAGATTGCATAGCCTGTCTATGGCAAAATATTAGTTTCTTTATAGAAGACCACTGTAGAATTAGTACCTGCAGCAGTAGCAGTGTATGCATGAGTAATGGTTGCATGAGCCGATTCTATTATCCTCGTGTTATGTTATGTATAGGTATGTAAATTTTGTGTTTTTTTATGTTAAACTCGACATACAAGCTGACGGTCCACTTGGTAGAGGTGGCAACCGTCGACTATAATAATATAATAATAAGGATTAGTAGGATTAAGGATAGGGATTAGGAAGGGATAGGGAAATGGGCTCTGGCATCCTTTACTCACTCACCGAAAGACAACATAACACATGCTATTATTTCATGGTGGTCTTCTTTCTGTAAAGGGCACCGTTACCGCAAGACGGGCTCACCAAATGACTGAGAAATGCACTGCGACTTGTATTATAGACTACTATAATACAAGTAATACGAGTATGTTGGTATTGTTAAATGTTTATACGATAGTAGCTATATACCGTCAAGTGGGTACATAGCCTGTCTGCTACCATATATCGTAAAAAAATATATTTTGGAGTTTATTACTTAAGAAACGAATTTCATATATAAGCCCTGGGTATGAAAATTTATGGAAGTAAAATCAAATGTCACATGTCACACGAGGTTTGTATTAAATCGCTATTTTGTATCTAATTCTCGAATCTCTAACAGGTCTTCCTTTAAAAAGTAACGTTAGATCTGCTGGCTTGCCATCTATCTATTATCAGAATGTTAGGGGATTGCGATCTAAGATCTTGCTGTTTATCCAGACTATAGTAAAGCATTTGATAGAATTATGGGTATAAAGGGCAATCTATTAAGATGGTTTGCGTCTTACATAGGTAATAGGTCTCAGGCAGTTGTCAACAACTATTTATCTAGCTGGGTAGTTGCTCCGAGTGGAGTACCACAAGGATCTCTACTGGGTCCTTTGCTATTTAATGTGTTTGTTAATGATATTACTGACTGTTTTAATTTTAATATACCCACTAGATCTGTTAGGTCATACAAACCGATTTCAATTTCAATTGCTTGTTCTAATTATCGACGAATAGCTTTCTTTGGCAGGCTAGTAGGAACCTCAACATGTTGTTCGACGGGCTGGGTGTTGACATTGATATTGATATATTTAATTGTAAATCGGTGGAAGTTAAGCGTAAATTGACGGCTATACTGTTTAGCTGAGCGATTTTCTATTTGTTTTCTTTTTGTTATTGTTTTATTTTATTATATTTTATTCTTGTTATTAAGATTAACAGTTTATTTGCCTTTGATTTTGATCTTTGTTTGCTTTCAGTTATTTATTGTTTAGTTTAGTTTAGTTTAGTTGCCATGCGTGTGTTATCGATCGTTTCAATTTCTAGTTTGTAGTTTATTTGTGTATGCCTTAAAATTGCCTTATGTTACCTATATACCTATTGTAAGTTTTTTGTTTGTGCTGTTGGTGTACCTTTTGGAAAAAATAAAATAAAATAAATAATCGTTCGTAAGAAGTAAACTTCAGCCGTGTCGAAGCTGACACACACATACATTTTTTTTGTTAGTTGTACTACATCTACCGAGGATTTTACATTTGTTTGGGAGTATTTTAACTATGTACCTAATATATATGGTCATGCTAGGTTAATTAATATCAATTATAGATTAACAATTAGCCAATTATATATATTATTATTTTGCTCAAAAAATTCATTCGCAATTAATTATTTTTACATTACTTACTTAATTACTTTAATCACATTAATTACTTTAAAAAACTACAGAAGTTTTTCAGGCACGGTTTGGATTACAGTAATGTTTTTTATTTTCTAGTTCATTTTAAGCCTTAACTAGACAAAAAACATGTACAACCACACTAAGAATGATGTATTCTTAATTAAATTATTGTGTTATAGTGTTACTTATTACGTTTAATGATTGACGTGTTGGTGAATTTATAAATAAATAAAAAATAGTTTGTTTTTGATCTATCTAATTGATAATCTAGAAGCGACATAACGGTTAGGTAGAGAAAAATTATGACCAACTAAAAATTTACAAGTCTTTTAGCATAAAAGTAGGTACTTCGTTGAGTTATATTGTAACGTGAAGAATGCAGCTACCAAGTAACAAATGTCAATAATTATCGATCATCCATTTAATGTGTCATTGTTGAGATAACAAGACCGCACGAGGAAGTTGTTCGAAACTTCATTATTTATGAAATTGCAACATTTTTAATGATACAGCACGTACCTTTGCATCAGTAGTCATTATTTTTTTCTGCTCGTAAGCCAAATTAAAATACGAGTAATTTACTTAAATCGAAAAGAAGAAGTCGTTAATTTAAGTATTATCGCTAATAAGTAATTTAAGTGTTGTTTTTGTATATTTTAAAGGTACGTTTTTAATCTTACTCTTTTTAATTATTTAGACTATTTTAATTATCTGCTTTAAAGTTTATTTGAGCCTTTTATGAAAGAAATAAACAATGAATAAGTATAAAGAATTATCAACATTTAATGTATTTTTATCAGGGCGATTTTAATGAGAATTCTACTTAGTTACAATGCAGAAACCCCCTAAGTTTTATACAGTTTTACTGTATATTATACAATATACATTAAAACGATAAACAGTAATTTAAAATATATTATACTAGCGTAGCGACCCACTCCTGGCTCTTCCATATGATATATATATGTAATAGATATAGATAATATCAAAAAGGATAAAAGGCATTAATGTTTATCAAAGTTTATACGTACCGGGCAACTTTTTGAACATAGCAAGGCTGGAGACCAACAAACCGCTTAGATTGGTCGTCACAATCAATAACAAACCCCAATTAGTCAGATATAAGAGCCAGTATGGTGAACTCATATCATGAATTGCCCACGATAGGATAGCGATTGATAGCACTAAAAGTAGCAGTCTCACAATAAACATAGGCACCGGTGTATCTCCTCGTTGCCATGACGACGCGTAAAAATCGCTGAGCTTCTCGTGCGAATTCACCCATAGATCCGAGACGGTTATATCCTTTCTGTAATATTTCACCATTTCTCCCTTTTGTCAATAGAACACTCACTGTTACTCAAATTAATTCTCTAGCATTATTTTTCACACACTACATCTAGATACGGACGTTAAACTGTGTTTGTAGAGTATCAGATAAATTAGATAACATACATTTCGCAATGTTCACTATAGAGATTTGAACGTTGCGGTTGTATTTTATATATTTTTATCGGAAAATTCGATTCTATCATTTATCGCTGGCCGATAAAATCTAATAAAGATAAAGGCACGTCTATCCGCAAACACAGACTCTTTAGAAGCAGAGAGTTTGTACTTAGTTATTTTTTATTTAAATTAAATATTTTTTTTAAATGGCCAAGATTGTTGGACTTAGCAGTCGCGTTGCGTTCAGCGGTGGTGGTTTGACTGGTTGACCACGCGGCCCCGACGGTCGACCCGTCGACTATTGCCTCAACACCTTTGCTTGCAATCATCTTGCATAACCTTCTTCCAACTTGACTTTATGTAATAATTAGTCACTGGATTTTATACACCGTTGTTTTTCATTATATATCCCTACGTATGTCATGATGTTTGCTTCCTCAAATTTTTTTCTATAAATAATAAATTCGTGTATTAGATTATAGTTATAATATTATATTTTATTTCCGTTTTCGTTGAAATTTCGGAATAAAAAATATATATAAGTAGTTTTCGATATTTGTGGACACAAACATACGGAATTTAAATTTTTATTTAATATATAATATATATAATTTTTATTTAATATATAAGTAGCCAATATAGATTCGAATAGACGATGTGATTTCTAGAGCAAAAAAAACCTAGGAAGTACGTGAAGCTAACTGGGAAAATATCAAGGCTTCTGTTTTTAAGAAGCCATGACCTTAATGAATATATTCACTCAATTTTATTATAGTTTGATGCATGGCTCCGAGGTATAGAAGTACCTGACTGTAATGTAATCAACTATTTCTTTTTGTTTTTATTTGGATTTATTTTGAGTGAAATTTTGAAAGCTGTAATCAGTTTTATAGTGCAGACGGCAGGTCGGAAAGCTTAGTTACTCACTTTCTATAAAACTATTTTTTTTTAAATTATTTGTATACAAAATTATAATGGAGTACAATTATTGTAGGTTTTCTTACAACGTTTCATAAAAAGCTTTTTCTGTATAATTTGTGAAATCACTTAGATACATGATCAAGATTAATTTAGTGGTAAGGAAATTCTTAAAAATATTTTTTTAATTTATAAATTCGTTAATGCATTATAATATTACTATAAAATTTGTTTCAATATAACATTAACCTGAGAAATCACTGACAATAATTTAGGACAGGACCTGTCACAAGACAGTGTCATTTGGCGAATCCATAAATATTTATGTACCTAATACTCGTAGTAGTCCAGGGAAATCGTATTAAGCAAGAGATGTTGCCTTACATCAAATCAGGTAGGTAGTTCTAATTTTTTATATGTTGATAGTGATGAAATAACCTGACCTTGATAACCTTGATTTAACCTTGACCTCTAAGAAATGGGTTTATGGCAAAATTTACCTTATAAGTTATTAAAGTGCATTAAATTTTCAATAAAATCAGATAAATTTGGTCTACATAGACCTGATTGTCCCTGGTAGTAAAAGAATATTATTAAGAATATATTTTAAAAGTGTCTACAGAATGAAACACAGATAGTAACTAAACTAAGTATCATCTGTGACATTACCCTGTAAACTGTGAATTTACGAATATTCATAATAAGAATTAGGTAATTTTTAATAATTAGATAACTTATTCGCATACGTATGCTTTTAATCTGCATCAATGTTAATCTTTAACTGAAATTTAAATAGCATTGAGTTCATTTGAGTTCAGGAAAAAATTAATTTATATAATAAATATTATTTTAATATTTTATTATTAATAAATTACTAAAGAATACACAATAATTTAATACCCTTAGCCTATCTTGCACACATATCTATAGCAATATTAATATTAACTATCAAACACACTTTACTAGCTATAAATTTGTAGGTACTTAATAACCTATTATTTCTCTTATGTCTTTAATTACTATTGCTATGAGTAACATTGGGTTGTCTCAAAGGTAAGCCCTCATCTAAATGAACTGTAACTGGCACATGGATTAGGCGTTTAGCAATAGCGTCCCGTCCCACCGTCAGTCCAATGGTAACGAAATGAAGGATGATTAGGAGGATCGTTGTAAGCGCTATAATCCCAAGTGTCTTGCCAGGGTTGGCCCAATATATTACTGGGTATATCCAGGGGTTTCCAAGTCTGTAATAAAATATATTATACATTAATTCTCTTCACACAATAATTACTGTTAGGAAATAAAGACTGCGATGTTATGGTATCATAGAGGTATCTTGCTTGTTATATTGTATTATATTAATATGATATTGTATTGATGCTATCGATATAGTATCGAGGCTTACAGAGTTCCGCAGTCGTTAATTAAACAGCACTAGTGCCGGCGTAACTTACCCTTATAGAATACCACCGTAAGTATACCTAACCATAATACAACATGATAGAGATTGGAAAACGAATACCATTATATGTAATAATTAATTACTAAGAATCAACAAGTCACTTACTGATCTTGCCCACCAGCAAAGTGATAGATGACTCCGAATATGATATAGATGAAGCCGAATATGGCCGGCTGGTAAATATGCAGCAGACGACTCGGTTGCGACGAAGTCATCAGCAGGAGAAGCATCACTAAAGAATTTAGCCCGTGAACCGCAACATCGAGGCCATGATTCAGCTCTTCTTCAATACCTTCTGTTATTTAAAACATTGTTTTAAAAGAGCTCTTCTATGTGCTCTTTTTCGGTTTTGGGGTTTCTTGTAAATTTTATTGAAATCATTCTTTTTTACTCTCATATACTTTGTAGAATCCGTCATATTACAAAAAGGCTGGGCCAGATTTTAAAGTAAGCAATTATTTACTTTCATTTAAGTTTATGTAACACGGATAAACAAAATAGTTTCGACTTTACAAAAACGTGCATGACCTACATAGAAAATGACCTAGTCTTAAAGTTGGCGTAACTGCTCTACTTTTATTTAAAACAAAAAGTACCTTTTTACAATTTAATGAAAGGTCATTTTACGCGTATGGAGAGTCGGGATTGGTAACTTATGCAAACTTTCCTTAAGTGAATATCGAAATAATCTAATAACCTAGTAGGATTATTTTGACGAGAAGGTATCAATAATAAAAAACTTATTGATATAATAATAGGAAGAATAATCCACATAATATACTAATATATAATAATTATCAAACGGTACCTAGTTGTACGTACCTTCATAAAGTAAAGACCAGTAGAAAATTGTGATAAGGAGTGCGAACGGAACTGCGATGTTATATAGCACCCAATAAGTCCTCACATACCAAGGTAATTTAAACTCTGCGCCTGAAAAGATCGTATAAAAGATTCTTATATTCAATTCATTGCAATGATTTTATATCAGGCGCTTACAATAGAAAAAATGTATACCTACTTCAAATTCAGATATATGTCTATTGTTGTTTGTGAAAAATTTAAAACAATTTTTTTATTATATAAATGTAGAATTGAGTTTTAGTTATTAAAAATATAAAAAATAAACACACTTATATAATGTAAATTTTTTTTTTATGTAAATATTATGAAACTATACATTAGTTTCATAATATTTACATAAAAAATTTTTGATTTTGATTTGATTAAAAATATTAAAGTAAATGTTTATAAACATACATTTATTAATATAAAAAAAGTTTTATTAGAAAGATTTTGAAAATTCTTTCACCTATAGAAAGCTATATTATCAGCTAGCAACATAGGCTATACTTTATAAAGTTACGCGGACGAAGTCGCGTGCAACAGCTAGTTATATAATATAAATAATTTTAATTTGTGAAAATCTTTCGTGAATTTTTAAGTGAAAAAAATAAATAAATAAACATTTACTTACTTATAGGTCCATAAATGTAGCAGCGTGCAGACACTCCAGCAGCGAATGCTGTTGCAAAAACAATTGACAAGAGTCCCCAGTGTGTTAAATATATGAACCAAAAACTGAATTTTCCATTAACAATGTAAATAATCGCTGAACTTAAGGTTATGCCAAATGACAGTAGTAAAAGCAACGTCCGCCAAATTAAAAGCGGTACTGCAGATCGAGTCGTTTGCCAAGCGCTCAGATAGAAATCAGATGGTTTATTGTGCTCGAAAGAGAGCATCACACTTCTCGATTCGCGTTTAAAATATTCCTTCAGAGCGCTCATCTTTATTGTCTAACTAAGTGCCTATAAACAATATAACTGCCACTCGAAATAAAAACCTACACAACTCTTTACATTATCAAATACTACGAAATGATAACGATTTGAAGTTATCAGGTGCGGTTGACTCACACCCAAATGTGCGACACTACATACCTAATCAAGACTAAATCAGTTGCCAAAACTTATAGGCTAGGCATGATTAAATGAAAACCCATTCAATTTTATTTCTTTGTACTATTATATAAGATGTATTGTAAAATTTCTATCACAACTTGTGCTTATCTTATTTAAGGCGAGGACTTAGAGTAAAATTAAAACTAAGATAAAAATACAAATAAATATATATAATATTAAAAAAATTAAAAAAGAATTGGACAGATTTATACAAAAAAATCTGTTTCCGAGAAAAAAAAAATTGGTAATTATTCCCCAAAAAAACCTTTCATGTCACAGTAATAAAAATTTTCAACAACTGCATTTGTTTTTAAGCTTTAAAAAATCACAATAAATAACAACATCTGGTTGACGTTATTCAATGTTTTACCTATAAACGTTAGATGTAAAGTAGTGATGCATCTTCACCGTCTGCTTCAGCTCTTTTGTGACTTAAAATTATAAAATACTAGTTGGTACCCTATAAGAATAATGATGAGAAAATACCTATCTGAAATCTTTATCCCTATGACGACGGCGGCGCCCTTTTTTATTTTTACACGATCCCTTTTTCGCACAAACTTTCGCATTTGTAATATTAGTAGAGTTTTTGTTCACCTTCTAATAGTCTCCTTGCTGTGTAAAAAAAGGTTACATAAAAAGAAGAAATTAAGCAAACTAAAAAAAATTATAATTTTCTTAATAAGATAATCTGCACATTGACAATGATAATATTATTACATTCATCTTATAGCAACAATAAACATAAAAATCAGTCTATATCTAATTTAATTTATACAAATGTCTGACAAGATAGAAAATACTTCTTTACAATATTTACATATTATAATTTAAGATTGCAGTCAAAGATTACTTCACTGTCGTTTTGCAATTATAAATTAGGCATCCCGTCCACCATCTTACAGAAAATACCACAGTGAAATAGCAGCATTAGATTAGCTGTTATGTTCGGTCAGAGTTAATTTGTTAAAATATGAAAAAAAAAAAAAAAAAAAAAAAAAAAAAAAAAAAAAAAAAAAAAAAACAACCCGCCTGGGAGCTTTAATTTAAAACGACGGCGACGCCTAATGTGTTTGAGATATAACAAAACAATATATGGTGGAATTATTTTTCTTTTATAGCTACAAAATTTATAAAAAAATATTATATGTAATAATCTGTTTTAAGTTGATATTTCATTTTTAAATTTCCTACAAATATTTGACTGAAAAGATTTTTTTAAAGAGATTTATTGGTTTTCCTCAATTGTTTTCATTTAAGTAGACTTTAAGTAGGTACACTTAAATAAACTTATTACTTAACCACTTAATAACTTTACTAGAAGTAACCCTCGGTTGCATAAGCGCCTCTTTTGAATTTTCCAGTTACGTAATCCCTGAGTAACGATATAAGAACAATAAATACGTATACGATGACAAGTAACAGCGCAGTTATCACCGTCATAATAATTGTTGGGCCTGGCTGCGACCAATCCAGCATTGGGTAGATCCATACGTGCCCAAATCTGTAAATTAACAGTTTATTTTTAATACTGTAATATCAATAATAACAATAAACTAAAACTTTATTTCATACACTTGTCTATATTAGAGTTGTCAACTATACCTAGCCGGGTCATAAGTGCTGTCTGTCACATGTTTATGAGAAACAGGTTCCACAAGGTTTATAAGGACTGTATTTTGATACACAACTGCATTTGTCTTTACGCCTTTCTCACATAAATATACCTGATAAGTTAATCCCGAATATAAGACTCCTAGCCAATCCATGAATGACGATGGAAAATAGCCTTGCAAGCTAAACCCTGTTCAGTCGTAATGTCAGTGAATGTTCAGTCGTAGAATCCATCCATACTAATATTATAAATGTGAAAGTAACTCTGTCTGTCTGACTGTCTGCTACTTTTTCACGCTTTAACTACTCAATCAATCATCATGAGATTTTGTATACATGTTGTCAGGGATAAAGAAGCTACATAGGGTACCATTAATCCAGAAAAAGTACTGTTTCCGAGTGATCGTCTAAAAAAATATAAAGAATTTATATTTTTTAGTACCAGCTAGTAGTAATATAATTCACGGATTGTACAGTACAAGTCACATGAATGTTATGATTGCAGAATACTCACGGATCGGTTCCACCAGCGAAGTAATAGATAACACTGAAGAACACATAGACAAGTGCAAACACAATGGGCTGGTAGATATGAAGTGCTCGTGACGGCACTCTGGACGTAATTAAGAGTAAAACCATGATGACAGAGTTCACGGCATGGATGAATATGTCCAAGGCTCTATTTACAGCATACTCTATTTCTCCTAAAAAAATCGATTTCAAATAATACACATATTTTTAATAGAAATAACAAAGTAATTAGTGCTGCTTAGTTAAGAATGATATAGATCAGTAATAAGATAAATTTAATATGTTTTTATCGAGGTAGAACGTTTAGTAATTTTGATTAAGCTGCGGTAAATAGCCGCGTCCACATCAGCCGCATAGTAACATAACAAAATTAAAATGTGTTTCACATTTGTAATTTGTTTCATATTTTTCGATGCAAATGTTCACATAAGTAACTACTTAAATGATATTTTTTTATCTTCACATACACGGGATTGAAAGTTTTTGTGCGCTAACAAAATTCACGTCTAGGATCTAATCTGGACCGCGGACGAAGCGTTTGGGAAAATAAAAGTAATTTTTTCTCATAAAAATATTGTTAACGATTATTGAAATGAAAATAGCAATCAAAAGCTAAGTATATATTTACCCATATTTTGGAGAAAAGTCCAATAGAATATGGTGATTAGTAATGCAATCGGTGTTGCTGTATTGTAGATAATCCAATATGTCTTCACATACCACGGTATTCCTAGACTGCAGTCTGAAATAAGGATAATAGACATACACTGTCTGAGATAATTTATTTCGAGTTTGGTTAGGTGGATTAGGTCATGCTATTTATAAATTTGTAGTTTTTTATCTTAAAGGGTAGCAGACATACAGGCAGACGGTCCACGTGATTGTAGGTGGCTACCGTTGTCAAGCAATACCAGGAGATATTGAAGGGCGTGGCGTGATTGAAGCGGTTTATGGCATCCATTAATAAGTCGCCGAAAAACAACAACACACATGGTTCCCGATGGTCTTCTTTAAAAGGGTGGCTACTGCCAGAAGAGCCGCCCAGTTTATAACTACAGGGCGCTGCTGCTTGTATTGAATTTAATTTCTGAATGATATTATTGGTAACTGAAATTCATTGGTCATTTTTTGCATTTTTTTTCATTCGATTTCAAAGATTATTTGAAGAAAACCTAGTAGCCAACTTGAACTAGTCGTTCTCCAGTTTTGCGATAACAGCGAAGTAAAATCAATCAGGTCTGTTTCTTAAATATTACCAATTCATATTTAATATGGCTAATAATGTGGTTTTGTTGATAACGTTGTTATCAGATAAGAAGTTATTCACACATAATTCTAAGTTATATTGATGATAGAGCCTGAAATCCAATAACATGAAGGACTTCATAAGTTATTCATAATTTATATATATGTATAGGTATGTACATAAACATACAATTTTTTAAATAAATTTAGTTAAAATTCAATGGTTTATCATCACCATCATCAGCCTGTGTCTCTCCAACACAGTTGTATATAGGATATTGGGTATACCTAGGTCTCTTCCAAGGTGTGACTGAACTCGTCTACCTCATCGGTTATCCCTACTGCGACAGATGTGATTGGCCCATTGCCACTTTAATTTGCTAATTCTCTCCGCTCTGTCGACAACTTTGGTTCTTCGGCAAATTTTAGAGTTTTTGATTCTATCCCCCAAAGAAACTCAGCAAAGCTAGCTCCATAGCTCGCTGAGAGACTTTGAACTTGTGAACTAGTCCTGTCGTGAGACGCCATGTTCGGCACCTTACGTCATTAATTGCAGCACGCACTGATTATACACATTGGTCTTCGAACATTGCGGCAGTTGTGACGACATCTCTTCAGATGACGTAAATATAGAAAAAATATATAGAAATTATTTAAAAAATGTATAGAAAAATATATATTAAAATATGTATAATGATTGTTGATCGAGGATGTCAAATTTAAATATAATAAACTAACTTACCAATCGGTCCCTTATAAGCTCTAACGGAGACTGCAAATCCGAATCCTGTGGCAAGTGTGATGAGAAGCAAGCCCCAGTGGGTTAAGTAAATGAACCAGTAACCGAAACCCATAGCGATTCCTGTCATTAAAGTGGAAGTTAGCAGAATGCCTAGACATCCCAATAACAGTATAGTTTCTATGCACAGTAGCTGTACTGGTGAGCGGTTTTGTTGCCAGGAACACATGTGGAAGTCGGCAACATTGTCGTGTTCCAATTTGAACATGCGCCCTTGAAATTCATTTGCGAAATATTTTTTTATTGCACCCATTATACCCGGTATCCAACCGCACTATATCAAAGCATGGGCGACAATGACTAAGTTGAATCCAGCTGTGTGTGTGTTATCTGATAGTATTATTTCGCGTTGTCTCTAGATCGAAGTCTGTAGATACCTATTTATCTAATCATTAACTAATGACGTTTCCTGGTTTATACGTAATTTTGTATAATTGTCAGTAGTGGATTGTAATTTAATAACAATATTTAATTTTGTGATTAATTATGTCCCATAATATAACTATTATATTAAGAACATTAATAAGTAATATATTAATCACCAATTTAAATCTACAAACTAAAAATAAGGTTAGGTATGGTGCTGCCGCCTCCGTAGCAGCACCAGCTGTGGCAAGTGTTCTATGAAGGTGGGATGGTGCCAAAGTGTCAACACAGGTGGCATCCCACACTAGTGGACGACCCATCCTCCATGGAACTAGGGACAGATCTCTTGCCATCATCACGTACGATACCATTTGGTTCAAGAATCGAAGGTATATTAATGGTGGCAAGAAATCAATGTATGATGTGATTTATGCTGGCGTGCCTTGAAATACGGCCGGCGCTATAAATGCAGGAAAGTCCGTGATGTCCCAAGCGGATTTTTAAGCTTACTTAGCTTAATGCTAAGTAAGCATAAAAAAAACCCTAGCAGGGTTTGAGGACTTCAAAAGCTAACAGGATTGTCGGGCGAGCGTGAGGCACAAGAAGTTTTGCAAATAAAAAGTGCACATTTTAAATAGATTAAAAATAATTCGAACATTATGTAAAACACAATTGTAAAATTATTATGATTAATATAGTATTCCTCTAAACAACTAGTTAATACGATATAATGAAAAAGATGAAAAAATGCAACTAGTTATACTATTCAATATCACTATGTGTAGTAATTGAATTTTAAGTTAGCTCGTCTTTTGCTTTCTGTTTCAGGAGCAGAAAATAATATAACGACATTTCAAATAAAATTTTATTATCTATAGTCTTTTATAAAAATCTTTAACAATTAACTTATGAAACTAATTGATGAGCAATTCAAAGTTTTCATTTTATTAATTTACATTAATTTTATTATGTCACGATATTAGTCTTTGTGTCTAACTTAGCTAAATAAATAATATCACATTACATTATACGTATCATATCCAACTAAGTATCTTTGAAAAAAATAACCACAAAGTCTTTAAGTATACATACCTAATATATGGTAAAACATATATAAAAAAGAAATAAGGGGTAGAAAAAGAAATCGACAACAGGTCCACAATTTCATCGAACTAATGACAGCTGTGTTTAAAGCTCTAACGACTCCTTCATTACATAATGATTTCATTGTTTTCGACTTTTAACTCGAACAGTAATCATCAGTAATATTCTTGGTCACTCCTCACCTACAACACCTATAGCATTTGTATCATTTATACCAACCGCACATGGCTAATTTCTTCATAGCAGATTCTCCATAAGCATTCTTTAATATATCAACAACAGTACTACATTTAATTTGTTTTAACACACAAAATGTAAATTCTTTGGTCAACTATTTTAACAATGAAACATGTCTTGCTAATTTGTCTATCGAAAAACGTGCACCAATCAGGAAAAAAAAATGACACAGTCGTAATTAAATTTAAAAATCAAAGGACCAGGTACTTTTTATGATTAACCCTCGTATTTTTACCGATTTTTAATTTTCTATTCTTCCTCACCATGCGATACAACCGTATAGAAGCATCGTCTTAATTTTTAGCTTGCTTTGAACACACTAGCTTCGAAAACATTAGTCTAGAATGATCAAGCACCAAATCCATCGTTGTAAACACCAGTCTCTATGAGGAATCTCCTCGCGATGACGTCACGCAGTGCAGCTATCGCCACAACGACCAGATGCATCACAGCGAGAAACAGCGCAGTCAATGTTACCACTACCATTGTTTGCTGTGGTTTCGACCAGTCGATAACCGGGTAAATGAATGGATTACCCCATCTGGAAGGATATATGGTCATTGTTATTTTTCAAAGTATAACATGAATTTCTTTTATGTAAAGGAGGCAGAGTTTGATGTTCCACTTGAAGGTAGGTGGATAATATCGCTTTTACAAGTGTTGCAAGTACGTTGAAGTCTGTAGCATAAAGGACGAGGGATTAAAAGTAATAGGGAAGTTAGTTCTAGTATCCCTTAATCACTCGCATTAACAAAACAGCACATAATGCTCTTATTTCATGGTGCCCTGCCATTACTATCCGGTGCGTACTAAGGGACAACAAAGACCACTACCACATGCTTATTTTCTCAATTACTCCTTAATATGTCAGGGTGTACTTGTGTACTTTTACACCCCTGCAGTGACCTCAATCGTTAACTTCAAATGACCCAAATCTTTTCAAGGTACGAGTGAATAGGCTAGTGAATAGGAGTGAGTGAAAGGTTCTGGGTGAGCTCGCTCCATTATAGGTCTCATCCTTGCTACACGGCTGGTTTTTGGCCAAGAGCAAACCCATCTCTAATAATAATAAAAGAATTAACATTACCTGTGGATCTTTTCATAAATAAATCATTTAGTAAATAAATGACGCAGACATAAAAGGCGAAATTTTATTATGCGTTATAGAATTGAGGATGAGCGACGCACGTATTTTGTGACTGTTGCCTTGACAAACTTAACCGCAAAACCTATTGCAGATGCAAGGCCTCAGGTTTCGAATCCTAAGTATATGTAGGTATACAATAATGTTGTCATATTCCTTGTTTCATGTGTGCTTTGGAATTAATAATTACTTGCTCTCATAGCGAAGGAGATTTAGTATTAAAGACTAGTATTAAAAGTCATACCAATCCTTAAGCGTGTTAAAGGTGGTATGAGAAGGGTTGTTATATAAAAAGTCCCCGAAGTCCTCGGGAACATTATATGGGCGAAAGTAAGTTATATTGGTACAAGCGGCCCGCCCCCGGCTTCCCACGGATGTAATTTCTTGAATTTTTACACAACATTGCATTTTAATAGAAGAGTGTTTTATATATTTTTTAATTCAAAGTTCCAAAGGAAATGAAAATAAGTGAGCCACAGTTAATCGTGAGTGAAGAGCGATCACCGTGGAAAAGTGTTTATATTGTACAAACCTTCCTTGTTGATCGCTCTTTCCATTAGTGAAAACCGTATCAAAATCCGTTGGGTGTCAAAATACTTTACCTAAATTAAGAGGCAGACACAATTCATTACAAATTTTACTTGTACTCGTGTTAATGTAGCAATTGACATTTTAAATTTATTACGAGAGGTAATTCTCAAATATGACCTCTGACACAGGTGCTCAAACAATACATAAATAAGTACGAGATAACGATTTGTAGTGATTGTAAGTTTTGCAATAACATACAATTATATTGTAAATTTATTTGTCTTTTATTTATGTCTGTCTGTCATTTATTTGTCTATATTATTATTTCGAGTCAATTATTCATTAAAAAATTACTCAAGCACTTAAACATTATTCGTGTATTTCGTGGTGATTCTCTAATGAGGCTGGTTTCTGCTACCAGACCAACTAATCACTTTTTTATTAGGACATATCACACAGCGCCATCTAGCCCCAAACTAAGCAGAGCTTGTACTCGGACGCTAGACAACTGATAAATATACGTAGATATATATACTTTATATTACTTTACTCTATGATACTTACGATTATATACATTATACTCTATAATACTCGTATTACAAAAACACCAAACCAAGACAAAGGATATGAAAACAAAGAAATGTTTGACTTGAGCGGGGATCGAACCCGCGACTTCTGTCACAGCAGGCAGAGTTATTAACGCTGAGACAATCAAGAAGTGTTCAAACACGGTGCGGAACACTGTGTGTCGGAACAAAATAATAACTATAAATATTAAATACTTACGGATCTGTTCCGCCTGCATAGTAATAAATTACTGTGAACATTAGGTATGCAAGCGCGAAAAATAGCGGCTGCATAATGTGAAGAAGTCTGCTGGGGTGCGCCGAGAACACCAGCTCGACGAACATTACCAGCGAGTTGATGCCATGCAGCATCACGTCCAATACTGGGTTAGGAGCATAACGTATCATTTTTCCCGCTGGAAATTTAAGACCATTCTTTTAAAATAGGAATTATGCACAAATTTATATCCACCAGTACCAGAAGTGTGATTTTGCAAAGTTGGATAATGTGAGTTTATTATACGATTGTAATGGTTAAAACTACAGTTTACTTCATTTTAATTGGTAGTTATAACTGATGATAAAACGTCACTTTTTATGTATAAACATGATCGTTATTTTTTAAACTATTTTAAAGATACTTCGAAATCTTCGAATGTGTATTGTAATTAATAACTAAGTATCTTAAAAATAACATTTATTTTATGAAAAATATTGTTTTCTCCTTTGCTTGTGCACAAATAGATCACACGATTACGATAGTAAATAAATTCTAAATTCAGTATTTAAGTACACCGTTTGACTAAGTTTAAGTTGAAATATCTCGTAATTGATTAACGAAGGTGAACAAGTATGAGGTGTGTACTCGAATCTTTGTGGCGAAATCTACGCCAAATACTATTAGGCAAAGGTACACAGGAAATTTATTCCTAATCGAGACTAGGTATCCGCTAACTACCTTCGATATAAATGGTCGTTAACAAAACTGGCTTTAGCATCATTATGCCATGTATACTGTGAAGTTTTGTTATGGTTAAAATTTATATTAAAGGATGGTAAAAGATCCCACTGAATTATCCTCTTAACTAATTATATACAAGATGCATTTCTATTTGGCCTGGTATTGCTTGCGTTTAACGTAAACAGAAGATTAAGTGCATCCAAATCAAGTCAAAAAAACAAGTTTTTTTATTTGATTCAGGAAATTGATTTAGGAATTCTATGTAACCTTCTCATCTCCTGTGATCTCCAGTGATCTCTTGTCTTGTTTGCAGAGTACTTGCAATACTTGTGGCGTTGCAGCCTCTACCATATACCATCAAGTTCACCGTCAGCCTCACCGGCACTTGATGGGTTCGGAAGACGGAGGACCATAAATGATGGCGCTCAATTAAAAAGGACTCAATCTCAACTTTACCCGATTTGTTTCTATATTTGAACATATAATTCTAAGAAACGACCAACTTGATTTAACAAATTCTTTTTGCGTTAGAAGGAAAGGGACCACAAGGTACACTAATTTAACGGAGTAAAATCGGACGGATGTGCTAGTATTTTACTTGTATTTAAACTGTTCATTGAACTTACATGTTTTTAATATGCCCCAGTAGAACACAGTAATGAGAAACGCAACAGGAATAGTGATGTTGTACAACACCCAATACGTTTTCACGTACCACGGGAGGCCGAATGTAGCATCTGAAATTGGAACGTAAAATATTTGAGTTAAAGATGATATTTCAACAAAGCCACTTTAACACGAGGCCAGAGGTTTTCCAGAAATTAAATAAATATGTAGTATACACAGTCGAGAAGTAAGATAAACACTATGTTATGTGTGATCTCACAATGTGACAAGAACCTCGAATTTTTGTTTGCACATCGCTGAGGACAAAGTCGAGTGTTTGAACTATTTATTTTTTACTACCTGTGCTCGTTTTATGATTTTTATAGTCAAAAGAGTATATAGCACCATGCGTTGCTTGCGTTATAGGCGATGGTAGCCACTTAATTACCATCAAGTGAAGCGTCAGTCTGTCTGACATATAAAAAATACGAAAAATTAAAGCATCCTCGGGTTATGTGGAAGTGAATTACTCGCTAAGCAACTAACATGTATGTGTTTAATATTGCGTCGTATCTTTCTAGTACTTTTAACTATTAGTAGATATTTACATCACGAATATAAAAAAATAATATATGAATATAAAAAATATTTGTTCTTAAAATAAGATCACTTTTATATGTATAGGTATGCAGAATATAAAATAAAGCCGCTTTTCTTTATTTTCGGTTTCTATCTGTTAACTTTTTCTAAACCAAACAGCGTATTTCGATACGGTTTTCACAAAAGGAAAAAGCGATAAACTACTCGTAGGATGGTTTGTGTATTTGAAATTGCATCGGTGCGAAGCCGGAGCTGGTCGCTAGAAATTATATAAAAAAATTTTTTTTCCATTTTCTGCAATTTCAGTTGTAAGTATGATTGTTAATAAAAATCATAGAATTTGAAAAATTAAGTAGTCTAAAATTAAAATAAACAGTGTCAATTAGGGGGAACCATATTTTTTTAATGTTCTTATAAAATTAATTACCTATGTTGGTACATATGAAAAACTTTATGCAAGTACAGAGAGTCCTTTCGCCTTCATCTTAATCAGTACAAGGGCACGAATGCAGCACCGATGGGACGTGAATTTAATATAAACTTCGCCAAGCACACAACCATACCATACATGCTCGTGATGGAATTCGCTTTCAATTTTCATCCTCAAAGCGTGGAGACTGATAATACATTACTACGAACCTTCATACAGAATGTTTTTAAAGATGATGGTTCTGCTCATGAATGATGAATGAGTCTCGGTGTTTGCACATTTCAACGTTAAGCATACATATGTGACGTCACGTCTCTTTTGTTGCTTTTATCACCGTGTCAAATCGACCACGTTTGCTTAAGTAATAAGTATATCTAATAATACCTACTTCAAAAAGTAGTTTATGAAAAAAGGTATAGGTCATGCGCGATCGTAAAATGTTGGTTTTAAATTCAAGTAAGTACGAGACAATAATTGCATACTTAATAATGTAGGATTCTCAATAATGTAGGTATTTATTTTCTTATCAAACGAAATAGAGAGTATCTACATTGTATGGGTTTTGTATTAGGTTCGTAAAGCGTCACGTCGTCACGTGACTCTATATGATTAGTTTAGACATCTGCTTTATAATTAACTCTTTATATATTAATGTTACATTTATATTTTATTTACATACATTCATTAATCTATCAATTTAATTTAATTTATAGTCTTAATTTAAGTTCGTCAGTATAATTTTTTTCTTCTCGGATCTTCTATTTATACCTAATAATAACTATATTAAAAACGTTAAGCAAAAATACGAATCCATTTTCCTAAATTCTTCGTGAGTCGCTTTTCTTCATTTCTTTTAGCATTTAGGTAGCAATATTGATGAACTCAGTGTTATATTATATAAAAAAATGCAAGATATTTTATAGTTTTTTCTCCCACTATGGTTAAGTTTCGCAGTAGGTTAACGCTAATAGTAATATCTGTTTTACCGCTTATTTCTTCTAAAGCATGCAATATATTTGATAACGTTTTCTCCAATGGAGCTACAAACGACAAAGGCTTTTGTATATAAAATTGCACATCATGTGCGAAGCAGAGACGGTTCGCTAGTTATTGTTAAGGACAATATCTTTATACAAGCTTCGTTTGGTTTATTGTCAAGTAGTTACTTCATTATACTACTTAATAATAAAAAAAAAATATACAAAAATAGCCACCAAGGTTACCTTCACCTACCTTCAAATTTAAATGAACCGAGGTACTAAAAACTGTAATAGATGGCGCTTAATAAATTATTTTGTTACTTAAAAGTGATAAAAAATATTATACAAGCAGAAACATATTAACAGTGCATTTTTTTATTAATGACAAACTTAATAATATATTAACACATTAAGCAATAAGAGACTCCACATACAAAAATTTTAGTAGCTACAATAAAGAAATGCATTAATGTAGTTAGCGTGTCGTTAAAAACAAAACAAATAGATAATATTATATTATATATTCATACCAAGAAGTTTATTAAAGTAAACATACGCCGAAACAGCAGTAGAGAAACCAGTTGTTAAAAAAATTAGAAGGAAAGCCCAGTGTGTTAAATACAAGAACCAATATTGGTAACTTATGTCGAGGGTCAAGGGCACATAAACCATACAATAGATGACCACGCACGTCGACGATAGGAAGAGGAAACTCCGTAGCAACAAAAGCGGTACACACGAACGACTACTTTGCCAGCAGCTCACGTAGAAATTCGTCGGGGAAGGATGTTCTAGTAAACACACCCGCCAATGACATTGCCTCTTTATATTTTCGGTACAATGCATGTTAACACTGATTCTACAATAGCACTTAAAAATTTCACTCAATCTTTACCACTAAGTAGACAATATGTTAACAATAACACTTTCATGATTATATTTTTCTGTGAAAACGCAAATAAGTCTAGATAGTGAGCCACTCAATAAACAACTGATAGACGAATTCAGATTAGAATCATTCAAGCGTGCTATTATGGACAAAGAGTGCCTGTAACGAGATTCAGCTTGTGCCACTTACTTGTTCAAGTGCCAAGGTCTTACGACATTGATGTACCTAACTTAACAGTCTATTTACTGCTTACTAACTGCAGTTCAACGCACTATAAATAATAATAGTAGGTATTGGATATGGGCTTCGCCGCAGTCAGGTAGGTAGGCCTATCGAAGTTTGATACAGGGCCCATCTAAGGCAAGTCACGCCACTGTGACTTCACCTTTTTTTAAATTTTAAAAGATCTTTTAAAACATCAATAAATTCCCTTGACGTTTCATCGTATATCAGAAAAGAAATTTACAACATTTAGATATCCGATTAGTTTTATCTTCTTGTCTGTAGATTGCAGTAAAACGTGATTCACTTCTATTCTTTTATAGTTGCATATTCACAATATTACTGATGGCGGGTAAAAAAACATGAATACATATAAATATACAGATGAAGCTACTTTTAGCTTTTACGAATTATAAAATTCGTTACCCTTACCGTCACTAACCGAAGCATAACATCACACACGCTGTTATTTCACGGTGGTCTTCTGCAAGGGGGTGATTACTGCCGTCAGACAGGCTGCCCAAATGACTGCGAAACGGAGTATGCTGTGTGCCCAGTCACTACTAATACTAATACTTCTTTTAAATAAAATGGCAGGTAAAGCAAAGGGCCATAGACAGTATATGAGCTGCACAAGAGTATATCTTTTGCGAAACATGTACGGATGGATGCGTGACCGAGATCTCTACGAGTACGAGTCTATTTATGTGATTTGAAAATGCAGCCAGTCGCATGTCGTATGTGCTCTAAAGAACATGCGATGAAAGGTATAAATTAATCAATAATAAATCTTAGTCGTGCTGTGAATATATATACTTACATATACATTATGAAAGGGAAAATTCAACATAACACGAACATGTAACTGGGAAATCTGAAGGAAATCATGAAGGAAAAGGAATTTGCATATTCTAGAATTTTATAAACTTACTGCCTAAATATATAGGTATTATAATTAATTGTGCAGACAAGAAAACTGGCTTGAACAAAATTTGTATTATAGTTAGTTTTTTTTAAAAAAAACCTTTTTTAAACGAGAAATTCAATGTAAATTTATATTACCTGGTAACTTTCCGTGTGATTTCTTAACAGTGACAACAATTCCAAAAACTGATTCGAGCAATATCAGCAGTAGTCCCCAGTGGGTCATGTACAAGAAATACTTCTCTGCACGTCCCCAGAAAGACGTTCCAGACCAGGTAATGATTGCTAAGGTCCATAATAATATCGGCACCCTCCAAAATAGGGGTGATATTTTTCTTCTCCATGATTTACCGAACAACTCTGATGTCTCGTCACCTTTCCTAATGATGCCTATGCAACAGGTTGCGTTTTGTCTCCAAGCCCACTGCGTCATGTTGCCAAATGGATCAATTTATTTTTGATATTTAATAATTCACTCTCAATTGACGGCTTGATTCATTGATCAATCTTCTCCCTGCATTAAACTGGTTCTGTAGAATGTAAAAATAAAAGTATAAGTAATAATAATATACACGTCACAGTTTTTAACTAGGATTTGCTCATAAATTTGTCCGCGTATTTTTGCAAATTACAGCCAATGTGTTATTATGGTGTTCATACACCATAATATTACTGTAAGATCGATTTTAAAAATTCTTTCACCTATAGAAAGCTACATTATCAGCGAGTAACAAAGGCTATATTTTATAAAGTTACGCGAGTCAAGTCGCGTGCAACAGCTAGTCTCTAATAATTATAAATGATAGCACGTAATGAAATTGCTAATGAAGGTTTTTTTCAACCCTATTTTTATATTCGTAATGGAAGACAAAACAATGAACAAATAATTAGAGAAATTTAAATACAAATGAACTATTCACTTCAGACCCATCATTAATGTTTAGAAAAAATACTCGTCGATCGCAATTTTGCAAGGTTGAGTAAAGTAAACAATAATTGTATTAATAGTTTCATGACCGTGAGAACCTTATTACGGAGTCAAACGGTGACCCTCACATCAAGTTCAATGCATGCATTAACCATAACGCTAAGTAAATCTTCCAAGTGATGTAACTTAACATTTCATTGGAAATGAGGATAAGTAAGACGTGAAATAACGAATAATTCGTAGGACCCTTTTTTCTTATGCGTGCGTATTTTCTATAGGTAACGAACTCAGTAATGGTTGTGTTGGTAACATTAGATTCTTATTTCAAACAAATCGTGTGACCTTCTAAAATTTCGCAAAATTCAAAAATATTTGTATGGAACTGAGCATGGGAGGGTGTAGCCATAATCACCACGTTTGAGTATTTATAAAGTTTTACAGAAGACGTTGCTGCCTGTCTCCTACCAACCAGGGTTAGTCTACTAAGATTGGGGACGGATAAGGGTAGAGGGTCGTTCTTGGTGGAGAACCTTGGGAGAGGTATATTTATATATCCAAATGTGAAAAGACACAGGCCGATGATGAAGTATATTATTTCCTAATACATTATCCTAACAAAGTCAGTGTCGAGCTTGCATTTATTGTATTTATACGTGACAGTATAGCCTAACTACAATCAAGTTGCTACCCAACTTTTATCGTTATAACTATGGCCCTCAAGAAGTTCGTGTGACGAGATACATTCCAAATATTCCAATACTAGATTTTTATCTTCAACGGTCAAATGATCTAAGTACTTTGATTTTGACTTTCACAGGAATTGTGACAAGTCTTGTTCACTATTATTAAACAAAAATAAAACTACAAATTTTATTAACATAATTATCTATGTTTTCTCACAATATTTGGCACCTACGCCTTCTAAATATAGAGGTTTTTATGAATTCATTATAACCTATAAAGAATATAGTCACTTACGTATTCAAGCGTCATTATTTATGCCGCAAATATTGACGTCAGTAAAGTTATTTCTCTATACTTAGTTAGCTAAGATAATGCATATCTTAAAAAAAAGCTGTTTTGATCTTCACGCGGAAATATGAGATCAAATTACTCGAAGTTATCTATACATTAGAAGGTGTATAAAAGAATGAGTATAAATTAGAAGTGTATATGAAAGTATATAAATTAGAGCTTGTGCTAGGTACTATAAATCTGAAAGATAATGGCAAAATGTGAAGGTTTCTAGGCTATAGAAAATGAGGAAATACGTTCTAATTGTCCCGACCTCGATAAGGATGCGTTTCCTATAATAAAATCGATTTAAAACATTACCTAAGTATTATTAGAGGAAGGATAAACTGTTTCCCCATATCCGTTCGTGTTTACAGCGTATTATATCATATATTATGTTTCATGTAACTAGTGTAGATAGTCGTTAGATTTAAAAAAATAGTTTAAAATACATGCGAAATTTTACTAGTTCGTTAGATAATTAAATCTAATTAGTTATTAAATTAATCCTAATATATTATCCTAATAATATAATGTTAAAGTTTGGATGTTTGTTACGCAATCACGCATAAACGGCTGAACAGATTCACTGAAATTTAACAAACACAGTTTATTAGCTGGATAAACATATAGGATATTTTTTATCCTGTAAAATATTAAGTTCCTGTGGAATTTAAAAAAAAAAAAAAAACCACTAAAGCACGTCCGAAGTCGCGGGCATAGCTAATATCTTACTACTTTTTTGCTTTTGTGGTATTAACGTACCAATTGCATAGTAAATATTGTGTTAAAAATAATTTCCAAATAAAGTACGTGTATAAAATTACTGGCAGTCTACTTAAACAAAATTCATTTGAAAATGTATTACAGAAATTATTTTGAATATGTGAAGTAAAACTGCATGCTTGCGAAAATGTATACATAATTAAAATATTTAACGTTTAATCAGATTAAAACAATTTATTTCATATAGCAGCTTATTAAAAAAAAGAACTGTATAAATTACCAATATGACCTATATAAATGTGCTATATAAAAATAGTTCCTCTTTGGTGCAAATAGCGCTTGCAGCCATTCGTTACTTTAGATTCATTGTAATTGATTTAGTTCAGTGTACAGAGCAAATTAAAATAGATCGCTCAGAGCTAAAATAGAAAAAATGTTTCTAACATCGTATTTCACTGAAGACTTTATGAAAAAAATAAAAATAATAATAAACTTCTTAATATAAGAAAATAGAAATTAATAAAAAATAATTCAATATTAACATAACTCATGCACACATATTTATCAAAAGAAATTTAAGTTTAATGCAAACCTCAGTTTATTCCAATAAATAATTAATTTAAACGATTTGAGAAATGATGTTTTTTTTTTATATAAAGTATTATAGTTTAATAAAAATATACATCATTTATTTATGTTTTCAATATTTTAAATATTATCTATTTTTGTTTTAAATAATTTAGATTAAATATTATTTGTTATCTATAAAAAACTTGTACCCACCATTTTAAGACACTGCTTACACTGTATACTCAAATAAATTCACTATGAAATAATATTGTGCCGTAATTATACGAGTGATGGCCGATATTGAAGAACGTATTACGCGCGTTAATTCTGTGGCATATACGAGTAAGACTGGGACTGAGCCGAATCAGAATGCGCTGTGGTTGCGGATTCTGCGCGTGCGTCAAGTCTAATGACTGCGTGAGCGCATTCTCTATAACAAATCGTCTTAGATATTTATAATTATTAGATTGGATGCGTGCGTGTATTGTAATTATATTAAGTTGAATTTATATTATGAACTATAATTCAAGCTTTAATTATATCTTAATGATGAATTAATATTATGAATTAATCTTCGTTAGACCTGCATTTGGATTTTGGTTTATTGGGGCAATAGTTCTTTTAATCTCTCTTACGGTAAGGAAAAATTTGAAGTTCTGCGTCTCTTTTATTTTTGTATAATCATTTATATTATGTGTTTGCCTGTACGAACGTACGTACGAAGTTATAAATTAATATTATTATTTTTTTTGTATAATATAAATAATCTTTCCCTTTAATTTAATTTCTTGTTATTTTACATCGGCGAGTGCCGGTATTTGGTATTTGCAGATATCAAAAATTAATATTTAATCACTTAATTAATAGGATATATTTGAAAATTAAACGGTATTTTAATGATTTCGTTAAGCGTAACATCGAATAGTCATCGGTGGATTACATCGCCTATAAACACTAATAGCACACAGGGGGCATTAAGTGTTGTATTGCTTATTTTAAGGTGTTATAAGTTGCTTATCACTTACTTACTTCAGCATCTCTTAAGGGATAATTGATCTCCCCATCATAGCATCCGTGTGAAGAAAGGTCCCTAGCAATAAATAAATGGATGAGATAGATTTGTCTTTCTTTGTTTAAGATGATGTTTTCCT
This sequence comes from Synanthedon myopaeformis, assembly GCA_944738685.1. Lineage (NCBI taxonomy): Eukaryota > Metazoa > Arthropoda > Insecta > Lepidoptera > Sesiidae > Synanthedon > Synanthedon myopaeformis. Next base: position 3,156,039 of record OX122914.1, read on the forward strand.
TTGTGTAAGAATACAAGCAATACTCATTTCTACAAATTGGCGGGAAAATATCAGGCGCTAAAATAAAAATATTTTTTAACTGTAAATCGCTGTCTTTCATTTTCAGACCGAAAACTTTTCTCAGGTGTTATATTTTCCATTTTTCAACGCTGACTTAGTCACTGGCTAATAGTATAAAAAGTGGATAAAATGGTTGATACGATGTTTGGAGAGTGAAAAAATAAATATAAAGGAGAAATAAATCAAATTTATTTATGCTTTGATTACGTTTATTGCTTATTTACGATATGTAAAATGAGATTAATTCCTCGACGGTGACGTCACTATATAAGAAGAATATCACACGAACATTCTGCATCACAGTACATTGCTAATAATTATATACATAATATGCCTGTCAATTTAAGGCTAGGAACAATTCATTTCTTTACCATTATTATGTTAATAAATAAGCTAGATATGCCACTGGGTGACTGACAAAAGTTAATACGTATATTGTATATACATAATATTAATAGGTATAAAGTTGAAATTTAATTGGCAAATTAAATAACAATAGAACAAATCAAATGTTAATTTGATAAAATAAATGTTGTTTTACAATTTTTTTTACAATGACTCTTAGGTGTCGTGTTTTATTTTTCTCCACACGTGAGCAATTAGACCTTTTAAATTTCAACTTTGAATTTAGAACTACAAAATGCGCTTTCTATTTGGTTTTTTTAAAGGAAGGTGACTATTTATCTTAAGTAGTATATATATATAACTATAGAAATGCAAAGAATACTTTTTCACTATTTACTTACTATTGAGTAGTATAGTAAAAAAAAATATGTCCATGTTTTCAAGGTGTCTGTTTCCGTTTACGATTTCTACCAATACATAAAACTTTAAATATTTTTGTTTATGTAAAATTTACATAATTTCTAACTATTTTATATAGGTTAAGATATCTATCTATCACATTTAAATAATTTGAAAATTGATTAACTAACTTAATTTTACTATTTAAAGTAAATGCCCGCTGCTATCTAAATTAAACTAAACACATTTAAAAAAACTTAAATAAGTATCAACTTAAAAAAATTAAATTGAAATTAATAGAGCACTTAAAATACACCATAATTCAAATATAAATAGGTACCTAAATCGCCAACTTCAAAAATTCATCTATATTATATTAAAATAATTTAAAGAAATAATGGCAGCATTTTTATCCTTTTGGATATTTTTCATTATACTTAAAAACTACTCACAGTTCATAATGTGCTTTTAGCATCAACAAAAACTTTTCTTGTTCTAAGCAAGTATTTGGATAATCAGAAGAATTCACTATTTTATATCCAGAGATCTAGAATACAACACCAGAATACAGAACAAATCCTGACATACGCGCATAGAGACGAAAAAGCAGAGACCATTCACTTACTAAACATGTAGTCTGTGTATCTTACAATTACATCGTGCGCTTTACCTACATAAAATGTATTTTATTTAGTTTTACCGACATGAAATATATCTTATATAGCTTTTCTGACATGAAATATATTTTATGTAGCTTTACTGACACGAAATATCTGATTTAGCTTTACCGACATGAAATGTAACTATATTTTATTTAATTTTACCGACATAAAAATATTTGATTTAGCTTTATCGACATGAAATATATTTTATATAGCTTTACCGACATGAAATATATTTCAATTAGTTTTACCGACATGAAATATATTTTATATAGCTTTACCGACATGAAATATATTTCAATTAGTTTTACCGACATGAAATATATTTTATATAGCTTTACTGACATGAAATATATTTTATATAGCTTTACCCAAATGAAATGTAATTTATTTAGTTTTCCCGACATGAAATATATTTTATATAGCCTTACCGACATTGAATATATTTTATACAGTTTTACCGACATGTAATATATTTTATATAGAATATAGGTAATATATTTCGCCGAGAGCTAAAGATAAATTTTTGCTAAAGCTAAAGCTAAAGATAATTTACCTGTTACCTAATTGTTATATAGGCTTTTTTATGTCGACATATAAAAAAATCCGTAGACATTTTTATACATTATAAACCATACATTACGAATGGTTTTAATTAATTTTTTTATCATAGATGATTTCTTGCAATTATACACAATTATTAATTGTATGAATTACAATTAATAGTTGTAATTCATAATAATTATAATTAATACATTATAATAATTACCTATATAGATTTTTAATTAACATGAATTAAAAATTTTAAACTACTGATTTTTTTCTGTATTCTCAGTATCAAAGCGAAACCGAGATACGCAAAACACATTTTGATTCTTCAAGATTAAGCTAGAACAATATTTGATTACTGGCTTATAAATGTTTTTAACGAAAGCACTCTCGTCTATATATTTTTTCTGTCTCAGTGCGTGGGCAAGGAGAGTCTGTCCAGATGTGGGCGTGGGCGAGCGAATCGCGACGCGACGCGAGTTCTTGCAGCCGCAATGCAAGTTGCCACCGCGTGCGAACACAACAGCACAAATGCGCACAGTGCTACGAATCCGAACGCCGAGCCTGTAAAAAATTGTAATAATAATATATTAAACTTTTATAACTATGTAACAAATATCTTTGCCACATGCTTAGACACGACATAATAATTATGTTTGATTCAGTTAATCATGATGGGTAAGATGGAAAGGAAGAGAAGCTGTATGAAGGAGGAAGTCGTGGTTACGAGAAGTCGTGGTTACGAAAGTTTCAGTCCGGAGAAGTGGACTGAAATTGCCTCGGTCGACTAACAGTTCCATTTGGCTCTTGACAAAGACCGGTTCAGGAAGTTGACACTAACCTTCAGGACTGAAGAGGCATTGAGAGAGAGAGAGAGAGAGAGAGAACAAATAAAATGTTTAATACAAATTTATTAAATTATATAAATTAATTATAGTGTTTTAATTATTTTTGTTTTTAAAGTAAGGCTACATGCCTTATTTTCGGCATACATTAGATTTTGAACCGGTAAGTTTTCTTGATACAGCAACATTATCTCAGCCGTAAGGAATTCACTGCTGGACATAAGCCTACACCATATTTTTACAATAGGAGTGGTCAGAAGCAGCCTAAGTCGACCGTCGATTCCTAGTAACTCCTAGGTCGTAAGTCCATTTGTGGGTGGACGTTCTACGTTACGCATGCCGGTCCGTGGTACAACTATGTGTCCTGGCCATTTTAATATTGAAAATTACTAAAAAATATACACCTACTTGGTTTATTCCAGTCCAAGGCAGGATACACGGCTTGATTACCAACTCTGTCAGTTCCACCGACCGCCCAATAGAAGGCGCTAAACACACCGTATACCAGACCAGCACCAGCGCCATACATTGCGTGCGCTGCTCTGAACGGATGAGCAGTTACGATTAATTCTGCTAACATCGCTATCGAGTTACCACCATGAACTAGTAGATTCAGAGTGTTAATTTCGTGGAGCCCTGTAAAAATAAATTCAAGTTTTAAATATTCAGGAATGATATAAATGCTCTAAAGGAAATAAAAGATAATTTTCTGTTTCTCCGCTACCTTGTGTATATAATTTGCAATAATAATAAAAATAATTGCGAGTCGGTACGAAACCGGGGGGAGGGTCGCTAGTTCATAAAGATAACAACTTACTCGGGTCGTGGACAAGCGTCCAGTAAATGAGTGTGATGACGAACGCCAGATCCGTTGCGATGGTATGCGACAGCCAGTACGCGCGGCAGAGGACAGGCGTTCGCGGTTTTCTCGGTGTTGGCGTTTCGTCTTCTTCGCAAGCTGTAAAGAGGTTTTTAATTTAAGGTTATGAAATTTTTATGATGCCAGAGCCCATTATCTCAACCCTTCCTTATCCACGATCCCTTATCCTTACTCCTTCTATGGTCGGAAGCGAACTTGCTTGTGGCATAGACGACGGTTACCACCTACCTATATTTACACATGTTTATATTAATTCCTATATATTTTTATATTGCAGTCAAATAGCCTATCGTCGCTGCTTTAATAGAACTATGTTGGCCATGAACTAATAAGAATATATTGGTTTTAAATTTATGAAATAGGACAGTTAGTAGCATAAAAGGTCGGAATTAGGAACCAATAGGGATAATTAGAGTACATAGAGCGAGCATTGAGCCGGCCGGAGGTCAATTGACGCGAAATTGCATCAATCAACTGCCGACCGTTCGCTCGTTGTTCAATGTGGTGTCTCGGTTGTCGAACATGTACGTATAGGTAATGTTAGTAATTCACTAAAATAACTGCTACTCTTAATTATTTATATTAGATAATTGCTTTTTTAGGAGATAATATTGAAAAAGTCGGAAATTTTATTCCTGCCTTACAAACTGCCTTCCATTCTCACTAGGGCCCAAGATACACAATCAAAGAAAAAAGAAGCGAGTGCGAAGGTATCTATTGCCAGATTTCCGCGAAAAGCAGTGTGCCCAGCCATTACTTTCCAGATCTAGACCAGAGCCAACTTTGAAAAGTGCATTTGCAAAGTTGGCCCTGTCGAGAATCGGACCAGGGACCGCTGAGACAGAGCGCTAGGGCAATCACCTTAACCAATTGATCAATGGGCTCGTCAAAGTAAAAAAGTTATAAAAACTTTACTAATACAGCCTTTTCAGCCTTTACTACATATAATTTACAAGAATGTAAAATTATTGACCAGAATATTTAAAGAGGCTTGAAGATGTTATGAGGCGAGAAAAGCAGATCATTTAGATCACAAAAAGTTATTAGAGAAAAAGTTCTGCTGTAACAAGTTCATTTAGACTTAATACGTTGATGACCGCTCATATAAGAAATGACGGCACACCAAATAGAACAACTTACTTCGAAGACAAACACACTTCTTACCGCAGAACTACCAAAAGTTGATCATTCAGACATTTGAATCCTATACTTGACGTATAAAATAATATAATCGCGTGGAGCGAGGCGGTCATAAGCCAATTTAATTTGTCCGAGCGTCCACGCGATACGGATAAATTGCAATTAGCGTAAGTCTCTCCCAGGAAGTCTAGAATCGTAATAAGTGAACCCACGCGAAGTTCTTGACATTAGACTTTAGACGAGACATGTAAGATTAACTAGCTACGAGTACAGACAGATAATGGCGTTTCCAAATATGCCCGGCTTTTGCGGTTGTCTCGAGTCAAGAGATAACTCGATAGCATTTTTCAGTTTAGTTTGGCACTAGCACTTCCGCTTCAGCTTAGTTATATTCTTGTTTGGTGTGAGAAGAGAATCTTGATAATAAGAGAACCATAATAACAAAATGTCAAAATTAAATTGAGAAAATGTTTATACAGGTGTATCTTACCACTGGATGTCCTAAATAAATAAAATAAGAAATAAACAAATTATATGGCTAGGTTTTCCAATAAGATTCTTTAAAAACATCTGTATTACAATGTATCTTTTAAATGGCAGTGAAATAGTGAAATAATAATATATTCATGAAATAGATTGCAAAGAAACACTTTTGATCGTCACTGTATTTCTACTAGGGTATCGGGAAAATAAATAAATAGCCAACGTGATGACGGTCCTGAGAAGAAACCCCGAGAGAAGAGGAAATCGGGGGCGGATCTTTAGTTTTTATATCAGTATATAAAAATATCTTGAAAATAGCAAAAAAAAGGCGGTACTCACATAAATTGAACGTTCTTTTCTTATAACGATGTACGATGGCCACGGCAAGAGCCGATTGCAGAATGATGAGCATAAATCCCCAGTTGGTGAAGTAGATAAACCATTTGAAGTAATTCAACTCGACCTTGGGCCCGTTGTATTGACGCGGCAGTGTCTGGAAGGCGAAACTTGCAGCGGCCACAGATATCACGGTCAGCAATAAAAGCCATCTGTGCACACAAAAACAAAATACGATATAATCATTTTTTCATTATTCGTGGTTTGAAAGTAGGTCGCATTTGACAGGAAATTCGAAACGTGAATTTGATTTACAGCATTTAAAAATCGAACAAGGCTCCTTTACCACCACTAAGGTTACCAGTTCAGAATAATTGGCAAAGAAAAATACTCAACAGCCTCATTACAATTTTTGTATTTTATTTCTATTATTATACTTAGTTATTCTGTATTAATAGTTCCTATAGGTATTTGTAAGCACCATCTATTGCAAAAACAATGTATAGCCTAACCTTAAAATTTATTCGCAAACCTTTAATGATAAATCTTTGACTTGATTGATAGCGAAGTATTAGCGCGCGCAGATGATGAGATGCGACGCGTTGGGTCGAGGCCCGAGGACCGCCGTCCGACGAGTAACATCATTTACCGAAAAGAGCCGAAATATTGCATGCCTTTGTCAATTTAAGCTAAAGGGCGGGTGAAACTACTGCCCATTAGATGAGTGGTTAAGGGTGCTTGCCTCAACGCTCTTTCACTGGGGTCCAGTTTTCAGTTCGCGATAGGGCTGGGCCAACTTTGAAAATTAACTTTTCTAAGTTGGCTCTGGTCTGGATGTTTTTTTTTTAATTGAGTCAAGGCAGCGCTTGGCCGCGATCTCACTTGATGCGGCCGAAGGTGGACCACGCTTACCTAGTAAGTGCCCATTTACCCTAGATTTGAATACCCCGAGGTTGTAATTTTGAGGAAACACAGACGCAGGCAGTGAGTTCCATTCCATAGCAGTTCGGACAAGGAAGGTACTTAAGTAAGTACCAAGTAGTGGCAGGGCACACTGCATTCAGCAGTGGGCAGCCCGTCTGTCGGCAGTAACCATCCCCTTACAAAAAACCACCATGAAATATAATAGCTTGTGTGCTATGTTTAAGTTATTAATGATTTTATTATTGATTTGACGACTAAGGAATGAAAGAGTTGATTCTGGATAGTACGGGGGTCGAATTTTACCTGTATATGAGATATGCTAATGATGGTCTGTCGTCCACTTGCCACTGACAACAGGCGAACTGGTGAGCTGGTGAATGCTCCAGACTAAGGGCTCGACGAGTCGCTTGCCATACCCGGCCTAGGGTGGCTAGCTGGCATGTTTTCTTTTGCATTCCTAAAAAAAAATATTGAAAGATATATATGTATATTATAAATTTTCGATTGTTTCCAAATTGTTTGAGAATGGCATTTTTAAAAGAAATAGGTACTTATAATATACGTAGGTAAGTAATATAAAATGTTGTAATGAAATATTTTATTTAAATTGATATTTAATAAATGAATTACCCACGAAAAAAAACTCCAGCAATCTAAAAGAAATGTAAACCGTTCTCGTTCGTAAACATTGTAACGAAATGAGTAATTAGGTACGAAATGTATGTCAGGCCTAATAATATTTTTTGGCTGTTTAAAAATACAGAGAGGCTATCTTCATGAATTGTTAAATAGTAGACGCCAGTTTATCGCCTCTTTTGCCTTTATGGAATATTAATCGAGCACATACAAATAGTTATTTTAATTTACAATACAATTAAGAATTTATTCTGGGTATTATTTACATGTTTGTATTTGTATTGAAATTTGTATGATTTCATACAAATTTCGTTGGATCTATCCTCAATACTTGTACGAGTACATCTTGCTTTGAATCAACTCTATTCAGCCATCGCCATTCACTGCCTCATAGAAGATATATTTTTTAAATAACATCTTAGGCTGAATGAACTATAACTCTTACAAATGACCTAAAATATTACTTACATCGCGTGTGCTGCGAAAACTATTGTTGATAAAACAAAATAATGTATTACGACTTTGCAGAATTCAGTTATGTTTAAGTTAGTTATGCCACAATAAGTGTTTTTTATTTTAAAAATTTAATTGAAGTGCCGCCGCTAGAAAAGGTTCTTTATTGGTATCTTGGTATTCACCCTTATCAAAATAAATTACTTCATATTTAAGACTGCTTCAATACCTTTATATATCTTTTTGAATTATTAAATTCGGACATTCCATTCGAAAGATATCACGAGTTTAAAAATATAAGTATTATGCCCGCTCTTCACTTAGCCCGCGGATTTCGCGCGAAAGCCGCGATAGAACGCGAACGCTAAGTGTGGAGCCGTTTCGCATATTCTTCGCGGTTTCGCGCTTTGTTCCCCAATTTTTGTCGGTTTTTTGTTCCGCGTCAAAGGGAGCGCGAAGCGCGTGGAAATTTAATTATCGTGAACCATTGCGAGTGTGGAGTCATGGTTAAATACGTCGCGAAGTATCGTGCCGTGATCCGCGGGCTTTAGAAAAAAGTCGCGTGGTCGATGTAGGCGTCACTGGGGTACGGGAGGATCCCAGTCATAATTAATAAACTTAAATAACTACTGGACCCATTTTAAAAATTCTTTAACCAATAGAAAGCTACATTATTAGCGTGTATCAATAGACTATATTTTTATAAAGTTACGCGAATCGCATATAATAGCTAGTATAATATAAAGTTATTCAATAATACTACTAATAGCATCGGTGGTTCAGTGGTAGAATGCTCGCCTGCCACGCGGGCGGCCCGGGTTCGATTCCCGGCCGATGCAGTGTGCTGCTTCAACCATTCGTTTTTTTTTTATTTGAAAGTTGACAAGTAAATTAAGTATTTAATTATGTTGTGTAATTTAAGCATATGTGCTGTTGGCGTCTCTAAAATAAATAAATAGGTATAGTCTGGTGGAATTTTTTTAAAAAACCACGGTTAACGGCATTTGGTGAAACTTTTTGCAACCAGGTCTTTTTAGACTAATTCGACCCTGCTGTACACGATTCTGCCCGGTGTCAACCCCTCCCACGCTCTCTTCCCCCCCTTTCCCCCCAAATGTGTTCCGATCTGAGGTTATTCCAAATTTTTTTCGGAATCTATTAGAGATAAAAGAAAACTGTTCATGACAAAAATAATCTGCATTAAATTCTCTACAATATTCGTATATAAGTCATTTGACAGACATAATAGTTAGAAATAATGTCTGTCCAAAATATATACATTTTAATTTTTTTCAACATTTTTGTATTTGCAGTTAATTTATCGAAAATCAATCAAAGCTGTGATAAAATAGCTAAGAAGTGAATTCTTCATACATTTACCTACAAAGCTAACTTACCCTCGTACGAGTATTCGTTCACGATTTATAGGTCGTAGCGCAGACGTCGCCATGCCGCCCAGGCGCCCACGAATCTTAAGTACCTACACTATGCTCGATACATCATAAACGTACGTACGTACGTACCTACTTAAAATAACACCAAGCAGAAGCGTGTTCAGCAGGGTCGAATTAAGTCTAAAGAGCCCGTGGCAAAAAGTTCAAGTTTCAGGTAGCTTGTTTACAATATAAAGTTGGCGAGTTTGGTTTATTTTGTTGCTTTTTATTAGATATTATAAGCTACAAGTACAGATTGTTTGATTGATGCTGTATCATGTTTGAAGCATATTAAAAGTATCAAGGTCAATGTAATTAACCACCATAACTTTAAAACCGTGGATACCTTTGCAACAGCTGACGGTTCTCGCTATTGTAACTAGTGCTAACAAATCGATACGACTTATTTCTATTTTTACTATAATGTATTTGTTATTGAAACGCCTTTGATTATGATGAATTTAAGTGGAACAAGGGTCAAACGAGTTCTTTACGAGCGTTGTTTTATAATAAACTAGCTGGTTTATAATAAATAAAAAAGTATAATAAACAGTATAACGCTTGTTAATATAATACTATGGCCAAGCGTTAGTTTTTTATTTCATTTTAGATGGTCCCTTGGGAACAGTCTTTTTTTTCTGTATGAAAGGTACCCCCTGTCCTTTCCTGTATCCCTGACGTGTATGCAAAATTTCTTGAGTAGTTAAGGCTTTCGTTAAGGTTCCTTTCGTTAAGGCGTGAAAACTGACAGACTGAGTTACTTTCACATTTACGATAATTAGTAAGGATAAGGACTAGCTGTGACCCGAAACTTCACCCGCCCACATCTGGAACACCCCCGCTGTCGCCAACGAGTCGTTGATACTTTTTTTTATAGTTCATTGTGAATTTCACACAAATAAGACTGTTGTGTTTTATTAGAAGGTTGATGTAGACTTTTCGCTAATTTGGAACCAATTCTAATTTATATCTCCATGACAGCATCTGGCGCCATAGTACAATTGAAAAACTATCAACCTAAATTGCTAGTATAATTTTTTACTTATTTATTTAGGACGAAGTCACGGGCACGTTGCTTCGTCCTAAATACAATAAATTAGTATGGATAGTATTTATTTATAGCGTAACACAAAAATTTGCTTCGCACTGAATATCTATCCCATCACGTGTTTTCAAGGAAGCAATCTTGCAGTAAACGTTTAGCATGCGATCTTCAATAAAAACATGTAGTGTAAATTAAGCGTTGTACGTTGTACGTATTGTTTCTCGTTCAATGTCACGATAAGAAATTTACGACCACCATTCGTGCTCAATTACAATGACCAATTTGAATTTTCAGTTGATATGAGAAGCTAAAATTTAGGATTCCCTCAAAATGTCTTATATTTTCATATCGTAAAGATAATTTTAATAAGTCTACTTGTGAGCTTACTGTCAGAAAATTACTTCAATAATTCTCTTGACAAAATTTAAAATTCTGGAAGAGTTGTTAGGGTGTTTGCCTTAATGATTTGTTCTAGGGTTCCCTGGTTTGATTCCCGGCAGGATCAACTTTGGGAATGCACATTTCAAAGTTGGCTCTGATCTGAATCTAAAATGTATTGGTAAGGCATACTGCGTTTCGCAGTATGCCTTACCAATATTCGCAGTCCTTTAGGCAGCCCGTCTGTGTTGGCTCTGGCGTCATTTGGTGGTAGTAACCACTCGCTTACAGAAGACCACCGTGTGTTGTTGCGTTTCGGTGAGTGTGTATTGGATGCCAGCGCTCTTTCTTTTCCCAATCCCTTATCCTTGCAGCGCGCTTGCAGTACAGTACCTGTGTTGGTTGTGTACAGCTTGCAGTACAGTACGACGGTAGCCACCTACCATGAAGTGGACCTTCAGCTTGTGCCGACCTTAACATAAAAAAAAGATCACCGTCGAGCCAATTGGTTGCTTGACTGATGATATCAATAGAGCCCTGGCAGTGATTGTATGTGGAGTATGGATGACAACAGGCTTGTGGTATGTTGATATTGAGGATATCGTATGGGTTTTAAATCAAATGCCTTAAGTTAAATGAGGATAGAAATTATTCGATAATAAAATGTCTGCAGTTGACTGTGATATTTTCGCAATAAATGTCGTATCACTATTGTTAATATAATATAAACGTGATATACATAGTTCTTTAACAGAGTTTATTTATTTACAAATTACAATGAATAATATCTCAAACAAAACTTTTTTTCCAACAACCTGTTACTATGGTAACACATGTACGTACATTTTGATTAGCTGGCCAGTACTTATTTTAAGTTAGAACTATTTCCAATACGCCCCCTTAATCTATTACGTACATGCTTCAACCCTCATCTGCTGTTTAACATCGGTATATAAAATAACATAAAATTAACACTTTTGTGTTTCACTGTACTATCTAAACAAAATAAATACAGTATCTTCTAACAAACAAAATAAATGCACAATGAAATTAAAACTAGAAAAATTAATCTATTACACACCCAAAACACACATATTTAATAAAATAGTATCAAAAACATCTTAGACTAATCCGCCCCCTTAATAGAATAATTTGATAGGGATAGATCCTTCAAAAATCCTTTTAGCTTAGGGCTATGAACATTTTTAGTCAAGATATCCGCTACCATTTTGTCAGTTGACATGTACCTAATCTCAACCTTATTATTCAATACACATTCGCGAATGAAATGATACTTTATATCAATATGCTTTGTCCTATTATGCATCATTTTGTTGGTTGCTATTTTATGTGCCGACTGATTATCATTAAAAATTACTACCGCTTTACCATCCACAGTTATCAAACTCTTCAATAAACTACTTAAATAAAGCGCTTCCTTTGAAGCTTGACTTAGTCCAATGTACTCCGCTTCTGTTGAGCTTAACGAAACTGTTGATTGTTTCCTACTTTCCCACGAAACGATATTTTTACCTAATTTAAAAATTAGTCCCGTGAATGATTTCCTATCAAGTGCTCCACCCCAATCTGCATCTACATAGCCGTGTAACATTATGTGTGATGACTTTTGAAAAATGAGACACATTTTAGACGTACCCTTTAAGTACCGTAAGACTCGTTTCGCGCACTTAAAGTGAATTTCATCATAACACGAGTTGAACTGTGAAAGTACACTTACTGCGTGTGCTATGTCTGGTCGTGTATTACAGGCTAAATAGTTCAAACAACCTATCAAATTTTGATACGGCTGATGACAGTGAGAATCTATAGACCTCTCCAATTTTATTCCCACTTCTATAGGAGTAGTTACCGTCTTTGCATCTGTCATGTTAAAGTCATTCAAAATGCCCTGAATAAACTGTTCCTGATCGAGATATATGACATTCTTATCTCGCCTCAGTCTCATGCCTAAAACATGCCTAGCAGCACCTAAATCATTCACTTTGAATTTGTCAAGCAAACCAGATTTTAATTTTTGCTTTTCTAATTCACAATTTCCAAAAAGAAAAATGTCATCTACATAAATAACAATTATTAACCTTTTATTATCTTTAAGTTGTTTTTGGTACAAGCACGGTTCTATTTTTGACTGTACAAAACCTAAATCTAACATCGTATTATCTAATTCTTTGAACCAAACATTTGACGCTTGTTTCAAACCATATAGTGATCGTTGTAATTTACACACCATTTTCTCTTTACCTTTAACGACTGCTCCTTTAGGTTGGAGCATATATATGTCTTCTTTAATTTTACCATATAAAAATGCCGTCGTTACATCCCATTGGTCAATAAACCAATTATATTCTACAGCTAAAGATAACAATAATCTTAAAGTAGAGCTTCTAACTACTGGAGAATAAGTCTCCGTATAATCTATACCACTTACTTGTGTATACCCTTTCGCTACTAATCTAGCTTTATATTTTGTTATCTTACCATCACTGTCCTTTTTAATTTTAAACACCCATTTTGACTGTATTGGCCTCTTATCGGCTGGTAAGTCAACTAGAGTCCATGTGTTATTTTCTTTTAGTGACATCAGCTCCTCATTTATCGCTTTTTGCCATAATTCAGAATCAGGTCTCGCCAAAGCTTCTTCTATAGTAAGAGGGTCACCTTCAATATGCTTTTGTATAACAGAAAATCCATACCTATCAATTGGTTTTCTCTCTCTTAAAGGATATCTCCTTTCTGTTGGATCTGTTCCATCTGTATCGGTATGCACTTCTTCTGGAACGTTCACAATTATTTCAGGCTCATTTACTATTTCTGTATTTACCTCCATGTTTTCATCTATAGCATCACGGAACACATCATCGTGAGCTTCCAACATTTCAGATACATTCATAGATTTACTGGGTAAATTAGCTTCTTCCGAATCAGAATTCAAATTTATATTAACTTCTGAAGACTTACAAATGTTATCTTTTTCAAGAAAAACATTTTCTAAAAATTTTACGTTTCTCGCAGTTTTCACTTCACCTGTCTTAGGATTCATCAGACGATATCCCTTTTGATTGTTAGGATATCCAATAAAAATCATTGTTTCCGTCTTCATGTCCATTTTTCGACGCTTTTGTTTTGGAATTAAACAATAAGCCACACAACCAAAGATTTTCAGATGACTGACATCTACCTCTTTTCCTGTCCAAAGCATTTCGGGCACTGCATTGTGCAAAGCTTTTGTGGGACATCTGTTTTTTAAATATACAACAGTATTTACAGCTTCAGCCCAATACTTTTTGTTCAGATTTGCTTCTGCCAATAAAGTTCTGGCTTTTTCAATTATTGTACGATTAGATCTTTCAGCAACAGAATTTTGTTCCGGCGTGTAGGGTATAGTAGTCTGGTGTTTTATTCCTGCAGACTTTAAAAATGCTTTAAATTTTGCATTACAATACTCACCACCATTGTCAGATCTTAGACATTTAATTGATTTACTCGTCTCATTCTCTACTTCCGCCTTATATTCACGGAACTTATTAAAAGTTTCATTTTTATTTTTCAAAAAATAAACATGAGTTTTTCGAGTATAATCGTCAATAAATAAAATAAAATACCTCGAACCTCCAAAAGACGATTCCTCAATAGGTCCACAAATATCAGAATGGATAAGTTGAAGGACTTCGGTCGCTCTCGTGCCTTTATGTTTAAATTGAATCTTACACGTCTTCCCTTTAATACACGGAATGCACGGTTCGCACGAATCTGTACATTTAAATGCCATACCATTTACTATATTATTCATTAAAGACATATATTTTCTATTTAAATGACATAGCCTTTTATGCCAAAGATTCGAAATGTTTTCATTTTGTTTTGACAATGTCAAATTTACGACTTCATCTTTGTTTTCTTTCAACTCGTAAATTCCATCAACTTCTTGACAACTAGCAATAATTCCGTTCTTATTTTGAATTGTGCAACCATTTTTGTCAAAATTAATCAAACATTTTTTCTTTGTCAAATCGCTGACCGATATAAGGTTCATTGACAAATTCGGAACATGTAAAACATTTTCTAAAATTAATTTGTTGTCTCCGCTGACTCGTGGTTCAGCATTTCCACGACCTTTAACTAGCAACTTTTGTCCATTTGCTACTGATATTTTCATGTTGCTCTTTTCGGGCTTATATGACATCAACTTGTCCTTATCGTGAGTCATGTGGTTGGAGCATCCACTGTCAAGATACCATTTGTCTTTTGTAATCGCCATTTTAGTATTCAGGCAGACATTCGCATTCTTGTGCTGTTCTTTACATTCAGATGCTTTATGTCCTTGTTTATGACATTTAAAACACTTGTAGACAAACTTCTGCTTACGATCATTAGTTTTGATATTAGATCTGGCATTGGTCGATCCTCTACGTGTAACCAAAGCTTGTTCATTGCATGCGTTCATTTTACTCTGTCTACTTCCTTCTTGCAACAATTTCATTTTAATTTGCTCTAACGTGATCTCTTGCCCACTATTATCAACAGCCATAATAAGAGGACTGTAATCAGGGGTCAAACCACCCAGCAATATCGATATGATCCAATCATCAGGGATTTTAGCATCAATATCATCTAATTGTTGTGCAAGAAATGTAATTTGCGATATGTAGCTGTCCATAGAACTAAAATTCTCCAACTTACAATTGAAAAGCTCTCGCTGAATCTGAATACGTCTTCCCCAACCTTTATCCTCATATGCATTTTGCAAACTATTCCAGACTTCTTTGGCAGTCTTTGCTTTGTAGACGTGGGTAAAGCACTCTGGTTCTAACAACAAACATATCGTCGTTCGTGCCTTCCTGTCTGCAGTAGCATAGTCTACGTCACTGACCTTATCGTCATCTGCATTATTCGAAATTACTTGCCACCAATTTTTATTTTCTAAGTAATTTCTCACCATAAATTTCCAGTTAGGATAATTTGACGATCCTTTCAGCTTCTTTATACCACTTATGCCACCTTCTTCCGACATAATATTGTGATATATTTCACAGCTTCTCAATAAATTATATCACTAACGCTTCAGCATGCGTGTAGACCATAACCTATTGTTAATATAATATAAACGTGATATACATAGTTCTTTAACAGAGTTTATTTATTTACAAATTACAATGAATAATATCTCAAACAAAACTTTTTTTTCAACAACCTGTTACTATGGTAACACATGTACGTACATTTTGATTAGCTGGCCAGTACTTATTTTAAGTTAGAACTATTTCCAATAATCACATCCCCATTCCTACATGGCTGCATGTTCAAACAATGAACTCGGTAACTCTACTCGAAATTATTTCGACTACTATCAAATTTCTTACACTTACGTAGACAGATAATCGAAATTTCATTGCGCAATTTGAAACGAGTGGTATGTTCAATCGAAATGAAGAATTTAATTTATTTGCTGATATCGATAGAAACAAACCGGATACCAAATAAATTTATCATGAATTTATTAATAACAGTTTCATATAAAAACATTAAAAATCTATACACATTACAAAATAAAGTCGCGGTCCGACTATGTCTGTTTCCTCGCTAACTACATTCTATGATACGGTTTTCACCAATGGAAAGAGCGATAAACTATTAAAGTTTGTAATTATATATAGTTTGTATATATAGGTATCTTCATTGACTGAAAAAGGCTTTTGATACTGTAAGCCACTTAATCCTTTTAAAAAAACTCAAAGCTTTGGGTGTATCAAGAAACTCTAGAAACATTTTATGTTAAATTTTTAAATGTTTTGACGTGTTTTTTAAAACAAATATTGTTTAATTTTGGTGACATTTGTCTGCCTGTTTGATGTTTAAGTCTTTTGTTATATTTCTCATGTAAGTAGCTTTAAGCTTTAATGAGAATAAAGAAAATATAAACCTAAAAGCAGTTTTAGTAGTTCGCTGACGTCACAGATCATTTTTGTAGGTAAAATTTTATTAATCACAAACATTCGTGCGTTACATTCGTTTTGACCTGAAATTCGACCATTGACCGATGAAAGTTGTTGCTCTATGATTATTTATGTAGGTAGATATAACTCAAAGACTATATAAGTATATGGTATAACTACATTTTATTTAGTTAAACGTTTTCCTTTTAATTTCCTTTAGACGTATTTCTAGTTAATAAGGTAAATTTAATACTATGAGGTACATTAATTCTACAATAGTTATTCTTATAATGGACAACATTTTGTAGCAAATTAAAACCACGACGTCATAGACAACTTATGAGGGAAAATTAGGCCACGTTACTGGGAAAAGAGAGACGAAGTACGAGTTGTTTTTTTTTTTCATAACTAAGACTACTCTTAAACTAACTAAACTTAACTTGATTTATTGGCATGTATAGTGAGTCGTTTTTACTGTTTTGTAGCATGAAAATAAAGAATGTACCTATATAAGAATAATGTCCCAGTGCTGGACGCATTTTCCATGAATGCAATTGAAAGAACTTCATTGTTTTGGAATTCAGCAATGCTCCATCACCATTATCAATATAACAATAAAGTCGCTGTTCGCCTTTATCTGTTTCTCCACTTACTTCTTCCTAACGAGTAAACGAGCAAGATTTGCGTAAGTTATTATATAATACATAAAAGTTGTATAAAATTAGTATATATTACATGAAATCAAAACTTTAATCCTGTAAGATGAGAAAATATGGACATTGGAAAATATTTATTATTGGTTCTTTTACGCACATATACTAGTATAATAATTATATAACTGCGATCTAGTATGGCGAAGTTATGATAAAAGTCTTTAAAACGCTTTAGAAGCTTAAATAATAAAAAGAAGAAATACACTTTATAAACTTTTGGGTTAATAAATAAATTTCACACAAAATAGAATTGACTTTTGCAAACATATGACAGTTTTTTGGTTTGACAGTAGATTAATCTTTTTGGTAAAAGCATCGGCCTAAAAGTGTTAAGCTTGTCTTTGGCTGTAATTGTAGTAAATAGGAGAGATGTGAAAGATTAATTTTAAATTTTATCGCTATAAGGTATATTTCATTATTAGGTAACGGAACTTGGCAAATTCAACTTCGCTATCTCGCACCTTGAGAGATGACCGAGAAAAACTGTGTTCAGTGCGTTTAAATAAGGTTGTACTAGTCAGGGATATGACGAATCTGGAATGCGATAAATTCGAAAAGTAACTGAATTCGATGAATTGACAGAGAAAAAGAAGGGAAAGACCAAATCGCAGAATTTAATCAATGGATTAATGAAAAATGTACTGCCAATTGTCGATTTTACAAATTTGACGGTTGAAACTTAATGAATTAATGGACCTACAACTTCAATGAATTAAGAGTTGAATAAATATTGAATAATTCAATTAAGAATTGAAAAAATTGATTTAAGTTTAGAATAAAGAAATAAAAAGCAGGTATTTTTGCAATTTGCTGAAGAGCTCGTCTTGTGTTTTGATGATGCGAATTTAGGCTTTTTCGCCTAAATAGGCTTTTTAAAATATAGCCTATGTTGCTAGCTGATAATATAGCTTTCTATAGGTGAAAGAATTTTCAAAATCGGTTCAGTAGTTTAGGAGTTCATCGCGGACAAACAACATGACACGAAATTTTCATATATATATATATATACGACCATAAAATATAATATCTTCTGTCTGTTAACTGTGGTGTAGTCCGGGCTTAATACCCAGTAAAGATAAATGTTGAAATCACTTCTTTGAAGTAATCAAATGCAAGATGCAGACAGATTTTTTTAATAAAATACATAATGTTAGCATTCACATGAGTAAACCAAGACCATTAACTGAGTACCCAGACGGTTCAAGTGGAGGTCAATGATTCATCAGAAATTAATTGAAAATGTTACCAAGTATTATTACTTGGCAACAGTCGTTTCGATTAGGAATTTTTCATTAAGCACATGAAACTTTTATTAGGCACATAGATAACCTATACCAATATTACTAAATTAGGCATGTAGGTACCTGTGGCTAATAAGTTTCACAGTAATTTATAATCTAAACGAAATTTGTTCTTCTATGTACAATTTGTGGGCCAGATATACTCAAAACGCTAATGCCCTTAGGGTATAACATAATAACTATAGAGCTATATACTTATAGTTGTTGATTTGACGCTCATTGACTCTCGACTTGTTTTGACTAACAGTTTTAAAGCGAAGAGTCTCATATACAAGAGGTTCTTGCTAGAGTGCTGGATCAATGTACTTTACTACGCAAATCATTTTTGTTGGTAATAAAAGAGGAAATAATGATAATTTATTTGCTGAATATAGGTTATAATGGTTTTAAAATAGATAAATCTCGCTACAATCTACCCTTAGAGGATGTGCAATATTTAAATATAATGCATAAAATAATAAAGCTAATTAATATTACTAATTATTACAATAAATTATCAGACATATAATCTTTTATATTACATAATAATAACATACTGTCTGTTCCTCCACTAACAAGTAGTAGTTAGCTAAACCAATAGAAAAGAGATAAACGAGGTAGGTTTGTGTATATAAAAAATTGCATTCTTGGCGAAGCCGGGAGCGGGTCGCTAGTATTATATAACACATAGAAAGAACGCGACTTGCTTCTGAAGCCTAACACACAGCCTAATATGTCATAATTATATTCGAGCTAATTTAGTTTATAACTGTCTTCATTAGTGCATAATGGGTTTTAAAATGTGTTGTGGCTAGGTTGAATGAATTGACAGGTCGCGGTCCGACGAGTATGAGCACGTATAACGACCATTCATTTGTAATGATTGTACCTGCACGTATGTTTTCTGAATGTTATCAAACAATCATATCAGCTTTTGTACCTGTCGCACTAACAGATCACTGAATGAACATTATTTCATACATTAACTGAAGTGGTGGGGGAATACCTATACTGGCTGAGCCGGACACGAGTCAATGTCACGTAGAAAAAAAAAAGATTTCTTTTTAAATAGAAACCCTACATAGGACTAACATACAAACATTCATTTTAAAATAACTCAATATAAAGAAAGGAGGCAGTGTGGGCCTAATGACAAAGCGTACTCCGAAGATATTATACTAATTTTATAAATATCCTATACTAATGTAAATGCGAAAGTTTGTGAGGATGAATGTATGTATGTTACTCTTTGACGTAAATACTACTGAACAGATTTAGATAAAATTTGGCACATAAATAGTTAATTATCTGGATTAACTTATAGGATACTTACTTTTTAACTAAAAAATCGTCTACAATTAAAAAAAATGGGCGCCACTGTTGTCACAGCGATAAAGAGAAATTTTATATTTTTCATTTTTCAACGCAGACGAAGTCGCTTCGGTTAGTATTCTATAAAATAAAGTCGCTGAACGCATCTGTCTGTTTATTCGCTAACATCTTCTGAGCCACCCAAAGGAATTAGATTTTGCAGAAAAAAAAAATGCATCCGTGCGAAACCGGAGCCGGGTTGCTAGTAAAAAATAAAAAAGTTAGAAATTGTGGTATTATATAACATCTACATCAAGATGACTTCAAATCTTTTTACAGTGAAATAATTACAAATCACTGAACGACGCAAAATTAAAATAACGACATTGATGAATAAAAGAACTAATTTAATAATAATAATTTAACTAATTTAATTTAATAATTTGATTTAATTCATTTTAGCGATTAAAGTATCTTTTTCGTAATACTCGGTTTTTATTAGTTTTTTTTTTTTATAAACTAAAGAAACCTCAAAAGTTTTGACCGGAAGGATATCTAACATTTTACAGTTTTTATAATTGAAAAATAATACAGCTAATCAATACTTTAGTTCCGCGAATTCGCCTATTAATATCTCCTATATACTGACTAGCGATATTTTCTATTTTTTTTTTAAACTTTATTCAGAGGAATTTTATCACTTTACTTCTCACCTTTTTAATTAATTAATGATATATGGTAAATTATCTAATACATTTACAAAATAGTATAATATATTTTATATAATCTAACATAGAAAAAAATTAGCTTCCGTATGTTTGTGTTGTCAAAACTCGAAAAATAGCCAATCCATCGAGTATTTTTCGAGTTTTACACAACGTTGCATTTTAATAGGAGAGTGTTTCTATATACTTTTAATTACGAAGTTTCAACGGAAACGAAAAAAAAAACTAGTTAATAATTTAAATATAACCTTATTATACAAAAAAATAAATTCATTTAATATTATTTGTCTTATAAATAATTAAAACCATAACATGGAAACAATACACAAACTCAGAAAAATTTCAAAATTGAAATAAAAAAATGTGGGTAAGAAAAGAATAGTGAAATTACATTTTTATGTTTAAAAACGGATGTTTATTACTTAACAAATTTACTCAATTAATAAAAATAAAAAAAAATCAAAAAATCAATCCACTTACTCAATTCAAACATCGGCAACTTCATAGCTTTGTTTCAACTTATCAATATTTTATTTAACACAGATATAATATGTGCCGACACTTGTATGGTAGGCTTAGTTAGTTACACATTTCATTGGGTTTTAAAGAACTTATGTGGCTCGCGATGGTATATTTTCAATAGAAAAAATGCTCAGTGAGTGCGCATGTTCAGTTCACTGCCCAAGAATTCACTGACAGCTGATCGGGCTAATGGGTTGCTCGCTACTACGCGCGCGCCCTCAGTGCTAGACGAATCGTGGCGCGACTCCGGCCGCCTCATCAATATAATAAACAACACCTTACTCATAGCGATTGTATTGCCATTAATATATACTAATATTATGAAGAGGTAACGTTTGTTTGTATGTAGAAGGTAATCTTCGAAAATACTCATCCGATTTTTAAAAAATCTATCATTAATAGTTAGAATTGAATTTCAGGATGGATATAGGCTAAATATTCGACGCAAGGGAAGCCGCAAACGACAGTTATTTATAAATAAAGATCCAAGTCTAGCGTTATATTGCTTTACATATTTTGTCAGGACGCAGACGAAGTTGTAGGCAAGAGCTACTACTACTACAAACTAACACTTTCTTGTAGTGAATCCTTAGCAATCACAGATGTCCACTCGTCTATAGTTTTCACTTTCATTGCCACAATTAATAGACGGTATGACACTTGATATAAACAAATGAGTTCCTAATTTAAGGCAATTGAACGCCCCGTAACGCGGACTGAGAAATATAAAATGATCGACAAAATGTTATATAACTAAATGACTGACTTGATTTATGTTATATCATTAATAAAATTTCGTATAGGTGCACATACAACTTCAGCATAAAATATATTTTTAAAATGTTTTTATTTTTAAATTGTAATAAAAATAAGTAACTATATGAAACACCTAATGTGAGTTTTTAAATAAGAAATTTGTTTTTAATTTTAATTGTTGAAAATATTTGTTTGACAATACAATTAAATATAAATAAATTTAGTGGTTTGTAAAACTTGTACTCTATTATTATACGTCGCATTTTTCATATTTTAAATTTAGTTGAAATATTTCAAAAATCATGAAATTGAATTTGTATTTTATGTAACTGAAAAACATAATTAATTTATTATGTATTTTTGTATAGACTTACTTGTATCGTCTTCAATGTTCACAGAAAGCAATACAACTTGTTTACACATTTTAAAAAATATTGTTTACTATTTTCAAATTTCACTTCGATAAAATATTAGGTATTTATTAAATATTGATGGATAAGTGTTGTCAGCACGCGTTCAGACATCAACATGGCATCAATACGGGACGTAGTAGGCGCTTAATATATGTTAGGCTGGCGTCATATTAGCGTATGCGAGACTATAAACAATAACATAAAAAGTTGCCTAGTAATTGAATAAGTACATAAAGAGCTTAATAACAACTTATGAAAAAACTGAACATATAAAAGGTTATAGCGAAAACACAGTAATTAAGGAGGTGTTAACTGAGATTAAAACCAAGATTGTTATTGAAAATTGAAGACGTGAGTGGATGAAGGTGATATGTCGCATTTTTGGGGTCCATGTATATATAAATGATTACAGACCTTAAGATCGTCGATTTAAGACATATTTAGGAAAATAGAGTTGAAAAAGGTGTTATGTACAGTTAATTTTAAAAAGCAAAAATTGCGGTAAATTACTTTTATACGGGAAGAAGGAGTTATGTTCACTTTTTTTAAAATTAAATAATAAATTGCAGCACCTATGGCGTTGCTTGTGTTATAGGCGACGGTAGCCACCTACCATCAAGTGGACCGTCAGCCTGTCTATCGACCTTAACATAAAAATCATCTTCTATTATACCTATCAATAATTACCAAAAGCGAAAGGAAGCGAGCAAAAGAATCGCCATAAAAGAATTGTAGCAATCAAAGTAAGTCGCCTTGCTAAATACGTACAAACGCCCGCATGCACTCTAATATGTCTCACATACTCGTATACACAGCACGCAGCCAATATACACCGTAGAAGAAATCTACTTACTTATTGCATTTTTTTCTGCTAGGCAAAATTGTGTAAACAACTTACATTCCAGCTATTTCCCAAATCTAGGTCAAATTAAAATTACACATTTATCTTACAACTAGATTGTAACCCTTAAAAAAAGCTAACTTCTTTTTTATGCCTTATATGTCTTTATTAGCGTTGTATAGCTTCGCTTCGCAGTAGGAAGTCGGCATCGAGTACTTACGCCATACGTACTCGTACATAGTCAGCTGTTCCGTCCCCATCACGTCACCCCTCATACGACTTCATTTACCTGGGAATGTCCATTTGGTGACATAAAGGAGCTCCTTTACAAAACCATTCTATAGATTTATTACAATTTACATAGATGAATGCATAATTAATTGTGTTCATTTTAAAATAATAATAATTATTATTGAATGTAATAATTCGCTTGCTCTTGTTCATTCAATAATAATAATAACTTTTATTTTAAAATGAACACAATTAATTATACATTCATCTATGTAAATTCTAATAATAAATATGTAATAATTGTATAATAAATAAATACATATATTTATACACTAAACGCAACAATTAAAGGATATAAAAAAAATTCCAAATTTTTAGGTGATTTTCAATAGGCTGTAACTTCGAAGAAAATGGTCGTACAGTGCTCATTAAAAAAGGAAATTGTAGCTTCAAGTCTCTAGTTTTTGAATTCAAATATTTTCTCGTTAGAGGTTTATGAGTAATCGTCAGAAAACCAATGGGAAAAAAATTGTCAACATTTTTGCTCGTCTTGACATCGGTGTAAAAGCTGTAATATTTTCTTTTGTAATAGCATTATAAAGCTCTTTTAGAGAATTTTATTCCTTATGAGCTCTGTACGATGATTTGTCACTGAGTTATCGTCGATCAAAGCGAAAAGTCATTCTTTACTTTGATAATTGATTACTCGGGCAATAATGGTCGTACAGAAAATTAAAGTGGGGTTTTGTAAACTGCAAAACATTCGCTACAAGGTGTTTAAATTGGATTTTAATAAAAAAAAAATTTTTCAAACTGAAAATGTTGACCGAAAAAAAAGGTAAAAAATTGCAAATTTAAGGATATTTGGATAACTTGCAATAACTTTGCAAATAATTCAGATACGAAAAATATTTTCTATAGTTCTTCAACCTCGATGTATCCTGAAAAAACCCTGAAAGTTTCAAGGTGCTGCGATTTATTTTTCTTAGTGTCCGGAATGTTTAAAATTATCGTTTTTGCTGAAAATCAAGATAACGGGCAATTTTTCATTTTTTTCCCTTAATTTGAGTTTAAACGGTTTTTTTAGCAATAATCCATATTTTTTCATTAGAAGCCTTTAATCATTAAAAAATAAAAAATAAATTGAAATTTCTTTTTTTAAATTTTTTTTTACACGTTTACGATGCTTTCCTGTTGTAAAAAAAAAATGGTTGATTACCTAGCTAGGGACTTTTTTTACCACCGGCATTAGCGTTACCCAAAGCGTACCACATGGAGGTTGCACGGTGGATTTACGCTTCTTTTTGCGCGTGCGCGCGCGCGTGTTGTTCCGTATGTGTGTATGTCTGTATTCGTGTAGATCTGTATTTTATACATTTAGAAGATGAGAAATTAGCTCACCCGACCGAAGCGTTCTGTCAATATAATCCAAGAAAATTTACTAACAAAACAAAATTTGAGTTCCTTAGGGGAATTTTTTATATAATTTTCTAGAATATATGTAATATCGAAGGGTGTAAAATTTTCCATTTTCGTTTGTACTATATCAAAAATTCCCCTTTTCCAAGACTAATAGCTAGTGAACTGTGGAGACTGATGTGTAGCTTAAACCAAAAATAATTCCGGACAATTCTTGCAATTTTTCTCTCGATAATTTCATTCCTGGGACTTCAACGAATAACATCAGGAGAATTTCAATGTTCTGATAATCATAGAGATAAAGGGTAATAGACAAAAATAGGGAAATGAAAATACGTACAGAAATACACATCTGCATACAAGAATACTCTTTGATGAGGATCGATTACCTAAGTTCTAGTCGTATGAATTAAGGTGCTTACCTTATTAATCATTTAAATAAATACAAGCCATTATAAGTATTAATTTGATAATTTCTTTAATTTGAATCCAAATGGTAATTTCGTCATAATAAAGAAATAATTGACGAAAACGTGACATTTTGCAATCTGTTATTATTATTGGTGTTTTAATATTATGTTTCACAAGTTGTTTTCTAAAACTGTATTATTAAATGTTAAAAATAAAATAATGGAGGTTAATATTAGAGACAATTTCATTTTAAATAAGCACACCCACCTAAAGGTTGGGTTATATTTGTCCAAACAAATCTGCACGGGCCACTGAAAATTATCATCGACCTATGAAGTGTTAATTAAGCTTGTAATATCCACACGTGTGCAAACCAAATTCAATTAGCGGTTATTATTACTTTGTATGTACGCGTATTAATATTTTATATAAGGAAATACACGTTGACGTCAAATAAGTGATAATTACAAATGGAAATACTACATTCATATTGTTAAGAGCGCGGGGTAAGTTAAAATGCCGTTTAGGGGTATAAGAACACGATTTATTTTCGCAGACCAAGATGACTTCCAATATTACAGAGCTTCTCCGTACTTTCGTACTAATATTATAAATGCGAAAGTATGTTTAGATGTATGGATTTTTGTAACTCTTTCACGCAAAAACTACTGAACCGATTACCATGAAATTTTGCATACACGTTGTCTGGGACACCAGAAAGTCCTTCATCGTTCAACGCGAACGAAGTCGCGGGCACCAGCTAGTATATAATAAACCTTTGTCAGTTTTTAAATTCATTCCTTTATCAAATCGTAGACACATGGTACTTAAAGCACTAAGCAAACGTCAATGTTTCGTTTGAAATGAAACGTTGGCGTGACTGATAACTGCCTAGGTGACGAATCTTTTCTTACCCCGACTGTACACACTATCATTTATCCTTCATCTTCCTGGTCACGTGACGACGTGACGCTTCATAAATAATAAGGGATGTAGTGTTTTATGGTAGCTACCATCAAATGCACATTCAGTCTTCCTTTCGTAATGTCTCTGAAAAAGAAGGTGACCATCGTGAAATAATAATGTGCTGTTGTGTTTTGGCGAGTGAGTAATGGACGCCAGAGCTCATTTCCCTATTGCTTCATAATGTTATTATGGTCGGCAGCGCACTTGTAGCACCTGTGGCGTTGCTTGTGTTACAGGCGTCGGTAATCACCTATTATTAAGTGGACCGTTAGTCTGTCTGCTACCTTACATTTTTTAAAAAATAATTAAAAAGAAAAGAATGATTCTCAAACAAAGTGTGTAGATATTTTCTTTGTCTTCTCTTTTTGTTCATTGTTCTTAAATAGTTAATTCAAATTTATAATTTCGTTGCATATTACAAAATAGAATTTTTTGGTCAAATTATATTTAAGAATCGAGTACGCCTTCATTTATCTTCTTGAATGCTCGGTTCAAGTTTCCTTCCTATTGTCAGTTGCGGTAGATTTTCCGGTGGAGGGCTAAGGTAGAGGGGGGAGGGTGGTTTGTTTCATCTTTTCCATCGCTGCTTTACGTAGGTATGAGGATTTGGGGGAAAGAATTCGTTAGTGATTTATGAGTGTTTTAATGGTTCTCGAAGGTACTATATGTTTCTGCATGTCTTAGATGATCTCTTAATAAAAGGATATATTGTTTCACAGATATAATAATATATATAATTAATTCACAAATAAATACGAAATTGTATTTGTCTGTGTAACAATAGGAGTTCAAAACTTTTAAACGAAGTAAATAGTTGCTTCTATGAACATTCTATTAAAAATGAAAAATAGCGCGTACGAGGTCGCGGGCACAGCTACTTTTGAAATAAAATAATTGTGTAGTATTTAATATGAAACACTAATTCTTGAATAGGCTGGTACACCACCTCTTCCTGTGTGTATTTTTATACACAATCTTCGTAATTGCTTAGTGGTATTTTTAAGGTCGACAGACAGAAGGTTTATAGTGAACTATAAACCACGACATTTGCCCTCTCCAGATTGACAGGATTGCCAGATTGCCAACTGCAGATTCATATTATACTAGGTTTTTCTTTTTCTTTAAGTTTGTACCATTTTGAATCTTGCCAAGGGTTATAGTATTTTTTTTTTTGAAACGAAGTGTTAAAGTTTGGCTGAAAAAAGATTTAAGACTCAAGATTAGACTTAGTTTTTTTCAATTTAGCTTTTAAAATGGGCTAAAATGGGAAATAATTTCCAAATTTACATATTTTTAAAATATGTTTGACAAGGAAATTTTTGTAAAAACCTTGAATATAAAATGTTATTTAATTCTTGCAATGCTATTACTTATTATTACTTACATCTGAAACGTATATTAAGTATATGTAAAAATATTGTCGAGTATTCTAGCAATAGGGAAGGGGTGTCTAGCCAATATGACGCCTCCCCATGACGCCTCCAGTCTTGGCCTTGCGGATCCGATTTAATACTGCGCTGTTCGCTTTTAATGGACGACAATACTGAACCACTTACGATTGAAAGAAAGTTGACATAATGATGTTATTTGTAACAGACGTTTGTCACTTCTTTCTATGTAAACACAGGACTTTTTTGATAATTATAACGAAACATACCTTGAGAAATATACCTAACAGGTTTATAAAGATATCAAATATTATTTAGTTTTGGCATAATTGGAATTCATGAAGAACCTATTCAGCACTCATTTTTACTTTATCCTGCACCCTTCTGGACTTGTACTTCTGTGGATTAGTTGTGTCTATAGGCATAATAGTCATAAAAAACAATAATAAAAACTTATTCTATTCTATTATATTCTAAATAAAAACCACACACACATATATATAGTTAAGTTCCGTTTTAGATGCATTCACAATCCTTAAATTGAAGTCGCTTTCCGCGTTTGTCTGTCTGTATATCCGAATTTCTCCTAAACGCATTTTGATGCGGTTTTCACTTATGGAATGAGCGATTAATGAGGAAAGTTTTTGTATATAATTTGCAAGAAAAAATCCGTGAAAAGCCGTAGGCAGGCCGCTAGTGTAACATAAAAATCAATTCACCTATGACAGAAGCTACATTTTATTTTATGAATTACTGGTAAAAATGATGCAATAAAGCTGTATAAAAAATGAAATTATAATTTCACTTGATGTTACCACTAGATTTTAGATCGCTTTTTAGAAAATTGTAGAAATTGGTAATGGAAAAAGTGATAAACGAGGAAGGTTTTTATGTATAATTTAGTCGATTTAACTGTTAACTTAATATTATATATGAAAAAGATAGATTGTTTGTTTATTGCGCTTTCACGTCTTAACTACCTACTCATCATGAAATTTTGCTTACACTTGTCAGGGCTGCAGAAAAGGACATAAGGTAAAGGGTAGATTTCATCCAGAACAAAATAATGTTCCCGAGGGATTTTCAAAAATAAAAATAAAAATTCAACGCCTGACAAATATATGAGAGTCTGTTAACTTTTCCCGCCTTAACTACTCGATTATCATGAAATTTTGCATACTCGTTGTCAGGTATACCAGAAAGGACAAAGTACCTTTCATCTAAAATAAAATAAAGAAAGTAACGCCTGGCTAAAGTGTTATAGCAACAAGGTCAAGCTTTATATTACTTAGGTATTAATTTTTAATTTTGAACCCGGACGAAGTCGCGGGCATCAGCTAGGATAAAATAAAAATTAATACAGGTACATATCTCCCTTGTTGTTTTATCGTATATGTAATATCATTTCGCGATAAACGTGTAGGGCCTTGAATTATTTATGATAACATCAAGTAATTAATATAGTTATTAAAAATATACATTTTCTGCCAATTGTATTCTCTAATAAACCTATTAGGGCCTCTTTTACCAACTACAAGTAAAGTGTTGATTAGTTACTTTTAGAAATAATTTTATGTTTTATTAAATTATGCACTCGGTTTACTGCATCCTTCGATAGGAGCATTTTTTTATTTTATTTTTTAATGTTTAGGACTTTAATCGTACAAACAAAGGTATATCAGCTCCATCATTCCCGGTGACCGGTGACTTTAAATGGCCATTAGCCTACCTTACACTTTACTTAGAGATGGTGAAAGAGGCCCTTAGACTAATACCACTGCGATTAGGTAAAAGGGTAGGAGACAAGAATAAGAGTAAAGAGTAAAAGACAGACAAATTCAAATGTCGAATTATTAAAATTTTTAATATAGCGGACACATGCACACAAATTTAGACAACTTTTTATCCAGAAAGCATTTTGACATACATATTCCAGTCGCCTATGTTTAACACCAAAACTTCAAAAACTCGAGAATGGGTAGAACGATTTTAATTCAGTTTTCACATATGGAACGAGAAATAAACGGGGAAGGTTTTTACCTATAATAATTGCACCCCGGGCGAAGACTGGAGCGGGTCGCTAGTAATACATGAAAAAGTTGCTAAACGAATCGCTTTAAAAGAGGTGGCGCAACTAGGCCGTTTCTCAGCCCATGTTTATACAACACCTTGTAATCATTATTCCCTACAGCTTTGCAAAGGACTTTAGGTGAGAGTTGAAATCGCCCAGCGACCCGGATCCGTAATATCCGAAAAGCCCCGCGACGAGAGCCTCATTCGACCTAAGATCGATATCACTAACAGGGCAGGAGATATTTGCATTTTTGTATTTATAAACGTCTTTCGGATATATGTATTAAGCGCTTATGATTAAACAGAAATAATCTCGTTTGTGGAAATTATTGTAACTAATTTTCTTTATTACCTAATTAAATGCAATTTTTTTCTGCAAATATATACACAAACGGTTTATCACTCTGAAAAAGTGAAACCCTTTTCTATAGAAGAATTCACCGAAGAAACAGACACGCGTGTATTTTAGTAAAAACAGGCTATATAAATGAAAACACTATATATTCTATTGAGTCTAAACACGCTATATCTGCTGTAAGTTGCTGAGGAGTGGGTATCCCGCAGATTACTTGATGCTGCAGCGAGGTTACCATGCCTTGGAAATACCACCGAAGTAAGAGTATACCAAATTTCACATCAATAGAACATGACCGAGGAAGATAGTTTCGTTGAGGACCCCTTCGTCGACTAGGAAATCAGTTGGATGGTCTTCAAACTCCTGAATAGATCTACATAAATTATAACTAGAAACCATATCGATCATCATCATCTACCACTGCTAGACATAGACTTCCCTCATAATTTTCAAATAGGAACGGTCATTCACCCTTGTCCTTATCCGATTTTTGTCCATCTTGTGGATGAACGTCCTACACTGCGCTTGCCGGTCCGTGGTCTCCACACGAGTAAGTATATATGTAAGTAGTACATAATAAGTATACATAATTTCTAAATTGTTAAAGAATTATATTAAAAATTGCGAGTAAGCCTGCTTGTACGAGAAGGCTAACAATGTGTGAAGAAATGTGATGTCCTGCCAATTCTCTTTGGAATACTGTGTTATTAACTTATCTTATTAAATTATTAACTAATCTTATTAAATTATTAACTAAAGAGGATAGGATAAATTCTTATTGTTATTATAAAAACGTGTGTGGACACATATTGACCCTAGCGGCGGGAGCTGTTTTATGTGTTAGTATTAAACATTTAGCGGCTGGCGTTGCTAATATACACGTTTTTGAGGGTGTGTAGTGTGTGATATGTGTTATGATAGCTATAAAGATATCAGGCTGAAACGAAAGAACATTCATTATTCAGTGACCGAAGCAAGGTCGGCGCAAGCTTTCATGTTGAGTAACGAGTTTACGGCAACATAAATAAAATAAATATGTTCAAACAACAAGATGTTTTGTCCGACGTACCTCGATTAAAATATTCATTTTTGAAAATTCTAAAATTCAAAATCTAAAGTAAAACTAAACTAAACTAAACTAAACTAAAAGTAAAAAGTTTCTTAGTAAAAACCTTCTCGAGGTTACACTTTTTACTAAGAACATTATAACATACTTGCGACTTGACCCCGACTTCACACGGAAGCTATTTTTTTCTGCAAATTATATACACAAACCTTATCTCTCTTTCCATTGGTGATAACCGTATCAAAATCCGTTGGGTGGTTTAGAGCATTTTAAGGAGACAGAAGCGGAGAGCGACTACAGAAAACAAGTATAATAATCATATTTTACACGTTAATTATCTTTTGGCTTTCAGTTAAAAATATTTGTTATTTGGTTTCAAATATTATTTCAATAAAACTTGTTCTAAATACTACACTTCAATTCACTTATACCGAACAAATTTAATGGGCATTTATATATTCTAACTTCAAAATTCCAACTCCGAATTTAATTTGCCATGAATATTTATGAGTTTGTTTAAATATTCGAGTTAACTTTAACAATACCTTTTAAAGTTATCCTAAAACAATTTCCTGAAATTGTGCTTTAATATAATAATAATTATGTAATACAAATAATAAACCCAATTATAAATTAATTAAATTAACAATTTTTTATTATTAAAATTTAATTATGTTAGACAGTGAGAATTTCTTGAAAATTTAGGTTTTTAAAAGATACTAGCAGGTCGCCCCCGGCTTTTTTCTGCGAATTATAATATATAATTAATTATAAGACAGGTTGACGGTCCATTTAATGGTAGCTAACTACCGTCGCATATAACAAAAGCAACGCCACAGATGCTGCAAGTGCGCTGCTGACTACAGTAGGATTAAGGATAAGGGATACAGTGGGATTAGGCATAGGGAAATGGAAAATTGATATTGCTTGTGTTATAGGCGACGGTAGCCACCTATCATCAAGTGGACCGTCAGCCTGTCTGTCGACCTTAATATAAAAAAGGATGTCAGGTGTTTTCGTTACTTTTAGAATGTTACAAACTATAACTTTTTGGCAGGGTTCTTACTGTCACCATTAAAAAAGTTACAGCGTATTTAAATTGAAACACTTTGTGTAGTCTCAATGAATATTTGAAGTGGCAGTAAAAAGTTCTCGTTTGCCCATCGTGCATAATGCATGAGGGGGGAACTTCACGTGAGGCGCGAACTTCGCGAGCACGACTCAGCAACAGTAGTTAATAATAGAACAAGTACCTACTAAACAATCAATCTATACATTGAATTTACATGTATTTACATCCTTGACTACATTGACTTACATCAATAGTTTTAACAGCTTACGCCGAATAAAGACTTATATAGGCAAATTTTTTGTTAAGACAAGGCGTGTTACATTATTTTAATTTTCGTAAGAATCTTTATTTTTTTAAATAAAATACAACCTATGTTAGATACTCGCTCATAATGTATCATTCTATAGGTGAGTTTATTCGTTACAAACAAACATACAAAAATATAAAAAGTTAAATCTTTCGTTTTCCTATATTACTAGTGTAGTTAAATAGAAAATGGCTTCCGTGCCTTTTCAAAGAAACTTATCACACTACTTAGTTTTCTCAATCTAATCTGTCCCCCCGCACTTCTCCGCACTTCACACCCTCTCATCTCCTCTGGTATACTCAGGCATAACATTATAATATTAACATTTAAATGAATATGGCTCTTAGTCGTATGGCTGTAAGCAAATGGTTGCTGTGACTTTTCATTAATTTGTTACGTCTTTTTAAACAAATTAGTCAACAAAGACAAAGATTTTTTTTATAGAATAGATAATATCCAATATAAAGAAGACTATAATTTAAAATATTATAATTTATTCCCGAACACTAATTCTCGTCAATCGCTAATTTTGTCAAGTCACAATAAGAAGACAGTTTATAGTAGCGTTATTAATATCGATAAAACTAGGTGTAGGTATATGTATGTGAAATGTTTTTTACAATATTTTCAGAAAAAAAAGTACACAAAACAAAACATTATATGCAAAAACGTCCCATTGTTGAGATCAGCGCGAGTATCATATTCGTGTTGGTAAAACTTAAATAAAATTCTACAAGAAAAAGAAAAGTGTCGAATTAGGATGAAGAAATATAAAAACAAAATGATGAATACGAATATACGCAATTCATACTCACAATACATAAGTAATTAATGTACAAAATAATGTGATAAAAAGGTTCTTCTGGTCATTTATTAAAACCTAAGTACATGCCTAAGTAATATACCAAAAAACATGACATTTAAAGGGAGAGTTGCTTGTGATGGCATCGGCATAAGTAATCTGTTTGCAGAAAATTTTGCCTCAGTATACAGTCCCATAACAAATTCATATCTAACTGACCACCTAAAAGAAATTGGTCATAGCCAGGGCTTGAGTAGAATTTATGCCATAACCCATAATACAATGCCATGGAGCTCAATGTGGATAAGTGTTATCACATCAAATTTTCACGTAAACATAAGAAATTTGACACAAGCTATCATTTGGGTAACCATATATTAAAAACTGTAACAGATGTCTGAGATGCGATTCGTCACACATATAAACAACACAATAAATAAGTGTCACAGAATTTTGACATTTATTATTCTTAAAACTAGGGAGTTTGTCAGTGGCGGCATTGAAAACGTTGTATTTTGCATTGTGTAGTAATTTTTTTATTTTATTTATTTATTTAGATTACATACAGCCATAAATTTAAAATATATATATTATAGATTATATACAAATAGGCCTAAAGAATCATAAAAATTATATTTTTACATTTATTATTAATTAAAATAATAATAATAATAATAATAGGACCAAAAAAGAAAAAGAAGAGAATATTCTATAAGTGATAAAATTAATTTTTCAAAAGTAATTCAGCAATTTTCTTTTTATAAGAATTCAAATTGTTGGAAAATATGTCAATATCATACAGAATCTTATTGTAGTGATACTTAGAACGATGAAAGAAGGAATTCTACAGTAGATATGAAATGTATCTTGTTCTGAGTTTTGGTACATTGAAGTGAATACATTATAAAAGTGAAGAAGAATCAATGTGATTATTTATTATTTTATATAAGAAGACTCCGTCAATATAAGATCGCCTATCCTTTAAAGAATGTAGTTTGTGTCTTGAAGCGCTTGTTTTATAGTCAGTGAATATATTTCCTGTTTTATAATCTAATGATTTTAAGAATTTATTATGTATTTTTTCAATTCTAGCTATATGCTTCTCGCGAACAGACAGACAGACAGACAGACGCGGTGGAGGACTTTGTTTTATAATATTTAGTGATTTAGTAAAAATTAATATGCTAGCAATACACCGTTTTTTGTGCTCTGCGTTATTATAATGAAATTTTTCACAAGTGTGACATTGACATTTTTTCAAATAGAATCGGACCATTTAAGGTGACACAATTCAGCTTTCCTCCATACAAACGTAGAATGATTATTACTCCGCTGATATATGTTTAATTTACAAATGTAAAGATGATGCCGATTTATCTTGTCGTTAACTAGGTTCGTTTTCATACAAACTTTAAAATAAGTATTAATTTAAAAGACATGATCCTTGAAAAATCCATATTTTAACACAAGTTTTAATGTAAATTTGAGGGTGAATAGATCACTCTACTGTACAAAAACTCCAAAATATTTCGCATACAAACATTGATTAGTTATTCAAGAGTTCAAATAACTTTACACGAAATAGATACATAGTTTTGTTAAAAAACGTATTAAAATAATAATTATAAAAATGCGAAAGTTTGTGATGATGTTCATATTTGTACTCAATCACGATTGTATATTCATCGGTATTTGTTACTCAATCACGTGAAATCAATAACGCAACGAATATTTATTATTTCTGTAAAGTCATAATAAAATAACTCTATTTGTGCTAATTCAGAATTTTTGTGTTTGTATTTTATTTATTCAAAATCAAAATATTTATTTATCAATTAGGTTTCTACAAGAAACTCTTTATGATCGTCATTATTCATTTTTATGCTATACCAATGTTTATAAAATAAATAAATATGAAAAGTATCCCTATCCCACCCTACATCTATACTTCTATACTAATATTATAAAGAGGAAACATTTGTTTGTTTGTTTGCATTGAATAGGGTCCGAAACTACTGGACCGATTTTTAAAATTCTTTTACCTATAGAAAGCTACATTATCAGCGAGTAAAACATAGGCTATATTCTATTTTCAAAAAATTAGGGATCTTTTCTAAAACTCAAGTAATGTAACCCAAGGTGTAAATAAATGACCTAAAATATTCCTTACATCGCGTTCGCTGCGAAAACTATTGATGTTAGAGCAAAATTATGTACTACGACTTTGCAGAAAACATTATTATCTACAAAAAGACAGAATATGTCTAACTATTATAGTTATGCCACAATAAATGTTCTTTTATTTTAAAAAATTAATTGAAATGTCGCCGCTAGAAAAGACTCTTTATTTGTACCTTGGTATTAATCCTTATCAAAATAAATGACTTCATATTCAAGACTGTTATATAACTTTTTGTATATAGTAAGTAACTTTATATAACTTTTTGAATTATTCAATTCGGACATTCCATTCGAAAGATATCACGAGTTTAAAAATGTAAGTTTTGAAAAAAGTCGCGTGGCGTGGTCGCCGCTCACGGCGAAGCCAGGGCGTGCTGCTAGTACTACAATAAATTAGTGATAAAAAGCTCGCGGCAAACGTCCGCGTTCGACGACTTAGACGAGATCTCGCAGTGTGCGTTGCCTAACAAAGTCACAATACGGTCCAATTGTGTATGTGTGCGCGCTATGTTCTAACTGCTCATCAATGAGTCTTTCCCTTTCGCTCAAATTCTGTGTGAGACAGGATGCATTTTAGCTACACGCACCGATGAGTTCGAGCCGCCGGCTAGTTCGGCCTTAAAAGTGCTGTATACAGTGTACCGTAGTAATGCATGAATATATATTTTTTTCTTATTTTCTTATTTTTACATTATTGAATTTCTTCTCTCTTTTGTTCATTGCTGCTTTTGTTTTATTGACTGATTTTATTTTGTGTGATTTATAATAATGTGTAAGTTGTAATCAAGAATACCTAGAGTATTTTTCATCTCAATAATATTTATTGATTCATTTATAATATAATATAATTTAATTAATCTCTAATAATGTTGTGCTTTCCTATAATTTAAATTCATACTTGTAATGTACCTTTCTGTAAGTGTTGTATATTGTGATTGTATATGCCTTTAGTTGGTAAGCCTTTTGAAATAAATAAATAAACAAATAAAAGTACAAAATACAGAAAACAAAGTTTTCAAGCTAAACATATAAAAAAAGACTCCCTTCTGTCTTTTTATTATACTGTGGCTAGGCTACGAGACCGTCCGACCTAGTTCGCGTCCGTTCGATGCCGCCCGAAGCGCCTGCCCGTCGCCGCCCGCCCAGAATAGACGCAGCACGTGCGTCCGCCGCGACACACGTCGCTGCGCTCACACAACGCGCGACGCGACCACTAGTATCGCACGATCAAATCCAAAACTATTTATCGCACACAAAACTAGCATTAAGTAACCGCGTTGTGAATTTAATACATAGCAAACGTTGTTCGTCGCAATTCCCATCCGTCATCACTACCTATATAATCGCGTTCAAAAGTTATTTCCAAACTATTAATATACTCGGGTTAAGGTGAAATGTATTTTAGTGGCTAAATGTTTACCATATAATGCGTGTCGATAACGTAGTGGCCTTGTTCATTATCTCGTACCGGTGAAAGCTTTCTGTTACACTATTAACTATATAGTTTTATTCTATTTCTGTCGTTGACGAAGTTTTTAAAATTAGCGACTTTATTAGTGTTTCTTTGGATTAGTGGTGATGTGATTAATGTATTTGTGATGCTATCGTCAGTAGCCTTAAATGACAAACAAAATACTGTAACAATGTGCCTTATCGTATAATAATTTCGTTTGTATAGTGTCCGCGTTTGCGGTCAGTGTTTAAGGCGCGTGAGTCATTCATTGTTTGAGAGATGAAATGCTATAAGCTCTCGTTTTTGTTAGCTTTAATTCTTCTACCTGAACCGGCGCCTGCTTGGAAAGCTGACACGTAAGACCTTCATTTTTCACAGTTTAATTATAACGAGCTATAATAATCATATAAATAAAAATTAGTTTATGCGTAGAGAGTAATCTCCGGAACACCTACATGAAATATTCTTTAATTATTTGAAAAGTACATTGTTTGAGGGCTTATAAACCATTAGATACGGCCTTATACTATAGATAGACAGGATTAAAGGATTATATTATGTTTACGAACTCCCCTAATTACAGTAGTCATGATATGACGACCACGTTGTTGATAAAATATTAGGTAAGTTACGTATGTAAGTACATGTAGCGGTCAGATAGTAAAGTTCTAGATTCCCTAGAAGTATCTAATTGTTATTTATAGATCAAAGTATTCTATCGTAGGGTAGTTGCACACATTTTTATGTTGTTATTTTTTTTTTATTAAATATGAAGTAGGCTTCTTTAATTAATATTCAAATTAATCCACTATGCCACGTGAATTCCATACATCGGATTCCTTACTTCATTGGATGAATGTACCACCCCCTACCACCCCTCTTAAAAGACCCACAGAATACAAAATCTTACAGAAGACCACCTTGAAATAACAGCTCGTTTGTTGTTGTGTTTCGGCGAGTTAGCAAGAAAAGATAAAGCCCATTTCATATCTTTAACCTATCATTGTCGGCAGAGCAATTGCAATCTTCTTGTGTATTTCTTGTGTCAGCCTGCCTGTGAAATAACAATATTTAGTACTTTTTTAGGGTGAAGGCTTGGGCAAGAACCTTGGGCGAAGAATTATGGCGGCTCAGCGAAACCCTCACGAAATCAGATCAAATAAGGATAGTAAGTATTATTAATTAAAAAAAAAAGGACAGCATAATACTTACACATGACAAATAAGCTTAAAATATACATAAAAACATTGCGAATCTAAGTAAATATATGCATACAAGTACAATATACCGATTTAAAAAAACTTTATTCTTGAATTTATAAGTCTATGCTTACAAGTTCATTAGCAACAATTATGTAAACGTAAGTTAATTTGTTTTATTCGATAAATATTTTATCGTAAAAAATGACGCCTCTCTACTGAGTTTTATATTTGCTGTTTAATTCAAAAGATAACGCTAAAGCGAATCGCTACAAAGGAGTTTGTAATTTTTCAGAAATACAAACAGATGAACGCAAGCGTCAAGCAAAAAAACGGAAAACTTATATTGGAATCTTCCCTTCGCTCTGTTAGTACGATGCTAACAAGGAAAATCAATGCTGTTAAGGTACGACAAGACCAAGGGTGCATATTTATAAATATTTCCTGTGAAAGCCTAGCCGACTTGAGCAAATCTCACAATTTATATTTGGATTATTTAATTTGTTACTTGTACAAAAATGTTAAGTCTATATTTTTAGTATCCAAAGATGCGATGTTCGCTAATATTATAAATGCAAAAGTGTGTATGTTTGTTACGTTTTCATGTCCTAACTACTCAACCAATCAGCCTTAAATTATGCATGCACGTTTTTAAGGATAGTTTATCTTTAATCCAGAAAAAAAGTTTTTGTTGAGGAATCATTTAATACACAGAATAATTAATTAGCAAAACCTTAGAGAAATTAATGAACAATAAACAACAATATAGAATTATTTATAGAATGATTTTTAACTAAAAACTTCAACTGTTTGTGAAGAACTGTTCAACCTTTATGAATCAACGTGCCATTTTTTCTAAAGAAATATTTAATGAGGTCATAGACGTGCCGTCGACTTAGTGATTATTGAGAAAAAATTAAAATAAAATAAATACCCATCGATTGCAAACTCTTTATCTAAGTACTTTTTATCTATCTACAAAAATATATTTTGCACGCCAAGTATAACGCGCCGATAGTGATATAGGTTTACTCGTGACGTGGTTCACTCGTATTCTAATATGTACCTATACCACGTAACACTTCAAGCTACTTGAGTGCACTATTCACTATCTGTCAAAAAACG
This sequence comes from Synanthedon myopaeformis, assembly GCA_944738685.1. Lineage (NCBI taxonomy): Eukaryota > Metazoa > Arthropoda > Insecta > Lepidoptera > Sesiidae > Synanthedon > Synanthedon myopaeformis. Next base: position 3,195,170 of record OX122914.1, read on the forward strand.
CGGGGCTGCACTCCGTTGAGTCTGAGTGGATGAACTTTGTTATTTTGAACTAAAATTAAAGCTGTTTCTATCGGTAGCGTGCCCAAAATATTATGTCGCGTGATATCAACTAGATAATAATTAAAGAATTTTCTCCTAAATCATAATTTTTGATTGCAGTGTATCCACGCGACGGCGGAGGCCTTAGCGAAAGAGTTTAACTATACGAGCGTCATGGAGGAGGACCGCTTCGATTACTGTTCTGCGAAGTATTCACAATTCACATACGAACCAGGTCAAGAGCCGGAAAAAGAGAGAGAACTACCGAAGTTCGCATTGAAAAATACAGATCACTATAGGAATATAACGCTCGAAAGAGATTCACATTTTTACGATATAAGTGTGAATACGAATACCAGTTGCGTACATGTGCCGACAAATATTTTCTTTAAAGGTAAACACATATTAACTCAAGTTAAATAAATATTAAATATTATATCAAGGTAAACTACAAAGAAGTTACAGGGGTGTCAAAAATGCCGAGATTCGCGAGAAAAGGAAGTTACGGCAAACTGGCGTTTGACAGTTTGTTTGTTGGCTCGACTTGGCATTGGGGCACTGCTGGGCCACCAGATTAATGGAATTGAATTATTGAGGATACTGTAGACTAAGTAATAAGATCCTAGTCGTAAAAAACCTTTTATGACAAATGGAATTGACAAAAGAAAAGAATTGATGTAATTTGTCACATCTTCCTTGGCCTCCATCCTGCGTATAGTTACAGGATAAAAAGGTTTAATTAAATTAAAAAGTTTAATGTTTAGAATGGGTAAAATTAGATTAATCATCCTTTAATGTGTCACTAATGAGCAGAAAGTCTTTCGCAGTCTAATAAAAGTATCATTATTATTCATTTATTTATTTTCTTTCTTAGATTTAAATTTTTTACAATATAAATAAAAAAACAATAAATTTTATAAAAAACTTAACTTAATCATTATTAATATATAATTATTATGATATTCATTTAAAACTTAACTAACATGTGACTATAATAGCAACAAGTTGAATATTTTGTGTTGAGGTCATTAAAGACCTCATTTTCATATTTAAGTTTAGGTAAACGTTTAAAAAGTTAATCATCCTATGATCGGCAGCGTAAGTGTAGCACTTATGGCGTTGCTTGTGTTATAGGCGGCGATAGCCATCTACCATTAAATGAACCGTCAGTGTATATCGACCTTAATATTATAAAAAATAACTATTGTTTTTTGTTACAGAAAAGGACGCACTGAACGCAATTTTGTGGTCAAAAGATCTGAATGAAATATTCATAAAGAACTATCAGTCCGATCCATCTTTGGCGTGGCAATACTTCGGTAGTTCTCACGGTATATTGAGGTTTTACCCGGGCATGCCTTGGAATTTGAACGGTGTTGACACATATGATTGTAGAATCAAGTCATGGTACATCGAAGCGGCGACTTGTTCGAAAGATGTCATCATCCTCTTTGATGTGTCAGGATCGATGACTGGATTTAAGAACTACGTCGCCAGGCGAACTTTGCGTTCCCTTTTGGACACGTTATCCAATAATGATTACGTCAATGTGTATACATTTAAGAATGAGACAAAGGAAGTTGTGAAATGCTTCATCGACTTAGTACAAGCGACGCCTGAGAACTTAGAGACGATAAGTAACACGCTAGAGCCAATGGATAATGGAAAGAAACACAAAGTGCCTCTAGAAGGTTACGCCAACTTGACAATAGCTTATAGGAAAGCCTTCACTGTACTCAAAGAAGTAGGTTTGTTCCACAATCATATTATTAACTTAGTTTATCATATTTAGACCAAACAAATAGTGGAAAAATACTTAAGCCAAACCATACTAATATGCCTTATATTTTATAATAATTTTTCTGTTTATTTTGTTTCACTATAAAACTTCCCATTTCCCTATCCCAATGCCTTATCATCAATTCCACTATGGACGGCAGCTCAACTGTAATACCTGTGGCGTTGCTTGTGTTATAGGGGACGGTAGCCACCTACCATCAAGGGGACCGACAGCCGGTCTGTTGACCTTAACCTAAAAAAATCTTATTTAAAATAAAATGAAATCATTTGTGTCAATAGTTTAACAACAGAAAACTCAATATGAAATTTCAAACCAAACAATCGTTTTGCATCGTTTTATTTATTTCAATGCTTATTCAATATTTTTCGTTTGATAGCTTTATTTGTTGATTGAACCGAAAAGCATTTACATATGCAGTCTTGAATTTGTTGAAGAAACGCTGGACCAAGTGTATTTAAGTCAAGGGTGAGTATACAGAAAAATCGAAATACGTAGAGAAATTTTCACCTTCCTATTATTACTAAAATATTTTTTCAGGAGTTTTATTTTCGCGGACACGGACGAAGTCGCGGGCACCAACTAGTAAATAATAAAGCAAAAATTGAATATATTCAGGAATGTCTTGAAATGAAATGGCTTTCGTGATTACGCAGAAAGAAAGTAAAATTGTGTTTACATTCAATACACGAAGTTAATAAATTCCCTTTTTTCAGAGACGAGCGAAATGTGACGTCAGCAGCACCCAGGGCTGTAATCAAATGGTAATGTTGATTACGGACTACGTACCGGGAAACCTTACTGAAGTATTTGACGAATATAACAGAGAAACTGTCGGTAACAAGACGTATATACCCGTCAGAGTGTTTACTTTTCTGATTGGGAAAGAAGTAACGAACGTACGCGAAATACAATGGATGGCGTGTTTGAATAGAGGTAACATTGATTTTGGAGTATTATGTCAGAAGCTTTACTATGTACATAAGAAAATTATAACTCAATGATCGGAAGTGGACACAGATAAAAAAAAAAAATATTTTTATTCATATACTTTTTTAACATAAAACGCGTTTATCTAGAATTTATTTTTAAAATTTTGACAGGTTATTTTGTGCACATTCACTCAGTGGAGGAAGTTCAGCAGCAGGTCCTGAAATACATTAACGTGATCGCTCGACCAATGATTCTAGCCGGAGAGGAGCCTCCCCCAACGTGGACGCATGCTAACATAGACAACACGGTAAGTGTGAAATATATCACTGCATTTTTTCTTCACATTAATACTTTGTGAGTTGTACACCTATATTTGATAATATTAATTAAATGCGTTTGAATCTCAGATGGACTTGCAGCTTTAGGCCTTTGGAAAAGAAAAAGCGTTTCAATTTTTTTTATGACACTAAAGTTCGGCAATATGTACTAAATCATAAAAAATAATCAGTTCACAGATAAATGAGAAAAAGGTTCCCAACTCTTAGTTCCCGAGTCTTTACATAATCAATAAATTTTCAATTTAAAAAACTTCAAAACTGTTCAAAACAGCAAGATAAAAGTAACTTTTTTGCTGCTTGCATTTTGCTGACCTCGTAGTACTGACCTTCCGTATTAACCCTTAGTTCAACATACACACGGCCATACACCATGTGTTCTCATTAAAAACAATAATTAAATAAATAGACAAAATGTTTACACCAATATTGATATTAAAACGTGAGAAATTATACAAAAAATGTATAAAGGCCAGTTCTTTGAAGCACATGAAAAAAATTATAAAGTGCCTATTTCAAAAATGTCCGCTTGGAGTGAGCGTCGCCGCAGTCTTTTCAATCAGATCGCATGCAAATCTTCGTTCAGTCATTAGTCTATCATTTATCGAAGGCAAACTCTCGCACACTCATCAAGATTTTGCATAGTTCAAGTACCTGTTTGTAGGGTTTTATTGAATTTTTTTTTAGAAAGAAATAAAATCTTCCTCTTTCTTCCATCGGACATTCAGACGTACGGCTGGTTACCATTTACCATCCTCATCTTGCGAATCAAATCAAATCAAATCATTCATTTGCATGTACTCGTACATAGGTGTAAAACCAGATGCCATAGATAAAACAACGTCCCAGCATGTACTGCCACATTTGGTGTGCAAAATAATACATGTCAATTCAGTTAAATCAAACAGTCAAATTATTACATACTCTATTTTACGAAATCCTTATTTTTCGGAGCAAGCGCTTTAAAGCATTCTTTATAATGCACCCTGCCAAGGTTTGGAATCGCCGGCCTGCCGGCGTCTATGTTTCCGAGCTTTTCAAAGTTCGAGTGAATAGGCATCTTCTGGGTGAGCTCGCTCCATCATAGGCCTTGTCTTCACTGCACGGCTGGATGCTGGCCAAAAGCAAACCCATCTCTAATAATAATAAAAAAATAGTTGTAGCGGAATGAATACTAAGGCGTCTCGCCAACGTACTTATACATTGTTCCATAAAATATACAATAATGAATTGGAATGTGACGATGGAGGATATTACATTTTCCTGCATAAATGGGTAGGGGATTCACCTTAATATAACCCAGGGCAAAAACCAATATACATTATTCATAAGGAGTTTGTAGGCGTTCGTAAATGGTGTAATTTGAGCAAAATATATTCTTTTTTTTAAAATTTATCCCTTTCATCAGACTCTATTTCAGACCCTAAGATAATGGGATGAATTGAGTGAGATGCTAACATTCAGCACAGAATAATAAAACAGAAGTAATACGAATCCCACCAAGTGAATGATTTCCTACTATTTCAATAAGTTATGTAAGAAAGAAGACGAGATAGCCAAATTAAATACGAGTATTAAATGAAGTGTTATTTTTTTTAAGCATTTGTGTACTGTGATTATTTGCGGGCGGTATCAAAATACATTATAAAAACATAATAATAATCATTTCAATAATACAAAAAGCAGAAACTAATTCTAAGTTATAAATGTTTACATATTGTATAATATAAAGCTTCGGTCCCCTAGGCAGGGTCCCAAGAATGCTGGCTGCATTACCTCGTTGTATGGCAATGCTAATCTGTTGACCAAGATAATAGCCAGCTCTAAAATCGCTGGTTATGTCGACCAAACATTTTGATAAGATGTTAAAAAAATTAATTTCAGTATATAATATTATATGTAACAAATTGATTGAATTCATATTGGTCGCATCTGAAGTGTATTGAAAGCTGAAATCGTAAAATTGCCGTGTCGACCGTTTTCATATTAGATTCCATTTTCTGCGGCACTTTATATCCAATTGGGTATTTGAGGAGAAACACGTTCGTTTTCGGAGAATGTGCAGAAAACTCTCACGAACTTTTTCGACGACACCATTTTCTACTTAAGATCTTTGTCCTGTTAAGGACACCTGTCGAGAGCACTTTCCTTTTATTCGCCTCATTAGGAAATTAAAATATAAAATTTGACAGTACGAATTCTTTATGAAACCATTAGGTGGTGTCCGCTAAATGAAAGAAACGCCTGAGAAAATATGTAAAGCAATTTATAACGCCTGACTTACATTGACGCCTCATAAATGAGATACCTACATTTATTTCTAGACTTTTTCGTTTACATTATAATATTATATCTTTAACTAGCGATATGCTTCCGGATATTATTCTTGTTTAATAAAAATCTTCTCTTTTAAGAGCAACTCAATTAAATTTTTATTTCAGTAGGCACAAAGTACATAAGGCGTTTGCACATTATATATATATACAGACTCCGTATCGCCCAGTTAATTGTACCTTTTTAGTAAGACAGTATACCCATATTCGCACGGGGTAAATTACAGTCATATACCCCGCAGCTTCTTCAATTTGTTTCGCCTTAAATGTGGAATCCTTTCTTGTTGCTAACCCGCTCACTTGTCCCTCAGAAAAAATCTAACATTCAATTTCTACTATTCTTTTTTATCCCTTTGTGGAATTAAAACAAAAAATATTTGTGTGACCTCTGCGTATTCCAAGATTGTCTGTCTATCTTCACTAAATATATTTTTTTAACGTTGATTGATACTCTTAAGTCACACTGCGTTCCGAAGTTAAACGTTTAGCGGCAGTAATGAAATGTAAACTGCAGAAAAAACTAAAGCATCTTTAAAAATAATGTGAAAATAATTTTATATTTTCCTAGTAAGTAATTATAATTATGTATTTTGAAAACAATTCACTTTGTACTAATAATTAATATAATTTCAAATATGTCTTCTTTACATAGTATAAAATAAAGTTGCTTCCCGACGTCTTTCCCTCTGTATGTACGCTTAGATCTTTTAAAGCAACGAATTTTAATGCGGTTTTCACTAATAAAAAAGGCGTTTTACATTGCGAGAAAAGGTGAGATTATTTTTATGTATTGTATAACTACCTACATACATACCTACTTAATTAGAATTTAAAAAGCAATTTCAAATTAAATGAAGTGAAACAAACATGTTTATAACTATGTATAAAATGACGGATATAGGACTCACTATTTGTACTGGTTAAGTACTATTTACTCTATGCTATTTGCCGCTTTTTATACAGTTACCACACACCCGTATAGGTACATATAACTCACCTTAAAATATTTTTTATTCATACTTTTCTTTGTTTGTAGAGAACAACTGAGTGGGGTGTCAGTCACGACGTAGCAAAGGTACCTAATTTTTTTTTATAATAAATTAAAAGCAGCAAAATTATATAAGGATATAATTTCGATATAAAATTTAAGACATACTAATTTGCGTTGTTTAGTTAATTTAATTATTTACAATTTTATAATATAATTACAGTGATTAACATTTCAAAAGACTTTTGTAAACGAAAAATGCCACTTGTCATTTTCTTAATTAATAAAATATAAAAATGAAACGACTTTTCTCACTTATACTTTGTATTTTTGTTTGCAGCCCGACCAAGATAAACTGGTAACATCAGTGGCAATTCCTGCTTTCGATTACAAGTATAATGAAGAAAAAAATGACGCCATTTTATTGGGAGTGGCCGGCACCGACGTACCCATAGACAGTATAGCAAAACTTGCCCAACCTCACCAGGTAAATTAAATGTTGTATTTCGTCGAAGGGTTGAGAAATGCCACAGCGAATTCCTTCTTTAGCCCTGCCCAGGTCAGCAACGCACTTGGCATTTATCCTACTATATTTTCTTGGAACTTGTCGACAATATAAACAAACACTTTGGTCTTTATTTCTCCATGCACAATCAAACCACACGATAAAACTCGTTTTACTTAATAAAGTATTAACTTTCTTACAATCTTTGACTCCATTACAAAAAACATATTCATTAAAACTAAAAACTGAAATTCTATTTGCGGTTGAGGTTACATTTGATTTTGGTATCCCATCGTTTGGAATTCTTCGCGTAAAAGACTACAAAAAGCTGCTGTATCTGTATCTCTTCTTTGCTTTTCTTTTGATCAGTACTGATCAGTGATCATATTTGTAAAAAAAAAAAATCGAAAAAATAAAAGAACTTAAAAAGAAAATTTATTCAGTTAGAAACTATCCAGTCAAAATATAATAACCTCAATCTTTTGATTTGTTTTAGCTTGGCGTCAACGGATATTCTTTTATCGTGAGCAATAATGGATACCTTTTACTGCATCCTTTATTGATAACAACGGTAAGTCTAGTTAAAATCTACTACCACGTCACTAGAACTACTTTTTAAGGTTGTATTTTAGGAGTCGTACAGATACAATGTTTTAGTATATACAAACTTAGCATGGCGCATAAGGTCTATAACAAATGTGGGCGGCCTTTCACCCAAAATTTACGTAAAATTATGAACTGATTTTAATAAAACTTCAAAATTCTTGACAAATTAAGGAGAAAAAATGTCCTTTAACAATATTATATTTCACTCGATCATTAAGTACTTTTACTGGATCTCTGATTAAGCTTTATTTATATACTATCTTTTTCACGTGACTTCGTTCGCGTCCCTCGGGCACTACTGTTGTTTTTGGATGAAATTTACCGCATGTACTTTTTTATACCCATGATAATTTGTTATTGCAAAATTCCATGAGTTAAGGCGGGAAAGTGTACTAAACAAACAACCTCACTCTCGCATTTTTTTATGTTAAAACACTATAATTATTATATAAAGGTCATCATATAGTCAAATTGATGGTCCACTAATTATGGTAGGTGGCTACCGTCGCCTATAACACAATTAACTCCACGTAATTAAGGTAATTAATAATAGTATGTTTGAGGATAAGGGATTAGGAAAAGGTAATTTGTAATATTAGTTAGTATTTAGTAACAGTTTCTGAAGTATTTTGATGTGTGAAAGCTGTTTAACGGATTTTCTTTAAGAATAAGCTTTGCACACAGATGATTTTTTATGAAACTTTACAATCATATAGTTCATACATCAGAATAACACAGGCTATAATAATTACATAAAGAGCTTTTGAAATGTAAGCTTTTGAAGCTTTTTTTGTATTCTCACGGCACATTTTCTAGATAAACGGCAAGCTGCAAGCAAACTACAACAGTGTTGACTTCGTCGAAGTAGAACAAGTGGACGATGGAAACAGTGCACGCGTTCTCGGGGAGAAGATAAAAAGATTAAGAGAAAACTTGGTGGACGGTGTTGATGGCGACATGTTACATGTTGAAGTGCTTTATCATTACGACGACATGAGGTGTGTAGCTGGCTTTATAAGTGCGTGTGTGTAATAATAAGTACTATTTGTAGACATCGCGAGAGTGATTCCTTTTGAAAAATGGCAAAAGTCATATGAAACTGTTTTATTTTTATTTTTTATTCTAGGAGAATAGCACGCGTGAAACATGATTACTTTTTTAACAAATTGGAAGGCACTCCGTTCTCTATGGGAATATCTCTGCCTCGAGGCTATGGTGACACTGAGTTATTGTTACGAGATAATCCCCTCGAAGCCAAAGCTGGGAAGAAACTGACAGGGATTAATGTCACTGACTATTTCAGATCTAGTTACAGAGTACATCCAGATTGGTAAGTATATTATATAAGTGGTAAAGATGACAAAAAGAATAGTAAGATGCAAGAAACTTAGGATGAGTTTCTTGCGAGGTTTCTTCTCAGAATCGTCATCTAGGTTATTTTTTCCTAAACCCTGGTAAAATTGACCAATAAAAGAGTTTAATCATTTTTAGGGTATATTGCAAATATCATTATTTAGAAGGCCACGAATCTGATAATCCAGAAGAGGAAATTTGGAAATTTTTAGTTAACATTTCTAAAAACGAAATTGACATAACTAAGAAACAGTATACTGAAGAAACAGACAAAATTCCATTTAGTATAGAGAGTAAGTATGAAAACCTTTTTTAATGTTGTGTGCAATTACATAGACGTTTCATTGTATGGAGGGCATTACCCGTCATGACCTTTATACACTTTTTAATTCATTTGCATTTTTTAACATGTTTTCCAATTTTCATTAACCAGATTCACCCTTTTGAACCCTCGATCTGTTTAACGAACGCCCTCGTAAAGGTGATTTTATCAGCACTTGGATAAAATTCAACACATTTGTTTATTGTCATTGTTTTATTCATTGTTACAACGTGGCTAAAACAGTCGGACAATTTCTATCATATAATTTTTCAAAAGGCATTCAATATCAAATTATAGCACAAATAATATCACTGTTGATTAATAGCACACTGCGGCAATGCAACGACGCAACTGGGCAAAGACGATTACTACTGCAATGAGGATTTAGTCAAGCAATTAGTTTTTGATGCGAAGCTGTCTAACCCCTATTTCAAGAAATGGTACGCCACCGACAGCGATTGGGAACTCGCCAAGAAATATAATGTCAGCGTCAGATTCATTGCCACTTCTAGTGGGTTGACTAGATGGCATTACATTTTTGATGAAGAAAAAAATGAGGAAGTCGATGACGAAGGGAACAGGCATAAATCATTTACAGGAAAGTGAGTGAAAAGCATTTTTCATCATAACTATTTTTTTGTGAGCAGACTGGCTGGACAGTAAGGTAGATGGTACACAGGCAATGCCAGAGCAAGTCATACTTTGTGCGTGACACTCTCAGTAACGTTTAATTGTATCAAATATGCGCCATCTACCTGAATTAGTTCGTACTTCTTGGTTCATAATAAGCTTACCTTCGTCAATAGTTAAATCAGATGTTAACAAATGGCGCAGTTTTCACTTCTGACACACAGTCCTATGACTGACAGTTTTTTAATGTAAATGTCGTTTTCTGCGAAATTTCATGATAATCAGTTGAGTAGTTAAAAAGTGAAAGTGAAACAAGCAAATAAACTCACTTTTGCATTTATAATATTAGTTAGGAAGGATATTAGGATTGAATGAAGATTAACCTCATTATTTTCAGCGTGTTTGGAGATGATTACTTCAACGCTATAGAAGAAACTTGGTACAAGGCAGCAGTATTACAACATTTGATCAACAAAGAGTCTTTGGTGGTGGCTTCACCACTACCGATATTAGACGAGACTATAAAAAATCGTCCATCTGTAGAAAATGAAGATGGCGACATAACACTGACTGTTAGTTACGCGCTGTTCTATAAAGATGGAGACTCGGAAACCCCAGCATCTGTTGTTGGTTTTCAGTATTCTTACTTGCATTTCTTTGAAAGATTTCTAGAGATTACTAGCACTGACCGAAATGGAGAAAAGGTATAAGCTTAATTTTTTGAAAAAATTTAAGTAGTACGACCATTTAGTGACAGATACAACATATATATTAATAATATATATATTTCAATATCGGATATTTCAGATTTAATATATTTGTAAGTTAAATATAAACTGTATGTAAAATGTGGGATTACCATTTTTAATTTTGCCAGAATTATTAATGAGAATTCGATTATTGCAATAATAAAAATATTTTATTTTATTGAACCTACAGTTTCTATAGAATAATATAAATTTTAATAGACAGAAATGACTACAAATATTTAAATACAATTTACATTTCTCAATTACGTAACGATTTGCAAATTTTTCTAAATTCTAGATAGTTAAATTAATTTATAATTATAATAAATTAACATTAAATTAGGTAACCAATATAAAGCCGTGGTTGTACAGTAAAAAGAAGAATAATTTTTTGACGATTTATTAAACAATTTTTGATTACCTTCCAGGAATTAACATGTGACAACAAAGACTACGATTGCTTCTTGGTGGACAGTTCCGGTTACATTGTACTTTCAACGGAAAAGTCTGAAGTGGGCCAATTCTTCGGCGTAATTAAGCCCAGAGTACTTCAATCTCTCATTGAGAAAGGAATATTCACTCATGTAGAAGTGTACAACTATCAAGCTCTTTGTCCACTTTCCACGTTGAAAGAACAAAATAGAGGCTGGTCGCTTAGTACAGTAAGTAAATAAGCTAGCTTTATCATAATTTATAGTAGTGGCAGGGCACATTGCATCCCGGCGAAACTCCACTTTCGGGTACTAGGTTCCAACGGGGAGCGTAGCCATCCCTGCACTGGACAGCCGTGGCGGGTCGCGGACGTTGTGACCCGCGAGGCGTCTGCGACATCGCCCATCTACGAGTACGAGTAAGACCTCGCTAGAAAGTCGTTACGTTTTAACATAACCCCGCAGTATTCATAAGTGTTTCCAAACATTAAAATATAAAAGAAAAAAGGGCACATTACATAAAAATATGTAAAAAAAGACGTAACTTTTGATTTTAACGTTAAAAAAAATTGGAAACAGTTCCCTCCCCCTTTCGAAATATGATTATGGTCGAGTTTTAACGATTTATTTAGTACTATTGTAATATTTTTTTTTCGTAATTGACTGTTTCAGCCCTTTAATATAGCGACAAATTTAATCCGCTGGATAGTGGCAGAAGCATTTTTAATATTAACAGACGTGTATAACTACAATCCACATGCTTACGCTGCAGCAATTGTTGAAGATGAAGACGATGGTAAGACTTCAGTTATAATTTATCATGCTGTGGTAAAACGTACATGGCTGAAGAACTACAGTAGTAGGCCCGTGTATTTATCAAAGATAATTGCTTTTGTCTCGACGCAAAGTGAATACCAAGTCACTACATGTAATATTTAAAGAATGATTTGAAAGTAGTCTCTTTGAAATAGTCTTTTAACAACAGCCATTCATAACAATAGAAAAAGTAATAATAGAATAGTAATGATAATGAAAATTGTAATAGAAAGAATAGAATAGTAATAGAATAAAATAATAATAAAAGCCAATTACAGGACAATTACCTAGAGACCTATCTAAAAAAAGTTTAATCAAATCAAAAATGTTTGAAATGTTGTTATTTAAACGATAATGATCTTAGCAACATTTTTTCCAAAAACCTTGTAAAATTAGACTGATGATTAAAAGTATTCCTATTTAATGAATTAATTTCTGTTTCACTGCAATTTAGAGTGTAGAGAAAATAAGCACTAATTAATGAAAACTTCTTAGATGTGGCTTTTACTAAGTATAATTATGAAATTTAATTTACTTTGTTTTAGATTTGCCCTTAACCAGGCTAAGGCTATATACCTACTACATATTATTTTCGTAACCAAACATACACATAAAAACTGTAAAAAAAAACCAATTTACTTAAAATAGATTATTTTAAAGACCACATGCTTAATACAAAACTGGTCTCAAACCTCTAAAGCTGCCATTTGAATTCGCTTGATCAGAAAAAACAGTGTTTTGTTTTTGTAAAGTGCGAAGAGAACTAAACACATGGCATTTCTTGAAATGTTGATTCTGAGATTTCTATAACGAAATGTGGTCATACATTTTACTATTATTTTATTATTATTATGTATCCTAAATTTATAGGTAGATGTAAATGTATCTTTACGGTACCTAGACAGGCAATTGGATACTTTTCCCCACATTTTTATAGGATTTTCATCTCTGAAAATCCGCACAGGAAATTTTTCTAGCTACATTGGTTCTTCGCGGCCTGGTTAAGGGTTAATATATACTTACATTTTTGCTGCAGCTAGATTGTTGGTATGTACTATCTCTGCTTTAGTTGTTGCAGTAAACCCTTATTTTGCACTTAGTATTTATGGTTCTTCAGCAAAGTAGCAGGCAAGTGGCATTCTAATTTTTCCGCTTCATTAACCGCATGTATATATTATTATGTCTCGCAGACTATTTGGAACTAATTAAGAAAGGTCATACAACAGACTTCACAACAACCACACCGACACCAGAAAATGAGACAATATCGCCAAAGGATGACGAAGACGAGACCCTGTTTTCGTGCGACCATCAGATAATATTATATATATTGAATCAGACATTCTTTCTGGAAACGATGGGCTTACCTACAGCTGTGTTTGAAGATGTGGCGACTAAGTGTAGCCCACCGTATTGGGCGTCGTACGTCATCAAGTCAAATCTGTTACTGGTGGTGGTAGAAAAGGGTGAATGGAATTTTGAAGAGGATTGCGAGTTGCCCCCAGATACGAAACCACTTCCAACAGTGAATTCGACTACTAGTCGTGAGCCTTGTCACAAACTAGACCTGAGTAGACTGCCAAGGAGGCGGTTGGAGGGATGTTTTACTTATCATGATAAGGTAATAATAACCTTATAATTAAATGAAATTTTGGGACAACACTAAATTAAAAAATATTTTTATTAAATTATTATTATTACAAAAAAATATTTTAAGAGAAAGATACAACTCAAGAAGATAAGAAAATATATAACATATAAATTTTTATTTTGTACTCGCCGATATATCCCTGGTATAACTTAATTTTACTTCTGAAATTTTTTTGACAAAAACAGTATTTTTTATATAGAAAAAGGTGATTAATTTTTTTATATTAAGGTCGACATTAACATAAAAATTATGTAAAAAAATAATAAACATAAGTAAATTAATTAATTATTATGTTATTTATTAACATTATTTGGTGTTTTTTTGTCTTTTTTGTTTATGGACGGTCTATTTGATGGTAGTGGCCACAAGCAATGCCACAGATGCTGTAAGTGAGCTGCCGACCATTGTAGGATTAAGGACAAGGGATTAAGAATTCTTTACTCACCGAAACACTCTAGCTCTGGCATCTCTTACTCACTAACCGAAACACAACAGCGCACATGTTGTTATTTCACGGTTGTCTTCTCTACGAGGGTGGTTACACTACGAACAGCGGTGTGTCCCGCCACTACTTGCCAGATCCAAACTAGAACCAACTATGAAAAGTTTTTTCCAAAATTGGCCCTGCCCGGAATCGTACCCAGCCTCCTACGAGAGTTAAAACAAGCAACTCGGACCAAGAGACTCGCCTAATATTAATTGAATAATACTAAGAACTAAGTCTGCATCAAAATATAATATATAAATTTGAAAAAAAAAAAGAAAAAAATGCAGTCGTTAATTTATTTTCAACTAGCGATTAGCAAAAACCAAGGTTGCAATTTTCAAAAATCCTTTCTTAGCAGATGCTTACGTTACAAATTAAACCTATGTTCCAAATTTCAGCTTTCTAAACTTAGTATTTTTGGTTGTGCGTTGGTATCTAAGATGTCTACTAATTCAGTAAATGTGGTTTATTCTTATAGGAAAGAAACATAACGGCGTGTGGCATCGGAAGTCTGACTAGGGGTGATGTGCTGGTGTTCGCTGTAGCAATTGTTTTCACGTTCCTAACTTCGAATCTGTTTTATTAATTCATAATGCTGAGTGTATTCTATCTTTGTTATTTTCGCAGTAAAAATTGTTGCTCTCTTGTGCGTTTTTTTTTATTTACCCAATGAAAAACATATATAAAAAATACAGAAGGCAATAGAACCGTGACCTACTGAAGGAGGGGTTACGAATCGATGCGCTCTGCAGGTAGCGAATAAATCTAATACACCACCACAAATAAAGACAAGGGCAAAACCATTCAGAGCCAGTAGTTATCGGGCACGAAATCTGTGCGCATGTGTAGTACCCGTTTTACGCCTGCGCACTAGTTTCTTATCAGAGCTTGTCAAGTCGACTTAATAAATCTAAATCGAGTTGTAGTTGTACACATTTAACGCTAACATTAAGTTCGGACCGTCAAAATGTTTAACTAACAATAGTGGTATATTTGAATTGAAGGTTGCCAAATTAGATTATTAGTGTTTCTGATGTGCAAGCTTGTTAGTGCACTCGTGTTATTGATAATTTTGTCCCTCGATTCACGGGACTGCTCAGTCAGTGCTCAGTATGACGTCGGCGGCAAAATATCACTTAATACGTAAGTTTAAACATCTATCCGAAGTAGAAAACATACAAAAACTACATGTGCGTAGAAGTTCGCATAGTGCCTATTTTTCAAATTACTATTAAATTTGTTAAACACTTAGTAATACTCATGTTCTTAATTTGAAATTAACTTAATTATAGTACTGTTGAGTTTTGGTAAGTAAGTAAGGGATGCCAGAACCCATTACCCCCCCCTTCCTTTATCCCTTATCCTTAATCCTTCTAAGGTTGTAGCGCATTTGCAGCACCATTATGTTACTTGGTTTATAGGCGACGATAGCCACCTACCATCAAGGGGACCGTCAGCCTGTCTGTCGACTTTAACATTGAAAAAAAATAGTTTAATTAAGCATAAAAGTAATGAGAATATATAGATAACAGATTCAGCCACGTTGTTACAAATGTTCATAAGCTAAGATAACGCCTCCTCTATTTATGTGATGATTCAAGCGGATTCAAATTGATAACATTACAGTATTTAAATTATCAAACAGAAATTAAATAATAATTTACTAAGTTTGTAATTTTATAAACAGTGTACAAGCATGGGCAGTCAAACTCGGCACAGAACTGTATCATTTCGGCGAATTCATTACTAGAAAGAAAGAAGTACAAGATGTAAGTATTAAACTAATACTCAAAAGATGAAATGCGTGACCCTATCTGCAAAAACAAATATTTTTTTAGAGTTTTAAGTCTGCTCAAATCGAGGCAAGGGATGGTGAAAAATTAGTACAAAGTATGGCAGACGACATCCGGGCTATGATGGAACTTAAAATAAGTTCAGTTAAAAGAATTGTTGAGGCAGCAGAAAATATGGCGTTTGATAAGCAAAACGATCCGGTTCCAGAAGATTTTCAATTTTATAATAGCAAAGAAATGGACGAACCATACGAAGAAGATGACGTGACAACTACACCTGAGCCTGATTTCAATTCAGAAAATTGGATTCCAAGACCATCTACAAAAAGCGCTCATTTACACCAAAATCCACATTTTTCTGGAATACCAGTTAATGTTAATTTTACGAGTGTACACGTTCCAACTAATGTGTATGCTTGGGGTAAGTTTAAATTGATAAACTAATTGTTCACATAGCTGCTGCAGAAAAAACTTTTTTAAATCATGTCGCTGTCCTCCAGATGTTGCTAATGAAAAATCCTTTCGTTATCCTGTAGTTTATAGTGAAAATTATTTTTAAAAGTAATTTCGCATTCCACAATTTCATGGATACCTTAGCATAAGACCTATTCAAGAGGCCCACCCTCTGGCCAATTTTTTTATAGGTTGTTTGGACCTACAAGAATATAGTCCTGAGTTTTCGGACATTTCCGAGGTATATTTTAGCAATAAAAAAATATTTAAAATTAAAAAATGGATATTTTCGAGATAATTTTTTTGGAACGCGTCCTATCTAAAAAAGTTTCAACCCGATATTTTGATAAACACCCGATTGCGGTTGCAAAAACGAAATGTAGAATTTTCATTTTCATTTGCCATTAACCGCTTAATTAACAATGTTAGCACTTTTTTTTTCAGGACCTTTCTTACAAAGGATGTTATGATGAACAAATTTTATTGGAAACTTTCAATAATTTTTTATTGCTAAAATATACCTCGGGAATGTGAAACTCAGGACTATATTCTTGTAGGTCCAAACAACCTATAAAAAATTGGCCAGAGGGTGGACCTCTTGAATAGAACTTTCGTAAAATATGACTTAAGTTGACCGGCCTAAAACGCTTCTTTTATTAAGTTATGGTAATAAAGTAATAAGTATATAAGTAAAGTATGTTTTTGCGTGCAGCTCCGGAAGTCATAAAAGGAATACATTGGTCGGAAGGACTGGATACACATTTCATAAATAATTATCAAAGTGATCCCACTTTATCTTGGCAATTTTTCGGTAGTTCTACGGGATTCATGAGACATTATCCCGGTAAGTAATGTTTATTGTGTTGCCATTGGATGATTTTTTTATGAGACAATAATTTGACTAAATTGGAGCTGATTTTAATTTCTGTGCAGCAATGAAATGGAAGGCAGATCCGGTTGATATTTACGATTGTCGGACAAGAGCATGGTATATGGAGGCAGCTGCAAGCCCCAAGGATGTAGTTATTCTTGTTGATAGAAGCGGATCAATGACCGGACAACGTCGTGATATCGCGAAACACGTTGTCACCAATATATTGGATACCCTAGGGAACAATGATTTCGTTAATGTAATGACGTTTGCAGACACTGTTGAGGAAATAGTTCCTTGTTTTGAAGACTCTTTAGTTCAGGTAATCTTCCTTACTTAGGCAGTCGTAGCTAGATTAATATTTTTGACAACGAAATTATTTTATTCTAGGCAACATTAGGAAATCTTAGAGAATTAAAATTGGGATTAGACAATTTTGAGACCATGGAAATAGCAAATTTTTCAGCAGCATTAACCCGTGCCTTTGAACTTCTGGAGATTTATAGAAATAATAGCGGTGGAGCTAATTGCAATCAGGTAATCCATGACTATGTTTATGTCAGTTTAAATGTTAATACAGTTTTTGGACGTGTCAAAGATTGCGTGAATTGACAATGAAGTTTTTATATTTTTGTTTTTAGGCCATAATGCTGGTTACGGATGGTGTTCCCTACAACTACAAAGAATTATTCGAGAAGTACAACTGGAAATACGACACGCCTGTCAGGGTGTTCACATACCTGATAGGGCGTGAGGTAAAGGTATTACCACTCCAGGTATTACTGTGTGTAGTAGTCATTGTGCGACCTGCATAATGCCTTCCTTTCTTACCAGTACACCTAGAATGTGGTACTCTTCTACTCTTTTCTCTGGTAACTTATGTATTATCGCATGTAATGTGACGTCATCGAAGACAATTGATGTGTCCTCGTCTGATCTACATTTCCTTCTTAGACCATCATTACGCTTATGCTTTTAGTGTAGTGCTTGCTGTTAGTTATGCTTGTTTCTCTTTTTGTAATTTTAGTGTTTTTTTTTTATTCAAATTAAATTGAAGAGCAAAATTTTATTCAAGTTGAATGGTATTTGTTGCTGGGGGATTCTATTTACTGTTATGTTTTTTTTTAATTCAAATTACGTTATTAATAGATTCTTATTATTATCTACTAGCTTGCTACTACTATAATTTTTGCGACATATATTAAGCGCCAGCGACAAATAAGCTTGGTCTTTATGAGTAGGTATTATTTAATTTTCTTAGTTTTGAATCTTTTGGTTACCTATATTTGACAAATCGTAAAGATACTTTCAAAAGAGCGCTGCCTGAGTTCGTTTATTGTTATGTAGTTTCGATTGTCAATTTTACTTCACAGCTGCCAACAAACCGCTTCACTTCGATTTTAATCAAAGTTCACTATACATTTACATAGGCACGAATTAATCGAATATTCATAATCAATGTTGGGAAGTTTGGTATTGGAATAATATTGGTTTTTGTCGATTCTAGGTCGCGGATGTGAGGGAGGTGAAGTGGATGGCCTGCGCGAATCGAGGCTTCTACGTTCATCTGAGTACATTGGCTGAAGTACGAGAGAGAGTGCTCGAACATGTTAATGTTCTGGCTCGCCCGCTGGTGCTTCAACGGGAGAAGCATCCCGTTGTTTGGACGCCAGTTTATGCTAATATCACGGTAACATATGCAATATATTGCTCGATATACTAATATAATAATTTTAAGTTATTATAATATTACTTATTAGCTGGTGCCCGCAACTTCATCCGCGTTGAAAAATTTAAAAAAACCTATATAAATATAACGCTTGACCTCTTGTTGCTATAACATTTCTTGTATCCCTGACAACGCGTTTAAAAAATTTCACGATGATCGGTTAAGTGTAACAGACAGAGTCTTATTATTTTCTTAATTTATTTTTTTTATTTTTGGGACACAAACAGTAATTAAAATAACAATAAAGAAAAAAATATTTGTTTCTTTAATAACTAATATAATAATTCATTTAATAATCGGAACAACAGTCGATTTTAAAATTGTTATTTGATTATCAAGCTAAACATTTACGCATTTTTCACTTAAAAAAACTATTAATAGTTTTATCGACATCGCCATTCACTATTACTTTCACCATGTGTCAAGTAGGCTAACCGCCATTTAAAGTAACCGGTCACCGGGAATGATGGAGCTGATATAAAAAAATATATCATATATTTTGTTATTATTAGCTTTTGTTCTGTATCTGTAGAATAGGCAACGCTTTTGTCGGCTCATGACTGTTGACGACAGTGGCACATCCACATTATACATTTTTGGTGATCCTCGGGAGGAGTACTTTTTTGGTCGATAGGCACCTATGCTCTTCTGTATCCCTGACAACGTGTGTGCAAAATTTCACGATGATCGAAGCGTAACAAACAAACAATCTCACTCTAGAATTTATAATATTAGTTAGGATATGTTATTCTGATGACATATAACATAATACGTTGTGCCTCATACTTTTCTGTGCAAGTATGTGAGAGTCTATAGTCTGCCACAAGAATCCCTTTGTCTATCGTAATGCAAAGCGGTCTACATAATCGCTGATATATCAGAGGCTCATAGATCGTATATAAGGCTATGTTGTTTTGATGTTAATACATATCTGGTTTCTTTACATGCAGGATCCTAAAGTGGCTGACTATTTATGGGAGCAGCGAGAGAGAGCAGAGCAGAAGGAAAGATTTATGAGTCAACGACAAAACAAAGCACTCTTCAACTCTGAGAAGGAACAAGATCGTCGATGGAGAATTACCCAAGTAAATATTTGTATTACTATTTTGCTTATTTGTAGACCGTACTAAGACCTAAAACCAAGAACTTTCTGGCATTATAAAGGACTTTTGTGTTTTGGTACGTATGTCTCTGGATGACTACAGCAACTTACATCAAGTGTGCTATCAATCTGACTACGTTATTATCTACTGGGGTTCACACATATAAAAAAAAAGGCTAAATGGAGTGTGGCTAATAGGTTTACAACTATAATTTAATTTTCAGATGAAACAGGGTCAGTACAGTGAACTGGGAAATTCTCAATATCAACTAATGACTTCAGTGTCTATGCCGGTATATGATTTGCGTCATAATGAGGTGCGTCTGAAATTTTGTTTTATAGAATACCTAATAGTGTGTTGTCTATGTGTTTATTAATTCCTTAAAGTGTTTTCAATTTTAGAAAGGGGAACAAGGAATACATTATCGATAACCATAGAACAATACCTATAACACTGTTGTAGAAGTAGCGTATTTGGAGTACCTCTTGATTTTCGAAAAGACAGTTGCTTTTTTATGCCTGGAACATGTTTGAGTTAGTTTTCATTCAGCCCTGTTCTGTGTTCGATTAATGAAAATTCAAAGACATACTAATGAATATAAGTCTTAAACACAAACAGTAAGCAATTCGTTGTTCCCTTTTCTGATTGTACCTAAATTCAAATAAAACTATTAAATTCTCAAATCTTCCCTGCATGTTTAATTTTAAAATTTTCCTCCCCTATAAATTGGTTAACACTGACTATAATTGTACGAATCTATTTATTTGAATGTACGTATTGTTGTCTAATGATTGCCTCTTTGACTATATTTTAATAATACTCTGTTTTGTTTGACGGTTGCCCCTCAGAACATCACAGAGAATGTACTGATAAATGAAGCTTACTGGGTATCAGTTACGAAAGAGGTATTACATTTAGAAGTTTTGATGATTTTAATGTAAAGTTTTTTGCAAGATACAAACGAGTTTTTTATGATTTAGTTTTTTGGATTTCAGTAACGGTAAAGTGTTATTTGGCCCCGTTAGCAATGCATCTGTCCCCGATAGATGTAGACTGCGCCGGTGGAGGCGTAGTCGCGGCCGTAACCGGCCCACGACCGATCTTCTTCGACCCTTTGGCTTACTGTAGTGTAGTTGTATTTTTATAGATCGTAGGCGTAGACCAATAGGGTGTTAACAGTTTTTCTATCAATTATCAAATTCATTTCTATGCAAGTGTTATGATGAACTTTTAACACACTGTCTAATTGACAAATTTTGCCTGACCTTAGCTATGTCTTCGTAGAGACATTTTTAATGATTTACCATTTAATTACACGAATTAAATGTAAATATTTATAATTCAGCCCGAGACCTGACTTGTATGGGGCTTTTGTTATTTGAGTATCCATTGATTTTACAATTTTCTTCAGAATGACGAGATGTTATCAATTAATTTTAGTGTATTACCTCGTTGATTGAGGTGAAATTTTCATTTGATTGAGAGAATTTAGTTGAGATTGTATGTTACAATGCATTTACCTTATATGTTATTAATTTTATTGCATTCGTACGTCTACAACCAAACGCAGTCTGTTGAGGAGAACGGCCAGAAGGAGGTAGGGGCAAAATTCAACAAATTTATCTACCTAATTAACTGCGACCAATGTGGACGGATGTATGGCGAAGAACGACCAGGAACTCTTATTGGCATTTGCGTATTACAAAAAAAAAAAATCTTTCGAAATTTTACATTTCACTTAATTTTGAATTGTTAATTATTATTGTTAATACTTATTGGCAATTGCCAGTAACGGTTTGTATGACGAAATTACTTTCAAATTGCTTCTTCTAAATTTATTTCTCACTCTTCCTGGTCAGTAATATTTTATTCATCGAACTATGAGGCTCATTTTATTCTTGTCGAATATTTTCCTGTCTTAATTTAAACTCTTAATTAAATAATTACAAAAATGTCAACAGATTCTAACTACATGGATTCCTTTGAAAGGGTCTTATAGCCCTCGCAACAGAAACGGTAGTTGGTTATAGAATATTAAAAAGTAGAATTTAATTTTTCATACAAATATAAATAGGTAATGTTTTTTGTAGACTTGCTAGAAGTTGTAATGTTGAACAATAAAACTAGAAACATTAAACCTAAGTTCTATAGTACTATATAGAACTTCGCCTAACGGGGCGTAGTGGCTAACTTAACATTACTTAACTATTGCTAGTTGTGTAAACGATCTAACTTACTCGTACATATTATAGTAGAATATTATCGCTATTACAGTGCCACAGTTATTAATTACGTAGCTAGATTAATTTATGAGCTGTATGGAAAGTAAAATTAAAAGTTTACTTGGGTTTGTTTTACATTGTAATTTAAATTATTTGTACTTAGATTTTTTGATATTGACAGTAGAATTAGTGGATATATTATTGTTCTGTTTCATATCTATATCATTATAACCATTTGACTTAAAACCTATGTCACCATTAACACAATTTAATCTTGTTTTAATATTAGTGGCGACATATAAGTATATATAACAGATTACTCATACTTAATGAATGGTTACAGATGCGTATAGCTAGACTGTTAGGAGTGGCAGGAACAGATGTACCACTCTCTGAAATACAAGCTCTAATGACTCCGTACAAGGTGAGTTTTTCACTTATAAATTTAAGATGTTTTCTATTATAATAGTAGATATTTACTCTTATCTTAAATTATGTTAGTATATAAGTTATATAGGTTATAGATCAATTTAATAATCAATTTCAGATCGGAGTGAACGGTTATGCTTTCATTGTGACTAACAACGGGTATATATTGATACATCCGGATCTCAGGCCAGTTGTGAGTACTATTTATTAAATAAATGTAAAAAAGATGGAATATTATACAAGTATTATGTCTGGTATCCATAATACAAGCATTAATTGCTTAGTGTGAAACTATTATATATTTTTTATAATAGTATAAGCCCTAAAAAGGGCTTGATAAGAGCTGTCGTGTCTATGTTTTCAATTCAACAGCCTTATTGTTTTTTTTTTTAAATACCTATCTATAATTAATGCTTCAATTGCTGTAATCCTCATGCAATGTATTTGATGTGTGAATAAGATTCTTAAATAAGGTATTATTAAAGTTTTTTTTTTTTAATAAAAATGGGGTCGAGTTTGGCCTTTTCACTTTTTATTTCAGTACTGATTAACTATTAATTCAAATAACTGATTCCTGTGTATTATGTATTAAAATATACATAATACGCATTATTATTATTAGATAATATTTAGTTAATAGAAAGAAATATTGATGAAAAATTTTTTTTCGAAAAGTGAGCCGCAAAAGCGTACGCCGAAATAGATGTTCTAACCATATAAATTTATTTAGTTTCAGCAAATCCTAAAACCCAGTTACAATAGCGTCGACATGATAGAAGTAGAACTTTTTGACGACGACCGTGGGCCCAGAAACTTTAGCAAAGAATTGACCGCTGTAAGTAGGATTAACAACCTATATTGATTTAGATATCCAAGTTCTATTTTAGAAGTTATTATTGTACTTTGTTAAATAGAATATAACATAAACTTAGTCAAAGGCAGCAATTAGATTTACTTAGTCTTTATGTTGTTATTTCAATATGGTTTTTTGTAAGTGGGTTATTACTGCCATCAGACGAGCTGCCCGAATGATTGAGAAACGTAGTGTGCCCTGCCACTGCTTAAATATTAAAAACAATTTAACTAAATGCATTTTATTTTATCATTTCAGTTTCGAAAGGAAATTATTGACCAGAAAACGGGAAACAAAATGATGCTGGTCAAATATCATCTTGACGACATGGTATGTATGATTATGCGATATAGTGATAAATATAAGTAAAATTTATAAGTAAAAAATTAAAATAGTTTAAAAGAAACATGAAAATTCACAAATGAAATAATTTTTCAGAAAAGGGTATCCCGCGGAAAGCGTCATTATTATTGGACCGGTATCACCGATTCCCCGTTCACGCTGGTCGTGACCCTCCCGGAGAACTATGGTCGACACAGAATCACTCCTCCGCCAACCGACGACATTCACAGACTCTCGCTTACCTCCAAAAATATTTCTGCAAGACAGTACCTTTCTGATAAGTGGAGTGTACAGCCAGACTGGTAAGCGGTTAGTTTTTAAAAAACGTTAGTTAACGGTAAAAAACGGCGGGTAGAAAGGCAAAACCGAATATTATTTAATACATTTTCATAATTATTGTAAAGATTGAACTACATAATTCCATTCTAATGAAGTAAGCTGCGAATGCCTAAGTAACCATCTCAACGAAGATTAATTCTTTCAGGTTGTATTGTCGCCATTACGAACGAACATTCTCATCTCCGGAAGAAGAGTTACTGTATTTCTTGGAGCGAGTGGCGAAACCAGGTTGGCGCTGGCCTGCCAAACCTCGACCGCCTGAACACCACAAGAACAAATCTACCCACGAGAGGCATAACGGTAACTGCTCTCAAAAGTCAGCTTTAATTTTGTAGTGGCAGGTCTGAGCAGTCATTAACTGTGCAGCTATTCTGGTGTTAATGACTACCCTCTAACAGAAGACCAGTGTAAAATATCAGCGCGTGCGCCTTTGTGTTTCGGTGAACAAATAAGGGATGTCGGGGACCTTATTCTGTATGGCAACTGATTTCACACTTTTGTCTTACATTAATGTTTTGACTTGGCATTTATGTGTATATATGTAAGAGAATAACTTTTTAGCAGGTATCGTAACAATTTGAGGAATTGACCTAGTTTCGAAGTAAGGAATCGCTAAGTGGTGTTAGTAAGTTAGGGATCAGAACCCATCCCCTCCTTATTCACTTCTACTCCTATAACGTTGCGTGTGTTTATAGGGGACCTTTTGACGTTTTGACCTTTTGGCGAAATGTTTGTGAGGTAATAATATTTGACATTACAAAGACATTACAAGATGACATACAAGCATATAGAACACATTTTGCTAGGATATCGCGTCCTCCTTGTGAGTATATAGTATTATGTAGTCGCGTCACTGTCATACATAATTATCAAAACTATATATTTAAAAGTACACGCACACATAGCGCCACGCGCCAACATGAGTTAAAGATAGTATTATACAAAATTATGTATAGTGTTAAAAATGGAATATATTTTGTCTTTATTGAACAGACACTCTTTATAAACAGGTACTACAGAAGCTAAGGAGAGAAATAAAGTATCCAACAGTACGCCGAAGAACGAATACTATTGTAAGTAACTATTTCTCTATTAGCTTATTTACAGGCTAAATTAGTAGCCTTTGGTAAAAAGTACTGAAATAGTAACTAAGTTCTAAAATAGAAAGTTGTTTCACTCATTTAGGAAAAAAGTTATTAGGAAAAATTAAGACTACAAAATGTCTTAATTTTTTCCTAATAACTTTCATGCAAGTTCAGCTTATCCATAGGCGGTGTAAGGCAAGATTTAGGGGCCCCAATAGATGACCCGCGCGCGCCCCGAGAAAGAAAAACTTTGAAAATATTTTCTCGAGTGAAAATTAAATTTGGAAGATTTGTATGTAACAACAAACACCACTCGTACTATTGTCATGTTATTTTTAAATTACTTTGTCGTATTTCATTTTTCATGCTTCCATATATCACATTTCATGCTGGAAGAACTCAGCAGGACTAGGATGTTGGATAGCCTCAATGTCGATTCTAGATGTAGTTCTTGGGATGAATGCAAACGAGCCTATTCTATCAGGACCTATTATCGTTGAGTGTGACTCTTGAAGTTGTGTCTATTTGGGACAAACATTCATTTAGGCAGACAGAAAAATCCTGTCACCGCTGCTGCATTGTCTAAAGACTAAGGCCAGGGCGTCCTGCCAGTAATGAAGTATGGTGCCGAAATCTGGCTTTTCACGGCAAAACTAGTCCACAAGTTCAAAGTGGCTCAGCGAGCTAGTAAGTGGGCTGAAATTCTACGAAGAACCAAAGTTGCTCAGTAGCCGAGAAAATTAGCAAGCTGAATTTATAAAGATACGCGAACGAAGACGCCGGCAACGGCTAGTCGTTTTTAGTTTACCGTAAGCTACATACAACGCTTGTGCCATTGCCATTCTGTGTACGAATTGTATTTATGGTGAATACAATCGTAGCTAATATTAACGAATGTTATGATAAAATGTTTAATATGTAAAAAATTAATTTTTCAGGTGACCACGGCTTGATGCAGGCTCTTGTGTATGACGCCCGAAACACAGCTTGGTTTAACAAAAGCATATCAGAATCTGCTTCGGACGAGAAAGCGTAAGTATATTTTTTACGGAAAAAATATTTATTATGGATATTTTTAATGAAAATTTTATATCATATACATATGAAATAGCTAGGGAAAATTACAGGAACATTGAAATAACATTTTTTTATGTGGAAATTGTATCTTTAGTCTAATAAAATCCGAAAACATCCAAAAGCGACAATGACTGACATATAGTCTCACATCCCATAACCAACTTGTTACAAAAATTTAAACAACCACCATTCACCTATTCAAGTATGAGCATTCATTACATAGTAGACACAATTCTAAAGAACATTTTCAATCGTCTTTCTACTATAGCAATATTTTGTTTTGTATATTAAATGCAATATCTACTTATTCTAG
The DNA here is from genome assembly GCA_944738685.1 of Synanthedon myopaeformis. Lineage (NCBI taxonomy): Eukaryota > Metazoa > Arthropoda > Insecta > Lepidoptera > Sesiidae > Synanthedon > Synanthedon myopaeformis. Next base: position 3,221,755 of record OX122914.1, read on the forward strand.
ATATGTTTATAAAAAGTATGTAATCTAAAATAACTCATATTGTGTGGGGATTTTATGTTCATTTTCGCCTGGATAGCCCATTGACTAAAGTAATTGGATTATTGCCGAGGTAAAGTACACAAAAGCGACAATCATCGTTTATTATATCTAATTTTGTACATTAAATTTTAATTACATGGATGTAATTAAAAGGCGTATTCTTTAAAATGTAGGATGAGGATTATCGTAAAATATTTGCTGAAAAATCAACCCAAGTCGTGTAAATTGATATATTTACAAGTTAATACAATACCACATTAAATTATTTAAAATTTCTTATATTATTTAGAATAAAATATGCCAAAATAATATGAGATGGTATTAAATTGTATTTATGAACTACTAGCTGACCCGGTGAACTTCGTACCGTCTCAGAATAAAAACCCGTTTTATTGAATTTTATTCACATTTTTTTTTGTGAAAATTTCAGATGTTTTAATTATTTATTCTGATATTCGGGTCGGAGAACGGCTGAACCGTTCTCGAGTTATAAATGGTGTGACTAACATGACTCTTTTATGTATAGAAGATTTTGTATATATATAATAGTTAGGCGATAATGTGTAGTGTATTATTTTTATACTTTGTCTAATGATAGGCTTCAGTGTTTTTATGTTTTTCTAGATTATGCATCCGAGGATCGTAAGTATAAGGATGTTGCAGATGGAGCTTTTGAGGGATGCGAAATTTGTGATTTTTTATGATTTTTTTTATATGAGTGCAGAAGTAAAATAAATAAGATAAATAATATATTATTACACAAATGTATTTTGTTAAGCAAAAAAAGCGCAATTAAAGTACAAAAATGGCACATTATTCCTATTTAAAAAAAAAGTACTTAAATATTGCTATTCGAGATTCAGTCTGCTTTGTAGGTACAAAAAGAACACTGGCTGATTCTGATAAAAATATAGGTGCTATTATTATCATATGTACGCAGTTTTTTTTTTCTCTTCCTAAGAACCTTCTCGGATTTCAACAAACATTTGTAAGAAAAAGTAGCCGATTTGGTCCAGCCGATTACGAGTTTTGGGCTTTGAAAAACATTTAGCAATTAATTTTTATTGATTCACAATAATTATATTTTAATTTTATTTTATTAAATTACTTATTTTAAATCGTTAATTGTAAAATCCCTTGGTTTACTTTTATCTCAAGTTAACTATATGTTTATGACAAGAAAACTGTCCAAAGTATCTAATTAATATTTTTAAAGTTATACATTTTAAAGTTACATTAATTGTATCATTTTGGCTTTAGGGCGGAATTCATTCAACGATTTGGTTACATCGTGGCATTCCTAGCAACGCACAGTGGACTCACGCGATGGCAAACGCATCCGCCGAAAGAACACGATACGGAGAGGTAAGTCAAAGCACCATAAGCGTCGAGATTTCTTATATAAAATGAAAAAATAAATAAATAAATAAATAAACAATTTGTCATAATTTTTGATAATCCCTCATGAACTTATATAACTAAGAAAAAAATTACAAAACATAACCACTTATGATTTCATCGTCATCGTCGTCATCTCAGCCGCAGGACGTCACACATACGCTTCCCCCATAATTTTCCAATAAGACTTAATATTGAATTCAGTTATTCTAATATTATTTTCAGACAAGAATTTGGGAAACAATACCCTCGCGCTATAGACGAAGTGTGGTATCGAAGAGCTGTTGAGCAGCATTATGTGGATCCACTGAGCTACGTGTACAGTGCTGATTTAAATACAGATAAATATCCTTTGAACGTTTCTGCTGCGATGGTTACAGCGTCTCATGCTGTGTTCCATGGCGACGGACACAGGAAGGCACCAGCGGCGGTTGTAGGTTTCCAATTTAAACATGAAAGACTCAGTGAATGGTTCGAAAACATCACTTCTTCGGTAAGTTGAAAAGAAAAATACTGTTTATTTAAAAAAATATAATATTAATAAAAATACGTTTACACGTTGTAGCAGTGGTCATACGAATTGGGTACATACCCGTATAGACAAAGAAAGGGACGAAAAAATAAAGTCTGATAACGAAAGATATATTAAGACATGTTCTTAACAATCGTTGGGAAAAAACATCGGGAGCCTTCATGCTCTGTATACCTAAAAATAATATTTACGCGAAATGGCTTTATACCTAAATATTATTTTAAATATACGTTTTAAGAACGTAGTTAAGTACTTGTCTATTTGTAAATCTTTGATGAGTATTTATCAAACCGCCAATAACTTGTGCTTAAACTTGCCGAACCTAAAAATCGTTACATAAGGCAAATGAAGAAAAATGTGAATTAGTCCTTATGCGTTTTAGTCCACATATTAAAAATATAACAGTTTGCAATTTCGAGTTGATGCGTGTTAGACTTTGTACACACACAGGTAAATTGCGTTTTAAATACCTACATGAGCACAAATCTGATTTTAAAGATGACGAAAATAATAATATCCTGAATTTATTTCGAGGTTTCTTCTGAAGATAGTCATAATTACCTAATTTTGGCTATTTTTTTTTTCCAAACCCTGGTAATAATAGACGACTTTAAACAATGTTTCTTTGAAAACTATTTAATGAATAAATAACTGATTACCTATTACTTTGTTTTATTAGTGTGAACACAACAAAGAATGTGTGACGTGCCTTTCGGACTACTGGGACTGCTACCTAATAGACAATAATGGATGGATTGTTGTCAGCGAAGACGGAAACCAGACTGGAATGTTCTTTGGAAAAGTAAGAATCTACTCGTAAGTTGGAAGCGTGTGATAGTGAAATTTTAATATTCCAATGAAATTTGCATATATATTTCCAGATACGGCCAGATATCATGATGCGTCTTGTCGAAGATCAAGTTTATAGGACGGTGCACATTATAGATTATCAGGCAGTTTGTTTTCGAGAAAAGAAAACGACAAACCCCGCCACTGCATTGCTAACGGTAATATTATGTCTTCATTATAACATTACTATGATTATTCATGAAATATTTTTTATGATTTATTAAGTGTGAATATTATTGATCTTATTAGTTTGGACCACATTTGCTCTTTACCATACCATTTGCAATTTATAATCAAATATTTTCGACAGCCTTACGAACATTTGCGTCTAGTGATTTCCTGGTTCATTACGACGACAATGTGGCTGTTCAACTCTATAAGGTTGGGCTCAGCACAAGAAGCTGGTTTCTCATTGTATGAGGGTAAGTGTTAATGTATTTTAGAGTGACATTAAATGTTTTAGGGATTAACATAATATGCAGTCTCTGGACAAAATATTGTTGACATGTTATATGTTGTGAATGTATACAATGCAAATAAATGTTGCTCTGTGGCGAGTTGTCAGCATGTTCTGTGCAAATTTTGCATGAGAACGAGCACTACGAAGTCAATGTGAGTTATGACAAGTGCCAAAAAAACAGAGAAAAGATTCAAAAAATTTATAAAGATAATGTCGGCGACCCTTTTGAACAAAATATTAAAAAATATTTTTTTCTGCAGACAACTTTGTCTGTGTTTCTTCTGTGCATGATATTCAGACAATTTTAGAAGAATATAGCAACTATATTGAACTAACCACACTGTAGATCCAGAGATTTTAAAGAATTTTTTAACTTTTTAAATCTGATTAATTAAATCTAATTCGAGTTAGGCAATCAGAAAAATTACAAATAGATATATAGCCATTTAATAATACTAAATAATTTTTCAAGATGCATGATCTACCTACATCTACTATGACAAAATCTTTAGCAGATGTTTACACACACAGAGTTATTAGAGTCTAAATTCAAATATGGAGTCTATGATTGGATAGTAGTTGATGATTTTTACATCGGTAGTAATGACTCCATCTTATTTTCAGAGTATGTTACACCCACTGGTGAGTTATTTAGATCGAGCACAGTAGTCCTAAGTCTAAGTCCTAAGGCGCATTTATTTAAGTGCCATAATTTGTCCAATTATAAAGTTTCCGTAGTCTAGGTCTTTTGAATGCGCATGACGTTAGGATTGTCAGTAGAGAACTTGTAATTTTTAAAGTAACTTCAGATTTTTATTAATTTGTAAAATCAACCCGGTATCAAAAAACTTATAGAGAACAATTTGATGGGCATTTGTGTTGCATATAAATAAGCTTCAGCATGATATTTGTATTTCAAGAAACTGCTTGGCCTTAAATGTTGAGATCCTATTATTATTTTATTATTCTTCAGATCTTATAGTTTTCCTTTCATGAGTTTTTTTAGCTTGCTGCATCGAGTTCAACCGCCATGGCAAATTAGTTTCGCAACCAGTTTTATTAATCTGAAACTCGTTACGATGTAAAAAACTCTTGAAAATATAATAAAATGCATACTTCTTACTGAAAGTTAATATTAGATAATATTCGGTTACTCTATTTTAGATATTCGAGCAAGCAAAGACCGAGGAATATAACAAATATTCATAAAAACATTTAAAAAACTACAAATACCCTATAATTCCTTGAATTAATAGCGTTCGTAATGTTTTTTAACTTAAAATAAATTATTTTCTGCCATGTGCCAGGGAAGAATATTAAAATATTACCGCTTTCGTAACTGGTTAAGAAACTCAACAGCCAGCGTCAAGGGCGTAGATATGTTATGCATTTATTTTAGTTGAATTTCTTATATAAAACTTCAATTATAGTAGGTATAGATAAATGCCTGCTGGGCCTGCTGGCTTCCAAAAATATCCCTTTCCTGTATATATTCTTTTGAATGTTTCTTTTATATCTCATTTGATACGTTACTTGATTCGATGCATGATTAGAAGATATTTCTTATTCTTTACTGATGATCACTAATGTTTTGCATAGTGGCTTACCAAAACTACGAGAACGATGAGGGCACGGACGACCCGTACATGTCGAAGCCTTCGTCGCGTTTGCTCGAAAGGGATTTTGAGAAACTGGTCTTAATAAACCGCACACGACCTACACCGTGCGACAGAGAGATGTACCTTTATCAATTGGAATACAACAATTTAGATGAGAAGTTGAACAAGCCAATTAAAGATTGCGAGAGACCATTCTACGCACAGTTGGTGAACTATACGAATATGCTTCTGATTGTCGTCGACGCGAACTGCGCGAGGGAAGAAGTGCCCATATTGTCTGTACACGCTACCGAGGTTAATTACAACGAGTCGTTGCCGTGTTTGAAGCATATGCATCCACTTTACAGGAGACAACCGAATTCGTGTATTAGGAATCACTCGGAGGTAATGAATTCTTACTCTCAAATGTAATAATAATAAAATAAGCCATTTACCGAACATAATAATATATTATAACAACATTTCACATACTTTTGAGTTGAGTGTTTATTGCCAAAATTTATAACATTTTAATACAAACAAAATGAAATGAACAAAGTACATGAACAAAGTATTATTAAATTGAACATTTCTTTTCAAATTTTATAAAAAAAAGCGTCAAATTTACAAATTTTAGTCATCTAAACATTTATGTTATGAATTAGTTCTGGTTTCATTTTACGGAGCCGCCTCATCGGCGTAGGGCTCTCAACATTTTCTGTTTTGCCTTCCTCATCCATTTATATCCATATTTTGATATGAAAATATCAGCCAACCTTCCTTTTGATCTCTTTTTTTCCTAAGCATTCTGTTATTTCCATTTCAACATTTTGATAGTTTCCAAAATGTCTCGAAGACGCGGACATTTGATTATTTTCTGATTAATTAACTATTACCATATCTGACAATTTTAGGTTTAGCATACTACGCTCCATTTTGCAGAAAGTTTTTGTACTTCAGCGCAATTCAACATCCAAATCTGGCAATCATACGTAAGGCAAGGACGAATGGCAACATCATATAGCTTGCTTTTAAAATTTATGTCAATATGCTTGTTTTTAAAATTAAAATTTATTATTTATCTTTAATTTTTTTTTAAATTAAGGACATCCTTCTTTCTCTGTTGTCAAACGTCACCGATTACCCCAATTATACATAATCCTTGACGCACTTTGTTGTATCACCATTCAATACGATTTTTGCTTCGCCATCATTTTGCCATTACTTTTATTTTAATGTGGTTAAGAAAAAAATTAACCTCTTGGCTCTCTAACCAGTTCTTTTAACAATCTTTTTAGAGAACTTGGATTTTCCGCGAAAATTACAACATCGTATGCAAACCTCAGATGACTTAAGTATTCTACGTTAAATTTTACTCATTCAGTTTCCACTTTTAAGTTTAAGAAGACAGTTTCTAAGACTGATAAAAATGTTTTAGTGACAATGGGTCTAACACCTTTTTGGATTGGGAATTCCGTCCATCCTTCTGAAGTCGAATACTCGCTAAAGTTTTTGAATAAATATCTCGCAATAGACTGACATACAAGTCTTCTACACCCTGTTCTTCTAAAGATTTCCAGATGGCGCCGTGCTCAACCGTATCAAATGCCTTAGTAAAATCGATAAAGCAAATGTATAAGTTAATTCCATATTCTCTGTACTTTTCTAAAAAACCTGACCCAATACTTAACTATATATGAACGTGGAACATAAAGTAGATAATCTGATGCGTAAAAGTGTAAAAAAACTTTCAGGTGTTCATCACATTTATTATGTATATACATAGGTACCTATTTTATAAATATTTTAAGTGTGGGTTTATTGGTTAAATGTTTTCGTAACATATTTTACATCATTCATAATTATGTGAATATATTTTTTTGTATATATATACGACAATACAATCATTAGTGCGGCTTGAGGGGCAAAGCTGATTATATATAAAGAACATTAATAATTGACACACGGGATTACATTCAAAATTTATATAAAGTACCTACTTAATTGGTTGAAAATTCTTTCTTTTTTTTTATAATATTAATGTTAAAATAATAATGAATCAAAATGAAAGAATAAAGGTACTAAATGTCTTATATATTTACTTTGGTTTTCAGGAAAGCAACATAGACATGTGCGGCCGCGGGAGTCTACCTCATATGAACATGTTCTGGATTCCACTGGCAGTGCTATTTACTGTATGGTATCTTTAAAAGGCTTTTAAGCAAATACAATATATTTTACGTTTTCTGTCAAAATTTTGCCGATCATATTGACTACAAAGTAATTTGTATCCTATATTAATATTCAATTTTCATACAAACACTTATCGTCATTTTATATTTGATAAATATTATTACCCACTTCTGGGCACGTTAGCCCAGCAATATAGGAAAAATATTATCCAACAAAATAAGAAACAGGTTTTCGCTATTTCCACAATAAATATTTTTTGTGTAATGAAGTTTGTATGTCAATCGGGTATTAATAAATTCTTTTGTGGAATAAATATACCTTTATTCCTTTATCATATTTACAAGAAATAATTTAGTCAATTAAGGTTTTATTTACTTAGGTACTTTTTTTTATTATATTCAAATTAGGTTATTCTGAATGTTTAAAAAACAATAACATGTCGTAGCTACATATCGAAGATATTTTTAAAAATTCCTTAATAATATTTTACATATAAAATGCTCCCAGGGTGCCATTTATTAGGAGACATTTAGTACGCATATCAAAAGTTAAAAAATTGAAATATTTAAAAATCATACAAACATTCTAAGTAATGTCAAACATTGAATCGATTAAATAGTTCATAAACCGTGTATTGTTTTCAATTTTTTACCACTTATTATTTTAACATATTGTTCTAAAAGTATTGGCATTTCCATATTGTTCTAAAAGTAATTCGCTGATGCGAATTACTGGGGACTGTTAAGGCGGCTTCCTCTAAAAATTCGTATAAAGATTCTACCATTTTGAGTATTGTTGGTAATGATGCATTTCTTTTGATAACATCCCTGTTTACTTAGAATAGGACTCTTCTCTGGCAAAATAATGCATCAATATCAGAAATAAAAATTATTTATTTAGCATTTTACTTTAATTATTTAAAAGCTCTTCAACAATACATAGTTTAGGAACTATTTGTGGTAGATCATCAATTTATTTATCATTACAACTACAGCTAGTTATATTTCGTGGCGTGGTTACAATATTAAGATTTAATTATTTATTGGATAGTTGATTTTATTGATAAATAGGTGTGCCTTTTCTTAAAGTATCAAATTAATATTTCATATCAAAACTTTTATTATAGATTGCAGTGTTGTTTTCATATTTAAATCTGTATTGATACATACCTATGTACCTTCAACATAAAAAAATGTTTATGTGCTAGTTTTCTCTGAATTAATGCAGATATAATCAAAAGAAATAATTTATAATTGATTTAGTACAAAATAAAAAACCTTTTTAATGTTAAATGCCTTTTATTGTAATTAAAATAACGACATAATCATATTTACACTTTACACAAACACTAGTATATACTAATCTATACTTCTATACTAATATTATAAAGAAAGAATATTTGTATTTTTGTAATGAATAAACTCAGAAAGTATTGGACCGATTTTGAAAATTCATTCACCTACAGAAAGCTACATTATCAGTGAGTAACATAACTTTTATAAAGTTACACGAGCGAAGTCGCGTGCAAGAGCTAGTATTAAATAAAATAAATATAAATTCAAATTAATGTATATTTTTATATTCCAACTTGTAAACTTTCAAAAAAACCGAATTGGGTATCAGCCCAAATAAGCGATCATTATGATGCAATCCAGCCTTAATATAATACTTCTTCCCAATAATCTACTCTACATAACCATAATTTTTCAAAGATAAATTTTATGCAGAAGGCTCTACTTTATGTTTCTTGATGAAGTCATGAATTTCATTCATGACCTCTTGATACCTGTGCTGCCTGAGGAGGTTCTCCTGAAGCTGTTCCAACTGTTTCGTGCCTTCCATAAATACTTTGAGGCTTAGATTTTTTCCACCGTGCTCTGACATTTCTCTATGTTCTGTCACTCGATCCTGAGGATAGTTGTATGTTCTAATTTTCTCGTTTCTATTTGCAGAACCAACCTGAAAAAAAATATCCATTAATATTTCCATTTATTAAGAGAATACGAAAATTTATCAGTACAGAATAGATAGATTTAAGATTTATCCCATTCAAAAGCCTACAATGATGTAAAATGTAATAGAGATACACAAGTTATACATGCACCTGTGACTTTCTTTCCTCTTTAATTTTACTCGTTTGATCCTCATAGTGCCTTTGTAACAATATAACCCTTAATTTTTGTATGGCGATTTGTCTATTCTTTATTTGCGATCTTCCTTCCTGACATTCAACTGCGGTTCCTGTCGGAACATGAACAATTCTGACAGCACTATCAGTAGTGTTCACATGTTGACCACCGGCTCCGCTTGCCCTCTTTGTCTCTATTAATAAGTCACGTTCAGGAATATTCAACTCTATTTCTGTGGGTTGCGGAAGAACAGCTACTGTTACAGTACTTGTATGAATACGGCCACCCTTTTCGGTGGCTGGTACCCTTTGAACACGATGCACCCCGGCCTCCATTCTCATCAACTCCGGAACTCCAACACCTTGAATCAACATAGATGCTTTTTTATAACCTCCAATATCGGATTCCTCTATACCTGCCACATCCATTTCCCATTCTCTATATTGAGTGTATGTAGTGTATAATTGGAATAGTTCTCTGGCAAATAGCATTGCCTCTTGACCGCCGGCACCAGCACACACTTCCAAAAGAATACCACCGTTTGTCAAACACGGTTCCAAGAGAATCGCTTGCAAATCTTCATCGATTTCTTTCACTCTTTTCAGATATATTTCTGCCTCTTGTTTTATCATGTCCTTCATCTCATTGTCTTGGCTATCTTTTTTGTTTAACTCTTTAAGGGATTCGATGCTGTCGTATAAGGCTATCCTGTCTTCAAGGACTTGAACAATAGGTTTGATTTCGCGAAGCCTTCTAATCTCATTTTCGTCACGTTTTGTTTTTATAAGTAGACTTTCATGCTCAAGCATCAAATGTCTCAAGTAAGTCTGAACGGCTGGATCGGATAAGTTTACACTGCTCTGGGAATAATATTTTAGTGAAATTTGTGGATAAACTCTTTTGAAGTTGTTTACGCACCGATGTAACAGAATTCGTGTAAAAGACATTTTGTGCAATCTTTTTTAAAGTTAGTGATTTATACTTTATTTTATTTGTTGAATGATTTTAACTTAATATTTAAACTACTAACACCATTTATAATAACAATAAGTAACCTAATAATCTGTTTTATTTTTATATGATTAAAAAAATGCTTTGACACTTTGACTTTGACACTTTTGATCTTGACAGTTATCTACTTTTTCATGTGGGATTTGTGCTGGGCTTTAACTTAGTTTAAAAAAAAATGGGAATAGATAGAGAATATAAAAGAAAGCTTTAATAAAATCTATTTCATGGGAAACATAATATTATTAATAATAATATTTTTATAACACACACAAATTTCCACAACCATTTAACTTTTAATGTATGTCATTCTTTACAGTATTGGGCTTGATCACATTACACCTCAATAACAGTAATTAAAATTTAAACTTATAATTTAAAAATTAAAACTTCATAAAAAACTTTTAATTAAAACTAGAAATATATTTAATGGTTTTAGGAGCTAATGTAACGCAGTTTGTAATTGAACGCCCCGCCATCTCTTGTCGAGTAGTAGGTATTATAAAATTCAGAAACATATTTTAATAATGAAACTAGATGGCAGGGTAAACCTCATTTAAAAGGAATGTATTACTGTTAAAACAATTGATAGTATATAAAAAATACAAGTACAAAGTACTGTTCATTTGTTTTTGAAACATTAACTAAGCTATTTTTTTATGTGAAGCTCGTCAAACAGGCCGACGGTTACCCAATGGTAGGTGGTTACCGTCGCCTAGTCATAGGTGCTGCAAGCGTGGCGCCGACTTTAATTTAAGACCTACCCTGACCTTAAAAGGGTGCCAGACAAGCACGCGTTCCAGTACGTCCAGAAGGTAAGTGACTACCGTCTTCTAAGTTGCACTACCGGTCTTCTAAGTTCTAAGTTGTTTACAACACGCCTGAAAAAGCCTACAATAGTAGGTAAGTTTCAATGCGAAACACCTCAGGAGACAGTGTTTCAAAGGCCCGCATCTGCAGAATTTACCTAAGTGTATATATCTATATAAATATTATAAAATAAACACGCTGTCCGCGCGTCAGTCTATTTTTCACTAACATCTTTTAAACCACCCAACAGATTCTGACACGATTTTAACTAATGGGAAGAGAGATAAACGAAAAGGTTAGTCTATATAATTTACAAAATCGAATCAGTTCTAGTCACTCGGTACTACGTCAAACTCTTTATGCATTTGAGATTCTCTGCATTTAAAATCTCTGAAAAAAAATTAAAAATCTGCATTTGACACAACTTCTGCATGCATCTTGTACCTACCAAATATCTGAACAGAAGTACGAATATGTCTTTTAACTATAATATGTTCATGTCTTTACCATACGATCGATTAAACTTCCTGTGCCAATTGGTAAAAGGTAAAATTAGAGGTAAAAGGGAGACAAAGTAGCCGGCCACATACCAAACATTTTCCTTAGAGGCACGATTGCCACATCGACCGCAACGGGCGCGCCTATTGATAGAATTATTAGGGAAGGCCACACGACAAAGAGCTTCCTCCGTGTAACCACAAAGACGTCACTTTTGCCTTATTTTATACATTCTCGCGGCGCGTGTATGGAGTTATTAGTGCTAATGACGATCGGACTTACCTACGGACGTACCATTGTCTCGCCGTCACACCGCAAAGTAACATACTTCCTTTCTATTTTGTAACGTTTGGTGAAAATTGCAAAGATCATGCGATTCATTTTTTTTTTTTTTGTGGCACCTATGTATTTTAGAGTGGCAGGCAGGTTGACGGTTGACTCGATTGATTGGTGCAATACATACATCGTAGCAATATACATAAAAACACATGAAATTTCTTAGATATAATACGAGTAGGTACTGTGAAGGTTTGGATGGAAACAAGAAACTGAAATTACTTACTTTCATATCTAGTATAATAAATTTCTAAAATGTTGAATTCTAATTACTAGTAGCATAGAGTAAATAGTACTAGTAGGTACTTTACCATACCGTCCTCCAATAAGGGATATCAGATTATGAACTTATTTTATCTCTTTGCAATTAAATTTATCCTCACATTGAGTTTCATATAATTTTATAGTCTTATCTATTTTCTTTATATATATGAATTGAAGTTGCTTTCCGTGTCAACCGTATGACCGCTAACTCCTTTTAAATCACGCAACGGATTTTAATGCATTTTAATGCAATTTTTATATAAGTATTAAAACCCAATTAAGTTTTTTCATGGGTGAAGCCGGGAACGGGTCGCTAGTAGTAGTTTTTATAATCATTAAAACCAATCTTTGTATTTGTAAAGATGCAAAGTAATTAAATGCCACTTTACCTATAGGTAGATAACTCGCAGAACCTACGCGATACATAGGCGAAACAAACCGTAGGTAACCCGTAGGTACTGGTATAATTATTAAGGTACCCATCTACTATTTTTTTTTAAAACACTATCGCTACATCGCTTACATCCTATAAATTACGCCACAGAAGTCCTAGAACTAAATTTCTTGGCTTTCGACCTTCGCCGCGATCCTATTGTGTTGTTTAATACTCGTATAGGAAAAAGGTTTTGTGTAAAAAAGTAATAGATAACTTCTTACAAAGGAGTAAAGATAATGAGTCGCGTTTTGTTATAATTATTGGGTAGGTATTACATACCATCTACTTGTTCCTGTTTGCACGGGTACGAATTACCACAAGCTATACAAGGGTATAAGAGAATAAAGGGTAATTAAATACCCATGAAAATTAGGGTTAAATATTGAAACCTATAAAAATTATAATTTTTATTAATTGGATTACAAAGCTATGTGCTAATTATGTACTTTACATATTAAAGCAAGAAAGGGAACAGTAGCTAATACACTGTCTTCAGTCGTTTGCTCAAACGGCATTGAATTAAATTGATAGCATACTGTATGCGATAATGGAAGCTAATGCTGTGTAATTATAGGCAACGCGTCCCGACTTTTCTAGTACCTACCCATACTTGCCTACAGTCATTCATTAACTTAATGAATAATCTAGTCGGTTTGCTGTAAATGCATACAAAGTAGCGATATTCAGATGACCGATAAACTATGACTCCTATATCTATCTATGTCTTCTATTTTTAGATATGTAAGGACATATTAATATTAGAAATTGAAATAGAATTCGCTGTCCCCATCTGTCTGTTTCTCCGCTAACTTCTTTTAAGCCGACCATCGGATTTTAATATAATTTTTACCAATGAAAAGAACAATAAACGTTGCGGGTTTTTGTATATAATTTGCAGAAAAAATACATCGGTACAAAGCCGAGGGCGGTTCGCTAGTTCATTATAAGAGAAATAATCGACAGAATTATTATTAGGTTAAGTACATATTATGCGAAACACTAACAAAATATGCGCTAACTAGCCGCTCCGGAGTTATTGACCTCTGTGGCAGCGGCGTGAAAGTATTCCTAAATTAAATATATAGCCAAATTTAACTAAATTACTGATAATATCAATGTTAGTTATGTAGTTACCTACTAATAACACTTTAAAATGAAGTTAAAATTTAAGTTTTTTAAATTTTCCATAGTTTCATCTAGTTTCAGATAGTACCTACTAGCTTGTTCGAACAGTAACTCTTAAAAAAGTACCTACTCGTAAAATGTGTGCAAGGATATTGATGCCGGGCGGGCAACCCCGCATTAGTTCTGGCCCATTTCGGTCCGGAGTGCAGAGTTTGCGTTGCCAGGACTAAGAGCCTCTTAAATAAATACCGCACGTTTGCACAATAACCACTAACAACACTTCACACTTTACTTATGCCCGCAATCAAATTTATTACACCCATACAAATAAATCTCTTTGTAACGTAGGAGAAACTACACTACGTACTTTTAACAGTAGTCCAATAGTTTCTACTAAGTTACAGAGCTAAAATAATCCTGTATTATTTGTTCTAATCTAGAACTTGCACAAATTTTATTAGACCAATTCTTCACATTAATATGTGATTGATTAGGTAAATATGGATACTGAGGTAGGTAACCTCAGTATCCATATTTACCTAATCAATCACATCAATCGCAAAATTCCATCAAATTTTAATAAATAGTTACCATAATTGCTCCTGCTACCTATTATACTTAATAATAATCCAGAACTAAAATGTTATAAGGAATATTTATACATCTACGAAATACACCAGGAACGAGTTATTAGAACTAGAAATAAACCTATTTATAATAATATTATACTTTAAATGCGTAAGTTTGATATTTAGATTTTGTTAAGTACTCAATCACACAGAAACGGCTGAATGGATTATGTTGAAATTTGGCACACTGATTAATACCTGGATTAATATTATTCGATTATCCTGGAAAAATGTTAGCTTTCTGTGGGATTTTGAAAAAATGAACTATAGCTAGGCTATGCCACGACTATATTTAAAAATATTTAGTTTTCTCCAGTCCCTCTCCATATAAACTTAAGTATACCTACCAAATTTTAAACTCCTCCGTCCGCAGAAAAATTTCTTAAAAAAGGATTCAAACTTTTCAAACACATTAATATATAGATAATAGATAAAGTATCCCATGTTTTAAATTCTAACAAAACCGAAATTTGATAAAAGTTTAATTGCCAAATTGTATTTCCGGCGATCATAGCCAGTATTAGTAAGTACCTACATATCTATTAGATTCATGAGGATCCCATGTATTCTTCCCATCCGACATGGCCTCTACACAACGTACCTAATCAACAAAGAATAGTGTGCACCGATAATCCAGGTTGCGTGTCTAGTCTGAAGTATAGAGGCGTGTTAGCATAGCAAACCCGACCGGCTAATGGCCTATTACCGCGCCATGTAAATAGGCAGATTGTTTTCTGTCGTGCCGGACAACTCGACTTGCTCGCTCGCATCACTGACATGCTAGTGTGCAATCACTTTAATTCTGTTTGCAAGTGAGATGCCCACTTAAAAATACATCTCGAGATCTTAATACAATATAATGTTTCATTTAATTGTAAGTTAATATAAGTATATTT
Source organism: Synanthedon myopaeformis (assembly GCA_944738685.1). NCBI lineage: Eukaryota > Metazoa > Arthropoda > Insecta > Lepidoptera > Sesiidae > Synanthedon > Synanthedon myopaeformis. The sequence continues at coordinate 3,236,955 of OX122914.1, forward strand.
ACATACTTATTATATAATGTAAAGCTTCGATCCCCTAGGCAGGGTCCTCAAGCATGCTGGCTGCATTACCTCGTTGTATGGAAATGCTAATCTGAACCGAGGTGATATCCAGCTTTAGAATCGCCGGTTATGTCGACTTATTGAGATTTTTATTTTTTATTATTCGAGATATTGAATTTACATCTTTGTAACTAACAGTTGCAACTACTCGGCTTCGCACGATACATTTTTTTTTTTTTGCAAATTATATGCATAAAAAACTTTCCTCATTTATCGCTCTTTCTGTGATTGAAAACCGTATTAAAATCCTTTAGGTGGTATAGAAGAAATTAATATTTTGAGCATATTTGTCTTACCAAGACACGTCGATCACATCTTTCCCTGGTGAGCTATGTTTTTTTAATATTATTATAATTATAAGTATGAGAAATTGTTATCATATTAACGTACGCAATTACAGTCTACGCTAAACTTGTCACTATCAATAATGACTATATGTTTTCTATTTATTTATTTTTTCAAAAAGGATAATGTCCTTTTTTTTCTAAATGGTAACAAAGAGTTACAATACAATATTTTCTATAACGAATTTGTCTTCCCTGTGCGGGATGTAATACGATTTATTTATTGCTTACCGAAACATTTACTCTCATTATTGTTGTGTTGTTATGAACGTATTAAAATGCAATAAAATTTATGATGCTATAGCAGATTGGTGCTAGGTTTGTGAATTTTATGAATTCACAACTGCATAACTGAATTTGAATTGTACTATAGTCCAGTTACGATATGTTTTCGTTTGAACGAAGTTGAGAGAACTGTTACGAATTGTTTGGGGTAAGATGACAAACGTGTAACGTCCCCCTCAATTAGAGGGGTAAGGCGACAAGTCGCGGTGACACCGATTCAGCATATTGTGGTTTTGGAAGGGGACAAATGAATAAAAGGGTTGTAATGGAAACAGCGACACAAATTGATTGTATTATTGTACAATACATTGTACTAAATTGAATTAAATTTTGTGTCATCAGTGGTGTAAAAGGTTTGTTAGTTACGGTTGAAAAGGTTTGGGTCTTGTTATATGTTTTAAATGTTCATTTTTTATTTAAAAAGCTTGGCGGTTTACTTGATAGTTTTATTGGTAGGTACAAATTTCGATCTTAGAGTATATATAAGGAAGGTTATGTATACTCTAAGCCCACGACGTATTCGGTAGAAAGGTGGTACAGGAACTGCGGGCAATACGGATGGAGGCACCACGGTTCCCGAAAAGGCGCAACTGGCGACAAACGGGGGGTTTTTAGTGAGTAAAAATCTCACATAACCGGGTTCTTCTTACCCAGGTAACTATAGAACGTTTTTAACCCTCGTCGTTAAAAAAAGGTACAAATTTCGAATATAAAAAACAAGCTGTTGCACGCGTTTTCATCCGCGTAACTTTATAAAATTTAGCCTATATTACTCGCTGATAATATAGCTTCCCAACAGTGAAAGAATTTTTCAAATCGGTCCAGTAGTTTTGGAGCCTATTCAATGAAAACAACAAACAACAAACAAACAATCAAATCTTTCCTCTTTATAATATTAGTAAAAGTATAGAAGTATAGATAAGTAATACCTACGTTGTGGGACACAATTACAGCCGGTTCGGATGGGATAAAGGATTAGAGATTAAGTTGCGTGGGTACTAACAGCAAATTCATGTACTGTTATTTCACAGTGGTTTTCTTAAAGTTCCTAACACCTGTATTGAAGTGAGGGTAGATGAGTTGACTTATTGAAAGCCGCTGGCAGTGGATGTAGTAGCTAGGTGCGTGGAGGGTGAAGAACTGAGTTCTGTGACGTTTAATTAAAAAAAAAAACCTATGTTCGAACATGAGTTTATTTTGGCTAAACTCATTAGAAGGTACATATACCTCTATACATAACAAATGAACACTATGGGTTCTTTTTAAAAAAAAGTAGTTACATAATTACATATCATTATTGGATTAATAAATGCAATAAAAACTCTTGTAAAAGGTTATTAGTGTCCAGACACAAATGAGGCTGCTCAAAGCATCTAATCAAACAAATTTTCAAATCTCATCTATCATGTCAAACGGAAAGCGTTAATCTAAAAAGAACTCATTAGGATCGGTCGGATCAACGCTCTGAAATTTCGTTTAAGCAGCGGTTTACGGTGATCAACCTTATTTAAATCCACTTTTCATTGGGTAGTTATTAAAACAATATTCAAAATTAAATCTCCAAAAAAAGGCTCGAGTGTGGACTGTTTTGTTTATTTTTCTTCTCTCACATGATTATATTGTTGTCTCACTCTGGCTGCGCCGACACGTCTGCGGAGTGCATTCGTGTTTGAAAAAAACATCGGCTGCGTTTTTACGAAATATAATACGAAAAATAGTAGGTTAGTAGGTAGCTACAATCACCTATTATTGCAAGGAAAGCTAAAATGGCTGCGATCTTGATAGGATAAAGAAAACGAAAGATAAACAAGGTAGAGATATGGAAATAGGTGTATACCTATTCCCATATCCTCTACCTTGTTTATCTTATAGGTATACACCTATTCCCATATCTAACTTATTCTTATTCCATAACTTCAGATGAAAACCAGTTCACAAGCTCAAGGAGAGTGAGTGTATGTGTTGAACAGGGCTTAGTAATAACGCCTCCCAGCTGAAGTTAATTATGTTCAAGTTAGTGAAGATTACGGAGCCGCGTCCGCATCGGCCGCGCTAACACGCCAATTGTGCACCAAGCACTACACACCGCCAAACATTACCTTACTTATTAACATTTTCTGCTCGCTGAAAACCCGTTTAAGTAGGAAAATTGTTTACCACGAAGAAACTTTATGTACTTTACATGGAAGTGTCAATTATACCTTTCATAACTTAATTTTTTTTTAGTACCATTTCTGTTTAAATGGACGTGTCTTTAAATTTAAGAAATTATTATCTATAGGTAATTCTATACTAATATTATAAAGAGAAAAGATTTGTATTTTTGTTTGTAATGAATAAACTCAAAAACTATTGGAGCGGTTTTAAACATTCTTTCACCTTTAGAAAGCTAAATTATCAGCGAGCAACATATATTATAGAATTACGAGGGCGAAATCCCGTGCAATAGCTAGTATAGATATAATTATAATGATCATAAGTTTGCGAAAGTAGTTATTAACTACATTTGGTTATATATATGTTTCATAGGTTACATTTATGTTTTGTATTAAATTTATGTAATATATGTTTTTGTTACCGTTCTTGTGGCTAATGCTGTATACGCCTGTATTTGGTACGCGTGTCAGTCGAAATACGCTGTATATTGTTATATTATAAATAAGTAACACGTCTACTGTTAGTTTATCTTAAAATAAATAAATAAATAAGATTAAGCACTAAAAACAAATGACAAATCCTTGATATATATTAGTGTTATTACGCCGTACATAATTTAAATTTAAAATTAACTAATGTATGTCAGTGGAGTTTATTCCGCGTATCGTTTTCTCGGCGCGGCCGGTCCCTCGTTCATTGTTAACCGCCGACACTTTCACCCGATGTTTATGACGCCGTTTAAGTGAAATAAATAAATCACTAGCCGACTAGTATCGGCTCTTTACAACCCGCAGTGTGCGGTGTAATTTCTCAAAGATTCGCCTTTAAACTTATTGATGTACGGCCTGCCTTGAGCGATGTTTAGCAGGACTTCACTTATCTGCACTCGGTTGTATATATCCCTATACCTACTATAATATTGGTTATTCTTGAAGTTTTGTTTTTCATATCATTCACCCAGAAAAAAGTACTGTTCCCGAAGAATTTTCTAAAAATAAAAATATAAAATTCAACGCATGACAAGTAGATACTATGTATGAGCAATATATATATTGAATAAATGTTTTAACACAAGGAGAAGGGACGCGGACGAAGTAGAGTAGCAGGCAAATGCTATGTTTAGGTATAAATTTATTCATTTATGCACATAAAAAAAAAATTTTGTACATTTAAGAAAGAATCAATATGTATCTAGAATTCCAAAACAGCAATGGGGACCAAAAAAATAAAAAATTCTATAACGACATTAGGTAAGTATAATTTTTCGAATACATTTACATTAGATAGAACTTTAGGATTTAGGTATTAATTCTTATATATAAGTTTGAGTGACAGGTCACAGTGTTCAGTGGTCATCAACTGATCACTTTATTAATCTGATCTCTACAATCTATTTATGTGTAGATAGGTAAATTTATTGGACTGTCTGTGAAACTTTCATATAAAAAACACGGTATATTTATATTTAAAATATAGTTAAACAGCAATTACAAGTATGTCGTTACATCTTATGGTTGCATGTAAAGTATACCTTAAATTAATTTTACGCGTCGAGGTGTGATTTTTCACGTTTTCTCCCAAGACGCTAACGTGACTCGGAGTTGGATCCATTTATGATCGGTGTACCGAAATGGCCGACAAATGAGAGGCTTCGTCCGCCGGTACTGGCCGCAGCTCCTTTCAACTGCCCGCTTTTTTAAAACACACTGCAGCGACTCCTTGCTTAATTCGTGATCCATTGACGGCCACCTATTTAAATTTTCGTAAACACATGTATCTAAAGCAGCAATGTATTGGCCTCTTTATGATTAAGTTCTGTATCGGCAGAGGTAGAAGTGTCCTGAGGCACATTTGATTATACGTTGAGAGAGGGCTAATCGCGCTCGACGGGCGAATACCTCGAGATCAAACACGAGGCGCGCCGCCAGATATTTTTGTTTCTATTAAACAACACCCGACGTAATAATGTTTAACAATCGTGCAGCGATAATTCGAACAGAGATTATTGTAGAGTTGCCTTCAAACATTAAATATTTTAAGTTTTAAAAGCTTGAACTAAAATATTCCACTCAAACTCAAACTACATAATATGTATACATACATATAATGGACTAATGACTATTGGATATTTAACTAATGATAATGGATAATACGTTGTTACGTCATTTATGATTTCTTTTGCCCCATTATCCATTTTAAAAAATAGTGAAATCTTTCTTGAAAATATATCGTTCTTCCTAAAGAATTATTAAAGTAAGACATAAATTTCACATTAGTATTTCATTTTTGATTGTAGTTGACATATCTGTCATTTTGTACACTATTTAAATTATGGTTATTCACAAAAATATTCACAAAATTATTGTGTTCTTGTCACATTATTACTGAATAATGAATCTAATTAGGCTATGACATATTCAAACACTCTACGTCTACGGATCGTAGCAGTGCGATGCATTTCGTAGCAAAGATGGCGAATAATTTTATTTAAGGGATTTACTTAGGCAAATGACATTGACGATTTGACCTTCAACGCTTATATGAAATGCGGCGAGCTGGCGGCGAAGTCAATATTGGACAAATTATGATTTATTGTTTTTTCAATATTTTACAACAACAAAAAAACAATACATTTTTTAACCTGACATTAACTTATTAATCGATGCAGGATTCATATGCGCGCAATAACTGTTTTCGAAATATATTTCAATGAAAATGTAATTCTTCTTGTGTTCCATTTTTTTTTTGTAGAGTTTCTATTCTTACTAACAATTGAATTTGTCTTCCACACGTTTAAGTATCATTTTTTTTTTTCAAAGCAATAACGTTCTCTATTTCTAGTAAATTATTCATTAAACAATTTTGTCTTTGTTTCCACCTTAATAGAAATAAGTCGCCGACGCCACTCCATTGCTTTTACAAAGCGCGACGTTGAGATAAGTGGTCGTCTCAGTGGATCTCAGATTGTTATTAAATATTTGTGTTGTGGTGCGATTAGCGAGCGGCAGCCTACTGACTGGCTAATTTATCGTCCATCTTCGCACTGCAACAAGTCATTAACTAATACCATTTAACTACAGTACTGATGAACGTTCACCAGTATAGAAATTCGTGTCTATGTTGGCTTTGTAAATGTGAGTTTACCTCTCGCATATTATGAAAGGATTATGAGCTATCATATCAGAATATTTAGATTGGGAGTAAAAGCTTACATTTAAGATATTTTAAATTTAAGATATTTTTTTATCATAATTTATTCACATTTGATTATATGTGTGTGTGTGTGTCTTTCGATAACTTTTTGTCATTTTGTAGATAGTGACACAATCCCATTGTTATAGAAATTTTTGGACTTCTGATCATAAAACTGCTACAAGTAGTTTTGACAGTCCTCTATTGATTATAGTATTCTATTGTACTATTACGGTTTCCTCTATTGTACTATCGTCTATTGTACTATGATATTCCGTGCCTTAACACTACGTAAATAATACTGAGGACACCGAAACAGGTGAAAATCTGAGGGTGCAAGGTCAGAGCTATATGGTGGATGCATTAACACTACTCAACCAACCTTTCCCATTATTTGCTGAGTAGCTAAAGATGTGCTTTCAAGCAGTATAAGAACTTTTCCAATAGATGCAGTTGTCACGGAGATTTGGTATTATCTACATATATATAACAAGTTTCATTTCTATCCCTTCTTCTGATTATAATCCATATACATTTTATTAAACTTTAAACTAATGCTTAAAATTCATCAAAACATTTTTCTAAGAGCCAGATTTACAACTTAATTGTAGTATATTTAAAACTTAAACTTAATTAGTATGTAAACATTTAAAAATAAGCAATTTGTGTATCGGTAAACTAGTCTAGCAATATTTTTAATTTAGCCGCCTGAACATTTTTAAAACCGGTTTAGAATATTAAATTATATATAGTTAATAATTGGTATCAAGTTGAGTATAAATTAATTTAGAAGTGGCTATTCACAATATCGGCTATAATAATCGTTTGGCTTGGTATTATATCTAGACTTAGTATAATTTTGGGTGTGCGTTGATAGTCATCAGGACAAACAATTTTATACTCGTAAGTGTAGATCAAGATCAATTTTCGTCATACCCTTTACGTTCTTTACACAGCGAAACAAAGTAGGTATGCATTTCTGTGATTTCCAGTACCTATATTAGTGTTATTTATGCCATCTCATGTCTGCTTGTCCATCGCATTTTTCCTTATAAAAGAAAAGTAGTGTTAACTGTCTCAACTATTTCCAATAGCGATGATAAATATGCTGACAAATGCATTAAAACACAGTCATTAGCATTGTCCGTCGGTGTAGAACAAAAACAAAGGCGCGTGTTGCCATTGCATTAAGCGGTTGCGCGTTTCATTGTGCATGATTTAGCCCGATCCATATATCTCCCGCAAACCGTAGCATTGTGTTACATAAATAAAAGCGCTAAACGTTTGGCTCATTGTCTATTAAGAATTACTTTTCTCGGCCGCGGCGCGGGCGCGCACAATGGTCGGCGAATACAAAGAGCCCGAGATGGTTATCGTTTGAAGGTACATTAATACGCAATAGACACGCCCCGCTCACGAAATACTAGATCCGTTTGTGTTGTGATATGATATGTATTCACGGTTCGCGTTGTCGTCTCTCAGCTCAATGTTTTTAGATTCAATTGATATATTAAAAAAGCTTACTCTATTCGCGTCTTTCTCTTTGATATGCTTAATTCTTTGAAAATCTATAGGTAAAGGATGCGATTTTCACAATCATTTTTCTATAATGTTAAGGTCGATATACAGGCTGACGGTCCACTTGTTGGCAGGTGGCTACCGTCGCCTTTAAATACCGACCTACCAGCTACCGACTATATTAAGATTCTAGTTTTTTGTCCTATTTATTCTCCGGTAAGTTGAATAAAATTAATGTAAACACAGCTGTTACTAACTTACAATTGGATAGTTTATCGTTAATTTGAAGTTTATTTAAGTAATTTTTGCTAGGTACCTATCTCATTTTAGTTACATAATATAGGTAATTCAATGTTACTTTTAAAGTTATTTAAACTGTACCTATCAAGTTAAAACTGAATCGGGTGAATGTAAATTATATTTCTTCGTGTTATTATATTTACGTAAGTATACAATTTTCCTTGAGACAGATTTTAATGTAACGTCCTGCGACATAGTAATTTTATCGACGATTTACTGTATTACTTATACGCTCGATTTCCAATTCGAGAGAGGTTTAATGCAAATAATTGAAGTCTGGCGACGTGACTACAATTTTACAAAGTTCTTTTGCCTTATTTGTGTTTTGTTATGACTCAGCTCCAAAGTGTTACCTTCGAATATTATCAATAACAAATAATCTAAGCCAGTCCTAAAAATATTGTTCAATAGGTATATCGAACTGAATAAGTAGTGGCACACTGCGTTTCGCAGTCATTAGGGCAGTAACCAACCCTTACAGAAGAACAACGTGAAATAAGCACGTATGCTGTTTTGTTTCGGCGAGTGAGTAAGGGATGCCAGAGCCCATTTCCCTATCCCTTCCTATCCCTTATCCTTAACCATATTGTAGTCGGCAGCGCACTTGCAGCACCTGTGGTGTTCCTTGTGTTATAGGCGACAGAAAGTAGCCACCTACCATCAAAGTGAACCGTCAACCTTTACATAAAAAAGTAAATAAATTAATAGTTATTTCATAATAACTACATTTTGTGGATGCAGTTTGTGAATCCTGTATAACAAAAAAAGTCCATTCAGGATCTTTAAATTTTACTGTTTAATTGGTTGGGTTTTATAACGATCCTCAATGAGTGTTCCTAGAATTAGTAGCAATAAATATGTACCTAAACGATGCCAGGGAACTTCTGTACGACAACATAATTGATAATAACATACAAGGCTGATTAGGAACGTCTACCGTGTTTTCAATTCGTCAGAAAGCAAGCAATGAATTCTAAACAAATCTTTTGAATCGCCCTTTTTACACTTAACGCTAGTGTAAAAAACATGTGTTAGGAGTGTTGTAAGCAGTTTATGGGTTTACGAGAAATTGCACCTCGATGTTTATGTTAGGATACACCCTTGCTATTAGTTGATTCATGAAAAATAATTAACGTTTTAATAATTTTACACAGAGCACACAGCTGGTATACCTACCATTGGAAATGTTTTTGGGACAGTGTATTCAGGACAAGTGTGGCGCAAACAACAATCTGGTCTTACTCGTATTTATTGATATTTTATTGTCATTGAAGCAAATGCAATACCTAAAGTCCTCGAAATAAACTTCGAAGGTCTTAACCAAGTTTATTTAATCTAGCTTATAATTTCTATCTATTTTTAGCAGTTAAATACGTATGTGTTAAAACCACAAGCAGCGGTAAAAGACTGTTTTATTAGGTACACAAGTAATACATGCCATGCCATATTAGGAGTGAGGCGTATTTATCGTCACAGGTAAAATGAACAGATATTTTAAAAGAACAGGTTGGAACTGTGACGTCTTAGCCAAATGAACTGTTCCTGTTCATTTTATCTGTGGTTCTATCATGTATGATTGTAGTCTAACTGTTCACCTGTTCCGGAACAAGCTGCCTTTCATTCCATTTACCTTAGTTAAAAAGAGATAGACCTATTACAGCCGATTGCGTTCGGAAACTTGAACAGTAAATATTTTAGTGTAACAAACAAAATAGTTGCTAGTATGCAATACATACCTACATTTACTTAAATTAAATTTATAATAAAGCTGAACCTGAACATTATAATGTAGTTTAGGTTCACGTTCATATTTATTTTATTTTATGAACGATATATTGCTTAATAGTTAGTGCAAAAAGATACAGTAATGTATCCGAACGTGAATTTTATTTATTATTCTATGATGTCAATATTATGACTGCCATTTCAAAATCAAATATTTCAATTCAATTTTAAGTTTTTCATTCGTTTATTAAATTTTATTTTGTTTCTCTTGAGTTCTTAAATTTATTTTTCATGCATTAATTTTTTGTCCTTAAATGTTAAAACTAAATAAAAATATCTAGTTAGTTAGTTTAGTGGTTTTGTTTAAGTCCGTAGTGTAAAAAACCTTTTTTAAAATATACTTTTGTGAAAAGTGTTGTGTTGTAAATAATGGCTTCAAATAAAAAGTCTAGTGTTGTTTGGGACCATTTTTCGGACGTTGGTGGTTTCCAAGCAACATGTAACATTTATAAAGTAAAACTTTCTTTCAAGTCCTCGGTGACAAATTATGTTAAATGTAAGGACACGCCTTGGTATTAGGAAATTACAGCAGTTTTATTTTTAAACCAGAATATGTAATGTAAATATATTGTAAGTACTGCATATATAGATATATGTATATACACGCATGTATATAATGTATATACAAAAAAATGTGTACAAAAAATGAACTGAAGACTTAAATGCGCCAGATTTAATTCTTCAAAAAGTTATTTAGTTACCTAACTACATCATTTAATTAATAGGTACCTACCTATTAATTAAATGATGTATATATTTAAATAGGTACTTACCTACATCATATTTGTACCTAACCTAATGACTAGTTTTAGTAATCAGTATTAGTTTAATTAAATTATAAATCTGACAGTCCTAAGCCTGTAAAAGCATGAAGGAGATTTTTCAGTCCATTGTTCACATTTGGCATGCAATGCAAATGTTCCATGTAACATGTGTAGCAGTAAAGTGAAACAAGAACAGGTCAAGTAAATACTATCTTGTGCAAAATAACAGGGTGTTATTTAGTAACAGGTAAATGGAACTGTTATTTTGATGTAACAGGAACAGTTGGAACAGGTTCCCAATTTTACCTAGTACAGCCCACTCCTATGCCATATCTACATGCTACATACTAATCATCGTGTATATACTGGTACATACCAAAATACCTATAAGGTCTTAAGAGCGCTTAACCGAAGTAACTATTATCTAAAGTTCAAAACGTTGAAATCTGGCACTGTAGCTCCAATTTCCAATATTACAATTTTCCAATAGCTGTATTTCCAATTTTGGTTATCTTTTAAAGAGCGTCAAAAGATAACCAAAAATGTACCTACAGTACACTACAGATACAGAAGTACCTACAGTACAGACAGACTGACCAAACATCTATTTTAATTTTTTATTTGCCTTGCCAAAAAAAAAACAGGCATGGCTTCAAAAATTCAATTAGGAAAATAATTCCTATATTATATAAAAAACGATACGAAAAAACATGAATTCATGAATGCGAGTTATCAAACTGTTACACATGCGAATCTCTATAGCGCGATATAACCTCGCGATGCAGCGACATCTGTTAAGCTTTTTTGGAATTACCACTTCAATTCTCTGTTCTCTTGAGTTTAAATCAAAAATTAATACCTATTCAATTTAATCCTTTTAAATATAATATGGTCATTTACTTTTAGCGTTTGATTATAAATTATACAATAGTCTAACCTATTAGATAGGTAACTATTGGTGCGTCTTAAGTTTGTTTTTCTTTCATACAAGTAATTTCATAAGGAAGGAAAAGATAACAACGAATAACATTCATAATATTGTTTATTTATTATATCTATGTCCTTTGTGGTGTCCCGTGTATGCAAAATTTCATGGTGATCGGTTCAGTAGATTTTGCGTGAAAGAGTTACAAACATCCATACATCCAAACATACTTTCGCATTTATAATATTAGATTTATATATATAAGGATTTTACTCACTAATAATGTAGTTTTCTATAGGTGAAACAATTTTTAAAATCAGTCCACTAGTTTTTAAGTTTAATTCATTACAAACAAAAATACAAAATCTTCTCTCTTTATAATACTTATTAGCATCAATGTTTATGAATGGGCCTTTTCCATAGCAAACAATCCGCAAAACAATCCGTAAAATTACACGTGTACTTGAGCACATTGGTTTCATTTTGTTTGAAAGTAGCAACCAAAAGCATTGAATTACTATAGTAAACAACCGACTCTACTAATTTCGTTAATCCCGCGCAGATACACGACCAACCAACGAGTCCTACCTACATGACGGCCGATTCTTACCTACAAAAATCTGATTTTGTGAATCAGATTGATTTTGAGTTAGTGATTTTTTTTGTTTGAAAAGGCCCATCCATAAACATCGATGAATATAGATACATCGATGGTATATAGATGTATCATACTTTTTTTCCAAATTATCCATTTGGTACGAAGTGTCGACACAACAATAAATATTTAAACACGTTAGCAGGTGCAATGCAATGCAGCTTAAATGGCTGCTCAAATAACAGCATGCGATCGAGCTGAAATAATAAATAAAAAAATGGAGAGTGGACCCTGAGTGGGGCAAACCTGCAATTTGAGAATTAATTCTATCAGATTTTGCCGCATCTCGACCGATTCGCCGCGTTATTGCTTTCCTGACACCGCAACAGCTGATTAACTATAAAACAGTCTCGCCGCCCGCAATCTCACGATATTATCAGCTTAATCAACATTCAACCTGTGTAAACGCTCTTTGCTATTTCTTGCAACATATCTAGATATTTATTTAACAACTAGATGTGCTCGCAACTTCGTAGCCGTGGTTTGCGAACGCTTGGTATTACGATGTTCGGTATATAAGTATACATAATTGGGGTTGCTCCTGTTATGATGTACCTATGTGTGTTGAGATAAATAAATAAAAAAAAACTTTTTTGTTTGTAAACACTAAATGTTACGAGAAGCTTGCTACAATACATCCGTGAAAACCGCATTCAAATCGGTTAAGCCGTTTTTGAGATTAACGCGCAAATGCAAACATACAAAAATTTTAGAAACTATTTTTTATAATAGTTTTGCAATCACCTTAATTCGTTCGCTATACTGAATTGTAAATCAGGGTGGATGAGTACATGCGAAACTTATTCCATGGTCGTCACATTTCTATGTAGTGTTTTTCTTTTGCCACTCCTTAGTACCACATACTTATAATATCTAATTCCCTAATATTATGAGTTTATTCGTTTGTTACGTTTTCACTACTTAACTATCCGGTCACGTTATCAGGGGTACACAAACTATGTCCTAGTTTCATCCAGAAAAAAATACTGCTTCCGAGTAATCATCTAAAAATTAAATACAATCAAAAATACAAACCTTCTCACTTTATAATTATTAGAATTAGAGTATAGATTATTTGTTGTACCTACCTATTATACCTGTGTAGAATTTGTGTAATACCTGGGGTAATACCTACTGAACGCTAATATTTATATTATTTTTTTATCTTTACAGAAGATCATTTTCATTATTTTGTTATATAATTGCTATCCTATATAGGAACATATTTATGGCTCATACAAGCTATAAATAAAATTATATTAACCCCATGATTTCTATTGAGCTCAAACATACTATACAACAACTCATACAAAAAAACAAGTTAAGATAACACCAATGTAAAATAATATAACATTCCAATGTAATGTGCTTGTCGTTAAGGATCCAAATCGGTACAAGGCGTGTCTAAGTACGATTCGTTGCAAAGGATTAATTCAATCAAATCCAACTTCCCATATGAGGTCAAGGACACATCTAAAACAGTCTCGTAGCTCATAAATTATATCATTTGATTGGTTCCAATCAACCACGGTTCGGTTCTGATTAAAATATTAGAAAATTTGTGGTCGTATAAGATTTTATGGATGCTACGATCAATTTAAATATCTACAGTGTTTTAGTCTTATACTTTTTTTAAATTCCTGATCATTGTAATCAATTCGTAGATAAATAAGTTAGGAGAAGTTTAAGTATAGGCTAAGCTGCGCCGGCTCGTTACTTATGTAGATAATATTGTTACTGTCCATGCAATATTTGCTGCCTTTATCGTCCATTTAGTTTAAACTAGCTTTTGCTCACGAGTTCGTCGGCGCCTTATCTTAGGTGTTAAAAAAATTCAATCTTTGTGTGTTGCAGAGTGAAAACTAAAGAACGACTGGATTTCTGAAAATTCTGCGTTTTTTTTTTCATTTATTCGTTAAGTTAAAATTGGGAAAAATGCCTTAAAAACGTAACAACCTAATTTTTCTTTTGTCCTCATCCATTCCCAATTTTCCTCTCCATCCACAGTTCTTATCTGACAATGACAATTCAAACATTTGACACAATGGCGTCTGTCTGGTCAGCTAGTAAAATTTTAAGAACCTAGATTTTATCGATATTAATTGCATGTTAGATACTATAGGTATAGTTAAATTAATTAATTGATAGTTACCCGTAATCAGCACATAAGTATATGTACTGTTGTAGCCAATTAAGTATAACAATAGACCACAGAACACAACGGAAGCTATGGAAGTGCTAATTCGAAAAATATAAACCGCAGCGTAATGAGCGCAGAGACGTTTCTCATACTGTGCGATGAAATGACTACGGAGGGACCTACAATTAGTGGACGAAGCAAAATGGCTGCCTATACGACCGTTATAACAAAGCACACCTCGGCTTCAATACTGACCTAAACTGGATCGTTTTAAATAAAGTTTACACAAACCGATGGGTCATCGTTGACTGGTCGTCGACCCTCAATGAGTTACACGATGTGCGTGTATGTTAATTTAATTTTCTACTTGCAATAATTGCAGTGTGTGGCCCCGGGACAGACTAGGGTTACTCCACATTGTAACGAGTTATTTGTATATTGATATTTGCATGTGTTTTTTTTTTTTTTATGTAAAGAGGAAATTAATCGAAGTCTCAGTGCGAGATTGTCTCGACAAACATAATTTGCTTGTAATTCTTCTCTTAATAGACTCATAGATAAAGCGTTATTTTAATCTGGTTAGTAATAGTATATAATCATATCGTCATCATTTCAGCCGTAGACTGTCTAATGCTGGACAATTTAATGCAATTATCCATACTAACCATACTAATATTAAAAATGTGAAAGTAATTTTGTCGGTTTGTTACCTTTTCACGCCTTAACTACCCAACCGATCATCATAAAAATTTGCATACACGTTGTCAGAGATATCGAAAAGGACATAGGGCAGATAACTTTCATCCAGAAAAAAAATGACTATTCCCGAAGGATTTGCGACTTGCACATTATGCTATGCATCCTTATGTATTTATTTTTTATTTTTCAATACATGGGTACTTGACCCATGTATAAAAATTTGAACTTACTATTTTCAATATTAAAAATCTTTGCATTATTTGACGTTTATAAATAAAAAATTCCTCTCTTCTTTTTCTTTTTGCAAAAGAAAACACACAACTGTACTAAGTATATCTTTTTTTTTTAATCTTACAATTTTACTTGAGGTAAATACATATTAGAAAAAGACCTGTCATTTTAAATGCATAATTTTGTTTTTATTATTAGAACAATATTATTGCATCGTGTGGTAATTTCATCACAGTTCCGCCCACATAGTTTATAACATAGCATTTATATTTTACTTGTCAATATCCGGTTTCGTTTTGTACAATGTCAAAAATAGGGGGAACTATCACAACTCCTACTTCGTTGCTTTTAAATTATTAAACATAGCCAATAGCCACCTATTACTGTCAATTCATAAATGAATTTATATACTTATATCATAAATGATTTGTGAAATATCTACCGTAATGAGGCTTTTTTTAAGTTTTTTTTTTATTATATTTTAATTTTAATTCTTTTAGCAAAATAATTCATATTCTAACTTTTAATTGAAAGAAATCTAGCTGCAACTAGTTCTAATTTTTTAAATTATGTACGCATTTTGTGAACTATTCGAAATTGTGTTTGATTTAAGTACTTATGTTATAATTATTATATGTTGGTTACAGATGTTGTAAGTATATTTGAGTATATAGTTAATCCTGTTTTTTGTTTTTATTATTTAAAATTGTAATCATTTTTTCCATACAAGCATTTTATTGAACGTATAAATAATTAATGCATATTTTTTTATGGTGGTTAAAATTTCACCCAGTAAATACGTATTGTAATTATTATAATTGTTATGAGCGTAGAAACCGTGAACATCCGTGAAGCAATATTAGAGGCTAGAGTCCGGAGCGTAACACGAAAAACAAAACTATATGGGACCGGTAAACAAGATGAACCCCGTATAACAATGATCAAATTTTAAATTCGTCACGGATTAAAATAAAAACATTCCATTACATTTAATAGTCGGTTATTGTTCGTGGCACGAGTGTGATAAGTGCCATGAACATTTCAACGGTACCGATTGATACGATAATACCTTTAACGCGTTTATCCCCTTTTTATGTATAACTCTGTCGCCGTGTCGATATTGTTAAAACAATTTGTTACCTCGCATGCTACTCGTGATCAACGATTTGTCAAGCATAGTTTCGATTAAGAAAATAATTACAAACATTTCGTATCGTACTAGATGTGCCCAGCGACTTCGCCCGTCTTATAATTGCACCCATCTTGTAACTCTATGAAAAAATACTTATATATGATAACTTTATAGGCCCAAAAACGGAGAATTGGATGTGCATTGTGCTCCAAAGTAAAAGCATTCGAAGGGTGGATGTACAGGCGCATGCTTAGCATACCACATGGGTGCAGAGGATAACCAAAATTGAAGTTTTACGTCGAATGAGAAAGAAAAAGGAAATACCTACTAAGAACGGTAAAGGAGACGAAGCTGTAATATTTCAGGTATGTAAGTAAGGAGGCACGAAAAATACCGTATTCTTTAACTATGTAGTGATGCAAGGAAAAATACAAGGTAAACTAGCAGAGGCTGCTGAAAGACATTCTGGTTGAAGAATTTATGAGATTTTTCTTTATTACTTTCTTTCTTTGCATCGCATGTAAAAATTTAATTTTTAAACGTCGAATTGGTACGTTCATTCGCACGCCGCTGGCAGCTCTATTGATTTCGCGGCACATTGCCCGCCTGAGTTACGATCTCTGCGGTAACCCCACCGCATCCTCCCGATTTATTAGATCGTTATACAGCATCGGGGCAGAATAAATTCAATTCCGTTCGACTTGCCCCGTATTTCACGCCGTGACAAATTCCACAGCGGAATAACTCGATGCGGGTTGCCTCTCTCAGAGTAGGTATGTGTCATTTGCCTACGTTGGTAATTTTTTAACAGAATATTGCAATCTATCGTTTCAGAAATTAGGAAAAGTAACTTTAAATGTCCATAATTACGGCTAAATTGTTAATGTGATCGTTTTACCTATACTATAATATAAAATAAAAAAAGTGACCACAATGGGGGTTGACTTTTTGTACCTACTCCTTAGAAATATTTATGATTTCTTCAAAGACAATAAATTTTATCGACTTAGTAATACAAGTACATTTCTATTTGCATTCAAATTTATTATTTTATCCTAATACTTATATTATCGTATATTTACAGGCTCCCCCTATTATTTCAGTGGGGGTTAAAAAGAACAGATATAAATTATTTCAGGCATAACATGCCATATCGTGAGTCCATAGACCGTTATTTTTCATCGCATGACTATCAAATACCTTACATTTCTTTGCGATTTATAAATAAATAAAATATAAGTCTTAAATTGTTTTGACATTATGATGAACGTAATCATGAAGAATGTGAAAAATAAAGCCCCTTTAAAAATATACCTAAGAATACTAGCGACCGATCACCGGCTTCGCACGGATGCAATTTTTTTTCTGCAAATCATATACAGACCTTCATCGTTCATCGCTCTTTCCTTTAATGAAAACCGTATCAAAATCCGTTGAGTTACTTAGAAGAAGTAGAAGAACTTACACCCGTTAAGGAAGTTCGAACAGAGAAAAACGAAAAACACTTAAAAGAAGTTAGGACAGAAAGAAAGATAGATTACATAAGAACTGTATAGGGTATTTAGTAATTCAATCGTAACGCCACATATTTTTTTAAGTAATTTTCTTTAAAGTGTTTTATATCGAAATGATATCTGTACGTATAAACCATTATAATATACTTACATATAACTGTTCAACTTTCACAGCATATATTTTGAAAGAGTAATTTCAACAATATGACACGGCCATTAAACTGTTTACTACATTGTTGTCTGAAATAAATGTACATGTTTTGTGATGCGGGAGCGCTGTCACAGCAAACATTATTATACTTTATGGCATTTTAAAGCGCCTTGAAGCAAAAATAACATTTGGGTCGTCCCTACTAAAAAGGTCCTTTGCAAAATAATTTTGTTTGCAAAATAATAAAAGGTCCTTTGCAAAATAATAAATTAACTTCATTAATTAGTTATTAAATTAACTTTGTACATATACCTACCTATTTATAGATTTTAACATAGGTACTTACTCCACCATTGATTCAAGGAAAGAAGTTTCTACGTGAATTAATAATGTTTTGGCAGCAATCAACAATAAATCACTATCGGATTACAAGCTGTCAATACTGAAGTGATTTCGAGCGCGATTCGAATAAACTTAATGGAAACACGCCGTGTAATCAAACGGCAAGAACAAGCATAAATTTATTAACGACGCTGAAATATCACCGCATAAATCGCTATCTTACCTGTCAGTTTATCGACAATTATTCTTAATTGGATTATGAAAGCGGTGCACAGTGTCGTGCCGATATGGTCCAAGTGAGAAGCGAAATTTACTTTGAATTTTAAACTTACTTAATAATGCCATTTATCTACTATCTGTTACTCTATTTAACGCTAGGTAATATCTACTCCGCATGATAGCTAATTTTGTTTACTTTTTCAATTTAAATCTAAAAATTTTATTAAATTTCATATAGAAGTTACAATTTCATTAAATTATCCTAAGTATTTTTTACTAAATCTTATTAGTATTATATTAGTATGAATTTATATTAGTAACTACATTTGTACATTAGTATTAACTAAATCGATACTAATATGATAAATGTGAAAGTAATATTATCCATCATACTAATATTATAAGGTGAAGTCTGTCGGTTACCTTTTGACAGTATAATTACTCAACCGATCATCATGAAATTTTGCATACATGTTGTCACGAATTCAGACAACGGCATAGGACCTTTCATCCAGAAAAAATACTGATCTCGAGAGATCATATAAAAATTTTAAAATATTTGGCGGCGCCACTGTCGTCACAGCAATAAAGGTGTTATTTAATATTCATGTGTTAGTTTATTGTTCAACACAGACGAATTTGCGTGCACTAGTTAGTTAGTATATAATTTACAAACAAGTTTGAACTTTGTGTTTGTATGTTTGCCCACATAAGAAACACGCTATCACTTGTGAGTTACTCTGCTTTCTAATCCGGTCTTGCTTTCTTGCTGATGTTGTGGAGACAGCGCGGACTCATCTCATTGGCGGAGTGGAAAGGGGCGGCTCCTCTGTGCCCGCCTTTATACTGTATTCATAGATTCATAGACTAGCAGATTAGCAATGACACAAACAATTGTCACATTTCTTATGTAGGTACTGATGTACTTTTTTTTATGATATACTTTTCTACTATAGATATTGACACGAACAGAAACATCTGCTAAGTTTACATTTTGTGTATTTACAAGTATTACAACCCAAGGAAACTTAAATACTTATTTATACCTACCGAAAACAAAGAAATTGATCAAAACAATATGCAAACTATTGTTATCAGTTGTTTATCAAGCATAATAAAAAGAGAAGTTAAATTTATAATCACTGTGAAATTTTATTGGCGATTTAGTTTTCAGTGAGCTGGCACATATCGTGTTGATCTTATTATAACTATATATTTATATTACATATGAAACTGATTACCTATGTATGTATTATATAGATTTGCGAATAATTTTCAGTCTTCTGTTATTACCCATTTATTTATTTAAATATTTACTCAAATTCCACAGCTGTCAAGAAACAATTTACAGACAAAAACAAAACATACCTAACAGCCAGTTAAGGATTTTACATATAATGGGAATAATAAAAAAAATAAGAAGAAAAAAAATTTCAGCCAACTATACCTACAATTAAGTAACCTATATATTAAGTATATTGGCGGAACAGGTAGGTAACTAATATTTCGTATTCAGGAAAGTCGATTAGAATAGAAACTTTCTAGGGAATTCCTACTCATTTCCTAACTCATATAAAGTTTTTCTAAATAATTTAGAGTAGGTAGGTATCGTTCACAATTAATAGGCGAGCAATAAAACACAAGTGGAAGGCAGCCGGCATCGTCTGAGAAGTAACATTAGTTCACTAATGGGTTATGATTATGATATTTACAACTACATGCAACGGCCTTAAGCCGCAGTTTCACGAAAACAGTTCAACTAGCGATTAAATTCTGTCATAGATTCATTCGTTTTTTAGTTTGATCTAAAAAACCAATGAATCTTGTTTTTTTTTTAGTTATACGAATCTTTAATTTTTTATGCAGCATTATAAACCTATTCTTAATATACTCAATATTTACTTTTTTCCTGTAAACAATAATAAATTTGCTCAGATTTCAACAACTTAAAATGAAGAAACAAATTAATTACCTAACAATATCGATCTATCTATCTATTGTCTGCGATACATTGTAACATCAACTAAGTATGAAGGAGAACATTTTTCATACCCTACAATGGCTGATTTATTTGGATATCTAACGTTAAAATAAAGTCGCTGTCCGCTTATAAACCACCTTCTAAACCACCAAACGGATTTTGATGCGGTTTTCACTAATGGAAAAACGATAAAAAAGGAAGGCAAAATAATTTGGAGAGAAATTATAAGAATATTAATTTGCGCTTGTAAATAATATTAAGCAACTCATATGTTAAGATTTGGTCTAATGACGGTGCGCTTGTATTTCGGTAGTATTTGGCGTTTGAATAAGAGAAAAACATTCTGTTAATATATAGTTAAAATTAGTTGTAATTTTAAATACTCTATGGGTAGGTTATTAAAGTCAACTATTTTTCGTTTTTAGTCTTAAGAGTGGGATTGCACCTTATGCAAATGAAGCGGCTCCGAGCAAAGCGTTGCCTAAATATTAGTTTAATATTTGGAAGATTGTATCACTACTTCACACAACAAGGGTGTAACTCGTTTTTCTATTTTTAATACCAACGAATTGAAAAAACGGTATATAATAAAGGTGTATAAGTAGTAGTGTACTGTTTAATTGATATTGGATTTGAAATAGAATAAATATCAATTTGTTTCATTATACCGTAGTCTGGAAATTACATTTGCAATACAAAAAGTATTGCAACCCTGAGGATACCATATTATTATCTTGTAAACGATTTAGAAAATTTGTTAAATATTTATCAAATTATATAATTATTATCTACCACATCCATTTCAAGGAATTATTGTGAAGCGAAGTAGTCACTTTTATTCTTCTGTTAAACATTATTCTTGTATAAAAATTGCTTTAGTCAAATGTGTTTTTTTAAATAACCCAAAATTAGCTTCAACTTTCAACCACCTACCTAATATTGAAAAGACAATTATTGATGTATTTAAGACTGTGTATTAATTTTTTATCATATTTTATTTATAACGTCATATGTTGAAAAAAATCAAAACAGAATATAGACTTACCTCGTGCAGAGATTAGGTACATCTTTTTCATACTAACTACTAATTATGTGCCGAAACGACATACCTACAGGATAAGATTTGTATTATGTCATAATACCGCCATGTGAAGTTTCCGAGTTACAACCTTTGTCGTGTCAATTGAATAAATTATGTAAATAGTACGAGGCGGGTCTCGCTTTCTTGTAAATGATTTGCCGTTTTACGTGTAATAGCTGGTTTGATCCACGCACCCGAATCTACATATTAGTGCCACAAATTATTTAATTGCTATTTACAGACCTCATGCTATGTTCACACGCAAACTTCAAATGTCGAACACAAACTAAACAGTACATCTCTACAGCTGAATAGCTAATTATACTAGCTATAATTTAATGTTTTTTCTATTATTTTAAAAGTTATTATTCAAACTACAAATTCGTTATTAAGTGTCATAATTTTTACCCATTTTTTAGTCATGCACAATGCGTTTTGCAATCATGAATTGGGCAGCCCGTATGGCGGCATTGACTACCACCTTACAGAAAACCATCTTGAAAAGACAACATGTGTGCGTTATTGAAAAATGGATGCCAGAACATTTCTCTATCTCCTAAGGGTTGCGATACGTACATATAATCGGACCGGCATAGCCAGGCGGTAGAATTGAATATGTGTAGATGAACGTTCGACAAATTGGTACGAGTATACTTATAGCCATGTCGGCAAAGCCCGGCGATAGACATTGCTGAATGAAATGTGCCGGCCCGACTATATATCTATATAGCAACCCTAAGGGATCCTACTAAGGTCGGCAGCGAATTTGCAGCACCTATGGTTTAATAACCGGCGACGGTAGCCACCAATCATCAAGTGGACCGTCAGGCTGTCTGACGACCCTTTCATTAAAAAACCGTAATTAAAGGTTAACAACGCATTTGTAGCACCTATTGCGTTGAATTGCGTTGCTATAATAACACATTTTAAATGACTTTGAATAACAACTCAAAAAGGTTTCACAAGGTTTTCATCAGTATTTATATTGTCAATACGCGGCGAAATGGCGAATGCAAAGTTAACGCGTTTTTTGCGACAACTACCCACCATCGTCCAGTACACGTAATGTGTCCTTAATTTTGATGACGGAATGATTGGCTATGGTCTCAGAGCCGAAACCATTAAGTTTGCATTCCACTCGATAAGAAAAAAGAAAAGTCGTTCAGCGCGAGGCTGGCGAGGTGCAAACAGGGCGGGCCCGCCACTTTACACAGACACCTCGTTCCGAAACTAGTGACAAATGGTGGCGGCATCTTTCATCTCCACACACCTCACACGACAAGACAATTAAATATGAAACTTTTCACTTCGATCATAAAGCCTACTTTACAACGGCAAAATATTGTGATTAACGAAATGATAACGCAGTAACGAAATTCGGAAATAATCGCAAATAGCCTTTGAATGCCTCGAGGCTCAACACCTACCTGAATTGAAAAGGGCATTGAGATATTACAAATAAATTAAACATATTTTTTTGTATTTTGTAAGTAGTACGGATGGATGTCTTCAAATAATATTATAGTACATGTCAATGTCGTGTCAAAGGACCTATGTATATCACTAAGGACCTAATCTTGCAAACAACGCGTAAACCATTAAAACCTATCAACTTGTAAAATTATATTAACAATATGTTTTCACGACAAATTCGAATCCTAGTTACGAGTAATATTAAAAATGCGACAGTTAATTTGTTTAGCTACTTAACCTTTCGTTTTTTCGTCCAGAAAAAGAACTGTTTGCTAACTAAGAGGCTATATATTATTCTATATCTGAATCTATATAGTCATGTTGTAAAATCCAGCCCTAGCTGTCTCTGTCAATTTCTAAGCTAACTTTTTCTAAACCAACCTACGGATTTTGATACGGTTTTCACTAATAGATGAACTATAAAAGAGGAGGCTTTGTGTATATTTTGCAGAAAAAAATTGCATCCGTGCGAAGTCGGGTCGTTAGTAAGTATTATATAAGGTCCTAATTATCCTTATAGTCTTAAACTATTTTCAACCTCAAAATAAATCGATATGAGGTACCACTTACCTATAGGTTTGATTATGGTTAGGTCAATTTGATATGTCATAATCTATCAAACAGCAGTGAGTTCTATGAAACCTGAATTATATAATCTATTATTCTGTGCGATGTTGTGGATATATAACCTATCATACAGTTAACGATTATGACATTGTCTCTATATTATATTCATAATTTAATTCTAGTCGACGACACGCCGCTAATCAGGTTCATGTATCATTCATGAAGACGTTGTTTGCAAAATTTTCAATACAACATAATGCGCGGACCGACCGGCTATTGTCTTGGCGATTATCGAAATGGCGACGCATTAAACTGATAGCGAATCATATGCGATAATAGCACCTAATACGATATAATTACACACCAAGAAATTGTTGAACAGTAGTCAATAAAGACATAATTCTTCTTTGAATTAATGACTGCAATGTCTACGCATGATACATAAGCTGTCGCACTGTTGGTCGTCTATAATAACTCTATTATTATTTTAATGCAAATTTACTTGTCAATGATAGGACAATTTATGTCTCTATTGCTTCGATGCGGGTCGTAATTCCGTTGTTAACGGAATCGGTTACATTTTTTACGATTAATTCTGTTAGTTAGTTTTGAATTTATAAATAGATAGTTTGGTTGACATTAATAGTATCTCCATGCAGTTGCTTGTATCCTTCAATTTAATGCTAACTTAATTTAAATAACTACATTCCTGTGCTTCTCTTGTTTTTCTATGAACACACTTAAAACTCGAAACACATTTTTTCTGGAAGTGGGTTGCAGGCCATAGTGGAATTGAGGATAAGATTATTCATTAATTGAAACACAACAGCACATAGGTAAAATGTTATTTCACAGTGGCCTTATGTAAGGCGAGTGATAACTGATGGCCAAGACCTTTCAGAACCAAAACAATGTGAACTTTGAAAAGTTCATTTGAGTTTATTTGCAAAGTTGACCTTGCGGGAATCTAACCTAGGACCCCTTTAACAAAACGTTAAGGAAAGCATCCTAACCACTCATACAACGGGCCCGTTAAAAGCCCGAATGTTCACCATTCGGTGTCTAATTCGAGGCTAAAAAGGTATCAAAGAAAAATATAAAATTAATATATTATGCTAATATTATTTTTAATTAAATATTAACATCTATTTAATGTGATACACTATAAGATGTTCATAATAATCCTTCAAGTTTATGAACGTTGTTTGATAAGCAATAGCCATCACTTCGTTTAATCCGACAAGAATTACATCTACCATGGTAATATAGTAAGGCTGAATTTACAATAGGAGCATTTATAATAAAATAAAACACTAAACTAAACTAGATATGATCTACATATTAAGTATTGAGTTATTATATTATTTTATGTCCCGATTGATTTTAATGAGATGAACTCTACTAAATATTAGTTCAAACCAAAGCAGTTTGGCTAGCACCAATTATTTAACCTGACTTTTAGAATAAAGACTTTTAGATTAAAAAAGAAATGCACATGAAACTTCCTTTTTATGTTGTTTTTTTCGGTAGAATATTACTAATGCAACTGAACCAAAAAAAGTATACAATAACATAGCCCTTTCCAAAAGTCGATGAGCGACGTTGAGCTTTCTGAAGAGGCCTAATAGAGACCACGTTGTCGAAAATTTTTGTTTCAAAATATTCAGGAACTTCGTATTTAAGAATTGGTTACCACTTATATTTTATAACAATTAATGTTTTCAAAGAGACAGAACCATACTTAAAAATGAAAGATTGAGAGAGGGTCATGCAGTAAACCGATTTTTTACACACTATATATCGTCTCTGTTCTGAATTTCCTTGTAATATTTATTTTTATAGAAATTGAAATAATTGTATCTCTATCTAGTAATAAGCTTTCCGAGGTCAAAGTGAGGTTAAAAAATTTTGAAATAACTATTTAATATGAATAAGTAAATAAAAAGTTTCCTGCACATTATGTCCCAGCCCTTAGGTGAGTCTCAACGCGTTGTTATTAGTAATTATTAAAGCCGGGCCCTTTGCCTGGTGTATCGCGCAATCTGCTTGGTAATTGCCGCTTTACCGAAGACGTCGAAATTTTAATTAGTTGGCGAAAATAAGCAAGCGGTTGCAGACGGTCATCCATCAGACGATGGGGTGTCATGTGACGTGCCCAGAGCAATCTGTGTGTATCGCCTTTCCTATGCATAACATTTTTCTCGATACAAAATAACACTTCTATCGTGATATTAATAGAGACATTTTTTAGACATTTTTTTAAATTTGCAATAGCTTTGAATCTTATTTTAAAAATAATCTTTAACCATACGAGCTTAAGCTTAAGTTTCCATAAAGTATATAACCTTATGAAGCTTAAAATGTAAATAATTAGAAAATAAAATGACCAAGGCACGAAATCCGACATCCAATGACGACCAATTAAGTTATATGTAAAATAAAGACGCTGTCCTTTTCTGTCTGTTTTTCTGCTAACTTTTTCTAAACCAACCAACCAAAGTTTGCAGAAAAAAATCCGTGCGAAGCCGGGGGCGGCTCGTTGGTACATAATATAGTAGCTGTTGAACGCAACTTCGTCCGCGCAGCTTTATAAAATATAGCCTATGTTACTCGCTGATAGTATAGCTTCCCAACAGTGAAAGAATTTTTCAATTCGGTCCAGTAGTTTAGGAGCCTGTTCAATGCAAACAAACAAACAAACAATCAATCAATCAATTCTTTCTTTTTTATAATATTAGTATAGAAAAGAGAATGAGCAATTGTACTTAGTAAATCTTTGATAATTTGATAATATTTCAGGAGATAGTAAAATAAATTGCAATAAACGTTAAGAAACATTTGTAAATTAATTATAGTTTCTATTTAAGATTCGCAGAAAAGCCAGCGTGGAATACCAAAGACATTAACATTGATGGAGCCGGTATACACCAGCCGCACCTGTTATTACTAAGTTAATATGAGAGTGTTCATTAGCTACCTGCACAAATGGTTCCGCAAGTGTTCCCTTGCCCTACGGACATCCACTAATAAATATTATGCCTTGCAGCTCCTAAAGGCAATTAACTTTATCCTTTAAACAAGCAACGGACCCACACTTAATAATTCACCGCGACGCGATGTTGCCTATGAATCTGTAATGTTATTGATGGTGGACATTATTCGCGCTTCAAGAATCTAATAATAACTTCGTTTATTGCTGTTCATAATATAATAAATCTTTTTAGATAAACCCGCAGGAGAGCCGTCGGTTTTATTTGGAACTAGCTGGATGCTCGCGACTTCGTCCGAGTTGAAAAATCTATACATTTATTAAAATCGTAAACGTGTCATGTCTGTACACTAAATATTTTTTCAAAAACACATTTTTACACGTTGTAGGTACCTACTTATGTTACCGTGGTAAAAAAAATAGTTTTTTGTCTGTTTGTCTGTGGGTCTAAGTATGCACGCTAATCTCAGAAATAGCTTAATGTATTAAGATGAAAAGTGAAAAAGCCGTTTTTGCGTGAAAGAGTTAAATGATAGTACTCACGTACTTACATCTTTTCGAAGTCATGATATTAGTAGGTATTTTTTTTTTATAATTTAATCTTTATTTAAACATAGAGGTTAAACAAAATCAGAAACAAAAAAGGATTTATTACAAATCAGAAATCAAAACTTAGTAAAAAAAAATTATCCAATCTATTGAGTAATTCGCCAAAAGTATTGTAGTTACCTACTACACAATAAGTAATAACTTAGTAGATATTGTTTTACATTCAAATTAATAACAGTTATTTAGATTCATCTGAAATTAATTAACGTCGAGACGCCTTTGTTACGCAGTATAAATGTATTACGACTTTCAATTTATCAATCTCAACGAAACAATGGAAGTGAATAATTATAATACGAGTGCAAAAAATCGTGACCGCGTGCTGCAGCTTATTAAAAAAAATCTTTCTGTGCGCGTAATTCGATTACATATCGCCGTAACAAGCTAATTACACCGCGCGCTATCAAACGCATAACTACCTATATGATACCGGATCAAAACAACAAATTGATGACCGCTAGATACGGTTCAATAAGTGACCGTGATTATATTGGGACTATATCTGTTTCAGCCCATGTTTCAGAAGTGAACTTCAATACAGCCCAACAATACAAGGCTCATTATTTTAATGTTAAAGAGTGGCAGACAGGCTAATATTATATTACTTAGGTAGTAATAAATGTTACCATGAAAGTATAGATGAAGTAACCAACCACCAATAGGCGGGGGTCAAGTTAGGGTAATTAGCTCTGATATCTGTCATCTCACGGAAGTGCATATGCTTTTATTTCATGGTGACCTTCTGTAAGCAGACCTTACAGAGCTTACAGAGCTGCCGCCAGAGCTTTTTTTTATTACATTTGTTCTGCACTATTAGAATTGACAGAAGTTCACGTATTATTGACGAAACAAAATATCTTCCGTTTAGGGCCAGTTAAAAATGTTCAGGGCCTATGGACCCATAATATACCACCGTTTTTTTAACTATACATATAAATCATGTCAGTCAAATATGTCATATATATACTTATTAAGTCAACTTTGATAGCTTTATTAAATTCTAAGTTTTTAATTAATGTTTTTTTTTATGTTAAGGTCGACAGACGGGCTGACGATCCGTTTGATGATAACGTACTTTTACACTAAGCACGTTTTTGCTGAGTGGTACCACAAGTACCTACATGGTGATATAACCTTTTTCATTAATGGTACACCATAGGCTCTAAAACACGATTAAAGCTACTCGTAGTACGAGTAAACAATATTTTTAAATACAATGGAAAAAAAAATCAGCAGTGCAGTTATAATCGGGATTTGAACCTGCACACCTGCGATCGGTGATGATCAGTGCGCGTTCGTGTCATGAGGCTGTCACTCATTTTATATGTCGTTTGTTACGATTCAAACGGGACGATATCATGACACGGTGTCAATCCACGCACGAACCACCTCTGAACGTTTATAGACAGATAACACGATCGGCAATTTACGTAGAAGCCAAACGCATTTATCGAGACATGGTGCCGCGTCTTAATTAATAGGTATGATTAATGATCCGAAACAGCGGCGTGGTTTTGAACTCGCGTTATTGTTGTAATCGAGAAATAAATTAATATTATTACTCGTCCTTTCTAATAGAATACCACTTAAATGTATAAAAGCAATTGTGTCATTCATTTAAAACGGAGAATGAGCTCGTTTTATCGCCCCGTTGCTTTTCTTGTAACATAACTCGTCGATTAATTATATTTCATTTATAATAATTCTTTTTTCATGCTAAAGTCGACAGACAGGCTGACGGTCCACTTAAAATAGAGCGCCTATAAATTAAGCAACGCCATAGGCGCTGCAAGTGCACTGCCGATCATAAAATGGGATTGAGGATAGGGGATTGGAAAAGGGATAAGTAAATGGGATCTGGATTCCTTCTTACTCACCGAAACACAATAACACACATACTGTTATTTCACGGAGGTCTTCTGTAAAGAGGTGGTTACTGCCGCCAGACGCCAAATGACTGCAAAACTATGTGTGCCTCAGCTGAAAGAATCTAATATTCAAGAACTCACTTTAAAACTATAGGTACCACCACAATAAAAAACTATGACATATGTCATGTCTTTAAAGTAACTGCTTACAAAATTGTTATTTGTCTATTGATGATTAGATCTAGATCTAATTATGGATAGACAAGAAAATTAAGGTTTTACTAAACACTGGGTAACACAAAACAAATAGGGCCGTGTGCAAACAGCACGCTAAAAACACTTCACGCGAACGTGTTACCTTTTTAAATATATTTTTTTTCACATTTCTAACACTAAAGTTGACGTGTGTCGAGTTGGAAACATTTTGGACCTTGTGGCTTTGCGTTAAGGGTGTAGTTTGGGCGGTGTTTTAATCGAACGTTCGATCGCGCCTCGGGCGGAGATCGTGGCGGAGATAATTAGAGGCCGCAGCTCTGTGGGAGCCATAAAAACGGCAAATTGACCATCGCGCGGCGGGATAACCAGAAAGGCACAATGTGTTAGATAATAATTTCCAAATTATAGGTTATGTTGGTTCGCGAGCGAGACTCGGCGAAGTCTTTTTCTCGGACGCCGGTCGAGGTGCTAAGGGCAGGCTAATTATTATTTGGGTATCAGAGCGAGGATTTTAGTGCAGCTGCTACCTGTATAAATATTTATTATTAAAAGTCCAAACGCCAATTTTGATGGAATCCAATTTCGGTCGTCTAATTAAACTTGTTATAAATTTTAGAATTTTTATTACGTATGCACACCTACCTAACGAATACTAACCATTATATCTATGACATGGTATGAAATTTAATGCTTTTATTGTTTCGAAACAAGTTTCACTAACAATCTTCATGTTTTTTTTTTGTGTAAATCTACAACTAGCTGGTGCCTTCTACTTCGTCCGTGTTGAAAAATAAAAGATATAACGCCTGACAAAATATGTAAATCAATTAACGCTTGACATATATTGAGGCCTGACATTATACTACCTTTGTCAAAGATTTTTATTTTTCTTTAGCTGGTGCCCGCGGCTTCGCCCGCTTGGAATTTTTAGCCTATGTCTATTGTCTATCCTAAATTTTTTTAAGTGTTCTTTAAGAAACATTATTAGTCACATAAATTTAATTAATTCAAATTAATGTGATTGAGAAAAGGAGCTTCGTTTACGCTAAATTTTTTTATATTAATTCAAATACAATACATTTAATCAAATCAAACACACAATCTAGCTACCGCATTTTTTAAAATTTTGTTTTGCTTCAAAAGGCGGCTGTATAATTTTTAAAGTATAATTGAGGAAGATTTAGATTATTTTTTTGACGCATACCTACTTACCTAAACAGTATTTTAGGGTTTGAATGAACGCATAGGTAGGTAGAATACAAGAAAACGGTCTCTTGTAGGCTCCTCCAGTCTCATAGAACAAGGATTACAGCAAAAACTGCCTACTATTATTTACAATTTACCTTAAAATAAATCAATGGAGTTAGTTGCTATTGTTTAAAATAATTTTCGCAAGTAACTAACTTACCTTTTTTTTTCTGATCTTTATTTGGCTCAGATGTAGCTAGTTAAAGTCTGGTGTAAAATATTAATTTGGATGGTCGCTCGCGATGCATAACAAACTAAGGTTACAAGACAATCGATGTACACACCTGGCGGTCTGGCGGCTGGCGAGGGGCGCAGGCACCTCCGCGGGTTCATCGCTATTGGCTCGGCCTCCGCTCCGGGGCGGGGCTCCACTCACGCCTCCGACAACACTCGTGTGGGCCACCCCGATCCGTCTGCACTGTCACAATCACCTTTTCTTCAAACACTGTTTAACCACTTCATTGTAAATAGTATTCAAATAATTTATGAAGATATCCTAATTATAATATAATATTATTACCTAGTAGTTGGTAATGTTTGGATGTGTGCATTTGGACTAAATTTTGCACACAGATAATTTATTACCTGGATTAACATAACCTTTTTAACCTGGAAAAATGTTAGGTTAAGGATCGTCTAAAATATTTTAAAAAATACCCACTGTCGCCGTGGCGGCGCCACCGTCGTCACAGCGCTAAAGCACTACAGTTCTTAAAAAATATATAAAAACAAATGTATTATGTAAATTCGAAAATATTTTAGTTTTTATAATGTTAGGTATTTCTTATTTAAAAATATATTTTTATTTATTAAATATTCCATGTATTTTTAATTAATTTTTGGAGGGACTTCATTGAGTTCATTCTAGTAGTTTCTTTTATTGCGTTATTTTGTTTTATCTACATTTGTATGGTAGATAAAACTAATTTAAAAACAGTGCGCAGTCCTGAGTTGAAAAGTGAAGATAATTATTTAAAGAACATAAACTGAGGTTATGGCTTGATGACCCACAAAAATCCAAAAATATATAATGTGAGCGATTTTTATGAAAATTTTTGTGTATATTCGGTTGGTCTGAGAATAGGTTGTAAACTATTTTTTATACCCCAGAAATTGTTTTTTTTTTTTTTTTTTTTTTTTTTTTTATATATATATATGTATAAAATTAATTGAACTTAAACGAATGTTTTCCAAAAAATATTAATGTTAGAAATTATTTTAACTTGGTATATTCGCTGGCATCAAAATAATATTAGGTATTTATAAAGTACTAGCCTTTTTCCGCAACTTCGTTCGCTCCCCTTTTTCTTAGGTGTTAAAATATTTATTCAATCTTTATTGCTTATTTGTCAGGCATTGGATTTTCTATTTTTATTTTTAGATGATCCCTCGGGAACAGTACTTACTTCTTTTTCTGGATATGTTTTTTTCTGTAACCGTGAGAACATGTATGCAAAGTTTCATAATGAGTAGTTAAGGCGTGAAAGCGTGCCAAACAAACAAACTCGCATTTCACATTTATAATATTACTTAGTTAGGATAAAAATCGTTTCGGCAAATAAAATAATCCCCATTTCATACATAAAAATAAAAAGATTAAGCACTTCCTTTGTTTACAAGAATGGGTTAAATTCTGTGGTTAGCAGGTAAGGTTCGAGGAGTCAAAAGTCCATTAGGTCAGGTAGGCTGGTGGTCCAGGGCTTCGTTGCCAACGAATAGCTCTGAATTCCGGTTTGTTTGTCCACCAATTTCTCGAGCCGTGTCCCAATACAATTGTGTTTGTCAATGATAAATGGTTGCGGTGCTTTTCATCTCGCGAAGTCAAAGGCGCCGCTGACAACGCGCGTCAGGGAGAACTCTACTTTAAAATTACTGACGCAGAGTAGCTTTCATATCGCACCTTTATAATTACAACACAGGACTAAATGATACGGTACTAATCAAAGCTGGGAATAAACGCGGATAATGCGGTTTAATATCTCTTTGAAAGGAGGCTTTCGGCGGGTAGTCGTATTCAGCTATAATGAGTTTATTCAGGGTTTTAATCGAATGAATCGTGGTAAGCAAATAGTACTTGAGAGGTGCCGAACGTTGCTTTAGTTGGCCGTCACAGTGGGGGGTTATGCTGAGTAGTACAGATTTATATGTGGTAACAATAACAGTAAGATAATTAAACAAATATTTTTTTGTATATCTTTCATTACGTTCTATACAATTAGAATTCTTAATATAGAAGATAATATTTATTATTTGCTCATACACTTACCTACCTACATTGAAAGAAACACAACCTTTTTATAACTAGATTGTGTATCGCGATTTCGCTTGCCTTGGAATGGGATGTCTATACATATAATAAAATCGTAAACGATCTGTGTCTGTTACATTAACCTAGGTAGATTTGTCTGTGTATAATATACCTAGGTATATCTACCTATATAAATAGATCGTATAAAATTTTATTTTTAAATTTTAATAGACATTTTAAGCATTATTTAAATAAATTCAAAATTCATAATCATTTATTGCATAGTAAGTAACAAAACAAGTTATAGAATGCATTTATTATTGCATTTTAGATGCAACTTTTGCTGCAAATGATACACACAATATACTTATACAAACATCTTCCTCGTTTTTCGCTCCTTCCATTAGCAAAAGCCGTATCAAAATCCGTTGGGTGGTTGAGCAGAATTAAGAATTAAGAAATTAGCAGAGAAATAGACAGAAGCGGACATTGGACAGCGATTTTATTAATAATATAAATATTTAGATATAGATCTATAGTTCTATACCTATTATTATAAAATAGAGTCGCTGACCGTCTGAGAAGCTTTTTAATGACAAAATTTATTGTCATACGGTAATAATTTTAGAGTTTTTGCGACTAGTCTGAATAAAATCACGATTTTAACATATTAAGCATACATTAGCGAATCTGAAATCATTCTTACACATCACGGAATCTATTGTGACAATTCCACATGCAAAGCGAGGAAGAAATTAGCGGTCACATTAACAACAAAAAGTTCTAAAGCCGTGACACTTTAGTAGGTAATGTATGTATTCTGAATCAATGCATGAATTATGCTTTTATAGAACACAATGGGGACAAGACATAGTGACTGTGCGGAGGAAACGATCGATTGGCTACGGGTCGGACGGTGCTGAGCGATGTCAGCATACTTAGATGAAAGATTAACAAGACCACCTATTAAGACTGTATTAATATTTTTAAGTCGATAATGTGACGGACAGGTCGGTAGCCCACTAAAAAGGATGTCGCCTATATGGTGTGGATAGGGGATTAGGAGATCGATTAGCAATGAAAAAAAATATAAAATGTAATAAAAAGTATACTGTATGTAAAAATAAATAGTCTGTATATTTTTTTGTTAAATAAACTATTTTCTAAGACATTTTGTATGTGATTAGAACTGCAATTAAGGTAAACAGTTCGTCTAGAAAGTAGACAAAAGCCCAATGATATTTGAAAAGTACTTATTGTTTTTAAATGTCATTGAAAAAACCTATCACAACTTTTGTGATTTTTGTGTCTCCAAAAAGGGATCAGTGGCTGTTTAATTATTTTGCGCCAGTTATACGAAGGCCACCACAAAATATGAGTATACCTACCTAGCTTAAATTTTTCATCAAGAAAATATTCTAAAAGCCATCCTCCGTTCTTCTCTTTCCCTCGATACATTACAATGTGATCGATTACGCCTTTGATAAACTCCCTAGCCTTATTAATGTCTCATCCAAAAGCTGTCTTCCTTACCCTTTACATTTTCACAAAATATAAGTACTTAGCCATAGATATAGGAAAGTATTTATGTGTTAGTATTTCTTAAACATCTTAATCTTACACTGCCGCCTATATTTACTTGAATAAGAGACATTGTCGCACATTCTAAATAGTCATAAAATGTAGTCAACCATATACAGAAAAGTTATTAAAGGACTGTAGAACCCGCATCTTTGACCACAAACACAAGGACATTAAATTTTACCATCTTCAATTTGTAACTATATTATAATTATTTTATTTTTTACCGTCGTCTATATCACCACATTTGCTGCAAGTGCGCTGCCGACCATAGTAGGATTAAGAAAAAGAGATCCTTATATACTAAGTCAGCACAAAGCTATTTTACTTACTTAACAGTTGCTAAGAAAAAAAATCAATTAAGTACCTACATATATTTTAAATGTGAATGAACCTTTTATAATTAGAGCGCTCCCACTCACTACCTCTGACGATGAACGCCGCCAAATGGTCTGCCGGCAATCAATTAAAACAATATTTGAAATGGAAGTGGTTCAAAAAATTTAAATTTCGTATTTTGTCAGGTTTGTTGTTGTCTCTTTCTTATGACATACGCTGTCTCGCTTACTCTGCGCCGATGTGTCTAAACGTACTTTTAGGCCTTTGTTTGTTTGTAATATCAAGATAGTTTTTTATTAAATGTATATCAAATTATATACGAAAAAAACAATTTTAAAAAATTGTCTATCTGTTTGTCTGTTTGTTCCGACTAATCTCCGAAACAGCTGTACCGATTTTGACAGAACTTTCACTGGTTTATAACTGATGTTATAAAGAGTACCTACCTAACTTAGGTTACTTTCATTTAAAAAAATCTATATAAGCAGTGTTTTAAAATATATTTAGTATAGATACATTAACTTTGAAACTTATTTACTATATTATACAGCAAAGTATAAGAAAAAGTCGAAAAGTCGAAATTTTAATTAGGTACTTACCTGAAATTTAAAATGTATTGGCTAAATAATCTAGACATACGAAGCTATAAACATTTAAAAAAAACATATTATGAAGACGATGCGCGTTTAAATGAATTATGACCGAGTCGAATTACCTCCAAAACTTCTTGTTTGAGAAAGCCGAAAAGTAATTAACTTCGACTTAGACCATTGACCAATATTAATTTTTTTTTTTATATTTGTTTCAAAATATAAAGCTATAGTATTAAACTGCCTATAGTATACATATACCTAACTAAAGCCTTTAATACTATAGTTATCTATTAACTAGAGGGTAAAATTTTTCCAATCTTTCCCTGCCCTTTATTGATTGTTGGTCCCATAATAATTATAAATAGTAAAATATATTGATATATTCAAATCTAAATTTCAAAACATATTAGAAATTTTATTTAATTACGCTTACAACATAAACATTACCTATAGGTACCTTTCGTAGCATCAAACGTAGCGCGTAACAAATTAAACAAAAGATGTAGGATGTGATAAATTCATTCCCATACTTTATTTGCATAATTAAATATGAAGATATGAATATATTATATAAACCTAAAATAATTGTATGGATGATGTCTTGTTAGATATTCGTAGCTCATAAATTCGACAACAGTCGGTAACACCTTAGTGTTTGGTGTAATGTAGAAGCGGGAAGCGATTTAACTATATTTGGGGCATTTTTTTAGAAACAGAAAGGACACTTTAATAATAGGTATGCTTATGTGACGTGGGGTGCTGTGAGTAAAGAAATTAACTTCGTCGTTGTTTATTCACGCTTGTAAGATAATTAGAATTCTGATTTGACTATAAACAAATGAGTTTCATACGTTGGAGCGAGATAATATGCTTACGTGAATTGTTACCAAATATGGCAAGCAGACGATTGCTACTACTATTGGGTACAGACGTTGGGTGTCCAGTAGTTGCACATACCTATAATTAAAAGATACAGGCTTCATATTCCTAAAATAACATCGCACGAAATAAATACTTGTAAATTATGTCAACAAATACTTTTCAATATATCGTACATGACACTTTATCGATCTGTTCTCATATAAAATAAACTTACTTGTCACAAACAGTTAAAAAAATCCCCACATTCTAACATATATGATTTAGGCTCGAGTTCACCAACAGACGGTTATTTTTAAACAACTGTTTAAAATTTAAAAATCTGATTAATCATTAAGTTAATCAGATGTTTAGGGCGTTTAACCAGCATTTTAGCGATTTTGAACAACAAAATATTATTAAACGGCTGTTTAAATTTTAATCAGCTGTTTAAAAATAACCGTCTGTTGGTGAACTCGAGCCTTAATATTTAAAATTGTACCTATATTTTATGTACAATTCACCTCACAAGGAATTCTATCGATTTCCTATTTACTAGCAGTAGATAACTTCCATTTAATTTACCGAGCCTTAGATTAATGAATAAGTTATTGTAAGTATAATATTTTGAAGTATCAATTAAAACCATGTTATATAAATCGTAGAATTATTTTAATTATACTAATACTCGTAACATTTCTAACTTAGACCACACCTAAAAGCACCACTCGAGCCGCTAATCGAGTTTGTCGGTTGATTGTATCTCTAAACCATACGTTAATAGTACCACCGTCTTCGTTCCCTTGAGTCTCTTCCCTCCGCACTTCACGTCTACCTACGTCCTACTCTCGATGGACGAATAAGAAACCAAAATAAGCTTTCACTCAAAACATTGACATAGGTCTGTATATCAAGGCGTAAACATTACTTTATAAGTGTTTATGACTTTATAAGACAGGGACAACGAAATTTTCAAAATACAAAAAGAAAAGCATTTTTTATAAAACGAAAAATCCAAGATAAAAAAATCTAGGGACATGGAAGTACACTATCAAAGATTAAATCCCAAAGAGAAAACATTAATAGGCTTTTTTTTATTAATTAATATAAAAAGAAGTTATGTTTCTGTATAGCGTAATTAAAATGAAAAAAAAAAGAAAGATATATGTGGAAATAGAAATTAAAAGTGTCCACGAAAATATGATAGAAAAATATTTTTAAAATAAGTATCTGTTCTCTGAATTTATTTTACTAATGTAAAAAGAGCTTTTCCCTTTTTTACATTCAATATAAGAACACATTAGTTTCAAGAACAACTTTCAAATTTCTTGTGTATAACCAAAAGTTACATTTATTTAGGTTAAGTAATTTAGAAATTGCTTCGGTAGCTACCAATCCAATAACTTCCTGTAACAAAAAAATCTCTTGCTATTAGAGCAAAACAAATAAAAAAAAATTTATTTAGAATACCAAAATTTCTACAGCAACAGGATTGTCACTCTACCTACAAGACTGTAATAAGTTGTCGTACTAACTAATAATTAGTGTATGTACGAGTATATAAACTTTTACCTGATATACAGTCACAAAACTTCTGAAACTTAATTGTTACATACAAACCAATATTTATCTTAGAAAACTTTGCTATTATACTATTACGATATTAATTACTTAGATTTATTAAAATCTTTTCAATATTACAATAAATACGTATCAAATAAGCATCGAAAAATTAAATTATTTCTACATCAATCTTAATTACTCGTAGATGTAGAGTAAAAAAAAACACGACTTAGAAATAGTTGAAAGCGGAAGCAACGCTTTACTGTTATGGCCACAAAAGAGTTGGTTTGCCTCGAACATAATAGCCATTGTTCTAGCAGTTACAATAAATAATAACTCAGAAATGCTACCTTCATATACAGGCTGTATATGGAGGTCATGAATTGGAAAGCGCAGCGTGGGACGCCCTGCAGCTAGGTGGACAGATGACCTGAAAGATTTTGCAGAAAGCGACTTGATGCGAGGAGCAGAAGACCGTGCATGGTGGCGATTCTTTGGCCAACAGTGGAAGGACACAGGTCAATGATGATGATTGTGGTGGTGATGACGACGACTATGATGTTGATTATTATTTGCGCATTATACATTTGAATTCAGTATTTCATCTTTTCTTAAATAAATGAAACATACTGTATATAGTGTTGGTTCGCAGAGAATGCAACGGCATTGATAAGTAGGTATTATTATGAGTAGGTACCTACTTCTATGTGGTTTGATATTGTTAACTGACTTCTAGTAAAAACTTCTCTTGATTTAAAATATTATAATCAACTTACTTAGTCATTTGTAAGTGTATCACCAGTACAAAAGTAAGAGTAAGATTTCCGCATGTGAAATAAGCGAAATCGCGATGTGCAGCTAGTGTGACATAATCCATTTTAATCGATGAGTTTCACCTCTCCATCACGAAAAGGGTGCTTTGGTGCCTAAAAACTCGCAGGAAAATCGATTTTTGATGCGAGCGTAATTCGAAATTCGAACACGCGATTTTTTAACTCACAGGAATAAAATTTTGGTTTTATTAGTGTGTCCAGCCATAGCTGACTAGAGTCGGCCGGCCATAGCCGACTAGAACCAGCCAACGGCCAAAAGAGTTGAGAGAACAAGTTTCTAATGCTGAATTAGCTTTTTACCTAAGTAAGTACCTACGCAAGTAGAATAGAATAGAATAGAATAGAATAGAAAACATTTATTTGCATACACATGACACTCACGAATACATATAAAGATAACAAAACAAATAAGATAAAATATTTTTCACTTTAGAATCAGAATACACACTTAAATAAAATCCCATTGAGTGAGCGCCATGGCAGCAAAAAGGTATCTGGCTCAGCATAAGCTGATGCAAAGCACAGCGCTGATTTTACGCCAGTCCTACTTGACAAGTTTCACGCCGGCGGAATATGCGTCGTTATAACACTTATGTAATCTTGTTGGATTTTACTACATTCTAAAAGCAACAGTACACCACTCCGATTAAGTCTTCCCCAGTTATCGCTCATACCACAAAAATTAAACACTTGGCTCAAGTGTTTATTCACCTTTTTGTCTCTCTATTAATAAAGCAGTATATTTGGTTTTAAAAGCAAATTTAGACTTGAGATCACGAAGGGGGGGAGGAATATTATTCCAACACTTAGAAGCCAAGTATCGGAAGCTACCACTGAATGCTGCTGTCGAACAAAAGGGCACATTCAAAGTATTTACCGGACGTCTGCAAACAGAGGAAGGATTATGCCAATTCAATTTTTGAAACAAATACTCAGGTCTCCTAGTACCAACCACTTCGAAGATAAGCGTTGCATAATATAGTTGTTGCCTGGCATTCATACGCAAAATATTATATTGATTCAAGAAAGGTGTTATATGCGATCTAGGAGGCACCCTCACGCAGTAACGTAAACAGGCATTTTGCACTCGTTGAATTAATTTGTGTGTCTTCTTAAATAAACAGGGACCATATACAACCAAACAATAATTCAACTTGGATAAAATAATCGCTTCACAAAGTTTAAAACGCAAGTAGGTAAATAATGCGACCATTTCAGAGTCGAACAAACCTTTAATCTGACTAATTCCAGGAATTTTACTTTCAACTTTTAAAATTGTTTATTTAGTTATGTTTTATGAAAGTTTGTTGACAATAATAAATATAATTGCTTAAAATTATCTTAATTGATTTTTCTTACCTAAAGATGACCTAGTCACGCTTTTCTCGCTGTTGAGGTTGGTTGTTGAGGTTGTTGAGGTCGCTGTTGTTGTTGTGAAAAGTTGTATGATTAACACGAGAGCAAATTTTCTTATGTCTCGTGCTTTAAATCACTCACTTTGCTAGTTCATGATTTAATGTCTGCACTCGCAGGAAAAAACAATTTTGCTCTCTAGTTGAACAAATAACTATTTTATTAGTCCAATTTTTAAATACATCTTGCCGTCCGCGTCTGTCTATCTCTCCACTAACTTCTTCTAGTCACTGAACGGATTTAGATACGGTTTTCACTAATGGAAAGAGCGATACTAAGAAGGTTCGCATATATAATTTGCAGAAAAAATTGCATCCGTACGTCATATTTTGCGTAACTTAAAGCGGGTCACATTTTATATGAAATATTTAAATTGTGATTGCCTCCATTATTCTTTTCTATTCCTCTGTTATTGTTGGGGTTGAAAAGGGAGAATAATGGTTAGACGATATCGTAGCTTATTATTCATTGTTCAAGAGAAGGGGAAGTGTCGACGATTGAGAGCTTTCCGAGGCCTCCGTGATTTGGCTCGATTTTAAGTAATAAAACAAGTAACCCTCGGTATTGAGTTTTATAAAGGAATAAAAAAAAACAAGAAAGGAAAACGTTTATAATGGATTTGGGTACTTCCACAACAGCACAATAGGCTCGTTCGTTTATTACACATTTTTTAAATTCCATACGAGTAATAACTAAAACCAAGTGTAAAACTTATGATCATATACAGATTTTTTATTATTTTAGGCTTCCTTAAAACGAGTTAGTTGGACTAGTGGTTAAACTTAACGCTCTGTCTCAGGGGTCCTTGGTTCGATTCCCGGCAGGGTTATGTTTGGAAATGAACTTTTCAAAGTTGGCACAAGTGGTCTGGATCTGAAAAGTTGTGGCAGGACACACTGCGTTTCGCAGTCATTTGGCCACCACCTTAGAGAAGACCACCGTGAAAAAAAACGGCATCTATGATTGGCAACGCACTTGCAGCAACTGTGACCGTCAGCCCGTCTATCGACCTTAACATAAACAAATGAGTTTGTTTGTTTGTTACGCTTTCCCGCTTTAACAAATCAACCTATCATGAAATTTTTCATACACGTCGCCCGTAGTACTGAAAGAATATAGGGTACCTATCATTCATCCAGTAAAAAGTACAATTTCAAAGGGACGCCAAAAATAAAAATATATCTATTCATTCTAATCCAAACAAATCGATTCAAATCGTACATTATGCGATCAAAAGTTCATGCCGTAATCAAAGGTTCATGATGTAACAAAAAAACTAATTGACAACAATCAACACTAGAGGAAAAAAAAAAAACAATATTTTCTATCATTGTCATTAATAATAATGGTTAGAAAAAAGTCATTCACACCTTTGCCGTGCTAACATGACAAATGCGGCGGCCGCACGGCGCGGTACAAAGGCGGGCGGTGCGATAGCGCCGCGGGGCGCCTCGCTCTGCCTAAATATTAATTATCTAACTCCACCGACACCTTTTAGGAGATTATCGCGCGCTTCTATACCATCACGCCACTATCTACACATCTAGATAGAGCCGGTTCAACTTGAAATTACTTCAATCTGTAGTAACTTGCTACTTCCAAATAAAATTCGATCATGTATACTCATAAAATCGTTGAAATTAGCTCGTTTCCGTATACCCTTTTACCCTTATACTTTATTCTGCTAAAGTCGGCAACGCATTTGCAGCACCTGTGGCGTTCTGTTGGCGTTCTAACAAGCACGAAAGTACAACACACTTTACTTTAAAAAAATTCTATGTTTACTTTAAAAAAATACTCATAAATATCTCTGGTCACTTTTAACGAATTTTAAATGTAAGTTAATAATAAATTTTTCCTTCACGGAAATATAAACAAAAATATCTATATAGGAGAAACTACCCAATTATTGGCACTTTAAACAATACGATACAAAAAAACTTCATATAATTTTTATATATCCTTTAGATAATGTTGATTATGCATTCGGGTTATTTATTATATTGTCAGCATCGTATATAATATATAGTTTCCAGCATTTTTAGCAGTATTAGGCAATTACATTCGTTTTTCTTTCAATAGACCCATAGACCATTTATTGGCAGCTTTCGACTTATTGTTAGCATGCAATCAACCAATTATTGGCATACAGTGCCAATAATAAGAATCATTCAATTATAGGCCTTAAGGTAGTAAGTATTTTAGCACCCACTAAAAATCCTAAATGCTGTAAAAACTTAGATACGTAGATAATCTACACAAATATTATAAAGAGGAAAAATTTGATTGTTTGTTTGTTTGCATTGAATAGGTTCCGAAACTACTGGACCGATTTGAAAAATTCTTTCAAATCGGTCTTCTTATAAAGTTGCGTGCAATTACTTATATTTATGAAAGATTTAGCCCACGTTTAACTATTATTCACCTACTATTATTCATAATAATATAATAATTTCAGCTAA
Organism: Synanthedon myopaeformis; assembly: GCA_944738685.1. Lineage (NCBI taxonomy): Eukaryota > Metazoa > Arthropoda > Insecta > Lepidoptera > Sesiidae > Synanthedon > Synanthedon myopaeformis. Next base: position 3,279,290 of record OX122914.1, read on the forward strand.
ATAAAACCAGTGCTAACCAAACAAACTAAGTTTATTTTCAATAAAATAAAATAAAAACGCAAAAATATAAAACACAAAGTAAGGATCATCTTAGTAACTCATTCAATCTTTTAATTTTTTCTTTTAATCATCTGTAGATCTATAGTTTTTATTGTTTTTTTTTTGGTTTGATTTTATTGCCTTTTTTTTATTTGAATTGGTGCCAACAATTGGAAATCTTATCAAAAACACAATGATTTCTATAAACAGACTTAATAAATATTATAATGTGTATGAAAATGAGGTGCAAAATGCAGAAAAAAAAATGAATAATAACAGAATCCAAAATATTGGCACTGTGCCAATAAATTAGAATCAGGTTTTATTGTCAAACCCATTATTAGCATAGCAATAAATTAAAAACTAACAGTCAAAGCTGCAAAATGCCAACAAAAATACATAGCTTCAACTATACAAAACTATAAATATATAAACAATCATGGAAAATCACAATAATTTATCACATAAACAATTGAAACAGGGAGCACTTACCTTAACAAAATCTTAAGAAACTGCCCGCGTAACAGAAATTTCGTGGCGACTCAAATAAAATTTGAAAGTATGACAGTGTTTAAATCATCTGAATGTTTAGTGTTAGCAATTCATAAAGATTTATTTATTTTTTGTGGGAACACAGTTTATGGAATAGTTTTCTTATTTTTTAGAGAAAAGTTTAGGGTGCCAATAAATTAAAAGGGTGCCAAAATTAGGTCATCTTACCTATATTAAATAAAAATGAATTCGTTAAATGTGTTGCTAAGCGAAAAGCTCAAGAACGGCTGGACCAATTCGGTTATTTTTTTTATCAAATATTCTTTGAAGTCCGAGGAAGATTCTTATATGAAAAGAAAATTTGGAGTATTACCCGGGAAAACGCAAGACCCCCGTTATTCTATTTCTTATTCAAATTTTCTAGTTGACAATTCATCTCATTCAAATATTGACAAATAATAAAGAATAAATAAATTTATTTCGGAACATATTTCTGTCCCCCACACTAGGCTCTGGATGTCCTATGGGGGAAGTAAACAATTGTGGTAAATAAATAAATTTTAAATACTGTGTACATTAATTACTTACAAACAAAAATTAAAACAATAATTATATGTACAAAATAAACAAACGAATAGTAGCATTATTTGGAAAGAAATAAAAATGATAAAGTAAATTTGAATTTGTGAGATGTGATTGTATGATTGTATGTAATGTATGTATGTGCATGTGTGTGTGGTGAATGTGTGTAAATGAATGAAATCTAAATATTAGAAAATATTGTATAATCAAGCTAATTTAATAATTTTTACATAAATTTAAATACATTTATTTTTGCCTGGTTCACATTAATTTTTACTTGAACTGTTTAGCAAATGCTAAGGCTATAAGATAGTGACAGGTTAGGGATACCGCAAACAAACCGCACAATAGAGAAGCCTATAACAATTTCATTCTTTTTTGCACACATTTTCATTGTTCCCAATGCTTTAGCATCCATTTTGTTTGTAACGTCTAAAGTTACACAGAAGTAATAATTTAATTTAAAATTCATGTGGCCTTAGGCGACAGCGCCATCTGTTGCGGGGTTCAACAAATTATACAATAATGCGATATAATAATAAATATCGCTTCAGGGCCGATTATCGCCATGGCGGTTGTGAGTCCGATAAATGATCAAGACAAAATGTTTCAAAATAATCTATATTAAGGTCTAAGGTCAGATGTCAGTTGTCGTTTGTACACAGTTGTTCGTATTTCGTATTCAATTATTTTTATTGTTAAATTCTCAATTGATAATTGGTCAATGTTTTTATTATTTATGTGTTTATTACTATCATCCTTACATAGTATAATTTGAAGTCGCTTTCCTCGTCTGTCTGTCTGTATATCCACTAACTCTTCCCTAAACCACGCAAAAGATTTTGATTCTTCACCATCGGTTTTCACCATCACATAATTTATCATGGAATGTGGGTATCATCCTGATGCCATAGGTTTTCTTGACCGTGGTAATTACAATTTTTTTTCTAACCTACTTCCAGTTTTATAAGGTTGATAATTTAAGGCACCGATAAAACAAAGAAATGTCGATACAATATCTAATAAGAAATCGACAAAGGTTGATTGGAAACATATGCCTTATAAATAGAGATTAGTGTGTAAACAATGATTCCGTGCACACCTGGCCCGACTCCCAAGTAAAGTTATTGCTTTCAATATCCCTCCACACTTGATGTAATCCCTTTTACTGGCTTGACCAATTGAAATCGATGAGAGACGCGGGAATGTAATCGCAGATGGCAATACGAATACTATAAGGCTCGATACACACGAGTCGAAATAATGAATTTTATCAGAAGTGTGCTTAATATGATAATGCCTACTTTGGTGCACTATCATCATCATGTTACTGTCTATAGAGAAAAAAACAAAAACACTGCAACTCTACTGACTAGAATATGTGGAGCCCATTTCTCTACTTATCCCTTCCTGACTCCCCTTATCCTTAGACCTACTAAGGTCGGCAACACACTTGCAGCACCTATGGCGTAACCTATAAGTGGATTGCAAGCCTTTCTAACGATCTTTTCATTTAAAAAAAGCCAGAGACAATCGCCAGAAACTTTTAAACAAAAATAAAATTTGTGTGTTATTTTATTTTGATAAATTTGGTAGTAACTTCAAATTATCTAAGTCTAAAAATATAAATAAACAATAATATATAAAAAACAATCAAAAACAACAATGTCCTTTTAATACCACAGTTATGCTATAAAACTTTATGATAATATAATCCGTTGTGTAGCTGAAGGATTAAAGGTATCAATCTGACAACAGTCGACACCGAACTGTAGTAAAATAAATAATCTTCAACAACAAATATTGTAATATTCTATATAAATATTATGTCTTATAAATACTTCAAATAAAAATGCGTCCACGCGCAAACGTTTTAAGGACGAATATCGTTTTACGTAAACCGATAACCAGAAATCTGTATCTTTAAATCCGTACCAAGAAGTGATATACAATTATTGTGGACGTTTGAATTTGAGTTTTGACTCTAAATGAAATAAGGATTGTTTTCGAATGTTTCGATCAAATGTAAAATTTTATGAGGACATTAAAGTTAAGTGGGAAATCCGAAAAGGAGTGTTAAAAGTCGAGGCGGCAGATGGCGGCTCGGCACTGATACCAACTCAATTATTTACACTTTATAAAATGAACTTTATACGAGTATTAGAAAATAAACTGCTAAGCAGTCGGATAAGCCGCCGCCTTAAGATGCCTGTTTACGATATAACAAATTTAAAGCAACGGAAATCCAATTAATACACTTTTATAGGTGAAAGTCATTTTTAGATATAAAAATTCTAATTTTATGTGAAACGACGGCAGGCAAGCTGACGCCTCAATTGATGGTGGCTACCGTCGCATATAAACACACGAGTACTCTATTGGGGAGAAGTGGAGATAGGAGAATGGGGTATAGCATTCCCAATTGTCCATTTTGTTACTGTGTATTGCAGTGTAACTTACCACTACAACCTCAAAATATATTTTAATGTAACTGGGAAAAATAAATATCATAATAATGCTTGCGTTTTCAAACTACAATAAAACCAATTTCGGCTTTTTTTTTCAAATATTCATTTTAAGTTATAAGAGAAAGATTCTTATGAAAATAGAACGGGAAAACGTTTAAATTCCATTTTTCTTTTTCCCATCCAAAGTTCCTAGCTGACAATTCAAACATATTGACGTCAAATACATAAATCAAAAATCCAATAAATTTGACAGAACGACGTCTGTCGGGTTCAAATAAATATGAGATACTCATACATCGAAGTACTATGTACGTATAGATCAATTTTATAGAAAGAACACTATGCATTCCTATCATTGCATGAGTGAGTATAGAATTAACTGCTTATGTTCACTTCTGTATGACTTTATTGTTATGTAACGTCCATGTAACGTCACGACGTATGTCCATGACGTCATTGGGGCCATCATACCTACATAAGGTGATGAGTGGGAAATGTATCCTGGTATTATTACTCATGCAACGAAGAGTAACATCTTCTTCTTCTCTTTTAATATCTTGGCTCCACCAGATCTTATCCGATGATTTTCTCAATGTTATTTGTAAAAATAGCAATTTAACAAAAGGCGAAATCCAAATTAAAATCAAAAGTAGCAGATCCTGAAACTAGTCAGTAGTAACATGACGTGTAGGTACTTACTTTAAAACAAGTCTACAACAAAGTTACTGCCCTGTTTACTGTTAATGTCTAAACGATATTTGGATCACAAGTCACTAAAAAAAGTTTATAATACGGTATTTATTCGTGGATTTATAATTTACAAGCGTGTTCGATTCAGTTACGGCAAATGAAACAAATTTTAATCAAGGCGCGTGCAGGTAGACGCAAATATTTGTGAACAATTTGTAAAATTCACACTTAATAACAAGATGGGAAATAATAAAGGACCGTTCGTCGGGCGGCTCTTTCAAAGGACAATCATTAAGGCAATATGAGTAAGGTGCTATGATTGCCCCTATGATGGTATCGGAGATGGGTTACTGCAACAGGTGACAGCTATTTCGAACCTTGAACAATTAAGAATCAGTATATTTTTCGGAGAATTTATATTTTAATTTAATACGTTTTTTTAAAACGTTGAGAACAAAATACAAAGTATTGCACAAACATAAAATTAAGTAAATATTTATTTATTTTATAAATAAAATTAAGTAAATATAACCAAGTATTTGCCATACCTAATAGGAAACCAAAAGTTTATCAAGCAAGCCCACAGCAGATTTGAAGCAAACACTAAATTTCTATTTTGAATTTTATAACTAGATTTGTATCCATCTATCTTCTATATATATATATATATATATATATATATATATATATATATATATATATATATAAAAGGCAATGTGTGTATGTATGTGTATGTTCCAGTATGTTCCCTATTTACTCCAAAACCGCTTAACCGATTTTGATGAAATTTTCAGACAATCTTCAGATTAGTCCAGCGAGTGATCCTATGAAGTTTAGTAGCGATCGAATAAGAAAAAGGGCGCCGACGAAGTCGCAGGCAAAACCTAGTATTTGTATAAAAGAACTACCTCTAAAATTTTATTATCCCAGACTGCTACATTCGCAAAAATAAAATTCTATATTGTACAAAAGTCGTATCTCATTTCAACCATTTAATGCTTATTTAATAATAATGTGTTTTAGTTGTACAAAATCAGACATGGGCCGCGGTGCGCTACGAGTACACCTAAATATTGAATTTTACATTTTGCTAACGCGGCATGAAGCGTGTGATGTGGAAAAAACGCGTCGCCCGTATCGAACCGACCACAATAACATCCGTAATTGTGTCACAAAACACTGCAACGTACACTAAAACATTTATCAAGGCCTATTTGTAACCGAACAGGCCAAATAGAGTTCTATTCGTAGAACGATGAAGTATAATTTTAACTGTGTTAAAAGTTGGAAATAAAATTTGCTATTTTCAACTGTGACATGGCGACAAAGCAATGCATTTTTGCTCTGTACAAATGTAAATTTAAATATCGTGAGATTTCTAAAGCGTTTTGTGATTTACGGATGAGTTTAGAGAATTATTCTTATTGCGTTGTAAATACATTAAAGTAAATGAAATATTAGGTATTCTTGCATCTTTGCAAGGATAATAAAATTTGAAGTCGCTTTCCGCGTCTATCTGTATGGCCGCTAACTCCTCCTAAACCTAGCAACGGATTTTGATGCGGTTTTCACTATCAGATAATTTTTCATGGATTTTTATTTATATATAATAACACTTAATTATTTTTTTCCTGGGCGAAGCCAGGAGCAGGTCGCCAGTTTTGTGATAATATAAAAACAAGGCAAAGATCAAAGATCTTAGATCTTAGAATCAAAGAAAGTTTTACAAATCTAATTAATTAAACAGACTGAACTGTTATTTAAACATAAAAGTAAATGTAAAGTTATTGTAAATTAGAATATCTATATGTTATCTATATGATTTATTTTTGCCTATAAATCAAATTCATTTTTAAAGCAGATTAAAAAAAGTATTATGTAATTTACAACACTGACTTTATATAAACATAAATCCAGACTATTATACTCGTATATCAATCTTATAGCCTTAAACAAGACTATGGCAAATTGAAAAGTAAATCATCAAAACCAAATACAACTCATAATTTTTGCTAGTAATCGAAACCTTGATCCATAAAGCTAAATGGGTTCGGCTTTAATAAAACAATATAATGTAAAAAACGAAAGAATGGTCTCATTTGCTACGGCCGCAGTACTGTACTACGCTTCGTAGCTATGCTACGTTATTAAATGCTTAGGTAGAGATATATTAAAAACTACGCATCCTATATTGTAGTTGTACATTTTGTATATGAACATTATTTTAAATTTATGATAAATATTTATTCATGAAAAACTTTTTAATTAAAATATTTTGACAAGCTATACTATTAGAGTGTTTATGTTAGACAGTAAATAAAATGTACCTAATCGCGTATAAGTACCTACTTGTACTTTTATGGTATTCCGTGGTATAAGGCAACTGCAGATGTACCTACCTATGAACAGGCACAGCATGTGTCGTTCCCAGACTGAAAAGAGGCTCTTGTGATGAACAAGTTGAATTTGGTATTAATATTTTAATTATTTAATTTAATTTTTTTTAAATTATTTACAAAAGTACTAACTAGTGCCCGAGATTTTGTCCGTGTTGAAAAAATATATATAACGACTTACAAAATAAACGAGCATGAGCAATAATTTATTCAATATTTTTACTATTACAGTTTTATTTTATTTGCCAGGCCATGGATTTTTATTTTTATGATATCTCGGGAACAGTAGGTACTTTTTTCTGACAATAAGCTGAAGTAGCTGAAAGTAGCTTTCAAACAATGAAACTTTTTTCTGACAATAAGCTGAAGTAGCTGAAAGTAGCTTTCAAACAATGAAAGATTTTTTCAAATATGTGCAATTGTTCCAGAGATTATTGTCCACACAAACTTACAAATACGAAAATAACCCACTTGGCTATGAGAGATTTAATGAGTTATGAAAGCCGTAGCCTTTACTCAGTGCACTAAGTAAATCTTAGTGAAAATAAGTATCTAAGTAAAGGTGAAGCCACACACAAAAGCTAGTATTAAAACATTATCCAGCACCAAAATCTTTCAAATGAGTCGTCGATCAGTCGGTATTTTTCTTTGACAACTCCACAACGTCGTTTCAGTAGTTACTATTACAAAGAATATACGGGATATATTTGGCGTATAGAACGCCATATAACACGGCCCAAACACAGCCCCTCTTTCTATGCGTTCTATGAGTTATGCAAGGTATGACCTTTAATCAGTGCACTGAGGAGAAGCCGCAGATAAAAGCTAGTATTAAAATATATTTTAAACATTATCAAGCAACAAAATCTCTGAAGTGAGCCGACGACGATCAGTCGGTATTTTTCTTTGACAACGCTTTAACGTCGTTTCAGTACTATTACAAAGAATAGACTGGACATATTTGGCGTATAAAACGCCACACAACACAACCCAGTAATGCGATATGTTGCGTTAATATCTCAAAATTATACGGTGGAAGGATAAGTGACGCTTCTGTCCTCATGTACCGCGACCGATTGAATTTAATGAGCCTATTTGCGAGAAGCCGACAATTTAACGCGACGTGTCCGGGGTACAGATAAAGGGTTGGAATGCTCACCCATTTTAGAGTAATCCTAGCAGACTTTAGTTGGTGTACTTATATTATAGTTCACTCCTATAGCGAAGATTGGATGTCCAATCTTCTTCGAGATCGAACGTAAATGATTTCATAACGTCGAAATATTTTATAAACATTTTGATGACTCACCGCTTCAAAGTTATCCCGGACGTCCGTCAAGATCTGTCAAATGTGCAAACTTAAAACGGCACTACAATAACCAAATAAATATTAAGTATATATGTATAATATAAACTTTATTATGAATTTGAATTATATGTTTTTTTATTTATAAACACATAATTCCCCATATAATACATGATTACCTATATTAGAAGGTGTATGTATTTGTTGTCTATATCAAAACTTTAATATTATAATCTTTGATATAAAAGCTTTCTATACAATTTTATAAAAACAGTAATAGTGTACCAAGTCTATTAAAGATAGGAATTGAAAATGGCAACGTTTTGCAGGTGGTATCATGTAAATTAATTTTTTATTTGTATTTTTTTTAATGCATATTAAACTTTTGCCTTTGCAAATGAAAATAAATAAATGTTTTTTTACCAACCATACCAATATTTTCGAATATAGACAGCAATATTCTGTGAGCGAGAGGCAAATAAAGTGACGCCATTCTCAATTTTTTCTTTAATTATCTGGGTTAGAAACTTAACTAATAAACTCTTAAATTGACAGAAGGCAGCCAAATCTACAAACGCCTACATCGACTTTGTTATGCTATTTAGCGATATCACAAGAATCTATTGTATGAATAAAGGAACGAATAATGTAACGTACTAAGTCAATAAATCTCTACAAGTTTAGCAAACACGAATGTGTGTACGTATCGGATCATTAAACGCGAACAAGCGACCGTAGTTACCACTCCCACACATTGGATATGGACGATTTACTATAAGAGTGCTCATAATGCGCCTTTATTTATAGGCAAGTATAAATTGCATAATACAATTTCTTTATACCTAATACTTAGTTTGCTTTTTATACTTATCTTGCCTTCTTATTAAAATAAAAAACAAGTCTTTTATCTTCTATAACAATTTTTTCTACTTTTTCCACATTTTCATCTACGATGGAGGTAGGATTTGCCTCTCTTAAATTCAACTGCCCAGTAAACAACCGTGGAGTAAGGTAGAGCTTCAGTCTCTGGATGTCATAAAAATATTCTTTCGTACACATTTTTTGAAACATTTTACCAAATTGTTTTACACAATAATTAATAACTTCTAAACGAAATTATTAAAACAATTGAAATTCGGTGTAAAAAAGTGTTATACTGACTATGCATTTCTAAAAACTTTTCTCGTATCTATAAAAGTTTTGTTAGAAATAAATTTAAAAAAAATTGTATTTAATCCCTTTAATGGTTATTTTCAATAGTAAAACAATAGTTGATGTTCAGCATAAGTAATTTTCCATCCTAATTTTCCAGTGTTCTCAATAAGTACATAGTTTTCGTTTGTTTTATGCAATTTACGCGTTTCAATCACCAATGTTTACAAAAAAAAAATTTGTAACGAGGACAGCAATAGTTTTGCGTCTGTAAAAGCCATGTTGAACAGTTTCGAAATAGCCATTGTAAATCTAACCAGATATCTACCTACACAGTGGACGAAGCTTGTAAAGCCTGTTCTATTGGCGAGTTAAGCGTCCATTCTAATTTATATAACACGTCGTCAGTCATATCTCGACGTCTGGTTTCATGCCCGATAGCTACTCGTTGCGCTGCGGAATCCTTAGCATTTTCGCTCGCCTGAAGCGCTGTCGACTCCAGTGGAAATCACTACAAGAACCTCCATCCATCGTCATATTATTATCATAACATTTGAGTTTCACATAAAACTAACGACCCACCCTTGGAGGGTAAAAAATGCGTAAAAAATGAAAATTATCTTCGAAAGAAAACAATATAGGTAAATAATACGTCTTATTTTGGTTCAATGTGTTGAATTTTCTGGCCACATTTTCCAAACAATTTTATTTAAAACTAGCGACGGTTACAATATTTTTGTGCAAATTGTAATTATACATAAATCTTCCTTGTTTTTTATTATTTTATTAATTATTGTTTTTAATTAATATATTGTCTATAACATTTCTATTGCGTATCATTTCAAAATTAATTTTTTATACCACTAAATGGCTGAACATAAACAAGTAGAGTAAGGTATCAGCAGTGGATTGGTGACTAGGCTCGGGATGTTAGTACGGTGGGCAGTTCCGGCGCTTGCGCTTGCACTAGCTCATGATTGCAGCTTGTCGAGTGATCAGTGATCGCGGATAGCTAGCCTTTCACGGCTTAAATAGGCACATATACATCTAGAGTGTTAATGATGCACTTGAATATGCATTCATCATCATTATTTCGCTACATACCTACTTACTAAATAAATTATTGGAAATACAGTTAATTCCGTGTCGTAACAATTCATGTCTTTAGTTTATCGCCTCCAGATCAACCATAAATTTAATAAATGCATATAAATCCACATTGAATTTAAGGTGGATGCTTAAGGAATTAAAAATAATAGTACTTCCTCTGTAGTAATAGCCTATTGATGTATTATCATACCTACTATGAACTACTTGATAATAAATTATAATTATTGTATACTTAAATTATTGACAAGCCTACAACCATTCTGCATTATCTATCTATAGGTAAGTTTGAGATCATCACTCTCCTGCCTATCTGTCAAATTAGAAAGAAAATTCTGCCATTTTTCTCACATTTAAACGTCCTAATTTATACCCTACTTATATTTTTGTTACCCCTACGCTACAACCAATTCCAATAAATTATTAATTTTATTGAAAGACTTTATTTACATTAAGATTTAAATAAAACCATAATTTTTATTACTTTTTATTAATCAATTTCTTAAACCTACTAATTGCAATGTATTTGGACACTAAATTTCGTAAAGGAATTAAAAATATTAAGGAATATCTAGAATATTTATTATTATTTTGAATTATTGTATTCATTTTAAATAAAAGAAAAGAAATATTATAAATTGGAGCATTTCAATATGTGTTCTTTACCTTGGGCTTGAGAATATTATAATATCTAGCGAAGTTTATGTATTATACTCGTGTACCCAAAAGTAATACTTTAGTTGTTGACAATCATAATTTGTAATTCAATGAGTGTGTACCTTCGTCTTATTAATAAATAATATTTAATGAGCAATCACCTCAACATCAATAGTCGGAGATGCCTCCACCTCAACTTTAATCATTGCAATTTCGAAACAAGCTCAAGTGTTATCGGTGTCGAATAAATTTCGTATAATGTAAACGTGATAACAATTTAAATTCTTCTGTAACGGGTCCGGAGCCGACAAAAACAACAAACAAACTGAACGCCGCACTATTGGTGGATTGTCGAGGGGCGGCGACAATTCACCGACACCGCCCGCCTCTAGTGCGAAGTCTCGCTCACTCGCCCAGTCCTTATCTTCGACTCAGCTGTGAGAGACGTGCAGCCTGAAAATTTTCATATAACGAGGTGAAATTCTCATCAAAAACCTCTCACAGTACCGTGCCGCATTATGCCTCGACCGACGCGAGAGTCTTATGGTGATCAGAAACCTCCGTTCTCGTATATAGCGTTGACAGCGATGGCGATATGGAGTTCACCGGAACGGATGTTACCTCTGTCAGAGATCTATCGGTTCATAACAGACCGTTTTCCGTACTACCGTAGGAATACGCAACGCTGGCAGAACTCCTTGAGACACAATCTCTCATTCAATGACTGCTTTGTGAAGGTGCCGCGTCGCCCGGACAGACCAGGTAAAGGCGCGTACTGGACGCTTCATCCGCAAGCGTTTGATATGTTCGAAAATGGATCTCTACTGAGAAGACGCAAAAGGTTCAAGCTCCATAAAGGAGAAAAGGATACATTGAACGCAGAATTGGCAGCGTTAGCCAGTTTCAACAGAGCTTTTGTTGCGCGGCAGGCGGGAACACATCCTACATCATCTGGTATGGTTAATGGAGGAATTTATAACCCAACTCTATGTTCGAGGCTAAGTCCAGAGCCCACGGAAGCACCTGACACAGCGGCATTACTACCAACAGTAGGACCACGCCCAAGAAGAGCGTTTACCATAGACGCGTTGCTGGAACCCGAACCGAGACGGTCGTCGCCTTCACCGCCGCTACCACATCCTCTCCCAATGCAACCGCACTGTCCCTTACCATTAGCACCAGCGCCATATCTTCTAGTTGCTCAAAGATATCACGCGGAACTGTTAGCTGGTCTGCAACAGTCATGTCTACCTCCATTATGGACCTGGCGGGACACCAGTCAATTTTCACATTACACGCTCAATTCATGAATGGTAAGTGCTTTCAACTGGTACCTATTTAAATCTACCTGTGTTAATTTTTGAAGGTCGCCAATAGAACTCAGGATTCACTTGGTAGGGCTACTGACGCGTATAGACAAGTTACCGGTTTGGGTTGCAACATCAATGAGATAATAGATAAGGAGGATAGGGAAATGAGGTCTGACATCCCTTACTCCACTCATCCATACACAATAACATTAGGTTATATATTGTGATTTTACAATATTCTTCTATAAGGGGGTGGTTATTGTCGCTAGAGCGACTGCCCAGTTTATGACAACGAATACACTATACCTACTCTGCCACTACTAATTTACTAATTAATTAACTAGTTTTTAATTAATTAATTTAATTTACTCTTGCTAGTTTAAGAAATTGATACAGAATTCGCCAATCATACAACATACAAAAGGTGTATGTATGTAAATGTTTCGCATGGCAATAGATGAAGCTAAGTTAACGGTATTTGTAAAGTCAATTGGTGAATATATTTTTTTAATAAGTAGTAATAAGCGATAAATAAAGAATGTTATTAAGGTGTTCAAATAGCGAACAGATTAAAACAGCTCACCATTTGTGAAACTAGATTTAAAAAAATTATAATGACAATCCGGTTTAGCCTTTAGAGTTGTCTATGATATATAATACCTCAAGTTTACACTGTACTTTGTTAAGTTTGCATCACATATTTTCCTTTTACCAGCAAAAGAAAATAAAATTTATTTATAATCGCTAGTTATTCAGGATAAAGCTGTATTCTAACTGAACAATTGTTAGGCTATAGACAGACTTATAAGTAGAGCGGAATAGTTTTGTTATAATATAAATCACTAGGGAATATCTTGTTGTAACAAATTAGATAGTTACATGAAAAAGTCCCTCCCATTATAAACAAAAATAATATCTGAAGCGGATTGCGACTGCTTGTGGGAAATTTAAAAATTTCGTCTGAAAATCAATATAAAACGATCTTTAATCATAAATGTAGATAGCAATTATCTTCTTCTGATTTTTTATACTGAATGTTTGAATAAATTCTCAGAATCTTGTCTGATTCAGTCTCGGCAATTCTTCTACCCATTAGAAAATGCTGGTGGCTCCAGGGGCCACTCCCTGTAGCTTTTTGTTAAGTTTTCGAATTGCACAGTGTCATTTTTAAACAGTGTCAATTGCTCTGTGTGTTTTGGTAATTATATAGCTTTTTTGATAAGGTGAGGCCTATCTGACACTTAACACCATCTTGGTCCTGAAACAACTCCAGTCTAACAGATTAAGAAAATTAAATAAACTACTTTATAATTGTAGGCCTCCCTAAGACCCATCCTCTTCTCATTGTCTCACCTTCCTCTTTGTCGAGTTATTAAGGTGTTTGCTTTAGCGCTCTAGCGCTCTGTCTCAGGGTTCATTTTCCGACAGACCAAACTTTTTATTGTTGGGTCTGGTATGTATCTGGCAAGTAAAAGTAGTAGCAGGGTACACTACGCTTCGAAGTCATTTGGCCAGCCCGTCTTTCGGCAATAAACACCAACTTACAAAAGACCAACTTGAAATAACAGCATGTGTGCTGTTGTGTTTCGGTGAGTTTACTTAGTCACCGAAGGATGCCTTGGCTTATTTCCCTATCTCTACTTAATCCCTTAACCTTTAATCGTGCTATGGTGGGCAGCGCACTTGCAGCACATGTGGCGTTTCTTGTGTTAAAGGGTCGCCTTTGACCTACCATCATCAAGTCTGACGATCTCAGCAACATTAAAAAAATCTGTCATACTTCTATAAATTTATATGTCTCTCCATCTCTTCCAATGTCTTCCTTTGCTTTTTTTACAAATTTGTGTAACTGCCATTCAGCTGTTATACCTAGTAGCTAAACACTAAACCTTATTATTACCTTATTATCCTCATTGACATCTCTGCAAAGTGCTTTTAGTTAAAGTTTGCAACAAAATGTAAGAAAACCCATTGAGACCCAAATACCTATAACAATGCAAGTCGATAAAGATTGTTAACAACAATTACCAATGTTATAGGTATAACCTCAGAATATATACTAGCGTATAATAAATGTTATTATAAGTATGATATTCTACAATACAATGACATTCTAATAAGAACTCATTCAACCTTTTGTTTCTTATAGCAATTGTTAAGACAAAACCATCTTGAAATGTTTTCCTTACACTTAAAATGTTACAAACTATAATTGTAGCAAAATCATGTTATAATACCTACTCACTAAACGTTTTTTGTGAACCAGAAGCAATACATCTGCGTTTTTTGTCCACAGGTACCTATATCCTTAACGTAGATAAAAATGGAAGATCTCAGGAGTAGCTCTAGCAATACGAATATATCTAGAGACAGTTGATGTCGTGTTTAAATATTAAGATAGAATGAAATCTCTAAGAAATTTCATATAATAATATGAGTAATTACCGCAAAATATAAAATGAAAACATTGGAAGATTTATCTACGAAGACACTTCGACAGCAAAACTTATCAGGTGAGTTTGAAATTTTTATTTTATTATTTAAGTGGTTATATACTTTGTATTAATATTTTAATAATTTACTTTTTTATACTTGGTAAGTAATATTTATGAGGGCCTCTTTCACCATCTGTCAAGTAGGCTAACCGTCATTTAAAGTCACCGGGGATGATGGAGCTGATATGCCTTTGTTTGTGCGGTAAAAGTCCCAAACATTAAAAAGAAAATAATAAAAAAAAATCACCTATCGAACGATGCACTAAACCGAGTGCATAATTTAATAAAACATAAAATTATTTCTAAAAGTAACTAATCAACACTTTACTAAATTTGCCTATATCTAGGTTAACTTAACACAACAGATAGGCCTAGAAGTGTATTTAAGTTAAACGCAGGTATGAATCACAAATATGCTACAATTAATAAAAATAAATTATTCTACTATATAAATACAAAACACTTACTTTATTTGCTTTTTTTCATTTTAAATGACTTTTCAGATGATACACTTGAAAGATAAAACTAAAATTAAATATATTTTTTAAATTATATAATTTTAATGGAATCTACTCATAGACCATAATGATTGTTGGAAAGTAAAAGTATGTCTAAATATAAGTATTTATAAAAAAATAATGTAAAAAATTAAATTTTTACTAAGTAAAACGCACAATAAAGAATCATGTACAAGCAGAAAGATCAAAGAAGACAATATTTTTTTTCATAAATGCACTTAAATCTATATTTAAATCATAATAATTATATACGCCAGTACCTATCTACATACCTAAGTACTTAAATTAAACCTACTTAAGTTTATACAGCTTTAACAATGAAAGTTAATTATTTTTATCAAACTATTAGGTAAATATTTCAAAGCACCAAAACATAGGCATTTTGAAATAATGAAATATTGACATTAATACTCAGTAATGAAATGTTGATTTATATGAATTTAGTACTTGTATTTCAATCATCACATATTTTAATTGTGGTTTAATTTCTTTCGAGCCGAATATCTAACAAAAAGATAATCGGCAGCGCACTTGCAGCACCGGTTTCGTTGCTTGTCAGCAGTCAAGTGATTTACTTAAAAACATTCACACTTGCTTACAATATTGATACATATTTAAGCATTATATACAGTCATAATGCACATACTAAAAGTCTACGATTGAGCAGTTGTAACAGGGCACACTGCGTTTCGCAGTAATTTGGGCAGTGGTACACACAGTACAGTATAATACAGTACACAGTGGTCGCAGCAAGACCACTGTGTAATTACAGCAAGTGCGTTGTTGTGTTTCAGTGAGTGAGTGAGGGATGCCAGAGACCTTTTTCTTTATCCTTATCCTTAGTCCTACTGGTCCTATTAAGGTCGGCAGCGGTCCTATGTTACTATCCTATGTTATGTCCTATGTCCTACTGGTCCTATATTACCTTTATGTAACATTTTTGTTATGTATGTTATTATGTGTTTCCGAGCTCATGCATATTAACCCAAATCTTTCGAAAGTTCGAGTGAACAGGCATTTTCCGGGTGAGCTCACTCCATTATAGGCCTCATCTTCGCTACACGGCTGTATGCTGGCCAAGAGCAAACCCATCTCTAATTAAAAAAAAGTATTTTATGAACCTGACAAAGACATACGTACGAATACAAGTTTAACCGCTCTTCTGTTTTTTTTTTTCAGGACAGTAATGAAAAAAGAAACTTGAATTGGCAATCAACTTACTTGTAAGTTATGTTATATTTTCCTATTGTACAAATTAACAGTTTAGATTTACATATAACTATATCTGTTTTTAAAACTGTGATATTTGTGTTAACTATTTTATCTTATGTAAATATGTACAGATATAGACATGTTAGGTAATAATTTAAATGAAATGAAAAATATTAATTTATTGTAAAATGTAAACATAGTCAAATACAAGGAAAGTTCTTTCACATAAAATAATGTTTTAATAAATGTTCTTGGTTGTTTTATTATTTACCTCTTTAAACGTTTATTTTAGAAATATGTAGACACATATATTTATATGTACAACAATTAATGACATAAGAAAAACATGAAATACTGGTTTTAGTTCATATTTCTATTTTCAAAGGGATGATATTGTAAAATTTTTAAAATTATGAGTGTCAATATTTATTTTCTTATTTTTTGCGCGGGAAAATCTGCGAACCAGATCCCACCGACTATGTAACCCTTGGTCGTGTAGCAGCTCATCAAGGGTGGACGGCCCAAAGGGGGTTTCTGCCAAAGCCGCTATTGCAGTATTCTGCCAGACGGTCCTTCCCTGCCGTATAGCTCCGTCTTCGCGCGCGTTGCTCAACTACCACTGAGCGACAGAGCTATTCGAGAGATTCCGCCCGCTGTGACCCGCACCGGTGTTCGTGTGCAAAACCGAGACCCATACCTCGGTCCTACGCACAAGGAACGAGGGCTATGGTAGCCACAATCATAAAAAAAAAGCCACCTACCATCGAGTGGACCGTCAGCCTGTCTGTCGACCTTAACATAACATTAAAAGAAATGTGCGGCTTACATTATTAAGTTATTATAAATTAAGTCAATTTGGCATTCAGTCGAATTGGTATTTACATAGTCAATTTGGGATTTAGTCGATTTCAGATTCAGTCGATTCAGGATTCAGTCGATTCAGGATCTAAACAAAATTATTTACATCTTATTTGAATTCAAGCTGTCAGCCGCTTGCTTCTTCTAGGCATAGAACAGACAAATTTATATGACGAGCCCATTGGCTGAGTGGCTAAGCCCGACAGGACCGACCATGGTATAACAAACTTATTAAAGTTGCCTCTGTAGTACTTTTACTTATTCCTTGGCCCTGGTCTGGATCTGACAGTAGTAAGAGATGCTAGAGCCCATTTCCCTATCCCTTATGACCCCTAGGGCACGGCTCAATGCGCAACCAGTTTCATTATAACCTCCTTACAGAAGACTACTAAGGTGGGAAACACTTCCACCACTTAAGTATAGAAGTATAGCGTGATTTGTGTTTATAGTCGATGGCAGCCAGCTGGAACAATTTATAAAATAAACTAACCCTTTCCTTTTCCCTTATCCTTAATCGTACTATTGTCGGCAGCACCTTTGACGTTGCTTGTGTATACCTACGAATACACAATTATACCAATTTAATAAAATTAAATAGAATTGTGTAGCAATGGATACCTACGAATCCTACGATCAAGTGGACCGTCAGCCTGTCTGACGATCTTTACATGAACAAACGAGTCTCTTTAAATATGGCTTAAATCAACATTACCCACTTTATAAAACATAAGCCTTCTAAATGAGAATAACGAAATAAAAGGAAGCTCTTATTAAGCTAATGTGCTTTTAATTACAAGCTGCGTGTGAAATATGGAATAAGCGATTATTACCAAATTAGTTACACTCAATATTTAAAAGGTTCTTTTGTTTCCTGTCATATGATTTAAAGCGATTCTGACGTTTTACTTTTGGGTGTAAGCGTGCATTATTTTTTATGGACCTTAGGTCTATTTTACACACTTTGCTTATGTTTATTAATTAGGCACATTTAATGGAGTCGCTACATTTTATTTTTATTTTTACTTTGCCGATTGACTGCATGCCTTTGGCAATAGAGTGCATACGCGATTGTATTTTAGGTTTGATCCTACAAAAATAGATGTAAATATTTGCTACTCATTGCGAAATCTGTTCAAAGTAAAAATTTCAGCCTAAATACAGTATACTAAACTTGGACAAACAAATGCGTAATGAATTTAGGAGTGATTCAGCAATTCAAAATTATTTGATTTTTCTGTTCAATGATATCAAACAATAACAGCAATAAATCTCGACTTTTGGAAGCTTTAAATGAGAATATTGTTCAGACATTTTTTACTATCCGACCAAGGAAAACTTGTGCGTGAAGAAGTATCGGGTGAAGACAATAATAAGCTTTCTAATATACCTGCAAGTATTTTGAAAGAGACTAGCTTATTCAAATGGCACATTAACCGCAAAGAGCTTGTGTACTGTGTATGGAGCATCGTAACTCATCGTGTGATTTCATCGGCGGACAGACGATATGTCACGGCGCGTGGTACAATGCAAACAGCCGGCTTCTTTGTCGGCTAGAGTCGGCGCTTGTGATGCTGTGTGCTCGTGTCAAAACAGTCGCAGGTCGCAATGCAGACGCAGAGCGCCGCGACTAATTGCGCGACAATGCATGCTACAGAATGCGATGAAAAAGCCGCCCGCCGCGGTGGCCGACAATGGTGGCTATTGTGCGGACGCGACCACAAATCCCTAATGGACCGACTCATCTACACCCACAATACAATCTCTCTATACAAAGCAAACAGATTTAATTTGGAACACAGTAAAATGCTAAAAAAACCACTAAAGAACTTTTTTTTTTTCAAAAACTTCAAGTTGTTATTAATTAGTTTATAGAACCTACGAACATACTTACAAAATCCGCTATCTCCTAAACGACAATCCATAAAGTTACAATAATTCCATTGCCAAAAAATCTGTAATTAATACAATTTGTAATTAATAACTGAACACGTGAGCGAAGAGAGGTCGTTGTCGTATGTCCTCGCATCTTATAGTTAGAATTGTAGTTCTGGTATATCGGTCGGACATTAAAAGTATTGGGACTAAACATAAAGTGGTTTTAATTTTAATTAACGTACCCGAAGTAGAGGATGATAATATTATTATAATGTAGCTATGTCGGTAGGGGTCGTAAAATTGCCGCGTGTAGGCGCAAATGTGTAAATCCGCGACTGAAACACAAGCAATAACTAAAAGGCGCAAATACTCGTACATTGCCTACATTTACAGAATAAAGGGATAAAGGGATTAAATAGGGATAGATAGCTTTAAGACTTCTGTGTGCCTTTAATAAAAATAAAAGGGCTATTACCTCCATCAGACAGCCTGTTCACTTTGTGACTACGGGTCACAGTAGGTAAGCTGTGCCAATATAGAAAATTCATTAATTATAATTAAGTTTTATTATTGTACTGGGACCCGACTTTACACGAATGTAATTTTTTCTCCACATTATATACACAAACCTCCCTTATTTAGATATCGTTCTTTCCATTGGTTGGTTTAGTTAGATGTTACCTACTGGAGAGACAGATAGGGGCGGACAGAGTGACTTTATTTTTTTAAATGTAAGTATAAATATATTTTAAAATGACTATATAATAACATCATATAGAAAGTTATGAAACAACCCTATTTTTATATGGAAAATACTGGACCGAGTAATTTTCATAAATGTTACTCATTTCTACCTATAGGTAGTCTACAAGTTATGCTACAGATAATCTATGAATAAACAATAAGTACCTACTACTAAAGATACTGGCACAAATGTGATTCGTTTGTAAAGATTACCCACTGATGCCCATGTGATACAATCTAACTTGCCTTAAGTGGACTACCGTAGCCGCAACGAGCGTTATCTACTATCGATTGCGTTCGATTGCAAATCGAATTGGATCGACTGTCAAACTCGAAACTACTCTTCATTAGACACCCGTCTGATCTGCCGCTTTCAATTGAAACAATATTTAATGCTTTGCCGCCACAAGAATAAAATAAAACGGTAGAACCATAAACATTCCACATTTATATTCGACCTCTGACGGCCGGTCGAATGCTTCGTCTCGCTCGCACTCGCATCTTCCGTCTCTTTCTAACTGCGCCGGCGCGTCTACGGGAACGGTGCTCTCCTCACTTTAAGATCTCAGAGGCAGATAAAAACTGTATAGCTCATAATGTTTTAACAGTCCCATCGTTTGAGGCTTCGGGCCGAAACCCAATTTAATTTTCCTCTTCGAGTTAGTTATAATTGAAGCGATTCGTTCTAAGCCTATAGAAGGGCGAGCTGACCTATTACAGAGTCCATATAAACGATGCTATTTAAGTTCATTCTATATTGAAAGTGTCATTGGATACAATCATTTTTAAACTACCCACCCGCTTCACCTAATACAGTAATTTTAACAGAATACAATCAATTTAAATAGTTATTATTATAAATATTAAAACTAAACTGCTAACGGTATTTTACAAAATTGCATCCGTGAGAAGTAGGGAGTGGGTCGCAAGTAATATAAATGGTTTTAGGTTTCTCTCTGTGTATATAATGACTTTCGTGTCAATAAGACGATAAATAATAAATTCAAATGAATTAATTCATTCATTGAATGGGTGAAATAATATGGCCTTCAGGTACAATGTTTCTACGTAAACGTATATGAATAAGATCATTTTACACATTTACAAGACATGT
This sequence comes from Synanthedon myopaeformis, assembly GCA_944738685.1. Lineage (NCBI taxonomy): Eukaryota > Metazoa > Arthropoda > Insecta > Lepidoptera > Sesiidae > Synanthedon > Synanthedon myopaeformis. Next base: position 3,300,305 of record OX122914.1, read on the forward strand.
GATAGATACCCTTTCCGACACCGGTGTGTATTTAATGTCGAAGCATATTTAAAAAATCAGTTCCCGCCTATTATGTAATTGGGAGTAAGTTAGGACACTAAAATTTTACCATTTAAGATCGACTGAAGAAAATAATTTAACATTGGCAATATTGTAACTTTTGAAAGCTTTTATTAAAATACAAAGTATGTGCCGCCATGCACAATAATTATTTTTAAATTTAGGTATGTCATTTAATGTCACATTTATTTCTTGTGGCAAACGTTGTCATAACACGTAATTTTATCTCAAGTAACCATAATATTTCAATAAATTATAAATATAATATTAATGACGACGACATAAAATTAAAAAATGTATACACAATATACAATCAGTTTTTCAATATAAATATAAAAATAATAGGTCAATATAATAAAAAACTTAAAAGTATGTCGAAGGTAGCGGGCACAAATTTTGGGTGGTTAGGGCACAAAGGCGGCGGCAGAGTGGGGAATCTGCTGCCAATATGTGCCATGTCAAGAAGTAAGTCCTTCTATATCTGTTCCTAGAGCCAGCCATCTAGTGAGAGCTTAGAGTAGGTATACATAAGCAAGCAAATGAGTGCCTCTTGATGTGTTGGTCGAGGCTCTTCGCTATGAGACCGTTCGCCGTTATGACTAGTGTACGGCGAACGGTCTCGTAGCGTTCTCGTAGGTAGGACTGGTGTATTATAAGTAAAGAAATTTTAGCTTTTAAATTGTCTTGGAACGCAAAACCTAAACAATGCGTAAGCTGTGCGTGCACTGGTGTGATAAACGGTAACGCCCTCTGACACGCTGGATTAGTATGAAAAATTGATCATACCGTCTCTAGTAGCGGGCGGCGCGACGATTCTCTGCTCTGTGGTTTAGGTTCAACCAAACAAAGAAACTCTTCAGCTTTATTATGTTAGTATATACTACAATTAATTCTGCTGTATGCTGATTGTATCACAAATTACTTGTCAAATGAAAAGGCCATCTCTATATATGAGGAGGCCTCTTGCCTTGTACATAATATCAGCATTCCAAACGGTATAGTATGTAACACATTATAATAAGATATAAACTTGATCATATATATTATAATATATGAGACCACATCACCGTGCGCAACAAGCATAGTAACGTACTATTTATAGCAAAATTCATTTAACTCACGGTATTGTGTTTTCGCATTGTTATAATCTCATACATGAATTAGTCACGGACATCCACAAAGGCGGCGGCATACAGGACTCGCCACCTACATCAAAGAGTGCCACACGTCGGCAACCATCAAAGCCTCAAATATACAAATAAATAACAACGCGGAACAACAAATATTTTAATAAGCACCTCTGAAGAATTGTTCTACGTTTACTTACACGTGACGTGGTCTTCGTCGCCAGATGCCTCCGATATATGTACGTCTGAAACACTCAAAATTGACCCTTAAACGGTAGGGAAATAGATACTCTTATGCTTTAAGATTCGATGAGTTTGACAGCGTACTGCATGACCAATCGCCGGCGCATATAAGCTTCGGTGAGTAGATACGTTGGAGAAATAAAGTTTTATTGCGACACAAGCAAGACTCGATGGAAAATTGGAAAAATAAACCGTGACACGAGGCAGATGGTCTGACATAAAACGGAGGGTATTGTCTGGGTACGTGCATAGATCTTGGCTTGAATAAATACACATCTGTTGGGCAAACACAATCTTTAAATTGTATAGTACGTACCTACTAGCATTAAACATCGGCGTCACCTGCATGCTGGACATTGATGCTACTGATATTAGAAATGCAAAAGTTTATGAGGATTGGTAAATGGTATTGATGTTTTTTACTCTTTCACGCAAGAACAGCTGAACGGATTTGTATGAAATTTGGCACATATATAGTTTATTACCTGAATTAACATATAGAATACTTTTTATCCAGGAAAAATTTTAGATTCCAAAAAATTGTGCGCCGTGGCGGCTTGTCACGGCGATAAAGATGTCAGATATTTTCTCGGGTGTTACATTTTAATTTTTGAACGTGGACGAAGTCGCGGACACCAACTAATAACTAATATATTTAAATTAATGTTTTTATTCTTATTTCATTTTTTATAGAAACATCTCTAGAGCGTAAATGAAACACCAGAAAAATTAGCCGAGAAGCCCGTTTTATCGGGAAACCAAAAAGGTAGACAGTTTTTACACGATAACGTAAATGTTAAGCGACAACCCAGCTTTGTAGTAGTGCTTGTATGATTCACATTAAATACAATTTAAAAAAAATCACATAATAGCCGCCGTACTAACACCATTCTCGAAATGGTTCGCTTTCATCTCGAACTCTTTCGCATCTTTTTGGCCCGAAATCCATCAATTCTCTTGATGGATGGACCATTGGAGTCGAGTGTGGCAATCGAAATTCAAATTCGCTAAATCTTCCCACACGGCATCGAAAACAGGTCAGGTCGTTAACAGTGTACGCAACGCGGCGTAATCTGTGTTTGTGTTTTTTTCTGTTTGCTCTGGAGATATTCGGCCCGAGGGCTTTCGAGGTGAGGGTAGGCGCGGGGCGGTGTGCACTGGGACCGAGCGAGGATGCGTCGGCGCAGACGTACGGGCAACAGAGGCGTGATTACAGGGCTGTGCGCGGCTAATCACTCCCGCAACACGGTCCGAACGCGCTCTCGCATCGGTACGGCTGCAACAAAGTACTACACATTCAAACAGCCTTTCAACACAATCCGTAACACAATCGTAAACCAGAATACCTTTGGTGAGTGCGTAAGGAGTATTATAACGCATTTTACCTGCTTGTAAAACATGCTTGTAAAAACTTGCCTTTGCTTGTATTCTTGGATAATACAATTTCTTGGATATTCTAGGGCAATTGATCGTGTTCTTAGGTATTTTTAAGTGGGACATCAGATTGAATGCTTGATTTTTATCACAAAACCTGGAATAACCGCTTATATTTATTTACAACAGCTATTAAAACAAATATTTTGAATTTGTGCCCAAACTCGTCAGTACTTAGTTAGGTTGTTACTATACTGTATTCACGGAGTTCAGCTTATAGAGCGCTTTCTCTTTTCCACAATCCCATACAATTGAGAAAGACTGGAAACAGAGCATTATATAAAGTGCCAAAGGAATTTCATGTATATTATAAAATCTGTACAGTACTTCAGCGGAGCCGTACATGCAAAGGCCGGCTCATTGTTGTTAATAACAAACAAGACAAAAGTATCGCCGCTAACTACACGCGTTTCTCCAGATCTCGGCTGTTCCTCACAACACACGCCCGCGACTCCGACACATTGATATCATACGTGCATGTTTATAATGAATAAGTGCTTCAAGTGTACTCTAAATAGGTACTTACTGCAACAAGCCAATAAAGCAACCAAAAAAATATATATTTTTTATTATCTTTGGAAATATAAAAAGGTTTGATATAACATCATGGGAGATATTAATTTTATCAGCTTTTATTATAGCATAACTAGAGTATAACTCATAGAGCATAACTAATTATAGATATACCTAAGTTAATATTAGAAGGACACAATTAAGAAAAATGGATTATGCTGGCTTGTAGACATATCACGAGCCTACTTACTTTGGGCACTTTTGGGTACAACATAAAAAAGATTAGGTTTTCATATCGCAAACAAAGTGATATTTTGTATTTTGTAATTTGTATTTTTTGTATTGACATTTGTAAATGACCATTTCTATTTTGTAAAAATTGAAAGACTTCTATTGATTGGGCACATTGGGAACAATTTCAAGTAAACTAAATATTACTACCGTAACTATTAACTACACAATTATTACCATCCGAAGCTTGTTAATTATAACCATCACCTCAAAACCTTTAATGTATTGGATCAATCTAAAGTATCACGAGTCTCGTTATAATCTCGTTAATCGTCTAATGTATTCCAATGAAGCATTTCTCGCCATCATTAAAACAGAGTTTAAGCAGACATTAAATCTGAATTTTAGCCGCCTCGAACTTTGCTACTTACCTAATATCAATTTATAACGTTGTACCTTTCAAAATTGTGAAACACTCGTACCTAGGTTGTGATATACATTTTTTACAGTGAAGACTGAAAAAAATTTAGAGCATCTATTAATATGATATCACTGTAAAGCACTGTAAAGTAAAGCAGATGAGCTGTTTTTTTTTTTTGGAGTTTACTCCTTAAGAATCGATTTTCATATATAAGCCAGGGTTATGAAAATTTATGGTAATAAAATCAGAATTGTCACACAGAAGGCGTTACGTTCTATTCTAAAATATGTAATAATACATTCTTGCGAAAACTAGATGGCACTGGTAATCATTTATAACAGAGATGGCGCTGGTATTAATTCGTTATGATATATATGTTTTTATAATTTTTATTATGTATTTTATAATCGTTCGTAAGGAGTAAACTCGCTAGTCGTGCGTCGGAGCTGACACACACACTTTTTATTTTTTGAGTGAATAATGAGTCTATTTGCTTACGCCTAGCTCCTTCTTTTATCTCTTATCCATCAGCAGACCTTCACATTACAAAAGGCACACGACTGGTATCCGCTCACATACACTACTTTTGATAAAATAGCAGAATAGCACATGTGGAGGTGTTTATCTCAAACTAGTGCTTGGTTATGATTACTGATTACCTACTTGCAACCCCCTTTTATATAGCCATTAAGAAATCCATGTTTATTTGCGCTCAAATTCACAGCCTTAAATTACTATGTCTACGCACTTTCGACAGAAGGGTTGGATGGAAAAAAAATCTTAACTGGCCACCGTTACACCTAATGTCTTTTGAATTTTGAAAAACTTTAATCATGTGCACATGTTCAAATTTGTCTTTGATGACAATACCAATTTTAAAACTTTTAGAGAGAAAAAATATTATGACTGTTTCTGATATATAATAATTAGACTGCTACTTTCATGCGAGGGTGTCATTCTTTGAAGATTTAAAGTCCACTGGGAAAGTCTACAAGCCCTTCTGACACAGTTAGCGGAGAAACAGACACAAGCAGACAGCTATTTTATTTTAGATAGGTAAGTACATAATTATAATATAAACGCAACATATGTAAATTGTATATAAAATATATAGAATATATAGATAAGAAGCAGAAGATATAGATAAATCCAATGGCAGGCACTTGAGGGTATATAGCCTTCATAATCATACAAGCAATTTTAAAGTAGAAATATAGTTTCCCAGATCGTAGGAGAAACCCTATTAAATACGTAAGCATATCAAAGTTGAACGATTAAAATTTTTATTTATTTTTATTCACATCATTACGGTTACCATAGTATTATTCAATTATTCTGTGGACGCAAAAAGCCCACAAAAATAAAATGACATTAGCGCTCCTTTGTAGCTCACTGGAACCGATTCTGCATCATCAAGCGACACGGGATTGAATCCAGTACAAAGACGTCGTCAACTTCGTCAAGATGAATAAAAGTTAAATGCGTTCTTTTTCCTTTCATTGTTGTTATAACAAAATGAAGTCGTAATGAGTAGGAGCGGCGCTCTCAATTGTTAACAGAATGTCGCTCGATTGAATTAAAATTGCTCAATATTGTGGCTTTAAATGGTGACGTTTGACAAGCGTTGCTGACGCCTGTCGCTCTGACAAGCGGAGACGTGAGAGTTGGCGTTCTGGAACCGCGTCACCCACATTTGTTTATATTCAACCATAACAAATACAAGGTTCAATTTTTTAAAGCTTATATACCTAAAAATTTTTGATACTTACAAAAAAGAGAAATAATACATAAGGCGTGCTGAATCAGAATTGTATCATAGAAACTGTGTACAAATTCAATACGACAGTGTCATTTATAGTTTATTGTAGGCATCTAACTAATATCTACATTAATCCTATTACTTAAAATGAAATTGTTACTCCTATTTCCTCATCCCTTCCTTATCCCATATCCTTCTATGGTCAGCAGCGCACTTGAAGCACCTATGATGGTTTAAACCAATGTTATAGGCGACGGTAGCCACCTACCACCAAGTGGACCTATCTATCGACCTTAACATAACAAAAAAATGTTACTTAATTATTTAAAAAGTAAGTATATTTTTGTACACACACACACACACATTTTTTTTTAATTACTCGTATTTTCTTTTTTTGTACTTATAAACTTTATTATGTCTAACTTTGTAGTAGGCTGTATAAAAATTTAACTCTTTTTATGTATTTCTAAAATGTTACATGCTGTAAGGTTGGTTATCAAATAAATAAATAAATTATTAAAATCATAACAATATTAGAAAAATATTAAATCATAATATTAATAAATAAATAAATAGATTATCTAATGTAATATATTAATCAAAATAATATTTTAATGATAAACTTATTCAGAGAAGTTTCTGTTTACAATGCTTTATACAACCTAGCGGTTTCTGGTATGTTCAGAGCACCTATAATTAAAAAAAAAACACTTCATCTTCTTTCTTGTTTATCTACTTCATTCCTCTAATCTACTCATCGAATTTTGATGGGGTCTTTAGGTGATTTATAGCTAATTATTAAATCTTACTTGTTTTAAATTTATTTACGGCGGGTCACTAGTATCTAGGTATGTATATAAATAAATTTGTCAAACAACTCTGATTGATCGAAACCGTAAATGCATTGTTTTTTTGCAGGAAAAAACGGACAAAAGAACCGAAATTCTAATATACCGAAACGTTAATGCTGAACTATAACTAAAGTATAAATAAAAATTAGCACTAAAAATACACTAAGTACCTACCGTTTTTACCAGCTGAAACAGGTAGTTTTTTAAAGACAACCTTTCACTTAAGAATTGAAGGTGTTTGTATCACAAATATATAAAAAATAAAACAGAGTTCTTTGTCTCTTTATTTGAACGTACAGTCGGATTTGGAATTTAGATTTTGATGATTTTATTTGCATTTAATAATACTAACCAAGGAGGCTTCACGCTACGATCAAGTCAAGCAAAAGGTTTTTCTTCGTAGAATTAACATTCCCACCATCTGGTCCATATTAGGTAAGTAGGTGTCATGTACAATGTAACGTAGCGTTACTTATTTTATTTATTTTATTAGTTATATTACCTTATTTGTTTATTTATTTATTTAAGTATTTAAAACCTTATTATTTTTTTTAAATATATAGAATTGCATTTGACGTTCAATATTCAAAATTTTCATTTCAGTAGAGCGTTTTTTGGTTTCTCTGTCGCTCGCAGAGAGCGGTTTAGTTTTGTGCTGATAATAGCCTGTATTTGCCAGTTCATTTTCTTTTAAAATTTTAATTATTCAGTTTAAAATATTTATGTAAAAAACCCCGGTTTATAAATGGGTACGTATTTCATCTTATTTCTGATGATAGATTGTTGATTAATGTTTTTTTATTATAATTTGTGTTTTAGTTCATTTTAAATTTATTGTTAATTTACTCATTTAATTCTATTATCTTTTGCAGTTTTTTTTAATCCTTATGCAATTGTATTTTTTTATTTTTCTCTTGTTTATTTTTGCCTGACCATTTATTGAATAAATTATTAACATTTAGGGATCTTATATCTAAATTTTAGATTCCCACGGTCAGGCACACATATTTTTTCTTTTAGATTTGTGTTTAATTATTTCTTTTTCATTTCAGGGTTTTTTTTTGTTATGGTTTTTTGTTTTGGTTTTTTGTCATTCATGGATTTAATTAGAGATATATAAATAATAAATAATGAATCCTGGGTTTTATCCGCATTTTACATTCTGATGAGCCTTCTTCATTTTTCTTTGGTGACACTGATGAGCAGCGTGTTTTTATTTTGCCGAGAAGGAAAACTATATTATTACATCCAGCCATTTATTCACATCCAGCTAAGTTTTTAATTTTTATTAGCCGGATTTACTGAATCAAATTTTAAATTTCACACATATATATATATATATATATATATATATATATATATATATATATAATAACGTACGGGCTTAAGGACCACCCCCTGTCTTTTTTTTGTTGTTTAAATATATTTTAAGTGCTAACATATGATTTTTTCATTTTTTAGTTAGCTGGCGCCCAATTTTTTTAGTTAATTTCATAGCCGAAAACGTTATCTTAGTTCAATTATTTTCAACGTTTCAACAATTTTGAGTTTTTGCACTTTTTAGTGCACTTTGAATTTTTAGTAGTGGCAGGACACCCTGCCAGTCGCAGTCATTTGGGCAGCCCGTCTGGCGGCAGTAACCACCCGCATTCAGAAGGCCACAGTGAAATAGCAGTATTTATGCTGTTGTCTTTCGTTGAGTGAGTAAGGGATGCCAGAGCAAATTTCCCTATTCCTTCCTATTCCCTTATCCTTAACCCTAGTGTAGTCGGCAGCGCTCTTGCAGCATCTATGGCGTTGCTTGTTTTATAGGCGACGGTAGCCACCTACCACCAAGAGGACCGTCAGACTGTTGTCGAGCTTGACATAAAAAAAACTTAATATAAATCACCAAGTAGGAAATAGGTAAAAATAAATATATAAAAAAACATTATGTCATAAATCGCATGAAGAATTACAAAAACCATACAAGAAAATATGATTGTTAACATTAATCACATAATCACTATAAGTAGGTAATATAAAATCAAGTACAGGTTACAAATAAATAGCTTAAATAATCATAGACCATTTACATAACGACGCTTAATTCTATGTAAATGTTCGGTCGTCTAGGTAATTGATAAATGACGATTTATAGCTTCGCGTGCGATGTTTTTATAAATCGTGTTAAAACTCTGACTCACACGACTCTCCCTAACGATTTGTTTAATGTATGTTTAAATATTGCCCAGTTTCTAATGCTATACAAATAATTTTCATGTTATAGTTATAGGTTTCAATAAACTGACTATAGCGCGTACGAAGTTGCGGGTACCAGCTAGTTTAAAATATGTAATAAGAGTTTCCTTAATAAAATTAAACTCCTAAATTCCCAAATGTTACATATATCCTCCTGTGTTATATGATATGATATGTTTATATGATATGTGATTAAAACATACACAAGTAATCCTATTATCGTCATATTATACATTTTATAAAATAAAACAAACTTTGTAATAAATTTAAATTAAAGTTATTGGGATTTATCCCAATTGTTACAAATGTTACAATTATATTGTTACAAATGTTACAAAAAATACATTTGAAAAAAAAAAATACAAACAATGTAATAATGTTTGAACTAACAAAAAATGACGTTACGAAATAACATATGACAAGGTAGGAATGTAACATTAACAAACAGGTATGAATTAACAATAGTTACCTACGTGTCAGGTCCCACACACTCGGCATTACAAACATAACAACAAAAAAGAGGTCGCGTCCTAAACGCATCAGACAAAAACTGGCTCGTACCAAAACGGTATCGACTAAACGCGGCCACTTCAAAGGCGCCAGCTACGAGTCATTTCACACCATCAACTAGCGATCATGCCCGGTCCTGCCATACGTGATCTAATGACAACTACGACGATACTGAACGACGTATGTCCCTCTGAGACCCATTCAAAATCAACTCTAAACTCAAAGCCAGAAAATTCCTATTCCAAGAAAGATTAATTTTGTATTTATTACCAAAAAGCGAAGAGTGCTACGTAATGCACAGATCAGAATTCTGGATTTGTGCAAAAAATGCGTTATTAGCAAACAATAGAAGCTAATATCTTTAAGGACCGTGAATACCGACCGGTTGTTATATTATTATCTAGTACTCGTAAGTAATATTGCCTAATCCACTTTTGGCGCAATTTTAAGAAATGTCTTGAAACCTTTTTGGATTTAATAGATATTAAAATCGTAAGACATTGGATTTTGATAATACTGTAGATAGGTATAACGCCAGAAAGGCTTACAAGTAAATGCACACCTAACTTGAATAGTATAAAGAATTGACAATACTGCCAACACTAAATGCTATTTATTTATAATGCAAGTATGATTTCTAGTCATTTTTATTTAGAAATGTAGACAAATTGACTCACAATTTATTTAAGCAACTAACAATTAAAAGATTACTTACGACACAATGTTATATTAGCGTGTTTAATTACAAATGCTAGTCAAGTCCTCGACCTTCGATTATTTTGATAGAGACGAAGTGACAGCGAAGGAATAACGCTTCACTGAACTTGTCGTTGTTGCATTGTCATATTTATTAAGAAAGATCTTTATTACATTACTAATTCAACTTTACCATTGTATTCCATGCGAGCAGAAAATTTTAAAGACGAAACTACAACAATATTATATAGTCGACTGTGGGTCCTAAACTCCTAACCCTACCTAACCTAACGCTTATGTCCATAGTGTAAAAGGTATTGTATGAGACAAGCTCGATTTATCTCGATTTATTAGTTAATCATATATTAACCTTTTTTTTTTTTTTTTTTTTCAACACATTTTCAAATCAAGAGCGCAGACCAATTGGTTTTGGAGTTAAACTGAATAACAGAATTCATATTTTTATATTAGCCCTTAATTTATAACGTAACTAATATTTACAGGATTGAATTTCTTTACCTAAATAATTGACGGTATTAACATAACATACTATTTGTTATCTATGTGAAAGTGAGACTTGTTATTTATCCGGAGACGATAATATCCGGTATCTACAGTTAACAGAGTCTATAAAATTTTGTTATTGTAACCTAACTCGACATGATATAGGAAAAGTATTCAACAAGAATCACTTAACTGAGAATAATCACTTAACTTATCTAGAATAAAGAGATTTTGTTTTAAGCTCTTATCTATATACATATAAAAATTTATTTATATATACAAATCAATAAAACACAACATGGTAAACTATGCATATATGTAGCTGTTATGCGTATTTCCAATAATTCAAAAATTAATGAAAAAAAAAATTAATATATTAATGGTAATTCAAATATCATTAATCAATCGAGAGCAGTGGTGTTAATTTTAACGACATCAAATTGAATGCATAAAATTCACTTTTCAATTGTCAAACAAATGCAATGTTAGACGAGAATTAATTGAAGATGTTAAAGGTGTGGTTCCATTTCATACTGAACGACAAGCGATTAGTCGAATCAGTCTTTATATTCGTCATTAATTGGTTTCTTTTAATTGGTTTATTTGTAATTTGTAACTAATTAGGTTACTACTTTTAGGATCCAAAAAAAAGTCTGCATGGATGTGTCAGTTTAAATGAAACGGCGGGTAAAACCGCAAGGCACGTTTAGTTTTAATAAAAGCAATTCTTATTATATGACGGTCAAGTTACTACTCCCATATAACTATGTACTTGGTAACCTCAGTAATCTTGGTAACATTGGTGAAGTAAACTTGGCACATAATGTCGACGAGGACGAGGCGGCGAGCGAGGTTTTGGGAAAGGGGTTTATTACATTATAGTTGCCGAGTTAACTTGAACGGAATAGTAAAATTTTATAAAATTTTAAGAGTAAAGAAAATATTATAGAACATATTTCAAATATAACAATGCAAGTCAATGAAAATTGTAAACAACAAATATTCTAAGTTATGTGTAACAAAGGTTACGAAAGGTACAGTACAATGGCATTAATTTTTGTAGCACTCTGTTGAAGTGTTTTTCTTACTCTTAAAATATTACAAACTATACAAACTACGGAAGTGGTAGTGGATAAAGACGGGTACAGTGCGACCATACCCTGCGCGCGTCTGTGGGCGGGTCGGTCGTAAGCGTGATACAATCGCCGGAACCACACCGCAGGACGCCCGTCGAGTCGCTCTTTTGCCCATTCTCCGCCACCGCCACACAAAGCCGACAATGCCGCCACCTTGATCGCCATAACGACATTGTTTCTCTAAGGTGTCGTTGGGAGGGGCAATTGATTTGGGGCGCGCTCGGATGCCAGCACAAAGATAAGACGAACTATCCCGAGCTTTATTTTCAAAATAATACTACGATCAAATTATTCTAACATACATATTGGAAGTCGATTTATGTTTTATTGTTGATTTTATTATCATTTCAAACTATATCTAAATGTAAATCAGTTGTCTGATGTTTCCTGATAAAGTTTCCAGCCAATTATGTTCAAAAGACTGCGATCTTTTGAACATATTTGTGTAAATTTACATGGCATATAATAAAGTAAAAATAACTGCCGATATCATGTCAAACTTAAAGTGCGAACTTATTGGGTCATCAATTGCGCATCTACATCTAGGTACTATCTGTTCTACGCCTTCTATAAGTACTTTAGGTACTCATAAAATTGAAAGTCTAGAAAGCTAAAATTTAAAACATAGGTTTATTCTATAAGGTGAGTATCCGCTAAAAAAGAATTTTAAAAATTTCAACTCCGTCCGAAGCCGGGGGCGGGTCGAATAAAATAAAGTCACTGTCAGCTTCTGTCTGTTTTTCCGCTAACTTCTTTTAAACCACCTAAGGGATTTTGATACAATTTTATGATCACTAATGGAAAGAACGATAAGATTAATTAAGAAATGTTTGTGTAAATTAAGTAGACAAAAAAAAATATTACGTGCGGGGGCAAGTCGCAGTTTTCACTATTATCAATTTTATTGTAGCTTTTAATTTAAACTATAAGATGTTTCTTTGTTGAATTGTAAAAAGTAAAGTATCTGTGTAATAGATTCTTGAAAATATTCCCTACGTTTTTGTAAGAAATTCCACAACTTTTTTTTCGAATAAAACATTATTTTATCGCAAGCCTAAATCTCATATCCCTTCTAATTTTAAACTCAGTAACATAGTTTTTATTTTAGAAGCGGTACCACGCCTTCTTGTTTTATGAGGCGTAAAAAAATAGAACCCCAATGAAATTCACTCAGCCTTATAATGAATCGGTTACTAGCTTACTCATTTTTTCATAATCATTAAGTATATATTATAAACAGAAGCAGTACTTGTCACAACGACATCAGACGATATCGACTTTGGAAGTTTACCCAAGTAAGTCAGATATTTTAGGCACTTAACTGCTATCTAATGTTAACAATTTTCTGCGTTTTTTGTGAGTTGATAGTATTTCTGATAATACAACAGTTAGGAAAACCACACTTACAATAAAGAGATTAAGGTATCTTATAAGTAAAAAAGTAACACAACTGGCTAAAAGGTGGATAAGGTAAGTTTAGGTAAACATAAAAATAAAGAACTCTGTATTGAACATCTATTTACTTTACATTGTCTAAATATAAAGAAATACGTTTTTGTTCATAAAAAAATCATCAGACGGGCTGACCGTCCATTTGATAGTAGGTGGCTACCGTCACCTATAACACAAGCAACACTATAACACAGCCTAAATATATCACAGGGTGCTGCAAGTGATTACTCACTCAAGAAAACACTGTAGGTATGCATATTAGATTATATGCAACGACTTCACCTGTTTTTTTATTGCATCTATAGTACCTACCTACATATATTCCTTTTTTATAATACTAAAGGAGAACGCAAGGTCGGTGAAAACAAAACAGGGATAGGCAAATGGGTTTTATATCCTTAACTCTCGCACTGAAACACAATAGCACTAATGCTGTTATTTTACAATAGTCTGTAAAGGGAAAGATTTCATATTGTTACATCGGCACAAATATACTCGTACCTCCTAAGAAATGCTATTTTGAGTAGAAACGTATCATTTAGAATGACTTAAACATTTACATATTATTATGTTTGCAAATATAGGTACCCATCTACATTACAGATTGGTGTATATTGTAAAGGAATGTCAATATGACTTAATACAAAGCTCGTTTCAACGTTAACATCATATCAACCTGAACGTTGACATCCAATCCTGAAAGAGGAAATATCATTTCATCGATCCTGAAAGAAGAATTATAATTTCAGAAGGATATCCACTAATTTTCCATCAGGACCGGTCAGAAGCAATCTGGATCCAGCGTCGACCCGGGGTCCTTGTTGATGTAGTGTCGATTTTTTTAAATATCTATAAAAAATATTGCTTTAAATGCATAGATAATTAGAATGTTGTTAAGCAACATTTTAATTAATGCATTCATCCAAAAATTTATTTGACACACTTTCCTACTCATTAACCTATATTATCCAATATTTTGTAATGAAAGTTGCTTAAAAAACTTATTAGCTTATTAGCTAAGAATTTATGTATTTGAAGGTGTTACCCTTGTTACCTTTGATGAACCAAGACTAAGACTAAGACACACCCTTGGTTCAAAATCTGTAAAAAACATACAATATCTGAACCGATATACCTACGTCCACAATCAATGGTTGAAAATGTCTCAAGAAATCAATTTATACTTCCACCTACGTCCAAATTAAATACTCTTTAAAACCCCAGCTGGCAAGGAAAATTCGAAAAGTCAGAACATTTGTACAAAAAGTTCTCAGTCGTCATACGTTTAAACTTAGTCCAGATTTATTAGAATAAAACCTTTATTTTCATAACAACAGAGTTTATATTAAATTTCGAAAAAGTTCAGGGACGCCTGAGGCAAGCAATATCACGGTAATAACAAATTGGCAGTTTCGGTGTCAGGGGATCCATAAAAACGGCGAATCAAGGGACTAACAGATAGACACAATGTGTTGGATATTAATTTCCAAATTATAGGCTAGAAGAACATTTCGTGCAAAGGTGTTCAACGCGAACAGCAGAAGTGTTAAGAGCCGATCATTATTTTAGGTTTGTTATAATAATCTCCCAAACAGCTGCCTCTACAAATATCAGTTGTATCTCGTGTGTGCGCGGGTAATAGAAGTTGAATAAAGGAGGGTGTTTCTATAATTTATTTAAATAGTTTCAGATACATATGTGATATTTTCAAAAGCAATATACAGTTATGCTTTTCAGAATACTTAATTATGACAATAACAATATTATGAACAATGTGATGTTAACAAGTATCTTAAAAATAGTATTAGTAGAATAACAAGGGTATTATTTTTGTGTGTGTACACCAATAGAAGCAGTGTCAACATACGAGTAGTGGGAGGTTTAATTTTTGATCAGGCCGTAAATTATAAAATTAATATATGTATTAGTATTATTATAGTATATTATAAAATTAAGTCGCTATTTGCCTTTTTCTGTTTCTCTGCCTACTTCTTATAAACCACCTAACAGATTTTGATACGGTTTTCACTAATAGAAAGAACGATATACGAGGAAAGTTTGAAGTACCTATATAATTTGCAGAAAAAGTTGCATGCGTGGAAGCCGAAAACGGATCGCTAGTTTAATAAATAAATACAAAAAAAAATTCAAACTAATGAATACTGACATTACCACAGTATTATAAACTATATTAAACTATTTTTTATTGCAATAATATTAAATTATGCAAAATTTATATTATGCAATATGTATTTTGAATATAAATTGCAATATATATGTTATGTTATGAATTTCTGTATTATGCAATATATAAAACCCGCAGCGAAACTGCTGGGCTTTGACAACGCAACGGAGCCGCTATAGCGCTACGCACAATTACCCCACACCTATTTTTTCCCCCTTAATCATTTATTTATATTGTACATAGAATAACTTTATACCTTCTGTTTTATATACTTTAGATATTTGTGTGTAAATATTGTAAAATTCTTTTTGTCATCTTTAAAATAATAAACAGAATGAATAATATATAAATGCAATGCAACACAAATAAAAATAAAACATTGCAAAATAAAATAACAGAAAAAAGCTACACCTTTTCTTACTGCTATAATATTAAGCCCTTCGTATTTTGTTATAATTTGTTATAAGTCAAAGACAGCGTAGCGTATTTAATTGGAATTTCAAATAAGTTTTATGTCATTCTAGACTAGGATCACCTTGCACCTTTAGCGAATAGTCCGTCTCTTCTTAATTAAAATATGTTTGTAAATTTCAATTTATGCCAACTTAATTATAGCACAGCTGTGTCATAATTATGTTCAATGACGCAAAGGCCAAACAGAATTAATACACTTGTGTAAATAGCCGTTGTATTGTTTGCTATATTAAACGTTAGGGAATTTCCCACAGTACACAGTGACAGTAATAGATTAGTCAAACATTATTCACTTTGCACTGCAAAACATAGATCTTCCAAGATTAACAAAGGTAGGATTTTTTAGATATTCCTTCAGAATGTAGGTAATGCTCGCAATAAATGTTTTGAAATAATAGTTTTTTTTTAGCAAAAATATTCAATTACTTATTAGGTATTGTGTCATTGGAAGCTCGGCCTAGTTTAGATGTAAGAATTGATTTAAATCTCTCAAAATAATTAAGGTAAATTAGACTTATACTAATGTAATTTGTTGGAACAAATAAATACTTTATTTATTATTTATTTATTTAGTTCTGAAATTTTTTTATAATACATACTGCGTTTCGCAGTCATTTGGGCAGTAAACACCTCCTTACAGAAGACTATCGTAAAATAACAGCATTAACAGCATGTGTGCTGTTGTATTTCGGTGAGTAAATAAGGGACTTCAATTCCTATTTCCCTATCCCTTCCCAATCCCTTATCCTTAATCCTACTGTGGTAGGCAGTTCACTTGCAGCACCTATGGCGTTGCTTGTGTTATATTATATTATTGGCAATAATACTACCAATCATTTTTATTACTCAAATGATAGACATATTTATGCAGTTGTTGAAATAAACTACAAAATTTAAATAAACCTAACAAACAATTGCCGCTAAACAAAACAACAATAGGTATTATAATTATTAGTTAATAAAAACTTTATATCATACGGTGTGGTTTATAATAATTTGTTAGATCAAAACTTATTTATACCCTACATAGAAATAGCTTAGACCTAAAGACACGCGCGAAAAGCTATGGTTGTTTTGTTATTTAGGTAGGTAAGATGTAAGCAACTAAAAATAGTTTTGTGGTAGGACCTCGTAGTTTCGAACCAAAATGAAATATTAGTAGGAATTATTTAATATTTCCATTAGTAAATCTAAATTATGGAATAGACAATTACATTAGGTAAATACCTATACCCATTTAATCAATATCGGCACTGACTATTATTTTTCTACCTAATCGATCAACTTGTTTATTGAAAATAATTATTGCGCGTTAAGACAGTGAATATGAATGGCATCACCTCATTTGAATAATTAAACTAAGTATGCTAATTTGTTAGTAATATTAGGTTGTTTGCCTGTAGTCTCTCAGCGCAAGATACTCCTCTTATCCTCGTTTATACTAAAACAATATGATTTTTTTTAACAACTATCTGATAATTAACACAGTAATAAACAATGAATAAAATAAAATTTAAAATTAAGTTATCTAAGAATTTACTTAAAATAATTTAATAAATGTTAAGTAATAAGTAATTGAAATAGAAATCATTCCAATTTTAAGAAATTATTTTTTAAATACATATAAAATATTTATTCCTGTTAAAACTTAAGGTTAAATAATGGTTTTAATATATTGAAATACTTCCTAAACAACAGCTGTATTAACAGGGATAATTTTGTATCCCATTCTAAGTACATAAGGCATTACGTTTTATCACTCTTGCTTGTATATACCTACAAGCAAAGATTTAAATCGAGAGATGCGCCCTTACTACCGATTTTTTTTACAAAATGCATATATATTCACAGTTATACATTTTTATAGCAATGCGTCTTTTGTCTAAACATACTTTTAAACACAGACAACATTTCGAACGAGTTTTTTTTTGTATAAGCAACAGACACAATCAATTCAAGCGACCGTCACTCACTGTAGCTGACGTGCAACTGTAGTTGGTTGAGCGCCTTCGCTCAACCCATTGTTAATAATTTTTGGTGTGTTTTAAGTATGGCGCGGGGAGATTAGGGCGCATCCTTCGATTTAAATCTTTGCCTACAAGGTGGCCCTTGTCAAGCATAGCATTAAATCATTTGTTGCGTCCAATATTATATCTGAAATAATTTAAGGGACATTATTGTTTATTTCTTTTGTTGTCTTAATTGTTTTACATTAACATATCTAGACAATGACGTGGTTAAGCCTAATGTGGTTGTGCGTCATAGTACCAAAAGTTCGAGAAATTCTAAAATGGGTGTACCTAAGTTTTACCTATAATATGAGCCTGTTCTTTTTGTATGTAGCTACCAAAACTTCATTCTTCTGCTATTGTTTATTAATTCTAAAATCTAATTTTTTCTTCTAGTCTTCTAGTCAAAAAGACCAAATTGATTTAGTGCAGGATTAATGAGACGAAAGAAAAATCTGGCGAATGTAAAATTTTTAGGTATTTTTGTGACCAAAACTAAAAGGATTTATTATTGGTTATAAAATCTACAACAAATCAGATTTTCAAAAGTATTAGGACTATACCACTCGCGTATTTAGGTTAAAAATCAAGATGTATGAACTTATAATGGACTTACTGTTACCGATCAGCTGAACATATTGTGCGATGTTGAAATGATTTCTAAACTTAGTAACACAACAAGACCTGCACGGCCCTCAGAAGTGAAGAATACTAGGGAAAAAAAATACCACTTTAAGTACCACTTAAAAAGTGTTGTGATATAACGTTTGTTAAAATTATACAGTAAGTATGAAACTAACAAGGAAGCCGATGACTTGGCAAGGCTTGGCTCGAGCCAATAACACGACAAGTTAAAGCACAAACTCGGTCGGACGCGCCACGTTATGCCGTGAAACGGGCCACCTCAGAGAACATTTTTTCCTACGCCTTTTTTACTCACTATATCTTTTATATTAACAATTTCCTTTAATGCCCTCCCACGATGAAAATACTAGGATAGATATACACTGTGAAGGAACTTTCAGTTCGGTTTCTTTATAGTAGACCTTATTAGTCTGCTGACTCATTCTGGCATAAAAATTAAGAATCCTTGACCTCCAGATTGCCGGTAGAAATGAATGGGTGCCGATTATAATCTAATACGAGTAATGTAAGTTAGAATTACTCGTATTAGATTACAATCGGCAAACTCCACGCTTAAATTTTATCAATTTTCATTTGATTGTGCTTTTTCCCGCGACTTTGTCCGCGTATCTATATAAATTATATCCTATGTATTATTTTGTTGCAGTAGATATAAGTATAAAGTTTCATCAAAATCCGTTACATTTGTTTATTGTTACATTAACATTTTCCATGAAAATGTTACATTTAAACATTCTCACCAACTTTTACATTTATGATATAAGTAGGACAATATAAATATGTAGTTATATAATGATAATATAATGATAAGTAGGATAATTTAATATAATCTATACGACCCATTGCAGCCGAGATTGATTTGTTAAGCATTGACTGAGCATTTGCTGAGTTGCAGACCATTTCGGCCTAAAATAATATGTTTAATTTTGTAATTAGAACCGATAACGATTTCATGACGAATAAAGTTTTTACTTCTTCCTGTCTTTCTTTCTTTTCTTATCCATGCTATAAATGTGTTAAGAATTTAACTATATAAGGTAGTTTATATAGTTGTGTCAACTAAGTATATAACCTATAAGGTATGTACCAACTGCTTTCAAGTATCAACCGCTTTACAAAAAATTTCATCAATATGTTGCTGCATTTTGAGTTTAAAGTTTAGAGTATGTTTAGAGATTTCAAATACCTATATTAATATAGATATTCATATTGCTATTTCATGTTATATTTCATACATAGAAGAAAATGTTAGGAAGAGATTAGCTAGGTCCTCCTTAGGTATCTCCTGCCAAACTAAAAATATTTATATTTTCATTTATATATGATATAAATATAATTTTTGTATGATATTTTTACATGATTTATATTATTTATATTTTCAGAAGATAAAAGACTGCTTTTGGGATTAGTTATAGTAAACTGGAATGAAACTAATACAAATAATCACATAAGTATTCCTTTTAATATTAATAATATTTATACACATTGTTTACAACAGTAAAACAATATTTACATATTTGACCTAACATTCTACACATTGAACATCAAAGTGAAATAGTCTTAGATCAACTAAAAAAACTTCCCTTAACTAAAAAATAAATAACGAATATCCTACCTTACATATATCTCACTTATTTATTAACGGAAGAGGATAAATTACTAACAATTTAAAAGCATATTTACAAACAACAGGCATTCTTGAAAATTATCGCAACGATACGATACGATTATAAGTAAATCATAAAGTAAGTAGGTAAAGTAAGTAGGTAGTTAATAGAAATGAATGCATTTTTCATTTCTTTTGCCTTTTAAGCAAATTCTATTGCCATAACCATTTTTAATACAACTAATTACATTTAGCTAATTGAGATCACTAAAATATTTGCTACAAAAAAAGTTATTTATACTAATATTTTCATTAATATGTTTTATGATAATCTATCAGAAGTTATAGGTAGACCAGTACCTAAAATATTTAGGCTCCAGCCGACGCGACGGTCGGAACTTGGCGTAAGTATAACCATTAATTTTATATATGTATTTGAAAAACTTCAGTCGCTGTTTAAACACAACCTATGTTTATTTTATTGTGAAAGGCGATGAATGAGAATAATAATTCTATAATTTCCATAGGTGTGCTCGTTCAGAACATTAAAATAAAAATAGGAAACACTTGTTAGGGAGGACAACATACCTATTCAGATTTTGTCCCTACAAAATTGTTTTTTTTTTTCTATGGACAAAATCTAAATTGAGAGCTGAATAAGTAAATGTAATCACTCCCTTATAATGTACACCGATCAAATAAAAGATAGGTACTTACAATCTAGCATTGCACGATACATTTGAGCAGTTTGCGAACGAACGGTATTGTCACGCGACTGGTAAAGGCGGTGGTGCCAAATAACAAGGGCGGAGAGCATGTGCGGCAGCTTGCAGTAACTCCGCATGATACCTTTGCGCTGCGAGAAGATAGGGCGATGAAAGATCTATCCTCGGCATCGGTTGTACCGCCGGCAGTCGTTGCGGCGGCGATGGCGAAGATCTTGGGCTATCGGGTTCCAATAAAGCGTCTATTGTGAACGCCCTACGAGGTCTCTCGCGAGGTAACATCGTCAGAGTCTGTTCCGGTAACTCCGCTGGCTCCGGACTGAGCTGTGGACACATCTGTGGTGTGTACAAACTCGTGGTCGGTATTGCCGGCGGTGGTTGTGGAGCTCCGGCTTGCCGAGCGAGAAAAGCTCTATTGAAACTTGCAAGCGCTGCCAATTCAGCGTTCAAATTGTCTTTCTCTCCCTTTTGCAGCTTAAACCTTTTGCGTCTTCTTAGTAGAGATCCATTTTCGAACATATCAAACGCTTGAGGATGTAGCGTCCAGTACGCGCCTTTACCGGGTCTGTCCGGACGACGCGGGACCTTCACAAAGCAGTCGTTGAACGAGAGGTTGTGTCTCAAGGAGTTCTGCCATCGCTGCGTATTCCGTCGGTAGTACGGAAAACGGTCTGTTATGAACCTATAGATCTCTGACAGCGGCAACATCCGTTCCGGTGAACTCCATATCGCCATTGCGGTCAAAGAAATGTAAGAGTATGGCGGTTTCTGATCACCGTAGGACTCGCGCGAAGGTCGCGGCATTATCACATTCACTAAACTTGTGCAATGAGATAATAAATGTTTAGATGATATAATGTAAATATATCGTTTCGGTTACGATCGCGTCACTTCGATACGAAAGATGGTGAATAACTGAGGCGCGGAGAGTGCATACTCGACCCGCCTGCCCGGTTTGGGGCCGATGTGGAGCAATTCTCAACAGCAAACGAAGCCTTCTCATTGGAGCAACTTTCAACCAATCGCGGACCGCTTCGAGCATCAGGTATGATGTCGGCTTTAGTTCCACTAACAAGGAATTTAAATTGATATTATGTTTATATTGCCTCCAAATATCTTTTGTGATGACACCGCTTTTTATTTAGCGTATGTAAATTACGATGATACAGAAAAACAGATTTGAATTATACACCAATTTAACGATGGATGGGCATATTTAAACTTAGCAATCTGTTTTTGAAATGTTTATTTGAAATTTGTGTTTAGAAAATTATATTAAAAATTGTTATAGGTACTTACCTAATGTTTATTATCTGCGTAACAAACACGGAAAAAACAAAAATTAAAGTAATAGATAATTAAAGACTTTTAAAATACCTAAATCTATAGTACCTAGGTACTTAGGTAGTTAACATCATAACTCTTTTTATTAAAAATTAGGTAGTTATTGTTTTCTTCTTATAAAAAAGACATTATTAGAGAAGTAAATTTATTTCCCTTTTTATTCTCATGCTATACTTATAATATTTTTCACTAGGATTAATTTTAAAGTATTTTTCTTTATAAAATACTAGCCGTTGCCCGCCACTTCGTCCGCGTTGAAAAATATTATATATATGAGTTATACAGACAGCGCTTGTGATGACGGTGAAGATAGGAGCTGTCCAGGCATAACGTATCGTTTAACCTTATTTAGGATGCCCAGCTTTTTGGTTGCTGTTTGGGCTTTGGACTCGACAGAGGTGCCGAAGTTGAGGTTTGAGCTCAACCTGAAGCTCAACCAAGAAGTTCAAGATCATTGGCGACAGGTAAGGATGCACCTCGGAAAGTTTGGAGCCAAGTCAAGGAGGCGCCTTTTTGCAGAGAACAAACTCGTTTGCGTTTTGGTGGCGTTAAAACTAACCAGGTTCCTGTCACCCCATTGGGATACAAGACTCAAGGTAAAGTCAATTCGCTCAACCATTACTTCTCTCTCAGAATTAATTTCATCACGACCGGCCCCTGCGCTGGACAAATATCTCTCCATGACCGTGCTATCATCTGCGTACGCAACTACTCCTGAAAGAAGCAAGTCATTTATGTGAAGCAGGAAAAGAGTCACGGAGAGAACAGATCCCTGCGGAACACCGGCATCAATAGCCATGAGATCCGAAGAGCAGCCATCAATGACTACTCGAACCGACCTTTCAATCAGGAAATCAGAAATCCAGCTACTGATTCAGTAATCCTGTAATTTAATGTTTGGCTAATACCAGTTCGCACTGACACTCATGTGACTTTAATAGATATAGGTATAGGTTGGACCTTGGAAATTATTTTCGCTATTTCTCGTATATTCCGTTAGTTATTATCTATCTAATTCTGCGTGAAAGAATGAACCCAGTTGTTTTTGTGACAGGTTCATCTACCTTACAGCTATACAGCTATTCACAAATTGAACGGTACTTGTTTTGCTACAAAAGTAATAAAACAAACGAAATTCGTGACCGATTGTCACAATTTCTGTTTTTACTGAACTAGTGTTTGTGCACTTAGATAGTTTCGAACAGATTTTTTTTTTAATGAGAACCACTTCCAACTTCTATTTACAGAATAACGGTTTATCCCTGCTACGATATCTATTTGATGGTATATATTAATATGTATCGAATAAATGTTATTGCAGACGGAGGCAAAGTGTTATCGAGGGTCCCACTAAAGATGGAAGTATACCTACTTAAAACAAAAGTTATGAGTACAATTTACAATTTGAATAATTAATATGAAAAAATATTTAAATTAAGTATACACACCCAAGTGTGTATATGAAGTAATTAAAATTTAAACATTATTGTGATAATGTTTTGATAATGATAAAAATAATTATATACCCGAGTACTCACCTCGAAAATGTGAACGTAGCTGCCGTAAAAAAGACTATAGGTACACTTAAAGACCATAGACATACTTATTATCAATTTACAAAAAAAAAAAAATTTTAATGTCATAGAGAAAATTCATAGATAACGTACCGTACCATCAGAGTACCAGTGACCATAGAGATTCCCAATTACACTTGAAATAATGTCTGAAGTAAGAATAGTCACTATTAATTTATTACGTATTGCAATAAATAAATAAACTAATAATGATCTTTATAGTTACTATTTTGTGTTTTACAGCGAAAATCGTGACCGGATCGAATAAAAGTTATTTCGTTTCGCGTTACGAAAAAAAAAACTCCAAACAAGAACTTAATTTGATTTGTCATTGTTCATTGAAATAAATTAGAAAACTTTTCATGTTTGAAAAGAAATCTAGAATGGAAGCAGTCACGAATACAGAACATGGTTAAGGAGGGTTTCAGAGCACCGAATTCTCTTTTGGAAGCGTCTGCCTGCGTCGAATAAAGCTTGTAGGTATTTAAGTTAATAAAAAAAAATCAACTTTCCATTTAGAAACGTGAAGACGCCTCAGTCAGACAATGTTCAGCATTAAATAATAGGCAACACTGAAAAATTCTCTATTTATCTCTTTTATTTATCTGGATATCGAAATTTTAATACCTAGACAGCATTCAGTTTTCAAATTTAACAATGAAATACTCGTAGGATGAAAATAACTTTCGACCTCAGTAATGTTTTATGTTTTATAGTCAATTTATTTATAGAATTTTAGCAATTAATTACCTATTATCGCTTTAATGTTATTAAATCGCGTCATTAAATTATATTAGATATTTACCTAAGTAATACGCAAACCTTAATCATTTATCCCTCTTTCCATTTAGTTAAAAACATCAAAATCCGTTAGGTGTTTTAGAAATATATAATGGAGAAATCTGTATATTTCTCCATTATATAAGCGGACAGCGACTTTATTTTAAAACTAGCTGTTGCACGCGACTTGTCTGCGTAACTTTATAAAATATAGTTGTTATGTTAGTCTCGCTGATAATGTAGCTTTCTATAGGTGAAAGAATTTTTAAAATCGGTCCAGTAGTTTTTTGATTTATTCATTACAAACATACAAAAATACAAATCTTTTCTCTTCATGATATTAGTATAAATATCTCTTTATAATATAGATGTCCATGTAATGAATGACTTTATTCTATAGTATCTATATATAGATATCCGAATTATCAAGGAGGAATGTTGATTGCAGAAAGATTCACTCAACTCGTCTTGTATAATATCGAAACATTTTCTGCATAGTATACTCCCAGCCGACGCAACACAAAATTATTATCCCACAAAAGCTGGAGTAAACTGAGAAACGACGTGCATTATAATTGGAAATAAATTTATATCGGTACGAATATCTCGATCATTTTCCACTGGAAAATTACATAAGGACCGTATACTCGCGTGGCTGATAACCGATTTTGAGTCTTATGTAGGCGCACATTCAAGTGTATTTTAGTTAGATCTTGTCTGTGTTTGCGCTGTATCAACGTATCAGTGCCGACACGTGAGTATAGTACAAGAGTGGTGCGAATTCGTCACGGATGCTTATCGAGGAGGCAGTCGATAAAGGCGGCTTGACGATGTTTTATTATTACAGAGGGCTCGAAGCTATCGTAAAAAGATGATCTGACTTCGACAAGGTTCCTTCGGTACTATTTGATATTTCTTTTAAATTTATTAACAAACACCACAGGCAAACATTCGGTTCTTGTGTATCTGTGTATAGGACATAGATATACAGACTATTGTATGAAATGTCGCTTAATAGGCTTGAGCTACACCAGTGAGGTGGCAATGGATCAATTAATCAAAAAAAAATATGTTTAGAACAAAAAAGTGTCCCATTTATTGGGCAACTCGTCTGGCAGCAGTAACCATCTACTTGCAGAATACCATATTTTAATAACAGCATGCTGTTTTGTTTCCCTTATCCCTAATCCTTAATCCTACTATGGTCGGCAGCGTGGCAGCTGCACATGTGGAGTTGTTAATTGCGACAGTAGCCACCCTACCATGAAATGAAGTGGACCATCAGTCTATATGTCGACCTTATCTTTAATAAACCTCTTTGACAATTACATAATTGACATTTTGAATTCAAAAAATTGTGATTTAGTTTTCAAATCATAGAATTTTTGTTTTCCTCCTTTACTTCGGTGCACCGAAGTAATGGATGCCAGAGCTCATTTTCCTATTCCTTCCTAATGCTACTAAGATCAGGAGCACATTTTTGCAGCACCTGTGGAGTTGCTTGTATTACTAGGCGACGGTAGGCATAAAAAACAATAATAATTCGTTTTAATCGGTCGCTTGTCGCAATTAGACATAACTTAGGCAAAATCCCGTTTATTAGAACAGCCCAAAAGAAATTATCATTCTCGAGAAGTGTTAACATTGAAAATCGCATAACACAATTTCGCCATTATTGGCCTCCGTCTGAGCATTATTAATAATTCTTAACGCAAAGTGTAAGGCGACTTAAAAAAGCTCTCAGGGTGAGTTCGTCATTACTTGCATATTTTTTTGTTGGAAGTAGAGCGAGTGTTTTCGCGCACTCCCGCGACCGAGACTTAGCCAGAGGGTGATTTATGGTAAAAGTTATAAGCGGCATTTTTAATATCAACGAGACTTTTAAGCGTCGGCCCTTTGTAGATGCCGCCGAAGAGATAACCTAATTAACAAACGTTATATATCATTGAGCAGTGGGCGAGCGCAAATACGAGGACTTATTTATTAACCGACCAAGGAAATGTTGTTACCGAAGACCGGAGAGGTGGGATCTGGGATCATACATTCATATAAGCTTAATTGCTTCTTATCTTGCATCTGTAAATCGGCAAGATCACATCTCGGAACATAAACAGGCACCAATATCGCCACCAATTTAATAGCTTCTTGTATGTGTTCCTTAATTTTTATTTTTATTTCCGTTTTCGCTGAAAGCAACTTTCTCCTTGTATGATTAGAGAAAAATCTTCATTTCTCGAGAAGAGAAAAAAAGACGTCAAAAGTACAACATTTTTAAATTCAATTAATAAGAACTCATAAGATACGTCGGCGATACTGTCTACACTAAACTGTTTTTACCTAAATTACGAACCGCAAAAGGGTTCAAGAAATGTCTGACTCATAAAACATTGTAAAAAATTGGTTTATATTTGGTAAAATCGTTGTAAACACAGTGTCTACGCTAAAGAGAATCCGATTATTGTTATTGAATTACCTACGTAGCAGTACAGTAACTGGTAACTACATATCAAATTGTTATAAGTACCGTTGTTGGCGCTGCATTGCGAGATTCAAAGCTGGCATTAGTGATGTGACCACGTATTATATAACCAATAAATTTTGAATCACCAATAACAATTCTAATAATATCTACTAATCATGAAATGCGCAACTAGAAAAGAAAATTCGAAATGTTTCATTTATACTTCAACATAAATTCACACAACGATCTTACTTTGCGAGTAAAGATTCATATAAGAAAAGTGGATACGTTGCAACTTAAAATTATTTATCAAGTTATATCAATGACGTTAATAAATTGTTGATATACAATTTATTATTAATGTATAAAAAATTATAATAACGTATAATAATAACGTAATTTATTAACCTTTATAGGGCTAGGTGGAAGGCAAACGCTCAGATAGGTCAGGTTTGATGCGATCCGATCGGATTGTGATCCGAAGACCACAATCCTATGTACCGTGGTGTCATGATGCTCTGCCACCAGTCAAAAGTTGATAATCTTCGCAGGAGCGGCAGTATTTATTTATTAATTATTTATTTATTCAAAACAGCAACAGCTTATCACACATCAGGGAAAACGAACACGATTATTCTACGTGAACACAGCCATCCGCACAACCAAGAATACTCTTGTCACACTGTGTGACTAGAAGAAAAAACCTCGTCATTGATCATCTGCAAGACCACGAGCACTCTAACAAGAGTGTGTGACTATATACAAGAAAAAGTCTTTACTTCCATTAGACATATAATTTTCTGTATAAAAAATTAAGTGCATGATTAAATTGCCTATTAAATAGATAATGAAAAAGGAAAAGATGGTATTATCCCCTGCTATATATTTAATATTATTTTATGTTAGTCTTTTTATAATGACATACATAATTTATTTGAATCGGCCTTACCAAATTATGACTTGACAAAAGATTCATATGTAACACTCGCACTCAATTGTTCCCATCACTATTCTCGTTGCACGTTTGGTAGACTCCACCTGCGAGCGACTTGTCTGACACGTGTTAGCAATCACAGAAGAAAATATGTTGGCTATCATAACGATTTTCATACTATATTGTATTATAGGTAAGTACTCGGTATGACCTTTGTAACTACGATGAATTCAGGAACGTCGAACGTAAGACAGTGGTTTACATATCTAAGTACCTACATTGCATCTATGGAGGTTAGAGGTAATTGCATCCAAATATCAGTGACGAGAACTCATTAATTGTTTCATTGTTACTCTTTTAATGTTTGGTAGCATAATGATATGATATTTAATTAAATAAAACGTCAACAATTTATCCAGTTATGTAGGTAACTAGTTAAAATATTTTTTTCATTTTTTATATAAACTTTTGACAATTAATTTTCAGAATAAGACGGACTGTATTGTAAACCCTATATCTATATCTATGTCCATACATATGAGTATTACAAAATAAAGTTGCTTTTCGCTACAGTCTGTTTCTCCGCTAACTTCTTCACTCAACGGATTTTGATATAATTTTCACTAATAGAAAGAGCGATAAACGAGGAATGTTT
This sequence comes from Synanthedon myopaeformis, assembly GCA_944738685.1. NCBI lineage: Eukaryota > Metazoa > Arthropoda > Insecta > Lepidoptera > Sesiidae > Synanthedon > Synanthedon myopaeformis. Next base: position 3,328,875 of record OX122914.1, read on the forward strand.
GTGTATATCAATAGCAAAACAATTGTATTCGTCCCTAATATGTAAACAATAGATATCGGTTCGTTTAGATACAATACAAGGAGAATTTCTCTTCATAAGAACCTTCCTCGAACTTCAATGAATACCTACCTACTTATATGAAGAAAAAAAATAGCCGCAGTGGTCCAGCTGTTCTCAAGTTTTGCGCTTAGCACATGCTTAGCAACACATTTAACCATTCATATTTATTTATTATAAATACATTCGAAAATCATTACAGTACTCATAATAACATATGTACCTTACTTTTTATCTGTTTCATATACGAGAAAATTGAATTTGGTATAGAGATAGATTCTTCCTGGACACTGATTACATATTGCGTTATTCTTATTTTAAACATTTATCTAGATCGAAGGACAAACAAAATTCCTAGAAATCTAATAAATAACATTCGCAGGTTAAACTCTTTTACGAAATATTTAGTACTAAATACGCAGGGAGTTAACATTAAAGTCTGTGTTAGTTTTCCTCAAAACAACAGCACTGTGCAAACGAACTGAAATCACGGCATGTTGGAAAGCAATCATGATCGTGAATAACACTACCTACCCAGTATCAGTACAGACAATTAATGAAAATACTATATTTTGTACTCTTTTCATTGCTCGGTTCGAACAATTTTATCAAAGAACTCTATAAAGAAGCAGCAATGTATCTCAAACTCTAATGATTATCGATAAAGTTTGAGTTGCAGAGGTGAAGGAAAAAGGAAACGGAAGCGCCAGGTAGTGTTGGTAATGAATTTGCGAAGGCGGGTGCCGCCCTATAGCGATAAATACTAATTTTCCTTACTATAATTTTTGAAAGCTTTCGTAAGCTTAAAATTCCATAAAAAATCATTGGCTAAGACAATTTATTCGAATCATTTGTTATTGGGGTTAAATAGAAATACTCGTAACACTATTTAGATTCCAATAATCGAGCCTGTAGAAGTAAGTTAAATCCCTTCGTTCACTAGGAAATGGGCTGATGATCTTCAAACTCCTGAACAGATCTTTATAAACTATAGCTATAAACCATTTCGATCACATCAGCTTTCAAACACAAAAACACGAATTATAATCGGTCCATCCGTTTGGGAGCCACGATGCCATAGACAGACACATGGAAACACACATACAAAGTCACACGTCATGTTTAGAACACCCTGTTTTTGTTGCGGGTGTCGACGGTAAAAATAGTATACACCTATACATAATGATGTAACGTAGTACCGAAACACCAAACAAAGACGCGACCGTTACGGGGCAATTGTACGAAATTGAATTTGTGGCGAGCTTCAGTCTGCCCCGCAAGCGTATACGAACGACCACAAAAACGCACGCTAAACACAAGCGCCGCGTGAATAACAATTATTTTGTTGATTGCGGGACCATGGCGCGTCTAATAATTCACTCTATGGCCTAAACTCTGTAATTACGCGGATGGAAACGCCGGCTCACCGTTTGAGATAAAAATCGGCCTCAACAAACCTACTAGCCGGACTGAGCCGGACTCTTGTTCCTTCGGCTGCGCTCACTAATTGTAACCTTTAACAACATAAACATTTATTTTTATAATCAACGGCAAATCGTTACACGTTTTTGTAACATCAAATTAGTATCAAAGATAACATTACTGATTCGTATTACTATCAAAAAATTGTGTCTTCATTACTTTACGCTACAAATTAATATTCTAAACCACAAATCTCCGAAAGTATTTTATCTATCACCTTGAAATTTCGCATATACGCAGTCATCAGAGATGCCTTAGATCCAGAAAAAAATAATACTGTTCCCGTGAGAAGATTTAAAATTAAAAACAAAAATAAACACCTCACAAAAATATAATAAAATACAAAATGAATATCGACGCTTTAGGGTGCCGCGGAAAAAGTCGTGGGCAAAATATTTTTTGTCAATTTTTGAATTTTTGAAGCTGATCTTACACAACTACTGAAAAGGTGCAACTGCAAACTGATCGTTGTTTAAACATATCACCTAGACCCAGACACTTATAGACAATTTGTTGTCATCGCCAATCATTACAAATGGACAATATAAGTGTCAACTTAGACAATGCTAGAGTTTTAAGTAAGTATATCCATAAATGAGTGTAAACAAAATTTATGATTACCTTTGAGACATACTTACTTAGTTTATCCATACTAATATTATAAATGCGAAAGTAACTCTGTCTGTCTGTTACCTTTTCACGCCTTAACTGCTCATCCGATCATCACGGAAATTTTGCATCACATTGTCAGGGATACGGAAAATAACAGCAGCAGCAGCAGAAAATTAGTAATATTCCCGAAGCAAAAGTAGAATAGCAAAGATGTCAGGCGTTATATTTTTATTTTTCAACAAGCTAAACAATATAGAGGCCAAACAAATACCTACTTTAATCTATTTTGTGGAACTAGCGGTCGTCGTTAACCAATATATTATATATTAATATAAAATATTATTATTTCTCGATAGTCATTTGTTTACAAAATTACTGCCTATTTGAAGTATAATACTTATCTATGATGTAGTTTCTGAGAAGCAGCGTCAGGCTGCGCGCGGTTCGGTGACTCGGCGGCTTGCCTCAAAATTATAGGGCCACGTAACTACTACGGTTGCCCTAATTCACGCGCCCGAACAACCATTGCCCAAACATTCGAATAAGACTTTAATAACACCAATACTAGGTAATATCACAGTGCCCTTTAATTATTTTGTTCTACGATACGACATTAGATGTTAATTTTGTTGTATACCTAGTAGTTCAAAAAGTATAAAAAAACTTCAATTTATGAATGTTGTCCATTAAATTATCAATGTGTGTTTTTAAATATCAAACCATATTAATCAAATTAGCTTAGCCTTCTCAGCAGATTTATTGAATACATATTTTTTTTAACTTTTTTATTAAAACCGATTTAATGAGGGAAAAACCGGACCGATTTGATAATAAATTATTCTATAATAATTAATAACCCGCTCTCGGCTTCGTATGGATGTAATATTTTTCCGAAACTAACCTTCCTCGTTTCTGTGTCAAAATCCGTTTGATGTGACGTAAATATTTTAAAACTTTGAAAAAACCTTACAACTTTTGAGAGTTGCTGGAATCGATTTAAGCAAATTGATATTTCAAAAATATCTTCATCCCGATCTTTCATCACGAATTGCTCCATGTCGAAAATATGTTTTAAAATTTTGTTTATTAACTTTCAAATATCGTCACAATTGGTACAGCGCCATCTAGGTATAGCCGTGTCACACAAAAATCAACAAAATATCATTGTTGTGTAGTAGTGCCCTACACTGTGTTTTGCAGTCATTTGGGCAGTCCGTCTGGTGGCTGTAACCACCCCCTTATAGAAGACCACCGTAAAGTAACAGCGTGTGCGCTGTTGTAAGTATTTCGGTGATTGAGTAAGGAATGCCAGAGCCCATTTATTTATCCCTTCCTTAATCCTACTATAGTTGTCAGAGCGCTTGCAGCACCTGTGGCGTTGATTGTGCTTTAGGCGACGGTTGCCACCCATTATCGAGTGGACCGTCAGACTGTCTGTCTGTTAACATAAAAAATCTATATCTATTAAAAATATGTCTTAGATTAGCAGAGATTTAAAAAGAAATCATATTAATCAATCCGAGTATGCTGGAACATTGGACAAAACGAGTTTATATTACGTCCATGATCGCTACCAATAATTACCGCTTATCACAAAGGGTGAAATAAAGCGCATTTCAAACTAACGGCGCTGCATAAAGCGAGGCAACATTGTATATTCGGTAGTATGTGTCACAGGTCGTGTCTTAACTCATCAATCTTGGCTCCATTTAATTTTTTAAAATAGAAGAATAGAATGTGTGGTGGGGGGCGTAAAAGGCCGTTCACGACGAAACAAAACACGCTCGCGTGCACAATGAACGATGCCAACTAAATGGAACACAGCACAGAATACGGGCCGGCGACGCGCCATTGTCGATTCACAAAAGAAAGGCAATCATTCGACATGAATAAATATCTTTGAATAATGGCGCTTCGCTGCTTATAATGAAATATTTTATGTATTGGAATTATCGCGTATAAATCGCTTTTACATGTCGCTACACTTTCGTGAGCATTTTTATATTTCTTCACCCTTATGTTTCGTATCGTTACATTTTATGTTAAATCGTCCATTGAGTAAACGGATTAAGTTTTAATCGCTTTGTGCGGCAAAAACTTTTTTAACTTTTCCCCCCATTCATTACTGTTATCGATTTAATGACTACTTGAATTACTTATATTTAATTACCCACTCTGTTTATCAATTACAAATTGAATCAATTTTTTATTTATTTATAAAAGACGGTCCACTTGATGGTAGAATGACTACCATCGCCTATAAGGCAAGCAACGCTACAGATGCTGTAAGGGCGCTGGCCGCTGCTGACCAAGTAATATATAAGAATAAGGGATTAGGAGAGGATAGGAAATGATCCAGGATAGCAATTTACAGCGAATATATACTCTGTAATAATAGGTGTCCGCCACGAAAATATTGACTAGATACGTACTTATATTTTTCGCCCTGATTTTCCGAATCTAATACCATTAGTAAAGAGTGTGACGGAGCGGAGCGCAGCGGAACGAAGCACGTCTGCCGGTGGAACGCGCGGCGCTGCGCTCACTGCGATCGCCGAAGTGGGAGGATAGCGGGGACTCTTACACGCTCCTCCACCAATAAATCAATTTAATCTAATTTAATTTAACCCGAGCTTCCTCCTACACCGTTTTCGGAGAGTCACGCAACCGGTACGCAATGTTATTTCAACCAATCATTTTATTAATCTACGGGCGATTTTAAAATAGAACGGCCACTGTCTTTTGTCATGTTTGGTTTCTTTATAGGAAATTGAAATGACAAGTTCGCCTTATTGATGGCAGAAACTACAACATTATAGAAAGAAACAAGAAACTATTAGATACTGTTTCATTTCTGGCGAATAATGGTGATAAATCGCCGCACAAAATCGGTCGGATTCCTATTGAATCGGAGCAAACATTGTTGCAAATATCGTTTGCGCATTTGCTTTTAAGGCTGGCCGCATACACAAGTTTTCCGTATTCGATTTCCGAATTCGTTTTCCGTGTTCGGAATTCCGTGTGCCTAGCGCAGACGTTAAAAATTTGCATTAGGAATATTATACTGCCCTGCCAGTACCTACGTTCAGTGGTGGCTTTGTGAACGCACGACGATGGAGAACGACGATTTAATTGCGATTGCATTTCTGTTACCATTATAAAAGGAGAAAAAGAAACGTCGGTATTGGGTTCATCCGTTAAACTCTCGGAGAATCAACGATAGTTCATGTAATCTAAAGAGGGCAAAGTTGCGAGTACACCCAGATAAATTCTTTGATTACTACAAGTAGGGATGTTTTTCAACAGCCAATATTAATGCTTGTGCTTCACACATTGTCACAACACACCCAATACTCACTGCGCGTGGCGCAGTTCCGAATGGAAATTTCCGAAAGTGTGCGGCGGTACATAGAAAATGTACCTATGGAAATGCTGCGTTCCTCATGACGTCATTAGTTTTTTTCCGTATGGGGTTTCCGAACGCACGGGCTCACACTCGAAACGTAAGTACGGAATGTATTCCGTACGAAAAAAAACGCATGTGTGCGGCAGTCAATGTATTTTCTATCGTTTGGATGCATTCGGGTCTCCGAACGCGGAAAACGAATTCGGAAATCGAATACGGAAAACGTTATGTGGCCAGGCTAATTCACATTCAACAAATGTTGCACCCATCTTGAGCAGATATATTCTTCGTGCAAGATATTTCGTACCACCACTGCTTAAGTCTGTTTCGTTTCTATGGAAATGGTGTGCTTGACATTTGTTTCAAGTTCAACTACATATGTGCGCTGTTTTAAGTATAAATATTCAAATTTAAATTAAATATTACCTTGAGACAGAAGAAAATAAAACGGTGCCAAATAAAAGAGCTCTATTGTCTAATCGGACGGGCAAATTTAATTATACCTACCTACCTACGTGTAACTACAACAATTCCTAAAATAGACAAATATGATACTTAATAATGTAGAATAGGGATCGAATATAAAATAAAATAATAAATATTTTATTATATACTATATAATTTGTGTTGGAACTAAAACCAAAACAATCAAATTAGCAGTTGTACCAACAGAATGGAACACCACAAAGGCCTAATTGAATTTCCTTCCAACAAATTGATCTTCATCTGTACACATTCTTACTTCACAATGGTACAGTATACCAACAATGAGGCTGAGTTAGACGCAAATACCAACAGCTACCGATGGCCGGTATAGATGACCACACAGCTAGTGCTTTGTCACGATTCCAATGAGATCGGTGCCGCGATGACACCCCTGAAATGTTTTTAATGGCGTGATTTATAGAGCAAATTAAACATTTGACTTGGCGTGAATACGACGCTGAGTGGATCAGTCACGCACGGACTCTGAGGCGGCCACCGCGGGCTGTACAGTCGCAACCACTAGCACTTTTATCAAATTGGTAATCTATGTTCAGATGAGTCCATAAATTTATTGCAATCAATATATGATTGCATAGACTGTATAAATTGCATAGACTGCAAAGACTGTATAAGTCTGCAAGGTTTTACAAAAGTACTTAGTATTTTTAGAAAATATCAACTTTCATGTTAAACACGTCCAATAGCCACGGGGGAATGTCCTAGCGAGTGTATGTCCAGTACTGATGGGAACGACCCAAAGTGACGCTGATTTATATGTATAAAACTCTAGACTTACTGTCTTATTTCTTGTCTGTCGGTATTTACTCTACTCTGATACTACGATATTGTGATACTGATCTACTGTACATACCTATGAGTGTAAAAGTGTAAAATTAATCTACATAAAACCACCACGTAACTGTCATGCTTTACACGTTTTTTTTAACACTAAATCATAATGAAAACCGCGTCCAAATCCATTCCGTAATCCAAAATGCCATTATTTAAATAGCCTTATGGTAATTTTATTATTTTGGAACACGATCATATATTTGAAATTTTAGAAACAGGCGGGAAGAGATGGAGATTTGTCTAACATAACTAAATTATATTAGACAAATTACAGGAAAGACACATACATGGTAATTATCTCGCATCGTTTTCATGTGTCTTAACTCATTGGTATCCAATTTGCATTTTTTAAGTCGTCTGAGGCTTTTGAGCTCGTCTGTACATATTAGGTTGGCTACATTGGCAGAAGCGGTCGCGTCTGATTAATACGCAGCTACTGTCCGGATGATTTTTTATCACAGCACACTCCGTGAGAACTGATTCCCTTCGGTATTATCTGCTCTAGTTCACTAATTTGTAAACAGCGTTTGTGTAACTACACCACATTAATATCTGACAAAAATATATGTAGTAACAGTTGTTTAAACGTTTAAAGCGATTTAGTCAAAGGGATTAGAGAGGAAGAGATCTTTATCTGTTTGCTTTTGACGAATTCTTACTCTAAATTAAGTTCACACGCTGAAAAAGGTTTTTAATAGGCTTTCGATTAGTCTGGAGTGATTTTATCATAGAAGTGATCTTTTTATATCCACACCTCAATAGGCTAGCGTGTCCATAAAAAATATTGGAAAAAGGAAAAATTAAAAAATACAATTTTCAAAAAGTAAGTACCTAAGTAATGGTTTGTTTCTATCTGTTTGTTGTTGTTAGTTTGTTTATTACTATTTCACGCCTTAACTACTTACATTTCATCCAGAAAAAAATATTGTTTCCGTGGGATCATCTAAAATAAAAATTAAAAACTTAACGTCTGACACAAATAAATTAGCAATAAAGATTGAATAAATGTTTTAACATCCAAGAGAAAGGGGCGCGGACGAAGTCATGGGCAAAAGCTAGTCATGTTTGTATACTAAAAGCTCAAGGAGGCAAAGTAACCGATAGAGTTGAACACAACAAGTTTGAGGAACATTTACAAGGCACGACGGTTGATGAAATGTAAATCTAAAAGCTATTGTTAAATAGTCATTTTCAGAATATTTGTTACTACAGGCTAACCAACAGTGAAACTGCCTATTGTGAACTCGGATGCCTGATACTTTCTCGTTACACACACACAGCGTACCTACTTGATACGTTATAGGCAATTTAGTTACAGGGTGTATCTAACTTTGACAGAAATTTATATTAAAACTGTTATTTTTAGCCAACTTTTTTGTTTTGATTTTATACATTTAATATTTATTCACACAAATATAATATTTAAACGCTGTTCGGGAAAGGGAGTAAGAGAAGGAAACTTATCTTAGACTGAGCAGCAGAGAAATAAATTTTAAGATGCCCATACATGAACGCATTAAATCACAGTCACAAAATGCCTTATTCAGAGATATACCTATTTAATGCGGGGCGGGAAGCAAAGGAACTTGCTTTTTATCCACTAGGGTGAGGCATTGGCTTGAGGTAAGCGTTAAGTAAAGCACCTTAATGTTAAGGGCTCATCCATATGGATTCATTGTATTATCAGGTCAATATTTGAAACCAATAGCAAACTTACGAGTACCTACAATAGTTCGAAAATAATATCCTAAATCCTAATCCTAACTAATATTATAAATGCGAAAGTGACTTTGATTGTTACGCTTTCACGTTTCATGAATCTTGAGTCTCATCATGAATACAGAAAAAGCTTTGTTCTCAAGGGATCTTTAAAAATAAAGTTCATCTCTTGACAAAAATATGTGAGCAATAAAGATTAAATTAGTTATTGCTAATAAGTATATATTTTTGTCAAGAGCTTCTTAATTATATTGTAATAAGCGATAAACAATGCTGAGGGTGTAAATAACAAAAAATAAACTGTTCTAATAATGACATAAAATAATACAGAAGACCACCTTGAAATGAAAGCATAGGTTCTGTTGTGATTCGATGAGTGAGTAATGATGCCAGAACCCATTTCCCTATCCCATCCTAATCCCTTATCCTTGGACCTACTATGGTCGACAGCGCACTTGCAGCACCTGTGGCGTTGCTTGTGTTATAAGCGATGTTGGCCGCCTACCATTAAGTGAACTGCCAGCCTGTTTGTCAACCTTAACATAAAAAAGACATACTGTAACTTGTAGCAATGCGAAGGAATTCGCTCGTCGCAAACATAATACCCAATTTAACAAGACTACATTTGGTACTAGGATCGATTGGCTTCCCATTGTCGGTCGCTCGGACTACATCTCATTCTGCGATAGGTTACTCTCGTGCACATCTCATGCCTTAACCTTGTGGTTTGTGGAGGCTGATATTTGATGGCTTTCGAGACTTTGTTGCATTTAACTGGAGGTAACATTACAATGCAGTTGAAAAGTGAACCTTTTTCCAACTTCATAAGATTCCAATGCTTGAGATCCTTACGATCGAAATGTGTGGATTATGAATTTATGAGATAACTTCGCATGCAAGTAATTTTAATATTGTAATAATACTTATTCTAATACTGTGATAATGACATTGAAAATTGTTTAATTCAAAAAATTATTCGTATTAGTACATATCTACTAATACGAATAATTGTAGTTGAATTCTAGTCTCTAGTTGAATTAAATAATATAAGTAGTATTGAGGAAGTTTTGTGTATATCATTTGCACAAAAAAATATGTTTATTTTTTATATAAGAATAAATATTTAATTTTAAAAATTGTGATTTTAAAATCACAAATTGAAAAATGTATTTAACATTCAATATGTTAGATTCAAAAGGGCTTTCAGTTCTTACTTGTATCTATCGTTGTGAACATCTCTGCGTAATGACCACGTCGACCATTTTATTCTTTATTCAAGAGTTTGATTACTTAGGTAGGTAAGTATCTACAAAATAAAAATTGACAAAAAGGAAAATTTTGAAAATTCTGTCTACAACTATAGTTCAACTAAAAGTGTGAGTAGGTATTGAAAGTTCAACTGAAAATCTATAAAAAGACAAAATTGATTGCCAAAAGCAGCCATCTTTGTGATGTCAAATCTTCATAGGTATACATGCTGACTAAGGAATATCATGAAATTAGCCAATCTGACTATTGTAAACTGTAATGTGATGGGACAATAGATGACACAAGTTAATAGGCCGCCACCCTCGAAAGGTGTTCGCGCTTGAGCAGTAGGGACAGCCCGGGGGTAAACGGCACTCAATTTAACCATTTCTCTATATTAATTACCAAAACAGCCCTTGGGTCATAACACATAAATAACAAAAAATGACGTGTTGGTACCTATTTCTAAGCGCGCTCGCTCGTCACGGACTTTTGCTCGGCCGAATGCATTAGCTATCCCCTCGTCTCGAAGCTCCGAACTCATACATGGCGATTTATCACATTTTAAAGCGTATATTAACGCATGAAAATGCTTCCTAACGTATCACCTGCCTTATATATTTCACAGAAGATATTATATTACAACTCTTGTCAGTGTCTTATGCAAATTAAGTGAACAAAATTTTTAATGTTTAAAAATTTTTAAATGAGCCATTACTCTATAAATTAATGACTCTACAAGAATATTATGTTATGGTAGATGGTTTTTAGTCATTATAAAAAATTTTATAATTATGTCTAGGTAATCCGACGGGAGACTTAGTAGGTAATATGTATCACTTGCTTATCTAGCTACAGTCTATAAATATTTATAAATGGAATAAATGGCTGTCCCTTTAAAATAGTATTTTTTTTTTTAATAAGTACAGTAATGGTACAGTAGTTCCTAAGATTATTTTCAACAATATGAACAATCGTATGAAAAACTAAAGGGAGAAACCGAGATGTCGCTATAAAAATTCTACCTCTTATGTTGAGTTATACGCACAAGAGGTAGTAGTGCTGTAAGAAGGATCTAATGTTTAGTTAGTTCTACCAAGTTCTACAAGGTACAATAATGTACCTACTTAGTTAAATTTTGTCACTGGACAAACATAATAAAAATTACGTACCTACTAAATGTTAAGTTTATGAAGAAAATAATTTGTGGGCCAAAATATAATGATAAGTAAGTGATTTAAAAAAATTACATTTTCACATTTCAAATATTCCAATGAAAATCAACCCTACAATCTGGAAACAGAAATCTAAAAAGTTAAGCGAAGTCTGTTGTCCCTTTTTTTGTCTTTATACTTATCTATTTTTTTATTTAATGTAATAATATCTTTAAATAAATATGAACATTATTACGATTATTTTTTTCTATGTTCAAATGTAGGTGTAACCGCGATCGTTCACCTGTCGCCGTTGTAACAACAGTTACTTAATTACAAGATATCAACTGAACAGACACGGTTGAAAACTAATTCTTAATTATTTTTTTCTGTAAACATTAATATTTTATACCATTAAATGAGCAATAATTTGATACAGAATTAAATCGGAAACTATAGGTATGTAGGTACATAATAATATACGTATTTAGACTGTGCCTATAATAGATACACATATTCTTCCTCACATTGCAATACAATGTCCTTCAACATAATATAAATAACCTACTTATTCTTAAATTTTATTTATCCTTAGCTGTTGTCTGTTAAAAATCTATTAGGTCAGTGAAGTAGCAAGACAGGTACATTATATGTTCATCTAGCCGGGCATATGCACGGCATTTTTTTTTAAACTTCAACAATATTTTAATATTCCCACATTTAAACAAATAGTATTTAATAAATATCCATAAAAAAATATTTTTGCATAAACATGTGTATCTGCCTACTTTTATAGGATACTTAAAGTTAGAACCAAATGTTGATGTTCAAAATTAATATCTACCTAATTTGAATTACCTGGTAGGTAAGTAATACAAAAAGAGAAATAATTAATTTACCTAGATGTACCTATAAGATTTTTTTTTAGGTTCAAAAGATGTTAGGAAGTAGGAAATTCAAAATTAGTAGAAGAATAATTTATTTAAATATCCTAATAAATTTTTTATCTTTAAATTTGTTAGTTCCTGGGTACAAAACATGTTAGATGTGGTATGAAAAACATATTTGATTAGACAAAAAAGTTATCGCCGATGAACTCCTAAACAAAGACTATACATTGATGCTTCTAAACTACTGAACAGATTTTAATAAAACTTACACAATGTGTGCTCTTTAATCCAACTTAAGAGATAGGATATATTTTATAAAGTTACGCGGACGAAGTCGCGTGCAACAGTTAGTTTAATATATATTTATAAACTTACTTTTATAAATAAGTTCACCGCATTTAGGTATTCTCCGGTAAACATGTCATTTGATTGAATATAAGACATGTAGCGCCCTCTCTCGACTTACCGAGACAACTAGAACAGGCGTGGCGCCTAGGGCTGGTCCATTTTGAACTCCGCCCCTTGCCTCCCTGTCGGCAGTCTCTTTGCAGAGATGATGTGCCTCTCAGCCACCTACTATCATTACCGACATGATTGACTACGAAACGTAACTTCTGATGGTTTAAAGCCTACACTTTACACGCATACTCAACAGAAAGAAAGTGCAAATTAACGATTTGCCCATTTGCAAGTGAAAATTTAAATTTAAAAGTTAATAACAAGACTAATTTAATCTAATTATATATTTTTTAATTCATTCATTCATTCATCAATTTAATGGTAATCCTCAAAGTTGTTGAGCGCATTACTTAAGGGTAATTTAAAATTTTACATGAACATGATTAACAATAAGTATTTGTTACTACCTATGTATTTTTATTTAATACGATTGTTTTTTCAAATTTTTAAAGAAACCTAGTAGGGACAAAATCTCGCTGCAGGCGCGGCAATAAAACATGTGAGTAGAGCGGAGTACAGGCGCGCTCCCTTACTCTTATATAGGCCTTATGGGAACGTGTAGTGATTTACAGAGCGATCGTGTTGATAATGTTATCGATAACTTTCAGAAGTTTAAAATTTTATAAGTTAGGTATTTATTTATATACAAATTATAAAATAAGTCATTGGAATCGGAATCATCATCGTCAGAATCATTATTATAAATGATTCCGCTATGTGTAACTACTTCAGTTTAGTAGTGTTAGCATCTTGTTACCTACTGTTGCGGACCCCGACCAGTTCATCGATAACTTTTGCCTGCACGTGCACATTACTATGCAAAAAATAATTTATGACTCGACCTGCAGCGACATTTTGTCCTTACTATAACTATATTAGTTCGAATAATCAGCACCATCTAATTGTGAAGAAGACAGACCATGTGTTACATTTTGGCATCCAATCAGTGCCATTTGTACCATCAATTGGCACTGACTAATGGTACAGGTGGTCCACTGGGATATTTTGGTATCATTTGTACAATCAATTGTACTAATGGGATAAATCAGTACCATTTGTACCACCAATGGTACTGTCTAATGGTACAGGTGGTCCGGAGGGCAATTTATTACGTCTTTCGTGAAGATTTATTATTGAAATTCAATCGTTTCCTGCTACTCCCCTGCAGATGGCGCTACCTTACGCTATGTGAAAACTCGACTTACACAGATAACGGAATATCGGCGGGGACCATTATTTGGAGAAAAAAAAAGCCAGTTTTACTAACAATCTTTATTTACATACAAATACATACAATTACACATGATTAATAAAATATTTACGAATAACACGTGTAAAACTTTCAAAAACCTCATAATATTGATTGAATTTTTTATTTTCTATAAAATGGGGAATAATTTCTACATTTTTGTGCTTAAAACTACTTATTGTGAATTCTCACAACTTATTAGTGAGCTCCGGAACTGCTTTAAACAAGTCTGCGACAAGACCGTAGTCCGAAACCTAAAACAAAAATATATACCATTAAAAAAATACGTATATACTTAGTACATCTCATAATTTCATTTAACTATAGATGATGATTTATTAAATTAAACCTACTAAAAATCCATTGGTAAACAGATGAAGAATTATCTATTATATTTACCTCTACATTTTACACTACATGAGAAATTTGAACACATTATTCAAGTTTATATATTTCTACTATTTCAATTCAAAAAGCAGTGTTTCGAAAATTAACCTGTAATATTATTTATTTATACTAAAAATTGAAATATATTTACGGTTCTCTTTTTCTTGAGCATTATCCTTTTTTGTATGAGTAGATGTCAACATTATTATTAAAACATTATTATATCGTAAACCATTTCCTACAGAGTTGACCGCCCCCCTGGTGTTTGTTCGTGTACTTAGGCGACGGTAACCACCTACCATCAAGTGAACCGTTGGTCTGCCTGTCACCATTTATAATATAATAAATATTACCTGGAATATGGGCGCTTCGGGATCTTTATTGATGGCGACGATGGTCTTGGAGTCTTTCATACCAGCCAAGTGTTGGATTGCACCGCTGATGCCCACCGCAATGTATAGGTCCTGTTTAATTAAATTTTCTTTTATTATTATAGCGACGACGTCTGGCTTCACCCGGGTGAAACTTATTGGGCTTAGTACACATAAAGCATAGCCTATGTCCATATGGACTGGGTTGTCACGTTACTACACTGTATAACGCTGCTAGTTTTGTAAATTGAAAAATAAAACTTTTTTCTTTTTTTTTAAAAAAGAAACATGTAAATAGCATCATTGTTTTTTATTTGATTAATTTTTGTTTTATTGGTATTTCATTTTGCTTTTGTTTTAAATCTTATTGAAATCATATAATGACTTACATAATAACAATTGATCAATGTACCAAAGTAAAAAAAAAATCATCCTTTGTGTTAGAATCACTTTCACTGATATCAGCAGTACCCAACTATCACTAGTTTTCCAATATTTCCTTAGTTTTTTTTTCTATTCAACCAGACAAATATAGTAGAATTAAAATTAAAATTACTAGTTAATATGAACACTTAAAAAAGTTACATTAAACGATAATTGTGTTCAAAAAAATTAAATAGAAATTCAGTACAGAATATATTACAGAATTATTATTATTTTATTATTTTTTACAACACTCGACGTGATTAAGGCGTTACGCTGTGATATCAAGTACGAGATTTAACTTAAGTAGACTTACGGGAGCAACGATCTTGCCAGTCTGACCGATCTGCAGGTCGTTGGGGACGAATCCAGCGTCGACGGCGGCACGGGAGGCTCCTACGGCCGCCTTCAGCTTATCGGCTAGGTCATACAGCAACTTGAAATTGTCGCCGGACTTCAAACCGCGACCTAATAAACAAATAACATTTACAAATTCCAATTTAATGGGCGGTTGATGCACTCCACTGACAGAATTTTAAACTACTAAAGATGTAGTGTTGTTTATATATAATAAATATATTCAACAAGTGACGAAAAGTACAAAAGTTTACATACCCCCAGACACAATGTTCTTGGCGCTTGTCAATTCTGGCCTGTCAGACTTGGAAAGCTCTTGCGAGACCCACTGCACCAGGTCTGTTTTGTAATCGCCTTCGGGGGCTTTTTCTACCGCTGCAGAACCTCCTTCGAGAGCCGTCGGAGGGAAGGCAGTGCCTCGGACTGTGATTACTTTTATAGCATCCTTAGCTTCGAGGGTGAGCACTGCATTGCCTAATGATCAACACAAAATAAAATTTAATATAATTACAGATAACATATTCTTCACTGTTTTCGATTAACTATACTTAATCCATTATAATAACTTTAAAATGAGCAATTCTTGATTGTAAGTTTGTTTCGTGTACCTCAGAAACGGTTCTAGAGATTTAGATGAAGTTTTGTACTCAGATAAAAGGCTTTACTTTTTAAGTTCAACTCTGTATTAGAATTTCTTGTGAAACACAAAAAAGTTTTTTATACCTATTTATCATCTGGTAAATTTTTGTGGTACTTGTATTGTTGCAGATAGATGACTCTGTTATCGACTGTTACTTTAAAATTTTATGAGATGGCGATATAGGAATAAGTCCATGTCGTCATAAAAAAGAACATTTAATTTCTTTTAATTTACATGCAATAGTAAAATCTAAAATATTCTAAAAAAAATGCTACAAAAATGTTAATATACCTGCATAAATAGTCCTAACAAAAGTGTTCGCATCTTTAACGCCAATAATATCGGTGATTGGCGATACATCCAACTTCGCCGCCACTCTTGGTAAAACTGCCTTGCCAAACGCAGTGGCCGGTGCCAAGATGTGGGTGAAATTAAACTGCTTTTGAGTTGCCAGGATCAAAGGTGTCAGGGTTTCCGCTGTAAACCCTTTGAAGACGTCATTTTCGGCAACAAGCACCTTGGACACTCCACCTGCTTTGGAAATGGCTTCTGCAGCCTAAATAATAATAAAAAACAGTTAAGGCAACTTCAACATTGATTTGACTATTGAATTAAGAAAAATAAACTACTTCTGAAAGTCTACAATACATTAACAACCTTAATTTTCTTTCCAATTTTTAATCACATCATCTGTTACAATATTAAACCCAAACATTTGAATACAAAAACTCTAAAATCTATATTTTTTATCATTATGGTTCTCTGTTGTAGCTGTGTTTAGTTACAGTTAAGTTTACAATAATTAAAAAATTTCCTGTAAGTAGTATAATACGAATAATTGTAATTTTACATTGTTTGATAGCCAAATATTGGGCGATGAAATTCATATAAACAGTGATAATAGTTGTCATTGACCTTTTAACTGATTTGAAAACAATCTAACCTGCCTAAATGATTATTAATGTTAAATTTAACACAATAACAATCAAAATTAGAGATATCTATAACAAAAGTTAAAGTGGTAGGTATTTAAGGTTTTTCATTAAAAAAAAGGAAGGAGATTAAAATATTATGGTACAAATGCAATGATAGCAAAGGCAAAACAAACTTTTGCTATTCGAATTTAGTTTCTTTCAAAGATTTCATAAACCGTCATTATACAATTAAAGATATTTTTTAATGTTAAGGTCAAGCAGACAGGTTGCATTTCACATTGTGGTTGTTGGCTACCATGATGGCATAACAAAAACAACACTACAATACAAGTGCTGTAAGTGCATAGTTGGATTAAGGGTAAGGGTTTAAGAAGGGATAGGGCAATAGCAAAGGAAAAGTCCCCCAGAACCCGAGTAGTTTAAAACCAAGTCCACCAGAGACAGATAGCCAAAAATTAGTTTGGTAAACTGTCTATACATACTAAAAGTTAATTAACAAAAAAGGCAAAGAAATAGATTAAGTAATCAGGTAATAGGTACTACAATAATAGAACTTACTGGTCCACATTTAGTCCCTGCAACGAGCACTGAAACATCACCACCAATTTTCTTAGCAGCACTCAGGACATTTTGTGTCGCAGGCGATAGTGCTTCGTTGTTATGTTCGGCAACAACAAGTGTACTCTGAAGCCTCCGCAACTAAATTGGAAACAAATGCATTATATCACTATTTTTAAAAATTAAAAAAAAAAACACTAATATTTGACCTTTTACTTAATCAACATTATTCCGTTAAGATAGTCTTAACTAACCTGAGTGGATAAAAATAGATGCCTGCTGCATGGTGAAAACATTATTTTGAAATATAGTATAGGTTTTATTATGTATCTAAGAAATTTTAATTTATAAAAATTTCTCAAAAGGTTACAAAGTCCAACCCAGCGATTGGTTGTAGTCTGTGCTTGGTTGCGATAACCGATTAAAAATTAACACAGAACAGTATATATACCAAAATACAGCAATGCAGTAGTACAAAAAACACCAAGTGTAAATCTGGTCAATCACGATTATCAATTCGGACTTGCCTGACTGCTTTAGACATAACGGACCTGTTTTGGAAAACTAAGAAAAATTATAGACTTGACTTGACTAACTTTTGATTTTAATTTCAATTTTGCCTTTTTTTTTTAAAAAAAAAGCTATTACAAATTGATATTTTTACTAATGACACTAGCAAAATCATAACGCGACAATCGACATTAACTTGACACTGGCAGACAATGGCCATTTTAAAATGAGCCGCATTGCCATTTAAACCTAAGAAGAAGATTATCAATTGAGGTACTTCCATTGAAAGTGTACAATGTACATTTTTTGTACATTACATTTGAGTCCATTATTATTCGTATTTGACATTGACTGCATTGGTGGCAACTTTGCAAGCCATCTTCCACCAAAGCGGAAACGAGAGATACAACCTTTAGGATTTCGTTATTTACCTCCTTATCTCGTCTTCGCTTAACTTCATTAGCTACGGTTAAGAAAGATAATAGGTTGAGTGGAGAATAAATGTCTCATTTGTAGGGTAAGAGCGAAACCGAGATGTGAGCTGTGCCTCGCAAGCTAGCAACCGCGGCGCACAGAGGTGACGAGAGATGTCTGCAGAGAGGAGCACCGCTGTATCTCCCGCATTGTGCGCCACGCGTTAAACTCTGTCTACCTAATTTCTTCATCTCAACATTTAACGCTCGACACACTGATCTTAGCTTTGCTCTAGCTAGTACTCCAACCAGCTTCGGTGCTTACACCTTATCTATTAAGAGTTGTTCGGACTACTTTACTATACTAAAAAACAACATCTTGCGATGCTCTTATAGCGTCGTGCCAGCGGGATTTGTTTGATATACATATTAATCTTTTTTTTCTAGTTTGTGGCTTTGTGGTAATCTCTATATTGATTGTGGTTAGTGGGTGGTTAATGGTTAATGGCAGTGTTTCTACTATCAGGTTTTAGTTTTGCCCTAGATTTTTTCGAAAATTGCCCAAAATACCTTAAATTGTCTCCGAAAATCCTTGATTTAAGGCGCAAAATTTAAGGAATTAGAAATGAAACCAAATTTTATAAATTTTAATATAATCAGATAGTATAGCTTAGCAAAATAGTGGAAAAATTGAAAAATAGCAATACTGTAGTATCGTCCCTTTCATATCAACATAATAATTACAACGGGACAACATTTCAGTATTGCCGTTTGTAGTAAGCAATTAATCATGAGAAGTAGAGGGTGAAGAATATAAAGCTGATGCAGAAGATGAAGCACTGGATTTTAATTTTTATGCTGCATTTATCAGACATACAGACATACAGATATGCAGACAAACGTTGAAATCTACACTCGGTGTCAAAAACATCCCCATCCTCGAAAAATAGTTTCAAGTTTTCAACCGACTTTAAACCTTATTCCGTAGCCCACTGTCTCTTCGATGCTTGCTTGAGAAAATCGTTCTCCCGGCCTTCTGTACACTCTGGCCCGTCCGTCGTTTGCAAAAAACCTCGTGACTTTTTATTTAAATAAGCCAACGTTCATTGAAACATGATTTCATTTGATATCAGTATTAATAATGTAAAGTAATTTTTATAAAGTTTATATTAGCTCGAATCAGATTTTTCCGGAGGGGCGATATTTTTGACGCCGAGTGTATGTTAAAATAGTGATGCCACCTTTATATTTGATTTTACCCCAAATTACCCTAAAGTTGGAAACAAGCTATCGGACGCGTCCGACTGCCGCGGCCAGTGTTGCTGTTGCCATTTATACGGATTTATCCGTATATGTACGGACGGATTTTCAACTTCACATACGGATAACTTTCACATACAGATTTTTATACGGAATTATATGTTCAGAAATATAAAATAAATAATAATGACAATTTTATAAGAATTTAGGAAATACAATACGTAGTATTTTACATAAATAAATACGAAACTACATAATATCGGGAAATGTTAGTCATACATATAGCAGCAATCAACTAAGTTGAAATACTTAAAGGGGATTCCCCGACTTTGGAATCTTTGTTTTTGTAGTAGAGCGGGGAGCATTACACATTTAATTTTTGCACGAAGGCGATAGAACTCTCTTTGCTTTGTTTTATATTATATCAATTATTTAGTTTCTTTTGTAGTCACGTATTTTCAGAATACAGTCAATCGTTCATAATGGCACTTCATTTTCCTTATAAGTAAGAAAATATATAAACGCAATACAAAATGGAGATCTTTAAGAAATAATTCCAACGTAAACTGTGCGCCTGCAGGTACAAACGAAATTATAGAAAAGTATTGGCAGAAATTTTGACGACTTTGAATCCAGTTGATGGTAATTTCGATATATCCACATTTATCTACATTTATAACGTCATTGTTAAGTTTTCCACATTCCAGTGTTAATTTATGTTAATTTATTTATCAAATATTGAAGAAATCAACACAAAAACAAATTCATTTATTAAAATTATTTAAAATCATACATTTTCAATTTAATTTTTAAGCAATTGCTATTTTTCTTACAATACAATACACATACGGAATTTATACAATACATGCATACACATTTGGCAACACTGGCCGCGGCAGTCCGATACTTTGTTTGGACCTTATATCGCTAAAAATATAAAACAGCCCAAAACCATACTTAAAATGTGTAGTTTCGCCCAAAAAAAGGGGCGAAATCCCTAAAAGTGGAAACAGGTTTATTTTATTTAAGTACATATCTAAGTTTAGCTAAGTTAAAAGAACTGACGGCTGTCACTCTGACAGACAGCTGTGTATTGCATTGCATCTTACTTATATAGTATAGTATGTATGTATTCTGCAAGCGAATTGTTCAAGTGTAGCACCGGTTTTTTTACTAATAATTTTATTCGTGGCATAAATAAATTCTATTAGTTATTTTCTAAGAAATATTTATATTAATAAAATTAAGTTCAAAATAGATTTTGAACTTATATTTATAACCGGTATTCAATTAAGTTAAGTTTTCAATTTCACAAATTTACAGCTAAGTTTTCCAAGTATATAAACGCGGACTGTGATATTAGATTTTTACATCTGTCGTATTTAAAAGCATTAAATATGTCGCCTATTGTATACATAACAAGACGGGAGACATTTAGTTCAAGTCATAGACTGCACAGGTAATATTCTTTAATAATATATTACGACAACAAAATTAATTAATGTAGGTAATCTTAAATAATACTAATTTACATGTGGTGTTTTTTTTTTTTTTTTTTAAATCTACCCCAACTTTACTATAATTTTTCATTTGTGTTATTTTTACAGCCCTTTTTTGAACGAAGAGGACAACAAAAAGTTATATGGAAAATGCAATAATCCCAATGGACATGGCCACAACTATACAGGTAAAGTTCATTTCACCTATACCTATCCAAAAATATTACAAAATTATATCGAGAAGTGGGTATATTATATTAAATTATATTCAAAATCTTCTTTTCAGTATTAGTAACAGTGAAAGGACCCGTGGACTCACAAACAGGAATGGTTATGAATGTACATGATCTGAAGAAAAATATGCAAGATGCCATAATGGAACCCCTGGATCATAAGAATTTAGATTTAGATGTGCCATTTTTTCAAATGGAGGTAAGTAAGATTGTAATGATTTTCTCTTGTAAGTTATTAAGATTTATTATAAATTTTCAAAAAGTTTATAACAACCTTCTACTATTTTAATGCTTTAAATAGATCTAGTAACATAGTTGAGGAAGCTAGTAGTTGACTTTGTTTATATGTTATTTTGGTTATTCACTATGAACTTATATACAATAAAATAAGTTGCTTTTTATGACACCTCCAGACTGAACAGTAATGGTTTCAGTAACTTACCATAACATATGAATGGTTCATTTACAGAAAACAATGTGTTTATATAGTATTTTGCCTCTACAAATTTTAAAACATTTAAGTTTGTCTACTGATCCTACTTTGTGTGCTTGATAGCATTAACTATATTATTTTTATTTTCTACATTATACTATAGAGTATTAACCTATGTTTATCAATTCTTAGGTGAGCACTACAGAAAACGTGGCAATATACATATGGAAACAACTGAAAAAAATTATGGAAAAGCCTCAATTGCTGTATGAAGTTAAAATTCTAGAAACAGAAAATAATCACGTTACATATCGAGGTGAATCATCGAGTTCAGAAAACAAAGATCTTCCTTCGCCACCATACTGCCGACCCTCACCTTGCAAACCTTCACCTTGCAGCTATGTTTGTTCGGACTCTGACTAATTTGAGTTTTATTCACTTTGACAGGTTTTCGTTTTGTCAGGATTTCACTGTGATAATCTCAAAACATTTCAACATAAAAATCAGTAATTGCTTCCAGAAATGTTTTACAAAATTACAGATACTTATAACTGTCACATATTAAAATACCTAATAGGTATTTTTTTCTCATACTATTTATATAAACTAACTCACTGTTCATTTTCATCCAAACTAAGATTTCTATATAATTCCTTAAAAAGCTGAACATTCCTATAATAATAATCAAATGACATTAGTCATTATTATTACTCATTTATTTACGCATTAGAACTTCCAACTAGTTAAAATCAGAAGATATATTATTTCGATGGTTAAAATTCACTGAGATGAAACTTATTATTGATATTTAAAATCTATTTATATTGTACTTTTACTGTCTAAATGAAAATTTGTCAAAGCGAAACTCCATAGACTTAGTATATAAGAAGTAAATATTTTGGTATAGGTATCTTTTAATACTTTTTATATAAAAAAAAAATGTTAGTGTTTTGTTAAAATTGCTCAGCAAATAATATTGCATGTACATCAAATCAAAGCTTATCTAGATTTATACGAAGTTACATTTAAAAATAAAGGTTTTTTTAAAGCAAATTCAGTTTTATTTACTATGTCCTCAAACTATTCAAAATTAATTCAATAGGAAAACAGTCTCCTCAGAGTACATACTTGAAAAAAGTGAAATAAAATAGAAGTACTTTTTTCCTGGGGTAGGTAAACATGAGAAATTTATGACTACTCCTCTAGTCTTTTTGTATTCAATATTATGCTCCTTGTATAGCAAATCAATGGATCTTTCTCACTAGATCCATGATTGATCTAATGAGAAATTTTGAAAGTATCAAAACACCTTTTATTAATAAAAGATAACAAGTAAAAGTTATTGTTTTCTTAACTGGATAAGCACAAGTGATATATAATTTAAATATCTAACTTGTTGCTCATATATCATTTACTCGTAGACATTCACCAATGATGTTAATAAGAAGTAAAGAAATTGAGTAGGAAAATAATTATTTAAAAAACCGATATAGCACAAATATATTTATTTAATAAAACTACAACCCAATATATTATTTTAACACTACACTATGTCAAATTTGTATTTAAATTAAAAAATATATAGATATAAGTTTTGTACTTCAGTACCACTTAATTTTATTACAAATAAAATGTCCAAATTTTCAGTCTCCTCAGTTTAAAACTTATTACATACAGTACTATATATTTTCTCTGTGTACCCTACGTGGAACAAAATATACAAATAAATGAATTGGATAATTGGCACGCAAATGATTTTCTTACAAAATTGTACACGACCATAATCTCTTCTCTAAAAAACACCAATGGTATACTTATGCCTCTACTAAACTCTCACAATGTTTAAAAAAAAGGACATAGACAATCAACATTTTTCCAAAGTCCATTTTACCGGGAATTGAACTCGGGACCACTGACACAGGTACATAAAGATAATAATATATTCAAATCATATGCACATGTATCGTCTAACAAATATACAAGATAATAATATTAAAACACACATACATATATCTCGAGTTTATAAATATAATTTTAAAAATTTAATTAAAACTCTTAATGGGAGACTTAATTGATATTGCACTATAATTTTAGCCATACATTATAAATACATTATGTGTTAAGATTACGTTATGTAGGTATTATTATAACGAATACTGAAAACCACAATATCTATCAAAGTGTAAGCAAATACAATTCATGTTTAAAACTGAGCTCATTTTTATTACATCACAATACATCTTATGTATTAAATATTGCACTGAGTAGCTCTAGCTACATAGTAATCACAGATTGTCATCTACACTCAGGATCAAATCTAATCACATACAAACAAGCAATTTTTTTTTACAAATGACTGAATTGCATTTGAAAAATATATTTATTTTGCCTGCTGTCTTTTCAAGCGTAAATAAAAAAAATTAAAATAAATTATTTTTGCACCGTTATTGCACTTATAAAAACACTGTTTTATTTTATCAAGCCTTTGTTAGGTTGAGCCATTGCTTGCAAGCGTAATTTATCGTTATCACACAAACAAACCGAACGATTGATTTTTTTATTACTTAATTTATACCACAGTATATGTTTTAATTAAATCATTTATAGCTTTGTTGCATTATCGATTTTATTAATAAAATTTCTAATAAGATATAAATTTAGAATTAAGGGCTAGTGGGTACATGCGTCATATTTTTTAATTTAGTATTTGTATTTTTTTCATATGTGTCACTCATCCAGTTGAGAATCTATTTATCTGCTAATAGCCATACACATTGGTCATAAATAACGAAATATTGTTGTCTTTAGGCTTCACTGATATAACGAAACAATATCTTATTTTAAAGTATCATTTGTAAGTAGCAATAAATCACAACTTTAATATTTTGGAAAGAAACTGAAGAAAGTCTGCACAAAACCAACAACATTTCACAACTATTCCAAACTAGACCCTAGAAACTAAGACATTTTTTTTTTCTATAGTTATCACACATTAAAAATCTCTAAACAACTTAAATAGCCAAGTTGCCGTCATGTTTGTACGGATGTTTAATTGTTATGTACGGAATGCCCAATTCAAAATCGTTCCTTGGCCAGTATTTGAGCTGAGGCTTCTGTTCGGGCCTCTCATCGGACACATTGAAGTATGCAAACAGCACTAATGCCGTGTAACTTGCAATGAATATGAGGACGTGCCACACGCCATGCATATAGGGGAAGTCTATATAGAGCCACGCGTCGCAAAACATTCGGTCCATGATCCAGCAAAACAGCGCTAACAAACATACGGCGACACATCTCAGCCCCAAGCGGTACACGCGTGCACACTTCACTCTGAAACAATGTTCCAACACCATGTAGCTAGAGCACCACAATACCATAAAACTCATACATCTTTACTTCATTTTATCTTAAAATGAAATTCGACTGCTTAAAAATGCGGACTGAAATGTTAATAATGAAGATAATTAATTATTTTTAATGACATGATAATGAAAAATAATTATTCATCAAATTGTATATTTAAATTTTATCATTTTTTTCGGAGTCAGGATGACGATGATCCTGTGAAGAAACCCCGAAAGAAACTCAGCATAGATATATATTGTACCTTTTGTAATCTTTTTAATAACATTTTATACATTATACAAGAATCAAATTTAATTTTATAATTTAAATTATAATTTTCCATTTGATAATTGAAAATGACTATTTACTTTACATTTCATGTAATGAAAATATTATTATTTTTTGGTGAAATTTCCCTAACACTGAGGCCCAAAATTCATGCAACTTCCAATAGAATTTTATAATTGTGAAATTTGTTTTGATATTTGCAGGTTGCATATAAATACAAGCAAAACCAAGGAAAAGAAAGCACAAGTGGGCTGCCAACTTTGATAATATTGTCTTTCCCTTATTGCATTTATACCATCTGGTAGCAGTAGCCACCCTCTTGGTGTTGGTTATGTTAAAAAATATTATAAAGGGTGTTATAAGGCCTTTTACCAAGTGGACTGACATCCCTGTCTACCGATTTTAACATAAAAAAATAAGTATTTGAACCATTTTGAAATGCATTTAATGATTAATGTAAAGTTACCTGTTTAATTCCTTGCACAAGAATCCTATAGCAGGCAACACTAGAGTCATTAGGGCGAACGCATTCGCTGCCGGATGCATTACCAGAAATCCGGTGGATATTAATGAAAATATGCTCGAGTAGAAACCTAGCTTACGTCTGAAAAAAAAAAAAGAATTATCATTTATTTACCTCTATCTATACTTATGATTGTGTGAACTAAAAATTCTGTTATATTATAAAAATGGTAAGAAGTACCAAAACAATCTCCACAAAGTTGATAACTGTGGTATTCAACAATACAATGGCATTTAGGTAGGAAATCACCCAACCTTTTGTTTCGTTTATAGCACCCATTGAAGTGTTTTAATTATTTTAAAATCTTAATTTCAGTATATATGATAAATTTCCTAAGCCGACTTTGGGCTATGACCTAAACATCTCTGAAGTGACTTATAAAAACTATTAATAAGTATGCCATAGCCCATATCTTTGGGTATCAAAAAATAAATTAAATCTTTTTAATTTGTGTGTGAATGCTCTGTTTTGCGCTCCAACTGAATAGTTGATAACAATTATTTATATTACAAAATAAATACGCTAGATTTGGGTCAATTTGTATTAAGGTTAATAGATTATAATGCAAATCAATCATCACTATGTTAATATTTACAGTACAGACAACCACATAAATTTCTTAAAAAATCTGTAACTAAATTTATATTTTAATTTAAAAATTATGTAATATATTATAGTTACCTATTGCCTCGCAGGAATTTCGGGAAGTATCTTTTTGGAAAAAACATTGCAAAGGCAGCCATAAATACCCATAATATGGCCAATTCATCAAGCAATTGCCCTGAAAAACCAAGATTATGTAGTATTTTTTATACCAACCCATATTTCTTAAGCATTAAAATGTATTTAAGATAAAGATTTTTTAAGATAGAAAAATCACATCTGACAAAAATATTTGAGCAATAATTTATTCAATCTTTATCACTCATATAATTCTGTCAGGCGTCAATTTTTTTTAAAGGTGATCCTTTGGGAACAGTAATTTTTCTTTGGATGAAAGGTGCCCTATGTCCTTTTCTGTATCCCTGCCAATGTGTATGCAAAATTTTATGATGATCAGATAAGTAGTGTGGCAAATAAACTCACTCACTTTTGCATTTTATAATATTAGTTGGGATAGGATGGAGTAACACTAATTAGATGTTTCGCATTATCCTAATTGACCTATATCTAATTAATTATTATATCATAAATTTTATTAAAACTGCTTAATGAACAACTCACCTACAAGACTCAATGTCGCATGGAAGTAAGCAGAGCTGAGTCCAACAACCATTAACAGGACCCACAATACATTTATGCCTGGATTGAAGAATCTTGAATATTCTTGAAACAGGTGAATGAGAACCGGAGGAAACAAGAAGAAGAGAATGTTGCTAACCTGCATTTAAAACAAATAATAATCAACAATTTTATTAGAGAACCAGCTGTGTTCACGACTTTGTATGTGTTTCTAAAATACAGAGTAACTTTTTTTATGTTAAGGTCGACAGAGAGGCTGACTGTCCACTTGATGGTAGGTGGCTACCATCGCCTATAACACAAGCAACGCCATAAGTGCTACAAGTGCTACAAGTGCGCTGCCGTCTGATTGTAAACTGATTGGAATGAAACAAACACTAATTGTTATACAAAGCTTGCTTCAATACACCAGTGAACACCACATTCAAATCAGTTAATCAGTTTCTGAGATTAGTGTGCACAAACATACAAACAGACAATTTTATTATATACATTAGGACTCATATAGAAGAAAATTGCAAAGACCTCTTTAAATTGATTTTTTTGTATTATAGAGGGTGGCAGACAGGCTGACTGTCCATTTGACGGTAGGTGGTTACTCTCGCCTAAGGAATAAGCAACGCCAAAGGGGTGCAGGTGCATTGCCAATCCTGCAGGAATTTGTTTATGAGCTCGCCTGAAGAAGCTCAAATTGTACCTCAAAATGGAGATTATTAAAACCATACTTACTAAAATGTAAACAAAGAATAAGTTTCAA
The DNA here is from genome assembly GCA_944738685.1 of Synanthedon myopaeformis. Taxonomy (NCBI): domain Eukaryota; kingdom Metazoa; phylum Arthropoda; class Insecta; order Lepidoptera; family Sesiidae; genus Synanthedon; species Synanthedon myopaeformis. The sequence continues at coordinate 3,356,666 of OX122914.1, forward strand.
TATTTCACTCAGAAGTCATAAGTTCGTTTTTTTTCTAAATTATTATATATTAGCCCTTTTTGTTAGTACAATAACACAAAGGGCTTTGTTATCTTCCCATTGTCATCTCGATAAGATTGCATGAAAATTGATCTCAAAATATAGGCCACGTATTAAGCAATTTTATAACTTACAGTGTTGACGAATTCCGCTATTACTGGTGAAATAGAATAATTAGATTCACACCAGTCCACAGGAGAACTTCCACGCTCTAAATGAGCCCACATACTTGTTACAAAAATAAAATCAGTTATTTTATTAAAACTCTTTGTTTCACAAAACAAAGTCAATAACAATGTAAATAAATATTTTGTTCACACACTACACTATTAGCCACTTAATTGCGAGGATTAGATTTTGTAATACGACTTCGCAATAAGAATGCAAGGAAATACCATGTTTACATAATTTAGAAAAAATATGTATTTGTTATTTTATAAATGTGCGACGTTTCCTAACACAATTTAACCACGCAACGCAATCAATACATAGTAGATGACTAGATAACTAGATATATGTCATGCGACATGAGTTTACTTCACTTCAATCCAGTTCTTTTGTTTATTTTTGTGATTTTGACTTTGATAGTTCGTTTGTGTTAAATGAAATGTCTTGTGTCACTTGCCAAACTGTTACCACGTGACATTGACATATTATAGACAACTCTGTGTCAGTCTCGCCAACTGACACAGAGCACAGAAAACTATATACTCACAAGGAGCTTAACCTATTCCACAGATCGCTATATTTTATGAAAATGTTTATCACATAACGATCACATACTTCTTATAACAAAATAAATCATTAACTTCAGTGCTATTTAAACTATTTAGTGACGGTTCAGCTAGTTATAAAATAAAGTACCCAGTTGTCCGCCACTGTCTGTTTCTGCGCTAACTTTTAAACCAACCAACTAATTTTGGTATGGTTTTCACTAATGTAAAGAGCGATACACGAGAAAGGTTTGTGTATATCATTTACAGAAAAAAATGGTAGTATCCGTTCAAAGCTGGGAGCGAATCGTTAGTATCTAGTCTTTTAAAATAAATCATCTTCTACTTGTGATATTTAAGTGAAAATCTAGATAGCCACCTCGTCTTGGTGGCTACCTAGATAATCGTGTAAATATCAACTACCTATTTAATTCCCTCATGTCGATAAATTTTAGTGACAAAGCATTAGAGCTAAATGATGCAAATACACAATCTTAATAGCTGTGGTAAGTTTGAAATCAAAATTAAATTAAGAAAACAAACATTAACAAAAAATACGTACTCCGCTGTGTAAAACTTAACAACATGAAAACATGGTAGGTAGTATTGATTTAGTAATGGTAGGGCACACTGCGCAGTTATTTTCCGCAATCATGAATTGGGCAGCCCCTACCTACGGCGGTAATATGACCTCCTTACAGAAGAGAAGACTCCTTTAACTATGATATGATATTCTACTTAAGAGGGCTGAAAAAGGGTACTTAAGCAAAGGGTAAGCTGCAGCAGTTATGGCGTTTTATTATTTTAGTTGCTATATTTTTATTAGCCACCTAATAAAAATATAGCAACATCAATATATGGCTGTTTTCACGCATTGAAAACTATTGAACAAATCTTAGTAATAGGCACTCGTACCTACTTATATTGTTGAGTTAATAAATTAATAAAAATAAATTTAAATCGGCCCAGTAGTTTTCTATAGGTGAAAGAATTTTCAAAATCGGTGCAGTAGATTTTGAGTTTATTCATTACAAACATACAAAAATACCAATCTCCTTTCTTTATAATATTAGTACCTATATAGATATTGTGTTTTCAGAAAACAATGACGGTGAAGAGGGTTTAAATTTTATGGATTACTGGAGTGATCAAACTGTAAAACGTGAAATTTCGCGAGGACTAATTCTTCGTGAGAGTAAACCCGTCCCTTTTCATAGTAAAGAATTAAATACTTTTAAGACACAGTTAAATCTAAACCGTTATCGAACTAAAGTGAACAGACGACTCAAACTCTATGAGAGAAGGTAAAGTCATAAAATTGTAAGAATCATCATCTCAGCGGTAGGCCACCACTGATGGACTCCTCCCTTTTCCCCCATAATTTTGCAATAGGACCGGTCAGAAGCAGCCTGGATCTAGCTTCGAATCATAGTCATTTTGTGGGGGGACTTCCTACGCGATAATTGTAACTTTGCAACGAATTACAGCGTAGCGTTTTTAATGCTCAACATTTACATTTATGTTACCTAATGAAGTGAACAAAATAATTTTGCTATTACCCAATTACCTTCTATAAGTGAGCAATAGAATCATAAATACAGAGAATAAAATAGAAAAATGCCTGTAAAATGGACTTGAATTAACAACACTTCTTAGGGTGTTTGGAGATCTATAGGTTTTCGCAGGCCTGAGCGCGTCGAGCCAGGCCGACAGGCAATGTTGTATCCGTTGAGGCCTGCAGTGGTCCGATGTGATTCTTTATACAGTTAACAACCACATTGTATAAAGAATCGTGTTTTCATGTTATAATGATCAATCTATTTGTTTTAGATCTTACACTTTTAAAACGAAAATATTGCCATATCGTCAGAAATGTTCTATGAGAATAATAGAGTTAGCCGTGCCTACAAAGCGACATTGTATTGATACATGGCGAAATAAATACCACATACTCCCTGGCTTTATGGTAGGTGTTGTTTTTATTACTTCATTATGTTACTTTAAAAAATTTCACTATTGTTTAAAATTTAATATTTCCCTGACCTTAGATAAGTACACACCTGTTTCATGTTTTGCCATTATGAGCGGGATGTGACCGCCAGTTTCCACTTGTTGGATGTTAGGCCCGACAACAGTAGGTATCATCAATACATAATAAAATAAAATCGTAAACAAGTCGTACATTAAATATTATTTTGAAAAAAAAAAAAAAAAAAAAAAAAACAGTTACACCTTTTACTTAGTTATGTTACCGAGGTAAAAAATAGTTTTTAGAATTTGTGTCCGATTGTCTGTGCGTTTGTGCATTTTTTTCTCTCATCTGCTACAAAGCTGTTAATACCTTACAATCTTAATAAAACAATTGTTTTTAATAATCTTTATTCTGCTGGAAATTCAGATAAAGCATATTTTAAGAGACGACACAAAATCTATTCACGCATCTGTCTGCTTTGCGAACATTTTCGAGCATTTCCCCGTCTATTTAGTCTCGCTAGATTTACTAACTAGTGAAGTAACGCCCTCTGTTAGCAAGTACTTTTGAGTGAACGCTTGTTCTTTGATACTCGTAGCTTGAAAGATTGAAGCGGCAAGTATTGGACAGACAGCCGATAGCGCAAATATCAGATGCACACAACTGTTTCAAGAACCGAAAACGAATTAAAATAACGTAAGTCTGGTGGGAGAATACTTTGTATATATATTTCATTTTTTATACTTATTGCGCACCAACTAAACTATTCAAAACATTAAGGCATTTTGTTCTCTTAAAAGAAAAGAAACAATGAAAATAGTTTTAATTGAACTAACGCAAAACAATTAAAAAACAAGATTTCTTAACAACTACCTTTTATACATTGCTTCCCTTACTCGCTGAAGTGATTTCGACGATAAAAATAAAACATTATCCTACTAATATGGGGATATAATTATGTTTGTTATTCTCACGTAAAAACTACTGAACGGATTTGGATGAAATTAGGCACACAGGTAGTTTGTTATCTGAATTAACATATAGGATACTTTTATCTTGGAAAAATGTTAGAGCGGCGCGTCACAGCGATAGAGATGTATTTTTCATTTTTCAATGCGGACGAAGTCGCAGGCAAAAGTTAGTAAATATGTAAGGAACTATTTAACAACAGTAAAATATCTGAAATTAAAATTTTAAATTTAAGATCTCAATAATAAAATTGTAGAATAAGAATTGTAATATGCTAATTCTAATTTTAATTTTTTTTTATTTCAGATCCAAAAGAAAAAAGAAAGCTACAGTAAATGGGAAATATAAGTATACAATGGACGTTAAGTATTTTTGTGCACTGTTCTGCCATAAAATTGTTCAGAAACTTAATAAATCGTGCATAATGAATATTGCTTTTAATTCAGAGTAAGTTATATAGTCGATAATAAAAAAAAAGTGTGTGTGTCAGCTTCGACGCACGACTGGAGTTTACTCCTTATGAACGGTTATAAAATACGTAGTAAATAAGAGTAATGCATTTTGTTAGCTTTATTAGTTTGTAATGTTAAATTAAAACATATTAATATAATATATTATATTAATATGTATTGAAGCATATTGTAGCCTGTAACGTGTAACCAAGTCATCATTATTTCTAATTCACAGAATTCTAAGAATTAGTGGTCGGGTCTACAGACCAAAAATACAGTTTATTGTAAAAACCCTCTACAGTACACTCTAAGAGCAACTAACAAAACGCTTTGTATTTTAAGGTTGGACAATTTATCAAAAATAGTGGTCGGGGATATACGTGAAATAATGCAAAAAAGAAAAAGAACTGCATCCGATAGTTCTTTTGAAAGTAAATTTTATCCAAAATTTTATAATGAAATTTCTGTAAAGGTAAGACCAGAGCCGTGAATTAGTTATTTGAAAAGTATTAATAGTTGATTTGTATATTTTATCATTACAGGTAACTATTTGGTTATCGAATATACTCGAAGATGCGTCATTCATGATGTTATTGGACGATTTAAACGGTAATTTATATTTTATTGGTATATGTAATATGGATAAGTTGCGAAGAATACAAATCTTGTTTCAAAAAAAAAGTTCTAAAAAATATCTAAATTTTGGGAAGGATTAGTTATATGTATTAATAGGAGCTAATGTTTGTTAGTGTAAGGAAAGAAAAACAGAAAGATTTTAATTTTCTGTTATTTTGTTTAATTATTATTAGTGAGTGCTTTTGCGAGCTTTTTAGAGCTAGCATTCTTAAGAGTCCTTCACCGCTAATACATACATACACATAATTACTTTGTATTTATAATAGCCAATTTATAAGAATAGTAATTGTACTTTTTTATTTAGAATTGGAAGAAGAGGAAGGGCCAGTTCTCAGCTTCATTGATGATTTACTGTATAACGTTTTGGTATGAATTTGGTATGTACATATGTGTAAAAAATGTATTAATCCTACGAGATTTTCAATAATACATCGTTTTCAGCATATCTGCCAAATGAATTCACCAAAACTTTCAGAAAGTTCTGATAGTATAAAGAGTGCAATTGAACAATATAACGATGATTTGGACCAAATCATAGAAGAGTTCGTTCCAGACAATGATGACGTAAATAACATTTTAGTGAATGAAATACTTACAATAATAGATTATGTAATTGAAAATGCAAATTGCTATGAAACTGACCAAGGCAGTGAATCAAATACGTTGTCGACAAAGAAAAGCGACGAACTATCAATCAACTCCGACAAAGAAATAAAACCAGATAGCGCAAGTGTCGATAATCAATACACATTTAAGAATAATAACTTTAATGATTTTACTGAAATGAATGACGAAAGAGAAAATTATTATGTTAACGCTGAAGTTAATGAAAGCGACGAAAAAAATTATTTCATTATGGATACACAAGACTTTGTAAACGAGACTGAAGACAACTATGACATTAAAGATGAATCTATTCATGCAAAAAACGTAAATGAAACAGATCCTTTTGAAGAAGGTAAAACAACTAAATCAGATCAAGATGACAATAATATCGATATAAATGAACAATCAAGTCAAAATATAAATATTTTAGAAGATAATTATAAATTTAATAGTAAACTAAATACAGAGCAAAACAGGCATGAAAATGAAATAACGGATAAAATCAAAGATGCTCAAGAAGCAAATGGATTAGAAAATAATCGCAGTATAGAAGGCAAGTTAAATACTTCAGATCAAGAAAGCAAGGAGTTCGTAATGAGCAATACTAAAGATAATGAAATATCAAATGAACTAGACAGAAAGCCTAGTTTGAACAGAAAATCGAAAGATTCATATCTAGAAAAGGATGAAACCGACATAAAACATGAAAGCAATACAGATGATATAAATGAGGATACTAGTCGAGGATCAATCAATTTAGAAATATATCCTAGTATCCCCAAGACATATGACACACATCAAGAAAATATTAAAAAACACATAAAGAATAATACTAGTCAAGATTCGGTTAATTTAGAAATTTTGTCAAATAATATAGAAAAAGAAAGTAATAAAAAAGACTTAACACACAATACTGAGGATATTCCAGCCCCATACGAATTAGAAAATAACGCTATTATAGAAGATACATCAATCAGTATAAATCATGAAAATTACTCTATCGAAAAAACAGACACTATTAAAGAAATTAAATGGTCTTTCTCATTAGAAAATCACTCTAGCACAGACAGTGTTACAAAAGAAAAAATAAATGAAAACCAGAAGAAAGTAGCATTTTCCGAATTAAAACTAGGTAAAGTTATTATTACTTTACATATTACAAAAATTAAGACTAAACATTTTTTTTATCTTATTTTTTATATAAAAAATTAAATTAATATATTTTTTATAAATCAAATTTATGCAGTCATTTAAAAAGCGGCACAATAATTTTAGTAAAAATTTAAATTATTATTTAAATAAAAAACATAAAAAAGTTCTTTACAAAATAAGACAATAAAATTATAGGTTGAATCTCGTTGTTTAAGCATTGTTTTAATTTCTTTGTTGTTTAAACACGATATTATCCAGTCTTAATCGAATTTAACATTAGTATTAGTATAAATACATTACTTTAGCATGTTTTATCCAATCGCTACTTATCGAAGATAATATTAGTGCTAACTCACAATAAACTTTAATACTTTCGACTTTGTCATTATGCGAATTAATTAAGTGCGAAATAGGCAGTTTGTGTTTAATTAATTATTTAAATAAGTAATAGTCCAACTTCCTATACAAAATAACATTTAGATATAACGCGAAAAGTTTCGAAACAATTCAGTTTAAATATTAAAAATAAAATACAAAACCAGAATAAGAATAATTATATTTATCTTCTTTTTTAGACAAATTAAGCAGTGCCATTGAGTCTTCCAATGCAATGGACAGGTATTTTTCTTTCATTATGGTAGAAAATAGTTCAAATAAAATTTAGATTAGATCCTGAATTAGATTGTCATGATTCATTGGATTAAATGAAAAAAAAAAAAAAAAAACATTTTTTTTCAGGAGTTCTGCGGAGAAACTATTAGATCTCGCACCACCAAACTTTAACCTGCTTTGTAAGTACCTAACCACAATTTAAAAAACAAATAGTCAGGATGATTTACATTTTTATAAATCAAATATTTTGTGTTTAGCTGACGCTGACGAGATTTGGCCCAAACAAATGTCATTTCCGAGCATACACGAAAGCATCAGCAATTTATCCGCCACCTCTCTCGGAAGAATAGTGGAGAGTGACAACTCAGGAAGCTCTTAGCAACATAAAGAAATATATATCAGAAAATAATTGACATACAAAGAATTAATCGACAGATTGATTAGAACGAACACACAAAATACAAACAAAATCACTCTTATAAGAAATCTGAACATAAGCAAAGAAAGATTTGAAGACGTCAGTGGATGAAGGTGATAAGTCGCTTAATTCCAATTTTGAATAAATTGAGGTTGAAGTTTTATTTTATTTTTGAAATAAGTCGCCACGCAACTGATTTTTGTATGAAATTATGATGCAAAGTTGTGTAAACAACCTAAAATATTAATGGTATGATAGCAATTAAACACTTGTATTATTTTTTAAAATAAAAAGTGAACATAACTCCTTCTTCCAATAACAAAAGTAAACTGTTCTGCACTTTTTTCTTTTTAAAATTAACTGTACATAACACCTTATTATTCTTTCTATTTTCCAAAATATGTCTTAAATCGACGATCTTGAGGTCTGTAATCATTTATATGGACATATTACCTTCATCAACTCAAAAAAACGAAAAAATCCAAAAAAACGACCATATCACCTTCATCCACTCACATCTTCAATTAGAATTTGGAATATTAAAATAATCATAATATACTCGTATAATAAATACTAATAATATATAATAAAATGAAGTGTCTGTTTGTAATTTAAGAATAACTGCTTTTTACTAAATGTATATCAAATTATGTATACTTACTACAATGTCTGTTCTGTGTCTGTTTGATCCGGCTTTTCTCCGAAACGGCTGGACCTATTTTGACCGGACTTTCACTGGCAGATAGTTGATATTATAAGGACTAACTTGGACTAATTAAAAAAAAATCAAATATTAACACCATTTCATTATGTCAAATATTGTAGAGACTGCAATCTGTTGAGGAACTAAGTAAGTAAAAATACTAAACATAACTTTTATAAAACAGATCCACTGTTACAAAACATATTCATCAACAAATAATTAGAAAATCAAAGATCACTTTAATGAAATCAATAGACATCTTACATGTAATTAATTATAACAATTAAATTTGTTTGACACTTACTTAACTATCTTATTTAGAAACTGTTTTGAAGTGCACAGTGACTTGATTGTAATCGTACTTCCTTATATTTTTGTCTCTGCACGCAGCAAATATCCATTTTCCATTGAACGCTATGTCTCTAATGCCGTCACAATCTGATCCCGTGAGTTGAACTCTTGTGTTTGAATGAATTTCATTCAACGAGTGAACTGTGCAAGTTCCGTCTTGTCGTCCCACTATGAACAAATTATTAGGCAACGCTTCTAGGGACTGTATCGGGCTTGCCGACTCCTGCCACTCCCTAGTAATAGAACCGTCTTTAGCACTCATCTGTACAATCTGAAATTTTATTTTTTATTTAATAGCATTATAGTAAGTAAATTCTGAACAAACACAGGTGAGCCTATTTTATGAGCGGTTAAGGTGTTTGCCTCAACACTCCATCTCGATTCCCGGCAGGGTCTTTTCAGTTGACTCTGGTCTGGATTTGGCTAGTAGTAGCAGGGCACACTGCGTTTCGCAGTCATTAGGGCAACCTGTCTGGCGGCAGTAACCACCCCTCTACAGAAGACAACCGTGAAATAACAGCATGTGTGAGTAAGGGATGCCAGAGCCCATTTCCCTATGCCTTATCCTACTATGGCGTCGCTTGTGTTATAGGCAACGGTAGCTAGCCACCTACATGAGTGGACCGTCAGCCAGTCTCTCGACCTTGACATAAAAAAATAGAGTACATTTATCATCTGAGCCATAGGTTAGGCCTGTCACTGCTGGACATAGGCCTCCCCCATAATTTTCCAATAAGACCAGTTAGAAGCAGTCTGGACCCACCGTAGACCCGCAGCTGTTAACAGGTCATCTGTCCACTTTGTGGGTGAACATCTTATGCTGTGTTTGCCAGTCGAGAACCTTCGGTCCGTCCTAAGCGGCTGTCGGTTCTCTTTCCTATGTGTCTGCCTTCAATGTGTCAGTATATATATAGAGAGTACTATGTGTCAAAATACAATACCTTTCCACTATTGCACCCAATGATAATACTTTGTTCAATAGTAATGCAAGCATTACAAGCAGAATCCATTTGTTTACAGAAAATCTCTTCCCTCTTAGCCACATAAGCACAAATCACCAAACCACTTTCGCATCCAGACACTAGAATTTTGTTTCCAGTGCCTATCTGGAAATAATAAAATGAAGCATTATTTTAAATTTTATTTAAAACTGCAAAATTACTTATATTAGCTGTGCCCGAAGGTTTCCATCTGCCATATAATTTAAAAACATAAGTATTATCTTAAAAACAATCAACCTCTACTGGATGAGACTTTGGTTCTTAGTGAAGTTTAACACCCGCCCCATTACGTCCTTCGTGCTTAGCATTTTATTTTTGACTTTTTTCTTTTTATTTGACCCTTAAGGGTCTTGAGAATTGAATTATCAATCCAATTGTGATGAAGAAATTGGTTTCTCAAACAATAAATATACTTCTGAGCTACTTATATCAATAAGTAAGCAATAAGTACAATTTGTCATTAAGATCTTTTGGGACATATTCTCTAAAGTTAAGCATCCATTGTTAATAATAGTTCTGTCCACTACTTCATATGAAAATTACAGCCTGTGTTTTATTCTGATGTATTTTATTACTGTAAAGTTAAACAAGATCTGTTCATTATTTTTGGTGTGAAAGAGTAAAAAACTCCCACACAAACTTACGCATTTATAAATTACTAGCTGGTGCCCGCGACTTCGTCCGTGTTAAGCGATGAAAGGTACCCTATGTCCTTTCTGGTGTCCCAGACAACGTGTATGCAAAATTTCATCATGATCGGTTCAGTAGTTTTTGCGTGAACGAGTTACATCCATACATCCAAACATACTTTCGCATATTAGTATGGATTAGTAGGATTATTAACCAAATGTTATTGGCTCTTGGCTTGACAAAGATAAACTTGTTTATACATCAGTACATGTATTTTCTTTATGATTAGCCATCAACAAAAAGTCTTGTGTTGGTTATTTTATGAGATTCTTTATAATATTTTTTTTAAAAGAAAATTGCAAATTACATGCCTCTCTTTCATTACTGACAATTGTTTCATTGTCTGCAATTGCCAAGGCACAGCAGTTAATTATTCCGTGTCCTTCTATAACATTTCCTAAGCAGTTTGACTGGCCAACATCCCACAATTTTGCTGATCCATCTCTGTGGTAAAACAAGATTTAAGTAACATCAGAAAATAAATTTAAATAAAGTATTAGTCCTATTGACGGTGTTGATATAATAACCAAACTTAGCATTAATTTTTGGATGTAATATATAATGGATATTACACGATGTAAACCCATAACTAAAATAGACCACTCATTTCAATTAAAAAAGTCACAAACTAAAAATGACACAAAGTTAAAATCAATAGAGAGTGGAAGTGGAGTGAGATCCCTTCATCAATCGAGTACATCATTCATCATTTTTGTTTGCAATGAAGAAACTCAAAAACCAATTTTTAAAATTTTTTTCACCTATAGAAAGCTACATTATCATCCAATAACACAAGTTATACTTTATAACAGGTAGTATGTAATATAAAAAAGACTTAATATTTACTTACTTACTAACGGAAATTATATTTCTTCCTTTATCAATAATACAAATGTCAGTAACAGACATAGTATGACCTGTTAACGTTACTGGATTAATTCCTGATTCGGCTGACCAAATTTTACAGGTACCATCAGCACCTGCTGTGAGGGCAACTGTTCCGGATGGAAAAAATCTACATTTATACACAGGGCCCAAATGCCCTTTTAAGTCTAGTGAGACTTCACCTGCAAAAAATATTAAACAATCATGTCCATACAATGTATTTATTACTAGCTGTGCCCACACCTTCGAATAAAGTTTCCTATATGTTAATCTAGGTAATAAACTATCTGTGTGTCAAATTTCATCCAAATGTTTAGATTTTAACGTTTATGCACATCTCACTCTCTGAAATAGATTCAGCCTGAAATTATTTTATATGTTAAAGTTGACAGACAGGCTGACTGTCTACTTGATGGTATGTGGCTACCGTGGTGTTTACTTCATGGTGGTCTGTAAGGAGATGGTTACGGCCACCAGAAGAGCTGTCCAAATAATTGTAAAACACAGTGTGTCCTGCCACAACTTAAAATCATCAATAACTAATCTATAACTCAATAATTAATCTTATATTAGGTGTATTCATTTATTATAATAATTCATTTTACAAATAATACAAAGTATAATATATTATGTTGCATCCTACCTGTTCTATTGTCCCATATTAAAACCTTATCACCTTCACACGATGACATTGTCAATGCTTTGTCTGATGATGACACGGACATAACTGCTTTATCATGGACACTATGAACTTTGGTGGGTGCCACAAAGGCCACCCTTAGGCCTAATTGAATATGAATAAACGCTAGACTTAGATTAGAGTGAGACACATACTGGAAATTACTAGAAGTATTAATTTTAATTTTTCCATCAGCTTTATTGATTTTTGTTTTTATTTTGTCGTGAACACTATTTTCACTTAAATACTTGTAAGATATCCAGGCTTCAGCATTTGGTAATCTAAAATATATTAAAAATATGTTTATAAAACGTATATGCACTGGGCATATATTTTAAATAAATAGATTAAAAAGTCTTATATTCAAAGAAATATTATTCAGTATTTACCTTATAATATCATTCCAATCGCACTGAATAGTAACAACCGGTAATTTTGTCATTATTATTACAGTTTTAAATAAGAAGAAATGTAGGAATGTACAATAGCAAAGTACACTTGAGAGGAGCGAGGGTCGAGGGAGGATCAGATATACTTGGTGAGCGAGGATGACTTTCAAAAAGCTCAGTTTCAGTTCGAATTGTTTTGAAAAATGATGATTTGCCGACTGCCAACTGAGGACTGAAGGAAAAGTAATTATGAGCCCTAGAACAATGAAAGAAGTATATTATATGTCCTATATAACTGTCATATTTGATATAGTAGCGCTAACGATGAAAGGTGAAACTATTTATTCATATAAAATAAAAATTATTTTATTACATCATAAACAATTCTTTTATTACATCAGCATTGAGTATGACGTGGATATGTGGAGTTTTGGATTATACAGCATATTTTGTTTGCTGTAAGTCATGGAGCGTTCTCACTCTGTGTTCAGAAATAATACTTTTCACTATTCTGTGACATGTGTGTAGCATAATTATATACAGTGTTGCCAACTTGGCTAATTATCCGTCAAATCTAGCGAGTAGCGACTTGAAGCAAGAAGGAAGGGAAGTAAAAAATGTTTTAATTAAAAGCTGACGGATTTTATAATGGATTAGGAATACTTTCAACAAGGTTTCAACAACAACAACCTCTACCGCCAGCGCAATGACCGACACCATAAAAACTGAAAATAACCATGATATAAATTTATATTCAATTTAAGAAGAACTCAATAATCTAATGTTAACAAAATATAGTTATATCTAATGTTAACTAAAACAATTTATATTTATATTTGATTCCAAGTGCCTTATTTTCTAATAGTTAGCATTTTAACGGATTCTATTGTTGAGAAAATAGTTTTGTATGACGGTCACTAATGGAATTTTACAATACAGAAGTAATTTCAAAATTATTGTTGGCAAGACTGTGTATATAGTCTAATACATGGTGGTGAGTGTGAGTGAATGACCGTGAAAGTGTTTTGAAATCGAACAAAGTGGGCGAATTCTGTAAATTGTATTTATCTAATTCCAATATACATGAACTTTATTATTAACAGTATCACTAGATATATGCGTGTGTTATCAAGTTATGCTATACACCTATTTGTGCTTTAAAAATGCATTTCTCCATTCCTGATCTACAACAATTTCACGATGACAATGGAAGCTCTTACACGGTATTTATTCTTTTTATTACTTTATATTCTTAATGATTAAGAGCTTCTTTATTAACAAGCCTCCACTAAGGCTTATTTCAAACATACATTCATATTTTTTTTAGGGATACAACATCTACATTGATGGATTTTTCCATTGCACTGCTCGTTACAAGCAACTACTCAGCTTGCACGAGCAATTACAAGCACAGAATCCATACTTTAAACTGCCTCAATTTCCTCCAAAAAAATTGTATCTTACAAGTTCACAACTGGAAGAAAGAAGAGTCTTATTAGAGAAATATATTCAGCTAGGTAAGAGATTTTCTATAGAACAAACTGTATAGTGATTTTAACAATTTTCTATTATAATATTTGTTTAATTTCAGTCGGTCAAAACCCTGTACTGGCTAATTCAGACCTTCTCATTACATTCCTCTTTTCTGCTCAACAAGAAACTCATAGTGTTCGAATGCACGAAGTAGATATTGAAATTTCATTGATGAATGGATACAGAATACCATTGTCAGTGTCTTCGACGGATTCGTCGAGCACAATATTGGATATTGCTTGCAATTATATAAATCTGCCAAAAGAATTGATGAAATATTTCTCCTTGTATTTATTTAACTGGAGCTGTGCAAAAGATGGCCGGCCGTCCTTGAAGAAGTTAGAGGAATATGAATCTCCATACATATCACAAAAATATGTGAGGCCTGAAGACAAAATCGTACTAAGAAAAAGGTTTGTATTAGTATTAAAACTAAAATGTTACATAGCCACATTGTTTTTATTCTTTGAATAATCAAATTTAGATTTACATGCAATGAATTAAGTAGTGGCAAGGCACACTACCTTTCACAGTCATTTTGGCCAGTCTGTCTGGCAGCAGTAACCATCCCCTTACACAAGACCACAGTGAAATAACAGAAATACCATTGAATAGACCGTTACCTATCTGACGACCTTAACATATAAGAAAAGGTGTTGTGGCGATGTTGTGGACACAGCCATGTGTTTTACGTAAATACTTATACATTAAGAGTAAAATTTTCTTTGAGCATATTATATGTACCTATATAAAAAATTCTTTGGTCCTTTAGCTATCAAGTAGTATAATTAAATTTTGGATGTGAATGATAAATATAGCTACAGCATCAAACTGTAACCCCTGATTTTGTTATCATTACTTTTCTGTATTACCTCTATGGAAGCAAATTTAAAGACATTTTCACATCAGAAACAGTGCTAGCACATCAAAAACACGTCAAAAATTATCAATTGGATAATTTTCTTTATTCACATAAAATACATGTGAATCCAATAAGATGTGAATAAACATTTGTTTTTGTAGATAGTGGTATAAATAACCTATTACCTCATACATTAATGTTGTATTATATGGTAGGTGATTCATAACATCATTGACATTAATGCATTGTATGATTACATCTTTTCATGCACTGGTTTTTGTATGTTGTTTTTATATTTATTTTATGATGGAAAGTATAATTTCTTATTTTATTGTGTTTGTAGTTATTGGGACCCATGTTATGATGTCGATTTGATGATAGACAGAGTGTCTTTAGACCTGTTGTACTTGCAATTAATAGAAGAATTCGACTTGGGTTGGATTACTGCTGATGCTCAAACAAAAGACATCCTATTGACTTATGAGAGCAAAAAGCAGAAGAGAGAAGTATGCAATACTTTTTTTAATATCTTACCTATTAGAAGTGTGTGTGGTCAAAATGGACGATTTAATATTAGGACTACTTATTTTTCATTGTACAAATGTATCCATAATTAATAAATGAATAAACATCGTTATCTGCAAAAATGTGGGGTCAAGAGAGTGCATTCTATATTATGATTGAATATTTAAATTAACTTAGCTCTATCAAGTTAACTTCTCGTTTTTATATTTATATTTTTTCATTTCAATACTGATAATTTTGTTAATTGATATTGCAACAAGAATAAGAACTTAAGTAAATAATAAATATTGAGTTGTTGACATTTATTATTTCTATTTTTCTTCTACCCTGTCTGTTATTTTTGACCATTTTTGAAATTTTTTGAGTACTATTAATTTTACTATTCCATGATTATAGATAAATTAATAATTATAAGGTTATAAGGTTTCACCTTTATAAAATTATATAACAAAAATGCCCTCCGGACCACCTGTACCATTAATGTTGTACATCCTTACATAGTATAAATAGAAGTCTGCATCTGTCTGTCTGAACACCCGCTAACTCACTAATGGAAAGAGTGATCAGAGTTTTTGTATCTAATTTGCAGAGAAAAAAGCAGGGGGCGGGCCTCTAGTGTAACATAATATTTAACTTTCCAAGTAAACTGGTGATCATTTTGAATGTTTTAGTATGAAATAGTGCATTTATACACAAGTTTATATGGACAATGGACATCTGTTATATGTGTGACTTTATCACTGTGATTCACTGGTTAATTGAATTCATACTCACAATTTTATTGATATGAATAATTGTTGCATCAACATTAGTTATTTCTATATTGATTTATGATCATTTCCTGTGTATTCATCTATCTTTTGTTTGCAAAAGATATCAGACATGAAAAAAATTTACAATGAATGGTTCTTTTTTTTTTTTTTTCATTTTGTACTTATTTATTCAGTAGACTTTCAATATTCACTTGAATATTAATGAAAATGGACAAGATTTAATTTGAAAATGTTAAATGATTTTGCGATTTCATGCTAAATAAAACATTTTATCTTACTAATTACCTACATCGCAAATCAAAAATTTAAGAAAAAGATGTGAAAATATTTTGTTTAAAATATATATGTTTCCGTGGCCAAATGTTCGTGTCGCCACGCCAACAGCTGGTCTCACTCGCCGCAAAAGATGTTTCATATCAAAACAGCTTTATCATTAATGTGACGTTTATTTTTTTATGTAAAGTCATATAATATGGAGCATTCTCCCAAATAATATAAAGAAAATGTGCAACATTACAGTACATAGAACTGGCTAGAACACTCCGGCATTATGGGCGGATACCAGCGGGTGAGGCTGTGACAGAAGACACAAATTTATCGGGTGGAAATGAAGAAGGACAATGCAAAGTTCGAGTGTCACTCGCGTCAAGAGAATTAACACTCATGAGTATTTTGCAACCGGTCAGAGAGCAACGATACAAAGTCACCAGGATGCGATGCTGGAGGATCACTACATTGCACACAGTAAGTTTGATTTGACTAGATTATATTTCAAAGGGGGGCCAACCTGCGGCTTGCGGCTCGATAAATGTACCCGTGTAAGTACCTTTTCCATTTTTGTGCTATTATATTTAAAAAAATTATTATCATTCCGTATGTGTTTCAAAATAACTTTTAAATTACTGACAACAAATATGAAAGACTAATGCCTGGTTTCTGAAGTTCCCAGATAAGCTCTCACTAACTACTGATTCGATAAGTTTTTTTAATACCTTTTTTGCATAGCTTTTTAAATACGTATTTAATTGTAGCTCATGAAAAATTTCAAATTTTGAAAAATGGCTCGGACTATCAAGGAGCTTGGCCACCCCTGTAATATTTATTAATCCAACCTAGTATCTTTTAGTCTACACTAATATTATAAAAAAGAAATATAGTTTTTTAATATGTTTGTTTGTAATGGATAAACTTAATGCTACTTAACTTATTTCAAAAATTCTTTCACATATAGATACATACATTATAGACCCATACTTTCGTCTCAGTCGAAATGTTGACAAATATAGTTATGTTAAATCGTGGCGGCTCTTATTCTGTATCATTTTTAATGAAATCTTCAATTAATGGCATGCTGACGTCCTACAGCTGAGATGATAATGAAATGTAACATTGTAAACTAAGAATTAAACGCGAAAGATTTCATTTAGAACGCTATGACTTGGCGTTCCAAATGAAATCTTTCACGAATGAAATGAAATCTACCATCACTCATTTTCAGATGGAACGACCACAGACAAACGGACATGGTTCTTTACTAGAAGAACCTAATAAGAATTTTGAATTATCGTTTGAATATCTCATAAGCAAGGACAATTTGAAGTGGATTACCTTGAGAACGGAAAATGCAACGTTTATAAGCGTTTGTTTGCAGGTACATTGAAATTCTTTTCAAAACGTAATTAAATGTTTTATTAAGGGAAAGTTACTTTTATATTTTCAAATTCGTAATTTTTTTTAACATAAAATGTTCTATCTGTTACCTTTTGTAGCATTTGACATTCCATATCATAAAATTCTCTATATGCAAGTTTAATACAAATTATTGTTTGTCAAACAAACTATTGTTAACTATATTGTGTACACACACATTATAGTTAATGTTTCATAATGGACAGTTAGTTGGGCAATATTTGCTTAATGTATATATATCGGTTCTTCTCTCGAAGTCGGTTGTCGAAGCACGAATATTGATGAAATTGTTATCGTATACAGAAAGAAAGCAATGTAAAGGTTCGATAAAGAAATGATATGAAAATTGTTACTTCGTACGTGTCTGGGGCGCCTTACAATCTGTTGCAATATTAGATGTGACGTCACAAAGTGATAATTTAATAACCTGTTCATTATGTAATTATTAACATCTGCAAAAATGCAATAAAAGTTTGGATCTTTGGTTGGTTAAGCAGTAGAAAAATTCTACAAACTTAAACTATGGAATTCATACCTTTATAAAGAGGTAGTGTATATAAAGTTTAAATAATTTATTACAGATAATATTCAAAAGGTGTTAATCTATATATTAGTTGAGCTCTTTGTCTGTTTCTCCGATTTTGATACGGTTTTCACTAATGGAAAGAGGGATAAACTGGGAAGGTTTATGTCTGTCAGTACCTTAAATAGCTTGCCGTCGTATTTCCAGTCTATAGTGGACGAGTTGATGCGTCAGAAGAACGGCTGGGGTCCCGCTTCGCCGCGTTTCAAACGGGGCAGTCTCACATACCTTCGCAGGGATGGCTCCAGCCAGCTCATCACACCGTCTTCATCCAGCGACACGCTCAGCTCTGTGGTATGTTATTCGCAGAAATGCATTTGGTGATTGGTTCCAATTCATACCCTTTTTTTAACTTTGAAGAGTCCCCATGGATACCCGGCAGTGTAGAGGACGCCGTGGGGTTATGCAGGATTCGTACAGGCTAAAACCAAACGACTTTTTAGCGCGGCCGTAGATGGACGGGGTCGCGGGGACGTTATGACACGACATCAGTGCGCCGCCACGGCTATCCAGCGCGGGGAGGGGTACGCCCCCTGTCGGAATCTCGGCGTACCCGAAAGTGGAGGTACGCCAGCCATCTCGGGGGACCTCCCGACGGGCGACAGTCTCCCCCAAGACCACCGCCGTTGGTTCATACCTTCAGAAAGCACAAAGCAGCATTTTAGTCTCTGTCACACTCATATGTGGGTCCGCGCGAGAAAAAGACGTCACGATTGCGTAAACATTTTAACGCTCTGTCTCTGGAGTCCCGGGCTCGATTTCCGGAAGGGTCAACTCTAGAAAAGAATTTTTTCAAGTCTAGATTTGGAAAGTAGTGCCAAGGTACGCTACATTTCGCAGTCATTTGGGCTGGCCGTCTGGCCGCAGTAACCACCTACTTATAATGGCCACCGTGTAATAACAGCGTATGTGCTGTTTTGTTTCGGTAAGCGAGTAAGATCGACATTGCACTTGCAACACCTGTGGCGTTGCTTGTGTTACAGGTGACGATAGGCACCTACTATTAAGTGGACCGACATTATCATAAAAAAGAATGGTAAAAAAAGTCTTGTATATTTAATTGGTATCTCCTTTCAGAATGGAGACTCGGTGACATCGGGCAGTTCTCGAGAGATATTCTCAGTGCAGAGGTTGACGGAGAAATTTGCATCAGTCGCATTCAAATCGGGCAGAGATTGTGTCGAGAACAATGCGTTCGAAGCAGTAGGTGACGATGAGCTTTAGGTAAAAGAATAAACAATTACTATTTGAATATTATCCAAAGAAAGATTTCGCGGATAAAGTCGTGAGTTGCCAATAATAATTTTATATTCCATTTTAACTACTGTACAGTAATTTTAAGGTAAAATATCACAGTCGTAGTTAGCGTTTTAACTTTGCAGTTAAGTGTAGCCAGGCTATGAAAGTTGTTTGATATCAAATAACCATTTACTTGCCATATTTTTTTATTTGTTTAAACTTTATATTATTATCTGGTCTTTAATGGGTGGGGATTACCTAAACTATTTTAAAGGCTTTGATACAGTGCAAGCGTGTCCTTATGCATAATGTAAATAAGTTTTATTATATTTATGACTATGAAAAAGTTTTAAGTCTTCGAAAACCATAAATTTATTAACTTATATATTTTGTGGCTTCTATGCCCCTAGCACGTAAATAAATAGGGTTGGTTACCAATTTGAGATATTAGTTAAGAAATGGTGCTGACAGTTTCCAAGGTAATATTTTTAGTGTGACTAAAATCATGACAATGGACTCGGTCGTTTAAAAAAAAACGTAATATTTCTATTATAATACTGTTACGTTTATGCTAATTAAACACAATCGCAGCGTAACAAAGCCCAAAAAATAAAAAAAATAATGTAGTTAGATAAAAATAAGTGTTATTATGTACTAAACTAAATATTACGCTGAGGCTGCCAGTGTATATTCAGTAAATATTCTAAAGATTTTTTTTCATTAAAACTTTACTTAAAGAGGCCTAATTTAGTATTTGCTTAATATTAGTAATACTTTTTTAAAATTTGTTATACCTACAGGCTTATAGATAACAATTGTCATATTTAGTATGTAACTGGCTAGATATTGGATTTTTGGCTGCCATAGACTAGTATATTTTGCATAATCCGAGCTCAAATAATATTATCTCATTTTATTGTTGTATTTTAACTAATATCTCTATTTTTAATTCATTACGTGATAAAATTATTCATTTTCTTTTATATTTGTAAGAGTTTATTGTATCATATGTTTTACTTGTTTAATATTTTCCCAAACTAATCTATATTTAGACAGGATTGGAAAAGATACAGGGTTTTTTTACATGGAAATCAATGTAAAAAATAAGGAAGTTTATTGTATTCCT
Organism: Synanthedon myopaeformis; assembly: GCA_944738685.1. Classification (NCBI taxonomy): domain Eukaryota; kingdom Metazoa; phylum Arthropoda; class Insecta; order Lepidoptera; family Sesiidae; genus Synanthedon; species Synanthedon myopaeformis. The sequence continues at coordinate 3,377,263 of OX122914.1, forward strand.
GGTACAATAGAGTAGGTCCGTTTGAACAGCTGTCATTATACTAACGATTCTTGTTCATTATAAAAGTGACTTAACTTCTTAGAAATTGCATTTACAAATAATGAACTTTTATTTAGTTCTTTTTTTATTTAAACACAATAAAAACGAACATACGCTTATTGATATCATTATTTCGTTAATATTGAGAATATACATTGAACGATCTGACCTCTCGCTTTGCAAATAAAAGACTTGCAACTGTGGTGCACCAATTTACGGGTACTGGTTTTTATTAAACAGGTTCGTGAATTTAGGTCAACAATGCCTTCTTTCTGCATATACTTTTATGAAAAAGAAAAAAAACTATTTGAATACCTACAACATACCTATGCATTGCAATCTGATAAAATAAGTTGGTTTTTTCGTAATTTCAAAAAAAAAAAATGAAAAAAAAATCTATTTCTTTTTCACAAAATCAATTGTTTAAAAAATGCTATAATTCCTAGATGTTGGGGTTTGAATAAAAAGCTTTCTATTAACCTTTTCTAAATATTAATTTTCGCGCCAGAACAAGTTTATAAACAGTATGCTAATATCCCCAGACTTTTATACATATTAAGGGATTATTATAAGATACGTTATTTCTGAGTGTGGATACATGAAATAGGTGCTGAATACGAGAGGTCAAATATAATGTATATTAATATAATGTAGTCAAGTGCTAGGGGCACGACAACTTCTACAAAACCAAACGGTTAAAGGGTTAATGAAGTAAGTGACGCAATCAGTGGCAATTTGTGGAGTTGTTTTATTTTCACAGTAAAAGATGATGCGGTGTCGACTTAAATGTGATTATATTAAGTAAGAAACCATGTATTTCAAAATAGACGTTACGTCACTTTTACAATGAACGACATAATAATTTAATCTTGCCGTTATTAACGTCCTATTGAGTAGATTTTTTATCTCTTCAAAAACCTATTTTAAAAAGTTTTAAAAAACTTTACTTTATTCTCGATTCTCTGAACTATCAAAAGACTGTTAGTCAATTCAATTAGTGATACTTTCAAAACAGCCTATTGTCGGAGTGAAGAACAAATTAAGTTAAGTTATCTTGCTGACCAGTAAAACATTTGTGTCATGACTCAGACAAGTAAATATCAAGCTGACTGACCTTTGTCAATTCCTCAATTATATTGGGATTTGTTGTAGAGAAAGTATAATATTGTTCTGTCTCATCCAATATTTACTCCTATAATATTATTTAAGATAAATTAAAACAGACTAAAATTTTAGTGTAAATATTAAAATACAATACAACTAAGATTTAACTTTCCGTTTTAAATCTCCAAGGTTTTCACATTTTTTGTTTTCCATTATATTACACAGATAAAATTATACTATATTACTTAAAGCAATATCATATCAATATGATTATAAATATGGGAAAATGTGAATAGTTTTTTATTTAAGATTATATGTGTGTATGAGTTTGTAAAATTGATTGCTAGCTACAGAAATCAATTAACTTTATTCAGGATCTCGCATTTTCGAAGCTCAACATTTTAGATTTCTTAGGTTACGTCAACGTATTTTAACCCATTCATTGCTGCTCAAATGAAATAATAATATTAGCAACATGCCGCCATACATTTGCTATCTCTTTAAGGTACCCTTGCCCCTTTTTAGTTCAATAATATCTTAAACATGACATATTAATACTTTTTTATTAAAACTTAATACAATTTTTTAAACTCCATATAACATTTAAACCTGCAAAATATTTTTATTGAAATGTCATGTTTGTTTCAATGTAATGGAACTATTGCTTTTTAGTCTCTTAGGGTTCCGGTAGAAAATTATGAAATCTGCTGCAGAAAACTAAATTATAGTTTTAAATTTTTAAAAACAATATTCTTCTGGTAAAGTTTTTACCATTTTGTATTTATTTTATAGCAAGTTCTTCTAATGCTAATTTGATTGTTAAAATGTATCTATTAATTAATTTTATTGTTGAGGAACAAAACAAAACTGTTATATACTTTTAATCCATATCATTATTAATAAAATATAAGGTCAACAATGTTTTTAGGGACCATGTTTCGTATTTATAAATGAATTGTATTTATTTAGATTATATATTATATGATGCCCCAACTCTCAAAAAGCCAAACTGTACCTGTTGCCATATTATGTTCTTTAATTGATTACTTTGTTTTTTAATACTTGTACTATTTGATATTATTGTAAAAATAAACTTTTTGTATAAAATATGGTAAGTTTTAATTGAGAAAAAATAAAATACCAGATTAATTGCTAAGTTTATTTAAATTAAATATACACAAAACATTCTAATATTCCTTTTCCCAGTTTTCTCTCTCTAATCTTTCCTTCTCCACTTGCTTTACAATTGGAGTCAAGTAAAGCTTATCTTCCTCATATTTTGTCCACTCTTCTTTGGGCAGAATGTTTTTTTGAATAGATAGTTGTATAGCACGAATCATACGGAAATTACGTTCGTCAACGACATGGTCAGGCAAACGACGAAGTGCTTCTTTGACATCTTCAGTTTCATACAAGCAGTCGTCTCGCATTAAACCTGTAAAATTTTACATTATTGAGAATGAGACACTTTTTTAAAATGAAACATCTTTTCCATCGCCTCAAATTTTTTCGTCCATCTATCACATGTCGCATTACAGTCGACCGCGGAGTAGGGGTAAGGTGAAAGGCGCTCGGCAGAGCAGCCAAGGCCAATATGGCGGCGCACATGGCTCGCATTAGCTGACCATGTAGAAAAAAAGTTTCACTTGCATCGTGGTTTCATAAAATCACACAATGTTTTTTTTTTCTTATTTGTTTTACAAAATATTACACAATCATACATAATCAAAAATTACATCAATTAATTTAAAAAAATCTACAATGATTTTGCCTTTCACTATGTAAACAACAAAGTTTAATAAGATATAATTAATAACTAACAAAGTGATGAGTAAGTTCCTAAACAGAAACTAAAATTAAAGAAAACTAAACTATACAAAATAAGCAAATAAATAATAAAAAAAAAAGAAAAAATATTTATACCAGTCATTTCTAAGCCTTAACCTCCAGAGACCAAAGAACCAGAAAAAATGTCTAAATTCTTTAATAGTTGTTGAGGGAGGGATTTGCTATTGCACAAGCGACTAGGAATTTTGATCAAAAAATTTAGAGGCTTAAGAAGATGTAACTTCAGTTAAATAAATTTAGGCGAATAGAGGATCATAAATTCTTCAAACTAGCTACTTCACCATGCTGTAAACAGTAAATCACACTGGTAGACTGACTAGTTAATCTCAGGAAAAGGCATTTCTTAATATTGTCATTTCGTTGAAATAAAAAAATAAAAAATAGAACTATATTAATAGGTACATAACTTATAAACTAAAACAAACTACACAAAGGTAGTTTCCATCTATCTAATTAATTAGAGAAAAAAAGATGTGGTACCATTTAGAACTAATTAAAATGAAAACTTAATTTATTATGCGTAAAATGGTCCGATAGATTTCTTTCTGAAAGAAGAAAATCAGTGTTAGGTATTCATGCATTTATTATAGATGTTATAATATTCAAGTATTAGTAGATTTATATCATATGATTAATTGTAAACTAGCTTTGAACATACCATATTTGTTGAAGCCTGCTAGATTATAAGCCCATTTACTCAGGTCTGAAAAAAAAAAGTAAATAGTTATTTGTTATGTAATGTAAAATAGCTGAACATGTGAAACAAAATATGCATATAAAACAAACTTACTGCAAAGAACGGATGTGGTTCTCAATGCCATTGTTTAAAAGCCTAAAATATTGGATAAATCTTAGGTTTAACTTTATTTAATTTAAAGAAAGATTTGGAACCTGCGTTCTGCAGATCAGATATCACAGAACACTATTACTCTGCTATTGAACAATTTTTCAAAAGGTACAGACTAGAAAACATAAGAAAAAATAAACCACAGACTAAATGACGTGAACCAAGAATTCGAAGTTGTCAGTGGCTCTAGTGTGAGTTCGTAAGGCCGAGCTCCGCACTCGCTATTTGACATTGACAATTTTCCATACAAATATTTTACGCTGTCGCTAGCAAGTGCTGGCATTATAAACTCACTATACTAGAGCCACAGGTTAACTAAAATGTAATGTGAACGATATTTAAATTATTAATTTGTCATTCAATAATCGGACAGTTACTGATTGTAAGCTTACACCAGAAAAACAATTAATTGTTAGGTTGATACTAATATTTTGTAAACTTTACACTTTTAAATTGTAGCTGCAGTCACGCTTTTTTAGAATCTAAATATTAATACACAAATAAAACATGTATCACTTCATAAATAATACAAGTATTTCGTAACCCTTGTACGAGGGCGGCACTGAAAATTTCGGGAATCAAGGAAGTGATACAACATTATTAGTGGAAAAGATATTTATTGTTTTCGATTATAAAGACTTTATTATGCCAGGAACAATGGAAATATTCCAATCCCGATACTTTTAGTGCATTTTCTTGCTCTATCAATTAGGAAAATGAAGTGCCGTATGAACAATTGACTTGTGAGATGCTTAGTCTGTGTCATAGTTATATTGTCTATGAAATGAGACAGCGTTCGCCGTTCAGATCAGAGGTCTTAGCCAACATAAGATACAAACACTTCGTTGCGTACTTCGGAAACTAATAGAGAACGCTAGGAGAAAACTTTGTGATGGGTAAAAATTTTATTGGGGCGTTACAACAACCTATCACCAAGCTTTCTCTCTTCGTTTTCAAAGTAAGCAACGAAGCGTTTGCATCTTGGCTAAGGGCCCAGAGAGACAATCGTTGCGTGCGTTGACTTTTATAAAGGCTTGTACAATTAAAATACTTAGTGTACCTAACTGTTATCTAAATACATCGATTTGTGCTTTTGCTTTTGCATTATTGGTAACTTCATCCGGCCAGGGTTACGGAGGTAATGTTCCTTGCTTTTCCCTCAATATGCCACAGACTAAAAAAATTCTTTGGATGCGGTCAAAATAAAAAGAGTTCATGGTACGTCAAACAGTCACAAAATATCCCCAGTTTACAGTTCATTAAATTAAATTGCTTTGTTGTAAACCTTATTATCTTTTATAGGTATAATAAAAACATTAAGTTGGTTGTGTACCCTTCTAAATTCGAGAATGGGTACACCGATATTAATACGTTTTTCACATATAGAAAGAGGGATAAACGAGGAAGATTTTTATATAAAGAAATTACACTATATTTTATATAGCTCTCTATATTTTATATACACTATATACGACAGCAGCTCACCTCTAATCACAGCTGGCTCTAGTGTGAATTTATAATGTCCACACCCGACAGCGAGAGCATATAATTTTTATATGGAAAATTGTCCATTTGACATTGACAATCAATTGACAATATACAATTTTCCATACAAATATTATGCTCTCGTTAGTGAGTGCAGGCATTATAAACTCATACTAGAGCCAGCAGAAAATAAATGTCAAAAATGGTCGCTACGCTACTACTAAAGTACGAACTCATAATATTCATCTCATATGATGTTGAGTCAACATTGTTGACTCTACCTACTCATCTCTCTCTCTCTCATCACCTTGCCGAAGCGAAGACCTAGATATTTTAAACATAACTTTAAGTATGTATGGGATTAATCTTATTTATATTTTACTTAAACTAAACGCTTGACCTGTATTTCCATAGTATTATGTAGCTAGTAAGTATATCATTAGTAGAAGGTTTTTCTAAATTTCGTTTATAAATGAACTGAATTGGCAATGAATACATATAGGAAAACAATTTTTATATTAACGTTTGTTCCGTATAAGCAGTAGACTCGTTTTATCAATCATGTTTTATCCAACGTAAGTTATTGACAATCTAAATATTATGCGATAAAAATTGAGTCGCGCGTGGCTCGGTCGTGCTTCTTATCGGGTTGTTTGCTTGTCTTGAATTGAACTTCGTATGCCCTCGCCCGACTCCGGCCTGCTTATCACTACCAGATTGAATAAATGAGGCGACAAAAGGTAATTATATTCATTAAATATAGTCGTGCGTTCTTGTGTAGACCTACACTTAGAAATATTAATATATTTTTTAAAATATTACTTACAATTTGAAGTGTCATTGTAATTTACAAGACTTTTCCCAGTGAAATTCCAATTGTTCACTTATTTCTTCTTTAATCCTGCATTCAAGAGAAGGAATGCCAAGAGACTGTGGGGACTGTTTAGGAATTCGTTATCGAATTAGCACCCTGCACCAAACTTGGAAGTGGCTGCATCAAACAATCGCTCTCCACGAATACCTGATCTCCCTCTCAGCGGCTGATACAGACGCCTGCTGCTCTATGCATTAGTGCTGCCTGATTATAAACATTGGACTCCGCGCATTTAGTGTTAGATTAGATTCTAGAACTGTTAAATATTTACGCTTAAAGACTTAGTATTCAGAACTCTCATACAGAAAAGTATCCGTTTGTGTAATAAACTCAAGTGTGTCAAGATGGCTCAGTCAATGATGAAGAAAATGATGATGAGCAGTGCCTGTGTTGTGATTGGTATTACAAGGAGAGCCAGCAACCGCAGCTTGTCTGTTGGTGCTGCGACTTTCTCTTCTAAGAAGAATGTGGCTCCACAACTGCCACCTGAGGGGGAGGTCACAAAATCAGTGTTTATGTCTCAATCTACCGACATCTATACCAATCTCGCCCTTGAAGATTGGATGTATCGGAACATGGATTTTTCAAAACACCATGTCATGATGGTGTGGCGTAATGAGCCATGTGTTGTTATTGGTAAGCATCAGAATCCATGGCTGGAAGCTAATATTCCATTGTTGGCTGAAAAAGAGATCGCTTTAGCGAGACGTAGCAGTGGCGGAGGCACTGTTTACCATGATCGTGGTAATCTAAATATTACTTTCTTTACACCTCGGGAGAGGTACGACAGGAAGTACAATTTGGAAATCATTAAGAGAGCGCTCTTTAGAGGATTCGGAGTCAAGTCTACCATCAACGAGAGACAAGATATTGTTGTTCGAGATAAATATAAAGTATCCTTTTTCTAACAAAATATGCTTTTCATATGAATAACAATCATAATTACCCATATTGCCCATATTAACAGAAGATAATTACCATATTAAAGTTAAAACTATTCATATAGTGTCCTTTTGTTGTTATATTAGACAAGTTGAATATTATGCATATATTTATATATTGTACAAAATATCTTAAGACTTGTCAGTTTTCCTGGGACAGTTGATTTATTTTTAAATTTTTTTTCCACATTGAAGCCAAAATTTTATTACTTAAAATATATTTATTTACCATAAAGTTTGAAGTTTTTTTAGGTTTAAATCATTTTAAGAAATATATTAAAATAAAACTTCTTACAAAATAATAACTTAATAAAATCACTTCAATTAATTAGTCATAAGTTATACACACTTTCGAATTGAAGTTTTTCAAACTATTTGTCATGTCCTAAATTCAGAGATTAGATATATATAAAATTATATTGTTTTAACTAGTTCATTACTTAATTATAATACAATTCTTTATAGCATATATAAATGATTACCTTAACAGTTATTTTATTAGATTTCTGGAACCGCTGCAAAACTAGGCCGCTCTACTGGTTACCATCACTGCACGCTTCTAGTCAATGCCAATAAGGCAGATCTCGGCAAAGCGCTTGCTAAACGCGAGGTTAGTATAAAGTCCAAAATGACTGGACCTTCTTTTAAATTGTTAAAAATGTTTTACATTTTATTAGTCAAAGGTTCCATCATCTTTCTTCATAGTCATATAATGATATAATATACTGATTGAATTTTCATACATACCTGACTGTTATTCCTAAATTTATTAAGGCAGAAGATAATTTTTATTTAGTTGTTGATTGCATACCTACAATATGGAACCTTTCACTTTTAAACCTTTTTTTGTACCCTTTTCTATAATAAAGCTTTGTGTATAAAATTAATTCATATATCTGACAATCTAATGCATTTATTTTAATATTTTTTAACAATAATAGTTATTTCCCACGTTTTTAATTTAAATTGACATAGGCTTGCACCAATCCATAGTGTTCTTTCTGATTTTGCTTTTCAATCTGCTCCTAAGCGTCATAACCTAAAACATTCCTCAAGAATTGTGCTAACAAAAGTAATGCAGAATTTTTCTAATAAGACTTAGTTTCTCTATAGCATTTTGAAGCTATAATTCTTCAACTTGATTTATATTAAGCATAGATAGACGATCATTTTATTATGTGCTAAATGTACAAAGTGCATTTTCTTATCATATAATCGACATAGTAATTTATTTATTTATTTATTTATTTTATTATTTATTAATCTATTGAGTTGCACCATTTAAAATATTTTATGATATAAACTATGTATTTCTATTACTATACAAATGCTCCCTACATTATTCAGTAGTGTGAGGGGTCAAGTAACTTGTTTGTGATTCATTGTTTACACTAAAGCCACTAAATCTGAATAGTATACTAGTTGCATTGTTTAATTGGAAGCAAATGTTTTAATTAAAAATTTTTCATTAACCCAAATTCTCATTATGCAACGAAGGCTGGTTTATTTGAATTATTCATATAAATTCTATGCATGTGGAGGGAATTTCTTCATATTAATCAGAAAATAATCTGCCCTTAACAGTAACAGTTTGATGACTGAATCTGGCTGTAACTTCTCTTTGGTGATTTGTTTTAATTGTTATCTAATGTAATAACAATAACAAAAGTAATTAAGTTTGATTTTGTTATGTTCCAAATTTGATGTAATAATAGAGTAGCTTCGTTCATGTTCTAACAAGTTTTTGCTAAATTTTCAAAATTCTTCCCCCCTTCGCCCCTAAGTTAAGGACATGTAATTTTATTTAGCATGGCATACAGACTAAAGCGACGGCGTCTACACCATCGCCCGTCGCGAACTTGGCCGAAATCAACAGCCAGTTGACGGTGGACACACTCCAGACAGCCATCGGCTATGAATACATGCGGACGCCGGCTCTGCATCTCGAAGACGGAGGCCAATCCCTGATCTCAAAGCAAAGGGGATTCCAATTCATCAACCCCACCAATGAATGGTTCCCAGGTAAGGTTTTATGTTAATTCATTAAATAGTAAAAAAAAAATGTTAATTCAACAGACAGGCTGACGGTCCACTTGATAGTAGATATGGCTATCGTCGCCTATAGCACAAGCAACGCCACTGGGGCTGCAAGTGTGCTGTCGACCTTAGTAGAATTAAGTGTAGGGTTTAGGAAGGGATAGGGAAATGGGCTATGGCTTCCCTTACTTGCTCACCGAAACACAATAGCACACATATTATTATTTCATGGTGGTCTTCTATAAGGGGGAGGTTACTGCCCAAAGGACTGCGAAATGTAGGTTACCTTGCCACTACTTTTCAAATCCAGACCAGAGCCAAATTGAAAAGTTCATTTCCAAGGTTTGCCCCTTCCGCGAATCGAACCTGAGACTCTGAGACAGAGCGTCAAAGTAAGCACCCTAACCATACATCCAACGGGCTTATCAATGTCCATTAATATGCTTTGCTCCGGTGTTGTAAATTATCTAAAGAATATTCATGATTTACATTAAATGGCTAAGATTAACTAAATTATATCCAGCGAAAGCCATATATTCTCATGCTATATTTAAAAATATAATTAGAATGAATTGTATATTTTCTAAAAGAAATTCTCAATAAGATAGTGAAACTTAAGGTCACTAAAAATAGACACACTCAGATAACAATAATTGCATTTTATTCTAATTTTAGATTTGAATAGGTACATTTTTGTGTGTTATTGAAGGATACAGTTAAGATATAAGATGAGACCATACACTTTGTACTTTAATAAGGTTTCTTAATGCGATTTCTACAATTGTTATTTTCTAATTCCCTTAGGTCTTGCGGAAATTAAGGATGAACTCCAAACGTGGGATTGGTGTTTCGGAAAAACTCCAGTTTTCACTGTGAGCCGTTCGTTCCCTGTGCCGGCCGAGATCCTGGCGCCAACCAACTTGTACTCCGGCACTCAGGAGCTCGTCATCAACATGACAGTGGAGAAGGGTCTGATTCATGACGTCACACTGAACATCCCAATGGGACTAGTCGATTCAGGCTTCCACGGTGAGGCCACAGTTGTGACCAGCCTCAAAGGGAAAAGGTTCACATCGGAAGCCCTCGTGGCACTCGAGGACGCCATGTTGACAAGTCACTTGACTGAAGTCAAGAAGTTGGACGAGAAAGAGCAGTTTGTTGCCAAGTGCTTTGATCAAGTTGTTAACACGGTTTAAAGAATAAAAAAATATATAGTCATTGTCAAACAGAAAAAAGTATAATATAGAGATATTGACAAAAAAGTATATGAAGGCTTATTTAAAAAAAAAATCATTTAAAACTTAGGGTTCAAATGTATAAGTATAATTTGTATATATACTTATACATTTGTACCCTAAGTACAAATGTTATAAGTAAACTTATTTGTCTTTTAAACATGAAAATTTAATCGTTTATTTATTATTTCGATGATACAGTAAATTTTGCATATACAATTTCTTTTTATGTTAGTTCAAGTTTTTGACAGTTTTAGAACAGATTTTGGTTTGACAACGACGATATTTTGCAGTAATGAAATTAAACAGAAAATTAGATTAATTATATAGGAGCTGTTTTATCATTGTGTTAGATTACTGTTATCTAGTTGGCTGTATTTTATCATGTTAATTTAAAATTGTTAAGATATCCGCCAGTTTACAAAAAAAAAAAAAAACAAGGCTGAGCTTATGTAAATGATATATATTTTTGTAATAAAAAATGTAGGTAGTTAAGTGATTTGTAAAGTTTTCTTCGGTAGCTTCCTATGCCTAATAATTTTTCTATTTTAAATGGTTTTCTAAAAGGTATTCGGTTTCTTCACTAACTTTCAGACTGCTTTATTATTGTGTTCTCTTAGTGTAGTACCTAATATTGTATAAACACGCGATTCGCACCTTTGTGCTGTGACGCAACAAGAATGCATCATATCATTTATTTTTAATTAATTTATAATTTTTTTGTGACTCAGTTATTATTTCATGTAATTGTACATTATTAATGTAGAATAGGTTAAAATTTGTGTAACCTAATAACCCTCAAAACCATTTCGTAATATATTTGTCTACCACTTTTTTTAATTTCAGGTATACTGCTATTGAGCGGGACTTTTTTGTATGAAATGGATATGTTCTTACTTAATTTTTAAAATATTTTTTAATGTCGCGCTATTGTGTTAGCTTTAAAGTATTTTAGCTATTTGTTTAATAAAGTTTTATGATACATATTTTTTTGTTTTATTTATAATGTTTATTTGAAGTTAAACATCCATTTTTCGAGGCAAAATTATTTTTTAAACGGACCAAACACAACATAATTTTATTTTGCATACTTTTTAACACCATTGCTCTGCAAATTGAAAAAGTATACTTTTTCACTAAGTATATAACTTGATGAAAATGACCTGGAACAAACAATGCAGATGTGTTTCGTGACTACTGGACTTAATCTAGCGAGGTAGTAATCACCATGTTGGATACTCATCATATCCACTTGGGTCCAATTTATCTTTAACGTATTATTTGTAACTTAGTATAATATATTAAAATTTTGCTCGTGGTACATAGAGGAAACTATATTCCTTCCGCAATCATAAATTGGGCAGCCCTTCTCTTTGAAATAACCACCCTCTTACAGAAGACTAATTTTGTTGGTCACCTCTTGCTGTTGCTTGGGGTTTATAGGGACCAAGCCACCTATCACTAAACGAGCCATCAGATGCATAAAAACATAGTGTATAAAAAAGTTATTACCAACATTTCCTTAGAAAATATAGTTGAAAAAGTATGCGCCCCCTTATTAAATTGAGTAATGAAGCCGCGTGGGTCGCGTGCATAGCAAACAGATCAGTGGCGGATTATCAATAGTGCGAATCTTGTCCTCGTACGAGTAAAAAGCTGGTTCTTCCTCTCGCTTTTTTGAAGAGGCGCGGTGGTGGTCGCGAGACGCGACCTGCGCCTGCGCAGCCAGTCCGCGATCGCGCACAGAGCCGCGCGCGCACCGAGCGCCATATTGACACTTTCACGCGTTGCCATGACAACGGCGTAAACAGTCTGCTGTTTTTATTCGAGACTATTGGAATCCTGAGTTTAATACGTTATTGGGCTGCTTTCCGTGTTGTGTTTCTAGTTTGTATGTTTAAAAAGACATCATTCTAATAAAGTAAGTATGGATCTGTTTTAAGGAAGGATTTGACATCTTAGTACGTTTTAAGAAATATTTTGAGTACCTATATAGAACTAGTGGCCCGCTTCCGGCTTCGCCCGGGTTCAAAATAAAAACTATCCTATCTTTTAAGTTGGACCAAATTACATATTACCTATAGTTACAAAGTTTGATCAAAATAGGTTCAGTAGTTTAGGAGTTCATCGCGGAGGAACATGTGACACGTAATTTTTATATATTATTAGGGATATGTAGTTATGTTTAATGTTGTTTTCTTTTTATTAAATGATTGAACTGTGGTTGCGAGTATAAGTATCTAAGTTAGAGGGCTTGCCTCAACTTCCTTTATGCTCTAAGAATTTGCAAAGCACTTGAAACATCAGTATGTTGTGTGTGTTTACAATAGTCGATGGTAGCTTTCTGCTATTAAGTGGACTGTCAGTCCGCCTGTTGCTCTTTCTCATTAAAAAGTATACATGACTGAATTACCTATTATTATTAAAATAATTTTAGCTCATCAATAATTTCCTGTTTCTGAATCTAATAAATCATCTGTAGGTATATTATCATATTAAAAAACTGTACATAGGTTTAAAAACTGTACAATATAATTAAATAGAACATTCGTAAAAATCGACGTCGTAGCTAAGAAGGTACGCTAAACTCATTCAACTTCACTAATATTTTTTGTGGTCTTAATCACTGTGAACATTAAGTTTAAATTAGGTACTTTTGGCAAATAAACATTAGCGGTTATATGAGTTTAAAGTTATGCAAGTCTATCTTTAGACCATTATCGTATACCTACCTAATGGACAGTTTTTGTCTATAAAGTAACATATCCAGGCAGTTCCGCATCGCATCAACAAGTAGCTACGCTATAACTTCATGTTACGATGTTTTCTCACTTATCGTGCCGTTATTTTTAATAGTTACGTCAAGTTAGAAATTAGGTATCTAAATTTAGGTACACTTAAATTAATAATCAATTTGTTATACAAGTTACGACTTCTCTCTCTAAGAGACTCTGTCCCAAGAACGGCAATAGGCAACAGTTGATGATTTCTTTGATATTGTTTTGGTAATGGTACTAACTGTATTGCCTTCTTTCTTCTCTGTAAGTTAAGTCTCAAGTTCATTTATGTTTAAGTTAAGTCTTAGTAGGTGGGTAAGTGTACAAATAAAAATATAATAATATAAGTATATTCGCAAGTCATCCATGCGCTATTCGATTGAGTTTGTTTCAACTTTTTCAACCTGTGCTGTAATATTACATCGCATGGTGGAAAAGTGGAGCATTTGCTTAGCAGTGGTGCTAACGAAATATTCTTGTGGTATACAAAGATTGTTTAATTAATTTATTAGTCTTTTAAATGAAAAAATAAAGTGCGAGCAATCTGCATATGTTTTACGATATGATATACCTACTTAGGACAAGTTCTTTCTCCTATAGTTCTTAAATTTAAAGTTAATTTAAGTTTTTAAATTTTTATTAAAATATAACTAATAATCAACCTTACGATTGCAATAAATATCAATAAATACCTACGCTCAAGACTTAGAGTTTTTGACTTGGAAGTCTAGGATTCGAACCATACCTAAGTGTGACCATGTCTAAATATGTTTACAGTACCTATGTAGCTACAGTAATGCAACTTTCAAAAATAAAATTGTAGTTCCGTTTAGAAATCGTGTGCAGATATCCGTTGTATTCCGGTGATATCACCGCCACACAGTTACTTCAAATGTGAAGAAACATTCATTTGAACGTCGATAAGGTTAATGGGATAATTTATTTGTTACGAATCGTAGTGAATCTAGGATTTACCTAAGAATTCCTACGCGTATGTGTAGTAAGTTTTTTTATTGAGAATTTTATGCATAGCGTGCGAAAACTATTATATTTACTGTGTTCTTATTATCTATCTTCTATATAAATTTAAAAAAAAATATTCGTTGAAATCTGAGGAAGGTTCTTCTTAAGTTTTTAATTTTCTCTTTCCCATCCAAAGTTTCTAGCTAACTTCTTCTAAACCACCCAACGGATTTTGATACCTACGGTTTTCACTAATGGAAAGAGTCATTAACGAGTAAGATTTGTAAGTACCTATTTAATTTATAGAAAAAAATGCATCCGTGTAAAGCCCGGGGCGGGTCGCTAGTATAGATGTATTATACACCTGTGGTGGCTATTACAGCCGGAGCAATTTTAGTTGAATTTTTCGCATTGCACACAATTATCTTAGATTCCGGCTATCTTTAGATTATACGATGAGGAAAATTATACGAATAATATTAAGAAATTAAGCACTTAAATTTCTGATAAATAGTTGACTGTAAATTATTTTGTAGCAAATTTTTTCATGTAAAGGCCGTAAGATAGAATTTAATTTGATTGACTTCACTTAATGCATTTCAAACTTTTGAATTTTCAAAATCTTAATGTTCTAAAAATTACATTTGAATCTCTCGGTTATGAGTAAATTTAGTGGTTATGCTATATAACCACTATAAACTTAGTGGTTATAATTAAGAGCTCATAATTGTCCTTGTATTGCAATGAACTAACCACATGATATGCTTGCATTCGTATTTATTAGAATTTCATTTCATTAGCTACATAAAATTTAATTTCGTGCTTGGTATTAATTTCCCTTCATACTATATGGGCTTGGTTGCCTGGTGACCCAATATTTTGAGGTCTCGTATTTTATTACCTATGTATATTAAAAATAAAATATTTAATAAAAAATAACAGTAGTTAATTAAAAATATTAATATTTATAAAAAATATTATTGGTTGTAGATTAAATAGAAATGGAGTAAATAGATTAAAAGAAGCCCAGCTACATAAAGGCTTCACTATAAAGACACTATTTTCACATATACTTAAATGATTTCTACATAATCAAAATGGCAACCATTTTTCTACATTTGTCATGTTATAATTATTCCATATCACAAACTAAGGAATATTTAGTCAAAATATTTAACTTGCATTAAAATCTTGGAATAGAAGGAGAAAGTCAATGAAACATTTCTGAAAACATTGAATGTTGATGGGGGAGAACAGAATTGGACAGAAAGCCGTATAAAAGACCAAAGAAACTTTGATACTGGCATAGATAAAGATTACCATAAAAACATTGTAAATGATCCCATTAGTAGGTACTTGAATAATTATTTTTGATCCTTCGAGCCGGATTATTTAATACTGCTTTCCTTATCTAGTGAACTACCGGACTGTTAAACACTGAACATATAATTGGATTTCCACTATATCGACGTATTGTCGCAAATAGCTTTATTACTTCATTGAAACAAAGAAAATTCTTGTGAATAATTGCATGATTACAAATTGTAATTTACTTCATACTTACTATATTTTGTTCTAGATTGCGTCGTATATCGCACATGCAGCAACATTGACTTTCACTATGCAATGTATCAAATATATGCCGTACGGGTAATTAGGTACCCGATAGATATGTAAATACATGTACACAGTTGAAGTTAGTATTGATTCTTAAAAATTGGTTTTTAGTTACAGAAATCTAAATTTATATACATTTTGCACAACTTACTTACTTATTTACAAAAAAAGGAGTATATTTAGCCGGAGTTTAGGCTCCATGCTCCTAAGCTTTTAATTCAAAGAAGGTTTCCGTACGATACATCCAGCATTACGACGAGATATTAGATTCAGCGACATGGGTACCTTTTTTCATCGTCCGGGGTGAAATTTTTGTATATAAAAATATTCCCCGTTTATCCCTCTTTCTATATAAGTGAAAACCGAATTAAAATCGGTCTACCCATTGTTGAGTTTTTGAAGCGTACACATACCAACAAAGTTAAACCGAAATGGCAGGCTTTATAGCTCGCACAACTGGCAACTGCTGAGGAATATAGAGTCTGCGCCAGCGAACAAGTCCCGCAGGCGTAACGCTGCCATCGCATTGCAAAATGTTGTTTGTAGTTTCTAGCCAATTCTAGTTATGCCATTTCTAGTTCATGTTTAAATCCCAGACTCGTTTGGTGGACGGACTATGGTTTTTTGAGGGGCAGCCATGTACAAAGAGACGTTATGTAGAAGGACCCCCAACCACAGAATATCATAGTAAAAGTACCCCAGCTAGGTGGTCAGGTTACATTGGTAAAATACCCATGAAAATTATGAGAAATATGAGTAACCTATGTCCTGCTGTTGATGTCTATTGATTTTATGTTCGTGTTTTTTCCGTCTAGGGGATTACCTACATTGGTTTATAAATGGTGTAATTATTTGATTAGTTTTTATCTAATCATATTATAATTTTTTTGTATCCGTGTTCTGTAAAAATGTTCTTTCTATCTTGATTTTAGAAAAATGGTTTCAGCTTGAAGTCTAATTGAAAGTTACCTAAATATAAAAGCAAATAATGCTATACATAGTATGCTATATGCTAATATAGTAAAATATTATCTAGGAATAAAATTATTTCAGAACTATCAAGCCAGCAGACAGTAAGATTTATCAGATAATAATGTGATAACGGGTAAATACCACATTATTTAAATTACAATATTAGTTATTGAACTAATGAATTCATATTTCCCATAAATTTAATTTCAATTCCATTCTTTTTTCCATTTCCTTTGTTATCTGTAGTAATACTTATATTATAAAGAGAGAAGATTTGTATTTTTTTGAGAACCCCTCAAAGAAAATGATGAAAAATTCTGATATTATTGGTATCACACGTTGTGTCTTGAACATGTTAATTAATAGAATCAATAATTATGAAATGAATAGCAGTAAAATGTCGTGGGAGTCGAATCTGTGTTGGTAACGTTAAATGAATTCGTAACGTTGTCGTGTGTTTATTGCTTGTTTAATTGAATCAATTCGTGGGTCGATTTCCTTTTACTATATAAATGCTATTAGCCTTTTGGAATGTTGTGTTATACGTGATAATAGAATGTATTGCATATAAAATATTTCGTATGAACAATAATTTTATTAATGCTATATGTTGTTTAATTGTTTTGTACTTGACAGCCTTGAAGGGTCACTGGATGGTTGGTGGCTATCATGGATAAAGAACACAAGGAACAGCAGTGGGTTTCAAGCGTGAGGATATCGGACATGGTAATAGGCAATGAAATCACAACAAAAATTTGTATAGATTAATATCTATTATTTATTTATATTTAAATATAATAATATTTAAATGAGTAGGTCCTACCTAAATAAAAAATAAACGAGTATAAAAATTTTCACAATGTTTTAATTTTCAGATATAAACAACTGAAATCTCAACTTTACCATGGAGAAGGACAAGATTGTGTTTAAGGTAAGTTTTCTATCTTTATATACAAAAACTATAACATAAAATTAATTTTTAAAAGTTATCTAATAATTATATTAAAATTTAAAAGTTATTTTAAATTATCAATGTGTTCCAATAAATAACGAAGCTGTAATCGAACTAGTAATTTATCGTTTACAATTTTACAATACATTTTCAATTATTAGCTTTTTATTTAGTTACCGAAATGGGGTTATTCTGTTCTCATCATGGATCCTCATTTCACTTTTAATTTAAGTATTTTAATATTTTCATGTGTAAAAATATTATCTTTTTTACGTGTTTAATCAAATATATAATAATTTATATTAATACATCTGAAAATGAGTTCAATACACCAGACTTTTTAATTTTGTAACCAACATACAGAATAAATATACTTCGTAACTAATGAGGTAATGAAATGAAAGTGTTTACCAAATAGAGATCAGTAGGTATTACGAAGACAATCATTGTTTTTGGGTGCAATATTAAAAAAAATCAAGTTACTCAATACGTTCTCACAGCGCAGCGGGTAACAAAGGTGCGTTGGCTAATTTTATGGATATAACCAACGATAGACAATGGAATGATTTGCAAGTTAACTCTATTGGTAACACAATGTCCATTTATGTTAGTTTTCGTGACTGCACTGCAATTGACAGTAGCGATATTATGCTAGAGAGATAATCCTAATATTAGGTATATTCGTAACTGCGAAAGTTTGTTGGATGTTTGTTACTTTTGGATGGATGTTGTTTGTTACGGATTTGGATGAAATTTGACACACACATAGTTTATTACCTGTATTAACATGTAGGACACTTTTTTATCTTGAAAAAATGTTTGGTTGCAGAGGGATCGTCTAAAAATATAAAAATTGGGCGCTACCGTCGTTACAGCAATAAAGATGTCAGGCGATAATATACTCATATGTTTTCTCAAATGTTATATTTTTCATTTTTCAACGAGGACGAAGTCGCGGGCACCAGCTAGTATCTACATAATGTTATTAGCGCGAAAAAGACAGTAATATATGATATAACCGTTTTTATTACACTTAAATGTAGGTAAGCTATTATGGGAGTTACAAACAAAATATGGTTTAATTCGTTCAATTAATTAAGTAATTAATTTAATTCATTTTATAAATTAATTCATATAATAAGTTCAAAAACTACTGGACTGATTTAAAAAATTCTTTCACCTATAGAAAGCTACATTATCAGCGAGTAACATAGGCTATATTTTATAACGGACAAAGTCGCGTTCTACAGCTTGTTTGTAATAAAAAGTTGCCCATGACTTGCAGATACATACAGCTAACAGAAACTGGATTACTATAGATACTTATTTACTATTAGTAACATTAAAAATATTTATACTTACAGCATTATTATTAATTATATGTATATTTTTTATTAATTATTTCTACTAAAATGATATAAATTGTGGTCTATTAGGAATCTGGATCACCTCTGACACTATATTGTCATGCAGATATCAGGGTCATGCAGTAGCTAGAGTGAGGTCCTTTTCAAGAGTTCACAACAATCCGTCAAGTGTCGTGACATTCTTAGCGTGCCTTACTAATGAGTACAACTTATGTTCTGTCAAGGTTCTAAGGTCTATCACTCCTATTGTGTCCTCAGTTTACCTTCATGCGTGGTTACCCTAATAAATATATTAATCAGGTCCACATAACTCCTTACTATTATTTTGTAGTTATAAGTTAAAATAAATTGAGCTTGAAAACTTTTTCATTAAAACATTTTGCTTTAAACTTTAATAAAAAATATATGCCTACTAATTAGCTGGTGTCAGCAATTTCGTACGCGTTGAAAAATAAAATTTATAACGCGTGACGAAATATAATGAGTATTATGACACCCGACATCTTTATTGCTGTTATACTTCGTTGGTCGTTGGATTTTTATTTTTTAGATGATCCCTCGGGATCAGTATATTTTTTCTCAATGAAAGGTACCCTATATTCTTTTATGTATTATCCCTGACAATGTTTATGACAAATTTCATGATGATCGGTTGAGTGGTTATGGCGTGAAAACAGAGACAGAGTTACTTTCACGTTTATAATATTAGTATGAAAGTATGGATTTGTTGTATACTCTACTGGTGATTTGTATATCTACCTCCTATATAATTAGTATATACTATACAACGTAAAACTTTGTTACAGTCAACGGAAAATGAAAATCAATTAATAAAATCTACGGAAGAACATACGGAAAGGATGCATTTGGCGGCGCATAAATGTAATTGATTACCTACTTATAGCATCGCGTTTTTCATAAATCAAGATCATAAACCTTTCAATTATTTCTTTCATGCATTAATGTTTCAATTATCAACCTTATCGTGCATTTTTAAGGGTGCTATAAAAAGAAGAGTGAATCTGAAGTATTTGTAATGTGAAGTATTTGTATATCTGTCTATACATATAGAATAGTCTATATAGTCTATACAAAGTCGCTCAACAAAAAACAACGCCCCAGTTTGTTTCTCCGCTAACTTGTTCTAAACCAACCAAACGAATTTTGATTTGGTTTTCCCTAATGGAAAGGGTTGTGTGTGTGTAATGTATATATAATATACTAGCTGTTGCACTCGACTTCGTCATGTTTATAAAATATAGCCTATGTTACTCGCTCATAATGTAGCTTTCTATAAGTAAAAGAATTTTTAAAATCGCTCCAGCATTTTTTGAGTTTATTAATAAATTACAAACATACAAAAATATAAAACTTTTCTCTTTATAATATTAGTATAGATATAAACGCTTTTGTTTAACGCCCTTTCCATTAGAGAAAACCGTATTAAAATCCGTTGCGTAGTTTAAAAGATCTAAGCGTACATACAGAGGGACAGACGGCTGGAAGCGACTTTATTTTATACTATATAAAGTTTTTTTTTTAACCAGATGGCGCGACTAATAAACATTGCATGTGCATTCTACTTTATAAAGCACTTGTGTTATTAAGAAGCATTGTGTTGTTATAAGGTGTTGTGAATATAATGTTCGCCTTTTAAGCGATGATCGTCCCGTATGTGGTAGTCCGTTCTTGCTCTGTTCACGGCTTCGTAAACAACACATGCCACTTTGTTTGTCGGTTCAAATGATATCAAATATTCTTAAAACACGATACCCTGAGACGAGAAAATCTTTTCTATGAACTCAAAATAATAAACATTTCCTTAGACAAATGAAATGTCAAGGATATATTTTTATTTATTTTTCTTTTGAAACATTTGATAGTTGATAAAATGAAAATATTAAAAAAAATTTTTACGATATTTTGGCTTTTCAGCAAGCCAATTTTTGATCCAACTTTTTCTGCAAATTATATACAAACAGACAGACGCGGAAAGAAACTTTAATTCATAATTGAGATTAGTTTTAATGAAAGAAATTGTTACCGAGTCAACCGAGATATGCCATCGCGGAGTTTTCCTTAGGATTTTAGAAGAACTACAATACTTACAGTAGACAATTTTTATGTATCTCACATAAGCCTACGTAAGCCTTGTAGGTACATGTATTTATTTTTCGGCGACTTGCTAAACATTGTGTTTTTCTACTTACATAGAGAAAAGCTTAATTAGGTTTAATTGATTCCGTGAAAAATATTTAACTGACAGTGAAAACCATATCAAAATCCGATGCATGGTTTAGGAGGATATAGCGTATATACGGATAGACATTACGCGGAAAGCGACTTTGTTTTATACTATGTAAACATAGAGGTTTTCTTAGTCGAGCATGTTGTTGTGTGTGTTTGTTTTGTGAATACACCTTAAAAGTATTGTTGCATAAAATCAATGTATAGAGGTGTAATCAATCAAACAGTTAGTGCAAAAAATTGCGGAATGGCGAAACAGGTAAATAGGTAAGATCATGTTTGTTGGAGCGCGAGTACGATTCCGGCAGGACGTTTTTTCATGGTATGAATTCGCGTTGTTTATGAAGTTGGCCGCATTTGTAGCGTGATTGGTATGAAGGTGTATACAACAAATTAATATTTTAGCCATCATCCGGCACTTTACTGCGTACGTATACGTCAGAATTAATTTTAAGACTTGTTTAAGATCGAGCAGTATAAAAACTGGGACAATTTATTTTGATTGTGGCCTTAAATTTAACTACTTACATAATTTATGTTCAATATTATATATTACATTATTCATTCTTTTAAAATATTGACGTAATTTTTATATTAAGTATTATTTATTGTTATTGTAATGTATTATAATTTTTAATACAAAAGTTAAATTGTTCCAATTAATATAAAGGTTTATATTATATTTTAATTAATTAATGTCTTTAAGTTTGCGTTTATAAGTTTCAAATTACTTTTAATAATTTCTATGTTAGTCCAACTACTAAACAGATCATACGATTGCAGTGATGTTCCATTGAAAGGTACCTAAACTCTCCTAATTAGGTTCCTAATCCCCTACTTAAACCTAACTCTCAACCTGAGAAGTCTTTGGCAATCACTCCAGCGAATCAGTTCAAAGATAATTAAATATTTTTATTTAGTATTATTGGATGTAGATCATAAATGCAATATATTTTTGATGTGCTCATAGACATTAATATACTTAATAAGGTACATATATGCCTAAGAATGTGCTATAAATATTCGTCTTAAATGTAGAGGTAGTAGTTAATATTCCTCTATATATTCCTCTTATACGTAGGAAATAATTTTCTTAATTTTTCTGTCAATTTTTAGATTAAGTATATAAACTTTTGAATCTTGATAAGAACTTTTTTTGTTGCATAAAATACACTTAAATGATGGACAGATAAATATTAAAATCATCATCACTGAACTGCTGCTTCGGTTTCGATGTTAATTAAGTGGCGTATAAACCTCACGAACACGAATATGACAAGTTAATTGAAATCCAAGAGTGATGTACGTACATAAGTGAAATACAATTTAAAATGATTGCAAATTAAGTTTTGTTTAAGCTTTGAAATACATGTATAACCGTTTATATGTTAAGTTACCTAATAATATATAAGCCTATTTTTAGTTTTCATCGACAATTATCACAAAAGAAATCTGTCACTAATAAGAAATTATAGAAATACGAGTATTGTATTTATTTTACAAAATCTAAGAATTTTTATGAACAATTAGGGTAAATTGCGGGAATGCCGACCACTTAAGCCTTAACACTATTAAAATTAAATATAACAATTAAAAATATATTTATATAAACATAATGTAGTTCTTTATAAATCTCTCTTAATATTATATTACAATTACAAAGTAAGGCTGTCTTGGAAATAATTCTTAGTTTTTTTTTGTTTTAAAGGATAAGCAGATTTGGCCCTTATTGCCAACAAGCGTTGTCAATGCCGGCCATGCTGACTAATATAATCTCACCTGTGCATTGTACCCACAATCCGCAAACTTAAGGCTCAATGGTTTACATGGACATACATTGGGATACTTTGGTAGCTAATGATGTTGGCCGGAATTGCCGACTGGCCAGAATGGCCGTGACGGTTTTTTTTAATTTTATTAATTCACAATTTCATATTTAACATAAGGTATATAAAGAATATTTAGTACTTATTGATATTTGTGTAGGAATTTGTATCAACTAAACTAGGATCCTTTAATCTTTAAACAGTCATTAGTCATCGCCTCTGGGGCAAACACTTATAACATGACACGTTACACCCGTCTATGTCTGTTTTCAATGAACTATTATTGATACATGGCATGAATTATTAATTACTTTACAGTGTTATACTTGTTGCCTATTGTATTCTAATAAATATGAACAGGTTAAAAACTCGAAGGTTGGTCTCGACACGACTTCATCTATGTATATGGCAACACATTACTAACTAAATATTTTAGACGACATGCGTGCTGAGTTGACTGCATGTTACACTTCCTTATCGCACTTTATTTCTAGGAAATAGCATTCCTTTACTTTATTATTATAAGCAACTTTACTTATTAACTATTTTTATGATAGTTATTAAGCTTAGTAGAGGTGTGATTGTATATGTATATAAAAATTGCACTAGAAACTGGGAGCGGGTCACTAGAGTGTTACATAGATAAGTAAAAAAATAGTATAGCTCACAAATTCAGTTGTTTTAAAATATGAAATGTGAGATTGTTAAATTAAATATTGTTATTTGAATATATTTATTAGTAGAATGTTCAATGTTCCGTAATGGAGACGCCATGATTCGTCTGTCAAGTTTAATACGATGCTGCCGAAGGAGAAGTCACGGTTTCTCTATTATGATTTCAATGTTAAAATGCTACGCAACAATTGGTTCGATTGACTCGTTTTAAACAACTTCCCCTCGAACTAAACAATTGGATGTTCTTTTTTGGCCCTGACATTTGAATGTTGTGAATTTTTCGGTTACTGAGAATCTTTTGGCATTTTATTTAAATGTGCTCGAAGCGTTTTAAATTATTTAAAATTGGCTGTATAGATATTTTTTAAACATATATTTAATTGACTTTGTAATAACTAATTATTTTGATTAAGCAACAGAAGAAGAACAGCATCTTTAGTTTAAAGTGAAACTTCTTTGCGCGCGATGAAAGTGTTTAAAATTTCAATGTCGAGTTTTGTGTGACGCTTCTTGTAACGATTCTATCTCTGACATCTACCGCTTACTATACATATATTTGATCGCTAAAAAAGTTTTACTTCTGACACTCGTACTCTGTATATCATGTTTTTTTTAATTGTGTAATTGTGTAAATAATAATAATAATAATTTACAACTTATTATTAAGTTGTGTAAATTACCTTGATAAATAAGTATAACTAAAGACTTTCGTCAATATTGAGGAAATTCATCTTGACACCATGTAGGTATATTGGTTTTAAGACTTAAACGAACAAAGCCATTCGACTAAGTGTTAGTCACAAATGTAGAGAGACATTTACATATTTATTTATCAGTCAATCTAGCTAGGCACCGATGCAAATCTAGACAGACTATAAAAAGTACTAATTAGTGAATATAAAACAAGAATGTTTTAATTTCAAATGTAAGCGCAAAAGACACATTGATCGCGCAACTTCCTACATCGTTAGATTCACGTCGTAAATGATGACCTTTATAAATATGTATATTATGTACGCCTTTATATCTTTGTTCGATTCATTTTATTATGTATTAAATTCTTTTTAGAACATTCTCGCTTACCTTCTTTTATGAAATTAAAATTTTTCTCACAGAAGAGATAAGTAGTTTGACAAGCCCATTGGTCTAGGGGTTAAGGTGCCTGCCTGCTTTAGCGCTCTGTCTTAAGGTTTGCTTCCTCAACTTTGATATGTGAAATAAAGTCGCTGTCCGCCTCGATCTGTTCCTCCGCTAACTTCTATTAAATCACTCAATTGAGTGAATTTGAATTTTGAATTTGAATTTGAAAGCCCCCGGCTTTCAAAGGGTCGTTAGTTTTTGTTGGCAACTTCCTCCACATATTCCTATAAATATTATGCAATAGCCTATGCGTTTTTGTTAACTATATTACTGTAAGAAAAAATCTTACAGTAAGTTAAAAATGATAAAATTTAAAAAATTCTCGTGTCTTTGTATTGTAATTAAATGTACTTACGAGTAAATTATACACTGGATTTAGTCTTTATTTCATTTATAGCTAGGTCAGGTACTTTTGAAGATATTGAAGATTTTCTAACCGACCCTTTTTCTTTGCAGTCCAGTGTATAAAATAAATTTATGAAAGTTATCGAGTCAAAAACTATACAGGAGTCAAAAAACGCAATAACAGATTAGGATTAGATACTCACAAATTAGATTAGGGCTATTATAATTGATTGCGATAGAATATTCCGATACCTTTTGTCATGAAGAGAGGGCAGGCAGTGGTCTCGTGGACGATATCTTTCGTCCCACTTATTGCAGACGCTCTTATCTCGTCCACAATACTATGACAACGAGTCGTTCCACTTTTATTAAACCTACTTTAAAACTACTAGTAAAACGCGACACAAACAATCTTCTTTATTTTTAATACCAAAAAGATTGAACGTACATTATTATTTACTAGCTGTTGCACGCGACATAGCCCGCGTAACTATAAAATATAGATGAAAGATTCTTAAAATCGGTCCAGTAGTTTTTGAGTTTATTCATTACAAACATACAAATCTTCTCTCTTTATAATATTATTATATATATGTCAAAGGCAGCTAAAACATAATAAAATAATAGAATGCTTATGGAGTCCAATATAGATAGTCAATGGCAGTGGCGGATTTACCAATACGGTGAGTAGGCTGGAGCCTAAAATATTTGTTTATTTTCACACAAATGTGTTTATCATCGAATAAATGTATGAAACTTTTCGTAAAAGACATTTAGATAATCACATTTGTGTGAATATTAAAAAAAAAATAGTAACTTATGTGACCATTTGCATAGCAAAAGATGAAACTAAACAAACAATTTTATTATGTTACTTATTTAGTTAGCTATTAATTGGTACAAAATGTCTATTTAAAATGTTACTAAGTAGTTATTTTTTTAACAGGCTTTTAATACCAAAATTCCAGATAATCTCTGAATTTTTTTCAAAACACGACTATCGAGAATGGTTCAATTTCGACCCGTATATGACTGTGGTTAAATTATTCCAATATAGCCATAGTTTCGTCTCCCGAGAGGAATACGACCAATTCAGGGTCAACCTGAATAAACAGAAAAAACGAGTCTCGAAAGTTGTATATACTTAATAGGTAATACGAGTATAACGTCTGTATTATGAAAAATTACTAAACGCATTGTAAAATATACTTTGAAATTATGAATTTTTTTAAATATTTCAATAGCGTTTCAATATTACAATTTTAATTTAAGTAGTAACTTTTTCTCATTTTTTATTATTTATAATTTGTGCAAGTATGGTGTTCATATTGTGTAAGTAGTTTTGAGGCATATTTTGCCCCACCTTATAAGTAGTACCTACATGATTGAGCTATTCCTAGCTCAGAAATATACCCAAAAAGTATTTCTTGTGTAATTTTCTCTAAATACTCGTAGTAGGTTTTAAAAATAATCTAAGAACTGACACAACCATCCCCTAGTTCACAATTATAATAATAATGAGAAAAAACTGATGTAATAAGTGCAATTTCATTGACAATACAAATGTAATTAATATGATTGTGTACTAGGATATCGAAATGTAGAGGGTGGCAAAATTTGAATAGCCTACTGGCGGCACATTCATAAATCCGCCACTGGTCTATAGATTCTATAGTCAAGTCAAGGAGACAACGCAATGTAAACAAACCCGGCCCTCTGCCCTTGTCTTAACTACCTTTGAAAGTTTGTTTACATTCTTTGCGTTGTCTCATTGGCCTTGCTTTATACAGAAAATTAAATCCTAAATTAGTAACTGGTTCAAGAATCAAAGTATAATCTAAGTATAATATATATATTCCCACTACATTTAGGAGTAGAAGGGCATACTTCATTTCACAGTTATTTGAATACCCCGTCTTGTAGCAGTAACCAACCCCTTACAGAAAATAACCGTAAAATAACAGTTTCAGTGAGTCAGTTAGGGTGCCAGACACTGTTACGCTCGTTAATCCCTTATGTTCAATACTAATACTCCTACTAAGGTTGTCAGCGAACTTATGCAACTGTAGCGTTGCTTGTGTTGATAGGCGACGTTATCCATCATCTAATGGACCGCCAATTATTAAAAAATTAAATAAATAAACAAAAATTAAACCATTAAAAAATTTGTGTCCGGTTCAAAGTAAAATCGATTTACCGAAAATGTTATTATTTATTATTTATTATAATAATTATTATGTTATTATAATTATTTATTTCAATCTAGAAAATCTGTTACACGTTAAATACATTATTTTTATTATGTATCGGCATATATTTGGGGTTTATGAATCTATTTTCTATTAAATTTATCTTTCAAGTACATATAAAGTTCATTAAGTATGTCGGTCAAATTTAGAATATTGCGAAATTCGCAATAACATTACCGAATAATTAATGCACATAATTACATTCAACACGTGGTCGTTATTAGTGAATCAATTATATGGGTATGGGTATATTATCTCACATTTAATTCACTGGTCTAATTAGATAAATTCACTAATGTTCATATTTTCCGTTTATTACTTGCTCGAAAATCGCGTTATCAACCTACTTCGGAAATTATACGCGCGTACGTTAACAAACAGGACGCGTTTACCACATTCCGTTAAGTTTATTTTTTTTATGAAATAATAGGTGAATAATCATTTAAAAGTGTAACATATAATTATTGAAAAGAATTTATGTATTATTCTCTAATATATTTATCCACCGTTTTGTTGAACTGACCACTTTGTCATGTAATTTTAAGTGAAATTTTATCTGCTTTAAGAAGTGTTTTCGAAGTGTTCCACCGATTTTTTGTAACTTATTTTATTTCACTAAAATTACGCACCGTTAGTTTTAAATCTACAAAAAACTTAAAATTTTCATTCAAAAATTGGTTCAATATATTAAAAAACAAATTGGTTCTATTTCTACATAACATAATTATAATTAATTACTAAACTAAAGTCGTAAGGCAGTCTTAGGATAAATTAGTTGAGCACACAGGTTATGTCAGCATAATTGTTTTTAAATGTCAGTTTAAATCCGAAGCAGCATTCCGTGAACCCTTTGCCCTTCTCTAAACGTTATGGGATTGACAGGTTGAGAGGTTGTGGAACCCGTTTAAGCCTACGGTCTACACAAACTTTCTTCGGCGATGAACATAACGTGCGCCGAGACGAGTTTGGTCACTTTTTCTCTATCACCTGTCACCAGAATAAATGTATCAATTAGATCTGTCGCAACCGACTCAACTAATTGCACCAATTACAGATAAACTACTGGTGTGTATCTAACTTTTAATATATGTACCTTTATATGTACATATAATGGAAAGTCTTGCAGGCTGATGGTCCAGTTAATCGTAAGTGGCTATCATAACAAGCAAAACCATAATGGCTGCCAGTTCGCTACTGACCGTGTTGGGATAAGGAGTAGACGATACGGTTGAGATAGGGAAATGAATAGGGGATAGGGAGTAAGACGTACGTAGACTAGTAAGAAATTTAATAAAAAAATAATCGATGAACAAGGTCCCTTGGTAGCTGCGATTTTTCCCCCACTTTGTACTGTACATTGTACAAATGTACATACTCATAAACTTCATGTAAAACTTAATGAATATACGGCCCACGGGGGGGTGTAATGTAGATATATAATCTGGTATAATCAATTTGAATGAAACCATACAAGGAAACTTTTTATTGTACTGTGATGTTTAAAATCAAAATATATAGTTAAATACCTATATAAAAAAAGTTATTTATAAAATGATCTTTAGTAATGATGTCAAGAAACATTTTCAGAAATTCGACTCCGGTTTCCTCGGAGGAGAAACTGTGAAACGATTTCATTTACTTTCATCTGAATGCGTTAAATAATATTTATGTGCGCCGAATTTAAATTTGAATTCACATTTAAAATGAACGATTATAGTAGAAAGATAGTAGCAGACATAAACCTCCCACCGTAAGGGGTTATCGAGTGTAGAGATAACTGCGCGACACTGCGCGACCCTGCCCCACCCCGACTCTTGATGAGCTACGACTGATGTTGGAATTATAGGTTTTATTATATAGTTTTAAAAGCAAAACTATAGTATGTAAGAATTTCACAAAGCGCAGCGTAAAAAGACCCATAACCAGTTTATATAACAGAGTACGAAATATCATGTGCTCTGTTTTTGTAAAATGGAAAGTGAAGATGATTGTAATAAACTAACGACTAGGGTAAACTTTGCATGAATAAGATTGACAAAAACGAAACTTTAGTCCACTTTAAAAACTTTAATCTCTAATATTGAAGCAAATCAAGGGTAAGGTGGGTTCTGATATATCTTTATTCATGCACCGAAAAACTATACTACTGTAAGAAGATGTTTACTTCGCCTGATGAGCTGATCAGTATATTACAACGCAGCTTGCTAATATAATTTTCCGTATCTATATTAATATGTTGTATGTAGGAAGTAATCTACGAAAAGTCTTTCACCAATAGTTAGAATTTCAGGATGCATAGGCAAAATCTAAATATTCCACGTGGGCGAAGACGCGTGCTAAAAATCATTTTAAAAATAGATTCAAAACTTGGCAAAAGTACAATGTCAGACGTCATTGTATGTCAGGTACAATATTGCTTTACGTATTTTAGCCTTTCAAAACGGTCGAAGTCGCAGGCACCGTCTAGTTGCTTATAAATTCAAATATAAAGTTTCGGGAATAAATCCACTAAACTTAGTAGTAGCAGAGTATTTCCTCATCTTTTATCTTAACATTCTTAAAGATTCCTCCGAGTTCGCGTGCAGACTATATCAGCCATTCCTAAAATGAATAAAGTCGGGGTACGAAAACCTTCGTCATTTTTCAAATTCATTCCTTTATCAAATCATAGACTCTTAGTACCCTTTCAAACTAAAACATCGAGCAACTGACGTATGAAGTGAAATTTTATTGACTGACATGACTGATACATTGCCATGGTGCAGGCAAATGTCGACATTAAGGTGACGAACCTTTTCTTACCGCGACTGTAAAAGACATACCAACATAAGCCAGTCCTTTCATTTATATGTGGAAGTTTTATAACGATTGTGGTTACAGTTCTTGAGATTATTTTGAATAACAAACTTTATCGTTTCCAACAACGGATGATATAATTATAATGAAACATATCTACTATCTATAGTATAGGTATGTACATATATATGATATTACATAATTAATATTATTGATGCACATGCACATGATGTTTTAATAAGTTCGTTGGTTTTAACCATATTTAATTGCATATTTCTCCAAATTGACATACTTGCTTGTATCCCAGAAACTACAACTGGCTGGTAGCCAAACCAACTGAAGTCAACTTTGAAACATATTCTCAGACACTTGAATTAGAAGACTAACTCGTCTAACATGCTTGCCAATATCTTTAACACGTAAAGCAAAACCAGGTCGCGTTTCTATTCGAAGTAACTGACTATTTATGGTTATTGTTTTAAATGTTAATCGGTACATCGGAACGCTTTCATGTAGGCATTCCTCGTAAATCAAATACATTTTCGAGACGCTAGTCTGCCTCGGGCGACAGTTGCCTCCCAAACTATGTGCACTGAAGTACATCACAATCCCTTCATCCACATTCGAAACCATTTTTCATATCCAGCTACGAAAAATGAATTCACAAGTTACCATTTTTGTAATTAAGAAATAATTCCATTTTCATGACAAAAAATACACAATATACTATTAGATATTAAGTCGATTTGTTTTTTAAAAACACCAGAAACTGATCAGTCTAAATACTTATATAAAATATGTTTATTCATTGCAGATACATATAAAATAACGTTGATCCCTTGATTTATCAATAATTTTTCAACAACTAAAACAACAAATTGATTACAACGAACAAAGTTCAAACGTTAAAGCTATCTTCAAAAGTTCAGAAGACCACAAACAAAATAACGCAACGCAACACAATAATATGTCATTTATCATTCACAATACAAATTTCACTCAATCTATAATTATAACATTAGGTTGTCTTCGCTATTCGTACGTGTACACACTCTCTAAGTTTGATTGAAGAAGCGGAGAGTGTAATTGATGAGGCGGGTCGTAACATCTGCTTGCCAAACCTCGCTCCATTGCACAATGTATGTGGTCAGATAGCAAATGCTATTTCGACCACTGGATTCTCGACGCAGCTATCTAAAAATCTTGAATCATGTATTGTCCTGATGTACTAAGATAGCCACACAAGATAATATTGTATTATTTCTGAAATATGTGAGACAATATTATGTATATATAGATATATACTTTACTAGCTACACGCTCCCGGCTTCGCATGGGTGCAAAATAAAAACTATCCTATCTTTTAAGTTCGACCAAGTTACACATAGTTACGAAATTTTATCAAAATCGGTTCAGTAGTTTAGGAGTTCATCGCGCACAAACACGTGACACGTAATTTATACATATGTAACCGGCAATCTGTATAATTCAGGTATTCTATACAATACCTAGGCAATGTATAGAATACCTAGGGCGTCCAGGCAATGTATGAAATATTATGAATATTATTGTCCATTACACACTTTACCTAGGTAATGAATACAATTCCTAGGTAATGAATACAATTATTTATTTTACACCGGCAATGTGTAAAATAAATAGATCTTGTCTTGGTCTATATTTATCAATGTCAACCGGCCTTCCTATAAAAAATCAACTTTATTAAAATTAAGAATTAGGGTGCTCCTTAAAAATAATCTTTATGAAAAGGGTACAAAAAAAGTACCTTTCTGTTACTACAGCAAAATCACAATGAAATTAACATTATTCTGGCTATAAATAACATAATGTAATTTGCTTACAAGTACTCACGTACGTAATAAGTATAAAAAACTTAAGAAACAAAACAATTCTGTAAAAATAATAAGTAGGTCTACTGCCCAATCAAAATTTTAATTAAGTAAGTAAAAAAATTATTTATTCTTACATGAGGAACTATTATGACATTTTGAAGTGCACAATCTTACTTTTAAGACAAGAACACTTTTTAGTATCGCAGTATTTTTTGCAACTACATTTAACAAATCCTTGACCTGTCCCCGTAGAGTGCAGTCGCAACTGCACGGAGTGTTGTTTCTAGATTAGGGACGTCTTCTTTTTTAAGCAATTCTTGATGACAAACTGTGAATTGCTGTCTTGGACACAAAGTCTTAACAACGCCGTGCTTTGTGCCTAGTTGATAAAATTCGTCATCGGTTTTTTGTAAGACAACAGCTAGTATATTGCGAGCATCACCGCGACCTCTGTCGACTTCCGTAACAGGAATTCTTACAGTAGTACCCAACGCTACGGGGGGATATAATAATGTATAGAACATCAACATCGTGGCGAGTTATATTCTTGTATCCTGAAGAAAGCTCCTTCAGCATTCGGTCTCGTCCGCCATGGCCGATACCCTGATGTGTGTCGTGAAGTAGGTACTTGTAATAATTCACTATCAGTGTCGTAGTATATAATATTGTTATACGGAGTATTCACAGGAAATATCAACTTATGTTTTTGACCAACAGTTATAAAATCATAATGCTTCACTTACCAGTAATCTCGGGGTGATTTTTTTCGGCTGTTTTTGCATTTTTTATTTCTTCTAACAATTGCTCATACTGTTGATCGTCAATAAACGTGCGATTTTTAGTATTTGCTGCTTCTCTTTTAATTCGTAATTGTGAATAAAATCTTTCTCTCATCTTAGATATTTGTTGATCGGCTGCCATTTTCAATTAAATAAATTCACTAACGAAAATTATCAAAAGTAAAGATTACGCAATGAGCTCAATACACGCTGCGCGCGTCCTCCCACCATCGTCGCATGCAGTTGAATGAAATGCAATCAAATAAATAAGTCGCAACACGTTTATTGCCTGCCTGCCCGCACGTCTTTTACATACATTACCTAGGGTATAGAATACCTAGGCAAAGTATAAAATAAATAATATTTCATACATTACCTACACGTTTTAGGTATTCTATACATTACCTAGGTATTTTATAGAATACCGAATTATACAGATTGCCGGTAACATATATACTTTATAGATATTCACTGGCAGACAAGGTATATGGATGACTGCGTGTCTCAGTACAAATTGT
Source organism: Synanthedon myopaeformis (assembly GCA_944738685.1). Classification (NCBI taxonomy): domain Eukaryota; kingdom Metazoa; phylum Arthropoda; class Insecta; order Lepidoptera; family Sesiidae; genus Synanthedon; species Synanthedon myopaeformis. The sequence continues at coordinate 3,410,749 of OX122914.1, forward strand.
GCAGCTAATAAAGTGGTTACCACTTTATTTCAGAAGACCACAGTTAAATAACAGTTAAATGCGCTTAATAGTGCCAGAAAAAAGGATTTCATAGTCTGTTCCCATACCCTCATTCTATCCAATCTTTTAGTTTGTTGCTTACCTAATCTTTATGGTTTCGATCTCTGCGCTTGAATTCTTAACGTGATTATTTATAACTTTTATTAATGTTGGTTATAAAATAAATATACGAAATATTTGACCTTTGACTGCAATTGTGACAAGGAAGTGATAAAAATACTAAATAATATATCTCAATTAAAAAAAATACAGTATTTTGATAACTTATTGTTACCAAGCGAGTTTTTTTTTTTTTTTTTTTTTTTTTTTTTTTTTTTTTTTAATCTGCAATCAGTCCCCAGGACTATAAGCGGATCCGCTGTGGGAGATATTTTCTTCCAGAGAGAGAGAGTGGGCCAGCGCCCAGTCATCCCCATCATATTACTTGCCGTCTCTTCAGCCTGTTAATTTGATTTGTGGTGTCCAGCAGCTCAGTGGCAAGACTATTGGGATGCATGCGCAGGCGCTCAACATGCCGCTTTCTGTATCTTGCAAGTTCATCTGTGACAGTGGGAATGTTAAGATATTGATGGATTTCATCGTTCTTGGAAAACCACGGGGCATCAGTGATGGTACGCAAAATGCAGTTTTGAGCTCGTTGTAGACTGAGGAGGTTGCTTTTACTAGCGACTCCCCATATCTGTAGGCCATATGTCCATATGGGCCTCAACACCGCCACATATATCAGGAGTTTGTTGTCAACCGATAATGTTGAGTTCCGTCCCATAAGCCAAAGCATGCTTTTGAATTTGGCCATCATCTGATCTCTTTTACTCTTGATATGTACTTTCCAAGTAAGTCTGCGGTCCAGATGAAATCCCAAGTACTTCACGTTGTCACTGTGAGGCAAGACTTCACCGCCCAGCTGCACCGGGGGACAATCACCTTTTCTGAGTGTAAAAGTAATATGATGTGATTTATGAGGGCTAGCACGAATCCGCCACTTCTTAAGCCATAGGTAGGTGGCATCTAGCTGACTCTGCAATTTGTCACTGGCAGCTTTAGGGCTCCTATCACTTGCCAAGAACGCCACATCGTCCGCATATGTTGCAATAGTTATGTCTTTGGTATTTGGTAGGTCTGATGTAAATATATTATAAAGAACTGGCCCAAGCACAGAACCTTGCGGCACACCAGCCTCAATTTTGTATAGGGAAGAGCGAGCTTCACCCTGCTTAACCTGAAAAAGTCGGTCCTTCAAGTAAGATCTGATAACAAGAAACACAGAGTGAGGTAGACTTCTTTTAATCTTAAACAAAATACCTGGGTGCCACACGCGGTCGAATGCCTGCTGAACGTCAAGGAAGGCGGCAGAACAAAACTGTTTGCTTTCGAGGCTCTGTCTAGCTACCTCATAAACTCTATGAGTCTGCTCTATGGTGGAGTGAGATTTCCTAAAGCCAAACTGATGCAGAGGAATAACAGGACACTCATTCATGGCAGAGTTCAAACGTGTTAAAAATATTTTTTCCCATAGCTTCGACAGGACTGGAGTCAGACTGATAGGCCTATATGATGATGCCTCGTGAACTGGTTTACCGCTCTTGTGAATCATTATTATCTCGGATATTTTCCAGGCCATCGGAAAGTGCGCTGTTCTAAAGATAGCATTAAATAAACAAGCCAGAAATGTGATGCACTTGCGAGGAAGTTCTTTTAGAATGACAGGAGTCAATAAATCAAAACCAAGCGAGTTAAGTGGAAATTATTTAAGATTTTTTTGTGAGATTATAATAGTTTAAGTTTAAGATAGGTGGTTATGGGCTCTGGCATCCCTTACTTACTCACCGAAATAGAACAGCACATAACATAAAACCACATTTCACGGTGGCTGGTTACCGCCGCCAGATGGGCGACCCAAATGGATGCAAAACACAAATAGTATTGCGACTCGCGATGAGTCTCCAACGTTTGAAGCTACCAGTTGACTATGGCACCCCTGTGATACATAAACTCCTGAAGGTAATGTGCCTAAGTTTTAGAATTATATAACAAAGAATGCGGTAAGATAAATAGGTATTGCACTCCACTAGTAACCAGATGGTATCTATCTACGAACGGATGTTGCTACCTGACGAGTGTTACGGGAAATAATTCACGTTATCATATTGGGCGTGGTGAAGTCGATAAGTGTTGGCGATTTTATTTTATTACAATACACTTGATGGTTTTAGTTACGCATGTAACTGCACTTTCTATACTAGAACCTGTGATCAGAGAATTGATGTCGCCACTAACTTCTATCAATCTATTAGCGACCCATCCGCGCCGTTTATATACACAAACCTTCTTCGTTTATCGCTCTTTAAATGAGTTCAAATTTCTTCATATTAGCGGAGAAACAGATAAAGGCAGACAGCGACTTTATTTTATAATATGTATAGATTTAGATATAGATTTGTAGTTTTAACATTTCATTCTTAATAAGATCATGAAAACCTTTGCTGTTATTTATACAAAAGTTTATACATTATTGTTATCGTTTAATTTTTTTCAATTTAATGTTATTTTAATTTTACCAAACCCACGTAATATTATTAGGTATCTATTTATTATGTTTACATAGTAATTTCATATTTACATAATTAACCGTACAGGTTAAATTTAATTTTAAGATCGCAACAAAGTGTTAGTCGTTTCACAAATGCATTCCTTTCTCAAGGCGTGTTCAATGGGGCTCAATGAACTTTGTATGACCTCTGATCAATATGGCGTTTAATTCGCAGCTCTGCTTAGACTTCAAATATTTTTTGTGGTTATACCATATGTAATATATGTACTATAATATAAAATAAAATATATAGCGGTATGCATAATACTAACTAATTCCGTGGATGTTAATACAATATTAACTGGATGTTCTTTTCGATAAAGACGAAGAAAATATTGGAGTTAATATGTAAATCATACATGTTTGTTTATAGGAATTATGCCTGGAAAGCTTCACCACATAAGAGTTACAATAAAAATATTAAGTATGTGTAAAGAACTGTTTAGTCAATTGTATGCTTATTGCAAACCTAGTGTGGCGCCGACTAGTGGGTAATTATACATGTTGTTTAATGTTTTAATACAATGTGTATTGTGAAATAAATTGATATCAATTGAGTAGGTATTTTAAAATACAAATTAATAATCCCAAAGAATAGTATTAAAATATTTATAGAAAGAAAAGAAGATTCGCGCGTGGTCTTCCAAAAGAAGATTTGGTATCTTATTTCCATAAAAATAGTTGCCCAAAATCATGAACAACCATTTTTATTGTCGTTGTACTGTCAGGTTCATCGTCTACCCAACATAATTTTGCAGTTCGATCTTGACAATGTGTGTCGTAAGTAGACTTTAAAGAGGCATTAATGAGGTCGCATTGCGCCACATTCGTGACCCAACCGCCACCCTTTGCGTCGAACGATTCGCCACGGGGATTAAAAGCACCGCTACATATCACGAGCCCGGTGACCACTGACTAACTGAATTCATTTGCGAAATGCGAATTTGACTGGAACTCACATTAAGGGTAGAGACCGTCATGTGATTTTAATTGATCATTAATATTCATTACAAAATACACCGTTTCTATTGGGGCATAATCATTTATACCTAGTAATATAATTTAGAAAACTATATTAAAGCTTATCTGCTGTTGTGCTTAGACAATAGAAGCTTAGATTTCTACTAAATTATTCGTGCCTAAAATTCCACTTAACTCGCATCTATTCTTCCTTTGGGGTGATGGCGGTATTTCCCATTCTGTTTTCCTAAGCCTGAAAAAATTAGTTTTCATTTTTAGGAAAGAGGTTTAAAGGACTTAAATCAGGCGGTTTGTCTAACTTCCTTGTATGCGAAAATTAATACAATTTAGAAAACTGAAGAGAAAATTAGCTATTAATCTCTCTTTTTTTAATTTTCCTTTATATTTTTATTATCTAATGTAATATTTGTTTCTAAGTCTAAGTCTATGTATACTAAATGTGTAGTCTAAGTATACAGTTTGTTGGTTAAGGAAATTGATTTATTTAAAAAAAAAAACTTGTTCATCGTGATTACCTTGGTATCTACACGATACTCGTAGATAATGTTGAAAGAGTGAAATTCGTGTGACTCCTTGTAAATCATTTTTTGCAACAGTCGCTGATAGGTGTAAAATATGAATTGTCGCGAAATGGATCCTTGACGATATAATCTTAAATAATTTCTGTGTCAAAAAGGTACATCATAAATTATCGTTTCAATTCAAACCGGTTTTATGTGTCTGTTTTATGTAATTGAGCCTTAAGCAAACTGATGCAAATCGTACACACAGTTATATATTATGTTTGAAAAAGATTATTTAAATGATGTTACCTAAATTCTCAGTGATTTGTAGTATACTAACTGGTTAAAAATTAAAAAATAAGTAAGCAATATTACGCCTGACATCTTTATTGCGATTACACTTTGGCCAGGCGCTAGTTTTCTTATTTTAGATGATCCCTCGGGAACAGTACTTTTTTCTGGATGAAAGGTACCCTTTGTCCTTTTCTGCATCGCTGACAACGTGTATGTAAAATTTTATCATGATCAGTTGAGTAGTTAAGACGTAAAAAGTTAACAGACAGACTATTACATTTATAATATTAGTAGGATAGTATGGATAATATAAAATATTTTGATATTTATTAACAGCCTATGCTTTGTACAACTATCAGTCTTCTTTCATTTATAATACTTTTATTCATTTCTTGTTTTATCTGACACCAAGTCTTATCTGAAAAACATTGATAGCTAGTATCTACTTATGTAATTAAAAAAAATATCATCTTTTTTATTTGACTTTGAACTTTTGAGATTATACATTGAGAATACAAACTTCTGACGTCTATTGTTATTACAAGATCATCTATCTGAACTCAAATTTCTAGAACAATATTTACGTCATAGACAGCGAAATGTACTCGCTGTTGTATCTACTATTCTGCGATGCCATATGTATTGCGTAAAAGTTGTTGTTTACAAGGCATCTTTGAAGGTTATCAGGTTTTAAAATTCAACAAAACTAACTTCAAAAGTCACAAGACACTTCACAAGACTGCACAAAAAAGCACCACATTTGAATATCCGGTGTTCCATTTCGATTCCATTCAGGCAAATCCCGTAGTGCTACAACTTTCTAGTCTTCTAGTATTTTTTAGTATATAGAATGATAATAATGTAGTGTTTAGACTATTGGCTTGACGGAAAGCAATAGCTTCAATGTTTAAATAAAATTTGATCATCTATACATATAATAAAATCGTAAACGAGCTGTGTCTGTACCTATATTAAATATTAAAAAAAAAAAAACAATTTTATATAAATTGTTACCAAGGTAAAAAAAAAAAATTTTTTTTCGTTTATCAGTACGGTTGTGCACGATAATCTCAAAAACGGCTTAACAGATTTGATCTATAAAAAACTATAAAAAATATTTTAGTATATCCTATTATCCTTAATCGTAGGTACTATGCTTGGTAGTAAAATAAGCGCTATGTTTTTATTTTTATTTTTAATCAACATATGAAATCTAAAATTAGTTCATGTTAGGCCAGGATTGTAACCAAGATAACCCTTTCAAGAAAACTTTCTACCACTGAGTTTATTTGACTTTTACTTTAGCAATCATATAGGTATTATTTCTTTGTTATGTGCTATGTGCTCTCTGGCATGTGGAGTGACGCCATTGCGTCAGAGATGAATCATGTTTAGTTTATCTTTCAAGTGACATTTAGTGGAATAATGATTCCCACACAATTAACATGACTATCTTATTCCTATGTGAACGATAAAGGACCGTAATCAGAAAGTAGGTATACGGTTCACTTACAATGCTATCGGGAAAATGTGAAGACAGAATTTTCCATTATTATAAACACTACCTAATTATTGTATTATGACCCAACATAATATTTATTGTCGCTATATGAACTGCAAAATGAAATAATTAATTATGAAATAAATAAAGAAAGAAATATATATTGGTTTAAAATGTGAGATTGTTACAGACCAATAGTTGGAACACTCTGTTGGCGTCTCATCAGTCGTAAGTTCGAATCCAGGTCACATGTATGTACTACCGTTTTCTGCTAAAACTAAGAACCTTAGTAATTTAGTAAAGAAACCTGCGAGCGTGAGGAAAGTACCTATGCCATTTTGTCATGGCAGGGCACACTGCATTTGCATCTGGCGTTCGGAACTTGATGAGAGGTGTGGTGACCCATTGATGTTCTAGTGGGTCGCCAGCCACAGGAGTAGAACGCAGCCTGGCTGCAGAAGGGATAGTTCGTAAATTGTGATTTCCCCTCCTCAAAAAAAAGCACACTGCATTTCGCAGTTATTTGGGCAGCCCGTCTGGGGCAGTTACCACCCCCTTACAGGAGACCACCGTGAAATAACAGCATGTGTGATGTTGTGATTCGCGGTGCCAGAATCCATTTAACCATCAACAGCAGGTACGTGTAAATTATAAATTTATTTATTTGTTAATTTAAAATTTACCTGTTTTTTTTTAAATTTAATATGTAGTTACGCTGTATAATATTGTGTCCTTAGATAATATGTTTCTTGTAGACTGTTCGTATTAATAGACTTCTGAATAGATGTCAATTTATACACTTATATCGAAAGTCTCATTGTCTTCCTTATCGCAGCCATCACGTCTTAGAAGACTTGTTAGCAACCGTGAAAGTAGGTTCACAACAATGGAATTAGGTAGACTGCTAAGGTACAGTAGAATTATTAGTAGTTATATAAAACAGCGGTATACGATCGTCAACAAATAACGCCTCTTAATAGACAGTGGACAAGTAAACCAGGCTAGACTTTATTATTATAAACATGATGACAAACACGGTATACAAACAACCGCAATGTTCATTTAAAATATATTATAGACCTTTCGGGCAGAATCGAGAAACGCGGTCTCGTTTTCTCGATTCTGCCCTGCATGGCTAGTTGCTCAATTGGTCTAATATGACCCAAAGTAACAAATGACTGGATTAAATATAAACACTAAATATATTCACATACTTCATTGTAAAAAAAAACTACATATTTTTTTTTTGTAGCCAAGGTTTTTAGATTCAAAATAGGAAATCAAAATAGATTTCTTTACAACCATTTTGTAATATACCTAACGTAACATCGAAATAAAATTGCGAACTATTTTTAATCAATAGGTTTTAAGGCGTTGCGTCAGAAACGACAATTATAGATGGATAAGCTTGAAATTGTAGCAGCAAGATGTGCCGAATGGTTTGATTCTAATAGAATAAAAACTGAAACGAACTAAGTGACGTTTGCACAAATTGTTTTTGCGTGTACCCGCCATTTCAATTTAGGCGTGCGTCGCTAATCCACTATTTCAATAAGAGCATACCTTTTTCATCTAGGTACTGCGCTCATAATATCAATTGGCAACAAAAGATCGCAATTTTTCGCCTCAGTCATGCTTCGACAGTAAAATATTTTGCGGGTGTTTTGCTATTATTTCATCAGTCTTTAAAAGGTAATACGTTTTATCATGAAAACCACTTTCACATAACAATAGGTAACAGCAACGTCTTCGATTGCGTTATTTATTCACTCCAATAAGCAATTGAAATGTTCTTTTAAAATTTAGGACAACTGTATATTAAGGTGTGTCATCGATACAATATTTATAGTTCTAATTTGATAATGATTGTTATGATAATGGGATAATCAAATAAACGTCACTACATTGGTTATTACTACGTCCTATTAATTAGCTAAACAATCGAATGTTTAGCTAATTAATAGGCAGATTCAGAATGAACCCGATTCGCGGCCTTATTATCTAACAGCAGACGACCCGCGATCGCGTGTGCTGCCATACAGAAATGACATTTCTGCTGTTAGATAATAAGGCCGCCGCGCCGGTCTGCAACTCCTGATTGTTTTAGTTTCCATTTAAGAATGAACTGGCTAATAACGATGAAGGAAGGATGTAGTAAATGTAACTATGATCTATATATATTATAAAAGACCATTCCCAAAAGGTCCAAAGATCGTTGAAATATGAGTATATAGCTGTTTTCGTGAGCCTTTTTTAAAAATTCCGATACCCGGCGCAAAAGAGGGATGCTATAAGTTTATCTGTGTATCTGTGTGTCTGTCTATGGCATCGTAGGTCCCAAACGGATAGACCGATTTTGATCCGGTTTTTTTCATTTGAATTCTGACGTGATTGAGATATTTCTTAGCTATAATTTTTGAAGATCTGTTCAGGCGTTTGAAAATCAACAGCCCATTTTCTAATTGACGAAGGTATGTCACTAACTTCCGCATTAAATCGTTGATATATTAAAATAGAAAAAAAAGGAGAGAAAATAATAACTCGCCACAAATCAACAAGTAATAGGTGCCAAGTGTTATTTGTATGCAAATAGCACCTATTTCTGTCATTTGCTCACACACCCATCTATCTATCTATCTATTTAATTTTGTGACTGCACATCCGTTTAGTCCTTGTGCCTCGAATTGTGTTAATTTGAATTTAGTTGGCACTTTGCTGTGTATGAAGAAATAAACTGGAGACGCCCTTGCATATGAATGCCATGACATTTGTACGCGAGCCTGATCGGGCCCGTCGCGGTTCGCACGAGCAATGCCTTGTGACCTCATTTTCCGTCGTCGTGAAATGTCTGTGAGGTGCCAATTTTTTAATATCTACTCATTGTAAGGCTGTGCAATCACGTAGCGAAGTTCAAGAGCGTTTGATAAATAATTAAAACTAAATAATACATAGATTCACATAAATTGTGGGGTACAAATGCAATACAAGCTTTTGGAATATATTTACATAAATACGAGTATGTTAAGTGTCTATTGTATAAGTATACAAGTATACACAGCTGTAGTAAAGTTAGATAAACTTTAATTATCAATGATGAATTTTTAATAATTAATTAACTTTTACGAGTTATAATCGCAGCGAAACTTCCATTATTAGATTGTGAGAATGAAAACATATAATATTATATTATTTAATAAAGAAAAGAAAAATAAGAATACATTCAAATTCAAAATAAGGGCACTAAAAATTTATTTGAATTTATTTAAAACTAGCTTGAAAATTTTAAAACTCTTTGAAGTTCATAGTACTTTTTTTTTACACTATCTATACCGATGACTTTTCTGTATCACTGACAACGGGTAAAAAAAATTTCACGATGATCTGTTAATTAGTTGAGGCGTTAAAGCGAAAAAAAAAAGTTCAGTATTGCATTTATATATTATATTTGAAAATTTTAGATTCACATACATATAGGTATTATATATATTGGGTTCATGAATTTAGAATAACGTAATAATGATACTAAATTATCGCTAATAATACAAAATGCGTAGTTGTCTGTAGATAAGCAGTACCTAGCAAAATAATATTGAAGTTATATATTTTTAATTAGTTTTACACAGTACCAAATGAGCGTGTTGTGTTATCACACGAAAGGATTACGATTTCATTATCAACGTACAATGTGGCACCCTGCAGTGGAAAGTTACAGAGATATCCTGAACAGATAATATTTAAATACACTCGTTTATATCTTGAGTCACGCGAAAACGAGGTGATTTTGATATAATAATTATATTTTGTTCATTTTGTTACTATGCGCAGAAATACTGTGATAGCGTGTAGAATATTTTCTATAGAGCTATTTTCCTTCTCACATCCTAATCCCTACCCTAATCTTATTCTAATATGGACGGCAGCACACTTGCAGCACCGCTGGCGTTGCTTGAGTTATAGGCGACGGTAGCCACCTACCATCAAGTGGACCATTAGCTTGTCTGTCGAGCTTAACATAGAAAAATATCATTAGTATTTTTAAATAAAATAATATTTATTGATTAAAAAATTCAAAAGACCTCAAAGTGAATAGCATCATCTTTATAACGAATATCCTTTATTGTTTTTATTTTTATCGATCACCTTATTGCGTCTTTTGAAAATTTTACATATTTTTATCATAATATATGTAAATTTTATTGTCATAATTTAAATATGAAAATATATTCGATACTTACTTGTTTAATGACAAAATAATTATATTGGGGGTATTCATCAGTATATGCGGAAATTTTAATAAAAAAATTATTATATTTTGATTTACCAATAAGTAAACAAAATCCAAAGAAATTATTTTAAGTGGTCTAATGTGAGTTGTGTTGGGTGGTAGAAAACGAATACTTCCGACATTACTGTAATTGTTATGCATACTTTTGTGTTGTAAAGGCGCCGAGGCACAATGTGGTGCAATTAAACGTTTCACCTTACGACCCGAGGTTTTTAGTTGTCTCCTTGTGACGCAATCATATCGCAATAACTGCTATTGTTGTGTGCGGAGATTCATTTGATTTTGAATTATGGCTAGATTTTTCAATAGGTGAGTCGCATTACCATTAACCTTTGTAACTAATATTTTGAACATGTTAAGAGTGTAGCGTAAAGCGCATAATATATTGACTGTGTGGACTAAACTAGTATAAACATGGGTAACCGTATAGAACATACTATACCTACACACTTATATTATTATACATAATTTCTTACTTTCCTCTTTGCTTACCCTAAGTGGCTTTTTTTTCAAAAGGTTCGTTAAAGTCCAAGGAAGGATCTTATGAAGACAAAATTGGAAATTCTTATTATGACGGAACGTTTGTCGGTTCAGATAGTTTTATCATAAAACAACTATAAGATCGTGTCAATAAGTTCCTTAAAGAAAGTAAAATGGGATGCAAACCTTAGTATTAACTGCGTCAGCTACTGATTAGATGACTGTAAGCATTGTTAATAATTGCTTAGTTATGCACGAACAATGTAGTTATCTATAAGTTACGTAGATGCGCTTATCTTGAATTAGATGAACTGGAAGACGTTGTTCTGCCCATTCCTGTTAGACAAAAAGGTTTAACCAAAACGTGGGACCAAGAAAATAATCGCCTCGTTGTGTTACTACTTAATATGATTTATTAAATAAATATATTGTTATCTAAATTGCAGGTAAATTCAAGCTCAACCGGTTGTCCATGACAGTAGAGCCGTTGTTGCATAACTAAAAGTGCATGATGACCGCATAGGTAATGAGAATGGGCAAACGAGACGCGACCCCGCGCATACCACCGCTCAGTTTTCATTCTCACACCCTGACCTTGTCTCCTAAATTAACATAAACTATGACAAAAGCCTAGTTTGCTCTGGACTCTGTCGTAATTGTAATATCGAGAGATACCAACACTAAAATAATTTATAATGTCTAAATATATTTTATTTATTTTTGCCAGTCAAACTTTGCAATTAATGTACCATTTTGTCTTTTGCTATGGTATGAGTATAGATGCCTTGAGGCATTTATCCCATGAAGCAAGAATCACTGTCATGACTTTTTTTACTTTATGGTTGACAGAGAGGCTGACCTTCAACTTGATAGTAGGTGGCTACCGTTGTCTATAACACAAGCAATGCCACAGGTGCTGCAAGTGCGCTGCCTGACATATGTAGGTAGAATTTAGAATAAGGTTTAGCAGGTTTAGGGGATGATCTTTGGCAATCCTCACTCACCAAAACACAAATGCACATATGCTGTTATTTTAGGGTTGGTCTACCGTAACGGGGTCAACGAGATGCTCAACTGACTGCGAAAGAAACGCAGTGTGCCCTGCCACTACATAATTTCAGAAAAAATATCAAGAAAGCACTAATAGTATGGCTGCCGAATCACAGGTTAAAAAATTGCCTTTTCGATTTCAAGTGTGCGGAAAAATATGCTCTAGAAAGCTCGATAAATATTGACAATTGGGTTTTAATTTTTTTAAATTGCTTTTGGTATCAAACCTAGTTTGTTATTATTGTTAAACTACTTTGTATGAGTATTTAATATGATAAATGATATCATATTAACTTCTAGTCCATAGCTCCGTTTTATTTAATAACCATAATTTCTTACTAGTACTTAAGATAATGAGGCAATAGGTGTACTATTATTAATATTACAAATTAAGGAGAAAGCGAGTTTGTTTGTTTGTTACGCTTTCAAGCGGTTTAGATGTCATCTCGCACGATTGTATTTCGTACATGAAACGCCAACTTTAAATTTAAATATATTTTAGGTAGTCAGTAATATGATCAATTACGTTTTAGCGGTCATACGTCAATTACGTTTTTGCCGACCTTAGCGTAAAAAAATATAAATAAATATACACATTATTTTACGATTGTTTCAGAATCGTAAAATTTATTTCTTTTGTTACATTATTTATTATGTCTCAATAATCGACGAATGACACAGAAATTCAAGCTTATATCATTGAAATTAGTGAGTTTTATCATAAATTAGCGAAAGAAATTGTCACAATTTTTTTTAGAAGATGCTTATGTCATAAAATAAACCTATGTTCCAAATTTCAGCTTTCTAGACTTAGTAGTTTTAGTTGTTGTAGTTGTAACATAAGTATAGATTAGCTAACACTATTAAACTTGTCTTATACATAAATACACACAAATTAAAATTGCTTATCCCAGTATTTAAGAGTACCTAAATAAGGTTAATTTATAAATATCAGTACACCTGGTGTTAAATGTAAATGATACCACATACCACTAAACCTCGCATCGCCCAAACGAATGTCGTCGGCCTTAACATGTTCTCATTATGTTAGATCATCGCGGTTATTAAATAACAATTAACCTTAATCTTGGTCTTGAATTTTTTTAAATTTAAGAATGTTGTGTGTGTTCTTCCGAGAATTATTCACATGCTAAACAAATATAGGAAAGAATTGGAGAACATTAAATTTGCAGATCATTGAAGTACGAGTATTAAAAAATGCAACAAAGTGTTGAGTTGGCCTAAAGCCTCTAAATAAACAATAAAGCAACAATTATTCAGAAAACCTAGAGAACTGCAGATTCACCACAGCTTACTCACTAGAATCCGGTTTCTGATAAAAAGTTATTTAAAGCTTTATACTCTAATTACTACGTCAATAACTTTTATTTGTATCAAAAGGGCAGTACAGTTATCGTTATATTGCAAGTAAATAATAAATTAGGTGACACTCGATAAAATTTAATTAAGTTAACGAAAGGAGTTTACATTAATCAACTCGTAAAAAATTGATAATTTTTTATTTATTTTATCTCATTTTCAAATTGGTACACAATTTCGGCCAATTAGTGTTTCGGTACAAATTATGTTATAAAAATAATATTACTATTGTTTTAGCCTTGTGCTGATTTTCGGAAATTTTCTGTCTCTTAGCTCACTATGCATAAAATTTTGAAAATATTATGTACAATTTATTATAATAAAAACATTGCCATAGGTTGTTTCTTAACGAAACTTTATTGATATTTGTTTGCATTTTCACAATAAACTATTGTCTTTGGTAACTTGGTTGCTTGCAACGATTTATACCTACATATTTAAATCATTGTTCCCAACGACCTTCTTACATGTGTCTTCAGATCATACATTTTATTTTATATCTATCCACAGCGGTTTCCTCCGAACTCCTGGTTAAGAACTTAATATATTAAGTCAACATAGGCCAGCTTGAAATAACAGTTCCTAATTCCACTATGGTCGGTAGCGCACTTGTTATAGGCGACGGTAGCCACCTACCATCAGTGGGCCATCAGCCTGTTTGACGACCTTAACATAAAAAAGGATTAATCGAATTGCTGACAATATATAATTAGACAAATATGTTGTCTATATCACCCTATTTTCTTTCAGGATCTATTGTTTTAGCTTTTGTTGTAAATATTTTCTTAATATACTTGAGGTCGACTTGATACTTGACTTGATTACTCGACTTGACTTCTTTATTGTCCTTGAAGAAAATGCTCGCATACATTGTTGTAGAAAAATAAGTGCGAATGTCGACCGGTAAGATTAGCGGGTTATTAAGTGAGGATTATTGCAACACATCGGCTATTGTATTGCGATCAGCGGCGCCTACCTGTAGCTCCGACTAAGGCGACGACTCCGCCCCACTCGTGTTACTTAAACCCCTGTTAAATATCAACACATTTCAGCCTTGACCTGTCCGTCACTGTTTTGATGACTCGGCTTATTGTTGTACAAAATATTTAGTGCACGCATTCTTGTCATTGTATTGATCGAAATCATTTCGCGTATTCAATTGCTCTGTGTTATATTCTTATTGAAACCACAGCACACAATTGTATCGTTACTTTTTATTTATCAATTGTATTTCCTTAGATAAAATAAGAACTAAAGATAGAGCCCTGTGGACGCCAAAGTGAAGCTTGTAAAAGTACGCCTTTACCGTTTACATACACACGCACACATATGCAGTCAAATTAAGCCTCGTAATTTTGTAGACATATATCGAGTAGAGTAGATAATTTAAAAAAATTAAAACGTTTTAACAATCTCTGTATTAACATAACGTTAACTCTGGTCTGGTTTTAGATTGTGGAGAAGTATTTTTAATTTTAATGCCATTTATAGCCTACAAAACAAGCCTAGGCAGATGTAAATATATTACTGTATTTACATTACTATATATAACAGTTTTGTTATCGTCTTGCAAAATATTTACACGAGTTTTAAATGTTACTAAATACTAACTAATTGAGATAAATTTTATAGTGCCTCTTGTTTACTTATTCCAATTTCTAGAGTAACTGCTATTTGACCAATATATACCTAACATACAGTTGTTTCCTTCGTGTAGACTTGTTTATTGAACTTTATCGTCATTGCGTCACTTATAATTAAGGAATTATTTTAATTAATGCAAGAAATAATCGAAAACTAGGGAGATTTATCTTCAGTTCTACAATTTCCTGAAAATCGAATGTTGATATATAAAAATCCGAAGAACATTTTATTGAAGCAAGGGACTGAAATTAATCATTTGCTACTCAACCAACATACTTATATCAAAAATTCTAGCCAAACAGCAAAGTATGTCTACTTTGCTGTTTGGCTAGAATGTCCCTTTACTTAGGGAGGCCGCACATTAGTTATTATTGGCGACAATAGCTCAGCGATAGTTGCTGAAGCGACCATTTGCATTTTAAACTTTTTATATTAAACTTAATCTTAACTTTTTATATTTAAACTGATACTCATTTTAAACTTGTACTTTGCCCTCTATTGACGCACAGTGAATAATCCTCACAACAGTAACATTAAATTTAATCGGCTCGCAATCTAACTAATTAGTCCAGACTAAACACTTATTTATCAATAAAGATTATAATCGAACTACGAGTAGGTGGCCAGACTTATTGACTGTTTTTCACTAATATTACTGGAAAATTTAGTTATGTTTACATTATAAATTGGAATTATAAAACGTTTATTATCAAAACGTCAAGTCAACACTGATTATGTTCCAGTAAACATTGATAAGCCAGTTTTGTGTTAATTGTTACAAATGCTACTACTAGAGTCATCTATTAATAGATTATTATAACGTTTTTTTTGTTAATCAAAAAAGCTAAGTGGTCTGTTTCGCACAGACTCGGGAAAATACAATAATGTTTTTTTTTTTTAATTTAGAATAGTTCAGTTAAATTGGAAATGGAAATATGTGGGGTCCTATTACACAAACGAATATACTATTAATATATTTTTTTATATCTTACTAGCTATGCTTCATGGCTACGTCCGCCTTGATATTTGACGGCTAAAATGTCAGTATATTTCAAGTTATACATTCTATAGACTTGGTTCGTCCACATTAATAATGATTTCCGATATAAATTGTTCATACTGTGATCATGGTAATACTGGTTCAAAATTATCATGATCGAGTACTCGTTGTACGAGTGGTTTATGTGCTTGTTTCAGGGGTCCCGGGTTCGATTCCCGGCATGGCCAACTTTGGAAATGAACTTTTCAAAGATAGCTCTGATCTGGATCTGGAAAGTAGTGGCAGGGCATACTGCGTTTTGCAGTCATGTAGGCAGTATGGCGGCAGTGCGTTAGGGATGTCAGAGCCCATTGCCGCATCCCTTCCTAAATCCTTATCCTTAATCTTAACCTTATCCTTTATCTTAACCGGCAACGCGCTTGCTGTGCCGTTGCTTATGTTATAGGCGACGATAGCCACTTACCATAAAGTGGACCTCCATCCTGTTTATCGACCTTAACCTAAAAAACGCTCATTCATCTTGCAAAATGCAACAATAGGTTTGTCAGTTCTAACAAAACTACTATAAAAGCGCCGAGGTTATAATACGTGTATAACTAATTAAATGATTTTACCAAGAGTTAATGATGACGCCTTGAGCCACTTAGGTCACGTGAGTCATCTAAAGATGTTGCAGGTGTCATGTGGGCTGCACAATGACGGATTCCGCAGGTGCACGCACCTACTCCCACCCCTACGAATTAAACATTCGTTATCTATGATCGATTATAAGCATAGAGGCGTATATTGTTGACTCGTCATATTTAGCTAAAGTGTATATAAGAATGTGGAATGACTCGACTTTATTAGGAAAGATCTTCTGCAGACACATCACCTTGACTGATGTGTGAAGTGCTCTGGTCAAACTTCTGATGTGTAAAAGTCTGACCTCTATGACTTCGTCAACATCAGACTGATTGTCGATAACCTTACTAGTAATATCAAAGATCTCTTTATTGATTTCAGCGTGATTCTAGCCAATCGGGCTTAAACAAAAATTTTGCTTTAACATTATAATTAACTAAAATAAAATAATACAAATAAAATAAAAATATATAATAACTAAAATTATAATATTAATAACAAAAAAAACTTTACAAAAGTAAATATTCAGTGTGGTTTATTGCTAGGCGAACTACTGCCAAAGTGTCAACGACACCGAAGTGGCTAGATTATGCGTATATTTGTATATTGGTGTCTAGTTATCTATTAAGTATTGATAATTATGTCGGTATTTTCTTCATTACGCACGCAGACAGAGATATTTCGATAGGATTCTAGAAGTGTATATAGAAGGAGAATGTTGTACACATTTAAATAATGAAATAACAATAAGTCTAGATTTAAAGACACGTTTTTAAGTAAATAACACTTAACTTATGTAATGGTCAATAAAACGCAAGAAATTTAACTGTATATGAGCCCAACAGTTCACAGGGTGGACCAGAGACATAAAAATTTTAATTAGCAAGATGTTGTCCACCTCCATGTAGGTAAATGTCCAATGAAGCAACAAGTATGTAACTTATCAACTTTATGACAATTCACGCCATCAAAAGGCTTTTTACTGTTTGAGAAATCTCAAGTTCTCTAAAGAAGATACTTTATCCTAATTTTGGTCTGTGAATGTTGTAAATTACATTTTTATGTACACTTGAAAACACGAAATGCAGGGAATGAACACTTGGATTATTTTATTTTATTTATACAGGGTCGCGATAGATAATAATCATTTAGTTTTCATGTGAAGCTGTGAACGGGTCAAATACTGTTTTCAAAACGGCATATATTCAGATTCGACTATCGGTTAGGTTTGCACCTAAGAAATGTTTTTCGATTAAATACATGATATATTGTTACTCCCCGGATAATATATCGTAGGCTATAATACTTGGACAACAGTTTTTCACTATTTCCATTACATTTTGGTCTCTATTGTCTTAACAATAAAAATTATTTTTATTGTTTGTATCTCTCGATGTTACACTATGTAAATTGAAATACCCATTTGTATGTATTTGTGTCGTGTCATGTTTGTGTGTCGAAAATGAAACTGTTTCTATAAAAAAATGTTGTTTGAAAAACATGAATTGTTTTTCATGTCTCGTTCGAATTTTCTAGTGTTGCGTAATTAAATCCACATTACTTATTTAGAATGCATTTATTCAGCTGAGTGATGTTACTAAAGAACCTCGCCTTGTTTAGATAATTTAATAACTAATTCAATGCAAATAAATGTGAGTCTTAAATTTTGTAGAATTAGACTCAAAACGGAATAACCTGCATGAGGGTCAGCGTGATTCTAAGAGACCTGATCCGTAGATCGTGACAGACTATAGTACTTGCATGCAAACACTACTTGCATTTAATTGTTCGCGAAACATGCGTAGCTGAGATTGTAATAAATTAACAACAGCGAATATTCAAGACTGCAATGTGGGGCTGATTAAAAATCAAAATCTAAAACAGAACTCATTTTCTGTATTAAAACTACACAATGAAGTATAGTAAAACAATTTCATATTATTTTTATTATCTATAGTTTAATAGTTAAAATTTAATGTGTTTTTTGCATTTTCTTTTTAATTTAAAAGACTTTAGGTATATAAGACGTAGGTCAAATTATAAATTCTATTTTCTATATAAGATTCGTTAAATGTGTTGCTAAGCGTAAAACTCGACGAAATTTCTTGTGAAGAGAAAAATTGGAAAAAATCCTTGCGAAGCAGAAAGCGGGTCGCTACTAGCTAGTAAATGATAAAATATTTTTGGTAAGCAAGCCAACTTTGTTTTATGTTGCTGTGGACTGAAAATTACAATAAATATTTAATCAATTGTGTGATGTTTGTGATCATCACTCTTCATGAACGCTTAATAAATCTAGACCGGATGACAGTACTGGCAGCCCTAACAAAATTAATGGCGTACGACATAAAGCCATAGGTCTCTGTGAGCTACGATTCAGAATACACGAATGTGTGCTAGTATTTATTGGTACACGAATTACTCACCGACTTTGTTAAGAGCAATTCGTATGCATAACGCTTTTGTATTGTTTCACAATATCTTAACAAATAAACGACTTTGTTAAAATGCCTACACTGCGGTGATACTATCTAGATTTAGTTGACAGTTACATAATGGTCAAGACATGCATGCTTGCGTTTATTGACACATGGACCTAGATTGGTAGGTACATGAAATTTAATGTGAAGGACAATAAACAAATAATAAAAATATTTTTTGTTGCATAAGAATAAATTATATCCCTTAGACACCATAATCATCCATCGGGCTCGTCAAAATAATTAAATCGTTAAACAAATAATTAGTTAACACGATTAAGTGCCTTGTTGTATACAGTACGTAAAATAATTATATTTAGTTTTGTGAGTTATTATTCTACAAATGTGATGATAATAATTTTATAACAATTTTTGTAAAATCAATTCTAAAAGACTTTAATTTAAAGAGAATCACCTCAAAATGTGTTGGATTCTATTTTAAAAGGACGTTTGTGCTGTAAAAGGCGGCACCTTAAATACTATTTTGTTTATTGATAAATATATTTTACGTCTGAGCTTGCTTAAGTGACAAGTAACGCAAGGTGTTAGAAGTCTCAAACAACGTCAAGTTAATTAATTATCTGCATGTTACACTTGAACTTTAGCTTGGAGATCTCTTTTGATACATGTGTTACTATCATTATGTGATTTATGGTCACGAACATATGTAAGCACATAGGTACATACGTTTGAAGGCAAACATTATTTAACTTAAAAATAACTTGAAAATTATTGAATTTGCCTACAATGTATGAATGTGTGTTAATTGTTGTAAATAGATTTTAACGAACAATTTACTTAAGTAAAGGTTAATTAGTGACTTTTATAGGAAAGGCCTCGGCGGCTTAATTGAGGCCGAATTTTTATAACTTAATATTAAGAAGAACTTTGAATTCTTTTGGGACATCGTCATGCGATACAGTATTGTTTTTAAATCTGATATATTTTTGTTTTAATATATTAACACATAAACTAGTACGTAATATTAATTGTAATATATTATGAAATGGGGAATTTGAAAGGTTTGAAAAGTGACCTATTTTATCCAAGACGTGACTTATCTGTGTATTAAGTTACATCCAAATCCGTGTCCCAATTACTATTTTTAAACTATTTAAAAAAAAATTAAGACGTCGCGGGACGCCTGGCAGATGTGAATCATCGAAAATATTTTGTTTGAAAAATTCTTTAATTAAAAAATGCATATTAGTTCCGCCAAAATGTTGGCCAAAGTTTAGCCAAATGTTGGCGTCACCACCAAACAGCCGGTCTCACCCACCGCAAAAGATGTTTCAAACCAAAAAGTTGATAAATGTAATCGGTCATGCGCTATATTATTTTATAATGAACTAGTGGCCCGCTTCCAGCTTAGCCCGGGTTCAAAATAAAAACTATCCTATCTTTTAAGTTGGACCAAATTACACATAGTTACTAAAAGTTTCAAAATCAGTTCAGTAGTTTAGTTCAACGCGGAGGAACATGTGACACCTAATTTATATATATTAAGATAACATTTTTACTTTCTATGTTACACTGACAGGTTATCGTACTTTCTGTTGTTAAGGAATAATAATCACAATAGATTATGATTTGATAATCAGGCAACCGAGTTGAGCAGCTTGTCGCGCCGCGGTACTGTGGACGCGACGGTCAATGCCATCCGTAATATAACATCTCGATGACGTTAAACCTGTTACAATTGTATCGTACTGTTGTTTTTGAACATTTATTTTTGAGGTCTCACGTATTTCTGTTGAGTATTTCGCTCAACACTGAGTAAAATTAAAATGTTCGAATCAGATATTGGTCGAGTGGTTAAGGCTTAGGCGCTCTGTCTCAAGGGTCCTGGGTTCGATTCCCAGCAAGGCAAACTTTGTAAACGAACTTTTTATAGTTGGTTCTGATCTGATAAGTTAAGTTAAGTTAATGGTTCTGAACCGTTTCGCAATCATTTGGCCACATTGGAAATGTAGAAAAAATATACAGATATTTTTCTCAAAGTTTGTGACTTATTTTGAGGGCGACGTTTATTAAATAATTAATTAAAACAATAATTAATTAAATAATAACATTAATTAAAATTATTATTAGTATTAATTATTCGTATTAAAATATGTTCTCAAACACGTTTTATATTCTCTGAAATTCAAATAGTTAACATTTTATTGCACCACACACGTTGTTATCGCCATTTGAAGCTCAATTACAACTATAATTAAATAATTATTAGCAGTCGTCCGTGCATTGAATTCCATGTTAGCAAATTAGCAATGTCCATCTATAATACTACCTATGACTAAGTAACTTGTAATTTGATTAGGTATCTACAATCCTGGCATAGGTGAAAAAACAAAAACGAACTCTCCTTCCTTTTCATTAGGTACTCCACTATTCTCGTTCAAATTTTAGATTCAAACTCCGTTATTTAACTCGCTATGATACTGGGATAAGAGCACTCACTGTATAGTCCGGTAGAACACACAAAGGATGCATTTTTTTTATGTAATATATATCGAGATATTTTCTTAAATTATTCATAGAATGGTAATAAAACGTCATTTGTAACCGGATTCGTTTGTTATTTGACCTCTCGCATCAATACGCCCTCATTTATCGCATAGTTAAATCATGATTGGCTACTCGATTCAGGCATCGATGCTCGTTTATCGTGACTTGTAGCCGAGTAATCAATGTGGATCATATAGATCTATATCTAGGTAAAGATAGAATAAAAATATTATATGAAAAAAACCATACAAAATCGAATTAGAACTTTTGGACCTAAAATGTTAAGAATTGATCCCTCGATGCTTTTGTTCGATTTGATCCATACTTCTAGGGACACCTTGTACACCATATATACACGAACAAAGTCGCGGTGTGGAACTTGGTATACTGATAGATAGATTATATAATACTGAATTTTACATAATTATCTAGGCATAATATTCCCAAATTCACCGAAACCATGTTAAATGTACAGGGTGATTAAAACGTTTTTATATGGGGACTGCGAACGTGTTAAAAACGGAAACAAGAAGTATGCAATTTTTTACTTGACTGTACAGGTCATATTAATATAATATGATTACTTATGCGCAACAAATTTAAAAGCTTTTAACAATATTAACTCATCAGAAACACTCACAAAAAATAAGCATTTTATTTATTTACTTAATTACTTTTTCGTGACTTAAGTAGGCACGATTAGACAACGGAGGCTCGTATATTTTACGCTTGTCATCCTCGAGCGAATATATTGACAAATCAAGTAGATGCGCATTATCATATGAAATTCAACTAAAAACATATTGACTTCATCAAAGTTTATTTCATTATTTTGTATTATCAAGATTGACTGACGCCGTAATAGAGTAGCCGTTGCTTGGATCGAGACTGCTTCTGACCGTTGGTATACAAGAGCGCTCTTGAGTTGAATTGAATTATCGCTTTTTCCATTAGTGAAATCCATATTATGGATTTATGGATTTCACTAATTTTTGATTAGTTGATATTCCCACTCAATGATAATATCAAAACCCATTGAGTGGTTTAAAAGTAGTTAGCGGAGAATCGGACAGAGGCGGACAGCGATTATTTTTTATAATATGTGCCTATAGATTAATTAATATAATAAATTTTAATAAATACGTGTACGTTTTTGTGAATCCAAAACAAGACATCCGGCAGTGGCTATTGCGGATAATATAAATATAATATTTTGGTTTTTTTTCTACTCAAAGTTCAACATTAACTGAATTTTGTAACAAAGATCACAAATGTCAGTCTAAAGGTCGCCTGGATGCTTTCATAGTAATTTGTATGGTATTATAATAAATGTTAGAGTGTCGTGACTCGTCGGCGAGGTGAACAATGAGATCAACTGATAATACTGCCTTTAATCTTTTTAAATACAAGTCAGGTTACATTAAAAAACAAGTGTTTTAATGTCATTTATTAATGTAATAAGCTAATGTATTATACCTAATGTTAGCATAATTGCATTGTCTCTAATGCAGGAGCGCAACTACTTGCGTACGAGTATCAGCCGTTTTAATTATATTCATATAAATGAAATGTTCATAAGTATAAAGTTTTATGAACATTTTTATGTAAAACTAAATTCTCTACAATATTTGTCTGAAACTTTTTTATGTAACTCTTACCATTTTTATATGCTTTTTTTCCACCCCTTCCACAAGTTTAATTCGAAAATATCTTTCACCCCCAAGGATCTTAAATTTTGATTTGGTAGTAAATTTTCCTGGACTAACATAAATACTTTTTTAAATTTCATTCAAATGATACTCGTTAATGTGAAAATTCAGATCTAAGTACTTCAAACACTTTTCGCAATAAAGTATGAATTTACTGCGTTTAATTATGTGACAAAATAAATGGCAACGTAGTAAAACCGAGCCCAGTTTGACGTAGCCAGTAACTAGGATACGTGTTACCACAGTATTATCTAATACATGTAATTATTATTAATAATATTGCGTAAGACGGTCAGTTCATGCACGAGATAATGACAAAATTGTCCATCAATCATGGTGGGAACGAGATGAATATGCCAATGGGTTATTCTGCAATTGGCTTTAAAATATTAGCAAGCATTGTACTCTACAACGAATGAGCTATTATTTTAGTTTGATTCTAGTAATTTGTTTAACAGCCTCATTTATTATTTACTAGCCGTGTCCGCAACTTCGTACGCATTGTAGTTCGTTTTTTGAAAATCCTACAGGAACCTAACATTTTTTTCTTGGATAAAAAGCATCCTATATGTTAATCCAGGTAATAAACTATCTGTGTGCCAAATTTCATCCAAATCAGTTTAGCTATTTTTGCGTGAAAGTGTAACAAACATCTAAAAATCCAAACATACAAATATTCGCATTTATAATATTATTTAAGATTGGGATTATTAATGTTAATTTTAACCTAAAATTTATTTCACTTTAACTTCGTCATATTTTCTGAAAGTCAAAACCAAAAATAATACTTATAATTATAATAAACATCAAATAAATTTATAAATTTATGTGTAAATAAACAGAAGCTACAAAATCACTAATGAGAAATGGTAAGTATTATTAAAGATATTATACAGGGTCTTGTATGTCTTCGACTGTTTTAGAATAATCTTCACAATACTATGAATGACGCCAGGTGTTTGATTGTTACAGTGGCAAATAGATATTTAGGTACTTATTGTTAGCTATTAAACAGCTAAGCCGAACGCAAGCCCTTTGGGGATAATTTTAAAAGACAGTTAAAATCGTATCGTATCATAACTTCAGTTATGAAAATTATATGTCCACTTGTGGGTCAAGTACTAAGGAGTACCTGTCATTTTGCCGCCCCAATGTAAATATAGGCCTCAGATTTATAGTTGGAATTTTAATACTGAATCACGTTGGCTCGCTGCTATTTCATTCTTTTAGATACTCACGTGTAAGAGTATAGATAGATATGGAATATAATTATATGAATTCTGGAATATGAACAATGCTGAAACTGTAATAGATTTTTTTTTTCTTAAAATTAATTTTATTTTAGTAACAAGAAACAGCCTCCTTAATTACAAAAACCTTATGATTTATAATGAACATGACATAGAATATTATAAAATTTAAAAAAAAGGAAATGTAACTACTATGCGGTTTTGTGCAAGGGGATTCTTGTGCCAGATGGCGCCTATTTGATTTTATTAATATGTTATTATTGATGCATATGATATGCTCTATATGATCACATACTTATATGACTATTGGTAAGGTAAGCCATTAAACTAAACATAATATAAATTTATATGCCCCTGGCTTCGCACAGATGCAATTTTTCCTACAAATTATACACAGAAACCGTCCTCGTTTATAGCTATTTTCATTAAAATCCCTTAGGGGGTTTAGAAGAAGTAAGCGGGAAAACAGACAGAGGCGGACAGTGACTTTGTTTTATAATGTGTATAATATGATTATAGATATTATAAAATTGTTAAAAAGATATATATATAAAAATAAAACGAACACCTTAGCGCTTATGTAACCTTAACGTAAGTAACCCAAACATTCTGGCCGACTATTGTAAATGAGGCTTTGACTTTTGACTTTGTCACCGTTTTTTATGACCACTTTTCCGGATTAGTTTTATTTATCGCATTCAAATTTCTCAACCAGAATAGTTATCATTCAGAATATAAATGAACATGACCGTACCACTTAACAGTAGACAGTACTAAATATTTGGCAGCTATTCGAGAGACAGTTATGAGCAGTTTGACGGCTTATAAATTATCCTGACATTGATAGTAATAAAATGTGGAAAAAATGCCTTATTTTCATTTCTATTTAAAATATTTAACACCTTTGGTCTAGTGGCTGTTGATCAAGCGTTAGGCTGATAATCAATCATTAGTAACCCAAGCTGGTAATCAAACGGTCGCGGGTTTGAATCCCGCTAGGGGCAAATGTTTATGTTTTAACATTTACCTTTGTACGCGAGTCATAGATGTTTGTGTTTATAATATGTATGTATTTACAAAAAAAAGTAATCTATATAGTATATCAACTGTCTGGTATCCATAATGCAAGCATTACTTGCTTAGTGTGGAACTAGGTGGTGTTGTGTGGAATGTGTGAAAATATAAGTAATAGGCACATGAAAAATTAAATTATGATAGTCGGTTCTTAAGTTTTCCTGCAGCTTCTGTTGCATCATAAAAATTACCATTATGTCTTTATATCGCTTACAAATAGCTGAACGTCATTTCTATAGCCGGTTAAGGAAGGCACTCTTTAAATTGATGGTCAATAATAGTTGATGGACGAAGATTAATATTAGTTTATAACACGTAATTTACACGCTAGTAACATCTAATATGTAACTTAAATGGCAATCAATTAACACATTTACGTAATACTGTGATACCAATCGTATTATTAACTCTATGATTAAATACTATTCGGATACAATAAATTATTCAAATGGTTTAGGATCATAAAGAAGTGTGGAGAAACTTAAATATTGCATACTAAAACGCATTATTACCCCATGTTTAATAAAAAGACTTGGGGCTATTGGCAAATGTGTAAGAGAATAAATCCGTACTTAATTTTATAAATGCGTAAGTATATTTGGATGTAAGATGTTTGTAACTCTTTCACGCAAAAACTATTGAACCGATCACCATGAAATTTTGCATACACATTGTCTGGGACACCAGAAAGGACATAGGGTACCTTTCATCGTTCAATGCGGACGAAGTCGCGGGCACCAGCTAGTAAATAATAAATAAAACGCCAAGACCAATTGCCCCCCCAAAGTAAGCACTATTAAGATAAATATACAACAGTTAGGGGCGAACACGAGACCCTTGAAAATATACTTTGAAAAGTTTATTTGTAAAGTCGGCCCTGCCGGGAATCGAACTTGGACCCCTGAGTCAAAACGCTAAGACAAGCACCTTCACCACTCTATGAAATGACGGTTCAAATTTGAATTTGAATTTTAAGAATTAAATTTTTTGGGTTTTGGGTGAAGAGCGAGGTACAGGGTACCCTACGTTGTACCCCTGACAAAATGTATGGAGTACCTTTCACCTTTCAACCAGAAAAGAGATACCGTTCCCGAGGTATCATTTAAAATAAAAAAGTGTGTGTGTCAGCTCCGACGCAGGACTGGAGTTTACTCCTTACGAACGATTATAAAATACATAATAAAAATTATAAAAACATTTATCATAACGAATTATTATCAGCACCATCTCTGTTCGACTTACATGATTACCGGTGCCATCTATTTTTCGCAAGGATGTATTATTACGTTACATATTCTAGTTTCAGAGATATTATATAGATGGTGCAATATCACTGAAACTTCAGAGATATTCTAAAATATTTGAAAAATAGAACGAAACGCATACCGTGTGACAATTTTGATTTTACTCCCATAAATTTTCATACCTCTCGCTTATATATGAAAATAGATTCTTAAGAAGTAAACTCAAAAAAAAAAAATCAGCATTAAATAAATTAAAAAATAATATTACTATAAACGGTTCAAAATTATTATGCAATACATACTCTCTCCTTGTACAAGTAAATAGGGCTAATTACCACTTACGTAAGTATGACAAAAAAAAAACATGTACCTACCACAAAAAACATAGTTCAATCTGTTCAACTTATAAAGGCAGGAATTGAACTCACTGAATTGCTTCATACGCACAGATAGATAAACACAATAATTGTTACATAACAGAGATAATTAGAGTGCGTTTTTGCAGTGTTGACTAATAAAATAGGTTGTCACAGAAAACCATAATTAATGTCATGACATAGTAGGTACAGTTGTCAAGTGTCGTAATCGTGAGCGCGTTGATGTCTTTTGTACGGATAGCGAAGAGTTCATGTTCCTACCGTCTTCTATAGAAATTTTAATAGTTAACAATTAAATAAATATGAAGAATAAGCTTTTATCGTAGCAATTAACATTCGTCAAGGAAAACTTAACTGGCAAAATAAAGGAAGTCGTCATAGCAATTAATGATTGCAATATGGTTATCTCTTCATTATACGCAGGTAGGTATTATATTAAATTTCATTCACTATACGTCATAGTAATGAATCGTTAGCTTTTAAACGCTCTTTTAATTATTGACGTACGAGTATATATAATAAACTAGCGATCCGGTCCCGTCTTCGCCCGTGGTGTAATTTTTATATGTAAAAATATTCTTTGTTACCTCTTTCCATCGAATTATAATCGGTCTACCCATTCACGAATTTTTGAAGTTTACACAAACTAACAACATTTTTAAATTAAAAAGCAATACAGCGGTTTCATTACATGTGTTTCTATCGATCAATACATTTATAAAATAAAGTCGGTGTCCATCTCAGTCTGTTTCTCCGCTAATTTAACTTCTTCTAAACCGCTCAACAGATTTTGATAACGTTTCCACTAATAGAAAAAGCGGGTAAACCATGAAAGTTTGTGCAAATCATTTGCAGAAAAAATGACATCCGTGTGAAGCTTGAAGCGGAGCGCTATTAAGTCATATATGTGTAAATAAAACCAAAGTTCCCTATCACTGGAAAAATAATTTGGTTAATTTGTTCGAAAATTAATTTAGACTGTTATTGGATTTTTGACTATCTTGATCTATTTTTACCGTACTTTTTAGCCAGTCTGACTGTAGCTTTTTGTCAAAAAAAAAATAATTGTACCTCTCGATACCTATCAAGTATCTAAGCCAAATTGTTTTATTCAACGTTTTGTAAGAACGGCGTTACGATTGTGTAACAATGTCGCCTGTTTTATTCAGTTGTTAACACACTGCGTGCGCGCACTTCGTTTGATAATTTCAATACGTATCCATTCATCTTTTTAAAATTACATATTTGCTAACAATACGTATTATTTTGTACTATCAGAGAAAATGAATGTTTACCAATTCAGAGGTCAGATTATATTTGACAATTTGTCGTCGGTTATTGTTGTTGTTGACAGGTCACATTGTGTCATAAACAGGGCAATCCGTCTGGCGGTAGTAGTCATAACCCTTTACGCTGACATAACCCTTTACAGAATAAGGGTTCAAGAGACTATTTCCCTAATCTTTCCTTATACTTCATCCTACTTACCCTTATCCTACTAAGTGCCTTATGCGACTGTTGCCACCTATACAAGCAGACTGTCAGCCTGCCTTCCGACCATTATAAAAAATATACTTCCCAACATAAATCCTCTGTACTGCTTCTTCCCAAAAACTTTAAAGATTAGGAGAGATTTTCATTTTTTAGCTATGGCTTTATTTAAAAGAACACAGCAATAATCGTTTAGGCTCATGAGTCATCCTAACTAATAAATAATATAAACGCGAAAATTAGTTTGTCTATTCATTATTATGCTTTTGCGTCATGAATGAATGGGGTACATAAAAAACATAAGACGCAGCTCAAAGCTGGTATTGCTAAAAGGATTGGCGATACAAGCTTAATGTCAAACATTCATGTAAATAATAAATTTAAATTAATTCTATTTTATTTTATTAGCACTAAATCATTTTCGTTAAATGGTTTCTTGCAATATTTTTATTCGAAATTCATATAAAAATGTACAAATAATAATGTGTATTCAATGGAAACAGACACTTCTTATAGTCCGTGAGAAATGGGACGGCAATCTAAATGGTTTTCTTAAGTTGAACTGAAATAACATAAAATGCTTAAAGTGCCTTCTAACTTCTAGCCTCTGACCTACCAATACTGTATTGCTTAACTTTAAATGAAATTCCTTAATATGATTATATTTGCACTTTTTTTTACCATAATGAATTGTTTGAAAATCAAATTTCTCGTACATTTTATTCCAAAACTTGCGACTCTCCCCCGCCTTTGCACAATAACATTTTTTTTAATTTCCCCAGCCTCACATGCATGCAATAATGGACTGTACAGAAATTTTAATTAGAAACACTAATTTTTAATTATACACATAAACACTTTCCGGGTCAAGTACCGTATCGAAAACCGTCACGTAATTTATAGAAATATGCACAAACGCATGCACAGCGGTTAATCCATTATTAGAAGAGAAACCGATTGATTAAGTTATTAAGGTGTTTGCGCTTTTTAATTTGGATCTTATGCTTAGTCAGGATCAGGAAAAGACCTAATTAAAAAAATCTATTCCCGAGGGATCATCTAAAAAAAATAAAAAATCGACCTTCTGACATAAATATTATATATGAGCAATAAAGATTGAATAAACATTTCAACTCTTAAGAAAAATGGGCGCGGACGAAGTCGCAGCAAGAGCTAGTTTAATATAAACACTTAATAAAAGTATAAAAACAACAAAAATAAAATCTTCACAAACAACAAAAAAGCAAGTATAGTGAATAGAGAAATGGGCTTTAAACCGAAACACAACAGAACTTCTTTGCTGTACTGGAATGTTCCTTCATCATAATCATCATATCAGCCGTAGGACGTCTACTGCTGGACATACACCTCCCCCATAATTTGCCAATAGGACCGGTTAGAAGCAGCCTGGAATCACCGTTGACCCGTCGTCTGTCCACTTTGTAGATAGAATGTTCCTTAAAGTGTGGTTACTGCCGCCCTAATTTATGATTTATGATTAGGTACGGAACGAAATGTTCTCTGGCATTCTTCGACTTTTAACCCGCAAACATAGCGCGTAATTCATCTGATATTGTTGATTACTTAAGTCTATGTTGCCCAACTTTTAAGGATCTATGTACATTAAAAAAATTCACGGCACAATTAACCGGCGGCTATTGTGTTTAATTCGAGTACAGTGCACCTTGTGTTTAAGAGAATTCATCTCATATCTTTTATCTTGTGTTAGAATGAGTTGCGTAAAGAGTATAGATGTAGTTTTCCACGGTAATTTCTCGACAATGCCTGGTGGTGCAACGGTGGTGTGTATAATCGTTGGGTAGCTGTTCAGTCGCACGCGCAGCCTTGCACTGTCGGCTCCTCATGTGATCATTTCACGCATTATTTGCACCAGTTGTGATCGTATATCTATCGGACGTGACGCGGCTACCCGTTGTGCTTACAAGAAAAACAGTGATTGTAATATCGGATTTGGATTTCAAACTGTGCTAAAGGTGATGCAGGGTTCAGAAGTGTACTTACTGTTCTTGTTAACTAGTGTTTGATATACTATAATGAAACCGTCGTTTTAATCGGGATTTAATTGTAAAATTAATATGCCTAAAGTAGTAGAAGTAAATAGGAAATTGTATGTTGTATTGCGCTTTATGACATAATTACTATAAAATTACGTTATAAAAGCATATTTTAAAAAGTTACAAATGTATATCTCTCTTGAGTGTCTTTTGTGTGTATTTCTTAGCATTGACAATAATAAACCATATCATGAAAACATGTTAAATATATAAGTGAGTAGGCGGACGGAGGGCGGTTTGCACTTCATCACCAACTGTTTGAACATCAGCCCATTTTTGGATGACGTGATGAATACGTATACAAATTGCGACCTTCATTGAACTTATGTTTATTCGTTCGTTTAGCACAAAATAATATATTTAGAGGCAAGTGAATAATACGATTCGTTGCAGTTTCGAATAGAGAAAGTGTAATAATAGTAAAATAAAAACTAAAACATGCTTCTGCGGTTTTGCTTTTTTTGCTGAGAAGTATGCATAGTAGATAATGTTTAGATTCAAATAAAAGTTTCACTGATATTTTTGTAACATGTCGTTTATATCATTATTAGTTTGTCTAATGTTACGTTAATTTAGCTTTGTTTACCTTATATTAGCGACCCGCCCCAGGCTTCGCACGGATACATTTTTTCTGCAAATTATATATACATCGAGCGCTATTTCCATTAGTGAAAATCGTACAATAATATATAGGTATAGATTGAATTAAACCGTTGTACTTTCTAGTTACAATATAGTCATTAAAATTATCATTCTTCTTAAAGCCACCATGAAAATCAGTCAATATTATATCAATGGAAAGGATTTACAAGGGTCCTAATATGGACCCTTTCCTTTACAAATCAACAGAAATTATATAATATATTATCAAGCATATATAAATTCGGTTTTATATGTTATGTGAATATCATGATAATATAATATAAATAATTACTTTATAAAATTGGAAATAATTGTTATAAGATTTAAGGTAATAATTTAATAATAATAAAATAATAATCATCCGATCCTTCTCTTTAAAATGTTGTGAGGACATATTGTTCTCTTTTGGCAGCTACCTTGAAGGGCACCTTAAGGTAGTATTTAGGATTGGATGTGAGCTGCTTCGCCTTTGTCCAGCCAGGAGGTCTGTAGGCTAATTACCAGAACGACGCCCTGAGGTGACAAGAAGATTATTGTACATGCGAAATAAAGTAGAACTCGTAAGTACGTATTTAACGGTACGTAACTGCTTTTTGAATTATGCATGCAATAGATGCATCGGCTCGTGTCAATGACTGGACATTGATTTCTACTTGAATTGGCGGTTTACTATAATTGTAGTGTCGTTAACGGTCATGGGCATTATAATTGTTAAGTGTCACAGTTCACTGATCTGATAACTTTGAATTTTATGTTCATGGCTGCATGCACCATGGGTTTGTAGCTGTTCACAAGGAGACATACAGCTGAAGGATTGACCCAAAATAGATGTACTTCGGAGAGTGTGCTAAGGAGCTGCGTGAGCTCATACATCAATAAAAAACTTCTAGAAAATTTATTTATCTATCATGTGTCATAATTCGAACAGAGATGGCGCTGATATTAATTCGTTATGATAAATGTTTTTACAATTTTTATTATGTATTTTATAATCGTTCGTAAGGAGTA
Organism: Synanthedon myopaeformis; assembly: GCA_944738685.1. Lineage (NCBI taxonomy): Eukaryota > Metazoa > Arthropoda > Insecta > Lepidoptera > Sesiidae > Synanthedon > Synanthedon myopaeformis. The sequence continues at coordinate 3,442,999 of OX122914.1, forward strand.
ATCTCCAGTCGTGCGTCGGAGCTGACACACACACTTTTTTTTATTACTTATTTTATCCCCTTTTTTTATATATATATTTGTTCTATCAATAGATATTTGAGAGCAAGCGGTGTTTTGCAATGAGGTCGTTTTTAGGAGTTTGAATGGCTTTCGCGGGATTTGGGTTGCAAGTATAAGTACTCAAAAATGATCTCAGTAACTATGGTTAATATTTTATTTATTATATGAAAATTTTCTATCTTATGTGTGTTAAGTGCTCGCTGATATGTGACCACATTACTGTGTGGAATGGATACCGCTAAGTATTATGGCGTATTAGACGCCTACAACATATTTCTCAATTATTCATGCTACCATTTTTATGACCGTGCGTTTAGGATTCCACGGAATTTATGTACTGAGAATAATATGTTCTTTGTTAGTAATAAAAGTAGAGATTAAACGAAGATATAAATAATAATAAGATGAGAGATTCCAATCACTGAAAACTGATGATCCACCCCGGCTGTGCTTGGACGCAGCTAAGTAATTAAAATTTATCATAATCAAGAAGATACAAGACCTCATGAAAATTTAAAGTTATTAAAGTTGTAAAGTTATTAAAGTTAATAATCTCTATTAAAGTTAATAAGTTCTGTTAAAGCTTGACTAAATTGAGTAACTACATCAAAATTAAAGACTCGTTTTGTTAGATTTTATGTAATACTAGCGACCCGCCTCCGGCTTCGCACGGAGTTAAATTTTCAAAACTTAGCGGATGTTTACGTTATAAAATAAACCTAATTTCTAAATTTTAGCTTTTTAGCCTTAGTAGATTTTTAGCTGTGCGTTGACAGTCAACCTACTCGATCTGTCTATAAATTAATAAATGTTGTAGGTACAGCGTTTTTATCTAATAGTTCAAAAAAATGTAATCTTGCATTGTTTGTTTAATATAAGTTGACATTTGAAACAAATGCACGCGTAACGGAAAAATGAAGTTGAAAGTAAGTAGTGATCGTCTCGCGGGGAATGTCTTGTGTATCAAATGATTGTTTGCATGTCTTCCTTCCATTTATGGAATGTTATCTGAATGTACAGCTATTTGTATTGTTCCGTTTTTAGTTAGATTCGTGCCGCCTTTGTCCTCTACTCTTATAAGAGACGCATCCGCATTGAGCAATATCTCTTATTGCACATCAATGTTATTTTATAATGAATTTATTTATCGATGTTTAAAAATAATTACTTATCGTTAAATGTAAATTTTGCCACGAAAATAATTAAAATATCTATAATTAAACAAATATATTATTAAAAACCTTAATCAGAAAAAGAAGGGTTCTATATTAATACTATATATAGTATATCAAGATAAACAATATCATGATAACAAAATTATATAAATGGTCATACATTTGAGAAAATCTTGCAAAATAAAAAAAAAGAGGATTAAATATTTATAATAAACAATATTTGAGTTTTTTTAAACTACAAACAAATAATATTTAAAATATTTTAAAATAAATAAATACAAATAAATAAATTGACCCAAAAAAATGAATTCTAAAAAACTGAGGTTGACATTAAGGTTGACAATTGAAAAGATATAAGTGCTTATACATTGTATATTATAGAAAATAAAATGAGATGATTATTTAAAATACACTAATCAAAAATCAGAGTTGCTAAGCGCAAAACTCGAGAAAGGCTGGACGAATTCGACTATTTATTTTTTCAAATATTCAAATATGAGGAGAAAAATTGGAACAAATATCAAACACATAGTTTAATATGAAACTAAAGTTGGAGAAGTTGCAAATGGGAATAAATCATCTTGTGGATTTTTATAGCCACTGCGAAATATTTGCTACTTTGTAGCAATCGAAATGAGCAAATAGTACGTACCGCTATTAAGTGAATCGATAGATTTGAATGCTAAAATCATTCACCGATTCCATGATAAAATTGCTAGAGACGATCAAACTTTAATGCCAGGGTACGGCAGAAGTGCATTGTAATGCTTAATATTAATGTTACGAAATACTTGCTAGCTTCATGCCCAAGCCTACACATAGATCAAGGACCTACTTCGTTATTATACGTCGATCGACGTTACAATAGAAGCGATTAGATAGATTGTAGGTTACATACCTGACCGTATAATTACGATTATTGAATTTACAAATTATATTATTGGGAAGAAGCTAATGTAAATATTAGAATTTTGCAAGCGAGTAGATTGATTATAGCATCCGAATGTTGTTTGGTATTGCTGGTAAAGGAATGAGAAATGAAAGCCTTTTGAATGAAATCCTAACTAATGTTATAAATGCTAAAATTAGTTTATGTGTTTGTTCTTTCCGCTTTGACGCCTGTTCTACTCAACGGATAAATAAAATATCAACACCCTACAAAAATTGAATTCATGTTTTAAGACCTAAGGGGACTCATACGATGATGAAAGCAAAATTAAATTTTCCTGAAAAAAGTAAAATTTCTAGCCATAAGTAAAAGAAAAATTATTATGAATGTGGACGAAGGGGTTATTTTGTATATGGGCATAGAGCAATTAGTTTATTAGTAAGTGCCTGAAAAAAAACTCATGTATTGTTTTATGCATTAGTTATGTGAATTTGTATTAGCCTATAATCTATATAAATACTAGCTGTCCCGCTCCTGGCTTCACCCGGAGTGCAATTTTTATAATAAATATTTACCTAATCCAGCCGATAAGTTACCTTACACCGCCACCTGTGAGAAACTATTGGAACTCACAGTTGTTTTAAAACTTATTTTAAAAGTTATCTGTGAGTGCCATAAATTTCGCACAGATAATAAACAAATAATTTGCAATAAAAAAAAAACTATAAATTGTCATAAAAACTATCCTATCTTTTAAGTTGGACCAAATTACACATACTCGTAGTGACGAAGTTTTATCAAAATCGGTGCAGTAGTTTCGGTGTTCAACGAGAACAAACACGTGACACGTAATTTTTATATGTATAGAGATATACTCGTAATATTTATATAGGCAATTACATTATATTTTACATCCAACTTCGGGGTACAGGGAAATAGTTATAGGAATAAACTAGCTATAGGCCATTTATTATTTAAGCAGACATTAATTTAAAATTCGTAATTACGTCATAATAAATTTTGTTGTGTGTCCAAAGAGAAATCTTTGGCTTCTAGTTTGGGTCACAATTTTTTTGCCTTTGCTTATGTAAACAAAGTCTGTTTGTTTCTAACGAGTGCCTGCTATCTGAACATACGAGATGTTAACTCTAGGAAATGGTCAGGTGCAAATGAGCAGAGTTATCCGTGCATCGGTTGCATTAACGGCACATCAGTTGCATAAAATCGCTGCGCACGTTGCACAATCCACAGCAATTCACTCTCGTTGCTTGTGTCGGCTCGGGGCCACCATTGTCGCGCACGCGTGTCTCTGAGAACGTTCCCGCGTAAATGAGGCAAAAAGCGCGGGAACAAAGCCAAAACAATAATGGCCGACATAACGTTACGAATGTTATCTGTATTTGTCTTTGCCACATTGCAAATGTTCTCATTACTTGTTCTTTCTTATGCTGCCACAAATATGGATGTTAGCTAACATTTGATTACAATTTGTTTTTTTTTTTACAAAATATAAGCTTTTGCCCACAACTTCGTCCGCGTGGCTCTCGAATTTTGCGCTTAGGAACACTTAGCTAGTCATTTTTATTTATATGGAGAGAACTTAGGATTATTAGTCACTAGGTGGTGCCCGCGACTTCATCCGCGTTTAAAAATGAAAAATTTAACACCTGAGAAAATAGAGAAAATAAAATGAGTAATTAACGTCCAACATCTTTGTCGCTCTGACGATGTTGACGCCGCCACAAGTTTTTATATTTTTAGACGATCCTGGGGAACTTAACATTTTTTCAGGATAAAAATCCTATAAAAAGTTCATTTCCAAAGATGGCTCGACGGGAACCGAACCCGGGAACCCTGAGACGGAGCGTAAAGGCAAGCACATTAACCACTCGTCCAATGGGCTCGTATGAACAATATAAGTTAGAAGCTTGTCCTATAGTAATTGCAACCTAATCAAACCTAATACATATTAGGTAACATCGTGAATCACTGCATTTTTTTACTGTTTACGATACTGGCAACCAAGAATATTTGTTGCGTGAATACGCATCCGTCGGTTGTTTCTTTTGACGTATTGATCACAAACGACACTCAAGAATCTCTGAGAGCGCAATAACAACAAACAAACAAATTTCACAAATTTCCACACACCTAGTTATAAATGCATTTTTATTTGAAACAGACGCGCGGCAAGACATAATTTAGGTACTTTATAAAATTCAGTTTTCTCAAAGTGAGGAACATTAAAGAACGCCATGCGTTAAAATAGTTTTGTTATTTGGACAGTTAAAGACATTAAAATGGTCAACGGTAATTACATATTTAACGGCGACCGACCATCGTCCGAGTCGGAGACTGTAGACGATCATGTGCACACTAGAACTGTCGAAAGAAAAAACAAACGAAAATCTAATAGAACAGCCAACGAATTGCAAAAGTCTTTAAACCAAGCGCATTTGGACAACGAAACTGACTCCATAAAATATGAGAAGAAAGTGAAAGAACCTAAACTTCTTCGCTATGTTTCTTCGAATGAGGTAGAGCAACATTTTGTCTCGGATAAATTAGATGAGACATTCGATTTCAAACCTGCAGCCGAGATGCCAAGAAGACACGCGTTTACAAAGAAACCTAAAAACCCTGCAGATGGTTCGCTGAACTACGTTTATTCCCGTTCAAGCAGTAACTGTAGCTCGCCTACTGGTAACCTACCCACAATATCTGAACACGCAGAAAACTACGGAACATATCGGGTCTGCGCTCCGCCAAGTCCAACGGTCAGCGAGATAATCAACGGCTATGAGAACAAATTCGACAAATACTTTGCAAAACCTAGAGAAGTTAAAAAACTTGCTGTGAAGGTAAGTGTAAGAAATAATGAATCGTATATTTATTTCACAAAATTTACAATATAAGTATATACATTGGCTGAAGCTTCCTTTTAAGCTTAAAAAGCCCGTGCCGGGGGACTAACATTTAATATACGGTATAGATGATAAATATATGTAGATTATATGTAGAATACATAATTATCTTCAATTTCATGGAATATGTCTTTTAGATACAAATTCCAAAAATGTAGATTCAAAAATTTTATAAAGTGTAGTTCATTTACATATAAATTTTTATATACCTTGGTAGAAAAGGGCAGAATAATTTCAGTTTAAGCTTTAATAACAACTTTTTTAACTGGATTTTATCTGTTACATCGTCTACAAGTTAGTATGCACGGTTAAAAACATACTGTCTATTCTAGGCTATATTTTATAAAATAACTAAACGTAAAGTTAATAAGACCTAAACCATCCTTTCCTTACTTACTTGCTTGCTTGATTTCTGTAAACATTCAAAGAAATTTATTTGTATTATGAATATCTGTAATAAGTTATTGAAATAAACAAATTACAATCGACAATATAATTTATTATTTGGATAACAAATGGAGAATGTAACTCGACAATAAATAAAACAAGTAGGTATGACACTGTGCAATGTGGGTGTCTTTTCATTGAAACTGTGAGTCTCTGAAAAAATATATCTGCTTCTTATGCCATGTTAAAACTTACTTGTTATAGAACAGGCAAGTATTTATACACGCATATATGTGTGTATATGTTCTTGTATATTACCTACACTTGTACATACCTATAGCTTACTAAACATATGATATCGGTTTGACTAATAAATTGGTCATGCCGATACAAGCACACGTGTTGTTTATGAAGGGTCTTATATAGTTAAATTAAAATGGCTTCCGCGTTGCGACAACGACACTACTTTCTTTATTATAAATTTATTGACAAGTGTTTCAAAATGCAGTTTGTTAAATTCGAAAAACATTTTACAGATTATATCTGACATAAAGTAAGCCATTCTGAGAAATAAGTAGCTCCCGGCCTTTTCATTAATGTAAACTGTATCAAAATCTTTTGGCTAGCTTGGAAAAAGTTAACGGAGAAATAAATAGAAACGGACAGCGACTTTATAGATAAATAGATATAGATTATCGATTGTGTGCGGAAACTTCTAAGATGTACAGGATCCTTACTATAGGCCTTTAAAGGGCTCATTTACTGTGTGAATTATAGAGCATTTGTGTTTTTGTGTGTTCAATAGCATAGATAAAATACTACTGGACCATTACTGGTTAAGTACTATTTTATCTATGATTATTTATAAATTAATCATAGATAAAATAATTAACTATAAATAAAATAAAATTCGATCTATCTAATAACTATTGTAATAAAATGTAAATTTATCTGTTCGGCAAGTATATCATCTTTAGAACTCAGCAGGGGTCCATATTGATAAATAAATAAGAGCTATATTTAATACATTTGCCATTTATGTGTGGTGTAATGAAAACTAGTTTAAAAAAATTAATGTTCTTATTTTAAAATTTCCTAACATTTTTTTTTTCTTAACATTTACCGAGTAGAACATAGAAAACTGTAATATAACAAACAATTAGCCTTGGAAATTAGGCCTATCTATCCCATTCATTTTTTATACCAATCACTATTCAATCTTTATTTATTTTTATACAAATCTGTTATTTATTCCGTGCGATTGTCTAAAATTTACATTACACTATTGGCAATATCCGAAACTCGAGGACTTTATTTGAGGATTTCGGTATTGTAAAGCTCTCGTAGCAAATTGAAAAGATTTGAATAACTATGAAAAGAATTCTGTATTGTTTACTTATCGACTTCAATGATTTGTAGCTAGGAAGGTCGATTAGGATTGATAATAATCACTTCTAAAAGTTACAATCAAATTAATTTTAATTGGTACGACGTTCACCGTTTTTATTAATTTTATTTCTTGAGTACATTGCTTTCTCGAATACTGATGTATTGAAATACACACGTGATGTCTGCGCCTCATCGCATAATCTGAACCTGCTCAATAAACTGCAGTTAACACTTTACCGCGCATAAATTATGTCACATTTATTAACACATCCGTACGATGCCTACGCGGCAGCTTTCTTTCTGTATCGAGCGTAATGAAATTCCTTTTGTATTGTTAACCATATAGATACATAGTGTTACAGATCAAAAGACCAGTTTGAAATACTTTTAATGAAGTGGTTTTATAAGTACATGCTTACAGCAAATGAAGACGAATTAATTATTCATAAAAAAGTAAAACTGTAAAATTTGCTAAAAGTTTTTGAAAAAGTTTTGGAGCACGAAGGTCACTTTAAGTGATTCACCTTGATTCACCTTGAGGATTTTTTGGTAAACTTTGCAAATATTCAAGTAACTTCCAAAGAATAAGATTTGGCTATTATCTTTGTTTTTTTTTTGTTTATGTAAAAGCTCTTGAAATAATTTGACAGTCCAACTCAATGATAGATAGCATCCGTCGTCTATTGCACAAGCAACACCACATGTGCTGCAAGTGGCCTGCCATAGAATACTAAGGATAAGAGATTAGGAAGGGACAGGGAAATGGGCTCGACATTAAAAGATATTGCACTAAATTATTAAAAAAACAGTGGCACTCCGGGAGTGCCGAGAGAAGTGAAAATTACGTGTGTATTTTTGAATCGTCAAGAAAGTACATACTTAATACAGATATGTCGGTTGCGGTTACAGTAACAGTGTCGCGAGTCCAATAGTTTTTTCCCATTTTAAAAATTGTTATTTTTTTAAAATTAAAAACAGCGGCATCTCTGTTCGCATTGATGTATTATTTCAATTCAATTAGTTTTCACAAGGATGTATTATTATGTAACATATTCCAAAAAATATATTTAATATTGCATACAAATGATTGTAATGTATTTTGTTACAGGGATCACATCCAGATAGTTTATACAGAGTTCCAACGGGTAGTGGAGCAGGGGCTACAAAAATCGTGCGTACACTTCGCGTTTTGAGATGGCCCATCGCTCTACTTACTGTCTGCGTTGCTTTGGCTGTCTTCGTATATTTCCTTATGCCTGGTAAGTAAATTTAATGTACTTAATCAACTCTCATATTATCGACGTTAAACGTGTATACGTTACGTAAGCAGATAAATTGGTAGCTCGTCTGGAGGCAGTGACCACCCCTTGCTACAATTAGCAATAAAGTAGGGTATAAATAAATGTTTTAAGACCTATGAAAAAGGACGCGGACGTAGTCGCAAGCAAAAGTTTGATTTATTTTATTTTAATATTGTTTTGTCTTACATGTATAGTTAAGAGTCTGTCTTAAACTACCGCATTTTATCGCTTGATATTATTAAATCGCGACTTTGCGATCTATCCGTCTCTTAGTTTACATTTACATTACTTTACATTACTTTACAATATACAATTACACACAATCGCGATAGTATCAAACTGGTATTATTTCATAGATATACAAAATATTTTAACATATATACTAACTTTATGCAAAACTTATTTACTTACCTATGATGTAAATTTGAAATGGAGCTTGTATAAACATTTATTTCAAAACTATCATCTATAATAATAATAATAATCTAGTTTTTTTTTGTTTTAACTATATCTAGATCTTTCGTTCCGTACCTTTCACCTTTTTCCTGTCTCCAATCTATTGTTGAATCCGTACTTTTACCTTTTATAACACAATAGTTAGTTATAGTTTATTTGTATTAGTTGTGGCTTACAAGTTACCACTCTTAAGATTAACGACAAATCTATCTATTATTTATAAAATCGTTCATTCTGATTAACTCTCAACGCACAGCAAAACAATAAGTTTAAAAAGTTATTTTATAACATAAGCATCCGTAAGAAAGGATTCTTAAAATTTCAACTTTGTGCAAAGCCGGAGGCGGGATGATTATTACAAATATATCTTTAATGTTTCCAATCAAAAGTCTTATTGGGAAGATATTAAATGTGATCTACGATGATACCTACTACACTATGATGAAAAGTCCACTTGATGGTAGGTAGCTACCATCGCCTATAACAAGCAACGTCAGAGGTGCATCTAGTGTGCTGTTGACCATAATAGGATTAAGGATAAGGGATAAGGAAGGGATGGGCTCTGGCATTACTCACTTACTTACGGTGGTGGTCTTCTGTAAGGGGGTGGAATGTATATGTATTAGCGTAAAAAATTACACTATATACTTATTATATATCAGAGAACGTATATCTCTGATAGGTAGAGTTTCATATGCCTAATATAGATAGACGGTATTCTTCAGCTTAGTTCACAAGGAAGCCATCGACCGTTCCGAACTGACAGCCACGATGTATCGATTACATGTTCGCGTATACTTAAAAAATATTAACTAAAGTTCCTATTTTAATACGTCATTACTGCAAGTGAAAGTTGTATGTTGAACGGTGAGCTCTTCTTCGATCTAGATATTGCCCACAGTAATTTCACAACAAACGCTCCCTGTTACACTAAGGTCAGTTTGTATGTCGGTTCACCAATAAATTCGAAATAATTACACATATTGAACAGCCAGTTATGTCAGAGTTTGACAAGCAAACGATCCACTCAAATGGATCGTGTCGAAAGTTGTTACTACAATGTTTTTAGATGCTTACGATGGCACGCGCGATGTCAGAGGTTAAGTTTAGACGTAACATTGATGAAGAATACTGACCAATTTACAAATAAAATAGCTGTGATTGAAAAAATGTGTAGTTACTAATAAATAGTATAATGATAGTATAGAATAGTTTTTGAATGGATTAGAAAAGTTCTTTTACTAGAGTGCTGAGTGACCAATAGTTATTAAAGAATAGTTTTTGAATAAGTTAGAAAAGTTTACTAAATTGAGCAACATTATACATATATAGAATAGTTATCAATTAGGTTAGAAAAGTCCTTCTACTAGAGTTACCAACAGATAGTACCTATAGAATAGTTTTTGAATAAATTAGAAAAGTGACTAATAGATATTAAAGAATAGTTTTTGAAAGTCTTTTTGTAAAGTGACCAACAAATAATACCTATAGAATAGTTTTTGAATAGGTTAGAAAAGTCATTTTAGTAGAGTGACCAATAGATAATTAAAATATATTTCGAATAGATTACAAAATTCTTTTTAATCGAGCGCCCTGTGGTGTAAGTAAGGGCCTACAATAATGCCTTCAGGATGATGTTCAGGATGTCCAGGGTGCTACAATTCTGTAGTCCATCAGTGTATTTGTGATGTTGTGATATTGTGTTTCGGTTATTTAATACCTAAGGGATGCCCTGAGCTTTTGTACCATTTGTCCCTAATCCCTTATCCTTAATCCTACAAAGGTCGGCAGTGCACTATGGCGCACTGTTTGAAGCACCTATGGCATTGCTTGTAGTAAAAGGTGACTGTAGCCAGTAGCCACCCTTCGTCAAGTGAACCGTCAGCCTGCCTTGACGAGCTAAACATAAAAAAATAACCTAGTCAACAATCTTTGTATCGCTCAATCAGATCGAGATACGTAATCTCGATCTGATTGCATCAATTACACAACAATGGTCATAACTTATTGAAACATAGTACAGTCAAATCATTAACGAGTACTTATTAAATCAATAATTTTATTGTCCTACATAAACAACTGTGCACAAGGCATAAATAAAAGCGCACGACGTTATTATACGACAATTAAAATTTTGAAAGGTTTTTAATATGAGCTTAAAAGAAATCCAGTTGCCACGAACGGATGTTAAAGATGATCGTAAAATAACTTTCAAAGCAATTAAGAGTCCTTTTCATGTGCAAATTGTAGGTACACGATAAGAGCAAAACTTTTGATATCTTCATGAATATTCAGTCACTTTCACATATTGCATGCTAAGGGATATTTTAAGTGGAAATCTTAAATCAGATCCACTAAATAACAACTCCATGTGGGGTACAGAGGAGGATGTGAACATTTATTATCTCTGTTTGCTTTAAAATGGATTTTTATTAACAAAAGATTCATAAAATGGAAAGTTGACCTTTGGACAGACACAAAGGCATTGTACACAATTCTACAATAATATTGTATCTGTCTGCATACATGCGATTCTGCACAAGAAACTTTGCCATATGACCCCGCTTTCTTTCTACCTTTTTGAGCATTGATTTCTTAATGAAAAAAGCAATAGGTGTCGAATATATACTAAAGATTTACTATAAAATGTTTATTTTAACTTTTTATGTAATAGGCGGCAGGTAAGCTCACAATTCGCTTGATGGAAGATCGCTACTGTCACTCATTAACACAAGCAACGCCATTTAAGTGCTGCAAGTGCACTGCCAGCCTTAGTAGGATAAAGAATAAGGTTTTAAAAGACTTCTGGCATCCCTTACTCACTACCCGAAACACAACACAGTAGTCTTCTGTAGGGTGGTTTAGGTTGTGTTGAAACTGCAGTGGACAACCCAGGATTTGTTCATTTCTTTTATGCCTAATCTTGTGAACGAAACAAATAAATCATTCCGGAAGTAATAATGAACTATTACAAATTATTATTTAGAATATTTCACCATAGTTATATCTGTATATTTCATTATTTTAATTTATTTTAACTAGCGACCCGCTCCTAGCTTCGCACGGATGTAATTTTCTGAGTAGATTTTGAATTCTTATTTTCATGAGATCCTTCCTCGGATTGTAACGAATATTTGAAAAAAAAATAATAGCACAGTTGGTCAAGCCGCTTTCAAGTTTTGCGCTTAGCAACACTTTTAGCGATTTTCATTTTATATATAGAATTTAGAGTGTGAGTCATTTCTGTTTATCAAAGACATTTATCCTTTATATGTATATGTTTATAAAGATTTCATATTATTAGTATTTTAGCTTTCCTATGTATATTTACACTGTGATCTTAAAATATTAATAAAGGTAGTAGACATGTGAGGCAAATTATTTATTATTAAGTAATGAATATCATATAATAAATGTATATACAATTATACATATATGTATATTATACATATCATGTTGTATCTTACCACATATTGAGTTAATCTCGATAGCATGTTAATACACTCACGTCGGCGTAGTTTGTAAAATTGCATCTTATTAGCAAACTGCAGCCGTTATATAACATGTAAATAACCACATAATTATGAGGTATGGTCTTCTGGTTACTGGGTGCACTTAATATTATTTAATAGCTAGATTTCTAAACACCACACGTCATACTTTTGCTGAGCTTTTTGCATTACACATATCAAAAAACATTGATATTAATATCAATGTTTTTTTTAGAAAATATAATATAAATGGGATGGTATTACTATTTAAAAACTAATTTATTTTATAACACCAAACGATATTCATGTCTATAATTGTGTCTATAATAGCGACTCGGAAAGATAACTTCTCCATTCATGTTTGAATGCGTAACTAAACAAATGATTTATGCATATGTAAACAGACATAATGCACATATGTATAACGTTGTGCAACAAGATAAGGATTAATGGTGGAACATAGAAAAGGTGCGCCGCTTGTGACATCTTGAACTCGGCTTTCACCGATTTTGCATCTTCGCCTCAAGAGCAGGCACTAGGTGCCTATTCTTGAGATAGGTACCTAATAGGTTTACGTAAGCGATGCCCAGCTGTATGGATTCGCTTATTTTCAAGTGTCGACGCGTTGAGGCTATATAAACAGTAACAGTAATGTTAGGTACCTACTCGCTTTGATGGCTTAAAGAAAATAAATACTAGGTAACCAGAATACACTCAACCAGAATTGCTTTTACGTTTTAAAAGTTTGATTATTTTTTTGAGATTTTAAACAATATAAGCAACAAATAAGATGTCGAAGCGGTCTAAATAAATAAATCAGATTTATTTCATCCGTACGAAACCGCCCCCGTCTTCGTACGGATGTCCAATTCTTCAATTTATTCCAATTTTTCTCTTCATAATGTTGACATATCGGGAGTGTTGTACAATAATTCAGTGTAATTATACGCGTTATAATTTTCTCATCACTGGTGACGGTCCTGTCACTAAGCTCAACCAAGTTAAATGCTTAATACATAACGTAGGTAGGCAATGTTCGAGCATATTTCATTACTTCCTTGTAGGCTGCAGTCCATTGCATAAAACCTTTTGAATTTACTTAAATATTGTATCCATAACTAAAGTTAAGGAAATTCAATTGACTGCTGGAGCCTCTCACTAGCGAGTGAAGTAAGTAATAGGTTTTTAAGAGAATTTGTTGTCTCAACTTAGTTGTATTCAATAACTTAGACCTAAATATTAATTTTATAATACTTAAAATAATTTATAATATACCTATAAATATGTATGTATAATGTATATTGCATTTTTACGAACAGCTCTATCTGTCACTTATAAAGAGGCCGTTAGCATAATTCTCCAGTAAAATTATTTTTTGCGTTATAAGTTGTCGATCGAATATTCGATCGATGTTATAAGTTGTATAACCGTTACACTTTTTCAAATCTAGGTGAAAAAGCCAAAGGGTAAATCTTAGAACGTTTTAGGAGATAACCTATGCTCGTAAATAAGAGAATTTGGCTGCGTTGAGTCATAACTACGTATAATCTTTAAAATTCCAATGAAACCATATTTTTGGTCATTTGCAAATTAATTTACTACCTATTCGTCGCATTAAACCGCATACATAAAACCGCATGAAAACCCGTTGCAAGGTTTAGGAGGAGTTAGTGGATATACAGACAGACAGACAGACAGACAGACGTTTGCAGCGACTTCAATTTATATAATTTCAATGAATACTATGTAATGAAGACGTGTAAACAAGCAAGGCCCTTAATTAAAAAAATTAACATCTTTACAATGTAAAATGAATTGCCGTGTCCGTTACCAGAGGCATATTTTTCTTTTTAATACCTAAACAGTTTTTGGTATAGGTAAATTTTAATTAATCTAAAATAATAATACTTTATTTTCAGAAAATATGGAGCCGGGAGTGAAGTCAGACTTAATGAATGGTACGTACTGGGAGACAGGGTTTGCGGAGACGCAGACACCATTACCCGAGAGATACAAACAACCAGTCACAACAAACCCTACCATCAGTAAGAAGGGAACACACGCCACACTCAAACCCGGTATGATTTAAAAAATAATTAAAGTTTCCAATATTAAAAATACTTATAAGATAACATTTTTCATCAATGTGTGGTGTGTTCATAATTTAAAATAAAACCTTGTGTTTAAAACACAATCAAGCACAAATGCTTTATTTTATATTTTCAACTCAAGTCACGTATTAATTCTTTAAAAGTTCAAATCACATTTTATTAATACCTTGAAACACATCTTTCACGGCGTCAAGCCATTTTTATTATATGTACACTATATTTATTGATATATAAATATTTGTTAACATTAACATAAACATATTTTCAATATATAATTACAGGTTTGAAAACATCTGAAATCGATTTCTACGAAGCTGACATAAGTAAGAAAGAAGAATTAACGTCTCAAGGCGATATAGTAACAGAAACAACTCTAAAAAGAAAGTTACCACTGGAACCAGTGTTTCCAACACACATAACACCTGAAGTACAATACGGAGATTCTCAAAAGATACGGACACCGAAATTATTGGACAAGACAAATACAGTACCGGACGATTCAACCTTAAAACCGCACATAACTCAAAAACCAGAGAGACCATTGGAAATTTACTTCAAGGAGTCTGATGCGCTAAACACTATGAGTACTGAAAATGTACTTAGAGCAGAGAATTCCAACGACTTTACTAATTATGGTGAAAAGCAACCGAGGAAAACAGTGCAGCCAATACCGGTACCATATCCTATTGCTTATAAGGAACTGTCATCACTTTTGGTTCGACCTCGAGGTAAAGACAGTCAAAATCCTAGGCAATTAGACGCATCTGATCTACCTCCACAATTCCAGGAAACTTACAGTCTTCCAACTGCTGTGAACTCTGACCTTAACTTCACATCTGGTCATTCTAAACTTTTCGGTATATCAATTGAGGATGCGGAGAAATTCAAGTCTACAACGCAGAATTCCATCTACAACACAAGAGTGTCACCTACACTCCCTACTTGGCGCGATGGAGATGACACCACGAAAAAATATCCCGTAAACATCACATCAGATGGTAAGTCTTGAATATTCCTTCGAATGGAATATAGATGCATGCGGTTTCATTATGGATGAGTATTCTGTGTGGTGTGACTAAATTATGTAACATTATCATTGTTATCTAATGTAGCTTCTACAAAACTTATTTTATTTTATTTATTTGACTAAACAGACTTATTTTATGTACTTATTTTTGTTTAACTTATTCTTATTAAATTTAAGCAAAACTATTAATAATAAGTTTGAAAGTATTATAGTATATAATTATTAATATTAATTGGAGAATCACCATAATATATATTTTTTTATTGTAATTCTTTCAGGTATTATTTTAGCACTACTATTTCATGTATAATAAAGCCAACGAATTTCTCATAGTCCAAAATCTTAAAGTATCAAAAATTTGTTATGATAAAGATAGATGATAAGGTACTGGTAGGTGACTATCGTCGCCTAGTCTCAAGCAACGCCCTCTTGATTTAAGTGGGCTACCAACTTTGATAGGATGAGGGACAATGTGTGAAAAATAAATACCCAATACCTTTTATTTCACTCTAGAGGTCTTTTATAAAAGATTATTACTGCTGATGCACGGACAGGACAGCCCAGTTCTTAGCCCCACTTTACCTTAGAATTTCTCAATGTATTATTTTCTACATTCCAGTACATCAATGTCGCTCGACTCGTCTCCCTCTATGCCGCGGCATTCTTCCTTACGACTTGGCAGGGCCAGCCGAAACCATCGCCGGTGTCGACGCCATCACCTATTTGCCACAAATGGAGTACCTCATAGCGACTAACTGCAGCGACAGACTAAAACACTTCGTGTGCGCTTTACTGGAGCCCGAATGCAATGGCCCACCCTATAAACCGAAATTACCGTGTCAGAATCTCTGCAAAGGTTTGTTTCATATTTAATTATTAATTTTTAATTGAGTAACTCATATTTTCTTCTTATTCTTTTTTAAAAACAGAACAATTTTGAGCTTGATGTTTAATGTGATTTTTTAAACTATTTTTAAATTAAAAAAAAGTTTAATAAACACAAACTGTTTTTAATTAATACAATACAAAAACACTTTTGTAATTTCGATAGCAATAAATAAAAGATTTCTATTGTGACACTTATAACATTGGGCAGACTTTTTTGGGGAACTTTTCAATAATAATAATCTCCTTGATGAATAAATTTAAATTATAAAAAGGTCAATCATAAAAATTTTATTAGAAATACAATGGAAATACATAACTTAAAACGTTGGATCAAAATAAACCTTTTTTTGTAATGGCAAGAAATATATGATTTCTGTTGTGAGCTAGACAACATTAGGTCAGACTTTTTATGAATAAATTTAAATTGTAAAAAGGCCAACCAGAACATTTCATATTAAAAAAACAACAACAATACGTTTTGATAGAAAAGAACTTATAAACCAGTCATCGAATAAGGGGATTTTTCTTAAATATCCATTTTCATGTTAACTTACCTATCTTTGCAGCAATAGTAGATGGCTGTGAGGGTCGTATACCACGTGAACTGATGCCAATGTTCAAATGCAAACAATATACGACGAACAACTGCGTGGGCGCCAGGACTCCTTGCTTCCAGCGGGAATTGCAATGCGGTGACGGATCGTGTGTACCGCGCGACTGGATGTGCGACGGAACTCGGGACTGTCCCGCTGGAGAAGACGAAGCGCTTTGCGCTCAATGCGATAGCAATGAATTCACGTACAGTATCACGAAATTTACACTTACTCTCTAACAATTGTCTCGTCTTTAATACCTTCACCATTAAATAGTCACAAGAAACCCCTTATGACCTTAACTATCTTTCTCGTAGGAGGTAGAGAAAAACATCCAATAGTTGTTAAAGAAATAAATGTAGGTATGTAGCATTTTCGCGAAGTAAGCATATGTAGGGACGAGAAAAAATATACCGGCATTATTTGGCATAAGTATTTCAAATTGTGGATGGCCTAGTCCACATATAACTTACTGAAAAGCTTTTTTGCATTTGCAAACACTAATAATTTATTATTTGTTAATAACCCCGGAGCAGTTGGATTGCGCATACCGATACCTAATAACTTTTATTCTTCAGACGTCACTTCCGATTTAAGTTTACAAAGCCAAGATTTACGAATATAGGAAAATTGTTTTGCAGGTGTC
This sequence comes from Synanthedon myopaeformis, assembly GCA_944738685.1. NCBI lineage: Eukaryota > Metazoa > Arthropoda > Insecta > Lepidoptera > Sesiidae > Synanthedon > Synanthedon myopaeformis. The sequence goes on from OX122914.1 coordinate 3,460,336, forward strand.
CGTCCGGAGGATGTGTGTTGACGCGTTGGTTGTGCGATGGGTATTCAGATTGTGACAAGGGCGAGGATGAAGATCCCGAACGGTGTGGGAGTGGGCATCATATCGCTGCTGCCACCTCGGATCTTGGTGAAGAATCAGCGGGTTCTGCACCTGCACCCTCAGTTAGAAGACCTAACAGGGTGCAATCTAGCAAATCGCACCGAAACAGTAAGGATAATATTACCACATGATTTCTTTTATGTTATTAAATATGTGTATCTATTTGCATTACAAATTATGTTCCAAATAGACCATGCTTTAAATATTTTAGAACATCACACATATCATGAGCGTATTCATCGTTATTTTTTTTTTCAAAAATATATTTGAAAGTAAGAATTGGCGGGGCATACTTCGTTCCTCAGTCATAAACTGGACAGCCCTTCTGGCGAAAATACCAGCCCATTACAGATACACAAAAATAACAGCTAGTTTGTTTTATTGTTTCTATTAGTAGGATTCCAAAGCCTATTCCTTTATAGCCTCCTTATTTCTTATTCTTGATCCTATCATGGTCGGTTACGAACTTAATACGCCTTCAGTGTTACTTATGAGAGTTGCTTAACATAAAATTTAATAATTAAAGGTTAACTTTTTGCTATTAAAAAATAAATTCCATTTTTTCTATTACAGCAGGCGAAAACGATAGTAGCAAAGAACTTCTTGTTACAAGCGACAGCAGTAATGCCTTCAAAAGAAACTTTACCAGACGTCCATCTTTATCACGTCTGACGCCTTACACTAGACCAGCTCTCAGAGAAAAACACAGTGAACAAAAAGCAAAGGTTGAAACTAAAGCAATTCCTACCACTATTTCTCCTGAAAATGAAACGCCAGAACAGAAGCTTATGAAAGATCTCGGTATTCTGGAAGCTCTAGAGAAGGAAAGCAACATGTATAAGGACAAATTACCAAAATCACAGCAACAAAAACCTTTTCTTGGAAGAGCCCCAATGCCATCATATTCTGAGAAGTCTGCTAACAAAATGGAGAAAGTCATAGATAGTGCAGCAATGTTACAGGTATGATAGTTATTGTATATTTTATCTAGAACTGTGATAATGGGTAAACTCTTTAAATTTTTTTATTAAATTTAGACCTTTTATAAGTACGTATGTAGGTAATGTTAGTAGTAATATTAGATCAATAAACCAAATGCTACATTACTCTCAGCTTATGATTTTGAATAATTGCAGCCATATTTTAGAGATATCGCTCTCAAGATACTACTGCCGCTCCCGTAAAGGCTTTAATGCAGCATTTAGGCAATTTTTTGCGAATAATCGATTTGAAATTATCTGTACGTGTTTATGCAAACATACCGGAAGCACTATAGCCTAAAGTAGCTCCAAAAGCGTCTTGAAAGTATTATTGATAAAGGCCTGAAGCTTGTCACTTAAAAACATTAACTAAACTTAAATATTTTACAATTAAAAAAATCTTTACTGGATAATTTCACGTTTCAGAAAGCAGATAATAGTGACGTTGAAACTTCGGCTACAAAAGAAGAATATTCAAATGAAAGAAATAGCACAGAGTACGATGAGCCCTACGAGGCGCCGATACCGAGTCCGGTGCCGAAGAGCTTATTAAAAGCGAAAGAAGGAAACAGTGAAGCAGCAGTAGGTGGGTATACAGCTCATGCTTCTCCTTGTCCATCCGGTGAGCTCCGTTGCGTCGACGGTCGCTGTATAACACTCGCCCAGCTTTGCGACGGCACAATAGACTGCTCAGACCACGCCGACGAAGACAACTGCTTCACTTGACCGAATTTCAATAATTATACCAACACAGTATGTGCACTACAATTGGTTACCACGCATTGTTTTTTGTGCTTTAAAGGACATGAAGGTTTAGGCGTAAGAATAAAAGTTTAAAGATTAATCGTCAATGGAAGAAGCTACTTCAGAAAGAGCAGAAAATATGTATAAACGACATAAACACATTTCAATAATCTTTACATGATTTTCAGTTGCAACTTTTTCTATTGACGATAAAAATGTCTACGCTTCAGTATACATAAATATGAAACAGCGTACTACTTAATCTCGGTTTTTGAAACTGTAAAATTGTGAATTCCTAGTGAATTAGATCTAAATCTACATTTACATGCTTAAAGCATATTTTTATAAGATAAACTATATGTATTTTCGTATTTACTTCATAAAATTGTTATAGATAAGTTAATGTTTAATATCTTGCCTTAAGGTTAATTTTTAATTATCATAATCTCATTAATATAAGTATTATTTAAATGTAGTTGTATACGCTGTGATAAAGCATTGCAAGATTTTCTATTACGATCATAATCATAAATTGTATATGTATGTATCCTTTTATAAGTAGAGTTTAAATTTTATTCCGACCTTATATTATCAAAATCTCTATATATGTGTTTAGTTATTAGTAAGTAGGATAAGAAATAATAACCTATGTAACATAATTAATTTTATAACGCTTGCCGACAAGCGAAAGGGACAAATTAGTATGAGTACGATTAGCTGTTGCACGAAAAAGTGAGCCAACAGTTACCCTATCCCTTCCTTATCCTTTATTTTTGATCCTACTATGGTCGGCAGCGGACTTGTGGCGTTGCTTGTGTTATAGGCGACGGTAGCCATAGCCACCTGCCATCAAGTAGCTCGTCATTAGCTTGTCTGTCAATCGTAACATAATACAAAATCTCTTAAAATCTTCAACCAAAATGACGTGTCTTTCTTCTACCTCTGCTTTGTTTGCCCACGTATCATCCCTTAAATAACTAGTTGAAGAATACAGTATCTTTCGACCCTTATTACGTGTCCTAAATAAGGTAGATTCCTCTCCTTTGTCGCTCTTAGCATTTCTATTCTTTTTCTCATTGGACGCAATTCTTCAAGTGGGCGTCAGCCTGTCTAATAAAAAAAGAATATTAACACATAATAGAAGTTGATAGTAAACTTATTAAGTTATTAATTTGACAGTTCTTGGTCAAATGAACAACCAGACTTTTACAGAAAAATACATGATTGGACGTAATTAGTCCATTATTGATTGAACTAATCAACTAAAATTCATACATCGCGCAATCTCTCCGAGTACTCGGCAATCATCCGTCAGCTTTGTCCGACTTGCAACTTTCTCAAGCCGCCGGCTTTGGGGTGTAGACAGACACCTTATGTGTTTTGATATTTTTTTAACAATACTCTTGTTTAGAAATTTTTAGAAAAGGTCCAAAGTAAGGTCATAATATAATTAGTTGATACAATCAAAATTTATGTAAATAATTTTATGTTCTTCTTAAATTACATTTTATACTGTCATAATAGTTCATAAGTAAATGAGTTAATGTGCCTGATAAATAAAAGCTATTAAGTTTTTCTAACGGATAATTAATGCAGCACCAATTATAATTTTATGACAATAAATTTTATACCTATCGTTTGTTTCATTGTTTTACTCTCTGAACCTACGATATATTTAAAGCTTATTTTATAATATACTATTAGCGGCCCACCCACAGCTTCGCATGAATGAAAATTATATACTTACACAAACCTTCCTCGTTTATTTTTATTTTTTAAAACAAAGTACAACAGCACTTGATACAACAGTAATAAATACATATGTATGCTTAAATAATATTGCCAACAACGGACTTCTTTTTTATGATATCTCTTTTCATTAGTGAAAATCATATCAAAATCCTTTGGGTAATAGAAGAAGTAAGTGGAAAAGAAACAGACAGCTACTTTATTTTACAATGTGTATGTAGGTATATGGATAGATATAGAAGATATATATATATGATATAAGTATACTAGCGGATCCAACCAACGTTGTCATGCCCGAAAACGAAAAGAAATCTGTAACCCGATTCTAGCGTCACTTATCGGGTCCAATTGTGCATCTAACTAAATCATCCCGGGACCCACTCAAACACAAAAAATATATAATCAAAATCGGTCCAGGTTTAGTTCACTGACATACACAACACACGTACAGAAAATAGTTTTTCTGCTTAATGCAAAAAATATTATAATTAAACTTGAAATCGAAACACGGCGCCATCTATTGGATGCTTACCCAACCTAGAAAACAATAGTGTTGAAGTGTCAATAATCACAACGCCATCTGTTAGAACCTTATGGAACTTAAATCAATGGATTAAAATTACACACGTTGTGTAAATTTCATTGTGATCGGTTAATTAGTTTCGAAGTTTAGCGCTAACAAACATCACGAATTCTATGAATAAGGGCACAGAAGTGCCCATTTCCCTACCCTTGCCAACCTTAACTACTGTTTGCCAACCTTTGTCCCAAGCATAGGTAACAACTTTGATGCGTTACCAAAAAAGGTAATAGGTAAATAAATGTTGCTTTATCTGCTGGCTACTGTGGATTTATTTTTAGTTTTCTTTTTTTCATATTCTGTAAAACAAAATTACGATTTAGTAAGATTTAGTAAAATTCGGTTAAAATCTTACTAAATCACTTTGACAAATGTTATTATAGTATAAAAGATTATATATGTGATAATTTATTGTAATAATTAGTAATATTAATTAGCTTTTTTGTTTTATGTAGTAGGTATACTTAAAATATTTGCACACGCTCGAAGGGTAGAATGTAGCGAGATTTATCTATTGTAAAACCATTGTAACCTATATTCAGAAAATAAATGGTTATTATTATTATAATATTATTAAATGTTACTCTTTGCTGTTACATTTTGAATTCGCATTATGTGTTGGAAATTTATTTTTATTTTTATATTTTTTTAATTTTTCTGCCCAGCAGCATTCTAAGCACTTTCATGTATACCTAGCATTCCAAAGAATTCTAGTGTAAGTACTTACTTTTCAGATTTAAAAAAAATGTAAGAAAACCCATTTGTAACATACAAATTGTAAAGCTTAGAAAAATTTCAGTTTTAAGTTCGAGTATAACATAAATATATCTTAGTAGATACATTTATACACAATTAATTGATACACAAATTAGTGCAATACCTACACAAAAAGTATATATTTTTTTAACTTATCTTCTAAGTTATTTAGAAATCGGTCATAATTTCAATTTTGCTTCAAGGGCGAATATAAGACTCGAAGGTTCTTGTAGTTTCTTTACCTCGCGATTGCAATGTTTATTTACTTTCATTTTGTCGTCTGGCTGTAACCTGTCTTAGAAATTCTTTGTATGTACAGTCATGCGCAAAAGTTTCAGCACTTTTTCTAATAATTCTATAATTACATCTTTAACTAAAACTTATATAAAATTTATTAATGATTGCTAAGATCATTGCAATATCTACTTTTGGTAGGCATGCATAAAAATTTTTTTTAACGTCTTGTCAATTCACATACAAAGAAAACTGTATAATCAAGAAGTATAAACCTACGTATGCTAAGTGTAGCTATGCTACGTCGATATACGTTATGTATATCAACGGTTTATATTATTATTTAAATAAGTTAAATATTAGTATTTTGTTACTGTCTGCTGTCTGGCTTTATTTATTGTATAGAAAGCTTTTGGATATAAAAATAGTAATAACATTGTTACAAAATATAATTCACTTTTTGGGTATATACCTAATACCATAGAGTAAATAGTACTTAATGGTTAAGTACTATTTACTCTGTTACTACTTACCTTGTTTTTACAGACGTATTATATAAATGATATATTGCTGTATAGTTACCTATTTCGCTTATTATATTAAAATACTAGCTAGTGCCCGCGACTTCTTCCGCGTTGAAAATTTTAAAAAAGCAATTAACGCTTGACCTCGTGTTGCTATAACACTTTGGCCAGGCGTTTTTATTTTTTATTTATCCCTGGGAAATAGTCCTTTTTATGGATGAAAGGTACCCTATGTCCTTTCTGGTGTCCCAGACAACGTGTATGCAAAATTTCATGGTGATCGGTTCAGTAGTTTTATTATATATATAATATAATATAATAATTATTATATTAGTAAGGATACGGATTAGTAGGTACAGGAAATGGTTTTATAAAATATAAAAACAACTAAGTATTTAAAAATGGTAGGAAGGAAATATACCTACATGTTTTCGTGGTTTTCCCTACATCGTCTCTTCGCCTAGCAAAGAGAGAGCCAATCACTTGCGCTAGATGCAGATTACAATACTCCATCTAGCTGCCACAAACGGACCGATCAGAAGGAGATGGTAGTTTATTTTTAGATTTTCATTTATGCGTAAAACTAAAAATAAGCAAGGTAATAAGAATGTATTATAAGCAGCAAGGCCCTATTCCTTTCTAATTCCTTATCCTTGATCCTACTATGGTTGGCAGTGCACTTGGCAGCACCTATGGTATAAGAGCGACGGTAGCCACTTACCAACAAGTGGACCGTCAGCCTGTCTAACGAGTGGCGACTTTTACATAAAAATAACAGTTAATCAATGTTTCTATATAATATGAGCACTGCTGTTGTCTAAGTTATATATTTGTAAAATTTTCATTTTGTAAGTAAAGTAGGTATAGTGTTTTTCTGAATACTCTTACCATCTGTATTATTGAACAATCTAAATTTGGTTAATACTTTTTAAATTGAAATCTATAGTTATAGTATAGAGACTGTCCGAGAGCTTTGCTGGAGCACGGAGTCTGCGACCACGTTCATTCGTCTCGGCCCGCTACACCGCATACATGACTCACCGCTTTCTATACGGGTACAGTGGGTCGATGACACCAGCTTGTGTTTATACCAAAGACTTACCATTCGTTCCTATCTATACGAATAAATAAAGCTAATCTATCTATACATATTTTTAATAGAGTCGCTGTCCGCCTCTCTCTGTTTCTACGCTAATTTCTTAACCACCCAATGGATTTTATCAAAGAATTAAATCGATTTTATATACGGTTTTCATTAACTGAAAGAACAATGAAGGAGAAAGGTTTGTGTATATAATATGTAAAAAAAATCATCCATTCGAAGCCGGGGGCGGGCCACTTAACTAGCTTAGCATAAAAATGCAATAATGTACAAAAAAAAACCGCTGTTTTCTCATAGATTTAGCATATTATGACCATCTGGTTCCTGTTAAGTATTTCGAATAGAGATGAGGCTGAATCCTCCTATTTGGAGGACACTAGCCATTAGCCATAATGAGACATGTTTTAATAATTTTTTTATTAAACTCAATAAAGCTCATTTAGTTATTAAGTATTTTTTGTATAAATATCACTAAGTTTTCTGATATCGCTTATTTACTAAAGTTCAAAAGCACTGTACGAGTATAGGCAAGTTAACGACAGTTGGCACATGCAACACATTGACACATTGCGCATATAACTCTTGTTTTCATTTTACAGAGATTTCAGATCTCCATTGCAACAGAATTCATAAACATTGCCAAATTGGATAAAATATAACCATTTTTTTTTAATATACTGTAGGTATATCAAAAATGCATTGGTATGAGTACTGTAAACGTGCCAACTTTAGTTAACTCACCTATACCTATAGCGATGATTTTTAAATAGATAAGGGTTGGTAGGCAGACTGGCCGTCTACTTAATTATAGGTTCCTCCGTCGCCTATAAACACTAGGAAGGGATTCAAGTCAAGTGTGGTGGAAACCTTGATAAGATAAAAAAATAAAAGATAAAGAATGTAAGATAAGATAAATTTACTATAGGATTATAGGATATGAGGGAACAGGTCAAAACATAACCACACATGTGCTGCTATTACTTGGTGGTTTAATGCTCCATAAGGAGATGTGCTTAGAGTTAATAAGATCTTAGCTTCATTATTAACATATTATGACGTTTCCTTTGGGAATTTGGTTACTCACAAAAGATGTGATTTGCAGACGTTTAATGGTAAGTATAATATCTGAGTCATCGACGACTTAAGTATTGCGATGTAATGTGATATGCGTGTAGGTACCACTTGTACACTTAGATAAATACTAATAAGTCACTTATGTTATGCGCAAATAAAAAATTAACCAGTAAATTGGTATATTTTATATCTACTTACAAATTTTAAATTTAAATTTCTATTATACATACATATAATATATTTATTAAATTTAATAAAATATAGGTAGGTACCAACATCTATAATAGGTATTTCTTAGTCATAGCTATCAACTTCATTGAATTAGGTACTAGCGAAATGCCTCCATCTTCGCCCGGAGTTGAAATTTTCTAAAATACTTTTTTATCGGATGCTTAGGTACATATAAAATAAACCTATGTTCCAAACAGCTTTCTAGACTTTATAATTTTGGCTGTGCGTTTATAGTCAGTCAGGAAAGCCATAAGTTTTTTTAAAAAAACGAATATATTATTGTTTTATCAAATACTGTAACATAAAATACATTGCTTTGGTGTATTTCTAAAATAAAAATAAGTATTAAGATATAATTGTTTAGTAGCTATTTAACGTGCTACAAAAAACTACCATTCATTGAAGTTAATTTCTTTGCAATAGGTAGGTACTTACCTATAGTACTTTAGAAATATACGTAAAAAAAAATATAACGTAAGTAGATACCTATTTTCAAAAATACACCCACAATTTCTTAAATAGGTACCTGCTGTTAATACCTTAGCTACCTATATTGTTTAATAGAAGTAGATGTGGCAGAGATAAATACGTTTATGTGTTATAGTCGTATTTATAACAATATTATTAAATTCAATAACGATGGTAACTGCAGGGGAATGTGCGTTACTTATTACATTGTAGAAGTGAGCTCGTTGGTGATTCATTTCTCGGAATTGACCTTGCTATGAGTCATTCGCTGGAAGGCAGAGTCGGGGATACCGCGCCTGTCTGCCGGTTGCCTGCTAGACGCACTCTACTCTCTGTGAATATTTACAATAAACTATTCAGTTAAATTCAGTTTAAATAATAAAACGATAAAAATGTGTGTAAATAAGAAACGAAGAAAATTTTACTGACTGTTTTATACATAAAGTGATAGCGAATAATTTTGTGTTTATTAAGTTGGATATCATGATAACAACCATGACGTCATTCATTTTGATAAAGGTATGTTTAGTGAAATATTTTTTTTTATTTAATCTAATATTTAAATACAATATGGAATAAAATTGGTCACGTGAGTCTTATTATAATATTTTTATAAGTATTTTTATTGACTATGACTACTATGTAGTACAGTCTTGTACAGTAGTGTTATTGTATAGTGGCTAAATTCAGAAGTCCATTGAATGTCAAGTGTTATATAGTGTGGTCTCTTTCTAACGCGTACTTTTTAAAGCCCGCGACGATTACTTCATTGAAGAGTTTATCCGAAAATTCATTCAACTTAATTCGGGAAGCTTTGAACAAAAAGTTGAGGCATTATTCATTGGTTAGAAAGAAATAGAAAAATTAATGGCGATCGCCGATTTGTGGTGGCGTTCGTTCGTTCATGAAACTACGTGCTACGGTGCTATATTCACTCAACTCTTGATTTTTAATTTCACTTTTTGTTTTACTATATTGTTTATTTTGAGAATTTGTATTTTTATTATTAGATATCTCCGATTATTTACAAAATTTTCTATAATGTCCAGAATCGTTGTGTTGTTCGTAATATTGTCGTGACCAAGTGTTTAGAAGTTTATCGGAATCACTACATAAAGTTGTTAAGCAAGTTTTGAATTGCAATTGCAGACAAATTCATTTTTATTGAGGATGAACAGAGAGGAAAACGATCGGATGAATTGGTTCCATGGGAAAATATCGAGAGAGAACGCTGAAAAGCTCTTAAAAGAAGGTAAAATTAATAAGTTTGGTCTTTGTTTTGTAACTTTGAAAGTTGTGTTTTCATGTTATTCTCTTCTTTTAGAGGGCGAGGATGGTGTTTTCTTGGTGCGCGAGAGTAACACTTCCCCAGGGGATTACGTATTATCTGTTTTACATCAGGTAAAGTCTGCAAAAAAATATTATTAATAACTTCTCAGTAATAATAACCTCTAAAGTTAGATGTTTTGAATCGTAGTACATTTGTACAGTTTTATTTGTGTGAACATAAAGGAAAAATAATTTTTATTATATCACTAACTTGTTTTGTTTAAGTATTATTATATTTTAATTGTGTATTAATGTAGGTAGATATTCATAAGTAGATCTAAATTAATTGATCAGCAAACAAAAGTGGTAATGGGCAGGACACATCATAGTACAGAGAGCTAATGGTCGCTGAGACCTGAAGGTTCTCGAGTGAAGCCTCTCACCGACAAACGCAATGTACATCCACCCACAAGGTTGGCAGACAACCTGATAATAGCTGCAGCTTGATGATGAATCCAGGCTGCCGACCTTACTTGTTCTGACTGATAAATTATGGGGGAGACCTATGAACATATGACTATGATTATGATGATAAAATCAATTGATATTTTAATAAAAAAAAAAATATAGCATTTTTGATGTACATTTTAGGGTGAAGTAGTACATTATCAGATTCGAAGGCATGGCGAAGATGCATTCTTTTCCATTGAGGAACACACAACAGTCCATGGCCTTGACACTCTCATTCAGCACTACAGGGGAGATTCAAATGGACTCGTAACAAAGCTGTCAATTGTGTGTAAGGGTCAACCTCCACCGCATGAGTCACGTACACAAGGAACAACAAACCTTCTGCATAGGTAAGTACTTCTGACAACTTTACTAATAAAAGCTCTGCATGATCAAAAGTAGTTGCAGCAGATGTAGAGGACGCCAAGAGGTTTAGTTGGTAGGTCTACACCACTAACATCTCGGGGCGGGAGTCCATCATAAACACTGAGTTTCTCAGTGCCTTCGATAATAAAATAAGTTTTGAATTCACTTGATGGGATGTCCAAATGACTGTGAAACAGTGTGGCATGCCACTACTTACTATAAAAAGTGATATATACTGCAACCATATCACATCCAGTCAGCCACAAAATCATTCATGCCATTCTTAAGTTATTTTATAAAATCAAGCCATGACAATTTATTTTTATTTCTATAAGTAGATAGATTGTGAGGATGATATATGGATGTTTCATGCAAAAACTGAACTGATTTTGATTAAACTTTTCTCTAATATATTTTATACATCAGAATAACTCTGAATGACTATAATTTATATTTATAAATATATGCGGATGATGTCAAAAGTAAATTAGGTGACCAAAAGCTAATATAAAGTATTTTTTTAAAAATACAAATAATAGTATTGGGAATTTTTTAAATTTCTTCTCTTTTTCTTAGGAAGCATTAAATTATGTACGTAATTAGGAAGACACAAGATTGCTTATTGCGACGTTTAATAATAATTGTAACACTATGTAGTTCAAGAAGGAAGTTCTATTAAGATGGTTGGCCTACAAATTGCCCTTAATTTTTGTGTTCACATTTGTTACAAAAGAGTCACTCAATATTGCTTCCGAGATAATGAAAGTGTGTGCAAGATTAAATATTCTTATGTAAATCTAAATCTAACCCTTTTTTAAAGAAACTAAATCCTTGTTCTTGTGTATTTTTTTTAATAACAATAAAAATGTAATCCAAAAAATCCAACACAAAAGTAGTGATACCCTAGTGTACCCTAGTATACATTAGAAATAATAATCTATAACTATAGCAGCAAAAGAAAAAAAATCTGAGGAAACTTGAATGCCTCATATTTTCATCTTCATGGTTTGGCATTTGTAGGGGTTGTAGAGTTGTTTGAAATAGCAGTTGTAGGGAACAATAAGTGTAAATATTATAATTATAGGTCAATGCAAATACAGATATAACAATATTGGACTAACTAAATCATAACAACTTCATAGGAATTACTTTCACTGATTTATCAGTTCCCTGTTAACAATGAGAAGTTTATTGTTGATTTCCTGCGGAGAGCATCATCCAATGTGTTTATTCAATAAATGTCAAATACAGGATGTAAAATGCAGGACATTGTGTATTGTTTTAACAATATACAAGTGTCCAACGGAATGGTAATCAAGAAATACTCACAAGCATTTTATGTACAAGTAATGGTGCAAACATTCAATGAATGTGGTATTGTTGTAATTATTTTGGAAGAAATGCAAACAACCTGCAAATACTTGATTGATCTCAATAAATACTTCATTTTTACGTTTTTTATTATAATAAATGTATGTATAAAGGTAATGTTCAAACTAATTTCTTGGATCAGTTTAAAATAATCTGGTTTTATTTTTGGATAGTAGGTATCCATGTTTGAAAATTTTAAATTATTATTATGAAATTTTATGAATGAATTAACACAAAATTTTATTTTCAGGCAACAGTTTTTAGAAAAATTAAATAACCATTTTTATGAACTATCTTTTGACTACATAAACATTATTAACTTTTTTAAGACAATCTTGACGTGCCTTTTAACTGATAGAACGGTTTATAAAATGTATAGATATATTATTCCAACTTTATACATTGTAAATCATATATTTAAACTGAAGATATTATCTCGATGTATTTAAATGATTATTTGTTTTGAAAGCATGTTTTTTATTTAAAATATTTTTTCTGACAAAAATTTTTTTAAATTCTTTCATAAATTATCTAATTTAATGATTTTTTTAAATTTAGAAGGGAAATATCATACAAATAAATTATAATTCCCGTTAGTGGATACTTAATAGCAGGCCAGTATTTGTTCAGATAATTACAATGGTATCTGCTGTAAGTATTATGTTTAACTTGTTACTCACATGCAAGGAATGTTTTGACAGAGTTGACTAAGTAACAATATCACGACATCAGTTCCTTTGAGATACATCTGTGTTTGGCAACGGTGACTCATATTGAATTGTTAATGAGTCAGTACAATAGCGTAGTATAATGAACGTGTATCTAACAATAAGTTTATAAACAATATACAAATAATCGTGTACCTGAATTTGGATATGTTATGTAATTCTCTAAAATAACGTGTAACATTGGAAGATTTTTTTAACACATTTTTTTTTAATAATAAAACAGCAGCGTAGCAACAGTTATATTGTTAATTTATTTTAAAACACTATATTTTTTTATATAAAGGTCGTCAGACAGGCTGACGGTCCACTTGATGGTAGATGGCTACTGGCGCTTACAACACAAGCAAAGGCCACAGGTGCTGCAAGTGAGTTGTAGTCTTCTGTAAGGAAGTGGATACTGTCGCCAGACGGGCTGCCCAAAAAATTGGGAATGCAGTGTGCCTTGTCACTATATATATATTGTTTAGTTCTGTCCCAATACTGTGTAGTTTAAAAGGTTTTATTGTTCTATTACAGGGCGACAGAGGCGGGAGAACTGAATATAGTGTCGAAAATCCTGGCATCGGGTTACAAGAGCCGCGACGCCAAGAACCAAGACGGACAAACCGCCGTCCACATCGCGGCGAGAGCTGGACGCGACGACATACTCGAGCAACTCATAGACAGTGGCGCCACCGTCAACGTGCGAGACTCTTTCGGATACACACCTTTACATGTGAGTGCTTTTCTGTGTGATGAAAGAATTAGAGCTCTATACATTATTTTATCTCCTTTTTGGCAGGAAAAACCTCGGTGCACGGAGCTGTATGCACTCCGCATTTGCTTCAATATTCCTAAATGCACTTAGGAATGTTGAAGCAAATGCGGAGTAAAGATCTAGTGCAATTATGTAATCATGAAATCATTCTAGAAAGTAATTTAAAAAACATGGTTTCTGCATTAAATAAAAATTAAAAAATGCTTCAAAAAACAGAAATTTATCCCAGTGCACGATTCCTCGGAGCTCGCTTGCGAAGCGAACTATACTTTTGTATTTACACCATTCTTTATTTAGGTCATGTTGGAAAATAAAATTATGTGGAAAATAAACGTTTACTAGAATGCAACATTTATAACATACAACCAGAAAAACAACACAAGATAATCAACATTTCATAATACCACTGAATTCCACATTAAAATCATAAATATAAACAACATGCCAGTACTATAGCTTTAACACTCTAAGGGGTCCTTCTTGTTACTTTTATTTATACTTGCTTACTTTTCATTACTTTTAGAACTAAGTAAATCTTTGTAATCTACATAAAGTCTATGGCTATTTGTGTTAAATAATTAGTGAATGTACAATCTTTTTACAATTAGTACTTGTAACTTTTAGGAGTGTTATAGTAATGGTTTTTTTTTTTTTTTCAGTATACTTGCCAATTCAACTTTCCAAGTACGACAGAACTGCTTATTTCCAAAGGCCATGCCAACTATCAGATGCGTCACGCGCCCTCCGGCAAAGTGCCCATGCACGAAGCGGCGCAGAAAGGACACATCGAGTGCATAAAGGTAATTTTTATATTATAAATAAATATTAATGTTCAACTAAGAAAAAAAAAATAGCACAGATCTTCCTTAAACCTATTTTTTTATTTATTTTACACACTGCAGTATGTATGTGTATGGAGTAATTGGAAATATAGATAAACGCATAAGTATTACAGTGGACGAATCACAAAATAAAAGGTTACTTGAATTGCTTATTATATAAAAAAAGAATTTAATAAAAGTAAAAAATTATTATAAAAGAAAATTAAAAAAAAAAAAACAATTGGTTACAATTAGATTATATTTTACCTATAATTCATGATAAAATTATCATATTAAAGCTTCATAAATTGTTCAAACTAACTATAAAATAAAGGAATATTTTATAATTATTCTTAATGGTGTACAGTTCATACGTGATTTCATTACAAATCTAGACAGGAAAACTTTTGATTGGTATATGTTTTTATTTTAAGGTTCTCTTAAAATTGAAAGCCCCGGCACACCCAAGAACAGTGGCAAAGGAGACTCCAGCAGATCTTGCGAAGCAATATGGACACAAAGAATGTTACTCACTGCTTAGTGAGTATTTAAATCATCTTCTGTAACTATTCATTCAGATTAAAATCTAGATTAGTATTTTAAAATAAGAACACCCAGAGGCAAAAGTAGTATATTTTGTACATTAAATAAAAATCAAAATTAGTTTTCTTTGACCTTTCAGAAAGAGAAGGTTAGTGTGAGTTTTTATGTGCTCGATGCATTTCAAATATAGTTTATTTTTAGTATCTGAACTGCATTGAAAACGTAATAAATTATTTTTGTGACCTTGTTCGATTTTCTTCTTGCGGTGCTTCTTGCAACCAGGGAACGACTTCTTTTTTCGTCCAACTGAACTCTTTTTTTTCCATTTATACAATTAGAAAATTATGTTCTTTTAAGATTGCTTTTTTTTTTTTCAATTGATAAGGAGAATTGTTTTTTCCACTTAAAGAAAAATACAAGCCCGGGACGGCGACGACTAGTCGCGCGGCGTGGTACCACGGCACGCTGAGCCGCGAGGAGGCTGTGCGTGCTCTGAGGGGGCAAGCAGACGGCGCGTTCCTGGTGCGCTACAGCGAGAGGCACACGGGCGCCTACGTGCTCACCGTGCTGGCCGAGGCCACGCCTTACCACTTCATCATCCGGCGCGAAGGACCCTGGCTCTACATCGACGACGGCCCCTACGTGCACTCGCTCGAGCACCTCGTGGACCACTACAGCACCGTGGCCGACGGGCTTCCCGCGCTGCTCACCGTGCCCGTGCCACCCGAACCCAAGCCACCGTTGCCAGAGGTTTGTACCTCCACATGACTCCACCCCTAAATCACTATGTAGCAAGTGCGCAAGTGCGAAACTTCCGCATCGATTTAGACTCCCGCATCCGTAATAGTTAATACGAATCTTTTGCTGATGCGGAAGTGGTGGGTTATTCCTAAATCTGTAAAATTTCCCCAGAATGAATTATGTAATTGTTTCAGTTTTTAATTAAAATTTTTTTCAATGATTAATTAAATTTTTTCAACAATTGTTCAAATGATCGATTTTAATAAGTTTTTTCTACATTAAAAATTAAATCTATTATAAATATTAACATTAAATTAATTAAAATTAATGTAACCTTGTCTTGTGCTCATGGAATGGCGGGACGCACCTCATCAAGGAACATACATAATATGTGTATACTCTCTAGCGAGAGCACCTCATTATTGCGCGAAAGCAGACGTGTTAAGTTGCCACATAATTAGTGAGTTGCCAAGCTAGTGAAGTGAGATGAAACCATATAATTTTGTATAATATATTATTTTCAGTTTTCGACGATGCCTCGTACTAAGAAACCGTCACCTAGCCGCGCGGCCATGAACCAAACACTTTCACTGGTCAAACACGACATACTCAATGATCAACATATCGACTTACCGACCTCACAGGTCGCCTCACCAAACTCCGCGCCGGTCCAACCGGTGTCCGCGAACAACAACGCATTCGATTTGCTAACTAGAAACTTGTCGTTCTCATCGGATTTCCACAACGACTCCACGAACAACAACCATTCGCAAGACGACAACGACACGTACAAAGTGCCGGTCAGCGACAGCTCGCTCGCTCAGTTGTCGGAGAATTATAACGAGATATCTATCGACTCAGACGGACAGCTTTCAACATTGCAAGGTATTTGTTACTGTTATATTTAACACAAGGATCTTGGTAATTAATAAAAATATATTAAAAACGCCTTTCACACGTTGTTATAGTCCAGGAAAAATTACTAACAAATCAAAATTTTAGTCCTGAAGGGGCATTTATGATATACTAATAGAGAAGTAATATCGATGGGTGAAAGAAATTTTTGTTCCACCTGTAGAAGGGGTACAAAAGCAAATGTTTTTTCCAAATTATACAAATATTCATATTACTCTTGTCACAGTGAGCTATGTGAATGTTTATTTTAATGTCTTCTGTAAGAGGGTGGTTACTGCCTCCAGACGGGCTACCCAAATTACTGCGAAACGCAGTGTGGCCGGTCACTGAGACAGGGAGCGTTAAGGCGAGCTGCTCTAGCCAACGAGCTCGTTTTTCTTACATTACATAGATGATTTTCTTATCATGCAACGTTAACACGTCTGTATTCTGATTTAAATAGTAGACATGAGTTAATTTAATAAAAGTATTGTGGCGACAGACCTGATACCGATGAGCGCGCTGACGCTTGGCGCGGTGATCGGGGAGGGCGAGTTCGGAGCGGTGGTGCGAGCGACGTACGCGTCGGGCGAGGGCGAGCCGCAGCCCGTGGCCGTTAAGACACTGCACGCGGCGCACGCGGCCCACGGTCGGACGGCCTTCTTGGCCGAGGCGCGCCTCATGGTGTCACTTTCGCATCCGTGCGTGGTGAGGCTCATAGGAGTGGCGCTAGGCCCGCCTTTGGCCATGGTGCAAGAGCTGATGCCTCTGGGCTCACTTTTGCGCCTCTTGCAACGCACTCCCGGCCCCACTCGGCCCGAGTTGCGGCTATGGGCTTGTCAGGTGGCCGCCGGCATGCGCTATCTCGAGCGAAGGCGTTTCGTGCACCGCGACCTCGCAGCCCGCAACATTCTGCTCGCCACCAGGTAATATGTTGTTACACAAGCTTATAATAAAATCGTAAATAAGTAGTGTCTGTACATTAAAATTTAAAAATAAAAATTCGTGTACAAATGTTATGTATGTTGTCTGTTTGTGCGTTTGTGCACGCTAATCTAAGAAACGGCTTCACCGATTTGAATGCGGTTTTCACTAATTTATTGATGATTAACTACGACAACAGCGCGTACGAAGTTGCGGGCACCAGTTAGTTAAAAAATTTAAATTATAAACTAATCCCCGAGTGTCTATTGAGCCTATTAGGACCCCGTACACAATGTTTTGTTGTTCTTAACTGTAATTTTTTTTTTTGGACGTCAGAAATCAAGTGAAGATAAGTGACTTCGGGCTGTCACGCACGCTGTCGTCGGACAGTTCGTACTACCAGGCGACGCGCGGAGGCAAGTGGCCCATCAAATGGTACGCGCCCGAAAGCTTCAATTTCGGCACCTTCAGCCACGCTAGCGACGTGTGGAGCTACGGTGTCACTCTCTGGGAGATGTTCTCCTACGGGAAGCAGCCCTACGGAGACATGAGGGGTTGTGAGGTACGTCTTCCATAACACATTATGTGCATTTACGTTTTATTTTTAACAAGCTGAACTCTGCCACGCTTTTCACTACGACGTGCGCTTGGGGCGCCCGCCTTTGACAGAAAGTGTGATAACTTGGCGAATATAATATAAGATGTTTGTGAAGCCATCCTCAGAAATTCCTCTTTCCATCGATAAAAATCGGGAACAAATTCCGTTCACAACTTTCGCGAACAGAAAAAAAGTTTACTTCATACTTATGTACTGATAATGGCTTTGTTACTGAATCACTCACTACTGAAATAGAATATCGTCGTTGTTAAACCAAAATCTACTATGTGCAAAAAGTACTTTTGAGATACTATTGACAAGATTTTTCCTAAAAAATGTTCACGAAGGTTTATTAAAAAAAGGGTTATTTGTGGATTATGTATTTATTTGGCTTCGCGTGTGTTGCTTTATTTGAAACTTAAAATTATTATACGTAAAGTTTTCCATTTTACGCTCTCGCTAGCGAGTACACTAGACCTATGGTCGTCTGTCCGTCCACCTTTTTTTTTTTTTCGACGAGGGGTAAAACCTTCTATAGGTAGCCAGTTTGTATAACACCGGGTTATGTGAGATTTTTACTATTCACTAAGGTCAAAATGTTGATATCTCAAAAAAGTGTCCATATAAAAAAGTGATTAAAATGTTGAATTCAGGTCACTCAGCTGGTGGAGAGTGGTGAGCGGCTGGAGAGACCCGCGGACTGCCCGGACGAGATCTACCAGGTGATGCTGGAGTGCTGGGCCTACAGCGCAGACCGACGGCCCACCTTCGCGCATCTCGTCGACATCTTCTCCAGGCATCCCGACTACGTCAACATCGCTCAGCTCGCCTTAGACGAAACCACTCAGCAGACATAGACATTTTCTATCTATTTGTGTTTGTTTACTGACCAAATAGTAAGTAAGTATATTAAATCATAAATAATCATCTCACACTCAATTGACGACAGCATTAACTTAACTGTGGTTAGCAGTGGACATCGTACGGCCGAGATGATGAAATATCGTACTTGTCCCATTTGAAAAGAATTGTTTTTAGTGTGTAGATTTCTCTTGCATACATATGAACTTTATTTGAATAGGTGCGTTATTTAATTAATGAGAATTAACGCATTTTTCGTATAGGCAAACTCGTGACCTGGCTGTTATTGTAATTTTATGTTTATTTTGACGTATTTATTGCAATATACATATAAATAAAGATACATTTCCTTATAAAAATAATTATGAAAACGCTTAAAATGAAAATTAAATGACATGCCACAATGTGCCTGACTTAGTTTTAAGATATTATTATTAATTGTACAGTGTATTTTTCTATTTATACTAATAATTATAATAAATATAATGGGGGCACATTTGAAAAAAATATACAAATATTTAAATGAATTTAATAATCAAGAAGAATGTATTTTATATTTAAGTAAAATGTGACAATGTAAAGTTACGAAGTATTCTTCAAGTATTTTTTAATACATAATGCATTTTCTTTGTATTTTTGTTCCTTACTAGAGCCAAAATAGATTTAATTTAAAGAATATATTATTTGATGATTGCTTATTTTTATAATTTACATAGAAATATCATTTTTAAATTACA
The DNA here is from genome assembly GCA_944738685.1 of Synanthedon myopaeformis. Classification (NCBI taxonomy): domain Eukaryota; kingdom Metazoa; phylum Arthropoda; class Insecta; order Lepidoptera; family Sesiidae; genus Synanthedon; species Synanthedon myopaeformis. The sequence goes on from OX122914.1 coordinate 3,479,997, forward strand.
ATACTTAAACAATACATTCCATGGATTACGTGTGGTAATTAATTTTCAATTTTATTGCCATGTAAATGCCATAGTTTTTTTTTCTTTTGTGAATATACAGCGTCATATTGCCATGAGGGTTGTGTTATAAAATAATGTACAAAAATCTTCTGAAGTTACCTAAATTTGTTTTCTTTTTAGTTTTATAGAATTTATATTAAATTCTGGAACATAAGTCTGAGTTAGTCATTAATTTCTTATATTATTTACAGATTTGAATATATAACAGAAACAAATGTGATACTGATATTTATAAATAAACAAATGATAATATCAAATACTAGAGCTTTTGTTTTATTCCTGTAACCTCTCAAAATGCAGACTCGTGAAGTCTTATTATATTAGACTCGTGACTAGAATTACAATAACGTATCATCTTATATCTTATAATTATATATACGTTAATTTTTTGTTGTATTTACACATGACTTCAAAATTAATTAACATCTAAGTACGAAAACTACATCTCCATTTAAGTTTTTTTAATTGATACCAATTTATTGACACATATTTTATAGTTAGTACCAAAACAAACTACTCTCAATACATATTAACATTTCTTCTATTCTTAAATATAACTAATATATTACAAATCTGATTTAAAAGCACGGCCTTACAGACTAATCTATCAGTCCAATAGTCTACAATAAATTTCCCTTTCCACAAACATAATGGACTAGTTTCACAAACGTTATAGATAATTTTATTAAAAAGCAAATTTAAAATGTGTTAAATACCGTTTAAAAATGTATACCGTTTATTTGAAATTTAAGTTAAGAAGGAAATGCGCTTTTCAAGCGTTCAAAAACAGTTATTTTCTTCATAAATTGATACGACATTGATGGTATGGAGGCGGTGGTGTTTCTGATCTATCTGGGAGTCGTATAGCGTCCACTTGGAAAGGCGCATCGCCTACGCTTCCGTCGGGCAGCGACAAACCGCGTCTATACAATGGTGGTGTCTCTAAGTCTGGATGAATTATGGTGTTCCATAATAAGTTTGACCTAATCTCGGCTTCAGCTAGTCTCTGAGCTCGTCGTCTCTGCCTTCTAGTCTGTGGTCGTCTACAGTTCATTTTACCACATTTACATATGTTCCTAAGCCATATGTAAGTGGCGATAATGCCGATGCCAAGGCCTAACTCAAGACCTATAATGAAAGCTTGGAGAGACGAGAATTCCTTGTCAAATTTTTGGACTGGAGTCAGGGGTTTCGAAGGCTTTAGCTCGGGCAAAGTCTCATTCTCAGCTATTGATGTGTTCCATACTTTATTCACGTCAATTTGTTCTCTCTCTGTGGTCACCGCTAATATCATCTTCTCGAACATCTTTGGCAAGACTTTTTTGCACAGCTTATCGTAAGCTATATCGTGAGAAACGACCCAATTTTCAAGAGCTATAAATTCTTTATTACACTGAATGTAATCATTCCTCAACTCCAATCTCTGTAATTTTCGCAGCGGTTTCAAAACCTCTATCTTCGTAGAGATCATATAATTATCGCTTAAATCCATCTTTTTAAGATTTGGCAATCGCGTGAATAGTCTTTCTGGCAAATATTTAATCCTACAGTTATTTAAATTTAACACCTGAAAACATAAAAATAAAATAGGATACAATACTTGATAGGATAAATAAAAATAAAATAGGAACAATATCGTCTAGTGAAAATCTAAATATATCAGGCTCTGAATTACATTTAAAAGTTTAAACTAAATTCTTCTTAATTTACATACCTGTAAATTTGAATGGATTAGAAAAGGTTCATTTTTAATATTCTCAAATATATTTCCAGATAAATCGAGTATTTGCAATTGCGGAGTGTCCCAAAACAAATCAGACGGAATGAATCTCAATCTATTATTGCTGAGGTCCAAATTTGTCAACTGCTCTAATCCAGAGAACGCGTGTAGACCAATCCAAAATATTAGATTGTATGACAGGTTCAGTACTCGTATAGAAGTGTAGCCAGTGTTCTATGAAAGCAACAAAAATAATAATAAGAACAGCGTTAACATACTGCACTAAATTAATGGGATGACTACCTTTTGAAACTAAAGCCCTAAGCAGACGACTGACAGACGTTTGAAATGAAATTTTGGTATGACCGATAATTACTCTGGTGCAAACAAATGTCGACTCTAAGATGACGAACCATTTCTTACACTGACTGTACCTAACTAATCGTTTGACAGAGGCCTCGCGCGATAAACTCGGGGAATCCTCATGTTTTATGTCGTTATTCAATTCTTATTATTATTACCTTAGGATTTGTCTCTGTGAAAACTAATAATCTGTGTTACCTACATATATCTTTCAGTAGGTATGTTAATTTACGAGTAGGTATAGGCAGAGGCGTCTTTACCAGGTCTGTAGGTGCAGGGTGTGCGGTGCACACGGGCGCAACGGTGCTAGGGGCGCCGTCCGCGGCACTTTCAATATAGACCACTTAAGATTAGGTCTAGGTCGCAAAAAATTGTACTGTTTTTGATTTTTTGGAATGTTGTTAGGATAGATACCAATAGTCTAAAACCAAGTTTGCAGTTTCGAAAGACCAGTGGTAACTGCACGGTGCTCGAAAAAGCTCGAAATTATCAGCCTTTTTTCAACGTTTGGCTTATAACTTCTGAAAAGTGCATTCTATGGAAAAGTCATCTTACACGCTCTTAAAGAAGACAAAATTAGCTAAAATTTGAGCGCAACCGCAGTTCTGTATGTCAAACAGATACCGAGATACAAATTTGTCATTTTTCCCAAAAAGTTAGAAATTTGTACTTAGTTAGCCGTCTTGTGCTTTAAATTAAAGCTAAATAACTGTTCCACAACTTCATTTATCATGACTTTCCTCGTAGAATGATAATTTTAGACGATTTTTTTGTTTCGAAAGATGGCTAATAACGCGAACTGGCCTAATGAACCTCCGCCCGTGTTATTACGCCGGGGGGGCTAGGGTAATGATTGCACAAGGGCGCTGAATGGGCTAGAGACGCCTCTGGTTATAGATATATATTATTTTAAATAAATAAGGTATTATCACTTAAATGACATGAAGCTGTACCTGGCTAGGCTACCAAAGTTAAACAAATCAAAACAAGTAATTTCGAAGTTATTTCGAAAGAAACACAAAAAAATGTACGAAGAAGAACAGAAAGTTGTATAAAGAACAAGTAAAAACAAGTCGACTGCGTTGAAATATTAATTGTATAAAAGTGGAGATTTTTTTTTGAAGATAATCCCTTATAATAACTATGTACCTACCTACTGCGGTCAACCAAAGTACTTAAATCAATTACATACCTTGAAACAAAAGTTGTCCAATTCACTTATAACATTGTGGCTCAAACTATAGATTTGCACAATGTTTGGCACTCCCACATCAATACTGATAATATTTTGGTCCACACACAACGCCCTATTCAACCCATTGTCCAAATCGCAGTCGCATTGTTTTGGGCACATTTCACTTCTAACGAACGCTAACATTATTATTATAAATACATATTTTAACGCCATCTTGTGTATTTGTTAGTGTTAGCCCCGAATTTGCATTGATTCTTTCTTTTAAAAATATTCAACAAAACTAAACTGATGCATGTATAGTTTAAATGGAAAGGAATAAATGGAGCAATGATACATAGGTTGATAAAACAAATGTTATCAGTTTAATCTGGACTCGAAGACTGATAAGATAACTAACTCTGACTAACTAGTAGTGGGTAATAATTAATGTCTCGCTGAATGAAAAGAGAAAGACGCATTCGGGAATTATGTATATTAAAAAGTAAGCGTATTATTATTATAATCAACATGTACATATACATTTTTGGATTAATATTGAATCAATAGTATTGCGGAATGCCGCGAACTAATATAGTTTTAAAATATTTTATCATTGTATCTATCCCGAAGTTTCCGCTGATGTTATCATTATCTGGTTTTTGCTTAAATACATTTCCTATATATTTTTTCCAGTCTTTCTACGTTGTAAATTACTTTCTTATAACACTACGAAATTCTTTGAGATTTTGTCTCAACACATAAAGTTATTGAAAATTTAACTTATGGATTTTTTTTTAATGTAAAGGTAGACAGGCTGACGATCCCCTTCATGGTAGGTTGCTACCATGGCCTATTAAACACAAGCAACAATACACCTTAGTAGGAATAAGGATGAGGATTTAGGAAGGGAGAGGTATATGGGCGCTTACCAAATATAATATATAATACTTTTTTAAATAAATTTCTTAGATGTTAGAACATTTATTTAGTCTTTATTGCTTAATATACTGCTCTTTTATCTGAGGTTGACGCGCGAGTCCGTTCGCCTGATGTGGACGCGGCTAGTGACTAAGGAAGTTGACAAATTTTATGTATTTTTTCATGAAGCAGGATAAAATGTGGCAAAAAAGGGGTACTTACTAAAACAAATCATTCTAAAAGGAAACAAGTTTATGAGGCCTTCGTTATTTACTTTTAAAATTAAACAATAAAGGGGTTTGGGTAAAGTTGGCATCATTTTCAACTTTTGTTCGAAAGTAGCATTTATTATTATGGAACTATATAGCTAAATAACATTGAAGCTTTATATATTACTTAAAAAATCGCCTATGTACACTACTTCGATGTAAAAAAAAAATACATAATTTTCCATATTTGCTTCATCGAAATTCTACCGACATTAACGTCATTTAACGTGAAATAGATTCATGTTCACAAAAGTCCCAAATCGTCGAATGGTTGAGCCAACCACAATGCGTAATTCGTTGCAAAACCTTATATCTCTCGTTCGATATAGTTTGGTGCAATTCATTTTGCACATTATAACATGTTTTTGCAAGGACTATAAACGACAATAGGTTTTATCAATGGCCGCTAAAAAAATGATGCCAACCCCCCAAAGTTACCCAATCCCCTTTAAATATTTTATTTATAATATTTGAGTATCAAATACACAATTCTCTTACCAAAATCCATTCATAGAATGTAATTTACAAGTTTTTATTATTAACAAAAACTTTTAACTAAATAAATTTGAATTCTGTCTATGCTGTGTTGTAGAAGCTGAGTAGCAACGTTTCATAGTATAGTCTATGCTCACTATAGCATTCCTTACATCGTTCATGGAGCCGTTGATTGTTCCAAAAGAATTGGCCAACCGTTCCACTGCCAATGCCTAAAACATCATTCACAATTCAAAATACATAAACTACAATACAAATATAATGTCAAAGAAGTTTGGCTAAAATCATTTAGCGCATCTCTACAATAACATTAAAACTAATACGTCTTGCGGTAAATTGAAACTTATATGTCTGTTAAAATGAGCTCAAGCTCAAAGTAATTTGAGTAACATTAAATTCAATTAAAATGTATAATTATTTAAAACTACTTATATGATTTGTTTTAATTATTTTTTTTATAAATAACACTAAAGCTCGTCAATGGGTTACTACACAAAAAAAGTGGTTTACAAATAAATCAGAAAAACCAATTTATTAATTTGTTTTGTATTCATATTATTATATAGTCATACTAGTGGCCCGCTCCCGGCTTCGCTCGTGTTCAAAATTAAAAACTATCCTATTTTTTAAATTGGACCAAATTACATATATGTAGTTACAAAGTTTAATCAAAATCGGTTCAGTAGTTTAGGAGTTCATCGCGGAGGAACATGTGACACGTAATTTTTATATATAAATATAAATAAATCTGTTAAAATGTCAAAAGAAGACGATTTATTATTAAATACTTTTTACCTGCATATGTGATGCATCGGCTAGTCTCTGCAACGCTAGTGCATTATTTAGCGAAGACTGAGCTATCTGTGACATCGCCGTAGCTTGTTGATTCATTACTTCTACCTGGAAAAATATATTTATTATAATACGTTTGTTGATATTATATACCTTGATACTTAATGACGTCAAGTCCTTATTTCCTACAATGTTTTAATTTAATGTTGATTTAAAAGATTTAAGGGATTTAAACCAATTATATATTTTATTATGTGATAGAATTTAAGACATTCACAAAATTATATATTTTATTAAAAATTATCCACAGGACAATTTCGTTATGATCTCCTCATTTAATGTGAAGTTGGTGAAGATGTATATTACACAAATAAATCTCTGTTAGCACGTTTACAACAACACTATGTCTAACAAATAATTATGTTCCAAATATGCCTTCCTTAACAACCGTATGTAGTGAAATAGTATCAGATGCTGTATAAAAATACTTTAGTTCTGTAAAATGTTAATAGATAGCGCGAGTGGAGCTGTAATATTTGGTACAGTGGTATAAATATATATAATCAACAATCAAAGAATACAAACCAACTTTTCCATTAAATTAATTTGTTGCTCATCTGTTTCCGTTAACCTATTGTTTGTGTCATTATGACTGAAATCCATATCTTCATTGTGGAACATATTATCATCCATTGAATCGTCATCATCATTTCCATTACAAGGCTCTTGCTTCACACCTTTTTTTCTTTCTGCAATGTCAAAAATCAAATTTTTCAAGGACATATAAAACGACTGATTACGGAGATACATATAAAAGTGTTGACTTTAAATCTGTTAAAAATACTGATCTCTAAAAAATTCTTAACAATATAAAAAACTCAAAATTCACAAAACACTCCATAATAATAAATCTTTGCTATCAAATATATTTTTTTGTTATAGCTACATAATTTTTAAGAATATTTTAATATTATTTGTCGTAAAAATATTAGCTGAAACGACCCAAATCAAATCGAACCCGAATCTGTACTACAATTGACCCGCGTAAATTTATGTTGTATGCGATAATGTGGTGAAAATTATTTGGGTTCCATATACCTACTTATTTAGGCTAGAAATTTAGATGATACCCTTATAAATAATATTTATTAGCAGAATGCAAACTAATAGTTTTTAAGCTTTATTAAGCTTTAAACTAATAGTTCACACAGTAGTCTATATTAAAATCACTCGCAACACTCGTGATTCTCGTGACTACTTCGCTAGTTCGTGATTTAAAGTCGGCACTCAGAGCAAAAAACAATTTTGCTCTCTAGTTGAACAAATAACTATTAGTCAGTCATACAGTATCATTCCAGACAATAAGATAACAATAAGAATTTAATGTCGATGTTTAAAATTAAAGTAATTATTACTCACTAGATGTTGTCTTTTCATCACAAGAAAGGTCTAAGACTCTTTGTTCTAATGGAGTGAGGGTATCACTCAAACTGTCTTCTTCAATATGTTTTTGTTTTAGTTTTATACTTCTCGTTTTATCTGCCCAGAACTAACAATAAAAATATTAACATTAGTAACACACATATTTGTTTACATTTCATTATCATACACTTAAAAATATGTTATAAAACATCGCAATACATATATGATTTTCTGCACAACACAATTTTTGAATATATAAAAAGAAATGTCTTTAAAGATGTAATACAGAGAAGAATTCTACCATCTGAAGCATGAATTATACTGAAACTGAAACAAGTCATAATTCATTAATTCATAATATTATTACTTGTTTCACTATTATTGAAACTGAAACTGCAAAAATGATACTGTACCAAAATGTTGTGGGGGTTGATAATAATAAAACCAAATTGTAGAAAGTACATAAATGACTTACTTTCATCCAGCCCTCCATTGTTTTTGAGGCACCATCGATTGAATTAGCATTATTAGTAAGTTGGGTCCACAGTTTTCTGACTTTCTTCTGTGTCATTCCATTCCGGAGTTTTTTATTTGCCAACTCTGGGTGTTTTTCCATGAAGTCTATTATTGCTCTTAGTTGAGTTAGAGAGGGTCTGGCTGACTAAAATATAAAGGTAACAATAACATCATTTTTTTTTTGAAATATAAAGACACCAATCTTATAAAATAACTAACTGACTAATTGGCGACTTCTAAACTAGGTTTTCTCGAATTTGAAATGGCCATTAGTTAAGTTATATTATGTTACAAATACACTTATTTGTAATCTCACTAGATTTGAACATAAAATATGAAGATTATTCTTTTACATAGTTCTTAACACTATAAATAAAGTAAAAAAATAAAAAAATACTTACACGCTTGGAACAGTTTTCCACTTCTACTAATATATAATCAGCCATAATTAACTTTAGTATGTGTAAATTGGAATAAGAAAAACAAATTATCAGAATAGCAAAAGTGCTAAAATGGGCTTTAAGTTTTTAACACTGATGAACAAAAATATTAGTGCGTTTAATAATTTTTATACAGAATTTGACAAATAACATCTGCCTATATAGATATTTTCAAAACATAAAGAAACTAAAAATATGTGTTCCTTTTATCGAAATATCGAAACAATAAATATTTAAATACAATCATATCCATAATACAATACATACAATACAAACAAACACAATACATACAATCACAGAACAGTGAACACTATTACTCCATAGAGAAGGCCGTGCTCATAGCATACAATACACGCTTGGGAAGCTGTCACATCATTTGACATGACAGTACTTTACTCTATGCTCACAAACATTCCCATTTATAAACAATAAAAACAAACATAGATTACAAATAGTACCAACCACAAACTAAATAGAAGCATAGATAAAATACTACTTAAAACCAATATGATGTTTTGATGTCTATAGAGACGACACGCTAGTATTTTAGTTTGTGGAGACAACATTGTGAATCGCGGTTTAAAGAAAGAATGAAGAAATTTATTTCGGAATAGCAAGGTTTGTGACAGTTATACTTATGTCATTTTTATTTCAAAGTTACATTGTTTTAAAATAAAATGTTTTCTTCTTTAGTTTGATTCTTTAATATTTTCAATGAAGAAAAAATAAATCGTTTAGTCTATGTTATTCTCTATTATGCTATGTCATACTAAATAACTACTAAATCCATGGCTATTTAGCTATTGTTTTTTTATAAAGTGACATTTGATTTGATATAATTTCACTCAACGATGACATGCAACAAATAAATATCACAGCAGTCAGCACTCTTCAACAAGTGCAATATAATATCTTTAAATAAAATGGAATTTGTCTACTTTCTGACAAAAGAACCGAAAAATCTTAAAACTACGGCGTAGTTTGTGGTATATTTTTGTGTATACTTATTATTATATTGTGTTTAAAGTCTATTTACTGGGATTTATGTTATATGTGTCATGTGAAGTGTGTACCGTGTTAACAATTTACCAGTCGATTCAGCTGATTCATGTTTACGAAACTTTGAGAGAAATAAATGTAAAATTATTAGTTTGCTTCGGCCATGTATTCTTTTGAGGGCGATTACCGGCGGAGACCAGAGCAAAACTTAGCTGGTGCAAGTGCACAACGTAAAACTGATAGAGATGCTTTAATACTACAAACCCAACAACAACGACAAAAACGGGAGGTTTGATTCTCTTTTATCCTATGATCTTTTAATTATTTATCTTTATATAATATCTTTTGATAGCTAATTATAATTATTTCTATTCTTTTTTATCTTAAATTGTGTTAATGTTTGTTTACCGTTTAAATTTTCAGTGAACTATTTGAATTAAAAATCTTTATATTTTGTTTACTATTTATGAAAAAAAAAACAATGTTTCACAGGAATTTAGAAAACGTCTGACCAGTACAATAATAGTCCAAGCTTATGTCAGAAGTTACCTAACAAGAAAACATTGTAAACAGTATCAGAGGGATCAGTTTGACAGCATATTTCCTACCTTGAATCCAGATGACCAAGCTGCTATATCTTCACTTATTGCTAAAATATTATTCTTTTATAATGATCAAAAGGATGCATTGAGATTGGTATGTATTAAAAAGATATAAATGTATTACAAATGGAGTCTTTTTTGGTTAAATAATTATAACCAAAAGATTTTAGTTTGTAATAAAAACATTCGCATCTGTTTTAGATTTCAATTTCACAATTGTTATTGAAACAATGGAAAAGAGTGTTTGAAAGTGGCTCCTCAATACAAATAAGAAGATTACTCTCACTCCATCTCAGATTGCTAAGAAATAATAAAGAGGTTTGTTACAAGTTCAACTCTTTTGTATGTTTCTCCTATCATTTCCATGCATTTATTGGTACAAGCCTATTAGATAATCTCTATCTACATATGTGTATACCACAGAGCTTGGAATCGCCGCACCACCCTCTACTAGAGACGGCATGGTCAACACTTTCCATACAAATCCAGTGTGTCAAGAAAGAAGCATTACCATTTGTACACCAGTACACACACATCTTACAGTACATTTTTGGGTTTTGTGTTCCAATACAATCTGGACTCACATCATTTAAAAGCTAAAAAGATATACCAGTTTTATTTGTTCACCTTTTTTTTTTTATTATTATTACACCAAATCACAGCACAATGAGGCATTTGTATTGCTTTTTTGGATAATGTTTTCTTCGCAACATGCAAATAAAAACTGGTGGTCAAATGAGCCTTGAGTTGAGTTGCGCTCAGTGGAATTGCACATCACAAATATTATTATTACTACTATCTCTAGTATAGGTGGCGTGGCGATTCTTTGCTCTGTGGTGTAGACTTGTGCTTGCTCGGTCACTACATTGATTCACTCAATATGGGTCACTAACTTAAATGAACTAGATCGGTCAAATCATTCAGATCGGTCAGTTGACTCACTTATTTCTTTTCGGTTTTAAGAGCGTACCCAAAACTCTAACGAATAGCTCCTCTGCAAAATGAGTATGAGTGTCAGTCGAACAGAACAGTGTTCAAACTGTATAAACTATGAACTTTGCGAAAGTGAAGTGTCACATTCTGACTGCCTAACATAAACAAACGAAAATGAATCAAGTGAGCTGTTTTATTGAGATTTTTGAGCTGACAGACAGTTCTAAAATAATTAAATATTTTGTGTAAGAGTTTTTTCATTGTTTTTTTCCCGCATTTATTCTGAACGTGCAGAGCATATAATATATTTTAGAAAACTTAAACGATGATAGCGAAATGTGAAAAATTATTTTACAATATTATCAACTAAAAACTCTTAACACTGATAAATAATAACAACTGACAATTATCACATTTCAGATACCATTAGCAGTACCATTAAGAATGTTTGAGGTATTTACCTCTATAAATTCTTTTGAGAAATGTATGAACCACGACGAGGCAGTAAACATTATTGGAAATACATTTTTATACTTCATTAAAAGAGGTTAGTAACCAACATTTGGAATATTATCCAAATGTTTGTAATGTGGTGTCTTTAGAAACTATTTAAGAAATTTATAATAAAACTTTAAATCATAATCTAATTATGGAATTATAACTTCTATGACATTGACATGACAATTCTTGAAAAGAAAAGTTGTTATATTGCCGCATTTCTATATCACAAAGCTCTTTTCATAATACTTATATTCTAATGATGATTCTTTTTCAGGCTACTTTAAAGATCTATGTAACTTGTTATGTGAGAAAACTCCTCCTTTATATGGTCCATCATCAAATCCACCAACCTTACAGTCTGGGGCACTGTTTGATCTAATACAAAGACCAATTTCATTGGTTACACAAACAAAAATACCTGGATATGAGTAAGGATTTCTTTTTTAATGTTTTTTTATATATTTCTATGTATTTATTAACAAAAAGGAAACCATGTACAGTACAGTACATGTCCAATATGTACTACATTATTGCAAAAAAATCTTAATTTATCAGTTGTACTGTGGCAACTGCATGAAACACTCGTGCCAATTTGTCTGTGAGTACAGGCTGACGGTCCACTTGATGGTAGGGGGCTACCGTCGCCTATAACACAAGCAATGCCACAGGTGCATCAATTGCGCTATCAACCAGAGAAGGATTGAGGATAAGGGATAAGATAAGGATGGGGTAATGGGCTCTGGCATCCCTTACTCACTCACCGAAACACAACAGCACATAAATATGCTGTTATTTATTAATAAAATTTATTATGTTTAAATCTCAAACTACTGAATAAACTAGTTAGAAGGAACAAAAGTGTATAAGTGAAGCAATAAAAACTGGTTTCAATTAATAAGTTTTGCATTGCTCTGATGTATAAAAATGTATTTTATTGTCATATAAACTGAAATGGAGGAATTTAATGATTGTTTTTTTTTTTCTTTTTAGTGAAATGGTATTATCTGAGTTTACTATTGCATATTTATGCAACCCATATCCGGAACCCATAGAAATGTTTTTGATACCTGCGCTGGCACAGGACAACCACAAGTTCCCGTTCTTAGCTCTCTTGCAGTGCATTCACGACGAGAGCATATTCAATCACTTGGTCAATGATTCGTGGTTACTACATTCACTATTAGCTTTGGAGCCAAAGGGATTTGGTAAGGCAAAATTCTCATACTGTTTCTCTATTCTCTCAACGGTTAATAGTTAGTCATGTTAGGAATATATTATTATGTATTTTATCAATCATCTGAGACATTTGAAAAAGAGAATACACGATTCAAAATGGGCACATGTGCTAGGATATAGGGAGGTGCAAGTGGAACACATTACAGTTAGCATCTGGTATTGCTTGTGTTCCTAAGCGACAGCACACATGCTATCATTTCACGGTAGTCTTCTGTAAGGGGATGGTTACAGCCGCCAGACTTGCTGCCCAAATGACTGCGACTTTCAGATTTTGAAATAGTTTATATGTTGTTAGAAATTGAAAAATAAATTTTAATAAAATATATTTGTTTCAGCAAAAGAAGTACAGAGTATAAATAACACGAGACTGCCAAATAATCCAATAGTACTGTCATACCTTAAACTGTTAGCGAAATTAACAAAGAACGTTTGCAATAAACAAATTAGTTATGAATGTGAGGACTCGCTGTACAGCCAGGAGACAGCTAACGCCAACAAGGACAGCGACAGCGACAGCGATGTCGAACCGAACCCCATATCGGTCCGAGAGAAATTGCTCATAGCGAGATGTATAGAACTGCTCAACGATCACGACAGATGTGTTATGACCACTTGCTCTATGATCACAGAGAGCGATTTGAGTGAAGAGCTCCTCGATAGCCTGTCAAAGATATGTCATCATTTGCTGCTAAGTCACAAGTTAGCGCTACAGAAATACAGGTGATAAAAAAAAAATTCTAATCTCCGTATTTATATCAGCTTGTATGATTACATTCCATTGATTATGCAATTATGTTTGCGATTTTGAATTTTAACGCTTTATTCTTGTTTTTAAAGTAATTTGTACAATAGTTACTTTTCACGCCACTGTGAGAGTGAATGAGAGTTGAAATACTGAACTCTCACACCATTATTGACACATAGAGCGTTCTTAAAACATACGCCAAACTCGGTAATATTCGAGAATAACTAACAACACGGTTTAATTTGGTTTTATATATGGTATAATTTGGTTCTCCTGGTCTTCGTTGTTTTCTTTCGTTCACTTTTGCTTTCTTTTATCGTGTTTAAAAAGTATACATAATGATTCGTCTGAGAACATGACTCTAATCTAAGTGGTCACGTGCATGTTCTTGTCTTAAAATACGATGACCACGCTCCAGTTTAAGGCCGTTAGTTTCAAAATAGCTGCTGCAATTCGTTTTCTTACAGTCTATGCACTTGGGTTGCTTCCTCCAAGGTGCACATTAGGAGCATTGTCTATATCATTTTTCTGTGACAAAATATAAACAAAAGCAAAAACATATGCCACAAATTCGTAGTTCCTTTTCCAAAAATCTCTTATTTTGAATTTTTACATTTTTCATGGTATAACTTTTCAACAATCAATAAGTTTTTATTATCATTATTTAAGTGTTCTTAGTTTACAATTACAATCTGGATATTTTGCCCACTAAGAATTTTTGCAATCTAGGCTTTACGAGTGTAAACTCATCAATTCAAGTTGTGTGGTCGGGTTTGCAGGTTGCTATACAGCCTCGCATTTAAGCCGATCTTCGTACGTGGATTGTGGCGGTGGTTGTGCGGGATGACCGCAGCGGGCGTGGTCGGTGCGGGAACGCCCCTTCTCCGAGCCGTCACCCGAGCGCTGCCCGAAGTGGCCGCGGTGGGCGCCGAGCGTCTACTGGCCCCACTCGCGGTCTTCTGTGCCCTCTTCTCCCTGCTTATCGGCACTCTACATGACACCGAGTTCTGCAGGAACAACTCCGACGACGGTGCGCTCAGCAGTAAGTTTCATTTCAGTTCATAGTGACATTGATTCAATAACTAGAGCGTAGACCAAATATTCCAAGCACTGTACAATTACACATGGCGCTACTTCCTAATTTGATGTTTCAAAGCCTTGCAATAGTAATTCCTGAACGGATTTTCGCAGGCAACTATATACTGTCGAACTATATCCTTACGTATTATAAAACAAAATCCCTCGCCGCGTCTGCCTGACTGTCTGTATAATATATGATCTCAAAAACTACAGAAGGATTTTCATGCGGTTTTAATCTATCAACGGAGTGATTCCTTAGGGAGGTATAGGTGAATAATTTGTTAAGGTTTTGTGTAAATTGGTTGAAATATGACGATGATTGTTGAATATGTCGGAAAAATTAAGTCATCAAGGAGCTTTCATCGAAAACTCTGCCTAATCCGTTTATGATATAACAAAATAATATATGGTGGGATTGTTTCTCTTTTATAGGTGTTCCGCGATGGTATGTCTTATCTTTTAAGGATAGCTTACTGTACCCATTCTAACTTCTAAAATAATCACATATAAAGCTACAAAATTTAATCAAACAGCTCAAGCCGAAACCTTTAGTTAGAGCATGTCCCTATGCTCTAAAGGTTTCGGCTCGCACTCTTTTTGTACATAAAGGGTTGAAAAACGCACACACGCACACACGTTTTCGCGCGTAATAACATGTGCAAAAGACCACTGCAATCAACATATTCAGGACCATACAAAGTCCTTGAAAGGCATGACAAGTGTTTCAAATTGCAGTTCCCTGGTAGGCAGTCCGAAGTTTCCCTAGATAGGCTAAAACCAGCATTTGTTTTGGGTAGAAACTTGCCAGGTGATCACGGTCACAACACAACCTTAGTCCCAAAGAAAAGGATGTTGCAAAATCACAACCACATCACATGTGATGCCACGTGTAACCCAAAGTTGACACGCGGCCAGGTCATTAACCGACCAGTTAGATTTGCGTCATAATTGTCACGCGATATTAAGTAAATTGTACAGTCGTGACACCTTTTCAGTAAGATTGCATGCAGTGCAATTTATTTCATAATGCTTGAAACGATTTCGCAACATCCCAAAAGTGAAGTCAGCTAATTATTAGAATATTAATATTCATGTGTATTTCAGTTATTTAGTTAAATGTACAATTTTAATTTTTTCGTCATGTTTAGTTTTTTACTCGTGTTGAGAGTTTACCTTTTTAAAATAATATAATTTATATACATGTCTAGTTTACAAAATTTTATTTACATTATTATATACAACGTCAAACATATTAGTTGTGCATGCTAATTTTACTAACTTTTTAAATGTATAAAATCAATCATGTTTAAAGTTTTGTAGTATGTATTTAGTGTAATTAGTCCTACTTATTGCGTCATGCATTCTGCAACGTTTATCAAATAAAGCAGGCCATAACATTCCGTTAATACAATATGTGTCATAACAAGCCGATCGAGTTACAATTGGCGCGACTCAAAGGCACATCGCGGGTTGCTGACATTGCATTGATAACGAAGAAACATACAGGCGATTGTTTTAACTTGAAAGTTACAGGATGCATCGACTATTCATTTTTGTGTATTTGTTTTTTATAACTGTGTTAAAAATGTAATATTCTCTCGAAAGGAGGGGAATGATGTAACGTACGCGCCTATATACATAGCCATAATGACATAGCGGTTTCATGGCGCCCCGCGCAAATCAGTTGCTCCGATTAAGCTTATTGCAAGTAATCTGATGCAAAAAATGTAGGCATTAGTGATGTAACGAATATCCGCATGCACTAGTAGGCATACTCTACTAGGCTCGCTATTTATTTGTCTCTAACAATTTAACAGAAGCATCAAGCGTACAATCCAATAGAGAAGGACGCAGCATAGCAGCTAGTCTGATATATACCAATTGACAAAAATATTCTTTTTCTCTGGTAAACAGATTGGTGAAGGAGGACTTCTTCGGGTAAATATTTATCTGTCGTTCGCAGTGTCGCTGTCGGATGTCGACTCGTCCGAAGGCGAGCGCGTGCACGCATTCGAGTTCTCGGAGTTGGGTGGAGTGTGCCAAACTCTGAAGCAAGTGTGCCTCGGGTTGGTCGAGCTGGCTTACCCCGAAACGAGGCCGACCGTCTCTTGGCATTACAAGGACGTCGCCATGGAGATCACCGACAGAAAGCACACATCCTCATGGTCACATCTCTTCAAGGCGAGTTCTATTTACAACCGATTTAAGTTCGTCTTATATACTTGTCTTTGTAAACAATGTTTACTATAAAATGTATAACATGTAAACGATTATTACCATTGAAGACAATTAGTTTGTTTCAATCTTATTTAGTTAAAAATATATGTAAAATTGTTTACAAAAAAAGAAAATTGAGCCAACGGAAAACAACGAAAATATTTTGTTTCAAAAATTGTTTATTTAAAAAATACATATTATTGGTTCCGCCAAATTTTAGCGTCGCCACGCCAGCAGCCGGCCAGAAAATTGAGAGTTTTTGTCAGAATTATTTGAAGGAAAATATTTAGCACCTCCAATCCTTTTCGTGTTGTATGCAGGTGTGCACGCAGTTGTTGCGCGCATTGTACGAGCGCGACGCACGACTGCAGTTCTGCGGCGCGTGGTCGGAGGACGCTACCACGTTTAACGCCCCAATGGCCGAGGCCGCGCTGTCGGCCGTGCGCCAACCGGCCCGCGCCCCGCCCGCCGCCCTCGCCTCCCTCGCCACGCTCGCCGCACGCCCGGACTCCAACTCGCAAGGTACGTCCATCGCTAAGGGCTTGTTCGCACTACTTTAATCATTCAATATAGTGACGAGATAGTAGCTAAACTACTTGCACTTGCTCAAGTTTTGCAACGCAATGAATTGAATAAGCTAAAAAGAGCTATTTTTGAAGAGGTGTATGAAGAAATATGTTTTGAAACTAAGAAAATATTTATATATTGTGGAGACTTAACATTCCACAAGCAATTCAGTTGCATATTAGCATATTTAGAATCAAATTTTAAAGTTGCTTCTTCGCTCCAGTAAGACGAAATTTTTGGGGCAGCTAATGAACTTGACGAAAAACTGGTCACCGGCTTACTAGTCTACTCGGCCGAAAATATAGAACAAAATGGATTGACTCGACTAAATTTTACTTGCTAATCTACTCTACTATTTTCTTGGCCTTCGGACACATTTAGTTACTAAATTACTTTCTACTTGACTAAATTACCAGCATAGTACCTTTACTTGCTGAGCCTGACAATAGGTATTCACATTTGTTGCCTGGGATTAGGTATTAGGATGTTTTCTGGTCCTGTTCTTTTCATCCTTAGCCTAAATTAGTCTGCGACTTCCCTGCCAGTATCCACGTACATGCATTTTCGAGGCCTTTGTACTGTACAGGGGTCAGGCGATCAAATTCCCAAATTTCTATCAGATGTCAGAACATAAGATGTCTCCGAAAATTGCTAGTAACATTGCTTTGACCTCAAATGTTTCGGTTCACTTGAAGATAGGTGGCTACCAACGCCTTCTGATTAGTGATTACCCTTGTGATCTTCTGTAAGGGGTTGGCTACTGACATCAGCTAGGCAGCCCAATTCATGACTGAGCGCAGTGTGTCTTGCCTTAATTAATAAGTTGAATCTTTTACATTTCCATGAGTATATTTTCAAATCATTTTTTAATTTTATTTTTTACTCAGAGGAAAAACCACCTATGACGACGAAGGAATTGAGAACTATAACTATACTAAAAGAGATTCCATTCGTCGTGCCCTTCTCATCGCGTGTTCTCATCTTCCAATCTCTTCTTGTCAGGTAAAACAATGTTTATATATGGATATCTGTGTTGACGGTTTATTCTCCAAGTTAAATGTAATTGTATTTATAGGGAAAAGCACGACCACTGGTATGAATTGTCCAGTTTCAACGAAGGGCCTCTGATAGACATCAGCGTTCGACGTACTCATTTGTATGAGGATTCATTCGACAAACTGAGTCCCAGTAATGGTATGTGCTTCAATATTATTAGATTAGGCGCAGAGAGATTCATTGCGATCTTCATTGGAAATGAACTTTTCGAAGTTGACCCTGGTCTGGATTTGGAAACTAGTGGCTGGGCATACTGCATTTCTCAGCGCACTTGCAGCACTTATGGCGTTGCTTGTATCTCCTACTGTCTGTCGACTTCATAAAAAAGCTCATTGCTCTTAGTCTGCGTTTTGTTTTTCCAAAAACTGCAGCGCAGTTTTGAATTTTATAAATCTGTTATTGATGTTTTTTTTATTACATGGGCTTAGTATAAATTTACCATTTGTTATAAATGCTATAATATAAATTTAAGACGTGAGTGGATGATAAGTCGCTTAATTCCACTTTTGAGTAAATCGAGATTAAAGTTTTACTTTTAATTTTTGAGATAAGTCGCCACGGAACTGATTTTTGTATTAAATTATGATGCAAAGTTGTGTAAACAACCAAAAATATTAATGGTATGATAGCAATTAAACAATTGTATTACTTTTTATTATTTAATTTAAAAAAAAGTGAACATAGCTCCTTCCCTTTACAAAAGTAAACTTTTCTGCACTTTTTGCTTTTTAAAATTAACTGAACATAACACCTTTTTCAACTCTATTTTCCAAAATATGTCTTAAATCTACGATCTTAAGGTCTGTAATCATTTATATGGACATATTACCATCATCAAAAAAAAAACGAGAAAACCCAAAAATGCGACATATCACCTTCATCCATTCAGGACTTCAATTATTAAGTGAATAATTTAATTTCAAACCCCTTTTTTTAGAACCTGATATGAAATTGAAGCTTCGCGTGCAGTTTATAAATCAAGCCGGTGCCGAGGAGGCGGGAGTGGATGGTGGCGGAGTTTTTCGTGAATTCCTATCGGAACTACTCAAGTGAGTGAACGACTATGGTCAGATCATAAACATAGAGAATGGACAGGGCGTTCCCTATACAGCTGTAGAGTAAATACGGGCAGAAAAGTGTTCGAGGACAAAGCGATCTTAGCGATCCAGTATTTAGCAGTTTTTTTTTTTTAATTGTGATTGGCCCACGTTCACATCACGACCTACAGGAAAGAGATGATGGGTATTGACCGCACGATTTCATGCGGTATTGCTCAGTCCGTTCTCCGTTATGAAATTGGGAACTGTAAGCTTACACGTGACAATCCCGATTTCAGGTCGGCGTTCGATCCAAACCGTGGCCTGTTTAGACTCACAAAGGACAACATGTTGTACCCCAACCCCGGCGTGCACTTGCTGTACGATGACTTCCCGATGCATTACTACTTCGTAGGGAGGATGCTCGGAAAGGTATGTATCACGTAACTTACAGTGATCGTAAAGTAAATGGATGTAGAGAGTTGTTACCAACTCAAAACCATACTAGAGAGTTTCCTTTGTTTTGGTGTTTCGTGCCGGTACGTTTACCTTTCGTTTTCGCTGCAGTGTGCTAAAGGTCTTGAACGCTGAACGAAACCAATTTAATGGTGGTCCTGTGTGAGAGGTCAAATATTAGCTGTGGTTTACGCTATGGCAGGCGGTGTACGAGAACCTGCTGGTGGAGCTGCCGCTGGCGGAGTTCTTCCTGGAGAAGGTGTGCTCGCACCGAGAGGCCGACGTGCACGCGCTGGCGTCTCTGGACCCGCACCTGTACCGCGGGTTGCTTCAGCTGCGTGCGCACCGCCGCCGCGACGTGCCCGACCTCAACCTCGACTTCACTCTCGTCAGCGACGAGCTCGGCGAGCAGCGGGTGATCTAACATTTCACGCTCTCTTATACCAACTAAGCTTGTTATAAGAAATTACCAAAAATCATTATTCATAAATGTTCAATAGCAGTAAAACGCTCTATAAGTGTTTAATAACGCCTTCATAAGTTATTGAAGCATGAATCCTATTATAAACCTTATAATAAGGGAACAATTCAAGATGGCCGATTTAAAACAACTGATTTCTGAATGACATTTGATGTAGAATTTGATGTTTGTAAAGGAGTTAGTCTTATTTAAGATATTTATTTATACAAATAATAGTTTAAATTACTTAAGTAAGATATAACATAATCATTATTCACATTAATTGGAAAAGAAATATACTTCTAGTAACTGAAAACGATCGGGATCACACGAGAGTAATCTGATAACCTCTGCGAATTTTTTTTGTTTTCATAAGTAATGTCAAAATGTCACATCACAATAATCACTTTACTGTCATTTAGCTTTTTTGTCTATGAATTCATCAGAACGGCAACATAACAATTATAAAATAACCCATAGCGAATATTTAGTTATGACAGGCTTATTGAACGTTTATGAATAGGAATTTTATAATAAGCTTATTAAGGTATTATGAGCGTTTTAACTAATGAACGTTATAAACCTCTCCAATAAGGGATTTTTATTAATAAGAGCGATAGTCTATAAAATTATTACTTATAAAATTATTTTCTTTTCAAATTTCAGATAGAAGAATTGAAACCCGGTGGAGCTAATATTCCGGTCACCGCTGAAAATAGAATAGAATACATCCATCTAGTCGCTGATTATAAGTTAAATAGGTAAAATGCTACATGTATTTTTAATATTCTTATTTTAAGGAGGTTTTTACTTGTGAGCATAATACAATCGCGACTTATTTTCTCAGATAACAATGGGTTAAAGACGATCTCTCTTCGGTTGTGATAAATGTGGTTCTCGGTCTTTAGGCAAATCAAGTCACAGTGCAATGCGTTCAAATGCGGTCTGACGTCAGTGGTTCGAGCCGAGTGGTTGCGGATGTTTTCAAGCCGCGAGCTGCAGCTGCTCATCTCCGGTGCGGAGGTGCCCGTCGACATACACGACCTTCGCATGAACACCAGATATGCAGGTATATATGCACTTTGTGTATATATTCTCCTCAAATACTATTCCTATTAATCAATCATTAGACTTTAAACGAGTTCAAATATTCGACTTTTCAGTGTTATTTTATTTTTATTTACTGTTTTACAATAATGGCGGCAAAAATAATAACAAATTAAGTCAAGAGTTAAGTCAATATTTTTCCTAATTTATAGTACCACTCTGGAAATATTTTACAAAAAAAAAAATAGTTTGAAAATAGTTATTCCTTCTTTTGAGGAATCTGCATGTAAATGAGTGATAAAGGGTGTCGAAGTTGCTGGTGACTGTAACCACCCTCCTCAGGAGATCACCGTGAAATAACAGCATGTTTGCTGTTGTGTTTTTATAGGTGAATAAGGGACGCCAGAGCCTATCATCAACTTGACCGCCAGCCTGTCTGTCGAACTTAACATAAAAAAATGTGTGAGTGTGTGTGTGTGTCTGTGTGTGTTCAGGTGGATTCAGCGATACGCATCCGACTGTGGTACATTTCTGGCGAGTGGTTGAGCAGTTCACGGATGCGCAGCGGCGTCAGTTGCTAAAGTTCGTCACCAGCTGCTCCCGACCACCGTTGCTAGGGTTCAAGGTATCGCTTGCTGATTATTTAATCTCACACTCATTATTATTATTAATAATAATAGTTTATTTTGTCTGCCATCCTTTATAATATAAAAGAAATATTGTATACTATATAAAGTGTAATCAATATACAGAAATTATTTATTAAATTCTAAAAGAAAGTTTAATTGCTTAAAAGAGCGTTTTATCTGGTATTCGTATGTTATTTTTTTTTTTTTTCATTTATTGTCCTGTACAAGGATGCATCACCTGACCTTTCAAATAACATAATGGAGTCCCTTTGGTGTGCAAAATGTATAATATTAGAAGTCAATATTATAAATTAAAAAAAAAAAGTGTGTGTCAGCTCCGACGTATCACTGGAGTTAACTCCTTACGAACGATTATAAATGAGGATAAATTAATGCATTTTGTTAGCTTTATTACTTTGTTAATTTTCTCAATTCAAAAATAAATATCAATGGATATAAATATAAATATATTATATTAATATGTTTTGTAGCATATTGTAGCCAGTAACATGTGACATGTGACATGTGACATTTGATTTTACTTCCATAAATTTTCATACCCCAGGCTTATTATATGGAAATCGATTCTTAAGGTGAAAACTCCAATAAAAGTCAAATATAGTTTAGCTTGTGGCGATGTTGGCAGGAACTGCAGCCGCCGTTCTGCATCCAGTCGGCGGGCGCAACAGACCGTCTGCCCTCTTCCTCCACCTGCATGAACTTGCTCAAGATGCCCGAGTTCAGCTCGGAGCAACAGCTCGCCGACAAGCTGCTCTACGCGATACAAGCTGGCGCAGGCTTCGAACTCAGCTAAGTTCGGTTAGCATTGCTGTTTTATTTTTAGATCAACCCTCGGGAACAGTACTTATTTTCTTTTCTGTATGCAAAATTTCATAACAGAGTTACTTTCAAATTTACAATAATAATATGGATTTCCCGTAGAATATAGTGACAATAGGGGGTCACTGTTTATAGCGATAGAAATGGGACAATTCATAGCGTTTTCACTCAATAGTGGCTGCATCCTCATATCTTAAAGAAGACAATATCTCCTATTGTGTGCCGCTCATCTAGTCCTATGCCCTTTATTTTTTTATGGTCCCCCCTTATAGCTTGTGTTAGGCGACGGTAACCATCTACTATCAAGTCATATGCTTTTAATTGCAGTCCTGACAACTCATCAGAACAATAAATCTTATGTTATTACCTGATCCTGACCCAAAATGGATTTGGATGAAAATTGTGTGTCAAACGTCATCCAAATCCGTTTAGCCGTTTTTGCATGTAAGAGTAACAAACATCCATAAATACATATAAACAAACTATCCCATTTATAATATTAGTAGTGGATATTATCTTTTACCCATGATATTTTAAGTGTGTTTAAGACATTTTAAATTTTTTATTGCAGGTTTCCGCAGAAATCCATTTACAAAAACCGAACTGACCAGAGAATATTTTTACACTATTTAAAAATTATTGTTAAAATATAAATGTTTGTTGTAATGTATGATGAAATAAAAAAATGATTAACCAATTGGGTAAAGTGTGTATTAAAATATATGTACTCTGTGAATCGTCGATATGAATTGTGTGTACTTGATATAGTCAAATCGTACACTCGAAAATTGTCATAAACCTAAAAGGTTTTAAGTGAAAATATGTTTTTAAATGATAATGCCAATGTGATGCAAGTTTATGAATTATAAACTGAACTATTTTAGTGATATTAAAATACATTGATCTTTTTAAAATTACCAGGAAGTTTTTTTTTTTTTGCAGTGTCAGAAGTTTTTGCAAATGTACAAACGTTTCGTGGCTTATAGTAAATTCGTTATAAAATTATTCGTCACACGAACATCATAAGCAGAGTGATGTGACGCTTTTTGTTATTATAACAGATGAAGTAAAAAGTTCTGAGCGTTTTTTGGAGTTTATTCCATAAGAATTGATTTTCATATAAGGTCCCCGGTATGGAAATTTTATGAGGAGTAAAATTAATACAAGCGTTATGTTTTCCTGCGCAACGTACCTTGCGCACCCTTTATTTTGAAAAAGTTCTAAATTCAAAGCCAAAATTCAAAATCAAAATAATTTATTTGCTTAATACATAGGTTGTTGTAAATTTTAATAAATAGATAATGTCCACATATTCAAATTACTTCAAATATGTGTATTAAGGAGTAAACTAGTCGTGCGTAGGAGCTGACACACACAATTTTTCTCTTTATTCGACAGTGAAATTAAGTAAATGAAATTTTGTAAATAAAGTCTGTTCTAAACGGTTTTCTGGCTAATCTTCAGTTCTTGTGCAATGAAATAAGTGTTCGCATGGTCCGACTCGATGATTTCTACGATTTTATCAACATTTTCGACGATTAGCCTATCGGAGCGTGTCTCATCTTCGACGTCCGTATAATTTATTAGAACGGACCCATCGCTTTGCTTTTGCATTCGATATTGTATTGGATTTAAATTTTTTTGGCTGCCTGTTCCCCTTTTTCCCTTGGTCGTAGTGGTACTAAACGAAAAACGCTCAAAACTTTAGACTTAAAAAATCCATTATTACACATTTTAAGACATAATTTAATATATGGACGAAAGGTTGTAATTGTTTTTAATTTAAATACCAGCCTGCGATTTAGTGTTACAAGTCTACGATTTGGTTATTATTTAGAACATAATAGGAGGTTTTAGAAGCCCAATGCTCACTGGATCACATGGATCTGCTTTTCTAAATAAATAAATGGCGCAATGTATTTGCATGGCAATTTTTTTGCATGTCACTTTTTTGATATGTAAAACTCAGGTAAAACCCCGATCATCTATGTAAAATTTACTCTCCGGGTTCGATTCCCGGCAGGGTCTAATGTCTGTAAATGAACTTTTCATAGTTGGCTCTGGTCTGACTTTGAAAGTATACCTATTTCAACGCAGTACTTTTGGTAGTGGCTGGGCACACTGCGTTTCCCCTATCCCTTCATTATCCCTATCTTTAATGCTACTATGGTCGGCAGCGCACTTGCAGCACCATTTACGTTGCTTGTGTTATAGGCAACGGTAGCCATCAAGTGGACCGTCAGCCTGTATGTCGAGTTTAACATTTAAAAATATTAAAGTGGAAAAATTACTATATTTCACCACTGCTATATTTTGTTTGGGATGATCAAGTATGATAGATTTTCTGTATTGAAATGGCTCGTGTGATTATGGTACTTATAGGATCAAAACAGGGTTTACCCTTTTCGTATGATATATTATCTTATATCATATAACACTTCTCTTGAATATATAATTCTCGGGCCTCTTTCACCAACCACAAGTAAAGAGTTGACTAGTTACATACTTTTAGAAATAATTTTATGTTTTATTAAATTATGCACTCGGTTTAGTATAGGCAAATTTTTTTTATTTTCTTTTTAATGTTTGGGACTTTTACCGCACACACTTTTACCGCTCCATAATCCGCGGTGACCGGTGACTAAATGACGGTTAGCCTACTTGACACATGGTGAAAGAGGCCCTAATAGAATAAACTATATGTGAAAAAATTATAGACGGAATTACATGTTAAATGTATCGTATGTGTTAGACAAATATGTTTGTAAATAAAAATAATACTGTATTTATGTTTTTAATTTTTCAAACTAAACTCATCGCATTTCACTTCCTAAAAATGTGTATTATAAATATCGTATTTTGTATTATTATTATTTTTTAATTATTAAATATGGGCGTATTTTCAAATATTGTAAAAAAATTAACTGGTTTGTTATTAAGCCATTTAAAAAACATTAGTTACTAATTTTTATCAAAATATTTTCCGTTAATATCTGGGGTTTTCTTATGTTTAGATGTTTTCGCATGACAAAATATTATTTTCTCAAAATATTCTACTTGCAAAACATTAAAAGTATAAAATAAAATAAGTATGTTTTTTGTTTTCTTTTAATATAGCACTTGTGTACTTCAACTGCAACTATTAGAAACACAAATGTAGAAAAAAGTAAAAAAAATAATAATATAATAGCTTATATATAATTTTATAATACTTATGAGATTCGTTGAATATAATATAGTATTTGCGTGAATATCAAAATTGATCCGCCATGTCATTTGTTGGTGTCGCTTTAGATTATTTAATGAACATTCGCACACTGGACACGATCATGCACTCGTACCACCAGACTGAATTAATTGGTAGGACGAACATATCAATTAAGTATGAGCACTTTCGAATTAATATTTTTTTTTCTAGCAAAGTACATTTTACCCTGATGGATACTTTGGTATGGTACTGATGGTGTGATTACCATTAGTGCCAGATTAAGCCAGGGCCGTTTCACATATACTACGGTAATTGACGGTTTAGATTTACATTATTTAAAATCTGTAACCATCAAGATCACAACGCAAAATGGCAACATAGGTGTAAAATGGGTCAAAGTTTAATATCTAATTATGGTGACTCATGTAGTTACGATAATGTGATATTTTGAGAATATTCTATTTTGGTGAATAGGATACAATGAGAACGAAGCTAAAAATTATGAATGTGTACCTATTATTTTATTAGAACAAATTGCTAGTATAATTAAACTAGTAAATAAAATAATATGCATAGAATTTCTTGAGAGAAATATTTTTTCTATAGTAGGTGTATTTTGTACATATATTACTTTTAAACAAGAGGGCCTAGTGCGAGTTTTACTCGATCAAACGCGTCGCCACCTAGTGGCTAACGTGTAGGCCTGATTCAGTCCCATACAAATTGACGTTTGCGCATTCGACGCGTTTGATCGAGTAAAACTCGCACTAGGCCCTCTGATGTCGAACTCTCCCGTTCTTGGTCTGATTTACTTAGTTTTAGCTGCAATTGTGTCAAATTTACAGATTGCATTGTATATTTTAGTTTTTACTATTTGTGTAATATAGTTGTCAATAAAAATGTATATACGTGTTTCATTTGCGACATTAGTTTTGTTTGACGTTGTATATTGTTGTTAACCATAAATTTTAGGAAACCTTAATAGAGCGTTGGTAATTTTGTAGCTTTTACAAGCTATTGTAAAGCTAGACCAAGATGTTACCCGTGACACCTTTACCATGAGTTTACAATGACCGCAATCGCTAGCGAGAGCGTAAAACATTTTTTATATAAATATTTTACGCTCTTGCTAGCGAGTACGGTCGTTATAACTCATGGTAGAGGTCCAGCACTTAATTTAAACTATCATTTATTGTTTTATTAAGGTAAAATTCTTTAATAAGTAATCGCTTCGTTATTAATACATAAATCTTAATATAGAGAAAAATCCATTTTTTATTAACGTTGGTTAATCGTCATAAATACCCTAGTTGGATGGACTCTTACTGGCTAAAACTCGAAATGTAAATGAATTTGTTTTACTGCCGTCATCATTTTTTTTTAAATTCTGTGGTCAGCTATTTTATAGTTTGACGTCCATTCTTAGTAAAAAAAACTTATGTTAGAATTAGCACCTACAGTAAGTAGGTAGGTAGGTCTAGGTATATATTTATAGAATAATTCTAAATTCAGATCTCAATACAAAAGAGTTCAACGGAGCACTGCAATCTGCCTGTTTAACGTGGGTGGCAAGTTGTAGACGAATACATAATGTATCAATAAGTAGTGAACAAAAGCAACATTGTAACAATCTTGATAATTTGTTGGCCCGATCATTCATGTAGATTGAATAGGTGATACGCATTCAATTAAAGATTTATTGCCATCAGTGTCTATGTGCCAACAGCGCATCTATTTACGCTAACAAGGTTTTATCTTCAGCTCATTTACCTCATTCTATCTATACATGGCTCAATAAATTATAGATCTAATAAGTAACCGTGAACTTGGAGATGGGACTCATCAATAACATGCATTAATATTGGCTTAGGAGCATTCATCAGTTCCAGTATGGTCGGCACGGCACTCGGCGCCATTAACGATTTGACAGTTGCAATCAATCAGGCTTGATGAATGGGGTTCGCGGAGGGCCGCGCTTCTTGTGCGGGAGCCGTGGAACCCTAAGAGCAGAAACGAATGTGAACTCACAAATACTAAGCATTACGGTCACTGACATAAAACTAAGATTCATGGCAAGATTATGAATTTCACTCTCTAAACTTTTCCATAAAAATCTGATTAACTTAACTTATGAAAAAGAAGGGCTCGCGCTTTTAAAGTTCAACTTACTCGTAATTATGTATTGAACTCTTTTTTTACGGTCTAATTGATAATAGATGGCTACTGTCGCCTAAGGTTAACACAAGCAACGCCACATGTGCGTCAAGTACCGACTGCCGACCATAGTTAAATTGAGAGTAAGGGGTTAGGAAAAGATAGAGAAATGGGCTCTAGCATCCCTTACTCACCGAAATCCAACAGCACTATTTATTCTGATATAATAGAAAAAATATTTTGATGAGTACATCGGTTTAAGTGAAGTAGGTACCCACCCCACTACAATGAGAACTGCAGGTAATGTAAACGATTTTTCTTTATGAAAAATATGCAGAAGTTATTCAGCCAAAATTTAGAAGGCTGAAATTGATAACCCGAATTCAATTAATAGGGAAAGAACGTTTCATTTGATAAATTAAATGAAATCAAAATATTTATTTATCAATTAGGTTTCTCCAAAAAACTTATGATAATCATTATAAATTCGCTTCACAAAAAAATCTGAACGCTTTCACAAAAAGTAGACCATAAATTAGTAAAATTTATATACGCTACTTACCAAAAACTTATTAGCTAACTACTTAGATGTGCCATAAACAACTTGTTTTTATGTAGGTAATCGTCGGCAGATTCATTGACGGTCCACTTGACTGTACGTAAGTAGATACATAGGTATAAGTAACGACAAAGGAGTTGTAAGTACGCTGTCAACCACTTATCCAAAAGATAAGAGGAATGGCATCCAGTCCTTACCGAAACATAACAGCACTCGTGCTGTTATTTTACGATGTTCTTTTGTAAAGTAACTGCCGGCAGACGGGCTGCCCACTAAATGAATGCAATACGCAAAGTGCCCTGCTCTACAACTGTTAAATTTAAATATAGTTTGATAAGTATAATGAGTGCAACAGAATATTTTACTTTTTAGATCAAACATTCCTTCAGAAATCCATAAAAAGACCGCAAATTTTATACATTAATTATAATAAGTAGCCACTCTTTCATATATTTCGCCTCATTTATAAAATACGATCTCCTCATTATTAAAAAGGTTCTGAATAACCCAAAATGAATGTAGAATTCAAAGTAGGCTGTACATTGTGAAGGACAAAGCAGGCAAACGATGGTGTTGTGGCTATGAGTCATCGCAGGCCACCGTGCTCGCAATGGCCTGCAGCGCTTTGCTACATATCAATGAAAAGATTAAATGACTGTCCATCAATCCATACAAAATCTAATGAAATAATAAGCGAATTAGAGGCCTACCTATTACCTACCTAATGCGATACTTTAATACCAACTACAATATTTAAAGCGATAGGCCTTTACTGTTATTTGCAATCTGTTTCCGTTTAAATTGTGAAAAGTTCATAAGTAATTTAAACGGAATTATATGGCTCTAAATAAATTATGGTGTTACTAATTAATGATAGTGAATATAAAACGCGTTAATTCTAGTTAAAAAAATAATTTTAATTGTAATCACACTGCGTCTACATAGTCTCTTGATAAGTCCAATACATTTAAGTCCATCTTTTTTTTCTAAAGCCGGAATTCCACTTGACAAAAATAAAATTCTTGACCCACCAAAAACGCCTCAATAGGAGCTTATCACTTTGCTAGCATCATCGAATTTCTTGCCTCGAAGGTGTTTCTTGAGTCGAGGATACAAGTAGAAGCATAGATAAATAACTACTTTAATGTTAGAAGTAACTAGCAGCTGGATCTGGCGAATAGGCGAAGGTGTTCGGGAAGTTCAAATCCCATTTCTTGATAGGAGCCACCGCAACTGAGACTTAGTGAACTAGTGCAAATGTCTTGGTGATGAAATAACACTCCAGCTAGCAGTTTACTCCTAATTAATGATTCTTCCTGTAAAACTTAAAACTTGAAAAAATTTAGTTGTTAAGTCGTATATGTGTTATTAGAACCCGCGTGATGGTTGAAACAAATTTTTTATATGTAACTTCGTAAACAAACTTTCTATGTGTATATCATAATCGATAAACGAACTAAAAGTACCTACCTAATCAAAACACGACTGATAAATCATAATGAGCAAAACTACAGGAAAACACGAATTTCAAAGGTGACTTACCTACGCAATAACATTTTGATTTACATATATTTTAACCGCACTGTCCTGTGTTAGTTACATTGTATCAGTCCGATGCACTCAGAATAACGTCAACGTTAAGATGGATTTATGGTGCTGAAAAGTTGACGGTTTAGTTGGCAATCGGGTCACGCGCAGGCACGCGTGCCGCGACCATTGTTGTACTCATTTGGCGACCGCTCGTACAAATTTACACTTCGCAACAATTTTCGCAAATCGCAACCGTGGAAAGTGACAGACTGTCGACCTCACACTCGTTTATTGGTTTAATGCAACTTGTGATTTTTCAGCATCATAAAATCCGATCTATTCCCGAATCCTGTCACAAGAATCAACTGTCAAAATCAACTGTGCTACGCAATTGAGCGCTAAACTATGCTAGATGGACATTTTTTTGTTAAGTTCGTCAGACAGGCTGACGGTCCACTAATTGATAGAAAAATATATCTAAAGCCCGTCACAAACGTAGGTATAATATATATTAATATACCGTGCTATAATATATATTACGGTATACGTTGGTGACGTCACAGAAATATATATTATAGCTGCGTGTGTGGTCACTCCAATTATATTATGCCTTGCTATAATTTATATTATATATATTATTATAGCCACGTGTGTGACGGGCTTAAGAAAGCGTGGTAGGTAAATCAATTAAAATGTGCGCATTAATGTTAATAGGTATCTACACCATCATAAAGTTGCTAAATATGTATATATATATATATATATATATATATTTAGTACATAAAATCTATTCGTTAAAGTAATATTTTAAACATAAATTATTAACCTATAATTTATACAAATATTCAACAGCGAAACTTGCAGCAGTCAAAGACCAATTTGTTTTATGGTTTATTAACATAACCTGTTCGTACATTATGATTGTAAGAATATAAATCGTAATCTACTAAACTAAACCGCACCCAGTAGGGTTGTAAAATGCAATCAACTCCTGTTGAGCAACTCTCTAGTATGTTATGAGCGATTTATACAATACAGATACTCTGCGCTACATGTTGAATTCTCCATCAACTCAATGCGAAAAATTGACTTATTCCCACTAGTTCTGTGCTGTAGTTCTGTACACAGAACTAGTAAGACTTTTTGTAGCTTTCCAACGGGAGCTGCTTACCAATTCCATATACTAACTACTACTTGTAGTAGGTACTATTACTTATTCCGTGATATTATGTAATTCCATGATTACTCGTTAGTTATTTGGTCGTAGCAATACATAAAAAACATTACCTTTCTACGATATAATATCTTCAATAAAGATATATTATTTCGATACTTCAATAATATACTACTGAAAATATAAATAAAACAGGCAGGCATAGCTTGTGCATTTAAATACAATTTTTTTTTATGGCTAAGTATTGCCCT
Organism: Synanthedon myopaeformis; assembly: GCA_944738685.1. Lineage (NCBI taxonomy): Eukaryota > Metazoa > Arthropoda > Insecta > Lepidoptera > Sesiidae > Synanthedon > Synanthedon myopaeformis. The sequence continues at coordinate 3,511,447 of OX122914.1, forward strand.
AACTGCACCATGATAGCAGACATGATGATTGGCAAGACATAATATACCGGTCATTTCTTCAGTGTTTTCATAGTCGTTGTTTCTAATCCAAGCTTGAAATAAATATTACATGGTTATGAACGAATCACAGATCGTATTAGAGCCTCGGTGTAAAAAGGAAAAGGATTAGCAGCCTTATTATTTCGTTACAAAATGTATTGTGAAATTTTTTTTGACATTTGTTACTTAGTTGTTTTTGTGTACGTACATTTCATTTTTAAATAGTTTTAACAATCAGTTCAACTAACCAAAGAAATATTCATCGTTGGTGGTCGGACCTCAAACAAAGTTCTTCTATCCGCTTGTTCTTAGAAGGTCCGTGAGTTTTGTGCCGTAAAACTTAAGTCTAGGTGATCATAAAACAACTCTAAAGCCCATAATTATAGGGAACGGTTCTGTTCTTCGCCACATTATGAGGAAGTAAGTTTTATATAACTGTTAACATTTTACGATTGAGCTAAACCTGAGTTAGCGTTATTAAACTAATTATAAAATTAAAGATTGTTACCAGTAATCAGCGATAATATTTAAGTTAGATTTAGATTTTTTATACTCTTCCTAAATCACGCAACGGATTTTGATGCGGTTATCACCATCAGTTAGATATTTTTTCACAGAACTTTTATATGTACGCATATAAGAAAACCTAATATTTTTTATTGAAAATAGAAAAAATATCAATCTAGAAAATTTGTTTCTTTGATCTTAGATCATTAGAAAAATCTTTAGGTCTTCTGAAATCCTAAAGAAAACTCCACGATGGCACTCTACTCACAGTATATCCATTTCTTCCATTAAAATTTTAATCTCTACATATACCTAATAAATCCATCATGTCTGCTATTATCTCCGCTAACTACTTCTAAACCGAGGAAGGTTTGTGTATGTAAAAAAATTGCATCCTGGGCGAAACTGGGAGCCAGGTCGCTCTAGTATTATATAATTAAATGTAAGCTTATTCTAAGCTCGCATGTTAATCCAAAATCTAAGTATAAGTAATGTAGATAAGTAACGAAGTAATCTTAGTAATCTATAATAAGTACCAATTTCTTTTTGAATATGTACCTACATATTGTCTTTTCTCCTTGACAATATCCTATTTTTATATATTATTCCTACAAATAGATATTCTGAAACAACTTATCGATCCTATATGCAATGGAATTTTAACGCGAAACAATTTTATCTCTATTTATAATCTTGACATTAAAAAAACATTTTTAACATGGTCAGCATATCATTCCCTTTTGTGGAAAGTATTTTGTTGTGGGTGGATAGCATTTTAAGAAGTCCAACCGTATTAAGCGAATCATTTTTTTTTTAAATTCATTACTACATTACACACGATATTTAAGTAAGAAAATATTCGATAAATAGTTTGGGACAAACAATTATATTTAAAACGGGTTAAAGTGGATCTGGAACCGTCAAGGTATATCAGCGTCACAAGGTTCATAATTGTGAGTGGCACGGCACAGTGCGGAGAATGGTTCGAGGTGACATGTCTAGGCGCGCCGTTGCACTAGACCAGACGCGACACGAGATATATCTGAACTCGCTATCTATTTCAATTTCATTGGAGCGAGCAAAGATATCATACAAATCTCGGCCTTATGCTGTCTGCCGGCGGTAACAGCCCACGACAGACCACCCAAGACGAAGCTCTCTACAAGGCACCCACTAAATATAAAACGGATGTCTCTCCCCGTACAATATTATATTGTTACAGCAAATTGTTTATTAAAACACTAACAGTAAAAAAATAGTGAAACAGTAATTTATTAATTAAATAGGTTTCAAAGAAACATGTTTAATCGTCAGTCTATTTTTATCATCGATGATTTTTATCAACATTTCGGAAAAATAAAGCCAAAGATACTGACTATGCTGAAAAGAAACTCCAAAGAAGTCAGAATACCATTCTTTTTTTAATCTTTAAAATAAAATAAATATAATTACACTCGTTACGTAATTATCTATATCTATATCTATTTATAAGTTGCTGTCCGCCTCTGTATGTTTCTAAGCTAACTTCTTCTAAACTACTCAACAGATTTTGTTACGGTTTTCTTTAATGAAAATAGCGATAAACCTTTTTTCGATAACCTTTTATCGCTATTTTCATTATCATTATCATTTTTCGTTTATCGTCAGGTTTGTGCATAGGTACAATTTGCAGAACAAGTTACATCTTTGCGAAGCCGAGGGCGGGTCGCTACTAAATATAATATTAAACATAGTTTGATATATAAACCGTTTATCATCGTCTAAATATTCAGAAAAAAAAAGTTTTGATTCCCGGAAAGTTTATTGTTTCATTTCCTAAAAAAAATCTATGTATACAGTCATTATTATCGACCGATTGATAAAAAAACAATGACATGTTTCACAATTTATCGTTAAAAAGGTCGCATTGCTCAATTAAATTGTAAAAAGAAACATTCGTAAGAAAATGCTGTTACAAAACGCTTTAAAGACTTGTTTAATGAGACTCTGTCGATTTAAAAGCTTAATTAGTTGACATGTTGAATGAGTAGGTATAGGTGTATGAGGATATAAGAAGTCGTCTGTTTGTAAATGGCGTTTGGTCGATATAATAAAGTGCATTTTTATTGTTCGCGTTTTTCAAAGTGACCCTCATATTTCACGATGTCTGGTCAAAGAGAATTGGCTCTCGCGGTCTCGCATGTTAAGGCCAGACCGCTGGAATCCCATAGAGATTAACCGCTCAAATGAATATGTCTTGTATTTGGCGATACAATATTTTAACGATTTATTAGATGCCGTAAATAACTCCGATGTTTATTGCGTTTATTATTCATCTCCAAATTACATATAATTCCGTGAATACCATTATAGAGACAAAACATGATTTAGTCTAAAAATAAAATTTACGACTGCTCCACATTTATAATGAACATGTTGTAATCGTGATAATATATGTGAAAGTTTAAGAGAATAGATGGTATAGTACTCTTTCACACAAATACTTGTACTAATTTTGAAGTACATATTTATAAACATCTAAGAACTAAATAGTAACTTTGTACAGCAGTGGACGTCCTGCGGTTGAATTCTACGTCCTACATTAGCTAATTATTAAATAAGTTTTCCCAATATTTTATAAAAAGCTACCTAATATTTTAAACCCAGTTAAACTTAGGTTAATCAACAGTTTTCTCGTGTGTGAATAACTTTTACATTTTACAACTCTAGACTTTCAAGAGAGATTGGAGTCTTGCAGAGCGTAGGTAATATTTGCTTCAAAAGTTAATTGTTGCCTATTCGTATGTATATATGAGTGTAGTGCAAAAACATTAATTATACTCGCGTAGTGACAGTTAAATGAATAATATAGTTCTTGTCGAGACAAGGGTGATTGCAATACGCGACTCGCTTCCTTTATCAACAACAAGGTAGTACTATCGATCTCAAAATTGTTATAGATTAAATTGTTATAAGTATAATGTTAAATTGTTGTAGATCGGATTCTCCGCGCAAGAGGTTAGCAAGCACTAAATCTCTAATGAAACCTTATCAAAATTGTTGGTGTTCAGAAGAAGTTAGCGGAAAAATAGACAGGGAAGGACAGCTTTTGTATTTTATAATGTTACCTATAGATTAAGCTATAGAAAAAGGAAAAAAGGAAAACGATAATGACGAGAACAACTGCAAAAGGTGGAGGAGGCCTTTACCCAAAAAGGGATCCATATTTCATAATTTAGAAGGAAGCCTAACAAAACACTAATAACTAGATTATAAGAATTTATAAAATCAAATACTAACCACTAATATTAATTGTACCCTATATTTTTTGTTATTTAGAGAGATATGGAAATAAAAGGCTATATTATTATTATTATTTAATTTAGTATTTATTATTTAAGGCTCTCCTTCAACATATGCCACGTTAAAGAATGATTACTGGTCAGTAAAATCGTGCCCAGCTATCTATGCCTTGTATTTCAATTCTAATCTTTGTACGGCTCATCACAGACATATAAATCTCGATTCCCGAACGTCCAGTATTGTCACACAGTTCACACATCAACATTGTCGCAGTTAAGTAGTGTTACATGTATTCTAAGAGGTTAGCAGTCGTTTCGTGGATTTGACATGAAAGTTAAATACGACATTTGCGCGCGACTGTACGTGTGCTGCTTTTAAATCTGTGCAGTAAGTAATATCTGTCTTTCTAAAATGTAAGCACGTGGTGAAACAACACTGTTGAACACTAATGTCGTTATTTAATGTTGTTGCGTTGTCTGCTCGCAATCGTCGTGGGTGGCATCGCGCTCTTATTTTCTTCGACAAATAAAATTAAAAAAAAAAAAGATTTAATAAAAAAAGCACCCCAAAGGAAATTAGTCCCTCTAAAACACGGTTCGGACATGTGTTACTTTTTTCGCTTTAAACATGTCTCAGAAGGAAGATTTATGATTTGGTTAAACCTTATCCAATAAAAACTTATGTGGGGCTAACATAATAAAATCTAAAAAAAGTATGGATTAATTAAATTAATTATATTCGGTTTTCGGAGCCCGATTGATTGTGGCTGAGAATTCTAAAATTGCGGTTATAACTTCTCGTTTTACTGACTGTTATATCGGGCTGTCTGTTTACAAGGGGATTTTACAGTTTCTTTGGAATGATAAGGCACAGATTATCTGGTTCACTGCGCATACGCAGGTAGCAGAGAGAAGCGTAGCACAGGTAGCAATAGGCTACTGTTCGAGAATCCTGAGTACACAGCTTACTTGCATTGTGTGTTTGTAGATGATCCATGTTTCTGATAATATTAAGGAAAATATTTTTTAACAATTAATGATATTTATAGGGCCCAGAGGAAAAGTCTGAATTTTGAATGGTATTTTTACATAAATTGCCAGCACGGGTCGGGTCGGGTTTTAACTAGCGTTAAAAAAAAACTATTATAATAATAAGTTTCAATAAAATTATTAAGTGTATACGAACTTTCTATCTATATATTTTAAATTGACTTGAATCAATTTCAAGAATTTCATCAAATAAATAAATCTTAATTAATATTATAAATTATATGACATTGAGTTTGTTTGTTTCACTTTCACAGCTTATAGTACCTAATATATAAGCGTTCAAAAACGGACAAGGTTCATATTTAAATGTGACTTCACATTTTGTCCGAAATTCTCGCCGAGACATTGGTTGACATATCGCGTAACAATGCAAAACTGAAGGAGTGCTGACATGGAATTAAGGTTGTTTATTCTGTGCCACTCGAAACGCAACAAGGGCCCGCTAAATATCTCTACAAACAAACCGACACCCCTTATATTTTTAACCAATGTTGGTACAGAAGCAAGCGTAGGCTCTAACAACCACAACTCACTGAATCACACACGCTTTTCAACATAAAATAAATATCGACTCGAAATCCGAATATTTACGATTCCTTGCATTCTTGTGCTGTTTGCAATGTCATGTCGTAAAGATATCATTCCTCTATTGAGAAATATGTAGGTAGAATATGCAAGATAAAGTCGCGTTTTAAAACCATAGAGAAAAAATTAAAACTTAGTCGTAATTTATTATATGTTTTACGTGTAATAATTAATTAAGAAGATTTTTGCCTTCCTGTACAAAGATAAATTAACTTGCGAAAAAATTTAGAGTAAACCTTTATGTCTCATCTAAAAGTACATCTATATCTAAACTAATTGTGCAGCAGGAAGAGCGTATTGATCCTCAGATGATCCTTCAAAGCGTGATTTATTTAATTAAACGACAGTTCTCACGATGACCGTCACCGGGACGGATTATGGTAAATAATTGCGCTGCGACCGTCCGGATGGCGCGTCGGCTGGTCATCGCGTCGCGTCGCACTCCCCGTCGTCACAGCTCACAGTAATATCAACAGGAAGCACGCTTAACCGTCCGTGCACTGTTTCCATTGTTATTCAACCTTTTCATCTCTATTTATATAGATTATAATAAGGTATCCAATATATATCCCTTTTAAAAAAAGCTATACAGAACATATCGTACTGACGATTCTTCAAAATACTTCTCTCCTAATAGTATAAGATTCGGCATTAGAAATAAGTATATATAAAAACATTTCAATTTTTCTTAATATGTACTTAAAAGTTTTTCATGATAAACATGTACGTTTTGTCGTTTTTAAGTTTATACACTGAATAAATAAAGTAACTTCCAATAGAACATTAAAATTGGTAAAATTTCTACAACTACTACCTACTTACTTCTTGGGAGATTTTTAATAATATGTATTGAAGCAACGAACTGCCAAAATTACTACTTAAGTCTAAAAAGGTGAAATATGGAACAAATCTTTATTTCATAACGCATCCACTAAATGTTTTATTTTATGAAAATGATGGTGGATAATTAAATTTTCAAGATATCCCACAATTATTTGACAATGGAAACAGTGTCGATAAAATGAAGATTGAAGAGTGAATTATCGATGTCGCGCTCGAGGCGAAGTTTGCTCAGCCGTCCGAATGCCACCTTGACGAAACCAGAAAAAAACCATCTATTTAAAAAAACCATCTGGGAACCAACGACATCCTGCCCTTCCATAAACTTTCAGTTTTTCTCACAAACAAGCCACTGACCGGAACAATTACGCGTTCATGATTGATTATTCGATGTTTACTTTCCATTTTTGCCTGGTCATTGCTTGTATTACTCATATTTTATACTATCATTTATATAAGGTCGAAATGTAGTCTGACGGTCCACTTGACAGGTGGTTACCGTGGCCTATTAACACCAGTGTCATCAAAGTGCGTTGCCTAATCTTGATTGGATAATGGATAATGGAGAGGGGATGAGGAAATAATAGCCATAGTAACATTATTTTTCTGATGGGAGTACCAGTAGGCCATAGGTCTTCATAAAAATATATGCCTCAAGTAAACAAATTAAAAATCTGTAGTCTTTCCAAGTTTTTATATATTTTTTATAACTCTCAGTTTACTCATTTATACATATTACATATAAGCGATGTCATCCTCAGAGAAAATCTGTGTAGATTGGATTTATATCTAACTATTAACTATCGTCGATGGAATATACAATAAACACAATACATGGCATAACACAGCCTGTTCTCTATCAGGTGATAGAGTAGTTATAGGTTGTGTCATCCCTAAGAAAGAGAACAGGCTAGGAAGGTTCTTATCTTGTATCCTTCTTAACTTTTATCATTTGACTTCCTGCCAACCTTTGCATAAAAAAAGTAATAAGATTATTTTTTTATTATAGAAATTAAAGAAATAAATTTAAAAATATAAATCATCTGCAACGTGTGTGTTCGTATTCATCTGCTATAACTTTTAATTAAAATAATACGCATTATACGATATGTTAAACATGCAAATTGCAAACTGTCTTTACAATGAAAACAGGAATGTCTCATGTTAGTTTAGCGATTGTCTGTTCTCTTGCGACCGCTTGTTGATTTTATGGCTTTACCTACATTAAGTATCTCTTTAGTGTATAAAATGTTATTACTTCATTATTGTTAACTATGTACCCGTGTACCGTCTTATTATGATATTACTCTTATAGCCTCAATGTTATGTTGGACGGAAAAAAGGCTTCGGCTCACGTTATACTGAGGAAATATCAAAGACTATATAAGTATATATGGGAAATATAATCTTTTTTATGATAATTAAAATGGAAAGACTTTTATTTATTATTTATTAAATTTAACTAGAATATATTATCTGCAAATTATATGTGCACAAATTTACCTCATTTATGTCTCATTCGTTTGATGGTTTAGAAGAAGTTCCGGAGGCGGATAACAATTACACTTATTTTATTATACCTAAATGCGAAAGTTTGTAGAGTTGTATGTATGGGGTGTGGGTGTTTTATATACATACTTTTATAATGGATACTTACCGCTAAAAAAGGATTTTTTAAAATTTTAACTTCGTGCGAAACCGAGGGCGTGTCGCTAGTATAGTACATGCGTGTGTAGCATAAAGGGTGTGTGACGAAAGATGCATCATCTAGGCATGTGCAATGGCGGGACAGAGCAAAGTGAGGGGGGAGGCGCAGGCAGCCGAAGGGCGTACAAATTGATTACGACGCGGTGACTGACAGACAACCAGACCACCCACGTCGGTTACAGAATTACAACTCTGACGCAACTATATTTAACCTATTGTACAGGTTTACAATTTAAAGTCCCTTTTGCGCATGCGTCCCTCAAATATTTTTCTTTTATTCTAAGTTGTTCATCAATAAAATACATAATAAGTAGCTACGAATTTATTTTTATGTATAATAACCGAAAGACAGGCTTGACGGAGCAGTTGATAGTAGAGGTTGCCGTCTATTATTAACATCAGCAATGCTATGTTGCAATGCAAATGCAGTTGGAGTTGTAAGTGCACTAAAGAACTAGATAGGAAAAGAATGAGAGGATATAAGATATAGGGGATCAGTAATTTTGGGAAAAGTTTTTGTTGTTTTTTTGCTTTGTTCATTGTGTAAATAAGTACATTATGATATTCAGACCTACCAGCTCGGAAGGGGGTATAGGTATAAGGACTCTGACATCCGCCTTACTTACTAATCCAAACACAACACAATATAAAAACTTATTTTATGATGGTTTTCTGTAAGAGGAAGTGCAACGTGTCCTGCCACTACTTAAAAACTTTTACTATTTGAAGGGTTTTATTAAAAACTTTTACTAAAAGTTTTTGCGTATTAACTTTAGGAATCCAATATTATTATATACGGCAACTGTAAAAACTGTGAGTAATTGCAGCACACAGCAGCATGCTGCAGAATGCTCAAAAATTGACTGATGGCGGTTGCTGGCTACTGGCAGTAACCAACCCCTTATAGAAGACCACTGAGAAAGAAATCAACGCGTTTTTTGTCTCGATGCGTGACTAAAAAATGTCAGTCTAAAAAAAGTCCCGACGCATTCTCCAGTAGCTTCTGATCGCATCCTGAGATTGTTGAAACACTCACTCCAGTGCCACTTCTGCCACGGTTGATTCACTGCTACAATTAGTGTGAATTGCTTAGGTTAAGTTACAGTATGTAAGTTTTTGTTTGTAAGGGCTGAGCTCTTCACGCTCGCCCAGCAGTTCGGTGTCGCTTTTGAGGTCATCGAAACAAAACAAATCAATCAATTCCAAAAAAATCACTCAGGGTAAGTGGGTCCGACGGCGCACTTGCGCCTCTATAGTATTGTTTGTATGTGTGTAACCATCTGAAAATATTATGAAAATATTAGTGCGAAGCCCGACGTGTCGCTGGTACTTAAATTAATTTAAAAACAAAAATTCGCATCTTCTTGGGACTTCTTAATTTTAATATTAATATGACTGAAATTGCGATCTCTAAATTGTCGCCCATATTATTATTTTTCTTACGCCATGAATGAATGCTGTGGCTCATATACTCGTATTTTAATTGCTTCTCGCGACTACTCGTATTAAATTAAAGTACAAAACGATAACACGCTTATTGTAAATTACTAAATAATAAAATTAAACTTTATTGCATAGTTAGGTCATATCCTTTAATAGTATAATAATATGTATCGTAGGTTTATTATTATCTATGTTGGATAGAGCCTCCGGGATGCTTCGTCTCGCCATCCGCTCATGGGAGCGTAATTACGCAGTGTCATAGAGTAGGTAAGTACGTAACTAGGTAGGTTTTGACCTACCACGGTAGCACTATTCAGACATTAAGTTAATTTATACTAATATTATAAAGAGAGAAGATTTGTATGTTTGTAATGAATAAACTCAAAAACTATTGGACCGATTTTGAAAATTCTTTCACCTGTAAAATTATCAGCGAGTAAAACATCCATACTAATATTATAAAAGCGAAAGTATGGTTGGATGTATGGATGTATGGATGTTTGTAACTCTTTCACGCAAAAACTACTGAACCGATCACCATGAAATTTTGCATACACGTTGTCTGGGACACCAGAAAGGACATAGGGTTCATCTTTCAACGCGGACGAAGTCGCGGGCACCAGCTAGTAAGCTACATTTTATAAAGTTACGCGGGCGAAGTCGCGTGCAACAGCTAGTAGATTATAAAATTTATATTGACTTGAATTTTACCAATTAGTAGTAACTAGAATAGTAGGTAACTATATAACTTTCTACACAACTTTTATAACTTTTTTTCTGCTTCGCAACCTACTTCGCAGACAGAAAGTAGTACAGACTACCGCATTTTATTGTTCAATTACCATTCTGAAGGATACTTAATCTATGACAAGGATTATAGAACAGAAACAACGTTGATCCCACTCTCAGAAATGGTTACTCACGTGCGTCACTGTGTTTTACTGCTATTAGAATCCTTAATTGCTCTGTGATTGGTCAGGTTACTTTCTTTTATGGTAAAGCGGTCGAACATAATTGTTTTTATGAGCGTCCTTTTTTTGAGACCTGAATTATTAGTTTTGTAATGGTGACTGTAGGTGGTCTGCTATTAGCTTTGCTGTCTAAATCCACGGTATTTAAAGGGTTTATAATTATCAAACATCAGTAGTTTTTTGACGAAATTATATGTACATCTCAGAATAGAGAAGAAATTAGAACCCTCGATAAAACTGAGGAAATAAAGCTATAAAACTACTGTGCCGAAGGCGCCTGTTGCTTGAAGTATTTTAATTAAATTGAACCCCCAATTTTATTAAATGTTAATTTTAAACCCCAATAATATTTAATAGAATCTAAATTTGAATGTTTTGTGTGACATGATTTTTTTCTAACGGGAGTATTGAAGAGCACAGACATATATTACAGAATTGCATTAATTGTATTGACTTATTTGAGACTGTACAACGTTAACGTGTGATATAACTGTAGGTATACGTGAGCAATGTTTATTTTTTCCTATTTTGTATTTTGACATTTAAAATTTTAACTTTATAATCTATTTTGTTTACCGACCACACTTTTGAATGTCTGTACATACTTTTGGTACAAAGTCTTCCAAGTAGCGGTACTCTTTTGTTTAGTGGCCGCCATGGGAGGCTACCACGTAATAAAACGCAACAATGGCGACATAAAAGCTCAAAACCACTACTAAACCAAAATTTCACAAACAATGACACCCATAGAACAAAACACTATGTTTATTGTGTTTTAAAAAGTTTTCGTCGCAAACAACATTTCTCGTGGTTTATTTTTTAAAGCAAAGAAAAAAAAATTCCCGTATTGTTCTTTAGACGGCAATTGATAGTAATTGTTAAGAACGATTATTATTTATACTACAATACGAAGAAAAATAACAATTTGCTTTGGAAGTATGCCTATTTCAACGCAGGCTGCCAGCATCACAGACGCCAGCATCACTGGATTACGGCGCTGGATCAGCACTGTATCAATGTAAACATGTTTCAATCCAGTGCAACATCCAGTATCCAACAATGGATCGAAATAGACTGGCCGCTTATTTTTCGATCCAGTGACGGCTCCCGCACACCGCACAGCCCGTGCCAGTGGCACTGGATCCGTATAAACACTACACGCCAGAGAACTCCAGTCGCTAGAGCCTGATCGTACAAAATGTCATCTAAAAAGTGGTCTGATGAGGTGCTCATACCGCAACAAAGTAGAAATTACTACTGGACTCGGGTAAACTACGCGATTCAGTGTCAGTGCTGGAATCCAGTGATGCTGGATCCAGCTACTGTATCAATATAAATCAGCCTTTAGTAGGTAGTAGCAGGGCACACTGCGTTTCGCAGTCATTTGGGAAACCCGTCTGGCGACAGTAACCGCCCCCTTACAGAAGACCACCGTGAAATAACAGCACGTGTGCTATAGAAGTCGATGTCTAGAAGACATAAATGAAGACATAATGAAAAATATACCGCCTGAGGAAATATAGGAGTAATAGCATCGATGAGTAATAGGGAAAGTGAAAAGTACCCATTTTTTTTATTTATTTGTTATCACCTTGCCTGACTGAAAATCAACGCGGCGGGTCTCTCCTACCCGATGCTCCTACCACATTATCTATGTCCTATGCTGAGTCGGGGACCTTCTTCGGATGCTCCACTACACCTTGTTTTCTAATAATATTATTATGATGATATTTATTTTAAATTTCTGTGTCTTTTTTTTCTTGCTAGAAACAATCTTCCTGCCAAACCGCTCTGAACTGGGCCCTGCTCAGTTAATTTATGTAATTTCTACTCATTTAGTTTTGCGTTTGAATACAGATTCAGACTAAAGTCGACGGACAAACCTTTAGTTAGAGACATGAAACATTGGTTGCCAGAAATAATTCCTCAATAAGGTTATGATTAGCTGAGTGTAATCGGATTAGGAAATCATCATCATAGCAATAAAGCCGTCCTACTAATAAAATTTGTGATTTGATGTCCGCATACGTTACCGTTACGTGGGCACGGCGATCGCGCGCAAGATCTGGCTGGGCGCGTGTCACACGCCGCGATTCCTGCAATAATCTGTGCGAGCGATTGCTCTATCCGGTGACTAAAGTATCGCTAGTTGATTATTGTGTTTATTTGCGCGTGGTGCGCTTGTGTGAGTGCGGTGTGTATGTGTGTGCGCGTATGCGATCGGTAGTGGGCCACCCAGCGCGCGGCCACACGCGGCGACCACCCACGTAGCCAGGGGTACCGCAGCGTGGCCCGCAGACTCTTCCCCTGCCTCGGCGGACTAGCTACTGCACGCCGCTGGACATCGATATGCCGCTCTGATTGACATATGCCAATCAGATACAACCGATCTAATTAAAAATTGATTTGTCAGATAATTCTTAACTCTTTACAGATAGGCAACGCTATAAATTACAGAGCACTTCCAGAAAACAGTTTAGAACTTCAATAATTCACGGAAAATAAACCAACTTCAATTTATTTGATCTTGAAGTTAGGTTTTGCGCGAGTGTGATTGGCTAAAGAATAAATTAAGTACTACACACCGACGTGCCCCGGCTTTTCCGAAGTTAATATAATCCATCTCCATCTCCATCTGCAATAATTTACCATTCAAATGGTGAAGAATGAATAAATTATGACTAATAAAAGATGACAGAGAGATGTCATTTTATTTATTTTATTTTAATTAAATGGGAATATACCTAAAATGTTTTAACTTTATCCCTTCAACCTGAAAAAACTGTCTCAATGCTTAAACATCATCAAGAAAGTTTTTTACAAAAATTGAAGTCAACGCCGATTCAAATTCATGTAAGTAAAATAAAGTTAGCGATATAACTTAAATCATTTTTAAAGTTTTTAAAAAATAATGTTATGTTCTTTTTTTTACTTTTAAAAAGCGAACCCAGTGTCATAGGGTCACGACACTTAGCTGGGCTACGAGCTTACATTATTCATGTTTAAATGTTAATGGCTTTCGATAAGTGCGCAGTTAAGCAAAAGTCTTTTGCGGACAAAATGAAAGTGTAACTTGTTCACTAAAAGCTCAAATAAATACGAGTATATCATGAAACGGGACCGTCCTAACCCTAATTAATATTACAAATGCGAAAGTGAGTATGTTTGTTACACTTCTAAAAAGGACATAGGGTACCTTTCATCAAGAAAAAAGTACCTACTGGTCCTGAGAGATCATCTAAAAATAAAAATAAAAATTCGATGCTTGCCAAAAATATATATATAAGCAGTAACTACACAAAGTCTAAATAGTTTAGAATAAAAGTTCACATAAAAAAAGATAGTTTAGAATATACCTATACTTTGTAACGCGAGTCAATTGTTATGATAACATTTTATTAGCGAGAATTATGAGGCAGCAAAGTTGCTAACACCTGACGCGCAAAGCTTGAGTGACTGCGCACGTGCGCAGATCGTTGTCGAATTTTGCGTTATACCTACTTTATATTTGATTGCATTTTATTATAATATAATTGTTAATGATACCATTTCATGTTATTTTTTAAAAATGCTGCGAAAAGAAACTATGAATACCAAAATAATACAAAGACTATATATAATAAGTAGGTATATTAATATAATATCAATAAATTTAATAGTTATAAAATATATAATATATATTGTAGATATTGTACCTACACGAGGTTGAACTTTTCCAATAACACCAGTAATTTACCAATTAAAGCAACAAACGTTATAACTTGCTTCTCATTGATCTAAACTCCAATATACTTATATAGTCTTTGTTGCTTCTAGGTACTTATAATTAAGTACAGATTTTCATTAACGTCACATTCACTTCGGTTGGTAAATAACGAAATATTCTTAGTTTTGTTTCTAAATTGTTCACAGAACGGTATCCCACCCGACCCAAAAATGGGCTCCAAAACAAGCCAAAATCAAATGCAAGAAACAATTTCCAACTCAAAATAACATTTTGAGGCACGGGGGCCAATTTAATTTTTAAAAATCCATATATTTACGTGAAGTAAAAGCGTCGACCCAAGAAAATCTCGTTATATCCCGATGAAGGTTGATCAACGGCCGGCGCTAAGCTCATTAAATGAGCTTAGTCCGTAAAGCGTCAGGGTTGTTATTTGGGGTTGTTACTTACACAAGACCAACGTCAAATAGCGTGATTAAGAGGTATTAGAACCTTTGTTTTTATCCCCACCTTGTTCTTATCCGTTGGCACTCGGCAGCGTACCTACATCCTCTTCCTTCAAGTGCGCCGTCAGCATGTCTGTAGATTTTTAACATAAGTAAAATTCTTTTGAATTGGAAATCTAGATTTAAAAATAAACCAGGTAAAACTATCTACTTATATATAGATACCATCGTCTTTGTTTGCTAATAAATTAAAATAGAGTGCAAATTAGTCACTAAATTGAATATTTACAGAAACAAATTGAGTCAAGAATCGACAACATCAAAATGAAAAAATCTTTTGGCTCAGCCTAATAGGATAATATAAGTATCCAGGTAGATGATAGTGAACTGATGTCCCGACTTTAATAGAGCCTGTCGCCACTTAATCACCATGTCTTCCGATATTCTAATTTTGTTGCTGCAGATAGCCTGCGCAAAGATTATACCACGACGCAGACAGTCGATTCCATTTATTGCTTCTGATCAAGGCTGCTTGTGACCGGTCCTATTGGAAAATAATGGGGGAGGCCTATGTCCAGACGGCTAAGATGATAATGATGATGATGACGATGATTTGGAGTTTCATTTTAAATGACGAGTACCAACTAAATGTTTTGTTTAATTAAAGCCTCATTATAACTTAACTGACTATTATAACACTTAGATATATGTTATTGATATATTATTAACAATTAGTAGAGAATAATAATTGTATTATTAATATTATAAAAAAAGAAGTTGTTTGAGTGTAGGTATGTTAAAAATTATAAAGTGTTGGTCAGATTTGAACGAAATCTCAGCAACGTTCTAATGCGGATATTTTGGACAAATCATACTTTCTATAATCAATTCAGTCTTTCTATATAAATAGTATTGTTTCAGGAATATTGGGCGGAGCCGGGGACAACCGTAAGTTTAAAATGACAGGTTTAGTGTCCGACCCCTGAAAAAAACTTTGAATGTTGCATCAAAGTCAAAGATAAACCACGTCAACTCCTATTCTCTATGACGATCTTCTGTGAGTAACGCCCTTTCATCTTGCCGCCCGCTACTGAGAACCGAGAGCATGGGCGTGTCCAATCATACCGTCATCAATCCAATTCCCCTATGGCCCTATAGAGACATTAGCGAGGAATTTCACCGGTGTGCGATTAGTTACTGTGCTTATTTCCGGCCATTTTTTAAACAGAGCCTTTATTCTGCTTCTGCTTAGATAAAAAAAATAAAAGATCAAAGGTAACCATGTCATCGGTATTAAATATTAAATACCTATTTATCTAATGTACTATTTGAGTTATTTTTCTATGTAATTATGAGCTTTTAAAGTCTAAATCAAAGTGAGTAACAGCAAAGCAAAGCAAAGCAAGTAAAGCAGAAAATAAAAAGGCAAACAAAAAGCGCTCAAGTTTTCTCGAGATACTATGAACTTAAACTTAGAAACTTTAAAAGCTATGTATCTACATAACTTTTAAATTTTCTAAGAAATTAAGCACAGGAATAAAATGAAAATAATAGGATTATCTTAACGGATTATTTTTGTTTTTTTTTTTAATTTGATAACATTTTTAATTTAGCTGTAATAAAATTATTAGATTAGTTGTAATTATAAATCAAATAAAAAACCTCTTTATTTTTTCAGTTACTACTGAAAAACAATACACAAAGGAAAAATATTCGACCTAAGTTAAGTCATTATTGAGAACAACAACTTTTTAAAAATTAATGAGCTCTAGTAACAAAACAATATACGATTGTTCCAAAGTTTCCTGTCAGCAGACTTAGCAGGTTGACTGTCTTGCACATTGTTGAGGATGGATCTAATTTAATGAGCGAAGACAATGACAACATTATGGTGATTGTAAATGCTAAACATGCATAGACAAGCCGCGGGCCAGTGGGGAATATGAAATAAGAGTCGGGCGAATGGGGAAATTTTTGTAGGTTTTATTAAAATTAATGAATTCGCCCAGGCCAATGGGGCATAAATCGCATAGATTATTTAAACTGTTTTTTAAAAAATATTTTAAACTCTTGGGGGTAATTACATACTTTGTTGCCTCAATCGAATAACCGCGAAGATGATTAATTTTTGTTATTTATTACTATTATTTAAACTTTTTCTTAGTATTGAGAAAAATGAAAGATATTTTCTCGTAGGTATTTGTAGTTTTAAGTTCATCATCATCATCATCATCATCATCATCATCAGCCAGTGTCTCTCCA
This sequence comes from Synanthedon myopaeformis, assembly GCA_944738685.1. Lineage (NCBI taxonomy): Eukaryota > Metazoa > Arthropoda > Insecta > Lepidoptera > Sesiidae > Synanthedon > Synanthedon myopaeformis. Next base: position 3,528,302 of record OX122914.1, read on the forward strand.
CTACTAGATGTAGGCCTCTCCCAACCCTCGCCTTCACCCACAATCCTCTGCACTTTGCATCCAGCGGCTTCCCGCGATGCCTTTCAGTTCGTCTGTCCACCTGCCGCAGGGTGTCCCACACTGTGATTTCCAATTCATGGCTTGCATTCGAAAACTCGTCTACTCCATCGTTTATCCGCTCTGCGCCAAAGTGTGGCTCATTGCAGCTTCAGCCTGTTGATTCTATCGGCTATGAGGACAACTTTGGTTCCTCGGCGAATTTCAGAATTTCTGATCTTATCCACAAAAGAAACTCCGAGAATAACCCTCTCCATAGCACGCTGATCAACTTTGAACTTGTGGACTACTTAGTTCATTCTCTATTTACTTTTCTTTATTATCTAAATTAATGAACACAATAAAATGTTTTTAAGAAAGACCAAGCTGCTTATTAATTAAGCAATTAGTTATTAACTGAAGCAACTTTTACGGTACTGTTAAGTTGTAATTACAGCTAATTATTTAGTACCCAGTTGCGCGGACACATTTGTGTCGGAGGCGAGGACGCGTGGACGACGCATTGTCCCGTCTCTATGGCAACGGGTTGTTCCGCCATCTTGGCCAGGTTTTTGTAGCGCGGACCACCCAACACGACTCCGCTACATTATTTTATTGTACAATAAACAAGTTTATTGCTCCATATGGCTATTTATGTTTTTATATATAAGGACTTCTCTTACTAAACGAAGAGATTTAAGTAATCATTCCTGGTAATTGCGCTGTAAAGACATAGTTATGGCCAAATATCGCAATAAATAAGTTTGCATCTTTATTATTTGTACATTTTAGGCCTACGTGTTTATAAATCAGTTTTATGGGTCGATAATGTTTGCTATGAAAATGCCATGTTTACTAATTTTGTATTTTGTAAGTAATTATATTGGAATAATAATTACAAAGCGGTTATCCAAATGGGGATGCCACGCTCACTATTTTCTAAAGTCGGACGAGACGATATACATTTAAAACAATGTGCTCACCAAAGCATTTTTCGGTCACGTTAATATACAAGCACATTGCTATTTTGTCAAACATTAGCTTGAACAACACGCACACAGGCACAGAAACATCTAAAATGGTATATAAACTATCCAGGTAATAAACTGTGTCAACTAATTTGCATCCAAAAAGATCGAATAACAAACATCCATACGAACTTTAGCATATTTATAATATATATTATTAGGATTATAGTATGACTTATAGTATGACTCCATCAATCTATGAAGCTATCAAGCTATGAAGTGTAGACTCCTCCAACAGTTGGCATCGTTGGATAGCCCGCACCTGATCAACACCTACTTTTGTAGTGGGTGTTGCCCTGATCCGTCAGTCTTTGGGCCTTTTTCATTTACAATTAAAATGAAAAAAATTTCAGGCTTCAATATAAAAAAAAATATATCATTGAATACAATTTGGCCGTGTATTGCCCGTGGTCCACCTACGCTACTTGTAGTATACCTACTATTACTTATTCTGTGGTTTTAGTAAAAATAAAAAATAAAACTTAGTTTTATTGAGTAAGTCTTGTACATAAATAAACGAGTAAAAGGAAAATGTTTATAAAATTAAACTAACCAGTTTCTAGTATAGATATATTAAAGTTCTAAGATATTCTCATTCATGTCATGAGTTGAGTAAGCATTGATTAAAATAATTAAAATATCAGCGGGTACACGTTAAGGGCACTATCAGAGGACATTAACTATTAATTAAGTTCAAAACAAAAAGTAATGGGTGTATCATTAAATGTTAAAAAGCAAACGGGCGCTCGCTGGATATAAAAGCTAATATGCGGTGACGGTGACCACCTATGCTAGTCTGTCTAGGGAAAAAGTCTCTTCACACGGGAGTACAATAATTCTCAAAAATTTCAAGTTTTACGATATATATTTTTTTCGAGTTGTTAAGCCGTCCGTTCCATCTATCCCTACTAAGGATAAGACAGTGATAGACCTATACTAAGGGATAAGTGAATTTTCTATCTATCCCTACTACATAAAATGTACTATTAAGCTACCAATATACTTATATAGTCTTTGCTATTAAGATGAAAAGCCTTGTATATATTATCGGTAGAACACCTTTGTTACAAAGTCGACAGAATATGATGGTGATCCTAGTAGGGGTGGCAGATGTAGTGAATTATAAGAACATTAAGATGCGTGTTCGTGGCACAGAACAGCGGCACATAGAGATGTCAGACCACCCACGAAGCGCGATGGCAACACTATAATCGATAATTAAGTATCTGTCTGTCGCGACTTTGGTGACAGTTGGTACAGCTATCAGTTTATACAAAGGTTAGATTTATACAGTAAAAAAACCCTTATAGAACTTAAACTTTATGGGAAAAATTTAAACTTTTATCGAACAAATATAATCATTATTTAATTTTGTCACTCGTGTCCTTAGAAATGTGAAAGCAGTTTCCCATAACCAATTATTTCCAAATTATATTTAACTAACGACCGGCCGCCGGAATCGCACGGATGCAATTTTTTCTACAAATTATATACACAAACCTTCCTCGTTTATCGCTCTTTCCATTAGTGAAAGCCGTATCCAAATCAGTAAGGTGGTTTAAAACATGTTAGTAGTTTAAAATTGTGTGTTGTTTGATTCATTTAATGTTTTTAATTATTTTGTGATAACTTTAATATTGTAATAAATAACTAATACGATAAAGAGAAAACTCAAAAACTACTGGACCGATTGTAAAAATTCTTTCACTTATAGGAAACTGCATTACCAGCGAGTAACATAGGCGCGGACGCAACTGACTTAGGCGCGCCGCAAGATATAGATAGTAATAAATAAAGTGTAATAAAGCCAAAATCGCTCCATACCAAATATCATAAAATTATTTTACTTTTTTAACTACATATCTAAATGTAACTTAAACTAACTACACAATACTACAAGTTACTTTAGCATTTATAATATTATATTTATAAGTAGCGATGGTGTAAAATTTATGCTAAATGTAGTTTTACACTTAGCACTATCTTGGTGGTAACCCTGCGTCTAATGCGATGTCGATTGTACTATGAGAGTGAGAATAACAATTTGTTTGATTCTTGTTTATACATCTAACTCGGTAATTTATCCAATTAAGCAGGTCGCTCGTGGCTCGAGGCTCAGCCGACCACCCACGTCGAGCCTGCTGTTAAATTGTAAATAATTCCCTAACTTTAATTTGGACATTCACTTCTCTTATTGCACTTGATGCATGGTTGTTTTGATACCTCACTTTTGATTATGACTCGAAATGCTTTCTAAATTGATCAAACCTTAATTAATATTTATACTTTTTTTTAACAGTTTTCGAGTAGAGTATGAGGCAGATGTAACCTTTATATGTTATGATGTATGTGTGTGTGGCTCTTGATTTTAGAAATTTATAGGTGTATATACTGTGTAATAATTATGTTTTGTTTAATTGTGTTTTTATTAAGCTATCAAGGTTAATGTCATCTTAACTTACAATTTTATATATTCTTAACAAAACGCGTAGGTATACCACACCACATTTTTAATGTATTTTATGTTATTATTACACACATAATTACATGGTATTTTTATTACCATAAAGCAACTGTTATTCTTGCATTATTGGTGAAATAAAATACTTTAATACTGGTTAGTAGATATTGAATAATCTTATCGGTTTAACTTATGAGAGATATTATTTTGCAGAATCAGTTTCTCGAGCTATTCGTATTTCTGTCGCGTGCTTTGCTCACTTTACGAGCATAATAAAACTGTTCGGCGACATGCGTGTCAGTTGCGTTTGCGCAGGGACCACATGACAATGAGATTGTAACCATGACATATTCCAGATCTAGAAGTGTCTAGACATGACGTCACCTACAAATATAACACAAACTACGTATAATCAACGAGCCCGTTGGATGATTGGTTAGCAAGTTTAATTTCACGCTCTGTCTCGGCGGACTAAGGTTTGATTCCCGGCAGGGTTAACTTTGGAAATGAACTTTACCTCTTTACAGAAGACCATCTTGAAATAACAGCATGTATGTTGTTGTTTTAGTTAGTCAGTAAGGGATGCCAGAACCTATTTCCTTATCCTTAGTTCTACTCATGGTCAGCAGCGCACTTGCAGCACCTGTGGCGTTGCTTGTGTTAGGTATAGGCGACGGTGGTCACCTACCATCGAGTGAACCGTCAGCCTATCAGGAGATATTATTGTTAAACCTGGGGGCTATTGTGTGCGGGTTTTAACCGGGATAAACCTTAAACGATACATAAAAATGATGTAATAGAGAGTTGTAGTTTTTTAAAATCCTAAAGAAAATGACATATCTCTATATTTTACGGTTGACATACAGTAACAATTTCTTTCATTAAATTGAAGTCGGTGTCCGCGTCTGTCTGTTTCTCCGCTAACTTCGTCTGAATCACCCAACGGATTTTGATACGATTTTCATTAAAGGAAAGGGCAATTTAGCGAGAAAGGTTTGTGTACACAATTAAAGAAAAAAAATATTGTATCCTTACGAAGCCGGAGGCGGGCCGAATGTTATATAAGTAGGTATACTACGATGTATATAGAGTTTCAACAACTTTTTGTCAAAAACAGGATTCATTCACATCATACAAAGAGCGGTATCTAGTAATAATGAATTCTTTGTATGGTTGTCTAAATTCTAAATTCTAGCGGTTTAATTGAAACGAGCTATAATTTTATCAATGTCAGTGTGGCAGTCAAGCCTGTCGCCGATATTTTACTAAATAGTTTTCGACTAAGTGATTAGAATTAAAAACTTATAGGTATAGTACTTAAAAAGAATTGTGGAGTTCTATTAATGGGTTATCCAATTGTTATAAGATTTTAAAAATTTCTTCCAGGGTTCAAGCTATGTTTAAACCGAATTCAATCAATATACGATTACTGATTTAGCAGTGAAATGTAATTAGACAACTACAAATAGTTATTTTCCACTATTGGCCTAGCAGGGAAAATAATCTGGGACCTCTGAGACAGAGATAAGAACGAATAGTGAAATTATCATTTTATACGCTTAGTACTCGTATAATAGTATAGAATAAAATTAAGTTGTAAAGTGTAAAATTTACGACTGTGAATTGAATTGTAAAACTAATGTCGTTAAACATTTTAGTTGATATAGCGGACACTGCGAATGCTATACAATTTAACGAGAAACTTGTGTGGCAATGGCACACGGTATTTTTTCATTATATTTTTTTATGGACCTACACTGCCTTTCATGGCTAATACAAAAATTGCTTCAGGATATTGTCGGGAATGCCCCATTTCTGAACGCTTGCACTGCTCTGGTGAGAACACACGATTTTTATGTCATTATGTATGTGCAAAAGACCGCTTCTTTGCTCTGCTGCATGTTGCTGTTGTTCTTGGGTTGGGTCAGACGAAATGGATCCAATGGGGACTTTTATTCAGAGGGTCAAAAGGGTCCGAAGCCCTTCTGCTGAGTAGTATAACTCCAGTATCATACGCCGCCCAGGTGTAAATATGATGAAACAAAATCTGTCAAAATGGTAATAACTCATGCTATTCAGTAGGAATTAATGTAGGTATGTTACAATAAATAAATTTTGTTTACTTTATGGTTATACCTAAATGCGAAAGTAATTTTACTTGTTTGTTTGTTACGCTTTCACAACGTACTTATAGTCAATCGTATAGGCACCTATCATAAAATTTTGCAGTGTATAGTAGGTAAATAATTTTTGTGGATGCAAAACATTTGCAATTAAATATTTGTATAAACATGGTATAAACGTATAACGTATTAAAACTGATTTTTTTCAAAACATACAATATTTCTAAAGAATAAGATAGTATACAACTTGAATTGAAAATAATATTATACTTATATTGATATGGGTTGAACAAAATATAATAAAGGGAGCGTTTATTATAAGAATCTACTAAATGCCACACATTTTTGAATCTCTATCCGTACAATAATTGAGTCATTTTATATTGTGGTCTCAATTCTTTCGCCTCACGCGATGTTCCCAGAAGACGCATAGACGCAGAAGGCACCCCGCTGAGTTTTCGCCCGAAGTGTCAAAATGTCCAGATTGAACAACCCCATGAAAACCAAATAACGTTTGCGGGCCAAGAGCCTTGATTTAAACCTTAAACTTTTATAACCATAAGATTAATGTCAGAACAGAATTCAATTTTCAAATATATTGTAATATCTATACTTATCCACTTGCATTCACGGTTTTAAATGAAACTTGGCAAATGAGTTAAAATTTTCACCTTCATCTTGTTCTTGGAAATAATACATTCAATGCAATGTCAATAATTGTGAAGATCAATATCTAATTATCCTTCCATTCAACACTTTTCAGATTTCAATTCATATTTTTATTCTTGACATCGTTACATTTCAGAATGAATCAAAAACGATATACTAAAATAACCAACTAGAATTATATTGACTCGCAGAAAATATTATGCAGCCTTCTTTTTCTCGACACGTGAAATCTCTTCATGTTTTCTCAAAATTTCATTCGAAGAATGGTAAACTTACATAATGAAATAAACCGTTGGCCAAAATGTTAGGTATTAAATATGTTCAAAAAAATCGCCAAGATTTTGTAATTAAACAAATATTAGTTATAAAAAGACAGCTTATAATGAGATTACAATTGCCTTTCAGTTAATGAACCTTTACGTAAACTCGGTTCATTACCATCTCAGCCGTAGGACATCCACTAGGACCGGTCAGAAGCAGTTTGGATCCAGCAACGACCCGCGGCCCTTATTAGTTCGTCTGTTTCATCTTGTGGTAGATGTGCTACACTGCGCTTTGTCTCCACTCAAGAAAATTCCAGTCACTTATTTACGTTATGTACACTCACAAACCATGAAACACTTTTTCAGTTTTGAGTTTACTATACCAGTTTTGAGTTGGTACTGTTATTTGTGAAAGAATCTTTTGTTGAAACTTTATACTCATTGTATTGTATATGTCGTAGGCCGATCGTTTAACTGGGCCGTTCGAGATTTGCCTGGGCAGATCATGCAAACCGTGGGATCAACAGATTTATTTTTGAGTATTAAAAATTCTTGGCCTGAAATTTTAATTATATCATATTTAGAGCTCCAGTAATAGTCTGAGGAATCCTGTTACAAGAACACGCTACTTTTTTTTATATGCTCGATAATCTAAAAAAATAAAACATTTTGTTATAAATATCTCGTCTACCTATATAACATAAAGAAATCAAAAAATCATGTATTAATCATGATGTATTGTTATAATTAGCACAAAACATTTAGTTTAGATGCATTTGAGTCATGGTTTTTCAACCGACGAAAAAATAAAAAAGGAGGAGGTTCTCAAGTCGACGCGTATATATTTTTTATGTATGATCACGCATAACTTTTTACAGAGTAGTCCGATTTGATAATTCTTTTTTTATTAGAAAGGGTATAAATTAATATGGGACCTCGAAGTTGGTCCCATATTCATTTGGAAAAAAATTCCTACCCTAAGGGTGGGAAAATAGGGGTGACTTATCGTTCACTCACAGATTTTTAATGCTGAGTTGTGTAGCTATTTTAAAAGTAATCATTAAACCGCCGAAAAAACTGAAAGCAAAAAATAAAACTTTTTTTATTTAACCTTAATAACTAGGTTTTTAAACTAATGTAAGTATACCTAAGTAATTTTTAGTCGGCGCCAAACAATCAATGAACAAAGATCACTAAATTACCTTAAATTTAAAGAAACAATCAAATCAAATTAACAATGCAACGTGAAATCTCCAGCGCCGACTATTATTTTTTGCTTTTCAGTTTTTTCGGCGGTTTAATTTTTTTGTTAAAAAGTTTTTATTACATTGTGCGTTGAATTTGCATGACTCGCATAAAAATCCCGTAAGTGACCCTCGTGATTCACTTGGAAAGCACTTTTTTCTGCAATAGACTCACTGTTACTGCTTTTATTGTCACTGCTTTCTTGTGAGGCGGTCATCTTTATCGCTCGTAAACACACAGCTGAAAGAGCGTAAATAGCGCCACAAGCGTCGTGAAGCGGAACTACATTACGATGTGACCAGCCATATCTCGATGTGGCCAAGTGACTACAAGGGCAAATCGACAATTAGGTTGTCCTCATCGATCTGCCAAACTATATACTACATCATGAAATAATCGGCAAAATCAAGAAATGCCGGCACATCATGATCGTGATCTGCCGGCACATCACACATCATGACACATCATGAACTGGACAGATCTCGATGGGCCCAGTTAAACGATTGGTCTACAACATAATATATATATATAACAAGCAGCCCGTCTCCGGATTCGTACGGATACAATTTTTTTTTGCTAATGCTTTCTTCGTATCTATTAGTGTATCACCAAATCTAAATCCGTTAATTGGTTTAAAAGAAGTTAGCGGAGAAACCGTCGATAGAAATAAAGGCGGGCAGCGACATTATTGTATGTAAGTATAGATTTATATATTACTAGCTGTTGAAAGCGACTTCGTCTGTAAATTTTTATATACATTGTACTAAACTGACCATTTGTAATTCTGACAATTTGAAAAACTGACTATCTGAAAGTCTGTTCTTTTGAAAATCTGACGTTTTGAAAGTAAAGGATATATAGAGATATAGATAGCAGAAGATACCAGCATTTTAGTTGTGAAGTTGGTGCACTACTTGATTGCGTAACTTGGAAAAATATACATAGAATAATTAAGTAACTAAAATATAATGTGTGTTTAATTTTATGTCGCTGCGCTCCACATGTCCAATAAATATAATTCACATCTCGTATAGCCAAAACCCACTTGTCGATTCCGGCGATGTACCGCGGCGCTTTGCGACGAACGGAGGCACATTTGTCAAACTGACATTTGAATACGGCACGCCAAACACGTATGAGTGGTTAACTCTCTTGATATTTCGCTGATGATGTCGGGTAGGAGCTACGAGAAACGTTTACAAATTACAAAATAATTTCACATAGTTACAAACTATTCGTACTAGAACTAAGCACTCGTTTTCTACATTTTTCGCCATAAAAGGAAGAAATTTGACGTTTTGCAGATATTGAGACTACTGGGGGTTTTGTACGAATGCCTCCATATCACACGACTGCCATCCGTCATTCTGACTCGGATCCTCACATTTTTCGGACACATATCTTGGCACGATGAATTGAGTGCTAAGACGTACAGGACCGAGTGGAAGATAACCTATGAGGAGGACTAATCAAATTAGGACTAATCAACCTATGAGCAGCTATGGACTGTTCCGTGCACGAGTGTCTCAGAAAATGGGCAGTGAGGGTGGAGATGATAGCATGTGGTGCGTGTACCAGAGGTGATGATGACCATGATCACTCGACTAAGAGTAATTCAGCCAGAAAGAAGACAAACTGTTAAGCCTGCCAAGTATTGGTACAAGTAAGCTTAATTCTCAAACAGGATTGTAGAGAAATTGTAAGGCGAAGTCTAGTTTGAGTTCTATTGACAGCTTCATACTTCAAACCAAATAAGAAAATTGTTGGTATAGACGAGCCTCATTTTTTTCAATGAAGGAAGTAAGTTTTAACTTATAGTAGGGGAGCGTCAGATATTGTTAATGTATATACCCGACGTGTCTCCGATAAGGGATATAATAATATGTTAATCTGCCGGTTTGGATGGTGGGGTTGGTTGGCGTAAAAATTAAAATACAACTCGAACGCGTCAGATTATCAAAGGGGGTGTTAGTGAACCTAAACTAAGCTCCCATCTAAAATACAGACGATTCGGATGTAACGCAAGCTCGTGGTAGCTTTTTGAAAATGCAAAAATGATTTTTGCCGAATGTTATTTCGAAATACTCGAGCTCGTCAGATTTTATACAGACGGTTCAGCCTGAATTCCTGATCGTGCTGATTCTTTATCTGACATTGATTTGGGGGATTTTTCTTAATACAACGTCTACAAATTTTTGAACGCCTGTAGACTCTCACCCCACCGAAAAAGGAAAACATCATATAACCTTTTTTCTTCCTACCATCTAATCTTCAAAATTCAACAGGTCCCCACGACGCTCGAGTGACTCCACATTTAGCATCGTTTTGCTGTCTAGAAACATTCTAGAATGCTGTAGTTGGCACGCAATTATTCACGAATTCTCTGGACTATTGTAAAAATTTCTAGAAGGCAAGTTGGTATATCTCTGAAGGTACACCCTTTAGGTAAATACAAAAATAATTTTAATTGTGACAAGGGATTTACACATACCTTATAGGAGCTTATATTAAGAATCGATATTTCCATGAAAGAAAATAACAATGTAATTTCCGCTATCTATTATTTATTTCGTAGATTTTCTTGAGTGGTACCTAGGCCTAGAAAATGCGGCGGCACTCGCTTAGCACGCCTGCTAAATAAATTCATTAGTTAAATCGGCGTCGGCGGCGTTTTATGTCGGTAACATCAAAGGAGCAACCCGGCCGCCCTGCCGGGGGCGCACTCGCTCGACTTTTTACTCAGAAAACTCTGTAAACAAAATGATACGGTGCGTCCGAATGTTTGATCCGCCTTTATTATCTAATACAAAGTGGATGTTTAACTAAAAACATCTTTCTTTTATAGTAATTATAGGGGACATGTCTGAGTAAAATTTGTTCTTAATGAAGATACAAATATGTTTCCAATAAGTTTTGAAACATCTCATGCGTTTTTATAACTATAATTTATATGTTTGTAACTAATTTTCATTAATATTATGTAGATGTTTATGTTGGTCGCACAATATTGTACGCATATAATAATAGGTAATAATTACAACCGGTGGCACTCACTCATTACTGTTTCATTCAGCTTACTCAGTAGTTCAGTACTCAGCCTTCGTCGTGCAGAGCTATGTTTATTTTCTGTTATTCTCTCTCTTTTTTGCGTTTGCAAGAGAGTGATAGGTATAGTAACGTGTGTGGTCCTATCAGATAGGTACGGTTCGGGCGTTTCCGTCAGTCCTCGGCGGTTTTCGTGCTCCAAGATGACAACATAACCAATCGAATCATAATGGCGGCTTAACAAACATTCAGTGTTGCACGAGTCGCCTTCGGAACGACACGTAAACGCGGCGTGAGTGACTGCTGTGAACAAGTTCCCGTATCGTTTCGATTTTCGAACGTTAAAGTGTTACATAAAAGTGAAGAATTTACAGTGTGCCAGTGAGTGGTTATGTGGCGGCGAGTGATATGACAGCGTGCGCCGCCAGACGGATTCCAGCCGTCTTCATGAGGATACTGGTGACAAACCTGGCCCCGAGATCATGGTGGCTCCCGATTCCGAGGCTCCTTCGAATCCTCGGATAGCGGCTGCCACACAAGAGAGTACTTCAGCCGCCGAGGCGCGCCACAGCGCCGATCTTTACATACGTACCAGTTGGGTGGATGCGGCGTTAGCGCTCTCCGAACTTGAAAAGGTGCACTTATCCATTCATTATAATTTATAGTGTCAAAATTCGATTATCGGAATGCACGTGTGATTGTTTTTCTGCTAATGTCATTCCATTCTGTCATTCGCGTCCAGCCAGGAACGCGGCAGTTCGACACTGTGGCGCACACTAGCGGCAATTTTGTGCACTATGAAGACAGCCCGCGCGCGTATGTAAAAGTTGTGTGGCCTTTTCGAGAATGATTTATTGCAGCAATATAAAAAAGCATTTCAGACTTTTATCCTATAGATAACATACAAAAAGTTAACATTTGCTAGGTATTTTTGTTTCACATTTTCCGAAGTTAATTTTGAATTACTAAAAAAATTTCTATATAGGTATAATGTTTAATTATTCTATATAGGTATAATGTAAAATTAAAAGTAGATTTAGTCATTCTTTTTCGGGCACCTTTCTTGACTAATATTAACTAAATGATTTTGATTGTATTCATTGAAATTGTCAAGTCGAACACCTAAACGGTAAGCGAGTTCGAGGAAGGTAGCATATTCCTAGAAGGCCGCACGCATACTTCGCTTTCGCGGTGGTCTGCAACTCTGCACTGCACCCCCGCCCGACCGGCAGGCTGTTGCTAAACCTTTATATAGTTTTGTGTTTGTGTTCATATTCATACCATTCCTTGGTTCCTCCCTTACTCGTTTTGGATTTGAGACATTTTGTCGCAGTTTCGTTTCACTTTATTTTAGTCAAAACAATTATATAAAATTTTAAATGCAATAACGAGATAAAAAAAATACAATTTCATTAAAAATTCAAATAGTACATAATAAAAATTACACATTAATACATTACAATTATAATCTATACTAATATTATAAAGCTGAAGAGTAATATTATACGCAATAATCTCACTCGTACATACTGGTTCGAATTGAAAAATTCTTTTTGTGTTAGATAGTGAATTTATCGAAGAAGGCTTTAGGCTATATAACATTTTGAACGCGGACGAAGTCGCAGGCACTAGCTAGTACATTATAATATTTTAATCTTAATAATATTATAATAAATGCGAAAGTCTCAATCACGCAGAAACGGATCGGATTTGGCTAATAGGTATTTGGCACCAGATAGTTTATAACCTGGATTAACGTATAGAATACTTATTATTCTAGAAAAATTTTAGGTTCCTGTGGAATTTTCAAAAAACTAACTACAGCGCATACGAAGTCGCGGGCACAGCTAGTTTATAGTATAAATTACATAATTCGAGTATTAACAATATTAACATTATAAAAAAACATTTTTTAAAAAATCAGTTCAAATTAAATATTACGAATATTAAATATAAATTACAATTTTATGACGCGAATTTCATTAATTGCCTTTATAACAGAATTTATAATTATGGAAAATTGAAAAGTGCATTTATTTAAATTGCAGCTACGTAAGTACATGTCTGATGAAAAAATATTATATGAAATACATAGTCGTAAATGAGTAGGAAGTGTAGGTAAACATAAAAACAGCTGTAATTGGTGGCGAGGTTAATGTATTGTATAATGTATCTCGGCCGTCCGTATGCAAGATGAAGCAATTAAAGGCACTGAGCAGAGGAGGCAGGCTGGGGTCTGCGCCTGCGCACGCGAGCGGCGCCGCGAGCCGATACGATAGAGACATCAACGCGCGCAGTACTATTCAATCTACTAGAGCGGAACTTTTATACATTTTTATTGAAATTATTCAATTATTTTTTGAATATACCCTATCTATATTATCTAACTAGCGTCTCGTTTGGGCATAGATTTTACCTATGTTTTGTTGAATGTTTGGCAATGAAATTTATTTATTTACTAGCAGGTGCCCGCAACTTCATAAGCGCTGTATCGTTTCTTGAAAATACCCCAGGAACCTAACATTTTTCCAGGATTAAAAAATATACCATGGTTTAATTCAGGTAATCAATCATCAATACATCACTGAAAACCACATTCATATCGGTTAAGCCGTTTCTGAGATTAGCGTGCACAAATGCACAAACAGACAAAAAACCTAAAAACGATTTTTTTACCTCGGTAACATTTATGAGTAGTTACAACTGAGTAGGTACAACGTTTACTTACAAATTGTTATTGTTTTTTATATGTAATCTACAGAGACGGTTCGTTTGGTATTTTATTTTATGTACATATAAAATCGCCTTTTCGATAACGTGTTTTCAAAGAAATTTGGAGATTTGGAATACAAAGTTAAACTTCCAGAAGAAATTCTCTAATCATTAAAATTCGACAAATACATATTCAAAGTTCTACCTATAAGTGCATAGCCATTTCTTTTTTACTTTCTTACCGAAATTGCCGAAACTTAATTACATTGCACCGCTTAATTAGTGCGACTATTGCTTACATAATATTTTGTGAAAATGGAAACATTTTCGACTCCACACGGCGTGGAACCGATTCGCGAATTTGGTGATTAAAACAATAACTAGATGTATCTTAATTACCCAAGGTTTCGGCAGCCTGTGCGGTGCTCAAAAAATAAATTTGTTGCCATATTATAAATTTTCTTATTCTAAGTACTTATAATTATAATGATTACTTATAGTATGCACACACATCATATTTAATTTACCTAAAGAAATACTGCAAACAGTAGTAACAACCGTATCAAACAAAATTGTGCGAAACCTCTACTAAACCAAAATTTTTAGTGTAATTTAGCAAAACTAAAAAGGCAAACAGAATTGTTTTATTTTATTACCATAATTTTTTTTTATTTATGAACAAAATAATTCCTTTGGAATTCTACGATATTTTAATCTCTGGTTCGACCGTATTAGAGTTCGAGAATTGAGACATCTTGTGGTTTCCGATACTATTTCTCTTTCACTCTCGATAAAAGTATCGTTCCGTTCCTTTCGTTTGAACGCTTGTCTTTTATCCTTATCCCACTCGTTTTTCCCACATATTATTTGTCTTCACAAACATTGGGTGATCTGGCGCAGCTCGTAATCGCCAGCTGCACTGGAGACCTACTAAATAAATGGTTACTATTCTATACCCACCCACGTATCGAAGGTAATACCTACGCACGTACCAAATTAGTATTTTTAAGATTGACCTTTATGAGTTTTCGATATTTTCAGACAATGCCAACGTTTTTCACGAGACCAGCATTTTAAACATTGACTATCGAACAAAAGAATAAGCACATTGTGTCATTTAATCAAACCTATCAAAAAGAGCTTGGTATCAATACAAATTATCTATATTTATAAATTCGTTCGTCATGTCAATACAAATTATCAACGCACAGCCTACACCACTAACTAAGTCTAGAAAGCTGTAACTAGGTTAAGTAAGGATTCAATCCACTAAGAAAATATTTTTAAAATTTCAACTCCGTGCTAAGCCGGGGCGGGACGCTAGTTATTAAATAATCTGTACTGAATTTGTTACGGCAATGTGATAGAATAACATTATTCGTCTATTATAGAAGGCATATAATAAGCACCAGGGGCTTAGTGGGCTGCTATTAGGTACATTAGCCCTTGGAAAATATTTTGTGTATTAGAGGTATACCTAATATAATTTTCAGATATCAAAGGGTAGCGATCCCAGAATTGCAGTAGGTAATAAATGATGTAAAATATCTAAACTCATATTTTATTATAGATATGAGGTAATAGCAGAATTTAAAATGCCCTCCTAAGCCTTCACGTGCGGTTTACCGCAAACGGGGGCATCGATTCTGATAGGTATTGGATTACATCGTTTACTCACTGATTGCACACGAATCCACAACACGTGGCTCCATTCCCTCACATCATTGAACAATATACTCTTCCTCGCCATTACCCTTCGCTTCCGTGCCAGTAGCTTTTTGACCAGATGTCGGCTGTTGCAAATTATCTAATCGTTGGTAAATTTAAACTACTAAATAAATAAAATAAAAATATTCGGTGGCTACGGTCGCCTATTAACACAAGCACCGCAATAGATGCTGCATATGCAGAGATTATGTGGGGTTAGGGAGATGGGATCTGGCATCCCTTACTCGCTCTCCGAAAAACAACCACACAACATATACTCTGCTATTTCACGATAGTATTCTGTGTTATCGCCAGACTGGCTGTTCAATTTGACTGCGAAACGCGATGTGCCCTGCCATTTATTAATAATCACAGAAAATGTAAATTAAACATTAATATTATTTTGTTGTAGTGAATCTTCTAGCTATAGATACGTAGCTAGTAGATATACTAATAAATAATTAACAATAAAGTTACACTGTAAGCAAAATGTTTACATTCTAGGTACTAGTAACCTAGCGATTTTATCAGTGTATTTATTAGTGATAAAGTCGGTATCATATTATGGCTCCTTGAACCGGTTGCGGTGCGGCGCCTACTCCACATAGCCAACTTTCTCGGCGTAATTCTTTGCTTTCCGCTTCTGACTGACGTTTAATAAAATAACAGCTTTTTATTGAGTGAAAAGCAATAAAATTGTCACGAGATATTAAATGGGCTGAATGGGCATCAGTACCAAACCTTTTATTTCTTCCTCATATTAATTTTTAAAGGTTTAAAGTACTTGAAATTTATTAGGAATAAACTTAATTAGGTTTTATTATATATAAAAATTCCGTGAAAAATTATCTAACTGATGGTGAAAACTGCACCATAATCCGTTTGGTGCTTAAGGAGGAGTTATCGGCCATACAGACAGACTTCAAGTATGTAAAGATATAACATTATCTTATACGTAATTTAATTTATAATTTATAACCTTATCGATCGCCATGAAATTTTTGCATTCATGTTGTCGAGACTATAAAGAGTCCAGAAAAAAAGTATTATTAAAGGTCAGTAAATAAAATTAAAAAAATATCGCCTGACATATTTAAATATATTTTTATTCATTAAAATAGTAAAAGGTTACCAGATTGCAACCAATAGGTACCTACTTTAAATTGTATATTATTACCCAAGCAAAAATTTTTCAGTTATTTTGATACATCCTGTGGTCTTTTATTTTTTCAAAATGGCTTCTTTTTATATTTTCAACCGTTTTTAAAATCTCATCACTGAAAGTTAAGTACTGAATGTCTAAAAGTATTACAAGATGGGTTGCCAAAGTATGTATAGATGTTGTACCTACCTATTCTACGTTACATCGTTTTTTCCAGCTTTGCACATGCAAGGCAGTAACTTCATATAATGTATATAAAAATACCATTATTTCTGATTGTTAGGTATTCTAACAATATTTGTTAGGAATAGTTATTATTGATTTTTTTTTGTCAATAAATGCCAATTTTTATATGTAAACACTATATGTAACATGTTATTCGAAACACAAACGCTTACGTAATTATCCCATTCTCGTGACATTACTTACCCATGAAAGACATAAAAATGTCATTGACATTGATTCTCAAGTAACGAACGCTGTGCCGCTGCCCGACTGGTTCAATTTTATTGTTTTGTTCTTGTCCTTCGCAAATCATTTACTCAGTCTGTGTTGTCTTTTTGCGTTGGTAATACTGAAAATCATTCCATATCTGGGCGCCCATAGTGGGACAAATTTAGTATTCCATCTTTACTTTTCCTAAGACATTAAAGATTCTTTATAAAAATGCTCAAGGTATTCCCAAAATGTAATATAATAAAAATATATACTTATTTAAAAAGTAGACACAAAAAAAGGAAAAGAAAAATAATTCGACCTCGAAATATATTTTTTTAAACAATTTCTGCCCTAGTATAGGTAACTAGTGTTAGGTGACGAATGACGACACAATTTGATGAAGGTATTTCTAGACTTATTCAGTTGTTTTGTCAGACAACAATTTCCTAGACAATTAATATGATTGGATTTTTAGACTCTAACACAGTCTATACCTATCTAATAAAAAAAAAAAACAATTACATTTAATAATATAAGTATATTAATTGTATTTAATAAGGGAATGTGTTCTGTTTCAATAGGAGCCATCTACCATCAACTTGTCCGTCAGCCTGTCTGACGACCTTAATTAATAAAAAATTAACCTGAACTGAATAAATATGGGAGCCATATCATGACTGCTATTAGAGTTCTATTTAGCTCGCTCAGTTACCAGTTGCCACACCAATGCAGTGATTTTGATGGTCAACAAAGTCAATTAATTCAACGTTCCCATCGCGTATAGGCTAGAAATCAAAATAAAAAGAAACCAAGAGAGATAAAAACCATGAGCTATATCGATAACCTCATCCAAAGCAGTCTATTTATTTAATATACTATTCAGTTGTTATGTTTAGGTAATATAATAATATTATCTGCATAGTAACAACTTTTAACTATGAATATTTTGCTTACGTAATAAAAGTTGTTATGTAGTTATGTGTTTTTATACCTAGTATTACCGTAAGAATATTAGAAAACAAATTAACTTATTGTCAATTTCTGAAGTGGTTTATACTGTCTCCAAACAGGCCGCCCAATTATTTATTAAAACACCTAAACCAGACCCTACACTTTGATAAGTTCATTTCCAAAGTTGGCCATGCCGTGAATCGTACCAGGGTTTCTAGCTAAACTAAATTAAATAATAAATAAAAATAAGTACTTAGTTCTAAATTAAACCTTTACAACTATTTGACCATCAAACTCTTCCTATACTTTACGAAAATATGTGAATTTAATCTTTATTTTCGTAAAGGTGCAACCAACACTATACTCTATAGAGTACTTGGATCTCAGTTTTAAAGCTCAAATATTTTATTTAGTTTAATTGAATTCAATCTCTACTAAAGTCTCGTATAGCTGGCGGCCTCTTAATTCAACAGCAAAATAAAATAAAATTGAAATAGTCTTAGAATATTAAGCGCGCGGTTATGTTAGGTGGAGCAGCCAGCACGAAGCGTCGTGCATTCTGATGGGATAATGGTGTGGTCCTACACCCACCGACCATTATATGCAGATCCGGACATCACGCGTGCTGTCTGTGAATGCCGACCGAACGTCAATCACAGACTTCACCTGTTTCTTCTAAAAGTCACCTTACACGAACAATATTTGTCAGGGATGAAACACACAGATTCATCTTTGATGACATTCGAAAAAAATTGCATCGATTTAATTAATAACTAATAATAATGAAATCTTTAATATCGGTTGTTCTCATCGTGATAACGGATAGTATTTGCACAACAAATTATTCATCAACAACTTGCTCTGCAATATCACCTTTTTGGGTCTGTGCACCACAGATTATAAACATGTACCTGAGGCCTTTCTCGAAAATGGTCATGCCACCCACTAACTATTGGTACCCCGCTCTATAATCACTATTATTGCTGATAAGTCTGATATCGTGGTTATATTATATCGGTCGATTCCAATGCCGGTCAATATTTTTCGATATCGCAATCGCACATGACGAATATCTTATGAATGCTGAGCGAGAAGTATAAACTAAGTACTACCTTAGTATAGCTAGGTGTTTATGATGCAGAAGAACTGAAACACTTAATTTAAATGTTATAGTCCTGATACCGCAGAAGCTGCGATAAGGTGAACATAAAAAATCACAGTTTGAAGACATTATAAAGTAATTAAACGTTATTATTTTATTACTACGAGCGCGACCCGAGATATAAAATGTAAAGCCAGCCGGCGTCGTAACCGATGCGGTTGGTTCACAATTTCTAAAATTATCACCCACCGCACTGTTTCCTCTAAATGATAAAGAGCTCTGTTTACTTATACTATATAATTATTATCTCAAATAAATTGCCAGTAAATTATTCAGAAATTGTCCAGTGGACACATTAAAGTGTATTTTTTTTATCGATAAATGTTACATTGTATACAAAGAAGGGAACGAAAACGACTTTCGCTTGGTTCGTCGTCATTTAATCCTTGTGGTAGCCTGCACTCGTGAGAATTTTTGTAGAGCACTATGTTATCATTCCTACCGGATGTAGGCATGACGTTTACTACGGACGGTGCGAGGCTTTGCAATAGGTACGCTGTTGTAAAATACTACTTCTTTTTTTTCTTGAATGAAAAGGCTGATGTTGGTCGCAATGCGAGTTGTTTGGAGAGTAGCGTTAGCGTACGCGTCCACGTGGGCCGAGCGGGGTAGCGGGTGGGCGGGCGGCGGGGAACCGGCACATTCCGGCCGTGACGTCACGGCCACCCAGCGCGCCCGACATTTCGCCTCGCCTGCTCCACACTGCGCCTCAACCGCTGCGGCCTACTCAAAGCTCTGTACAATCATTCTTGCTATGGGAGTAACTACGCTTATTCAGCTCCATTCGCTTTTCGCTCGAAGATTTTGGTCAAATACAGTTCCGTGTATTTTTATTATACCTACTATAAAATTAAATAAAAGGTGTACTTAATAACGTTGTAATAAATAAGAACGTTTATTCAGCTTAATTCAGCTTTTGTCCTTTCAGCTTTCCGAATTGCGAGGGCGCGTACGCATCTCCATACCAATATATATATATTGGTATGGTAATTTATATGAATATCAAAATATATAAAATATACATATACAGAAAAAATCATAAAATTGCTGTGTTATAGTAACCAAAACCAAAATCGTCGATTGAAACGCTAAAATGGAGCTGAATAAAAATTATTCCCTATATCAGCACAACAGATTCGGCATATAAAATTGTACAAATTGCAGCTAAGAATATTTTTGTTACTTACCATGTAGTCTTAATAAAAAAAACCGAAGCAAATACCTATAGAAATGACTAGCTGTTGCACGCGACTTCGTCCGGTGTAACTTTATAAAATATAGTCAATGTTACTCGCTGATAATGTAGCTTTCTATATGTACTTAGGTGAAAGAATTTTTAATAACGGTACAGTAGTTTTTGAGTTTATTTATTACAAACAAAAATGCAGATCTTCTCATTTCTCTTTATAATAGGTATTAATATACCTAGATTGGTTAGCTGGTTAGTCCGAGCTTTAAATAGTTTTTTTTTTAACTTTCTAATTCATATCTAATTGCCTCTTTTAATAAATGTTCAAAAATCAAAAAAATCAAAATATTTTTTATCAATTAGGTTTCTCCCAGAAACTCTTTTGATCGTAATTATAAATTTAAATTTACTAGTTTAAATTTACCAGGGTTTCGGAAAAAAGCAAAATGACGATCCTGAGAAGAAACTCCGAAAGAAACTCAGGATACTATTCTTTTTGTCATCTTTAAAATATCAAATTACAACAATTAGGTACACTTAATACAAACAAAATCAAAGTACATATACAATAGTAAACATAGTATGAGCTCCGAATCCAGGCTTTATTGTCGCTTAAATAATCGAGAGGAGTTTGGTTTTAATGACACCTTTAAATTTATTTATAGATAAGGCTCTGATCATCTCAGGCAGTTTATTATAAAACCGTATAGATTGACCCATAAAAGAATTACTTATCTTGTAGAGTCGCGTCTTATGTAAATCTAAATCATTTTTAAACCTAGTATTTATATTGTGTACATAACATTTTTTATTAAATTGACTAATATTTTTATGCGCGTAAATTAAATTTTCATTAATATATTGACATGTAACAATTAAAATCTTTATTTCTTTGAACCTTTCTCTGAGAGAAGACTGCGGATCTAGTTGATAGCTCTAATGACCCTTTTTTGTAAAATTAAAATAGTATTTATTTATGTCCGCAGCGTTACCCCAAAGAAGAATCCCATAACACATTATAATGTGGAAGTAGCTAAAATAGACAATCCTAGCTGTATCGACATCTGTTAGGCGCGAATCTGCTTAACTGCATAAGCCGCAAAGCTAAGCCTTTTACTTAGTTTCTCAATATGTTGACCCCATTGTAATTTAGAATCTACTGTACCTACTGTTCTTTCCGATTATTGGAGATACTTTACCGATAACTAAATACTGAGAAACATAATTACAAGTATATATATGAAGTATGGGTACAGTAGTGACGCCACACAACTTACCCACGATCTCTTGGCGTCGCGTCGTCGTAACACGCACTTCGGATATGTGCCGAAGCCTTTAGTTTGATTTGATTTATTGCTTACTAGCGACCCGCTCTCGGCTTCGCCCAGGTTGCAATTTTTATATACACAAACCTTCCTCGTTTATCCCTCTTTCCATAAGTGAATCCGCATGACGGATTTATAAAAGATATCGTTATAATACAACATTTTGTTTACAAAATGGTTACCATGAGTCAACCGTCAGATAGAGATATGCCATCGCGGAGTTTTCTTTAGGATTTTAGAAGAACTACAATTCTCTAGTAACAGTTATACAATCATAAATTATATAAAAATATTCGGTGCAAAATGCAAAATTGTCTCAATGCAAAAATATTCGTTGGTCAAAGATAGTTCAGAGAACTCGTACGTATTCGTATGAAGGTCCGCGGTGCGGTGATTATAATGAAATTGGAGCCCCAGAGAACGTTTAGGTCGCTAACGATGCTTTAATTGCTGTTTTCGGTGAGTGTTTCATCTACAGCGTGATTCATTAGAGTTAGGAAGCGAGCCTCTCTTTTTTTACATATTTAAAGATGATTTATTTTGTTAATTTTTATAATGCGTCTTTAACTAAATCAAGTTTAGATATTAAGTTACATATCTATAATTCTTTTTAGCTGCGCAACGCATGATGCCGTTTTCATTATTATTTAGAAATGTTAATATGAGATTAATAAATTTTAATGTAAATGAGCGGTAGTATTTTCCAAAACATTTCAATAATTTTTTTTATGTGAAGATTCTCAGAAAATTTAATGGTAGGTGGTGCACATGTGCTGCAAGTACGCTGCCGACTTTAGTGTTATATCACTGTGGTTTCATATAAAAGGGTGGTTACTGCCGCCAGACGGGCAGCGAAACGCATGGTGCCTTGCCACTAACTAAATTAATTATTATAAAAATTAAGAATTAATACTTAAATTGGGAATTAATACCTGACTCCATTTGTCAATGTTTTTTATACCCATTTTAGGGCAATAATATACTGTTGCGTGTTTGGTGATATTGTAATATTATAATACCTAATATGGAAAATCGCTATTGTTGGCTCAACTTATCTGCGAAGAACAAATAAGTTTCCACGAAAAAAAACGTCTCACAAAGACGTCACATTGCAAAAATAGGTATCGTAACTAATAAAGCGAAAGTGAGTTTATTTGCTTTTTATCATCTCTATATTGTATGAACATTGTTAGGGGTAAAGAAAAGGACAAAAGTACTGACATCGAAGAATCTGACTTAAAAAAGCCTTAGGAAATCATAAAAATATTTATCACTCTTTTTTAAGTGACACAGCCGAAATCGCGAGCACCAGCCATGCCATAAGGAATAAATAATCAAAAAAATACACGTATTATGAACAATATTTAGTTCAGTATATTTAAATTTAGAATTACAAAAGTATAGACGTGAATATTTAACTGGCGATATATAATAAATAAAATTCTCAATAGTAGGTAGGTATGTGTGGACTTAAAAATGAGTTTCGTTATTGGCGCCACAGATGATTCGTATTTCACTGCGTTCACGTCGCATTCGGCGACAGATCATTAATCATAATCAACTAAAATCGTTTGACCGTTTAAAGTGATCGATTTTATAAGTGTATGTCAGTGCAGACCGATGTGAAGAAGGTCAGGTTACATGTGACGAAGCAGTTTTCGAAAGAATGGCTACCGTTCATTGTTTAAACATTGGCATGACGTATCGTTCGATCAATCTGATTTATTGATGTCAGACCGTTGTTCACTGTTTCTTCTATAATTTGGACGTTATTTTCATATATCACTACTTCATAAATCGTACTAAATGAAATTAAACGGTTTCATTGTTCTTTATGTCAACATGCTAACCGCTTTCGTTAGAATGAAGATTTTTGAAATACATACGTATAATTATTTTTTTTAATTCACCGGATTTTTTACATAGTACTTAATGTTAATTATTTGATTTCCTCATTAATTAAATAATTTGAAAGTTATATAAGTATTTTTAAAATATATAATAATATAATCAGCAAACATTCATTCTTTTCAACTTAAAACATTGTGCTATTGTTTTTGATTTTTTTTAAATTTCAAAATATATTTTTCTTATTTTTAGATCATAAATATGTATATGAGATAATCTTAATCAATCAATCGCATATTTACCACTAGGTCGCAAGTTTTAGGTCGCTACCGTCGCCTATAAGCTCAAGTTGCCACTGGTGACCCTGTTAAGGTAAAGGACAAGGGACAATGCGACGCGATCGGGGAATGAATTCTTATTCACACACACAAGTGCTCTTATTTCAATGTGGTCTCGTTAAGAGCCGTCAGACCGGCTGCCCAATGAACTTGTACAACCGTGATAACTATTTAATCGAATTGAAGGATGTCGTCTGTATGTAATTTGGGCATTAAAAGCCATTATGTTTTAATTAATTTATTTAATGACAGAGATCATAAATTTTTCTCTAGTCAATTTGCACATATGCAAAGTCGGAGCAGTTGTCTAATCTATACTAATATAAAAAGAGATGATTTGTATTTTTTTTTTGTAATGAATAAACTGAAAATCTATCAGATCGATTTTAAAAATTCTTTCACCTATAGAAAGCTACATTATCAGCGAGTAACATATATTATAGCTTTATTTTATAAAGTTACGCGGAGGAAGTCGCGTGCAACAGCTAGCCTTTTATAACGTCGACGATCCTAATTCAGTTTTTATGCTCAACAGGGTAACATAGAAGGCGGACGCACCTCCCTCTGGATTCGGGCTTGGCTGCAGGAACAACTTTTCGTGTTGGGCTGCTTCCTGCAAGGGGACGCTGGCAAGGTCTTATTCGTCGCGATCCTCGTGCTCTCCACCTTCTGCGTCGGACTTAAGTCGGCCCAGATCCATTCTCGGGTCGACCAACTCTGGGTTCAAGGTTCGTACGGACTTATTGAAAACGGTTTTCATTTAAATTCAGCGTCGCTCGTATCGCGTACAATCTAAAAAGCGTAAAGCCACATCACGATAAGACGTTCTGGCACATAGTACTATGCGTGGAATACGAATGCACCGCCGAATGCACCTCTTTAAAGCCGCTTCCTCCTAGTCGCTACGTGTCTGGCATCGCCATCCGACTACACACACTGTACCGCACCCTATCTCATACTTATTACAAATTAACCACGACCCATTATAATTTATCGTTGTCAACTCACGACAGCGTCCGGTGTAAGTGAATTTGATTATGACATAGCCGTATTAAGTCTAATTTAATTGCGTTTCGATTTAGTTCGCCGACGAATGGCGGACATTAAAATAATTTGTTGCCACTTTATTGCCGTTTTATGACAGAAACGTGTGCACTGTACTGAACGAACTGTTGTCTTGTCATGCACAGGACGTAGCATATATTTAATGCTCTCAAAACTCTATTCAAATTCGAACACGACAATGATAAAACAAGTAATTGCTGTGTTAGTTTACAATACAATAACACAACATTCGAACTATTGTTGCAATCGAAACTAATGAAGGATGTTTCAACTGATTAGGTCTTTCAGTGTCTCGAAAGGATTACTGACTTAGTGACAAGTCTCTTTGGAGGGTTCGACTGACAAACCTACATGAGTACTTTATTATAACGAGACTTAAGAATCGATAATCGTATATATATTGTTTACTTATTAGATACCTAAGTAAAAATTAAGTAAGCCAGGTCAAACACACTAAAATATCTCCGAAGCGCAAAATACATACAAAGTTGCTTTGTCAACAATGAAGTGACTAGTCTGACCGCTGTAAATCGCATCCAGTATGTTGCCGTCGTAAAAAATAAAAGAAATACTTGACCTGGTTTGAAAGCGCTTTAATAGCTAAGAAGAATAATGAAAAAGTTACAATGAATTGATACAAAGATATATTCAGTTTTATTAATATGTCTTTGTATTTAATGCCAGAAACAGGAACCTATGGAACCTCATTACTTGTTTTTTTATTAGTTTTTTATTTTTATATCTAATAAGTAAAATTATTAGCAGTATAAGAGTACACCCTAAAATTATTATTAATTTTTATGAAGAAACAAACACTACAAAAATGAATAATGCATTAAGCAAACAGGTCCAAGCTACTAAAAATGTATTTTTTTATTTTGTAGATATATACTAATTTTATTGCAAAACGGTTGAAACATTAGCTGCATTAATTGTGATGTTTTTTTTTTCGGTTTATGTAAATATGTGCCTAATCAATTTTTATTCAAATATTTATAACAAATCATAGTGTATTATAGTAGAACTGTGCACGTGCGATGAGACTTCCTCTCGATAAACAGGATGTAACTACATGTTTCCTATGCGGGCGCGGTATTAGTACTGAGCGATTCAATTTCTTCATTTGGTAAACTTAGGGTTTGTTTCACCTGCATGTGTTTATGTTGAAATTTTTGGTTTTTACTCATTTCCATACATGTTCGTAGCTCATACTAATCCTAAATATTAATTGTTTACGAAAAGCTAATTCAAGTTCAATCTATTGATATGAATTTCCATGAAAGCTATTCGTTGTAACATTGTAGTCACACAGTAATACCATGCACTGCACTTTCAAATCAATTTATTAAAGAAGAAACAAGAACCAGTATTGTATACTAGTTTTTTTTTAAAGTAATAAACGCTCTTAAAGTCTTCTGACTACCGACTACTGCCAAACAATACACAAATATTATTCAAAAGTAACGGCCCCACAAAATCTTATCGCGGAACAAAGTCGCCTTCTGTTAAACAATGCCGAAGGACCCGAAGTCGCCTAACAACTTAATTAGGTGGCCCGCGGCCGCCCGTAAATATCCCCACGTGAAATTACGACCAATAAAACTAAAAAATGTATAACATTTCTATTGACCAACAAAAAACGAGGGATCCGATTGTCCGGTCCGCTTTTATGTTAGGCTGCCTGCTGTGTCGTACCCGCTCACAGCTCCGACTCTTTTGTGTCTTGTGTCAATAGGAATACGGACCGTTGTAAAATAGACACAAGGCGAGTTAAATAAGTTGCGTAGAGTTCCACCGTAACCAATGTGTGCATTATGTGCGAACATCTCAAGGAACATGCAATGTTGCAGGTAGGCAATTATTTTCACAATACATTGTAGTGGGTGGGTACTATAATATGTAATCTCTCAATCATTTGCGAGTTTAAAGTAACGGCAATAAACTGTGTGGCTTCATTATAAATACGCATGGAAAGCCTACTAATAAATAAGATTAGTTATATGTCAAACTTAATCTGTTAACTCTGGCAAAGAATGAGCAAACACGATGCTAATATTACGTGTCAGCCGCTCTATTCCGTGAGTTGAAAGCACGCAGCGGACCGCTATGGAATCTTGGCTAGTTTTTGTTCAAACCGGCTTCCAACGTGATCGATTTAGCGACCGTGACCGAATTTTTGAACTTTTTACATAGTGTTGCCTATGGCTTCGCTCGTATTGCGCCTTATTTTAAATGAGTATAGATCTAAAGTCTTCTCTAAAACGCTTTACATACCGCTTATATCCAAATATGGTAATAAAGAACATAGTCCATTCGTATTGGTATTCAACTGTTTAATGCTATTTTTTTGTGTAAAGGTCGCCAGAGAGAATTACGGTCAACTTGAAAGTAGGAGATTACCGTAGGATATTAAAGCAACTCCAGGGAGTATGGAAGCAACTGCCGATTTTGATATAAGAAAAGGAATATGCCCGGATAGGGGAATGGGCTCTAGTGTTTCTTACTTACTCATTGAAACACCACAGCATACGTACTGTTATTTATGGTTTTTTGTAAGGTGATTTCCGTTACTGCCGACAGACGCGCTGCCCAATATATGACTGACTACGAAACTCAGTGTGTCCTGTCAGTTGTCACTATGTGTATTTTACATTTTCCATTTTGATTAGAGATATTCAAGTTAGATAGTCAGTATACCTAAGTTCACAATAAATTGAAAGCTACATTGCCTATGGCGGCTTGAGAAAATCTAGCAATGTCAATGTTGCGGTCGTGACGTGACTATGTTGTAAGATGTGTTCACGTGGAGGACCAAGACAAGCGCCGCACCCCGCGTCGGCCGCAAAGGACGTGGTTTGTTTATTCCGCCATCCATCTGTTGTCTACACTGGCTAATTTGCATAGAGGGCCACGCGGGGGTGCGCGGGGCAGGCGGCCGGACCACACGGGCTCGCCGGCCGATGGCGCGCGGGTGGCCGCACAACCACATGCGCGAGCGCACGTATACCTCGCCCCCCCATACCCGAACCCTCTTCACCGTCATTCATTGCGATCGTCTGCGCTAGAGAATGCAATAACATTGTCAATCCCGCGGACTCTAGGTATTAACGGGACCTCGCACAGGGTTTCTATAAAACTTTGAAAATAATAAAGTAGTGGCCTTTGCTTAAGTGAAATTTTTAATTGTAAGATTAGTTAACGTTAACATATGAGTTGTGTCAACCACCTGCAACTTAGTTTCGCTTATTTGTCGCCACGTTGAGTTGTACTCCTAGATTTATATTAATAATTATATTAATATACTTATCTAATTCTCAATACCAAATTCACACACATTTAAGAAATTTATTCATTTGTAGTATTGCACGATGTAAATATTTAACATCATAATGGATTTTATATTTATTTCGAATCTTGTTGTGTTCGTCAACATACCAATTTCCGGTATCGAATTATAAATTGATTACAGAATGCTTTCATTTATCATATATAATATCAATAAATAGGATTCCAACACTTCCATGTTCTGGTGTTCTAATATTGCATTACCTAGTCACAAGTGACTTATCGAACCGCGGCGCTTCAACGACATTCGATTGGAAATATTGTCATATCGGCGCGTACGCACCGAGCAACCCGAGCATGTCGCAAGCACGATTCGCTCAATGTCCGCTAATCGATATCTATTACTCATTCAAAACCGAAGATGAAACAGGCCGCCGCCGACGATAATGAAGCGGTATGATTATGAAAGTTATGTGCATACACAGACAGTAGCGATAACCTTTAATGACCTTGCGCTCTTTCCGCGCTTCGGCTGGTACACTCGCTTTAAATTATACTCCTGAAACTTCTTTTGCATAAATAATTTCTACCAATATTAAAAAAGTTAAGTTTGTTTAGACCGGTGAATATTTGTTACTAAATCACGGGTACTATAATAAATTTGCGGCATCAGATAAAATGTGTCCTGGAGCAATACGATACTTTTCATCGACCCGCTCCCGGCTTCACCCGGGGTGCAATTTTTATATATACAAACCTTTACCGTTTATTCCTCTTTCCATATGTGAAAACCGAATTAAAATTGGTCTAACCATTCTCGAGTTTTTGAAGTGTACACACGCCACGCGCGCCAAATACGCGTCACGAAAGAATAGTGTCATTAGGCAGTAATAGGGACTCCACGCAGGTACACTCCCTCACAAAATAGTTACATAACTAAATAAATATCAGTCCAGATTTAAAAACTACTTTTAATTAAATGAAAAAAAAAAAAAAAACATAATTAAAAAAAATTGCCTATAGGTACGTCGTCTGCTCAAGTTAAACCACGTTATGCCTCAAGTCTTTTCTTTCGTGGATGACGTTAAGTACTTAAATTCGTCATTAGATGGCGTAAAAGGAGCCGCTGATAGTAACTTAGTTCTGTCTTAAATCCACCACAAATTTATGGACATAATAACTAACAACATGTTTTCAAAAGCACCTCTTCAGCTTCCTTTGAGGTGTAAAGTCTTTTGAAATTTGATGGATTTGCATAGCTTCGAAAATTTAAGCTTAAATGTAAAGTTTGTATTAATTAATTATGAAGTCGTCGGGTGTCTTCTCTACAGTGATGTCTAACGAGAATCATAGTAACATTGGCATCGTAAATCGCGCCCACGGCTTCGGTAGGTGTTAAAATAGTTTCGCCCTGTGCGGGCCGGGCGCATACATATACGCCCGCTCCCATTCCACTTTCTTTATGATAATCCCTAATATCCGGCACGAATGTTTAAGTACCTACTTCTTGCTATGTTTAGAGTGAACTTCCAAAGGTTAACTCCAACAAACTCACACTTGACTCAACCACAATAATAATAAAGGGAGTTGTTGGTTATTTTAAGATATCATAACTAAAACATTCAATGTAACAACATTACGTTGTAACTAGCACAAGTCGATGTTATTTGCATTGAATATAAGTAAAGGAATTAAAAAGTCCATAAAGTCTTTAATGTACATATAATGAGTAGACTTACCTACTGTACTAATGATGTTAACTGTTACCTTTAACAAGGGCTTATATCCAAGTACAATAAAAAAATATTCTGGCTTTTATCTTACCTCTTTACTTACCTCCTGATTTCAGTATTGGATTAAGTATATAAATATATATAAAATAGTCCAGAGACTTATAGGATAATATGTAAGTAATATTTTTTGTAATAATATTTTATTAATCTCATTAACATACAAAGTGTTCTGCGAAATGATGATGGCATTAGCATTAAGACAATCCTGGGTTCAGGCTAACGGCTGCATACCTGCGTCACACGGCCGACAGGTGGTCTCCACGTATGGACACATATATATATTTCTGTGTCTTTTATTAATTGGACGTTATCTCCAAAGTACCAATACAACACATACAATATGATTTTTTAAAATAAATACATTTTTTGCGATGATCAGTGTATCTGAATATATTTATATATCAGAAAATGGCACTTAAACTAGGCTGATTAGCAAACTTGAATTGTGTGCTTGGTCGTGGTCTCGTGTTGTTAAGAAAGTAGCAATCATGCTAATAAAAATTAATTTTTGAGGCATAACGATATATTATTAAAAAGTGATACGTTTTGCTCTCAGAGAATCGGTTAGTGGATTTTAATAAAATAGTAGAGGAAATTAATGCTAACAATTAAAATGTCTTTCTTATGTGTGTGTTTTAAATTAGTCCCAGTTAAAGTTATTTCGGTTTTTTCGAGGGAAGGCGTTAATTGTCGTCGTAACAATCGGAACGGTTGTAAAATACGCTTTACACTTTACGCCTAAGAATTTGTTTACAGCCGTGGAAATATCAAATGCA
This sequence comes from Synanthedon myopaeformis, assembly GCA_944738685.1. Lineage (NCBI taxonomy): Eukaryota > Metazoa > Arthropoda > Insecta > Lepidoptera > Sesiidae > Synanthedon > Synanthedon myopaeformis. The sequence goes on from OX122914.1 coordinate 3,558,923, forward strand.
CTATTCTATGTTGTAAACTATGTTGTATTCGACTTGCACGTGGGTTATGAATTAAATCTGCACATTCCATGCCCTTTTTGACGTATGTTATCACATTGAGGGATGTTCATAAATGATAGATTTTAATTCTATGTTGGTTTGCAATATTTGTTAAATTTAATCGTTTAGCTTTATTTGGTGTATTTCTTGTATTTGGTGCCTGTTTTGCATTTAAATTGTTTTAAAATCTCTAACTAGTCACCCTGATTTACCTATAGGACACACAAGTCAAGAAATTGATACCAACTCGGCATCGGCACCTCAGATTTGAGATTTTTTTTCGGAAGTTTTAAAATTCGTTCTGGTTGTGTGCATTAGGTATTTGAACGAGTTATTATAAAAAAATGATTGATTACTTCGATCTATGTTTTACTGTCGGACAAATGACATTGAAAAGATTTGTTTTTGTTTCGCATTTTATATTTCATTTTAAACGGAAAAATAAGCAAGTTAAATACAAATAAAAAATAAAAAAAAAAAAACAAAGTAAAACTATTTAAGGAACGGCAAAGCGTTTAAAATTTGGCAAACGAAGATCTGACATGGCAATAAATCAGCCGAGCGGGTGTTAATTGGAATGAGTTCTCGTTGTGTCGGACGAAAACATGCAGTTGATAATAATATATTCTGTTTATATAAGAATAATGCATTCAAGAGCGTATGCACATGTAGAAAAGGTGCAAGACCCACAGGTGTTTGTAACCCGAGTTTTTAAAAAAATTTTTGAATAAACAGTGATACATTAAGTTACGAAAAAATATATATTAAAAAGAATATTTTTATAAAAGTATAATTGATGTAAATAAATATATACGTGATATAGAAACATTTTGAATTACATTAATATTTAATAAAGAACTCCCTCTGTGTTTATACAAAAAAATATTCAACTATAAAAAAAATTACTGGCTTCGATCTGCTCACTCGTATTAAATCGTATGCCTAAACTAACCTTTTCTATCATCTATTAATATATTAACATCGTAGGTTATCGTAGTTTGTACTCGGCGAAATAACTACGTTATCTAATACTTGTTTTAACTTTCGAACGATACATCTTAAATGTGTGTCTCTATACAAATATAAATACTTTCACTTGAAATTCGATGAGTAAATACGGCGTCTACGAACAGTTGCAGTGTAGCAAGTCGGCAAACAAGTCTATTTTGTAATTAAAGTGAACACATGGCGCCCCCATCGCCAGTACGAGGGGCGTCGGGATACTGTCACAACTTTGCGATAAATCACCGACTGGATGTGTTAACTAACACGACTCGCCGATTCGCGCCCTGACAAATGTCACCACTCTCACCAATAAACCATAGGTGCTGATGGGACGGGATAGCTAAAATTAGAGCCCCCTCATTTTTTATGATGACATTCTTCGCAACTTTGTTAGGATATACAGATTGTCACAAGCAAGCGATAGCGATATAACAGTGTTTATCTTTACTTGTTAATATATTTTACAATAATTTAGCTTTATATGGATTTTATTATTATAACTAGATAATTATAATATATAGGTACAGATTTTGTTGAAGTGAAAACTTCTTTAGGCGCGTTGGGAATTTTTGAGATGGGAAAAAAACCATTCAACTCGCGACATGTAACCGTAATGTAGCCTTGTAACCGACACCTCTGTATATTTTTAGATATTGTGCCATCTACACAATTCCACTGATACTAGAATATGTTACGTAATAATATATCCTTGCGAAAACTAATTGAATTAACTCTGTCGTAGCAGTTGATCGTAGCGCAGTTACGATTTTTTATTGTAATAGATCTCAATAACTCTCTTATTTTAAGACCATTGCTACATACAATTTTCACTGAAGCTAGTCGCGTAAATTAAGTATTGTCTAATCTAGACCCGCTTAATATTTCAACATGTCAAATACATTATATCTAATTTCTTATTACTATTACAACCATAACTTTTCATTTTATGTTAATAATTTTGTTTTTCTTGCACCAAGATAAAGGAGGTGCTGGTTTCTAGGCTTTATCCCTATCAGTACATTATATGTTGAGCCCAGAGATGCGAACAGAGATGACGCTGACAGTTTAAAAAAAGAATAAACCATTGAAATCGCGACCTGTAACCGTGTAACCGACGCCTCTGTATGTACTTTCCTGACAATTCAAAAAATACACACGTAATTGTTCAAGTTTTCGCTTCTGTCGGCACTCCCGGAGTGCCACTTTTTTTTTAGATACTTATAACCGAGTAAATGTTATCTTTCGAAAGGTTACCTATGGTCTCAAACAGTTTTGGGATGGGAAATCATGCACACAGCCACATAAGTCATAAGGTATTTAGGGTAAAGTAGGCATGAATTCGTAAACCGTAATTAGCACATTACATTTTCAAAAGAACACTGGCTTAATAATCTTTGTTCTTAATTAAGTCTACTATAATAAAATGTACGACGAGATTATAGTAATGTTGTCAGTGACCCACAAAAAGGTCCTGCCAGTCCTGCTTAAACGCTGTTTTCGATAAATGTTTCTAGACACATTTAATCGTGGCGCGTATGTAAATTACCCCAATACGACAGTACAAGCAGTGTACACAAGAAAATTAAGTTCTCTGTGCCATAACGACTATCGCATTAACGATTTATTTTAATGAACCGAACGAGGCGATGTGGGCCGCATTAGCGATAAATAAGAAACGAATTTAATGTGAGTTTAATTGCATTTTTATTAATATTTAATCAAGGTTCCTGACTGAGAAGTAACTTATACTAATTCCAACGTATTATACCGCCCACCAAGGAAACTCGTATTTTGCAATTACTTTGTCGCTTTTGCTGTGATTCAGTGATGGTTTCTTAAGAGTGGGCACAAAGCTAACAAAATTTCTAATAAAATAAACAAAATAATAACAGCGCGTCCCGCAACTGCGCCCTTCAGTTCTCATTTTTCAAGTTTTAAAATAGGTAGGCAGTTATTTTTATTAGCAATATTTTCACTGATTGTGTTAAATTAATATGAAACAATTAATCTACAGTCGATTCATAATACACTTTTAATAATTCACAAACAAGTTTTCTACGTCTAAATATTCATGGTTAGGACAGCACAGGACAAACATTAGTCTTCCCGTTTCAGTGGAGCGATTGTGACTGATTTGGTGCAACGTGCGTTTGTAAAAATCGCACTAAAATACGGTAAAATTCCCATAAATAACAATTTTAATGTGAGAATAACTTTTTTATGAAACTTTTCTTTTTCCTTGTAATTTGAATTTACACATTTTCTTATAACAAACGTTTAATTATTTCAGAGGGTGGACGATTAGAAGCCGAATTGAAATATACAGCGAAAGTGCTCGGCGAAACCGATTCCTCTACACATCAACTTATAATACAAACAGCAAAAGACCCTGACGCTTCGCTGTTGAATGCAGCTGCATTGTTGGAACACCTAAAGGTAGTATTCGTAACTAGTAGTTAATATATTTTACGATTCATTTTAATATATTTTGAATGATAAAATTGCAATTTTAAATATATTTAATTGTTACTGTAGGTAGTGCATGCAGCAACTCATGTTACGGTTCACATGTACGAGACTGAGTGGCGGCTAAAGGATCTTTGCTACAGTCCAAACATACCAGACTTCGAAGCCTACCACATAGAGAAGATCTTTGACAATTTAATACCTTGTGCAATCATAACACCTCTCGACTGTTTCTGGGAAGGATCAAAGTTGCTCGGTCCGGATTACCCGTTATTTGTCCCGTGAGTATTTTATCCAAAACTAGCTGGTGCTTCTACTAAGTCCGCGTTGAAAAATAAAAAAATATAACTGGCAAAATATTAAACTCCTGACGTATTTATTGATGTTATACTTTTTCGAGGCGCTGGATATATTTTATTTTTGGGTGGACCGTTGGAAACATTACTTTTTTCTGGATGAAAGGTATCCTATGTTCTTTTCTGTTTCTCTGACAACGTGTTTGCAAAATTTTATGATGAACGGTTGAGTAATTAAGGTGTTAAAAGGTAACAGACAGACTGTTACTTTCACATCTATTTTCGGATTTGAATGCGGTTTTCACTGATGTACTGATTTAACTATAGGATACTTTTTATCCTGGAAAAATGTTAAAAACGAACTATAGCGCGTACAAAATTGCGGGCACCAGCTAGTTTAATAGTATCAGTATGGATTAGAAGTTCGTTATTATTCTGTTTTCTCGTCCCCTATTTTAAAAACGAGTTCGATTCCAGTATCACACACTACAAGCTACAATGGACGAATCTGCACCCTCAAGAGATGTTAGAGGAAGTGAAGAAGTTGCAGTTCCAGTTTCCAGCGAGCACGTTGGAATCCTACATGAAGCGGGCCGGCATAACCTCCGCTTACATGAACAAACCGTGCCTCGACCCCACCGACCCGAATTGTCCAGAGTCAGCGCCCAACAAAAAATCAGGACTGGTACGTGTCCCGATTCGTTTACAATGCCGCTTAAGTTTTTAGATGACTCAATAAGTCATTCATCACTTCACGTCGTGAGACCTACATTAGGAGAAGGGACCATTACGTGAACTCTCGATCCTTTTATGAAGACTTCGATTTACGACAGTTTTACTAGCACATAAATAAAACTTGTAGGATCCACAACAAATAAAATAGCTTTATCGAAGCGTACGCGTATAAAGTTTAAATACTTTCCATAATAATAAAATATTTTTGGATACGGTATAAGACGGGATGAAAGCGGTGGCCGCGCCGGCGGCGCAGGCAGATGTGCGAGGCTACCTGGCGACTGCGCCGTACGTTCGAGAAAGTTTTCTTCCAATACTAATTATATATTTGAGCTGTTTACGGTTACTTCGTCAGTATTATAATGAAGTTACTAACTATTATAAATTTATCCATCTTCCTTCCCCTTTGATTCTTATTTTTAAAAAGGTATTCTCCGTAATTATAATTTATAAATTAAACAGTTCTAAATTGTTTATGCTTGTTTATATAGCACACACAAAGTCACATATATACACAACTAGCGACCCGCGGCCGACTTCGCATGGGTGCAATTATTTCTGAAAATTATATAGGTACAAAAACCTTCCTCGTTTATCGCTCATTCCAATTGTGAAAACCGTAACAAAATCCGTTGGTTGGTTTAGAAGAAGTTAGCGGAAAAACAGCTGACAGATGTGAACAGCGACTTTAGACGTGACCCGCTCTCGGCTTCGCTCGGGTTGTAATTTTTATATATACAAACCTTTCACGTTTATCCCTCTTTTCATAAATGAAAACAGAATTGAAATCGATTGAGCGGTTTAAGAGTCCATAGAGGACAAACTTTTTTTATATATAGAGTATAGAAGTGTGGTCAACAAAGAGAATTGGAACGTTTTTTTACACATTTTTTTTTAATGTTTCTGACTTGTGATATTAGTATGAAACCTATTTATATTGTCTTTACGAAACAAACAGAAAGCATAAGTGAGTGAGTAGGTAGGTTTTTGTGGACAGTGCGGTTGAAGCCACCCACGTTCGGCGAAGGCCCGCGAAGCGGACGGGCGCGTATTGTTCGGTGCGCCTGCGCAGTCGGTCCGCGCACCATTATACGGGCGCATTGTGCACGCTTCAATGGGCTTCGTTTGCCGCTGCTATCGACCGTCACAATGACACTATCAATAATATTCACTACACACCAACACAGAAACGAGAAATTCCACGGAAACCTCGTAAATCTAAGATTGCTCGCTTTGTTAGCAACTGTCGTCAAATTTGAACAAACGCGCTTTGTTTGTAACACTATGCAAGGTGTTATCGGACGAACAATTGCTCGAATATATTTTTAAATAATTTGTGCACGAATACGCCAGACCTCGTTTTGTATATATTATCAAAAATATGTCCATCTTCTGACATATTAAACAGGCAACATATTCGCACAAAGATCTCCCCAACTTAATTGCGGAATCTTTTCGTAAAGAAAGATATTTATATTCTCATACTTTCCCTAACCCTTCCCAATCCCTTATAGTTAATCCTACTGTGGTCGGCAGTGCACTTGCAGCACATGTGGCGTTGCTTGTGTTATAGGCGACGGAAGCTTCCTCCCATCAAGTGGACCGTCAACCTGTCTGTCGACCTTAACATAAAAAAGTACTTGCTCTTTTGTTATCGGCGTTGATCTAAATTTTGAAACATTCTTCAGGTTCCAGATGTAGCCGCAGAACTGTCAAACGGTTGCTACGGTTTCGCGGCGGAATACATGCACTGGCCGGAGCAGCTAATTGTGGGCGGTGTCACCAGAAACTCGACATCAGCCTTGCGAAGTGCACGAGCCTTGCAAACGGTAGTACAGTTGATGGGAGAGCGAGAGATGTACGAATATTGGGAAGACAGTGTCAAAGTTCCCAGCGTAGGCTGGAGTCAGGAGAAAGCGGCTTCTGTACTTGACGCTTGGCAGAGGAAGTTTTCTGGTGTACGTATATTTTTTAAATTATTTTTACTGGTTAAATTTAAATTAATAATATAATTATTGAATTATTTACAAATGAAATTCTTCACTTTACAGGAAGTAAAAAAAATGTTGATATCGGACTCGGTGTCACCGTCGTTCGATTTCTATCCGTTCTCCACGTCCACGCTGAACGATATTCTTGGAAAGTTCTCCGAAGTTTCACCCAAGAATATTATTTTCGGTTACATGTTGATGGTGAGCTTGCCTTTATTTTTATTATACATGTTTCAATCCCAACTGCGGCACTTATTATTTTCTTTTGGTTTTTTGTTTAATTTTATTATTTGTTATGCAATTTTCAGTTAATTTATGTTGCGGTAACACTAATGCAATGGAAAGACCCGATCCGATCACAAGCTGGAGTTGGTATAGCTGGTGTTCTTCTGCTGTGCATGTCGGTCGCCGCCGGGTTAGGGTTTTGCGCTTTACTAGGTAATTTTAATATGATTTTTTACTTTTATTTTCTATTTAGTTTTATTTTTGCTTACTTTATTATTTATTGCACAACAACAAAAGTACATTCGAACAAACAAATAAATACGTAATAAAACGACCAAATTATGCAGTTGATGTTTTTGACAATTTAAATTTAGTTTGATTTACACAATAGTTTGAGATGTGACTAAGTTTTGTTTTGTTTTGATATCCTCATTCATTAGGAGAAGGGAATTTATAAAAGTACCCAAAATATTGCTATTTTTAGACAAAATTTTCTTCACGCAATACCATTTCTTACACATTTAAAAATTTTGCACTCACACAAAATACTTAAATTAATTAATTAATAAAGTATTTAATAAAGAAAGTGTTATTACCAACGTTATAAGGACTATATTAAGTTGTGTGATAACTTTGTTTGTCGTTTGTTTGATAAGGACTATATTAAGTTGACATAATATTTTATTCTCTAAATAAGTGTTGTATTCCTAGAATTTTTTGGTTCTAAAATTGCAAAGTAACAAAATATGTTTATCATAATTTTGGTGCTAATAAATTGATGGAATGATTGTATATATCCAGGTATACCGTTTAACGCGTCCAGCACCCAGATCGTGCCGTTCCTGGCGCTGGGGCTAGGCGTGCAAGACATGTTTCTGCTGACGCACACGTATGTGGAGCAAGGCGGGGATGTCCCGCGCGAGGAGAGAACTGGCCTCGTGCTCAAGAAGAGCGGCCTCAGCGTGCTGCTGGCCTCACTCTGCAACGTCATGGCCTTTCTCGCCGCTGCCCTGCTACCTATTCCTGCACTACGCGTCTTTTGCCTACAGGTTTGCGTTACTTCCTTTTAACCACCATTCACTTGTGACCGCTTTGTATAGAGCTTCTTTAGAGCGCTTTTATGCAGAGGTACTAAAAACCTCGCTACGAATTATATAAGTTTTCATACTCTGCATATTTTGGGTTATACACAATTTATGTTTGTGAGCTCACTGTGTGTTATTTTATTATCATTTCTGCAAATAATACCTAGTTTTTAATTCTGATTTCTCTATATTATACATGAATGGGTGGACGTATCGAAAACTTACAGTCACAAATTCTTCAAATAAGATCAATCAAAGACAGGAATGTTACTAGGAAGGAATTTCACTACTCAGTGAGGCAGACACCCTACACGCCCTACAGCCTTCTTGGCAGACAGATTCGAAGTTGGTGTTGCACTCTTAGGTTTTTCTGCTATATGCAGATTATAAATATCTACCAGCAACAATGAAGTACAAAAAAAAATAAAAGATAAAAAATCAGTTTAATAAATACACATCAATTAATAAAAATAAATTAGTGGCACGAAACATTAAAATATTGTATAACATAAAAATGTATGAAATTCCAGGCTGCGATTCTGCTTGTATTCAATTTGGGTTCCATGCTGTTGGTATTCCCTGCCATGATTTCTCTGGACCTGCGACGGCGTTCGGCTGCCCGCGCCGATCTGCTCTGCTGCTTGATGCCTGAGAATCCGCTCCCCAAAAGGCCTAAACAGCTGTCCGAGAGAGATAGGAGACTGCCACCCCGAGGCGCCAATAGGGTATGTTCTTACATGTGTATAATCTATAGAAAAAAATAATCTATAGAATCCTTGCGAAGTCTTGGACGGGTCGCTAGTCACTTGCAATTCTTATAAATAAGTCATATTGTATTGCTTTTTGTAATTGTAATAAATATATAAACATCGCAAATCTTCTTGGACTCTGACAGCAGGCGTCTTTCGTTTGCGCATGTACAATTGCGAAAATACGGCGCAACTGCTTTCTTAATTCTTTCTTGTACAAGTGTTACTTACCATTGCGTCTTGTTCCTTGCGTGACTGCGTCGCAATCCTGCACAAACAGTCTCAAAATTGGTTACTGCACATATTTGACATCTTGATATCGCCAGAGCCCAAGATGATAAGCGGTAATTATATTACGCAATGGTCAACGGACATATCAAATATAAGTTATTATTACAGAATAAATGGAAAGACGCTACCAGACAACCCTTAGACCCTGACGACGCTGCAAACGAAAGGAAAAAGACTTGTTGCCTCAGTCTCTCGCTCACCAAATGGGCCAAAGATCAGTACTTACCGTTCATCATGAGCCCTACGATTAAGGTAATAAAGTTGAAAATTATTTACACTTATTTCCTATACTTTTTAAAGTGAATTCATTTGTTCTTATGTATATTCATTAGATCATAACAAAAAGAATGGTATCCTGAGTTTCTTTTGGGGTTTCTTTTCAGGATCGTCATCATTATGGCTAATTTCCGAAACTAGGGTAAAATATATAATGACCATTAAAGCATAGTATAAAATCATTGTTAAAATTTTTAAGTTTAACACAATTGTAATTTTTTATAAAAAAGAGTGATTGCTAGATAGTTTTTTTTTTCGCCTTTTCTTCTCTTCTAGAACGCCATTTTGTTTTCGAAACAGTAATAGTTTTTCGACTTCAAAAAATTTATCTTGTTATCTTATTTTTGAGAAAAGTCTTAATTTGATTCGTTTATTTTCAGGTATCATCAATGTTGACCTTGATAGTGGTCATTTTTGCAAGTATATGGGGCGCTTCAAAAGTAAAGGACGGCCTGGACCTTACGGACATTGTACCCGAGAATACGGGTGAATACGAGTTCCTTTCGCGACAAGAAAAATATTTCGGATTCTATAACATGCATTCCATAACTCAAGGAGACTTCGAATATCCGACCAATCAGAGATTGCTTTACGATTATCACGACCAATTCGTTAGGATACCCAACATAATAAAAAACGACAACGGTGGGCTAACAAAGTTTTGGCTTAGTTTGTTCCGAGATTGGTTATTAGATCTACAGGCGGCTTTCGATAAAGAAGTCGCCAGTGGATGCATAACTCAGGAGTACTGGTGCAAGAACGCCAGCGATGAAGGCATACTGGCCTACAAACTGATGGTTCAAACCGGTCACGTCGACAACCCTATCGACAAATCTTTGGTTACCACTGACACGAAGAACGGTCATAGACTAGTAGATAAGGATGGCATAATAAATCCTAAGGCGTTTTACAATTATTTATCAGCGTGGGCCACCAACGATGCGTTAGCATATGGAGCATCACAAGGGAACTTAAAGCCGCAACCGAAAAGGTGGACTCATCTTCCAAAAGATGTCGACTTAAAGATACCTAAATCGTCACCTTTAATATATACTCAACTTCCGTTTTACCTTTCCGGTTTGAGCGACACAGAGAGCATAAAAAACTTAATAAAGGTGGTGAGAGATTTGTGTGCCAAGTTTGAAGCGAAAGGCCTGTACAACTATCCTTCTGGGATTCCATTTTTGTTTTGGGAGCAGTACTTGTATTTGAGGACGTCACTACTTCTAGCTCTCGCTTGCGCTTTGGGTGCAGTATTTGTGGTGAGTTGAAGTAACTGAATTGTGTATTAGATTCTAACATATATTTTATAACTTGATATCATTGGTTAGTGTTTCTTTCATTTTAATAAATTAAGTATAATTTGCTACTTAAAGTCCACAACGCAAGTCTATATTACTAGCTATCGAATGCTATATTTTTGAGGCAACTTCAATTACATATAATTCAAATTGTAAGTACGTAGTTACGTGTGTGGCTACTATAAGTGTTGTGCTTTCCGTAGACTGTGATGGTTCTGCTGCTAAACGTGTGGGCGGCAGTGCTGGTGACTCTGTCGCTGGTGATTCTGGTGCTTCAGTTGTTAGGCGTGATGGCGCTGCTCGGCATCAAGCTATCGGCGGTTCCAGCGGTTTTGTTGGTTCTTGCTATAGGAAGAGGCGTTCATTTCACCGTCCACTTGTGCTTGGTGAGTATTTTGATGTAACTGCAGTTTGTTTTACCAGTATTTCTTTGGTTGTACTTAAAGACCTTGAATTTTTTATTATATTTCTATATTTTTTTAATGCGATATCATCGGCGCCTACGTCTCTAGTAACTACAAATACTAAATGTCACCGTATCCATTTTATGTGAAAAATAGTATAAGCACCATCAATCTACTACAACTAATAATCACAAATACTGTATTTCTTGTGTGGTTAAGGCGGGTAAAACTGTTGCTAAACTTGCTAAGAAGCGGGTCTCCGATTCCGAGACATGCATACATATATATTTTGTTTACTTAACGGTACAAATTTGTATCATAATTGATCAAAGAACACCTCTACTTTTGGTAACAGGGGTTCGTGACGTCAGTGGGTTGCCGTCGGCGTCGCGCGTCGTTGGCAGTGCAGGCGATACTGGCGCCAGTAGTGCACGGCGCCTTGGCAGCCGCACTCGCTGCCTCCATGCTGGCCACCAGCGAATTCGGTTTCGTTGCAAGACTCTTCTTGCGACTGCTGCTAGCCTTGGTGCTGCTCGGACTCATCGACGGACTGCTCTTCTTCCCCATCGTTCTAGCGCTCATGGGACCATCGGCCGAGGTGCGTTACCTTCTCTAGACTGATTTACTCATAACAAGCTTGCACTCGAAGAGCCCACTGTTGTAGCGGAATGGAAACACTAATAACTCTTATGGTGGCTATACATTCTCAAATGAGAGCTCTCGCTATGTCTCCCCCGAGATGTCTGTATACGAGTGCGAATATGTACACTATCGTTAGATACAGCGACGCACTCGCGGTCCAAACGACCCATTGATTCGAGCTGCTTGACCTTTGATTGATGCCATGCTTATTATACCAATGTATACCACTGAAAACTTCTATTCAATACTGCGCGCAGCAAATAAGATAAACGATATCAGTACTTATTGTTTAACAAAAAACAAAGTTTATAAACGTTTTCAAGGTCCATAGGATATATCAGAAATTGTGCTTGTGTGAGGGTCCATCGTTCACTGGTTACTTTCTAACAACAAATCTTTCATACAGGTCCGACCGCTAGAACATCCCGAGCGGCTGTCCACCCCGTCGCCGAAGTCTTCCCCAGTACACACGCGCAAATCGAGTTCGACCGGTGGAGGGGATAAATCGAGTCGGTCCGGCAAATCAGCGCCCAGGCCCTGCGCGCCCTCCCTCACCACGATCACGGAGGAGCCTCCCAGCTGGCACAGCTCCTCTCCGTCCGTGCAGTCCTCGATGCAATCCATCGTGGTGCAGCCGGAAGTGGTCGTGGAGACGACCACTTACAACGGAAGCGATTCCACTTCGGGCCGATCGACGCCCACCAAGTCGCAGCACGGTGGCGCCATTACTACCACCAAGGTAAGGCTGTCTTATTATTTTATCTTTGTTGAAAATCCCACAATGTTAATCCAGGTAATTAATAGATTAGCATGCACAAACGCACAGATAAAAATTCTAAAATCTAAAATGTTCTTGACCTCAGTAACAATAACCTACAACGTGTATACAAATTATTGTTCTTTTGATAAAATATTTAATGTATGGAAATTAATGTACAGATGATTGATGAAGAATTGTTAATCTTAATCAAATCCCGATACAGGTGACAGCGACGGCTAACATTAAAGTGGAAGTAGTAACGCCGAGTGACAGGAAATCACGCCGAACCTATCACTACTACGACCGACGTCGGGACCGGGACGATGATCGCGATCGGGACAGGGATCGAGACCGCGACAGGGATCGGGATAGGGATCGCGAGAGGGACAGGTCTAGAGAGAGAGACCGCAGAGGCCGCTACAGGGACGAGAGGGAGAACGGTCGTGATCGCGCCTCGCCCCGAGAGAACGGCAGAGATTCCGGACACGAAAGTGACTCTTCCAGACATTGAAATAGAGTTGTTATTAGCGCTTAATGTATTTAGTGTTCATACGACTGTTTGTTGTGTTAAGTTTATTTGTCGACGGCGCGTGCGGTGCGCTGCGATTATTAATCCTGCGTGTGCAACCGAATGAATGAGACATCTTTACCTTGAAGTTACGAAATGAAATTGTTCATTGTTTGACCTGATAGGATTGCAATACAAGTAATTTTAAGTTCCATGATTAATCGGAGGCTAAAAGACTTTTTCGTTATAGAATAGCTAACAAATGACGATTTTGTCTTGAAACTGACCGTGCTAGCGTATTTTAAGTACTTATTTAAATCATTCCATATGCAACAAGAGGTTTCCATTGCGTCGTCAGATCGATCAATATGGAAATATTAAGGCGTCTCTACACTTACTGAAGTGGATAACATTAAAAGGGGAAGTGGAGGTGAACAGAACAGCAAGTCCTCGGATATTGAAAGATGGTTACCATTAAAGTTTGGGAAGTCTTAACAGTTTCAAAGTCCCGGAATTCGAGACACTAGATATTCCAGGACTCAAATCCTAATTTTACCATCTACCAATCAACAGGGGCTGTATCTGTACATCACCCTCATAAAATTCAAATACAAATCATCGACCTAAATGACCTACATATATCTACTAGACTTGGTGATGGGAACAAAATTGTTTATCAAATACGTTAAGTTACAGAGAACTACCCGTAACTAAATGGGCAATTTCTCTGTCCCGCTCAGCGAGTCTAGTATATTAAAGTCATTGATATAATCTCGTCTTTAGATTCGGTAAGTGCAGAGTTGCCAAATGTTTAAAAAACCAAATATTATCAGAACGCCATATTAAAAAAAAAACCAGTGTGTTCCTATTTTTAACCATTTTTCACTTGTCTCCGTTTTTGTTACATTATTCTAAAGACTGTGGTCTAAATATTTTTTTAATGTATAATTTATATTATTTATTTTATATACTGTATAATGTCACCGGGTAGGTCTGTGTCGAATCTCGGACTTATTGTACAAATTATTTAGATAGTTTTATTGTTAGGTTATACAATTATTTATGAGATTATCTAGATAGCGTGACATTCATACCTAATTATATTGTGATCTTTGGGTAAACGTTGCGTTGGTGGTATACGTTGTAAAGACTGCATTTAAATATGGAAAACACAGTATTCATAGTACAACATAGTTGATAATTAACTGAACTCTGGAGAGTAGAAACTTCTAAATTAGACGAAATATAAAGGCCGTGCAACACCGCTTATAAGTTGCATCTACAAAATATTAAACATTCTGTCAAGTGTCATGCTGTGACGCAGTTACAATCTTCTTTGGACTAATCTTGTAAATTATACTTTTTTTTTAAATTATTTAGTGCTTTAACACCTCAAATATATATAATCAATTTCGATTTTATTATTACTTAATTCATTAAAAATTAAAATTTAAAACAATTTAAATATCACACAAGCTGTTTATCAAATGAATACATTCCCTACGTCAGTATGTGGATTTCAGAGATAATTCAGGATGTATGTTATCAACTTGTAAGTAGTGTTGTACTGTAGGCGCAAGTAAACCTCAGTGGGTGAAATTAATGAATAGATTTGTAACATTTTGTGCAAAGTACTTATTAGATTATATTAATTTATACATTAGTGTATACATAAAGTAAGCGAATCGTGTAAATATAGAGTATAAAACGAGATTAAGCGTTAGGTAACGTTTTGTGCGTTAATCGCAACGATTGTCGGTCATTATCATCATTCAACAGTATCAAAATGCAATCGCTGCGGCAAACGCACGAAATGTTTAGGAGAGTGCTTGCGTTGCGTGTCCGTCATACGCAAATCGCATACATTTTGTATCATTTATTTTTATACATTATTCATGTGACTTATTGTCAAAAAACTAGTGCTTATAAAAATGTAAACCCTTTTTTTTTAGAAAAAATGACATATAATATAATGTAACTATTCCTACATGGCATTTTTTAATATTTCCCTAATTAATTATTTTAATTATGTTTATAATCTGAATATCTTATGTATGTAATATATCTTCCGAGTGCGGTTTACATTTAAATATAATAATTATTATTTATAAAAAACCAATATTTTATACTACTTATTTAAATTGTCATGACTTTTTTAACGCTTTTAATGAAAATTATTATTTTTAAAAAAAACAGCTGTCGACTTTTATTACGAAAATAAAATACATTAAATCTTAATTGGTATTTTTTATTCTTTGCCTTCTAATATATTCATTAAAAAGCTCTAAATCAAGTAAGTAATATAAGAAGTGTATTTTTATTTGAACGAGAGTTCTAACGAATCTGACTTAATCCGCTTAACGGAAATTATAATGTCGGACAGAGTTTTGGCGGCAACAACGCCTGCGACATTCCTTAGAAAGTATGAGCGCGGGAATCAATAAAGGATTTCCTGGCGGATTGCCCACGCATGTGCGTGGCTGGCGGTAAGCGAACCGCTTGCTGTATGCAGCAGGCACAGCCCATCGCCATCGCCACTCACTGCTTAAATGCTTATTAGCTGGTTTACCGCATAGTGGACTTCAATTACTTAATAGAACCATGCTTGCACAGACAAATCCCATACGTGATACAGTGTTGAGTTAGCGTCACCTCACATTGGACGCTACGCTGCGCTAACAATTTGTAGCGATTCAATAAATATTAGTAATTTACTAAACAAAAAGGTATATAATTCTCATACTCATTGAACTGTGTACCTTTTTGTGTAGTAAATAAGTTATAATATAAAAAGTGCGCCCCGCGTCGTGTTTCGGTGTGAACTACCCTTAGATATGCCTGGGCCACTAAACCAACGCTCGAAGCGAATTCATTTTACGCTGCAAGCGTAAGCGTCGGGCATCAAAAACAATGGTTGTAGTTCATATAAGACTACATGTTCAACACGGCGAAATTTTTGACACTCTACGCTGACGCTTTCAGCGCTAAGCGAATTCGCTTTTAACGTTGGTTTCGTTGCCCCAGGCATTATGGGCGTTAGATCCGCGCGCAGCGTCACTGCGGCTGCCATAGGGGTGCAGGGGGCAACAACGTAACGCGACGGCGCAGTCGTTGCGAGCCAGCGACACGCTCTGCCCTCGTCCCGCGGTTATCCCGCACATACAATTCTCCGGTTCCTAACCTGATAATTCACATAACCACTCGACTCATGCATAAACATAACCCCTGGTGATACTGAGGGGTGCAAAGTGTTAGTGTAGTTCGATGTAGAAGCGAGTCTGGTGTATGTCATGTGGGGAGTGCGATAAGTGTACAGAGAATAATGTCACCGCGGTTGATGCCGTTGGCTCTGATGGTGCCGCTACTGGCGGCAGCAGCTTTTGCCAACCAGCTAGAGGACATACCGCATAACGAGTGAGTAAAATAAAATAAAATTGCCTGTAGCATTGGTCAGATGCTGATAAACTTTTTTAACATACTAAACTCAAAACTCCAGTGTTTAATGTTTGGTCGGTATTTACCCTAAATGATACCAATAATATCAGCATTTTTATTTTTTATATAGCTAATTTATTTTTAAATTATGCACAAAGTTTAACAGAGATATAGAGTATATTTTAATAAATATAATTATTACTAACTACAGTGTAATTTATGTAGTTCTCTGCCCAACACCTAATGTGCTCTTCATATTAATATCAAGCAAATGTTTTTTCATAACAAATAATTTCAATAAATGCTAAATAAGATTTTAATTATCGGCAAATGTAATCTCACCAATGCGCGATAGTATTTACGTAGTTACTAAAGGCTAAAATTCAATTATGTTTTAATTAATTACCTAAAAACTGAAACTGTATAATGTACCACAAAATTAATGGTACAGTAAAACGCTAGATGTGACAATAATTTGCTCACGTGTATATAATTTTATAACAATACGTTCTTTTGTTTCAAAAATCTCCGTTTCCATGCATCCATAATGAATTAGTTCTTAATTATGATGATCCTTTTAGGAAGCTGTTTCTGACTATGGAAAGCAAAGTGCCCTGCCACTACTATTGAAGAATTCACAGCAAAAAAAAATATTCAAAAAAAAAAATAAAGAATTTTGCGAGCCCGTTGGATGAGTGGTTAGGGTGCTTGCCTTAACGCTCTGTTCCAGAATTACCAGGTTCGATTTCCGGCAGGGTCAACTCTGGAAATGAACTTTTCAAAGTTGGCTCTGATCTGGAGTTGAAAGTAGTAGCAGGGAACATTGCGTTTCGCAGTCATTTGGGCAGCCCGTCTGGCGGCAGTTACCACACCCTTACAGAAGACCACTGTACGTGCGTTGTTGTGTTTCGGTGAGTGAGTGCCAGAGCTCATTTCCCTATCCCTTCTCAATTCCTTATCCTTAATCCTATTATGACTATAGCTTAGGATGAAAGATTAGGCAACGCACTTGCAGCACCTGTGGCATTGCTTGTTGTATAGCCACCTACCATCAAGTGGACCGTCAGCCTGCTGGCGACCTTAGCATTTAAAAAAATCCAAAGGCTTTCGGTTCACTTTCCTTCTGTTACTGTTAATGCGAAAATTATGACACATTTAGGATTTTCAATAATTATGATATAAATCAATAAAAATTAAAGAAAATTTCATGTCAAAAACAATCATTAATCAAATCATGTCAAAATCAAAGAAGCCTTTGATTAAGTTGGCTTGGTAAATTTTTACTTTTTTTTATTCTACCATGCATGGTTTTACCAGGGAACTATCCATGTTATACCAGGAAATTGCTCGTATTCCTCTCGGGAGACGAAACTATATTGGAGTAATTTAACGCCAGTCATATGTGTAGAAAATGAACCATTTTCGAGAAAATCAGATTGTAAAAATATTTTTGTATCATTTTTGTACCTAACTAAATAAGTACCTAACATAATAAAATTAAAATGTTTTCCATATTTGTATAATATTTAGCTTTTGCGTGTTTTATTTGAGGTCACCGCACTGTGATAAGCAATCTTTAGGTTTTTCTAGAAACTAACATAAAAGAGCGGCGCATGTATCATTTTGATATATTGAATGCCAGTACTCAGCACGTCAACCAAACACATTTATCTAATTATTGAACTCTCAACTCTCTTTAATGCGAATTTAACATCACCTATCATAAAAACAGCACATCGATGTAGGTATAAGCAACTATCATGTCTATCATAGCCTTAATAAAAATAGGTCGAAATGCGATCAGCGATATCGCGATATGCGATAGTGCAATATTTCCACGGCGCGGCACGTTTGAAGTCTTTTGTGTCTAACCGTCGCGACGTCTGTGTAGGTATTTGCTATTATCACTTTATATCATCGCTCGATAAATCGCGACTGCTTAGGGTTGCCTTAAACTTTTGATAGTATGCTGAATCTTCCCACATGTATGTGTTTGTGTTAAGTCCGTTGCCGACCTTAGAAGAGAGTGACGATAAGGGATTAGGATAGGGATAGGAAATTTACACCGGAACCAAAACACTACACATGCTGTTATTTCATAGAGGAATTCTGTAATGTGGTTTTAAGGGTTGCTATGCATATAGTCGGGCCAGCATATTTTATTCGGCAATGTCTACCGCCCGGCTTTGCCGGCCTGACTATATGTATAGTAACCCTAAGTACCGCCTAATTAATGACAGCGAAAGTCGAAACACAGTGTTGAAAAGTTTATTTCCGGAGTGTGTCCTACCGGGAATCAATACCGGGACCCCTGAGTTTGAGCGCTAAGAATACCATTTAAATTACTCGACCACGGGGCTCGTAGTGTGTGCGGGGCTGTAGCTTCTAAGGCTGCTTAATATTTAGAACTTCATTTATTTTTTTAACTAGCTATGCCCGCCATTTCGTACGGGCTGTAGTTGGTTTTTGAAAATTCCTCAGGCACCTAACATTTTTCAGGATAAAAAGTATCCTATATGCTAATCCAGGTAATAGTACAAAACTATCTGTGTGCCAAATTTCATCCAAATCCGTACAGCCGTTTTTGCGTGATTAAGTTACAAACATCCAAACATACAAAATTTCACGTTTATAATGTTATCTGAAATCTGATTAACATAGGCTATATTATTAATCGAGTTAAATTAGGGATCCCTACGAAAACTCCAATAATGTAAAAAATCCAATACAAGGTGTAAAAAATCTATACTAATAAAGTAAAATTGTTTTGTTTGTAATGAATAAACACAAAAAATACTGGACCGCTTTTTAAAATCCTTTCACCTATAGAAAGCTACATTATCAGCGAGTAACATGGGCTATATTTTATAAAGTTACGCGGAACACAGCTAGTACCTAACTCATAATCACCTAAGAACAAGTAAGAAATTCATGTAACACTCCAAAGACGAATTTCGGTAATGACGCCTCGGCGGCTCAACACCGCCATTTGCTAAACGAAAAAGTTCACAAGTGACAGTCGCGAGTTCCGAGGATGGATCAATCCAAGATAAATGGATGTTCAATTTGGACATGTCGCTGCTAACAGACAATGGACGTTAAAAGTTACAGTTATTAATGCAGCCATGTCGCCGTGCCGTTTATTCAAATTGGTCTCTATCGTGAACGATACACAGACCAAACTTCTATGAAATGCATAAAAAAATTACAACCATCAAATTATCAAGAACGTGGTGTCTTTTTAGATTTCTTGAAGCTTCTTCATTTTGTTAATAGTGTGAGGCCACACAGAGTTTCGTAGTCACGACTGCACAGGCCACATGAAGGTAGTTACCACTTCGACAAGATCACCATTATGTTTATATATCTTTATTCTCATTAAAGCTTAAAGCTATTTACATGAGAAAAAATAAGAAAAGACTTAATTAAGAAACGAAACATCAAACAGGCAGACAAAAATTATACAATATTTGTTCCGGATTGTAACAAAATCACATTAAAACATTTAAACACATTAATCAATATGGTACTTATATCTTCTTCCCCATATCTTCTTTATATCCTTACCCATTAAGGTAGGCATTCCCTCTTGTTGTTGCTCGATTTAATAGGCGTTAATACCATCAAGTGCACCAGGCTGTCAGTCTGTCTGGCGACCTTTATATTAAAGACTTTTAGAGCACAAAGACAGCCCATCAAAATCGAAGAATAGTAATTAATATTTTTATCTAATGTAAAAAATTATTAAAAATAATTGGCAGAAAATTAGATCTAAAATCAGCTTTCCTCACTTCGCTTAACTTTTACATGCTTACAGACAGCTATTTCATTTTATAATATATATAGATACTAGCTGTCCCGCTCCCGGCATCGCCCGGGGTGCAATATTTATAATAAATATTTACTTAATCCAGCCGATAAATTACCTTACACCGCCATCTGTGAGAATCTCGTGGAACTCACAATTGTTTTAAACCTTATTTTAAAAGTTATCTGTGAGTTCCATAAAATTCTCACAGATGCGGTGTAAAAAAATAAAAAATTGCAATAAAAAAATACTATTTATAAATTGAGATAAAAACTTGTCTTTTAAGTTGGACCAAATTACACATAGTTGCGAAGATATCAAAATCGGTTCAGTAGTTTAGGAGTTCATCGAGGACTCACAACGTGACACGTAATTTTTATATATATAAAGATAGATATAGATAAGCCAACAAAGGGTGGTTTAGAAGAAGTACGGGGAGAAACAGAGAGAGGCGAAAACGACTTTGTTTTATAATATTTAGACTAGAAGATTAGGACGGAGATACACTGCGTATAAAGAGTGCAAAAATAAAATTCTTTAAGCTTTTATTTCTAATAATAAAAAAAAGTAAAGTTGCTCAAATAAAAGTTTTTCGCATAGCAAATTACAAATACGTAGATCATTTATAAAACCTTCGTAGCGCCAAACAGTATATTGGTATTGGTCCATCGACGGCCCGAACACATTACGAGAGTAGCTATTGTGACATTCTACGAACTATAGCCGTAGAACATTCACTGCTGGTAAATTATTGGCCATTATTTTCGGAAGAAGCAGAAGCAGCATAGGTTCATCTAGCATAGATTTGCGGTCCTTATTTGGTCGTCGTTACATATTGTAGGTGCTTGCTACGTTGCTCTTTCCGATCCGTAGCCTCCATTCAAGAAGCTTCCGTGCTCTTCGTACTATGTGCCTATTGCCTGTCATTGCCATTTCAACATACTAACCATCCGGAATATTTCGGTGACCTTTTTTACGGATCTCTTAATTCTTAATTCGATATCTTAGGGCAACCCCCAACATAACTGTATCCATAGCTCGTAGAGCAACTTGAAGTTCCTTACGAGGCCCATTAAATTAGAGACCACTAATATATATGCTCATTTACATTCCATTGTTTTATTAGCAATGGATGAATGATTTTTTTTTCTACAAATTATATAGATAAACATTCCTGGTTTATTACTCATTCTTTTAATGAAAACAGTATAAAAATCTGTTGGGTAGTTTAAAAGAATACCTATTTCAAGATTAATAATGTTTAATTTGTCATTTTATTAATTACTTACTAGCTGGGTGCCATAGATTTCGTCCGCGTTGAAAAATGAAACAAAATATGTAAAGAAATATGACGCATGAAATCATACTTTTGCCAAGCGTTGAATCTTTATTTTTAGATAGCTGGTGACTGCGGCTTTGCCCGCGTGGAATATTTAGTCTATGTTCATCCTGAAATTCTATTCTAACTATCTATTGATGAAAGATTTTTTTTAATCGGATGAATGGTTTCGAAGATTACCTCATACATACAAATAGATACGTTAAAAAAATTAAACATAAAATGGACTGATTCATAAAAGGGATAAGTTGAAAGTATTTTAACTGAATTAATTTTGAATGGCAAGCAAGCCAAAATATAAGTATACGAGCCCACAATCGCCCCGAGCCGGCGATCCCAAGGACAGGCTTAAGTGAAACTGCACGTCTGCCGGGACCGGGAGCTCGTTAATTACACAGAACGAGTCGAATCAAAACAACCCACAGAGCTTAACCTGCTCCAACGTTGGCTCTAGCAATTACATAACCCATCTCCGACACTAAACACGTTTGCGCATCGCTCGATTAAAATTGCGCTAATCAAATACCTATCGCACCAATCGGTGGCAGTACAGCAATAATATAAAATTAATTGAGACATAAAGATCGTTGTCAATTAAATAACTTTTTATCGGTCCGCCCGCGCCCGCTGAGCGGACTGGACGCACGTACAAACAGCCAAATGAAACTTATGATCTGTTTCCACAACGTAAATATTTGCGGAGCGGCACGCGGGGCACACACATGTCAAAGGCGCCGGCTCCGGTATTGATCTAGCGGGGGCTCCGGGCCAGGGGAGGGGAGGGAAAAGGCTGTGCGGGGTTGTGGTGGGGGGGATTTCCATCGTACTACGGACGGAGGCTGGCTTACAAGGGCGCAGCGCGTCTGACTCTCCGTCTGCCGCCTCTTGCCGACGCTGATTAATAAAACAGTCGTTATCGGCTCGCCGCATCCGAGATCATCGTTTTCGTTAGCTCACTGAACCAACTATCTGATGTGTTCAGAAAAACTTTCAATTAAGCTGATCCTTCTCAGTATACTTTAATGAAATAATTTTATTACCACCAGAAGCGTAACTTACATAAAAAAAACATAATGAAATATGGTAAAATAAACATCGTAATACAAATTAATTAATAAACTGCCTATAGAAATAATATTTTTTCTATAGGCTAAAAACTCAGCCTATAGCATAATCACGGTCCATCAAATAGACCGTCAGCCTGTCTGCTTATATTAAAAAAAATATGTTAATTTTTGAAATACACGTCTCATTGATTTACTCTTAAAAAGCTTGTTAATTTTATCACAGTATTTTAATCATTAAACATCCAAATCCAGAAATAGATTTCTTAATAAAACTCCTCAACATATCGACGTTGAGGAAATTTAAACAATTTGCTTGTACTTTTTTCTATATTCTCTTGTATTCAAAGGATTATTCACAAATGAATATTTAAAATACAAACGTTTATATGTCAAAAATACCCGAATACAAAATACAGGTGAATCAGTTCCTTCGTCGCCGGCCTCTAAAACCCCTTTCGCAAGCAAGGGTAAACCGATTACAGTAACAAGATATTTTAAGCGGATCCTTTCACGTTCTCTTTGTTGTGTTGCCATCCTAAACTCCTCCTAAAAGACTACTGTTATTCACACTGAAAGGAATCACTTGAGCATCACTAATTTATTTAAAGATTAGTGCTTTGAGACACGCATAAAAACTGAAAAAATATTCTTAAAGTAAAGCTGCTTTTGTAATGTTCTATCAAAATGTTTAATGTCAATTCATCATCGTTACGTTTGAAGATTTATTTATTTTGTATATAATATGTATTATTTGAAAATTTATAATATAATAATAATTTGAAAATCTACTAGCGACCCTGCCCCGGCTTCGAACTTATGCATTTTTTTTTTTTTTCAAATTATTTTCGTATCTTGTGAAAACCGTATCAAAATCTTTTGGGTGGTTTAGAAGAAGTTAGCAGAACTGGCAAACGTTTATTTGGAGAGGCTAATGGCGACAATTTTGAATCTATTTTTTTAAAATATTATTATAAAATAATGGAACTGCTTCAATAAATGTTTCACAGAGGCCGTAGGTACTAGCTAGGTATATATCCTTTACGGTACATATTTACCTAATTGTATCCTTCAAAATTTGAAATAGTTCTTGCGTGAAAGAGTGTCAAATTTCATTTATACTCACAAACTATCGCATTTATAAAATTAGAAGGATATATTAGATTTATTATTATTATTACAATTTATAAGTTAAAGGATGAGCAATATACTGAAAAAAGAGCAATGGACGTTGTATGTTCTAGGCAACGACCACATTGATTTGACCTCTTTACCATAAGAAGAGACCATACCATACTTAAGAATTCTTTTATATTAGCACTATGGATTAGTTTTACCGAGAGTCAATACAAGAACACTTTCCGGTTTCTGTTGATATAGATGTGGATGACTTTAATGTCATTATGCGCAAAAGCAGTGCATCCATTATGCGCAGGTTGCAGGAAATCACCGCAGCGGTCTTTGGTTGGTGACGCGGACGTGAATATTTGATTTGGAAACCGGTGAACCGCCTGGCGGCTACGGTGTTTTTCCTTACCGTTTATTACTATTGAAATTTAATAGTTACTGAATTATTATTACTATTATGTAAATTTCTTTTTCTCCATCGACCTATCGTTGGAATTAATATTTTTTTTTTTCAATAGTCGCAAATGTCGCAGTCATTTGGGCAGCCGGTCTGGTGACAATAACCACCCCTTTCCAGAAGACCACCGTAAAATAACAGCACGTGTGCTATTGTGTTTCGGCGAGTGAGTAAGGGATTCCAGAGCCCATTTCCCTATGCCTTATCCTTAATCCTACTGCAATCGGCAGCGCACTTTCAGCACCTGTAACGTTGCTTGTGTTATAGGCGACCGTAGCCACCTACCATGAAGTGGACCGTCAGCCAGTCTGCCGACCTTTATATAAAAAAGACACAGGGATGAAGTGGAAGTTTTTATAGTTGCCTTAATGAACATTAATATGACAACAAAATATAATTACGTAAATCGATTTTATCAATCCTTAATAATCAAGGCAAGGTTAGAACACCTAACCCGTTTGAAAGGTAAGATAGGACGCATTGGCCATAATGGCTATCGCCAGTTTCCGTAACTGCTCCAAGATAAACGTTTTTGAGCACCTGTCGTCGTCCGAAGGAACATTTTATATAATTTTAAATTCCCGACTGGTGGTTGTGACGGTCGAACTGCCTCGAACAATATCCACGGAACATTCTCTGATTGCTAATGAGGACATTGTGGAGCAACTTGAATTAAACAAATTGCCGACGAAGAAGTTCAGCGGCAGTAACAGAAGTTATATGATTGAGAATGGAAATTGTTTATTCGCTTGTTGTAAATGTTTCTTTTAAAGGAAGCCTACATTTTATATTATATATTTACTAGCGACTCGCTCCCGACTTAGCCTAAGATGCAATTTTTTTATATACACAAACCTTTCTCGTTTACCCCTCGGTTTTGGAGTCCAAGAGGACTCCAAAACACCCACGCGGTACTAGATATTTATTTTATAAGTGTTATATTTTTTATTTCTCTAAAATAAAATTAGGCTAAAAAGTTATTTTATGTATAAAATATATATATATTTAAAAAAAAAAACGAAATTACTTTATTGACATTACATGAAAATATTTTTTAAGCATTGAGCTTAAATTTTCGATTGTTAAAAGTTTTCTTTTTTGTTTTGTTTTTGTGACAATGTGCTACAAATTAATGTCACCTTTTCAGATGTAGCATAAAGATACTTACTTAGTTAAGTTGCACCTGCTACACAAACATTTCGCTATGCGGCTCAAACATAATTTAAGAATATTGATTTTCTCCCGAAATTATAGGACATTCAACCCTTGACGTTCACTTTACGCAACATTTTTCTTCGCTATTTAATACAAAATTCGATTTTTATAGAACGTCGAACCAGTACTAAACCATCTTGAACCTCTTTTCTGGTGAGCCTATTGGTCGAGCGGTTAAGATGTCTTTATTAGTGCTTGCAACTATGAGAAAACAAATAAGTATATTTCATTAATAGAAAATAGTACAAAATGTTATGCGGATAGGTACTGACTTATCGACAGAGAGAAGAATTGTTAGTGGAGTGTATAATGTAAGTGTAGGCAGAGTGTGTGAGTGTATAATTCAGTGATGGCTCGCTCGTTGAAGGACAACAAGCAAACACTATCGCGACACTTGCCAGAAAATATCGTGAATTTCCTTATGCTTACATAAGTTGTTTATCGTGAGCGTTGACTGAAGGCGTGGAGTATTCAGAATTTGTATAAATACATTATAATATTAAATATGTTCGTATACATCTATTATATTAACATATATTTATATTTATATGTAAGTAGGTAATATAAAATGATGTCGTAGTCTGCCTCTCAATTATTTTAATTATTTATGTTTCTTTCTCCCCTAAATTATTTTAAACCACCCAACATATTTTGATACGGTTTCCACTAATGGAAAGAGCGATAAACCTGTAAGGTTTGTGAATAAAATTTCCAGAAAAAAATTGCATCCGTGGGTCGCGAGTTTATATACCTATGTATATTCTACAATTAATTTACTTATTTTATTAAATTACTTTGAAACAGTTCAACTTTTGCAAAATATTACCTACAGTGTACTTTTGTTATTAAGTTAGAAACAAATTAGCGTTAATTATTTGATGCGAATAGAAACAGTTTAACAATTAATAACACCTCATGCACAAAATTAATGGAAAAACATTTCCAATCACAGGCTCGCAAACCCAAAAGGTATAACAACGTAGCGTTAATTAAATTTGACTCATCGCATCACAATGATCGCCTATACATTTATATTTGTCATATTGCCTACCTCCGAGAACGCTTCTGGATGAAATAAGGGGTGGTTACCCAACTGGAAAAAATGCTTAACCTGCTTCCCCCAATCACATTTACTTCCCGTCACAGAATTATGAGGAATGTTTAAAAAAGGTTTTTCTCTTCGAGGCGATGTCGCATTTCCCTCATATTTTAACCTCCCATTCGAGTATTGTTACTTCAATTAGGGCATTATGAAATTAATCAAATGTCAAATGGATTTATGTGAATTAATGTTTATCGCTTTGTTTCAGAGTCAAAAACTGGGCGTTGAAATTCGGCGTCGATCTGTGGGAGTTTGGCAGACATTTCACGAAGATGAATCAAATACAAAACGTAAGTGCATTTTTTAAATAATTTATTCGCTGAATAAATTTACAATGGTTTTACAATAGATAAAGCTCGCTATGGCTCGCGAGTTATGGAGCGGGCTATGCTCGGAGTTCCTTTAGTGGATATAATCAGAAATTCTGAAATTCGCCGAAGAGCCACAGTTGTCGACATAGCCGAAAGAATCAGCGAGCTGAAGTGGCAATGAGCCAGTCACATTTGTCGTACAGCAGAAAACCGATGGGGTAGACAAGTTCTCGAATGGAGGCTACGAATTGGAAAACGCAGCGTGGAACGCCCTGCGGTCAGGTGGACAGACGATCTGAAAGGAATCACAGGAAGCGGCTGGATGCGCAATGCAGAGGATCGTGCGTGGTGGCGAGCCTTGGGAGAAGCTTTGAATCAGCAGTGGAGTTACACAGGCTGATGATGATGAAAAAATTAAGAAGAATGAAATATTTTAAGAAAAGAATAGATATATAATATAAAAATAATTACTAATTATTACATAAAATTATTAGACATATAATCTTTTATATTATAATAACATTTGTCAACGAATAATTTCTTCATTTTCTTCTGAAATGTATTAGTATTAAGTTGCTTAACAGAGTTCGGAATTTTGTTATATAAAACTGACCCTTTTGAAAAATTTAATGTACCTTTTCACTGCTTGTTAGGTTTGTAAAGGCTAAGCAACAATTTCTGTCTGTTGAGTCTTTTCTTTTTTAACGGGGGAACGTGGAGGAACTAACAAGCCTCATCGGTCGGACGCCTTCGTATAAAAACGCATCGAGAGTTCACACCCTTCCCTCCCGTCGGATTCCGATCCGAGTAGCTTCGGTTCCCCCTGCCCCCTCACTCCCCGCGACCCAGTTACGTGTCCGACCAGACGGGGGCTTCTCGGATCAGATACAAGATACGCTACTCTTGTCGCGTCCTACCGGCTACGGTAATTGACCAAACCTCGAGGCTGTTTGAACATTCCTTATCAATACAATTAGCATTTATATAATACTAGAAACTAGAAATAGTTTTATCTTATTCAAATATATACGTTTATATAGTATCCAATAAATATGAATGCGGAAGTAAATATTTCTGTCTGTAAGATTTTAAATTATTATAAAGAATAATATAGGTATATTAGGTAAGTAACTACTTCTATTCATAGAAAAGTGAAAATTATTGTGAAAAATGCACATTAGGCTTTTGAGAACAATAACGATTTTAAGAGTTAAATTTAGTATGAGAATTATTTAGGATATTAATTCAGGAAGCATTAATGCTATAACTTGTTATTAAAAAAATCTAGTGCAATAAGCGTAAAGCGAAGCCTACAGTTAGTATCTAAAATAATAAAATAATCCTTTCAAGATTATTTTAGCATTTTTCTCATTATTTTGATTGAATTATTTATTATATCATACTATTAAACATTATGCTATTACTTTATTACTTGTTTAGAATCAAAATTACAAAATATCAAAATATATTATACGAATAGATTTCATTGATTCTGTTCCTACGAGTACTTCTTAGAAACTAAATGTACGAGTATTTCCAGAACTATCGAGAGGAGCTCTTACGAGTATATAAGTTTAATTTTCTTTCTTCATATTAGATATTACAAGATTTAACGCTATAGAAGTTTTAATAGTGTAAGATGCATTTAAATTCTTGTGAGAATAGGAATATAGGAAAGTATTTATTATTTTGTTGTATGTGGATATAAAAATAGCAAATAATCGAAAAATCTTTAATCTAATTCTAAAAAGAACACGTACAATATAATACTTTTACTTATTTTTCAATAAATTTGAAAAATATGGTTTAAGATTGGTTATCCAGATTTATGTAAATTTTGTCATCATAACATTCCTGAGTTTTTTACGCTAGTAGTGGCAGTTCACTCGAACGTAAAGCAAGAAAATCTAGAGATGCTTAGGACAAAGACTAACTGAGGTTAAATTAAATTAAGGTTAAATTATTGAATTCTGAGGACAATTCTTACCAAAATGAGCGCAACCTAATAGCTTATGAATTAAGATGTAATATTGCAAAACAAATTTTTGTAGCTTCTCAGAAATGAATCAAGTTTAAAATTCGAAGATTTTTCTTAAATATTGTTTAAAATATAAAAATAAAATACAAGCAGCCGATCAAAGCTTAAGTTAAATAATACATAATAATTAATACAGAACTTAAGTTAATTAATAAGCTTAAAAACATATGTATAGCTGTCGCTGAAAAAATTTTTCTCAGAAAATAGATTTTTTGTATTAATCTGCATATAAATTCAAACTTTTTTAAATATAATCTATTATGTACTGTTTTTTTATATAAGTTTTAATTTTACTCTAAGAAGTCAAATTAGTCAAAATAACGCTTTTTTGCTAAGTCCTCCCCTTAAACCTTAGGTTTTCATCATATTGTTCAATCGAATGAGCAAAGTAATAAATAAATTTTAGGTATAACAGTGAAAGCTTTGTAAATGTAATGTTATCGCATTCCAATAGTTCAAGTTATGTACGGAATGGAGGTGGGTTGTGTTGTGACGCCTAAACTTTGCCCCTATGAACGTAGGTTACTATTATATAAAGTGTAGGTGTAGTACCTATATAACTATACTATATATACACTATATAAAGTGTAGGTAATATAGAAATGTTTCGCTACTGTAGGTACTCAAAGTTCCGTCAAATCTGTTCAAACCAACATAAACATTATTACATTTAAATCTAACGAGAAAATAAAATAGTTCTTTCTTGTTACATGTAACTAAAATTAAACATAAAATACTATTTGTAATGTGTATATAAGCAGGTAAGCTGACTCTTAACATAAGCAACGCTATATGCACAAGAATTAATGTGTTGAAAGTTGGCATCGTAATCAAATAATGCGATTATTTCGCTAAATAGTAATACTTTTACATCTCAATAGTTTATTACTAGAGCAGATCGACGATACGTAATTTCAAAACATCTCCAATACGCTTCGACACGTAAGGATAATATTCCTGCTCGGCTTATTATTTTTTTGTATTTTTGTTTATAATGAATAAACGTAAAAACTACTGGACCGATTTTAAGTTCTTTCACCTATAGAAAGCTGCATTATCAGCGAGTAAAAAGGGCATATTTTATAAAGTCACACGGACGAAGTCGCGTGCTACAGCTAGTTTCAAATACAATAGTGATCCCGAAGTATCTCCCTTAATTGAAATACACAATGGAAGCATAATTAATATGCCACCATCATCTTGAAAGTCGCGCCAAATTCTCTATGTAAGTGTTTTGTCGAGTGTTGCTGAGCGTACTCGTCATACGTCATTACTTCACCATTAGTTACTTACCATATCAGGGGAAGTAAAGTAACGCGGTGTACGACAACTTGTCATATCACTTGACATGCTGTCACGGCATTTCTTAAACAATTCGGTTGGGGTAACAAACATTTTGCTATAAGAATATGTCTCTGTCGCTATTAACTAAATATACGAATTGTAATGTAACATACTAAAAGCGAGAGAATATTTGACAATATCTTATATTAAAAGATAAAAGTAGCTAGTCATAACAGTGATGACCCCATGACCATGGAACAAAAAAATATTGTTTACCCCATTTTATAATAGAAGTGGAGATAAAATGTGTGTACAAAACAGGACATTGTTAAAACGAATTGAAATGAATAAAAATCAATATAAAAAGTAAAGAATACTTCTTTATTTATTTGTTTTTGTTTATTTATTAATTTTATTGCAGACATTTTAAGTCCATTATTTAAGGCTACAACAACAAAAAATAAACAACAATCATTAACTCATAAAAAATACAAGCTAAGAGCGATTAATTAATAATAAAATTTGGAAAATTTTAAATTTTATATTATGTGATCGGACTGTGTAAAATAGCCTTATAATTAGACAGTCAGTCCTGTCCGCAATAATAATCGTATTATAAAACACGATCAAAATTTTAACTAGTCAATCGGATTTTTTTTACAATTACTGCACGTCCCAAATTTTAAATGTAAAATTTTAAATTTGTGGAAATTAAAAGATTAACTTTATTTTACCGACTTTATTTTAAGGTGTACGGTGTACCTTAATAAGCATTTTTATTTGAGAAGTCGAGGAAGATTTTATTTTTTCATAACTGTACTTATGAACATTATTTATAAAATTCATTATATAAAATGGGTTCTCATTTAGTGAACTTCTACACAAAAATTAAACGTATACGTAACTTAATTAACTTCAAATATATTTATCGTTAAAAGATTATAACAGTAATTTAGTCATGTTTCAAAGACACTTTTGATCGTCACGATATTTTTACTAGGGTTTCAGAAAAAATGCCAAGATAATAACGAACCTGAGAAGAAACTGAAAGAAACTCAATATACTGATTTTTTATCATCTTTCCTTTCAATTTTTATACTTATACACAAGTTATAGCATTTAAATCCAGGCTTCATTTTCGTTTAAATAATTAGCTATTTAATAACCTTTCGAATAGAGTTTGGTTTTCATTACACTTTAATTTTTTTTATAATATAGTTAAGTCTCTAATTATCTCGGGAAGTTTATTAAAAAATCATATACATTGAACCATAAAAGTTATTTTAATTAATGAAATTCCACCCGCTGTTACTGTTACAGCAAAAAAATTATCGTATTAGGAAAGCTTATATGTTAGTAAATGGATAGAATATTTCATTATTATGTTCGCTGCCTTTGTAATAAAACAATCAAAATTCTAGGAGAGATCGCGGCCCGAAAGTAATATAATGTTTCCCGGGGAAACTTCTCCATCCGAACTTATTTAATATTTGTATTAGCGGAACATCGTAGTGATCGACCGGCCGCTCGCTGCCATTGACCCGTGCGTACATACGTGGCCAAATCACTCACCTAATATAATTACATAAACAACTTGTACGCATCCGAAGGGAACTTGTATACTGTATAAGATATTTAGTTTCGTCTATTCAATAGAATGGTTCTATGGTTATATCGCCGCTTTCAAACCAAAATCTGCTAAATGTGCTAAAAGTATACTTTTGAGATATTGACATAAGAAAGTTTTCCTGAGTTTTTTTTTATAAGGGTTTTTTTATTTAGAAAAAAGTGAACAATAAAATAATATGGGTGTAAAAGAAAATATATGGGTAAAAAACAGTATGAAATTTGAACTATTTTGAATTCAAGAAAACAGTTATACTTTTGAAGATGTATCCAATTAAGTACCTACGTATTCCTCATGTCCAGTTATTATAAATATATATTTGGTTGTAATTAAAAAAACGGCAATGTATATTTTTAAAGCTGCCATTATAACACATTTTAATAATTATGCAAAAGAGTGTAATGTTTGTTTAAATTTATACGCTCACTATAAGCCAGTGTTAGACTGACCACAACATTTACATAGTGGAGCAAGGCTGGCTCGTCCTACGTTCCCAGTGTTTACCTTGGCCCGTTTCTGCAGAAAGCCAAACCATCAGGCCACTCCACTCGTAGGGAAAGTCCGAGTAGTGGAAGAGAATAGAATTGGGTTAAACTCGACTGCGTCCGGGCGTCACAAGCGTCGGCTACAAGCAGAGAAGGCTTGCTTGCGGCGCGACGCTTCCGGTGCAAACGCAATATCTAAACTATCTTACTAGGCTACGCTGTACACGATTACAAATACAATCTGGATTTAAGCGAATGTTTGTTTGACAGCTCCATTGTTACACTTTTTCAGTTTATTAAAAGAGACGGAATAGTTTTCGAAATATTAACAGATTCAATTAATTATTATGATTATTATATAATATACTATATTAATTATTATTAACGCAATTAACTCAATTGTGATTTTAATTATAATGTGTTTAGTATGTGCTCATTTAATTATACATAATGCCCATAGTGCTGTAATCCAGCATAAATTACAGTTATATTTTCACCTAATTTCAGATCTTTATAGTTTTTTAATATTTTTTTCAATATAAGGAATAGAACCGACCCCGCTCCCGGCTTCGCACGGTTTTCAATTTTCCGAGCAATTTTTCCTCGATTGTAAGTTAGAGAAGGGATGCCAGATTCCATTTCGTTTTCATACTAGATAAGTCCGGAAACGCACTTGCAGCACATATGACGTCGCTAGTGTTTATAGGCAACGGTAGTTAAGTGGAGAGAGACTGGCGAACCACTTGGTTGGTTATGGTAGGTGGCTACCGACACCTAAAACACAAGAAACGCCACAGGTGTTGCAAGTGCGCTGGCGACCTTAGCAGGATTGAGGATAAGGGATTACAAAGAGTTGGGGACATTTAGATAAAAAAGGTTAGATGTTTATTCATCTATTAAACATTTTTCAGTTTTTTATTAAATATTGTGATCCAAGTCTTTAAACTTATGATTTTAATCACCGTGTAGTATCTTATATTTCTCTAAAATTTCAATACATAACCATATAGTTTTAGTATATAACTACAATGTCTGATCAACTATAATTTCCAAACAAACTGTTACATAATTTACAATTAAAAGTTACCTTGAAACTCCGAGACGCTTAGTGCTCCGAATGTTCGTCTCATAGGCCCACGCATCTCACGAAAGGTTGTGTAATGTTTGACATCAGGCGGAAACAAAAGGTAGAGCTACAGCAGGTGCGGGCCGCTGATCAAATGTTATGTTAGCAATACAATTCCGAACTTTCGAACACTTGCGTGTTCGACCCTTTATTGCTGAAAAAAGTAATTCTTTTATTCTCAGCACTGACCCTTACTTTTAAATAAATTATATTTTTCATGCCAGAAATTACCTACAAGGAAACGATGAAGAAATTATTTTTATTTCTCGTAACAAAAATAAAACAAATTTACAAAGATTTTCGTTCAAAATGTTCCGAGACAGATAAATCATAAATTATAATTAGTCCTTAAAATTATTATTTCTTTAAGTGAAGGTGGTTTAACAGGTCACATGATGTAAGTGGGTATTGTCGCCTATAACACAAGCAACGCCACAGTCACTGCCGACCATAGTGTATTTTTGACCATTTAAATGCTTTATGTGAAGTGTAAATAATTTTTGAATTTCACAAATTATTATGGTAGCTTATTAAAAAATTACTAATATTTTATTAACATGATGTTTTAATTTTATGTTATTATTTTACGTTTATAATCTACTAGCTACTCGCCCCTGACTTCTTGCACAGATGCATTTTTTTATAAACCTTCTTTGTTATTGCTCGGTGGTGTAGATGTACAAGTCAGCGGAGAAACAGACAGACGCGGACAGTTTCATAATAATTTTTTTTCTGCTTAAATAAAAACATAATTAGGCTAAACCTTCCGTGAAAAATTATGGAGTTAGCAGATATACAGATAGAAACGGAAGGCGACTTCAAATTGAAGATAAAATTAATATATATATACCACTAAAATAAATTTCTCAATGAAATAATCCTTGTAACGCTCAATCTCAGCATTCCAATGAGAATTTAGCGATATGAAATTCCTAGACTCGTTAGCGCTGCCGGCGGCACAAGGCGGGCGGGAGCGGGCGGGAGCGGGCGGTTCCCGCTGCCCGATCAACTCAAACTCCCCGCCGAGAAACTTAATTTCATTAGTAACACATTTTTTAATTAATCTCCTTTTAAGTATTAAAAGTTTGGCGTTTTGAAACACATTAAATCAATTCTGTAGCGAAGGACAAACTGTATATTAAATAAAAATAATAACCCGAGACAGAAACATCATTCAGGACGTCAATAAACCTTTGAGAACCTTTTATTTAATACTAGCTGGTGACAGCGACTTCGTCCACGTTGAAAAATAAAAAAAATATGCAAGCAATATAACGTTTGACTTCTTGTTGCTAATACACTTTAGCTAGGCGTTAGTTTTTTATTTTATTTAGAAGATCCCTGGGGAACAGTACTTTTTTGCTGGATGAAAGGTACCCTATGTCCTTTTCTGTATCCCTGACAATGTGAACGCAATATTTCATGATGGTTAAGTAGTTAAGGCGTGAAAAGGCAACAGACGGACGGACGACATTCACATTTATAATATTAGTATGGATAGCGGACGGACTTTTTACCTTCTATGATATAGACCGAGATTTTCAAAATACTTAAATCGTCTTGTAGCTTGTACCTACACATATAATACTATTATACATTCTATTGATGAAAGATATTTTCAAATCAGTTAAGAGATTTTTGGACTTTCTCATTATCGACATTAGTATAGACAAATGTCGATGAACACAAACACGAGAAAAAAAGTAAAATCAATTTATACAGAATTCCCAACAGGAAAATATTTACATAAATATGAACTCATATAAATTCTGTTTTCCCATCCACAACAAAGCGCCGACACGTAAAGTTACAATGGGTTTGCCGCAACCTGTCGGCCGCTATAGATCAAATGCCGAAATTCACGAACGAACGGACATACAATCCGATCCAACCAATCCAATTTACACCTTCAGGGTAATAAGTAAAAATACACTAAATTTTCTATTGTAAAATACGAATCAAAGCTTGACTCGTCATCCATGGTTTAAAAAATAACTGGTAGTTGCTCAATTAAATTGACACTAAATTATATTGGAATAAAATTCATTTTATCTATTCTCTAAACTAGGCCACAAATTTTGATGCAGATTATCATTTAGACTTCTAAAACGTATCACTAATGGAGAGAAACAGTAACAACTCAGTGGATCGAACAGGCAGTTGAAAATAGGAAAACGCAGGTTCGACTCACGGTTAATGATTTCTTGTTAATTAATAATTAATAAAGATTAATAAATGGTTAATCATACTAACGGTGTAGGAAAACGTTGCGAGAAAACCTGCAGGTCTTAATAATTTCATTTCTTCTACCTAGCCTTTGTATATATTTGAAGTGCTGCTAATCTGCAGTGGATTAGATTGGTTGATTAAGCCCATAAAACATAGTTATAAAACATAGTTATAAAACATATAAAACACGTTTTATATGTGTGGACGAAATCCTTATCTTACATGGTATAAAACAAAGTCGTTTTTCGCGTCTTTTAATGCGGTTTTCACCATCAATCAGACTAACACTTTTGACCAATTCTGAGAATTATTGTCCGTGACATGTTGATAGTTTGGATAACTATCAACATGTCACGGACGTTTTCGCTCAATGAGCGTTTCTAGTCTACAAGCTGAAATATAATAAGTATATATGAAAAAATTGCATCCCGGGCGAAGACGGGAGCGAGTCGCTAGTGTGTTAATATAATAAACTTATATAACATTTGCCGTCAACCGTCATCACGTGTACTCATCATGTGACGGAGACAATAATTATTGTAGAAATGATAGTTAAACATTGCCATATTGCCGTGTTATATAGCAATGTTAAATAATGTGGACGTGTTATACAACAAAACTTATAAGTTATTTAATCTGGACCCACTTTTAGTTAAAACTTAATTGCCTTGATAACTTAATAACCAAGATGGTTCGCTTGTTATTGTAGTAATGGATTTCTTGTAAAAAATATTTATGTCTTCAACGCTGAAGCAGAATCGTGTCATCCAAAAACGGTTTGAATTGGCGGCATGCATGTACGAGTCGGTTTGAAAATTGTGCATATTTAGAAAGAAAGAAAGACATATATTCGCTGCACGAAGGACATTAACATTAAATAAGAAACAGAAACAACAAAAACAAAATGACACAATAAAATTAATAAAAAAACACAGGTAAGATGTGTGTGTCCTCGCGGCAGCAGGCACCTACAGCGCTGATTTTCAGCCAACACCGTGAAGGCACAGTGATTTTCAGTATTTAGTATTTAGGAAGGGCATGTAGTGTGTACAGAGGGGTTGGGAGGTGCGAGTGGCGAGATATTGTGCGAACCTTTTCCGTTCATATTTTTTGTGAGCAAATGGAGTTCTCTTGTGCTCGCAACGGGCAAATGCGGTCGGAGTGGTAAACGGTACGGTGGCTGCAAGAAATGGTGTGGACCGGCCGATGTGCCGGCCGCGGATCATGACCAAGCGTTTTTACCCTATTATTCAATTCACCCTTTTATACACCCCCTTAATTCCAGACGTGTTGTGCAGGACGCCACATTTCGTTTTGCGACATACAAAACATAGATATTGACTTCATCTACTCGTAGCATCTTTTATATGATAACTACCCTAAGCAGCAACACAAGGTTAAGGGATAAATTGAAATTATTTATTTATTTAATTATATTTTATACAGTAATTATATTCTTAAGTCTAAGCTAGATATACAATACATTACATACTAAGGATCATATTTAATCTAAAATTAAAACATTCATTCTGTTAAAATACCCAACACAGGAGTAGATAAGAATTATAAGATATTTTTTGTAATAGTTCTAGCGATTGTTTTATTTGTACTACCAGCTGTTGTACTTCTTAGTAGTAAGTACCTACTATTGAAAAAGTGAACATCGACTTTATTTTATAATATATATGTATATAGACATAGAAAAATAGATGAAAAAAAAAAATACTGCTATTTTAGGTGTTTTCTAAAGAGCTTCTAAATTTAGGAAACTCTATTTTTTTAAGGTTTTTAAGTATTCGGATTTAGCTTCTAAGTTTTATAAAACTAATGCTAATATAGAGGCTGGCTGTAATGGTTTTCAAACAAAATAGATTCTATAATACAATTGATTTTTTTTTTCGTAACGACATCAACATTATTTGTTATCGAAATTGCTTGAGTTTCAAGGTTCACCCCGAAGGTCCACCGATGTTCGAAGTATAAAGCGGATTAAATCAACTGCCTTAATTGAATTTAGGTTGCTTGTTAGCCACTGTCTCCCCGCGGGTTTCGGTTTGCGGATGTTGCTATGCAACAGATAGCCAGTTTCTGTTGCGCCTAAATATCTAATATAATTTAAATGCTTGGTATATATTGCTTACTTAATTGTTAATATGGACTTGTTTTATAATGTTGATAAGGGCAAGTACGTACTTGAGCCCTTATCAACATGTTTCGGTGCGAGAGAGAAGTCTTATTTTAAGAGACAAGTCTTTTGATGGTACTCATATCTAAATGTATATACTTAAGTGATTTTAATTCGTTTCTGCAAACGAGTGGTAGCACCATCTATTTATAAACTTCAGAACTCAAGTGATTTAATAATCTACTATTACTTGCTTACTTGCTGATCTACTATAGGAAATGATCTATTTATTTGTCAAGTTATATCTAACCATGTTCAAACAGTTTAGGCATCAAGAGTAATGTGGGTATCTGTAATAAGTTTAACAAATTTTCATACAAATGAATTTGACATTTAACATTAAGTTTTAGCGTCACTCTACACGCTAAGAGACGCACGCTACTTAGACAGATATCTAAGTAAGTAGTACAAATATCTAATCTTAAATCAAATTGTTGTGTTCATAATTTAATGTTGGCATAAACAGTCCCCAACGTAATTCTATAGCAGGGACCCGTAAATTCAACCGCAGATTGGCATCATACGGCAGCTTAAATCAAATATGCGTCGCCGGTTCCCTTGCGGCCCATCCACCCCCGTGCGACCACAACATCCCTCACAATTACAGTTAATAAAAAATATTACTTGTGTCACAGAATTAACGAAGCCGTCCATTTTTCTTTGTGAATTGACAATTTCGGTATTAAATTTCGAAATACAACATCTAAGTTTTATGTATGTTCGTTAGTGTTAGCCCTCTGTCCCGATACAACTAATATAAAAAAAGAACCGAGATACAATAAAGTTCGATTTCAATCAAGGAAATATCAAATTTAGTCTTAATCTCGTTATACTGAGTTTTACCTCCAATCCATACTTCCATATTAGTACGAGTTACTAGTCACTAGTCCATACTAACTTATTATAAAAGTGAAAGTAACTCTGTCAGTCTGTTATCTTTACACGCCTTAATTACTCAACTGATCATTATGAATTTTTCATATATACACTTTGTCAGGGATATAGAAGAGATCATGGGATACCTTCCATCCAAAAAAAGTATTGTTAACTTCTTATTCTTCTTAACGTGCCGCTTCTCTACGACGGTTTGCGACTATCATGGCTATCTTGACATTGGAAGCTGCTAAACCTTGGAAACCACTCTCTTAAATTCTTCAACCAGGATGTCTTTCCCGAGGTATTATAAAAATAAAAATGCAACGTCTGGTAAAACTAGGTATAACAGAAATTCAATAAATTATATTTTACCAGAAAAAGCTAGTGTAAGCGAAACCATATATCAATTGTGCAAACCTATTAGCTTTAATCCTTACTATATCTATGGTTGTATATAATAATTACTATATTCACTGTTATGATAAATTAAAATTTATTTTGTATTTACGATTACTATTTTACGTAAGCGCATGGGTAGAGCTTTGCATAATATGATGGACCGGACCCTCTTTTACCCATGGGCGTTTTTGTTAAATACGAGAATTTACGAAAGGGGATGGGCATATTTGCAGAAATACCGAATAGTTCTATGATCTAATCACAAATAACTAAAAACAGAACTTGTCTAAATGTTATATAATCTAACTAGCGACCCGCCCCGGCTTTGCACGGATGCAATTTTTTCTGAAAATTATATACCTACCTACACAAACGCTACTTATATTTAGTGAAAACTATATAAAAATCCGTTAGGTGGATAGGTGAAAGAAGTTAGCGGAGAAACAGAAAGAGGCGGACAGCTTCTTTATTTTATAATAAGCCTAGATATAGATGAAGCCAGTCTGTTTTCTTAGTTTTTCTAAATTACCAATACGAAGCGGATCGCTTGTCTATTTATAAGTATGAGATTTTACAAACGATTATTCGAATTTCAAATTTATTCGGACACATGGGACTTTTCAGAGGTTATTTGGGGAGCTAAAAGGTATACAAATTTTCAGCTAGGTTGATTTTTACCGAAGTTTTGCCCATTTTTCGTATAAAATACCTGGACTATTATTGAAAAATCCGGGGTGCCCTATCGATTAAATCGGATCTTGGGTGGTTCCTGAATGTCGTTTCGAGACAATGTAATATGTCGAGAAGGGGGCGCCACAGGCGGCATAAGGCCTCCGGGCGGACGTCTCTATGCCTCGCGCTCCCATTTTTCACCCGCGGTCGAAGGTGCCCTTAAAGCGAACTTTATTGAGTGAGCGGCGGCTGTTTTACCATGAAAAATGTTTTCCTCTCATAGGCCCCGTATTGAGCTTATTACCTTCTCATAACCTGTCTTCATTTCTATTTAATTTTTCGCCACGTATTTAAGGCAGCATGTAAAATGACGGATTGTAATTTTTATTTATGTTATGGTTGACAGACAGGCTGACGGCCCACTTGATGGTAAGTTGTAGCACCTGAGCGTGCTGCAAGCGCGATGCCGACCATAGTGGTCATAGACTAGGTGGTCTGTGATAGTGATATTAAGGATAAACAAGGGTTAGGGAAATTGTTTTTAATTGTTTAAATTAAAAGAAATAATTAATTAACGTTTGTTATAATTTCAACTGCAAATACGTTGCCAAGGATAATGGGATTGAGGATAAGGGATTGGGAAGGGATTGGTAAATAGCCTCTGGCATCCCATAATTACTCACCCAAACACAACAGCACATAGAATGTTATTTCACGGTGGTCTTCTATAAGGGGTTGATAACTGCCGCCAAACGGGCAGCCCAAAGCCCAAAGCGGCTGAGTGCGAAACGCAATGGGCCCTGACACTCGACAATATTCACGGCATTTACTGCTTCTCATTAGATTCGATATAGCGCAACAAAAGCGACGCCGCCGAGTCGGTATGCGCCCGTACAATATAAAATTCAATAACAAGGCTGTATGGAGCGAGCGCCTCTGCCGAATAACAATAATTTGGCAGCCAGTATCCGCCAAATTCCGGACATGTTTGTTCCATTTTTAAATTTGACAGGTCTCGGCCGCGCACCGTGTTCCGTAGCACCGCCATGTTGGGCCCAATAACTCAACGCGTAATGTAGCGCGAATGCGCCACCCGATTGTTGTCATTTTCGCAAATTATGCTAGCGCTACACGACTGCCAATGTTTATCTGTACTCGTGAAAGCAATAAATAACGAGCGGCTGCTCTACGCAGTTATTACTAGCACTAGTTTATTTAACCCGAAACGTAATGGCCGTAATCACACCCAACTTTCAGTTCCGCTTCCGCGGTTACTCCACCATTTCAAATTAAACTTCATTTCACAATTATATTGTTAGAAATGTGCGCTGCAAATTCATTTAAACTAGTGCCAGGGTTCGACGCATAGACTACGCTAACAGTTATGCTATTGTTTACAGAAATACCACGAGTACAATGTGGAGGTGGCAAGAAAAGATGGTCTGCTGCTTGTGCGCGAGCTCGCTGCTGAAGTCAAGAACCATATGGACTTCAAAATTAATGCTGTCATGGTAAGTTTTTTTTTCCTCTTAATCTAATACTCCTTCTTAATCACCAAAAAGACAAAGTATATATTATACAATTTATTATAATTTATATTATATATAATTTAACATTATATATGTAAATTTTTAAATTAACTATACATTATTATATAAAAATTTTATATTCGCAAATCTTCGAAAGTACATTATCGATCTCCCTAAAATTTTGCATACACATTATCAGGGTTACAGGCTACTCGTATGTAGTATAGGCTACTTTTCATCAAGTAAAAGTACCTAGGTACTATTTCTGAAGTATCATAAAAAAAAAAATTCAATGCATGACATTAATATATTATGAGTAATAAATGAGAATAAATCTTTCGCGTCTAAGAAAAAGCAGACGAAGTTGTAGGCAAAAGCTAGTCGTTTATTTACATAGCAGCGATAAGAATCAGTTTTTTGCTTGTTATATCTGTACATTATTATTTCCAGAAATAACTTTCAGAAAACCTAGCTCATACCTTGAGCATTTATGTAATTAATGCACGAGTAAATAGCAATTCAAAATTATTAAAAAAAGAAACATTTCTACTTAACCCTTACTTCACCTATAACAAAGCTGGTCTTTTAATAAAAAATATGTGGATACCTAGTGGACGTAAGGAAAAGTCGTAAAAAGAAATATCCGCTCTAATGGTCAGGATTAGATAAGCTTCCCTTTTATTAAGTTCTTTTATTTATACGTATTCGAAGGCTGCGTTGTTGTATAAAAGAATCCCGAGACAATAACTGTTTTTTTTCAACATCTTTCGCAGTGTTTCCCCGATAATGTCGAGATTGTTAATAGCCTTTGTTCTAGAAGGAACAAATCGCTCAATAAAAATGCTCTAGATGTGAATAGCTGTTTTTTACATTGAAGAATTTAAAAAGGATGTTTATAAAATCTCAAACGAGCTTGTCTTTTACTTTTAAAAGAACAAAAATAAAGAAAGGTATCACTAAGTATAGAACTTTTTAGCTATTAATTAGAATTAATAATGGTGTTAGGCGAGTTTGGTGATAGGCAGCTACAATTGCCTATTAACAAAAACAACGCCAACATCTTAGGTGCTACAAGTGCACTGCCGCCGAACTTAGCAGGATTAAGATCTTAGAAAGGGACAGGAAAATGGGCTCTAACATTTCTTACACATTCAGCGAAACACAATAGAACACATGCTGTTATTTCATTATGGTCTTCTGTAAGGGAATAGTTACTGTAGACGCATGGGCTGCCCAATTTATAACTATAAAACGCAGTGTTAGCCTAGTTAAACGGTTAACAGTAAGTTAAGTAGTTAACAGCTTAGTTACTTACTTAAACGTTGAAAAACGTGAAAATTCTTCTTACAGTTAGTAAAAAATATACGTGCGAATGAAACTTTTGCACATTTTTCTTTACTCTAATTACTCATTAGACACACTTTACAAATCAAATATGCTATCACACGTATTTTAAATAGGTGTAATAAGAATTTTCCCGTTTTTCCATTTGTTATCTAGACACATACATGGTCTGCCACTAAAAGCACCCCAACCCAGATCAAAATTTAAAAATATCATTTTCATAGTCGTCTCTGTCTTGAATCAAACCCGGGACCCCTGAGTCAGAGTGCGTCAAACACATCAACATCGTGCTGGTTTGAGATTTGACTTTAATTTGCCCATAATATAAAATTTTATTGTGGAACAAGTGTTACTTCTTTTCATATAGCAATTTTACAATTTTCGTAGCATCCACATGTTTCGTAGCACAATTACGATAGACGTAGAACTTACGCTT
The DNA here is from genome assembly GCA_944738685.1 of Synanthedon myopaeformis. NCBI lineage: Eukaryota > Metazoa > Arthropoda > Insecta > Lepidoptera > Sesiidae > Synanthedon > Synanthedon myopaeformis. The sequence goes on from OX122914.1 coordinate 3,601,785, forward strand.
ATTACCTACGCTTATTTATTATGTACTGTAGAACCAGAAATCACTTTGTCGTAGCAATTACAAAACAAGCTAGTAAATGTAGATTCGTCAAGATGGAAGAAAATTAATAATAAATACATTAACAAATAATGCTTCAAAATAAGAGCAGATGTAAAGAATCCTTTGTAAATAAATATATATATGAAGTATATTTTGAACGTCATTTTCCTAAATATGCAGTTTAATTGTATATATTTAAAATTATAGCCATTTAATAATGAATTGTTATTTTATCTTTTTTTTTTCGAACAATTGTATATTCATGTAACATATTATATATTATGACAAAAACAATGTGTACTAACGCAGAAAAGATAAAGTTAATGATGAGTAAAAGAAACAGAATTGAGACAGCTTTGGGAGAAGTGGTGGGAACAATACCGTACGGGAGAGCATTTGAAGGCGGAATCCAAAAGTACTTACGTAGTCAACGGGAAACAGAGCACTCCGGTAACTCTTTCAAGTGAGAGGTAGACGGTTTTCAAGAAATACATATAACTTCAGCTGGAAGTGAATTCTTTTAACACATTTATTTTCTTGACGTTCTTTGATCTACTAAGTTCGAGGTACACTTTACTTTGGTATCAATTTGGACCTAATTTGCAAAGTAAAGGTAAAGTAAATAATGTAAGAGTCACCAGACAGGCTGACAGTGGGTGGAAAACAACGCCACAAGTGAGGACTAAGAATGATAAGAATTAGGAAGAATACATGCTGTTATATTTGTCATCTGTACGGGGGTGCGAATTGATGGATGCGAACACTCACATTGAACTGTATAAATTTTTTGTCTGTGATTTGCTTTTTTTCCAATTTTTATTATTATTATTAACAAGTTTTATGAAATATTTAATTATATTTAATTAATTTTATATTTTCTTATAATATAAAATATAAATATACATCGTTGTTGCTGATAATTATAATAAAAATAAAACAAAATAATACGTTGTATATCTTTAAGATAATATATATCTTTTAAAGCAACTTCTTTATTTTTATGATGGTATAAAAATTGATTGATTCTCCACTTGATGGAATGTGGGTCACGAGGGTTAAAAGTGCGATACCGACTTTGAGAGGATACAAAATAGGGGATAAGGTTACCAAGAGGAACAAGAAAAGAAAGATGTGAATCGAAATAAAAAAGCAGAGGGAATGTGTAAGGGAAGGATTGGCGACCCGTTTGAGAAGTGTTGAGATACAAGTATTTGCGACGACAGCAGGCGCAACGTCTCCACTTTGTACTGCATTAACATATTCCGCGATGGCCGATACCAAGCCACCCCCACCTCGTTACCCCACGGCTCTTCGCCACATTACAATGTGAAGAGCAGTAGTAAAACGCAGTAGGTACCTAGTACTATATGGAAAGCACTATTCAAGTACGATCAAATTTAATCTGAATGGTTTGGTTTTGCACTGGAAGTGTATATTATTTTTAAGACAGTCATAAAATAACTTGTTCTAATTTAATTCTGAAGAAAAACATAAATATTTTTTTAATATTAATATTTGGAATTATAAAATTACCTGTATTAAATGAAATAAGTAAGATATATGATTAAAATTAAAGCTATTCGCACATAATATATTTCTGTTTTGTTACTGTATTGTGTTGGCAGCATTGAGCCTTAGTTCGCGCCACTCGGCATTTGCAATGTCACATTCGGAGATATTGAAATTCTTTTGAATTTCAAACTAGTTCTAGACTACACGATACCCATTTGACTTTCCACTTTCAAACAGTCAGTATTTCGATACATTATTTTAACAATATTTAGAAAATGTCTACAATATTATGCTCTATCTATACATATGTAAAGAAAAAAAAATTAAAACTCACATCTATAAAAAGAAATGATCATGTAAGTTACAAAATCCCAAACGTTTGTTTTTTGTTAGCCCGGGATTATCTCTAAAAAAGTTGAAACAATTTTGACAGGACTTTCGTTGGTGGATGGGAGACTTTTCAGAGAATAATATTGAGTACAGTAAATATTTATAGTTTCTGAGCGAGTCGCAGATAATTGCTAGTCGCTAGTACCCTATATACAATGAACCACAAGCTCTTTAAAATATTAAGCTTTTTAAAATATTCTTTAATTTAGTCTTTATTTCATAAAGCTAGGTCAAGGTACTTTTGAAGATATTGAAATTTTCTGACCGACCCTTTTCCTTTGCGGTCCAGTGTATAATAAATCAACTAGACACACAGGGTCCACTTTAGGTAAACATTTAAGGCGCTTAGGTACATCTTAGGATCTAAATTTGAAACTAATTAGGAACTGTCCACATTGAAAGAACTGACCTATGTTCATTTATGTATTATGTAACAATGAGAGTTCTGAAAAGCCCGTTCGATAAGTGGTTAGGATGCTTGCTTTAACGCTCTGTCTCAGGGATACCGGATTCGATTCCCGGCAGATTCATCTTTGGAAATGAACATTTTCCAAAGTTCAAGTTTGGATTTAGAAGTAGTGGGCAGGGCACGCTGCGTTTCGCAGTCATTTGGGCAGCGCGTCTGGTGGCAGTAACCACCCTCTTACAAAATACCACCGTGAAATAATAGCATGTGTGCTACTGTGTTGTGGTTAGTGAGTAAGAGATGCCAGAACCCATTTCCCTATCGTTCCCTAATCCCTATTCTTAATCCTAATATGGTCGGCAGCGCACTTGCTGCGCCTGTGGTGGTGCTCATGTTATAAGCGACGGTATAGCCACCCACCATCAAGTGCACCGTCAGCCTGTCTGTTGAGCTTAACATAAAAAAGTTCTCGCAATGAATACAATGAATAAAACCAAGTACAGAAAATTATCACGGTAGGAATCCCCATGACACATTTTCTATACTAGCAGAGTGGCGCCGATGACGTAATAATTCGATCCAGAGCACCTCACGAATGTCATTTGCGGTTTTTGTCCGGACTTCCGAGTCCTCCTTTCCGCAAAAGTTCGTTTTTGTCGATTTGCACCCCGTGACCCCGCCCAACAGGAATCAATTAACCAGCGGGTCTGGAATGTTTTGTGATTTGTTGTACCCGGCACGCAATTCCATCAACGTGCCTCAATTCAATACTAAGCAATCTTATCCTTGACTCTTACAAATTAAATCACTTACCGGACTATTGTGTCGCACTGGTGAACGGTAACATATTTCACTACTTCATCGCTAAATAAAAAGCTTTTTATTTCTAGAATTGTACAATGAACTCATGATATAAATAATCGGTTATTTTTTTCTTTATTCTTCTTAGTTTTTTTTAAATTAATCTTACTTACTAATTGGGTACAAACTGGGCAACTTGACATCTCTTATAGAAGATATAACATATAACACACATATCATAAAATATATAACATATATAGAAGATCACCTTGAAACATGTTTTTATGCGTGAGAACAGAACCCATTCCCCTATCCCCAACTTGTGTACCCTTGGCGTTGCTGTACCATAGGCGACGGTAGCCTCCTACCATCCAATAATCCGTCTGACTGTTTGACAATTTTTACATTGGAATAAATGAAACAATTTCGACTCTTATTTAAACATCAGACACCGCATATTGCGTCGTCAGATAGTAAACCTATAAAGTAAATTGAAACTTTAAAATGTAGGTTGTGCATACATAGAGGTTTAAAGAGAAAAAAAAGGGATATTACCGAAGCGCCCGCGAGGTCTCCAGGAATCCGAATGAGCCCGCTTTTCTCTCTAGCTGTATTATAAGTATATTTGCATTCTGACTCTGCACTCCCAATTTGCAGCATTGTCACATGTAAAACTTTAAGCTCCAGAACTTTAACGGGATTCTTCTATTCAAATTGTTGACTAGAGTGTGATATCTGGGGAATATATTCTTACGGTGCAAGTTAGGGATTTCTCTTGCGGAAGTATTTACGTGCCGCTTCCTTCCTTGTTTACAAACATAGTTTGTTGGGACAGGAATGCAACAACACATTTGCTAGATTAACATCTACCCTCTCGCACATTGTTTTAAGACATTATGTCGTTTATCACGTCAAATTAATTATATGAGAGTTTTTACATTAGTATATATAGCTATTCAACGAGGTATTGCTACAATGGCTTCCAAAGGGTCGAAATCCTTTTCGGTATAGTGCCCGATGCGGGCAGATGCCGCAACAAAACCTTTTATGAAAGTTTGGATCCAGAAAACATAAAACTGAGACGAAATGAATATAAAACATGAAACTATTGTTCCATTAAAAATAGTTATTTTTTATTTTTTGTTATGTCAAGGTCGACCGACAGGCTGACTTGATGGTATTGGAAATAGTTCTAACTTAAAATAAGTACTGGCCAGCTAATCAAAATGTACGTACATGTGTTACCATAGTAACAGGTTGTTAGAAAAGAAGTTTGTTTGAGATATTATTCATTGTAATTTGTAAATAAATAAACTCTGTTAAAGAACTATGTATATCACGTTTATATTATATTAACAATAGGTTATGGTCTACACGCATGCTGAAGCGTTAGTGATATAATTTATTGAGAAGCTGTGAAATATATCACAATATTATGTCGGAAGAAGGTGGCATAAGTGGTATAAAGAAGCTGAAAGGATCGTCAAATTATCCTAACTGGAAATTTATGGTGAGAAATTACTTAGAAAATAAAAATTGGTGGCAAGTAATTTCGAATAATGCAGATGACGATAAGGTCAGTGACGTAGACTATGCTACTGCAGACAGGAAGGCACGAACGACGATATGTTTGTTGTTAGAACCAGAGTGCTTTACCCACGTCTACAAAGCAAAGACTGCCAAAGAAGTCTGGAATAGTTTGCAAAATGCATATGAGGATAAAGGTTGGGGAAGACGTATTCAGATTCAGCGAGAGCTTTTCAATTGTAAGTTGGAGAATTTTAGTTCTATGGACAGCTACATATCGCAAATTACATTTCTTGCACAACAATTAGATGATATTGATGCTAAAATCCCTGATGATTGGATCATATCGATATTGCTGGGTGGTTTGACCCCTGATTACAGTCCTCTTATTATGGCTGTTGATAATAGTGGGCAAGAGATCACGTTAGAGCAAATTAAAATGAAATTGTTGCAAGAAGGAAGTAGACAGAGTAAAATGAACGCATGCAATGAACAAGCTTTGGTTACACGTAGAGGATCGACCAATGCCAGATCTAATATCAAAACTAATGATCGTAAGCAGAAGTTTGTCTACAAGTGTTTTAAATGTCATAAACAAGGACATAAAGCATCTGAATGTAAAGAACAGCACAAGAATGCGAATGTCTGCCTGAATACTAAAATGGCGATTACAAAAGACAAATGGTATCTTGACAGTGGATGCTCCAACCACATGACTCACGATAAGGACAAGTTGATTTCATATAAGCCCGAAAAGAGCAACATGAAAATATCAGTAGCAAATGGACAAAAGTTGCTAGTTAAAGGTCGTGGAAATGCTGAACCACGAGTCAGCGGAGACAACAAATTAATTTTGGAAAATGTTTTACATGTTCCGAATTTGTCAATGAACCTTATATCGGTCAGCGATTTGACAAAGAAAAAATGTTTGATTAATTTTGACAAAAATGGTTGCACAATTCAAAATAAGAACGGAATTATTGCAAGTTGTCAAGAAGTTGATGGAATTTACGAGTTGAAAGAAAACAAAGATGAAGTCGTAAATTTGACATTGTCAAAACAAAATGAAAACATTTCGAATCTTTGGCATAAAAGGCTATGTCATTTAAATAGAAAATATATGTCTTTAATGAATAATATAGTAAATGGTATGGAATTTAAATGTACAGATTCGTGCGAACCGTGCATTCCGTGTATTAAAGGGAAGACGTGTAAGATTCCATTTCAACATAAAGGCACGAGAGCGACCGAAGTCCTTCAACTTATCCATTCTGATATTTGTGGACCTATTGAGGAATCATCTTTTGGAGGTTCGAGGTATTTTATTTTATTTATTGACGATTATACTCGAAAAACTCATGTTTATTTTTTGAAAAATAAAAATGAAACTTTTAATAAGTTCCGTGAATATAAGGCGGAAGTAGAGAATGAGACGAGTAAATCAATTAAATGTTTAAGATCTGACAATGGTGGTGAGTATTGTAATGCAAAATTTAAAGCATTTTTAAAGTCTGCAGGAATAAAACACCAGACTACTATACCCTACACGCCGGAACAAAATTCTGTTGCCGAAAGATCTAATCGTACAATAATTGAAAAAGCCAGAACTTTATTGGCAGAAGCAAATCTGAACAAAAAGTATTGGGCTGAAGCTGTAAATACTGTTGTATATTTAAAAAACAGATGTCCCACAAAAGCTTTGCACAATGCAGTGCCCGAAATGCTTTGGACAGGAAAAGAGGTAGATGTCAGTCATCTGAAAATCTTTGGTTGTGTGGCTTATTGTTTAATTCCAAAACAAAAGCGTCGAAAAATGGACATGAAGACGGAAACAATGATTTTTATTGGATATCCTAATAATCAAAAGGGATATCGTCTGATGAATCCTAAGACAGGTGAAGTGAAAACTGCGAGAAACGTAAAATTTTTAGAAAATGTTTTTCTTGAAAAAGATAACATTTGTAAGTCTTCAGAAGTTAATATAAATTTGAATTCTGACTCGGAAGAAGCTAATTTACCCAGTAAATCTATGAATGTATCTGAAATGTTGGAAGCTCACGATGTGTTCCGTGATGCTATAGATGAAAACATGGAGGTAAATACAGAAATAGTAAATGAGCTTGAAATGATTGTGAACGTTCCAGAAGAGGTGCATACCGATACAGATGGAACAGATCCAACAGAAAGGAGATATCCTTTAAGAGAGAGAAAACCAATAGATAGGTATGGATTTTCTGTTATACAAAAGCATATTGAAGGTGACCCTCTTACTATAGAAGAAGCTTTGGCGAGACCTGATTCTGAATTATGGCAAAAAGCGATAAATGAGGAGCTGATGTCACTAAAAGAAAATAACACATGGACTCTAGTTGACTTACCAGCCGATAAGAGGCCGATACAGTCAAAATGGGTGTTTAAAATTAAAAAGGACAGTGATGGTAAGATAACAAAATATAAAGCTAGATTAGTAGCGAAAGGGTATACACAAGTAAATGGTATAGATTATACGGAGACTTATTCTCCAGTAGTTAGAAGCTCTACTTTAAGATTATTGTTATCTTTAGCTGTAGAATATAATTGGTTTATTGACCAATGGGATGTAACGACGGCATTTTTGTATGGTAAAATTAAAGAAGATATATATATGCTCCAACCTAAAGGAGCAGTCGTTAAAGGTAAAGAGAAAATGGTGTGTAAATTACAACGATCACTATATGGTTTGAAACAAGCGTCAAATGTTTGGTTCAAAGAATTAGATAATACGATGTTAGATTTAGGTTTTGTACAGTCAAAAATAGAACCGTGCTTGTACCAAAAACAACTTAAAGATAATAAAAGGTTAATAATTGTTATTTATGTAGATGACATTTTTCTTTTTGGAAATTGTGAATTAGAAAAGCAAAAATTAAAATCTGGTTTGCTTGACAAATTCAAAGTGAATGATTTAGGTGCTGCTAGGCATGTTTTAGGCATGAGACTGAGGCGAGATAAGAATGTCATATATCTCGATCAGGAACAGTTTATTCAGGGCATTTTGAATGACTTTAACATGACAGATGCAAAAACGGTAACTACTCCTATAGAAGTGGGAATAAAATTGGAGAGGTCTATAGATTCCCACTGTCATCAGCCGTATCAAAATTTGATAGGTTGTTTGAACTATTTAGCCTGTAATACACGACCAGACATAGCACACGCAGTAAGTGTACTTTCACAGTTCAACTCGTGTTATGATGAAATTCACTTTAAGTGCGCGAAACGAGTCTTACGGTACTTAAAGGGTACGTCTAAAATGTGTCTAATTTTTCAAAAATCATCACACATAATGTTACACGGCTATGTAGATGCAGATTGGGGTGGAGCACTTGATAGGAAATCATTCACGGGACTAATTTTTAAATTAGGTAAAAATATCGTTTCGTGGGAAAGTAGGAAACAATCAACAGTTTCGTTAAGCTCAACAGAAGCGGAGTACATTGGACTAAGTCAAGCTTCAAAGGAAGCGCTTTATTTAAGTAGTTTATTGAAGAGTTTGATAACTGTGGATAGTAAAGCGGTAGTAATTTTTAATGATAATCAGTCGGCACATAAAATAGCAACCAACAAAATGATGCATAATAGGACAAAGCATATTGATATAAAGTATCATTTCATTCGCGAATGTGTATTGAATAATAAGGTTGAGATTAGGTACATGTCAACTGACAAAATGGTAGCGGATATCTTGACTAAAAATGTTCATAGCCCTAAGCTAAAAGGATTTTTGAAGGATCTATCCCTATCAAATTATTCTATTAAGGGGGCGGATTAGTCTAAGATGTTTTTGATACTATTTTATTTAATATGTGTGTTTTGGGTGTGTAATAGATTAATTTTTCTAGTTTTAATTTCATTGTGCATTTATTTTGTTTGTTAGAAGATACTGTATTTATTTTGTTTATATAGTACAGTGAAACACAAAAGTGTTAATTTTATGTTATTTTATATACCGATGTTAAACAGCAGATGAGGTTTGAAGCATGTACGTAATAGATTAAGGGGGCGTATTGGAAATAGTTCTAACTTAAAATAAGTACTGGCCAGCTAATCAAAATGTACGTACATGTGTTACCATAGTAACAGGTTGTTAGAAAAGAAGTTTGTTTGAGATATTATTCATTGTAATTTGTAAATAAATAAACTCTGTTAAAGAACTATGTATATCACGTTTATATTATATTAACAATAGATGGTAGGTGGCTATAGTTACCGCCGCCTATAACACAAGCCACAGATGCTTCAAGTGCGCTGCCGCTGCCGGATTAAGAAGGCATAGGGTAATGGGCGCTGGCGTCCATTTACTCACTCACCGAAACACAATAGCACACATGCTGTTATTTCATGGCGGTAAGGGGTGGTAAAATGGTAAATACCCCCTTATTTACTGCCGCCAGACAAACTGTCCCAAATGAATGCTAAACGCAATGTGCCCTTCCACTAGGCAACTTTGAAAACAACTTTAAAAAGTTCATTTTCAAAGATGACCCTGCGTCAACTCAATGACTTAACGAATACGATTAATTTTGACCCAAATTTGGAGGAGGTACAGAGTGGTGTAAATATTGCATGAAATTTGTGTCAAATACATACATATCACGTACTACTAATCTCTTAGTTAATTAAAAGGGAAGTTAGACATTTTTAAGGTTTTACATAGATAATGTAAAATATTATAGTAAATTATGTATTCCTTATGAGATAAGTTTAGTTAATATTTGAAAACATCAAAGCGTATAAACCTGCTTTAATAATGTCTTATAGCGAGATTCAAATTCCTGAATAGTACAAGAGATGTTGCTTTTAACTGGAATTATAAAGGCTAAGCACTACGAAGACCGCAGGCGGAGTGAAACGGGTATTGTTCGGTACTGTGCCCGCGAGCACAGACTCATGGTATGTCGAAATCAGGTATACTCGTACATAAACAAATACATATGTATAATAAAGTCATAAACGAGCCGTGTCTGTACATTAAATATTAAAAAAAAATTGGTACACGGTCTAATTATGTTACAACATTTAAAAAAATAAACTCAAAATTTTTGTCTGTTCGTCTGCGCGTTTGTGCACTAATGTGCATCTCAGAAACAGCTTATCAGTTGAATGCGGTTTTCACTGAATATTGTAAGCAAGCTTCCCGTAACATTTAGTGTTCGTTTCATTCCAATCGGTTTACATACAAATAAGTTTAATTAATTCTTAAGTTCGTAACATTAGCATTAATTAATTATTGGTTTATTTCGCATGAAATCATTGTGTAAAATTTTGCTAACTGTAGAAGTGTGTATTTTTAGGATGAGTTATTACAATACCTGCCTATGTATAATAGACATCGTGCAGATACATTCTATTTTTCAAAGACGGTAGGAATTTTACTACGTCAAGTTTCTAAATATTTTATTTATATTTTATTAAAATACTGTAAGCTTTTAAAGTTTTAAAATACAATATGTACTTTTTCTCTAGCCAAGTATTGTCTTTAACCTAATGTTATACTTACTTTTCAGTAACTTTTTACTATGTTCCTTATCATAGATATAACAAGCTTCCCTTTCTTATAAACCATTTTATATTGCTCTGTATTAGTGCGATTCTAGTTACTAAGTTCTGCATGTGTTGATGTTGGTTGCATGCCTGCGAGGCGCACCGCCAAATTCCAGAGGCGTGCCGCAGGGCGTAGGGGGTCCCCAGGGTTCTGAGGAGGTGGGGGGGACGGGGACTTAGGAAGTGGACCGCTGCACTTGCCCGACCTTAATGCCGCCATCAGCAAATTGCGAAACAGCAGCTGCCTGTGACAAGAAATCTCTGACACAATTCACGCCATTGGACCGCAATCGGACTCGGAAATTGCTATGACAATCATCTCGGACATTTATTACTTAGTTGGATCAACACTAACGCGTGTGTGTGGGTGTACTAATAAAAATATCAATTTAAATTCTATTTTTTCCAATACAACCTAAAATAGCGACTACTTCTGCTATTAGGTTGTGATTAGGACATGATTGAGTAGTAATAGATCACTCAGCCGAAAGCTTGGCTAAAGACTAAATCGAGGCAGATTCAGATATCAATACCTTCTCACATTCAGGATAAACCTGTGCTCAGCAGTGGCTATTCGTGGCACGATGTTTGATGTGCTCAAGAAAACAATGTTTGTCTTGTATACATAATTCTAGAAATAATTATAGATTTTTAGACTTAAAATTATTAACTGAAATGTAACCATGTAGCGCTCTATTAAACATTAATATTAGTTCAGCGTAGATATTGAATTACGCTGAAAAGTTGAAAAGCCTGTCCGCGGGTGCTCGGGGTTATTAAATAAGTAGTTATAGCATGTTGGAGGGCGAGTGCACCGTGACCCATATCCACTTAGTGCACCACCCGACTTATACGAGTGGACTTTATTGATTCGCAGTCTTGAGACGATGCTACTATCCCTCTCACACTCAAGGCGGTGGAGAGTACCGAATCCCGTAGGCTACTCACTCAATATTCCGAAGGCGCTACGAGACGCCTGCAGTAATAGGACGTTTAGGTAACACGCACTAAACGACAATTTTATGCGCATCCCTTTTTATATTTTACCTTCAAATCATATACCTTCTTTTGTAAGGAGTTGATCGAAATTCGGATTTTTCTTCCTTTTGTAGAACGCCCAAAGTGGTTTCAGCATAAAATAGTAGACCGGCTACTACATGAACACACAGAACAGAAGCAGCATTGGGATGCATTTTCCTGGCCACCCTTAAATTCTGAACAAACCGTACTGCATATAGATCTTCAAATATACATGTACCATCGTCACAGCGATAAAGATATTAGATATTTTCTCAGGTGTTATATTTTTCATTTTTCAACTCGGACGAAGTCGCAAGTACCAGCTAGTAATTAATACATGTAGATGCTATAAAAATTTGTTTAAAGTAAAATAACGAAAAGTGCTATGCATATGCTGCCTAAGCTTTAACGGCTAATCCTTAATTACCTCAGACATTTTTTGTAAAAAATACCATTTATGCCATTGCTTCCAGGCGAAACCAGAGTGGGTCGCTAGTAGCTTATATTGACATAACCTCTGCACCTCTATTTTGCAAAAATATATTTGGAATTTATAACTTATTATTAACTTAACATACAGAAAACTTCAAATAGAGCTCAAACTTAAAAAGCTTATCGTAAACATAAATACTAAATATCTAATATATACATAAGTCTGCTAATCACGCATACAAAATAAAACCAAACTCCATTTTAACATATTATTATCTCAATTCGGACAGGCCTATGAATATAACTTTTAATGCCCATGCGAGCTATCTTGTGTTATCTTCATTGCGCAGACAAATTAATTTATATTATATGTCATCATTTTAACCAATAAAATTAAAAAGTTTATAGAGTTAAATAACTGTTTCATATAAGTTTTATATTAATATTAACCTCAGGTTATTATTAAGGCTTACATTTAATTTTTCCTTTAAAATTTTTAATTTTTATTATTAATGTTAAAATAAATAAATAAATAATCCTCAGAATTATACAACTACTGTGCCTCAACTACGACTAAGTATGATAATCTAGGGGAGAAACCCAATATACTATACTAAAAATTCACCACTTAGTTTTTAAAAGTAAACTTTCATCCCAGTACTTGAACCTGAGACCGTTGAAACAGAATACATCATTAATATTTGCTGTAAATAAAAAAAATTGACTATGAAACTATAGAGTCTAGACATCGTTATTAAAGCTTTTAACTCTGTGAAAAAAGAGTGATGAAATAATTTAAAATATTTCAATTTTAAGAAATTTTCAATTACGCTAGATTCCGTAATGTTACGAAAGATTTTTTTATTATTATTTCTCTAATAACTAGTGTTTTCACTTGCAAGTTACTTGTAGAAAGAATAATTCCTTTTTTATAACCAACAACAAATGTCTGAGTAAGAAGAAAACACATTCCCTTTTTCAAAACCAATAATTGAAAAGGGAAGAAAATTTCCTTTTTCGTTGCTGATTGTGAAAAAGTTTACGAAAATGGATCAAAAGCGTCAGCTAAACGTTTTCGTCATACATTATTTTTCTCGTAAGAAAAATAATCAATATCAAAACAAAACGACGTTCTAATGATTAAGGTTTTTTTATTACTGATTATTTCAAAATGTCACTTTTGGTAACTAATATTTTTAACTATTTAAATATTAATTTGAATTCTCTCGCCTCGGAATGTCTTCTTTCACTACATTGCACACATTAGTAGTAAATGTTCATTATGTCGGCTGCTTTGGCGTCAAAGAGCCCACATAACGCAATATGCATCCCACAGTGTCCTGTGGTTTGTGCTCTCCAAGACATGTAGGTTCATGAAATTCAATTATACATAATTTACTATTGCATTAAGCGCTATCGCTTGTCATGTTGGTCAATTATTTATTAGCTACCAATTAACAATTACAGTAAACCAGTATATGTATTAAGGAATGGACTGTGAAATATATTATAAAACACCCGTTCGCTAGAAAAATATATTATAAAATACGACATATATATAATATGCTAATCAGTAACTCTCTAACCATTGACACGTACTCGTACTTGTCCGTGTAACGTGAATACGTCTTTAAATTTGCTTCCATAGTGGGAAGTAATTCAGAAAACTGATGATAACAAAATCGTGGCATACAGTTTGATGTTGTAGCTATATATCTATCATCTACATCCAAAATTTATGTTGATCGGTTGAGATGATTGAGTGAAAGCCACAACCTTATTTTTGCATTTATATATTAGTCTAGGATCACCTATAGTGCACTGCGTCAAAATCTCCACGAACAATATTTTGAGATGAAAAATGTAACCGAAAGTTGAACGTATAGCAGCTTTTAAAAAGCTTCGTCGGCGTAACATTTTCACGTGCAGTAATCCGGGAACGGACAAGTAGTAGGTACGCACCGGAGCGGAGCGAGCGATAAATTCGCGAGGATATTGCGGCCGAAAGAATAAATCCGCGCAATTTGTCTAGTCGCCTGGCGAAACGCACCTCGCCGCCTTTTATTCTTTGCCAAATCTCTAGTGCATTGTCTTTAGTTTTCATGGGTTCATTATTAAGGCGCTTGGAGTCGTCAATGACGTTGGCCTACTAGAAACTACCGAAATTAGTATATCTCGAGGTTTTTAAAGAAAATCTAAATCAATCTACAACAGATTCTTCTTAAGAACAGTAAATTCAAGCCAAGGTTAACATTTTTTTAAATATAGATGTTTTGGTGATTCCAAAAAAAAACGTACCAAATGTTGTTTAAACTTTGATAATTAATTTTTTTTCCTAGCTATCTCAAGCATAATTATGATATGTAGGTACATATAAATGAATAAAAGTTAGTGTGAACAAGAGCTGTAGTGTCGGTCCGTTCTAAAGAACTAACAACTTAGCTCTACAATAAAGTTGAAATATCGCCGGGATTGGTGCGCTGCGGGCGTTGCTAAGAAAAAACGATTCCAACATTTAGCACTTAATGAAACTGTGGCTGAAACAAAATAAAGGAGCGTCGTATTTACGGGGACTGTATTCAAGAGCGAAGCTTTTCATCTTGATTTTTAATGGCTCAGTTAAAATACTTGAAAGGTACAAGACGTAATTACAACACTCTTTGTCTTGCAACACTATCATGATCTTAAAAGGTCACGCACAAAAGCAAGGATATTAAATTAAATTATTTTGTTATAAACAAACCGATGCGCCCGGCGTCGCCTAGTTGCATTGGGGAAGTTAATGTATGTAAGTAAATGTGGCCAATGTCCATTTGGAATAACGGACCTACAAGGTAGTGAAAGGTTTTTTCAAATAGTCCATACACGTGTCTTTAGCTTCCAACGAATTATAATATTCTAGGTTTAGAAAATTGCGATAGTCGTGGTACAGATTTCAGGTAATACTCAAAAACAACAATACTAAATATTTAACCTGCTTCTATAGTCGAATATTTTTGTAAAGTTAACCGATATAAGTCTACGTACCCTGTAACCCTGAATATATTATGTACTAAAAGAAAAGAAATGTTATTTTGCTATCGAAATTGCACCATATATTTAAAACGATATCATTCGCAAACAGTTGCTACACATGCAACCAATTTCACTTGGAATATCTACTTTGCTGCGAACCGTCATTTTAAACGAGAAAACAATCTTTCTTTACTTTTATTACAGAATTTCAATTCTTGAAAAATGGAATTTGAAACTTTTTCTATATAAAAAAAAATATATACACTACTGATTCAGAATGAGTAAAAAACTAAGATGTTTTCTACTTTTGATTGAATAGAATAAGGTGGCGACAGGCACAATCAGTTGAAAGTCGTTAGGCTCACGCGACCCAAGCCATTTTATCAGCCAGACCCGGATCAAAGGGTTGCCGAATGACGGCAACGTGACCTGGCCAACCTTTCAATCTGATTTGTGTCTTTAATGTGCGTCTAATCACTTCTATTGTATATACTTACCTATATTTCAAATGAAAAATATAGTACTAACCGAGTTAGTTTATTATTCACGTAGGTATATAGTTAACTAGGTTTTGCCCGCGGCTACGTCCGCGTCCATTTTTCTTATCCGATCGCTACCAAACTTCACAGGATCATCCGCTGGACTAATCTGAAGATTGTCTGAAATTTTCATCAAAATCGGTTCAGCGGTTTTGGAGTCCATGGGGAACATACATACACACATTGCCTTTTATATATATAGATTTATTATTAGTTAATTATTGTTATAAAATTTAATTATTAATATTAATAGTTAGGGTTAAGTTTCGATTTAATTGTATGTTTAGATTAATATCATTTATTTTTTAACCTCGTGGTCCCTGGTAATGATAATAAAGTCGGAGGCCAGTTGTCCCCGTCGACAATCAAACCCAGGACACTTAAGTCGGAGCGCTAAATGAAGCACCTTGGCCCACTCGACCAGTGAGCATATTAAATATCATGCCAACAACACTAGTGTTAGCAGGCGAGCCCAAGAGGGGATCTTGGGATTTACTCGAACGCGTCAGATATTGGTAGTGTAGCCCCACATGTCTCCGAAAACGGAAACATATTCATCTGCCAGTTTAGATGGTGGCTCTACAGATTAACGGATTAAAAATGTGAAAAATATGAATCCTACTCGAGCGTATCAGATTTTCAGAGGGGATGTTAAGTGAACCCAAACAAAGCTCCGATTTAAAATACTGATGATTCTGATGTGACGCAAGTTCGTGGCAGCTTTTTGAAAGTGCAATAAAATCCTCATTTTGAAATACTCTAGCGCGTCAAATTTTCATATAGACGGTTCAGCTTAAATTCCTTTCGTGACATTGTGCCCTGTCAACTACTAAAAAAAAACTTAGGTAGGTATACCTAGTACGCTTTCGACTTTCTGGCATGACAACAGAGATTATGTTCGCCTTAAAAGCACCAAAGTAAACACAAGTCAGAGTAGAACTTAAAGCTGATTTTATTATTTGTCATTTTTCATGCCCATAATATCTAGGGACAAAGCGAGTTATCGATCAGCCTAATTCTGCTCCGTCTAATTGCCAACGATTGTCTGGGCTTTTATACAAACATTCTTTTGTGTTCCAACCCTTATTTTATAAAATTTTATTCATTCAATCCTTGTAACACCAATATGTTTATGGTGTCAGTAGGTATTTTCAAGATATTAATATTCATGAGATTTTATGTAAATTACTATTTATGTTTGCATACATCTAGGGAAAGGCCGATAGATATGGCTGAAACCGACACTTTTATTAGAAATTAATTTAAACAAACCAGTTTCTCATAATTGGGACTTTGTGAATATGTATAAATTGTAATTTTTTTATGAAAGAAAAATCCATATCGAAATTTTAAATAATTTAAAAAAAAAATCAAATCAAAGATATATTTGTCATTAACAATATTTGTGGAGCTTTTTTAAAAAATAAGAGATTAGCAAATATCATATGAATGACTTGCCAGAATGCAATGGAAAAGATAATTGACGGACCCGTTGGATGAGTGATTAGTGCTAGCCTTAACTCTCTGTCCCATCCATTCGAAGCAGGAGGCGAGTCGCTAGTATAGGCTAAATCTCACCTAATGAGTTATTCTGCCTGTTCGTTGCACATGCTCATAAGAAATGTTTATTTCAGCGCATCATGGATTCGGCGGAAGCAGCTGCTTTGTCAGCAGGGTCGAACAGTGAGGCCGCACCTGGTAGCTACTATGATGCCCGCTGGTTGAATGTTCACGCGGACGATGGCACCTTAGCAGCTCGTGCCCGAAGACTTCTGCTTTCCCCAAGTCGACACTTCGATCATATAGCTGTCAATACAACCTACAGTGCTGCGCTCATGCCACCCTACATAAGTGTAGAATGTAAGTTCCATTTCTAATATTCGTCCAATTTTTCGCTTCGTCGCCTAATTTGACTTCTTATGATCCATCACCTGACTGCAGTCTTGTGAGAAAGCGAAAGGTTTGGAATTAAAAAAATCTTCAGAAACCTGAGTGATTGAGTGGTGTATGAAACGATTTTGTTATCATCCGTTTTTTGAATTGCCCCGCATTATGGAAGCTTTGAAGACGTATTCGTCTAAAACTCTTTTTTTGTCGTTCTAAAATAGTGTTGCCCAAAAGTCTTGCAAGTCTTGCAGTCTTGGTCTTGTTCTTGCATTTTTGCAAGACCAAGACCAAGACCGCCTAATTGTAGCAAGACCAAGACTAAGACCAAGACTGTGAGCGCAATACCAAGACCAAGACCAAGACCAGGTGTATTGACGCAAGACCAAGACCAAGACTGGCTAAGTCTCGTCTTGGTCTTGCATTTGGGCAACACTATTCTAAAAACAATATTTAGCAACCTATTCAGAAATAGGCAGGATAGTTGTGTTATTTATTTTTCAACAAAGATTTTACATTTGTTACCAATGACACATTAGAATAATTTAGACAATTTTTTTATTTGAAGATTAGAAAATATGTAGCTTTAATAAAGAAAGTTAATCGTGTATTTGTATGTAAATTGCCTTATTTAATAAGTAAAGACCCGTAGGTACTTTTAATAAAAGGGAAATAATTTAAAATTACCCAAAACATAACATTATTTATATTATTTTTGCGAATGTATATTATATTATTTTATAAATTTTGATGATTAAAAAATCTTTCATGTTTTGACTGTTTTCATGGTACACGGTCTTTTTGACTAACCTATTTTATGGTATCAAGTCAAATACATAAAAGTATATATGTTGACTAGATTTCGACACGTTCCTCTTATTCTGTGTACAAGCAAAGTGCTTGTGAAATACGCGCAAAGTTCAGATCATAGACAACGAAAAGTTTAAATAAAATTTATGGAGAAAATTTGCCCTATTTATTTAGTTAAATATGTGTTTTAATTTTACGAGAAAACTGCATGTTTTCACTCATTGTGGTTACAGTTACAAACAAACAGAAAGCAAACATTGCGTTGTATAAATAATATATAGGGATTTGTGTCAAACCGCTAATTACATGCAGAAAGAACGTTTAATTTTAATTAAGGTAATTAATAACATGTAGCACACGCCTATGCCTCACACAGTAGTTATGATCCACATTGTACGCCGGAACGCATTCGGGGGCCGTCTAATGCGAATGTTACCTACATGTTTCTATTATTATTCATTTAAAACCACAACCCATTGTTTTTTAAGTTACATTTTGGAGAATTCGGTAATAAAAGTCTTTCTTAATTTCAGTAATTGCCTGTGAATATTTCAGATTTATAAAAATCAGATTGTAAATTTTACAGATTTATGAACCCAGTTATGAAACCCCATTACTAAATTACACGATATTTTTCCAGAAAAATCAATAATTTCTTCTTACCTAATGGTACACCGTACAAGTATCAACCTAGATCCAGAAGTTTTTAGTTTATTAATTAGAAACAAAAATACAAAAAAAAATCTGTTCTCTTTATAATATTAGTATAGATA
The DNA here is from genome assembly GCA_944738685.1 of Synanthedon myopaeformis. Lineage (NCBI taxonomy): Eukaryota > Metazoa > Arthropoda > Insecta > Lepidoptera > Sesiidae > Synanthedon > Synanthedon myopaeformis. The sequence goes on from OX122914.1 coordinate 3,620,516, forward strand.
GTTAACAAATTACCATTAGTAATCCGTGGACTGTGCGAGAGATCCTCCCAGCCTTAAATAATGACACAGAATATATTGTTGACACCCGCCGGGGAGAAGGGGAGCGCGAGGGATGGTGGGCCGGAATGATTTATGGACAGATTGACATATTTCTGCCTATTAGTGGACAGAGCCTATTTACCGCCCCTCCTGACCCCGGCCACTTCGTAATGTGATGTAATCCAAAATTTTCGGCAATGAATATTTTATTCAAAATTATAAAGCTATATAATTCAATTAGCACATAAAAAGCGCATACAAAAAAATATTTATGTATTTCCATACTTACAGGTCAATGCATCTTTCTTTACAGATTAATCCTCATGCGATATATGTAACTCAATTAAATGTAAACTAATGTTTTTATTCATTTTATTATACTACACAAACAAAATTACATTAGATGTGTATATAAATTTAGAAAATTTTATTTATGTACCGTATAACTTATAACATATTATATATAACTAGCGACCCTCTCCGGGCTTCGTTTGCCATCCATTCGTGAAAACTTAAAAAGTAAAGAAAGAAAAGTGAAAAGTAAAGAAAAAATATTACTAAGAAATACCTACTTAATGATTGCGTATATATTAAGGGACATTGCGCAAATGATCTAAATGTGTTTATTATTCAAAACAATTACCTACCTAAGTTTGCATACGATGAGAATAAAACGGGAAAGTAGCAGAGTGAGTTAAACTATACGCCGGTTTTGTAACGGCGTACCGAGCTGATTAATTTATGCGGGCCTTGTTTTGTATTTAAAATAAATTGCACGTTATTCACCGTCCTTTTTACGTACGTTCGTTTGACAAATCATGGCAGCGGGAAAACCATTAATTTTTCCAGCCGACGGTCCAGAAGAAAGCAATCACGGTTGCCCAATGAACCAAGTTTGCCAATTACCCTTCTTTTAGTGGGTACTTAAAGAAATTTCCCTAATTGATAGGTAAATAAAATCATATAATTTATTAGGTATAATTATTATATTAGTTTTCTTACAACAGTATTCGTTTTCTTTAAATTCTGTTACTTTGTACCTTATATAAAGGTGCGTCCAAATTAAGTATAATATGTTAATTTAACTTTATTATTAATTTATTTGTCGTTTATAACAATTGGATGTAATATATCTGAACTATATCTATGATACAAACTAAAAATAAGCTTATTTAAAAAAAAATCCCTTTGGCAGGGTCTCAAGCATGCTGGCTGCATTACCTCATTCTATGGCAATACTAATCTATTGACAGAGGTAATGGCCGGCTTTAGAATCGCCAGTTATGTCGACCAAAGGTTTTGATAAAATGTTAAAGAAATTAAGAGCGTTGGGACCCCACGGACCCAGAGATTCGACACCACATCCCCATAGTTCACACATATAAAACATACTATATACTTATTTTTTATAACACTTTTTGTTAGACAGTCTGGAGTCATCTTAAAAAAAATCAAGTTACTATAAATTTTCAAGACAGTATTTATTGTCTAACTCCGAAAAAGATGAATGAACTTTAATTAAATAATAATAATAATAATGATGATGATGATTTATTTGCTGAATATAGGTAATTACAAATATTACAACGGTTTTATAATGAATATAAAACCATAGGCTCGCTATATTCTACCCTTTGGGGTGTGCAAATATTTTGAGAACACCTACATAACAAAAAAAAATTTTAATCACCACCATCCACTAAGTTATCAGACATATAACCTTTTAAATCATAGTAACATTTATCAACTAGTAATTCTTTAATTTTCTTCTTAAATGTATTAATATTGAGCTGCTTAATATTGTTCGGGATTTTGTTATAAATGACTAGTGCCAGACAAGAAACACTTTTGTGCATAAGAGCTGTGTGTGCTTTGCGAATACACTGCCTATTTGGATCTCTTTGAGCTCTTTTACTGTGCTCTGAAACTCGTTTAAATAAGATAGGGTTCGCTTTTACATATATACTAGAACCTCATATATAAAAAGTGAAGGCAGTGTTAGTATTTTATGTTTTTTAAAATAAGGCATACAACTATCTGTTACTTTTAATTTAAACATTGCTCTAATAAATCTTTTATGTGCTTTGAAAATAAAAAAAATTATCAGTCGAGTTTCCCCAGAACAGAAGTCCATGCCTGAGCACAGATTCGACAAGGTCGTAATATGCAAATAAGATAGCTTCAATTCTTACAGTTTTAGATAATTCTTGAGGGGCATACACTTGTTTACTTAGTCGTTTTCTGAGACCATCAATATGAGATTTTCAATTTAATTTACAGAAAATTTCTAGGCCTAAAAATCTTGTTGTGTTAATTTCTTTTACAGTTTGATCTTCATAATGTATATTCAAATATGGTTGAGCGCGTACCCTTTGACTAAAATGCATTACATTTGTTTTAAGCAAATTAATTTTTAAATTATTGTTATTTAGCCAAAATATAATCTTTCTTAAAGCAGCGTTAATGTCATCATTATAGGTATCTTTGTCCCTGCATTTTATTATCATTGTGCTATCATCGGCAAAGACAGAAAAGTACGATCTATATTCTATAAAATGTAGAACGTACTTTTCACTTAGAAAAAAATCTTTCGATAAATTATCTAAATTTTGAAAATACTAACTAAACATATATACAATGATATTTTAAGCTGTGAGGTGTTTGTTCACTATCGAATTAGTTAATGCTTAGGACTCTTGCTAAGGTATGACCTGTAAGGCTTCCCTGAACTTCTAAATTAAATGTGTAAGGCTTCCCCAAATACTTTTGTGATTTGATACTTCTATAATTTATAAGTTGCGGGTAACACTAGTGGTACTGGTATTGAATAAAAATCATTTAAATATTAATTAATTTGATAATTCATTAGTTTCATTAGTTCATTATTAAAAAATATTATTAACAACTTATGTTAATAATATTTTTTTTTAATAAACTAACCCATAAATAAGAACCTTAGAATAGGTTCCACATCATCGATTTGTCGTAACTGCCTTTCAAAATATATTGTGTCTCATACTTTTTTAATAAATTGAATAAATAACAAATTTGAATTCTGAACAGCTGAGGAGGTGCAAAATCAAATCGCGTGGTCGGAACATCTGGACCCCCTATTCGTGAACAACTATGAGATCGATCCAACTCTCTCGTGGCAGTATTACGCTTCCTCCACGGGATTCATGAGAAGATATCCAGGTATTATCCAAATTTTCTGAATTTTCTCCAGTGACATTTAGAAAAAAAATTAACACTAACTTTTTTTATAGCGATGTCTTGGCCACCAGAAGACGGTTATTCACACCATGCTCGAGATTTTTACGACTTTCGGTCGTCCAATTGGTTCGTCGAAGCTGCGACATCTCCCAAAGATCTGGTTATACTCCTAGATGATTCTGATGACCTCAGTTCCTCGTACTGGAGACTAGCAAAGGCTACCGTCTCTGCCCTTCTGGATACACTTGGTCCTAACGACTTTGTGAACATTTACCGATACAGCGACACCATCTCCGAAATACATTCCTGCTACACCAAAATTTTAGCTCAGGTGAGTATTTCCTTCATATAGTGCTTTGAGTTCGAGTTATATTAAGATCGACAGATAGGCTGACGGTACACGTGATGGTAGGTGGTTACATAAGCAACGCCACAGGTGCTACAAGTGCGCTGCCGGCCATAAATTGAGGATAAGGAATTTTTTATTTATTTATTTATATTTTGTTATACAATATAATGTTATATTTAGTTTAACAATGGCGTAAACACAAACTCATTAGAGTTTTAATGCACACCATGTTCATATTAAGGAATTATTTAGAATATATACATTCAGATATATATAAATATATACAGACAGATAATATAAATACATACACATACTTAGTTATTCTTATTACGCTGATTAACGCTGATTCACGCATACTGTCGATTCTTCAATGATTACTTTAGACTTTTAGAATTTAGAATTCAATCTACGATAATAAGTTAATTTTGCTTGTTTAAGAATAAATGTATTGTTAAAAATTATATTTATCTGTAGTTAATTGTAAAAAGTACTAAGACAGGGAAATGTGCTCTGGCATTTCTTACTCAGTTACTGAATCATAGTAGCACACATACTGTTATTTCACGGTAAGGGGGTGGTTACTGCCGTCAGACTGGCTGCCCGCAGTGTTGTTTGGATCTACATTCACTTAGAACTTAGAAAAAAGTTTCTAAAAAATATAACAATGTTACCAGAGTTACAGGTAGGCACGATTTAATGAGAACATTCTAGAGAAACATTCAACACAATTAAAAAATCATGTTCAACAACACATTTAGACGTGAGGGTTAATTTACGTTTGTTATCGTGATAAATCAAAACGGTGGCTTTATATTTAACACAAGGACAATAGTTATTAGCGGCTAAATCTACTTGTAAATTGGTAAGCAAATGCACGTATTGCGTGCCGCCTTCGGCATTAGGCGATACGCATCTGTCCGCGGCCTCAGTGCACGCACCTTAATAGATTCGAACAAGAGAAACTTCCATGTAGTCTCTGTATTATAAAATACCCCATTAGGCTCATCTATCTAAACTGTGTTAGGAAATATTCACATAACGAAAATTATAAAAATCTTAACGAAAACCAGAATTTTTTTCAATTATGAAAAGTTTGTTTCAAGATATTTTAAAGACTTATATGGAAACTACGTGAAACTAATTTCATGTTTGACAACCTGCTGTAATATTCCATAACGTGTCTGTGAAGATGTGCCCTTATGAATATATTAATAATAAGACAATAACACTTTACTTTACACACGTCTCTTCAAAGCGTTTACTGTAAGCCCTTCATCAATTACCTTATATTGCGTACGTATATAAATCGTTATCAAAGCCATATAGAAATAAATTGTTTATATCATCTAACTTGTTATGTCGACAACTGACTGTTTCATTATTTTCTATATTCGGGTACAGAATCAGATCCATCATATCTTGGCATTTGTCTTGTTTGTCTCGAATAGCAGAATAAACTATTAAAACATTTGAAATATTTACGAAAAAACATGTAATTTTCTCGTACATTTTATATGAAACGGGTTTATGCAACATAAAAATTGCATAGAGTCCGAAATTTTACGCCTTGAGTAAACATATAACCATGTGTTTCAGTGTGTGAATAGGGGATACAAAGCCCATTCCCCTATCCCTTATCGTATCAAAGACAGCAGAGCTCTTATAACTCTCAAATGCAACCTATGGTAGATTGCATTGTGGACCGTAAACCATTTTGCCGAAGTTTTCATAAAATAAAAAATAGACAATCAATAAATGAGAGAAGTGTTTCTCGCGCTTGTCAAAAGTGTTAATAAGATACAAAGACATTTCCTCGTAGTCTACAAAGTATTAATAAACACGACTATCATCTGTGCTCCCATTTATTCAGTTCATAAGTCTCGGAGAAGTTTCGAGATAAAATCAGACCACAAAGAAGCGAGAGACGCGTACCTTGTGACAGGTGGCGGAGGGGGAGTGTGCTACCGCGCTCTTATCGCTCGTAAGCCTCCAACTTTACTCTATGCCCCGTACACACTACTTGAATGATTGATGTCCAAAGTTCAATGTATGAATGATGAAGGAGAACTGATAACAATTATTTTGTGCACCTTTTTATTCATTCATGATTTAATTTACAGCAGGTACTCCCAGTATACTTATTAAATATAGTCTTTGACTGCATTTAATTAAATATAGCCCTATATTTATTAAATATAGGGCTGATCAGGCGATACTGAGTCCATGGACAACAATTAGCAAAATATGAAATACTAGCTGTGTCTCTCGGTTTCACCTGCCCTTTATTTTTAATTGCCAAAGGCACACACATGTTAGTTCTTCTCAGTATAATTCTCGGTAACCTTAACCTTAACCTTCCTCAAGAGTTGGGCTATCATATAATTCATATACAATTTTTTTTTTAATCCGATTAGAAGTTACCAGGCTTTAAAGAGTGTAACCTAATTTTACCCAAGTTCAGAAATTCATCATCATCATCGTCTCAGACATAGGGCGTCCACTGCTGAAGATAGGCCTTCTCCTATAATTTTCCAATAGGACCTATTAGAAGCAGCTTGGATTCACCGTCGACCCGCGGCCCTTATCAGGTCGTTTGTAGAAAAGAAATTACCTATATTATGGAGTCGAATATTAGTCGTGGTTCACCTACTTTTTTCACATAGGTGGATTTTTTCGGCATTTTTTGCTCATATATTAATATCTTACCAGTATATGTGACCTTATTGTCCAAGTTTTCTTACCACCATGCCTGAGACGATAAATCAAGAAGTGTCTTATCAATTATAAATTACACATTCCTAAATTTTAAATTAAAATAAAAAATCTATTATAATTTAGTTTTTCAATATTTCAGAAAGGCTTTATAAAAGATATCGAAATATTATGATTTTAAAGTGAAGACGGAGTTTGGTGGCGACAATCGTTCATTTAAAAAGCTCAGACTAAAAATTTTATTTATTTAATCATTTATTCATTAACACCCTTATCATAATGCGATAGTGTAGCTAATTAAATTTAAAAATTAAAAATAATGAAGTCGACGAACAAGAAAGACTACTACCAACATCGGTAGGTTGGTATTTAAGATTTTCAGGAGTATAGAAATGATTAATCCTATTTACAATAACAATAAGCAAAAGGTACTCATTCCTAAGCTCCTGTATCAGAAGAAGGCACAAGTAAATATAGGCATATAAGAACAACGAGTAAATGTAACTAAACCGAGGTACTTAAGGCCATTGTAAACGCGCCTCGTTCACTCTTGAACTCGCAACTCCGCTAATATACGAGCCAGCAATTACCTTCATGGCAAACATCCCCCCGGTTTATGTCGCCCCACCGAAATGAAACCTTGTGTATTTAAGAGCTGTTATACACATAAACTTTCATTAAATATACGCGTGTTTGTTTGAGTTATCAACTTCTGTATCAACCTGTTTAATGTTACCACCGTTAATGTTTGTTTATATTGATTATGGGATTCGAATTCATTATTCGCTCACACGCCAACAGGGTTATACGTGGCATTATTGATATAATGTACATGCATTATTGATTGATATGCCTGTTACAATAAGATTCTGAAACCAAATTTAAACTTTTCACTTCGTTTATTTAAAAAGAGAATAATTCTAAATTATAACGTATTTACCTTAATTAGGTTATATTTCAATGTTATATTCCTCATTATTTTCAAACAAATAATACAAAAACAATATTGACATGAAAAAATTGTATTATTAAAGTTGAAAGGATGAAAGGCTCAATTATGTGTTTAGTTGTTCAGAAGAAATAAAACATATTAAGCATTTTATTTATTTATCTACTATAAAGATATATAACTCGCGACTCTTTAAATTTGCAAAAAAAATGCATCCGTGCTAAGCCGAAAGCAAGTCGATAGAAGATCGTATAAAACATATTATATGAATTTTGGAGTTATTAGACAATTCGCCCGAATTTATCTCGAATTGTCATGTTTTTTTTTAACTATTACGAGTATTTTTATAGACAACTCGCCCGCAACTGTGTTTCTGTACAGTTGAACATAAAAACTTAATAAAATATTAAAATTAAAACTAGATATTGATTTTAAATAAAACAAGTTGTTAGTATAAATTACTGTATTAAAAATCAATAACATTTACAGTAATTAACAAAAATTAAATATCATATTCAGGGTTCGCAAAAATGTGATATTTATAATAAATATCAAAATATCCGATATATGATATAAATATATTAACGATAAAAAGAAGCTATTTTCATTCTGTTAGTAGTTTAAATTGTCAAAATGGTAATGTAAAATAATAAAATACGAACTTAATTATTTGATGTTTATTTATACTCGTATTATAAAAAAAATCAATAATTATTAGTTTTTACAAATAATTTATTATTCGTAAAACTCTACACATAATTTATTAACAATACACTCTACACATAATTTTACAAATAATTTATTAACGTAACATTAACTCGAATTTTGCACCTTAACATGATATAGTTTGATAACCAACAAGTAGGTAAGTGTTATAATGACTATACAGCCGTAACCCGTAAAAGTTATTGCATTGATTCGTTTAACATGGCAGCAACACAAAAGCTTTATTATTTCGTAGCTTAAAGCCTTTACAAAAGGTGTTTTTAAGCTACGGTAATGATTTTTTAGATACGGTTAAAACATTTTTACCCTCTTCCTGTCTGTTATAAACTTTTTCAACACCGAATAACACTGTAACAGGATAATACAAAACCATTTTCTTATTTTGCCTTTTTTGGAAACAAATTGAGTATACATTCCCTCATTTTTACATCATAATTATCATTATCAGCCTGTCTCTCCACTGCTGGATGTAGGCCACTCCTAAGGTTCGCAATCACACACGGTTTTCTGTTTTTCGCATCAAGCCGCTTCCTGCGAATCCCTTTAGGTCGTCTGCCCATCTGGCAGCAGCTCGTCCCACGCTACGCTTTCCAATTCGTGGCCTCCATTCGAGAACTTTTCTTCCCCATTGGTTTTCCGCTCTGCGACAAATGTTACATTTACATTTATTACATAGGTTTTACATAGATCATAATATAATGTCAATATTATGATCTAAAAGTCTAAATAGTCTAAAAGCGCTATCTGTATCTATATCTAGACAAATTAGATATAAGAAGCCGGGGACGAGCCGCAAAAAGGATTTTAAATAAACAGAGTATAAATAAAATATATTCAATCCATAATGATATTTTATTTCTAAAGTTTCGTATTAAAACAGCTTGCCGGAAATTTGAAACAATATGCTTTGAAAGCAACTTGAAGGTTGTTCGCCACCAAGCTGCATTCAGCCTTTACTCTTACAAACAATACACACAGATTTACTTCAATTTACTTGGACTTCTATAAAATCATTATAAAAAAGACAAACCAACGATTTTATGTAAACAGTCACATGTAAAATCAATGCAGAGCAATACAGACTCGTAGCCAATACATACATTTTTTAAATAAAAAACTTAAATATATATATTTTTTATATAAACAAATACAGCAAGAGAATTAAACTTATTTCTCTTGCCGCTTTTATTTATAAAAAAAATATGTAGGACAACTAGTGTATTTAGAATTTAGATAACTAACGTGGTTAGCTTGCTTGCCTTAATCCTCTGTTCCAAAAATCGGTTTCGATTCCCGGCAGGATAAACTTTGTAAATGAACTTTTCAGAGTTGGCTCTGATCTGGCTCTGGAATAGTTGTGGCAGGGCACGCTGCGTTTCGCAATCATTGGGGTAACCCGTCTGGCGGCAGTAACCACCCCCTTACAGAAGACAACCGTGAAATAACAGTATACGAGTATGTGTTCTGTTTCGGTGAGTGAGTACGGGATGCCATTTCCCTTTTCCAATCCCTTATCCTCATCCCACTATATAGTCGGCAGCGGGCTTGCAGCACCTACCACAACCGTCAGCCTGTCAGTCGACCTGACATAAAATAATTAAAAAAGTAATACGTCGCTGAGAGTCTCGTCTTATTCATCTAAGGAAACGTGTTTCTCGTAAATTTTAATAAGCTTTAACTTTTGTGACTTGAAACTTACTAACAAGTAAATAAACAAAAGCAACTTAATTTATTATTTAACGACTCCCACGTCCAAGCCGTCTTGTTCCGCCTACATACTGCCTACGTCCTCGTTCATTGTAATTACCTATCTGAGAAATAATAGCTATAAATTTGTATAACTAATATTTGAATGTCAACGTGAGTTTAACGTATTGTGGATATATATTTTTAATACCTACTAAACCTCATTATAGACTTTTTCATAGACGATCTGTCTTTAAATTTATCAATTAATATTTTAAATTATTTGTTAAACTAATTCAGTTATAAAAACAAACAAGTGTTCACTAATGTAGAAGGCGTTAAACGATGAAGGTTTTTATATATTATTTGCAGAAAAAAAAAATCACTCCCGTGCGAAGCCGGGAGCGGGTCGCTAGTTAAAAATAAACTAAAACGAAAATTCGTAACGTCATTATATATAACAAATAAGTATAATTCCATTATGTAATACAAAATTTTTACAATACAAATTTTTTCTAGTTTTTATTTCATTATTTCTTTTACAACGCTTTTATTTTGCTGTATTCGGTGTGAAATTTTAGGTTCATATCTATTGTATACAATGTATAATAACAATCTGTTATTGGATTCATGTGATGTATTCTACAAAGTAAAAGAAAATTTAAATTAATTTTGTCCGTATAAAACCACAAGAGAGCCCACTTAAACTGAAAAGGCCACTCATGCACGACATCAAAGTGGGCGTCTGACCTTTGTCGAATGCGGCAACGTGAAGGCCGACTTATCGCTAATACATCCACTGCATTCGAGGTGCATAGTTGCATAGTGCATACCTCAAGTCGATAATACTGCAAATCAATTTTATGTAATTATCTTAATAATGCACTATTTAATACTTCTTTTTAAATATGTAGGTAGTGTTATTTATAAGTGTCTGTGGGTAAATTTAACATACTATTTTTAGGGAATTCTATATTTATGTGACACGAGTAAAATAGTTCTGAGCCAACCGCTATCGTATATTATTTAAAAATCTCACAATAAGATGCTCAAATTAAAATATTTATATTTATATTACACTATTAATTTGTAAATAATTAAATTTAAAGTTATTTTACATTAGTTTAAATAACTTCAATACACACGATCATAATTTAAATAAAATGTTTATATATCCACACCATTTTCTTTAGATGTCTCGTCGTAATAACTTATATATACAACCGGCGACCCGCTTCCAGCTTCGTACGGGTACATTTTTTTTTCTGCTAATTATATATAAAAACCTTTCTCGTTGACGCTCATTCCATTAGTAACCGCATTAAAATCCATTGTGTAGTTTAAAAGATCTAAGCGTACATAGACTGCGGAAAGCAACTTTGTTTTATACTACTCAAACTTTCAGTAAAGTTACAATTTTACATGACCATACATAATATACTTAGCAGTCTTAGCAGGTAATACTTAGCAAACCTCCAGCAAGCACCCACTCTTTCTATAAAATTGAAAATTAATTTTATCTTATATTGCAAAAAGAATAAAATAAAGATTTTGACTGTTATTGTTATTTCGTTGTTTTAAGGCTGTTCCCGAAACGATACGAGAATTAAAAACAGCGTTGTGGGAAGCGGAGCTGACCGGTGGAGCGGCCAATTTGACGGGAGCACTTACAACTGGCTTCGAAATACTTCATCGGGTAATAAGATAACTGAATTATTTTGTTGTATATAAATTATTACTTTTTTTTTTTCATAGTAAAATTCATAAAAAATTGAAATTATCTTTTAAGATATTTTCTTTAAAGAACAATCATTATTATTAAACCTTAGCATTAAGTTAAATACGCCGAATGTAGGTATTCATCGTCATTTACTAATTAAATTCATGTATTACTCAAAAAATATATGATAAATTATGCAATACCTTACGAAAGAAAATATTTGATTTCTACTCATTCGAGAAAATTTTTGTCACAATTTTCCTCGTCTTGGTTGCGCTGATAATTTTTAACGTGATAAAGAGACCTATAATCTTTGCATATTTTTGAAGGATTTCTGAAATAATATAATGCATGAGAAAAAATTCACATAACGTACAATACATAAAACATGCATATGTAAAAGGTAAATCTGTTAGTATTAAAACAAGATTTGTTTATTTTTTTAATCCAGTATAACCGCACTGGACAAGGCTGTCAATGTAACCAGGCTATCGCGGTAGTAGGAGCGGGGGGTGGGGCAGGCAGTGTGAAGGGGGTGTTTCGGACCTGGAACTGGCCACACATGCCTGTACGCATATTCACTTACCGAGTAGGAGGAGACGCCACTGCTGGACACAACATGAAAGATATGGCTTGCACCAACAAAGGTAAACTTTTACGAGTAATATGTAAGATTCTTAAAATTTCAATTGATCTTTAATAGTCAAAGTGGTGGCAGAGCACACTGCGTTTCGTAGTCATTTGGACAGCCCGTCTGGTGGCAGTAATCGCCACCTATACCGAAGACTTACATGAAATTACAGAATATGTACTGTTGTGTTTTGGTGCGTGAGTAAGAGATGCCAGAGCCCATTTTCCTATCCCTTCCCAATTCCTAATAAGGTCCTACTATAGTCCTACTAAGGTCTGCAGTACCTTTGCAACACGTGTGGTGTTTCTTGCGTTATAGGTGACGGTAACCACCTACCGTCCAGTGGATCATCAGCCTATCTGACGACCTTTACATTAAAAAAAAAATACGTTTACTGTCCAGATATAAATTCTTACTAGCTAAATGGCAGTTTTTACATACCGCTCAGGTAATGTCTACTTTAAATAAGTATATCATTCTGGGACCATCCTGGCTTTGCAGCGCATTTGCACATTTGCCTGGTTATTGTAGACAACCTGACCGACAGCTATTGTAGTATTGTCATATAAAACAAAACCAATTTTACCAAAAAATAACCCACATAATAAAAATTGTTTACCTAACTACCTAGTAATATAACATTTCTTTAAAATAATGAAAGGAGGCGGCAACTTATTTGAAAATAAACAAAGTATGAATCGATAAAAGAGGTCGGTGTTTTCCAGGCTTCTACGTGTCAATTAACGAGCACTCTGAGATTCGTTCCAAAGTGCTGCATCTAGTGGAAGTATTGGCTCGTCCACTGGTTATGTACCAGACGGTGCATCCGGTGCATTGGAGTCCAGTTTACTTAGGAGGAAGGGTAAGTCTCTAGTCCAATAAGTCTTACTTAATAAGGGCCTGCTTATGCTTATCTCAATATAAGAACAGGTCTGTAAGCAAATATAATTTATTATTCAATGCCTTTCTCAGCTATTAGAAATATCACGACCCATATAGATAGGCTATTAAACTAAAAAGGAATTTCACGTGACGTTATTTTCATTACAATACAAAGGTGTCTATCATTCAATATTTATATAAATATAAATAAAATAATTATATTACAGAGTAGCAGTCTTGCTGACGACGGAATGGGTCAACTAATGACGTCAGTCACTGTACCAATCTTTGACAGGAGAAATCACACGGTACAATTTACTTAATACAATTAATAGACACTATGAATTTGGCATGAACTTTATTAACTGTAATTTTTTTTAATTGAAGCAAAGGGAAGCTAATCTTCTCGGAATAGTTGGAACTGATGTACCTGTCGATCAAATAAAGAAGCTCGTGCCACCATATAAGGTATGAAAGTGAAGAATATTTCTATATAGGAATTACGAGCTGATGCCCGCGACTTCGTCCGCGTTGAAAAAGAAAATTTATGAGTAATAAATTTAAAATAAATCAGTTGCTATTTGCGCCATCTGATGGGATGAAAATAAGACTTTTTGTCAATTCACTCTGCCAGTATTATATTTAATGTCACTATTCACTGACAGATAGCGCTAGTTGACGCAAATCGAAATGAAACTAAAATTATATATATATAAAATTCTCGTTTCACGATGTTCGTTCCCACACTCCTCCGAAACGGCTTGACCGATTCTTATGAAATTTTTTATGCATATTCAGTAAGTCTGAGAATCGGCTACTATCTATTTTTCAAACCTCTAAGTGATAAGGGGTGTCCACCCCAAAAATTTTTTTATATGTCATAACAACGTTTGCCGGGTCAGCTAGTATATATATAAGCGTGATGTTATATAGCTTAAAGCCTTCCTCGATAACCCCGGGAGCAAACCGCGTTTTATTGATTCATTTATTTTTCAGTTGGGTGCAAATGGTTACTCATTCATGGTGGATAACAACGGCCATGTTTTGTATCATCCGGACTTGAGACCACTTGTAAGTACATTTATTTTACTGTCAAAAATAAAAACAATTTAAAAAAATATTTCCATATTATAAGAATATTTTTTTAATATTTTCGAAACCATGGATCGTATTGTGCTCAATATAAAATGTTTATTGTTTTTATTGTTTCAGCACACTAACGAGGAAGTAAGTATCTTCTTTAATTCTTATAGCGATTCACACTCCAATTATTCCAATACAATATTTCCCATAAAGTGAGCGAATATACTATTAGACAAATTTTACCAAGGATTACTCTTCTTTTTTTATGGTGCAAGATGAAAAGGGATTTATGTATTGCAGTCTGTTTAAGGCACCATTGTAAAAGACGATATATGCGTATAGCTGTAGATTATTTTATTTAAAGAGAACCCTAAATTTTTATTGTTTATTAAAAAAAAAACAGTAATTAATTTCAATGAAAACAATGAAGATGCTTTTCTGAGCATCTCAAATCTTGTTATAAAACCCTTGACTTATATCTTCCTATGTAAAGAGCGATCCAAACTCCAATTTTATGAAGTGATCGTATCAGACCTTTATCACTTACACAATATTTCCTAAGTCGGGAAAGAATTGCAATAATTACTCCGGCAACTAAAATCACGAGAAACCTTGAACTTAGTTTTTGTAACACACATTATTTTCTGTAGTACACAGAGACATTGCGGCCGCTGTATTCAAGCGTAGACCTAACAGACGTAGAACTATTGGTAGACGCTGACGAAAACTCAAGAATCAACCTCACTTCCATGCTGCTTGATGTAAGTATCATCTAAAGAAGAGCATCTTACTTTAGTACAGCATGAGTGCGTAGTAAGACAAAGTACATATAAAATTAATAGCTGGTGCTCGTGACTTCGTCCGCGTTGAAAATTAAAAAAAAAAAACACTTGTGCTGTTGTTTTCAGTGCATGAATAATTAATACCTTTCCTTATGATGTCCAGGTAGAATTTTTACCCTTACCCTTTATCCTGTAAGGGTAAGATTTATTTATATTCTCTTGCTTTTGCTGAGCTAAATTTTTTTGCTGAGACGAATATTTGAAATTTTGATATGATAATATCAAAATTCAAGAGAGTGTTGGGTTAGACTTGAGCGTTTAAATGTAGATAAAACCTTTGGTTCATTAAACATATACCTAAATGTGACAATTGGACGATTTGCTAGTCATGATGAAACTTAAATGAATACCTAAGTATATCCACTTTCACAGCTTCGACACGACATGATAGAACAAAGGGAAGGCGAAACTGAAATCGGAGTGAAGGTGCAATACGATAACATGAGAAGAGTCGCCACGAGAAGACAAAGGTATTTCTACAGCCCAGTGGACGGAACGCCCTATTCCTTGGCCGTGGTCCTCCCTGACGGCTATGGGATGTATGAACTGCAAGCGGAGCAGGAAGTTAAACACAGTCCTATCAATGGTAAGTGTAAGAAATAATTATACTCTTCTATCAATTTTTTTATTATCTTTTGACCAAGTTCCATGTTACTCTTATCGTAATATATACGACTTTAAACATGTTGACTTTAGTACTAAAAGATTTATTATAAAATTCCAGTTACTGAATACTTCAAAGGCGACAATTGGAAAATTCATCCAGATTGGTAAGTTTTACAAGTAAAAAAAATGAAAAGCTTCATATACATTATATATTAAATTGAATGAATACCTTTAATTGATGATACGTTTGATTTGATCAAATGAATAATTTGGATCGAGCCTAATGAACAATAAACTTGATCGTGTATGACTGCCATTAAAAAATAGGAAATACCATGACATCTTTTTATGTGTATATTTACAGGGTGTATTGCGAATATTCATCGACATCGGACCAAACGTTTAACTCCCCGGAAGAGCAGCTGTTGCATTTTCTGTCGCGTACTGGCCGGCCCGGGTGGAAGTGGATGTCGCTAAGGCCAAGGGCGCTCACCTTGCACAACGCGCACAAGAAACAAGAGCGGGATTCTTATTATTGTTAGTATTATACTTAATAATAAAACCGCCCCAGTCATATTATACTAATCCTGTACTGACGTATAGTTTTCGATAAACTTTGCCAGAATTGGAACTGTATATTTTGAAAATACGATACTTTACCTACTATGGTTTTTTTAATGAAACAATACTTCCTACTTACAGTCATTATAATTCATATCTTAAATATGGCATTTAGAATAAATGAAAAGTAGTTAATATTAAAATCAGTCTGCATCTATACTAAGTAAATGTATTTTATAATATCTACATCCATTAATTGTTCAAAAATGAAAAATCAATTCCAAATATGAACACTGAACAGGCATTGTTTAATTGGTTGATAAAAAATATAAAATTTTCATTGCTATAACCCTGGGTTAATATAAGTATTTTTCTACCTGTTGTTATTAATTTTATTTTGTCTATTAATTCTTAGGGTGTTTATTGGCATAGGTAGAGGAACTATTAAAACTATATTATTTTGATACATCTCCTTCACGAATATTTGCTTTTTGTTGTATCTATTTGCTCTAAATAATGAAATTCTCTAAGTAGAATGGTTGAGTTAAATGACCCACAATTTACTACCAGGTAACTCACAAAAAGCGGGACAGTTTCAAGTTATAATAACTTTGTTAAATTATATAAAATCAGTTATAAAAAATGTATTTATTTGAATTGAACTGTTTGAATTTCAGGTGACAAAACTTTGGTACAATCGCTAATTCGCGATGCAATGGTAATAAAAGAATTGGACGCACACACAGGACACGCAAGCCATCACTCACAGTACGTATGAATTTTAACCGCAGCATGAATAAAATTGCACTGACCGATTTTCCTTCAAAATTGTCAAGAATATCAAAGAAAATTTAAAATTAAAATACGAATAATGATATTTTGCGAAGAGTTTAAAATTAAAATTAAAAAATCAGAGCACTGCATGTTTTAGTACTAATGGGTTTAATAAATAAACGCACTTTATTTTGAATTTATTTAAATCACTAATTTGATTGTGTTTGTCACACGAATAGCCCGATAGCAACTTTAATGGCACTACTGACAAGGTAACGTAAACAAGAAATCTTCATAATGGTTCGAGTAGATATGTTAGAATTGTTATTATCAGCTAGATATCCCTTAAGATTCGAACAAAGCTTGATCCAGAAATCAAAAGTCCATGTACGTTAGAATTTGATAGTCAGCGTTTAGATAACAAAATTTTTTAAAGTTTTTAAGCCAGTATGTAAATCAATCAATGCTAAGAGTTTACTGTCCATAGGTCGCCACATTTACCCAAAATGTTTACTTTGATATGCAATGAAAAAATTTTAATTAATTACTTTAGGTATCACAGGAAAACGCTTATAGAGTTTTACTCGTAGTTACATTAAATGTTATTAGAACTTCGGGCTGATTTTATCAAAGTAAGGGCTTGGGCAAACGAGAGACTTTTGATCACGGAAGACAAAAATCGCATTTTGTTCTGTGATAATCATGCTTGCATCGTTGTGTTGTTTTATGTTGTGATTAGATCATCAAACCAAAAATAGGTTAGAAAGGTGCTTTAAGATCAATAAACACTTTTACTTATTAATTGAAAACTCCAAATAACTCCATCCACCTATGACGCTGCGCTGGATAAACGAAATCTTGTTGTAAATGCGAGGAGTTCTTAGGATCCATTCAAGTAATCCTGCAATATGTCATCTTCTCCAAAAATGAAATCCATAGCCGCTTGCATATTTAAGGAACTCAGAAATTATTTTTTGATAGTAACTTAAAAACAGCACGTAACCGAGGTTAAGTTTAAATTTTAAACAGCTGTTCAAATACTAAACATCTGTTGGTGAACTCGAGTTTTCCAGATTTTGAAGATTGTTCTCTTCCGCAAACAAAAGTGTCTCGTCTCCGCTAGCCCTAAACACAACCAATTCCTAGCTTAATTCTAAGAAAAAGGGTGTATTCTATTTAGATTTTGCAAATTTTACTCATCACACCTATCCTAAGTATCGATAGTCGATAATGGCAAAACATAATATAAACAAGCACCGTCCAACAAGTTAATCTTGATTATTCTTTATAAACTATTAGATAACGATTGTGAACATGTATAAATAATACAAGCATTCCGGAATAAGGTAAGTTTGGTATTGAACAGTGTTTGTGAATTTATTGTCCTTTAGCTGCCCTGGATATTTTTTTAGCTAGCAGAGGATGTTCATCAATTTTGTATTTTAGTTTAAGCATAAACATTTTTTTTTTAGCAATAAGTTATCGAAGAACTAAATTACTGCTAACTGCTAGAAGATTAAAGTCTAGTCCTTTATAATATGTACATGAAAATTGAAAATACAAAGTGGCTTGATTGCGGACTGCGGGAGCTTTGCCAGTATTGGAAAATTTTGTTGACACTGAAAAAAAAATATAAATAATAGAAAACACTTATTATTATTGGCGTTTCTCTTCTGTAAAAAAAATAGTAAAAACATTTATTCTATCTTTTCTAAGCATCTGCTGAATTACCCTTTAACGTCACATGCACCGCGTGACGCTTTGGCCACATGGTTCAAGCGCAAGATTCGATCCATATTATGTCGGCAAGCAGGCTGACAGTCCACTTGATGGTAGATGGCTACCGTCGCCTATAACACAAGTAACGCCACAAGTGCTGCAGCGCACTGCTGCAGTGAGTTATTTTTAGTTTATTATATTCCCGGTACTTAGTTTGAATAAGAATTTTAACGATTCTTTTTCTATGTATTACGAGACTCATTATATTATTTTTACTAGTGCTTATGTATTATTTTTAAGTATTTTTGTTACATAAGGAAAAAATCGCAAATGTTCTTTTTTATTATTATATGTAATATAAAGCGGATATTGTAAGTTTGTATATATTTTGATTTTAACCTCAGGAACCAATGCACCTTTCTGAAAAATTCTATCACTATTTGAAAGGTATATTGTTCCAGGCGTAGACTATTATTGTGCATACTAAGTCCAATCTAAAATACTTACGATACCTTACTTTACATAACTACTTTAGCTACTTTAAGGATATTTATAAAAGATTAACACGGGTATATCTGTTATCTGATATAGAAAACAGAAGTATCTTGATAAATCTGTTTTGATTCATGTAGCATTAAGTTTAAAAAGCTAACAAAGAGACAGATAGTAAGGAAACTTATAAATATTATTAGGTCATTTTTTAAAAAATATTCGCTACATTCCTTCCTATTATGAATTGTAATACTTTCAAAGCCACAATATTATACATAATTGCTATAGTAAAGTATGGTCTTTACAGGCAAGGCCGGTTCCACAAGTTTGTGGTCACTCTCTCATTCATTGCGACACGCAGCGGCCTCCTTAAGTGGACAGAGAACACCAACACTTCCAGGGCTTCAGAGTCCTCTGAACCGTATGTATCAAAAAAACTGTTTATTTTCTAAAACTAAATTTTTATAAGAATAAAAGTTATAACATGAAGGAAATCTTATTTCAGACACTTCAGCGAGAAATATGCAAAAGCTTTCGACTCGGAATGGTATAGGAGAGCTGTGGAACATCATTCTATAGAACCCGAGAGCTTTGTCTTTTCCGTTCCATTCAGGGACGGTCCTGAAGGTGAAGATTTAAGTGGTAAACCACCTCTGGTACTTGCCACTCATGCAGTTTTTGTTGAATCAAGAGGACACAGAGCACCGGCAGCAGTTGTTGGACTACATTTTCAACTAGATTCGCTCGCTAAACACTTTCTAAACGTCACTTCTACGGTATGATTCTTACACTCGCTCGTATTGTAGCAGATATTTAACTTTATTTATTTATTTATTAATACAATATGATGTTTCATTTCATTTTACATTGGTGTAAACACAAACTTAGAGTTTTACCGCACACCATGTTCAAAGTACATTTTCAACTAAACTTGTTAAGTACCTACTTTAAAGTAAACTCTTCAACCTTTATAGTGTACAGCAGGAAGTGTTTGTAAGAAGACGTGCGCAGGCGATGAATTAGATTGCTACATCTTAGACGACAACGGCTTTATCATACTCTCGGAGGACGTTTCTCAAACTGGTCGATTCTTTGGGCAAGTTGACGGCACGATAATGGATTCGCTAGTTCAGGATCGTATTTACAAAAAAGTTACCGTTCATGACCATCAAGGAAGATGTCCTGACTCTAGAAATCCTTTCAGTGGTGACGGACATAGACTCTCGGTAAGTTTGTCTATAGTGATTGTCAAAAAGGAATAAATTAAGAAATTGCTCATTAATATTTTGTATATTTCAGCCACTAAAGCCCCTTACCTGGATGATAAAATATTTTACGAATATATTAGCTGCTTGGTTCCCACTGTTCCCACAGTTAGTAAAAGCGAAAGCCCACCCATACGCTGATGACGAATTGGGTAAGCTCTCTCCTCCTTAAGTATGAGTAAAATAATGGTTTTCTTTTTCCTATCGACTACCTCTAATGAAACTTTTTTTAATAGATTACGAAGATTACGAGAGCGAAGATTCGGATGACGATGACTTAGACCGGGATAGAGGGACATATGAGATAATAATCGATGGTCTCGGTGGGACAGATGATAAGAGCCCTGGGGACATCGGTCCCGGCTCTGTTCCGCAGGGACCGCCTCGTGAACCTCCAAGAGAAGCTGCTAGGTCGGCAGCAGTGAGACCGTGCGATACGAGCGCTGAACTATTTACTCTTCAATCGACTAGACTTAATGCAGCGCAGCCCCTTAAAGGAAAACTTACCAATTGCCACAATTCAGGATGCGAAAGGTTCGTACTGTTTGTTTGAAACATTTCTTTGGTAAATCTAATACCTATTTAATAAATACATTTATGCAACAAACCAGCTTAGAGCCAAATCAAAGATTTTCTTATTGAGAATATTTGCTCATTTTTTTCACAGACCATTCAGCGTGCAGAAGATCCCACACAGTAACCTAATTCTTTTGGTGGTGGACACGCTCTGTCCATGCGGCGCCAAGAGGCTGGACGTGAGGGCGCGAGAGGCGCCCCCGCGAACCGCCTGCCGCCGTCATCCGGCGCATGCGCATCGACGCCGCACTAGGCAATGTGTCTCTTACCATCCTGAGGTAACCTATCTAAAATCTACAATATATATTAATTTTATTATCCGCGTAATTTTCTTTCATCATATTCTGTTGATCTCATTTCTTTATGATAATATAAAATTCTCAATTATCTCAAAATTGTCCATTTTAATAATAATATTAATAACCAACCCTTGATTGACCAAAAATTGTGGATCCTCATACATTACATACATTAGTCAAAAAACAGAACATTGATTTTATTCCCTGAGGAAATAATAATAATGGTAAATATTTGTGTTTGATAAAGGCGACATTTAAAAAGCAATTAAAGGAAACTGACACTGATATCACATAATATGATAATATAAAGTGCTTGTTGATTAAATAAATTAATGCATTAGCCCCTTACGAAATGTTAGATATCTAGCAACTTGATTCCAGTTATGAATAATTATTTATCAATGGGATACATTATAAATATGTAGGGAATATTTGGAATTGTTGCAATTTCCTTGGCACATTTTGTGTTAAGTGTGCATCTAATTATGAATTTTTCGGAACAGGAAATCGAAATCCTGTCGTGTGCGCGCGGAGAACGCATGCGACCACTTTTCGCGTTGGTGTCAGCACTGGTGCTTCGGCTAGGCATGAGCCTCGTCACGTGACTGCCGCGACACTAAACGCCCAACGGGGCGAGCCGAGGAAGCTTTCTTATAATATCATATCCAAAAAAATCATATCCACAATTTCATAATCGTTTGGCTCTTTCAAAATTAAACCTTGTATCCGTTAGGCGACTAAATTCCCATTATGAAGAAAGCTTCAGAACAGGGTTGCCGCTCGTATTAGTTCAGGTTCGTGTGTGAATGTGGGACAGTTTGTAATTGTATGGCGTGTGCAATAAGACATGGACTGATCGTGCCGAGGACCGAAGTATGTTCGCTCCTTCGGCACTATTTTTTACGCGTTCGCGAAAGGTTAAGAAGAGTTTTGATCAATTTTACCGACTGAAGTTTTGGTCCGACCAAATGAACTTTTGATCTTGTTTTTAAACAGGATTATATCTTATTCGAGTTAGGATAAAATAATTAAAAATAATTAAATATTTCCCCCCTCGGTTAAGTTGTCATTTTCGTATTTATAACAAGGCATTATTATAATAGGTAGGTAACGAATATCTTGTTAAATTTAAATTGAGGATTATCACAAACTTGAAGATCTTATAAATTATAGTTAATGTTAACGATGAAAGATAAATTAATGTAAAATAATATTATCGTTCAAAACTGTTTTAGAAAAATTTACCTATGTTGAACCTAACTCGATTTGTTTCAGGATATTTATTATATCTGTCATTCAAATTATCGCGATCTCTCTAGTTGCATAGATTTAATATAAATAATGATTTTTTGTAGGCTGTTCTTTTGATGGATTGTGTGTGCCTGTACTTTGCATGAGATCGTTGTATTGTTAGTGTGCTCATAACATTTAAACTTTTGCAAGAACCCTTTTATTCCAATAATATTTCAACAATATGATATTATCACATTTAATTTGGCAAATGAAGTCTAGTCAAACTATCAATTAAAAGTTTTTTTTTTATCCTTTTATTTTAGAATTATACCTAAGTACACTTACTTTCTATAGACGACGATATATATTTTTTTATTTTAACACACGTCGACAGTAGTCGTCTTGCCAAACTTTTAGATCGCAAAACGTTTGCAAGACATCCGTAATTTTAGCTGAACTATTTGAGGAGTTGCTTGCTTTTTAAAGAAAATATAATTTGCTTTTTGGAGACTTTTAAATCACAAATATTTCGGGTAGACATTTTTGTGCTCAAAATTGATTCATCAAAGAGTCGTACCAAACGATGCGCTAACGATGACGGGTTCTTAACAATGCAACGATCTCGAATTTTTTCATTCGTCTAGACGTTAGTATTTTTCTCGCCTAATATTCGTATAATGAAATATTTGAGAAACTGTAAACGGTTTCGAATTTTTATTGTAAATATAACAATTATAAAAATGGCCTACTAAAATTTTAGATCGTGTGTTCGAATTTTTCTGTCGTCTTACGGCATATCGACCTAACGCAATTATTATTTGCATATCGTTTATGTTACGAATAGTCTAAACAAAATGAAAGCATAATATTGGTGCGCTCTGAAATGTTCTACAATAATATTATACTGTACTTTCATACGTAAAGTTGGAGTTTCGTGTTGTAAAGGGATAATCGTAAGCCTAATAAACATTATTTGTACCTAAAATAAATGTGGATGTTGCATAGGAATAACCTTCAGATACATATACATGGCATACTTACTTACATTTAAACAATTTTGTATATCATATGGTTAAGTGATAAATGTAACGTCGTTGTACAGCTTGCTTTTGTCCGATTGTTGAATACTTCATGTACAAATTCTTTTAATGATCACTTGAAATAGTACAAAAAAAGTAAAAAAAGTCATAATGTAAACAGTCGCCACAACACAAAAGTGCCAAACAACGGTTTTATGTTATATTTGAATTTCAGCCTCTTGACAATGTTTTTCTATTACTTTTAAATGCCTATTACGCAAGTAATTTGACATTTAGACATCTCTAAATGGCTAAAATAAAATTTTCCATTTAGGTTTTTCGAGCCGGATTAAAAAAATATACTCAATACCAATACAATACAAAGTCATGATTTTGTTTTAAAAGATAACTACTATAGAAAAAATTGTTTAAAAGCATTGGCAGGACAATAGCAAGCTTCATATCATTCATACCGAGCAAATTGAATGCACAACTTGACAGATTTACAATTTTGTATATCATATAAAAGAAATTTGTGTTAGTTACACCATTTATAACTAGAGAACGGCTGAACCGATTTTTATGATCTTTGTTTTATTGAATTTGTCTCCATCCCGAATAGCAGAAGGACTATTAAAACTTCGAAAAAATTATCACGAAAAAAAAATATGAAGAAAATTTTCATACATTTTGTATGAAACGGGGTTTTACTCTCCCTGAAGCGGTACGAAGTTCGCGGGTCAGCTCGTATAATATAAAGCAAAGATTTAAATCGAAAGATGCGCCCTAATCTCCCCGCGCCATACTTAAAACACACCAAAAATTGTTAACAATGCAACTACAGTTGCACGCCAGCTGCAGTGAGTGACGGTCGCTTGAAGAGATTGTTTCTGTTGCTTTTACTATAAAAAAACTCGTTCGAAATGTTGTCTGTGTGTGTGTTTAGACAAAAGACGCATTGCTATAAAAATGTATAACTGTGAATGTACCTATATGTATTTTGTAACACAATTTCGCTAGTAAGGGCGCATCTCTCGATTTAAATCTTTGATATAAAGCATAGAGTCTGATACAATGGACTTTGATTGTTGTCTAATTCTGATAAAAATGTGGATTTTTAATAGTGAAAAATTAAGATTAGTCCATTGAGACTTATTACATGAACGGGTTGCCTTTGTTATATCTTTTCGAGTATACGAAGTATTTATTATCAATAAAGGGAACGCTCGTTCAATGCAAGTGTTGCAATCAATATGCTCAATTCAAGATAATAACTAATCTGTTGGGTGCGCTTTTGAGAAGTTGTACATTTTTGTATAATATAATACGAGGTAAGGTGTCGATTTATTGGCGTAGTGTTGAATGTGGAGACGGATTACGTTGTTGAAGTGCTTCTATAATAGTAAGCGTCGAGTCTTCCATAGCAGTCGACCGCGCGCGGGCGCGGCTCGAGTGCTTGCTCTAAAGTCTAAGTATTAAATGATAATAATCGTAGCGTATACTTGTAAAGCGTCGGCGGGTCAAGATTTCGTCGCGTCGAGGCGTAACGCCTCACATGTTGTGGCATGACGTAACATGCCACGGCACGACATGCCATGCCGCATAACATGACATGACGTAACATGCCTTGGCATTTTACGTCATGCCGTGTAGCGCCGAGGAGCGACGATTCTTTACTTGCTACGCGGGGTTTAGTTCTTTATAAATATACTTAGTAACAAAGCAAATACCTCGTTTAGTTACAATAGCTAGAAAAAGTTAGTGTTCATTTCGCGTTTAGTTCTTGGACATATCAACTCAGGCACCAAATGAGACTATAGCGTAAGTGGTTTTCGATTTGTGATGTTTTCTGTGTAAGAATGTTAATTGCAATAAGTTCGTACGAGATTGAACAGTGATTTCAAAATTATGCCTCATCTAATGTAACCAACTTTCTAATTAATGGAAAAGTTTTTCGGTCGTGTAATCAAAATTTAACAGAAGTTTTCCCTCGAGGCTTTTTAGATGTTCAAAATGTTCAAAATTAAAATTTCCTCGGCAAAAAGCGTTTGATGTCACTGTTTATAAAAGTTTATTTTTATTATAATTAATTAACGATTATACTCGTACATAATAAATATAGTTGTACGTACATACGTGCGGGGCCGGCTCTGTGAACATGGTTCTCTAGCGTAAATATTAGTCAAATATTCTTTTTGTTATTTGCCAGTTCATGCTATAGATATACCGTAATTACAATAATAAAGTTCTCTTATAACATTGTGGTCATTTGTTTTAATTTATCATCTCATCTCGAGTATGTGAACCCTGAATTTTGGCAAACAATCATAAGCAATGAAATTTTGTGAATGTATGTGTATATATTATAATTGGTTCCAGCTTGAAAAATAGGATATATTAATTTATAAGATTGGGAGCAAAAGAAAGTTTTTATAATATAAAACTAGCTAGTGTTCGCGACTTCGTCCACGTTGAAAATATTAACATAACACCTGAATAAATCTTTATTGCTGTTATAGTTTTCCCATGCGTTGATTTATTTATTTTTATGATCCTTGGAAACAGTACTTTTTTCTGGATGAAAGGCACCCTCTATCCTTTTCCGTCATGCAAAACTTCATGATTGTGTAGTTAAGGCGTGAAAAGGTAACAGACAGAGTTACTTTCACATTTATAATATTAGAATGATCATGCAAATCAATTTGACAGGTCCTGTTTCTTTTAAAAATAATATCGACTTTATGACATACCTCCTGGTACACACTGAATATTGGTTAACTAAAAGTTAAAAAACAATGCTCGGAGTGTATTTGTGTAAATAACAAAATCATCTTTTTTCCAAAGTATATATTAAAAGATACCCTAGGTAATTTACATGTAAAGACTGGCAGCAAAGACAATGTCTCGCTTGAGCAGTTTGATGGCCTCGGCGAACTTCTTCTCGAGCGCGACGTTGCCGATGTTCTTGGCGGCCTGACACAGCTGACGCAGCACTTCCTCCAGACGACGCATGCTCCGGATTATCGAGCCTGAAACAGCCCATTTCATTATTACCCACTTGTTACACCAACAGTTATTTTATCACTAGTCTGGTGGCAGTAACCACCCCCTTATAGAAGACCACCATGAAATAACAGCATGTGCGTCGTTGTGTTTTGGTGAGTGACTAAGGTATGCCAGAGCTCATTACGTGTCCCTTAGCGCTACTATAGTCGGCAGCGCACTTGCAGCATCTGTAGCGTTGCTTGCGTTTTAGCGCGTTAAAAAATCTAGTCTGTTTCTGAAAAAAATTGAAAATCAAACCTACAGCTCATGTATTAGACTATACACCCAATTATTATTATATTTCTTAGTTTTGCCAATGATTACCTTCGAAAACGTCGGTCATTTTGCATATATCTAGGAAAGTGGAGCCGCGCGACCACGCCAGCACCACGTCCATCAGCGTGTACTTAAACTTGTTCACGTACACGTCCTCGTCCAGATCCATCTTGGCGTCGATCGACACCTTCGCGATGCGGCGCGCGTATTCCTGCAACATTACAACTACAACTATAGAACAAAATATCTCCCCCTTATAATAATATATTATAAGGGCCGAATGTGGAGACAGCGAAGCGCGACTTACCTGCAGCTTCCTGAGAACACCGCGCAGTTCCTCTCCGGTGTTTGACGCTTGTCCGGGATTCTCATCGCACACGAAACAGCTGAGCAAAGCCGCACTTTGCTCCGCCGTCAGCTCGTTGAACACGCCGTTGAAGATCAGCTCCGTCAGTAGTAGCTCGTCCGCACTAACACCAAATAACCATTAGGCTAAGTTCCCGTATGAAACAACCCTTAGGAATTTGCTCAACACACTTATTATAAGTGGTTTGTTAACCCCCCGACGCAAAACGCAAGAACGGGGTGTATCTGTGTGTCTGGCTGTGGAATTTTAACTCCCAAACGGATGGACGGATTTTGATCAGTACGGAAAGACGACTACTACTGGGGCCGGAAAGTTCTCTAGTGATAAGGGCCGGGGCTCAGATGATGATGAAAAATAGAAGAAAGACTCACCTACTCAATTCACAGGCTATCCTTCCCTTCATCTCAATAACGTCTTCAGAAGTGCAATATCCCAATCTCCTTAGCACACGTTTCCGTTTCTTGAGATCGTCCATTTGCAATATGCTTTTCGCTTTCCTCAATTCAGACTTCACTTGTGTCAATTGCTCGTAGAGTTCTTGTTTGTTTTCATAGGCGGATACGAGGGCACCGCGTCTCTCGTCTTTATGAATTGGATGACTGTACAATCTAAGGGGGGAAAAGTAATTAAAACAAAAACAAACTTCTAATTCTGTCAATCAAGTTACAATACAGAACACACCATTGAACACTAAGAAATTAGAAATATTTTAACATAGTATCTACTAATGTGAAACCTACTAAAAAAATTAATTAATTTAGCGAGGAAAGTGAAAAGTTCAATATGTTTTATTTTTTTCAATATTTCTGTCTGCTTAAAGTATTAACGATACTTCATGAAAGCCGACAAAAAGAATGTAAATTTTTTAATAAACTTAACTGTAGACATGAAATGTCATAAAAAAATATTTAAATTAATAAGCGGACACATAACGGTAACCTACACAACCTTTTTTCAAGTTCTGTGATTTCATCTACACACTTCTTGAAGACTGGGTCATTTATTTTCATGTCTTTTATGGGGTTAAGTTGCGGAGGACCTTCCGGGAACCTCTTTTTTACTTCCCCAATTGTTTTAATGACGGATTTGCGACTGTCCGAGGGACGCAGGTCCTTAGGATAGTACACGCGAAGAGAACTAATCTGATGGATTAGTGTGTGCAGTACTGGGACCACTTCCACATCGCCGACCTGAAATTGTGAATAACCCTTTTATGACACAATGTCAAAATTATGAAACAAAAAGTGCTAATTCGAATATAAAAAAATATATAGCTGAGTAACTTATAAAAAATCCGTAGTAAAATACAATAGTAGCACGAGCAGTATACAATACTCGTAGTAGGTATTTAAGATGTGAACAAAATGTCATTTTTACGGCAGTGTCAATATTAATTCATACTGCATAACAATCATACACAGCACAAATAAATTACAATGATTTACCTCTCCCGGAGGACATGGTTCATTAGTGGCCTCGTCTGTAGATTTCTTAACGTGTAGCAATATATCAACAACTATGACTGGATCAGCGGTCAGAGGGTTGCTTTCGGCGCCTTTTTTATTTCTGTCCTTTTTGTGCTTGAAATTCAATATAATACCCCAATCGTATTCATACTTTTCCGTTTTCACCTGAAAATTATCAAACGAGTTAAAGAAATGCAATTTTATAATTAGTTATTATTTACATTAATTTTTTTTTTTAACAACACACATGGGTACATCATAACAGAAGCAGTTCCCAATCAAAGTACTTACATTATTTAAATTACTTACATTACACAAAAGAATTAAATAAATTATAAAATTTACAAGAACATGCACACACAAGAAATTACAATAATACTTAATAATAAACCAAAATTACCTACTATAAGACATCACAAATAGTCCCACCATATTCTATAACTATTTTTCACTTAAGGTTGAAAATTAAGTACCATAATTGAATGCATCATTGAATCAGTTTATTTTGACGAAGATGACAGAGATATCTTTACCTTAATCAGAGAAATGTATAGCAATGTCTCAGTGAATCCCAATGGAATGATAATCGTAAGTAGACAAGGCAGCTTGTCCAGCTACGATACTCGTATGTGACTACTGTCGCCAATAAAAACAATCAACACCAGTTGGTATACAAGCGTACTTAGGAAGTTGTCGTTTTAGGACGTTGACATTCTAAAAAGTTGTTATTTTAGGAAGTTGTCGTTGTCACCCTGAGGGCTTCGAACAATTACAGATTGGATTCGATTTGAAGTTCGTGAAAATTATACTGGTAACACATTCCAATACAAAATTGAGCGCAAACATTAGCCTGGCGTCAATCTTGAAACGAATAACAAGTCCGTGGTAATAACTACCGAGCGAATAAGAACGAAACTTTTTATGGTGCCAGTGGCAGCAATAATTACATATATGTCTAGCTTACCTTAACAAGTCTTCCGGGTTGTAGAAAAGGTTTTAGATACTCCGGCTTGGTAATAAATGACCTGAATTGGCGTCCGAGCATTTCTAGTTGTGAGCGAATGTTGCAGTATACTGATATCGAATCCTCCTCTTCTAAATTAAGGGCATCGTACTCTTTCTGTTTCGCTTTCACTTCTACGAGAAAGAGACAGATTTAAAGATATTTAAAATTAGTACAATTTACATTATAAATACAAATATTTGTGACCCGGATATAGGATACTTTTTATCCTGGAAAAATGTTAGGCTCCCGAGGGATCGTTAAAAATATGAAAAATTGGGATTTCGTCAATAGTGGCGGCGCCACCGTCGCCACATCGATGTCAGGAGTTATATTTTTCATTTTTTAACGCAGACGAAGTCGCACGCACCAGCTAGTACATAATAATAAATGTTACGCTAAACTCTAAGAGGTCGACATACAATAGTCGTATATATACATACAGTAATGTTCAAAACACAGTTTGAGTTATGTTGAGTGGCGTTTAAGCCTGTTGATGAAACCACAAGTTAAGGGCCACTTTCTGAATTATAGAAAATATAATTCAATTAATATAATATACTTACTGTCGATGAGATCGGGTATTGCCGCCTGATTTTGGAACTGGAAGAAACTCCTCTCTAACATATATTCTGGATTTATTTCTTCCACTCGCAATAGATTAAGCACCTGAAATGGAATGAAATGGTTTATTTTAATCCCAAAGGATTGTGTCGTGTGCTTCTTAGAAATAAGTGCTTTAATTAAAGACAAATATATTTTTTTACGGCAAATAAATAAATTTTTAATGTTAATATTTACAATGTTAATGCTATTAAAAGTTACATACGAGGGCGGCACTGAAAATTTCGGGAATCAAGGAAGTGATACAACATTATTAGTGGAAAAGATGTTTATTGTTTTTCGAAGTATTCTCCTTGAAACTGAACTGAACATTTTTCCATTCGATGGAACCAATTATTAAAACATTCATTCCATTCTGAAGTTGGGGTATTCAAAATGGCCGTTTTGTAGGCGTCTACAGCTTCTTCAGGTGACGAAAATCGTTGACCACGCAATTTGTTCTTAATTTTGAGGAAAGTATAAAAATCATCCGGGAGTAGGTCAGGACTGTACGGCGGATGGTCTAATAATTCAATGTTTTCTTGCTCCAAAAACTCTTTTGTTCTGTGGGTGGTATGAGAGCTCGCATTGTCGTGATGGATGATGCGGCGGTTGCAATTCTCTTTACGGAGTTCAGAGGCGACCTTCGGCAAACAAATGTTAGCATACCATTCTGCATTGACCGTTCTTTGTCCCTCAAGAGGAATAGTCGCAACATGGCCGGTTTTAGAGACACACGTGACCACCATTTTTTTTGCAACGCTCAGTGAACGAACAACTTTTGTTGGCTTCAACTCATTTTCGAACACCCAA
The DNA here is from genome assembly GCA_944738685.1 of Synanthedon myopaeformis. NCBI lineage: Eukaryota > Metazoa > Arthropoda > Insecta > Lepidoptera > Sesiidae > Synanthedon > Synanthedon myopaeformis. The sequence continues at coordinate 3,651,465 of OX122914.1, forward strand.
ACTCGTGACTGGTTTTTTGTTTCGGGTTCGTATGCGTATATCCAGGATTCGTCACCTTATACGATGCTGTATACAGCATTTGAAGATCCTCCGTGGAATCTCTCGAGAGTTCTGACGCACCAAGTAACGCGAGGCGCTTTTTGCTCCTCACAGAGCGAATGCGGGATCCATCGGGAAAACAACTTTTTTACACCTAATTGTTCATGCAAGATTATTTGTATTTGACTCATGCCAATGTCTAAAGTTGCATGAATTTCGCGATATGTCACATGTCGATCTTCCTCAATCAGCTTACGCACGGCATCAACGTTATCTTGGGTGACTGCAGTTTTTGGGCGACCTTGACGGGGATCGTCACAGAGCTTGACACGTCGACGTTGAAATTCCGCAAACTGGCGTGCAAAATTGTGGTTTTGGATGGGGCTTCATCACCAAATCCAGAAAGCATCCGATCAACACACTGTTTTTGTGTTAAACCACTTCGAAAGTCATAATAAATCATTGCTCTTGAATTTTCTCGAGTCAATTCCATTTTCACACTGACTTTACAAGTTCGACAAGACCTTGTGACAAGACCGCGTTCTTTTTAAAAAATAAATAAATGGTATTCGATTAATAAAACCAAAGAGTTTTCGATTATAAAGACTTTATTATGCCAGGAAAATGGAAATATTTCAATCCCGATACTTTTAGTGCAGCCCTCGTAAAAACCATGCACATCGTCCTTATTCTCTTCTTAATAATCAAAAATATAAATCACCAATTCCTGAATTATCCAGATCTGAATCGTGGATCTATAATAGCATTTTTGGATTCTGACGATATGACATACCTGTAAGTTTATAGCATATCTGAAGCGAGGAGGCCATGGCCAATGGCTATGTCCTCCGAGTCATAATCAAGAGAATAGGTTTCAAAGAGGCTTACCATATTATAGGTGAGGTGGAAGGCCGAGTTGAGATGATCAGCTTTGCCCTGCACCATGTCTTTGACAGTGTTGGGAGTCACCTTCTGGTCTATCATAAGGATCACGATCCCCTTGTCGTCCAGCCCGCGTCGCCCCGCCCGACCAGACATCTGGATGTACTCCCCGGACGTAATCTAGATCATAAGACCACCGAGTTACGTGGCTGTACACATTTTTGAAATTTTTATTCTATTGCTATCTTAAAAAGTGCGCGCCGCGTCGGGTTCCGGTGTGAACTGACGCTGTCAGCCTCTTATTTAACGGTAAAAGAAGGAAAAATAGTGTTCTAAAAAACTGTCAATCTTCGAAAACATGTGAATTGGAAATGGATAACCGTGGTGAATCTTGTCACATTTAGGAGAGATGTGTGCCCAGCAATGGGAAGAGTACATATAAACAAATATCAATAATTAAAATTAACATATCACTATACAGATAAATCAGAAAAATATGAAACAACTTACAAATCTGAAATCTTTCCCATCAAATTTCTGTGAACTTGTGAAGACCACTGTTCTTGCAGGCATGTTCAAACCCATAGCAAATGTTTCTGTTGCGAACAGTGCCTGAAAAATTATTTTATTTGTTAACAAAATGTGTACAGAAAAAAAAATGATAAGCCAGAGAATTCATAGTCCAGTATCAAGTTTAAATTTTAACTGGTTAATGTGTATCTTAAAAAATGTTCATATTATCAACTTTTTTTTAATTTACATAATGTACCTAGGTAAATTAATTGATTTTTTATGTTAAGGTCCACAGACAGGCTGACGGTCCGCTTGACAGTAGGTGGCTTCCGTCGCCTATAACACAATCAACGCCACAGGTGCTGCAAGTGCGTTGCCGACCATAGTAGGATTTAGGATAAGGACTAAGAAGGGATAGGGATATGCTATTATTTCATGGTGGTCTTCTGTAAGGGGATGGTTACTGTCGCCAGACGAGCTGCCCAAATGACTGCGGAATGCAGTGTGCGGAATCATCATTGTTTATATGTATATAAGAATGTTAGATGCTCTGCACTATTAGAATATCTGTCAAAACGTCTATTAAAACTAATGTAATGAAAATACTAACAGAAGGTTTTACTATTAAAATATTCCACAAGTAGGTGGGCTCTTACAATAAAATATATAAACAAAAACTCACCTTAATAAGACTCAAACCAAACAATATTTCTATAGTTTCTTTCAATATAGGAAGTAATCCACCATGATGGATCCCAATTCCTCTCCTCAATAGAGGTATAACGTTTTCCACTTGCGGTAACTTGCGGTCTTCCTCAGACAGTACGTCCATTGCATTGTTAAAAACTTCGTCAACTAATTTTTTCTCTTCAACTGAAATATTAATAGATACAATGTAAGTAAGTGATTAAAAATATTTAAACTTTTAAAAAACTTATCCAATAAGTGTTTTCTTTTAAATCAACTATTGCATGTTAAAATTCACTTACTCGTATTAAAGTCCAACTTCGCCATTTGCATAGCGTACGCCTCGCAATCCTTCTTGCTGAAACTGAATATTATCACTGGCGCGAAATTTCGCTCCATTATCATTTTGACTATACTAAATATATTGGAAGCGTTCACTTTAGAGCCTCCGCGACGACCTCTCTGTTCGCCCTTGCCGGCGTCACCGGCGTTACTCAACACAGTCATGGCGATATTGAAGTTGTCCTCCTTGAAGACGCCCTTCTCATCGACTACCAGATGTATCCCATCGCCACCGGAAGGAAATATGTAATGTTGCAACGGTGTTGGTCGATACTCCGTGTACACCACGTGACACGGCTGAGAGTGGAGTCGACACACCCATTCGGCGAACTGTCGAGCGTTGGGTATAGTCGCCGATAGGAATACATAACGCACGTTGTCAGGGAGAAGGATTAAAGTTTCTGCAATTGTATCAAACAAATCAAGTTATTTCCTGTACTTGGATGATATATTTACTACTAATATTATAAAGCTGAAGAGTTTGTTTGTTTGGTTGAATTGAAAAATTCTTTTTGTGTTGGATAGTTCATTTATCGAGGAAGGCTTTCGGCTTTAGGGTGATGTTATATATAATGTTTCAAAAACGTGAAAAATGATTCCTTTTTGAGAGCTTCCGTTGCGTGCGCTGCGTAAACAGATGAAGTTACGCAAAAATTGTATGATGAAATTGTTCCTCTTTAAAAGTTCTAAAAAAAAGTTCACGACAGCATATGTCTATCTTTTAAGATTGACTCACTATAACTTTTTTTAAGGTACATAATAAAATTTGATCGAAATTAATGCATTATTTGCGAAGGTGTTTTATCAACATGATATTAATCCTTATCCAAATAAATACGTTATTCATGACAAGTATTTAATAGTGAACAAAATTGCCCTTGACATCACTTGATTTCAATCAACATCTTAGGAGATATCATAATTTAAAAATAACTCCGCAACAAAATAGGTATAACGTTCGAGTCGGTTCAATTCACGCACGTGCATAACTGGCCGGCCGCCCGCCGGTAGCTCTGAGAGGTACCATGCCGCGCGGCTCAGACGCGTGGTTGGCTCCCTACGGAACAGTTGTGCTCAGCGAACTGAATTTATTAATTTGTTTTTACGATATCTCATCGTATAATAATACTTTTTAAATAAATAAGTTACACTTTGATTTTGTAGTAGTTCTCTATTGGGTATTGTTTTGTTAATTACTCATATATTTTATTTTTCAATGCGGACGAAGTCGCGGGTACCGGCTAGTTTATTATATTTTACTCTAAAAGTATATTTGCAACCTCGTAAATAATATAAGAACAGTTATATTTAACGAAAATAAGCATGGTCTGTATTATACAAGCAATTAAGCCACTTAACTTTACTTAACTGCCTATGGACCTAATCAAATGATGTAAGATCTACATGATCTTACTATGTAATAATGACTTACAATGTGATTTTAAATACTCATAGAAAATGTTGCCAGTGCGTTTACTCAAAATCAAAATCATATTAAAAAATGATGTGTTGCAACTTACCTTCCCAAACAACACCTCTCTCTTTATCTCTCATGTAGTGAATTTCATCAAATATAACCCAACCCACTTCACGCATGATTTCTGATCCTCTGTACAACATATTTCTTAAAATCTGGAAGGGTTAAATAATTTAAATGTATATTTTTCAATATATATTTTTTATGTTTAATATTTATTTTTAGGTAATTTTTTATGCAGACTGGATAGTCACTACATTCGCTTTTGAAGTTAACTGAATTTATTACCTCTGTAGTCATAATGAGACAGGACGCTGATGGATTAATAGTAACATCACCAGTGATTAGACCAACATCAAGGAACTCTTCAGAAAACTCTCTGTACTTCTGATTTGACAAAGCTTTAATAGGTGTAGTGTATATTACTCTCTGCTTGTTTTTCAATGAAACGGCTATAGCATACCTGAGGATAATAAAACACAACATAAGTACACACTTACTGTGTTACAAAAATCTGTCAGTCGTACGAGTGCACATCAGAAGTGACAACTACTCTATCTGTTAACATCTTAACAAACTGTTGACGAAGTTAAGCTTATTATGAACTAAGAAGCAGGTATTAATTAGGGTAGATGACACTTATTTCATACAGTTAAACGTCATGAGGATCGCTGAGATAGTCACTCAGTCTAAAGAAGTTTTAGCTTCAAAAATATAATTTAATATTATAAATGCGAAAGTTTGTGAGGATGGATGTATGTCTTTCACACAAAAACGGCTAAACGGATTTGGATGAAATTTGGCACACAGAGGGTTAATAGGATACTTTTTACCTTGGAATATGTTAAATTCCCATGGGACCATCTAAAATTATTAAAAATTGGACACCACCATCTTGACAGTGATAAAGATGTCAGATATTTTCTCTGGTGTTATATTTTTCATTTTATAACATGGAAGAAGTCATGGCCAGCAGGTAGTAAAAAATATAAAGATTGAGATAAAAGTTTATGATCCCTCAGGAACAGCACTTATTTCTGAATAAAAAGTATTCTGTCCTTTTCTATAATGCTGACAATGTGTATGCAAAATTTCATGATTATTGGTTGAGTAATTAAGGCATGAAAAAGTGACTTTCACATTTATAATATTAGTATGAAATGAATATACATCTGTATTTTTGTCTGCAAAATGATATAGGTGACAATTTTGATTGCTGTTGTGCACAATTTGATAACTTATTGTAATATAATGTACACATCTTCAAAATAAGTTATTTATTTAATGAAAAATACTTACTCTGCAACAACTGTTTTGCCAGCAGATGTATGTGCTGAGACAAGTACTGATTGTAAATTGTCTATACATAATATAGCCTCCTTTTGAAATGGATCCAATATAAAACTGTATTGCTTTGCTGGTTCTGTAGCGGTAGCTTTGAGTGGTATATATTTGAGATTAGGGGGCACTGCAACTTCATGTGTACAACCCTCAGGTGCCTCCAAAGTATGAATAACAATACGAGTAGATAATGTGTCAACACTGTATACACAAGCAAAGAAAGAATAATTTAATAAAAAGCCATTTTAAGATTAATAAAAATGAGAATTACAATGTTATACACCGAATTTCATGGTGGGGTAAGGATATAAAAAACATAAATTTAAGACAAAGCATTTATGATAAACAACTTTCAGACAACACATCAAAAACCTAGACTTTTTAACACAAACACCTACTAACAATAATATTACCAGAGGATTGTAAGGTTACAACCCTCATATGATAAGGGATTGTGGTAATCTCCTGTAAGGAGGCTGTTAATGCCTGGTGGGTTGACAAACTTATGACAAATCAACCTTATCTGACTGTTAGATTGTTGGAGAACTATTCTAAGTATTACTTCTTTTCAAGGTAGTTTTTATGACTGTTTTATACATACAAAATACTTAATAAATACATACGTTATAAGCAAAAGATACACACATGTTTTGACATGGCTATTAAAATGTCCAAATAAATAGTAAACAATGTTAAGATATGATGAGATATAAGGGACTAAGTCAAATTTAATCGCCAACAATTAAATGGGAGCACAAAGGAAAAAAAAAATTTGTTTGGAACCAATGCAATATTTCGAGCATCGGTTCGTTTTGCTATGAAAATTATGAAGGCGTTTAGTTTATTCATTGATACGATTATAGTGAAGTCGGTAGGTTAAGAACTAAGTTAGTCATAAATTGAAAATCAAACGGTGTGGTTCGAGACGCGCACAGCGTGATAATTTTGAGCTTGATATCTTGGCTAATCCTTTTTGTGAGAGTGAATTGGTGATGGGGAGTTTGCATCGGGAACTCAGCAGTTGGCTGGAGGATCAGGGTATTTCCCAACCTATATTCCCGACTCCGTCCCTACCTATATTATATATATCATTTCCCTGCCGTGGGCTGTCTGTGCGATGGACGGGGTTCGAGGAACGAGGACCCAGCGAGGACTAGGGTAAGTGATTTGACACCTATCCTGGACTCTTGGCTCTCGGCATAGGTTCGTACAAAATTTTAAAGAACTTACTTTAAATCATCAAATAAATCAGAGTCGTTTTCATTGTCCAATTTTGGCTTCTTTGTAGTGTCTGCATATTGCACAAGCTCGTGAGGACGTTTCGTTGAAGATCTATTTGCTTCTGTTGAAGTTTTTCTGATAAAAATTACAAATTAGAAAATAATAATAATTAATATAACAATAATTTTTATAGGTTGTTTTACTCACGGCAGCGTATCACCAATATTATCGCAACTTGTATTATTCTTGTCGGTTTCTGTCTGATCAAAACAGCTAAATAAATCATTTATGTCATCCATATTGTTAAAATTAAATTTATTTGTGAAATTCTACTATTTCACCTTCACTAAAGCAAACAATACAATGTGATGCACACAGAATAGCAAAGCAAAAAGCAAAGCAAACGAAATAATAATATTTAGACTGTAACTAATCAATGTCAAGCAGCAACTGTCATCATGGAAAAAACTGTCAAGCCTCATGGAGACATGGAGACTAGAGGTAAGGAGGACCAACTTATGAACTTACAACCGCCGTAACCCTGGTCGGATGAAATAATGTAAAAGCAAAAGCACAAATCGATGTAAAATTTCAAGCTCTAATCGACTCCATCCAATTATGAATTTGCAAAATTTGCTCCAGCTTATAAATATTGATATTCGCAAAAAAATAAACTGGACCATTGCAACGCACATATCTTAATAAATACGTATTTCTAGAGAAAATATCTCCACCATTATCATTTTAAAAAAATCAATGATTCATTAATTAAATGAAATTAATCGATTTGCATTAGTTACCATCTGCCATTGTTGCCAACCTTATACGAAGTAATACTACCTGGGTCCTAATAAATCCGTATAAATTCCGTATGTGTATTGTATTGTAAGAATAATAGCAATTGCAAATATTGCAATTATATATTTTCTTGATCTATCAAATTAGGAAAATGAAGTGCCATATGAACAATTGACTTGTGAGATGTTTAGACTAAGTCATAGTTATATAGTCTATGATTGAGACAGTTAATTGTGGTTCAAAAATTTGCCAGCATGGCGCTTGTATAGCATTAGGGTTTGATATTCACCGTAAATTAAATGTTACAACAGCGCCACTCTCCAATGACTAACCAACACCTTCAATTGCCTCTATTCTCCATGGAAGGGCCCATGGATAATAGAGATATTTAAGGAGGACTAATATTATTATCTCCACTGCTGGATGGATGTCTACCCCCACCGGTTATCCACTCTACGACAAATGTAACTGGCCCATCCCACTTCAGCTTACCGATTCTTTCGGTGAGGTCGACAACTTTGGTTCTTCGCGAACTTCAGAATTTCTGATCTTATCCACTAAAGAAATTCCGATCATAGCACGTCTGCTCTTGAGTAATCTGAATCTTGGACGGGTAAAGGTTGAAATTTTTTGTCAAAATCGGTTGTAGGAGGTATAGTGCATAATTTGAAATTGTTGAGAACCATGCTGTTGTGGGATGTAAAATGACTTCACATTAATTATTTATATATTTACACACATTTATTATATACATTTATACATTTGGAGAAACGCACGAATGGGCGTTTTTACATTACGCACGATGGGCGTTTGTGGTGATGAGTGGCGAGAAAGCGCGTGCTTTCTGTAGCAGAGTTGAAGGCCGACTTTCCTCTCGTTTCCGTGCTTCTTCATTTGAAAGAATGACACGGAAACTAAAACGTAAGTTCCAAATAGGTAACTTAAAGGAGGTCGCCACACTGTATTAATGTTTTCGGCAACACTCATTTACAGCAGCAATGTTTTCAAGCAAGAACGGCAGGTACGTCGACATAATGGAACATTACTGCCCATAATCGACCTACTTAGTTTCTTAAAAATTTTTGATTTGACACGTTAGGTGCACTTTTTCTACCGAAAATTCTGCGAAGTTTGCGAGCAGTCTCAGCGTAACTTACCTCACATTTGTAATGGGTTATCATAATGATAACGCTTCTTTTATGTAACGTTCCATATTTAATAATCGGAACAATCATATCATAGGTAACAACTGTCAATATTCAGTTTTTCCACTTGCACGAAAAAAGATGAGACAAAATTTTAATAGTGCACTCTTATTAGCTATGTCCACACTGTGCCCTTTTTTGTTCATCGTGGTCATGCGTCATAGCGCAGTCAATAGAGCACGTGAGGCATGCCCTATGTCAGTTGAAAGCAAGGAACATATATACTCGCTGGGTTGAAAGCGTAGCGCGCGCTGTCATACTCGTCTTTCCGCGTCGGATGGATTTCTGTACCACAAAGCATTCAACTTCAATATAGCGGATGAAGAAAAAGAAAACATTAAATTTTATTGAAGATTACAGAAGCCCAACTTTGAGATCCTAATAATAAAACTTCAAAACTTTCGCTTGATTATTTTTTTTTCAAGAATTTATTATGACCAAGTAAGCTGCACATATTCCACCAAGTAAAATGTTATCGTCGCACATGTTTCAACAAGCTGACAGAAACTACGACTGAACTAAATGACTATGTGGGCTTGCGTTCGTTGACGCATTCAATAATGAAATGCGCTAAACGAAAATTGAATAGAAAGACGACCATGAAAGTTGAAGATAAAGGGGCAGAGTGTGGACATAGCTAATGAGACACACATAAATGCTGTCTGAAATAATATTTTTGAAGATAGATATAGTATTTTTAGATATTTTTTTCTTTTAGTAAGCTAATATGAAGCTGGAACAGCAAGGAATATTTGGCCAACCCAATATATTTTTTAGTACAAAGTATCGTATGGTAGTCATTCGCAAACCTAAAAAGAGAAGATATATAAGGGTAACGAAATGGGGCGTACAAGTAATGATAAATTCTTTAATGTATACTTATTAAAAGATATGTTTTTATACAAACATGTTTATCATGTTATAACTTGTTTATATAACACATCAACATGTAATTTACATGTAAAGACTGGCAGCAAATACGATGTCTCGCTTGAGCAGTTTGATGGCCTCGGCGAACTTCTTCTCGAGCGCGATGTTGCCGATGTTCTTGGCGGCCTGACACAGCTGACGTAGCACTACCTCCAGACGACGCATGCTGCGGACTATCGAGCCTGAAACAACCCATTTCATTATTACCCACTTGTTACACCAACAGTTATATTATCACTAGTCTGGTGGCAGTAACCACCCCCTTATAGAAGACCACCATGAAATAACAGCATGTGCGTCGTTGTGTTTTGGTGAGTGACTAAGGTATGTCAGAGCTCATTACGTGTCCCTTAACGCTACTATAGTCGGCAGCGCACTTGCAGCATCTGTAGCGTTGCTTGCGTTATAGGCGACGGTAGACATCTTATATCAAATGGTCCGTCAGCCTGTTTGGCTACCTTAACATAAAAAAAAAAAACAAAATCTTAAAAAAACCTATAGACCCAATTATTATTTTCTTTCTTAGTTTTGCCAATAATTACCATCGAAAACGTCGGTCATTTTGCATATATCTAGGAAAGTGGAGCCGCGCGACCACGCCAGCACCACGTCCATCAGCGTATACTTAAACTTGTTCACGTACACGTCCTCGTCCAGATCCATCTTGGCGTCGATCGACACCTTCGCGATGCGGCGCGCGTATTCCTGCAACATTACAACTACAACTATAGAACAAAATATCTCCCCCTTATAATAATATATTATAAGGGCCGAATGTGGAGACAGCGAAGCGCGACTTACCTGCAGCTTCCTGAGAACACCGCGCAGTTCCTCTCCGGTGTTTGACGCTTGTCCGGGATTCTCATCGCACACGAAACAGCTGAGCAAAGCCGCACTTTGCTCCGCCGTCAGCTCGTTGAACACGCCGTTGAAGATCAGCTCCGTCAGTAGTAGCTCGTCCGCACTAACACCAAATAACCATTAGGCTAAGTTCCCGTATGAAACAACCCTTAGGAATTTTCTAAACACACTTATTATAAGTGGTTTGTTAACCCCCCGACGCAAAACGCAAGAACAGGGTGTATCTGTGTATGTGTGTATCTGTGTGTCTGGCTGTGGAATTTTAACTCCCAAACGGATGGACGGATTTTGATCAGTACGGAAAGACGACTACTACTGGGGCCGGAAAGTTCTCTAGTGATAAGGGCCGGGGCTCAGATGATGATGAAAAATAGAAGAAATACTCACCTACTCAATTCACAGGCTATCCTTCCCTTCATCTCAATCACGTCTTCCGAAGTGCAATATCCCAATCTCCTTAGCACACGTTTCCGTTTCTTGAGATCGTCCATTTGCAATATGCTTTTCGCTTTCCTCAATTCAGACTTCACTTGTGTCAATTGCTCGTAGAGTTCTTGTTTGTTTTCATAGGCGGATACGAGGGCACCGCGTCTCTCGTCTTTATGAATTGGATGACTGTACAATCTAATGTAAAAATAAATAATGTAAAAAATTTGTTTTTTTTTAGAAATGGAAATATAAAAGATGCGATTCCTTGGCCGTTCTTCTCCACAGAGGAATGCACACCTTGGTAGTGAACGTGCCATTCTCTGACGTGGAAAAGCGATTTTGTAAATCTTATAAAAATAAAAATGTTTTGAATTTGAATTTGAAAGGATAATACAGAACACACCATTGAACACTAAGAAATTAGAAATATTTTAACATAGTATCTACTAATGTGAAACTTACTAAAAAAATTAATTTATTTATCCAGGAAAGTGAAAAGTTCAATATGTTTTATTTTTTTCAATATTTCTGTCTACTTAAAGTATTAACTATACTTCATGAAAGCCGACAAAAAGAATGTAAATTTTTTAACAAACTTAATTGTAGACATGAAATGTCATAAATAAATATTTAAATTAATAAGCGGACACATAACGGTAACCTACACAACCTTTTTTCAAGTTCTGTGATTTCATCTATACACTTCTTGAAGACTGGGTCATTTATTTTCATGTCTTTTATGGGGTTAAGTTGCGGAAGACCTTCCGGAAACCTCTTTTTTATTTCCTCAATTGTTCTGAGGACACATTTGCGACTGTCCGAGAAACGCAGGTCAATAGGACAGTTCACGCGAAGAGAACTAATTTGATGGATAAATGTGTGTAATACGGGGACCACTTCCACATCGCCGACCTGAAATTGTGAATAACCCTTTTATGATACAATGTCAAAATTATGAAACAAAAAGTGCTAGTTCGAATATAAAAAAATATATAGCTGAGTAACTTATAAAAAAGCCGTAGTAAAATACAATAGTAGCACGAGCAGTATACAATACTCGTAGTAAGTATTTAAGAAGTGAACAAAATGACATTTTTACGGCAGTATTAATATTAATTCATACTGCATAATCATTATACAGCACAAATAAATTACAATGATTTACCTCTCCCGGTGGACATGGTTCATTAGTGGCCTCGTCTGTAGATTTCTTAACGTGTAGCAATATATCAACAACTATCACTGGATCAGCGGTCAGAGGGTTGCTTTCGGTGCCCTTTTTATTCCTGTCCTTTTTGTGCTTGAAATTCATTATAATACCCCAATCGTATTCATACTTTTCCGTTTTCACCTGAAAAATTATCAAACGAGTTAAAAAAATGCAATTTCATTAACTAAATTGTCACTTAAGGATGAAAATTAAGTAGGTCTGGTACCTACTTAATTTTCAAGTTTAATTGACATTTAAACTTATGCATCATTGAATCAATTTATTTCGACAAAGATGACACATATCTTTACCTTGTCAGAGACATGTTTAACAATTCAGAGAATCCTAATGGAATAATATGTCATCGTAAGTAGATGATGCAGCTTGTCCAGCTACGACATACGACTACTATCGCCAAAAATTTTTAATTCCAGTGCTACACAAGTTTAGTGTACTTCTAACTATTACAGATTGGATTAGATTTGAAGTTCGTGAAATTATACTAGTAACACATTCCCTCCCTTGAACTAAATTCATCGTAAATTGTAAAGATAAATTTCTAGCTTACCTTAACAAGTCTTCTGGGTTGTAGGAAAGGTTTTAGATACTCCGGCTTGGTAATAAATGACCTGAATTGGCGTCCGAGCATTTCTAGTTGTGAGCGAATGTTGCAGTATACTGATATCGAATCCTCCTCTTCTAAATTAAGGGCATCGTACTCTTTCTGTTTCGCTTTCACTTCTACGAGAAAGAGACAGATTTAAAGATATTTAAAATTAGTACAATTTACATTATAAATACGAAGATTTGTGACCCGGATATAGGATGCTTTTTATGCTGGAAAAATGTTAGGCTCCCGAGGGATCGTTAAAAATATGAAAAATTGGGATTTCGTCAATAGTGGCGGCGCCGCCGTCGCCACATCGATGTCAGGAGTTATATTTTTCATTTTTCAACGCAGACGAAGTCGCACGCACCAGCTAGTACATAATAATAAATGTTACGCTAAACTCTAAGAGGTCGACATACAATAGTAGTATATATACATACAGTAATGTTCAAAACACAGTTTGAGTTATGTTGAGTGGCGTTTAAGCCTATCGATGAAACCACAAGTTAAGGGCCACTTTCTGAATTATAGAAAATATAATTCAATTAATCTAATATACTTACTGTCGATGAGATCCGGTACTGCCGCCTGATTTTGGAACTGGAAAAAACTCCTTTCTAACATATATTCCGGACTTATTTCTTCCACTCGTAATAGATTAAGCACCTGAAATGGAATGAAATGGTTTATTTTAATCCCAAAGGATTGTAAGTCGTGTGATTCTTAAAAATAATGTGCTTTGATTTAAGTCAAATATATATACGAGGGGTGTTCAATAAAAAGAAAGAATGACAAAGACACAGTTATCTTTTAATACAACTTATTTTATTTTTCAACAGTCACCTTTTCAGTTAATACACTTGATATGCTTGATATGTCTTTTTTCGAGCACATGTTCCGAAACGTAGAAAACAAACGACTTTAATTTTTAAAATATAAATGAAAATCGAAAACTTTTTTGATTATTATTATAACAAATGTCTAGGTTTTGCCTGCTAGTATCAATTTTTTTTTTCTTACCAATGAGTATCTATTTCATTTTCACTTTTTATTGAACACCCTAGTAATATATATTTTTCATGGCAAATAAATAAATTTTTAATCTTAATATTGACAAGGTCCTATAATACTGTTAAAAATTATATAAAAACCATGCACATCGCCCTTATTCTCTTCTTATTGCGTAGGAGAAAATTTCAAGTTGCGTTTTGGCGCGTGAGTAAGATTTACAAGTATCAAAAATATAAAACACCAATTCCTGAATTATCCCGATCTGAATCGTGGATCTATAATAGTATTTTTGGATTCTGACGATATGACATACCTGTAAGTTTATAGCATATCTGAAGCGAGGAGGCCATGGCCAATGGCTATGTCCTCCGAGTCATAATCAAGAGAATAGGTTTCAAAGAGGCTTACCATATTATAGGTGAGGTGGAAGGCCGAGTTGAGATGATCAGCTTTGCCCTGCACCATGTCTTTGACAGTGTTGGGAGTCACCTTCTGGTCTATCATAAGGATCACTATCCCCTTGTCGTCCAGCCCACGTCGCCCCGCCCGACCAGACATCTGGATGTACTCCCCGGACGTAATCTAGATCATAACACCACCGAGTTACGTGGCTGTACACATTTTTGAAAAAAAGTAACATCTACGCTGCGCGTCGGGACGCTGCGACGTCGCGATGGGTTTACACATGGATTCACACATGGGTTCACACATATAAATCACAGTTCAATGATTCATGCGAAGTTGCGCGGCTCACTGACCACTGACACTAATCGCGCACTCACTTTTATAGTAAAATTTTTTTTTATTCTATTGCTATCTTAAAAAGTGCGCGCCGCGTCGCGTTCCGGTGTGAACAGACACTGCCAGTTTCATGTGTACATAAGATTAATGATCATTTATTTAAATGGAAAGGAAAAATAGTCTAAAAAAAACTGTCAATCATCGAAAACATGTGAATCCGCAGTGAATAAACCGTGGTGAACTTTGTCACATTGAGAGAAGATGTGTGCCCAGCAATGGGAAGACTATATGTAAATGAAGTTGGTTTCACTTCATTTAATTCGAATTTCCCGCGTTGTAAACTTCTTAGTAGGTAGTAGGTATGTAAAAGCGGCTACCTACAATGCGGGAATAACACGGAGGTATAATATTATATAATTGTAAAACTAGACGTGTATATATATATATATAGGCAGATAAAGATAATACATATATCACAAGTTACATTGTAAAATTAAAATTAAAACATAGTATACAGATAAATAAAAAAAAAATGAAACAACTTACAAATCTGAAATCTTTCCCATCAAATTTCTGTGAACTTGTGAAGACCACTGTTCTTGCAGGCATGTTCAAACCCATAGCAAATGTTTCTGTTGCGAACAGTGCCTGAGAAATTATTTTATTTGTTGACAAAATGGAAGGAAGTCAATTTAGGATGATAATAAAATTAATGTGTATAGAAAAAAAAAATGATGTCAGAGAATTGATAGTTCCAGTATCAAGTTTTATTTTTAACTGATTGATGTGTATTTTTAAAAATGTTGATATTATAATTTTTATTTTATTTTACATAATGTATCTAGTTAAATTAATCGATTTTTTTATGTTTAGGTCAACAGACATGCTGACGGTCGTAGGTGGCTACCGTTGCCAATAACACAAGAAACGCCACCGGTTCTGCAAGTGCGCTGCCGACTATAAGTATGATTAGGGATAGGGATAGGGAATGGCATCCCTTATTCACTCACCGAAACACAACAGCTACACATGCACACGTGCTATTATTTCACGGTGGTCTTCTGTTAGGGGATGGTTACTGCATCTTTGGTTACATCTAAGAATGTAGATACAAGTAGGTGGGCTTTTACAATAAAAATATAAACACAAACTCACCTTAATAAGACTCAAACCAAACAATATTTCTATAGTTTCTTTCAATATAGGAAGTAATCCACCATGATGGATCCCAATTCCTCTCCTCAATAGAGGTATAACGTTTTCCACTTGCGGTAACTTGCGGTCTTCCTCAGACAGTACGTCCATTGCATTGTTAAAAACTTCGTCAACTAATTTTTTCTCTTCAACTGAAATATTAATAGATACAATGTAGTTAAGTGATTTAAACTTTTAAAAAACTTATCCAATAAGTGTTTTCTTTTAAATCACCTAATACATACAATTGAATAAAAACGTTATAAACTTGTGGATTTTTCCAGTTTCAAAATAAATATTCTATGTGTCAAATATACATACAAACATTTATTTTAATTTAGAGAACTGTTTGAGAATGTAACTATTGCATGTTAAAATTCACTTACTCGTATTAAAGTCCAACTTCGCCATTTGCATAGCGTACGCCTCGCAATCCTTCTTGCTGAAACTGAATATTATCACTGGCGCGAAATTTCGCTCCATTATCATTTTGACTATACTAAATATATTGGAAGCGTTCACTTTAGAGCCTCCGCGACGACCTCTCTGTTCGCCCTTGCCGGCGTCACCGGCGTTACTCAACACAGTCATGGCGATATTGAAGTTGTCCTCCTTGAAGACGCCCTTCTCATCGACTACCAGATGTATCCCATCGCCACCGGAAGGAAATATGTAATGTTGCAACGGTGTTGGTCGATACTCCGTGTACACCACGTGACACGGCTGAGAGTGGAGTCGACACACCCATTCGGCGAACTGTCGAGCGTTGGGTATAGTCGCCGATAGGAATACATAACGCACGTTGTCAGGGAGGAGGATTAAAGTTTCTGCAATTGTATCAAACAAATCATGTTATTTTCTGTACTTAGATGAAATTTATGATCCAAGTACAGGAATCCGCTAACGGGCCCCGGTTTAATGTCTCCGTTCGCAGTTCCATACATTTATACCCACCCTCTGCTGGTTTCACAATCGCAGCCATAGTCGTAGTCCCCTGGGAGGTAGTGGGGGTGTGGCATAATGTTATCTTTATATAAAGTAATTAGGCCAGTCACTGAAGACATCTTAGGTCGCAATAAATTGCACTGTCTTGATTTTTTGGAATGTTGTTAGGATACCAATAGTGTAAAAACCAAGTTTGCAGTTTCGAAGGACCTGTGCTAACTGCACGGCGCTCGAAAAAGCTCAAAATTTTCACATTTTTAAGTTTTTCGCTTTTAACTTCTGTAAAGTGCATTCTACGGAAAGTCATCTTACACACTCTTAAAGAAGATAAATTTTTCTACAATACAATGAGAAATGGAGTTGTAGAACTATTCCATAATTTTCCTCATAGAATGATTATTTTGGACGATATTTTGTTTGGAAAAATGGCTAACTACAAATTTCTAACTTTTTGGGAAAAATGACCCATTTTTGAATCTCGGGATCTCTTTGACATACAGAGCTGCGGTTGCACTCAAATTGTAGCAAATTTTATCTTCTTTAAGCGATTTATAAGCAAAAACTGAAGTCTGAAAATTTCGAGCTTTTTCGAACACCGTGCAGTTAGCACAGGTCTTTCGAAACTGCCAACTTGGTTTTAAACTACTGGTATCTATCCTAACAACATACCAATAAATCAAGACAGTGCAATTTATTGCGACAACGCGATTTTTTTTGTCTTAGGTGACTGGCCTATATCATTTGGTCATAGTTTCGATCCCCAAGCTTTGGGGGCACTTTTCACAAGGCTATCCTATCCTGCTACACCCTTTAACTACACTAAAGTTTTAAGGCTTCCAAAAATTAATTTCTAAACAAGAATTAAACAGACAGACATTTGCAAAAAATAAAATAAATAACCAATAAAACAATTAATGCATTACAACTTACCTTCCCAAACGACACCCCTCTCTTTGTCTCTCATGTAGTGAATTTCATCGAATATAACCCAACCCACTTCTCTTGTGATTTCTGATCCTCTATACAACATATTTCTTAAAATCTGACAACAAGAAATACATACACTCCAGTTCAAAAACGTCCTTGTATGACTATGTACTATTTTTAGTAATGAAGACCGAATACTGCGACTTTCGACAAAAGAAATCAATAACCGAATTGTTGTTCAAAAATAAATCATTGACGTACAAAAGAAACAAATTGCAAAAAAGTTAAACGTAATTACCTCTGTAGTCATAATGAGACAGGATGCAGATGGATTTATACTGACATCACCAGTGATAAGACCAACATCGTGGAATTCTTCAGAAAACTCTCTGTACTTCTGATTTGACAATGCTTTAATAGGTGTAGTGTATATCACTCTCTGCTTATTTTTTAATGAAAGTGCTATAGCATACCTAAAGAGTAACAAAATATACATTTTCTATAAAATAAAACTAGGAAAAAAATACATTGCTAACATTCAGTTTGCTATTGGATAGAAATGTAGACCTGACCTATGGCTTCCACAAACCATAACACAAGATATAATTTAAAATTATAAACACCCAACATTCTAATCGTAATAAGGTCAAACGTGTTATATCAGCTGTAAGTTGCTGAGGAATTGGGTATCCCACAGACTACTTGATGCTGCAGCGTCAGGTCATCATGGAAACACCACCGAAGTAACAGTACACCAAATTTCAAATCAATCGTACCTGTGGATGTTAGTGAGATCCCTTCATGGACAAGGAAATGAGGTGATGATCTTGAAACGCCTTCATCTTCATAAGTTATAGCTAAGAACCATCTCGATCATGTCAGAATTCAAAGCAAAAAACTAGATTAAAATCGGTCCATCCGTTTGACACACTACAATACAGACAAATACACAGGTCAAACTTAAAGCCTCTGTGACACCTCCCTTTTGCCAGTTACCAAAATTTCAATTTACCAGTTACATCCAAATCCAATTGCAGAAATATATAACAGTAATAAAAAATAATACTTACTCTGCAACAACTGTTTTTCCAGCAGATGTATGTGCTGAGACAAGTACTGATTGCAAATTATCTATACATGTTATAGCTTCCTTTTGGAATGGATCCAATATAAACTTGAATTGTTTTGCTGGTTCTGCAGTAGTAGATCTGAGTGGTACATATTTGAGTTTAGAAGGCACAGCAACTTCATGTGTACAACCGTTAGGTGCCTCTAAGGTGTGAATAATTGATAATGTATCAACACTGTGTACAAACAAAAATGCTTAAAATTAGTAATGATGTGATTTAAAAAAAGGTAAGATATATTCATAACATAATTCACAACGAGATTACAAAAAATAAAAGGAAGCAGAGATATTATTGTCACACTGGATGCATTGTGCATTTTGTGGTCCAATCAAATCAAACACAGCCCGCACCCTATGTGTGTAGATTATTTCTCAACCATGGAAACATTCCAGAAAGGTCAAACAATAGCCAGTATATTTAGTTCTGTTGTAGTATCCCGATTGAGAACAATGATTACCACAAAAGAAGATAAATATGTTGTGTTATTACGGTTTTATGGAAAAAAAGGAAATGTCTGTCCTTGGGCATACAATTTAAATACAGTGCATTTACAATACATCAAGGGACATCAAGATGATAGTAGCCACCTACCATCAAAAAAAAGTTATACTTTGATTTAAAAGTATTTTCCTTATTTTCATAGCTTGAGTAATTTTTCATTTTTATGTTAAAGAGATATGAATTTGTTGTGATAACTATGTAGGTGTTAGCATACTTTCAAAACAGCATAAATCAATGAGGTCGACAGCCTGCTTTTCTTAAATTTGTTAAAAAATAATAATATTGTATTTAATACAACCACTTCCTAAACATCAAGCTGATAATAACTGTGAGAAAGCAAATTTTAACAATGCCATCTTCTTTCAGATGAATTGTAGAAAACGCATTTGGTAAGTTGGCACAAAAGTGTTGGGTAATTTTTATGACCACTTGAAACCAATGTTGACACTACAGTTTATGTTGTTAAAGCAGCAATTTGCTTATATAATTACTTAGGTGATAAGAATGAATTGTTTGCAGCATAAGAAACATTACCACCAAGGGACCTTCACTTCCCAAACATGTGCCCAGGACTTTCTTTACATGTGCCTGCACGGTCAGATCACATGTACAAATATTTAGAAAAACGTGATGTTCACACATGTGCTGCGTTAATTTTGACCGAACAGAGAGCGACAAACCCCTAATAATAAACATAGCTCAGAATATCAAAATAATAAACATATACAGAGGCATTAACCCACTGTAAAAAATACCAATTACTTTAAAGTAGAGAACTTACTTCAAATCATCAAATAAATTCGAGTCTTCATTTTCCACTTTAGCCTTCTTTATAGTGTTTTCGTGTTCCTCAAGTTCGTGAGGACGTTTAGTTATATATAGAATTTCTCTTGTAGTTTTCCTAAAAAATTAAACATTAAACATTAAAAAATCAAAAAAGTTGAGTTAGTGGGTACAGACAATCTTTAGTTGTTTTACTCACGGGTCTGTATCACTAACGTTTTCGTGATTGGAAAGATTATTTTCAGATTTCGTCGGATCAAAACAGCTAAATAAATCATTAATGTCCTCCATCTCCTCGTGTAATATACCGGAGGGAGAGTTATTACAAAATTATTTTATTTTATATTAAAGTTAATTGCAATATTTTACAAAACACATGTCAAATTGCGATATAATAATATTTAGACTGTAACTAATCAATGTCAAGCCGCAACCAAGGGGATAGAATAGAAATAAAGGAGCACCATCTTACATGGGTGTTAAACTGAAAAAGTGGCAACTAAAAGAATTAAATAGTGGTTCATAAATTGACCAAAATGGCGCTAGTGTAGCTAGAGTGTATGAAATGAATCTAGCAGATTTTAATATCTTTTAGCTATTTTATTGTATTGACTGTTATAAAACTTTTTAAAATAATAACTTTTGTGCTGTGAAAAATTGTCCAAGCGGGCGCAAAATGAAAAATAAACAAAATAATACACCTGTCTTTTTTTTTAATTTACACACTGCCTACGCTAGCGCCACCATTTCAACGCCTTTCAACGGACACTTTTAGTTACATTGTATTCTATCCTTGCAGCAACTGTCAACATGGAAAAAACTGTCAAGCTAGAGCTACAATCTTTAAATTGTGGTTCAAAAATTTGCAAGCATGGCACTTGTGTAGCATTGGGGTTTGATATTCACCTTAATTAAATGCTCCAACAACGCCACACTCCAATGACTAACCAACACCTTCAATTTCCTCTATTCTCCATGGAAGGGCCCATGGATAATAGAGATATTTAAGGACTAACATAATATCTCCACTGCTGGATGTTTGCCTCTCCCAAGGCTCGCCACCACGCACAGCCGCTTCGAAGGCTTTCGTCATCTGTCCACCTGGCCGCAAAGCTGCCCACGCTGTGTTTTCCAATGCGTAGCTTCCATTCGAGAACTCGTCTACCCCCACCGGTTATCCACTCTCTACGGCAAATGTAACTGGCCCATTCCCACTTCAGCTTACCGATTCTTTCGGTGAGGTCGACAACTTTGGTTCTTCGCGAGTTTCAGAATTTCTGATCTTATCCACTAAAGAAATTCCGATCATAGAACGTCTGCTCTTGAGTAATCTGAATCTTGGACGGGTAAAGGTGTGTAAAGGTAAAGGGTATAGTGCATAATTTGAAATTGTTGAGAACCATGCTGTATTAATATTTTCGGCGACACTCATTTACAGCAGCAATGTTTTCAAGCAAGAACGGCAGGTACGTCGACATAATGGAACCTTACTGCCCTTAATCGACCTACTTAGTTTCTTAAAATTTTTTGATTTGTTATGTAATATTGTATACAATATTATAGATATAGCATTTTTTTTTCTTTTAGTATTAGTAAGCTAATATGAAGATGGAACAGCAAGGCATATTTGGCCAACCCAATATTTTTTTGTAGTAAGATTTATAGCTATGGTAGTCAATTCGCAAACCTAATAAGTGAAGATATATAAGGGTAACGAAATAGGGCGTACAAGTAATAAGATTAATGCTTTAATGTATTTATTAAACTATATGTTTGTTTTTATATAAAAACATGTTTATTTACACGTCAACACAGGTAATTCATATGTAAAGACTGGCAGCAAAGACGATGTCTCGCTTGAGCAGTTTGATGGCCTCGGCGAACTTCTTCTCGAGCGCGATGTTGCCGATGTTCTTGGCGGCCTGACACAGCTGACGCAGCACTTCCTCCAGACGACGCATGCTCCGGATTATCGAGCCTGAAACAGCCCATTTCATTATTACCCACTTGTTACACCAACAGTTATTTTATCACTAGTCTGGTGGCAGTAACCACCCCCTTATAGAAGACCACCATGAAATAACAGCATGTGCGTCGTTGTGTTTTGGTGAGTGACTAAGGTATGCCAGAGGTCATTACGTGTCCCTTAACGCTACTATGGTCGGCGGCGTACTTGCAGCATCTGTAGCGTTGCTTGCGTTATAGGCGACGGTAGCCACCTAATATCAAATGGACCGTCAGCCTGTTTGTCTACCTTAACTTAATATAGATTTACCTAGGGTGAATGAAAAAAATTAAAAAGTAAAACTAAAGATCAAAATTAATAATACGGACATAATTGATCATTTTATCGATTTTTATGTTTGGCATGATAGTGGGATAAATCAAAATATTCTATCATGGTGCCTAATTGCTACTTATCAGTATTTATTTAGTACCATTGTGCAATAAATTTAATTAATCTTGAAAATCAGTCCCGCTTGTCATTGTATTTGACTATAACAATGATTTGTGATGTGAAATATCCTTTGCGGCAGATTCTGGATGTTGGCGTGGCGACGCCAAATTTGGCCAAACTTTGGGGGATGCCCCCTTCACTATACCGTGTAAAGCCGTTGATTTCAACTTTTCAAAATCAATATACATTTTTTAATTAAATTGCCTATAATAAACCAACCTTTCGTGCACATTTTCTATACTAACTATGTCCAACCAGTAAACATACCTTCCAAGACTTCGGTCATTTTGCATATCTCCAGAAAGGTGGAGCCGCGCGACCATGCTAGCACCGCGTCCATCAGAGTGCTCTTGAACTTGTTCACGTACACGTCTTTATCCAGATCCATATTAGCGTCCACCGACACCTCAGCGATGCGACGCGCGAACTCCTGCAAAATGTTTCAAGCCACTTCATCTCAACTTCATCTCTTCACACCAACATTTACGACTTAGTCAGTTTAAAGTTAATTAAACTGTTGCTGTTATGTACGTCAATTTATATTGAAATTCATGATTATCAAGACTTTCATTTCATTTTCTCTCTAGTGGCGGAACTGAAGGACTTTTGAAGGGCTCCTATCGTATTCAAACTACATATTAAAAAATATTTAGTTTGATTAAATTTTAAAATGTTGATGTCTGGTTTTAGAAAATATTCTGTACTACGTACAAAAAGCTATTAATTAAAAAAAAGCACAAATTTTCAACCTAGAAACCTTTAAATATTCGAGTCAAAAACAATAATTACTGTAAACCGGATAAAATTAACTAACAAAGGTAGCTCTGCAAAAATGTCCTCGATAAGTAGAAGAGACTAGAATGTTGTTTTATTTTTTTAATACTAATGGGTGAAGCATCTAACCGAGCAGCAAAGATGAGGCCGACGATGGAGCGAGCTTACCCACAAGATGCCAATTCACTGCAAACTTTAAAAAGATTGAGCGGCAAGAGTCCAATCTTTGGCGGTGCGTAATATGAAAGAATTTCTAAAGCGTATGTGTTATGCGCAATGTACCTGCATCTTTCTGAGAACACCGCGCAGTTCCTCTCCGGTGTTTGACGCTTGTCCGGGATTCTCATCGCACACGAAACAGCTGAGCAAAGCCGCACTTTGCTCCGCCGTCAGCTCGTTGAACACGCCGTTGAAGATAAGCTCCGTCAGTAGTAGCTCGTCCGTACTATATATAATACCATACACATTACATGGATGGCTTATTGACGCTTGAGCCCAAACAAGCTATATCTGCTGCATGTTGCTGAGGAGTTGGGTGTCCCGCAGGCTACGTGATGCTGCAGCATCAGATAGAGGTTACCATGTCATGGATACACCACCAAAGTAAAAGGTATACGAAATTTCACATAGAATCAAACCTGTGGAAAGTTAGTGAGATCCCTTCGTCAACTAGGAAATGGGCTGATGATCTTCAAACGCCTGAACAGATCTTCATAAACTATAGCTAAGAACCATATCGATCACGTCAGCTATCAAACAAAAAAAAAACCGGTTAAAAATCGGTCCATCCGTTTGGGAGCTATGGTACCAAAGACAGACAGACACACCGACCCACACGTCTAACGTATAACACGTTTTAGCGTCGGGCGTTAAAAATACAAGCTATATTTTTAATGTGATTATGTTGAGAGCTTATTTCCCATAACCAAAAATGTAGCAAAAAAAAAAAGGCAATTCTGTGCAAATTAATACTCATAAAGTTAACAAAATAAATCAGAAACAGCGGAATAAAGACTCGCCTACTTAATTCACATGCTACTCTTCCTTTCAGCTCAATCACATCCGTAGAAGTGCAGTATCCTAATTTTCTTAGCACATTTTTCCGTTTCTTAAGCTCGTCCATCTGCAGAATTCCCTTAGCTCTTTTTAGTTCCAACTTGGCTTGTGTCAATTGTTCATAAATTTCTTGTTTGTCTTCATATGCCTTCACAAGAGTGCTGCGTCTTTCGTCACTATGAATTGGATGGCTACTCAACCTAAGACAAATAAAAATTAAGTAAATATGAAAATAACACAATGTCTACTAAGTCTTTGAATAGAATACAGCACTGGTCACAAACAAATAACAAATGAGTTATTTCATTCATTCTTATTGAATCTATGATTTGATGATAAGGAAAGCAATTTTTATGTACAATTAAAGGTTGAAACGTGACAGCGCTGAAACATTGTCTGCGAGCTATGGAAAGGACTATGCTCGGAGTTACAACAAGAAATAGAATTAGAGACGAGGAGGTTCTGTTCTGCGTTAGCATGCAAATCATCAGTCAGTCGTAAGCATCTCCATACAAAACTGGTGTTTCCTTTGGCCAAAAACACGATTGAATCGAATAAATATACATAGTTACTCCCTAAGTGATTAAATTTACAGTATTTCACTTGAGTGAAAGGGTCAATTACACCCTAAATTGTCTGAGGTGCTTCAAGCGCTACACTCAATTGTTGGCATGCAACAATAATATCACAAACCTTTTCTCCAATTCTGATATTTGATCGACACAAATTTTGAAGTCTGGATCGTCAATTTTCATATCTTTGATCGGATCGACTAGCGGTGGACCGTCGGGGAACTCCTTTTTTATTTTCCAGAAAGTTTCGATAATGATCTTGCGTTTTTCTGAATCTTGACAGTCTTTAGGATATGTACCGCGGATAGTACTAATTTTGTGAATATCTGAAGGCAATACCGGGACAATATCGACA
This sequence comes from Synanthedon myopaeformis, assembly GCA_944738685.1. Classification (NCBI taxonomy): domain Eukaryota; kingdom Metazoa; phylum Arthropoda; class Insecta; order Lepidoptera; family Sesiidae; genus Synanthedon; species Synanthedon myopaeformis. The sequence goes on from OX122914.1 coordinate 3,676,457, forward strand.
GTCTCGATAACCTGAAGTTATAATTAACAAAACAGGGATTAATATATAAGTAATTTCGGTAGTAATATAAAATGTAAACTCTCTCCCGTAAGTGTAGTGCAGACGCTCGAAAAATATTATAAAGAGGTAGTTTGTAAGGTTATTAATCTTCGGAACTACTACTTGAAAATGTTTGACCAACACCAACAAGTGCCGATCCACTGTTATGATGATCGTGCAAGTCACGAGCATAGTGGTGCCTCACTGCTTTATATATTTATTGCTTAGAAAATACATTACATACGCTTAGGACCAAGAAATTAAATTAGTAAGTAATTAATTTTTGGTTGACATATAAATACATCATAATTACAACACTAATTACTCAACAGTCATAACAATAATTAGCATAAAAGCACTCTGTCGTGTCCATTAAGAGAACAAATATTAATGTAAAATATGTTCTATTGTGTATCTATCTTGTTAATAAGAAAATACTTGAAAAAATTCAAGCCGACTTGAGTTAAATGTTTTTAATACCTACATTTATTTCTTCAATTTCGAATAGACAACGCCATAACTTAAGTTTAATAAATATTGTTGTAATTTTAAAATTAGAAAATAAAGCACCTATAACTTTCGCAGGACTTTCTATGTGATTGTAGCCTAGAATGATGATAAATTTATTGAATACATTTACCATTGCAGGTATATAGGGTTTATTATCGGCGTTTTTCTTCCATTTTTCCCGAAGGTGAAGGTAAACATTAGCAATTAGTTCGGGTTCGTCGGTAGAAGAGACATTTTTATTGCTATTTTCTTTATTCTCCTTATAACCCGCTACTATGCCCCAATCATAGTCATATTTGTCAGTTACCACCTGTAAGTTTATGATTTGTTAATGTTTATAGTAACCCCGTTAGCTGTTGTGTTCTAAAGTGTGAGAGCCATAGCTCGCCAAGTAGACTTATAAAGTCTAATATTTTTATGCATATTTGTTGTAAATTTTATTTTATTTTACAGCCTAAAAGTAACTGAAACATTTTTCTTAAGTGCCATCTATTACGGCAGCTAGCTGCGGCTAGTTTGTGACTAACCAAAGATTTATCTGTTACCGACTTACCTTAACAAGTCTTCCGAAATTCAAGAATTTCTTTAAGTACTCCGGCTTGGAAGTAAAAGACCTGTATTGGCGTTTAAGTACTTCCAGTTGTGAGACAATGTTGCAGTATTGTGTTACCGAATTCTCATCTTCGAATGTGTATTCATTGTACTCTTTCTCTTTCGCCTTCACTTCTATAAACAACAATGAGATAAATACAATATTTCAAAAGGAACCAAACATTATCAATTCTAATATTATAAAGAGACAACTAGACAAGATTTGTATGTTTGTAATGAATAAACTCAAAAACTACTGGCCCGATTTTAAAAATTCTTTTACCTATAGAAAGCTATACTTACTATCAAAGAGTAACATAGGCTATATTTTATATTATACTAGCTGGTGCCCACGACTTCGCCCGCGTGAAAATTATATACTAAAACTTTCCTCGAGAACAGCATGAAAATCGGTGCAGTAGTTTTTGAGTTTATCGCGAACAGGCAGACAGACGCGGCGGAGGACTTTATGTAATATAATATGTAAGGATGGTGGTTTTCTTCTGTTTCTTTACTTCTTGGTTACTGCCGCCAGACGGACTCCCCAAATGACTGCGAAACGCAGTGTGCCCTGCCACTATTAAATGCAGATGCGCATTCCCTTCAAGTTGATGCGTTAGTACTATATGAGATTAGAACCTGAATTTAATTAAATAAAAGAATTTCAATAATACTAATAATATACTGACTGTCGATGAGATCCGGTATTGCCACCTGATTTTGGAACTGGAAGAAACTCCTTTCCATCATATATTCCGCATTTATTTCTTCAACTCTTAATAAATTAAGAACCTAAAATAAAATGTTTTCTTTTGATTCATGCGTCTTTAGGATATACTTAGATTAATTTATTAAGATAGACGATTACTTAGTATGATGATGCAATAATGATGGAATAGTTAAAATAACTTTAAAAAGTGTCCGTTCAAGTTTCAAGAAGTTTCCATAATGATCAAGTCGATAACAATAATACTTTATTCATCAAGCGTTTGTACATACAGACCACAATTGGTTAGTAAAAATAAAAAGTAAAAAGCAATATTTTTTCAAAAGGCTCACCATATTATAGGTGAGATGGAAAGCCGAGTTGAGAGGGTCCGCTTTTCCCAGCACGATATCCTTAACGGTTTTGGGCGACGCGTTTTTATCTAACATGAGGATCACGATCCCCATTTTGTCCAACCCACGTCGTCCCGCTCTACCCGACATCTGGATGTACTCCCCGGATGTAATCTGAATTATTACCACACACACACACATACACATAAAGCTATATTTAAACAGAGTGTTCTTTTGGATTTGCTAGGACAGCTCTCCTCAGAAGAGCAGCTATAAGGCACCGAATATGAATAGAGCAACACATAAAGCTTAAAGAGGACCGAATCGAATTTAATATTTAGAAATATGTCAGGTAATAAATTTATTTACATCTATGGCGATTTACCTTTTGATTAAACAACAAATTGATTGGCCGGACCGCCTTTTTTGTGACTATTAATGAAGGACCCGTCTTTAAACAATGCCCTTTTGTATTTAATATAAAATTCCTCTAATGAGGGATTTCATATTAAATACTAAATGAATCCTTAAAGGAATTTTTCTTTCTATCTGAATCGATAGAAAGGAACACTATGCGCCAAAATCAGCAAGAGTAGACAAAACTTACATATCTGAATTCTTTCCCATCAAATTTTCGTGGTGTTGTGAAGATTACGGTCTTTGCGGGCATGTTCAAACCCATAGCAAATGTTTCTGTTGCAAACAATGCCTGAAAAAATTATAGTTCACATAATATAATTCACATATACTCATATATAACATGAATGTATTTTTTAGTATTTTCCATGAAAGCAAAAAAACGATATACCTCTATCATTTTTTTGTAAGAATGCAGGCTGCAGATCAAACTCACCTTAATTAGTCCGGATCCAAACAATATTTCAACAACTTCTTTCAATATTGGAAGTAATCCACTATGATGAACCCCAATCCCTCTCCTCAATAGAGGTATAATGTTTTCAATTTGAGGTAACTTGCGATCTTCCTCAGACAGTACATCCATTGCATTGTTGAAAATTTCATCTACCATTTTCTTTTCCTTTTCTGAAGTAAAAAAATGAAATTGTAGTACATCAATAAATTATAATAAATGATTCCATATATTATTATTCATATGATATTCAATATTTCACCCTATTGGAATTCATTGGAATAGTGTTAAAATACGTAAATTACAAAAAATCTACTCACTGGTATTGAAGTCTAACTTCGCTATTTTTTTAGCATATTCCTCACAATCCCTCTTACTGAAACTGAATATTATGACAGGAGCAAAATCCTTCTCCATTATCATTTTAACTATCCTTAATACATTTGAGGGATTAGGTCTGTGGCCTCTGTTTTTCTTTTTACCGGGCTCACCAACATTTCTAATTATATCCATTGCATTATCGAAGCCCCTCTGAAGGAAGATGCTCTTGTCGTCCACCACCATATGAATTTCATCGCCACCAGGATATAGAAAATGGTTTAACGGTGTTGGTCGATACTCAGTGTACACCACGTGACACGGCTGAGAGTGGAGTCGACACACCCATTCGGCGAACTGTCGAGCGTTGGGTATAGTGGCCGATAGGAATACATAACGCACGTTGTCAGGGAGGAGAATTAAAGTTTCTGCAATTGTATCAAACAAAAATCATGTTAATTCCTGTACTTGGATGAAATTAATCATCCAAGTCCCCCTTTTAATATCTCCGTTCGCAGTTCCATAGATTTATGCCAGAGTTTGAACCCCCCGGTTTCACAATCGCAGCCTAAGAGCCGGTTCAAGCGTATAGCGTACATATCCTTACATATTATAAAATAAAGTCCTCCGCCGCGTCTGTCTGTCTGTTAGCGATAAGCTCAAAAACTACTGCACGGACTTTCATGCTGTTTTCACCAATGGATGGAGTGGTTCTCGAAGAGGTTTTAGTATATAATTTTCACGCGGGCGAAGTCGCGGGCACCAGCTAGTTATTTATAAAACGCGCGTTGAACGCTGCGCGAACACCCGGCTAATATCAGCGCGAGTTTTCGCGCTCTTTGAGATCATTAGTTTGGTTTATCGTACCATGGCATGCCACTGTTCGTACCTCTAGCATGAGTTCACAATGTCCGCTCTCGCTACCGAGAGCGTATAATATTTATATGGAAAATTGACAATTTTACAATGACAATTGACTCGCAAGTGAGTGCTCACACCGACGGCTTACACGCACTCGCTAGCGAAAGCGTAAAATTTTTATATGGAAAATTGACAATTTTACAATGACAATTGGCTAGCACGCACTTTTACGCACTCGCTAGCGGAAACGTAAAATATTTATATGGAAAATTGTCAATTTTACAATGACAATTGACTCGCAAGTGAGTGCCCGCACCGACGGCTTGCACGCACTTTTACGCACTCGCTAGCGACAGAGTAAAATATTTATATGAAAAATTGTCAATTTTACATTGACAATTGGCTCGCATGCACTTTTACGCACTCGCTAGCGATATTTTATATTATGGAAAATTGACAATTTGACATTGAAAATTTTCCATATAAATGTTTTACGCTCTCGCTAGCGAGTGAAAATACATTACTTTTTATTACCTTAATTAAAACATCAACGAGTCTTTGTTATAAAATTAATCAAAATCATAAATTTAACTACACTAAAGTTTTAAAGCTCCCAAAAATAAATTTCCTATTAATACATCAAAAATAGTTGTGTCAAAAAAAATTAGACATTTGCAAAAAATAAAATAATTAAATTAACCAATAAAACAATTAATGAAATATAACTTACCTTCCCAAACGACACCCCTCTCTTTGTCTCTCATGTAGTGAATTTCATCGAATATAACCCAACCCACTTCTCTTGTGATTTCTGATCCTCTATACAACATATTTCTTAAAATCTGACAACAAGAAATACATACACTCCAGTTCAAAAACGTCCTTGTATGACTATGTACTATTTTTAGTAATGAAGACTGAATACTGCGACTTTCGACAAAAGAAATCTTACCTCTGTAGTCATAATGAGACAGGATGCAGATGGATTTATACTGACATCACCAGTGATAAGACCAACATCGTGGAATTCTTCAGAAAACTCTCTGTACTTCTGATTTGACAATGCTTTAATAGGTGTAGTGTATATCACTCTCTGCTTATTTTTTAATGAAAGTGCTATAGCATACCTAAAGAGTAACAAAATATACATTTTCTATAAAATAAAATAGGAAAAAAATACATTGCTAACATTCAGTTTGCTATTGGATACAAATGTGGACCTGACCTATGGCTTCCACAAACCATAACACAAGATATAATTTAAAATTATAAACTCCCAACATTCTAATCGTAATAAGGTCAAACGTGTTATATCAGCTGTATGTTGCTGAGGAATTGGGTATCCCACAGACTACTTGATGCTGCAGCGTCAGGTCATCATGGAAACACCACCGAAGTAACAGTACACCAAATTTCAAATCAATCGTACCTGTGGATGTTAGTGAGATCCCTTCATGGACAAGGAAATGAGGTGATGATCTTGAAACGTCTTCATCTTCATAAGTTATAGCTAAGAACCATCTCGATCATGTCAGAATTCAAAGCAAAAAACTAGATTAAAATCGGTCCATCCGTTTGACACACTACAATACAGACAAATACACAGGTCAAACTTAAAGCCTCTGTGACACCTCCCTTTTGCCAGTTACCAAAATTTCAATTTACCAGTTACATCCAAATCCAATTGCAGAAATATATAACAGTAATAAAAAATAATACTTACTCTGCAACAACTGTTTTTCCAGCAGATGTATGTGCTGAGACAAGTACTGATTGCAAATTATCTATACATGTTATAGCTTCCTTTTGGAATGGATCCAATATAAACTTGTATCGTTTTGCTGGTTCTGCAGTAATAGCTCTGAGTGGCACATATTTGAGTTTAGAAGGCATGGCAACTTCATGTGTACAACCGTCAGGTGCCTCTAAGGTATGAATAACAGTACGGGTTGATAATGTATCAACACTGTGTACAAAGAAAAAATGATTAAAATTCATAAAGATGTGGTTTAAAAAAGGTAAGAGATATACAAAAGGCATATTTCACAATGAGATTACAAAAAATAAAAGGAAGCATAGAGATATTTGTCACATTAGATGCATTGTGCATTGTCAACATCAAGCTGACAATAACTACCAGAAAGCAAATTTTAACAATGCCATCTTCTTTCAGATGAATTGTAGAAAACGCATTTGGTAAGTTGGCACAAAAGTGTTGGGTAATTTTTATGACCTCTTGAAACCAATGTTGACACTACAGTTCATGTTGTTAAACCAGCAATTTGCTTACATAATTACTGAAGAGATTAATTGCTTGCACCAGAATTGTTTCTTACCACCAAGGGCCCTTCACTCCCCAAACATGTGCCCAGGACTTGCCCACATGGTCAGACCACATGTACAAATATATAGAAAAAAGAAATGTTCACACATGTGCTGCATTAATTTTGACCGACCTAAGTGTGAGAAATCCCTAATGATAAACATAGCTCAGAATATCTAAATAATAAACATATATAAAGGCATTTTTTTATATGACAAAGCGGATTTGTGGGTTTGTGGGAATATTTATAATTCACTCGCTAGCAAATAATTGAAAAAAGAGCTTTCTTTCCAGCCAGTCAGACTAGGTCAATAGTTGGTTATGTTAGGTTAGATCTTGAGAATTATGTGTCGCCTTGGGATTGGTACGGAATCTACCTCTTGTAAAAATATCCAATTATTTTAAATTAGGGAAACTTACTTCAAATCATCAAATAAATTCGAGTCCTTTTCGTTTTCCAATTTAGCCTTCTTTATAGTGTCTCCGTTTTCCTCAAGTTCATGAGGACGTTTAGTTATAGATATAATTTCTCTTGTAGTAGTTTTCCTAAAAAATTTAACTAATAAATCAAAACAGTTGAGTAGGTACTTACATACAAAATTTTAGGTTGTTTTACTCACGGGTCTGTATCACTAACGTTTGCGCGATTGGAAAGATTATTTTCAGATTGCATCTGTTCAAAACAACTAAATAAATCATTTATGTCGTCCATGTTCTTGTGTAATATACGGGAGGGAGAGTTATTACAAAATTATTTTATATTATTGTAGTTATAATGTTGTTATGACCATGAACGAGGAATCTCTGATCCTGATCATTTGAATGAACTAATGACAATTATCACGTGACTACACAGAACCACAGAATAAGTAGTGGTACACAAGTATTGAACACAGATTAGTATCAACTATCAAGGTCTGTGAGAAAATAAATATTACATGTTGGCTTAAAAATCCGGTTACCAGGCCATAAAATCCCAAAAAATAATACATATTACATGGAATGGAATAAATAAAGTACAGGAATATGTAAGGCTCAGAAATAGAGAAAGAATATTTAATACAATATCCTGTCCTAACTAATTAAATTAATTTGTTTTATATTTATCCTGAACAAGGTAACCCAATATATTATGTTTCACTCAGTGGCAACACTGGTCACGTGATCATTTTAGTTTAGCGTCGGTCCGTTTGGTTGGTTGGTTGTTTAGTTGATGGCAGTTTTTTGCTGAGTAGGTAGAGATTATTTGAGTTTTGTTTGTCGTTGTCGCTTGTAGCGAGGTAACTTACTTTGAAGATTATTTAACCCAACACAGAAAGTGCTTCACAATGTCGTCGAAGTCGAAAAAGACTACGACCACCTCTACAAACATAAGTGTCGTTTCGTCCGTGCAAAGCCCGCCTCAATCCAGTACTCCCGTTGGAAGCCGTCCTTCTAGTTCAGCCGGCCGGCCTAGCAGTCCTATGAGCCCTACGAGACACACTCGTCTTCAAGAAAAAGATGCTCTGCAAAATCTCAATGACCGTCTTGCAGCATACATTGACAAAGTTCGCACCCTTGAAAGTGAGAATTCTGGATTGCGCCGGGAGATCCAAACTTTCCAAGAAACTACTACAAGGGAGGTTTCCAACATAAAGAATATGTATGAACATGAACTTCATGACGCTAGGAAAGCATTAGACGACATGTCTCGCGAAAAAGCCAAGTTGGAGATCGATTTGAAAAGAATAAGTGAAGAGAACGACGATTTGAGAAAGCGGTGAGTTTATTTAAATTTTGTTAGATATTTTTATAATTTTATTTATATAAAATCATATAATTCCTGTTTATAATTGTGACTGCATGCACAGATCGATGTTTCATAGGTTAACCTTACCAAAAGTTTACGTCATCACCGGCATTTCGGGCGCGGTATGACGAGCGCTCACGCGCGACCTCGCTTTTACGACATAGTGACATCATAGCTTAATTTAACTAACTAAAGCAATCGCTTACGTCGTATAGTATTTCAATCCACTTCCTTGATTCTAGTTAAAAATTTACGAAAATAGTTTAAGTATAAAATTTATTGCTTTTTTTATTATTAAAGGATAACAGTCCACTTCATGGTAGAGGTGGCTACCGTCGTCACTAACACAAGCAACTCCACTAGTGCTGACTATAGTAGTATCAAGGATAAGGGATAAGCAAATGGGCTCTGGTATCCATTACTCACCAAAACACAACAGCAAACATGCGGTCTTCTGTAAGAGATGCTGTAGTTGCTACCACCAGACGGGCTACCCAAATGACTGATACATGTAAGATGTTATATAGTTTGTTTGTGCGTTTGTGCAGGCTAATCTCAGAAACGGCTTAACCAATTTGAATACGGTTTTCACTGTGGTATTGTGGCTAGCTTTCTGTGACATTTTGTGTTTGTTTCATTCCAATTGATTTACAAACATAAAAGTTATACTGAAATATGAAGTGTAGGAAGTTTATGGGGACAGCTAGTAATTATACAATTCAAGGAGAATTCATGATAACATTGTAGTGAATATACACTACAACAAATAAAGTGCATTGTTTATATTTTGTTTAAGCATACACCTAATAGTTATGATTACTTAAGCTAATACATACACATAGTTTTAACATTTTATGTTTATTTGCTGGTTTAATTATTGTAATCTTTATTATTACTAGTTTTTATTTATTTTGTTTTATTCAGGACAACAATAACATTAAACATTACATGCATATAAATAGTGGTAATTGTATAACCAGCACTTTATAAACTACATTACAATAAAATTTCTTCAAAATCCCTTCAATAATTTTTGCATAAAAAAATAACATATTCATACTCACAAGCAATCACATTAATATTATTAGTAGCATTTTTGAATTAATACACAGTTACAAAAGTTAAAAAAAAAAATTTAAGCATTAGAAAATGTTTTTAGTGTGTAGGAAACAAACTAGATTCTCGATTTATTTATGTCAAGGTGAAATTAGCTTGTATCCACACACAAATTTGTGATCAGACTGGATTGGTCATGCCACAATTATTTATTTTTACTCTGTTACTAAAATAAAAAAATCTTAGGAAAAACAAATGAAGTATTGAACTTTTCATAAATTGTGTTAGAATTTGTATATCTAACTAATGGATAATATAAAAAGCATTGAATGTTCTCAGATAATCCTGTCTTGAGTAAGGTTTTAGCCTCATCTGTGGTCACTGCCTTGCCTTGATTGCAACGGTTGTTGACCATGATGACGCGTGATGAAGCCTTAGCGATGACGTAATGTCCAAATTAGTTGATGATATAATGCTAAATTCTTCTAATACACGACAATGTATACTAGGCTTTAAATGTGTCATACATACTCATACTCCACTAGAGCTCTAGTGTGAAAAGATAATTTTATCAAAATAAACAACCCACTCGTGCTCTCCCCCGCCGCGCGTATATTTATAATTTCGCAATAAATTCTTAATGTATTAATTGTTCGAAAATATATTTTCCGCAACAAATTTTATTTTTATAAACTAAAAAAATTTTTTTGACAGTTGTCTAATATTCTTCTGCAAATAATAATTCAAATATCGAATGTTGTTTATTATATAATATAAATAAACATTTGATTTGTTATCATTGAGGATATATACTATCCTCAATGATAACAAATCAAATATACCTAATCTTGGAATTCAAGCTGTCTTATTGGTTTATAATGCATCAATGACAAAGTTATGTTACGATTACTAAAATATTATATTTAAAATTTAAATGAAAAACGAAATCAATAAACTAGCTAATTTAGGACATAATTTATATACACCCCCTCCCTTCTGCTTCAATCGTCTTTGGGCGCACAATAAACCCCGACGTAACTATAAAATAAATATAAATAAGTTTATCTCGGCCAAGGATTACACGCAACATGCGGGCCCCCGCGATGTCGCGCGTCTTCTTCGTAGTCGTTGCGTATACAGGAAGCTAGAAAGCGCGTGAAGTTGAAAATATAATTTGAACTTATCTATACATATAATAAAATCGTAAACAAGCCGTGTCTGTACATTAATTTTTTTTTTTAATAATTTGTACTCGTGGTACCGACCTCAATTTTTTTATTTATTTTTGTTGTCTATGCGTTTGTGCACACTAATCTCAGCAACGGCTCAACCGATTTGAATGCGGTTTGGACTGATGTATTGTAGCAAGTATCCCGTAACATAATGTAATTTTTCATTCCAATCAGTTTAAAAAAAAATTATACCGAACACCGAAATAAAGTTACGAAAACAGCGCGTACGAAGTTGCGTTCACATTTAGTACTTACCAACCATATAAAAATTAAATTTAAGATATTGTCGTATGAATGAATATTAGTTACTTTGTAGATAATTCACACAAAAACGTAGCAAAGAAAGAATTTCGATATCTATGTCTTTGTAATAATGTTCAAGGTTATATCATTAATGATGTCGTGTGACCCTTTGATACCGGTTTTAGAATTTTCAACGATGTCACAGTTATGTTTGGCATTTTGGTTTATACCTATTACATTGTAATCGTTAAATAAAATTTATGACATCATTTCTATATTTGACTGGATTCCGCCATTTTATTCCAATAAATAGGAAGTTATTTTAAACTAATTTTTAATAAATTTTAATTTTTAGTAAAATTTTAAACTTACGAATTAGAGAAAAACTATAAAAATGTTTATTAAACTAGTTATACATGGTAACACAAAGCCACATGGAAGGTTAGGTACGCGTCGTTATAATTTGTATTACTAGAAGAAATCTAGATTAAAAGGAATTGTCCATTTCATACATTCCATATATAAAAAAGAATCACAGAAACAAAGTCTCAAGAGGCAACCTTTACTTGAGTAGCTTTTCCATCGTAACACCTTTTCATAATGCAAGAAAATATAAATAATTATGTACTTACCTACGTAATGCAATGCGTCACAAGACCAAGCACATGTTTTTGTTTTTACTACACTACACACTACTACTAACTGACAAGCATTAACACTTGAATTGTTATTGATTCTTATTTATCGAACCAAATAATATGAATGCAAAGATACTAACTGTCTTTGTGTGTTATATCTGTCTGCTGAATTATTAAAGTATGCAACAGATATTAATTGTTATCATCATCATTTTGATGTTATTAATTGATGTATCATTCAGACAATTTTCTCAGGAATCATGGAAATCAGTACTAAAAATGTATCACATTTTATTGATGGAGGATGCCTCCATGATTCCTCAAATAAATCATGTCTCCAGTAAAACATGTTATAATTGTTAATAATATGACAATAAATTTGATAGGGGGTGTGATTCTAAAATAAGTTTGAAACTTAAGAGATAATAAAAGTTCTTAGGAAACATGTCATAAATATAGAAATGAGGAAACATAATTAAATATATATTTATTTTTATGGTACTTACACGGTACTTACTTAACTTTATGGTAAAAATATATCAAATGCATAAATTTTAAATTTGCTTCCATAGTGGGAAGCAATTAAAACTGATATAGTAATAATATCTAGAGATACAGTTTGATGCTGTAGCTACAAATTATATCTATCATCTACATTCAAAAGTTATTCACACTATGTGATAGCTAAAGGATCAAATAATTTTTTGGTATTATGCTATTTGAATTTGTTGGATATACATATAATATGCTCAAAGAAAATAATATTATTTGTAACGTCAAAAAAACTAACACCCCTCCTTTTTTTAGTTTTGTTTTTTAGTTGTAGACTCAGAATTATTATGATTTATTTTTATTTTAGATTGGACAAGAAGACCAAGGATTGCACGCAAGCTGAAAATTTGGCTCGCCATTATGAAACTCGCTGTTCTGAAGAGATCAACAAGTACAATACTGCCCTTGCTGATAAAAAGAAAGCCCAAGATGATCTCAGGGTATGCATTACTTTTGTGTTACTTGAACATTCTCTTGGGGTTTCTAACTATATTATGGGTTTGTAGTCGAGATAATTATATTTTTAACCATCCTATAATAAAATTTCGAATAATAAATCAAATATTAAAATATATGATTAGATAATTTTATTTTAAATGCCAATGTAGTGTACCTTCCTTCATAAAAACTCCAATTTGTAATAATTATTGTTTAAAAAAATCATTTAAAGCGTGTGAAGGAACTTTTTTGAATCATATAGTTAATATATATTTTATGTGATATATTTTTAGCTCTTTTCAAAAAGCCAACTTTGAAAAGTTCATTTCCAAAGTTGGCCCAGGGACCCCTGAGGCAGAATTTTAGGCAAGCACCCTAACCACGGGCTAACTCCTAAAAAAAACTTTAATTAATCTTTATTGGTTAATGCAGGATTTGCAGAAAGAGTATGACAAGTTGACCAAAGTGTATGAGAACACAAGGAACACTTTGGAGTCGGAAATGTTGTGTCGCGTGGATCTCGAGAACACCGTTCAGAGTTTGCGCGAGGAGCTCGCGTTCAAGGAGCAAGTGTTCCAGCAAGAGTTACAGGAGACGCGCACACGCAGACAGGTGGAGATAACAGAGATTGGTAAGTTCTCATATGCTTCAATTGAAAATCACTAATTATTTTAACTAATTGGGTGTGCAATAACTTTTGTTATATTTGTAGAAGTCTTCAGTATTTAATATCTAGAACATAATGTACATATACATTCTTTGTTGACTTCAGATGGTCGCCTCTCCCAACAATATGAAGCCAAGTTGCAACAGAGCCTACAGGAGCTTCGTGAGCAACAAGAAGCTAATATAAAGGCTAACCGTGATGAAATTGAGGCTCTGTATGAAAACAAGGTAAGAAGCAAAACCATCTAAAATGGTCTAATTGACTAGGTTTAAAAAAATGACCTTAAGTATGTAAGTTTAGAGTAGCATACGTTATTATTTTATTTATGGTTGTTCCACTAGATCACTAGAGACGTGTTAAGCTTACAAATTATAATGAAATATAATGTTGCATTTTAATGTATTTATTGCCAAATCCCTGTGGATACTGAGAAGCTATGAAAATGAAAAAAGATTTGCGTCAATACCAGCTTGAGTAATTCATGTTTAAAAAGAATACTTTTGGTTTATAGTTGCAGATGCTACAGTTGGGCGCGAACCGCAATAGTAGCGCGACATCCGCCGCCGTAGACGAAATGCGCACAATGCGCACGCGTCTCGACGGGCTCAACGCTACGCTCAATGAGCTAGAAAATAAGAATGCAATGCTAAGCGTGAGTTTTATTAAATTTTTTTGAACTTTAACAAGTGGGTTGACTATAGAAATAAAATATTATGAACATCTGATAGCGTGTCATTGGCTATGGTAAGGACAAAATGTCGCCGCAGGTCGAGCCATAAATTATTTTTTGCATAGTAATGTGCACGTGCAGGCAAAAGTTATCGATGAACTGGACGGGATCCACAACAAGAACAAGATGCTAACACATAGCGGAATCATTCATAATAAATGTAAATAATGATTCTGACGATGATGATACCGATTCCAATGACTTTAAATTTATAATTTTTAAAAACATAAATATCTTATAAAATTTTACACTTCTGTAAAGTTATCGATAACATTATCGCCACGAACACTCTGTAAATCACTACAAGTTCCCATAAGGCCTATAATTATTAAGAGTAATGAAGCGCGCCTGTACTCCACTCTAATCACACGTTTTATTGCCGCGCCTGTAGCGAGATTTTGTCCCTACTTATAGGATGTTTTCATGTAAAAACATTATTAGCTTCTAGTCAGTAATTTTAGTTTACTTTTACAATAATTAAACTTGAAAAAAATAAATTCAGTTTTTTTACTTCAATTCAAACATTATTCATTCATATTAATTTTTTTAATGTATTGCTACAACCAATAACTGACGAGAAATCATGGAATTACGTAGTATGGAATTGGTAAGCGGCTCCCGTAGGAAAGTGAGCTCCTAAATACGGTCTTGGATAGTTCCTTAGCAGTAATTACATTTACGCTAATCGAATTTGTGTAAATACTTAGAACCGCTGCCGCGAACTGGAGCGCCAGTTGGAGTCGGAGCGCGCCCGTCACGCGGAAGACCTGGCGCAGCGCGAGCAGGAGATGGCTCAGCTCCACAACGTGGTGGCCAACCAGGTGCGCGAGTACGCGGCTCTAATGGACATCAAGCTTTCTCTCGACCACGAGATCGCTACTTACCGCAAACTCATCGAGGAAGAGGAGGACAGGTAACTTCATATCTTCAATATATCAATTATCTATGCTTAATAGTAGTAACCACCCCCTTACAGAATACCACCGTGAAATAACAGCATGTGTGCTGTTGTGTTTCGGTGAGTGAGTAAGTCGGCTAGACAGGGACTTGCAGTACCTGTCGCGTTGCTTGTGTTACAGGTGAGACGGTAGTCACCTACCATCAAGTGGACTATCAGTCTCTTTGTATATAACACAATTTTATCTCGTCTACTTCAATAAAAATTAAATAGTTTTGATTTGATGGTCTTGTAGGTGTCATGAAACAATTTAATAATCTCAATTATTGTTAATGAATAGACATTTTCCTTATTACTTTTGTGTATTAATACATTGTACATTTATTTTCCTTTTAAATGTAATGATTTAATATTACATCAAACCTAAAATAAAGTAATTAGATATATTTCTGATGTTCTATGAGAATCTCTAATTCAATTGTAAAGAAATTTGACACCAAATTTCATTTCATGCAAAGTGATCAAACAACTCTGCGGGCTAAGCAAATTACTAGCTGAATTACACGGGGAGACTAACATACCTTAACACAGTTTTTCAAACTACCAAATGAGTTAGTTGGTTTGCGAATACGATTGGAATGGATTTACTAGCATATGGTCCACATAAGACGAATGTAAATTGGCATATTAAACTCGTGCGAGGGAGACAAAACTAATAGCTGCATTGTATTATAAACCTTATAGATATTGCATCTCAGGTTAATTATAAGTTTTAAGTTTTCTTCGTTAATCGTCGGAGCCGTACTTTCTTTTCTGCGTGAACGAAGATTCACGACACGCCATATCAAGTACTACTAGTACTACTGTACTTATAAGGCGAGTAACGTGCAAAACGTGGACAGGCTGAACCTGACCGCGACGTCGCCGGGGCGCGAGTCACGCGCGTCGACTAGTGGCGTGCACTCGCTGAGCGGGTCGCGATCGACGCCGGGCCGTCGCGCTACTCCACTGCGCACCGCTCGCAAGCGCACTCTGCTCGACGAGAGCGAGGAGCGCAGTCTGCACGACTACAGCGTCACCGCCAGCGCCAAGGGGGACCTCGAGGTGGCCGACGCCTGCGCCGACGGCAAGTACGTCAAGATTCGCAACAAGGGCAAGAAGGTACGCATTTATTATTTAAATCCAATCACTTTTATATACTAGACTCGTTGAAGGAATCCAGAAATTGCGTATTTATTTAAAGGCGAACTTTAGTGTAAGTAAACTAGTTTTGACAAACAATTTTGTTCCTATCACCAAGTTTAGTAGAATACATATAGATCGATGTTTTAATATATCTAACTTGGGGACATTTACACATTTGAAAAAAAATTTATTTTTTGGCTCTGACATCTGACCTCGTTCACAAATAAACAAATAATATTGTCTATAGAGGACGTGCTTGTGGTGTGTTACAGGAGTTGAGCTTGGGCGGTTACCAGATCGTGCGCAAGGCGGGCGATCAGGAAACGATCTTCAAGTTCCACCGGTCCGTGAAACTGGAGCCGGGCGCGGTGGCGACCGTGTGGTCGGCGGACGTGGGGGCGGACCACGACCCGCCGCGCAGCATCGTCATGAAGGGCCAGAAGTGGTTCGTGGGGGACTCGTTCATCACGGCGCTGCTCAACAACGACCACGAGGAAGTGGCCGTGTCGGAGCGCCAGCGGCGGCTCGTCAGCACCAGCGCACAGCGACACCGGGAACTCGGACACAAGCTGCCTCGCCGCGAACAGGTCAGAATCAATTCATTTCTTACTATTTTTGAAATAAAAACTTTTTTAGCCGGGCTTTAGATAATTTGGTAGAATTGGTTGGTTTAAAAAGGATTTTTTTTAATAGTGTTACCACTATCAAAAAATCCTTTTTAAAATTTTTGTCTGTGCGTGCGTTTGTGCACGCTAATCGCAGAAACGCTTAACCGATTTGAATGCGGTTTTCACTGATATATTGTAGCAAGCTTTCCGTAACATTTAGTGTTTGTTTCCAACAAAAATGTTATATCGAATAGCGCGTACGAAGTTGCGGGCACAGCTAGTGGTAAATATGCTTGTATAAAGTATCCATTGGATTTCCTATCCACACGTTAAATCGAAAAGGCTCAGTAATATTTTGACGTCCACAGATGGGTGAGATCCGTGAGGCAGAAGAGAACTGCCGCATCATGTAAACGAGGGAGACGAAGTTCGTGTGTACTGCTGCCCCAGTGCGACGTATAGATCACTTTTGACGTATGACGTCAGAATTAGATAATGCCCAATAACTCGGCAGAGCTTAGGAATAATCAAAAAGCTAATTTAGTCAAAATGTCAACACATTTTTTTTAATCAAAGTATCAACCGTAGATAAAAGAGGAATAACTTAAATAACCGGTAAACTGAAAAACCATTAAATAGTGGTTCATGAAACCACCGTAAATAAAATACTACTAAAGCGCCTCCTGTTTAATGGTAACCGACCGATATTTTCTCGTGTATAGAGTTGGTCTTCTTTACCTTCTCTATATTTCCATGGTGTCAACAGAATAAAATATCTAGTTTTTCAATAGTGAAGACAGTCAAATTGAAACATCTCTTATTTTACAACTAAAAATGCGTATTTGACAAGAATTGTCGTCTAGGGCATTATCTGTTAGTCCATAGTTAAGTTAAATTGTCTAATTACATTGTTTGATATGCTTTTTTCTTGATAGAATCTGGTCTTGTCGTAGAGAGTTGTCTCATAGAGGAAAAGGAATATTAAAAAGTTAATATTGTAATACGTAAGATGAACATAATTAATATAAACCTGGTCCCGTAGCCAAGTGTGCTTTCTACAGTCGTTTACGCTACGCTAAGAGAAAACTTAGTGATTGGTTATTGTAACGTCAAAATAAAATTTTGACCAATCACCAAATTTTCTCTTAGCGCCCCCTGATCATAAAATTATTCAAAAGAAGTTGTATTGTTTATACAATAAAATATTGTGCTCTGCAATGTTAAATTAACATGCATTGTCTTCAACAAAATTTGTATTTTTTTTTTTTAATGAATAATATTATATCGATGTTTGTTTATTTAAATAAGAAATTATAAAGTCTATACATTTGGGGCGTTGAACAGCTTTGGAGCGGTGGACATGACAATTGAATCTGAATTGAATTTTGCTTGTCTATTTTGAGGTGGGTTTAAAATCCAGGTGCTGTAATGTTTCACGTAGTGCAAAAAATCTGCTTAGTGTTTGTCGATCATTACAGTCTCCAAACAAAATTTATATTCTATTTTTTAGGTCGTATCTTGTAGTTAGTTGCAATATGCATATCATTAAGGATCGATGCAGATTTAGTCTTAAGGTTGGACATAGATTTAGAAAACATTTAAAATAATTTAATAATGAGCATGACAAAATTTGTTTCGGTACACAGTACATTCAATATTTAAAACAAATGAAGACGTGAGTGGATGAATGTGATAAGTCGCTTAATTCCAATTTTGAGTAAATCAAGGTTAAAGTTTTACTTTTAATTTTTGAGATCTGTCGCCACGGAACTGATTTTTTTACTAAATTATGATGCAAAGTTGTATAAACAACCTAAAATATTAATGGTATGATAGCAATTAAACACTTGTATTATTTTTTATTATTTAAAAAAAAATGAACATACCTCCTTCTGCCCTTAACAAAAGTAAACTTTTCTGCACTTTTTGCTTTTTAAAATTAACTGTACAGACCACCTTTTTCAACTCTATTTTCCAAAATATGTCTTAAGGTCTTAAGGTGTGTAATCATTTATATGGACAATATTACCTTCATCAACGCAAAAAATAACAAAAAAACGCAAATATGCGACATATCACCTTCATCCACTTACGTCTTCAAATATAAATAATAGTAATCTTTTTAAATTGCAATAACTTGTGGTCACTATCTAAAATTTAGATTCTAAACAAAATGTGGCAGAGATTTAAAACGATAATGTTACATAGTGTTACTCGTACAAAGAATTTTATTAATTTAAAATTTCGACTTTCCAAACTCATTATTTAATGTTACATTTTGAAAAATATTTGTCGATAGAAACCTTTGGTCTAATCCGCGTCGACCGGTACATTTGTGTTCGAATTATTAGAACCTCATGGAAGCAACGTTTTTTTTTTAAATGTTGAATGAGTTACTATTTAGTTCACTTAACAGTAACGATAATTTTAAAACTTAAACTTATGTGTTTGTAGTTGATAGAATATAATATTAAATTAAGAAAGTACGATAAAGTTAAGTAATATTTCATAATTAATTTTTTTTTAAATCTGAATATGGTTTATTTTATTTTAATTGTAGAATAAATCGTGCCTTCCGAGTCGACGTAAGTAAATGCCGAGATGGAGACGTCATATTTCTTTTTTTATGTATAATTTATCATGCAAGAAAAAATAGCATTGCACACGATTTACTTGCGCTGAAATCGGAATCTAAACAGTGTTATTTTGCATTTACCTCTAACACTAAATACTAAGTAATTATATGTATTTAATAACAGAATTATCGTATTAAATTTCATAGAAATTAATCAACAATCTTTATTAATTTTTATTGTAATTGGAACTAAATTGTGCAAAATATTAAACGTAATATAAAGATATATTTAGAATAATACTTTTGATTTTTTATTTTGTTTAAACCCATCCCTTTTTTTTCAATTCCTATGTTTGAACCTATGCTAAGCTAAATGCGCTGCGCTTAGATACGCTTAGAACTCTGTCCAGGTCTATCAGGAATACTCATTCGTGGTAGACCTGGACATGACATGCATTCGATCAAAGTTTGGCAATTAAATGGAATTTATAGTGCCAGTGTAAGAGCCTGATCCTACTTAGACGGTCCGTCTGTTTAATTTATACTAAACGAAAGACGGCTCCGTAGTCTCCGTACGTACATACGTGTTCACACGTACACCGGCCGGCTCCGATCAGTGCGTTCAGTCTTCGTATGGTATCATATCATGCTAGGTACATGATGGACAAAGACGGCATCCCAGTGTTGTAGTGGTATTTAAGAAGACGTAAAAGAAATCTATTCTACGAAAAGGCATAATCATTCAATTTAGGACAAAGCTCTGCACACCACAAAAAGTAGTTTTCTTAATTGTTCTCTCACAAAAACAAAATATTTCCTTATACTACCACGAAACTCTGCACATAACATGGCGGCACCGGTCACGCTTAAAAAGATACCATTTATTCTCTTTTTTCTTATTCAATTGTCACCTAGTTAAAATGAAACAAAATGCTTTTTGACATTAACGTATCGATATAACAGATATTTATATAGACTACGGTTCAATAGTAGAATATATATATTCATATAATAGCCTCCATAGGTTATTTATTACTCTAAGATCTGTATAGACTCCTTTTCGTTTATGTCACCGTTGACGTTATTGATGTTGTCACTTTGTCAGACTTGTCAATTGTCATCTTTATAGTCTATGTAAGAATTGAAGTGAAGTTTCCTTAGCATTCAACAATAATATTCAATATGTAAACAAATTACTTTGAAATGAATAAAATAAATCAGTATCAGACATACATACAAAATTTTGCAAAAAGAAGTGAAGGTCGTTTAAGAAATATTATTATTTATATATCTACAAAGACGAAATTAATAAATTTCATTTAATTACTCCTGTAAGTATACACGACTCAAATTTAATTAGTTTTTGTTTTCACTAATCCGTTCACTAATGTATTGCTGTTAAATTATATTTTTCTTAATAATTTAGGTCAAAATAGTTCACCTTGAATTAATTTCTGCATATTATACTCAAAGTATTTCCAAAAGTGAAATAAAAAGTTATTTATAAAGTAGGTAAGTATAATAAAAAAATTAGATCACAAGTCAAAATCGTAATTTTTTAAAGTTACCGCCGGTTAGATGCAGATTCTCTGAAGAAAGATTCTTGCAAGGAACCAGATACTATGTTTGAATTTCAATTATAAATTTGTGATACAAGTACTAAGTAAACAAACCGACCCCACATAGCCTTTTCTACATAATAATAATAATTTTAATGGTCAGATTTACCTACTGATTTTAGTGGAACTTGTTCGGTGTATAACCAATTTATGTTTAAGTCAAGCAAACAAATGATTGTTGTGTAGATTAAATTATAATGCATAGAATGGATTTGCCCAGTTAATGATAATACTTTCTCCATTAGAGCTTGTATTATTATCTTTCAAAATTATAGCTCTCTTATGTGATATTCTGATGTAAACTAAGTAGGTATTACTGTAAAGTGGTATGGCAGCTTCCCATACATCATTTTAGTTAATAACAATCTTTAGCGTCTTTAAATGAAAACTACCCTATTTAATTAAGCATCTGTTCCCAAGCTTTGCACTATAAAAATATTGACAAAATGTGACTATAGGTCTTTTTAATTATTGGGTTTTGAAGTTATAAGAAAAATGGTGGAACATTACACAATTATCGGTATAGGTACAATTTTTTAGGTAAGTTTTAACCTGGCATTATGTACCTAAATGTGTTTTTATTTTTAAATAAACCTTTAAAAAATATTTTATGTTTATTGGTTTTTACATGATTCATAAACACTTAAATTCATTTTTGGAATAAATTTTCAGCCATAGGTACTTACCCCTTTCATTTATTTTTATACAATACAATAAAGAATTTATAACAATTACATATAGCATGGAAGAGTAACAAACATCAATCTTCATATACTTAACATACATCTTATTATTATATCTTCATAAACTTTAGCATTTGTAATATTAGTAGGAGTAAAACCCATATTTTCATTTATAAATAGTGGATATATAGAAAAAGTAGCTGATTAAAACTTTAGTACAGTAGGTACCTCCTTAAGTTAATTAATAAGCTTAAAAACAAATGCAGTTGTCAATGAATATTTTTATTACTGTGACGAGAAAAGTTTTTTGGGCAGTAATTAACCATTTTTTTCTCAGAAAATAGTTTTTTTGCGTAAATCTGTCCGATGAAAACTTTTTTAAATATAAGTGTATTATGTATTTTTATCTAAGTTGTAATTTTAATCGAGAAGTCTACTAAGTTCTCGCCTTGGCATAACGCTTAACTCAAGTCAGTCTTAACGCATGTTGCACATATTTGTGTTATATGCGCAATGTGCGTTAAGACCGTTAATTTTATTGCCTATATCCCATAAGCAATAAAATTAGGATGGTACATTTTTTATCATAAAATTTTAACCACTTAGGTACATAATTTTCCATATGTAGGCTTTTTAGGTAATACCTAAAGGCTTAAAACTATGGATAGTGACTAAAAATCACTATTATAATGTACCTACGTACGTATATATAATTTAAAAACATATTGATAAGTGTAACATATTGATTAGGTTTAAACAGAAACCAGTAAAAATATGTTTAATGCTTATACTATGTATTGTATAGAATCAATTATTTGTGGTTTTGTTTTTATTATATCTAACAAGTTGATTTAAGAAATCACATATTTAGACGGAATTTATGTAGGTACCGCTTACCAGACTTACAATTTTTTTATAGTAGGGAATGGGGTGGTCAGTTATGAAATCCGGATTGGTCTATACGTGTCTTTCACACCTTGACCCAGGTGGGCGCAACGGCACAATAGGTCACAAGGGGAGGTGTGGCGGAGAGGATGCCGCGGGGCCGGAGAGTGTTTGGGCGGGCGTAGTAGCGTAGTGACGTCAGTGACGAGCAGTATCGACCCCGAGAGCCGTCATAACACCCCGCATTCCCCGCACCGCATCTGCCCAGCCACTTCACCCACCCTCGAGGTCGTTTCGCGCATCTACGTTGCGCGCTTTGCGGAAGTTTCGCCACTAATGGCAGGAATTCTCTCTCACCTTGATGAGATTCAGTCTCATTTAGATAGTTTTCTCTTGTAACAAAAAACGCTTATAATTAAACCTCTATTTTTAGCTAACACATCTCCGTGTACATATTTTAATTTAATAAGACCCGTAACCACTTGAATGTCTTTCAGAAAGGTTCAGATTTGTGAGCTAAAAATAAAAGCTTCGCATGCCATACTGTTTTAGTAATTCAAACTACTTACGTAAACATAAGATTTATTTTTACTCGTATGCAAATTGTGCACACATAACAGAACTTCGCAGATATTTTTTTATTGTATATCTATTAACACTATTGATTCCAACGCTCAAGTACTTGCTGAAAATTAAAATGGCTCCAACAAGTGCGCAGTTTAACGGGTGAACTTCCCTTGATATTTTTCGGAGTAGGCCTTGACCTAAATTTGATATTCTAATACTTTTGGTGTGGTAAAACAACAGACAGACTTGAAAATTACCATGTATTTTTAGGATAAAACCCACTTTACTGGAGAAATCTCAAGTCTACATTACCTGGAACCTTCGAATAAATTTATTTACATGAAATGTGTCAGCAATCATTCATAACAGCAACCCATTTAATTGTGTAACCTATTTGGGTCACACGCGCAACCTATTTTAAAAATATTTTCCTAAATATAATTTTCAGAATGTGGGGGAGTATGTACAGAAACGTTTAAAAAGGTTACTGGTTTAAAAAAATAAATAATCAAGTTGATGGTTTGCCAAAATAATGACCTCAACCAGCAGTCAGAGTACAGTGCTTCCTTTAAAGAAATTTAAAAAAATACCAATTCACGTTGTCGAGGATCACAATGATGTTTTACAATACATATATTCTGCTATCGGCGGTAAGAAATTACCCTTAGAAGGCAATACATTGTTGCACTTGGACGCTCATCCCGATATGCTAATAGATCGTCAATTAAAAGGTGCGGATGCAAGGAATGGGCGTAGTGTTTTGTCATTGTTACAAATAGAAAATTGGATAGTGCCAGCTGCGGCCGCTGGCCACATAGGCCAAGTGGTCTGGCTGCGTCCGCCATGGGCGAAACAATTTACCAATGGTACTAGGGTCATACATGTAGGAGATCATCCCCGATCAGGCTTGCTTCGGGTCGATAGCAAGGAGCCTTACTATTTCTCAGACGCACTGTACTCTGCTACAGATTTGTTAAGAAACAAAAGGAAATTTATATTTACAGTCGGCGAACTCGCCGATGGAATGACCTCCGATAATTTACAGAAACTTGTAAAAACAATTGATATTTCCGGCACTTACATACTGGATATTGATTTGGATTTCTTTAGTACGGGAAATCCTTTCCTGTCGTTATACGAAAATATAAAGTTATATGATCGCTTAGAATCAATATTCTCCTTCAAATTTCCGTCTGATGACGCCGATGGAAAAATAGAAGAACTAGTTGAGTTACGAGAGCGACAACTGCAGGATATTGAAAACTTATTCCAACATTTGGAGAAGTGTGGCAATCTGAAAAAATTTAATGGAGAAAAATCCGAACTTTTCGATATGGTAAGTTTTATTTAAATCAATTTTAATATTGTTTTGTATTACAAATTTTTTCTCTTATTCTTTTTTTTTTAATTTAAAATTTGAAATGTGTAGTTCAAAAATAGTCATAAAAAATTAGCCTTGTAAAATATTTTTGATCGTAATTTTATGAATATTCTTATTAACCATTTATAAATTATTTATAACTACGAATATTTTATCCAGATTTCAAATTTATCCGAAGATATAATTAGAGAGGCGAATCGCATAGGGGAGCCGCCTGATTGGTGGGCTGTTTACGCAGCAGGGTGTACCAGAGATCAGGGCGGTCTGCCATATCACATTAGTACTCAAAACGAAGTAAGGGACATAGTTGAGAAGGCTCTGAAGCCATTGCTTCAATCTTTACCCCCACCTACCATTATCACAGTTGCAAGGTCCAGTAATGACGATTACTGTCCTCCTGAGCAGGTAGGTTATTTAAACTGTCAATTCCTTTTTTTTTTTTCAATGTTTCTTAAATATTTTTTAGATAAAAACTCAAGAATGTCGATACCGATTTTAATTCGGTTTTCAAATTCGGCGAAGCCGGTAGCAGGTCTCTAGTATGAAATGATATTGCAAGAATGTTTAACCCTTTAGCTATACAATCAACCTATCGCTTACGTGTCTTATGTCATATGTAATAAATAATTCAGATATTCTGTCATATTCTCTGGTGCTATAAAAATATTGTTACGCGCGGAGTGATTTAAAATGCCGTTTAGGGGTATAAGAACACGATTCATTTTCGCAGACCAAGATGACTACCAACATTACAGAGCTTCTCCGATTAAACCTTAAAACTTGCCAAAAGTCGTCACTAATTCACTCAAGGTGTCACTAATGCACTGTCACAGATATCTTCGCAAAAGCTTCCGAGAGTTGTTCTCGTATCGCTAGTTGTCTCAGAAGTGTCCCTCACGAGCGATCGCACCCGTATTTAGCCTGGATGGTTTTCGAAATTACTAGAAACTTAAAAGATGTAAACACGTTCACGTCAAAGTTCTGGAATGCTATTGCTGTTAGTAGAATGTGAACTATATGTCGTGACCGTAAAGAACAGTTTACTTTGGTACTTACAAAAAGGGGCGTGGTCACCATCTATCTATCGTGGGGCGTGGGGAACGCGTGTGGAACTTTCCATTACGCTGAGGGCTTTCGAGAATTTTCCATGTGTAGTCGTAACAATATTAAAAGGCCATTTGTCTAGATTGTTTAAAAAAATTAATGCAAGATAATTTATTATGAAATTGAATACAAATGCTATACATGTTCCTATTAATGATTGTCCTGACTAATATAAATGCCAAGGAAAATTTTTTCCTTTTTTTTATTGTTTTTATTTTTCAAGCTTAACTATTCATACGATCATCATGAAATTTTACTCACACATTGTTAGGGATACAGTAAAGGACATAATAGGGTACCTTTCATTAAAAAAATATTGTCCGCTAGGGACACGGACAAAGTCGCGGGAAAGAGCTTTTATATTATAATGAGGCGGGCAAGTTAATTTTTAAAGAACATTTATTTTACCTACATTTATATTTAAATGTAAAGTGTGTAGAAACGTTAAATACAAACATAATAATTTGAAATTTGTACTGACACCATCCAGGGTGGTAAGTGGTAACACAGTACATAATTTTAAAAAAATATGTTGAATAATGTGGACTACGTTCAGAATGCTTTTTTTATAGAATGTCGTCATACAGGCTGCCGCGGTCCACTTGATGGTAATTGACTATAATACCGTACCTATAACACAACACCACAATTAGTGTTGCAAGTGCGGTGCCGACTACAGTAGCATTAAGGAGAAGCGATAGGGAAATGGGCTCTGGCATCATCCCTTAATCACTCACCAAACGAAACATAAAAGCGCATATATGCTGCTATTTCACAGCGGTCTTCTGTAAGGCGATGGGCCAAAATGACTGCGAAATGCAGTATAATGTCATTTTGATAGACTCAGTTTCATATTCATACATGAAAGATGGACCGATGACCGAATAGAAGCCGCGAATGACCGGGCCTACAAGAAAATTATGGGGCAGAAAAAAAATGTCATACGGCTGAGATGATGATGATACAAAATGGATCGAAAATAGTCGTATTGCAAAGGAAAAGATTTCAATATAGGCCGTTGTTAACGAAAATGCTTTCGTTATTTAATTAAATGTCTGTGAAACGTAAGAAAAAAATTTTCATTTTCAGGTGGAATTCATTCAAGAAATCGTATTAAATACGCTGAAAGAACTATATGACACCGACGACCCAGTTTTGCACTATATGAATGATTCCGAATAACCTTTAAGTACCTACTTCAATTCAATAATTATTTATCGCTAGTTCTACTGAATTGTTATCTAATATAAATAATAATTATAAAATACTTTTAATAGTTTTATTTTATAAATTTAGAGTAAAAATAAGTCGTGCCTAAATTTTGACGAGACTGTCTGTAGAGTACATGGTCGCTGATTCCGAAATTACATACAAATTAATATCTGGTTAATCCTATAAAAAGGCGTCGCCGCGTCGCTGTCTCGTTCAACTTTGGTGCCAAATGCATAGTCGTAACTCATTTGTAAGTGCATAACAAACAATGTATTTACAATTACTGAAAATGTGTTTATTTATATCTTTATACAGTAAAAATAGAGTCCGGGTCTAAGTAAACAAGATCAGGCATGGTGGGTGCTACATGGCTTTTATGATGGATAGGTATTTGTCGACGATGTTGTTAAGAGGTAAATTGGGTAGCGAAATGTCGCCTAAAGTTGTCGAGGTCAATTAGCAATGAAGTAGACTACAATATGAAACTTCGCAACAAGACAGATATTCCAATTTGTAATGTATATGAATAATTTTATTGATTCCTATCAGTAGTTTAGAAGCTGTTTAGCTAAAACTTTCATTTTATTTAAATTTACTCAATTATAATTGAACATCGAACACTAAACAGTAAATCATAATTAATTATAACGAGCTGACCCGCGAACTTCGTACCGCCTCAGGGAGAATAAAAACCCTGTATCAAAAATCAAAATGTATGAGGAACTGAATTTTCTTCATATTTTTTTTTTCGTGAATATTTTCCGAAGTTTTAATAGTTATTCTGCTATTCAGGACAAATTCAATAAAACAAGGATCATAAAAATCGGTTCAGCCGTTCTCGAGTTATAAATGGTGAAACTAACACGACTTTTTTTTATAACAAGACTAATTTAACTAAGCAATTTACACAATATTTTTTTAGTGTCTAATTATTTTAGGTTTGTAGGCAGACTATAACCTACGTCTTACCAACCAAACTAGTGTTCGTCCACTGGTCGAAATTTGAACATAATTATCATTATAAAGTAGTACCACGGGTATGAAGCGAATATGTTTTATAGTTAACAATAATTGCTCATCAATAGCATCAATCAAATTGGTTCACTACCATGAGAAGAAAGTACCGTTTTATCTTTATTATATATTTATATTGATTTGTTGTTTTATCTTTAATTTTTCAACATATTTAGGTATGTGTAGATGAAACATTTTTTAGCATTGATCTATAAATATCTTTCCCCACATTCAAGTCCGTGTTGTGGAGCACAGTCCATGTCCATATTGCAGCATTCAGTTCAGGGCTCCATTGTCGCGAAGATTGTTAGTCGTCTAGGAAAGATAGGTTTTCTGGCCATCACTTCCTCCATGGTTGCAGCTAGTGATCGTTAGGTATTTCTAATCCATACATGAAATTCAAAAATACTCATGTACTTTAAAATTATTTTAATTTTACGAAATTAAGTTGGAGACCTTGACGGCGTTGAAGGTAAGCAAATATCAAACAATTTAGGACGATAAAAATAGTATCTAATACATTATGCATCAATCGTGTGATCGGGCAAACAATTTAGCCCTTCGATTGGGGCCGATTGGGGTCAACTGCGCATCGAAGTGGCGAGGCGACACTCGACTGTCGACTCACATTGCTGTCGCCGCCGCTGTATGAATTACATCATTCGACGATCGTACCAAGAAAAGCTGCGTACCTACCAATTAAATCCAATAAAAGGGGCTACTCAACTCAAATTATATTATTCTATTTGTTTCGTCCATGCCACATACCTACCCAATGCCCAATGTAAACTGTTGTTTTGCAATGTTCTTTAAATTCTGCAGCGTCTTGCTGTTATACTCAACTAATAGTTTATTAAATACCTACAGTTAAATCTAACAGAAAAAAATACTATATATATACCTACAACTACATACATAGACTCCTTCCGTCTTATTAATAAAAATATGTTAGTCCAAAGTTAAATCGAAGTTAGACTAGTAAGTTCGAGACTAACCAAGTATTATCTTCGTGTTAAAAGTGTTATTAATAAACTCGTACTAGCTATACCTTCCTTAGACCCGGACTAACGCTTATATGAACGACTCATTGAATGAATCTTCATAGAAAACAAACTTAGCGTGCTGTTTAAAGTGCAACGAATTTGTTTTTATCTCTCTCACACGCTAGAGTGAGCTACGCATCCAAATATTGCCACTAGAACAAGATAGTTTGTAGGAATTTGACAGATGTTTGGCGTTTGTTGTTTTATCTTTGTGAAAGAAAGTTTGTATTGCTATTGTAGCTAAATAGCTTAAAAATCAACCTATATTTAAAATTAACCTTTCCTTTGTTTATATTATTATTTTATTTTATGATTTCCGCTTGAGAACATACGTATTAAGTTTTAATTATGTTACGTGGAATAGTCAGTTTTATTAATTATGTATATTTTAGTGTTTTTTTTTATTTTTTATTTAGGAGTAAAGAGTGAGTGTGCACCGAAACCTCTACATCCCACCTCTTGAATAATTTGTTAAATTTACCTATCCATGTCTAATGAAATTAGCAATGTTACGGCTAAATCTGTATTTTATTATGAACTCGAGATTTGCGAGAACTTTGTACTAATTCACATGTCTTTTATTTTTTTCATTTATAACATTTAAATCAAGATAATAATCAGTTCCATCGTATTAATAGAATTAAATAGAAACACAAATTAACGCTATATAAACACAACTTGGATTCAACAACAACATACAAAACAAACGTCAAATGTCAAACGAATAGGTTAGTACTAAATTAGTTCCTTGTTAAACTGGGTATCGCGTGGTACTAAGTTTTAGTCCGAGACTTATTTATTAATACCGATTATTAATATTATTTATTAATGTTTATTAATACCGATTTTCACTAGTACTCCGTTAGACCTACGACTAAAGTTAATCCTACTTTAGTCCACGTTTATTAATAACACTGAGTCCACGTTTACTCACTAAGATTTTAATTTGCTTAAAATTAATGCAGTTTTAATAGAGGTGTACTTCAATTAAAATTCCATCTCACGTTTTTCGCTATGCTAGTTTAAATTGTGATGATTTATTTATTTATATGATACGTCAAATTTTAATTTGGTTTACTAGCGTAAATTGTTTTATGAGCCTCTAAATGGGTATTTCAAAGAATTTTATTTGCTGAGCGGTTGTAAATTAAAATATAATGACGAGGCTTTCCGGTCTGTAAGGCAGAGCTCGTATTTGCGCTGTCGAGCAACGCGGGCGCCGCCAGGCGCCAGTGGCGCCCCCACTTTGTCACGCCATAACATAAACAATAAACATAACGCTGATTTAGCATTTAGTTATTTAACCGCTAATTATAATTATTTAAGTTAAATTTTTTTATTCAATATAACTTTGTATGAAGTAATGTAACTTGTGGTATCAATGTTTCAAATATATTTATGATGCAAACATTTATTGATTCCATTATAAAGTAGGTAGGTAATTTAGATGTGCCAATAAAGTTGATATTTTTTAATCGTATTTTTTCTTATTTCCAGATATTTCCATTTACCTCTTCCGACAGTGATTACTAGGTACCTAATTAACTACAATAATTATCTACTATTAAGTTACTAGTTAGTATTAACTTAAGTAGTCTCATAATCATAAGCTATATCCATAGTTAATCGAGTAGTTATTACGTAGATTAAAGAGTACAACAAATAGAATTTGTCAATTATAAAAATCTATCTTACTTCCAAAATTATCCAATCCAAACCAGATGCCGTCTGGGGTATAGGAACGAATAAGCTCTCGGATTTGCATGCAGTTTGTTCTATTAAGCCTCACGGAAAATTTTTCCATGTCTAATAAGAAAGTTTAATATAGGTGAGTAACTATTAATAATATTTTGTAATAATTATTACAATATTAGTATACCTACCTAAAAATGTCTAGATATAATTTGAGTAGACTGGCTTCCTGTTTTCTTTTTGCCTCTCTGAGGTGTAAATGGTCGGTCAGTGGTGCATGGAAGCAGCGAGGAAGTCCAATTAACGCTCACGAAACGTTCATAATTTAAATAATTATAATGCAAACTAGACATAATAAAAAGTTGTAATCAAAATGTAATCGCTTTTATTAAAGCTTAAGTAATATATCAGTGCAATATTAAATTCTCCTAGGTATTTTAATGAAAATATGTACCTACGTAAGGATAATTTAAAATGTAAATCTATACCGGGATTATAATTTGGTTAAGTTAGAATAGTAAAGTGAAAAATCTATAAATATGTAAATAATTCTAATGAATCATGCTACAACAGCTTAGATTACTTGTAATACTTAATTAGCTGTGTCCGCAGCTTCCTCGGCGCAAATGTGAATTGAGACATATTTTTAAATAAGTAGGTTTATTTTAGTAATATTATCGATTTCGGTTAAAGATTGTAATAATTGTCGCACTTCAATTCAGACGTAATTATACATTCCCTGGTGGGTGAAAATAAAAAAAAATAGCCTATGTCTTCGATCTCCTGTTTTGATAAATGAGTATGCACCTACTACTTTATCTCAAAAATTGACGAAACTCATACAAAGTTTTATGCGCTTGCCCATTGCGGTCTAATTTTACAAAACTTTGAATTGACTTTTTGTTATTTATACTTGAAAGCCTAATTTTCAATAACATTCAACAACAAATAAAAAATCATGGGTAGCCTGTGTGAAGGCAATAAAAACATTTTTGATTTTCAATCTGCGAAAAGGCACAAATTTTTCACATTTTAGAAATTAATTAGATTATGAAATTGATTTCATGTTTTTTTTATGTATTGCTACAACCAATAACTAATGAGTAATCATGGAATTACGTAGTATAGAATTGTTAAACTTCTCGAGTTGGAAAGTGAGCTCTTGTTATAGAATATAGATAAAAACAATTAACAATATTGTTTCCCGCCCTGCAAACCGTGTGTAGGCGGGGAACTTGTCATCTAAGTTCGGACAAAATAACTAACTTACTTAATAAACGCCCTCCTTGAGTACCTACCGAAATGGCAACAATATTTTAGCAGCGCATTAATAATTAACTAAGTACACTAATGCACGCTAAGGTGCTATCAGTGCAACTGTTTGCGTTCTTGTCCCCATTTACCTTTCACACTAATTAGCATTATTATCTTACAAAATGGTTTATGGCGAATAAACAATCAAATGGTAAATACTTAATGTACAAACATACCTAATGTAGTATTACATTGGTGAATATGCGGACACTTAAAAGTTAAAACGTTCTTTTCAACTACCTACTTAGCTGGTGCTCGCCACTTCGTCCGCGTTGAAAAATTGGAATTTGCAATATTTACTAACAAATCAATATTTTGATATAAGTTTCTAGAATATATGTAATGGGTGAAAGAAATTTTCGATTTCAACCTGGAGAGTGGAAAGAGTGGAAAAGAAATCCTCAAATTATTCAGAAATGGTAAGAGTTACAAAAATAGTTTCAGACAATAATTGTAGACAATTATTATTAAAAATGTGTATATAACTTTTTTTGCTAAATTTAAAATTAGCAGTTAGGGAGGTTAGAAGATAAAAGAGTTGATGGGTAAATAAATTTTAAAAAAAAACAGTTGCACTCTGGGAGTGCCTACAGAAGTGAAACTTTAACAAATACGTGTGTTTTTTGAATCGTCAGGAAAGTACATACTTATATAAAGAGGTTTCGGTTACATTACGTTACATTACATTACATGACAGTTTTTCCCATCTCAAAAATGCTCAACGCGCCTATCGGGTATTACCTACCTATACGCCTTTAAAATTAATGTTAGTAGGTAAAAATTAAAAGTAAATATAACGTAGGTATGTTTTTGTCTATAAATTTTATGTTGAGAGCTGTGGATTTTGTGATAAATAAATAAATAAACGTAGGTATTTATAGTTAGGCACCTGTTACCTACTTGCTTCCGTATAATTTTATTTCACTTAATAGGAAAATGCATGGTAGTTGGTACAACAAACCGAAGTACGATAAGAAAAACTCGCTTTCATTGATAAAACGCTTGCTTTGCTTGCGTACACGCTGTTTATTCAATGACGCAGTTGATAAGCAATGGCGTTCAAACTAACCAAGCAACATACTTACGAAGTATTTTATTTATGTTTCTGGTTTAAACTATCGGCCTCAAACAGCGGACGACACTTCTTATAAGTGGATAAATATTCAGTACTGTGCTGCATATTTAGGCTAATTAGGTTTTATTTCAGATAACCAATGCTGGACTGTTTTACTGCCTAACTTACTTCATCATCATCATCTCAACCGTAGGACGTCCACTGCTGGACATAGGCCTCTTCCATAACTTTCCAGTAGATTATAATATAGCGTCAGAAGCAAACTACCGTCATAATTACATACATAACGGAATTATACTTAGGACAAGTTTATAATTTGGTCGTATATTTTAAAAAAATACATTGAAAACAATAGACATAATATTTTATAGCAGCTAGCAGAAACTCTTCGCAACCGGTTATTACGTTCATTTGGAAAACCCTAGACACTTTCACTTTGTGGAAAGAACAATTGCACAAGCGTAAAAAATAAGTGAAAAATAAAAAGGTGTAGATGTTGCAGATCCCAATTAAAGTTACCTACTCCCAATGAGACCCAGGATAAGATTAGGGATAAGGCATTAGGAAGGGATAGGGAAATGGGCATACTGGCATTCCTTACTCACAAACCTGCTGCCCAAATTATTTAGAAACGCAGTGAGTTCCCTGCCATTACTTTCCAGACCCAAGACTATTTCCAAGCTACACCACTTTAGCTACCTCTATCGAGAATTTTCGCAGAGGAAAAGGTGGGCGTCTCGGCAAACCGAAGCTACTCGTACTTACGGAGTTTCAGCCAGTTAGTAATCAGAAAAAAAAACCAGGTAAGGGATACAGGACTATTCGGAAAATCTCCAACCAAGCTGAAAATTTGTATACACGTAGTACCTGTTAGCTCCCCAAATAACCTCTGAAAAGTCCCATGAGACCAGGGGTGGGCCAAACCAAAAAACGACAGCCAAAAAACGGTGAAAAATATTACATTTTTTCGGTTTTTTGTCTATATTTTCGTTCCTGTCGATTTTACCGCTATGAGGTATACTTATGAAAAAGAAATAATGGGAAATTCTCTACAAAAAAGGTAATATAACGTTTATCGATTAAATCAGTCATTTCCACGAAAAAAGGTGCGAAACATCGGATTGAAGCTATAGGCAGAAACAAGTCGGTCCAGTTGAGTATTTTACCACCGTCGATGCGGCTAAAGAGTACCTATATCGTGTCTACTACCAAGTGCAGAAGAGGTTAGAAAACGAGCTGAACCTGAGCGAAACACAGATATTTTTTTCAAAGATTCTGTTAAAGCTAAAATATTCAACATCGCTTGTATCTTTTTATTAAAATAAGAAAATGCCTTCCAATTTGCTTACCTTTCCTAGAGGAGTGATCGTGGTCATAAATCGTCTGATTGTCCGAGTTTTATCCGAGTATGTCGCGCGCGGGGTCTGGGAGAGTTCTTGTTCTGTCTTTATTTGTAGCACTGACTGAACACTCAGTGCACTCAATATATATGAGCCCTCTTCAAGAACTGACAGCTCATACCAACACCAGGAATTCCAGATCTGACCAACTATGAATCTGTCCAAAAACGAACCTGTCGAATACCAACACACAGCCTACACTACGCCAAATACAGGTAATGCTGGAATCAAATGTTATGCATCCTTTACTTATTTGCTTATGATGCTCGAAAACTCCATCAAAAAACACTTTTTGGTGCCAAAAAATTGTTTTCGGAATAGGACTTCATAAATCATTGGTTAAAATGAGGCTTAAAACTAAGTAAGCAATGCCTTTCAAATTTTAAGTGTTCCGCATTTATGCATTTCTCTCAAAAGTTTTATCCAGGTAGTCGCGTATGCACCACGTGGTGTGGTGTGTCAATAAAGCGACAAGGGTAACTTTTTGCTCTAAGCCAACAAGAATTCTGGCTTTGTTTGGCTCAGTATGCAGAAGCCAATCTAAAGGGATCCCTTATGTCTATTCCCCATTTGTAACAAGAAATGATACAAAAACTTACTAACGTAACGGTTATTCATTAGGATCGCATTTACATCACCCGCAGCTGCACACGAACAGATTAACTGTGATAGATTTTAGTCGATGATTTTAGGCATTATTTTAATGTTTTATTGTGTGTTAAGTTCTTGTCAGATAATATGTAACATACGATTAAAAAAAAAGCAACAAAGGAATGGAGTAATTGTGTTAAAAAAAGTAATTATTATTTTAATTGACGTTTTATAAAAAAAACGAATTGTCTCTGGACTATCTCCGAACCCAACACCGTGCCAGAAAATTTGTGTCGTGTTAGTGTGCTGACAAAACAATAATTGGTCTAGAGATCTGCTATCTAATTCTAGCAGTTCTTCGCCGAAAACCGGTAGGTCTGCATTTCCTGTAAGTTCCACCGCATACATCAAAAGGTTTTGCAGCCATTTTATATTTAGAAATTTCAAATTATGATACCTATTCATATTGAAGGTAGCATAATCATTTGTTTGTGGACAACGCACTTGAATCTGTCTATATTTTGGAGGTAATCTTTTACGATCATGGTTTGCTAGGTAAAGCGACCATCAAAATGATGTCGCGTGGTGTGGATTGTTAACTTTCTTATTGAGCTTGCCTAATATAAAGTAGTCGTCTAAACTTCTTAACATTCAAAGAGAATATATTCAAGAAGATGCATAAGATGAAGAATAGCGGTTCTCCACCATTAGGTGGAATCCAAAATCACCGACAGTTTCAGTGCTCATGAATGAGTTTTGATTGGTGATAAAGACTTGGCAATGTTTATTAACCCCCGACGTCCGACGGATAAGAGGGGTGTTATAAGTGTGATCTGTGTATCTGTGTCTTTCTGTGGCGTCATGCTACCAAACGAATGTACCTACCCATTTTGATCCGATTTTTTTTGTTTAAAATCTGACGTGATCGAGACGGTTCTCACTAACTTCGAATGATTTTAAATTTACTGCACTGTTACATCGGTGGTATTTCCATGATATGGTAACCTTATTATGATGCTGCAGCATCAAGTGGTCTACAGGTTACCCAACTCCTCAGTAACTTACAGCAGATAGCGTGTTTAGGCTCATTAAAATGTCGGGGATTAATTAGTTGTCCTCATAGGTACCTACGTACATAGGTATATATAAATTGTAGTGCGTCCACTTTGCGCGTCTGTCTATAAGTCCGCCAATTGTGCGCAAGTTGAGTTGAAATTATACGATGTATATGTAAAGAGATTAAACGTAATTAAGATTTTACATATTATGTAAGTAAAAAAAACCCAATATTTTGCAACCAAGTAGCCGAAACTGTCCGCGTCTCTGTTTCTCCGTTACTACAAGTGCTGTGCCGGATCGTTAAAAATGTAGATCCGCAGATACGGATATTCGGTGTCAAGATCCGCGGATACGGATCTTAACTTTCTTACTCAATCGGTGTCGTTGCGCGTGACCTTGAAACGATAATTGACTCCTGCCACGACGCTATGCGTGACGGTGACAGGCAGGACTAATATTTAAATATTTCATTATTTTATTAAGCTTACCACAAAGATTTATACTCAATTGATCTCATTATATACATATTTTATAATAATTTCCTATAATAAATGTTTATATATATGATTATTTTAATAAGCTTATCACAAAGATTTGTGATTGATCTCATTATAAAGATAGTTGATTTAGTACCTTTTAGATATGTAGGTACTATTGGCATGGTAACTCATCAGGTACGATAAATGTTTTTTTTGCAATATAAAGGTGCCAAATATTTGATTTTATGAAATAAAAAATAATCTGAATGGAATTTAATTGTATTTCATTGCTACCTAATCACCCATATATAGAATTTCATCTATGAATTGAAAATTAACGGGTATTTAATAAGGTAAAAGATCCGTAAAAGATCCGCCAAAAAGTAACGGATACGGATCTTTCTTCTCCCTCTGATATCCGCGGATACGGATACGGATATCCGGCACATCAATAGTTACTACTTCTAAACCACCCAACGGATTCGGATATGGTTTTCACTGATGAAAAGAGGGATAAACGAGAAAGGTTTGTGTAGGTTTATTAAAAAAAATTGCGTCACGTGCGAAGCCGGGACCGCGTCGCTAGTACTTTATAAACAAACAATACTCTCTAGAAAAAATCAAACAAGCAGAAGGAAAGCAAGGATGGCAAAAGCACGCTTGAAGAATGAGCGCGCTCCACACACGTCGAGTCGGACGGACAGGCCAACGCCGCAAACGGGGCAATCCGCGGCGCGGCGCAAGCCGCATTCCTCGACTGGGTCGACGGCGTCATCCGCCCCTCACCCCTCGCCACCCCTCGCCGCGTCGCACACTCTTCTCGTTTCGTTCCGTCTCACTCACTCAGTCGTTCGCGCGCGTTGTCCGCGGTAGGTGGTTCGCGTAATCGTTCCTTATCGCTTGCTCTTGCTGTGTTTACAATAATTTATTGTGTTGTTTGTTGTTACTAAAATACACTACTCGGTGATTTTAATCTGTGACAGTGTGTGCAATATTGGAATCAGTTTTCTAATAAGATTCTTACCGTTCGTGCTTGTTACGTGCGGAGCGAACAGCCACGGCAGGCGCCGAGCTCAGGTAGGCGTTTTGTATTAGTTTCCGATCTGATTGCGGCTAGAGTGATCTGGTTTTGCGTAGTAGTCAGCTGCTTCCCCGTAAAGAGTACAGGTGTAATAACAGAACCACGTGACGGCGTATATGAATAGGTCGCCGCTCACCACGTGGTTCACTGGTGTAAACAACTGTGCCCTTCTCTTGTGCGTCGCATCGCCGGGGCATTGCGTTCGCGTCGCGTCATCGCCCCTGTTCTGACTATCTCGCCCAAATAATAATTGTTGATCTATTTACATGATACTCACCAATTTAGCTCAGCACAAAATTAGTGTGCGATAAGATAAATTAAATTGATTTTAAAGTAGCCAAAAAGTGAAATGAGTACCTAAGATATCTGCGAGATATCTAAGTACACTTAAAGTTAGTATTTTTTAAATTATTTTGGTTAAGCTCGACAGACAGGCTGACGGGGTCCATTTGATGGTAGGTGGCAAAAACAAATAATATTTTTGTCGCCCGTTCCACCTATCCCTATTTAAGTGTCGCCCCTAATACGATTTATTTTATCTTTGTGAGACCTCAAATTCAAAATTTTTTGCGTAGGTAGTCATTTATGAATTATATTAGAGCGAAATTATTCACTTTGAAAAAAAAATCAACGCAAATTTAATGAATTATATCGAGAATATAATTTGAAACCAAATAATATCGACTTTAAAATTGTAAAATAATTTACCGCGATTTAGTAAGAAAATAATTGGAATAAGAATTCTGGTTATTGTGAAAATACACTGAACCGCAAAGAAAAAGGGTCGGTTAGAAAATCTTCAATATCTTCAAAAGTACCTGAACTAGCTTTATGAAATAAAGACTAAATTAAAGCTAAACTAAATAAATTTTATTTTTATTTAAGCACATTAAAATATTCTTTGATTTAGTATTTATTTCACTTTTGAAGATATTGTTCTTTTTATTTGCGATCCAATGTATTTGCCTATCAGTATACATATAAAAATATCTATTAAAATGTAATTCGTTATTTTCTCGCTAAGCATCTCGTAAATAACTTGAAAAACATTGTTTATATATTTTTTTAATTAACTATATAAAATGAGATATTGTTTGCAAAGTTAATAGACTAAAATTCATCATAGGAACAGAGCGATTTCATTGTATAATAGATTATGTTTCATTAATTTGCCATTAAGGTTTTTGAATTTAATTAAAATAAATAAAACGCAATATAATGGTGCCATAACTTTTAAAGCCCTATATATAACAAAATAATCCCCCATCTCTCATCTATGTAATAAAATAAAAATACAGCAGCTTACAATCTATCTATACTAATATTATAAAGAGGAAAGATTTTTATTTGTTTGCATTGAATAGACTCCGAAACTACTGGACCGATTTGAAAAATTATTTCACTGTTGGGAAGCTATATTATCAGCGAGTAGCATAGGCTTACTCTTATAAAGTTACGCGCACGAGGTCGCATGCAACAGCTAGTAGTAAATAAACGCACATGTAATCGATCTTCATCCCTTCATTTTCAATAATTTTCTGCTAATAAGAAAGAAGAAAGAAAGAAAGAAAAAAAATTATTCACGCAACACAGACACAAACATTATACAAAAACCACAAAACAGAAATGAATAAACAGGTAAAAGATGTGTGTCCTTGCGGCAGTGAAATGAATACTGGCTCAGCATGTGCTGAGATGCTAGACAAGCATCTGCAGCGCTGATTTTCAGCCAGCATCGTTTGGGAGACTCACTACACAACATCGACGCCACATAAACATAACATAACAACATACACTATACAAACATATTTTATACAAAATAAAATTTTATATTACAATATTTAATAAATTACTTAGATATGAATTATATATGGAATTAATTAAATTAATTAATTAAGCAATTGAAATACATAGATAAATAATAATATATAAAAACTTATAACAAAGTATACCTATATACACACAACGCAAAGCTTCAGTTAACAATTAAACAATGAAAGAAAAATAAATAAAAATAAAATTTACATATTTTGGTTTATTTGTGCGGGATATAAAGGCTGGATAAAAGATTATGATTTTTAGAGCGTCAACAAATAACCCCTAAGCTTACGCCTAAAAGTGTACCTGCTAGGCGCTCCTTGGATAGGAGGGAGATTTTTTTTTCCGGTATAAATTAGCAACACATTCCTATATAGTTTTCAAGTCCGGCTTATGAAATGGGTATGCCACCGTAATATAGGTGCAGATCATCTGCGTACAGATGGTACCCGCTACTCTTTACACTGTTAACGATGTCAGCGCTATACAATATAAACAGCATTGAACCCTGCGGAACCCCCCTCGTCACAGGACAAATGCTAGACCGCAGAGTAGCTCCATCCATCCCTCGCAACGCAACCATCTGCGCACGACCTGACAAGTAACTGTAAAACCACCTGAACGCAGTGACATCAATTCCGTAATAGGACATCTATTACGGATTAGTAATAAGGTTATAACTAATGACAAAGATTCGGATTATAAAAAATCCTACAAATATCTACAATATTATAAATAAGAAACTTTCTGAGGATGTTTGAATGAATGAATGTAAGTATGTTGTATGTTTGTTACACCTTTACGTCTAAAAACTAGGTACTGAATGGATTTGGATAAAATTCGGCACACATATAGTTTATAACCTAGATTGATATGTAGGATACTTTTTATCTTGGATAAATTTTAGGTTCCTGAGGGATCGACTATAAATTAAAAATTGGGCGCCACCGTCGTAAAAGCGATAAAAATGTCGAGCGTTATTTTTTCATTTTCACTTTGTTATATTTTTCATTTTTCAATGTAAGACGAAGACGTGGGCACCAGCTAGTAATTAATAAATTACATCACACACATCATCCAATGAATGAAACATTTAATTATGCACCATTATAATATTTATCATTTATGAGGGTTTTGATCATTAATAATTATTTACACGTCAGAAACAATATTTAACTTGGTTTTGTAGATGGTCAATACAGTAAATAGACATTTGATGATAATGATTGTATTCAATAGATAAACTCTAGTGAATAGTGCATAACATCTATTTATATTTGAAGGTTTCTAGGACATCCTGTATAAATAAATGCTACATAATTTTATTGTTATACTTTAAACAAGTATAAATTTCAATGATTTTCTCCGATCTTTGACCATTTATGATTGTTTTTTTTTTACGGTTGACATATTAAAATATGTAAATTCCATGGTTGCGCGTTGCGTACGCGCTGGCACGCACAGCCATTATACCTACGAGTACTCGTATGCGTTACATGAAACGTACAGAATGTAAATATGTATTTGATGTATGTACAATAAATTTTAAGTGTATGTATACGATCACCGCCGTTATCAATAAGCGAGTTCGTGCACTTCGTGCAGTGGCGTGCACCTTGAAGCCTTATCAAAACATTATTCCGAAAACAACGTTCACAGTTTGCATAACCTTGAATTAACTATGTTGATAAATGCTCTCTACTGTACGCTGTATTACTTTCTAAACTTTATTGCGTATTGCAACTATAAATTTGTAAGCAGTAACTACGCATCAATTTTATATGTGTAAGCAAAATGTTCACACATAACAGTATCTCGAAACAAGAAGACATAATAATGAGACGATTATCCTAATTTTTTAAGTTGTAAGCTATTTATTAATCATCAGCCGTAGGAAATCCACTGCTGGACATAGGCCTCCCCTCTAATTTTGCCTAAGGACCGGTCAGAAGTAGTCTGGATCCACCGTCAACCGGTGTCCGTATCTATAGGTACTAATATTATAAAGTGAGAAGATTTGTATGTTTGTAATGAATATGCTTAAAAACTAATGGACCAATTTTGAAAATACTTTTACCTATAGAAAGCTACATCATCGGCGAGTAACATAGGCTAGGTATGTTTTATAAAGTTACGCGTATGAAGTCGCGTGCAACAGTTTATTATAAGCTATTTATTATTTAACATATTATCATGTAATACTTATTAATTATTCTATATCAACATTTCATCATCATCATCATCATCATCATCATCATCATCAGCCTGTGTCACAGTGTTGTTGGATATTAGTCTATCACAGGTCACAGGGTCAGCCACCACGCATGGTCCTCTGCGCTTCGCATCCAGCCGCGTTTCCAAGTCGTGGCCTCTATTCGAGAACTTGTCTACCCCTTGTTTAGGGCCGGACTTCACCAAAGCGGAAGATGAGCGGAGAAAATTCAATTTTATTCGTCAGATTTGATAAATAAACAACACAACTTATATGTAAAGGAATACATTTTATCATTAGAAGTGGATTGCTGCATGCGTAGCCCCCGTGGGTTACGGCGTCGTTACAAGAAAGCTAATAGTATAATTCAAGTTGTGTGTGTGTCTTTGGAGGGAATGCAATGTTTTGGAGGGTAGGGTAGATGTGTGAAGACGCCGCGCCACCCTGCCGACGCGCCGCATTGGCCGCGGGCTGATCGATCGCGTTGCGCTGTACGCTGCTCTATTATTTATTACCAAAATATGGCGGCGTGGTGCGGCAGGCGGTCGTCGACCTCGCACTCCGCCACGACACGCCGTAAACAATAATTCTCTCAGGTGTGCATGCAACGCGGGAAACCGGTCCCCTCTCCTGCCACTACCTGCCACTATGCCCGTTGCCCGTAACGCACCCCTGATACTTCGTTTACTTTTCCCGCTCATTACATTCTAACTGGCAACACTTATCACGCCACGCGTGCTCCACGTGTATTTTATGCTTTATTTTTACTGATTGCAAAGTTATAGGTGTATAACTGTTATTTTTAATAACCATCATGTCTGCTTACCCATAACATAGTAGTAGGTAGAAGCTGTTCTTTTCTATTTCATGTCGTTTAAAAAAAGTTAACAAAATAAAACTCGCCTTTTTTCAAAAAAAAAATGGTTGACACTGCAAATTATAATGACACTTAATGTAGATAGGCACTATAAGGTCTCTATTTATTTTTTACTGGCGGGTGACCTCCGGCTTTGCAAGGATTTTTTTCTGCATATTATATATAAAATCCTTTAAACACTTTCCATTAGTGAAAACTACATTAAAATCAGTACCTTTACCATGAGTTATAATGACCGCACTCGCTAGCGAGAGCGTAAAATATTTACATGGAATATTGTCAATTTGAAATTGACAGGGTCATTGTAAACTCATGGTACTGTCACAGTATTACAATATAATTATGTTATTGTTAAGTTGTTAAACTGGGGTACTGTTAAGTAGTTTAAAAGATCTAAGCGTGCATACTGAGGGACAAACGGCGGGAATATACTTTGTTTTATACTATGTAAATTACGAATAAATAATACTTTTTTTATTCGTAGTATATAAAGATGTTTTATGCACAAATCTATCAAACAGATAGGCTACTACTATTAGAAGGCTTATGATCAATCTGAACTATATATACTACAATATGTGTACATGTCACATATTTCGCAGAAATTAGTTAAAATTATCAATTATCAATACCTAAAACTCGGTCCAAACA
This sequence comes from Synanthedon myopaeformis, assembly GCA_944738685.1. NCBI lineage: Eukaryota > Metazoa > Arthropoda > Insecta > Lepidoptera > Sesiidae > Synanthedon > Synanthedon myopaeformis. Next base: position 3,719,397 of record OX122914.1, read on the forward strand.
CTGTTTGACTAAAATCTAATAGCTTGAATAAAGATGACATCAGACACAACTCCCGTGCTTAACCGATCGGAAGCCCCATTCATATATTATGTACCTTACTATTATTAGTTTGCCTCCTACGTACGTAGTACTATTTTCTTTAATGCCCTACATACACAATACATATTGCATCGAGAACAGGAAGAGATGCACCCATTTTACACTTTGAACACCGCAGACACAGTGTAGACTGTCCGTTCAAAATTATTTATTTTTGTTATAAAAACAAACTTGAGGAATTAGCGCGGAAATGAGTTTTGGACTCTGATAAAAAATATTCTTGTTTGAAGTCTTCTATCTATATAAAAGTATATTGTCAAATATTTCAGTGAATTTTAGGTACCTATTTAGTTAAATTAACTAACTGAGTGTAGAAGGTGTAAGTATTCACAATCAAGTTCTTGTTTGTAACTTGTAATATGTTAATTGCGTACTAATTGTTTCCGCATTCGCTGCCATAAGCATTGCATTATAAGACGTACGTACAACTTATATTTTACAGGTGCCATGTAGTTAAATGTGAACTGTGATTTTTTAAGGTTCTCAGAGACGGAATTTCTATTGACGTAACAGTCGTACATAACCTTCATTTAAGATCCTTTTACCTACTGGGTTTCTGATTGTAAAAGAAAGGTTTTTTAATTTATTCATATATTTTTTATTATTTCTTTTATGAGGTCGACAGACAGGCTGACGATCCATTTAATGGTAGGTGGCAACCATCGCATATAATACAAGCAACGCCACACGTGCTGCAAGTGCGCTGTCGACCGCAGTAGAATTAAGAATAAGGGATTGGGAATGGATAGGTAAATTTGGGGCTCTGGTATCCCTTACTCACTCACCGAAACACGACAGCACACATGCTGTTATTTCACGGCAGTCTTCTGTAAGGAGGTGGTTACTGCCTCAAAAATGACTGCGAAACGCATTGTGCCCTACCCTTGCAAAGATATATTATTTCGATGGCCCTACCACTTATTTAAATTACATTCATTTAGTAGCGGCACGGCACAATGCGTTTGTCACTCATAAATTGGGCAGCCCTATTACGCGGCAGTAAATGCTTACAGAAAAATCACAGTGAAATAACTGCATGTACGCAGTTGTATTTATTGAATCAGTAGGGATGCCAGAGCCCACTTCCTATCACCTCTTAATTGCTTATCCTTAATCATATTAAGATCGGCTTCGCATTTGCGGCACATGTGATTTTGCTTGTGTTAATAGGAGAGAGGAGTCACTAGTCACCTACCATCAAGTGCACTATCAGCCTGTCAGCCGTCTTACAAGCCTGCCTGCCTTTACAAACAAAAATAGAAGAAAAAATATATTGAGTAATCAGTTTTTACTACACCCACACTAGGCTATTCCTGTATCGTGAGAGCTATTCCTTAACTCACAATTTATTTATGTGACTAAAAATAAATTAAGGATAACATTTAATAATAATGATAACTAAGGAAAATATTTTTAATAAAGTGTGTGTGTGTGTGTGTGTGTAGTTACATATGCGTTACGTGTGTAGAATTCAATTTGAACCCCAAAATTATGAAAATCGGTCGAGGGTGGTTAAACATACAGATCTATAGCCTCTTCTTGAACTCTTAACAGTTCTGTATTTAGCAACTTGACCACTTAATTTTTCTTGAGATGACATAAAAAGCTTAGGTTCCTAGATTTATTAGATTTAGGTTGATGAAGTGGAATCGGTGATTAACAAACGCTGGGGAAAAAAATATGAAGTCGCGTTGTAACTGTCGCATTATATTTCTGTTGAGCGTGTAACTGTGATTGATTTTTTTCCCGCATAGTTATGGTAATCAATTGCGGGTCAGTGCTGTGATTAGGTTAGGTTCAGTTAACTGACTAACATGTTTCTTAATTGATATTTTCCTGTAGCGGGCGTGTCGTGGGAACCGCCATGGCTCCCACGCTAATTACCTTACAGTTTGTGCCGCTCATTGTGGCCTCGAATGGCCGCCGCATCTATCAATGGAAATTACATTTATCAATGAAACTGCGATTATTACTTTTCGCAATTACTATTACCTACACAATAGCGGTATCATTATTAATACGGTCGGTTGTGCACTATGTCTCCATATCTCTACGATGGAACCATTTAAGAGTATCGACAGCTCAGTGGTGAGTTACTGAGTGATGCTGATATATATATATATATAATAATTATTATTATTGTGATATAAGTTAAAATACCTAACCTAACTAATTTGTAACTAAGCCTATAGGCTCTACCAAGAGCTTCTACAGATGTTGTTCGAGTCTCTTCGGTGTTAAAATATTATTTTTCTAAAAAGACTATCAGGACAATGATCGTCGAATCAATATTACACTTGGCATTTCCTCGTGAGTTAAGTCGAGGCATTTACTAGGTTTTCGGTTTTCAAGGATTTTTCATCATGCGCTACAAGGGCGCTGACTAGCATTGTCCGGTGCTGGGACCGATCGATAACCACGATATCAGGTTTAATTGTGATATAGTCCTATATGTCGATTATGGCGAAACTTTAGTAGTCCAATCTTGTTATAATGGTGAACAGTAGATAGCAAATGACTCCTTTCTGTACAGTCGGTATTCTAGTTTTATATTTCCCAGCAGACTACTTAGAGAATTTAACGTTAGACTGAACAACAGCAGATTCAAACTGACGCCCTGTACGAAACCTCGATCTATCTTTATCTAGTCTAGCAGGCCAGCAGCGACTCCTAGGTTTTCTCATTGATGAAGGACCGAAATCCATTGCCCTACTCATGAAGCTAAGACAGATCTTCGATTCTTTTTATTTAATAGAATATTACTTTAATAACCTTTCCAACTATAATTAGAAGACCGGAAACCAATAAAAGGTATTAAAATAGTCTGACTGTCGTAAAGGACAATTATCTAAAGAATTTATACACACCTATAGGCGTAATATGGTCGTGATTTCCGATATTTGCAATATGTTTTCCGGTAATAATATTTTTTTATTACTGTTTTTTGTTACCATTATGTTTTTTTTTATATTCTTTTTAAATATTTGAAATTTGACTAGCCCTTGGATGAGTGGTTAGGGTGCTTGCCTTAATGCTCCGTTTACTAAGAGGTCCCGGGATCTATTCCCGGCGGGTTCAAACTTTGGAAATTAACTTTTTCAAAGTTAGTTCTGGTATGGATTTGGAAAGTAGTTGCAGTGCCCGCTGCATTTCCCAGTCATTTGGTCAGCCCGTCAGGGGGCGACAACCACCCCCATACAGAATGTCACCGTGAAATAAAAACATAGTTTGCTGTTGTGTTTTATTAGAATGGTCTTAATAGAGTTTCGGGGGTTAGTTTTTATTTTTAATTATAGCTTGATATTATATAACTAAATGAATGTTATTGTTTGTTTCAGCTCGGGACATGCGGTTACCGGCGTACAGGCGCGGCGCGGCGTAATGCGGCGCGCGTGTGGCACCATTATATGGCAAGCAGTGGCGTGCGCGTTGCTTCTAGCGTGCACGCACACTTGCAATGCCATTGAACATCTCGCACCTGGAAGTAAGTCTATTATTATTGTCACACACTCTTGTCGCACTCTAGGATTTACACGATAAAGGTTATAGTAGACGGACGTCTGCTGTCTGTCTAATCTTAAAGTGAAATGAACACGAGTAAAAGTGTATTAAATTAGTTTACAAGTGAAACAGTCAGTGAACTATATAATGTAATGTCGTTTGTAGATTTCTAGGAAACTCGAGATCATTCAGCCGTTTAATAATTTCGAGAGCGTAACGTAATCAACTACATATTAGATAACGAACTCTCATTTAACTTTATATGTTTTTATTTACCGGTCGCCTATGTCCTTTGAAAGAGACGAAAAACAAGTTACAGAATTCTTCGATTCATATTTCATCTGCACAATTATCTACCAATTTGCCTTTGTAATATTTTAATAGTTATTTGAAATTTAACGCAATACAAATATTACTCTTTGAGAATATTGTATTATTATTATGTTTTTTTTTTTTTAATTTATTGCTCCTAGTTGAATCAGTACCTACGCCAAATGACATTTTTTTTTTTTTTTTCAATAAGTTCACGTTAATTTTATATTATATCGAACAACTATGACAGTAAATTAATCGCAAGTCATTAACGAATCTGTGCATGTGATACACACTCTGCTATTGGAACGGTAATAGACATCCACTACTATATAATATTTTTTAAAGTTAGGAATGAATTACCTAAATTTTAAAAAAAATATTGCCGTCGTTCCCTTCTTGTATGTTGTCTGATAGAAAAAAGATCAGTTAATGACTTGTAGGAAGTTATTTATAAATTTTAGACAACACGTGTCACTTAGAGAAATAAATATAATTATCCAAAGCTCTCTTACATATTATATTTTTAGGCAAAAAATGCCTGCTAGTTCATTAAGAATTTTCCGATACTTTTAACGACTTGTATAGAAACGGAAATCTAAGAAATAATTCCAAGAATAAAATATCCGCTTTGAGGGTAGTATTAATAAAAGTAAGTACAATAAAAAATACTTGAAACGGAAATCTAAGAAATAATTCAAAGAATAAAATAATCGCTTTGAGGGTAGTATTAATAAAAGTCATAAATATTAATAAAGTAATAATATTAATTAATATTATTAATAATATTAATAAAGTAGTATTAATAAACGTGATAGAAATTAGCATATTATATAGACAAAGATATAAGTAACAAGAGCCATATAAAACAGATGAGCAAACGTTTCTAGGTTTTTTTAGTCAATCTATTGAACTCATCGATGATTGAACTAAACAGTTGTGATAATTGTGTGAATAGAGCACAAATATATTTTGAGACATTACTTAGTCATAACAAAAGAACCATCAAAGGCTAATTGCACTACCATTTTTTATTTTGTTGCCATTCCGTTGCAAATCTTTCAATTTTGAACTGTAGCTTCGATGAAACCACATCGTATATCTAGTTTGGACATAATTGAGTTCCGCATTTGTTTGACATATTATTATAATGGAATTTTAAAAAAGAAATTAAAACTTTTGCATATTTTCCATCTTAATGCAATTTCCTGCAACGCCTGTATAGATTTTAGTAAACACGTGCCGAATTTTTCTGAAAGGCCTATTTTTTATTATAAAATATAATAAATTATTGTACAAAGGCTTCACAAAAAATTGTATCTTGCTATACTTGGGGCCTATATTTTTTATGTTTTTCACGAAAATATAGTACAGTATTTCCTTGATCGTTAATTTACCCGTCCAAACTATAACTGATGACGTTGAACTAATTAAGAAACTTCTCTAGATGTTTGAGCATAAACTCGTTTATTCTACTTATTATAACTTTGCTCGATTGTTAAAATTATCTGGTAAGTAGTAATTTGTAAGTATATAATTTTTTCTGTGACCTTTTGCGTACCGACTAAGAAGTTGTTTAGATTTACCATCCTATCCATTTTTAAATTATTGTTTAAGTAATGAACAACAGTACGTCTCTTCTTAGTTAATTGTAAGCCATGTTTTAAAATATTGGATAATATATAATTTGCATTTATCGAGATAAAATCTTTTACTCCTTAAAAGACTTAAAGTAATTATTTTTCGTATTTAATTCTCTTGTGCGTACGTAAATAAAAGGTAAACGTAGCTAGGAGTACCTTAAACTCTTTTGTGTCGATAACTCAACTGAGTTCTAGTTAAAATTTTCGTAAGTCACAATCAAAATACTATACTGTTAGTTAATTGTACTGTGAAGAGAGAAGGGCAGGGCTCAGCAAGAGACCGCGTGTAAACAACCTATCAGCCGTTAGCCCGCCGGATATTCGCAAAAACTTCCGCGGCCGTTGATCCTGATCGTCATGGGGCCACTTGTGGGCCGCGAATTTGTTTTTATTTATACATTTTTTACATTATTTGTACAATGATGATATTGAACTCGAACATTGCGGCGCACTAGTGTCGTGTCCATTATAATCCGTCAGATAACGAGACGACTCCGAGTAAGTATTGTTTGTTTGGTACGGTCGAGGCTCGAAGCGGCGCGAAGCCCGACGCGACGTCGGCGAGTGAGGCCTCGTTAGGAGGCGCTCCGCGTTATCTTGTGAACCGAGCCGAAATTCACTCGTCCGTGTAATATGCGCGCCGATAGCGAATAAACAGACCTTGTTTCTATTCTAACAATCGTTACCTTTTTTTTGCAATAATAAATAACACAAATAAAAGTTATTTCGAGGAGGATGTGTATATGGTCATTTTTTTAATTTTCAATGTAATATTTTTAAGGCATAGGTATTCAAAATGCAATAAATTAAGAGAAAAAATAAATTACGATTTTTGGAAGATCTTTAGTCGAATTTTAAAGTGTTTTCACTTTTTAATAAGCAACGATTTATTTTTAAGTTGTCCATTTTTAACATTACTTAATTGAAACATTAAAATATTTTTCTTATTGAGTTTTCTACGTTTGTAGAACCAATTACCTGGGGATAATACAATTATTATGCAATTACTCATTATGTAACTAAAATTATCTTTGTAAAAATTGGATTAATTTAGCATTGTAAGTTAATTAAAGTAAATTTATAATTGTGGTTTGATCAACCACTTAATACTGTAATACTGAGTGTAATACAATTACTGTAATAATGATAAAGTTTGCATGGTCCCTGCTTAAACCAGAATGAAGAAATAAGTGTCTTTTGTACCTATGGCATCGCACTGCTAAAATACGTAAACGAGCCGTGTTTGTACATTATATATAACATTTAGTGTTTGTTTCATTTCATTCATTTACAAACAAAAACATACCCAATACCTAATTCCACGTACGAAAGCAGCACGTACGAAGTTGCGGGAGTAGGTGTATAATTTTAATAATTGGCAATGTTAATCCTTATTCCTTACATATTATAAAACAGTCCCCCGCCGCGTCTGTCCGTATGAATATCTCAAAAACTACTGAACGGATTTTTATGCGGTTTATGCTAGTGGATAGAGCGTTAAATGAGAAGGTTTTTATATATAACTAGTATATGCCCGCGACTTCGTCCACGTCCGATCGCTACCAAACTTCACAGGAACACCCGCTGGACTAATCTGAAGATTGTCTGAAAGTTTCATCAAAATCCGTTCAGCGGTTTTGGAGTATATAGGAGACATACATACACACATCGCCTTTTATATATATATAGATTTACAGAAAAAATTGCGCCCATGTAACGGGTCGTTGATATCATAATAATATCACTTCAATTATTATGTGTACATACACATAATAATTTTGATCATTTTTAAAAGAAGCATCCAAATAAATCTAACTGGTCATAATTTGTTAAACCAATTTACACTATCCAATAGTACCAACCATAAATGAATTGATTTTGAATTTGAATTAATTTAACCGAAAACAATTTGTGCTAGTAAACAAATAGCTGTTACACGGGGTCAACGAGTGCTGCTCATATCGTCTGCATAGACTATTTCGCGTCGTGCCAACCGCTAAATATCTAACTGCCAATATTATTACATACAAAATTATTTATTCCTTAATTTGTATTACGAACTCGCTACAACTCAATTATTGTAAATTATCCTAACTAACTGTTACTATATATATTATAAATGCGATAGTGAGTTTGTTTGTTTATTTCGCTTTCACCCTTTAACTTCTCAACTTAATCGATAATTATGAAATGTTGCATACACTTTCTCAGGGATACTGAAAAGGACATAAGGTAGGTCCTATCTATCATTCAGAAAAAAAATGTTGCCGAGGGATCATCTTAAAATAAAAATATTATATGAGTTATAAATATTAAATAAGGAAAAGGGGCTCGGACGAAAGCACGGGAATAAGCCTAGTCCTTAATATTATATATGAAAAAGTTTTTATGTTTGGATATTTTGAATGTTTGTTCTTCAATAATGCGAATTTGACACACAGATAGTTTATTACATACGGGATACTTTATCCTGAAAAAGGTTCCCGGGGGATTGCCAAAAAGAATTTTAAAAAATCGGCGCCATTAACAGATGCTACCGTCGTCACAGCAATAAAGATGTCAGGCGTTTATCAGGTGTTATAGTTATTTTTCATTTTTCAACGCGGACGAAGTCGCGGGGACCAGCTAGTAGTCTATAAATTACAGTGCAAAGTGCGATGCGATCGCAAACATAAACATGACATGACAAAGTGTGACGTCACTGGCAAGTAATTATTTCAATGCTGTTTGATCGTAACGGGACTCGGGAGGTAGGTAGTGGGTACACAACACACATACGAATGGCACGTATGACGTACGTGTTTCATTTTATGGCCTTAATACTATGACTTTCATCGACATAGAAATATGTAGGTACTAGGTACGTGTTTGTTTGTAACGGCGCTCGTTCACACTTAATGTGGATTGTTTAAATTGATATTACATCAGACAAAGAAACACTTGCAAGCAAAAGGCAGGCAGACAATGTTTATTTTATTTTAATAATGTTCCAATGCAAAAATGTGTAGTTATTTTTAGAATGCATAGTGATTCCAATGAGACATAGATTGTCGAAGAAGTCTAGTCTAATCTAGTCTAGTCTAGTCTAGACTTAGAGCGTTTTTGAAAGCATAATTTATTTCGGTCGATGATAATGTTTGTGTATGTTCATGAAAACGCAAGCAAGGCCAGTCGCAGCCAGTGGCCCGCGAAAATCGCTTTTGAGATATATATATACATATATACGAAAAACATTTTACTATAGAATATGATTTACATTACATTATGCGTATGAAATACACGTTTGGATCTATCAATATTTAACTTTAAAGAATTTGCTATTTTCACTGCGTAAATTATATAAATAGATCTCCCTCCCCCTCTCTCTATCCAGCAAACCATTATCTCACTATAAACAACAAGATGAAAAGTTAAAGGGCATCTACGCTATAATTATATCACAAAAAATATATAGTTAACTCAAGTTCTGTTGTTTTGTATGCAGATTTCAGAGTTATTTATTTATTTTATATTGTCTATTAATAGAGAATGACAGATTGTTTTGAATGCACGAAAATTATACTAAGAGACTAGCCGATGCTTGCGACTTTATCTTAAGATATTTGAAATATTTAGTTTTATAAACAAACAAAAATACCTATAAAGTGAACAAAAAAATAAAAGATGTAGATAGATTAAGAGGTAGGGCTTTGTCTTTGTCCACACCGCAGGCTCAAAAACAGTTATTTTGGCTCAACTATAATAGTTATGACAAACAAACTCGTGAACTTTTTTGTGGGTAATGATAAGTACTAACATGTATGTACATTATTTTATACATTGTTTAATGTATCATCAATAGTTTTCGCAGCGCACGCCAAATAATGACTCATGTAGGAATATTTTTGAAACCTTAGGTTACATTATTGTAATTTTCGTATGTTAAAGAATTATAAAATCAGTAGTTTTTTAATTTTCAGTTACAAACTTATGAAATTTCAATTTTTTTCTATTAATATATTTATTAGTGTACAAAATAATCTGAGTGTCTTGTTAATTTATTTTTCACCTCTCCAGCACGAAAAGGATGCGTTTGGTGCCTAAAAACTCGCAAAAACATCGATTTCTGATGCAAGCGTGATTCGAAATTCGAACACGCTATTTAACTCACAGGAATAAAATTTTGATTTTATTAGTGTGTCCAGCCATAGCCTACTAGAGTTGGCCCAGCTATTAAGATAGTTTCACAGCCGTTCAGAAACTGGTTCAGCAGTTATACTGTTTGTGCTGTTGTACAGTTTTGGTAAATATTTTAAAAAATGAGTACGTCCAGCGGTGAAGATTCTCTAAGACCACAAGAATTAAGAGAACAAGTTTCAAATGCTGAACATAGCTTTCTACCAGCAAAGTCGCGTAAAAAATATCTTTAGGCGTACGAATTATTCAATGATTGGCGACTGTCAAAAGGTGCTAAAACTTTTCTGAGACGGTGCTTTTGTCATATTTCATGGAATTATATCAAAAACAAGGCTACCAAGTGCGTTATTGAATATTTATTCTATTCTAAAAGCTGTTATTAAAATAAAACGTGACGTGATATAGAAACATATCCAAAACTTGTGGCATTTTTAAAAAGGAAGTCGGAACGGAAGGACACAAGCCAAAAAATCTAAAATTTTCACAGCACCTGAAATTAAAAAATTTCTTAATGAAGCACCAGACTGTAATTACCACGATATAAAAGTAAGTAAATCGGTACTAGCTAATCTATCTTTAAAATAAAATAACTGCCTTCATATTTTTACCAAAAATTGTGTAGGTAAAACTTAATTTATTGTTATACTTTGTTACAGGTTGGTCTTTTTATTGGAGTATATGGAGCGTGCCGTTGCCGTTGCAACGAATTTTTGAATCTCACAGTTAAATGACATTGGAAGCAAGTTAATATTAGTAAAGGTGCTTAATACAAAGACAAAAATTGACCGATCTTTCGTAATTCGTAAGGAAGACGTAAATATTATAGACAAGTATATGTCGATGCGTCCCGCTTATACAAATACGACTAGATTTTTTTTTTGCAATACTACAATGGAAAATGTAAGATACAACCTATGGGGTTCAACAAAATTAGTGAAATACCACGATTAATAGCCAATTTTCTAAAGCTTCAAGAGCCTCATCGATATACTGGTCATTGCCTAAGACGAACTCCGGCTACGCTTTTAGCCGATTCTGGAGCTGACCTTACTGTTTTAAAACGCAACGGAGGCTGGAAATCAAGTACAGTTGCGGAAGCCTATATTGAGGACTTTGAGAGTAAATCCAAAATTTGCAAGAGCATTATAGAATCGTTTAATTTAAAAAGTCCTACCGATATGTCACGCCCTTCTACTTCAAAAGAAAATTTTATTGAAAGTCGTCCAGTTTCACCAGATCCTGCGAACCCTCCACAATACATAAACTTAGAGACAGGACCCTTACCTAACACGCAAGTAAATAATACGACCATCTCAGTTCCGGACAAAACTGTTACCATTAATTTCAGTAATTTTTGTTAAAAATTTTAATATTTTTGTTAATTTAGTTGTAATTTATGTGACTTTGGCTACGTGAATGTTATAATAACGTAATATTTAAAATTGTCTTAATTGATTTTCTTACCTAAAGATGATCTAGTAACGCTTTTCTAGCTGGTGAGGTGAAAAGTTGTATGTTTAACACGAGAGCAAATTTTTTTACGTCTCGTGCCTTTAAATCACTCTCTTCGCTCAGTAGTCTATATTAGAATCACTCGCTACACTCGTGATTCTCGTGACTAGTTCGTGATTTAAAGTCTGCACTTGCAGCATAAAATGATTTTGTTCTCTAGTTGAACAACTACTATTTCCCCTTAGTTCTAATTGATTAATATTATTTTCACCTTTTATTCTATGAAAAAAGATTGTCGCTAGAGTTGAACATAAAATTTAAAGTTTTGACCGTTTTAAGTCGAGGTGTGAGCATCATGGGATATTGTTTGTTTACAAAGCTTGCTTGCAAGCTACCAGCTGTTGAAGTCAATGACCTCGGAAGAGACAACCCCATCTACGACCCTCCGTAACAACATTTGCCATGAATTAAATTTCCCCTGGCATCGTATTACCACGTTGTTATATTCACAATCCGGTGATAATTCGTTTAAAATACATATATGTATTTTTATTCAGTTGCGCGGAGCAGATTTATATATTAAAACTAACTGAATCGGCAAACATTGTTTTGCAAAATAATAAAAAAAATATCACTTAGGGGTATAAAAATTAGTTTACGGCCTATTCTCAGACCTTCCGAATATACACAAAAAAATTCATAAAAATCGGTCAAGCCGTTTCTTTGGAGTTTCGTTACAAACACTGTGACACGAGAGTTTTATATATTTAATAGAATTTAAAAGGTTCCATTCAAATTCCGTCATAATTCATAAAAAAAAAACACAAGCAATTTTTTAATTCGTATAAAATTTAAAGATTTCTGTCGAGTTTTTAAGAATAAACACAATAAGATCATGTTTGAACAACTTGTCGTTTTTTTTAATATACTCATTTTACTGAGTTTCTCACTTGATGGTAAGTGGCTACCGTCGCCTATACAGTGCGCTGCCAGCCAACGTAGGATTAGGAAAGGATAGGGAAATGGGCTCTGGAATAGCTTACTCACTCACCAAAACACAACAGCACACATGTTCTTATTTCACGGTGGTCTTCTGGAAGGGGATAAGTTACGGCTATCAGAACGGGCTCGCGACCAAATGATAGTGTGAAGCAGTGTGAAGACACGAAAAGCAGTGTGCCCTGTCACTATTACCAATAAGCCGCGTTCTCACCGGGCGAACGCTTGCAAGTTATATGCTCGGTCGATATGGACGTTCCTCCGTGTTGTTTGACCATGCGTTGTTGGTAAACGGATCTTGCTTAAATCTGCTGGTGTTTGGTTCGCTAGGCAATTCAACTACACAGCTGTCCATTTCTAAATGTTCGCGAGCTTCTGACTCGGCCTGCCTCGCGAGGTCCCACCCCGGGATAGTAATATTTACCTGAGGCAGCCATTGGGCTAATGTTGAGAGACGGTTTCCTCAATACTGGGTTGTTGTTGTAGGCATATCCATCTCAGTTGCCTGTTAACAGTTTCTAATGGTAGGTAGAAACGTGCTATTGCTAAAAGTTATAAATTGAATGTTGATATAATACAAATAATAATTAAATACTTGTCGAGTTGTATAAGGCATTAAGGCCACAGAAAACAAACGGTAACCCTTGCGACAGAGAAAAGCTATAAATAAGAAATGGATGACTTATATTAATTTAATAATTACTTGATAATAAATGTTAAGTTACGAATGGTTACAGAGAGAGTAAAGGTTTGGTTATATTTTGTATAATATTAAATGAGCGGAGCGAGCCCAATTTGAAAACGCTTAAGACATGTAAATTTTTTAAAGTCTTCGTGATTTTCCTATAAAGTTTACATTTAATATCTATAATATTTTATTTCGCGATTCAGCTAATACTACTGTAGGATGGACATTGTAGGATGGATATCTCTATTTGTACGACTAATTTCTGCTTGATATTGGTGAGTAATGATTAAGAAGTATTAATATCCTATTTGTATTGTAATATTAAATAATATTCAGAAGTGATAGGAGTTAGGAGCAAAGCGTTCGCAGTCGTAGACTCGTCAGTCCGTCCGGTGATCGTAACAAACCCCTCACAAAAGACTGTCGTGGAACATAGCGGTTAGCTGGTTATGATAATAATTTATTTCGGGGGCATAAGGGATTCCAGAGCTGATGTCTCTATCCCTACAAGTTCTTTATTTCCCTGTAAAGTTCGACTTTCATCATTGTAAATCGTCAACCTGTCTGCCGACGCCTTAACATTTAAGAAAAAGGTATTTTGTTGTATTTTGCTGTCATAGAGTTCTAACAATTGGTGACGGTTTTTTATATAAGCTATTCTAAAAAAATAAAATATAAAAAAAAACTGTAAAGTACGAGTACCTATGTAGTTGTAGTCTGTAGTAGTAGTAAAATAAAAATTACTCTTACTTTACTGTACTCTCTTGATTCGTCAGGTTCTAGTGGCTTGTTAAAACAAAAATGACACGTGAACTGTTGCGCCCTTTAAAAGATAAGGTACACAAGTTATTAGTTTTTGTTTTTTATTGACAACATAATATGAAAACAAAACAAAAATTATGAAACAAGATTCCAAGGATAAAAGTTCCGCAAGTGATTTAGTTCTTGTTCTTTGTGTACTAACTGCCACTAAACCTTAGCTTCTTATGAAGGCTTAGGACGATTATTTGTTGTGGTTGCTGTATGAATTGTATGCAGACATCCAATGAAACGAAAAGCTCGGCGGGCGGCCGAGTACGTGCAAGCGGGCGGCCGTTGGCGCCGACGCGACTGTTAGACGCCGCAATTTTATTAAAAAACAATGCATTTACGAAGATTAGTTTAATAAAAAATTTTAAATTGAAACTTCAAAGAATTGTACACGAAATTGAACTGACAATACATTTTTAAACACTGTGTTTTGTCAGTGACTAACTACTTGTGGCACAGAAACGTGACGCCTAACCTCAGGTTACTAACTAGTTACTTCGTAACTAAATTACTTAACATACTAACTAACTTAACTAACTAAATTTATTGTCAAGTTAAAAGTCTCTACTTTTTAGTAATGACTGGGGCACACTGCTTTTCGCAGCCATAAACTGAGCAACCTTACGGAAGACTACAATGAAATAAAGCATGTACGCTCTTGTGTTACAGTGAGTGAGCATGGGTGCCTCCAACTTAATAAAATGTTGTTTAACTTTGTCGTATAACATAGCAAAAGCAAGACTGTACACATTAATATAAAAAACAGTGCCATATAATAATCTTATCTAACATGTTTACAATTTTGTCCATCGCATTGAGAACACGTGCTGACGTTATATAAAAATGTTTTATAACAAATATTTTCCACACATATAAAACTTGCTATATAACTATGTTTTATAATATATTTTGTTTTATATAGTTTTGCACCTTGATGCAAAAAGCCCATTCGCCTTTTCTCATCTTGTGCCCCATATACTTTTTATCATAAGTAACTATGTCTTTCATATTTTGTATAATCTAGGCTTTGCTGGGGTTACATAATAACACACCTTTTATCTGTCTGTATGTCGGAAATTATCCAAAGTGATGTTATTAATCGACAATAGTAACAATCTCATCAAGCCTACCTGCCGATCATTACGTAACGTTGGAGCTTCGATAATATAGGATTATGAGATTTTTTAAAGGAAGCTATAATTTACTTGATGTACGTGTAATGTGATTTTGAGGGTAGGTAGTACCTATTCTATTAACGATTAAAAGTTGACTCCGCTTGACGCTTTGCTGATCTCAAAGTACAGGGCACACACCTTAAAGCGATACTATGAGCCTATGGCCTTGCGCGAGTAGGCGGAGCTAAGATGTAGCCCCCGCACGACTCACACTTAGAGATCGCGTGAAATCTTTGTTTACGTAAAATAAGATAAATATGGATTAGTGGCTTGAAAAATTATTATTTTAAATCATTATTTGTACAGTATATAGGCCCAATAAATACCAACATTTAAAAAAAGAATCATGTAAATATTCTAAAAGCAGATGCAAATTTTCAGCCAAAAACGACTTCAATTTAGATTTTTTTTTTCACATAGTAGTTAAATAGTTTGAACAATATTATTTGTACCTTATATAGATAAAATATCAATAAAAACATATAGTTTTTCCGGAAATTTATGTTGACTTATGAAGAGGAGATAGCCTCTGAACATCCGGTTTGGCAACCGATTGGCTCTTAGTAGCCTTAAATCAAACAAGTTTATCGCTTCGTGTTTCGGCCTTGTCCTAAAATTAGTCTGAGATGTTTCCTTTGCGGCCCTTACAGGTAATTAATTTCTCTTTATTATTGCCTCAAGCTTTAATAAAATACAATTTACCGACTGAGCTAATTTAAATTTACACGAGTTTTTACGCTTAATTTTATCTAAATTTCTATTTTTCTTATTCTTTACTATACTACTTACATATACAATATTAAAATTGTAAAATTTGCATATTCGGATGTTTGTTACTGAACGTCTAGTAAAATGTTGAACGGTTTTGGATGAAGCGGCTGGCACATAGGACTTATTTTTTAGTAAAATCGACGATAACTCAGTGACAAATTCTCGTACAGAGCTCATAAGGAGGTCAAATTGTAGGGAATTAAATTCTCTAAAAGAGCCTTATGATACCATTAAAAAAATTTTATTACAGCCCGTAGACCAATTTGAAACAAGCAAAAATTTGGAAAAAACAATTTTTCGTTGGTTTTCTGACGATTCAAAAACTAGAGCAATTTTTAATGAGCTCTGTACGATTTTTTTTATATCCTTTAGTTTTTTGGACTACTATATTTCATATAAAGTCGTTTCTGTATAGTACTTAAATATTGTATTTTTTGTCAAATTTTCTAGAGTCGTTTTTTCGTCTATATACAAGCTGACCCGGAAATTGCTCGTATTTCTCTCGGGAGACGAAACTATACTATATTGAAGTAATTTAACCAGTCATTTACGGGGGTCGAAAATTAACCATTTTCGAGAAAATAGAGTTTGAAAAAATTTCAGAATTTATCGGGATTTTTGGTATTGAAACACTAAAAATAACTAGTAACATTTTAAATAGAAATTTTGCACCAATTAATTATCTAATAGTTTGGTTTATTTTCATCTTTTTCGACGCATTTCTTTATCACACATATCAAGAATTTGTATGAATCTTGTAAAAAACATTTAGATAACTTCCTTGTGTTCGCACCTATGTCACAATTAGCATGTGACAATTTGCATCGAAAAATATGAAAACAAAATACAAATATGGAATTAATTTTAATGTAATTTATTATGTTACTTATTTAGTTTACAAAATGTCCGGTTAATATGTTACTAGTTATTTTTTACATTCTTCCAATACTAAAAATCCGGATAATCTCTGAAATTTTTTCAAACTAGATTTTTTCGAAAATGATTAATTTTTGACCCATATATGACTGAAGTTAAATTAAACCAATTTAATCACAGTATCGGCTCCCGAGAGAAATGCAAGCAAATTCTGAGTCACCTGTATAATAATTTTTTTTAATTTCTGTCTTACAGAAATAAAAAAAAAAATTAGGCTCCAGCCTACTCAGCCTATTGGTAAATCCGCCACTGTGTGTGATGTTGTCTAAGTATTATTTTCGTCACTGTACTGCATGCAACGCAGTGCGTGTAATGCAGAGGTTCAACCCCATTATTCGGGTAAATAGCCGAGGCGCGCACAATTCGTATTTGTAGCTATTACAAGTATGCTTTAATTGAACTTTGTATCAAACTTCCAGACTAGGTATTTTAGTCCTGCTACTATAATTATAACGTCTACAAAGGTGTTTTTCAAATAAATTATTGAGAGTCGGCAACGCATTGGACCTCCTTGGTGTTGTTTTTATAATATGTGACAGTAGTCATCAATCCTCAAATAGACCGAAAGCCGTCCTTTTAATATGGGCAGAAGTTATAACTATTAATGGTAAATATAATTTGTTTTATCTAGAAGATAGCAGTTATTTATAATGTACCGGTAATCTAGGTTAAATTACAACTGCACGAGGTGTATTGTAACACTTTAGAGACTAAACAAATCATTCAAAACAAGAATTATGAATATGACCGGATATTGACGATTACTATATGAATACGTATAATTGGTACATATAGGTCGTACGTATAGGTACATATCCGCAATAGTTTGTTTACACTGTAACAAGTGTTGGTTATTTTTGTAACGTTGATAAAGTCCACCAGAAAAATACGCAAGCATTAGGTAGTACCGTATTGTAACCCACGTTCCATGATTGCCCAATTCTGAAAAACGATAAGGTACGAAGCAAACAAATATAGTCGATAACAACAAATCGATGGCGCCGAGATATTTATATCTGATATTAACTATTTTTTCTATAACTAATATTTTATTTATTATGATAAGGATTGACAGGTTAGGCGGCACTATTTTATTGTGTTTTATGTATATAATATTAGCGACCCGCCCGGCTTCGCACGTGTAATAGAGAATATATTATGCCTACATTTTTTGTATCAGCTTGCTTGTAGGACGCTATTAAGTATGAATTTGATTTAAATGTAAATTACTATTACTAACCGTCGCTTGAATTTATGTGTACGGGCTTTTATAATGTGTATGAAATGCTTAAGGTAACTAACGTATTTCATTTGATATTAATGATTAATCCTGCTAAATAGCTTTTCCTAATACCACATTATTTGTGATATTTTTTTTGGAAGTTAGAATGGGTACAGATACTGTACTGTACTGTTACTAGCTATCCTTAAAAAATAGACATATGTCTTCGCAGACTTTTTTGTAGACCTGTTGACATTTTGAAAATGGAACAAGCACGCTATCGATTTGCGATTATTGCCTTTTTGTTCAAATTATATTAAAAATTCAATAATTTATTCCAAATTTTAAAGAAATAAATACATATATATGTATATGTATTATAATTAATTTATTGTTTTTAAAATTAGACCTTATCGTCAATAATGTATTTACTATATTGATTTTTGGATTTTGTTAATACTAGTTAAACTGTTAATTCTCAAAATATTCGTACGCAATCTTCAGGAAATTCTTTCACGTCTTTTATATTGACTTTTATGAAACGTTTTAAAGTTAACTTGAAAGTGTTTGCAACTCACTTGGTCCGGTTAAAGTTGCTTTATTGACATTAAAAATATGTATTGCAGCGCCGGTCGTTAAAAAGTTCTGTTTTATTTGGACACCGTTCCTGACCTAGCCGATTGTACCGTATTGTGCTCTCTCGTTCATATAATAAAAGCATTCAAATGACATCGGCGCGATGCATACGATACCGTCTAGTGAAGTGAAACGAGGTATCACGAGGTAAATAGGTTCAGCTATTTAGCTGTCATCATAGAAAAAACTATCAGGGAAACTTGTATCTCTTTAAAAAGACTGCGAGGACATTGTTTTAAAAATATTCCTATTTGCAGCTTAGTTCCAGTATTTTTATATCTGATGTAGGTTAAGGTTTCTACATTTACATTGGAAGGCATATTTCTTAAAAATACTTCTTTAAAACCTGGTACTCTACAGAATCTTAGATGGGAAGATGATATAAGGAAGGTAGCAGGAACAACATGGATGAGAAAGGCACAGAATCGAAAACAGTGGAAAAACTTAAGAGGCCTATGTCGTTTGACAAGCGAGGAAAAATAAAAAAATTAAAATTTTGTTCTATATTAAATAATGTACTGTAGCATGTTTTTGTATTATGATTCCTTGAAAAATAAAATAAATTACTCTTTATCTTTAAGAGTAAGGCGCGGCTAACAGTTAATTTAATAATATAAAATAATAGAAATAATAGAAAAAAAAAAGAAAACAGAATAAAGCACACGTTAAATTTAACGTTTATTCTTTTATATTGTTTATTTTTTTGGGATTATTCGGAATATTTTTAGATTTTTATAAAAACTGGTTCACATCACTTAGTTAATAGCACTGATGCTATTGGTTCATAATAAAGGTTTACAATCACGCGCGACCTACCGCACGCAGCCAGACAGGAATGAATGTTATTTACAGAATATACATTTACGATAAAGAGGATATATTATACCTTATCTTTACTGCAATTTGAATGGTCGGTGTTTCAATGCTAACTCATACGCTTGGAAGCACAGAAGTTTGCATTGACGCTAAAGGCGAATGTGTGATGGAATTGAAAGTTATTCTGATTTCTATACAAAGGGAACGATAGATCGTGCGCGACTCTGTGGAACATAATAGAAAGAAGTAACACAAGTACATATTACAAATTCGTATCTTAGCATACTGATAGCGACACGAAGAGGTTGGTCATTGAACAAGCTTCACCTCGTTCATGAATATAAAAAAAAGTAGTGAATAAATTCCTGAGGGTTATAATCTATATATAAGTAAAAATTAATCACTAAATGAGCGTCATTGATCCACATTATTCCAAAAAACATTGAAACAGAATATTATTTTTCACTTAAATTGGCTTACTGACGATTCGAACACAAAATATTCGGAGAGTAATTGTTTAGTACAAGTTTATCGCTAACTATCGCGGAGTCTTTCATAACAAAGTGTCTTCTGAGAGTCTTATTTGGTATCTACAGCCACCTATTCTGTGCTACAACATAGAGTACCTAGATTATTATTGTGAACTAGACATGTATATTAACATTGTGTTTTAGTACTGTCCCTATGTGGGAAGAATGAATGTGTTATATTTGAGAAATGGTTTCGTGTGGTAGGGCCTTAAATGAATTTGGTGTGAATGCATGCTAAAGATTTCGGCACATATCAGGCAAGTGAGGTTGATGATAACTTGTCGGCTCGCGACTTGCAATAACTACGCGCTTGTATTCTGCATTTAAGCGGAATACTGATTCAAACTTTCCCGTCGGAGATGTGCCAAGCCCTTAATACACCGCTGGCGCCGCGGCGGGCACTCACGCGGAATACCTGGATTATACTCGGTTTACGTACATCCATTCAACTTTGGTTAACCGTATCGTTTGCAGAACAACATATACATCGCGGGCTTCATGTGTCTTTCTATTCGTCTATATATTATATATGTAATGACATTTGTTTCCTTGCATTAATTTTATTGTGTTTTAGTCTAGTAAAAACATCATTTCTAACTAGTTAAATTCAGGTTTAGACAACAGTGTAGTGTAGTTTATTTTGACTTCGTGTTTGGTATGATTCGACTTATTTACATTATCTTTTTTTTAAGAAAGAAACATTTTTAAACAATTTTGACGTTCTCAATCGGGCCTCTTAATTGAACTATTTTTTCCAAGTTTATTTTACAACATCGTGCGTTTTTTTTACAAATTGGAAAACATTCTGAAATTATGGTTGGTAATAATAAGTTTTTATTGCATCAAGTGGCCGTTAAAGTCGTAAAAAAATAAGAAATAAGCTAACAATTTATTTTCTTAATTTAAAAATTTTAAAATATTTTATTTTTTAGATTTAAAAATGAGTAATGCAATAAAAAAATATATATTTTACTGAAACTTAAAATAAACATTATAGATACTTACTGAATATTTTAAAATTCCATTACAATAAAATTCCTATTTTATTGTAGGTGTACATCTGATATTAAAAATAAAAGTTTCAAAATAAATCACGTATTCATTTAATGCCATAAAAATATTTTAATCAATGCCGTTTTCCGACCATCCCACAAAAGCCAGCTCATTTATTATTCGTTTGAATATTTTTGTTATTCCAATGACACCTAAAATGCAGTTTCAAGGTCCAATTCGGCTGTTTATACCTATTGTGCTAAAGATGGTTTTAAAAATAGCGTTATGAGGTTTGATAAATCAACTCAAATGGCTCCGCCTATTCGATGCGTTAGCCACTCATTGTCTTTACATTCTGGATGCAATTTATTCATGACGTCATAATAGCTCCTTGTGAGACTGTATAGTTCTAAGCAATGACTATGTTATTAAAAATTATCACAGACTACACAAACACTGCCAAATAACGAAATTTCTAGAATCAATCTATTGTGTACCATTGTAGTGAGCAAACTAAGACATCGTTATTACTGCCAAGTTACATAAAGTGTAGGTACCAATAGGCTATGGATGAACTGAGGCTTTCCCAGTCTAACACTATTGCGTTTCTGCAGTGCATCTGGCATCTATTGCACTGGCGAAAACAGATGATTTCTACGCTATCGTGTGTAAAAAGACAGCAGTCTGCTATATAAAGTGCGTGGGAGTTCCAATTCCATCTTAACGACCATGGAGTCGATATGTTATTTTTAGGTTAATGTTGGCAGACAGGCTGACGGTCCACTTGAGAGTAGGTGGCTACCGTCGCCTATAGCATAAGCAACACCAGAGGAAATTGGCTCTGCACACATTCTGTTATTTAACGGTGGTCTTCTGTAACGCGGTGGTTACTGCCGCCAGATGTTTGGCTCCAATTTAATGCGCCACCTCATCTACATGAACCAGGTAGGAGTTGACGTATAAAATTAGCCATTTTTAGGTGCTTGTAATAATGAAATTTCATTTCATATTTTGTTGATTAATCTCTTTAATATAAAAGAAAGTCGTGTTAGTTACACCATTTATAACTCGAGAACGGCTGAACCGATTTTTATGATCTTTGTTTTTATTAAATTTATCTCCATCCTGAATAGCAGAATAACTATTAAAACTTCGGAAAAATAATCACGAACAAAATATATAAAGAAAATTCATTTTGTATGAAACGGGTTTTTATTCTCCCTGCAGCGGTACGAAGTTCGCGAGTCAGATAGTTTATCTGAAAACAACGAAAATCGCTCTTATATTGTTAAGAACGAACTCCAAATCGGCTCTATTTTGTTAGTGTTTTTGCTTAGTTTGTTATTTATTTATTTAATTGCTAATAATAAAGTGATTCTTAAACGTTTCACATTCCCTTCTCGTTTCAACTCGTGACTCGTTTCGCAACTCGCGAGAGTTGACTGTAATCAAAACAGCCGCGACATATTACACACATAGATGACCGGGCCTAACACCGCCTAATGGCGCTAGTTTTATTGCATTCACCTCTTTTTCAGTTAGTACTAACCTTCAAAAGACAGCTGTTAAAATTTCATGATATTCTATTCATTAGTTTGTGAGTTATTGTGCTAAGAGTGACGCTACTTTTGTTATTTTCAAAACGATGGATCAAAAGCAATTTCGTGTTTAATTTTACACTGCTTCTTGATGGGAAAAATTACTCTCGGTATTTTGGGATGTGCGTGGTGTAATATTCATCGACTATCTTGAGAAGGGAAATACCATCAACAGTGAATATTATATAGAGTTATTGGAGCGTTTGAAGGCCGAAATTGCAAAGAAATGATCGCATATGGCAAAGAAAAACATTTTGTTTCATCAAGACAACGCACCCGTCACAAGTCAATCAAAACAATGGCAAAACTATATGAATTGAACTTCGAATTTTTCGCACACGGAGATTACGTTGATGAATAAAGCTAATTTTGAACAAAAAAAAACCGTGTTTTATTTGTTAGACCCGGGACTTTTCAGTCCATGTGTTATAGCTCAACATTATCGAATCAAAATTCTGCGATCTTTTATAATTACCATAAAATGTATGATGGATTTTTGACGGATTGGACCAGTGGATTATAGCTCATTCTAGGTTTTAGATTCATTTTCCGGCATTTGGAAATGAATTTTTTAATGTTGGCTCTGGTCTGAGTGCTTTAGTAGTAGCAGGGCCCGCAGCGTTTCGCAGTAATAAATTGGACAACCCCACTGGCAGCAGTAACCATTCCCTTACAATAATAACAGAAATATATCAATAGGTGTGTGTTCGGTAAGGGATGGCCCGAGCTCATTTCCTCCCAATCCCACCTTAAATATTCGTAAAGTCGTTGCTTGTTTTCTAATAGACATGACGCCGCAGCAAGTACTTATGTTGCGACTTTCGACACTACGCGATTAATTTTTCAATTATATTTTTATATGGATGAAAGGTGTCTGATGTTGTTAATCCATATATATAAACAAAGTTTATTCAACGTATAAAACCGTAACAGGCAATTTTGATTTATTTGTTGTTCAAATATTTATAAATTTATATTGTTTGAAAATATATTTTATTCAAATTAAATTAACTAAATTAACATAATAATATAGGTAGTCCGTGATTCGTATACGCGTTCTATTCTGGTCGTGGCACTGTTTACTTTTCTAATTACAAACTAAGAAAGAAATAGACGTCGCGCAGCTCGCGTTTAAATTTATCACACCCTATTTTCTAAACAATCTCAAGAAATGGGTCACAGGGTCGTTCGTATTCAATACTTACGAGCCCGTTCCTAGGGGACACGCGTGGGTGTATACTGTATATACACTGATTTGAGAAATACAAGATTGTAAGCGTAAACGTCGATGCAAAATGCAAGAGGTCCTCCCGATGGCGACGGCTAGCGGAGCGGCCACTCACCATCGGCCTCGATGCCTCAGGCTAACAACCTTTGACGGTATTCTCCAATCGCGAAGGTGGCTCCGGTCATCGACCGTCGCTCGTCATCTTCGCTCGTTCCAATTAGTACGTAAGTATTTATAGCGGGCCCCCGATATGGGCCTCTTTTGCCCGCATACAACATCCACGCAATGATTAGCAGTGCGATTGCTAAAATTGCCACACTCAAGTCCACCTGAGCGCATGCGTGGATTCTGCTCCATTTTGTTTTTGCGTTCAATGTCAGCGTATCGGCTAATTTTATCACGGTTCGCACACGCTACACGACTATCTTGTTTGATGAGGCCAAAAGGTGGTTTGTTTTGATTCTTCTCTGCCCAAAATAAATTCTGTTCAAACGCTTAACGTTACAACAAGTTAATGTATCTTTGTCTTCTAATTGGCTTCTTTCACTGTACCGACTTTGTTAATCATCTGATTCTGTTTTAGCCTGTTTCCTATAATTACTGATAAGAAGTATCAAATACAGACTGTTACGTACCCTACATAATTGATTACGTGGGTGTCTTGTGTTAATTTACATAAAATTCATATCAGTGAATATTGTGCTGTGTCTCCAACACGGTTTAGTGGAAACAAATATTGGCAATCTTTATTAAAATGAATATTGTATTTTAAACATTCAATTTTTTTTAATGATGCATTTCACTGATAAAAGACATAATTAGCTATAATTTATACAGAAACTACATTGCAATAACATTTAGGTAACGTAGACGCCGTCTCGACCAGTTGGGGATAGGGATCTGCGATCTCAATGGAAAACAGATAACAGAGCTGTATCAGCCTAAGCCTTATTATTGTATGGCTTGTGTAATGTAGGTCCATTCATAAGTACAAGTATAATAATAAGTATTGTGTAAGTATAAAAAAATGATATTTTTTATTTGTATTGCTTTGGTATTATTTATAATCTGAAGGAGATTGTCAGTTTATTTTTGTAGTCGTTTTATTGTTTTATTTTAATTAATTACTCTATTCATTTTTTTCGGTTGAGTACCTACAGTTCTGCGAAACGGGTAACAGACGCTAATAGGTTAGTTAGTATATTAAATGAATATAACCTAGTAAATTACCATACATATTTTTAATCTTTAAATTTTAATATACATTTACATCTCAGAAAATTCTACATTCATATAAATATATTTCAATAGGTATTTCAACAATACGAATCTTTTTTTATGTAAAGGTCGTCAGACATGCTGACGATCCATTTTGATGGTAGGTGGCTACAGTTTTATTCACTCATCGAAACACAATAGCACACGTGCTTATTTCCCCGTGGTCTCTGTAAGGGATGCTTACAGTCTCCAGACGGGTTGCCCAATTCATATGAGTGACTTACGAATCGCAGTGTTTCCTGCTACTGCTTGCCAGATACAGAAGCCAACTGTGAAAGTTCATTTCCAAAGCTGGTCCAGCCGGGAATCGAACCCGGCACCCTTGAATTAGAGCGCTAAGACAAGCATCTTAGCCACTCGACCAATGGGCTCGTAATAATTATGTAGGTAATCAATATATTATACAAAAATTAGGTTTAATGGGATCAAATGCAACGAAGTATTGTTTGTGAAGTTTGTCAATTGCAAATATTATAGTGTGGGAACACGAAGTGAGGAGAGGTGAATGCGCCGGCATTCGCGTCACACGACACGGCGAACAACGTTTTTCGTCGCTATTTCCGCAACAAGTGTTGTTTTGCGGAGAGGCCCACGCGGGCGAACCGAACCGACCAATACCGCCCGCGAGGCGCCCGCACAACACCGCGCGTCAGCCAATCCCTCCGTCTCTCGCCTCGAACACAACACAAACAACAATCATTCATTCACGCAATCACTCAAACAGTAAATACCGCGTTATCTTCATAAAATATTCTATTCGTCGAGTTATAGAGGTTAGGCAAACATCGTGTTGTAACTTTATAACATGTTGTGCTTGCAAAACATCTAAAATATATTCGTTTATTTTAATAAAACAGAGAGCTTTTACTAGTCTTTCTCGATAAAAGAATTTATTACCGTGGATGACATTCGGCTCAGTAATAAAAATGAAATAAATTGCAATGTAATGTAATATTATTATGTTTCCGTGTGTGCGGGCTACGCAAATGTTTCGGTTCGTACGTCACACGGTGCGCAAACAAAAAGCAACGTCATCATCGTCACTGCTGCCATTTCGGGTGATCCGCTACAGAGTCGCGGCTTACATGACCATTGTGTCTTGTTTAACTGTCGTTCTAGTTTTTATTTTTTAAATTTTGTCTTTATAAAAAACAAGTCCCCCTTAAGAATATTTTATTATCCATGCATAATATCAAGCTATATTTAATAAATAAGTTATCCTAAATCCTGTTTGTTTGTATCAAGCCTTAACTACTCATTATATATATTTGCATTTTTGTTTGTAATGAACAGGTAATGAATAACTTCAACGACTACTGGACCGATTTTAAAAATTCTTTCACCTATAGAAAGGTATATTATATTAGCAGCGAATAACATAGGCTATATTATATAAATTTACGCGGACGAAGTCGCGTGCTAAGCGCGTTTCGCGTGTCTTGTATAAGCCGTCGTGCTACATAAATTTATGCAACGATACCTTCTATTTATAGAAGGTATATATCATTGACATATTTATTCACCTTCGAAATATAGTTTTAAACAAGTATTTTATAAACAAGTATTACTCAGTGGAACATTAAATAATTGCACTGTACCTAAATAGATTGAAGAACTGGCGAAGCCGGTCTTGGTCGTGCGTTTAGCGAGGTGTGGAGCAGTTTTGTAGCGTAGAATGGGGTGAAGGGACTTTGCAATCTGCGTCGAGCGGACAACATTGCATTCCGAACGCATTCCATAGCCGGGCCCAGCGAACGACCTAGCGAGACGGCCTTTGCTATGATGAACGTGAATATTACCACAAACCACGACCGATTGAATGCGTATCTCATTCGTTCTCTTTCATATATTTTGTTCGTTTGCACAAATTTATTGTAAGTAAACTAACCTCCTACTTCGCACGAATACAATTTTTTCCTACATTATTACATTAAACCTGCCTCATGTATTACCTATAGCTCTTTCCATTAGTTAAATTCGTCGTTGGGTGATTTAGGAAAAGTTAGAGAAGAAACAGACAGATATTTATCTTAGATATATAGGTACAATAATAAAATCGTAAACAAGCCGTGTCTGTACGTTAAATATAAATAAAAAAAATTGTACACATACTTATGTTAACGAGATCAAAAAAATGGTTTTTAAAATTTTTGTCTGTCTGTGCGAACGTGCCCGCTAATCTCAGAAACTGCTTAACCGATTTGAATGCGGTTTCATTGATATATATTATCAACTTTAGAGTTTATTTAATTCCAAACGATTTGCAAACAAAAAAGTTATACCGAATAGTTTCAGGCACAGTTAGTTTTATATAATTATGTAAAAGTTTCGGTGCAAAGTAGACAGCAGATATAGGCTAAGGTTAAGGCTGTTTTAAAACATAAAATATACAAGTATTTACAGAAACCATACACGAATAGTACCTACGTCTGACTAAATTATTGACTGAAGGTAAGATGTGTAGAAAGAATAAGTTCTTCCTACGCAGCCGATTATTGTCGGTCCATTTCTAATCAAAATATTCCCAAATCCGTTTTCTCACGAACATAAAAATACTTTGCCTATTAGGTGTTGTCGGCGGCTATTTAGGTCGTTTGCGGATATCCTGAGTATTAATTCGGGTAACATTCTCTACCTTTTACCAAATCGGCTTTACGTTTTATGGCTTTAAGTGACAAATATTCGATCATACCAGCATTGAAGCTTATAATCTTAAAGGCCATACTTTCTTAATTATAGTCTTAAACTATTTATGACTAAATTTTTCAAGATGAATATAATCTCCCTACTTAAAATAGTTTTAACCCTGTATCCACAATTGATAGATCCTGTATCCAAATTTAAAAACTCGCAAAGTCTAACTATTTTTTTTTTTTAATATTATAAACACGTTTTAAAAGTTTGTTACGATAATGAAACAAAACTTAATCTTTACTAACTTTTTCCCGCGACTTTTTATTAGGTGTTAAAACAATTATTCAAACTTTATTGGCCATATATTTTTGTCAGCGGTTGTATTTTGATTTTTTATTTTTACACGATCCCTCTGGAACATTACTGGAACAGTCTAGATCAAAAGTAACCTTGGTGTTTTAAAGTCACTTAAATGGGTACGAGTACCTTCATTTTACACAATAAGAATGAAGCAAAGAATGAATTTTAAAAATGGCAAATAGGCTCGCGACTTAAGTCAATGTAGGAGACGATATACGATAGCGGAAATGGAAGTCAGACATCGTGCAATGTAATGCGCAACGCGGAGTAGTGCGCCAGGAATGCCGCAGGGTGGGGGCTCGCTGTCTTAAGCAAATGTACCTCCCGAACGAGACACCCTCCATCGTTCCACACATTTCCGGTTCAACGACCGCCGTTTGCGACCTTGATGACTCCCACAGTCGCACTCGTTTGTATCGCAGGATTACCAGAAAAATATCAGGATATTTTTATACTTACCACGAATGTGGTATTTCAACTCATCATAATGTTATGATTGTTGCACGATGCACGACATTTTATTTTATTTATAAACCATTCTGCAATTATTTACTAGCGACCACTCCCCGCTTCGCACGGCTGCAATTTTAAAAACGTTCCTCGTTTAACTCTCTTTCCATTATTGAGATCCGTTGCGTAGATTAAAAGATCTAAGTGTACAATACAAGGGGATAAACGGCGGAAAGCGACTTTATTTTATACTATGCAATGCAATGTAATGTAAAGAAACTGAATTTTAAGTTGTCCTAAAGCAATTGTCCTAACTAAAGCATGTTTAAGTACCTACGCCTATAATGTAAACACAAAATTAAGGTAATCAACGCGCGGTTCATAAATCAATCCTTTCGTAGTTTCGTAGTAGTTTGTCCAGTGAGTACTGGTAACTATACTGGCAGTTATATAGAATGAGTCATCGGCAACTCGAGGCGGGCGAGAATCGAGATGTAAACAACTGTCGAGGCTACGACAGCTCACAAACATGCGCCGGGGCTGGTGCCTCATCACAATACACCGTGTATATAATATTTGTATTTGGATACAAGAAAAAATCATTAAAAGTTTTCGTACATTTCGATGCTAATACGGTGACGTTCGAGGTGTATAATACAAGCTGGCAAACGTAAAACAGCTCAACTATAAATCTTAGCAGACGTATAAACCGCATTCTCGTGGAGTTTGTAGTTTTACAGAAAATATTATGTTTACGAGTTAACGACTCGCATCTTTTCTGGAAACAAGACTGAGATCATACAAATCACGTGAAATGTCATAAAATTCTTACCTGTTTTTTTAAGCACCTACGCCACGCCGCCGCGCCGCCGCCGCCGCCGCCTCTTCTCCAGTTTAAAAACTAAATTTTATTACTTTTCGTTGAATTCGAGTGTAAATATTTGCACAATTGAGATTTATCGTTGTACTACGTACGTGCGACGTGAATTTTCATGACGTTAGGCAACTTTACTGGAATTGTTATGGGAAAATGAGCGTTTTTTAAGAGTAGTTTTGTATTGTTTCCTCGTTATCGTACGTACGGTGGGGTCGAATTAGGCTGCTATTACCGCGGCGTCTGCTCGGCATGCGTAAATAAATAGTTCTCCTCGGAATTAGTGCTGCTGGTGAAGTTCATAGGCTCGTCACGTGCGGGGTCGGTTCGCCGCGGCGCCGTACCACTTTTATTACATTCCCCGAATGAATGCCCTCACCGAAAGCCTTCTTACATTGTCTACCAAATTTTTTAAAGTTTGTTTATTTTCTGGCTATACCAAAGTTAATAACTCTTTATGCATTTCTTGTACCTTAGCCTGTCCGCGAGTAGACTTGCCTAGAAACTGCATTTGTATCAGTAATATTATTTTATACTACTGTGCGTGCAACATACGGATGTTGCACAGTAGTAATATTACGGTCTAAGACGGTTAGTTATAAGACCAAATTGACACTTTCGCTTGAATTCTGTCTCCGATACATCACTTAGCCCCTAGCTAGAGAATTAAATTTGCATGTGCGGCGATTATGACCATGAAGCTATGTCTCGCTTTCGTTGCAATCTAAGCCGAATAGATGACCACATTTCAAGTTCCCATGAATCATGGATATACCTCTTTTTGGTTGTCAACGAATCGTTACGACTTTCCAGGGTCATAGACGAAAGCATCGTCGAATGCGGAAAATTCACACTAACATAAATGTAGTATATGTACTGGCAGTTTATAAATTGGAAATATTCCACCGATCCTCACCCACTTGTCGCGTGAAATACCCCCGACTGTTAACTTATCGTTAGCTGTGAAAATTGTGACACCATCGTCAATTGTAATAACGACCATAATATTGTTGACTGTTGTGCTTGTTTATTCTACATGCCTAGTTTGTTTACTTATACGACTAGTTATAATTTTTATACAATGTTAAGTGATAATAAGCGATTTAAATAATCTGATAAACGTAAAGTGATTTAGAAGGGGATAAGGCTGCTGATATTTGTAAGGTGTTTAAAAAACTGATATTTCAAATTTTATGAATAATGTCTATATGGAGTCTGACAGAATCGGGTTCATATTACTAGAATGTACTGTTGTACTTATCATAATTATATTCATATCAATAGTATTTTCCGTTCTTTTGACCTTCCTGTTTGGGTAAATCAGGATGTTGGCGTGTCACATCGCATGCCGGTGGGTGCAAATGAGTCATTGTTGTAAATAGTAGCAGCGACTTATTATCGAAACTCCAAATTATTTTATTTTTATAATATGTCTTTAATAGGATAATTTATTACATACTGTTTCATTCATAGATATGTATTTCTGGGTGGTTACGTTACTCATATCCGGACAGACTTCTGTCACACGTTCAAGGCCACGCGCTCAGTACTTACCATACCAAGGGTATTGTAATTTTTTATGGTATTTACATCGGAGGAATCCGGTACTTTTGACCGGTATTGCTATAAATTTGTGTGCCCGCTGTTAATGTAGGTGAATACATAACCTACATCATCAGCGGCTATAACAATTACGGGAAACATTTAAAATAATAAAAATATTGTTATTTCAAAAGAATTTATTTGATGTACATAGATATAACACATGGGCTGAAAAGTCCCGGGCCTAACAAAGAAAACACGATTTTTTTTTTCAAAATTAGCTTTATTCATCAACGTAATCTCCATCAAGAGCAACACAATCATTCTAGCGCCGCTCTAACATTTCAATACCACTTTTGTAGAACGATTTATTTTTTGCCTTCCATGATTGTTGTGCTTTTGGGCGCTTTGGACGAGGTTCACCAGTTGCTGTCCACTCAGATGACGATCGTTTTGATTCTGGAGTGAAGTGATGGATCCATGTTTCATCCTTTGTCACATATCGACGCAAAAATTCCGGCTTGTTACATTTAAACATGGCCAAACACTGCTCAGAATCCTCAACACGTTCATGTTTTTGGTCAAAAAGGAGCAAACGCGGCACCCACTTTGAACAGAGCTTTCCATAGTCAAATGCTCATGCAATATAAAGCCAACACGTTCTTTTGAAATCTTTACGATGTCAGCTAACTCACGCTACTTCACTTTTCGATCATTCAAAACGATGTTGTGGATTTTTTTGATGTTTTCTGGTGTTACCGCCTCATTTGGAGGTCCACTGCGTTCTGCATCATCGGTGTATCTACGACCACGTTTGAAGTCAGCAAACCAACGTTTTATTGTTGTTTCTGATGAAGCGGAGTCCCCATAACACTTTTCAAGCCATTGCTTCGCTTGAATGGTATTTTTTCCCATCAAGAAGCAGTGTAAAATTAAAACACGAAATTGTTTTTGATCCATTGTTTTGAAAATAACAAAAGTAGCGTCACGCTTAGCACAATAACTCACAAACTAATGAATAGAATTTATGAAATTTTAACAGCTGTCTTTTGAAGGTTAGTACTAACTGAAAAAGAGGTGAATGCAATAAAACTAGCGCCATCTATGTGTTAGGCCCGGGACTTTTCAGCCCATGTAATACATAACGAAGGAAGCGCTACTGCCGCGACCATAAAATACTTTTTACGACCGCTTTATCGACAGTCAATTATCAAAATGTTTATAACAGAGCGCACGCTTTGATGACGCGCTTGCGCCCTTCGTACACTAAAGTTTAACGGGTGCAATCAACTGACGAATATTTTTAATTTACATTAAATGACCAAGGTTACATTAATTTACATTTAATCATTTGATATAATTTAAACATTCGATAATATTATTTTTTGACGATTTGATTATAAAACACAAATTTTGACTACCATTCATAAAATATATGAATATATACAAACACATGGAAAGAGTTATAAACGGGGAAGATTGTGAATAGAATTTACAGAAAAAATTGCATCCTTCCTAAGCTAATTGTAAAGAAATATAATAAAGATTAATAACAAATTTTTGGTTCCGTTTTTATATTGTCTTTTAATGAATAGTTAAACATACAATATTAAGGTCAACCTAAGACAATGTTATTATAAAAATTAATTTTTTATCCGCCGTGCGTTTCAATGATCGTAGTTCTATTGAGGTTTTGGGATGAGTTTTCATGGGACGAGTACGGAACCCGGTTCTATTCGTATCCCTCGAATTTAGTTATAGTTTATTATCGTCAGCGATAGCGACCATTACGTTATGACAATGTTACGCAACTTGTTTTACTTATGTTACTTCATCGCGAATTTAAATAATTGCAGAATTCGCTCAATGTACATAAAATGTAAACACTAGATTACGAATGAATGCACAAAGATGCACCTGTAATTGTAAACAAATATGTGCAGTGTGGACACAATTTCACACTCAATTATATCATTCCAATATATATGTAACGTTGCTGTTTTGTTTACTTAACATTGTAATATTATTAATAATACATTGTAATTTATTAAGGAATGTTGCATGCATTTTTATTATACCTACTTATACAATTATTAGAACTACCAAAATTTTCCCTAAAAAAGTCAAATTTAAAGTGTTCATAAAATTTATAGAAGTGTATTAGAAATATGTAGACAAATTAATTATAAGAAAAATTCACACTTCTCTGTGGTTTAATCAGATATAAAAACTAAATGCAATGGTTCTATTTCTAGGCCATATTAATGTCAATATGAGAATGATTAGGGAAAACATATCAAATGGACAACAATAGCCAAACTATCAACTACGGGCAGTATCAGTACTAACTATGCGCAAAAGTCTATAGTTTGCAGAATGCACAAAAATTACAATGAAATATATGCATCGTTAAGGCTTATTTTACTTTAAAAAGGCAGTATTTCAACTAATAAAGCTTATGAATAATAAAGATTCTAATATTAATGTATAACCACACACACACACACACAACACACGGACACATGCATGCACACAAGCGTCTCTTCCTTTGTAATTGTATTTATTGTTTACTTATTTGGTTTTTTGTTTGTTTTTTATTTTTATCTTTATTTAGTATTGTGTTCATAGTTATTTTTATGGTAAAAAATGTAGTCCGTTATTGGCAGTAAGTTTTAAGTATACATATATATGTATTTATTCTTATATTATTGTCGTATTGAGTGTTGTGTGACTGTGTTTCAATAAAATAAAAAAAAAAAAAATCAAAAAGCACATCAAAAAGTATCCTATTTGTTCTAACAATTTACTTTGCTGACAAGTGCACAGAATACAATTGGTATAACAATATTTATCTATATAAATAACGTGCAAAACGGACGTTAAAACACTAGTAATTTGCATTCGTCGTAATAAGCGGTGTGAATGAACAGCAACAATGTGGCGGACGCGTACCTACCATGTGAGGCAACCATTGATATCTTCATTCAGAGACCGGAAACATAAATCAGCGTAGCGCGACGCATATCTTCAGCGCGTGTTTTGTTGCTTCCAATATATATAAAAAATGTACCAACTAACAACATTGATCTAAACTACCAATATAGTCTTTGACTAACAAGTGTTCATTTAAATCATAAAATTCTATTTGTCCACACAAAGATAATCTCACCGTTCGAAATGGTCAGTTGACCGCGGAAAATATCTCGCCGATATAACGTGTTTACGTTTCCAATTGCCGGACATCCGGAAAGTTGGCGTAGTAAGAGTCGTGATGCGTTAATATAGTTCACTATAGAATCATAGCGCGATGTGTCTAAAGGTAGTGAAGTGACGCCAATTATCAGCATACGAGCGTTGCAGTGAAAGTGCAGTGAGTCACGCGCAAAGTCGGAAATAGATTGCGCCCGCGCCGCCTATTGCGCTGCGCCGACGAATGCCTCACGCCCGCGCGCCCCTTTCACCTCTCGCCTACCACCCAACCCATGCCATATTGGTTATTTGTCCCATTGCCATGCGGAGACCATGTGTTAAATAAACGGCCTCTTCATTCCAGCCAGTGTGATTCTAGCCCGTCAGTAACCTGCTTAACAGTGACTCAATTTGTATTATGTAAACGGGTTCGAATGTCATCACAAAATTAACAAACTTCCTAATAAAATATTATTTTGACGTGTAACAGGCTAGGTAATTGAAACGTGTGTATTAAATGGGTATTTTTATTAGATAGTTTGATCAGAATTTACCAGTCGGAAAATAAAATCCCAAATACTTCATGGAAGGAAATATAACAATCAAATACACTGCCTACCTTGAAAGAATAAAGTTCCGCAGGTAGAGCTACGAAGATTACGATCTATAAAGATTTTTGTCTGCACATACGAAGATCAGAGCTCTCTGCTGTTATGCGGTAGTTACTGCGTTGTGATGGTCTGCCCGCCTTATAAAAAGAAGCCATTATACTGAAATGTATAATTGAACTGGATTATTCCACAACTTATATAGCATTAAACACGATGTATATTGTGTATACCTACTTTTGGCTGTTACAATACCTACTTTACTAATTGACATGTTTTTTATTAGTTTCTATTCATGCAAAACCGAATACCGCTTTGTTCCGAGAACCGCAAACCCACTTTTTGCATGAGATATATTTTTTTGTGTTGATTGCGCCTTTAATATTTTCCTCAGTACTTGGTCGCTTTCACTCGGGGAAAACCGTTTACTTTATTTCGTGACATGCAGTTATAGTACAATTTTTGTTCAGCCTGTATGAGTATATAAAATAAATAATTTAATTTTCTATACAATTTAGAGTAATTTTGAATCGATTTCATGTTTTCTAGCGTAGCGAAACCCGCTGATTATAAGGAAACTAGTGAGCCGATAAAGTACGTTATAAGACGTTGATTCATAGCCGATGTTTACCTTTTCTAGTCAGATTGCCATAGCGACTAACGAGAAGCATTATTATGATGACAGCCATTTGATTTCTTAAGCCTTTTCCTGTTTGTCTGTGTAGTTTTTATAACTACCTATCGTGTTATCTATATTCTAACGACAATTGAACGCGGGTAACAGTGTTCTCACCATAATGTTTTGTGGAAAGTCGTCTTATTTTATTCGTTGAAAATAACGGTTTTTGAATTCGTTAACCAATTCGAAATTGCCAAATAAAAAACAATAGTTATTTGTTCAACTAGAGAGCAAAATTGTTTTAGCGAGTGATTCTAATATAGACTACTGAGCGAACTGAGCGTGTTAAACATACAACTTTTCACCTCAACAGCAAGAAAAGCGTTACTAGGTCATCTTTAGGTAAGAAAATCAATTAAGACAATTTTAACTATTGCGTTTATAATAGTTAACATTCACATAGCCCAAAGTCACATAAATTATAACTAAATTAAGAAAAAAATAATTTAAAAGTTGCAAGTAAAATTAGTTACTGCAATTTGTAAGATTTAGGGCCTCTTTCACCAACTACAAGTAAAGTGTTGATTAGTTACTTTTAGAAATAATTTTATGTTTTATTAAATTATGCACTCGGTTTACTGCATCCCTCGATAGGCGACTTTTTTTATTTTTTTTCTTTTTAATGTTTGGGACTTACCGTACAAATAAAGGTATATCAGCTTCATAATTCCCGGTGAACGGTGACTTTAAATGGCGGTTAGCCTACTTGACACTTTACTCAGAGATGATGAAAGAGGCCCTAAAGGTAACAGTTTTGTTCGGAACTGTGATGGTCGTATGCGTCTTAGGTAAGGGTCCTGTCTCTATGTTTGTACGAATGAAATAATTCGTACGAATGACGATATTTTTGATGGGACTTTCCTGGAAGTTCGGCATTTGAAACTTGTCCTCTTAATTTTTCTGGAGTTAGACCATCACCACTGGACGTACTCATTTTTTTTATATTTACCAAAAGAGTACAAAAACACCAAGACCTAAAGCTGAACCAGTTTCTGAACGGCTGTGAAACTATCTTAACAGCTGGGCCAACTCTAGTCAGCTATGGCTGGACAAATAAAATCAAAATTTTATTCCTGTGAATTTAGGCACCAATATAGCACCCTTTTCGTGCTGGAGGTGAAAAAATGAAAAAAAAAATTATTCACTTTTTTACAATGTGAATAGTTAAATAAAATCATCAGCGAACGTTTTAATTTATTTATTTATTTTACTTATTTAGTATATTTTATTATACTTAGAAATCTTAGATTATACTTTAAAAAATTTAGATTTTTTTTCTTATTTGGACATTTTTTTGGGTACCAATAGGTGCCGAAAACACTAATACATATTCGTATAAGTAAAGACTTGGTTAGTTTATTTCGTTTCACTTTACGATTTTGTATGTTTGTACCCTACAGGCGTCACGATTAACATTTATTTCATTCTAAGGTGCCGCGAACGTGATATATATACGACCTAAATAATAACATCTTATATTATTTTACGACCTAAATAATGTTAAAGAATTTTCAAATAGAATAAAAATGGTTTATTCAATATGAACTTATGTGTGCGAGTACAATTTTAAGCTATTTTAATTTAAAAAAAAAATCTTAAGGAATAATTAATTACTTTAAAATATTTTATTTTACCAAATTAAAATACATGTAAGTAGGTAATATAATTAACGCTGAAAGTCGAATTTGTAATACGGTCTTGTTTGTTTACAAAATTAGACAAGCAAAATAGGTAATATATATGATAAAATTATATTATTGATAAAAAATATTTAAAATCTAATACCAAAATACATTATCTGGGACAGCGTAACAATGAAAAAGTTGATAACATCAAAATAATAATTGTCAGGCACTAAGCGTATATAATGCCCGAAAGTTTGTAGCTACCAAGCTTTGTATCATGGGAACCAGCACAGCGGGCTGATGATGATGAAAACTAAGTAAAGTATCCCTTTAAGTAAACGAGGCAGTGACGCGGTAATTTTCACAGGTACTTCCCGAACGAGGTATTAACGAAGTTTCGTTTAAAGGTGCTAACTAATGAAACTCGATGTAATTTTGTAGACACGGCCTATAAACTATTATGTGTCAGGTTAATGTATTTTACTTTCAAAATTACATGGGCTAATGAACTCTTAAATGGAATATTGTAGAGCATAAATTTATAAAAAAAAAATCAATATTAAACATATATGACTAGCGAAGTAGCGACCCACCCCAGGCTTTGCCTGAAATTTAAAAAATCCTTCTTAGTGGATGCTTACGTTGTGAAATTGACCTATGTACCAAATTTCAGTTTTCTAGACATATAGTTTGATAAATTAGTCGATGAAAATAAAAAAATTTGGCGCTGAAGTGTTATCGAACTAACGGAGTAGTAAGAAATCTCAACATTGCTCAAAGAGCTATGGTGAGATTATGCTCGGGGTTACTCTGCAAGATCGATCGGAAAGTCACCGACATAACCCAGCGGCTTAATAATTTGGAGCGGATATGGGCAGGACCCCATAGTACGGAGAACCGAGGGTCGCTGGAGCCGCGAGTCGACGCTGCTCCAGGCTGCTTCTGACTGGTCCTATTAAAAATTATGGTGGCGGCGACGATTCCAGAGGTCCCTCTGCCCACTATAATGTCGAATGGAAATTCATAATGGCACTTGTGGAGGATCATAGAATGTGGTTAATAAATGATTATTTATAACGCTCTGTGTCCTACTTCTATGAAGTTCAGGGCTAATACATGCAATATACTGTTTCTGTACAGTGGTCGCAGCACTGTGTAAATTATTATGCAGTGAAAGTATTATGTAAATGAAAAATCTGTGTCGAATAATTCAATTTTAATTAATATGCATCGGTTTCGGCAATCCATTCCGTTCCGAGGTACAAGTATAAACTCTCAACTTTAAACAAGATCCAACTAAATATTTTTTAATTTTCTTCCTTATATTTCTTAAAAGAAAAATGTTCAATATTTTATGAAAGAGATTAGTTGTTTATTTTATTGTAAGTTGAATTGCGTATTTGTACCTATACAAGGTGTTTTTCTAAAAGTATCGCGAATTTTGAATTTCCGTGGGTTAAGTATATTCGATTTTCGATTTTTTTTGTGGCGTTATGTTGGTACTCATCTCTCTCACTTATACCGACAAGTTCAGCCATGTTGAATGTTCAGTTAATTTTTGACAGCTGCTTTGCTTGCACGTGTTTTGGCTCGTCTTTGATTTTTACCTGGTACAAAATGTTCTCAGAGGGCCGAGAAGATGTGAAGGCGAAAAGCGCACCGGACTGAAAAAAGCTCGCCAAATTAGGTCGAATGTGAAGGTTTTGCTTACAGTTTTCTTTGATTACAGGTCAATAAGGAATATTACCTGCAAGTTATGCGCAATTTACGCGAAGCAATCCGCCAGAAACACTCGGATTTGTTGTTCAACAAAAATTGGGTTTTGCACCATGATAGCGCCCCTGCTCACGCATCGTTGCTCGTGCGCGAATTTTTGGCCAAAAACAACACACTAATAATACCGCAGCCACCGTATTCCCCAGATCTGCCTCCCCTTTTTTACAAGTGGATCATCATGGATACCCACAGACCGGTGTGTTATGTCGGACTCCGTCGGCCCGTGACTTTTTCTTGTTCCCGAAACTGAAAAGCCCCATGAAAGGACGACGCTACGCTACGATTGAGGAGATAAAGACGGCATCTAAGGAGGAGCTGAACAAGATCACAAAAAATGATTTTTTGAAGTGCTTCGAGGATTGAAAAAACCGTTGGCACAAGAATTGTATAATATCTAATGGGGATTACTTTGAAGGGGACAAAATATATATTCATGAATAAATAAATAATAATTGAAAAAACACTAAATTCGCGATACTTTTTGAACAGACTATGTATACTTAACGGTTTTTATATCAATTATTATGCATGACATGCATGCCTTGTGTTGCTTGGCCGAGGACGAAAACATTCTAGATACTAGAAACAATATCCAAAGTCCTTCGGTTAAATAATGAATCGATATTCATTATTTAACTGATCAATAATAATAAAAATATATTGTATTTATTACTACAAATACAAAAAACGACGAGACCTTTGGTCTAGTCGTTTAGATTTTTGATTCTTGATTCAGGGGTCCTGGGTTACGGCGGCGGCGAACGTATTGGAAATAATGGCTCTGAACATTTTCGCAGTCATAAATTGGACAGCTGCTCTCGCGGCATTAGCCACGCCATTACAGAAGACAACCTTAAAATAAATGTCAGCCTGCGTGCTGTTGTTTTTCTTGTGTTAGAAGACCGTCAGCCTGTGTGAAGACCTATACATAAAAAAATATTATACATAAATATTCTTTTAAAATAATTTGTTAGATTTATTTTTACTTTGCCGTGTTCTGTTTGCAAGTGTATGTTATTGCAACAACAATAACTAGTTGAGCATTACGTAAATATATGTACGTCGTACATATACCATTTATTATTACACTACTCGTGCACCTAGTTGAGAATGAACTGACGCGATGCGCATCATTGCATTTGCAAGCTACAGTGACGCAACTTATCGTCCGTCAGACATCGATGTGTTAGCTCAATGACTGTAATTTCGCAAAATTATCGTAAAACGTAAACGTGGCGGCGAATTTGCCATTAATAACCAGCGGGGTGGCCGTACCACAATACTCCTTGGCGTTTCGTACGCTAAACATGCATCCTTGCGTACCCATAAAAATACACCCGAAGGGCGCGTAGGCCGGAGCGTTTCAGTGGAACTTTGTTATTGGATTTTATCGTTTTGTACTCCAGCGAAGCGGTGCCATAGTACGAAGGCCAAGGGTGCGGGCGGGTGGGGGGAGACGGAGGCTGTAGTAGCGACGTAGTAAGCGCGGAGGGTGGGGTACGGAGCACATCGCGCGTTCAATATTTGTTAGTAAATGCGGGGCTTAGTGATGGGCGATCTCGGTTATCGACTTATGTCGATTAATCAGTTTTATATCGATATGTTTTTTTTAATTAACGGCTTAAATTACATAATTAATTTATTTTCAATGAATACTTCGCAGGTAGGTAGGTATATTATATTACAGATTTAACCATTTAAGACTTTGACACATTCTCTTATTTGGGTTATTTATTCCCCT
The DNA here is from genome assembly GCA_944738685.1 of Synanthedon myopaeformis. Lineage (NCBI taxonomy): Eukaryota > Metazoa > Arthropoda > Insecta > Lepidoptera > Sesiidae > Synanthedon > Synanthedon myopaeformis. The sequence goes on from OX122914.1 coordinate 3,759,738, forward strand.
AGCAGTCCTATCGGATATGTTAGTATCAGATTTATGTAAATATTTTTACATTTACTTTGTAATGTTATGAAAATGTATTGAGTAGAAAAATAATAACGCGGGCTACGTTTACAGTAATTTATTTAGTTATACTTTAAGTATAACTAAGTTTTAGTGAGCGCGATTTAATAGTTGTACGGTTATTAATCTGTATACACATACATAATTGTATTACTTGGCAAATAGTTTTTGATATGTAATCACACAGTGTATGTATAGTTTGCACATTGCCTGTTGAATCATGTCAATTTGCTAATTTTTTTTTTTATCTTCACAAGGTGAAATCTTTATCAAGTAGGTACCTCCATAATTATAAACATGCATGCAATCCAAATGCGCATAGGGTAATGGGTATTTTTTACCCATTAAACTCGGCATGGGCGCGGTTTTTGTCCTTAGGGGACTTTGGAACCGCCACCAGTCGCCAAGTTTGTTAATACCTAGAATACCTATATAATGTTCGTTAAGATTATCTTTTTAGATAAAGAGCGCATCACTAGTTCGTTCAAGATAAGAGTACAATAACATTCCCTACTCTATAAATATCCGCTGTACTGAGTGACCGAGGCTGACGAGGACGGGGCGCGGGGCGAAGCTATGCGGCGCGCGGAGTTCATTTGCATTGCATCGTACGCAATGCACTGCGAGTGCGGTCAGTGCAGCCCGCTCGCTCTACTCGCCTATCTCCCGCGCACGCCAACAAACTCGTTCGCGCCAATAACTACACTCTTCACTCCCACATTTACTACATCTTTTGCTTCGAAACAATACCACATAATTATGAAACGACGACAATATTTTCAATTTCTGCATGCATACCAGACATTATTGCATAAACTAACACATTATAATGTGCTAATTCATCAAATTACTTATTCCGAATAGTGTTTGTACGATAAAACATTGAATTTGTATGTAACATTAGTTTTATCTAATGTTTATCTAAATATTTATAGTTATTGATCTGAAAATGTACGCAGTCAAAACGAGGATGAAGTTAGTAGAGTATATGTCATGTCTGAATTGAGGTAGATAGATACGCCCTCGGCTCGTGGTATTGTTTACGCTGCAAGCGCCATCTTGGATGCCCTCCCGCGGATTCTCTGCACATGCGCTTTGAGAAAGGTACCGGCACCGTAATCCTGCAACGCAAATTCACAATACTACGTCGTACTTTCATGGACAATTTTCATGAAATTGCGTTTCACGTTTTATTTTAAGACCGGACTTGCATTATGCGTAGTATTAATATTATTAAATTTTGCCTCTTTTCGTTGTGTTTTCACTTTTATCTCTATAAATAATCTAATTAAGTTAATTAAGATGGAACGTTATAATAAGGCGGGTCAACGCTGGAGCCAGGCTGTTTCTGAATGATCCTATTAGAAAATTATGGTGGAAGTTATTATGTCCAGCAGTGAACATTTTAAATCTTGCGGCAAGGATCATAATGATGTTTATTATTATACTATATATTTAACTAAAAAGCAACATGCAACAGAGCGAGATGACGAAACGCATACTCGAATCCGTAACGGTTTTACAAATACTATGCATTCTAAAGTCATGCTCTTAGTATCAATTACAATAATTGCCGGGCGTTTGGGAAGTTAACGCACAGTAAGTAAATAGATTCAATGTTAGTGTTACAGGGCGTGTAGTCATAGTATAGTTCTTAATTACCGACATTCGAGTCACGCAAAGCGACGACCGAACCGCCTGTAAAGGCATATTTTTATTTGTTGTGTCGACGTGAACTCCATCCACTTGCTCGACCGCAATGCGCAATTGAACGGTGAAAAGAGTTTGTATACAAACGAGAAAAATCTTTATCGTTTATATTTTCTGTATGCACACAAGCAAGACCCCCAATCGATTTATTTATTATTTTAATTATTATTTCATTGATTTAATTAGAGGTAAAGTTTTATTTGACACATAAAGTACACATATATGCTTGTCAAAACAAATAATCTTAACTAATATTATAAATGCGAAAGTGAGTAATTATTTGTTAAGCTTTCATGCCTTAACTACTCAATCGATCATCGTGAAATTTTGCATAATACACGTTGTTAGGGATACAGAAAAGGACCTTTAATCCAGAGAAAAATACGATTCTCGTGGGATCATCTAACTAAATAAAAAACAAAAAAAAATGTATGTCTGAAAAAATATATGAACAATAAATAGAGCATAAATCTTTTCACACACCTAAGAAAAAGCGGACTCGTACGAAGTCGCGGGCAAAAGCTAGTGGTATAATAAAAACGCAAAAAAAAAACAAAATACCACCTACGTATATACCCACAACTTCAGATGTCACGTTGTTGCGACGTTTGTTTACGTTTGAAGTTTATATATAACTTTTATGTTACAACTCATATTTTATTTACTTAATTAAATTTAGTATCCACGATGGACGATAAAACCCAAAATATGTATGTTAATGCATGAGATTCGGGTAAAAACGTAGGGATAACAAGGGTAATTTGAAGTCGACAATTGAATCATTTAAAGTATAAATAAAAACTACTTGATAATCCTGCGCAACGTCATAATATCATAAATCATAACTTAATATCAATGACTTAACGTTGAATATGCGGAAACTTGTATTTGGTGTCAAAATAATCTGTCATTTAGTTATTAAGTAAATTTTTGTATAAATATCGCTGTAAGTTTTCCTTGAAAATAAATAAATAAATAAATAACGACAAACAGTGCGAACTGCGACCTGCGATAGTGTGATTTCGCGATAATATTATAATGTTATGTGGCAGCGGGATATCCGTCTGATGCCATTTGTTTTTAATAATAGCCCAGCTCACGAAAATACTCGTAATTGTCACTCAATATTTTATTATTATTATATTAAGGCACAATATTTTATTATTATTATATTAATATTTTATTATATTAAGGCACAAAAGAGGTGTATTAGAGCCATGTTTAAATTAAACGTAATAGAAAGTTGTATGCCCTTTTTTAAAAAGTATAAAATACTAACACTTCCATCACTTTTTATATGTGAAGTTGTTTTATATGGAAATGCTAACCCCAACCTATTTAAGCGAGTCTCTGATAATAGTCAAAGAGCCCAAAGAGATCCTAACAGATTATGCATTCGAAAAGCAAAAACAGCTCTGATGCATAAAAGTGTTTTTTGTCAAGCGCCAATTATTATATATATAAAATTCCAAACACCATTAAAGAACTTAATATTAATTTATTCAAGAAGAAAATGAATCAATTACTCGTTGACAAATATTATAGTATAAAAGATTATACCTATGTGTGATAATTTATTGTAATAATTAGTAATATTAATTAGCTTTATTGTTTTATGTAATATACTTAAAATATTTGCACACCCTCGAAGGGTAGAATGTAGCGAAATTTATCTATTGTAAAACCATTGTAACCTATATTCAGCAAATAAATGGTTATTATTATTATTATTATTATAACGTTCAAATAATTAAGGATTCCTACCTCAGTTTTTTTTAAATTTATGAATAGCTCAGAAATCGCGAGGTAATGTAGCAGTGTAGCCTCGCGATTTCTGATTTAGATTAGATTTAGACTTTTGATTTAGATCAAAACTTAAATTAAACGATCGTTAGATAAGTATATTATTGATCCATTTATGTTTTTCACGCGTCATATTCATAATCTATTTTCAGTTTTCTTTATAAACTTAATAGTCACTTAATAAGTAAGTCTATTTAATGTAGTGTCATTATAAATTTTCAAGTACCATATCGTTATTATTTTCGACGTATTTTTGGTATTATTTTTTTGGCACAAAACGCTTGTTAGGGTATACCTACAGAGTTTAATTTGGTACTTAATGTTTGTTTCGAAAGCATTTGAAGTAATGATGCTCTGTGGTTTCCTGCAGAGTTGCCCCGTGGGAGGCCATTAGTGGCAAAATGGTGGCAACTAATCAAGCGAGGCATGAAAACAATAACAAATTAATTACGTCTAATTAAGGAATGTGTTCTGATAAACCGTCCGTGCAGTAATATATTATCTGGTTAAACATAGTTCTATCTATAACGGATACATACTTTGCATATATAACGTTGATAAAAGTGACATATTTCTTTATTAACCGTGAAATTATTCAATTGATAAAGTAATCGTGAATTCTTTAAGATTATCTCATAGAAGTTCGTGCTTACACATGCCTCTCGTTCTGAATCATTCCGTTTGTTTACATTATGTTGACCTAATACCTAAAAGCAATGTGTCAACTAGCTATTTATCTTGCGCAAGACGATTTCTGCAAGTCATAGATTTCGCATTGCTTAGTGTTTACATTCTGCAATATTCACTTATGATCTAGAAATAACCCGCACTTTTCTCGTATTAATTGCGATTATATTTTTTTGTAAATCACCACCCGAAAGAGAGGGGTCTCTCTTTGATACTATTACTATGCATTTAACAGCGGCATCGCTCACTCGCTTTTTATTGTGAGCGATTCAACTGACGAATAAAATTTTTTGCAATAAATACACTTTATTTTTACTTAGATTTGTACAACAATTTAAAAAAGCACTCGTCGATAAAGCCAGTATGTAAACAGTATTTTTTTTTCGATTTGATTTTTAAGTATTGATTAGAAGTGCTTAAATAAGTGGTAGGTACTTTTGTAAAAAATAAATTTATTCCACGAAATATAATTAATTTGAAATATCAAGGGAAGCCACACAGCTTTTCTCTACCGTGATTCACTATTTTAAATTTTATCTCTCTGTATTATAAAAGTAAACTAAAACGTTTTTGTTGCAGTATGTCCGACAATAGACGTCCGGAACACACCCGAGCAACTGAACAAGTTGCGAGGATGTCGCGTCATCGAGGGACAACTCAGCATTGTGCTGATGGAGCGCGCCACGGCCAAGTCCTTCGAGAACATGTCTTTCCCAGAGCTCAGGGAGGTCACCGGACATATCAAAATATACAGGTATCTTTATGAATTTCAATATTTCGTTACTTTTAAGGGAATGTTATCTTTCGCAGTGTATTTTAAAATTCTCTCTGTGTTTTATTTTATGCTATCCTAATCTTATTTTTATCCTAACTATACTCCATCCATCTCCGTCAGTTCTTGTCGCAACACTGAACTGATTTCGTTAATTTTTTTCGCGAACGTTAGCTTGAATCTTGGAGAAGAAATAAAATGAAAGTGTTCGCTAAATTTTATTTTTAGTAACTTCAGAACCAAACGAGAAACAGTTTGTTAAAACTAAACCTTGTTCTAGGTTGAAGGGCCTTCGTAACCTCGGTGATCTATTCCCGAACCTATCAGTCGTTCGCGGAATGCAGCTTTTCAGGGACTACTCAATAGTCATATTCGACAATGAAAGCCTTGAGGTACGTACAAATATAACAGGAGTGTTTTATTTATTTTAACAATCTTAACTATTATACAAATTTGTGATTTTTGTTTTACCCGATTTGTACTATTGAGACAAACGTAACTACACGACGAAAATACGACGCAAACGAAAAACAATGAAGAATTAGTAAGAACTAAACAATCGACCTGGATATATTAAAAGAAACGGAGTCATTCTAAACCTAAGTTAATGTCAAATCTAATTACTTACTTAATATGTAAATTGTTTCTTTCTTTCTTAGTCATCTAAATGCATTAGAAAAGAGCAGCTTCGAACAAGCTTTCCAATCTATACTAATATTATAAATGCGAAAGTAACTCTGTCTGCTTTAACTACTCAACCGATCATCATAAAATTTTGCATACACATTGTCAGGGATACAAGAAAGAACATAGGGTACCTTTTCATCAAGAAAAAAAAGTACTGTTCCCTTATCTAAAAATATAAAGAATTGGGCGCCACTGTCGCGTGGCGGCGCCACCGTCGTAACAGCGTTAACGATGTCAGGCGTTATTACTCATAATATACTTTCTTTTTCAACGCAGACGAAGTCGCAGGCACTAGCTAGTAGGTATAATATAATTTAGCAATAACTAAATTATCAAAGTAGCTATGAAATGCAATCATATGGTCGGACCGGGATCGTATTTTTTATTTATCATTTTAATTTAATTTAATTTATATTTGGGATACAAATATAGTAGGATTAACGATATGGAAGTGATATGGAAATGGGAAATGTTAGCGTTACCGGCTTCTCCTGAAATCCGATTTACGGTTGTGTTTTGATACATGAAACCCAACTGTTTTGATGCTCCTGCCATAAGGCTTTCGCATTCTTGTTTACTATTTTGTGGTGATAAAAAATGTTAATGTTAATATTTTTGTGTACAGTCACTCGGTCTTCGCTCACTGTGGAAGGTGGAACGTGGCGCAGTCCGCATAGAGCACAACGATAAGCTTTGCTACACTAACACCATAGACTGGACACGAATTACACCACCAAACGCTGAAAACATCATTAGGGTAAGTGTTACACTCATTTTATGTTTTTTATAACTCGTGGAGAGATTTTTGTGGCTCTAGTGTGTCTAGCCTAGTAGTGGGAAAAGTACGGCCCGCGGGCCAACTCCGGCCCGTGAGGAGCTTTAATCCGGCTCGCCAACAACGTCTCTTTTAAAGTAGAGTATGAGAGCCTGGTCGCCATAAATAAAGACTATATACGTAGGAAGTAGCTGCATGTTTGTTATAATGTATGCAAGATGTTAGCGATGTTAAAATTGCCGTAAATTGTATCGATTGTAAACAACAGTTTGTAAACCAACATCTATATACGCCGCGCCGGCCCTCCGTAATTTTTCTTTTTGTTTTTCTGGCCCCTCGTAAAAAAAGTTCTAACCTAAACAGTGGTCAAATATTTCTTCGAATTGAATGTAATATTGGAGATTACCAGCTACACGCGAACTTAATTTCTCTTTAATGTCTGATTTGTCGAAAGTATTTTCTAATAAGATAAATATACCGGTCTTGAAAATACGTAAAAGGAATTTTATATTTAGAACCTCACTCCTTACATCCACGAATTCAAATGTTACGAAGAAGGCCTTATTCACTACTTGGTATAACAATTTTTAAAAATAAAGAGGCTATTTTAACATCGTGAAAAACAATGTCATAAGATATCAGCATAAATAATCGAATTTAAAAAACATGAACTTAAATATGAACTTTAATATGAACTTAATAATAATGTATTATTTAAAAAAAACAATTTGGAAATGGCGTTTTGGCGTCTTTTCTCATTTAAACAGTCTCATGTTTATTTGTTCTTTTCTCGAGAAAAGAGAAATGCATTGAAACTAATCTAATACGACGTTCGAAAACTTGTCAAATGGCCTATTGTCTTCGTTAATAACAATTGTTATTTAGCCGGTTCCTAAATATTCATGGCATGAATATATTTTACTAAATATGTATTTATGCCATGAATATTTAGGTATGAAAACAAGCGGGTATATAATATTTAATTACATCTAATTATATATTATAACTAGCTGACACCGTAAACGTTGTTATGCAAAAAATAAATATATATATATTTTGGGGTATAAAAAAAGTTTACAACATTTATAATTATATATTACAGACAATGTAGTACAAGAGAAAATGTGTAGAAGCCATTTACGATAGATTAAATATCAACTAAAATGGCCTTTCGATATGAATGCAATTTATTTATTTAAGAAAAAAAACTGTTTTGCAACAGTTTAAGGTGGGTTTTGTCCTACAGTATCTATAGGAACTTAATATTTTTGATTTCGATATATGTATATTCCTTCTCTGGGATACCAGCTGTCGTGATGTTCCTCGTGCGATTAGTTCGCTGTCGATGACAGCAAGATTGATGAAACTTTCAATCTGGAATCAGCCATAACAGATTGAAGAAATTGATTAAAACATTTTCAAATGAGTTCATCATTCAATGATTCAAATTATCAATAAAATATGATACCAAAGGTGTTTAGATCGTTGTAGGTACTTAAATAATCATATTGAATATTAAATTGGTTTTACATCGATCGACAACGAAAATAAACTTAAAAATCTGCTAATAAATTGACGGTCGTCCTTGATATAAAAATCTATACATAGATCGAGTCTTGTTGTTGTCTATTATGAAAAAGTTTTTATACTTATTATAGACTAGCTGGTGCCCGCGACTTCGCCCGCGTAAAATTATATACTAAAACCTTCCTCGAGAACAACTCTATCCATTGGCGAAAACAGCATGAAAATCGGTGCAGTAGTTTTGAATTTATCGCGAACAGACAGACAGACGCGGCGTAGGACTTTGTTTTATAATACGTAAGGAGAGCGTGAGATTGATTCTATAAATAAAATAATATTTTTAAGATGTTTCCTTCGCTCTGAAACGGATGATAAATTTATACTGAATGATCGTTAAATTCCATTTATTTAATGATCAATTTAATTTGACGATAATTCGAGTGATATTATTTGATGTATAAATAACGACCTACCTCGGCTTCGTAAGGTAGTACATAGTTGAACAAATTTCAATTTACATTTAAGGCTTACATAACTGAAAAAGTATATATTTTCAAACTTCATAACGAAATTCCGTATTCTTCATTCTTATCGGAATTTGAAAAAAAATCTGGTAATATGCGCTTTAATTATAGTGAAAACCAAATCTAAATTTGTTATGTTATACCTTATTCACGAAGTCGAGCTTATAAAGCGCTTTCTCTTTCACTCAATTCCATACAAAAGACAAGGACAGCAAATCTTTAGTGGGCGTTTACAATAATAGGTTAACATTCACTTTACGCTGCTTTTAGCTTTGTAAACTATAATAAAATACTATAGTCTGAACAGTGAGAGTTCTACGAACAGACTAAAAGGTACATGTACTGTGTACACTCACATTGTCGGATATCTCCACCAAAGACAGCCGAACGCATTTTCTCCCTATAAGCTCGACTCCGTGAATAAGTCAGATCAGCGAAGAAAGAAACGGTGAAATCTAAAAGTGGGCCCTATTTTAAAAGGTCTGTGTATAACCCGGAAGCTTTACCTCTTATATTTTAACAGGCAAATAACAGTATATTTACTAGAATTCTGTGGTACAAAACTGCATAAGATAACTTAAAAAAAACGCCCATCTCAACCGCTCCAAACATGTGGTCTATAATAATGCGCTAATGACCACATTGCGGTTTTCACTAATATTATTGTTGTTTCTTGGCGAACTTGTTTAGGACACGACCGTGGGATTTCTTCATTATTAGTTCCGCTTCGTGTGTGCGTAATATACGCATATAATAAATATGTTTTGTGTATGTATGTCTTGGGACCACCGCGACCACCGCCTCCGCCTCCTCCACCCGGCTGAGCCCTCCACCTCACCCCCCTGACATTCCCGCGTTCGCCTTGTCGCGCTGTCATCAAACGTATTTAAGTAGTGGGTATATATTACACAGGACAGGCCTCGCCCCCGCCACGGCACGTGTTTACCGACTATATAGAATCTCATTTTATTTTCGACTTGTTTACGAATAGTTAATCAGCATTACTGGTCTTTGTAATACCTACATATTTGTTACTTTGGTTATTAATAAACAATGTAGGTAGGTATAACGAACTTTTGACTTGTTAACCGATAGTAGGTTACACGTGTAAGTTTTAACTTTAAACATTATAACCCCCGACATACGACGCAAAAACGGGGTTTTATAAGTTTAACATATTTCAGTTTTATGCTATTAATAGCTAGTAAAGCCGGGAGGCTTCGGCCGGGGTGAAATTTATACATTCTATTTTTTAAGTTGGACCAAATTAAATACTTTTTGGCAAAAACCAAACGGTAGCGCGATTTAAGCTCACAGGCTGTCACCGTCTAACAGCGAAAAGCTGAACTTATTGCAGACTGCGTTTATAGTTAGTTTCAAGTTTGTAATGCAATGCGATGACATCAGATATCGCTACGCAATATTACTATTGGCCACCTCCCGGCTTCGCACGGATTCAAAATAAAAATCCTAAATAAAATCCTTAATCCTATCTTTTAAGATGGACCAAATTACACATAGTTACGAAATTTTATCAAAATCGGTTCAGTAGTTTCGGAGTTCATCGAGAACAAACACGTGACACATAATTTTTCTCGTATATAGAGATAAGTTTAACGTATCTTAGTTTTTGTAACGTAGTTTAATCTCTGTCTAAATGCTTTCTAACTAAACCATGTCTAAACGGATGGACCGATTTTGTTCTGTTTTTGTTTTGTTTGAAAGCTAACGGGATTGTTCTAAGTTATAATTTATGAAGATCTGTTCAGACGTTTGAAGATGCGCCATTATTGGGGACGTGACATCAGGTCGTGCATATACTCGTACACTCAAGTCGATTCAAGTAAATTAGGTGAAGTAAAAAAATAAAGAAGTTCATACTTAAATGGTCGGCCAAAACATTGAAGTTTGGTACTTATTTGTTCATAGTGTTACTTAGTTTCCAATTAAGTGCAGTGTTAACTTCACGTTTCGAATGTACCATGAAAACACCATAAGGGGCTACGAGAGCCTCATTCCATTCTTTGGTTTGTACAGGCGCCATTCCAACTGTCCGTCACACGATCGCTTAAAATAATAAAATTAATTCTTGTTTCAGAGTAACTACGATGTGCGGTTGTGTGGTTTATGCCCCAACAGCACCAGTCGCGTTGAACTTCGTCGGATGACCGCGATGCAGTGTCCGGCTGATACTACCGGACGGCTGCTTTGTTGGGATGAAAAAAACTGTCAAAGAGGTAATGTTGAATGGGGTGTTTAACGCCATCCAGTTCCTGTTATAAATATTTAGTAGTAATTATCCCTAAAATATCGACATTAACTCGATTAAGAATTAGAAAGGCAAGGTTTATTTGCCTTTGCGAAGCGAGACGTGTTTGTAAATTTGCGGTAATTTTGTTTAGTCTTGTGATAAGCAATTTATTGTTTTACATATTCTTATTTTAAGTATACATATTCTTATTTTAAGGCTTATTTTAAGTACTTATATGGTAAATAGGTGCATATTATTCTGTGCAGTGTGTCCGAGTGATTGCGGTGACTTGTCTTGCACCGCAAACGGCACTTGCTGCCACCCGGAATGTCTCGGTGGTTGCGATGGTCCATCTCGTCGCGACTGTCACGTTTGCAGACATTTCTCGTTTGGTTACGGCGAACAACGGGAGTGCATAGAAAAATGTCCACATGGCACTTATGAGGTAAATATTATGTTTTTTCTTGGAATTTAGAATGCTCAACACAGCACAGCGGCTGCTTTTGCAGCGTCTTTTTTCATTTAAAATGGTTATTTTGGCCAAAAAACGTATAACAATAAATAAATTTATTAAGAAAGTATGAGAACAGGAAGTGACTAAGACTACGTCGACTTATTCCAAAAAGTATAAGTATACAACCAATCATTAGGAAGGTGGGTAATACGTGCAGGAAAAAAAAAAGGACTTGACGGCCAACTATTCGATCACGGCGCAACCAACAACTTTAGTTTTCGTTTTGGTATCAAATGAAAAATTCTACAACTTCATTTACATATTGGATATCTTAAAGAAAATTACGAGTTTATAGAACTTCCATAGAATTGTAGAATTAAATTGAATAGGGGATTAGTTTTTAGTACTTATAAAAATTGTTTTGTATTTGTGTAGCTGTACAGTCGATGCGTTACGGAGCAGGAGTGTCGCTCGTTGCCACCGCCACCTGCAGAGAATTCTCCAGAAACGAGCTCTCAGCCGGGACCCAATCTGCGCTACTACAAGATATACAACCGCACCTGCACCTACGTTTGTCCCAGTGGATTTATGGAGGTAAATTGTGCTATGTTCTAGCGGAACACATGAATATTATCGTACTTTTCATGCCACTAGAGTCGCCAAAGCATATACGTCCACCTGGTTTTGCTAGTGTCTAAAGGTATTGGTCATCTGCCATGAAGTAGAACTTCAGTTTGCTGCCCTTTAAAACTATATACCCTTATGAACATTTAGCAAATATTCGTCCACTATGCGGGTATCAGAATATATATCTTAAAATTGGTACAATTTGAGGGGCTGATAAGAGTCAAACCAAAAAAAAAGTTATTTTTCGAAAAAATTTATTGGTAAAAATTTAAACGTGGTGGTATATTTCCCAAGATAACTAATCTTAGAGCATTAGAGATGTCATTATCGCAGCACATTTTTTGTGGGTGCAAATGTTTACGCAAATCAACAATTAACTTAATGGTTAATTAATAAAATTAGTAATAATGGGCGTGTTATATAGGCGGAGTTAAGGAAAAATAAGCAATTGATACTACCAAGTAAAATTAATATTGGCTGAATTGAATATATTAAGTTTAGTCACTAACAGTTACCAATTGTCACGTTAATAGTTTGACTGTACAAGGATAATTGGTTGTCTATATTCCAGCTAATCTGTTTCATTGAATGTTTTACTATTGAAAGCTTCCAATGAATGAATTAGAATATTTTCCAATGGGTGTGGGTACGGTGTTAATTATAGTATTTATATGCTGAGAAATATATCTTTCAAGAAGCTCGATGTGTAGGTGATTTAAATAATTTCTCAATTTTGAAAATAAGTTGTAAACAGAGCCAAAGTTGCGCTATGTTTAAAAATATTTAAGAATAAGGGATTTTCAATGCAATTCATACCAAAAAATGTGCTTCGTCCGGGACGCAATTTATCTTTATCCCTTCCACTTTTATCCTTTTCTAATACTTAAGTGATAACCTAATTAAAATCCTTTGAGTGGTTTTAAGTAGTAGGTGGAGACACAGTCATGAAGGATTTATAATACGTTGAGATCAAAGTTTTAATTTTAATGAAAGAAATGGGTTACTGTGAGAACAGATAGAGATATGCCATCGCGGAGTTTTCTTTAGGATTTTAGAAGAACTACAATTCTCTAGCACCTACTTATTTTTATGTATCTCTTAGGCTTAAAGTTTAGCGTAAGCCATGTAAATTTATTTTTCGGCGACTGGGTTGGTTTTTATTAAGTTTTTATTATTATAAGTAGAACTTAATATAAGAATTTTCTATAGTCTTAAAGGTCGATAATGATGTTAAATGTTGTGTATACCTGTTATTGGAATTCACATCAGAGCATGACCAAAAGTAAAATTTTTATTATTGTGTTGTATTGTTGTATTTTCTGTTGGTGTACCTTAATAAATTAATTAATTAATTTGAAAAAATCATGCCTTAAAAATATGTTACCGTCTTTGTAAATATGTGTTATTTATATTTTAATGTAAGTACACAATTTTACCTTAAAATACCAAAACATGAAGATTACTTGCCAAAAGTATGCCCGCGAGCGGCATGTTAAAGATTTAACAAACTTTGTCTTGCAAAGTTCAAGTATATTTTACTACCGCCCACACCATTATACGCCTACTCGTACAGTACACTTACTCGTATTTGATACCCCTATAAATACAAAGATATTCAAATGTCTGCGTCAGATATTTGTTTTTATCTATAGAAGAAGAATTACTTATGTATTAAGAGACGTACTGGGTTAACTATTGGTAATTTACAAATATATAAAATATATTTGTATAAAACTATAAATATAAAAATATATATATATATATATATATAAATAATAAGTGCCTATAATAGTAAGTTTGTTATTTTTTACAGACGGGCAACAGATACGATGCAACATGCGGTCCTTGCCCAGAGTCGGGCTGCTCGAGACAGTGTGCTGGAGGCAGTATAACTACGATAGCCTCTGCAGACCAGTTTCGCGGATGTACAAAAATCCAGGGCACCCTTGAGATCTCAATGCGGGCCATTGGTGGTAAGAGCATCTTACTATTCACTCAATTCAATTATTTACATCCACACCCCCTTTGGACTGTGTTAACACTTAGAATCCTTCTGTTTGATTGATGTTTACAGCCCGATAAAGCTAGAAGAGCGGTATTTGCTTCAAAATTATCAGTGTCGGAATTTCTCAAGGCCTATTAGAATTTTTGTTTGAACTGTGATGTTGCATATAGGACGAAACTTAATATAACTACTACTACTTTAACTGTCATATTATTTAGTATATTTTTTGTTTACCTAATTTACGAAATGAAACGTATTCGTTGACAGCCAAATAACGCGGTTATCTTATCGCCAGCGATACGACCGAGACCTTTATATAATCTGTAGCGACACATACATGTATTTATTGTTTAGAAACATTGTATTAACATAAACAAGTATAATTTCGGTATAATATCTAAATATAAATAACATTTAAACGAGGCCGTTCTCTGCTTTCGAAAGCTCGACGCACGGACTGGTTAATAATGCAAAAAAAATTTTTTGCATTTTCATTTCTAAGTATAATTTACTGGAGGTAAAAATATAAATCGCACATCCCCAAATTTTTACATTTATTTCACTCAATTAAGAATATTCCTAAACCCTTCAATGACCTACATAATGACAGCAATAATAGAGGTATCCATAGTGAATTTATGTCAGAATATTAATATTTTACTGATCTACAATAAACTACACGTTGTACTTACTTATGTTACCGAGGTCAAAAAATAGGTTTTAGAATTTTTGTCTGTTTGTGCGTTTGTGCACGCTAATCTCGGAAACGGCTTAACCGATTTGAATGTGGTTTTCACTGATGTATTGTAGAAAGTTCCCCGTAACATTTTTGGCTTATAACGCAGTATTTATTAAAACTATTTCTTATTAACGATCAATACAAAAATTGTTTTGTACAGTGAACACGATGTCAGTTCTGGAGTCAGCATTAGGGGAGATTCGGGAGATAGAGGGCGCACTTAAAGTGATTCGTTCGTATCCACTCGTCTCTTTGACCTTCTTTAAGAAATTGAAGAAAATCGGCACCAATCCATCACCAGAGAGCAGGTGAATATCGGATGATTTTTACACTGTATGTGTGTAGGTATTTTGTATTGTAGGATTTGCATTTCGCAGTCATTTGGGCAGCATGTCTGGTGGCCGTAATCACTCCCTTACGGAAGACCACCGTGAAATAACAGCACGTGTGCTGTTGCGTAAGGGATGCCAGAGCCAGTTTCCCTAGCCCTTAAGCCTCCTTAAGCCTACTGTAGTTAGTATCGCACTTGCAGCACCTGTGGCGTTGCTTGTGTTATAGACGACTGAAGCCACCTAACATCAAGTGGACCGTCAGCCTGTTTGCCGACATTAAAAATGATTAAATTAGTTTTTTTTTAATTAAAGATTCATTTTGGCTTGTTTCTCTATCAAGAAATTTATGTGTATGTTGTAGAGCAAAGGTATGATCGGTTACAATTTAAATTGTTATAGGTTGAAGAACGGAGAGTAAAGTCGTTGTTGAATTGTTGAAATGAAGTTTTTTTTACATATTCAGTAAATCGTCAAATTTATATATGAAATAGTTCCAGATATCATAGCCTGCACATATTCGACAACCCCAACCTGGAACTGCTTTGGGATTGGGAAACTCACGGCCCGATAGAAATTCAAAGCGGTTGGGTGTACATTCACTTCAATCCGAGACTGTGTTACCATCATATAATGCCCTTGCGCAAAATGGTCAGAGATAGTTCCGGTTTCAACGAACGCGAAATTTCGGAGGACAATGGAGACCAATCTTCTTGTGAGTAAGGCGAAATACATTTTTTTACTATAAAGTCTTAAACTTGCAGTTATTTCAGCTGGCTCAAAATCTTATTAGAGGTGTCGAAAATTGATAAAAAAATACTTATGGCAATTGTGCTTGTGGCCTAACATTAATACTTGGTTATTCGTAAGAAGTTTATCGTATGCGACATTAAAAAATTTGTTCTGTTAAAACATTCTGCCTTTTGTTACATGAATCTGGTTTGAAATTGAAATCTATATAATAATAATCAATTGACACATGTTTGACGGAGTATCATGTGAGAATGCTTGAGTGTTCATAATTTTTAGGCATGAAGGAATTTTATTAGATTTTTTTTCGGAAATTTGAATGGCATTCTATATGAAATTAACAGGGCAACGACAGATCGGGGTCAGCTAGTCAGATTTTTTCCCTCGTCTAAAAGAATATTTACGCATACAACTAAAGAACCAAACGCTTAAATTTTTTTAATTTTTATAATACCCACTGCCAAGGTTTGAAACTCCATTCGATCTTATATTCCCAGTTTTCGAGCATACATAACACAAATCTTTTAAAGTTCGAGTGAATAGGCATCTTCTGGGTGAGCTCGCTCCATCATAGGTCTCGTCATTCCTACACCCATCATTATTAATAATAAAAAATATGTCCCCTCCATAGGTTTCCAAACGAAGCTTGACTTGAAGGTATCTCAGCTGCACCAGCGCGCCGCTGTGCTCACATGGAACATGTTCTGCTTGGACGACCCGCGCAAGTTGCTCGGCTACTCTCTCAACTACATTATCGCCGAACAGAACGTCACCATATATGGCCAGAGGGATGCTTGCTCCGATACGTGAGTAAATTTAAATAATATTTTTTTATGTATAAATACGTCATAGTTTTACATTACACACATGCTAATAGTTATTAATATTGATACGCAGTTGGAGCGTGCGCGATATATCAATGGACGAGGTGCGCAACCATTCGGCCGAGTTGAAAATGTCGCGCGAACCGTGCAGCGAATTGCAGCCGCATTTCTACCCGCTCACGGACTTGGTGCCGTACACCCGCTACGCCGCCTACGTGCGCACCTACACCACGTCGCAGAACAAGGTGGGCGCGCAGAGCCCCATCGTCTACTTTACCACTCTGCCCGGACGTGAGTCTACAAACAAAATGTTTGTCATTTAGTAGCTAAACTACTCGCTACGCATTACGGTCAAGTAGGGGAACCTGTTGAAACTTGGCAATATGCGTACCTACGCCAATTGGCTCGTTTTAAATATTACCTCGATATTAAATCCCATTGTCTGTGGGGTGGTATTCGAATCATTGCTGACTGTCCAATGTGATGTTAGTCGCTTACCGCCATCAAGCCGGTGTTGGGTGTTATCGAAGCGACAGTACAGACAGTACCGTACACAAGTGAGTGGTATTTTGCAAGATGAACAGGCTGTAATGCAATAAAATGGATAAGTTAATAAAGTTAATATTTTTTTTAAAAAGGTGAATGAAGAGATTTATTTGATAACTAAGAAAAGATTTTTAATATAGTGAAGACATAACTAAAAAGTAAACTCCTCAAAATTTAGCCAAGGACTCGAAACATATTTCGACCAACACTCACGTCGCGCTATTTCAGGTCTAAACTGCACAGTTCGATTAGAAAAAGACGATTCATTTAATAAATTAATGTTAAGTTACTTATCAATTCGCAAAAACAAAATAAACAAAATAAAATAGGTATTTCTGCCAACTTAATGCATGAATGGAACAAAAAAGTAAGAACTAAGAATCAAGAAAATACATTAATAAACAAAATGAATCCATATTTTAAGTTAATTGCTTATGTTAATGAGTTAAGGGGCAGTAGACCGCTTTGTATCACTTCGTTAGTTGACCAGGTGATTATAAAAAAAAAGACTCCGAAGACAAATTGAATGTTTATAAGGACAATGCCCGTATGAATTTTCCAGTCTAACAGTTTCTTTTATTTTCGTCGCGATCGCTACACGATCAGACAAAAGGGGTACCTACAACAAAAAATATGTTATTGATAGCAAATTCATCCTTGCTCGAGCTTTGTTAGGGAAATTTGTATTTTTTTTTATAAAAATTCAACTCACATAGCGTAATACATTGGTATTGATTGAAATGATTTATTGAAAATAGGTAAATGAAATGTTTAAAGAAAAATGTTTCCTCAATGTTATGAAATTTCTAGCAAAATTAATTTTGTGTCTGCTCACTTGTGAACCAAATTATCATTTAATAAATATTAATATTATTTTAGGACTATTTCTCAGTCGGAAATATTAATTCAATTGTGTTAAGAACACCTACAATATTTACCCTACCTGGAAATGGGGTTTCTCCTTACAAAATAATACAATTAAAAATATATTCCAGTTTAAGTAGATACTTTTGTTTTTAAGATTTTTTTTTTATAAAGGTTCTTTGCGTATCTTAGAATAACGGCATAATTCGTTATCTCTCCAATACCTACTAAATCAGATTTCAATTAAGTCAAATCTTAGCAACTTGTACGTGTATTATAAACTCGCCAGGACCGGAAAACACCGTGTGCTTTGTGACTTTCAATATCACCGAAGAAAGTTTTAGGATAACTGTAAATTCACACAAGTCATCACACTAAAAGAGCAAATAAGCCTGTCGCTTTGAACTGGGACTCAATTGCGATCAGTCTGTGCTAAATGCTAGAACTTCAGTTCTCATTAGTACTCAGATGAAAAGCTGATTTCAGGTCCTAGTCCACCGACGAGTTTGGCCGTGGAACTGCGTTCGCCGCATTCGGTGTACATCAAGTGGGGTCCGCCGAGCATGCCCAACGGCACAATCTTGAGTTACCACGTGGAAATTGAAGCCAACCTCTACAACCGGCAAAAGATACTCGCCAGCAATATCAACTATTGCACCAATCGTAAGTCACACTGAATCACTCAAACCAAACTGTAGTCTTTAATAGACATATGATATTTGGAGGTAATGCAAAATATACAGATTTTAACTTACTTTAAGTGAATATTGGTACACTCAATTGAAACAAAGAATGGTATTGATTCATAGGGACGATTTGTTTGATCATTCTTTTTTTTTACATAAACAAATCTATTTTCTAATATGACAAACTCACTTTTATATGTAAACTGTTGCACGCGACTTAGTCCGCATAACTTTATATAATATAACCCATATTACTCGATGATAATGTAGCTTTCTATAGGTGAATTATTATTATTATTTTAAATCTAGTAGTTTTTGAGTTTATTCATTACAAAAAAAAAAAATACAAATCCTCTCTCTTTATAATATTACAATGAGTTGTCTTACACCCCTCACTGAGTAATGCTTTGTACACAGCAACCGCACTACCGAACATGATAGCCGTCCGCAACGAAGACGTGTCCGACAAGCAGGAAGAGAAGAGTACGGGCGACGTGAAGAACGGCTCGTGCGCCTGCAAGCAGGAGTTAAAGCCGATGCGGTTCACGACTCGCGCCGAGGCCGAGCGAGCCGAGAGTATCGACTTCGAGAATGATCTGCAGAACCATGTAACTTTTCTTGTTGTATTTTATTTTTAACATTTTATGTACATATTTTTGAAATGAAAACTTATTTAGGCGCGTCGGGCATTTTTGTGATGGGAAAAAACCATTGAATTCGCGACCGTAACGTAACCGTTCAACCGACACCTCTGTATATTTTCACATATTGCGCCATCTACATAATATCACTGAAACTAGAATATGTTACGTAATAATACACCCTTGCGAAAACTTATTGAATTGATATTGAATTGGCGCTGATATTAATTTAAAAAAAGAAAAAAAATCAAATGGGAAATAACCATTGAACTCGCGAAACTGTTACCGTAACCGTAACCGACACCTCTGTATATAAGTATGTACTTTCCTGACAATTCAAAAAATACACACGTAATTGTTCAAGTTTTCACTTCTGTGTACTGTTTTCACTTGTTTTTTTTTTTAACATCCGACATTCGAGTTTAATTACTATTCAGAGAAAATGACTGCTGAAAAATTATTTCTGTCTAATTGCAAAAAAATATATAATTTATTACAACCCATTTAATATTATTTTCTTTTTTCTTTTCAGGTATACATAAA
The DNA here is from genome assembly GCA_944738685.1 of Synanthedon myopaeformis. Lineage (NCBI taxonomy): Eukaryota > Metazoa > Arthropoda > Insecta > Lepidoptera > Sesiidae > Synanthedon > Synanthedon myopaeformis. The sequence goes on from OX122914.1 coordinate 3,779,539, forward strand.
ATCGGACAGAAGTAAATCGAACAGTACAATCAATAGGACCCGAAGATCAATAGACAACGGCCTGAACAGCATGCTAGTGCTTCTCAGCGACTACCACAGTCCTCGCTTCGGACAGTCCTACGTGAACAAAACGGATCAAGGTATAGATAGTGTCAGCACGCGAACACGCTTCCATCCCATTTCTTAACTCATTAACATTGTGTAAGTCACCACCCATTGTCTCTTTTAACGTACAATCGCTTGGGCAACCTCTGATCTGTCTCTATGCTTGCCCTTCGCCCCCTGATCATGCTTGTTACCGCACAGCCCTCATCACCTCCATGTATACATTCTCATTTCAGCCAAGTGCAGACGTATCGAGCCTAACGCTTGCGTGGTAGCTGACAGTTCAACAGGTTACGACATCAACTTATTTGTTTTGCAACTGATATTTCGGTTGATGCATGAACTATTTTGTACTATCTCGACTCGCCTCGGCTACTGTACCGTTTGGGGATACACAATACTCGACTTCCGAAATTTAATTACACTACTCCGTTAGTTAAGGGATCAAAGAATTTTTTGGCATATGTACTTATGATACGCTCATTGCAAGTGCGCTGCCGACCACACTAAGTTAAAGGATAGGGATTAGGAAGGGAGAGGGAAATGGTATCTGGGCATACCTCACTCACTCATTCACCGAATCACAACAACCCTAATGCTGTTATTTCACATTGGTCTTCTGTGGTTACTGCCCCCAGACGGGCTGCTCAAATGACTGCGAAATGCAACCTGCCCTGCCACTACTTAAATTACTTGGAATTAAGGTAACGCCTTCGCACGATCTATTCGCGTATCGACGCATTCGTTAAGGTCTTAAGGTTGTAGTATAAATCAGTACTAAGGTTCTACAACTACCCACCACCGGTCGGGGATGCATGCTTATTTTTATTTTATTGAAAAGGCGTTTTCATCCACCGCCCTTGTGTGGACAGATAGCCAAGTATTGTGCAACCCTTTATTCATAAATAGAAACTTAAATAGATTTACATCAAGTTTATTTGCATGAAATTTTGTAGAATTAGTGATGATTTCACTTGGTTACGACCATGTTAATTTCCATCAACGACACCTTCCGTCTTTTTAAGGCATGCGTATATTTTTCTCAATATCGCAGAATCAACAACATACAAATGTATATCTATTTTTAATATAATGACTTTTTTGTATAGTTTAATTCCTGTCTTAATGAAACGAAAATTCGGACCAGGGACTGTAAATAAGTCTGTAAATAATATTATAGGTACTGTAAATACGTTGATGTGATAATCCTGAAGAAATTTTTTTCTAAATAAATTCAGAGTCTTACTTTGTATATTTATTATTAGAACAATTCCATATAGGGATTTTTTTTTTCAATCTTTAAATCGGCCTTATACTTAATAAAAACATGATAACAATAAAATAATAATTGCCGTTTACACGTGCCAAGAAAATATGAAATAATCTAATCGACTACGACCAAAGATTGCTTTTGTTTTTCGCATACCGTTTTCGAAATCGTTCGCAATTTTTTTCGGCGGTACTATAAACTGCATATATTAAAAAAAGCAACTAACAGCCAACATCGCTAAATAGAAACAGCGTTACCAGAGTATAATAATGCAAACGGAGTTTGGAGTTTTAAATGTGTATATCAATAGTGAAAAATATTTGTCTCCACATGTTTTATTTATAAATTTTTAATTCTAGTCTTATGACAAAACTTTGGATAATTTTGTCAAGTAACCTTTTATGATAATTTTTATAATTTTGTCAAATCCCTTTTTCCATTTGTGAAAACCAAATTAAAATCATTCTACCCGCTCTCGAGTTTTTGAAGCGTACAAAAACCAACAACATTTTTATATATAAAAAATTTATATAACATTTTTATTGAAAATTCATCAAAGATTGACACTTCAATCTGTATAAAATCAATACAGCTTGTTATAATTAAAATTTAATGTTTCGGATATACTCTTCATACCAGTAAAGCTTAGCTCATTTACATATTCAATTAATGGGGTTCCCTTACGATATATTCCTTACTGGATATGAGCCGGTGAGCCTTCACCTTCTTTTAGATTTTATGAGTGGATTATTATAAATAAAGACATTAGTAATAGATTTATATATAGATTTTCTATAAAGAAGTATTGTTATATGCCATTCAGGTTACGTAGAGTCCGCGTTCTACGAGTTGGAGGGCAATCGTACAGGTGTTCGCGTCCTTAACTTGCGCCACTTCTCTTGGTACACGGTCAACGTATGGGCGTGTCGACAGAAGCATGCAAAAGAAGAGGCGCCCTACTACGAGGCCGCTTGGTGCTCCGAGAGGACGTCCTTCGTATTCAGGACCTTGGAATTGTGTGAGTAAGAGTATGGCTCTCCACTTTGCCCTCTTTTTTATGTTAACGCGTCTTTAAATTTGCTTCCATAGTGAGAAGAAATTCAGAAAACTGATAACAAAATTGAGGGATACAATTTGATGCTATAGCTAAAAATCTGTCATCTACATTAAAAATTTAATTACACCACTCGATAGCTAAAGCATCAAAGATTTTTTTGGTATATATTGTATATTAGCTGGTGCCCGCGACTTCGTCCGCGTTGAACGATGAAAGGTACCCTGTGTCCTTTCAGATGTCCCAGACAACGTGTATGCAAAATTTCATAGTGATCGGTTCAGTAGTTTTTGCGTGAAAGAGTTACAAACATCCAAATATACTTTCGCATTTATAATATTAGTACGGATTTAAATTCGTTGGATATATACATACGATACGCTCAAAGAAAATATTACTCGTAACGTACACGTTAATACATGAAACACACAGCCACACCCCATTTTTTAAAGGGCGGCAGGCGCAGGCAGACTATTAGCTTGCTTGATGGTAGGTGGCTACCGTCCTCTAGCTATATATATATATATACGCGTTTAATTGCTAGTTGTTCATAGAAAGTGTTTAATTTAGATTTGATTTTCAATGGCATATAGATAGAGAATTTATTTTGGAAGGCGTAAAGTGTTTTAATACTTTACAATAAAATACAAAAAAAATTTAATTGCATAACGATGAATGGAATGAGTAAGGGATACCAGAGCTTCTTAACTAAAAAGTGCAAATTGTTCTTTGAATGTTTTTGTCGTTACTTACAGTTAACGCCGACGTTGTCGGTAACGTGCAAGTCGAAATATTGCCGTCGAACAAAACGGTACCCGAGATGAACGTTACTTGGGAACCGCCGAAGAACCCCAACGGGTTCGTAGTGGGATACAACGTCCATCATTCAAGAATCGAAGACAATGGCCAGGTACTTTTTTAAACTCATTTCTTTATAAATTATTCTATTTATTTAATAAGGTTTTATACAGCCATTATGTTCTTATGTCTTAGTGATCTATACTAATAAATAAAATTGAAGTGTGTGTTTGTAATGCTAAAATAACTGCGTTTTATTAAATGTATATCAAAGTATAAATGAATTAAAAAAATTAAAAAAGCAATAAAAAAAATGTGTCTGTCTGTCTGTTTGTTCCGGCCCAAATCACGTAGGAAGGTTAAAAGGGTGTATTAAATTGTATAGCTATAGGTAAATATGTTTTAAAATTCAATATTGTAGGCCAATTACCTACTTTTATATATTGGAATTATTGGACTCGCTGGTAATTCTCCGTACATTTTAAAATAAATTTAGTTTAGGCATTAATTTTAAGTAAGAAAAAAAACTGCAATCAAGGCTTTTTTTTTAAATTTATTTAATTCTCCGTAACTCATTTGCAAGCAAGCGAAAGAAGGAAGAGAAGAACGCGTAAGCGCCGTATTTTCCCCCTTGTTATTCGTACATTACTGAATTACATTATCAGCAATGTACAAGGAAAAAATATTCTTCGCACAGAACCGGGTAATGTATAAAGAAATTTTTGTTTTTTGCACATGACCGCTTACATTTCCAGTTTTGTATGAGGATGTAAATAGTCTTCCTACATTACTCGATTTTGTTCAAAGAAATCGTTGTTCCATGTACAAAACCAAGTAGGTTCTCCGAGTAGCGTTTTCGACGGTTCCATTGCGATTTCGACCTTTCGGTCGCGAACTTTAATGTAACACCAAGTCTAGTAACTCTGCCTGCACCTCGCAGGAATGTGATGCTCCTGATTAAAATTAATTGTTTCTTTAAATATTGTTTACAGACGCAGGACGTGGGCATGCAGAGTTGCATAAGCGCAGATGAGTTCGAGGCGAACGGGCGCAGCTACACGACGCGCGTCTTGGCCGCCGGCAACTACAGCGTGCGCGTCACGCCCATCACCCTCAGCGGCGCCGGCAACATCTCCGCCGACGTCTACATATTCATTCCGGTAACTCATTCACTATTTCTAATCGTTTTTTAAGTGAATTTATTTTGTAGGTTATATTTAAGTTTTGAAAGAAATGTCTATCTTTAGATGTTATTTTATCTGAGGTAGTAACCAAGTATTATGAATATGAATGTATAGGAACGCACTGCGTCGTCGGGCGTGGAGTGGGTGTGGGGCGTGGTGGGAGGCTGCGTGGCAGTGGCCGCCCTGGTGGGGGGTGGCGCGTGGTACGCCCGACGAGGCCTGCTGCCGGCGCACGACGGCAACAAGCTGTTCGCCAGCGTCAACCCCGAGTACGTGTCCACTGTGTACGTGCCCGACGAGTGGGAGGTGCCGCGCACCTCCATCGAGTTCATTCGAGAGCTGGGCCAGGGATCCTTCGGCATGGTAACTCAACACACACTAATCCCACATAGCGCCGTCTACTTCTAGATGCTAAAAACAGTTTAAAATATTTGTAAAGGTAAAAGGTAATTTAGCAGATAAACAAGTATGGGATTAAAAAGAGCGATTGCTGGAGTTTCTTTTGCCGTTTCTTCTCCTTCTTTTATTTCCGAAACGGTAATGGTTTTGTTTGATTGAAACGATTTAATTTGATTAAAACTTAGTTCTAAAAAGATGCCAGGCGACGATACTGTGATACATCGATCTTTCTATTTGCCGGCCTCTGTACAGAAACCCAGGGCCGATAAACTGGAAAATACTTTAACCGAACACTTTTCCAATTTTTAGAATATTTTCTGTGTTCGCGCCCTCTGGTTGAAATAATATTTTTCCACATAATGTTTTCCAAAAGGTTTTTGTTAATGACTCTCAAGCCTAAATAAAAGAAATAAGTTCACAAACAAACGAGAAAAATGTATTGAACTGTTATGTTTTTAGTTATTCATATTTCATATTAATATATGAACTTGTGCTGCGTTTTTATTATTTTAATTGAATCGATATTATTAATCACATTTTACTGATTTTTAATTTCCAGGTGTACGAAGGGATTGCAAAAGGCCTCGAGAAAAATAAACCGGAAACTCGATGCGCTGTGAAAACTGTCAATGAACACGCCACTGACAGGTATTCGTCGTTTATGTTTACTCAAATATCTCCAATGTTTTATATCACTCAATATTATACATTCACGTGAAGACCACTGAAGTGAAGGCCACCAATCGGGAATAATCCAGCTATTTGGCACACAACAGATTTTACAATGTCTTCAAATATTCTGGCGCTCTGGCGCCTTGGAAACGATTTAGTACACATCCGTCAGATTTCAGTTTCGTTTTAAATCAAAATTTATGAAAATTTAGTTCGCTTTGGTCATGTATGACGAATGTTGAAAACCAAATAATGACACTCGTCAGTTTCTACCAAATAGTGCAACAGAACGGACCACATGTCCGTTTTTAACTTCGAGTTAATAATACTTCGAGTTAAATAAATCTTTTGCTTTTAACAAAGACAATACCATCGTCATCCATTTTCACAAAAATAAATTTAGTTTTCAAAATGTAAAACGCGTAGCCAGGCACTTATTATTCAAGTAGGTGTTTATAACAAAACGATTTGGGAGAGGTATGAGGGGTTTTGAATGGGAGACATATGCGAGATTAGAATTATGAAGGGTTCGTCCAACTAGTTATCTGACGAAAGCGGAATCTGTCGAAAGTGGAATTATACCATAATTGCCGTTTCGTCATCGGTTTTAAAATTTTGACCTATGCGGAAAAATAAAATGATCTGACGAAAGCGGGATCTGACAAATGTGTTCTGAATCTTGGAAACCATTGTTCTAAATATATATAGTATTTAAAACTAGCTGTGTCCGCGACTTTAGAATAAGAATCGATTTATATATATATAGCCCGTGGTATGAAAATTTATGGTAGTAAAATCAAAATTGTCACACGGTATGCGTTACGTTCTATTTTTGAATATCTCTGAATTTAATTTTTTATAATCGTTCGTAAGGAGTAAACTCCAGTCGTGCGTCGGAGCTGACACACGCTTTTTTTAAAATGGGGTCCATTAGTTTTTGAGTTTGTTCATTACAAACAAAAATAAAATCTTTTCTCTTTTTAATATTAGTATAGACTGATGTTGATGATGATTTTGGTGGCAGGGAGCGTATCGAGTTTTTGAATGAGGCGTCGGTGATGAAGGCGTTCGACACGTGGCACGTGGTGAGGCTTCTGGGCGTCGTTTCGCGCGGACAGCCCACACTCGTCGTCATGGAGCTGATGGAACAGGGCGACCTCAAGACCTATCTGCGTTCGCATCGGCCCGACGCCGACAGCTCGTTGCCTGCCAAGCAGCCTCCGAACCCGCCCACACTGCAGAACATACTGCAGGTCTCATTACTAACATTTTCATGATTACTTCTCATGAAAGGTTTGCCTTGTCAGAACCTTGTCCTGATACAGCTTTTCTTGAGATATTTATTCATCGACAGATTACTATACAATCTAATTATTTTAAAGATCGAATCAATAAAATCATTCAGCGTTTTGGAGACCTGACAGTTTATTAAAAATTACACAGCATTCTACTAGAATAGGGTGACAAATTAGTGTCGTATCACTCCTTTTCAGTATAACCCTTTACTAAAAGGTGTATCTTGAAGCAACTTATTCTCTACAAATGTTTTAATAGTGATGTGTCATAAAATGATACTTATTGATTCATGTTGATTCATTCATTGACTCAATATTGAAAATATTGAGAGTTAGAGAACGCTCCATAAGCGATCTGTTCTTGAATATATTTCCAGTCCTGACATAGATTAAACACAATAATAGCCATTATTGAACACATAATTAGATGATTGATTTACAAATATTGCATGTCTTTAATTTTCAGATGGCTATAGAGATAGCCGACGGTATGGCCTACCTATCGGCCAAGAAGTTCGTGCATCGCGACCTCGCGGCGCGCAACTGCATGGTCGCCGGAGACCTCACCGTGAAGGTCGGGGACTTCGGGATGACCCGAGACATTTATGAGACTGATTACTATAGGAAAGGTTCGAAGGGCCTGCTGCCAGTGCGCTGGATGAGCCCCGAGAGTCTCAAGGACGGGGTGTTCTCGAGCAACAGCGACGTGTGGAGCTACGGCGTGGTGCTATGGGAGATGGCCACTCTCGCCATGCAGCCGTACCAGGGTCTGTCCAACGAGCAGGTGCTGCGGTACGTGGTCGAGGGAGGGGTGATGGAGCGGCCGGAGCACTGCCCCGACCGACTGTACGAGCTGATGCGCGCGTGCTGGGCGCACAGACCCGTCGCCAGGCCGTCCTTCCTGCAGCTGGTGGCGGACTTGGCTCAGTCCGCGTCGTCCGCGTTCCGCCATCGCTCCTTCTTCCACACGCCCCAGGGACAGGAGCTGTACTCGCTCCAACGCACCACCACAGGCAAGTATACACCGGATGCTCTCTCCTCTCATCTAAGGGCTCATTTTCACTGGTAATAATGGCAATAAGCGTACAACAATTGTGATTCAAAAAACTGTTTGTGATTGCACTGAGTTGTGTCCGTTCCCGTACCCGGTATGCGGCATATCGACCAATGAAAATGAGCCCTAAAGGCCGACTCATAAATAGGTGCGATGCGACGTGGCTTTGCAAAGATGCGCAGTGTACATCGCAAGAATTCGCAACGTGCATTCCACGTCTATTTTATCTCTGATTCTATTTTATTACTGTTGAAGCAACAATAAATTAATCACTATTGCGTGATGCGTATTGACTCCAGACTGCCACACACGCCATGGTATGACGTTTGTACTCGACAATTGCTCTATAATCTATATTTTGACTTCAACAGTACACCTAATAATTTTTATTTCCAATGTTTTTTGTTGTATCAGTAAATGATAACATTAGATAGTTTGTAGAAAGTTGTATTAAAGTGTAAAGTAACGGGTGATGCTTGTTTTTTTGCACGTTGATGCCTACTACAGACGAGTGTGCCGGGACGATGGCACTATGACATAAATAAATGTAAGTAATTAATCCTTTGCATGCGTGGATCAATATTACGAGCACTCTTGTTATCATTTTCTGATTGAGCAAAAACATTTAGTTCTGTAGTGTATTTGGATCAGTTCCAATATCTTCTAGTAGTACAAAGTAGTGTTTTTTTATAGTGGCTGTAATCCCTCGCAATATAACTTGTTATTTAGACAGCCATTTCTCCCACTCTAAGCATACGTAGTTGTAATTTGGTTTTGCTGCTTATCCTATACTTCCAGCAAATACTATATTATGCTCTTAAATATAAAAACGCATTGCTTTGTTAGCGAAAGAGCCGCTGACAATGTTTCAACTTTTATCCTGTTTTCGGTAGCATTGAATTTAGCAAAATATAATATTAGTTACTGTAATTAAATTGTATATAAACTTTATACGGAATCATCATTGATTTATGTTAATCTTACTCGTATGCATAAGAAAGTGCTCATTTTGGACGTTACTTTAAAATAACATTGACAACGCCTTTTATGAGAATTTCCAAAATATGTAAGTTTTAAATTTACTTGTATATTTATAAAACTAATTTTAAAAAGACTAATATTTTTCGTGGAAACATCCTAGCTACAATATACATTTAAAATTGGGATGTCAATAGCTACCATTTATAAAGGTTTTTCTGAAATATTGGATTTGCTCGCGCATGTTTTACTATTTCCACGAATTCATTAAGTGTCTTGAATGTTGGCGTTGCATTCTGTTTTCGATTATTCTCACTATAGAAAGTTGTGACAACAAATTCTCCCAAATACCTATTATTATTATGGAGGAAAGTGGGTTATATTTTTTTGTTGATGGTACGCACAATGAAACTGAGCGAGGAAACGAGAAAAGTCAGTACATACAGCACCTGCCTCGTAGAACACTTCGTTCAGCGTGTCCTTAAGTTATGGAAATGGAACCGGTGATGATGTTGGTCTGATGTGGTGTTTTCAGCGGACGAGGATCAAGAGATGGCTGAGGTGAGCGTGGGCGCCGTGGCGACGGGCTCCGGCTCGAACCTGTTCGGGGTGTCGGGGCGGCTGGCGTCATGGGTGCGCGAGCTGTCGTCGCTGCGGTCGCGAGCGTCCGACGACGCAGCAGCCGAGCCACTGGCGCCGGCCGCCGACGGAGTGGGCGCCGTCGCGCTCAAGCCCGTCGGCGGACCCAACGGCACGCTTCGCTTCGACCCCGCCGCCACCGGCTGCTAGCCGCCCGACACCTCTCACACCGAATCTACCTCGACTCGACCGCCCACCGCCACCACTACTTTAACACTAGCTAGGCAATTTTATTTATTGCAAACACCGTACGTGTTCGTTTCGGTGTCACTAGGGAATGCAATGCGCTCTTGACACTAGCGGCTTCGGCGCGCCAGTTGTAATACGCTCAAGTGAACAAGAGATGGCATACAGCACGCAACACAAAAACCTCGATATACAGTCTCAGCTAGTTGTAGTTACGCAGCATTCTTTTGTCCTGCATTTCAACCACTTAAATTTATTTGTAGAAAATGATACTTAGTTTTACCCGCTAAAAATCTCTTCGACTTGGGATTGGTCGACTTTAGAACCGACACCAGTCACAGACTTTTTTCACTTCTGTTGTCTAATCTAGCTTATGACCTCGTTATTATGTTTATTTATCTCCAAATAGAGAATTAATCAAAACGTAAAGTCGTACCGCGAGCTGTGTGTCGTCGGCGCACCGAAGCCTTAAAAATATGTTTAAGATTTATTATGGATAAAGAAACTTGTTATTGATAATTGGATTTAATTCCGTAAATGCCATTGCATTCTCTAAGCGTCTTTGTGTGTATGAGCGTTTTGTGTGTGTATGAACGTTTGTGTGCGTGTGTGCGTGCGTGGTGCGGAGGGGTGGGGCCGGCCCCGGCGCGCGGAAGTTGCAGTTTTCCGCGAGCGGCGCCGCGGGACGGTCGCGGACGCACGCCGGTCGCCGGTCTTGTATATTTAGAATAAATTTATCCGCGAGAGGGTGCTCTTCTCAGCATTTATTACGTTAGAGCAGGTGCACGTTAAGGGTGTGTCCTGAGCGACGGCGTATCGCGGATTACCATTCCGCGATACGCTGTCACTCGAGATACACTAAAGGCTGGTTCGCACTAGTACCTAATTTAGATGAGTAGCAAGTAATTTGATAACTGAACATGTCTAAACAACAAAATATAAGTCGAGAAGTCGAGTGAATTAATAAGTAATTTAGTCAAGTCGTTTGGTTATATTTTTTCGGACGAATAGCGCGGGCACTGGGCAGTTCACCGGCTAAACAAGTCTGATGTCGTTTTAGTCGAGTTCATTAGCTGCCGAAACTACTTTAAATTTTTTTCTTATTAAATTGTTGTTTGTTAGCTCTACACAATATAAAAACAAACAAATGAAGCAATCAGTATACATAGTCATTAATATAGGCTTTATTAACTTATTCACTTTGTTGCTTTGCAGCCCGTTCATCTTGCAAAACCCCACTCACTTGTGTACTGTTCTAGACAGTAATGCGAACGATGGAGTTTACCTACTAAATTACTTGTCACTATACTAAGTTACTAAAGTAGTCTGAACAAGGCTGAAGAGACAATTGTTTCTTGGCCGGTTTCTCGAGCAGATAAGCCAGCCGAGGAAATGTCATCTAAAGGGATTCCGAGACGGTCATGCGGCTTGACAGCAAGCACCTAGATTTTTACCTTGAGCCAAGCATATTGACTGTTTATAACTTTTCATGTAGTTTGAATCAATTGCCCCATGCTTGATGCAATTTTATATTTTTCTGCTAGACGTGGCGTTTTTGACAGTGTTCGCGATCGGCTTGATCACGCATATCTCAGACGCTCAGACGTTAACAAGTAAACTTAACAAGTAAAGTCACTTAACAAACTTGGCGGACAACGTATTAGCATATCGTCTGTATAGTACATACGATTGGCAACGAAATGATAAAAGTGCTTGGCCCAAGCTCCTTGAACAAGCAAAACAATATGACTTGCTTGCCACCAAGCCGCTAGACAGTCTGGATGCCCCATAAGGTGCACCAGCTCTTGCGTTAATCGGCGAACTCGATACTCATTCGTTTCTACATTCGGAACGTCTGAGTGATCGATCGCACGATCGTCAACGGTCGAACCCTTTCGACGAATCCTATATAGTTTACCTCAGTGCATAGTTTGTATTGATGTCATTTTTTGACATAGCCTATTAACTTTAAGTTTATCGTTTAGATTTAAATATTTTATCGTTTAAGATGTAAAGTTAAATATATATTTGATTAGTTAGGATGGTGTGCGACTGTCCGTCAATTGTGTGATTGTGGCACTTCTTCGCGAAAGTGCACTTACCATACAATATTTCTCAATTGTTTGTTTTTTTTTCCCTTTAAACGATACATTACTTTATCTCTCGAGACTAGTTCTGTTTGATTCGATTCGATGTTTCTGTTTCTATTTCCGCCACTTTTATATCTCTTAGTCTGATTTGTTGTACATACATACATACATACATACATACATACATACTCGTACATAAATGTTAAATATTTCTATACATAGTCACAATGAGCGATCAATTACTTACCGTTTGAGCGGAATTCAGCTCAAAGGGAATTTAAATTAATTTAAATCGATACATTTTTTTATGTCAATACAATTATTGTTAAGGCGATGTTATTGTACGATATGACTGCGTGTGTTAATTCATGACTACCGCTAGTTGCTTGGACCCAAAAGTAATATTTACATATATTTGATTGTATTTAGTATGGCTAAAGCCGCAGTGATTCATCAACTAAGGCATGTTGTAATGTGCAGTTTCGACATTTTTCTAATGCAACAGAGAGAATGGCGAATTTTCTCGCTACATACAAAGAAGGTTTCCTTTAATTCCTACATTTACACAGGGTTGTAAATATTTTAAAATTTTAAAGTGTTAACGATTTGCAAAACCTCGATTTGATTCAGAAAAGGAAGGCACTATTTCTCGTGATCCTATCTTAAATCATCATAACACGACGTGTTTGTTAATATTTTATTTTTATTTTGTCAAATACGTATCTGATTGATTTATAATAGAGACTTAAACAACTAGAAAATATAGTAAACATTTAGTTTATTTTTTTAAGTTTTCGGAATACGTGTTTGTTTGAATTTAGATGTATTTGGTTCAAGTTTAATCTATCATTTTATTACAGTCATTATACGGCCTTATTTTCTTTGTATGGGATATTTTGCCTTGTCTCTGTCGTCACAAAAAGAAAAAATGTATGTTAGCACTGTAAAGTAGGGTTCGTAAAAAAGTTAATATTTATATCAAATATCATATTATATTCTTACATATTTTTTTTATTATAAATCAATGGTTTTGATCTGTTAAGATTTAAAAATGAAACTTCTAGTTTGATTTAGTATAATATTATGATAAATATTAAAAAAATTGTGTCTGAATTGATAAATATTTGTTAAATCATTAATTAGTAGCAGTGATCTATAGCAGGGAAAATTAATTGAAATATTATTAAAAGCATTGTAATGAATATCGCGAACCCTTCTGTAAAGATGATGGCGTACACTATAAGCTTTTTTTTAACAAACGAGTATTGAAAATTTTCACTGCATTGCAACCAATAGGTTAACTTAATGATAATAAAAATTAGCCTTTTTATTTCCTTGGTCAACTTAATCAACATAAAATCCCCTAACAATGACCCATCTCATTCTCTCAATAACGGAAATATGCGATAGGACATACTCAGTACTCATTTGTTAAAAAAAAAAAAAAAAAACTATGATAAGTAAATTTACCAGTAGTTGATTTTATACGATTATTATGAATAAACAGAGTGTTGTACGTTGATATCTTGTAACCGCATCTACAATGACGATAACATCATTGTTACGTAGTTATAAATATACATAATATTGTGAGGACCGTTGAATATACTATACATTTTAGCTACATAGAATTTTATAGAAAAATTAGTATATTGTAGCAAGACCAGTTAACGACCAGGTGGCCTTGTGTAATGAACTACAAAATGTACTTTGTTATACAAACGTTTGTTGCACCTAACGACTCTATACATTTTTCTAGATTATGACATCGTTTTAACGCGCATTGTCCGTATTGAATATTATGTCTTTGTAACTTTGGTCCCTATGTGTAATCACAGAATACAATTATGTATTAAATATTATACATTATTATTATTATTATTAAATTATATAAAAATACAATGTAGTAGGAAATATTTTATACCATATAAGGGAGTGACTACACTTATTCACGCTTTTGTCCGTAAAAAACTTAATTGAGGTGAATAAATGTAGTTGGTCCGTTACGGTTACGACTAGACGGAACTTTTGTTGAGATAATGAAATCACCACAGAGCAAAGAATCGCCGCGCAATTGCGCCGAACGCAACTCGAGGCGCATTGGCTGCCAGTTTCTATTTGCACGTTTTGGAGTAAACATTATAGATTTAGTTTGGTATACTAATCAAAGTAAAAATGTTAATAAGCAAAAAATGCGACTCGAGATTGTTTTGGTACACAAAACCTAAAGAGTGCGTGTAATGGTATTGAATACACGGTAACGCCCTTCATTGGTAGGGGTAGACGCCGCGATTCTTTGCTCTGTGGAAATGACTATGGAGTAGTAGATAATGTTCGGCATTAGAGTGAAATATACAAGCGTGTTAGTACGGAGTGCCTTCACGCGTGTGCTGCGAGTGACGGCGCTCGTCCACGGGCTCAAGGCACCTTGCAGCGAAAAGTACACCCCCTTTTCCAGTCCACATCCAAAAATATTTGTTTAATTTTAGAGATTGCATAGTGCCTTTTGCTCAATTTACGCAAACGTTATAGATACCATTATTTATAATGTATAACCGGTCGGAAATTTCTCGGCATTTTGTATGTAAATGTATGAGATGACACATGATATGAAATTTTAAAAAAACAACAATGTCTTTCCATTGCCGACCGTATCGAGCGATATTGCATTCTTGTAAGGTGCCAAGATATTTCCGTGGGGTTATAAATGTTGAAGCTATAGTTGTGCTGCACAGTACGAGACGCTCGCGGCAGAGTCGGGCGCAGTTGAGCGCAGCGGGCGGCGAGCCGTCGTCCGGTCGCACGTCGCCGCATTGAGACTTCGCGTCCGCATACAAAGTCCGCGTCCGCATGCCGAGTCCGCGTCCGCGGCGACGCGTCGCCGAGCAATGGCTCGCACAACGTTGCCTCACACGGTGCGACCGTTACTACATTGTTTATTTATATCGTATAGCTATACTTTTACTTACTACTCGCGACCTTTATCTTTATCAGTATTTATTTTGTGGTTTCCATATTTGAATGGCAGCTCTGTTATTATGTTCGTTAACATACTTACCTCATTTTTTAGTGACTAATGATTACGCATAAATTTTTCGACTGATAATATAATTTCCAAATGATGTGTTCCTCGCGTGATTTGTGTGCGTACTTGTAATATAGTGTGGGGGTAGCGTTGTGCTCTATGCTCAATTTAGATACAAATTCACCAAACAATTTTTATATTTAATTTAAAAGGAATAAATGTACCTATTAATTTAATATTTATATTAATAAAAAAAGTTACGAAAATAAATAAGATTTATGATTTCATTTCAACCGATTCAATTTGTAAAAATTTTATTTCTTCTCAGCCAATCTTTTCTTTTTACGTCTAATTTGAAAGGTTCCCTTCTAATGCGGTTTTTCCAGAAACACTCACAAATGGGGTCGAAGCCGTATCGATTGCAAAGGACGGTCAATTTCAAACAACCCTTTTCTCCATTGTGTGGCAAATTCATCAAATATTGTATGTAATGTTCGGGCATGTTGTGCTCCATGGCACCGATAATCATCACCTCTTTATACGTCCACGAAGGCCATCGTTCCACGGGAATAGGGTCTTTGTCGCCTCTAGGCAGAGGATTCACCTTCTTTATATAGGTACGACATCTAATCGTCCCCATGTGAGTTGTAGACACGTCGATTAACTTTGTGTAAAAGGTTTTTATGTCTACGCCCTTTTGACTGAAGAAAATATTATATTAGGTATATATATTTAGCAAAATCAAATCCGAAAAGTACCCAGGTAATTTAGGTTATCTTACTCGTCTAGTGACACCATGTCGTCACAGTGTAACCTCCATATCACGCCCCATACGTGAGCGTTGGCTGTAGGAACTAAAGTGTAAGAAGGACCGCCCCAAAAACTGCAGTATTTTATAAAATCCAACCTGTAATTCTACAAAATGCAAGCTACATCTTTGAATCAATCTGAACTGTAGCCACGACGTACAAAATCTTTAAAATCAGGACAGACTAAAGAAAACTTAGAACAGCAGGAAACATTTAAAATCGAATTTAAGCGCGCTAATGATGAATACATTATCATATCAATCATAAGGCACTAGAAAAAAACTTACATCCAAGCGAGCTATAGCGACAAATTCTGCTGTGGGGCTGTGCATGTGCATTCTAAACGACCACAAATTGGAGCCACAAGCAAAATATAAGAAGGTGTTTGGTTTATATATATCAGATAATTGCATTTTAATGAGTAACAAAAATTTTAATGAAATGAACGAAATAAAAATGTTAAACTTATGTATTATGTATCATCTGTTGTCAATGTGAAATGAACAATATGACAATTAATATTGGAAACGAGATGTCAAAGCAAGTATTGTACGCGCGCCAATTGCCTTTATCGCCTGCACTGTAGTGCTAGTGCCATGTACTCAAGCTGCATATTAGTAAGCATTTTGTTCAAAAATAATTAATCTGAGCGACCATCTGTTCGTTACGAATGCCGAGGGTGGAGTACTGTGGTTGGCTCTCAATTAAAAAGGCTTTGTCTCCTAAGCTATACAATATAATAATCGTTGTATTATTAGAGCTTCAAAGAGGCGAGGACACACTGACAAGTACTTAGCTTCCCCTTTATCTGTAATGTCAAAATGAAAAAAGGAATTTATGACCTACGAATTTTAATAACATTTCTTTTAGGAAAGCAAAAATAAATTGATATAGTTTTCAGTATTTATTTTTAAAATATAAATGATATATTTCCAAATAACAACAAATTTAAATAAATTATACAAAATATTGTCTTATCCTTTTAATTCATTAATTTTAGTTTCTCTAACATTTCGGGAGCATCTTGTCCATTGTGAGGGATTTTCTTTAATTTTTCTATGTAGTATTCAGGCAAATGGCATTCAATTGCGCCCTTAATTATACAGTCCAAGTATGTAATGGAGGGTCTTCTGTCAAGCGGCAGCTCCTCTCCTTCCTTCAGAAGTGGAGGATTAATAGTTTGTTGATAAGTTCTACACTTAACCTTAGCCCCGTCTGGGGTGACTATGTCCACAGTTTTTGGGAAGTACCAATTAGTGTCCACACCTTCTTGCCTGGAAATAAACATAGTATGTTATTATAATTACTTATAAACTCTTATATGTTTCCATATTTATATTTTATAATTGTGTTGATGGTGATACATATTTTTGCCCTTAACTGTACAATACATACATTACCTACATCATACAAAGACTGTCTGATGTCTAAGTGTTTTTTGAGTGATTTAGAAGAAACAGAAAGGAGGTGCACAGAAACTTTATTTTATAACTACCTGTTGCACGCAACTTCGCCCATGTAACTATAAAATATAGCCTATGTACTCGTTGATTATGTAGCTTTCGAAATTGGTCCAGTAGTTTTTGAGTTTATTCATTAGAAACATACAAATCTTTTCTCTTTAATAAATAATGTTAGAATAGAAGTGTGGATATGTATTGATAGAATATACGATTGATATAGATGACTAATTAATAGAAAAAAAAATGTTAACTACCACCCTCATACAGGCTTTCATTTCAGCATGATTTTGTTGTCTGTTAGATAAATTAACAAATAGGTAGGCATTTATCAAGATCAAAACAATAATGACTATTTTTATGATAAGGAAAATATGCTTACTTATCTAGAGCAGCCATATCTTTATCATGTACTCTCCATATTGCACCCCAAATGTGAGCGTTTTCTGTTGGTATAATAGTGGCAGATGTTCCTCGCCAGTGATTTGAATACTTCATAAAGTCCAATACATGATCCTAATGGAAGAAACAAATATTTATCTAATGTAGATGTGTATTTAAGGAAACACGAATAGTTATATAGTGCCACAGCTTACTGCATCTGCACCACTCATAAAAGATAAATGTGAAATAACAAAATGTTTTTGTTGTGTATTGGTAAGAGGTAATGGAAGCCAGGACCCACTCCCCTATTACATTATCCTACAAAGACCGGCAGTTCATTAGCAATCCCTACGGAATTGCTGTGCTAATAGGCGACAATAGTGCTAATAGACAACATGCACCTATCATGGATGGACTGTCAGTCTGCCTGCTGATCCAAGTATACATAAAACAAACAATATAGGTAGGTAATTTAAAATAAAATTATTCGGAAAATTCCGTTTAAAAGTAGGTAAGTATCATAAAAGCTGCACTTACGTCAAGCCGGCCAATACCTAAAAATTCTGCAGTTTGATTATTAATATGAATACGGCGTTTTAATAAATTGCTTCCGTAAGCAAAATATAAAAATGTATTTTTTACTGGTGTAATCATTTTATATGTTTACGTACATAACAAAAAACCAATAATTTAATTTGATACAATTTACAATTTTTACATATATCAAAGGAATCTCATCATAATTTTTTTTATTTTATTGACGTTCCTTGTTAGACGTTTTTTGGGTAGAGTTTACGTAGTAACTAATATTATAATCTGCGAGTAGAGTGTAGAGTATCTATCAGACTTATGGTTATTTATGATATGTTGCATATTATGCATATGTTGTTAAGTATTTTATTTATCTTTATAAAGAAAAAGGCTTGGCATCATTGGCTTCTTTCTTATCTTATTTTGCGTAATATCTGTGAATTTTTAAATTGTGAATTATGATAAATAATCCGACTTAAAATATTCTTTTTGCAACACAAACAAAACATTCTGAAACAAATGATTGTCTCTGACTATGTGTCAAAGTGATAACCATAACCAACAATTAAAAAAATTTGAAAATAATATTTGTTTTGTTTGTTTGTGTTTTGTTTTGAAAGAAACGTCAAAAGAAGTCAAATTATGATTGGGAAGATGTGATGTGATTCCAATTTTAAATTCTAATTTTAATTTTGTGATGTCCCTACCTTATAAAACCAATTAATCCCCAATGTAAATGTTGACTAACCTAACCAGTGTTTCTTTAGAAATTATGAAATTATGTAGTTTCAATTGAAATTTTTCATAATGAATGACATTGTTGTAGAATTATGTCACTGAATTATGCTTTTGGTTTTTCTTTATTTCTTCTTCTACTTGTTGGGCTTAATATATATTTTTTCTATACCTTAAATACTGTTCGGCAAGCAGCTACAAGTTTCAGTGTACCTAGCAAAAAATTAGATTTGTCACCTAGTATAATTAAAGATATTTATGAATACCTTAACTACTTACCTAACCAATATAAAACTAAGAACCCTAAATTTGCATTAGTGCAAAAAGCATTATTAAAATCTTTTAATTCAAGTAAAACAAACTATACAAAAAATGGATTGAACAGTGTAAGTAATATTTGAAATCTACATACATATTTCTGTAATATACCAATATGCTGTTTATTTTTTAATGTGTTATATATTGTAGGTATATAACTCATAAAAATAGTGAACAGTATTGTCAAACAATGTCTGTTATACTATATTATCCTATGTCCAGAGGTCATGGATCTCAGAGGTCCTGGGATTGATTCCCGGTAGGGTCAACTTTGAAATTGAACTTTTCAAAGTTTGGTCTGGTCTGGATTTGGAATGTTTTGATTTGAACACAGGGCATACTGTGTTTCGCAGTTATCTAGGCAGTCCGTCTGGCGGCAGTAACCACCCCTTTTCAGAAGACTACTGTGAAATTGAGCCAGATGCCAGAGCCCATTTTCCTATCCTTTCCTAATCTCTTATTCCCTAATTCTACTATGGTTGGCAGTGCAACACTTGTGGCATTTCTTGTGTTATAGGCGATGGTAGCCGCCTAACATCAAGTGGACTGTCAGCCTCTCTGTCGACCCTGACATAAAAAAATACCCATGTGACAGTCATATTGTGACTATAATTTCTGTTAACATTACCAATTACACCACATAGCTGAATGGTTCCTGCTTTCGGACATACTTTACTATAGTATACTGAAGCACAGCAGAACAGATATTATTATTTAAGAATTGTGTTCCAAATGGTGCTTCCGAATTCCAATAGTCTATTGGCATTGTGCCTTGCCACGAACTATATATTTGATATATTTCTATTATATTATTTAACTAATATGTTTTCATATAAATATACAAATATGAACAATTTCATGAACATATTTAATGCTTAATGTTTCCAGTGGAACAGTGGAGAGTCGTTATTGCCATATCAATATGAAACGACTGGTGAAATACTTGAAACTATGCGCACATCACAGATAGTTTTAGTTGACAATGCACCAAAGGGCACTCAGTTAAAGCTTTTGTTGTTATTGCAGGTATTTAAGATTTTAACTGTTATTTTGTTTTTATCTTTAGTAAATTATAGATACCTACCTAAATGGTTTATATTAACAATATGCAGAATGGAATATTGATAGCTTTTATAAAAAGATTGTTTATTTAAATTTTTCTCAAAACTATTGAACAAGTCGAAATTGCATGCTATCTATTTTTAATTAATTTTGTTTCCTATTTTTAGGACAAGAAAAAAATGTATTTTAAACCAAAACGATATGATCTGAACCATGTTATAACGGGAAATATTTATGCAGGTTTCGATAGACATAATTCTGAAGTGTTCGCATACTATCTTGCTATGGTATTGAACTTCACATGGATCCCACCATCGGTGATACGTAGAATACATTTTCATAGAAATATTATGCCTGTAGCCACACCAGGTTTGAAAAGGAGTATGATTAAAAATGGTATTTTTTCTTGTTTCATCTTATCTTTGTTAAGGTCATCCAAAACTGTTCAACTGTTTACTGGTAGTTACAAATATTATTATTACTTTAATAGTAAATTTTCAATTTAATTTTTTTTAAAGTATTTTAATTGCCTTTTTTGTTTTAGGCAGTGGATCCATGTGCATATATGGGACATGTTACTATTGTAGAATAAACGAAACTGTGTGCCCAGATGATAGAGGCGAGATAGAGGGCGCTGCAGTCTTATATTTAGATAAACAATTTCGAATACAAAAATCTCCTTGGAAACGCTCTTATAGTAGTAGAAAAATGGATTGGGAGAGTGATGATCATTTTTGTAAGTAAGTATGTTGAGTCATCTAATTTCGTCCAAATATGATTTAAAAAAAAACTAATCAAATATCTTTTCTCCTACATATGAAAACACAAACATAATTTTTCAGGAAAGTGATAAATACAATAAGTATGAAAAGATTACTTAATCTCATAAATGTTTCCATATTTGATTTCCTGATACAAAATGGTGACAGACACCACTATGAAGTGTTTAAGGACAAGGTCGTTTTGTTGGACAATGGAAAGGGATTGGGGAATCCTTCCATAGATGAATTGGATATACTTGCTCCACTTTATCAGTGCTGTCTGTAAGTAGACTAATCACAATAATTAACCTTTTTTTTACAGAACAGAAACTATATTATGCACATATGTATAAATTACTCTATCTTCTTTTGCAGCTTAAGTTCGTCTACTTGGAAACACTTGGAAATATTAACAGGTGGAAGCTTAACGGAGACGATTAAGATATTGTCTTCAATGCAAGGGGAGACGTTAGCTACTGAAAATCACTTTAAAGCTGTAGAACGTAGACTTTTAAAAGTATATGCTACAATACAATACTGTATTGGGAAACACGGGAGTGCCAAAGTTTTCAAAAATGGATTTTAATGCATAAAATTTTGGGAAAGAAATATACATATAACTATCTCTATATAATATATATATATAAAATTTTCGTGTCACATTGTTTGTCCGCGATGAACTCTTAAACTACTGAACCTATATTTGAAAATACTTTCATCTATAGAAAGCTATATTATCAGCTAGCAACATAGGCTATATTTTATAAAGTTACGCGGAAGAAGTCGCGTGCAACAGCTAGTAATTATATATGTTTTAGACCTCTTTTTAAAGGCCCTATGCAAGACTTGATAATAATGGTTGATAATATTACAAGATCCAAAGGCAATATCTATACTTAATATCACTCAAAAGTTTACTACGATAAAAGCGTCGACATTGAAACCTGGAAGAGATAGAAATAATAAAAAATTAAAAAAAAAGCACCAAAGTTATTGTAACATTGTATTTTATAAAATTAAAATTGTATTTAATATGAACTCCTTAAGGTTAAATTGTAAAATTAATTTCAAGATTCACATGATAGAGTAAAATTTAATTGTATATTGAATTGGATGTTGTTTTTAAAAATAAAAAAGATATTTTTGGTTTCATGCTTATTTTTATTGTAGTAGTAGTACAGTACAGTAACCATGAAACTTCAAGAGCAAGAATATTGGCAATGTACTTAATTCTATTTGTTCTATGGGCAGCCTGTAAAAACCCTATTTAAAACCAAATGCTAATGTAATTAGCCTTTAAAGGCAGGCAAGGTAGGTGGCTACAGACGCCTATAACAACGCCAAAGGTGCTGAAAGTGCGGTGCCGACCATAGTAAGATTAAGGAAGAGATAAGGTCTGATATCCTTTATTCACTCACTGAAACACAACAGCACACATGCTGTTATTTCAGGATGATCTTCTATGAGGGGGTGCTTACTGCCACCACACGATATACTCAAATGCCTCCGAAACGTAATGTGCTCTGCCATTATTGCTAAAAATATTTACATTAATTTTTGAAATAAAGTTTAATGAAAATTGATATTTATGTTTTGTGAATGCATAGAAGATGCTCTAACAAGTTTCCAATTTTATTCTAAGAAAGAGATACATACAAAAATTAGTCATATAGACCAGACTAACTTCGTGTCAAGTTGAAGTGACCAGTTAGCGATAATAAATTTCAGGAAGGAGTACCTAAGTTTGACGACACGTTTGGTCTAGTGGCTAGTAACCCTAGCTGTTAAACAAACGGTCGCGGGTTCGAATCCCGCTAGGGGCAAATGTTCATGTGTTAACATTTTACCTTTGTACCTGAGTTATGAATGTTTTGTATATTTATAATATGTATGAATTTACAAAAAAAAAAGTAATCTATGTATTATATCAACTTTCTGGTATCCATAATACAAGCATTAGTTGCTTACTGTGGAACTAGATGGCGCTGTGTGGAACGTAAGAAGATATTTATTTATTTATATGTTATCAATCGTACACTTGTAATTTTAGTAGAGATTGTACCAAACTGACGATTTGAAAAACTGACCATCTGAAAGTCTGTCGTTTTGAAAATCCGAGCTTTTGAAAGTAAAGGAAATAAATTTAGACGGGTCTATTCTAGGTTAGGACATACTCGTAGTGCAATAAGTTTGTGTAGTCTGAGTGACAGACGACGTGGTGTGTATTTGTCGAGACAGTGCGTTGTATGCACGCGGGGTTGTTTGTCGCCGATACTAACGCGATTACGCCCAATCAGCGACGTCGCCGCCCTAATTGGGCGCACCCGCTGCGAGGGCGGGCTTTTTTAACAGCTTGCGCAAACACGCTCCCCGACTCCACGTAACATAGCTCGCCTCGCCCGAACAAAGGCGGGCACACCCGAAGCCGTTTAGCATCGCAAACAAAATAAGCAAACTGTGTAAAATAAACTGTGCCATATTAAAGGAGCAAACATCCCTCAGTTGCAATCAATCATAAATAAACCAATTTATAAACTTAACATCATACGTAGGTGTTATTCCGACCTTAACATATAAAATATATATGTTTTTTTATATGTTCAAAATACTTACATATAGGTAATAAAGCTGAAAGGTTTGTTATTTGTTACGCTTTCACACTTTTACTACATACTCAACCGATTACAATGAAATTATACTTACATAGATACCTTTTGTATGCACAATTAAGTTTGTATCTGGGGTACAGAAAAGGATATAGGATAGGGTACCTTTCATCCAGAAAAAAGTAATGTTTCCGAGAGTATTATAAATGAGAAAGTAATTTGTTTATTTGTTACGCTATCCACCTAACAACGTGTATGTAAATATATTATGTAAAACATTTTTATATAATAACACGTTGTTAGGGATACAGAAAAGGAAATAGGGTCCCACCTTTCATCTCGAAAAAAAGTACTGTTCTCGAGGCATGATCCATATATAGAAATAGGAACCAAATTCAACAACTGACAAAAATATAAAGATTAAAATTAAATAATTGTTTGAAGCACGTAAGAAAAATGGGCGTTAACGAAATTGACGCCAAAAGCTAGTCTAGAAATAAAATTAAAAAATTCAACAAAGTAGATAAATAAATGAGCAATAAAGATTATTTTAAATTGAATAAATATAAATATGTATAATAGGTAATGTTATTAGTTTAAGTATAAGTAGGAATATTCCATTGGACTAAAAATTTTATTATAAATATATAAAAGAACAAAAAAATTAAAATAATATATTGTCGAATTTATAAAGGAAATAATGAAATGAAATGGGACACAATGAGTGAACAGTCATTGCTATAAACGATGCAACGGGCAGAGCAGAGTAGTAGCAATGTACTGGTTGTCATCAATCAGCCCGCAAATGTAGAAACAATACCGACCCGAGGAGGTCTCCAATTCGCGCTCTGATTTATTGTGTTGTGCATGCAACAAATCGTTATTTCATCTGCACAACTCTGCGGGGATTGTGGCGCGATTAGTTCGCCTTATTCAACAGTTATTAAGATTCATTTTGGTTTGATGATGATAAAAGGAAATCAATACACCAAACTGTGAGTATGACTAGATTGACGACTATGAAAGTGTATAAAAATACTTATAACGTACGAGTATATGTGAAGTAACTGTAGCATTAGGGTTTTTTGAGTTGACACATCGACTGGTAAAATGTACCTATCTATTTTTTTTTAATATACCTATTAAGTCGACAAACTGGCTGACGGTCCACTTGATGGTAGGTGGCTAGCGTCGCTTATAACAGAAGTAACCTCACAGGTGCTGCAAGTGCGCTGGCGATCTTAGTAGGATTGAGGAAGGGATCGAAAAATATACTCTGGCATTCCTACTCACTCAAAACAAACATATTGTTATTTCACAGTGGTCTTCCTTCTGTAAGGGGGTGATTACTGCAGCCAGACGGGCTGCCCAAATGACTGCGAAACACAGTGTGCCCTGCCACTATTTTCCAGATCCAGAACAGAACAAACTGAAAAGTTCATTTCCAAAGCTGAGACAGTGCGTTAATACAAACACACTATAACCACTTACCTACCCAATATGTTCCGGTGACACTTTCATAAGTGTCACCGATAGGAAGTCAACACCAACGACCGAAATCATCACCACCAATAAAAGTATTAGGACTTTTCTTGGGTAAGTACAGCAGATATGGTTGGCTGCAGTGGCTGATAAAGTCTAGTTGGATTCTCCAGTTTAGCGTTCGTTTGATAGCTCACTCATAATTCAAAGTTTACACAACACACACACCACGAAATCATACTATGTACTTACTCAGTATATTAGTTCAAGAATTTTGCGAAATAGTTCAAGAAACGGTAAGAATTGGTGAATCTTGTCAGCACATCTCACCAGGACAACAATCTATCTATCTATACATCCCAGTATCTTTTCCTACACTTGTCTTGAAAGCGCTCTGTCATTTGTGGGCATTGACCGACAAATCGACTTCGGATTACCTATTCGCGCGTGAAACTACGAGTACTCGTATATAGAATGAATACGATACAATAAAATTGAAACAAATTTTTGTATTTTTTTCTTTCGTTTTATAATTATTATTAATAATTAAATTAAGGGTATAGATACAAATTAGAACCAGCTTAGGTGAGGACTATAAACATGTGCTATCTAAATACCGAGCTATTTACAAATACCTAATTAATCTGAACATGAAAATTACATTCGTACAATTAGAAAGCTTATTTCCAAAATGAGATTCTTAACATTCTTTCCAATACACTTATCACAGTTTATTTATATTTAAACTACTCACAATTGATTTTCTTTGGTCACAGTTCTTAAATTGCGGTTCTTAACATGCGGTTGCATTAAATATTTCTTTTCTAACAAAATTTTATACATTTTACAATTTTAAAATGCTGTTCACTGTGCATACAGTTATTTATAAGTATTTATACTTATTTTATTTACATTTTGTACAAAATATCATTCACAGGACTTCAATGAAAGCTAAGAGTTGTTTTCATTTTTAACAAAATCGCTTTTACTCGTATGACGATGGATCTTAACAAACTCGTTAACTAAAACCTGAAATCAACATTTAAAGGCTGTGTACAAAATTCACTATTACGCTGCTCAAACCAAATAAAAACTATAGACAGATTTTTGCGGACAACATAGCGAAGACGGTTTTATAAACATGTGTGCGTAGGCACACGTGTGTGTTCCAAGCTAAAACCTCAATTTTTTTATTGTATCAAAAATATTGATTTCCAAGTTTACTTAAGTGTGAAATGTGATTCCATGATGCTTTTTATTTTGTGATTTCACTAGGATATTTGGCATTTTCACTAGTAAATCTAATAAATATCAATAAATTATGTGTCACGTGTTTGTGCGCAATGAACTCCTGAACTACTGAACCGATTTTGATAAAATTTCGTAACTATGTGTAATTTGGTCCAACTTAAAAGATAGGATAGTTTTTATTTTGCACTCGTGCGAAGCTGGGAGCATGTAGCTAGTATTTTAACAAAACAAGGCGGAGTTCCATTGCATTTGTATTTGCATTTTTATGTACACGGCGAACGCATATTTTACCTTGCTTCACTTTGCCGTCCACAGGGCTCTATCATTAGTTCTTACTTCAACTGAGTTACGCTGTCCCATTGTGTGATGGTTATGTATCGGCTGGTGCAGATGTAGGTGCCGATGGCGGTGGTGTGGGTGCTCTAGCAGCGGCCACGGCTGCCGCGTGCCTTCTCGCCTTGAGTCTCAGATCCGCTATGGAGGAAGACCGACATCGTGCTGCTAGAGCAGCCAACCCGGCGTAAGGAGGACACAACGCTGCAGCCGCCACTGCTGCTGCACTCGCGTACTGAAGAAGACATAAAACATTCCAATGGAACTGACGTCATAATTATTATTTGAATATTAAAGAGACAGCAATGTTATGGTATGGAACTAATAGGTCACTACAAATTATGTGCTATTAACGCACAATGTTTACTATCATTTTGTTGTTATACCAGTATGCGTGTTTTGTATGCAATAGAAAAAGAGAAGTTTTCTTTGTAGCAAAACTTATGGCCATACTAAAAATATTTAATATAATATCTTAGCTATAATAACACAACGGTACAAAGAAGGTCTCTAATAATAATTTCACGATATATAATATCCATAAGAATAAAAGGTAGAAGTATTATAGATTACCTGGTGCGCTGCAGCGGAGAGTAAGGCCGAGTCGAAAGGTGCGAAGGCAGCAGGTGGTGGAGGATGCGGGGCAAGCGGTGGTATTGGTGCTGCGGTTGGTACCGGCGGTCTAGGTACAGCAGACAGTCGAGGAATTGACACATACGGGGCTACGCGGCACGGCTCCAGCGGCGTACCTCCACCTCCGACCAGGAGACCTAATAACGAAATTACTTTAATTAATCTCATTTTCATATAAATGACTTTTTGATGTGTTACATCTTACCGTTCGGTGTCGTAGGAGTAAAATGGTGCAAATGTAACGAAAACGTGTTACAGGAAACCGGGATTTATAGAACGAACTATTGATTTGATTGACCAATGGCGCGAGCGGACGTCACCGTGGTATTGCAAATGTAAAGTTTTAAAAATCCAGCCAAAATACCTTTTGAAGTTTTAAACATTTCAAAAACTCTTTCAACAAAGTTTAAGTGTTTAATTGATATATGTATTTGACTATTACCTACAATCGTCATCAATTTCTAAGCCTTGCTTTGAAATAGGCGTCAAAGTTTTAATTAGTAGGTATATCGAAAAAGCATAACATCTTGTAGGTACTACTAAATTGTAGAAATTCAAAGTGACTGTTCACAACAATCGCCTATTGTGCATAATGATTCTTTGTATACATTATTGTGACATATAACTGATATGTGGCTGCAAATTCGTTACTGAAACGAACTTAAAAGAATAAGTCAATCACGAAACGCTTATCCGACAATCCGCATTTATCCGAGTCGATTGGCAGAGACAAATGAGCGATCCGGCGGACGGAAAACGGGGAGCGACGCCTGGCGCAAATCCACAGAGATCCGCACCGAACTCAGCTTAATTAAATTGATATTTAAGTAAAGCATAATTTGCTCGTAAATTAAGTGAGATTCGTTGTTTATAGCCCGCCCGCGGGGCGAAGTATCAATTAATAAATTAACACCGCTTCGCCCGACTTAAGGAAGTACTCGGCGCGTCACTTTACAGAGATTCATTGAACACTTTATTAATGTTTTCGAGCCGCTTGCTTTCACTTATTTTTAATAGTGTACAAGTACAATACATGTCCACAATCGTTGGAGCATGATGTAGTGTTGGGCGGGTGTTTAATATTTGCTGTAAATCAAGAGCGCTCCGTTCGCCGTCAGTTATCAAAATGGATGCTCCCCACTCGTATGAGTTATTTCCATATTTGACACCGAATTACTTTCGAGAAGTGCCGACATAAATACGACGGTGTGCGTCCGGTTTACTCCCGCGTAATCCGCCCTTCCTATGCCCCCTCTCGCCTGTATACTCGCTTGCCCCTGCGGCCGCCATGCATTTATTTGATTAACTTCGAGTTGTATAATTTAATCGAATTAGAAGGTCGACCGGCTCGGGGTGCGCTCTACGTTCGCTTATTTTAAACAGTTCCGAACATCTTTACAGCGGTTTCTACGCAATAAAATATCGCCACCCTCACGCGGCGCGCGAATAACTTTACAGTTTCATGAACAGGGGAACAATTAGGCGTTTGCGCTTTCTTTTATTTATTTTTTTCGATTTCGCAAAGGCTTCGTTTGTTTTTATAGCGGGCGCCGGTCTCGGGTACGCGTGCTTCGTTAAAAATTAAATCTTAATTTTATGAACATTGTTTATGTTCGTAAATTGAAATATATTGCTTTATAGTCTTATTACTGTGATGGGTATTAAGGACTGTTTACTTTGATACCAGAATTAAATAAAAATCAAAAGACACTAAATAAAATAGAAGAAAACATATATGACGAACAGAATTTTTTTATAGGAAATATTTTTATGTTTTTCTAAAATGTATTTTCAAATATTTTTGAAACGTATGTATTTTCTATTGAAACGTTTCTTTTTCTATTTTGTTAAAAAATAGCCGTGAAAATAGAAATCGTGAACGTAGTAATTTCGATTTTTTTTATAGAAAAACTATTTTCTACTAAAAAAAATACAGAAAAAGAAACACTTTTTCTGCTCAATGTTCTACATTTCAAGGTTTTAATATCGAAACAGATGATACTCGTAAGCACCGCCGCAAACGACCGCGCATATCAATATTATTATTGCGAATCTGTACGCACGTTTAAAAGGGCATAACATAACAAATAACCGTTTCATTTCACTTTACATGATTGTTCTCGTGTTAAGGGGAGGCGGTGCGCGCGGGGGCGGCCCGTAAGTTAATAAGACATTTAGCAGGGGACGGCGGGATTGCGTCCGAATGGCTCCCGCGGGGAATCATTTTATTCGATTCCGGCGAGCTGCTTTTTTCCGCTTTACGCTCCGTTAGGCGCTACTTCAATGCTCTCACAATCACGAGATGGTGTGATCTCCGAGACGGTTTAACCGACGACTCACTTCCAGTTAGTTGATTGACGATATGAGCGGAGACGTTGCATTACCGCAGAAACGCGTACTACTCCTAATAGAATAGATATTATCGTTCCTGTCTCGCATGCTTATGTAGGTACAATGAAATATTTATTAAGTATTAAAAATTTTGAAAATTCTAATATAAATCTGAGAATTCCAAGATGTAATTTTTATTAATGCATAAGTTTGTGAGGATGGGTGGATGTTAGTTACTCTTTTACGTAAAAACTACTGAACGGATTGGATGAAATTTGGCACACATATTTTATTACCTGCATATTTATTATTGTGGAAAAATGTTACGTCTCCGAGGTATCGTCTTAAAATATAAAAAAAACCACGGCGCCACCGTGGTCACAGCTATAACAATGTCAGACGATCTTTAGATATTATATTTTTCAATTTTCAACGCAGACTAAGTCGCGGGGACCAGCTACTTTCATAATACCATAGAATAAATAGCATTTACTCTATGAAATTGAAAACTGTGACTAAAATAATCGTTTACATTGCTACATAAAGTTTCATAGCTCAGCTACGAAGTCATCAGTGCTACGAAATGACGTAGATGGGTTACACAGTCGTTTATTTTTATCTTTATACAAGCGACTCGCACCGACTCGAGCGGGTGACATTTTTTTTCCCGCAAATTATAAGTATACCTTACATAGTTTATGTTTTCCTTGTTTACGCTCTTTCTATTAGTGAAAAATGTATCAAAGTCCGTTGAGTGGTTTTGAAGGAGTTAACGGAGAAACAGGCAGAAGCGGACAGCGACTTTATTTTGTAATAGATATCGTGTGGAGTTACTTTAAATTAATGAGATTATAATACACAATTTAGTTATGTAGTTATGTACAAAAAAATTTCAAATATTTTTAAAAATTATTACACGTTTATACTATAGAGACACAAGAGTCATATCTTACATTTGAATTTACATGTACAGAAATTTTACAGATTCTACTCTAGTAAAAATTACTGTGAAATTAAATTAATGAACTTTATCATAAAAAATAGAGATAATATTTTTTAAATATGAATTGTTCAATTATGATAAAATTCCTTGTATTTTAAAAATGTCAGTTATATGTTTTTATTTTCTTTAGGTTCTTTAGGAAGAATACATCAGTCGATCTGTAAGTGCGTGAAGCAATTCTTTTATCGCCGAAAACGAGTGTATTGGGTGAGTTTTTTTTAGGTACCGCGTTTGCGCGGATAGCAGCCACGGCCCGCCGTTTTAATTATTCATACGCTTGAGTTATGGTCGAATTAAAAAACTGTTAGAGTTCGACCGGCGCCGTTGGGAGCTGTAATCGAGTTAGACGAAGTCATGGAGAATACATAATGTGGCTAGCTCTATAAAGCATTTTACTCTATAAGATGGAGCAAAATTTCTAATAACTTTTAATAAAATTTATTCAGATTTCAATTAGTTTTTTCTGCGTCAACTCTTATACCCCCTACATTATTATTAATATTAATAATAAATAATCTCTTTTTTGACTAATAATTATGACTAATATTTTCAATGATTATTTCATAGATAAAATTAAACCATTTTCAAGTACAAAACCATCTACCTTTAATACAACTTAAAAAATAAGTCAATGTTTATAAATCCTTGTACGCCAATAGATGTAAACAATATATAATCAAATCACTAAAAAACACAAATAGTGTTGATTGTGATGGCATTGTTACAAAAGTAGTAAAATATACGATAAATAATATTGCGGGTCATCTTAGCCATATTATAAATCTTTGTATTAGTGTAGGGCTGTATCCCAAAAAATTAAAGAAAGCAGTTATAACACCAATATATAAAAATAAAGGGGACAGGAACCTATAGCGCGACTCTCTGTTGTCTCAAAAATATTTGAAAAATACATATACGAGTGTAAAGAAATAAGTAACTATATCGAAAAATACAATATTTTAACCAGTGAACAATACGGATACAGGAAAAATAAAACAATAAATGGAGCAATCTTTAAATTCTTAGATTTAATTATGACAAATGTATTTACAAAATCTCCTATATGTGCTGTGTACATGGATATGACACAAGCATTCGACCACGTAGACCATAAAATTATTCTTAAAATACTCGAAGGCTATGGAATAAGAGGTAACATATTAAATCTAATGAAATCTCATTTATGCAACAGAAAACAAATTACAGAGATTACTCGAGTAAACAAAGACAATAAAACACACGAAATATTCTTAACTAGAGAACGTACTCTGATTTATGGTGTCCCACAAGGCAGTGTTCTAGGACCTGTTGTTTATAGCGTACATTAAAGATCTACCAAGAGCAGATGAGCATCCCATGTGTCTTTTTGCCGATGATAGCACCATGGTAATAAAATGAAAAGACAAAGATACTTAGGGTAATGACAAGGGTTATACATTGGTTAAAAAATAATAATTTAAGAATTAATTTTCTGAAAACAAATGCCATGCACTTCAGTCAAAGGGTACCTGCCATATCACACCAGGACATATATTATGAAGATCAAATTATAAAAGAAATTCACACAACGAAATTTTTAGGGTTAGAAATCGATAATAAAAAACGTGTAAGAAAACGTCTAAGCAAACAAGCATATGCCCTGCATGAATTAACTAACACTTTAAGCATTGATGCACTCTTACGTATTAGCATATTATGGACTTGTTGAATCTGTGTCAAGATATGGGCTTCTATTCTGGGGTAACTCGACAGACAGAAATTTTGTTTTCAAGGCACAAAAGAGGTGTATTAGAGCCATGTTTAAATTAAAAGTTATAGATAGTTGTATCCCCTTTTTTAAAAAGTATAAAATCCTGACACTTCTATCGCTATTTATATATTTATTTATTTATTTATTTATTTATTTATTTATGTATGTATATGTAAAAGTCAACCCCAACCTATTTAAGCGAGTCTCTGATGATAGTAAAAGAGCACAAAGAGATCCCAACAGATTATGCATTCGAAAAGCACACACAGCCCTGATGCATAAAAGTGTTTTTGATCAAGCGCCAATTATTATATATAATAAAATTCCAAACACCATTGAAGAACTTAATATTAATTTATTCAAGAAGAAAATGAAGAAATTACTCGTCGACAAATGCTATTATAATATAAAAGATTACATGTCTGATAATTCGTTGTAATAATTAGTAATATTAATTAGCTTTTAGTGTACTTACTTAAAATATTTGCACACCCTCGAAGGGTAGAATGTAGCGAGATTTATCTATTGTAAAACCATTGTAACCTATATTCAGCAAATAAATGATTATTATTATTATTTATTATTATTATTCCTGTTCACAGAATTTTATTTGACTTTGCACGCGGGCAAAGGCTATCTACGAGTAAGTATTACTGAATTATTACGACATTCCAGATGGACTTTGGCTATAATTGGGGCAAAAGAAGCCGGGGCACAGCGGTCTACTTATATCAAAAATGTCTACATATATATTTTTCTTTTTTGCCATTAATAAAAATAAAAATAATATTAATTTAAATAATCTAATGATACTATAATTGCTTATTAACTTACCTTAAATTAAACATAAAAACCACAATAAGTGCGAAAAGTGCGAAATATTTTGATAAATCCGCTAGGAATAATATTTTTGTCTCTCTGCATATGACTCGTCTATGTAGACGAGGAATGAAAACATTAAAGTTTTTCATATTATCTAAAACAATATCTCAATTCGCATACAAAATTGCAAACGTAATCTTTTTGACTATTTTAAATTTCTATTTTACAAAGCTTTAATAAGTATCTATAAAGTAGACGTTCCAGAATGTTGATAAAATACTTACTAGAATGTGCAAGAGTAATTATACGAGGCTGCCAACTCATTGCGAAATAACGTTTTCGACTACATTTAACTTGCAACGCAATTAATTGTTTGTAAAATAGATAGAATATGAATGCAGTGTTTCCAGTAAATGCAGTTTATAACCGTGAAATAATGAAATATACCTATGAATGAAGAAGCATAAATTGTTCTATGAAGCAAATATTGAATTGCATGTATTAAATTATTTAAGGATGATAATACATTATATAAATAACAGTTTATTTTAGAAACTTTCAGACCCATTTTAAGACAATTCAAATATCACTAACTACTTGCCTTCAGCTTCGAACGTATGCATTTTCACTTGCCTGTGCAATGTGCATCTTTAGACAGATATAGATAAATTTAATATAGATATATTAAGCTTATTGCGCTAAACTATTTCATTGGGTTATAATGAAATGATAGATATATAAGTTGGAATAATGATTAAAAATGTGTGTGTTATTACTCACCTTTGTGCATTTGACTCTCATGTTTTCGACATTTTGCACGCCTATTTTGAAACCACACCTGCAAAAAATTCATTTACTTAATATTACATTTTTTACAAATAAAAATATTATACGTCCCAAAATATTAACATAATTAACATGGAAGGAAATTTTAATTCAAATATAAAATTTTCGTAGAGCATTATTGAGTTGTTGAATCAAATCATAATAATTTATTAAGTAGGTCTAGAATCTAGATTGTACAAAGAATAAATATTTGAAATTATAATTTAATTATTTGCATATTATATCTTTATACAGCTTTATTTCCGTGTTTGTTAGTGTGTCTGTAATGTCAAAATAACTGCTTTTTACTAAATGTATATATAGGTATATATTGGTACTAGATAGGAAAACTAAAATTTTTGCAAGATAAAAAGCACTCTATATGATCCAGGAAATAAACTAGATCTGTGTGCCAAATTTCATCTAAATCTGTTTTCAGTTTTTACTTTAACAACGTTAAGAGTCAACGTTAAGAGTAACAACATACTCGTACATATATATGTACATACATCCATCCCTCCTTACAAACTTTCTAATTTATAATATATAATTTATAAAACCGACCCGGTACCGGTTTCACCCAGGAAAATACTTAATTATGTTTTATTAAATATATATACAGATTCCGTGAAAAATTAATCACCCAACTGATGGTGAAAACCGCATCAAAGTTCGTTATCAGTCGCGGGAACCGACTTCAATTTATATATACTATGTAAAGATTAGTAGGATGTGTATAAGTTCTCTATTATCGTCGTTGTTACAATAAGGCTCTAAATTGAATGTTGCATCCTCATTGCATACTGAGCAACAACGTCACATTGGACAAACATTGGTAACCGCATTAGTGAGGAGAACACGATCCATACTGATTGCAATCCGTGCAACGCGGAGGTGATTAAATACTCGTACCCAGTAGTCCCTTTCTAAAATACAAATCTTCTTATAATATTTTCGTCGCTATTTAGAATTTCATCGGCACCATTGTTTAGGTACCTACTCGAAATTTAGTAAATTTCCATACTCTTATTAAGTACATTGGTTTCTATAAAGACAAAAAACATTTATATTTGGAAAAAAAACTTCAATTTACTTGGTTTATTAATAACTATCGACCCGCTCCCGGCTTCGCCCAGATTTTTTTTATAATTTCATCCAAATCCATTCAGCCGTTTTTGCGTGATTGAGTAACAAACATCTAAATATACAAACTTTTGTATTTATAGATACTAGCTGTTGTATGCGATTTCGCCCAGTTAACTTTATAAAATAAAGCCTATGTTGCTCGCTGAAAACGTAGCTTTCTATAAGTGAAAGAATTTTTAAAATCGATTCAGTAGTTTTTGAGTTTATTTATTATACAAACATACAAATCTTCCCTGTTTATATTATTGGTATAGATATAGTAGGATGTATCACAAAATCCGTTGGTTGATTTAGAAGAAATAAAGAATAAAGAAAGACGAAAGAAAGAATTTTATACACGCAACATACACGCACACAAACATAATACAAAAACCACAAGACTGAAATTATTTTAAAAAAAGATAAAAGATGTGTTTGTCCTCGCGGCATTGAATCGGATACTGGCTCAGCATTGTGCTGAGATGCTGAACAAACACCTGCAGCGCTTATTTTCAGCCAGCACCATTTGGTAAAGTATAAGTATGTAAAGTGGTAAGTAGCACTTAGCACTAGCACTAACAGCAGAAAGTAGGTATAAGTATAAAGTATAAAGCCTGAAACATATTGTTTAGTTGGTTTTATTTGTGTTGTGTCGACGTGTGCGCTGTGTCTGTTGCGGACAACCGATACGGTAACTAGGGGCGAATTCATTAACTGATTACATTAGACAATACGCGACTAACTACAAACAAACACACAGATACACACCCTTCATTTTATGTAAAACATTTAATACGTAATAATTTAATTTCGCCGCCGGTTGTTTACATTAAATTAAACTGCCTTTCAATTCGTAACTATTTGCATTTGATCTTACTATAACTAGTTACAATTCGATCTGTGTGAAGTCTTATTATAATAAGTCTTATGGACATTAAAAATACTCCGTTTTTTATGTAGTAATAATAACAATGTCAGTTTTTTTATGTAATGTATAATAACTATATAATAAGTTAATGCTATTTTTCGTAATAGCATTCCGTTCGCGGAAGATTCAAGTTTGTTAATAATACATGGAATTGGTATTATTTACCTTACATCAAATAAGGTGGAAATGTTAATCAATTTTTCCACTTTTTAAATAGATTAAATTTGCAATTTTATGACAATAATTTAGTCTTGTTTTTAAATTTGATAATAAATACCTACTTATTTTTTTACCTGTAATCATAAAAAATGTATGATTTACTGTATGTCGGTCGCCGTGCAAGTAAAATAGCAAATGTATAGTTTTCTTGTAAACGCAATTGAATTATCGTCCAATAAAGAAATGGCCCCGATTGACACTAGTGAAGACATAGTGTCGGAGGTCACGGCTATTGGCTATTTATTTAACAGCTTTTATATCGCAGGCACTTAAGAGAAGTGCCTGGCTAAGTGGTGAGCTCCTTTTATAACTTCATTACCGACATTTTTTCATTAAAAAGTATTGTTCCAAAGTTCACGCGTTTGTATTTAACAAAATATTATATAAAATTAGTATGTATATTCATTAATATTATATTTACATTTCGACAATATGACCCCTTCATTAGAATTTTTATGCAGGGCAATGATTTTCATCTACATATTATTATCAGAGCGCAGAGATTACTTACTTAATGTTAGATAACAATTTTGAAGTGGGAGGAAGTGGTTTATTATCTAGTAAACGAGGAGAAACAAAGTCACTTTCGTATTTGTAATAATATCATTGATAACAGTATTCACAAATGGACATCCATTTACTTCCACCTTGAATTATGAATTTCTCCGGAATAGCTATAGGTTACCTATATCTTTAGACAATTATATTGTATTTTTTTTTTAATCAGATTTCTTTTGTATTCATGATTTCACCGAAGTTTAAAGGCATTTTATGAACCTTTTTAAGTACCTAATGGAGGTAATTCATTGGTGGTATTAGTGACACCAAGTAGTATCAATCAGTAGTACTATTAATGGTACATTCCAATGGTACTCAGAGCAATTACATAATCGGTCAACAGTTATTTTTACATAAAAGGAAAGAAATGGTTTTAACTATAGGACGTAAATAGGATATGGCTGAGATTTGGCTGAAATTTCGATGTTAGTCTTAATGTAAAGAAAGCTATATTTTATATAACTGTTACATAAATAACACACGCACTATCTAAATCTTAGTAACGTTTAACAGTGATTTTATGTGGATCGGGTGCTAATTGCCTAATTGCGATATATAGCCACTAAATCGACGCTCGAATGGACACAGCTTACTGCTTGCATTACTTATGAATAATAGGGTCGCTCCTCGATGTGCTCAACGATTCTAAATTAGAAGGGTCTTTTATGTTACGAACAAGACACACTCCGATCATCCATACACACTATCACCTCATTATCCCTACTATTATTTTAAGATTCAATTGGTCGAGTGGTTAAGATGCTTGCCTTAACGTTCTGTCTCAAGAGTTACGGGTTCGATTCCCGGCAGACTTTGGAAATTAATTTTTCTTTTATTTATTATGGGATAATCATTCAAAGGAAAGGGGACGAAAATATGAACACCCATACGAGAGCCATTTTTACGGGATAACTATTTTTTTAAGCATAAAACGAAGTAATGGTTTAACTAGAGAAGTTTTACAATCTTTAAATTCAACTGCTTTCTATGGTTTGAGCTGTTGGGAGTTGAACCTCGCTGAATTGTAACACAATGAGGGAAACACAAGCCGCCGGGCTTTCGTTACGGCCTCTCTGCACCGTCGGATTCACTTATATTTGGCCTGTTTCAAGTTATATTTTATGGAAAAATTTGTGTTCGAATGGAAGAACTTAGTAAACTCTTAACAGATTTTCGTTAGAAATCTTCGTGGATTTCTGTTGTCTATTTTAGATTTAAAGACGTCTTAGTTCTTTTAATTTATATTTTATTTTTCTCTTTTTTTAATTTAATCTTTTAATTTATCTTAATTTATTTTAATTTATCTGAATCTTCCTAGAGCCGATAAACTTAGAGTGCGCCTATTACATAAACAACTAAACATTTCACTTAACTATAATAACAACAATCAATAGAATTGACATTGCAGGACAAAAAAAGTGGGTAAGTAGTACCTATATTTTATTTTATTAATAAACAAACTCGCCCGGGCTTCGCAAGGATGCAATTTTTTTCACAAAATTATACGCAGAAATTAGGTAGACTGTCTGGCCGCAGTAACCAGGCAGTCTAACTTACAGAAGACCACCGTGAATTAACAGCATGTGTGCTGTTGTGTTTCGAGGAGTGAGTGAATGTGCCGGAGCTATCCTTTCTTTGGTCGGCTGCGCACTTGAAGCTCCTGTGGCGTTGCTTGTGTTATAGGCGCCGGTAGCCACCTACTATCAAGTGGACTGTCAGCCTCGTCAGACGAGGTTTACTTAAAAAAATTTTTATAGAAAATTTATTTCAATATTAAGGAAATATAAAACTTTTGTTTTATTATTAAGTTAAAATTATTAAAATCTTATAGTTAGTTAGTTAAATTATTATTTCAAGAAGCATATCTAACCGATTATAATCGTCTTTAATCTTAATTATTATCTTTATTAATTTCACTATATGATTTAAATTAATTAAATAAA
Organism: Synanthedon myopaeformis; assembly: GCA_944738685.1. Lineage (NCBI taxonomy): Eukaryota > Metazoa > Arthropoda > Insecta > Lepidoptera > Sesiidae > Synanthedon > Synanthedon myopaeformis. The sequence goes on from OX122914.1 coordinate 3,818,157, forward strand.
ATGTCGCTCCGCAAAAAAAACAATTATAAGTTTGTACATTTACTATGTTTTATGGTTGTTTTTGTTTTTTATGTCAATAAGTTTCGATGTTATTGGTGTCTTTTGTTTTTTAATGTAAGCTTGGCACAAAAAATATTTAAGTTAAATATCCAGTAAACATTCATACTTGAACTCTCGCTTCGCTGAGCCCTAGCCGCTGGCTAAGCTCTTCCCTCATGAAGGCGTCAGGGTAGTGTGTCTCGTCGAATAATCTCTCCAATTCGCCGAGTTGTTCCAACGTGAAGTTGGTCCGCGATCGACGCTGCTTGCCACTGTTGTTGTTGATTGCGCCGTTTTGAGACTTATCTGCAACATCTTAATCGACAAAAATGCGCATTAGTCACTGATGGTAATTAGAAAATAATTTTAAAGGGTAGAAATACGTTTAACAAGGGCGCGATAAGCTTAACTGTAGTCGGGCGACAAAGCAAAAGTTGAGAAAATCTTTTTGCACATTGCGTTTCTCAGTCATTTGGGCAGCTTTCTTACAGAAGATCACAGTGAAATAATAGCAGGTATGCTGTTGTGTTTCCGTGAGTTAATACGAGATGCCAGAGTCCATTTACCCATCATTTACCTTGATTGCATTAAAGATGACAAGGAAATAATATTGTAATCTAATATTGTATAACAGAAGGACGCCTTTTTTTTTCATTTCTTCAACAATCCTTACTATCCTTACTAATATTATAAATGTAAAAGTATCTCTGTCTGTCTGTTACCTTTTCACGCCTTTGAGTAGTTAAGCTTCCGATCATCATGAAATTTTGCATATAGGTACATTGTCAGGGATACAAAAACGGACATAGGGTACCTTCCATCCAGAAAAAAGCGGATGAAGTCGTGGGCACCAGTTAGTATAATATACCTCAACACTTCGCAGCAAAAAGCTGACTTACATGCTAACAAAAAACAGAATAGTTTTATTGAATCTTATGCACTATTTCTCCAAGGACTAAAAGCGGTATGTTTAGAGTGTCGTTTGAAGCAATTTAACAAATTGGGAAGCTCTCCTTTTTATGCGGCAATTATGTAAATGGAGGGATTATCCGTGGGCGGCGCACCACACCCACTCTCCCCTTTCTCAGAGACATCTTAGCCGCCTGTCGACCTGGCAGCTGTGATTAATTGTCTAACGATGCAACACCCTCGATAAACTTGTCAAGTGTTTAACTTTATTCTGTTGGATAGAAAAAAACCTTTTCAAATACCATTAATTAAAGTCTTCATTTGATATATTTAATGGAAGTTAAAAAGGTATTGTTTTCAGGCTGACTCTTCAGATTGATTCTCGTGAAAGGGTTATAAACTGTACTGACGTACTGATATTGTTTTGAGAATCTAAGACAATGACTATTCCTGATGTGTTGGCAAATCGGTAGCATGCATTTTCTGCTAAGAAGTGGAACTTTGTTAAACGCCCTTCATTATTTAGCAGGCTTATTCAAAAGAAAAAACTGTTAAGACTAAAGAAAAATGATTTATTTCACTCCAAGAAGATGGAAGATTAACAATGTTAATCTTTATGTCATAAATGTAACTAGTTTTATACCTTGAGGCAATTGTTTAACATTAAACCGTATCATCCTAATCCTAACTAATATTATAAAAGCTGAAGTGAGTTTGTTTATTTGTAATCTTTTCTTGCCTTAACTAATTAACCGATCTTTATGAAATTTTGCATACACCCTTTCAAGGATACAGCAAAGGGGACATAGGGTGCTTTTTAACTCCAGATAATAAACTATGTTAGTAATAATAAAAAAAACTATTTTTAACCATGTTATTAGTTGAATTAGTTAAAAAATTAATATAGGTATAGATGAACCTGCTGCTGATGATATTGAAAAGAGTTAATTAGATTTTAAAGTTTAATGAAAATTGCTTATGAATGTACCTAAATCTTAAAGTGAAAACGCATTGGTGTTATCTTTTAATGTGTAACATTCGATATTCATATTTATTCATATTCAATCATATTATATTAGGTAGACGTTGAGTCAGAATGATTATAAAAGCATACGGTTATTTTTTACAACTTTATCGTATATACCTACGTCATATCTAACACCATTGTAAGTAATAACCGCAGAGGGTAATTTATTAAAATAAGTTAATAAGTTGGTACAGTTAAGAATAATATTAAGTCGCGGGCACCAACCAATAGGTTATAAAGTGGCTTATTACACTGTTTCTTTTATCGACCCTAATTTTCTGTATTTCTGTAACTGATTGTAAGAAAATTATGTAATTAACTAGCGACACGACACCGGCTTCGCTCGGATGCAATTTTTTCTACAAATTATATTATGCAAGCCTTCCCTTCCACCTTTATAACTTTTTCTTTTTATGAAAACCGTATATTAGAAGAAGTTCGCGGAGAAATGAATTTTTTTAGTAAAACGGTTTAAGAAATAGAGATTTACATACATCGCTTATATTTATAAAAATATTTTATACATGTATAATTATATACATTTATACACGTTACATATTTATCTGAAGGGGGTCCCCTATTAGTTATAATAGGAAACCTCCTTCAGATAACTCCCCAGTCCCTAATTCAGTCAATTGAGTCCTCTAAACGGCCTATTAGCTCAAAATATATAATAATACTAGCTAGTAGTAGGTATAACGTTAACGTCATACATTAATTAATTAAAAGTTTAATAATTAACTGTGTCGATTGTACTTATATCTACTTCCTTTGAATACGTACCAGTACGCATTCATTCGGAAATACTGACGTACTGACGTAAAGGGATTTCCCAATGAATGCGTGTGTACCTACATTCAACTGACAAAGCATGTGAAACGCGAAGGAGTTTGTACTTTTTTTACTAGCTGGTGCCCGCGACTTCGTCCGCGTTGAAAGATGAAAAATATAACATCTGGTATAACGTCTGACGATCCCTAGGGAACCTGACGTTTTTCCAAAATATAAAGTATATCCTATATGTTAATCCAGGTAATGAACTATGAGTGTGTGTTTCACCTGTTTTTTCGTTGTTGAAGAACAAACATCCAAAACATACAAGCTTAAGTATATCCTAATAATATTATTATTATTAGGATAAGTATATCCTAATAATATTATTATTAGGATATACTTAAGCTTGTTGTTGCGAAATGATCCATGGGTGAACAACAGTAATGGAGAATGAGGTCTATAAGCGACCCCCTGATTTGTCTTTAGACTATAGAACAATAGATATAAGGAAGAATGTACAGCATCAATAGTCAAGGAATATTTCTTGAATGAGGCTAACCGGCCAACCTAAGGCTAATAGAAATTAATAAATACTTACAATGAAATGGGTGTTTCAGTTATCTGGTATAGTGAGCCCGTTCCAAAATCCAGGCCTCATATAAATAAGATTTATTTTCTGCATTTATATAACATAGTAAAACAGTTCTACATTACAAGATCTTAAAACTCTAATACAAATTCTAAGTATCTAATGATCGAGTCAATAAACATTCCCTTACTAATAAATTTTAAGTGACTGATGACACATGCTGTATATACCAAGATTCATTGTCACGTGAAGTTATTTTATCACCATGAAATAACTGAATGTGTGCCTTTGTGTTTCGGTGAGTAAGGTTAGAGTCCATATCCGTATCCCTTCCTAATCCTTCATCCTCAGTCCTACTATGGTCGGTAGCGCAATTGCAGCACCGGTGACGTTTTTTATGTTATAGGCGGCGTAGTCACCTATAGTGATGTGCCGGATATCCGTATCCGTATCTGCGAATATCCGATGGAAAAGAAAGATACGTATCCGTATCCGTTACTTTTAATTCATACATGAAATATAGGTGATTAGGTAGCAATGAAAAACTATTTAATTCCATTCAGATTATTTTTTATTTCTTAAAATCAAACATTTGGCACCTTTATAATGCAAGCGTCAAGTGGCGGGCGTCAACTATCTATCGATTCAAGGTCACGCGCACCGACACTGATTGAATAAGAAAGTTAAGATCCGTATCCGTATCCGTATCCGCGGATATACATTTTTAACGATCCGGCACATCACTAAGTCACCTATCATTATGTGAACCGTCAGCCTGTCTGTCGACTTTAGCATTTAAAAAACCATTTATTTTTTAGAAATTTTGTAAATTTTCTTTGAATGACCTCAATTCACTAAAGTATACTTTGTTTTTTTTTTATATCCGAGACTACAAATCAAACTGTGAAATAGACATTTTTAATTATCTACTCAATACCTATATTAAAAATAATTAAAAATAATAAAGCTGTAAATATTAACAAAATTATAGCAAATCATTGTCAATTATCTTAGATAACTGCATTGATAGATCCACCGATGATCAAATTAGTTTGATATATCAAGTTTAGATACATTCAGTGACTTACCGTGTTTATGTTCTTCGTCGTCATCAACGGTCAATTCCCTTTTGCAGTGTTGCACGGGCACTGGTGAGACTAGCCAATTGCGAGGCCTTTTCGGTGGAGGAGATTTCTCCTCTAAAGCAGTTATGTCCACTTCCACGTCGTCCGAGTCATCCAATTCACCTGGCTCGGGTGGAGGAGCAGGTGGTTCACCACCCTCCAGTGATTTGCTGACGAAGTCCGCCAGCCGCTCCATCACCATTACTGTCGCGAGCACGCGACGCCGCGCGCGGCCTTACACTTACAGCGAATCGCCAAATACAACACTGCAGTGAAGGCGGTTCTCACGCCCACACTCACTACCATTCTAATTGACAACTGATACTAAGTCTTCAGCTATACGTTTTACAGTTCATTTTTAAATAGACCAAATGCGAGGGCGGCCTGCGAACCCCACCCAATAGTCGCGCACGCGCCCGCCCTACAATTTCTGCCGTGAAGACAGCACTAATGTTACCGACGGCGAATACTACACGCCTACATTATCGTTATACTGACTGACAATGAATATTTAACACAGTCCCTTGTCGGTGTTTGTGCACGGAATAAAATCACCGGACAAGTGTTGAAACATTCAACATCATTCTAAATATTTGTGTGATCGTCGTTCTCCGGATAAATGCTGATTATAATATTATCGACTTAGGTAAGTTTGCTTTCTCAAAACAATTTGTGGCGATCTTTAATAACCTGTAACTTGATACTTGACGAATTCCTTTAAAAATGTGTGAATGCTGTAAGGAAATCCAGGTAGTAGAAGGTTAGTGTTATAAAATCTAATTTATAATCTAATTTTAAAAAATGACTACAACATGGGCTGCCTTTGTTTTTTCAGAAATTGTAGAGCGGTTGTTAAATGGGCACAAAGTGTAGATTGATATTATTATTCCAGGGTCAAGTTTCTAGGTTAAACATACAGTTAACAATTTAGGATCAAATAATATTTGTTTTCTAAGTTTAAACTCTCGATTTTTTTCCCAAATAACTCCCATACCATCGATGTCCCATACCTACTAAGCACCTAAACATACTATGCCTTAGTAGTCATAGACAAGTTAGTATTTAAAAAAACATTCAAATGTTTGGAAATATGCTAATAAAACAAAATAATGAGTAGTTTAGATATAATTTATTTATAAAATAAGGAATAGTCAATATACCATAGACGCATTTTTATCCCTCACCAGAAGTGATACCTACGAATCGAAATGTCGGATATCGGAAGATCCACGACTAAATGTTTTCATTAACAGGCGTAATATGTCTTCATGTACTACCGTTACTATATTATCGCTGCAGTGATGCCAAAACCGAGTCTAAACTTGTCGTTGGGATGGTTGAGTAAAGCAGATATGGCACACGTGAGATTAGTTCTGTTCCCACCGAGAGCTCTTTGTAGAGTACACCCGATCAGTCCATCTGAATCAGCGGAGCCGCGCACTGTCCATTCGTCTGTTCGCCATTCGTATGCTAAAGTGGACACCGACCGACGGATTGCAAATCCCACCTAGAGAAATATAAGAGAAATAATTTCTGACAATCTACTTATAGCACATAAGTACTATAGTACAGCACAGTACAGGTCGAGATGCTGTAATAAATCATAAACAGTACCTACCCTATTATTAAGAGTACCATAGTAATCTTTTTTTTTAAATTTTAACATCGATAAGCTCTCTGGGTTCTCTTGCAAAAAATACTTACTATTTTATTTGGAATTGTTATAAGTAATATATAGTAGCCAACCTCAAGCATCGCCGCAACAGTTAAGAATGAATTTATGCTCTTCGCATAGCAGAGATCCAACCCTCTGTTGCCAAGTGTGCCGCTGATGGTGTGGTTTTCATTGGCCCAACGCGCGGCTCCCGACGCTGAACTCAACTCAGAAGCGTGTCCACGAGCCACTATCTCCGCACCCAGTGATAATTTATCCGTTAGAGCCTTTAGGATAGACAGAAACTCAATTTCAATCAATCAATTTTTAAATTGGAATTATGTTGTGTACGCCAAACAGATAGATTTTCTTACTCCAAGTAATAAAGTTCTTTGAAACTGATTTTATAAATGTGAGAGTTTATGCATGGATGTTTGTTTCACTTTCACGCAAAAACAGCTGAACGAATTTGGATGAAATTTGGCACACAGATAATTTTATTAACTGGATTAACATTATAGGATAGGTACTTTTTATCATGGATTTTTTTCTTTTTTTCTTTATCTTTTATTTTATCTTTTTCTATCTGTAAAAATTTTTTGAGTTTTGGATAAATTAAAGATGTCAGATATTTTCTCAGGTATCCAATAAGAGGAGATATTTCAGCAATTTTAACGAGTCGAATGATTGAGTGATTACGAGTTTGCAGTGCCTTTAGCACTCTGACTCAGAGGCAACGCATTTCCAGCACCTATGGCGTTGCTTGTCTTGGGTAATAGGCGATGGAAGCCACCTACCATCAAGTGGGCAGTTCGGCCTGTTTGAAGACCTTTACAACAAAATGTATTTTCTCAGACACATTATTATAATAATTATAAAACGATTACTTTCTGGATAATATTAGACCTACCTGTAAATAATGAATAGCAATAAATTCCCTGTTGACCGCTATGACAGACGTTGTAAAGCTTTTAAAATAAACATCGAAAATACTCTCAAAACTGTGTAGCTCCGCATTGGAAATTTGTGTGACCACTGTTGCGCGCGTCCCTTGGGTTGGACCAACTCGCATTTCGCAACTCATTTGTCCACCTGGGGCTGCTTCCATTATGAAGTAAGGCATAGCCGTGGGTTTCTTCTTGTCATTGTACGACAGCATCACTTTATAACCACCCGGCGATACGGAGCTAAACGACATGGAATGTCCAAGTACCCAGTTGCTCTCAGTATTTTGCTTGAGGGATACACAGGCACCCTCGAAACACTGAGGTATCCTATAACGTGCCGCATTATGTATGTGTCTAAGTAGTCCTGGGTTTAGAGCACCAGAGGGAAGATCGTCCTTATTGTCTTCGCCATCCTCACCGCTGACGTGAGAGCCGCTGACACCTGCACCAGTCTTGCCACGATAACCTGCGCCCTTACCCTGGCACCTATCATTTGTAGGTGGACACGGAACGCTACATGGAGACGATATTTTTGGCGATTCTTCCGCAGGTTCACATTGGTCGCTTATGGGCGCCACTTCTATAGTTTCACGAGGTATTGGCGTTCTCGGTGAATCCGTTGGAGTACAAGGGTTACTTTTAGCGTAAATCGTTTGAAATAGTCCTAGCTTTAATAAATTTGAAAGTGATAAATTTTCAAAAAAGACCGATGAATTGTTGTTCTTCTTCATTATAGGTATAAATAGATGTTAATTATAATTATCTTTATAAAATATAAATATGCATATTGAAATACAATAAAATTATAAACAAACTTAGAGAATGTCATTTGACAAGTGACAATAATTGACAGGATTGCTTAAATTAGAATCACAATTTTATTTTTGGCCATTTTATAAGTTTCAACAATCAATCATCGACATGAATAATTTATTCATATGTAGCATAAAAAATTAATAAATTATTTTTTCACGTTGTAAAGGTCGTCAGACCTTTACATGACCTTAGTAGATGTAGTAGTTACTTAGTTAGTATGGATAAGGGATTGGGGGAGGGGTAGGAAAAGGACCCTAGCATCCCTTACCTACTCGCTCACCGAAGTATAAGGAGGTGATTACTGCTGCAAGACGGGCTGCCTAAAGGACTGCGAAATGCTGTGCGCCTGCTACTTACGGTACTTAGGTACTAATAGAGTCATGTTTGAAAAGTTAAATTCCTAAGTTGGCCCTGCCAGAAATCTAACCCAAAACATACAATACAAGCACCTTAACCATTCTTCCATTGGGCTCGTCAAAGAAATAATCAACTAATACCAACAGTTGACCAACGGTTTTCCTCATTTTATAATTTTTACCTACTAGGACTATAATGATTGTCGATAGAGTATTAATTTAATATAACAGAAGATAAGGTTTATCCTACACCACTTCAAAAACTGGTGACTGGTGACCTAGCTTCGCTCGGGCCAATGAAAGGTTTAAAGTTTTTTACATGTAAGAAAGAAAGTCTATGAAACATTTTAGAAAAAAAATTTCAAGAATACTGAATTAATAATTCAAAATATTATAAAACAAGCAAGCAGTATTACTTTTGTAACAGTTCCATTAAAAAAACTACCTAAAACGAATTTTCCCGAAGATAAGACCCTGACAGATCGATTTCAACCATTCCTCGTTTAGTATTATAAGATTAATTTAATGTCGTGGAAATAAGGATGTGAAAAAATAATAATATTAGTCTTGTCAATGTAACACAGTCTGTGGTTGGTGACTCCCAAATAAATTGACCAAATTGTCAAAATTGTTCTGTGGTTCTTATTATTTGTATAATAAATTCTCTTTTTTTTTTGCTCACTACTTTTCTTTTCCTTGTATGTTTGTTTTTTCATCTTTTCTTTGTTTTAATTTAATACAATATACATTTTTAATTAGTTATCTTAGTGAAGTGGTTTTTGTATTTGTTAATATTCTTCAGTCATGGCTAACATTTTCAGTAGTAAATTGTTTGAAATGTTCCGTAATCTAAAATCTGATGCAGTCCCGAGATCACCAAGACCTGAAAACCAAAACCCAAGGGTTGACATTTCGGATGTCGAAGAAGATATTGAAGGCAATGATGATTCAGAATTAAGCGAAGAGGCATCTATTTTTAACACGGATTTTAAGAAAAAGGACAAAAAACCTAGTCCTAAGCCGAAAACTAAAAATTCAAAGCCAAACAAAGATCCTAAGCCTGAAAAGGTTGACAGGCAAGACAGCACAAGTAGCAGTATACAGACTCAAGGTACCTTTTACTACATTTTTTATCTTCATACTAGTGACCCGCCCCCGGGTTGGCACTGAGTTGAAATTTTCAAAAATCCTTTCTTAGCAGATGCTTATGTTCCAAATTTCAGCTTTCTAGACTCAGAAATTTTGACTATGTTGATAGTTTGGAAAATGATTTTACAAGTATAAATGAACACTTTCAATACCTATCTAACTTGTTTGTCTCCTTCCTTATTGCAGCCACAGGAAATGTCATAAACATTCTGAACTCCAAAGGTGTGAGGTTGGGCAATGACATCACAATATACAAAGCTCCTACTTGCACAAATAAAAAATCCAAAAATTTTCCAGAAGAATCCATCCAGAAATGTAATCTTATAACTATACTAATGGAAGCAACTGTCAAGGTACTGTAAATACCCCCAAAAGTAGCGTTAAATAAATTTAAATAATTGTTATTATTGTTGTTTTAATATAAGTAGAAAAAAAAAGTGTCATGGTTTATTGTTGTTTTTAATCGTCGTAACTGTAATTAATTAATTCATCACTTTTGTAGTTTTTATTAATTGAAAATATACGTCCCGTGGGGGTGGTGTAACCCCTGGGGGGAAATAAAAAAAAAAAAAAAAATTCCAATATTCCACGTTAAATTCCAAAATCTAACTCCATGACTAAAATTCAAATATCAAACATGTATGATAGAGAGAGTTGGCAAATATATTCAAATGGTAGAGTGAATGACTGCTATGCTATGAGCTACATATATTACATGTGCATAATACATGCTAAGAGCTACATGACATTAGTCACTGCTACACATCCACACCACATCAAAACAAAAGTGGTTATTCCCCTTACTATTGATACAAAATTACAAATGCTTTGTACCAACATTATGTGTATGCAAGACAGCTTCGTTTGTGCAAGTGAGTGAAGACGTGTTCATTGGACATAGTATATATAGTTTTAATTGGACCCATCTTTCCTGTGGTCTCTATTTCGACCTTTTCTTTTATCTGAGTAATCCAGAGAATGGCCTCAGATTTACTATACTGTTCCTGTAAAAGTTTTAGCTTAACACATAAAAGACTTATATTTAATTTCCTTTAAAACATCTATTAATTTTTCTCAAATACCTCAGGTATCTCTTAAATTTTTAGTTACAATGTTTTTAATTTTATATAGGTATGTTATCAAAAATTTGGTGAAAACTAACTAGACAAATACAGTGCGATTTTCATTAGAAAAGCTACACACTCAATATCAGAAATTTGAAAATCTGGTTATAGAAAGCTGCAAGTTCATGTTAAATTAGTGACTATTATTTTCAAGGATATTTTGCTAAATAGATTGCTTTATATTTTCCACAGCCCGATCATGAGTATATAGACTATGTGGCAAAGAATCTTGGCAGAGATTGGCACAGTTTCTTCAGAAGACTTGGCTACACAAAAGGACGTATTGAAACTGTTGAGATTGATGAGGCCAAAAATGGTGTCTCTGAGGTATGTACAGTCACTGTTAGTTATGATTCCCAAAGAAATTTGTATTCTATTAAAAGCCCTTTAGCTACAAAATATGGAAAAATTTTAATACTTTGCTGTACCATTCTAAATGTTCGTGGGCCCTTAATAACCATTTAAAAGTTTTACATACCTACAACAATAGGTAATAAATTAATAAATGAAAATGGTGTATGTACATTTACAAATTCATATAGTAATCAGTAAGATAATCTTTTTATTTGTTAAGATAATTTAAGTCACTGCAATTTATTTAACTGATAATGTTGTTTTGAAGTTTTGAACATTTTATATAATTGTGTGTATATTTTGCTATAATTTTAGGCTCGCTATAAATTGCTATTGGATTGGATTCGTAATGAAGACGGAACCCTCGGCTTTCTCGCTACTCACCTTTGGGAGGAAGGTGAGAGGCAGGTTGTTAAAGAGCTGTCACTTATATATGCCAAAAATAAAAAATAATTGAAATTTAAAAAATATTCAATTAAATTAAATTTGAGTAACGAATGCAAAGCAAAACATTTTTCATTATAACTCTCTATTGCAGAGTATTAATTATTATTATGGGTAAAAATGTTTGGTCAGAATAAAAAAAAATGAGTAGTAAAAAAGTATTCCAAAAAATTTTAGTAAAAAAACTTGTGATGCAGTAAACATTTTTAAAAGTACCTTCAACATAGTTAAAAATTTGAAAATATTGTTATATATTTTTTTATTTATATTATATCTTTTCTGAAGATTCTTGGAAATTTTAAAGCTAATTTACAATGTATACAGCAGAAGATGAAATGAAATCAGTCAATGGATAATTTTGGGAGTTTTTTCATTGTATAATATTGTTTTCGATTTTTACTTGCATTTAATTGTTGCATCATTTATATTATTTAAGATTTATATGGAGAAAATTATAATGAATTTAGGCTTAACTTAGTCTTAAGGTATCCAGCTAGGGCACTATTTACTTAGTTTTGTTCTTTATGTTATATTATTTACTTACTTCAACGTCTTCTTCATTGAGGCGAATGCAGTTATTTGTAGGTTTTTTGTCTAAGTTTGTTGATATTATTTAAATTAAATTTTGGCTTGATTATGAAAATGAATAAATTTACAAATGAAAAAAATATAGTTACAAAGATTTATTTAAGGTCAAATATTTCAAATACAAAACTATAAAAGTGTGAATTAGTTTGAGATTTTTTTTATGTATACAAAAATAATGAAAAAGATCAGGTGCTTAAAATTGTACAATTTTATGTTTACTATCTAGTCATTTAAGTAGGGTAAGTATTTTTTTATCAATGAATTTTACAATGAATGTTTTTAAGTGCACTTATTGCATGTATATACATAAATGAATATAATGTAACAATGTATCGTATATACAACCATTGTATATTTCTATTTTATTAAATTTGGTAATAAAATGAATAGATACTATTGTTTTATTTTAATTGACATTTTAATGTACATGTATATTGTGGTTTCTTTTTTGTTTTTTCGATAAAGAGAAAATGTGCATAATTTGATATTGGATAGTTGCGTCAACTGAAGCTGGACTTAGTTAAAGAAATGTAAATTTGTAAAGATCTTTAGTCCTTCAGCCGTTCAAAAGATTTACTAGCAATAACTGAAACTATCAGTTTCGGGCTTTGTTTCAGTATCTTCATCGTAAGTAAATATTTTCTAACGAATGAATCTACTTGCACTGTTAGTAGACTCTAGAAGGTGGCTTGACCTCAAAGTCGGCATTAGACGCAATATCAATGAAGAGAAACGTTTTCATGGATAAAACTTTTTTATCAACAAAAACGTCAATAAAGAACATTTTCAGTAGATAGTATTGGTCCCCGAAAAAGTGAAAAATATAAACGCTTGACATCTTTATCGCAGTAGTTTTGCCAGGGATTGGATTTTAATTTTAGATGATCTCTCAGGTACAGTATTTTTTTCAGGATTGAATACCCTATGTCCCTCGTTGTATTTGTGACAAAATTTAACGATGATTGGTTGAGTAGTTAAGGCCTGAAAAGATAACAGACAAAGTAACTCACAATTATAATATTACTATGTATGGATAGTATAGATTAAGAAAAGATCATATTGAACGTAAAAAGCAAAGTTTACCTTTTATAGGATAACTTGCTACAAGCTTTAACTACGTTAAAATAAAAATATGACATTGCTGGGTTACTTGTATATCCACCTACTTCAATTATACATCACCTGAACAAATTAACTTTGCAACATAATAAGTACATACGTTTTTTATAATAATGAATATATTTTTTTATTGTCCTTTTAGATCATTATTATTAGGTAAGTATATAAAATATTTAGTGTTACTGCTGTTTTAATTTTCCAGTAATGCTTGTTCATCTAGAGTAAGTAAACAACAAATACATAATTAGAAAATACACTTGATTGATAATGATAAGTGAATATTTATATCGGAGTTGTTTCTGTTGGGTTATCTCATTTGAGAGACGTTTGTGTCGGGAAGTGGTTGTCTTCAGTTGCGATGTCGTTGCCGAATAGGAATGGATTGAAAATTGTTGATATCGACGTACGAGATGTTCGATTTCCAACGTCACTGGGTGGACATGGTTCTGATGCCTTAGTAAGTCTATTTATGTTGATTAATTAGGTAAACCTCGAAATAATTAATTACTTACTTAAACACTTCTATAAGATTTTTTAAATGAATACATTTGTATCAAAATCTAAGATTTAATTGACGTAAATTAAATTTAAAAAATTGCAGCAGACTCTTTTTTTCCATAATTACTTACTTTATTGTGAAAAATACAAAGTAATGTAGCTAAACGCAATTAAGTACCTATTTCATTTGAGATAAATAGGTACGATGTTTATCAGTAAAAACGTATTTATTTTAAATAATGCAAACTATAAATTAAATTATTTAAAAAGTTTTTTCTTTACAAGAAGTTCGATTTCTTATGAAGCTACGCCAACACTAACACGTATTCGCCAAGGCTTGATCAGTCATATTTCTCTTCATTATTTACTTACTTAAGTGTTTTATGTTTTTGACTGTACACTCGCCTGAATTCCGAAACTGACCTACTGAGAATCCAACCTTAATAAGAAAGATACATTTGAAATCTTACCTTTTTAACCTACTCCGCCTAAAGCTATCAATCAAAGGATATGTTATTGTTCGCGCCGTGTACAAGGCTTAATTACTTTTTTTATATATAATACATGGGCCGAAAAGTTTGTTCAAAATTAGTTTTATTCATCAACGTAATCTCCATCAAGAGCAACGCAATCATTCCAGCGCCGCTCTAACATTTCTATACCACTTTTGTAGAACGATTTATCTTTTGCCTCAAAATAAGCCTCAGTTTCAGCGATAACCTCTTCACTCGTGGGAAATTTCTTACCGGCGAGCATTTTTTTGAGGTCTGCGAACAGCCAGTAGTCATGTAATATTATATAATTAAGGCAAGGAGGCAGTTCGACAGTCTACTTGTTAAAGCTATCGTCATCTAACAACACAAGAAACACCAGGAGTGATGCAAATGTTCTACAGACCCTGAGAGGTTTAAAGTTCTCACTAAAATTACTATACATATACAAGTAAAAGTAATATAAATACCTAAATTGTAACAATAGCATACGGATCCGGACTACTCATGTGCTTACGTGACGACGACCACAGAGAATGGCAGCAAAGGATTCGGGTTGACGTTCACGTGCGGTCGCGGTACGGAGATTGTGGTGCTCACCATCAGGTCTATGAAGAGATTCGTAGTGGGTAAAAACGCGGTCGACATATACGCAGATTTCGCTGGTTTCTGGCGGAAGATCACAAACGATTCGCAGATGAGATGGGTAAGGTTCATTATTCTATATTACATTTGAAAGACCAGTAGAGCAGATTACATTATATACACGAAAATATGATACATAAGGTCACTTAAACATATTTGTCACTTATTATCTCTTTATATTATCTTTTGTTAATTGTTACTTGCTTTTTTTGGTTAATCGTATAATTAATATTTAAATATAATAAAAAGTTAATCTTATTTGACTAACAAAAATCAGTTGGACTAAGGTTGAATTATTTACAAATGCTTTTAATTTATTTTCGAATTTATTATCCTTTAATTTAATAACTATTTAGGTAGGTAAGTAAATAGTAACTAATACTTAGTACCTACCTGTTAATAAAATATCTATATTAATATACATTTACAGATCGGTCCCGAAAAAGGCGTAGCTCATTTAGCAGTCGCTGCTATATTGAACTCCCTCTGGGATCTTTGGGCCAGGTTGGAAAATAAACCATTGTGGAAATTACTCGTGGATATGACGCCCGAGGTATGTAATATTTTCATATTTGTTAATTTAATATCTACACACATGCCAATTTTAATAAGATGTTTTAATAAAGAATTTTGAGTCTGAAAGTTAGGTATACATTCGTTATAAGGACTTACCTATCCAACTTTATTTAGTATGTAAATAACAGGAGCTGGTATCTACAATAGACTTCCGTTACATCACTGATGTTATTACGAAAGAAGAAGCAATTAAAATTTTGAAAGAAAAGAAAGTTGGGAAAGAAGAAAGAGTTAAGTTTTTAATGGAGAAAGGCTATCCAGCATATACAACTCAAGTCGGTAAGTTTGATGACCTTAAATTGGCTATAAAGTAACTTCTCTCCTTTCCGGATCTTCGATGCCCTTCAAATGTTACAAACGATCCGACCTCGGCTTCTCACGGATGCAATTTTGCACAAATCTTCCTCGTTTATCGCTCTTTCCATTAGTGAAAACCGTATCAAAATCCGTTGGGTGGTTAAAAGTTAATGGGAAAACAGACAGCGACTTTATTTTATAGTTAAAATTAAATATATACAAAAATGTATAATAGATGACACTACATTTAATTTATTTAAATTAATTAATTAAAATGAAAAATTATTTAACTAATAGCATCATATTAGTTAGATCTTTAAGTAACTTACGTAATTATGAAATTTGAAATTATTCAACTGTCGAAAGATTATTGTTGCACTTAAATGATTTATTTTGTTCGTTTTACCCAAACTGTAATCAATGTATTTCTAGATGAACACGTAATGTGATAATAATGTCATAGTTTACTTAAAGATATCACTTTGTTTGATAACAAGTAAAAGACGTTGATTGTGTAGTGTAGGTAATACAAAAAGAATTTATTTTTGTGTCAACTTCTCAACTTAAATGGCTTCCAACAAACAAGTTTTAGTCGGGTTGATGTTATTATTTTAATAACATCAACCCCACTTTGTACCTATAATTTGCATCTGTCTGATTACGAGTATGCAATATAATTTAAAGTAAACTTTAACATTCACTCTAATTACAAACGGAAACATCACGCATTTACTGCAAGGGCTTAGATTTTTACAATGAAATTTAAAAAAAATAGCTATATTTTAAGTGTTCCTAGAACACTTAGGTGTAATGGCTACTTATATAGAAACTAGAAAACGTAGATAGAACAATGCCACTATGAACAAAGGGTACTTACAGATTTAATTATAAGAAATATTAAAGGTTGTCATTCAAGCATTTTATATGTGTATTAAAAACAGCGTCAGGTAGCCAAGAGCTTTGCAGATATATGCTGCCGACCCTAATAACCAATAAAGACACTCAAAGCAATGGAGAAGTGCATTGGTTTTTTTTTTTATTATCAGGATGGTTGGGTTACAGCGACGAGTTCGTGAAAGAACTTTGTGATAAGTATTTGAAACTGGGCTTCACACACTTCAAGGTGAAAGTTGGGGTCAACTTCGAAGACGATTACAGGAGATGTAGTGCGGTGCGCAAGAGCATCGGTGATGATAAAGTTTTAGTAAGTAGATTTGCTTGTTTTTATTTTAGTTTCAACTGCGTTACATGTCATGTTCTGCTATAGATGTACAATGAATATAGATTTTTTAGTATAAAACTCGACAGACAGGCGATTGTCAGCCTCTTGTCAGTGGTAAGTGGTTATATATGCCCAGAAATACATGTGTCATCACAGGGGTTGCAAGTACCAATCTTGACTAGACAAATCGCGAATTTGGCATCTCCCCACACGCTGAAAACCAACAGCATAATGTGTTATCTGACGCTGTTCTTCTGCAGAGGAGTGATAATTTTAAGTAATACCTACCTAAATAAAATTAATACTCACGAAGATAAACTGAAAAGTACATAGTGGAAAGATTCTATTAAGGATAGAGAAAAATGCAAAATATATGAAGAAGGCCACCTTAACAGGCTGCCATACAAGCAACTTAACTAAACCGAGCAAAATAAAGTTATATACTTGATTTAAAAAAAATCTTTATTCATAAATAAATTTAATGTGTCCATAAATAACTTATTAAATAAATTTAACAAATTATTATTATTAATCGTTTAATTCAGATGGTAGATGCGAACCAGGCATGGAGTGTACCAGAAGCGATAGAGTGGATGAAAAAACTGGCTCCACTCAAACCTCTATGGATTGAAGAGCCGACATCACCAGATGATGTACTTGGACATGCTGCTATATCGAAAGCTCTACAGTATGTACCTACCTTTTGAGTATCACTTTTAAATATAACAAAACCACACAGACAACCTGATACCAGTCACTACACTAGCGACACGCGCGCGGCGTCGCACGGATGTTTTTTTTTTTTTTTTTTTAATTATATTAAATTAGTGGAAACATATCAAAATTTGTCGGGTGGTTTAGAAGAATTGGATTAAATATACTATGTTTTAGGCCATACGGAATCGGCGTGGCGACGGGCGAGATGTGTGCGAATCGCGTCATGTTCAAACAGTTCCTGCAGAGCGGTGGCATGCAGTATTGCCAGATCGACTCTGCGCGAATCGGTGGAGTCAACGAAATATTGGCCGTTTATTTAATGGCTGAAAAACTAAAAGGTAAAAAAAATGTTGCCTAGCATTCTAAACGTATTATGAGATTAAAATTGTGACTAAGTAAAAAAAAAACGGCCGTGCGTTTTATGTGAATTATAGATGTTATATCCAATGAATTCGAATATAGTATTACCAAAAAATTCTCTGATCCTTTAGTTATCAAGTGGTGTAATTAAATTTTTGTACCAAATTGTAGGTATCCCCCGGTTTTGTTTTCCCTCCTATTCTGGAAGCGTTAAACATAAAAGTATGTCGCAATCTCACTGACGGCGTTCGCATGTCGATATGCAGATTAAAACGAGTTTATATAGGTACATGCAAAAAATGCGTTAGCTTGGATTGGGTTTAAATAAACTTTTCAAAGCATAAATGTATGGTTACAGTGAAAGTATGCCCGCACGCCGGCGGCGTGGGTCTGTGCGAAATGGTACAACACTTGCAGTACTGGGACTACGCCAGTCTCTCGGGGACTATGAATGGCCGTCTTGTGGAGTATGTGGATCAACAGCACGAGCATTTCGTCGATCCTTGTATCGTGCAAAACGCCAGATATATGGCGCCAAAGGTTTATTTATTTTATTATTATATAAAGGACTGCGGACAGTCTCAAGTTATTAATTCTTTTTGGACATCAGTTTTAGCAGAATAAAGGCAATCACGTTTATTTATTTATTTTTTAAGAGAAAAATTGAAAATAAATTATCTTGGTTTTCGCTCGATCGTTCGTAAAGGCAAATTAATTAATCATATAAATCTATTAATGATCTCGCTTTGATCTTTTTATTTTAACATACATATTATATAGTAATATTTACAGAATTTAAGAAACATAATATAAACGAGATTATGGCTGTATCGGTCCGTTTGTTTGGATAGTCCCAAACCAACTATAGCATACCTACTAAATGCAAATTTTCTCCAAACTTTAATAGTTACTTGGATTAATTGGTATACTTAGACAAGGTATCTAGTTGTCTTATTTTACTTAAGTGCTTTTTTTTTATTTAGGCGCCAGGATACAGTACAGAGTTCCTGCCTGGTACATTAGAGAAATTCTCATATCCACACGGATCTGAGTGGAAGAAAATGATTAAAGATGGCGTCTTCCCACCACCGGACCCCGCTGAGCTAGTGAACTGACTAAACTGTTTATAACTTTACTGTGTAATCTAAACTCGTGTTTTTATAAATAAAATGCTTTACGGGTACATTAAAATATTTTATTTCTTAAAACTTAAACTACTTTCTTGTCCCTGGATAAAAGTCTTCTTCATTTGATATAGCAATTTACTTTTTAAAAGCAAATGCGCTGAGTTTAGATTGTTTTGGAGCACTGGTTATGTGCAAATCACTTGCTCCATCGTCTAATTTCCTTTTATTTCCATTTTCCGATACATTACTCTTTTCGGCATTGTTTTTAGCCTGTAGGCTCTTGAACATTTTGATGCAATGTCTAGTCAACTCGGAGGGAGTCAAATCTAAGTGTTGTTCTTCGAGTGTAGTTTTGTTACGTGAAAACCATTCTACGAAAGATTCACCTGAATTAGGTTTTAATATCTGAAAGAAACATTTTTTTATATTATTGTATAAGAAGTACTTTCACAATGATGGTTCGTTTTTCATGTAAAAGTCGACAGGCAGACGCCTGCCTGTTCAACATCAAACCGCCTGGCAGGCAGTTTGATTTTTGTTCATAATTTTGTTAAAAAATAACTTACATCATTATTTTCCTTTTGTTCCTCTGGTTGATCATGAACTTCGACCAAAGTCCTCTCGGTCAAACTCAGTGGATTTGTTGCAGATTTAGACATTTCCTGTTTCTTTTTAAACGGATTTCTTATACCAAATGGTGAACATCTAATTGTCTGAAAACAAAAATAAAAATATATGCTGGAGAAGTGGATATAGTATCGTAAATTAACATTATTTTGATGCTTTTATTAATATTTTTATTTCAAAAATTAAAATATGATAGATAATTTTGACTGACACGTAATTAAACTATGTAATATATTTCTTGAGAATAAATCCCACTAATTTATGTATGAGAACAACACTATAACGTTGTCCCTCAATAAGCCCAATGGAACTTACCGCTGGCCTAATAGTGTTGACCGGTTCCAGTTTGTTTAGATGCTTCTGCGGTATGACCATACTGTTGTTCAGGTCCGTGGCTTCGGACGCGTCGTCCAACTGGTTGAAGGACGAGTCGTTCGTTTGGTGCGTGTCGGGCGATTCGGTCGCGTGTCGGGCGGCGTGTAGGGTGGACAGTCGGTCGGCTAAGTGCATTCTCCCAACGCGAGCCGCGTATTTAGCGGCCACACCTAACAAACGCTCGTCGTTCAATAGTTCCATCAGTTCGATGGCTCTCTGTTCGATTTCACTTCTGCAGGCGAGCTGTGAATATTATATATATTTTCATTAGTCTAATGAGATTGGAAAATGGAAAATTGGAATTGGAAATTCATATTGGAAAATTGTCCGATGTCCAGCAGTGGACGTCCGGCTGAAATAACGTATAAAATCAGAAACAAAAACAATTGATCATTTAAAAATTACTTATTTTCAGGAGCCTTATAACAAAGGCTATTTCTTCAGTTTAAATTGTGGAAGTCACTATTCTCTTTAAATTTGTCAATACTCTTAGGCATATACATTGATACATTCAAAAGTGCACACATTCAAAACAGATATTATTGACAACAGATTCTTTTTTTCGATTTTTTTCTGATCCAATTTTACTTCTTAACTTTATTACTATATATTATTAAGGTGAAAATATACTAACCGCAAACAGTTTGATAGCCGTCTCGTGTATCGTCTTGCTCTCACTGCCTGAGATCGCGCAACGAAGCAATTCCTCTTCGCACTGACCTTTCTCACTATCCAGCTCACACAGCGGGATCTGACACATGTAATTATTTCATTCTCAGAACACTTTTCACGCCTTAACTACTCAAGCGATCATCATGATATTTTGCATACACGTTGAAAAGGATACAGGAAAAGACATAGGGCACCTTTTTTGATCGTTGTTTTTTTTTACTTAAAAAGTTAAAACTTAAAAAAGTTTACCTGCATGGGTAACTCCGTGATGATAGGTTTCGGCGTAGTCGGTGGGAAAGAGGTACCGCGGCAAAGTATCGCTCGCACCTTTTGGGTTTGCTCGTTCACCTGAAAAATAAAATTGTCAATAATGAAACAAATGAATGATTTTTATGAACTCTTAAAAAGTTGCAATAAATATAAAAGATGAATTTGTAGTCATTATAGAAAAAAAAAAGAAAAAATCTATGGTAGGCACAAAAAATGGAGAGCTCTAAATGTGTAAATAATAGATTAGACCGATTTCGCATTGCTCCATCGTGTACGACGAGCTTAATTAGTATCATGAGCGAAGGGCTTAAGACTACCGTAGCGGGTAGGCCCGTGAAAAGTAAACTTACCGAGACAATAAACCAGTTGTCTGAAGCGCCTCTCGAGTGAGCGTTGGTTTCGCATATTGGCATCCAGAGTCCGGAGGCGAGGTCGTAGCGGCGCACGAGTCCGGCGTCGTCCGCCGTACACGCAGCGCCCACCTCCGACGTGCCCACCCACGCCAATTTAGAACTTGGGCTCAACGGCACACGGACGGTTTTGCTTCGGATCCGACAACCTGTGGACAATAACAAGTGGGCTCGGCTGCGAAACAAATCTCATGGCAGTCTTTGTCGCTTTACATGCAAAGTATAGGTGTCAAAAGAGTACAGAAAATTTTTTAAGGTCTTGCCTTTTTTTATATAATTATTGATTTCATCGATCTAATTATTTGCAAAATTTAGTAAATTTAAATAAAAACTAGTTTATATGGTAACCAGGTTCATGTGTAATGTAAGGTCCCGAAAATTTTTGAAATGAACTTTACAAAGTTGGCTCTGGTCTGGATCTGGAATGTAGTGTGGCAGTGCCACACTGGGTTTTGCAGTTATAAAGTGGGCGGCTCGTTTAAAGGCAATAAAACCACAATCTTTTAAAGAAAACTCCGTGGAACAACATTACGTTTGCTGTTTTGTTTCAGTGAAAGGGATACCAGAGCCCATTCCTACTCATTATTCAATTATCCTATCAAGGAATACTAAAATACTTACTAAGACTCCTATTAAACATTTCTGAAAAAAAAAACAAAAATCTCTATACGCGAACTTCTCTACAGGACTAAATCCAGGTCAAAAGTCTTGCAATTAAATTTAAATGTCTAATTATTAAATTTTATAAATTTATATGTTTGAAAATATGTTTACCGTTCATGGCGATAATATCCATGGCGAGATGTTGGTCGCTCATTCCAGGATCTGTGCTGTGATACACCGCTAGGACTACGGAATTGTAGGCAGCTAGTGCTACTACCGGGCCAGGGAGTGATATTACCTTTAAATTTGTTGAAAATTACATTAACAAAAACTTTAAAATTGGAAACAAAAGGCAGCAAGAGAAGAGCTTTACCTGTCGCTGCGTGCCCATGGGCGTGAAGAGTCTTAACAGCCTTGCAGTGGTGGCGCAAGCGACGACTCCATCGGCCGCAGCCAAGCAAAGAGCTTCCTCAGTATCCGGCAGAGACACGCTCCACTCCTTGCTGCTGCCCACCAGCGATATGCCCACCACCTTGCTGGGAGACCATTTTTTTTTATAACTAAATATTAGTCTATATTTCTTTTGCATGTTTTTGTAAATTTTATAATTTTTATAATTTGTGAATTTGATTTGTGTAATGTAAATAATTTAAATAATGTACTTCGATTGGGAACTGATACATCGAATTAGGATTAGTCCTGTTATAAATAAATAAATAAAAAAAAAACAAAAGTGATGTGCGTAGAGCATGAACAAAAAGAAAGTAGAGTAGATAATTTTCTATTACTATATATTTTTTTGTTTTTAAATCAATTTATGTTTTATAACTTTTAAAGCGCTCTTCGACATGTTTACCACTTGACAGCTCACGCGGTAATGAATGCATATCCCACAATGATTGTGTTTTAGGCGGAATTGACGTGTGCCGCTTTTACATTTGTAACGAGACATCCACAGTTATAGAATATCGTTGTGCACAATATACAAAAACATCAAGAAATAATTTAATTTGAGGCTATTGTCGTCGATCATCATACTAATAGTAGCAGTGCACACTGACTGCGTTCCGCAGTCATAAACTGCCACAAACATACCTGGGAACCTCACAAGCCAAAGCCAGCACAGTTGTGGACAAGCTTGCCATTGTGTGGTTTAAATAGTTATTTAGGTTTATTCCGTGGTGCACATTGGTGTCATGGAACTCCACCACTATTGTTGACTCGCCGTTTTCTGATGTGTGGCACCGAACTATGCCCACATCATTCCAACACATATACCTGAAATTTAAAAAAACAATATTATAAATGCGTAATTTTGTGAGGATGTATGGATATTTGTTACTCTTTCAAGTAAAAACGCCTTAACGGATTTGGATGAAATTTGGCACCCAGATGGTTTATTAAATGGATAAACACATATATGATACTTTTTCTATTGGAAAAATGTTAGGTTCTCGAGGGATCGACCCGATTAGAGAATATCTGACTACTTGATCTGGGTTCAAACTCAAACTTCGATGGCTCCATTGAGTACAAGGCAAAAACCGCTGCTTGGAGTCATAAGCAAGATCTGGCCAGCTTCTTAAATCTATACAAAGCTCAGCTCAACGTTTGTGTATGGAGTATGCAGTCACCTCTGGGACGGCTTAGCTAAGTATCAAGAGAGCCAGGCCAAGACTCTCAATCGGTGATAAAGCTCTATTTGAAACCAAACTCTAAATTTTGAAGAGTGTGGACAGGATCATCATTACTTTGTTATATCATCTCCTTTTCGTCATCGGACTACTAGACGTGTAAAGAGTATTTACAGCGAGGGAATGGAATTATCTGCCTTCTACAGTGTTCCCTAAAATATACAACTTGGGACTCTTTAAAGCAAACGAACTCCAACTTCGACCTCAACTTCACTTACAGTTGAGATTGAGCCCAATCGCTTTCCCGTAATACAAATAGAACAAAAAATAAAAATGCCATTATTTAACTGTCATCTTATGTAATCACTAGCTGGTGCCCGCGACTTCGTCCGCGTTCAAAATGTTATATAGAGCCTTCTCGATAAATCGACTATCCAACACGTAAAGAATTTTTCAATTCGAACTACTAGTTCCTGAGATTAACGCGTTCAACCAAATAAACAAACAAACAAACTCTTCAGATTTATAATATTAGTATAGATTATCCGCTGAAAGTTTTAAATTTTTTGAGTCTAATGTAACTCCAAAGATAAGCCTAAGATGTTAGAGACAAGTTGTGAGGTAGGGCGTACTCACCTGTGTTCTAGGTGCGTAGGGGTCGCCGAAGGCTGGAAGGGGGGTTGAGGGGGCAGAGCGCGAGGTGCGGGGGGCGAAGAGCGACCCGACGGCGGTCTCGACTCTTCCTTCACGTTCAATCCTAGTGTTTCGTTTTTTAGCTTCTCTAAGGAAATCGCATTGTCGTCGTCACTCTCGTACTCATTTATCAAATTGACGTCAACGTCATCGTTGTCTGGAATGTAACATCTTTGGTTTGAATACAACTCATTCAAAGACCTTTGTGAAAAAAAATGTTGTCAGTCAGTCCAGTATGTTTCATCTCTCGCTCGCTTCAGATTCTAATTCTAATTAATGATGACAAAATGAAAACCATAGTTGAACCGAATCATCATATAATTGTGCGAGAGATTGCAAAACAGTTAAATGTATCAAACACAACAAATGATTATTTTTTTATAGATTATTTCACACAAAAGGAAACGAAATTACTATCTTGCTGACCCCAATATTTATATACATATATGGTGAAGGATGGTAAATTTCTTCTGGGTCACATTGTACCCAGAAATTTTGTGTTAAGTTCTCATACTGGGCAATTGGGCAAGTTTATTTCATAAATCTCACAAAAAGATAAACTTTAATAAATATTACAGTAATATTAGATATAAATAAGAATAATAAATTAAAACTCTCACCTTCCACCTGTTCAATCAGCTCAATATCTTCGGGGGTGTCTTTTTCAAACGTCAAACTGTCCTTGCCATAGCAATTTACAATAAAACCTAGTTGACCAATATTGTCGCAAAACGCTAGAACGCCATTACCTTAAAAATAAATACAATTAAATTGATTAGAAAAAAGGCACAAGTGTAAGGAAAATAAAAAATTCTTATTAATTTTACCGAAAATAAACAGAAGTATTCTTTAAATAAGCATCTGGCGGCAGTAACCAGACCCCCTTACAGATGTAAAATCCATTTTACCTTTAGGATTCCAAGCCAAAGAGGTGACGTTATGTGTTGTGGGATGCTCTATAACACCTATACAATTGCCCGACTGTACTTCCCATACTGCTATCTGACCAGCCACAGAACTCCCACAAAGAAATTCACCACAAGGCGAGAACAGGCATTGAGATATTGCACATTTTATCTGACATAAAAACAAAGGAAAATATGCTTTAAGTATGTTAATCAATTTGCAGTTGCAGTTAATCAATTTTGTGATAATGGCCAATCCTCAGTGACTCAATTTTTTATCAATTTCAGTGATTTTGAAGTCTATTGTACTTCAATCTTCATAAATTGTAACTAACTATTGATCTATTATGTCAATATTGAACTAGTAGAACTAATAATTGAACCGAAAATTGAACCAATATTTATACAGGACTCCTTGATTATTGGAAAATAATGGGGGAGGCCTATGTCCAGCAGTGGCCGTCCTGCAGCTGAGATGATAATATTTTTCTTAATCCTTTCTATGCAAAGTAACCATTTTTAACAGCATAAAATTATTCAATAAAAACTTATTTACACTACAAATACACTATTGAACAAAATGTGAAATTGCTTAATTTCATTCTGCAAGTCACAAGAAGAAAACCTGTAAAAAGATTTAAGGTGAAGTAGACATATAAAAGTTGTATAATATTCTCATCTACATTTTTTGAGATAATTATTGAGTATGTGTATTGATATGTATAACAAAAATAAAAAATAAAAAATAAATACTTACTGAACTATGAGAAAATGTCATTCTCTGACTCCATGTTTCACATTCCAACAAAATAATTTCCTTGTTGTTTGGATAGGCCAAATACTTTCCTTGTGTTGGCTCGAAATCCATTCGGCCTGCAATGTTCAAAAACTTTTTCATAAAAATAGATTAAACTATTTAATTCTTATAACAGAACAGAAAGAAACTTTCTTACACAAAACTTTTGCTGCAAAAAATGAATTTATTTTTGGCACACAATTGATCTCCTTGACAATTTTCTGTGTATCTATATCCCATATCCTTAAATAGCCATCCCCGCTGGCTGTACTGACATATTTCATCAGAGGACATAGTGAAATACTTAAAACTGGTCCCTTGTGTTCTGTCATCACTAACAGTGGAGTTCCCCCTTCGGGACTACAAATTTTAGCCTCTGTGTTTTCACAGGAGCATCCCAAGGCCTGTAAATAATAATAATAATAATAACAACTAATTATAAGTGTATATAATATACTCACCAGATCAAACTCTTGAAAACAACAATATCAAACTCTACTGGTAACACAATATAACAGACAAGATGAGTTCTGTAAATATATAATAGCTAAAATGTGCTGATGAACTGGTGACAGATGCAGGTGTTTTTAGTGGATGTCACTATAATTGATATTTTTTTTATTTATGGTTAGAAGACAGGCTGACAGTGCACTTGCTGATGGTCACATATAATACAAGCAATGCCATAAGTGCTGTAAGTGTTTTGCCAACTACGGTAAGATTAAGGATAAGGGATTGGGAAGGGAGGGAAATGCATCTCTTACTTACTCACCGAAACACAACAGAACATATGCTGTTATTTTTTACGGTGGTCTTAAGGGGTTGGTAACTGTCGCCAGACTAGTTGCCCAAATGACTCAGAAATACAGTGTGCCCTGCCACTACTTGAATATATTCATCATGCAAATAAAATAGTTTGCAAGTTAAATGATAAATTAAAGCCAAGTTGCAACATCAAGTAAGTCCAATAGGTACTCACCTCGATTTTTTGTGTTGTTTTAATTTGAGTAACAGGTGCAGTGAATCTAGTAACTATCCCATCCTTTTTGAAATCCGGAAATGTGTAAGCTTGCACCGTATGATTGTTAGTAGCCACGTATAACCTTTTATCCTTGTAACATACAGCCACTGCACTTTCCCCAACAATAAAATCGTGGGGAAGCTCATCGTCCATGTCATCCCATATTCTAACATCAGCATCGTGTCCACAGGTTATAATGTGCCTGAAATTATGTTATTATGTGTAATCACTACATTTAGTTAAAACATAGAATCTAGTTTTAAGGGAACATAGTTTTACATTGCTTATGTTTGTAGGGGATCTGCCGTCAGACAGCCCATTGTTATTAAATAAACATAAATAAATTTAAATGTACAAAATCTTGATATTAACCTACGAGAAGTTTGATGGCATTAGTAAGCAACGACAAAAATCGTAAGAAATAATGATTGATTATTATTTTAAATATTAAAAGTATTTACTTTCCATCTTCGCTATAGCAGACATCAGTATGACCCTCGGCATGTGCGTATCTTAGTGCTTTCCTTTCCATTTGTACTAGGTATAATTTCGATTGAACTTTTATAAAAAAGATATCATTAAAACTGACTAAAACTAAGACAGAGCACAACAAGAATAAAATTTATTCAAACACAAATTAGTGTATTAATTAGTAAAATTAAATGTTTTGTTATTTTATTTATTCAACTTTGGCTGGCCGCTTGGCCCTTGTGTTGACAGTTGAAAACATGACTTACGTTTACGATAGTTTTAGTTTTGGCGCGAAAACCACAGAGTACTTTATAATATGACTAGCTGACCCGGTAAACGTTGTTTTACCATATAAATTTTTTTTTGGGGTGGGCACTTAGAGATATAAAAAATAGTTTATGACCTATTCTCAGACCTACACACAAACACACACACAATATCAATACCTATACACGAGAGTTTTATATAATACTAGCTGACCCCGCAAACGTTGTTTTGCAAAAAAAAACTTGGGGGTATAAAAAGTAGTTTAGGTACAACCTATTCACAGACCTACCAAACATACACAAAAAAATTCATAAAAATCGGTCAAGCCTTTTTGTTACAAACACTGTGACACGAGAATATTATATACTATAAGAGATATAAGTAAAGATATAAAAGCATAGAGAAGCTTCGATGACCGTGAAATTATGGATTTGGTTAATACATGAAACTTTTATACTTAAGTTAACTTTAATTTTTAGGTTTCATTTTAGGATTTTCTAAATATAACTTATAAATTTGCTGTTTGTCTTAGGATAATTTTCAATATTTTAAAATCCGTCGTGTAAATTGAAAGACTATTTAAGGCGGCCTCTAAACGGTCAATTATATTGTACAATATTGAGAAATGTGCAATATTATTGACCGTCTAGGGTTAATATTGAAGATTGCGCAATGATTGAACGAAAGTTTGAGCGAGTTTAATTTTGTTGCACCATATTTTTCCATTGCATTGTGTAGGGTAAGTATTGCACAATATTTTTCAGTCTGTGGTTCGTCGTGACTCTCCGACTGAACACGAAAACATTGTGCAGTTCGTATTATTGTGCAATATAATTGCTCGTTTGGATTCAGAGCGCCTTTCAATCTTTATTGTACAATGTTATTGTAGGTCTAGGGGCAGCCTAAGACTAGTGGGTGAAAGACTAGTGGATGGAGTCAATACTAACTCAACTAATAATGTAATTATTAGCCTTTATTAACTGAGTTAATAATTTTTTGTGCAATATTTTATAATTTAAATAATACACAATTACTAATTTTATCACTACTTTATCCTTATCGCAATCTCTGATTTACCTATACTTTCCATTGCCTTTATCCGTTTATCACTACTTTGTCATTAGTTATCTATTGGTTATCTACTTCTTTTCTGACTAGACCAACACTAGACATTGCTACACTTTAATGGTCAGTGGTGGTGTGCTGTAGTATATTTATTTTTCTGTAAAATATTCGTTTATTTACTGTACATTATTTTATCACATATACTTACATTGTTTTTATATTAAATTTTGTGTTGAATCCTGTGTAGAAATTGTTAAGGTAAATACTTATATACATTAACAACAAACAATTTTAATAAATTCACTTTTTGTAACAAATTACAAAAAAAGTAGATGTAGGTACTATTGGAAGACAGCTCAGCTCAGGGATACAATACATTGTATTGTATTGTATACTGCATTATTAGTAAGCAGGATTACTAAAAGTCGATTTGGAATGAATAAAAAAAATCACAATTAAATACCTATTATTTTGTGATAATTTTATGTCACCTACTTACCTACCTATGAAAATATTCTCATAATGAAAATTGTAATAATCGAAAAGAATTGCTACTTATAGAACGGACTTTGGAAAAAATATAATTTAAACAATTAAATAATAATTAATATTAATTCTAAACTAATTAATATTCTATAAAGCATTAATTACGGTTTTATAAAACCGTAAGTTTTTTAATAAGTTCGATTAGGTGACATCACTATTTTTGTATGGTCAAAAACCTGAAACTCAGGTAATATTATGTCATTGTCAAACCACAGAACACTTTTTATAAATTCTGCACAACACTGTAATATTATGTATATACTACTGGACAGGCTGCTGTCAAATTATTTTATGCCTATTTGAAAAACTCCATTTTGGCTCTGTAGGCCTGTATGGAACGATTGATACGATTGTCCATGGAACCACAAACTAAATAGTAGATACTAAATGGAACTAAAATTAGTGATTATACATATCTATACATATACATGTTACCGGCAATCTGTATAACCCGGTATTCTATACAATACCTAGGTAATGTATAGAATACCTAAAACGTGTAGGTAATGTATGAAATATTATTTATTTTATACTTTGCCTAGGTATTCTATACAATACCGAATGCTCAGCCGGTAATGTATGTAAAAGACGAATCAAGGAAGGGGGGACGTGCCTGATCCCTTAATAAACGTGTTGCGACTTGTTTACTGGCTTACATTTCATTCCGCTGTGTGTGACGAGGGTGGGAGGACGCGCGCAGCGTGTATTGAGCTCATTGCGTAATCTTTACTTTTGTTAATTTTCGTTAGTGAATTTATTTAATTGAAAATGGCGGTCGATCAACGAATATCTGAGATGAGAGAAAGATTTTATTCACAATTACGAATTAAAAGAGAAGCAGCAAATACTAAAAATCGCACTTTAATGACGATCAACGGTATGAACAATTGTTATGAATACAATCACTAGGAATTGTATTCATTACCTAGGTAAAGTATGTAATGGACAAAAATATAATGGACATAATATAATATTTCATACATTGCCAGGTATTCTATACATTGCCTAGATATTATATAGAATACCTGAATTATACAGGTTGCCGGTAACATACATACATAAAAATACGCAAACGTCAATATTAGTTCTAGGGACAATCGAGGGCAGCGTTTCAAAATGGTACAAAAAATTGGCTGTCATTTGTCAGCTATTATATGGGACAGCCTGCAGCCCTCTCGCTAGAGAGTATATATATTCCTTGCTGCAGCCTGTCCTGTCCAGTGGTATATATAATATTGCAGGTCAGTGCTGGAAGGACTACAATAGTACAATACAATAGTTCTAGTTCTAGTCATCTAGTCTACTATCTTAACTTCCATCTCTCTACTTTTGTGGAGAAAGGAGATTTCGTTTGAGTGTGACCTAACGGGTGCGGCGGAAAATAGTCTTATCAGAGGTGACAAAACTCTTTTGGAAACTAATAAAAGTTGCGCCAAATTTTTTATCCACAAATATGTGATAAATATTTTTTATCCAGTAGGTACTAACTGGTATTATCGTCTCTAGAGAGGAATATGAGCAATTTATGGGTCATCATGTATATTTGTGGTACCTATTGGATATTTCGGATTTGGATGAAGTTTGGCACACAGATATTTTATACCTGAATTTTTATCCTGGAAAAATTTTAGATTCCTATGGGATTTTCAAAAAACGAAGTCATGGGCACAGCTAGTATTACATACAACAATTGTCTCTTATGCCCTTTATTAACATTAATTAAAGCGAACATTCATGCAGTCCACTCATATTAATATATTCTAACTAGAAAAATCAAGAAAAATTGAATAGTACTTCCTACTAATATTAATATGTAAATGCCAAGGTATGTGAGGATTGATGTACCTATTACTCTTTCACGCAAAAGTGGTTGAAAGAATTTGGATGAAATTTGGCACACAAATGGTTCGCTCGTTCCACCTTTCCCTGCACCTTTATTACGTGTATTAACATACACGTTAATACACGTAATAAAGGTAGCGGCAACGTTGTTACACCTATAAAGATGTCAGGGGTTTTATTACCTACACTACACATATAATATAAAATCGCGGGCATCAGCTAGTTGTTTTATAACATCAATGTTTTATAAGACATACTAATATTTTTTTACATAACATCCACTACCTACCTATTATTGTTTAACTTAATACTGTTATCAGTAGAGTAGTAATGATAAGTAAGTAGTTGTCATTAATTACCTTCATGTTATAAGTTGTTAAGAGTTTTAAGTAATTAAAATGATATATATTATTATATAACTTAGATTTAAGTATTTAAGTGTACTGTTCCAACTTATTCCATAAACAATTTTGTCTGAACCTTAATAGAGTTAACAAGTGTT
Organism: Synanthedon myopaeformis; assembly: GCA_944738685.1. Lineage (NCBI taxonomy): Eukaryota > Metazoa > Arthropoda > Insecta > Lepidoptera > Sesiidae > Synanthedon > Synanthedon myopaeformis. Next base: position 3,849,802 of record OX122914.1, read on the forward strand.
TGTAATTTTTCACCATGAATTTTTTTTGTGCTTGTATTAATTTGATACTTTTCATTCCCAGCTTTTCATTCCTCAGTGTTGACAGCTCTGTATGCGTTTTCATTTTTTCCTAATCCTAATTTGTTTTTTATCATTTTATTTATATTAATTTACTCATGTTTTACCTACATTCCTAATTTTGGACATAATTTATTGAATAATTAAGTCATAATATTAACAAAAAAATCTTAAAACTAATAAATAATAAGTGTAATTAAAAAAACCTAATATAATACTAGCTGGTGTCCGCGATTGAAAGTTACATACATACAGACAACTTTACATCTTTATAATATTAGTATAGACAAAGGAACTTTCTTCTTAAAATTATTAATGCAATTAAAATTGGTAGATGGCAGGGTGCCCAACATTCAAGCTGTATTACATCACAGAATTACATATTTAAGTAACCTTGGATTATTTCACTATTTTGTAGTTTTTGTATGTGAAGTTTTGTAGTTCATTCTTTTTGAAACTATATGTTTTTATTTTATCTATGTAATAGGTGGTAGAATATTATCGCATGTTTAAATAATTGAGAATTTCCTTTTTAGATGCCTTTGCGCTGGGGTATTGTTACTGCTGGAAAGATCAGTCATGACTTCGTCAACGCCTTTCATTCATACCCAGCCAAAGGAGATCAGAAAATAGCAGCTGTAGCAGCGAGGGACAAGTCACGGGCGAATGAGTTTGCTAAATCATATAATATAAGCAAAGTCTTTGATAATTATCAGGCATTGGCAACTAGCGAAGATATCGGTGAGTTACCACTTTATCATCACAACCTCAGACCAACTCATTAACAGTTTTTTAATGCTCACATCATAGACTTATGATCGGTCCGGAGACCAATCATAAGACCAATAATTTAAATGTAAACAAGTACCTACATACTTATTTCAGACGTGGCCTATATCGGTGCCTTGAATCCACAACATTATGAATTAGCGAAACTCTTCCTCGAAAACGGAAAACATGTGTTGTGTGAAAAACCACTTTGCATGAACTACAAGCAGGCTCGTAGTTTGATCGACATCGCTAAACAAAAGAAACTTTTCTTGATGGAAGCGGTTTGGTCCCGCTTCTCGCCTGCTTACCTTGCTTTGGAGAAGGAAATTAACTCCGGAAAATTAGGTGACATCAAATTTGTTGAAGTCAACTTTGGGGTACCCATAGAAGGCGTGGATAGATTGAGGTAAGTCTGGCCGTTTTATGATATTTTTTACTAGGATCAAATGGAAAACATTGATTAATACCAATGGCTTTATCACCCTTTTACAGGAAATAACAGCATATATATTTTGAAATAACTGTTGCTTTATTTTAGCGTGTGAGTAAAAGTTTCCAATATCCTTTATCTTGCCAATTTTGAATTTATAAATATCATGTTAATTTACACTAATTGATGTTTAAATTCTTCATATTGTTGAAGAAATTGTTGAGAACTTACCTTGGATGCAAAATAATTTTTTCGCTATTACTGAAATGCAGCACAAATTGTAAGCTCATATTGTACGTTAAAACACGCGTATTTCATTAAAACACTATACCCGTCGTGCAAACCCTATTCAGCAAAACGTGCAAGTTTTCATTTCAATAATTTTATTTATTTTACAGCACAAAGTCTCTAGGGGGAAGTGCTGTCCTCGATATAGGTGTGTACGTGCTTCAATTCGCTCAGTTTATATTCAAAGACGAGCCCATTAAAGTGACCGCCGTCGGAGAGACAAACGAAGATGGAGTGGATTCGGGTGATTCCATGATCCTTGATTATTCTGGTGGGAGACGCGCTGTGCTCAACATCCATACTAAAGTCAAGCTGTGGAACAAGGCAACAGTCACAGGAACTCTTGGCAGAGCTACGGTAAAGATTAACAATATTTTAATTAAAACTATGAATTGTCAAATAACATGATAACTGAACCATAATGCCGCCCAAAAATCAAGCCCATAGTAGGTACCCCAAAGCTTACCTATATCTATAGGTATCATATAAAAGAATCGTAAACGAGCAGTGTCGACATTAAATAGTTTTTAAGAATTTTGTCTGTTGGTCTGTGCACACTAATCTCAGAAAAGTTTTAACCGATTTGAATGCGGTTATATGTTTGTTTCATTCCAATCGGTGTAAAACAAAAAAGTTATGCCGAATACCAAAATACCAAGCGACATCGTGGCGGCGCCACCATCGTCACAGCGATAAATGTAAGATATTTTATTAATTTTTCAACGCGGATGAAGTTGCGGGCACCAGCTAGTTTTTATATATATTACTTCGGTAACTATTAGAAGATATTTCGTCAGAAGCCGCAATTGGTTTATTGATAGATTTGTCCTTTTAAATTTTCAGCTTGAAGATCCTTTCCATTTTCCCAATGAACTAATACATGCGAATGGAGATGTTGAAACATTCACGTTACATTCGTCGAGCGTTCCATACAATTTCGGGAACAGCGCTGGATTAGTTTATGAGGCTTTGGAGGTTAACAGGTGCATTAAAGAAGGTAAAAAATTGGCAATAAGTATTTCTATATAGGCTACATGTTTGTCACACTATGCATTGACTGTTTTGCAATGTTCTTATGTTCTTTACTAACATTATTTTAAAACTTGACCGACAAAAAGATTGGGTAATTATAATTAGAATTGACACATATATTTAATAAATTAAAATATATATTTCTATATACATAGTCGGGTCAGGTCCATTAAACGCGCGTCCAAACGATGTCCAGTTTTTCTTCGATAAGGGGGGATTTACACGGGTGACTAAAGCCGCACGATTTTTGCCGCGCGGCGAAATGCGACCGTCTAAATGGCAATTCGGCTAGGTCGCAAGTGATTAAAACCGCAAGCCCCAAAGTTGGCATTCGACTTTGGCCGCATGCGGCTGGTGACTAAAATCGACCATGTAAACGATCAGTTTCGCGCACGTTGTTCCACTACCGCGACCTATTCTGCTCAACATTTTCGAAGGAAATGACCGAGCCGCATGCAATTTCAGTCACCTGTGTAAATGGGCTAGCGATGCGACTTGGTGAGGCGATTTGTGATGCGCCTATCCGCACGGCCAAAATCGACCCGTGTAAATCCCCCTTAAGCTCGAATCATTAAGTCTTTAATTCTACTTGAATTCATTCAATGAATTACTTGAATTTTTTATTCATTGAATACTACTAATTTTTATAATTTACTTTTACTAGAAAATCATGTGGCTTTCAATTGCTGTGTAATCTAAAAAATATTTCGTTTTCAGGTCTATTGGAATCACCTCGTATGAGTCATAACGACAGTCTTATTCTGGCCAAGATTGAGGACACGGTTCGACAACAAGTGGGAGTCCACTTTGAAGAAGATGATAAGGAGTATCCTTAAAAATAAAAAAATAGAAGCAATTTATCTACTTTTACAACAGTGTATATTTTTTACAAAAACTTTACTATTAACACATAAAAAGTTGAATTCTATCTTAATAAAGGATTTATAATGTTTTAATAAAATAAAACATATTTTAAAATAATAAATAATTTTTCAATTCGAACCAGCGTTCAACCAAACAAACAAACTCTTCAGCTTTATAATATTAGTAAGTATAGATTGTTCTTCACATAGTTTAAAAATTGATAAAAATACAATTGTCATTATCTACGCCATTGTATTTAAAAACCAAATTCTGAGTAAACTGAGTAAAAAAACCGGAATCTTCGACCTTCGAAATGCTTGGTTCGACTCCTTTTCTGCGCCAGGCTGATTGTAGGGGGCTATTCGCTATAACAAACAATCCAAAGTAAGAAAAGGTTCGTCTCCTTAAAGTCGACATTTGTGTGCGATCAGTCATGCCAAACTTCATTAGCATTGGTTGAAATTTCGTTTCAAACGGCTGTCATAGTGCCTGCTTAGTGCATTAGTTTCAAAAGGTACTAAGAGTCTACGACTTTATAAAGGAATGAATTTGAAAACTGACGAAGGTTTTCGTACCCCGACTGTACAAGCAATAATATGCATGATACCATTTTAAATCTCCCCTGATTCGCCCCATGTAATAGTCAAACAGGTAGTTTGTTCTACAGTTCAGGCACCCGAGTGAATCGTATCACGGGCAGCGAATAAAAATACAAATTATGAGGTTAAACTATGTATCAATGGCGCTACGTAAAAACTGTGTTTTGGTAGGTAGGTAAGCAATATTCATTTAAGTTTAATTTAATCGCTTTAATGTTTTATTGTATGCATGATGAAGCAATAAAATCCAGTTGATAAACAAAAACGACGCTGTTTATCTTTCTTGCCAGTCAGTTACTGATAGATAAAATAAATCGATGGTCTGACTAATTTTATAATCAATGCCAAAACTCCAATAGAAAAATGAGTTTTGCAACATAAAGGAACAATTATAAAACCCAGTAAAGACGAATTTATTACTGCTAATATCAAGACTTATAATAAATTCATATAAAAAGACTCGTTTATGTAATACAAAAGTATAATATTTTGTATTATAAAACCAAATCATTAATTTGCTCTGATTTGTGGCAGACATGGCTTTTCTTGCAATAACTAGGTATCAGGAAAAAAAAAGAAAAGAACCAGACGTTGGTCCAAGGATGGGTACAAATTGAGATAACACAGTAACACTCATGAAATGAATATTTAAACCATTTGGAATTGGACTTTGCTGTCAATGCCGTAGCAATATTGACAATCGCTTCATTTGCATGTTGTAAACGATCAATTTTTGTATCAATGAACGTCAATCACGTAAATATTGTCATTCGAAATTGATTGTCTCGTGGATCAATTGCGCCTATTATTCAATTAAAAGTTGTTTTTTTAGCATAATATTTAATGTGCTAAAATAAGTTTTTAGCTTATTTTAGCACAGGCAACCCTATGTTTTAGCACAAATCTCGATTTGAAAACGGTCACACTCACTTCTTGTCACTCACTCAACCAGACCAGACAGTTGTCATCGTCAGTCACTATCTCTCGCTTAGAGAGTACTATATTCCTTGGTCACTATTTTTGCTAAAGGTTTAGGTGCCGGTCGGTGTGTTCCGTTTGCGAAATTGAAATCGTAATTCAATACGATTATTCTTGATTTAGTTTAATTTTCTAAATAAAGATAATTAAAAAATAAGGTTAGTAACTGTGCAATTCTTTTAATATTTCTCTACAGTATGTATAATACTTAAAATTTGGCACATTTCATTAACTAATCACAATAACCTTGACTTTATGAATTTTAAACTTTGCGTTTTTTTTATTTTTAGCCTTCACGTTTGGCGGTTTCTTATGAATCGCACATTGTTCGAAATACTGTTATATGATTATAAAAATAACTCTTACGTTTAGAATTTGTTTAAAGCTAATTTAATTTTTAAGATTTAATTGTCTGATTGTTAATATTTTAGATGGCAGATGATGGATTTTTAAAACAGAAACCTGGCTTTGCAACCATTGCAATTCACGCCGGCTTAGACCCTGACAAATTTCAGGGATCTGCCGTTATTCCACCCATTGTGACATCCACAACTTTTAAACAATCGGCACCCGCTGAGCACAACGTGAGTAAATAAAAATATTTAATTGAAAAAAAAAAAAATATTTAGGTGATTTTTCTTTAATAAACGTAATTTGTTATTTTAAATATAGACAAACTGAATTATGTATATATTTATTCTGAATATTAAGATTACGCTTCTCATCATAAACATGTTCTTTGAGTTACCTATAGTTTAATATTGAAATAAAAATATTTCGTAAAAAAAATATTTTAACTAATTTAAAATTAAATGTGAGAGATAAAAATTGTAGTTGTCATGAGTGATAGATAATTTCATGCTGCTTGAGTACCGTAAATAAAACAAGAAGTTAGGTGTTCCTGATAGAATGATTGGTAAGGACTAAGAAAGACAGATTAACGAGCCCTAGCATTCCTTCCTCATGCCCCCAATCATAACAGTAGGTACACATGCAGTTCATGCAATTTTAGAAAGTGGTCTTCTGTATATGGGGTGGTTGCCGCTACCAGATTGGCCATCTAGTGTATGACTGCAGAACATAATAATAATAATTTTAACAGCTAAAAGGCAAAGGTCTATGCAAAATCTCTATAACGAATTAATATTGCTTATTACAACTATCCATTTATTATGACTAATTTTTGTGGTCCCTTGAAGGTTGCTATAACCAATTTTCACTATATTTAATTTTTACTTTTTTAGGGTTATGAATATGGCAGATCAGGAAATCCTTCTAGAAATACTTTAGAGGAATGTTTAGCCGCATTGGATGGTGGAAAATATGGTTTGACTTTTGCGTCTGGTCTCGGTGCTACAACAACACTCGCATCGTTACTCAGTAAAGGAGATCATGTTGTTTTAAGTGATGACTTGTACGGAGGGACCAATAGACTTTTTAGGTGAGTGTTTACCCCCCCCCCCCCCTTTTTTTTAACGCCCGACACAAAAACGGGGTGTTATAAGTTTGCCATCTATGTCTGTCAATGGAATCGTAGCTTTCAAATGGGTGGACCGATTTTGATAAGGTTTTGTTTGTTTGAAAGCTGACGTGATCGACGTTTTATTTAGCTATAGTTTATGAAGATCCGTAGATCATCAGCCCATTTTCTAGTTGACGAAGGGATTTACTTACACATGTCTAATTGATGTGAAATTTGGTATACTGTTACTTCTGGTTCTGGATCTGGTTGCTTAACAAAACCACAAATAGAATATTAGTTTCAATCTTATATTAAAAGTAACTTTTTTTATTTACTTATTTCTTTTTTTTTTACTAAAATAAACACATACAAATAAACTTATCAATATAATTGTATTCTTACACAATATTTCCTCTTAACTGACATATATATATGTATATATTATATTCAATGTTTTTCTTCTTTCATAGAAAATACAAAATTTGTTTATATGTTAAAATTATTCAGATGACAGTATATATGTATTGTGCATTTGTACATAAGTATTGTAATGTGTGGAAGATATGGGAAACCTTTAATTGTTTTCAGACAAGTAATAGAGAGACAAGGCGTAGAATTATCATTTGCCGACTTTACCAATATTAAAGAAGTCGAAAATAATATAAGAGAAAATACAAAGGTATGTTATTTTGAGTATTATATCCTTGCAAAAGTAGAAAATTGGGAAGTAAGACAATTTTATGGTCCCAAAATAGGAACTAATTTTAAGTATGTAAATTGTTACACTCTGAGCAAGGGAACCAATTTTACTTCTATAATGTGCTGATATGTATAGAATCTAGGTTCTTTTTAATGGCCAAAACCAATATCACTTAGCCAAAGGTCTCATTGAGGGATAAAATATGTTAATTTATGTTCTTATGTTATGTTCTATTCTCCCATGTAAACATTTTGTCCCCTGATTAGCTCATAATATTTATTCCTGCCATTTTTTGCTAAATAATTTAGTAGCAATAATAATATTTTAGTAGTTGTTTGAACCATTGCGTTTCGAAGTCATTTGGGCTGCCCGTCTGGCGAAAGTAACCACGTCCTTACAGATGATCACAGTGAAATAACAGCATATGTGATGTTCTGTTTTGGTGAGTGAGTAAGGGATGCCAGAGCCCATTACGTTATCCCTGCCTAATCTCTTATCCTCAATCCTATGTTCTATATATCAAGTATATAGAACATAGGATTGAGGATTAGCCACCTACCATCAAGTGGACCGTCAGCCTATCTGCTGACCTTAACATTAAAAAAATACACATAAAAATGGTTCTGAAGGATTAGGGCCATAAATATTTAGTTTAATTAAAAGTGATTATATAGGTGTTGTTCAAACCAATACTGCTATTATCAGTTGACTTTATCATATTAAGTATATGAGTGTTTTGTTTTTTTTAATAAAGTTTAAATTCATAATATTTTAACTTTATTACACTAAGGCGGCTCTTATTATGATTTTGATAAGGTTTGTTTATAAATTCATATTACTTAAGAATGGTGTTATATTTAATAAGCGTAAATTACAAGACAGATGTCATAACTAGGAACAATGAAATATGTTTGTTCGTGACATCATTTTCTAGTCTGAATTAAAACACATATTTAACTTAACAATGCACATTTTCTGTGCGAGTGTGTACGTTTATTGATCAATGATTGCACGTACAGTACTTTCATATATTGGTACAAGGCACGTTATTGATAATAATTTCGCCGAAGACTTATCACTTCATGGAAAAAAATATTCAGTTTAAACGTAACTCGAAATTATGAAATTTTAATTTACAAACGACATTTTGGATCAATCCACGATTTCATACGTGGATAATGGATTGGAATTCATTTAAAGTAATTGAATCGGTCATTTGAGAAACCCCATGACTCAGTTAATTTAAATTTTTCACAAATTCCAAAAAACTGTTTTAAAAATTTGTATGAAATGTTTGAGTATCATACGAAAATGGATTAGGATATTATATAATTATTTACTTTTATGTTTCATAAAAAATATAAATCTAAGTAGGTACGTATATTATTTCATTGAATAAAAAGCTTTGACATGTTGTTTCTGAAATGAATGCCTACGTATATCGTACCTATATCTAAGCTGACAAAGATACAGATTGAAATTCGCAAGTGTTTCAAGATGATCTTTTTATTTTCTTAGACGTATTAATTTAGGAAGTCGACTTCAAATCATTGTTATTTAACTTTTTCTTGTATTCGTATTTCATATTCTCTCGCCAGATATCATAGATATTATTCGCGAGAGTAACTGCGAAAAGTCTCATATAACTAAAGAAAAATAATCATCAAAAAATGTAAAATATGGTATGGTAAGATGATTCTGGAGGCCATTCAGAAGTTTTAAATTAAAAAACTGTTAAATGCCTTGTACTTTAACTATTTGTATGGTCTTACGTGAATGGCGCGAATCAATTAGCACGGCATTGTTTCTACACTGTTTAAGGAGTATGACAATCGGCTTATTGCTAATTTTATCAAGTTTACTAGCATATTAATATTGAAATGGAAACAAAAATATATTAAGGAGTAAAGATACCATTTATTTAATGTTAACCTTATTATTGAATAAGGCTTAATTAAAAATGAGTGCCGCACTATCGTAATAAATGTTCATCGAGTTAATAATATACTTTGTTATAAAATATAATATATATTTAAATTAATATAGGCTCGGTTTGTTGGTTTATAATAAAAAAAAAGTATATCCGTGAATCTCGGAAAGCGGGATTTATTAAAAGAGGCAAAAAGGTCTCATTGCGCTCCAAATAGCTTTAAGCAACTTTCTTCAAGTTTCGCTGAGTTACTTTACTGTTCCTATATAGATGGTGTGGATAGAGAGTCCAACGAATCCGATCATGAAAGTTGTGGACATTGAGGCCGTCGTGAAAGCGGCTAAGAAGAAGGGAAATATAACAGTGGTAGTTGATAATACATTTTTGACTCCATACTTGCAAAGGCCGCTCGATTTCGGAGCGGACATTGTGATGTATTCCCTGACAAAGTATATGAATGGACATTCCGATGTAATAATGGGGGCGGCCGTTCTTAACGATGAGGCCGTAGAAGGAAAGCTGCGCTTCTTACAAAACGGTAAAGTTATAAAACATTTAGTACTTAAAAAAAAAAACATTTTATTTAAATATTTTCATTATCATTTTATTTTAAATTTTTAAAAAACTTTTTTTTGAACTTTTTTTTAAATAAATTTTCACAAGTAAAATGTAGATTTTGCTAAAATTAATGTTTTGACAAATTTTGAATTGTAAAAAATCTGAATCTTCTAAAACTAATTGTACATCAATAATAGTCTATAAATTTGAATAATAAAAAAACGAATAAAATTGTAAAACAATTTTAAAATTTCCTCATCTTAAACAACGTTACATCATTCAGCAAACAAGCAAATTTCGCGAGTTTCCTTTAGCAATGACGTCACAACATACGCACATAGTTTATTTTAGTTTTTTAACTATCCGGAATGTTGATTTTATGAACACGGCAAAAAATTACTATGACTTGGTTTTTACTTTCAAGTAAATACTACATTTTGTGAGAATTTACTATATGTTGATAAGTTTAACAATTAGCTAGAGTAACAATGATGATGTCAAATACTAAATACAAAAATAAAACGAGTTGCAATTGCATAAAACACATCTTCACAAAATTGGCATCTCTTTAATTTTTTTTCCTTTTTTCCTCATAGGATCAGTAATATCAGTATCTACCTAGTAGGCTTCATAATGACAAAATGCTACAGAATGCAAAATTCAGACTTGAAATAATTAGGTAGATATATTTAATTAAATCGATGACGATGTTTCCTAACGCTTCTTCGAATTAAATGAGTTTCAATTTGAACCGCGCTACTCTCTGGACTTTATCTTCGTTCAGTTAATTTTATTCGGAATTTATTAGTTACCAAAGAAATGAAGCAAAATACTAGACTTATACAATGAAATAGGTAAAAATTAAAATCATTTTCGCGCAGTAATCAAATAGCCATTGTGTTGATTTTTATTACTGTTATAATATGCAAGTCATCGTTACTTGTGATAAGGAAACGTACGATGTTATAATTTATTACGTGGAAACTTAACCGGAGGTGCAACACTTGAAAAGATTGTTATTTCGTGTTTCATTTTCATACCTTTTTCCTCTATCTAGCTATGGCAGGAATGTGGATAACCGTTTGGTATACTTAGTTTGTAACAGTTTAAGTAGGTAAAGAAAACACTTCAATTCAACGTGGTACTATAAGGTTGGAAGATTTCCTATTGTTAAATACAATAATTATAACGCTTCTAAAGATTCTAAGAACGGTTTGATACTTTTTTTGCACACTGCGTTTCGCAGTCATTTAGGCAGCCCGTTTGGCGCCAGTAACCACACACTTTTACAGAATACCACCGTGAAATAACAGCATATGTGCTGTTGTGTTTTGGTGAGTAGGTAAGGTAAGGGATGTCAGTGCCCAATACCCCATCAATGTCTTAGCCCTTATCCATGATTCTGCTGTGGTCGGCTGCTCACGTGCAGTACCTATGGCGTTGCTTGTGTTATAGGCGACGGTGGCCACCTACCATCAAGTGGACCGTCAGCCTGTCTATCGATCTCAACATAAAAAAAAATACTTGCCATGAAAATAAGTTTAAGTCAAACGAGCCTCAAAATCAAATCTTAATTAATACAGCGGAAAATTATCTTTAGATACTAATTTCAATGATGAAAGTGAATAGGTTTTTTTTTTATTTACTTATTCAAAATTCTAGAAAAATATTAAAAAGTATTAAGATCACCTAACAACAGTATCTGATAATAGTTGTTATATTTGAAGTATCATGTGTTTTTGTTAGTCTTAAATTGTTTGAAACTATAAACGAGTTAACTGCCCTGCATTATAATATAAGTAGGTAATTGTATTATTGTTTTTACAGCCATGGGTATTGTTCCTTCACCGTTCGATTGCTACTTAGTCAATAGGAGTCTAAAAACTTTGGCTTTGCGAATGGAACAACATAAGAAATCTTCCTTAATTGTTGCAAAATGGTTGGAGAAACATCCTAAAGTGCTTGATGTCTTGCATCCAGGTAAAATTAATATAATAGACTCTTTAAAAATTAATTTCGGAAACACTAAAATGAAAAAAATATTAATCAAATAACTTATTAACTTATTTGTATCATCCTAGCGGTTCTTTACTAATTAGCTGAAATAGATGTATTTAAAAAAAATATCCTTTAAAGTCCAAGACCGTTTTTTATGTTATTTTAATTTGTAAACAATGTTGCCAAATGTTAATTAGAAATTGAAGTGGTTTTTGTGTTAAGTTATTATTTGTTGTTGGAGAATTTCTGTTATTTTGTGTTTGTATTTAAATGACCAATTTAATTGTTAAAATAATGTAGATAAGTCTAAAACGGACTAGAATCAATTTTACGAATCTCTATTTTTTCAATTTTTCATAAAACTAAAAGCTATTAACGTCATTTAAATTTTTTCCACGAAATATTTCGAAACGCTACACATTAAAAAAAATTAAGTACTTACAATACCTAGAAGTACATTTGTGAAAGAATGTAACATAATAAAATTATTAAAGTAAAAATAATTACTCGTAATGTTGGAGATTTTATAAATCACATTATTCAAACGAGTTGCTTATACGATAAAAATTTCATTTGTCAATTTAAAAAAAAAAATAAACCACAAAATGACCTCGATACCGCGCCGTTATTACGAATCTGACGTAATACTCCGCCGAAACAGTTTCTTATAATATGAATTAATGAATATTTAGGTTTAGCATCGCATCCGCAATACGAGATTGCGAGAAAGCAATCGAGCGGTCATTCCGGAGTATTCAGTTTCGTCCACTCCGGCGGTTTGAAGGAATCCAGGAAGCTGTTGAGTTCATTGAAGGTGTTCATTTTAGCGGAAAGTTTAGGAGGATACGAGAGCCTTGCAGAATTGCCGTGAGTATTTCACGTTTTACATTATATTTGTAAATAAAAGGCACGAAGCATTTTGTTAGAAACATTCGAGAATTACCTACATCATATATTATTAAAAATATTTTTTATATATATATTAGTACCTATGTTTTCTATACTAATATTATAAAGAAAAAGATTTGTATTTTTGTATATTTGTAATGGATAAACTCAAAAACTACTCGACCGATTTTAAAAATTCTTTCACATATAGAAAGCTGCATCATCAACGAGTAACATAGGCTATATTTTATAAAAGTAACGCGGACGAAGTCGCGTGCAACAGCTAGTCTTTTATCTTTCCAATTGAGATTGTAATCAATAAATCCGCATCGCAAATTATAAAATTAAAGCTCCGATAGTATATAGTTGCCTGTGTAAATCCGTTCATAAATCACTATTGCGATGTGTGCGATAAGAACCGTGCCTGCTTATCGTCTGGTAAACAGAATATGGACAAAGGACGACCTCTATTCTATAATAATAACTTTATTTCAGACATGACGTGTCCAAATAAAATAAAAAATCTATATAACAATGTGTTTCGTTGTCAGTTCTGTGATGACCCACGCGTCAGTGCCAGAGAAGCAACGAGCCGAACTCGGTATCACGGATTCCCTCATTCGTCTCTCGGTTGGCCTCGAAGACTCCGAAGACCTTGTGCAGGATTTAGATCAAGCTTTCAAACAAGCTTTTCCATAAAAACCTTCTGGAACGCACCCAATCAAAGTCCAGACTGCTTTATACCTAATGCCCAAACGGAGAGTTCATACATCACATTTACTCGACCAAGTTGAAGAAGTGAAATTATTAATTTGTATTAAATATGTTATTTAATTCATTTCGTAATTGTAAATTGCGTTAATGTATTTATTATTACATTTAATTTTGTATCTATGTATTTGACTATGTAGAGTATGTTTGACTTTTTTTTTTTTTATAGAAATTACCTTTATAAAAGGTATATATATGTACAAATTTTTTTTTCATCATTTGAAATGCATTAATTTTTTAAATGGAATATTTTATTCAACAGATACTTAACTTGCTCATTGTTGTAGAGTCAAGTGTAAAAATATATGTATATATTAAATCTGAACCAATACAACATGTATTTGTACTAGTACTAAAGAAATCATGTAATATTATAATATTTTTCTTAGTCTTCCATAAATTTATTAATTGCTACACAATATGTCCCAAAAATATATACCAACAGGCAATAAGTTTTGAATAGAAAGAAGTTTTTCCTTTTAATCCGATGAGTATAAAATACCTAGACTTTAATGTAGGTATTTAATTTTCATACTGCAAATTATATTATCTAAGTAACCTTGCAAGTTATTGAAAAAATTCAGGGACATATTAATGACGGCTTATACATATGTGTACATTTAAAATAAACGTTTTTAAAAACATATTTATGAAATGATTCTTTGGATTATTATATTTATGCATTTGACTCTACATACGTTTAATAAAATAAAATAAAATACCCTAATAAGCATAAATGTACACTCAAAAATGGTCCTTATATGTGTTTGATTTCCATACAAACAAAATAAATAAACTCCCTTAAAACAATTGAAAAGTCATTAGCTAATTTTAAATGGTAAAATGTTTTTTTCTCTGAATATAAAAACTAGATGTTTCACGCGACTTTGTCCGCGTAACTTTAAAAAATAATCTATTACTCGCTGATAGTGCAGTTTTCTATAGGTGAAAGAATTTTTAAAATCGGTCCAGCAGTTTTTGAGTTTATTCATTACTACCTCTTGCACGCGACTTCGCCTGCGTAACTTTATAAAATATAGTCCATGTTACTCGTTGAAAATGTAGGTTTCTATAAGTGAAAGACTTTCAAAATCGGTCCAGTATTTTTTGATTTTATTCATTACAAATTAACATACAAATCTTTCTTTCTTTAGAATATAGAGTACCTATAGATAAAATATCTTAACAATCTACATGTGTAGCGTTCCCGAGACTCTAAACGAAATTACCATAATGACTTACAATCATTCAATCTGAACATAATTTAAATTCAAGCATAAAGAATTTCCCGTACGACACAATAGAAAATAAATTTAGCATAGATCAACTGAGGCTAATGCTAATGCGTCACTGTGAAAGGTTAAGCTGTCAGTATTCAATTTACCTATTAATCTACTACCTCAGCCATTTATTTCCTTACATAGGTAATTACTAAAAATATAATAAAAATGCTGTGAATTGTTTTATCTTGTTTATTGTAATACACGTGTTAATATTATGTTCTCGGACCAAATAAGAATTTTGCGGATAACATAGTGAAGCCGGTTTTATAAACATTTGTGTGCGTAGGCCGTTTACTGTATTGAGTTTTTGTGTTTCAAGCTATAACTTCAATTTTTGTTTATTTTTATTGAAAATATTGGTTTACAAGTTTACTTACGTGTGAATTGTTATTCCATTCTGCTTTTTATTTATTGAAACCTGATTTTTACACCATTTCATTACTCAATTTTCACTACCTAGTAAATGTACATACACGGCGCAACGAAGGTGTAGTTTTACCGGCTTCACTCTGCCGTCGGCTCTATCTTTAGTTCTTATTTCATCTGAGATTAAACAGTCCAGTTGTATACAATATGGAATATTTGTTATTAATAAAGTGTTAACTATGCTTAAGTTCCTGTGATTCGCCAGAGAGGTTATTTCTGCCGTTATTGGTACATAGTACCACAAATCTATTTTATCGTTAAATGGGCATTAAATGCTTATTATAATATTATCACGATAACATATTTTAAAGTGTGTGTCTTTTTACTTAGGTAATATGAATAAATTACAAAGTTCAAAATGTGTCTTTCAAATATAGACATTCCATATAAAAATGGTTTATTTTTTACCTTTAAAACGACGTAGATAGGTAAGTACGCCAATTCAAAATAAGTACCTTATAATAAAAAAGCATATAGGTAGGTATTACGTGAATGTATTTATTATGAAGGCAATGTATCCATACTAATATTATAGATAAATATGAAAGTAACTGTCCGTTATCTTTTCACGCCTTAACTACTCAACCACGTTGTCAGGAATACAGGACAGAACGAGTCTCACGACATTTGTCAGAGTCTACATTCGAGAACATAGGGCCAAGTTCTGTTATTATTATAGCAACAAGAGGCCAAGCGTTATATTGCTTATATATATATAAATATAATTTTTAAATGCGAACGAAGTCGCGGGTACCAGCTAGTTTTTATATAAATATCGGCAGCCAGACTCCTACTTGTCGATAAATAGTTGCCTTCACTTTTTAACACAAGCAAGAGATTGCATGCTTATAACTTGTAAGAATTTAAATTTTGGCTTTACAATAGGTGCCTTCATTATTGTTTCTGGTGTTTTATATTACCACTACGAACTGCTCCCGGTTTCGTACGGATGCTATTTCTGAAAACTATCAAAACCTGTGGGTGAGTCTTCTACAAGTATACTAAAAGTTGGCTGTGGCCTAGATTTGGAAAGTAGTAGCAGGGCACAACGCACTTGCATTACCTGTGGCGTTGCTTGTGTTATCGGTGACGGTAGCCACTTACCAACCAACAAGTTTACTTTAAAATTAAAAATAAATACCTAACTAAAATACAAATAAAAAGTCGTATTTAACATTAAAAAATAAAACTAAGTTTCTTTTAGCAAAACCTTTATTATTGAAAAACACTTTTCTCGCGATTAAAAGGGTTTGGGTAAAGTTGGCATCATTTTCAACTTTTGCGGCCACATAGATTAATAAATTTGAAATTAAATTCTATACACCTTTGCTACCTGTTACCTGCCAAAGCAACCACTACCCAGGTATCATGGGTGGGGATCGTTCTTACCCATACTAGAGGCACACCTAGACGAACTTTCAGCTTTTATAATAATACGAAGGTCTGGCCCTCACTGGTTCTTGCTCTATATTGTCTTTTATAGTCCTTGCAAAAAGAATTGCTCCAAACTATATCGAACGAGAGGTATAAGGGTTTAAAGATAGATACGATTTTTACGCCCGGTTGATCTTCAAGAACAATCAATAAAATGTAAACAAAAAAAAATTGTATTTTTTAATTTAAAAGTTAATGAAAAAATTTAAATTTACAAGAAAAAACAGTTTTAAGTGATTTGGTAAAAACTAATAATCATTTTCTTCGTCATAAAAGGTGGCTCTGACAGGTATTTTTTGCAAAAGGCAAAACTTAGAAGAACTTTCAGCTTTTATAATAATACGAAGGTCTGGTCCTCACGGGCTCTTGGTCCAATAGGTTTTATCAATGGCCGCTAGAAAAAAAATGATGCCAACCCTCCATACAAAGTTACCCAATCCTCTTTAGATTAAGATTAAGCTTTTGGGCAAACTTTCATCATTGTTTGTTTTTTTTTTTCTAACCCAACATGAGGTATTTTATTGATAATATATATGTTTAAATTACTTTATTTGTGGTATATCAGACAAATCTTTTTGACCAAAGTAATTTGCCACTATACAAATGAACAGATTTAGTGGCGTCGCCTTCTGCATAACATTTTCATCATTTAAATCCAAGTGAGATCTGAAAAATAAAATAAATATATACGGGTCAAACTCATAAAAATAACATTTTAACACTAACATACACATTTAAATAGACAGCTATCGTATACAGGTATACGCACTTTACGTATTTATTTTATAAAGTTACGTGGGCGAAGTCCCGTGCAACGACTAGTAATTTATAAAATAATTACTGTAGCTTGAATTTATTTATTTATTTCCTAACTATCTTTTGTTTCTATAAAATAGAAAGACCGCAAGTGCTCCTTCATCAATATAGTCACTCGACATAATTAAAATGTTGTATAATTAAAAATGAAAAAACAATCCTCGATCGCGAACGAGTAAGCAACTGCTATGATATGATATGATATGATATGATAGGTGGACCACGGGCAATACCCGACCATTACGCAACCCTCTAAAAAAATGGCAGAAGAACAAATAAAAAACACCAACATTGACAAAACACAATACACAGTTGGTAATCTGAAATTTAACCGAATACATTATAAGCCAAAACAATGCAAACTGCTGAATGCACAGCTGAACATTAAAAAGGATATTGTTGTGGATAAATCAATTATGGAAAATAATTTTTTTTAAGGAAAAACAGACACATAAAAAACATCGCATTTTAGTTACCGGTGATGAACAAATTCGCAACTTATCTTTACAACATTTCAAGGAACAGTAAAATCATTTGCAACATCAACTGAATTCTTGAATGATATTGATTCGACAGATGACAAAGACATTGTAGTTTTAGGTTTAGGTAAACATGATCAAAATTTACTGCAGTTTATGTCAAATTTAATATAAATGCATACACTCAATTACACTTTTACACTCAATTATTTAATCATTATGCACGACAAATCTGCACGGGTTACGCGAATTGTAGGATTGTTGATGGGTGAGAACCGTTTTAAAAACCGAAAATACATAAAATCTGCTGATCTAAAATAGGCACATCCGAAATCAATAGTACAATTTATAAAAAAAAAAATCATATACCAACTGGTGATGGTCAACTAATGGGATCCCAAACAAAACGTGATCTTATACACATCAAATTGAACAAAGAGAGGCCCTTAAATCTGACCAAAATACTATTCGGAATAATACTAACCAAACTGATCGGTGTAATAATTTATTTAAGAATAAAAACGAAACAATTCCTTACTTTTTTGCGCTACAAAATGAAAAGGCCAATAAATACAATAAAAATGTATAAGAAAAAAAGGGAACTATACCTTTTTATTTTAAACCATGTTTAGAATCGCTTCCAGCACAGAAACATGTAGATACGCCTACGGATTTTTTTTTCGGAGCTAAAACTCATACTATAACGATACTTCATCAAAATATCTGCGGCATATTAAACAAGAAAGACTTTCTCGAAATAGCATTAATGGATTTAGAGAGAAACCATCACATGATAGATATCATTTGTCTAACAGAAACATTTCTAAAGAAAGGAGCTGAAACCAATTTGAAGTTAAAAGACTATAAACTAGCTTCATATTTTTCCCGTAATAAACGTGGTGGAGGTTCATGTATTTTAGTCAAAAACTATCTCGACCATAAACCCATGTGATTTTGAATATTGCATTACTAAAATTTCCTCCATAAATACCATAGTTGTTAATATCTACAGAACAGAGTCATCCGATGTACGAGTGTTTTTAGCGAGTCTTAATGAATTGCTGAATAAGGTATTATTATTAAAAAGCAAATATGTAGTATTGAGTGGAATATCAACATTCTACGTTCCAGTAAAGTAAAAATGATTTTTTTCGCTATTGCAAAATTACAATCTAACAAATCACATTTCACAGCTTACAAGGCAAAAATCCTGCATTGATTTAATTATAAGCAACATAGAGGACGTTAAGCCGTCGATACATTTATCTGACCATGAAAAGGCTCAAGTCATCACATTCGCTATTAAACATAAATAAACCACAGCTAAAAAACTAGAATTTTGGTTTACAAAAAAAAGAGATGTCTAAAGAAAACAGAGCGAAATGTATGCAATGCATTTCGGATATAGTGAAACCGACACAGACAAAAGTTTTTAATTTATTTCATGACACATTCGTACTGTTTTACAACTTTGCTTTCCATCAATTTGGGTAAAAATTGTAAGTAAGCGAAAAAATTAAACAATTAAAAAATACAAAATCCACGGGATACGACAACATTAGCACTGCAATATTAAAGGAATGTGCACACTTCATATCAGGCCCTCTCTGTCATTTTATAAACCTATCATATTTACAAAGAGTTTTCCCTTCTCGTTTAAAAACATCCGTAGTTAAACCCTTGTTTAAAAAGGGCGCTAAAAATGATATGAACAATTATCGTCCAATCACGTTGATACCTGTTTTGTCCAAGGTCTTGGAAAAGGATATGTGTAATAAACTAAAGTGCTTTTTAGATAAATATGATTTACTCAAATCGAACCAATATGGATTTAGAAAAAACAGCAGCACAACTAATGCAATTTATCAGAAAACTGTACTTATTTCTATATTTTTGGATATGACCAAGGCCTTTGATTTCGTCTGTCACGATATATTGCTTTATAAGCTAGAAGCATTAGGAATATGAGGATGTGACCTAAAATGGCTTGAAAGTTACATCAGAAATAAAAAAATTAAACTCTCATCACGAAAACAGTTACATATCGACACTGAAACAAATTAGATACGGCGTTCCACAGGGAAGCGTTCTAGGACCGCTTATGTTTCTGATCTATGTTAACGAAATGCCAGATGCGGTCCAACATGATACAATCCAATTTGCTGATGACACAACAGTAGTTGTAATGTGTAATGACAAAACTGAAATAACGTCCGAAATTGAAAATGTTAATAATAAGGTGAACAGATACGTCTACGTTTTAAATAGATTGAGAGTTACTGCAACTAAAGAGTCGATTTTATTGGCTTACCACGGATACGTCTCTTCAATACTGAGATACGGTATCATTGTTTGGGGTAACTCTGTGGATGTTGAAACTGTATTCAAGTCTCAAAAGTCTCAAAAAAGCATTCGTTCAAGGTTTGGTATCGATTCCTCACAAAGTTGTAAACCATTTTTTAAACAAAACGGTATTCTTCCACTGCCCAGTCTATATGTCTATGAGACGTGTGTATTTGTGCAGAAAAATTTGTCTCTGTTTAAAATAAATAAAGATGTTTATATATACATAAAAGGCAGAAATAAATGTGGCAATAAGCTATACCTGCCACGACAAAGACTAACCGTTCACACTATGAATGCTTATTGTATGTCAATAAAAATATATAACAAACTGCCAGATAACCTCAAAGAGTTTAATGTCGCCATATTTAAAAGCAAATTATTCAAATTTTTAATAAAGAAAAGTTATTCTGTGAGAGAATATTTTGATGATAAATTAGATGAGACTTAATTAATATTTTGCTCAAATGGACATTGTAGCTAACTTTTCCTTTTTTTTTTATAAACTTGACATTTAAGTACACATGACATAATACTGATTATAATACCTGCATTAAAACAAAGAAAGAAAAAATTTGTACATCGTAATTACGACAGAGTGTGCATAGGACTGTATGTATATTTTATCTATCATTGTACTCACATTCTTAAACAAATAAAGTTTTATTATTATTATTATTATCATCTCTGATTTTGACCCATATAGGTAATATATATTAAACCCATATATTTTACAACATTTATATAAACTTTCGATTATTGGCTTATACGAACCTTATGTCTGCACATCTTCTAGCCAGATCCCGCAGTAAGCTAACTGAGTCTGAATTCAAAGGCTGTCTTGAGCAAGCTATAAACGCATACAACCATCGCCCTGAAAAATACAAAACATTTTTTTAATTACATATAAAAGCAATATGTTTACCATTTAAAAAAATATGTTACAAATTTCCTTCTCGTTGTCATATAGTGTCTTAAAAATTTTGTCTCAAAAAATGCAGATTCATTTATTCAGAAAAATAAAACAACATTTTTATGTTTCACATTATTATTAGTTTGTGCCTAATGAGGATGCTACGAGGAGCACACTGAAATGATCGGGAATAGAATATTTCGGATTGAGTTACAATAAAACCTTTTTTAGAATATGAATACTGGCCTCTTAGAATCTTAATGACATTCAAACAATTAAAAAAAAATTATTAAAAACAAAAACTATGTTGGTTTAAAGTTGACACGTACGTCGTTAACAGAAATGCAGCTCACGCGTAAACATTTCCGTGCCATAATTTATCACAATTTTCGAAGATAAATGTCTCAGCGAACTTGTTTCGATTTATGATGTTGAAGCACCGAGTCAAACGACAATATACCGCTGGTATGCCGAGTTCCGATGCTGTTATCAGTGTCGGAATGACTGCAATTCAGTCGATATTACATAATGAGCTGTGTGTAAGAAAGCTAGTTTCCCGCTGGGTTCCCCACAATTTGTCCGAAGAGCAAAAGGCGGCTCGTGTAAATTGGTGCCGGAATACTCTGCAACGCTTCAACGGAGGGAAGTTAAATGCCGTTTATAATATCGTCTCAGGTGACGAATCATGGATTTATTCATACGAACCTGAAAGAAAACATCAGTCAGCAGTTTGGGTCTTCGAAGACGAGGTCAAACCAACGAAAGTGGTTCGCTCCTGCTGCGTGTCAAAGAAAATGGTCGTTACGTTTGTCTCGAAAAAGGGGCATGTTGCTACAATTCCTTTACAGGAACTCAGAACGGTTCCCGCCGAGTGGTATATCACGGTTTGTTTGCCAGAAATGATAGCCGAACTCCGAAAAAATAACCCGAAACGTCGCATCATCTTACATCACGATAATGCGAGCTCCCATATGGCTCGGAAGACAAATGATTTTTTGAAGCAGGAAAACGTTGAGCTGATGAGCCATCCTCGGTACAGACTGACCTGAGCCCAAACGATTTCTTTACATTCTCTAGAATGAAAGATTTATTACGCGGTCAACGGTTTGAAGACCCCGAAGCAGCTGTGGAAGCGTACAAATCAGCCATTTTGTCAACATCATCTTTAGACTGGATTTACTGTTTTAATGATTGATTTGCACGAATGGAAAAGTGCATTAAGTTGAACGGAGAATACTTCGAAAAACAATAAAATACAATTTAGCTATACCGTGCATGTGGTTTTTCTTATTCCCGATCATTTCAGTGTGCCCCACGTATGTATCGCATTTGTGATTTGCGAAAAAGTACAAAGTGAGGCACAGAGTTTGAAGTCTAAAATGTAAATGCACATGACAAGTCAATTGGATGAGTGGTTGGGGTGTTTGCCTTGTCGCTCTGTCTCAGGGGTTCCGGGTTCGATTCCTGGCAGAGTCAACTTGGAAATGAACTTTTCAAAGTTGGCTCTGGTCTGGATTTGTAACACAGTGCCATTGCAAGTCTGCTGGCGTCTCGACTCAGATTGGACTCACTCTTTAATCTCCAGTGTGATAGCGCCCTTACTAATGTCGATTTTAAAATTCAAGTTGCTTTTATCATTTGTCCATTGAACCCTTGAAAGTTTGTTTACAAAAAATGTAAACAAACTTTCAAGGGTTGTCAAGATGCTTCCTATACCATGAAATGGCCACATCGTGAGAGGGAAAAGTACAGAGGACCGGGTTTGTTTACCGTAGTCTCCTTGCCTTTACCATAGTAAAAACTAGACTAGATTAGTCTAATAAAGTTCAGAGTATTATTATGTTACATATCAGTATATACTATAAAGAGAAAAGATTTGTATATTTGTAATGCAAAACTCAAAAACTACTGGACCGATTTTGAAAATTTTTTCACATTATCAGCTAGTAACATAGACTATATTTTATAAGGCGCGGGCGAAGTCGCGTGCAACAGCTAGTTGTACATAAATCAGAGACATCGTTAATACAGCAATTCTATGCTTGACAAAATTCAAGCACAGAATTACTGTTGATACAAATGGTGTGGATTATGTAAAAATATGTTTTCAGATTACCTGTTTTGCGGTCAAATGTTTGCCCGGGCGGTATGTCTGCTAAGGTGTTGATAAGATAATTAAGACCACGGTCTAATGTAGGCTGCTTAATTCCATACATAAATGATAGAGATGGTGTATTCTTATCGAAAAACTTCTTCCAAATATCAGGCAAGGTGTTGACAATTACTACACCTTTAGCCGGATATTTGTGACGCACCCGAGATACATACAAGCAGACTTCAGAAAAGTCTGCTACTTGTATTTTTATCCATTCTATTGTTGGATTTAGTTTTTCTGGTGCCGACTTAGTACTGGGTGGCTGTAATTAATTTAAAAAAAGAACATTATGAAACTCTTACAATTTAGGAACTTAAATTAACACATCTAGAAAATACATATAATTATCTAAAAGTGCTATATATAAGTAAGTAGGTATACAAACATTTTCCCCACGCTAATGTCTGTAGTACTCAAAAACTTTAAGAAAATAATAAAGGCTACTATTCATTATAACTTATTACTTTATTATATCTCCAGATATTTAAATTAATATAGATACTGTACTTTTTTATATGGAACCATTTACACTGAGTTTTTTTTTTTTTTTTTAGTATATGTACTGCCGAAGGGGCGCTAACGGGGCACTAAAGGGGCTCTGCCGCCTCAATAGGCACCTTAAATTAATGGGTCTCACCAACACAGGGGAGTGTCGTTTCTGCCGTGAGGCAGAAGAAACACCAATGCATATCCTGTGCGAGTGTGGCCCTTTAATACACAAGCGCAGTCACATCCTAGGTAATATCCTTGGCCTGCGAAGATGTGAGGAATGCCTCTATCAAAAACGTACTACAGTTTCTGAATGTGGTAGGTATAGGTAGAGAGCTCTAGTTCACGTGGCGATCACAATATTTCAGCAATGGACGAAGTGATACTGGTACTCTAGCAGAACAGAAATAGCCACCGAAGATATAATAATACACTGAGATTTAACATATATTTTAGATGACAAAACTACAATATTTTTTGATCTACCAAGTGATATTTCCAATCATCCAACACCTTGACCACTCATCCAATAGGGTAGTCAATATTCAATATATAATATGCAATAGTTAATATAACTTGCCAAGGCCCCCATTGGCAAGTTATATAGTATTTTCACGAGTTCCTTCACAAACAATGTTCACGATGTTTCGCCAATATT
Organism: Synanthedon myopaeformis; assembly: GCA_944738685.1. Classification (NCBI taxonomy): domain Eukaryota; kingdom Metazoa; phylum Arthropoda; class Insecta; order Lepidoptera; family Sesiidae; genus Synanthedon; species Synanthedon myopaeformis. The sequence continues at coordinate 3,874,124 of OX122914.1, forward strand.
GTTTTGCAAAAATTTAATCAGTGTGTAGTTATAAGAGAGTGAACTTGTTCAGCATCAAAGAATATTCTTTACAAATTTTGAATTTAACACTACCTAACCCTTGAAAAATTCAATCAGATCCATATGGTATTTTGTAGTGTAACAGGTAATGAAATTTTGAGTAGAGGAGCAGATGAAAATATCTCCTTTTCTTAGTGCAATGAGATAGATACTTATCCCATTATACTACTAACTAGTAGTGCCTTGTTGTAGTGCATTGGAGGATAAACGAAAGAAATCTACTTAACTCCAGTCATTGCACTATGATCCACTTGGCTCATAGCACTCAGGAAATGGACGATCACGGTACCTAGGAGTGAGACACGTATGGACCGAAGTAGCAGAACATTTGACATTGGAATCGAAGCATATAATATAAAATCTTACTATATTATTATCTTATTGTTTTTTATACTTGCCTCTTTTAAAACAAATGTTTGTTTCTTAGCAAGGTCGGAGTAATCCGTGTCGCATGTAACAACAGCACAGTTCTTTCGCTCCGTTCTAACTTTAAGTAAATACTCTTCACCGGTTGTTGGCACTTCTTTCAATTGCACATGTGGACCGATTTCAAAACAAGGGCCCGAATATTCTTCATTGTCTTTATAACGTTTTCCTTTCGATTTTCTCATTATCTTTAGAGAAGTGGGTATTTTAAAATTGAATAGTTTGGATCTTTTATAAAAGTCGGTAAATATTCAAATTATTTTGAACAGACACAACACAAATTATGATTTTTTTGTTATGGCGTTATGCCTTGTTTTGTTTGTTAAGGAATATAGTTAATAGTACTATACTCTCGGTAAAGAGTACTATATTCTATAGTTTTGTTATTGCATGGATTTATGGATGGAATATTTAGTGAGTACTGAGTATATAGTGTTCTGTAAATGCAAATGAACATTTACAGAATTTTAAACTATTTTATAGGGTTCTGTGGGTTCTGTTTGGGAATAGAAAAAAATGGATCTATTATAATAAGGATTTATTACTTGCAGCTAAAAATCGAGCCGAGCAGGACATGTAGTAGAGACGTGTGTCCCTTTCTAATGTGACAATTAGATTTTTGTTATGCGAGATAAATTAAATGTTGTAATATAACTACATATAGCAATAGTTCCTTATAAATATTTTTAAAAGTTGAAATATGAATTAACCAACACTTTTACCAATTGTAATTTTCTCATTGTTCATTTTATTGCTTATAATAGTTTTGCACCAATTGTACATAATCATATCCACTAACTTTACAAATTTATGGACATTTACTGTAATGTCACTTTAAAGGGATACCAGTAAAATATAAAATAGGCTTGAAACAATAAATATTAACTTTTTGTAATTTAAGAATATATAACGAATTTAATGTGATTATAATAATGAAATTTAATCATTAATTTTTTTTATTTAAAAGTTTAATAGTTCCCATCACTAGTTTTCTTAATCCAACCATAGTAGACAAATGACAGAGCCCAATATGGCGGATTGTTTACATTTACAATTTTACATTATCGAAATATCAACAAGTTCTAAAAAAATTCAGTAATTGATTGAATAATTATATATTAACGTACGGGTGCAATGTACTACAATTATATATAACACTCAATTATTCCTGTTATTTTAAACTAATTGCATTCGTAAGCGTTTATTTTATTAAGTTAAGTCAGTATTAGGTACATACAATGATCGTTAAGGAACTCTCGCTAGAGAGTATATATGTTCCTTGTTAAGGAACCCTATATATATAATACTTACGTTTTTCTTTTTCAGGTTATATTTATGACATTTATCCAACTACTTTAAATAAGCTTATAAGAATAACAGTGACAAAGTGAACCCGATCACAGAGGTACTTTTTAAACAAAGAAGTCTAGTTATGTCTACTTCTAGTAACTTGTCACAGTCTGTTTATTCTTCTTCTGAGCCCGAAACACCTCAGGTATATTTAAATTAATGAAATATCTATTGAATAAAATGAAAGATCTTACAAATCGAGGACTAAGACTAAAGGCTTGATCAAACTGTACGCGTACTTAGCGCCCATCAAGGTGCTAAAGCGGTCTAGTATCGCGCCATAGCGCTGCGTTGTGTACTATTTAACACCGCTCATCCCTCATTTTGTGACATGTGAAAGTTTAAAAAAAAGTTATCTTCATGTGATAAAAGCTCAAATCGAGTTGAACGTCGAAGGTGTTCAAATAGAAAGTATACGATGCTACAGAGCTATAGTGCTGACGACCAAGCCTCAAGATTCACACTTTGCATACTATTCAAATTGAATCAGTTTCATGCTTTTATTATAAAAGGACCTTTTCTTGTGTGCCAATTCAGCACATAAGTATTTTAATTTAATAATAAGACTGTAATTGGCGACTCAGTCCATTGTATATAAAATTTAATATCAATAATAACACACATATGGCACCAAAATAGGGTACTTGTTTTCCAGTGTTTTTATTTTACACAATCAGGTCTGGCTCTGCAAGAATACTGCAGACAAACAGTTTTTTTAGGTTGTTACTGCCAACTAATGGGCTGCCCAGTATATCACTGGTTTGATAATTTAATCTAACCATTTTTCAAAAGTTATTAAAAAGTTATAAGTAAAGCTTTTTAATAACTTTTTACATATATTTAAGACAAACTCTGACCATAATTTTATAGTGTTAATACAATGTTGTTTCAATTCTGTTTCCCACAGGCATCATCAATAGGTATAGTACTTGACTTTAGTGAAAGCTACATAGAGAAATCAATGAAAAGTGCACAAAAAGAGTTGCACCAGAAAAGAATTGAGACATTGAGAAGAGAACTTGACTATCTAAAGTCTACGGAATGGGAATTCGAAGTTAATAAAGGCATTCAACAATAATTGATTAGCAATATGTTGTCATATGTTTTATCATTGTTTAATTTTAACTTTTTTTCTAAAAATGATGATGACGACATCTCTAAAGAAGACTACTTAGCTGAACAGCTTGTAGAGCTTGAAGCGACTCAACCAAATGAAGTAAATGATGAAAACGTAATTGAAGAAATACCGAGAAATGCAGTATGCTTTCAGAGAACTGGTAAGGTAAATTACTTAGTTCCTTATTTTTATTCTTATTTTTATTTTTGAAAAAATATAGTCTTACTGAATATTTTTGACATCATTGGGTTAGTAAGAATCCTTACTTTGATTTTTATTTCAGATTGATTTTAGTATTCTTAGTAAAATCAATCTGAAAGGTTAATGTGCAATTGATGTGAAGCTAAATTTCTTCCTTTTCCTACCAAATTTTATTCTATTCTTGGCCTTACTTTTGCTTTTTATGGTTGCAATATTGCAGCCTCTTTTTTAATCAATTTCCATCACATATTTTTATATCTTAAATTCCATCACATATTTTTTTCACATATTTTAAGAAAGTGCACTTACACATTGTACTCGACTATATCTCCTTTCACACACACTAATTGTTTCAAAACTAGAAAACACTTTTTTTTAATTTATATCCTGCTTAAAATGATCACTTTCCTCAATGCAACCTTGCAATCCCTCATGCAACATCTGTAGATATGGGTGATAATATATGGGGGACATCTTACATATAAAATATCTTACAATATACTATGTACAATATATCTTACAATATACTCTTACAATACACTAATGTATTTTTTACAGGTGTCATCACTTATATAAATGAAGAAAAGACTTTTATACTTATTGATGGAAATTCCTATTTTGATTGTTCCAATACTTCAATTTATTTAAACACAAATGATAAGGTTTTATATTTGGGTTATAAAAATTCAAGTGACACTATCGTTGTCGTGAGGATTTTGGATAATTATGGCACCTCTTGGGGTGACGATGAAGACAGAGATGAAAATACATTCAGTTTAATAGAACACACAATAATAGGCGAAGTAGATTATAGACAAGAGCGCCTTGTTATTATGAAAGATGTTGACTTGAAGTTTAGTTTAGACGAAGTGGAGGGCAGCTTTGTTCCCGTCAAGGGGGACTGGTTAGAACTCAAATGTACTGTTCAATGGAATGAAAATAAGCCATTTGATATTAGTGCCGCGCAGGTAAATTTCCTTACCAATTCAAATATAATGAAAGATTAAAGTTTTGTCATTGATTTACCAGCTTTTGATAACTAATATTATAAAGAGGTAAATGTATGTTTGTATGTTATCTAAACAAAGATCCCAGCTATGCAAAAGTATAATGTCAGAGGTCAATGTAAGTCAGGCGTTATATCATTAATTTTTATTACGCAGATGAATCTCCATTATTACATATAGTATAAAATAAAGTAGCTTCCCGTCGTCTGTTCCCCGGTTTGTATGTTTAGACCTTTTAAACTACACAACTGATTTTAGTGTGGGTAGTTGACAAAAAAAATCCCACTAGTGATTAATACCTATAACAGTTGGAAAAAAGCAAATATGTTAATAAATAATAATAATAATAATAATAATAATAAATCATTTATTAGATGTAAGTTTTTCACAAAACATTTATCTTCGTCAAAAAACATTTATCTTCAAACTTGTAATAACATGTTATTTACAAAATTACATAAAACAAGTGTGTCTTGAGCACAAGGGTTTTCTACATTATTTATTTAACAATATTTTCCATTATTTTTAATTTATACTCGTAACAAGGATTGTTCTTAGCATGTCATATTACTGTTTACTTTAACCATTAACAATTTTTATAAAAGCACACATTGTTTTCTTGCTTTTAATTAATTATTGAATGATTACTAGCTTTCGCCTAAATTTCCACTTGCGCCATTTATTTAGTAAATTCAGAAATAAATATGAAGTTCTATCCCACGGCAATTTAAGTAAAGATTCTTAATGTAAAGGTTCACGCGAATCTATTCAACCATTTTCACATTATTTATGTTTTACTCTCTTTTTATAGGTGGTAAAAGTATTATTTTTCAAACCACTAAGGCTTAAATTGACGGAAGCAGTTGTGACCGATTGGTTTGGTGATTTCGGTGCTTGTAACCGGCAATTATATTTCAACAAAGCTTCTCTACAAGATGCATTTACACCAAACATTGGTACAAAGGTATTATTTATTATTTGTAATTGCTCAAGTTGAACTTTGAAATATTTTGTGTATATTTATTATATAAATATTGTTGTAGGTTTTTGTGGAAGCCATCGAAAGTAACCAAGGACGATGGGTCTGGAGAGTGATAAAGTTAGTCGTTTTGGATAAAAATATTCCCTGTGATGCCATTTCGTCCAAAACAGTAGACGATGATATCAATCTTGAATTAGAAAAGGAAAAGAACTTAGTGATTACATTTCCCTTAAAGTTTAGCGATGTGAAGTTTAATGAGACTGCAAAAATAGTTCTGGATATTAGTAATAACAATAACGAACTCTATATTATAAATAAGTGGATAATCTTGAGTAAAAAGAGAGACTCACAACTTGACATAACTCCATTCTTAGCGAAACCTGTAAAATTATATCCAAAGCAAAAATGTTCTTTTCAAATTACATGCATACCAAAATTTTTAGGGAACACCCAGGAATGTTTGATAATAATGTTTAGGGGGTTCCAAATCAAACGTTATATTGAAATTAATGTTGTTGATAATAATATATTCCCACTAAACATTAACAATAAAATAATGTTATCAAGTAATAAAACAGAGTATGAAAGAATACAACAGATGAAACAAGTCAGATTAAAAGATAAAGCATATTTACCTGGAGTAAAGATAGTGAAACCTCCGGCTTTCATCCCCGTTAAACTTGGGGCATTTCCTATACCAGAAAAAATTTGGTCTGCTGTTTTAGGTGATTCTGAACAAACTATACTAAGTCCAGACTATGATAAAATTATAGACCGAATAGAAAGAAGATTACCTTGTTTGTCAGGAGATTTAAACATTAACAATTATATCGATAAGTGGCATACACTGTTGTATATGGAAGAAGTTCAATTGAACATAAGCATGAGATCATATGACATAGGAAAAGCATTTTTGATCAGAATTCAGGAATACCTCTGTATAGAAATCAAGGGCTTGGCTGAAAGAAGACCATCATTAATGAAAGGCGACAGAGTTATCGTTAAAGATCTCTGGATAGATGATAGACCAAATTACGAAGGTTTTATTCACGTTATAAGAGGTGATTTGATACTAATGAAATTTAATCTCAGATTTCACGAAAATTATTCCGGAAGTGACGTGTCTCTTGAATTTCATTTTTCAAGAGGAACCTATAGAAAATTCCACCAGGCCGTAAATTTGGCAATTTCAAACTTGGGTTCGGATATTCTGTTTCCAAGTCGAGTTTTGTCTCGCCCATCAAAAATCTCGCAAGATACAATTAACTCAATCAAATGGTATAATGAAAGTTTAAACGACAATCAAAAGGCTGCAGTTAAAAATATTCTACTTGGGTTCAGCAGACCGATGCCCTATTGCATATATGGACCTCCTGGGACAGGAAAAACTGTTACTGTCACAGAGGTAATTCTTCAAATTTTGACTAACATGCCTGATAGCAGAATTTTAGTTGCGACACCATCGAATAGTGCAGCAAATTTAATTACAGAGAGATTGTTACAATACAGAAATGTATTCTCAGCCTCCTTAATACGTGTGATTGCTAACCACTTGCTAGAATCTGATAATTTACCTGACTGGATTAAACCATTTTGCGCTACTTTCGACATAGGTACAGAAAATTCGGTCAAAGATAGACATGAAGTCACAAAAGAGGGAGTTAATATTAATTGTCGCAAAACATTCATTGGTAGACACCGAGTTACTATTGGAACTTGCGCTTGCATTGGTACATTGACAATCATAGGACTACCCAAGGGTCACTTCACTCACGTAATAGTGGACGAAGCAGGCCAAGCGACTGAACCTGAAATAATGGTTCCGATGACGTTTATTGATAAAGAAAATGGTCAAATAGTAATCGCTGGTGATCCCATGCAACTGGGACCTGTAGTTCTATCTAAATATTGTTCCGAGTTTGGCATGGGCGAATCATATTTATCTAGAGTTTTAGACACTTTTCCTTATCAAAAAGATTATGATGCTTTCGTCGATGGCTTCAATCCTAAACTTGTTACGAGGTTAATTAACAATTACAGATCACTTAAGGAAGTTTTAAAAGTACCAAATGACATGTTTTATGATGGATCTCTAGTTGCTAAAATAAATGGTAATGAAGAATGGATAATGAGAATGGTGGAAATAGTAAATGACATTTTTGACAGAACTGACTCTAAAACTGGCGGTATATACGTATATGGCATAAAAGGAAGAAACGCTAGAGCTGTTGACAGCCCTTCTTGGTATAACCCACAAGAAGCAACAATGTTAGCACTAACAGTTTGCAAGTTATTCAAGAAAAACATTTCCATAGATGATATTGGTGTAATCACACCTTATTTGGCACAGGTAAGAAGACTTAAAGCACTGACTTAATTTTTTTAACCTACTTGAGGTTTTTATGAAATTGGGTCTTTACCTACTCTTCTAGAAGTGCCCTCTAGAGAATTTTGGTTTAAATTGTTATAAATGACTATTGTTTTATTTTACTAATTAACACATGGATTTCAAATTATTGTTTTATTACAGGAAGAGTTTTACAAAATGTTTATTCCTAAACATACATAAATGGCCAGATTACACGTTAGTGGATATCCTTACAGTTAGAGAACATTTCGTACCACAGTCATAAACTGGGTTGCCCATCTGATGATATAAATTCTTAGAAAGGACTACAAGGTGAAAGAACGCCATGTGCGCTATTTTGTTTCGCTGAGTTAGTAAGGGATAGTAGACGATATACCTTGTAATAGCACAATTTGTTTAAATTGTTTTAATATTTTTTTATCTGTATTTCTCGTGCAATGTATTCTAGGTTGGCAGATACATTTCTAATTAAAAAAAATTCTTTCCAGACAAAATATATACGTGCTTTGTTTGAATCCATGGGCTTGCCCTTACCAAAAATAGGAACTGTTGAAGAATTTCAAGGACAGGAGAGACCAATTATACTAATATCAACTGTTAGGTCTACTGAATCGTATTTACCAGAAGATCAAAAACATTCTTTAGGATTTGTGAAGAACCCAAAGAGATTAAATGTTGCCATAACAAGAGCCCAAGTTGCAGCAATACTTTTTTGCGATCCACACCTTTTGTCTCTGGATCCATTATGGAATACAGTTTTACAGTATAGTGTTAATCAAAATGCTTACATGGGATGTGATTTGCCTCGTAGATTACAAGCAAATTGAAGTGATCAGTGATAAAGTTAAACAAAATAAAGAAAATTGTAACTCATCTTCAATATTTTATTTTTCAATGCCTATTAATAATAAGCGATACGATTTAGAACTAAATTGAAAATCTCTTGAATCCTTATATATTATAAAACAAAGTCCCACGCCGCGTCTGTCCGTCTCATCAACTATGTTCTGAATGAATTTTGATGCGGTTTTCTTCTTTCAGCAGGGTGACTCCTGAGCAAGGTATAAGTGTGTAATTAGTTAAGGTTTTGAGTAAATTGATTGAAATATGATAATGATTGTTGAAGATGTTGGAAAAAATCAAACCGTCTGGGAGCTTTAATTGGAAACGCTGTAAATCTTCTGTAATAAAATAAAGATTTGGCTTAAAGGTCTAGTTACCAGGCCATAAAACTCCAAAATTCTGTGTCGAAAAGAACTGTCAATAGAAGCGTCAAAATCACTGGTTATTTTATATTTATTATTTATAATATGCTCTGTGTCTTACGTAGATAAGAGTAGGTATGTAATTTCTAATTTTTAGTATATTATTGTTTCCCTATTTTTATAATGTGTTTTGAAAAGTACATTAGTTTATAAATAGAAAAAAATAGTTTGGCGACTGCTAAATTTGTTACTCGACCAACGATGGAGGCAAACAGTGCAGTTCTATGTGACAACCTAATTAAGTGGTTGCAAACCTTGAATCCTTCGGCTAAACACGGATATCCATCAGGTAAAAGCAATAGCTTTGTACTTTCACATTAATTTTCGTTCTTTTATCCCATACTTATTTGAAAAATTACGTGCCCTATAAGGAGTTTCGTCATTCCCCTTTCTCATCTGTTTCATATTTTTTCTATTACAACAGAACTTACAACATTCTGCCATCGCACTAGAACAAGAAAAAGTTGTATTATGTCTATAAACATTTGTTAAAAGTTTAAAGAAATAAAATATTCAATAACATTTGTCTTTTTTACTTCGTTATTGTGTCTATTAACTACCATTTAAATTATCTATGTCAATTTTAGAATTATCTGATGGTGTAGCAATAGCAGAGGCGCTAGCACAAATCGCTCCTGAATATTTCACGCCTATTTGGGTTTCCAAAATTAAAACAGATGTTGGTCAAAACTGGAGGTTAAAAGTTAGCAATTTGAAGAAAATATTGGAGGGAGTTGTTGGTAAGTGTTACATGATTTACTTTGTTTGTTGAAAATTTTTTAATTGCATTTTTGTCTTTATTTTTTGACTTTATACATGTAAAAGAATATATATATGTAACATTATTATAGTATTGTTGATGTAAAAGAAACATACATATTAAGTAAAAGAAATGGTTTAACTTTATTAAATACACATATTAAAAAAAATTAATGTAATATGTTTTTAGATCTGTTTTTTCACTTTTATGGGAGAGTTTTGATAATGAAAGTGACATTGAAATAGATAAATTGACAATGAAGTGAACAAATGAGCAATGTTTCTTTAAGAGCAATGAACATCATTGTAAGATTTTATTATTTTTCAGATTACCACCAAGATATCTTAAATTTAAGTCTTCGGGAATTTAGAAGGCCAGATGTAGTTAACATAGCTGAAAATGCAGATCCAGCAGATTTGGGAAAGTTACTGCAATTGGTTCTTAGTAAGTCTTATTTCTTATAAATAAATGTTGGTTATTATTTCATTTATGTATTGATATATTTGGACTACATATATAAATTCACATTAATATTATCATGCAAGTGCACTGCCACCCCTGATAGGATAAAGGATGAGGATCAGAGAATGGGCTTCACCATCCCTTACTCAACACTGAAACGCTACAGCACTCAATTTCACTGTTATTTTACCAGTCTTCTTTGAGGAGGTCAAAGAACTGTGGAACGCAGCACTATTAAATGTGTATTTTTGTCTTAAGGTTGTGCAGTTAATTGTAACAAAAAGGAAGAATATATTACACGTATTATGGAATTGGAATTATCATGTCAACGATCTATAATGCAAGCAATACAGGTTAGTGAACAATTTAATAAGAATCCATAATATGTAATTAAACAATTTTTTTTTTGTGCAAAATAAAATTGCATTGTTCATCCTCCATGTGAAGAAATGTACAAACGGCAACACTCTTAACTGCACACAATTTTATCTGTCATATCGCAGGAAAGACACATTTGACATTGACAATTATGAACCCTAGCCAGTGGCTAAGTAACATAACTTAATTTCATCAGATAATTATCAAATCGGGTAGAGTTGTTTGTTTTCGTTTTACCTAAGCAGTAAAACCTTAATACGATGCCATTTAGAATCTTATTTTTTACTATACAATGATATTAATAATTTGTTAGGCTCAACTCGCACAAGCAAAGTCGAAGCGAAGCTACGCGTTAAGTTTTTTACTTCATATTTCTCGTAGTTTAGTTTATTTATATATTTTTTTGTTAATACGCAACTTAACTTTATTTTGCATATGTTTGCCCGTAACGTTTCAAGTAGGTAACCATTTTTCCGATGTCCATATACAATCTATACACACACATAGCGCATACACACATCTCATACTTGAAAATCTAATCAAAAATGAAAATTATAACACTGGTATAGACATGCGGGACGCATTTAACGTTTTGCGGGACGATTTTACAAACTATTGCAAAGCGGGATTACAACTCGCATCATAGGACGGTCCTGCAGAATGCGGGTTAAAGATTTATCAACTATCTATCCATAACCACATTTAAATAAAACAATTAAATATTTGTTATTGTTATTTTATTTACATTTTTCATTCTGTGCAATTATTTTAAATTGCTAGGTCAGCACATATAAACTCAAACACAAAAATAACTTTAGTTTCGTAAAACATTGGTATCATCTGAAAATCGTCATTATTGAGCGGAGCGAAGCGTAGCTCGATTCCTTCCGACTCGTATAAATAATATAGTGTTATTTGACCAACAAAATAACCTACAGATAAATATGGCTGGAAAGTAATAAACAGGCGGCAAAACGAAACTTACCGATTCCCAAGTGGTATAGACCAGATCTCGTAGATTGGCCTGATTACGCACCTCAGTGGGATCCCAATTGAGAATCATTTGTGCCCAAAGATTTAGATCGGGATAATATCAATGGGATTTAGATTGGGACTTTTTACTGGCCATTATATGATATCAATAGCAGGTTGACTTGTTAACCATTCTTGCACAACTTGAGATCTATGAATTGCACTATTATCCTGAGCTAGATAAATAGTGCCTTCAGGGTAAGCCAAACGAACGGTCGGTAAAAAAACGGTAACAATACCGCCTCTAGATATTTGTATCACATTAACTTACACGGTAGTGGGTGGCAGAATCACGAGTGGGGTGGAAGAGGTCCTGCGAGTATGGCGGCGACTTCAGCTTCCGTTGTGACACGTCCTTGAGCACCACGAGGACGGTCGCGTAGGGCTTCATCGCCGCCTTCCTCGTGACGTCGTAGCCACGTGTATACGGACCGTCTCTAAAATCAAAATTAGTGCTGCTAAGCAAACCTCAGCTAAACCTAATCTTAGACAAACACCGAAAAACCCATAAATAAAATTTAGTGTAAACTTACGGTCACATTTAGTTGTCGCGATATTTCGGCAACTCTCATCCCCATTTCTTTTAAAATTACGATGCGGATTCTTTCCGGAGCAGTAACCCGCGCAGGCATTTTATTAAATTTTTAAATATTTAATTAAATATTAATTGTTAAATTGTTAATAATGAATGGCTTTCATGTAGTGAATGGCTGTAATAGATTAATGTGCCAAATAGACAGAATTGAGTAAAAAAAAAAATAAAGACTTTTGTTTTTAAATTTAGATTACATCCATGAACCATGAAGTTTTGAATAAACTATGAATAACTGTCAATTTTAGCCTCACTGTTGTTGTTTGTACCAGAAGAAGCAATTGTTTCATAAGTTTTATTTTTTTTACACTGCAATTATTTTCCTCACTTGAAATCAGTTAAATTAGTTTCTTAACTGCAATAGAAATAACGCTTTTCGTTCCTACTCAATTAGTTGTGGTATAAAAATTTTAATTTAACAAAACAATGTGCATTTGATTGAGTGGTTACATAAGAATAAAACGCTTAATTAAGGTGATCGTGTAATTATCTGATGCAACGGCGTGTTGCATTATATTCATGCTAGTTTTCGAGCAGTAACCGGCTAGCGGTTTTTCGCATTTGTTTTATCTAGACTTAGAACATATTATTACCCGTGCCGTGCCCTCGTTAATAACTTCCGTATCTATTTGAATAGTTTGTAATATAAAAAAAGTAATAGACCATAAATAAAATCTATAACTTTTTATTACTTTAAATATAACTTAGAAGTAAGTACTTGTTTAGAAAGGGAATTTATTTTGATGATTTCAAACGTAACCGATTTTTTTACTTCCTTGTTCTCAGTTTAGTAGCGTTGTTGTTCATAGCTTATGCGACCATGTGGTCATTGCAAAATAATGTTCAAAGTTGCAAAAAAACCGTTTTATACATACTTGCCCAATTGTGCTTTTAATAGCGAATGCACATTACATTCGCTCCTATACTCAAAGAAACTGTATATTTTAGTTACGGTTGTTTAATGTCCTTGAATCACGAGAATTCGTAATGTGGTGTGGTTAACGTGGTGTTTAGTTGTTTTATAGTCGCTGTGATGGTGTGAGGTCGTTCATAAAAAAAAACTGTGTAATTAAAAATTAACAAGTGAATTTTGTAATTCTACTTGCCGCTTTTCAACGGCTGTCATATGTTTCGTGTGAAATATAGGAGAATTGTTGTTTTGAAAGAACCTGTGTGTACTTGTTTAGGAGTTGCAGACGTTGACAGTTGGTCCGAACCGCGGCAGTTTTAATTTGGATACGCCGACGATAGAGCAGTCCGATGTTGATATGAAAGAAGCCCTCGCGCAAAAGTGTCATGAACTCGACATACAGGTGAGTGTTTTTCCCAGTATCTTTTAATTCCCTGACCACAACCTGCTATTATTGTAGCAGTGTAGTTTTAGATAGAGTAACAGTGGTGTAAACAGATGTCGAACTTATAACTTATTAAGCGTACACAGAACTAACTATAAACAAAATCCTACTAGAAAATTAGAATGTCTTTATTTATAATGATTAAGGTTTATTTATAATGATAATGATTAGTCTTAAGGGTAGTTCTATATTTATTTTAATACATGACAAGTCAATAAAGAACATAGGCATGCGTCCTTTTGAGTATTGCACATCTTTAACGCCATTCATTAAAGAGTGTCTGGTTTTTTTTAAATATTAACATAAAACAACAAATATTTTTAGATCTATCTTATATCTTATTTTATCTAAGATCTTAGGTAATGAACTTTATCTTATCGTTTTCAGGTAAAAGTGTTACAAGAGGAGAAGATGACGCTTCTGAGCGAGGTGTCGCGTCTCACGGCCGCGGCTCGCGATGCGGCCGCGGGCAGCGACGCTATCGGTGATCTAGACGACGCCGGCGCCTCTTTGGGTCCCGCCCACGAAGGCACTCTGCGTTACAGCAACATGAGGGCCCAACTGGACGCACTGAAAGACGAACTAGACAAAGTTGAACTGCAGAGGGACGACCACAGAGTCAGAGCCGACGCGCTAGAAAGAGAGGTGGCGTTTTTAAAACTCAGGAACGAGGAGCTACAGGTGAGATTGGCACCGAACGTTAGTATTGCCTGAATTCATCGTTTACCAATCTGTGGGTTTCGTTAACTTTTATGGGTAGTGATAATGTGCTTAATAAATATTTTTAATTTAAAAACAAATGTTAGAATATTACTTCTTTATGTTAAGGGCGGCAGACAGGTTGACGGTGCACTTGACGGTGTTATGAATGAAAACAGAAATATGTAGAAAAATGAATAAATTAGTGATAAATCTAACGCAAGAGATTTGAGAACGAAGTCATAATATTTTCATATTATGAATCGAAAATCATAATATGAATCGAAAATATCATAATATTTTAAGTATATTTATGAATATTAATTTCATATATTGCACCCAGCATTTACAGCAATTTACAGCAGATATTTACGTCTTTGGGCTCAATAGAAAATCGGGGGTTAGTTAATTATTAGTACTACCGTATAACTACTTGGGGAATGATATTAAAATTTGTGATATTTAAGATCGCAGCATCGGAAACGATAGCGCTAAAAGACGAAGTGGACGCGCTACGCGAGACTGCAGTGAAGGCGGCCAATTTAGAGGCCACCGTCGCCTCCTACAAGAAGAGGATGGAGGAACATGTGGACTTGAAGAAACAGGTTTGTTTTCATCATGATTCTACCAACGCAATAAAAAAATAGTGCTATTCTTACACGGACTTTGTCTATGACGGACTTCGTCTCTATGACATGTATGGCTTCAATGTTCTAAAGTTCCAAACGGTCTAGCCTGTATATCCCACTGCTACCGGGTACTCGGAGATGCAGGCCAGCCGGGTTTTGAACCTGCGTCGACCGAACTGTCACTTTATTTTATAACTAGCTGTTGCACGCGACTACGTCCGCGTAACTTTATAAAATATAGCCTATGTTACTCTCTGATAATATAGCTTCCCAACAGTGAAAGAATTTTTCAAATCTGTCCAGTAGTTTCGGAGCCTATTCAATGCAAACAAACAAACAAACAATCAAATCTTTCCTCTTTATAATATTAGTATATAGATATGTATAGATTTACATAGATATCTTGTGTTTTATCTCTATGTTATGAATTTTCTTAAGTACTAGGTAATTAAGCCGTTGTTTTATGTTATTATTCAAGTCGCCATGTTTTGCAAGTATAACGTTGAAAATTTTTCAGGTGAAATTGTTGGAGCGTGCAAACACAGAGTACATTCAAAGGACCATAGAGCACGAACAGGCGGCATCGCGCGCTAACGCGATACGAGCACAACTCGAGATCTACAAAAAGCAGGTATTTTGTTTCGAAACTGATAAAATGCACTATAGTTTTTTTTAATACGGTACTGAAAATTTTCACTCCATTGCTATTGGTCCACGTAATCAACATAAAATAAGATCATAATATCACATTTAGTTGTAATTTGAATATACAAAAGCGAACATTTTTGTACAATACCCAAGAACAAAGGTGTAGGCCCCGCTCCCAACAATTACCCATCTCATTCTGTCAGTATCGGAACTCTGAATATAAAAATAAATGAAATATATAAATCGTTTGTTAATAAAAATGTCAACCGTAGGACTGCATGTCAGAAGTGAAAACGTAGCTTAAAGCTTAACTGTGACGCTACCAAATTCCCCATACAAACTGCCCAACCACGCCTAATGAAGTTTTCATTTCAAAACTATCATACTTGACGTTCAGACATTTGAAAGATTAAATTATACTCAACAGGTGACAGACTTAAATGAGAAGCTGGACGCGGAGATAACAAAAGCGGATAAGTTGGAAATAGAGAACAAGAAGTTAAGCAGTCGGGTCACGTCACTGCAGCGAGAGCGAGACACGATGCTGCAGGAGCGAGACACGTTGCGGGAAACGGTCGACGAGCTTCGATGCTCCACTATTACTACAGGTAAACAGCTTAAATGGACTCTGGGGCCTTGTAATAGAGGCTTTAATAGAACAACCACCGGTGATTGCAAACCGTCCGATCCGAACTTAATTTTGCCATACATTCAGACCTCAAATCATAATGAACATTATTGATGCAAAGTGATATTCAAATACTTCAAACTCTAGTAGTCTTACTTAGTAGGGCCCTAGTAGCCGATGCTTTTAAGAGGACATCCACCTACAAGATGGATTGACGATTAATTAAGGGCCGCGAGTCGACTTTGGATCCGGACTGCTTTTGAACGGTCCAACTGTTAAATAATGAGGAAGGCCTGTAACCAGCAGTGTACGTCTTCCACTGAAATGATGATTCAAATCCTAGCTACTGCCTATAGCTTCATTCGTGTATGCTTTATTTTAATATTTGAAAATTAATTGTGTTCGTAATCAGTGTACTAATTGGCTGTGAGTGTGACGTGGGTGTGCCTTTGCACATTACGATACTCATTATGTACGATACTCCAGCAGGTTACCCAACTGAAAATGAACCAAATTTTATCATTTTTAATTACACAACACTACATTTTGACGTTTTTTCCTTTTTATTTATGTCGAGTGACTAGTGATGAAGAAAGACTTGCGGTCTTTCTATTTTACTACAAAAAAAAAAAGAAATAAAATATTGGATATCTTTTCTCATGTAGCCTGGAAGTTTGTAATTTGGAAAATTTTCAATTTCCTGCACTAATTTAATATTTATTACTTGCTCCGCCGCCATCTTGACGATACTCGTTGGAGATGATACGCACAAACGCCTAGGATACCGATAGCGAAGTGTGCTATTCACTATACAAATGTATGTGAAATACTCAACCACGAGACTTGCATGGATACTAGTCGCTTTTGAGTATTGTAATGTGCGAAAGGCCTAACATTCGGGATGTGTATGTGCTAGGCGCTCCCGAAGACAACGTGTCGAGGGAGCTGATGCCGCGCGAGGTGAAGGAGCGGCTGGTACGGCTGGAGCACGAGAACAAGATGCTGCTCGAGAGGCAGGGCCAGGGTGCGCAGGCGGAGCACGCGTCCGTGCAGGCGCTGCTCGAGGACTACGCCGCGCGCCTCGAGAAGCAGCGCGCGCTCAACCGCGAGGCCAACCAGCGCATCATGCAGCTCGAGGCCACGCTTGAGGCGCCCCACCCGCGACTCGCCACCGCGCTAGAGGACACCCAGCGCAAATGTAAGCGACGCTCACTTTCCTGTCTCACCATAATATTCCGCCCAGCACAACCTGTTATACGCGGTAGTCTATTATAAAGTGTGTGTCTTGCCTCTATTAAACATTGACCTTTTGACAATTATATTCCATAGCGCTTCAAGTGGAAGAGCTGCAAGCTGCGCTAACAGACGAGAAACGACGAGCGAACAAACTTCAAGAGGCGTTGGCGGCGCGAGAAGCGGACCTTTTGGCCACCGAAGAAAAATACAAGAAGTGTGTCGAAAAAGCAAAGGAAGTCATCAAGACACTTGATCCAAGAATGACAGGTCGGTTTATTTCGGTTTTTATTTTCTTGTTTTTGTTAATTCCTGTTTTAATAAAAAAATACATAGTACATCGGTACGGCTGGTTACCATCCTTATCTTGTCAAAATCCCTCTTTTTCGGACCAAACGCTTTAAAAATTCTTTTCTAATATGCAGTGCCAAGGATTGGAACTCCATTCTGTGTCTTCGAGCTCATATCCTATAATATATTATGTATTAATTTGCAGGTCAACAGTCTTTGTCGGATATCACGCTGGGGTATTCGCGAGCGGCGACCGGAACTACGGCTCCGACCGGAACTGCATCCACGAACAATAACCGACATGAGTAACTATTTTCATAATTATTTTATTTAATTCGAAGAAAATGTTTGACGGAAGTGCACGTCTAGTCTTATTTAAGAGGTGGCTATTTTATTATTTGACTATTAAATTATTTTATTTCGTTTAGGCCTAGAGTGCCATCTCTAGACAGCTCGTGGATTTGAAATTTTACGTATCCGAGCCAGTCTGCCATGATGTCCGTATGTCACTTATCTAACTACTAAATACTTGGAAAGTACTGCTACCTACTTACCTTAACTAAATAAATATTTTACTTAATTTGAGTTCATGAATTTCATTACCTTTCATAAAATGAATTATATACTCGTCGGAAATTTCTTGGCACTTCGAAAGAATGCAGTAGTACCTACTGCACGCTACTGTCGGCAAATAAAATAAAATACAAAATAGTTTACTTTTGTGTGTGTGTTTTTTAATTAATATGTGTAAATTTGCATTGTGTCCTCAGATGGAGCGGTAGCGGGAGTGGTAACAGTAGCGAGGAGTGCGGGCGGGCGGGGGGCGCAGGCGTGGCGAGCGGCGGAGGAGTCGCGGGGGCGGGCGCGTGTGAACAGCGCCTCTTGGCTTCCGCTTGGTACCAACTTGGCACGCGTTGCCACCGCGACTCCGTAGACGCGCGGTTCGCGCTCCTATCCGCTGGACATTCGTTCTTGGCGCGTCAGAGGCGGCAGCCGTCGCGCGCGCGGCCCACCGCGACCCACGCGGCCCACGCGACCCACACGCCCGCGCAATGACACATCCGTCGTCGACTCCTGCTTTACGCCAACGAACGCGCCACCTTACTGCAATTGTAAATCTCTGAGCGCATCAGTGACTTAGCCAGCAATTTACTGATCACTCAGGGTCAGCGTGAGTGACGATATGGCATGGTACGGCAAGGCACAGTAAAGGATCGCAATAAGATTAAACATATTATATTTAATCTTATTGCGATGGTCTTAGCACTCACGCTCGTTTATTTCAATACCAAGAGGCCATAACGTTTGTCGCGGCATGCAAAGGAGTGTAAGTGCTAACATTATCACAATAAGGTTAAAAATAATATGTTTAGCAAAAAATCCTTTGCTGTGCCATGCCGTGCCATATTGTCAACCAGCGCTGGTCCTTAGTGAGTAACTTGGGCTGAATGAGTGTAGTTACTCACTTATCGGGTATAACGCAAATCAAGTCTGCGCTGCGCCGGTCAATTAAGGACGCTTCTGTAGTGTGTGAAATGTGACTTCCGAAGTGAAGTGTGTGGACAGAGACGTGCCTTCGTGCAATCTAGAATAGAGCAGTTCTTAATTTTCAGCAAAACCATCTCTCTATGTATTCTCGATCATCTATATATATATGAGAAGTAAGGATTGGGCTCATTGCAGCCTACAGTTATTTGAAATGCAGTTTCAGCCTGTATTTGCACCTGTTACACTTTTGTCAGTGTGAATAGCAAGATGATCAGGGAAAATGCAATATTGAGCCAACTAAATGATATAAAATCAAGGAAAATGTAAAGATAAGGCTCTGGAATACCTATTCACTCGGAAAAACACAACACAAATAACTATATTATGTTCCGATGGTCCGATCCTTACTTTTAAATCAATGTACATACCATACTATACATTTTTTTGTGATCGGTGACTTCATTGAGTCAGTTTTGGTGAAAAGTTGAGGGCTTCGCACTAAAGTAACTTCCCAATCTGATGAGACATTTTTATTAAACTAACGAACAATAATTATTCGGAGCTATTGACAATGTAAGCACAAATAAGTGTAAATATGTGAACGTTTCAAAAAACTTAAAATAAATTAATGTTTAAATGGATGTTGCGCTACATGTTATTATATTAAAATGCTTATATGTAAGAGAAAAATGTGAAATGAAAACTACATACATGGAGATTACGCATCGAATTTTAAGCAAGGTCTCTCCAGATTGTGACAAGGTACGAGCTATAGTATTTAAGATATAGTCTTCAGGGATACGCTGGTGTTTTCGGTATTTTCGGACATGAAGTTTGACAAGCACATCAATGTGTGTGTACAATTGTACTCTATGTTTATGTCAGTGGCGCCATCTGTGATAAGTTAGCACATGAATTCGCGTTAACACACAGTTTTAATATAAAGGGGGCCATCCCTAAGTTACGTCACACGAATATCATGATTTTTTGACCCCTCCCCTATTGTCCCTATGTCCCTATGATTTTTTGTCCTTGTCCACGTAGTTGACCCCCTCCCCTCGTGTGACTTAATTTATGGATGGCCATTAATTGATTTATAATTAAGTTAATGCTCAACCACAAATGAATTTGACAAAAATGAATTTAAAAAAATGCTATTTATTTACTAACGTGATTAACGAACAAAATGACCAGATATCAAAACGCGTTTAATTTTATTAAATAATTTTTGTTTCGCATATTATGTTAAGTATAACATACATTTTTTTTTAATAATTATTTTATTATATAACCCAGTGATTCAATTTATGAGATTTTTATTGATTGTTATTTTTAACTTTAAGCGACACAAAAGACTTGTAATCATCAAATGTAGCCTTTTTATTTGTGATTTTATGAAATGTAGGTGTGCATAAATATATATATATATATTATTATGGTTACTTAATTTTTTTATTTATTTTTTTGCAGTTTCTTAGACAAACCCTTCTATTGTTCACAGCTTCCAAACATCCACATTAATTGGAATAGAAAATAATAAATTATGCTTATTAACACATTCGCAGTCCAGTGTACACTGCGGTGTACACGCGGAGCGGTTCCACCGACTCTGTACACTATATTGTACACTGGTTTACTTTTATGATACACTGCTGTTTATCTTTGTGAATATGGGGATATTCTTTCTGAAGAATAACTAGATTTGTGATTGAGGTATTGAACTACAATAAAATGAAAGAGCAATGCCTATGGAAATATATTATTCCCTTAAAAATCCAATTCCCTTACAGTAATTTATGTAAACTCAACACGGGTTCAATAAAAAACCAAAAATTATGTGTCCAGTACATGAATAATAAAGATTGCAAAGGTAATCAAAGTGCATGCGAACGGAGCCGCGGGCATCGGCTATACAGAAAATAAAGTCTGTTCTTCTTCTGAACCATTCAACGGATTTTGATACGGGTTTCACTAATGTTTGTGGAATGAAATGAACGGTTTTTGTATAGGTACCTAACTATAATTTGCAGAAACAATTGCATCCGTACGTAAGCCGGGGGCGGGTAGTTGGTTTGAAATAAAATGAAACACATTTGAGCTTTCAGTATTTACTCATGAATACTTGAGATCACAAGCCACCTAAAAATTTAATTGTACATATCACAAAATAGTCTGTTATAATTAGGTCACAAACAAAAAGTTTTCAAATAACAAAACGCCACAATGACAAACAATGCTCCTAATGAAGCTAAAATAAGATCACTTGTCATTTACTCGAATTTTAATAATATTATGGGCAGTAATAGCTAATGAGCAATACTTACTATACCCGCTACCACCGCTACATTGAAGTCGGCATTAAATTTAAAATATGAACAGTAAAATCTCTAGCAAAGTTAATTAAATATTAAACTTCTATTGGCTTTATTGTAGGCCTTTCGCAGAGCTGTCTTAGTGTCTGTCTCGCGTGCCTACATCGTCTAGAAACAATTAATTAACTTATACAATTTCAAAGAGACAGACGCAGTCTAAAAGTTGGGACTTTTGTTTTTGTATTAGCTAGTAGGTACTCGTGATTGCCCTAGAGGTATGGCAACTAGTCGAATTCCTCGTCCGAATCAGTCTTGAGCACGCTGTCCGATCCGGAGCCGGCCTCGCTGTCCACCGCAGTCTCACTGTCGACAAAATAATTACAAGCTCGTTACATACGACTACATTGTATAGGCATGCAGCACACGTAGCACAGCACACGTGATTTTTATATAGGTACTATAGGGTTATATTATAAAATAAAAAGAATAAATAAAGCCAGTTATGTAATAATGGCAGTTTTGAGAGCTGACTTTCGCTGTCTTAAGCTCAACTACATCTATATATTCCTACCTACATTTATAAAATCGTGGCCTTTATACAACCCACTGGCCTGCATCTACCAACAAATAAACTATCTTTATGCATAACTTAGTAAAATATCCCATTAGCACACTACATATTTGCTTTTGAAAAGGGGTTTTGAAGCCTTAAAAATTAAGCCAATTTTTAAATATTATTTAATTATATTCATTTAAATATAATCTATTATTTCCATATTATTTAAATTTCAGTAGGTATGACTTGATTTATTTATAATCCATGTAACGTTCACAAGATTTTATTAACACAACATGCACACATAAAATAAAATTTTGTACATTAGTGCCAGATGTCGCTGTCATCACTATCGTCGTACAAAGAAATGAAACTTTGAACACAATGATAGAACACCTGTATATTCGACAAAAAATATACAGACTACAATTACAGTTTAAGATTGAATTTAATTTTTTTATCATAAATAATAATAATAAAAAGAAACAAAATAACAGAGAAGTTAAACTAAAGAAATGTTCAACAAGCTTCAAGTTTCAAGTTCAAGTTCAAGTTTTCAAAGTTTCATTTCGACCAAAAATATCGTTAGCAAATGAAAACCACAACGAAAACCAAAACAATGTATTTGAGCTGGAGGGTTAGAGCAATTTAAAATATATTTGATATTAATTTATCACTAGAGACAAACTTGCCTGCCCGCACTATTTGCATCTTTCAAATAAATTTCAACGATGTTTCTGTAGAAAAAAAAAACCAGTATTGTTATCTTATTCTTTTCTCAGTAAAAGCTTTTAGTTTTATTCTAGTAACTATTGAATCTATCATAGCTAATAGTTATTCTAATTGCCCCGTCAGATAAATAAGTGCCCTGACTTATTTTTATAGAATCAAAACATGGTATTAGGTACTAACCCGTTGAGATCCTTAGTAAGCTGTATGTCAACATTGGCTGTTGTATCATTGAGGCCGTTCAGCGCCTCACAAAAGTCGCTGCCGACGTTCTGCAAGTGCTGCGTGTTCAGGTGGAAACCCTGGATGAAAACAAATTATATTATTTTTATACAAACATTTAGTAGGTAAGATGAATAGTTTTATAAAAAAATCCAATTTTTTTTATTACAAAATAATAAAGAATATTTTATTTTAGTATATCTTTAGCTCTTTATATTTTATTTAAAGATAAGCGACCCGCCCTCACTTCTTTTCTTCAGATTTATTTTAGACAAATTTTTAGTAACTAACTAACAATCAAGATTATCATTATTATTAGGTGCAATCTCGAATAATCCGTCAAGAAACATATTAAATATCTATCTAAGTATATATAACTTCAACAAGAAAGACATGGATTAATTTAAATCAATTAGTTATAATATGGATGTGAAAGAAATATTGTTAATATTCGTCTCCCACAGCTCAACGACCCTTCATGTGAGCACTTTACACTTATAAATATTAAAAGCATACACAGTTATTACTGGTATCCAGGTATCTTTAATTAGTGATGCATTTCTAATAAGGATTCATCATTTTTTCCCGCGTACACCAGACGCGGCGGGCGCCTCGCTCCTCCGCCATCCGGCGGCCACGGAATATAAATTATTAATAACACAACAGATAAGGATAGCCACTACTGGGTTCTAGCAAATTATATATTTGTTACCAACTTTATCACACAGAGATCTAGATTAACCAACGCAGGACGAACGCCACTGCGCGTTGCATACACATGTCAGACGCAATCATTAATCCTGCTCGGAAACCCGTTACTTCTAATGGGAACGTAAGTGATCCAGGATGTGTTTCAGTATGGGAATATTTTAACAACGAATGCTGTCATAATTTTTGTTCTGTAACGTAATTAATTAATTAATTAACAACTCGACTAATGCGCGGGGAACTTGTTAAACTTGTTCTGTGTATGCGTTTTAAAACTGGCCATCAGCCTCGACCAAACGAGACGAGATAACATCTATTGCATTCAGAATTAAGCTGAAATTTATTTAAAAATAAATACCCATACACTGTTTGCGGTGTAGGTAGATATAACTTCTTTAGCTACTGTAACTTAACATTTTGAATACTATTAATTAAAGTTTTTTTTACTATACAATTAATAAAGACTAATGTTAGATATATCAAATCATGTTTTTATGTGCGTATTTTTGTAGAAATTATACAATAAATTACCCGGGTATGAAAATACCCGATGGGCTAGAAGAGTTCTTGAACGAAGGTAACGAATTGGAAAGCGCAGCGTGGGACGGGACGCCCTGAAAGGTTTCACGGGAGGCGGCTGGGATGCGAAGACAGTGCATGGTGGGGCGAGCCATTGGAAAATCCTAGATCCAGCAGTGGAGAAACACAGGCTGATGATGATGACGATTTTTTCTAGTTTTATTTTTGAAATTGAAGTCCAAAATATAAACCCAAGTATTCTGCTTATAAAAGCTCTTAAAGTTACTTTAGAAATCAAACTTACCTTAAAAGGTCCCCTGTCGAATCCGCAAAAGGAAGCCTCCATAGTATAGGACCTGGTGACCCCGAGATGCCTCCACACGGTAACCCTTGCTGTACTCTCCCTCTCACGCTCTACCCGGAATGAACACGAGCCGAGTGCGAAAGCTGGTGATATGCGATGCATCAACGCTGGCAACATCTGATGTACCATATTTTTATTTTTACATTAATAACATTCTTATTAAACGGTACCAAAAAAATTTTGTATCGATTCACACCTAAAATAAAGTTTGTATGTTATAAAGGGTATATAATATATACAAATATTATAAATACGTATAGTACCTTTTTTTTGTATTAGGACATAATCTTCGAAGATACTCATCCGATTTAAAAAATTCTTTCGCCAATAGTTAGAATAGAATTTCAGTATATTATATTATATTGACAATTTATACCGATATATGTTGTTAATCACTGCTTGTTAAACATAATAAATCCTTTACCTAATATCAAACGCTACAATTGTTTTGCTGGATTTGTAGCAACATATGGCGTTATGAAACAGCTAGTTTATAAATACCAAATCGATTTTGTTATTAGTGTTATTATATATAATATTAGCCTGGCTACTTCGTCCGTGTATCTATAAATTATAAACCACATGTTATGTTCTATAGTATAAAAAACTGTATTATCCAGTAGTTTTTATGTACAAACGTAACAACGAGTAACAAACGTCCATACAGCTTCACAATCTTTCGCATTCACGTTACAATTAAAGTAAGTATTAGCACTAATCCGACGAGTTTCATCACCTGGGGTTCCGCCCCTTTCCCGTTTAAAGGATTGTACAGAATCCTTTAAACGGAAAAATGTCACTGTCTCGCTGAAGGAAAAATTGTATATATAGCTTTTCTGAATTGTCAACTCACAAGATACTTAACTGGCTCGTCTTGTACGAGACGATCATTGCTACACCAACTCTCGGCGCTGGCGCATCCATAAAAGAATACGTTCTTCTTTCTCGAGTGTCCGTGATAGTCGCAATATACTAGTGGCGGTTTCTTCCATACACGAACCAAGTACTCAATGAGGCCCTGTACAGTGAAGAAAATTTTTCTTTAAGCGTTTTGGCGTGCATTGCCGAAATAAAATCTCAGCTGCTTCTCTGATTGACATGGGGACAACCGTTCGCTAGCCTTCATTTAAATATATACCATTTAAAAAGTGGTGACCAAATACCATACTTCGTACTATCTTTATAATATGTAGCTTTAATGTTATTCTGATGTGCAAATTATATCCACCTATATTAGAGTGTTTAGGTATATTACACCTATATTTAGGTGGCATGGATGATCTATTTATATAATGAGCTTAACTTCAAATATTCTAAAAAATAAAAATTAAACAATTTTGTTAACCAAAGAATTTTGTGATCCTTAGAAATAAGCCATTTTGATTATATGAATTATTAACTAGACTAGTGTCTTCAGTTTGTAGTCCACATAAAAAAAAATCTTGATTAAGTAAAACGACTTTAAAAAAACACATGGTAGAATATTAGAATATTGCATCTCTTTAATGATTAATATCCAATTTTAATAATTAAATGTTTAAAATTTGAAATTAATTAGACTAAATGTTAAAATGTTTAAAATCAAAACCAAAAATAAATAAGAAAACACGACACATCAAACATAACTATCGCTTAATGAATTTACCTTAGTGTGATAAATAGACGGATGCAGAACCGGACTCGGCTTACACCATCGTCGATTTAAATCTTCATTAGTCAAGCCGCACCGATGGCTGCAACGAGAAACGACACAGACATTAAAGGGGGCCCGATGCAACAAGGAAGAGACATCCCGCAGCACACAACATGTCCACCAATAAACCGCCCCGACATGTTCATCCCGGTGACCGGTCACCGAGCACAAGCCGTACTCGCTTTATTATCGCAATCGGCCGATTCGAATGCGCACATATTTACAATCCAACGCGGTGGAGGTAGCTTTAATGATCATAGTATAGCGGTTCTTTTAATAGTGCGCGTGCGTGCATTCGTTGAAAGCATCTCTCGTATCGGGTAAGAAATGTACAGTCGGGGTAAGAAAACTTTCTTCACCTTGAAGTCGACATTTGCTCGCACCAGGACCAATTTTATCAGTAATGCCAAAATTTCATTTCAAACGTCTGTCAGATTGTCTGCATTAGTGCTTTAGTTTCGAAAGGCACTAAGTGTCTACGACTTGATAGAGGAATGAATTAGAAAACTGACGAAGGTTTTCGTACCCCGACTGTACCTTACACATAAAATTATAAATTTATTTAATAAACTTACGCACTTATAGGGAACACGTCGAGTGTCGGGACAAAGGGAACTCTCATCGGGGACAATTTAATGCGACAAGCTATTAAATTAAATGAATGGCTTGCCACGTAGGAATTCGTGGTCCGTTCGGTCTGGGCTTGTACGCACGAGTGTAAAACGCCGCACGCAGCCCAAATATCACGCATTAATGTTTTGCCCTCATATAAACGCGTACCTACTGACTCGAGTGCCTTTACCGCAACCGCTCCCGGTTCCTGTCCAAATTTTATGACTATCTAGCTTCGTGTTCTTATGAATTAATAATGTAATACTTAGCTTAATAGCGGCGCCAAGACATCGCGACGACTCATAATAAAACATACAAGAAATAAACAAAAGGAATCTGTTTCCAGATTAATTTTATAGCCTATCTTTATAATTCCTTCCTTCCTTATCCTTATCCTCGTATCCTTTTATCATCCTAATTCCTTATCCTCATAATCCTACTATGTTCGAAATCATAAATAGCCAGCCTGTCTGATGCCCTTTACATAAAAGAAATATTCAAACGGTAAAAAATAATCTGTGACCATTTAATTTGCTATCAATATTTAAGACGTGCTTAAAGTAAGGGTGCTTGTTGCATGAAACATATAAACTTCATTATTAAATACAAAAAAGTAGTTAAGAATTAAGGACACTTAAGTACATTATTAAGTCTCAATAATATGCACATTATGCCACGTAAAATATTTACGTAGGTACCATCTTAGGAAGGGCAAATATTTTTGAGCTGGTTTTCTGCTTAAAATAGCTTCATAAAAATTTTAAAGGTACTGTTTCTCAGATAAAAGTATGATATTTACACAATACCCAATTTTTATATACTATTACTGTAAAAGATTGTGTGTTACAATATGTTTAATTTCTCTATCAATATAAATGACATAGAAGTACAGTCGAAAGTTCCCTACTTAAATAAATATATTTTATATATTTTTTTAACATGACTTGTGCTGTGAAGCTAAATTAAATATATAAAAAATATTTTATATTATAAATTTTATAATGAGTGGAGTAATTTAAATTATAGAAAAAGGAAAAATTAAAAAAGTATTACACCAACCAAACTAATAGCATTTTTTTCCTAAATTTGTATATTCCACCTTTTATATTTATTTTTAAATCACAAGAACAAGAACGGGTAACCTACATAATAAAAAAATATGAAAAACCCGTAGGACAACAATAGAAAATTAATTATAAAAAGCGCGATACATTTTTAGGTGTTAAAAATTTATAATCAACAGCGATTATAAAAAGAAATTATAAATATTTTGACGACCGTAACATTCAGTCACGTTTGGAAGGGGTTAAAAATTCTTATCGTACCAAATTAACGATGCCGCGTCACCTTACAGATACCTCGTCTCCTTTTGGGTAACTCATTTTTTACAGTAGGTATATCTACCAATGTGAAACGAAACGAAACATCCTCACTTAACCTACAGCTACTTGTATGCTGTTATATTAATAATGCAGTGCACCGCACCCATCATCTATTAGCTAAACCGTATTATACAATAAAAGAATGAACAACATGTCCAATTGCGCCATTATTTACAGCTAGATAAGTCCAATGCGTCCATTCTGCAATCCAAGACAATTTTACACAGTTCTCCCGTTATTAAAGGGCAATTCTTATCGTGTACGTGCTTCCGAGATAATCGCAGTCAGCAGTCAGGTATCCGAAGGTGGGTAGCAAGCCAAGAAGTACTCAACAAACGACAACTGTATTTGCGAGCAGTATTTATAAATGCATTACCACTTTATCGCAGTCTCTTTAAAGACTTTTTCTCCCGGGAACTGGGAAAAGGTAAAGCGAAAACAGAAAAATAAAAAACAAAAAAACCTCATTTAAACTTAGGGCCTATACAAACGAAGTCATTTAAACGATCTGACGCGCCGTTGAACGCGATCAAGACGCTTAGCAAACGTAAGGTAGGCAAGTTATGACTTTCTTCACACGATAAGCAGATACGCAACCCTCCTACCACCCTTTTCTCCTCTTTCAGATGTTTGAAAAGCGTTCCACTTGCTTTTTCATTTGGGATGATAACGATACACACTCATACAATCTGCTAATAAAAGCTGACGACGCGCTAATAGCTGTGTCCACGCGGCCAACGCGCCCAGTCTCGGGTAAATATTAATTCTCCGAGGCGGGTATGAAGAGGCAGGCTGAGCCAGAAGCTCTTGAACATTCAGAAATGGACACTGGACAGCCATGTACCTATCATTAAAAAAAATCAGGCACGTTCTAAAGCAGGACCAAGACTTTATTACGGAAAAAAAAATTCTTTATATATATTAATATATTTTTAAACGTAACCTTGAATTGGCTCGCGTGCTAAAACAGCAGCGTCCACACCGCACGCACAACGCACACCGAGCTACTTTTGAGCACGGTTCGTTTACCAACAAAGAACCAGAGGCACGTCCACATCAACCTTGCGAGCCGTGCACCTGGTGTGGACGCGGCTAATCAAAAACGCGCCTCTTCAACTCGTCGTGTACATAGGCCCTTAAATGACTTCGCGAGAAACGTATCGCTCTGTATTCACACCTCACCGATCGTGATAAGAGAAAGCGTGGTAGCCAACGTCGACAAATTATTAACAAATTATTATGAAGATACGAGTAAATACCAAATAAAGAAGCACTCTGTCTGGACTGGCAGTCCTCTTTAATGGAAGTAAAAAAAAAAGTAATTTAGTTGCCTCGTTTTCAGTTCACTCGAATAATTGACAACATAAATATGTTACTAAAATGTTATTTTATTTTAGTTATATACTACATGTAATAAAATCGTAAGCAACGCTACAGCTGGTGCTGTAAGTGCGCTGCCGATCTTAGCACGATTAAAGATAAGAGACAAGGAAGGGGGATTGGGAAAATATTGAGATAGTTATGTTAATTTTATATGAATAAGTGCAATATATCCATATTATGTTTTGTTATAAACACAAATACAGTCACAAATTATCATTGACAATCCAATAAAATTTACAGATTTTGTATGAACGGTCAGCGGGAAAAGAACAACCTGTTTTACATTGCACTTTATGAAAATCTGTAAAATCAGGCCAGAAGAACGCCTAAGCTCTCAATAAAAATACTTCACTATAGCTACGAATACGTACAATGGTTTTGTTAGCAGTCATAACTGGATGCTAATCTTCCTCTATTTTCGATCACATATGTATTCGTATATCAGTTTGACTCGACTGTTATATTTATCAAACGATAACATAATTAGGACTTAGATATATGTATTTATAATCCAAATAAAAAGAAATAACATTTTTCTAATGAAACTCCATGTTCGTGCGCATTCACCGGCCGACCGCGCGCTCCAATTAGATGTAGTGTTAGGTCTACGACTCCAAAGTGATACGCCCGTCCCTGGCCGCGGCCTTCGTCCGCCGACCGGTTGCGCATCTTTTACTCTAATCAGGGAAAAAATAAGCGTTGACTGCGCGCAACGAAAGCGAACAGGCGAGACGCAGCACCCCGCCTGCCGTGTTTTATGGTGAATTGTTGCGGTACAAGCGGGCCACACTTAGGGTTGTCACTTAATATTCATCTAGTTGATTTTTTAACAAGAAATTGTCAAATTAGCACTCAATTATTGTAACTATGTTTTCTTTAAATTTTAACATACATAATAAAATATATAGATTTAAATAAAAACAGACGTTGATCGCATACAGTAGCAGCCCTGTTTGAATGTGGCGCGCGGTGACGACCGCGGTTGGTTCAAGGGTCCGCCCGCCCATCTATTTATAGAAACGCGCCGCGCACCGATGCTATCGGGCCTCAGCCTCGCTCGATCCTTACCCGCCCTCTAGGTTGCACCCTTTGCCATATTATATATTTATTCCCCTTTCATAAAACTTCTACGCAAAAATGTTTATTGTGTTAAAAAATATAGGTCGGTACAAGATGCAAGCATCTACAACAATTTTTACCTTTATTTTATAAAAGAGATGATCATAATGCATAATATGCGGATAGAATCGGGATAACTCATTTAAAAACAACTTTCTATATCAAACAAAAGCTTAAAATGTTTCTATTGTACCTAAGTCAGTAATCCACTGTAAATCAATCGATATTTCTATAGCACTTAAATCCTGCAATTCTGAATCGCTTTTTCGAAAAGGCGATATACGCTTTTGACCAATTATTTATACTTTACTAACAAGGATGCATTTTGCAAACAAACCTTCTTTGTTTATCGCTTTTTTAATTAGTGAAAACCGTATCAAATACCGTTGAGTGGTTTAAAAGAAGTTAGCAGAGAAACAGACAAAGGCGGACAGCGACTTTAATACTAGAAACTCACCCCCGGCTTCGCACGGATGTTTACTAGTATTGCAGCTTCTATGTATAGATATAGATATATTTTCTATGTATAGATATAGATATATATTCTATGTATAGATAAGAAGCTTATTTAGAAAAGAATACCTACCTAATTGGAAAATGATAAAAATTAATGTGCAAATTATGCTCCCATAGTTTTCCATTGAGTGTGTCTGGCAAGTAAAAAATAGACACGATGATCATCTAGTGTCATAATAAAGTGACACCTTAAAAGATTTAAGTATTTCAAAGCACATTTCGTCGAGAGCAAATATATCGACAACGAAGTTTAAGATAACTTCGTTGAGCACACGTCAGCCTCATCTGTATTCTGACCGCTTTGTCTTTTCCTGTGAGCCGCATAAAAGAATATTCCCTACCATTTGTTACAATCTTCACCATTGCCAAGATTTCCGGCTGGATAACCCGTGTCGTGATATCGTGAGAGATTTATCGGAATGCGTTTCGAGAAACATTGGTTGGGGTCGACTGGTTGAAACTAGACGATGACTCGATCAGATTCGCTAACCGACTTGTTACTCTGTATTCGTCGCTAACACCGGACATAGCGAGTTATTTACGATAGTCGCGAGACAATCGATCGACGAGCGTCGTCGTCGCGCTTATCCGGTGTCACCGCGACAATAACACGACGTGAATGTTTGTATTAACCACTGCCCCTTGGACACACGTGCCTAGGTTGTATTTTAAGCGCTGCTGATTCATGTCTCTGGAATGCCACTTATAACTTTGTGCAAGTTAACGCTAAAAAATTATCATAGCAACTCTGGAGCCTTCCAGCATTTTCTTTTTATACTTATCCGAGCTCGGGTTTGTGAGATTGTAGCATGGTTTATATTTTGTTGTCGTTTATTTATTATAATGTATACCTAATATCATCATATTTTATCGTGTTGACGTGAGGATACAAACATTGGCACTTAGGTAGATAGTAAAAACAGAAAATAGAAGCAAAGTCCAAGATGTAAAGAAAAGGAATTATAGAACACAGAATATGAGAAGGAGACAATGACATAATAACCATAAAATAGATAAAAATATTGAAATATACTTCGAAAAGATAGAGAAATCAGTCAGGACAATGTGTAACAAAGGGAACAGGCTCTTCAAAACTATTAAATCAAAGAATTGAAAGCAAACACACAATGGAAATCAAATAGAAGTAAAATTTAAAAAGGAAAACCTATTAAGAAAAAATTCTTACTTTATCTGAAATAAAACTGTTGGTAACAATAATAAAAAATATGTATTAGTGTTGCTAAAGTAAAATCTTCTACAACCTCAGAAATAAACCTAAAAACTCATGAAAGACGAATAACCTAAGAAATAATAAGATGGGTAATAAATATAACCTGATTTAAGAAAAAAGTTAAAAACCAGAAATAAGGAACAATATCGTGACTGTTCTCATTCAAATTTATAAGGAAAAAAAATCAAGAAAAATGGTTTGATTTGCACTGTTGAACACAATCCTTCGCCCAATAATTATACTTATTGAAGATAATTATATTCTTCAACTTATCTATGTCTCTTTTTGCAGACACAGGTTAACAAGTTCTGAAGTAGGCTCTGAAGAATTATATCATCTACTAATAATAATATTATAAATACGAAATTTTGTGAGGATGGATGGATGTTTGTTACTCTACTGAACGGATTTGGATAAAATATAGGTGGATTAACATATAGGATACTTGTTATCCTGGAAAAATGATCGTCTAAAGCTAAGTCTGTCTAAATGACGATTCGAACAATTTACGAGCATATGGCCCACATCGCAAATGGTCCATTGATACAAAAACATGTGGAAGTTAGTGAAATACCTTCGTTAACTAGGAATTGGGGTGATGGTAATCAAACGCCTAATACATCTTCATAAATTGTAGCTAAAAACAATCCCTATCACGTCAACCTTCCAACAGAAAAAACCGGATCAAAATTGGTCCATCCGTTTCACAGGTCCAAGGAACTACGATTCCACAGGCCAAACTTATAACACCCGGTTATTGGTGCAGTGAATTTACGGAAACACTATATCGTTCTTTCACAGTGGTTTTCTGTAATGAGTGGTTACTGCCACCAGATAGGCTGCCCATTTTATGACTGCGAAACGAAACGCAGTCTAAAAACCTGTTGCTACTAAATTTTATATTATACTCACATTTTAGTAAGACAACCCACGTAACTACAGCTTTTGTAGTGTCGTTACCACACGAGAGAAAAAGTGTTTTTTTTCTCACTTCTTTTCACTGCGTAGAAATAATAGGTAAAATGCAACCAACCAAAAAAGGACAAGACAAAACTATTCGAATACAACATGGCAATGGATCTCAGCAGATACTGGACCCCGTTGCTAGTAAAATGTGAATGAAAATAAAACACAATGTCTCGGCCGTTTCAACATAACAACTTAACTTTTCTCGCCAACAATGTTTCAAAGGAATTTGTTTAATTTGCTTTGTCCATTCTTTAAGTGAGTCTCACTGTTACATGACAAGTGTTACTTGACAATAGAAATATCATTTTAATTTTTGATGGCGACGGTGGCCACCTACCATCAAGTGGATCTTCAACCTGTCTGCCGACCTTAACATAAAATAAAAAAATACAAACAAGAGTCTAATTAAGTAACATAAGGAAATTTTGACTAATACATTTCATAGGCAAATAGAAATAGCTCAAATTCACGGACACGCTGTATGTAAAATAATAAAATGAAATGCAGCGTGACTCGTAATGTTAAACAATTTGAGCGTAAGGGAAGTAGCAGCTAGTGGCCTGAGCAATGCGGTAAAGGAATGGCTCCTAGCAGCCAACAACTTGCTATTATGAAATATTATAATTTTGTATGAAAACTCCTCAATCTTGCCCTCGTAATGGCTTCCCGTTCATAAGTGGCCTCATTAGATACTTGTGTTGCTTAGACGTTTATCATCCTTTTTTAACGAAGATCCGTTTTTGAGGAATGACTGACTGTACTGAAGAAACATTGAAGACATTTGGACCAACTCGAATTCAGTCGTAATTCAAAACGAAATTCGGTTATTATTAGCCATTTATAATTATATTAAAAAAAACTTTTAAAAATTTTAAATTAGATAAATATAAATCATGGGTTGCAAGTGGTTATCGTTGAACTGCGATGTCACTAAATAGTATTACAAATATTACAATTACAGGTTTGATTTGATTTATTACTACAATCCCAACGCAGCTAAACGCGCAAAATAAATCAAATCGATCCTGTACTGTGAACAAATGAAAATAAGTTTACATATGTAGGTATATAACGTTTCTTTATTACAATTAAAATGTCATTATTAAATTGTTCTATTGTTTTAGTATTACACGTGATTTATATTGACGTATTTATTTACCAATAAAATACGTCAAAATTAATCACTCTTAATACGCATATACGCAAATAAATGCATATACAAATACATACCTACATATACATATATTGAGAAATGGCCTAATCAGTTATAGAACAGATATTTAAAGAAAATCAAAACCCCAGTTTCCAGAGCAGTCTAATATCCCCATCACTGGGTATACTCGTAAGTATATTGAGCGGCGTCAGGCAAGCTAATTCGTTTCGCAGCGCTCTCAGTGGTCGTGCAGAGACTGCGACAATGATAAACTTGTGATAAGGCAACATGGAGTGGCTACATGGAGAGCATCGGGAACACTTCCGTGCCTCGATTCACTTTCATTGATTCACTTATCAGCGTCGCGATCGTCTCACGTGCTGCACGACCTTCGTGATCACACCGGCCACGAGTTGCTCAGAATCTGTGTGGTTTACCTATTACTCAGTTGTTTTCACGAATCCACTACGAAAATATGTAAAGCAAATAGCCATGTCAAAAGCCGTCCGAGCATCTTGCTTAATTGTCGACTGACATCCCAACGCTGACCGACCCTCGGCGAGGCGCTGTGCATTATTTACATAACCGCCACGACCGGGCGTCCTTGGCGCATCGCTTTGTCCGCATCTTCTATATAATTTATTTATTTAAACATTAATTACAGTTATATATTTTTCATGATAACGCCCGTTGGGCAGGCTGATGGTTCACTAGACGTCAGGTGGCTAATAGTAAACTAATGGCATGATTAGTGTATAGTGATGCTCTCACATTCCCTACTCAGGCATCAATACACACACTTAATACATACGCCATTGTAGTATTCTGTGAGGGGGTAATATCTGCTAGGCTAGGGCTGCTTAGTTTATGACTGCATTACGACGTGTTGAACTACAACTTTATGAAAAAATATGAGACGCAGGCAGAGAGCCTATTGTAGCTATTGTAGTTGTGCAATATTGGATGGTGGAACATTTAAGTCACTTTATTCTCTAAGTAATTTACAGAATGCATTGTCTATGCCTTCTTTTTCATGAAACTCATTGCTCAATTACTTAAAAATGTGTTGAGCAGTAAATCAGTAAATCTTGAATTTCGTTTAGGAAGACAACGTCAAGTTCAATGTTGACGACGATGACTCGCGCACGGATGTCGTTGACTCTGAATTACAATGATGCAAGAGGCGGAGCGTGAACTATTCGCACGAGCCGAGTGCTCTTTGTTGGTGCGGTGTCAGTAGGCTGTGCGATGCAAGGGCAGGCTCTATCGCTGGCCGCGCATGTGGCGTTGCTGCGCGTACAATGCCCGCGGGCTTCGCGAGCCTCTGAGCTTCGGCGCTTCGGCGAGTATTACAGCCGCGACCAGCTATTATGCGCCTCGCAATCGCTGCTATCGTAATTCATTAGTCGACTGTGTTCGCCTCAGATTATTTATGGCCGCTTAGCTTTTGTCCGATGAACACTCTTATTTGTACTTTTATAGTTTCTGCTCGCCTTTATATAATTGCAAGACTGGCACGGATAATGACACTTGAATAGAAAATCCAAGGTCAAGGATCTGATGCGCATCACAATGTTTCATTCGAAGCTCTTAACAATCTTTGTTTAAGATTAGTATTTTGCCGCGACTTCATCAGAGAAGTCCTTACGCAATACACGAACTCCATAGATTACCAATTCCTTAGTCAGACACATTACCTTAATAACTTTAATAATACCTAAATTATTTACCGTAAATACATAAAAAAATTAAGTATCGGACCGTTTAAGTTTGAATGACTAAAAAGTTGCAGCCAAACAATATGATTATAAGTTTTTTGATATATTATACAGAGATGTTTGCGGAACTTAAAGTTAATATTGTATTATTTAATGCTTAGTGTCTTAATTATTGACGTATTTAAATTAATGTTTTAAATCAAAATTTAATATTCCCGAATTTTAATATTGTTAATGTTTTACATTACCGAATTTCAATAATGTTAATGTTTTAAAGAATAATTATTTAATGTTTAGCAAGCTGTGTTCAAAATGTTTTTAATGTCGTCTGTGTAATAATATTGTATAGTGTCTAATTATTTACCCTGTGTCACCCTATCTGCTAAGAGTAAGGAATAATAAAATAAGAAATAAATAATAGATAGTCAGATCAGGAATTGATAGGCGGAAATCCCATCCGCAATGGAATGAATGAGGATGAATGTAAGAAAGACAAAGTATGAAGCATGAAAGTACGAGAGGCAAGTGAGCGAGAACTGGTATGAAAGAGAAATGTAGATATAGGCTTCAGTGCATAATGCTGGAGGGATTTAAGTAAAAAAAAAAAAAATGTGATTATAAGTACTTAGAATAAAAAAAATATAACACTTTTCTGTTGTAATATTTAATTAAAAAATTAATCAAAAACACTTATGCAGTTATTTTTAACAAAACCAATATTAGCTTGTGAACATCAAGAAGATAAATCTGAAGATAAACTGCAGATTTTTCTCTTATTATAACAATCTAAGTATACCTATTAATATTATAAAGAAA
Organism: Synanthedon myopaeformis; assembly: GCA_944738685.1. Lineage (NCBI taxonomy): Eukaryota > Metazoa > Arthropoda > Insecta > Lepidoptera > Sesiidae > Synanthedon > Synanthedon myopaeformis. The sequence goes on from OX122914.1 coordinate 3,911,097, forward strand.
GAGCGGTTTTTTTAAGTTTATGTCTGGGAACCACTACATCTATTTAAAAAGTAAACTATTTCAAAAGTTATATCAGATGGGCATTAGGCTAAATTATATGTTCTTGCCTACACTAATAGGCGTCGGTCTAATATCAAATGAAATAGGAAAATTCAAAGTAAAAACGCATTTTTGAAAAATAGAACAACATGCTTATGTCACTCGGAATGTAGCTAGTTTCAGTTTTAGTTCAATATCTGAGACTATCCTATGCATAAACTTAACCCGACGACTTACAAAGATTATGTATGTACCCTTTTATAATATTAATACCTACAGACTTGCGTTTTAATTTATTTCATGGAGAGTCGTTTATGAAGTGTTCGTTATTAGAATTTTTAACGAGTCACCGCATAACTCGTTTACTATATACATTACTTTTATTTCTTATTACAGAGTTATAATAATTATCTACATTGTAAGACTGCAGGTAGGATAGACGCTTCGAGATGGTGATTAGTTTTAGTGTTTGCAAGTGCTTCGGCGTCGGTGGGCTGCGAGAACTTCGATTTCCGGGAAGGGATAGATATAAACTGGCCGTTGAAACTCGTATCCTTGAACATATAATTCGAGTTGAGGCGATCTTGTGAATATCAAGCCTTGGAGTGGCGTGTTCGCGCATTTAAGCATCCACCAAAGACGCGATAACTTTGGATTTATACCTGACCATAATTAGCACTAGATATTACTAAATATTTCTGAAGTAAGATCACATATTTAAGATTTTGTTTTGTTTAACTTAATATACATAATATGATATTCTTTGTATTGAATACATTGAGATGTAGATAATATAATCTAATAAATGAAGATGAAGTTAGTTAGACAATTAGCGTTACAAGCTATAATTAAATATAATAAACTAACCCCCGACTTTCTATTGAGCTCAAACACGCTATTAGTATATACTGTAAGTCGTCTGCAGGACACTCGAGTAGAGTGTCCTTACACCCTTACAGCAGATATAGCGTGTTTGTAACTTTTAGAATCGGGATATCACAGAAATCGTGATTTTTAGAAAAAAAAAAGTATAAGTATTTTTAAAGAAAATTTTATGATCTACAAAACTTACCGTTTTCGAGAAAAATCCAAAAAACCGACATGGGATCGATGCCCCTTTTGGTATTTTATTCGTAATGGTGTACCTAAGGTCTCTGCCAAAATTCAGCTCTGTGGGAATTTTCCAAGTTGAAATTAGTTGAAGTTGGAATTTAGACCAAATTTGTCGATATTGTATTGTCAATTTATCAATTATTTTTTTAATTAGACAAACAAAATATTTAAAAAATATATCCAATAGCGCTAGAGATTGAAGCTAAGTATAATAAACTTTTTTAAAAACTTGTAGAACTGAGCTACGCCAATGTAGCCGGCATAAGATATTCCGCACAAAGAAGGTGGCTGCTAATAAATTTCTTAAAAGGTAGGCCTGCGTTCTCGAGGCGTGCTTTGGTGCGGAAAATGCGGTGCGGTGCGCGAACAATCCCGAGGGAATCCGGAAGAGGAAAATGGATGCACCACTAATTGTGCAATTGCGCTTTAGATACGCTGCGCCGTCGACGGTAACGCATTTTTACCATGGGACTGCTGTGCTATTGTAACTTCACGGAGACTTTAATAAATTAAATAAATCCCATTGTATACTATAATTATATTGAACTTCCTACAACAGTCTATTGCACGATGCGGCAAAATAAATAGAGATCCGGCATAAGAGATATATACCCTCATCTGTAATTTAATATCAGAAATTCTTACATTGATGAGTCACAAATGGGTTGCCAAGCTCACTTGGGCGGAGTAAGGAATAATCAGTAAATGAAAATAGGATGAAATAAAAATTTAAAATCAAATAATTGCTGTGGGCCGAGTAATGAATACAAATAGGCCCAATAGTTCGGAAAAATACAATAGTCAGTTGTTGTAGGATGAGAACGGATGCTCGTAATAAAAATAACATTTATATTAAATTTTCGGCGCAAGCGCAGAGAGTGACAGAGAAACGTTGCGTGCGCTACTCTATGTGACAGACAGGGATGCCGAGAATTAATTATAATTTATATTATTTAACAGCATCGGTACGCGATTTAGCTAGGCAACCCATTTGCAATTTATCAATGTAAATAATTATCATCTATCAGATAATCTGTGTCATCATTAAATAACAGATGAGTGTATATATTTCTGGATCTTAAACCATATCGAAAAACTTGGGGTTGGTTGAAGTCAATATTTTGTGAGTAAACAAAGATAACAAAGAACCGCACAAAATGGTTGCTAAACACTGCTCTTAAACAAAAAGCTTTAAAAACGAATAACTGGACCTTTTTTTGTTTCATCACTAGACGGAAGTGTGTACTTTATCGGGATAGATATAGAGGTGATAGTTGTTTGAAAAACAAATTTGTTTGGTCGTGAGAAAGCCGCGATTGGCGCTCCTGATGAGACATTGAGATTGGATTTATGATATTTCAAAATCACGCTTAAATATAACCATGAGAGCCTGTGGGAAGGAAATCACACCTTGACAGAACAATTTTAGGTTTTCTATGAATAAATTGGGTTTAGTAGTGGCAGGGCCTACTGCGTATCGCAGTCATTTGGGCGGTCCGTCTGGCGGCAGTAACCACCCCCTTACAGAAGCCGACCTTGAAATAACCTACCGAAGATCTTTAAAAGAAATGACTTAAAGATACTGGTAGTAATATCCCGGCGAACTTCGTACCGCCTCAGAATAAATCAGTGTAGAGGCACTAAAAGAGTTGTAATTACAATTAAAAAAAAAATAGGTTAAATAATAAGTAAAAATAATTTAAATAAAAATAAAATATATTGCATTAAATGCACAAATAACAATAATGAGACGCGCACCGGTTTTCTTGATGTTTTAAATATGTTGTTAATCTTTTAAGAATCTTAAAAACTATTAACTTCAAGCGATGTTAAATTCGTCGCAGACAGACGTCAATGACCTCAAAGCTAATTAATTAACTGCACCTTCATAATATTACAGCGTAATAATATTATGAGAACATTTAACTTAAGATTTACAAGCGCTTATTAAAGAAAAAAAATGCTAAGTACAATCAAGTAAACGTCGAAGCGTTTTATGAACGTCTTTTATGACGTCCAAAGTGTTGAGATGTACTTGACAGCAAAGAATGTAAAATCCCGTATTACAATTTCAATTTCTCAATCCCTGTAAATCTCGTTTCAATCATAATCTTCGAAATATTAGGAGAATTTTTGCTGTAATAAAAAAGAAAAATGGAAATTTTAAAGGTTTACGTATGCATCAAACAGGTCGCTCTGTCTTACTACAATATAAACTTTCGGGTAAACCTAGCATATTAACTAATGAAAGCATATAACGTGAAAACAAATTTAATTTCTAAGTACTTTAAAAATGTAAAAAAGGCTTGTGCTTATGAAAACACGATTTAAGTGACAACTTTTAATTTTTAATTTTAAAATTGAGTGCATCACCAATTTGGATTGCGCGTTTATGTTATGTCGAGTGGAGCCCAGTAAACCTGATTCAGCGTCACCGAACCGAGCGTGACGGTTCATTTACGTTCACTCTTCAGCATTAAATTTCACTTCAATATAATTCCCTCTAAATTACGCAAATCACCACCGTATCACGCTAAATTTACACGAGTGTTTAGTCTTGTATATTGCCTTTTCTATATTCCGCTATACAAGAGCAATGTTACGAGTACGTATACCTAAGTAACTAATACCGGCGTCTGAATAATAATACACAAGTGACTTTGTTAATATAGACGGCCGGCGACGTGGCCACCTGGGAAAATTACATAGGAGCCGTGTATAGCGTTGGGCTTGCATCCTATACCAGTGTTCTGACACCTAGCCCAAGTGGACGTCGTGCTGCGCCGCCAATTATAACGGGAAGCGGGCAATCTTACCCTCGACGCTACGTTCCTACTCCAATCTCTATGGAGTAATTGCTTAAACACATAACCACTGATGTCACGACAGCCGCGGTGAATCAATAACATCGCTCCTATCCGTGGACCATCAAAACCATTACCAAGACAACGGCTACACAGCTACACGCGAGCCCTCCGCAATCTGTATCGAGACGATATTTAGCTCGCAATTAGATCGTGGTGAATAATTTCGTTCATTATAATTATGGTAGTTCAAAATGATTAAATTTCTAGAAAATAGTCGAGTGTAGGTACTTACTAGACTGGTTGTTAGGTAAGGCTCAGAATTTCGGTATAGAAATGACAATACTTTTACGTCATACACCCACTTTTGTAATGATAAGAAAACCGAGAGTCTGAGCTCTAATTAGTGTTATTTCAAAATATTATGAAAAATAGAAAGGATGATTTGGATATTTTAATATTGCATATTTTGGGAAAGTAAATGGAAACCTATGGCTTATCAAGATATCTACAAGTGATATTACTCGTATATATTGTGTTGTATTTTTTATATTGATTCCATAATTAGAAACGGGTGTTTTGGTAAGCAGGTGTTATAGGAATCGATGGTTTTGGAAAACAAATGTTTTGAACGTTTGTGAAAGGGTTTTGTGGGTCGAAACCATGTAATCCTTGAAATGTCTTGATATTTTGATATTTCGAAATTAGCTGTAAGTCACACAGAATTGTGCTGAAATTTTCTGTAACGAAAAACCTATATATTTCAAAAAATGTTCGTACAGTGTAAATTACAAGAACGGGATATTTGATCAGGTACAACACATTTACTCTCGGATAAGGACTACATTTACCCAGAAATAATTAGGCACAGTCCTAACCGTATTCTGTAAAGAAACTAATGAGCAAAAATAAGACAAAATGTTATGTTATTATTATAAATACAGTTAGAACACGTGTGTGGCACAATAACGTGCATGCAAAATTATCGTTGAAATTTTTGCGACGACAGAGAGACAGAAAAACTTCCTCGAACCGGAATCCCATTATGCCATTTTTGAGGATAAAACTACATCAAATGTTATCGTAACTAATTTGTAAATTAAAGGATCACATTTAAAAAATCTCAGTATTTCTTTTTAATATTTATAATCTTTATATCATACTAGCTGGTGCCCGCGACTTCGTCCGCGTTGAAAAAAGAAATGTTATACCTGAGAAAATATATGAATTTATATATTTTTAGATCCCTTGGGAACAACTTTTTATTTTGGAAGAAATTTCAGGGGTATCTGTGTCCTTTACTATATCGACAACGTGTATGCAAAATTTCATGATGATCGGTTGAGTACTTAAGCCATGAAAAGATAACAGACAGACAGACAGAGTAACGTGAGTACAGACAGAGACAATGTGTTATAATATTTGTATGGATTCAATATTACTTACTTTGGACTAAAAAATGGACGAATGAGGCTTCAGTCCCTATAAATAACTGTAACATAATGTTTAGTTTCACGGAAGAATGTTGACGAATCTTTTACTAGGAAAACGAGCGATAAAAAACATAATTGCATGCACTTAAATTACAATGACTGGTGATTTTTTTATTACAATGGTTAAAGCAGTCTTTGAAGCTCTCGATAAAACATTCCGACTTGATCATCTGACAATTTTACGGTATAGTGCACTTGTATTTCTAAAAAACTCTGCAGCTGAACTTGAACTTTGATGTTTTAGTATAAACGTTGAGCAATACAGTCTTGGTTCATTCAACTCGGGTATCAGTGAAACGGAAGAACAAGCGTCGACGACTAATGACTACCAAACGAGCAACGAATACTTTTGCGATGTCTTCAATTATTATTTTATTGCTTTCAGTCTCGTCTCCCCATAATGGTGTATTGATATCGTCGTAAAAATTTTCTGTACTCCTCGCAGTCAATCGTGAGGCAGGGAAGCGATAATTTAGTTCGGTTTTATTCGAGGAATCAAGAGAGCGACTTACCGCTCCGTTTGTCCAAGACGCAATTGCTTTGTACAATAGCGGCTTTGCATTCATTTGCCGATGACCGGGTGGGAAACAAGGCTCCACTTGGATTACACAGTTAGCGTTTCTCATATAAATTATAACAATTGTAAATCGGGTTCAGAAGTAGGAGCCGATTTAAATGAGGGCAAACTAACTAAGCTTGGCAGTTAGTGCATCAGTGTTTCACTGCTGTGGCTCAATTTAAAATTACTCCTTCTTTAACACCAGTTTTAGACTAAAAAAAGAAATTAGAAATATTCAGTAAAAATATCGAAAACCTTTGAGTAAAATAACGTTTAAGTACCGTAATTACTCACGGATCGATCGCCTGCATAAAGACTCGCAACATTCTCAATGTTACGAAGTACTTCGAGAGGGAACGGAGGCACACTCTACATATTATTATCTTATTTTTAGCCGTCACAAGTTCTCCGATTGACATTGCGGTTGAATAATATTCTACGGTTAATTTTAAATGCGGCATTAAACTACAGTTGGGTGCGTTTTTTTCATAATCGCAGCAATCAAAGATAGAATGAGTCTAGGTGGTAGTGTGAGCGCAATGTGGCGATAAAACACATTACTTTATATTTTTGCTTTTTTACAAAACTTTTATGTTCATTTTTAATCAGGGGATACAAGATAATGAAAAATATAATTTTTAAATGCAAATTACAATACATTTTGATAAAAATGTTCTCTAGGGACAGAATATTTGAAATATTATTCGCAACTAGTTTTTCTTTAGCCTCTTTTCTACAACTGTTGGTGACTATCATGGCTATCTTACCTTGGAACTGCTGCACAAAAGAGGTCATTTTCTTAATTTTCTTATCATACCAAACCATTTTCATAAATATTTGAACAAGATAATTTTCTACTGTCTCTGTTACGTTTGTCCTGTACCTATTACTAGTTGCATCACTAGTTGAAGAATACGGTATCTTTCACCCCTCATTACGTGCCCGAAATATTGCAGCTTGCTGTTCCTTATCGCTCTTAACGCTTAGCTAGTTTTTACATATGTTTTTAAACATAAAATCACAGTAACTGAAGGAATCAAGGAAGAAATGTCTGTACAATTGTTATTGATGGGCTAGAAAACGTCAATTAGCAAAAGCATATAATTCGTAAAGGTAAATAAAGAAAGTTAGCAAAAGCGACGCAGCGGCGACCGCCGACCACCATTGTCATTAGGGTTGCCAAATTATTTTTTAGCAAATTATAATATACATACTGATGTCTGATGAATGGATGTGATGAGAACTTTTTTTTATATTTAAACAAAGCATTACACTCTTAAAAGTGTAAACTTGAGCCCGGAGGTGTCTGTCTGCTTCTGTCAGTTCCCGAAGCGCTAGTATATACTTCAACAACGATTTTCTATAACTAACTTTAAAGTTTTCTATCTTATATGAAAATGAAATCAAAAAGTTTATCATGTACTGTTTTTGCTTATGATATATAATGTGGATAACGGGATATCTTTTTATCAGATAGGTTTGTGATTAGTATCTCACTCTACTTTATAAAAAAGAAAAAATGTTACTCCGTACTTTCATAAAAAATGTCACAATAAAAAGTAATAATTTTTTTTGACAATACTGAGAGAGTAAGAGAAAGAGAGAGAGAGAGAGAGAGGGGGTGTAAGCACTTAAACATACAAGAGCTATGTTCACTTTTTCTTTTAAAAAATAATACAAGTGTTTAATTGCTATCATACCATTAATATTTTAGGTTGTTTACAAAACTTTGCATCATAATTTTAGTACAAAAATCAGTTCCATGGCGACAACTTTAACCGCGGTTTACTTAAAATTGGAATGAAGCAACTTATCATAACCATCCACTCACGTCTTCAATTTTAATGTAAAATTGTAGGAATCCCAACAATTGAAGTTAAAATATAGTACATTAGGATAGCACATTAGGTATATTCGATAGTTTGATATATTTCAGAGTAAACTAGCCTACAAATAAACATAATAAAAAAAATAAAAAATAAAAAAGCCTTTTATTTCTTGCAAGTTAATTAATACATGTAAAGCTTATAGTTAATGGTTATAGTTTTAGTTAAAATATTAAATTTAAACTTATAGTTATAGTTGAAGCTTATAGTTTTAGTTAAAATATTAAATTTAAACTTTAACTTCTGCAAGAACCCCTCCGCAGGTGAAGGCCTCCTCCAAAGAAAACCAGTTGTCTTTATCTTGGGCTGCCCTCATCCAGTATGGGCCAGCCGTCTCGACTATATCGTCTTCCCACCTCTTGTACGGTCTTCCTCTGTAGCGTTTCCCTTTTGGGCCTTTCCACGATGTCACTCTTATGGTCCATCGCTCGTCTGGCAATCGTGCTACATGTCCCGCCCATTTCCATTTTAGTTTCTGGGCATAGTTAAGAGCGTCAGTGGCTTTTGACATGTTCCTTATTTTGGTGTGTCTTATTTTTTGGATTTTCTTTATTTTTAGCATACTGCGTTCTAGTCCCCGTTGGCATGTTATAATTTTTTTCTTTATTTTTGTGGTATAATTCCAAGTTTGGCACGCATATGTCAGGCACGGCAAGAGACATGTGTTCATCACTCTAGTTTTAATTTTAACTGGCATGTTGCTTTTAAAAATCTCCTTTAAGCTCCAGTACTTATTCCACGTGTGTTGTATTCTTCGTTCTATTTCAGATTCATTATTTTTTCTGTCGAAGCTGATTTGTTTGCCTAAGTATACGTATTTTTCTGTGTAATTCAGTAGTTCCTTGTCGACCGATATTGTATTTTCTGTGCTGTTAGTCATTGTCATAGTTTTCGTGAGGTTCATCTCTAGACCTACTTCCTTGCTAGCCACATTCAGTGATTGGATCATGGTTTGTAGTTGCTTGCTCGATTCCGATAGGAGCACCAAGTCATCTGCAAAACGGAGATGGCTCAGGTATTTTCCATCGATGTTGAGACCTATGTCCTTCCAATCCAACTTTCTCATTATCGACTCCAGTATAGCAATGAATATTTTAGGGGAAATAGGATCACCCTGTCTTACACCCCTTTGAATGGGGAAACTTTGGCCTACTTTTTCCAATTTGACTCTGCCTGTGTTATTACTGTAGATATTTTTGATTACCTGTATGTACTCATTTTCCACCCCTTGATCTTTTAGTGTCTTCCATATACTTGAATGTGATACTGTATCGAAGGCTTTTTTGTAGTCTATGTATGCTATGTATAGAGCTCTTCGCCTTTCTTGATATTTTTCAATCAGCAACTCCAGGGTATGAATATGGTCGATTGTCGAAAAGCTTTTCCTAAATCCCGCTTGTTCTATGGGTTGTACAGCTTCTAAAGTGGTACTTATTCTTTGGTTTATAAGAGATGAGAATAACTTATATACACATGGTAGCAAGCTTATTGGTCGATAATTTGAGATATCATATGGGTCTCCCTTTTTATAAATTAAAATTATATTTGACTCAGACCATTGTGTCGGCGTTTTAGAAGTTTCCAATATGCGATTGAACAGATGGGTCAGCGGTTGAGCCAGCAATGTTTGAGCTGTCTTTATGGCTTCATTCGTTATGTTGTCTGAACCTGGACTTTTGTCCATTTTTAATCTCTTTATTGCTTCTACGACCTCCGTTACGACAAATGGTGTTTTAATTCCTTTTATATTTGCATCCTCAGAAAACGTGTAGCTATGGTCGGTTTTCTCCTGTTTCTGGGCGCTATAAAGATTTTTATAGAAATCTGTTGCTATATTTATAACATCGCTACGACCATTCAATGTTTTTCCTGCGCTTTTTAGTCCGTCAATCCATATCTTGTGTGTTCGTAATTCCTTGAAAGCTTTTTTGGAACTACCTGCTTGTATCAGATGTTTCTCAATGGTGCTGGATCTGTACCTTGAATAGTCGTTCTTTATGCGTTTGCTAATTAGCTTGTATAGCGCTGCAGTTTCATTTTTCAATGCCCTAGTTTTGTTTTTTGTTCTTTGCAGTACGTGTCTCCTGTTCATAAGTGCTAGAGTGCTTTCTGATAAAATTTTATGACTTTTGTTTGTATTTTTATTAGATGTGCTAGCATTCTGATGGCTTTTAGTGATAGCTTTTAATATCTTGTCGTAGTATTCTTGTACTGAACTGTCTTCTTGAAAGTCTTGTAAATCTGGTAAGTGAGATGTGATGCATTCTTTGTATTTAATTATTTCTTCCTCGCTCTTCAATGTTAATTTTAGGTTGTTATTAAATCTAGTTCTATTCTTTTTTAGTTTGGTCAGTGTTATTGTTGCCCTCACTGGTCTGTGATCTGAAGAAAAATTGATGTTTAATACATCTATATTTTGCACCATACCAGGTCTGTTTCCCATAATATAATCTATTTCGTTTTTATGTTCTCCGTTTGGAGAACGCCATGTCCATCTGCGGCTCGGTTTCTTTTTAAAATAAGTATTGAAAATAGAGATTTTATTTTCGAGAGCGAAGTCAATCAGTCTCTGGCCTCTTTGATTTCTTTCCCCATAACCGTTTAATTTCATTATTAAGTATTCATCCGCTCTAGGATGGCCTACAAACAACATATGGACACAAATAAACATATGGACACTTAATTTGGCAACCCTAGGCGTGTAGTACGAACTAAAGTAGAGCTCTAGCTACTTGATGCGCGGCTAATAGTTTTGTTTGAGCGGCATGTGCGGTCCGGTCCTATTATTGCTATTATTCAAAACATCGGAGTCACCCGTTCAATTAAAGGGCTCTCCGAAGCGGCGTAACATCTTTGAATCCAGAAAAAAAAAATCATTGTATCGCTCGAAACCCCACCACTTTGCTCGTTTTGCAGCTATTAAAGTAATACGGCGAATTTTTTTATTAAAATAAATTTTTATTTAACCGCATCGTATCGTTACTCATCGAATGTAAAACAATACTGATAGGTATCGCCAGGTTGAACGCGATAAAAATATAAAAAAAAGGGTTTTAATGCTATTTAAGTTTTGCTTGGTCACACGTTTAAAGTGCAGTCTCTTGTATTGAAAGCTTCAATGGGGTATGTGTATAGTGTTCGAGAGGTTTTATAGGAACGCGTTTTAGTTACGAATGGGGGAATGGCTATTGGCTATGGGTCGAATCTATTGTAGATAATTTAAGGTGTAGCGTCGCCCGACCGAGTCCAGGTGACGGGCGGGCGGCGTGCAAATATCGTCCCAGCAATTAAAGCGGCTCTCAGGCGGTTTAAAGAGTCGGCGGCTGCGGGCGGTGACTTTCAACTTCGTACAATTGTTTATTACTTAGGCATCTAGACTAAATATTGATCCAGGCTCGACTAGACCTAACTTAGTCTATACGAATGTGTGTGGTACGCATAAATTGAAGATTCAACAAATAACTTTAAGCAAAATGTACAAACAAAACGGACGGGTTGCGAAAACGAACTTTACATTTTTTTAATGTCAGACAGGCTGACGGTCCACTTGATGGTAAGTGGCTACCGTAGCCTATAACAAAACAACAAGTGCACTTTACGACCAAAGTAGGATTAAGGATAAGGAATTAAGAAGGGATACACACTGAAACATGCTGTTATTTCAAGGTGGTCTTCTGTAAGTTTCTAAGTTGAAGTTTGAAAGTTCATTTGAAAATTTATGTTAAGGTCGACAAACAGGCCTTACAGACATTAAGCCCTGCCTGGGATTAAAAAGTAGGGATCCCTGAGACAGAGCGTTAAAAAAAAAACACCTTAAGTACTCGACTGAGGCGCTTGTCGTATTTCAGTTTAGACTAAACATTGATCCAGACACAACTGGATCTAAATGTCTTGAATATATGAATAACTGTGATAAGTATAAACCATAACGAATCCAGCTTCGTGACATCTTCATCCAAAACCGAGACATCTTCACCGGTAGTAATTTATAAAGATACGTGGATGAATTCTCAAGCAAAAGCTATATACATATATGATGCGAAAGGTTGTAATGTAGTTTGGATTTGGTTACCCAATGATATGTAAACCTTATATTTGTCAAGTTAATACGTCCCCGTGGAGTGATAAAAGTTTAGCTGTCAAATTTTTAAAAAGATTGCGAGAGAAACGCAACATCTATAGCAACATATAAAACACAATGTTTATGAAAGTAATCGTCTTATAGAAATAAAGAAAGAATAAATCCCAAAGCAGATAAATTGTTAAGGTAGTGGTGGTCTACTTGGTTCTCGCTTGTAAATATTATAAATCGACTTAAGCGTTGTATAAAAATGTACCTTTATTATTTTTTATTCACCCATCTAAAGAACCTAAGTATAAATTAGTGCGTATGAAATAATTGCGCTCGGGTTGCGTGCCCGATCCACAATGGTAGATTATTATAATATAACAAAAGGTTGGCGCTGGGGCACACCCTTGAAAGCGCGCCGCGTTGCGTCGTGAGTCGCCGAGAAAAAACTACCCACAATCCTTTTGGACAAGCGAAGAATTCTCGTCTTCATCGCAACAAGAACAAATTGAACCTCGTACATACTCGTACATACTATTGTGCGTCGCGATTTGCGATGATAACTCGCGTGTCGAGCGCCGTCCACTGCTGGCCGGACGGACGTCCGCGGAAGACGTCACCGCTTACTATAAGCGCCTTATTTGCGAATAACCACTACACTTATCGTTCCATTGCTCCGTCTCCTAGCACTTCCGCGATACGGACCCGTTTTAAAACACCATTGTATGCAGCGCTGAGAGGGTGAGTCGTCAAGACGTCGCGGTCGTATCGCCGGTGGTTGTTTGTACGGGACGCGTGGTGGTTATAAGGGGGGGTCGGGTGGATCGCGCGCTCAGTGTGCCAGAGTATCCCGTGTTGCGTGCGCGCACTCCTTCCCGCGTGTGAACCCGCACGTATCCTAAGCTAACTCGCAGCAGACAACGCGCAACCGCCAATCACCATGCAGTTATCACTGGCCACCTGCTTCTTGCTTTTAGCAGTTACCTTAGGGCCCGCCGCAGGTATTTATTTATCTCATTTATTTAATTGATCCGGTACGAAATTTCTAATTCAATTGAATTTTTACTTGCTACTAGCAGACCTAACAGTTTTTGGCCCTGTCAAATTCATATAAAAATAACATAAACAATTTCGACCTTTTTCGTGGATTTTCTAAAAATTTTTTTTCAAACATAACATTCATTTTTCAAACATTTTCAACAATTTTAAAAATACAAACCTTGTCCTGACTTACAAAACAGCGAAAATTCTCAAGTGATGCCTCGTCATACATGTGGCAAATGATTTTTATTTATATAGATTACAATACATTTATACATAAACGTAAACATTAATATGACAGTACTTAAGCCTTATTTGGAAAAATGTTCCACAATGCAAATACAAATTAGTATTTGTGTATCATAAATAACTTGCGGGCCGTACAGAGTATATTTTACAAAATACCATTAAATATTAATCATTGAATAAATAATTAGGAGCTGATTAGTCTGGATTATTAAATATCCAGACTATTACTATGATTAGTTCACAGACACTTCAGTTAGCGAATATAAAATGAATACGAATTAAATTGTTTGTTCAAACAAAATTAAAGAAAACCTATAGAAAAATGTATACCAGTAAAATATGTAACAAAATAATATAAATATACCTAGCTAAGTACTTATTTAAAATATTACCTAGCCCAGAGCAAAATGTAAGAAAAGTACAAGTAATTAAACTATTTGTATGTACATTTTGTGTATTTGGGTGTTTTCAATTGGAATAATATATGAGTAGGTATTTAAAAAAATCGAGTTTTTTTTTAAAAGTTTAATCAAACACTTATTATACTTGTTTAAGTTAATCATTGAATTGAACATTGAAATGAATATGTAGTGATAAGCGACATTTCTTAAGAAGTCCTAAAATCCCATACTTTTGTTATTCTTCAATTACATAACTTAACTGTTATAAAACGAAAAAAAGTTACAAACAATATAAACTCCTCCACGTTGTTTGCTGGGGAAACTGAAGAAGCAATGGTAACCTGTGGGTCTATGACCTTCATTGTTCACCTCACACTAGAGCACAATACTTAGTTCACGGTAGCATTCTTAAACAAGAAAAAAATAATGCATCATTTCCCTTAGACGAATCTTTTGTTTACGTTGATTCATTTTGTTTCCAAGATGTAGTCACATATTAACTAACGTGTATGTAAATAATAAAAAAAAAATCATTGATTAAAATCGTTACACAGGTTTAGACATTGTGCACAATATAATGTTAAAATATAAATCTTTAGAATTAAAAGAAAATTGTTATTTTAAAAATAATATCTATTTCTATTGCTATATATTTTTTACATCGGTAAGTTATCTACTCTTTTGAATTAGGGAAAACTTGATAGAGAAGAGAAACATTTTATTTATGAGTTAGCATATTTTGTTAAAGGAATTGTTTAGAAGAATCTCCCATACTAAGACACAGTCAAAGAACTTTAAAAGTTAAGGTACGGAACTTAATTTGTATAAAAATTTCGATGATATAAAATAAAAAGTTATTTAAGTTATTAACTTTTTCAAAATTTAAGATTATATGAATTAAAAGTATACGAATTGAAGTAAGATTTTTTGAATTTGTAAAATTATTTTTAACGAATTATGTCATTCGAAAATTTATAAAATAACAAATATGTATGGACAGTATTTTTATTTTAGACGACTTTTAATGTATTATACTTATAATTTATAAAACAAATAGCCATCATGCGAAGCCGGGAGCGTGTCACTATTAAACAATAAAAATAAAATATTTCTATTCATTCTTCTACTTCTTCTTTATGTAGTATAAAATACCGCCATCTGTCCCTCTGTATACATGTACACTTAGATCTTTTAAACCATGCAACGGATTTTAATGCGGTTTTTACTAATGAAAAGAGCATAAAACGACGAAGGATTTTATATATAATTTGCATAAAAAAATTGCACCCGCGCGAATCCGGGAGCGGGTCGCTAGTTTAAAATAATAAAAACACGGATATGAAGCGTCGCGCCGTAAGAAATATCAACTTACATCACAAGTAGATATCGTAAAGAGCTATTAAAGTTTTCAATTGGAAGCTTTCCTCGGGAGAGGCGTGCGACAAACGCGACCGAAGGAGTCGCTGAGACTATACAGTTGCGTTTCGCAGGTGTTGAACTGTTGACACAAGTGCAACCGCATCTATGCTACAGCTAAACAATGCGATATCCGTTTATGGTGCACAAGTTGACGATAAAACCAGTTACACAATATACCACCGACCATATAAATGTAATGGCCCACCATTAAATAAAACCAACCGACGAACGGTAAAACTTACTATCCTCGATCGACGATATAATATTAATAAACAATTTTATAAAGTAATTTTTTTTACACAAATAAAGAAATATAATGGGGTGTGGCTGTTTCGTGAAATAGGTATACGTTAAGAATAATATTTTTTTGAGCGTATTATATACACATATACGCATATTCAACCAATTCGAATATACCATATATATAACAAAAAAAAAATCTTTGATCCTTTAGCTATCTAGTGGTATAATTAATTTTGTAATCACTTAATTCTGAATTGCCTCCCACTATGGAAGCAAATTTAAAAACCTAAATATTTACGTCAAAAAAAAAAAAGAAAAAAGAAAAGGAAACAACATCAACAAAGCAAATCGTGAACATGCGATAATTGTGGACGAGCTTTACGAAGGTATATATATATCGCATGATCGTCGCTATTATTGGAGAAACTATTCATTCAAAGTCATTGGCATCGGGCCCCGGCACTGAACGATTTATCTGACCGGTCGAGATCCACGTTCAGATTGGTACCGAATGAATGCTAATAGTCTGTGAGAATACGATGCGACTCTAATCAACGTTGTTGTAGGAGCGATCCCGCTAATGAGGCGTATCCGCGGACCGCGGTCGGCGGGTTATCGACGGTTCGGCAAAAACTATTGAACGGAAGTTGTCGGAGAAAAAATTGTGTAGGGTTGGCGGGAGAAGCGACAGGTGCGGGGTTCATCGTCCTAGCTACGGCTAGAGCAGAATGTGGTCGTATACGATGTATGTACACACATACACAGACGAACGCATCGTAATGTATTCAAATAAATAATAGCACTGCGCAATATAAAGCTAAGCGCCGCGGCTTCGCTCGCATTCTCTAGATATAGGTCTAAAGATTGAAATAGCTTAAAAAGTTCGAACTGCGCATAGGTAATATCTATTTCTATATCTATCTCTATGTGTATAAAAATTTCGTGTCACATGTTTGTCGTCGATGAACTCTTAAACTACTGAACCGATTTTGATAAAACTTCGTGACTATGTGTAATTTGGTCCAACTTAAAACATAGGATAATTTTTATTTTGAACCCGGGCGAAGCCGGGAGCGTGTAGCTAGTTTTATGTGTAGATAGAAATTTATAGTATATTTTATACATTTTAATTTACTACTAATTCACGGGTCACTAGTACATAGTAAATTAAACGTATAAGGACCTCTTTCACCATCTCTGAGTAAAGTGTCAAGTAGGCTAACCGCCAATTAAAGTCACCGGTCACCGGGAATGATGGAGGTGATATACCTTTGTTTGTACGGTAAAAGTCCCAAACATTAAAAAGAAAATAATAAAAAAAAATCGCCTATCGAAGGATGCAGTAAACCGAGTGCATAATTTAATTTAACATAAAATTATTTCTAAAAGTAACTAAAAGCAAAATGTTTTTACTTGTAATTCATGAAAGACGCCCTTAGTAAAAATTTAGCAAAACACACGATTTGCGTTGCGACGATGACGTTTGCGATTCTGGATCCTCGAATCCAAAATGGTTAACGTAGGGAAACAAGGAAATCGACAATTTTCTGAAATGTCTAGACGTATAACTAAATTCCATAAGATGTAGAAATTTTCCTCTATTCCTCTACTTAATGAAATTTTCAACTGTACGATTAAATAACACCAATACCTTTTCTCCCTATTTCTGAGGTGGGTGTTTTAACTAAGAATACAGGCCATTGATGAACAACTCAGTTATTTCACACAATAACTTAAATCTTCATTTTCCTTCGATAATATATAGATAACTAGCATAAAGTAATATTTAACCATCGACTTAAAATTACAACACTTCTTCTAAGATGTGTTTGATAAGATTTAATTTTAAATTCTATATACAATCAACATCTTTATTCTAATATTTAATACCTAGATAAACTGAGAACAATTTATGTTATACAATAATAATATGCTAAACATATCCTCTGTTATGTAATTATTTGCAATAGATAGGTAATGCCACCGCGTTTCATAGATTCTGTACATGAAATTTAATCTATGTTCCTATGCACGGAAGGATGTTTTCAAAACAATACATATTACATTCATACAATTATTATTACTAATAAAACAAAGGCTAAGGAATTTGTTATCATCAGTTCAGTTTACGTAAAAAATCTATGAAACCATAAATTTTGAATACCAAATTGAAAAAAGGTTGCCAACAATCGATGACGACGGCTGGAGTTAATTTAAATTTGATCACAGCCTGAGGGAGCATTAAACAAGATTTAATTTAAAAGCCTGTCGATGCCGAAAGCGACTAAACCTAATTTAATGTGATCCCACGATTTTTCCTTTTTGCTGTGTTATAATTCAAAGTAATGTGCTTAGAACGACAGGTGGTATGATTGGTTTCGAATTACGTCGTGTCTATAACAAAAAGGGATTGAGTTTGAGTTTTGGGTTAGTGCATTTAACCGAAATAATGCGACACTTGGTTTCATAGAAAATATGTCACAAATAAAATATTATATAAATTATACACATTTGAAAATTTATAAGAGTAGATTATGGATAAATATTTATACAGGGCGTCTCAAGACTATACGACATGAAGGGAAAGTACCTTAAATATCGTAGATAGGATATTTTGCTGAAAGAAGACTTTATGTTATTTTTAAAAGTTAGTAATACAGCATTCAAAGATTTTCTAAAAATTACGAGTACTTGCTTCGTCGTCAATAAATAATATTCTTGCAATTTGAATCAAACATTTTACGTTATTCTTTTCTTTTTTCGATTGTCATCATAAAAATGCGGGTGATTTTTTTTCACATTTAAGTTGGTTTCGATTCCCAGACTAAGCAAGTAATTTTTAGAAAATCTTTGAATGCAGTATATCTAACTTTTAAAAATAACAAAGTTTTCTTATCTATGATATTTAAGGTACTTTCCCTTCATGTTGTATAGTCTTGAAACGCCCTGTATATAAAAACGTTAAGTTGATTTGTTAAACTTCTAAAACTCTAAAAGTTTTGCACCGAATTTAATTCGGTTTTCACTTTTGGAAAGAGCAATAAATGGGGAAGGCTTATATATACAAAAATTGTTATAATATGTAGGATGTTGAGGATGACATAGAGTTTAAGTTAACAAATGTATACTAACATGTATGTAGAAATGTCTTGTCTGAAATAAAGTTTTTTTTTCAGTTTGACTCTATTTCTTCTGTTTCAGTTTTTTCTCTTATTAATACATTTTTTAATTTAACTCTTATTATTATTATTATTATTTTGTGTTCAATGTTACGTTTGGTGGTCGCTCGTAAGCAAAAAAAAAAAAAAAATTAAAACTATTAGCGTTCTCGGGCATTTGTTTGTCTGGTCGGACGGGAGAGGCCCAGCCCAGCATCGGGTTTGATTACTAAAAATAGTCTCAAAGGTGCATTCCTTGGTGGCGGAGGCACTGGGTGCCCGCGCGCCGTCCTTGGACTTGTATCGCTCGATCCCTTTTTTGCGTTTCGATCGTTAACCGACCGCGAACAACCCGATCAATGTTCTCACGGACGCCAATTATCGACAACTTTTTGATAAACACAAATTGCACAAAACTTAGCCAATGATTATAGTTAATTGTGCGGTTTGAATATCAAAATGACTATTTTTAATATTATTTTTTGTTACCAGTTTGTGCGGTGGTTACATTAATTTTAATTTTCTTTATATCCTTACCTAATTTTTTCAGTATTTAAGTAACGAAAATCTTATTAGACAATTCTTAATTTTACAAATTACATTTTCATTCTATTTTCATTTCCGATAGTTTTATAGAGTGTTGCCTGTTTTCAGTCTTGTTTTGGAGTCCTTAAAAAAAAATAAAAGCCAGATACCCATCAGCTTCTTATGGATTATATGCTAATAATGCAGAAGCGATCGGGATTTGAACGTACGACTGCCATGTCAACATCCCAACGTTACTGAGTTTTATGTAAACATTACCACCGCATGCACTCGATACGTTATGCAATATTGATGCATTCACACGTGCTGGTTGGTATGTGGTAATGCGGCTGGGCGCCAACGGTTTGCGGTTACAGCTTTCATTTCAGATATATAACGGATTTTATTTAGTTTAAAGTGAACTGCTGAGTAAACAGTCCCACACTGGCAGGCAAACAGACAGACTCAAGTTATTTGTGTTTAATTACCTTTTTGAAAACACTATAAACACAATTTAATTCCGATCACGTAAACTTAACGAAGATATATCACGAAAAATATACACACGCATTGCATTGTATTTCGTTTAAAAAAATTCATAGCCATACGATAAATCTGTCCCGTTTCTCCCGGGCTCCGTCAACCAAGAAACTCACCAATTCGTTATCTTTGTATGGCCACCATAAAAATAACCTCCCGCTGCGTTAGTGCGCGCGTTAAAATATAGCATCTCCGACTATTATCTTTATTCGCACATACGGTTTGATGACCACACCACTATTGCGCCTCCCGCTTGGTGGAATACCAACTCTTCAACGTCTATATACTATTTTTAGAATCGTTGGAGTTCAAGTTGGCGACCGGTTCCATACCTCGATGGACCCGCAACTGCCGCCACTACGTAATGTCTTATTTCATCGCGTCTCTCTCTCGAATGCTGGATGAATTATTTATTAGCAATGACCTTTTGCCGGGAATGCCACCGCGATAAATATGCAATACCTATGCAGTTGCGCTTGCTCTGAAGGGTGCAGATTCAACAAAGCCGCTCGCTAGTTATGAGAAAATTATTATACATCAACGCAGCTGAAGCGTTTCATTTTATTTTTTCTCAAAAAGAATAAACGGCAATGCAAAAAATATATTCATTACGTCATGCAATAGCGTAAATCTGTGAGCGTTTTGTTTTTATAAAACAATTAACAAGATACTCGGGTCAGAATGCTTGTTGGTTGCTTATTACATTCCATTACGGTCACGATCATGCGGCATGTATTAATAGCAACAAATGGGGTAAGCGTAATTGTATTACAAATTATTACCACGGATTAAGTATGTCGTCATAGTTACGAGTCTGATATGTGTAATATAAAAGTTTCATACTAGTGGTCTTATCTTGACGTTATTTAATGTTTTAAAATTTATTTTTTGAGTAACTATCGATTCCTTAAAGCTAAAATTAATTCAATGAATATAAATTCATTATATTTATTTATTAATAAAATTGAGATTTAGTCAACGAGAATTTATCTCTAGCTGACATATTTATACAACATCAATTGTTTAAAATATGAAATCTTAATATTATAATCACGTGTTATGATGTCTGTTCAAACTAATCTCCGAATTTCAACCTTTTAACCGTTTGGTTTTGTAGGAGTTCTTTATTTATTTTTTAAGATAAACCAACGCAATGATTTAAAAATACAAGTAGAGAAATTTGTCGTATATATACGGCTTTGGCGAAATGGACACGAAAATAATTGTCGGATAAATTCTACTCTGGCGGCTAAACTATTAACGACATAACTAATATAAGACAACATTAAGTGTAATATTTTTTTATATCTTTAATTTTGTCAATCTACAAAAGACCAATCTCTACTATTCTCTACTATTTATCTACATATACTAATATATAAAAAGCTGAAGAGCTTGTTGGTTTGAACGCGCTGAAATTTGTTACTATAAATCGGATTCAAAATAATCTTTTTGCAGTTGTAGCATCACTCCATGACCCTTACGAGCCGAACAAAAAAAAAACCAAAGAAAACGTTATCCACAAGAATTAAAAGGTTATTAAATCTGAAAATGAGAGATGTCATAGACAATACACGCGCGAGTGTGTGATACGAATTCCAATGAGATAGTGTTCCTTGGAATTTAATTGTTCGAGTCACATGAGTCACGAAATTATCCCCATTTGTCTTTTCACTTCCGAACAGATTAAAGATAACATTTATTTTTTGTGTCTATAAAAATATTTACATAAAACAAAGTCCATCGCCGTGTCTGTCCATATGTATGTATGGATGTATGTATGTATGTATGTATGTATGTATGTATGTATGTATATATGTATGTTGTATGTATGTAAGTATGTATGTTCGCGATGATTACAAAAAAAATAACGATGTATTTTTATAAATAGTGAAACAGTTCTTGAAATGGTTATTATATATTTTAAAAGGGTGACAGAAATGAGAAGAAACCCTGAAAGAAATTCAGGATACCTTTATTTTATTGGCAAATTTTTTTTATGGCGAAATGAAATAGAATAAGTTTTTGGACATAGATCCGTTATTGTATATAGTGGCTGGCAGTGCGGGCGCGGAACGTCCGGTAGATCAGCCAGCCGGAAATCCACGCGCCCGTTCGTCGCCACTCACGCAGTACACTAACCCCTAACTAACCTACGCTTTTCTAA
This sequence comes from Synanthedon myopaeformis, assembly GCA_944738685.1. Classification (NCBI taxonomy): domain Eukaryota; kingdom Metazoa; phylum Arthropoda; class Insecta; order Lepidoptera; family Sesiidae; genus Synanthedon; species Synanthedon myopaeformis. The sequence goes on from OX122914.1 coordinate 3,932,803, forward strand.
TGAGCGATATCATACCATAGATACGCCATTTAAAGGTTCCAATTTGGAGTTATTTCTAATTGGTCTTTGTTTTTTCAAATTTCCTATACAGAAGTAAAGGACTCGCATAGATATTGTGTCATTTAATACAAAATTTGAATAAATCTGACACTACACTCCAAAAACATTTTAAATGAAAATTTTAGAAAACTTTTTATTTAAGAAAAAAAAAAACTGACTAATTTTTTATTGACTTTAAACCAATTAAAAAAAGAAATCAGTAAATCTTTCATTTTTGCTTTGTAATCTACTTAACAGATTCGGGTAATTTTTTTTTTCATAATTCGATGATGTCCGAAGAAGGTTATTAAGTAGAGAAAAATGCGAAAAGTTGCAAGGATTTTTTTTGTTTAAACTACGCATCAACTTCCACAGTCCAATAGCTTTTGAAAGAACTACATATGTCTGGCCAGCTAGTCTACGAGTACGAGTATACTTAATATTGTAAAGAGAGAAGATTTGTGTTTTTGTATTTCTGTTTGTAATGAATAAACTCAAAAACTACTAGACAGATTTTAAAAATTCTTTTATCTATAAAAAGCTACATTATCCAAAAGTTCTTTTATAAGTTATGCGGGCGAAGTCGCTTGCAACAACTAGTACACTATATATATATATGTATAACCCAATTAAAGGTCAAAATAATTGTCATTTAATATATTGCCAACCCTACGCCAGCTAAGATATTATGCGTGTATGCCATAGTACTAGTAATACGTGGCCAGGGACGTTGAGCTGATGACGGTTGGCATCAATATGCGTGATGCGCTCGTGAGTCAAGCGACGTGACCCGCCTGCGCCTCCTTATTGTTGTTCTGTTCTGTCCCTTGTCCTGTCCGCCTGTTACGTCCTCGCTCGTACTGTCAAACTCTTTCTAAACGCGCTTAACGATCGCCTTTTATGTCCGTAATATTGCCTCGAAAGCGTACCACTATACTTCTTCAATAGGATCGAATTAATGGTGATTGTTGTTAATCAATCGATTATTTACAGCTCGATTTAGATTGATTCAATCTTTACAAAAAATGTGTTGCATCATTCAATAATTCATCAATCACACATTCCAGTTTCTAATCATCGTCGACCGCAACTATATCAAAGACATATTTAACTTATTAATTATTGTAATACCTCACCATATTATATTGAAAATGTTCTAAGTAAATTGTTGACAACACTATATAATTTATAAAAAAAAGGAATTTATTCGATATGGCCTACTATTTATGTACTTATATTAGAATATTCTGATCAATTTATAAATACACCAGGGCAATAAATTTAGAAATAGACAATAAATATGTACATCGAAATACAGCAGTGTGGCTCAAATAAAAAAATATGTGTTCTTTTAATTTATGTAATTTATGGTCATGTCTTTCGCAAATAACTATAGATGACAAGTATTAGAAATTTTGATAAAAGAATTGGCCCTTAAAGATTTTCATAGAATATAGCTTCATATTAATAAAAAAAGTAATATAAATGCTTTCGTAATGAAAATACAGACGAAAAATATTTTCGTGTGTCCACCTAATGACTCGCGTGTTGACAAAGGACAAGTACAAAGTGTACTTCTGAGTGGAGACTTTAAAACCCTTCCATTATGCATTCGTCCGTTAAAAAGCTCAAAAGGCAAAATCGACATCCACGAGTAATGCGCGACATCATTTATGTATGCATGAGGCTGTATTATGCATGGATTCCAATCGCAGGCTGTGTCTCTAATAGTGCTACGAAACCTCACAGTGCTCTCGGGTCTAAAACGCGCAATTGTACTAAGAAAAGCAATAAGACTGGAATGCTACTATTTATGTATATGTGCGCTGTGCATTTCGCCTATTCACTCTTGACTGAATGGAAGCTGCAAGTAATCGGACATTTAAATTATTGCATATCAACTTGACTTTATCTCCACTGCAACCGCAATGCCTTTGAAGAGATCCTTCAAAATGTGAAATTTTTGCTTACTGAACATTGAAAGTTATTTAGGCTTTCGTTATTATCATATCGGTGGTTTCATTTCAATTTAACTGTTTTTTTTTACGTAAATGCGTAATACTTTTTGACGTTTGCTTTTGCCCGTTTTGTTTGGGCAATAAAAAAATATTCAACCTTTATTGATCATATATTTTTGTTAGGCGTTGAATTTTATTTTAATTTTTAGATAATCCCTCGGGAACAGTACTTTTTTTATTTAATGAAAGGTATATTATGTACTTTTCTGTATACCTGACAATGTACTGCAAAATTTCACTATGATCGGTCGAGTAGTTAAGGCGTGAAAGAGTAACAAACACAAACAAATAAACTGATTTTCGGATTTAGTTAGGATTCTTCACTATAAACAATTTTATGACAGATTTTTATTGTATCCAATATTTTTTCGTAAAATGTAGAATTATAAGACCTCCCATAAAGTACTCTGTGCTTATATAGAATAGCATTTAATTCCAGTTAAAACGCAGATTTATCAAATAGAGCAATACCAAATAGATAAGAGTGTAGTGCGGCTGGAATATTGCGAGAATATAGTACAAGACGTATATACGAAACGATTAATGAATCTACAGTATGCAAATCAAAACCGTTTATTTCCTCAGTGAATCTGCGAAGCTTATAGCGCAGCGCCACGCAAGGAGGATGCACTTAATTACGTCTTTTATTAATTTATCTCACGACGCTTACCAATAAAGCTTATCGGGTCCAATGACCGGTTAATCTTCCTTTCGGTTTTGTGTGATTTGTATTTAAAGCCATTCCAGTTTTTTTTTGTCGTCAACTATTTTTAAAAGAAATAGAAGTACCAACCATGAGTTTAGAACTTACGAACAGTTAGATACGATTTAATGTATTTTTTTTTAATATTAAAGTCCACAGATAGGCTGATGGTTCACTTGATGGTTGGTGGCTATCGTCACCTATAACACAAGCAACGCTACAGGTACTGGAAACACAACAGCACACGTGCTGTTATTTTACAGTGGTCTTCTGTAAGGGGGTGGTTACTGCCGCCAGACAGGCTGCCCAAATGACTGTAAAATGCAGCTGAGCATGTTTAGCACTCACTCACAAATATACTTTATGTAAATATAATACTTATGATCTCAAAAGCAGCGAATGATTACACGAACTACTTATACCAAAAGTTTTTTGCTAATATGAATGTCCGTCCCTATCTAGATGTTAAGACATTTGCACCTCTTATGCAATAAGTAATAAATATAAAAGCAAACAAACTGCGTCTTGTTTCATCGTTATACGCAAGAATTATAATGAAATCATTGCAAGTATAAGCAATTAGTTAAATTGTTGGAACTGCTAGTTAATTATAAAGACCAATGGGAGCTTTCAACCGTGGCAATTATCATGTAATTATTAGTTAAATAGATGTATGCAAAAAGCACATGTATTTTTCAATAAACTTTATGATCACATGATTCGTCATCATCTATGATGAAATTAGCCCTTCCCTAATGTCCTAACACAATACGTTTTTTTATTATATTGTTATATATTTAAAGCCTTAAATGTAGCTCATATAAATTATAACTTATTTTTATAACATTATAACTCACATTTAAATTATTTTTAACTCATATAAAAAATGTACAAGTTTGTAAAGAAGTTTTTATACTCAATTACACCTTCCTTATCCCTTATCCTTAATCCTTCTAACTATATCACATTTTGTTTTAATTAGTGAAAATGTAAAGTTGAAATATTTCGTCGTAATGAGATCGCCGCTTCAAAGTTATCCCGGACGTCCGTCACGAACTGTCAAATGTGCAAACTTAAACGGCACCACAATAGAATCTAGATAATAGAACTCGGCTTGTCTAAGTTTCCGTAGGCGTAAGCTATTGGCTAGTTGTGTTGTAGTACGATTCTTTATTTTAACAAGTTACTTGAACAACATTGTATGATAAAAAAGACTTTAAATAAACTAATTGGGAATGTTTTCAAATAATTAAATTTGAGGAGGTAATAAATGTTGCGGTTGACCAGTGCACAGCACGTAACGTGACAAGAACTTTGAGTTTAATTAAGCGCATGTGGTCCGACCGCAAAATATATTCGTGTATGAATTTCACATTCATTTCGTATTCAGCGTGCGTTGTCTTGGAAGCGATTTTACAAATTTTATGATAATGAACTTCAGGAGCCTTATTTAACTGAAAATGAATGGTGCGTTTATATGACGACGTGCATTCCATCTTTTAAAACGACGCGACGAACGGTCCTTCTTCATAAATATTTTATTATTGCTTTTTTGCACCTCATAAGTTGGACTTCATAAACTTTAAGGTGGTTTTAAAAATGGCAATAAAATTTTATGTTTAGTTTTTTTGTCGTTATAAATTTATTACATATAGGTTTCTTCTTTTGGTATATAGGTTCAACCCAAATCAATTTTATTATTTTTTTTATAAAAGTAGGTACTATAATAAAAATAAATCAAGTTTGTACTAGAAACGGCGAAAAATCGAAAAGCGTCATCATTTTATTAAAAATAAAAATAAAATAAAAACTATGTGCAAACTTAATTTGTATATTGACGAAGCCTTCGTGGCTTTCGAAATACTGTATTAATTTTCTGATATAATATGTATTTAGAAATAAATTTAAAAAATAAAATAATTTACAATTTGCTTTCGAACGATTCGTGAAATTGGGATATTCATGCAGGAAGCAAGACTTTTTTATTTTATACATATTATCCTTGAGAAACCGGGGGCAGATTGTTAAATTATTACATAATAGACAAAATTTTCAAGTTTCGCTCTTGCATATTTTTAACTAATTTTAAAGACTAAAACTAATCGTATTTAGTACGCAAACAAGACAAACACAATTGGAATTTTTAATTGACACTCAATTAAAATTGTTACGCGAGTACTGCTGGCTACCAAAATATAAATATATTTGTAGCGCATGAACTGAGAACTGTGGAACACAGTTCTCTACTCTCGGGGTCATATTCATTTTATTGATGGCTTTTATTGTTGCTCATCTCGTCCCGAGCGTCCCGGTTCCCCTTCCCACATGGCATCATTTAATTCCAGCCATCAATGTCACCACTACTGCGTCGGCGCATCTCTGATTTCTGAATGCATCATTATCCAAGATGACATTGTTCAAAGTGGAACTGTACAGCGAAAGCTAAAACCACAGTATTACATTAACGGTCTGGATGACATGTCTAATTTAAAATTAAACGCTCTGTCTTGCCGATGTCATCGTTTTCATTTATTTGTTTATGTACGAAATGGCAACTAACCGCAGTATACACAAAAAGCGTAAGATTACAATGTCACAAGCGTTCAATTATGACATACATAAACTTGTTAAAGTTACAAAATATACTTTAATTGATGGGTTGAAAATCTAAAGCGTCCGAGGTTCAGTTTTATTATTTGGAGATTTAACAAAGTGTTTATTTATTTTTACACAGTTCGATATAAAAACTAAACAACTAAAGAGACATTTAATTTGGATCCTCTTGTGTATTGTTAGGCATGGCACATTGTATGTGTGTCGAAAAAAATATTGATTTAAAAGAAATTTATTGGCACACTTAAATCTTGAAGGATTGGCAATTTCAATCCTTCAATTGCGAATCTATGCAGATGTATTTTATATTATATACTTGTCACCTATGAATATCTGATCCAATGCAACAGATTCTAAAGTTTTTACAATCAAAATACAATCACAAAATCAGAATATTTTCAAAGAAGTTAAACCACAAAAAAAAATCAATTTTATTAATTTATTAATTATTAAAATTAATTTTTTTTCATAAGTAGTCAATAATTTGTATTAATGTTTTACTTTTATTGTTCGAATATTGCAATTTATGCAACTAAACACAACAGCGCCTAAAAAATATAACGATATCTTTTAAGGTTGTTGTTATTGACTCCAGGCGACCTATCAGTTTATGAACGTTGAATAGAATGTTATCTGAAGCTCACAAAAAGTAAAAGAGAAATAGCAAAACTAGATATCCAGCTATAAGCTAAATACTCATAAACCGTTATCTATAAATAATTAAGGAGGCATTAGATGAGACAAACATTTTGATATTCATTCTCAGGGAACCTGAGGCGAAGGAAGCAATTATTTTAGTACTGACAATAAAATGCATATTCTGGTATTATCTAAGTCACGTTGCATAACAGTACCGAAATGGTAATTTTAACTGTACCCACAATTTTTTTTATACACAAACACGATGAAGTTAATGTGACGTGCAAGCCGTGACTTCGCAGTCATTAATGTTCCGTTTATTGTTTCAGCCCAGAGGATAACGACCATACAGTTAGATGGCGTGCAGTACTTCATCTCGCGAATGAACCCCTATAGCCCGGAGCTTAACTATTTTCTAGCTTATCAGTATTGCAGGTGAGTTTTAAATATTTTAGATAATAATCTGTATCAGACCATTACACACGGATAACTTACACAGTTCAAAAAACAGTGCCACTGTTTTTTTTATTATAATTTTATGTTAAGGTCGACAGACAGGCTGAAGGTCTACTTGATGGTAGGTGGCTAGCGTCGCTTATAACACAAGCAAAGTCCGCTGCCGACTTGATAGGAGAAAGGATAAGTGATTAGGAGAGGATAGGGAAATTGTCCTTTCTCACTTACCAAAACACCAGCACATATTATGTTGTTATTTTGCGATGATCTTCTGTAAGGGGATGGTTACTGCAGCCAGCCGCCAGACTTGATGATAACCAATATTGTATGATAATAAATATTGGGTTATTACTGACTACATAAGCCTGTATGTGTGAGAATTGTTAAACTACAGTCCATTACTGATTATTGGCTAGTATTGCATTACTTTCTTCGTTTTCTCACTAGTCTTTGTTTACGAAGTCTTTTCAGTTGTCAAAATGTTCTTGTGGTGACATTAGAACAAATTAGTAATAATACAAATCCGCACATAAAACCGAAAAAACGTGAGAAACTCATGACACCTCTCTAGAAAATACGTCTTCAGTTTCTACTGGCGAGCGTCAATCCCGATGGGTAATCACTATTTATTTTACCATTAACTTCAAACACATTCGAAAATACGTTTCTACAAATCTCATTGCGTATCTCACAAGGGCTGTGCCAGATATACGATAGAATCGCCGTTCGTGACTCGCATGGTGTTTATCGCCAGCGTTTAGTCTCCAATACTGTTCGTGTTCTGCCATAACAATGTCGAGCTAGGCGTTAACAAGGGTACCCAGTTTTACTTAAAGGCCTCGCGCGACCAGGAACTACCTACTCAGACATTTGCATAACCGTTAAGGGGTTCTGGGAAAACTCGAGAACAATATCGGCATCTGAGCGAGCTACTTCCGCGAGCCATTACCCGCTCTTAAATAGGCGCTAGCACACAAAGGACTCGCGACTTTATAGGCGCTAAATCGTTCGCTTAGTTAGACAGAGCTCACTGAACTCTTGTTCGCCATTGACCACAGTGAAAACACTTTATATCGTGATCTAAATTCAACTGTTTGTACGGTCAAAAGGCAACTAGAGGTCAGTCGCCCCATTGGTGAGTATTGCTTCCCAACGATGTCCTATTGGTTCGGCGCGATGTCACGACCTATTTTACAGTTCTAATTCGATTGCTAAACCTTAAACTTCGTTTACAATTGGAAGAAATAAGAAAAAAAGATAGAAAGAAAACATAATTATCACAAAAAGACAAAATTTTCTTCAACGCATGTTTTATGGGAAAGTTTTGGTCACTTACATATACAATTATTTCAATTCGAATTGCGTTTTTACGAAAAATAATTTTACTTATTTTAAATGGATATCTATGCAAAGAGGGTACAGAAATGGACATAGGGTACCTTTCATCCAGAAAAAAGGACTGTTCCCGAGGAATCATTTAAAAATAAAAAATAAAAATTCAACCTTTGAGAAAAATCGTATGAACAATAAATATTGAATAAATGTTTTAACACCAAAGGCTAGTAACCTATAATATAGAAACTATATATATGAGACAATGACAACATTGACGCGTGACCAAGTGTCACACCGATGGCGAAGCCGAGCCGTGGATAATTCACAAAGTGCCTTCACACCGTTGGGTGTACTGAACGATCCGTTGCAATCTCAAACAAAAAGGAACTAACGGGACGTCGCCGTATAACGATACTTCTTGATAGCTTGTTATTTTATTTTTATAGCGTCATCGCCGAATTATCGACAAAGTATAAGCGAATCGATTAAAACGCTCCAAGATTATACAAATACCTGGCGTGTTATTACAAAACACCATTCCGCATGAACGTAATACAACTCTTGTGAATTTATCGCCACCTCTCTTTTATAATACTTAATTACGGAACACGTCTGAGAGCATAAAAATAAATTGATACACACGAGAATGTTTTACTCTTAAAAGCTCTGAACGATTCCTATAACAGATTACGCACACTTCAATGAAAGAGAATGAATGGGAGCACTAAAAATTCGTTGCCACTCGATTCGACGTATGAAGATACCTATTTTATGAATGCAAAATGTAAAATTATTTTATATCTGAATATATGTACAAAAAAGTTAGGAATAAAATTTCACAATAATTAAGGTCCTTATGCAGAGAAAAATTGAAAAAAAAAATTCCGGAAAAAACTAAAAACTTCCCTTTATTCCTCCCGCAGGTACAAAGTTCCTAGCTGACATTTTAAACATTTTAATCAAATGTTAACGTTTAACACATCAATTAAACCAAATATAATATTTCAATGACTAAGAAAAATCGAAACAACTCATCCGCCATAGGTGGTTCCTTTTTTTTTAAATTGTCAATACGAAAATATCGATATGCCAAGTTTAATTATATTCAGGTTAACTAATTTTGCATTTTGCCTTAAAAATATATTTAAACATCATTACATCGCCTTCCCCGAATTCGAAAATTTAATACTCGATTTGTGCAATACAATTTACAAAACAGCTCCACAACTCTCTTAATTACCAGTTAGATAAAATCCGTTAGATAACATTCGCAGAAGTGGCAGATACGAGTAACAGTTATTTTACAGAAGCTCCACCACTCCTGATTAGTATTTCAATTAATGGATAAAACCACTCGACGTTTAAATTGTTGTTAAAAGCAATTATTTTCATCAAGAAAATAACGCCACTTATCCGACAGTCAGGGAGGGGAAACAGTTAAACTTTAAATACAACTTCGTAAGCTCCTTAGAATGATTTTTTTGGAAATCCCACAGGAACCTATCATTTCTCCAGGATAAATAATATCCTATATGATATTAATCCAGGTATTAAACTATCTGTGTGTCAAATTTCAACCAAATCCTTAAAGCCGTTTCTGAGATTAGCATGCACAGACAAAAATTATAAAAATTATTTTCTTGATCTCGGTAACATAAGTACAATGTTCACAAGTTGTTTTTTTGAAAAAATATTTAATGTACACACACGGCTCGTTTACGATGGTAATAGACAATTAGCCGGAACAAACAGACGGACAAACAAAATTAAAAAAAAAATTTTTTTTTTTAGTATAAGTAACGTATTATACTTTAATATCATCATCATTTCAGCCGCAGGACGTCTACTGTTGGACATAGGCTTCCTCCATAAATTTCCAATAGGACACTTTGATATACATTAAAAAAGAGCAGTTATATTGACATAACAAACAGACGCTTCAATTTTATTTATTAGTATACATAACGATAATATAATAGAATAAAAAATAATAATTAGCTAATAAAACAATCGGACAAGTTCTGTAACAGTTTGCGGATAAATAATGTTGAGCGCTGTGCTTTATAATCTCTCAACTCAAAGTTTTTTGAACTTGAAACGGGTGGAATGTAGTCCCGTCGTAACAAGGCCGTAGCCTGTCTTTAGCGAATAAATTGCCTCCTGCCTCCCGATGAACTAGCTCCGTCTTATAACTAGATAGCTGTGTCCATGCCGGCTAATAGCTTGAATACGATTAGCTAGAATAGTTAGATAATACGCATTTATGGATCCGGTTGGAACGGGTCTGTCGCTTCTGTCATGTGAGACAATCTCGATTACATGCCATGCTAATATTTGCCGAGTGCAGGGCATCGACATGCATGCGGTTTTTTGAACTTTGTGATATCTATGTAGCATTCTTGCTAACACGTTTATACGAATTTTTCTTAATCAAAATTCGTATGAAATAATCTCAAGAGATAGATAGGTACGCGTTGCTTTGTAGTGTTCGTTATTTGCAAACATTAATCGACAACTATAGTTTATCAATACAGTTTTAGATATTGCCCAAGAGGGTTAAGTCGTTATGATTTTTTTGTAACAAAAGTTTTTCATGGTTAAATGTTTTTGAGTCAAAAATCAAAGACTAGGAACAATAATATGCTGTTACGCATACAAATTGAATGTATACAGATTGACTCATGGTACGCAGATCACCTACTGTAATATCCATTTCAATGAAAATACCTGGGTATTAGAAAATTTAAATGTGACTAGTTTGACCAAATGAAGTGACACTTCGTATTTTCCTGAAACGAAGAGACCTCTGAGAAGATAAGAAGATTTTGAACTGCATCAGCTACGTGTAGAACTCCAGCTACGTACATCGTCTCTTTAGTTTAAGACTGATTTGGTTTCGAGAACAAACCATCCCGCTTCACAAACAACATATAATTAAGTACACGGTAAAGACTGTTAAATTATTGTTGATAATGACAGGGGTGTTATTTCCTTTTTGCAGATCATTAGGCTTGCAGTTAGCATCTTTCGAGACTAAAGAAAAAGCCGACTCTATAACGACGTACCTCACGAATGCAGGTATGATTACGTTATTTTCACAATTACATAACATAATTTGCTAAAACATAAGTATTTCTTATAAGTAATTCTTTTTTATTATTATTTTTAGGCCACCAGACAGGCTGATGGTCCACTTGATGGTAGATGGCTACCATCGCCTATAACACAAGCAACGCTACAGGTGCTGCAAGTGCGCTGCCGACTACATATAGTAGGATTAAGGATAAGGGATTGTGAAGGGATAGGGAAATGGGCTCTGGCATCCCTTACTCACTCACCGAAATACAACAGCACACGTGCTATTATTCCACGTTGGTCTTCTGTAAGAGGGTGGAATTTGCTGCCAGACGAGCTGCCCAAATGACTGCGAAACGAAGTGGAAAGTAGCCTGCCACTATTTTCCAGATTATTTTATTTTATTTCAATACATACTATTACAAATTATTTACTGTATAGAATATTAAAGTTAATATAAGTAGGTAAATGTATGCAGTATAAGTTTAAAAATAGGAAATTTTTCTAAATAATAAAGATCAATAATCAATAAAAAAGATTTTTCAACTTTTTATATATTAAATTTTAAAATAAACAAAAAAATAAGATACATTTACCTAAGGCTTAAATTGGAATTTTCACATTTTTCAGGATACAATAAATACGACTTCTGGACGTCAGGAAATAATCTAGGCACAGATATGTATCTGTGGATGAGCACGGGGCTTCCGTTCAATGCTACCTTCAACTACATGCGACGCATGGCGATTGATGCTCCTACGCAACACGCGGATGACAGCATCGACCCTCTAGACGTGCCACAAGGCAGCACAGCACCTCAACGCACCGCCAGGCATGGGTATGTATTTTGATAGTTTATTGTATACCTACTGGCGACCAGCTCTGTCTCACTTACCTACATACTATTAACTATTGAATTTTTAATGTTTTTTTTTTTTTTTTATTATTTGCTACCTATAAAATATAAAATAATATCATCTATAAATACTAGCAACGCAAGAGGGAATAGAAATGGTATAGCCAATCTAGATATTTCTCTTCTATTCATAAATTCTAACACAGCAATAAACAACAGTAAAAACGTCGTTCCCTCATTATAACACAACCGTTTCGTTAAATAAATGTTCTTCGAATCACATTATTCATGCACAACTTATCAAAATGCGCCAACGCCTGTATCGAAAGGCCGGCGGTCTCTTGAATACATGTTTGCATAATTTATTGCATAAAAACTAGTCTACATTCCAGGACGGAGCATGTCATGACGAACGGATGCGTAGCACTCAAAGCGCCAACATTCCACTGGGAGCCTCAACACTGTGGCGAGATTAAGGACTTCATCTGCGAGCAGACCCGCTGCTACTACTACAACTACGGCTCGATACCCGTCTCCTCCGCGCAGGGGTAATTGCCAGGTGAGATGCCAAACGTCTCCGGAGGCCCGCTCCCCGATTGGCCGCGCGCTCTCCTTCCGTGCTTTAGCGTACATGTCACAGTAGAACAATGCACAGAGGTTTAACTAATACAACTCCTGTTAGATGGAATAGTCGTGCTAACATTGTAGTAGATCTAGTTTTTTCATCGTGTGTTTATTAAGCGCGGGCCCGCGGGACCAGGCCTCGGCGCCAACCCAACCACCAAACAAGAGCCCTACACCCAGCAACGCGATATTTGGCCATACTGTTTATTATTCTATAAACACGCTCATAGCTGTCATGTCATCTTTCAAAATTGAAGAAGAACATTTTGGTGGGTGGGTGAAGGGGGCTTTGCTTGGTATCTCTAGACTTACATAATAACTATCTCATTTGTTTATTATCGATTGATTATATCCTACTAACTCGAGTTTAAAACAGCGGGTAAGCGCAGATCAGTTTCAAGACAGTTTTAGTTTAGACTGTAGTTTCATAACATTATAATATCTAATAAATAACAAAATTCATACGAAAAGTCTCATATTATATTGCTGCAAGAATTATTGTTTAGCAGTGCGATTGATTTGACTGTCAAACGACGTATTCTCTAAACAGAGAGTGTCTTAGTTTTATCTAAGATAAAAATTCTAATTTATATTAATAGACCGATGGACAACATCTATCTGTGTATTAATATTATTTGAAAATTCCCCTGGAGTTGAAATTTTCAAGGTCCTTTATCAGATTATTATGTTATAAAAAAAACTTATGTTCCAAATTTCAGTCAAAACTGTTCATACGAGTCAAAACTGTCTTGAACCTAGGTCACGTACTGCCTACCATACATGCATTTTTATTGGACGTCTTTTACGCATTGGAGCGGCTCTCTAACGAGAGCGGCATTTCTGTTGACCAGGAAACCATTGTCAATGACGACAACGACGACCGCCCATCCGCTCACGTCGTCGTCGCCGCCACCGCCACGCTCCGAGCACCTGCCGACCCACTTCACCCTCAACGACCTCATTGGCAAATTGCGTCCGTCCTCACTCGACGGCCTTCAATCGCCGCACCTCAAGACCGGCGCGTTACTCAAGTCCCCGCCTCAGATCGATTCTCACTACTCGCGCGCCTCAGACGCCCACTCTCACGACCATGAACAAGAGCAAAAGGAGGAGCCGACTCAAGGGCCTTACGAGGACGATGAGGGAATGGTGGGAGACGATCCGGCCGCCTACTTGACACAAGAGGCACGCGACGCGCCCGCCTCTGCACCAGAGGACGCACCCTCTACAGCGGAACCGGACGCTACCGAGCAATCCGTCCACGCCAGCGGCATGCTGGCACCCCCAGCCTACTAGCGTTCTGCTCCGTAATGCGATGCAAACATTACAATAGCATAAACACACGAGTAATCATTATGTATTCTCTTTACCAAAAGCATTTTCATTATAGCTATATATTTTAATACCGCCGTCCTACGGCCTGTCACTGCTCGGCTCGTGCCACGCGTTCCCATAGCGTGTGTCACTTACCGACTGCCGACGGATCGAGACGGACTACGGGCCACCACAGGCACAGTGAATATAAAATGCTAAAGTAGCATGGAAAATACGTACAAACGTTCAAAACGAACGTGACTGCAGCAGACAGCACTGCGACGTTCGCTTAGATAAAATTGTTGAGGCGAGCGTCTGGGCGTTCGTTTCGAACGTTTGTACGTATTTTTCGTACTGCTTTAGCTATATATTTATTGTGCCACTAGCCTCAACGGATGCAACCATTCCCACTGGCTATGTCGGCGTGGTGCGGCCCGTCAGTTGACAGGCCGTGGGACCGCGGCTTAAGAAGGATGAATGTGCTTCAATGTTGAATTTGCAGTTGAGGGTGCACTGTACGCTTTGGTTAAGTTTCAATGATAAACAATCGTGGTAAACTTATGTACTATTTAGACTTATCGGTGTATTTAAGTATGACGATCGGGATAAGGGGTTTAATAGGGGCAATTATTGAATCTTGCGAAGATGCTGGCGACTCGTACGACAGACTTGCCTCCATCTTCGATCAATAAAGATTAATATTGAATATCACAAAACGAGTTGGTATTCCACGATATATATAGGTACCTAAAATTCGCTAGAATTTATTAAGTATACATTACATGTCAGATCTCTAGTGTTTTCGTTTAAACCGTAAAATGTATTAATTTAATTAAGAAAATTAAAGCGAATATAATATTATGGCAGGACATATCATTCGAAATAGTTCATAAGATAGTGTTATCGCGAGACGTACCTAGTTAAGTGTATTAAGTTGAAACTCAAGAATTTAAAGAATAGTGATGTAGCGAAGTTAATAATAAAGTTCAAACTTTATAACAAAACTCATTGTTTTAATTCGCAATTCCAACACTATACCAAATGAACAAAATGTTATAATACAAGGAGGGTTTAAATAAAGTTTATATTTTTCAAACACGTCAGCATAATTATGTGTTTATTGAATACTATATAATATGTCTATTAAATATACGCATGGAATGGATGCCAAAACACTAATAATTATACTCCTCGGTATTCACAATACTGCATAAGTATTGGTATTACAATTGATTTTTTTCCCATGGTTTGATTTTATAAATAATAATAATTAAAAATGACTTACCAACCGTTGATGACTCCTTCAACATTCAGCATAGGCACAATCTTGAACACATATTTTTCCCTGAGAGCAGCAGCCACTGATGTGTTACCCATCAAGTAATCTAAGGTGCCGTCCATAACCCAAGAGGCATTACTTTCGCCAGGGTGAACGCGAGCAGATAAAAATATTATTTCTCGCTCCTGGAATAGAAAATAAATTACAAAATTCTATTAAGACGCTCTAAGAACATACTTTTATAGACGATGTCGTATCTAAGAAATAAGTATGACTAATAGCAATGATATTTAGTCAAAGTATCTGCGAATATTTTTTAAATGTAAAACCCGGCAAGTAGTATGAGAGTCTAGTTGATGGTAGGCGGGCACGATCGCCAAATAATATGAGCAACATCAGAGACGTAAGTGCGCTGCCGACTTTGATAGGATAAAGGATAAGGGATAAATAGGGGATATGAGAGAATGGGCTCTGGCATTCCTTACAGACTCAACAATATACAATAGCAAACAGAGTACGAACAATTTAATATAAATTGACTTTCGGAGAACGTTTTCGATCCAAGAAAAATTAGAAGATTAAATTAACGGACATTAAATTTCCTTCTATAAATATATGATACTAGCCGTTTTCAGGCGTATAGTTCACAGTGAAGAAAGCATTTGTATGATTTTTTGCTGGGCAAGACACTCTTATCCACAATCCTTGAAGTGATTAAGAATTAATTTTTTAAACTGTTTTCAAATGCACAAAAAGTATATTTCTAACTGATGAAACTTCAACATCCAATATCGTATAAACGAAAATATGGATTATCTTCTAAAATTTCTTAATTCCTCGAGTTTGTGTTCTCAAAATTGATTTAAAATTCACTTAGTGTTGCTTGTGCCCACATTGCGTTGAGGTATCGTTAAGTGGATCGTCTGCTATTTAAGTTTACATGTTAAAATCTCTCTAATAATTCAAAACTTCGCAGAGGTCCCTATTACATTTGAATTTAGTTTAAAAGTACTCGTTAGTTGCTTTATTACCGTAACGGGATTAGATGCAGTGTCATCCGCGGAAATTGTGAGAATTGGAACTTCGTTGTTATTCAAAGAGTTGCAGAGAGGTTCAACGCGAAGTTGAGCTCCGGTCGGCAATTTCAAACTCCACTGCCAGATACGAGTCTGTAAGGTAAGAAAATATAATGCAGTGAAACAAAATTTGGGGACCATTATCGAGTGACTTTCTTTAAACCCCTAGGAGTAAATGGGTTGATTTTATCAGTTATTACTTTATTTCTTCTCATTCTTGTATCGTATCAAAGTTGGTTTTCATATCTACTCATAAGCATATGTAATTTAAACAGCCTATTGATTGATATAAATAAGGATATAAATATAATTGCATATGTCTATTTTCATCCACCATTCAATTAATATAAAATGTTGGCATGGATGTATAAGATATGTAGTACCAGCATCATAGAGTAGGTGAAGGGGAAGTGGTAAGCCAGGTAGCAGACATCGTTGGTGTGCTGGAAGTCGATGCTGAATGTAACAGTCAGATAGCATTTATTGTGACATTTCTGGTTCGCGTAGTGATAACTGTTGCGATAGTAGCAGATATCAGTGCCGGCTCTCACCCATCCTGGAAAAGTAAATGAAACCAATGCAACATTACATTTTATTACAAGTTTGATGTTACGATATGGTGTTCTTTAAATTTATATCGGGTCAAATCCGCAAACGTCCCCATTTTGAACCTACGTTATTTGAAATTATGAAAAAAGTATTGAATATGTTATTAATACATTTTTTATTTTGTAGTGGCAGGGCACACTGTGTTTCGCAGTTATTTTGGCAGCTCGTTAGGCAGCAGTAACCACCCCCTTACCGTGAAATAACAGCATATTATGTGATGTTGTGTTTCGGTTAGTGAGTAACAGATGCCAGAACCCTTCTCTATCTCTTCCCAATCTCTTATACTTGATCCTAATGTAGTCGGCAGCGCACTTGCAGCACCTATGGCGTGTTGTATAGTGTTATAGCTGTGTTATGCTTGTGTTATAGGCGACGGTAGCCACCGATCAAGTGGACCGTCAGCCTGTTTGTCGACCTTAACATAATAAAATATGAAAATCAATTTCCAAAAGATCGTGTCAATACCAAAAGTACAAATGAAAATGAATTTTTTTTTTCAAATTTTAACCACAAAACGTGTATAAAAAATATATTATCTAATCACTATTTAGTGTACTCGTTTCCAATGTGCAGTTATCACTTCTAGCGTCATGATTCTATTTTAATTTGTATTAGAAAGTTATTATCTCTTTCTAACTGATGTTCATCCTTATTATCTACTTACACTTAGATACTACTTAGAAACTACTTACTTAGATAGATATCTACTTACACTTGCAAGAAGAAGACCGATTTAGATAAAATCTGACATAGATAAGTATAGATTTAACCGTGGTGAAGGACTAAAGCAACTTGTACTTTTTACATAAACAATTAAATAGCTAGTACCTAAACAAGTACAAGTATCTAACCAATTAAATTTTAAGATAGTAACTTTAAGAAGAGATCGAACTCTTCCACAAGTATTAGGACTATAATAATCTGTAGTAGTTAGTCTAATCATCTAATAGTCTTTACGGGTGAAGTTTAAAATTGAATCACCTATTCTGTGGCAGCAGTAAATTGTATAAAAGAGATGAAAAAATATAGGCTTTTGTACCTGGCCTTCCCAATACTGCCTCTTTTACCGAATACATAACTGGCTTCATGCCAAAGTTGAATTGGCTGTCTGATTTTTCGCAGTTGACGATGTTGAAGATGTATGGGCGACCTTGTTGCATGTTGCGCACTTCGAAGTAGAACCACTGGTGTCTCTTGTTCGAGTTCACGTCTGGCATCAGGATCAGCTCGTATTCTCGTGGACCTATCTGAAGACATATGTGTCACTTCTTCAGATATTCATGACTATGATTAGAAATTTTTACAGAAGATAATGTCATTTAATTTTTTTATATGAAATTAGATATACATCTTATAACAGATATAACTACAATTCTTGGAAATATATACGAGGATGTTAGAATATTATATTGAAAACGGACCAACAGTTCACCTGGAAGAGAGACGCCTTGAAAATGTCTAATAGCAAAGCCATCGTGATGTGTTACACCTATATAATTTAGACTTTATATGGCTTCTACATATTCCTTTATTTTATCAAAGTCGGATATGAAGGGGATTGGGAATGGACTCTGGCGTGCTATTTCACGATGGTTTTCTTTGTGAAGGTGGATATTGCCGCCGTATCTACCTAGTTTATAACTGCCGAAGGTAGTGTGTCATGCCACTACATACAAAATAAAACACGATGAGATTTCATATTAAAATCCACATCAACTTAACATCAGAAAAAAATATAGCAGAAATAAATTCTACATCAGAAAAATTTACCAAGAATAAACTTAGTGCGAAGAAAAAATTAAGGAGAGCAAAAGAAATGGTTCACATAATGAAAACTTATTTACCTGAATTACTTTCCGAAGGTTTCCTGATTCAAACCTTGATTCGAAGTTCAGACGAGACGAGAATGTATTTATTTTCGTTATTTCTTGTTCATCAGTATTCGACAAAAACAAACTCTCCGAACTGAAACTGAATGAATTTAAATTAATATAAAATGTTCGATTCACCGGTGATTTTAAAATGAAACTTTAAATTCCATTAAACAAATGAACCTTTTCTGTGATACTGCATCTGGAGGAACTACGGCAGAGCAAAGCTGGTCCAAATCATAAACTACCTCATTCATGTACGCTTCTGGGTTAATGGCTCGATCTACGCACGATAATAATTTTGTTCTGAAAACATACAAAATTTAACCAATATTGATGGGATTAGTCTGGAAAGCCAATAGAAACAAAGGCACGCCTTATTATGTAAACACAGCAATATGTTCATAATGTCATCAATTTAATTGTATAAATGTGTAACATTACTTACCTACAAGCGGTACGCTCCATTTTGTTTAGTGGCTCCGGCTGAACGGAACCTTGGCCACCCATCATGTCAGGGTAGGCGACTTTTATGAATGGTATTATACTTTTAATCCTCGACGCTATTGTACAATAGATAGATGAGAACGGGCTGTATTTTGAAATATCTTTGTGAATTTTTAATGAAGAACAAGACGTGTTAGCTGAAATAATAAATAAAACAAATGTGTATGATTCTGTGTATAGTGAAAGTAATTTTAAGTACATCAAAGTTTTTAAAGTTAACTTTTAATATATAAAGCGGTCTAAGACTATATATGGCGCTAGCAACCTTAACAGGAAATAAGATTGAAGATAAAAAACTAATTTATTGGATTTATCATGAATAATAACATATTAATGCAGGTTCATAAAAAAGAAAATAAGACAGATTAATGATACGCGTAGTTTGAAAAAAAAAAAAAAAATTAAAAAAATACTTACAAGCACTTTCGTGTATTTTTTGAAAGGCCGGACTTGTTGACGTAAATGGAGCTGTTTGTGCACCTGTTTTCGTAACATTTTCATAGTCTGTATTACCTAAAACTGTCGTTAGAGATATATTAAGGGGCGACAGATTCTTGTAACCTGTTTGAGACATGAAGAAGTCTTCTAAAATGGAACCCCGGGAGTTCGAACGACTTTTGACGAGTTTAACTTGTCTATTATAGGATCCAAATTCCTTGAAATATACAAAATATCTGCAACCATATAAAATAAATATAAGTGCTAGAGCTTAAAACATGCTCTATGTTATGTATAATGTAATCTACCCTTGAAGCTGACCTCTTTAAGTCTTCTATATCTCTCTCGTTTGGGTTAAACCAAAGGGCGCTTTGTAAACTGTCACCACTTTTACTAGCATTATGTTCTTTCCCTGTATCATCCATACTTTCAGCTTTCGGTTCAGATTCGTCATAATCTGGATAGTCATCGATGCCTTCTATATCAGTTTCGGGCCCGTCGTCATCCAAATCCGAATTGGCAGTTTTTGAATCTGAGTTTGCTGCCTCCTCCTCGTCTTCATGCCAGGGCAACATTGTGTTTGTGCCTGTAACATTAATACGAATAATAGTTATACATATTACAAAAGTATACGAATTATTATTAAACAGTATTTATAGAAAATTACTTTTTAGTAATGGATTGAGATTAAATGACGCTGGGCTCACGTTCGGCACTGGCAGTGCTTGGTGTTTTAAGCAAAGTGTAATGACTGAGCACACTCTTGCCAACAAACCGTCAAATTCAGGTTCGTCAGGACACTGAGAACAGAATCGATGTAATATGTGTACATATTTCTTCGTGCAGAGTGCTCGACGACCGGCCTCTGAAATGGGAATATGAAGATTTACATTTACTTTTTACTTAAAACTATTATTGACCATGATGTTGTGTGATAGACTGGGTGATATACAAAAAACTGCTTTTAGTGAAGTTATTGTAAGGAAATAGATTTCCTTGCTCAATTACCAAAATATAACCGAACACTGTTATTTGACGACAATATCGAATCTTGAATCAAAAAGTCCTTGACGGTCTCAAAAAATAATTATAATATACGCTCACTTTAGTAGCAATAAGGAACACTGTACTGCATTTCGAAATCTTCAATAAACATCTACTGGTGTGTTTTGGTGAATTAATAAAGAATGCAGGTGGTTATTCCATTATCTACAGTTATATCTTATCTTTTTACCTATCAAGGTCAGATGCGGTCTTGCGACCCTATAGTTAGGTTACATTTGTGTAGGCAGGCGACGATATTCACCTATAGTACATAGGTGATTATCGTCGCCTACCTTTACGGTCAAATTGACCGTAAACTTATTTGTTTTTTTTTTTTTTTTTTCATAAATATGCATTGATCTGACTAAATTATAATATTGATTGTGCAATGTAAATACATACATCTATATTTTGTGTTTTGAAAAGGCGAAACCAATGACCTTAGTTTTTTTTAACTAATAAACTAGAACAGGTATACTTAATTGGTGCGAATATTGAATTTTATTTATAACAAGTAACATATACATACTTATGTTGCAAATGTGCTGCAGAGTTTGTAGTATGTGTGCGCATATCTTCAGTCTCATGCGTCCCTCGTAGCGGTCCCACCGGTCGAATACCCTGAGGAGCACGCTACAGAGGCCTGTCTTCATGATCTGCATGCAGCACACCTCTGTGTGAGTTACGCACATGTGACACAGGTGACATACACAATATGACCATGACGCGTCCGACATGCAACATGTGGTATGATTTACTTTTTTTTATCCAGTTGCCTGTCAACAGCTGATTTCCGATTCAGATTTATTTTTCGCGTGACAGGCTACTCGATAAAAAATAAACTACAAGGAGAGAATAAACTGATACAAGTGTACAAAGTAAAACGCGAGACATAGGAATTATAACATAAAATTTTCTATTGTGCTGTTGTGTGCGAATGTTGTTATGATACATTACAGTTAAAAAGTATAATAATTAAACATACCTCTCTCAGTGAACATTATCATTCGCATACGATACACATTGCCGTAAGAATAGAACTTGGTAGTGGTTTCAAAAAACATAATATAATTTGAATTTTAGTGGTCAGTAACAATTAATCACATAAATGGCATGTTCACAATGAACAGAAACCATTATATACAATTTTGTTTATAATAAAATTTATTACTAAAACAACATTGAAATATTATTAATCAATTATAATGTAGGTAAATGTACGAGTAGGCTATAATTACTTAACTGTTTTTACTAAAGTAGTCAATGGCGTCCAAGCACAATCGAAGTCTTGCCGTTGGTATGAATCCCAGACTCACCAAAACTCGCTCGTAAGTCTGTATCACTCCATCCCGTATTAATATTGAAGTTGTTGTTGCTGTAAGTAGTACCTATTGTTTAAGCATTATCGACATTTAAACTTATTTAAGTGACTCGCCCCCGACTGATGTATTTTTTTTACATAATGATATACGTTGGCGACTTTATTTTATGTATAGACTAGCTGTCCCGCTCCCGGGCCCGCCTGGGTGCATTTTTTTCCGTAAAAACCATCCCTGATTATCCCTTTATTAATTGGTGAAAACCGGTGCAGTAGTTTATCGTTTATTTTGAGTTTATCGTGAACAGGCAGACAGACGCGGCGGAGGACTTTGTTTTATAATATTTAAGGATATAGATGTCGTAGTAGATATATATATATATATAGATACAGATATAGATATAAATATAGGTATATATATTTATCTATATAGATGCCATTTTGCAGGTACTTACAATTTTTCGCTAGTTGCTTCAGAATAACGAGGAGAGGAAAAATAAGTTTATTGTCAGTGAAATGTCCCTTCAAAATGAGATGCATTGTTCTTACACACCCAAGCATACGCACTTTCATGGCGAA
Organism: Synanthedon myopaeformis; assembly: GCA_944738685.1. Classification (NCBI taxonomy): domain Eukaryota; kingdom Metazoa; phylum Arthropoda; class Insecta; order Lepidoptera; family Sesiidae; genus Synanthedon; species Synanthedon myopaeformis. Next base: position 3,955,196 of record OX122914.1, read on the forward strand.
TTTTGGATCTAGAATAGAAAAGAAGATAAGAATAGAAAAAAAGATCTAGAATAGAAAGTAAACTAACTATATTGACACTAAGGATGTTTTACGATCTCTTAATCGCAGCATCATTGCAAACGATCAGCTTCTAATGAAAATCGAATTAACTGACTGGGCTGGGATATAAGAGCTCATAACACACCCTATTGTAAATGTAATTAATAATCCGTTTAACCTCGCGAAGACAGCGGAGCCAGAATCCAGACAAGATCCTGTAACACCAACTCCGATGAAGCGTGCCGATCACGCTTGTCGTGAACGGTCGCGATAACTTTCCTCACAATGACTTGTGTACCTTTAATAGAGATGAAGTCCTGGGCGCACAGTTGCCGCACAGCGTTGTTAGCTGGAAGCAAGAAGGAGCACACATTGAGGACTGTACCTTTCGATGACAGCGAGGCGAGGATCCACACGAGGTCCTGCTGCATCAGCTCAGTGGTGACGTTGCCGTCCCGTTTGCCGTGAACAGTTAGCAGAGTGCGGATCACAGCCTGAGTACCGTTCAACGTTATAAACTGTTGTATACTTTGTTGTCTCGCGAGGTTGTTTGCTGAAATCGATATCGACGCTTTGGAATTCATTCTGTAAATTATCCGTGCAAATTCATTGCAGACGATTTCATAAACAGTGTTAATTTTGAAGCTTCGATATCTAGTAAGCCAATGTATTATTAATTTAGCGTGCCGCCTACGATTCAAAATCCATATCTAAGACATTGTCTCGATACGTATGTTAATTTGTAAGTGTACACGGTGCGGTGAAGCAACAATTGAAACTTATCATAAATAAATTGCTCCAATAATACATCACAATTCACAATGGCAAGTGGTTCAATGTCAAGCGATGTCTAAGTGAGCTCTTGTTAAATGTCAGTAGGTGGGTCCATTATTTTTAACAGTAGAAAGGGTAGCGTTGTTAAGGCAACCGTTAAAATTCCAGAGCGTCTCTCAACTAGTTTATACACAAACAAGATAGGTAATGCCTTGGTTTTATTTCAAAATTTTTATTGGTTTAAAATTAATTTATATTATATATTTAAGCACTGCATGCTGATTGGATTAGTGCTAAGTGTATAATATATATTTTAAGAAAAGGTGTCAACAATTCTACAAAGGCGTCACACTTTAACATACCCTTCTTAATTATGGGGGCTTTATTTTCCTTGCCTGACTTTTTGTTATCTTTCTTCTTATTTCCAGATGTATCATTTTGAACTAGTGTATTTAACAGGTCCAAATTAAAAAAATTGTATCATTAAGTTTTACTAAAATTCAATAGTTATGATAACAGATTTCTGGCTTAAATACCTGCACATTTTTTTCCTTTCCCTTGTTTTAAACATAATGCTTCTCGTAATATAGCTGTTATATAAGTAGAGGTGGCTGTGTCTCTCGAAGTCTGAAATATATATTTAAATATTCCTTAATATAACCTTCCTTAACCTTTAAGGTCTAATTTTTAGGTTTCAAAGTTGACTCCAGACATGTTTCAACGTAGTGTGCTCGCGTTTCGCAGTCATTTGGGCAGCCCATCTGGCGGCAGTAACCACCCCATTACTAAAGACCGTGAAGTAACAGCATGTGTGTTGTTGTGTTTTGGTAAGTGAGTAAGGGAAACCAGAGTTCATTACCCTTTCCTTTCCTAATCCCTTATCTACTATGGTCGGCAGCGGTGTGGGGCAACGTCAATAATAATAATAAAACGATCTCATATTAAAGAGCCTCGACCAAGAGGCATGATTCAAGAGGCTTTCGCTAGATGTCCAGATAAAGAGACATATACAGAAGGCGGTACTTCTTGACACTGCAAAAATCGTCAGGAAGTTTCTCACTCTGCAGCCCTAACCACCGGTAGTTTGGGCCTTGCCCCTGCGGCATACTAGCTTTAAGTTATTTTTCATGATATTTCTTGTTTTTTTATTTATCTTAAGATAAACAAATCAAAAATGTTAATAATAATATAATCTCACTTCCAATATGGAGAGTAACATCTGAAGAGCCCCCGATTGTTTGTTCCATATTTTGTCCAATGTGTTTTGCCTTATATGTTTATCTGTAACAAAGTAAAGAAAGAAGATAATTTGGATTTGAAATAACTACAAATACGTACCCCACAACTAGTTGATCCGCTAGATGTGATCTTGCTTATGACAGCTCAAGTTTTTCGCAAAAACATTTGACATTTAACATTCCCGGTAAATCGAGAAGATATTTTAGTATCCGCGGCTCAAATTCGAAGCTGTGTCTGCAGGGCCATTGCAGCGAGAGGAGAGGACGACCTCGCGTGTGGCGGGCGCGATGACCGATGCGATTCGCTTCCGCGAGACACATTGTTTGTTCACCATCACAACTGGAGCGATCCTTCGCGAGGTCGTCTAGTGGTCTTTCAACATTACCTAAAATTATACCTTCAAAAACAACGCTCCCGCAGCTCCCGCTTGCTTCGTAAGCAACTATAAACCGTGCAGTTCTCCAGTTAGTGAATCGAACGTTGCCAGAATCAATTACACTATAAATAATTGTTTTTGGCACTAAATACTAAATCGCGTTTCGTTTGTTTTAATAAACTAAATTATATGTTTGATTGAAAAGAGACTGCTATTATAATGAATGTTTAATTATTGTATTTAGTTTGAGAAGTATAAGGTTGCGTTATGTACGATCTTTAGAGGTTAATTTTAATTACCGTTAATTAAAATCGTTAATTAATATTAGATAAACTGTTGTTAAATTTATTAAAAGCCAATAAATTAGCGACAAACAGCCCAATTAGGTAGAACCAATATCGAGAATCCAACTCGAGCGGGCACGGTCGGAAAGCTCCGAGATAACTTCTTGTTCCAATTTCCTCAGTGTTTTCTGATAATCTGATGACAACCTGATAAGGGCCGCGGGTCGACGGTGTATGCGGTCAAAAACCACTCCTATAAGCCCATGCCAGCAGTGGATGTCTTGCGGTCGAGATAATTATGATGATGGTGAATAAATTTTCGAAATTAACATTTTCGAAATGACCTATTACTGTCTGTCTGTCACAAAAAACTATCTGCTTAGAAATTAAATAGCTACTAAACAAAAGAAAACAAAATCTCAAACAAATAAGAAAAATGTACTAAGCTGTTTGTCGTTAAAGATAAATAATTGGGAATGCTTTATAGCAATACGGAAGTAGCTATTTACAAATCAGTTCAAGTACATGATTGTTTATATGGTGTCGAATTATGCAGCAAATTGGCCTAGTGGGCCAGCAGGCACAATGTCGACGTGCCGCGGTCGACGCTTTGGCTAAAAGCCAGCAACGGACTACGAGACACGCGTGCACTGGCGACGTCAGCGACCTGCAAAACACCTACTACCAGACCAACTCTAAATAATACTCCCCACAAAACTATGACGCCATAGCAACCGGACCTAACAGTCGCTCCCCAGACACCAAACATTACAATTAGATCAAACTAATTAAGGCGAGGACTTAGCAGAAAAGCATTATTTTCGTCGCCTAATTTGACTTCTTAAAGTGAAATTAACACTTAGGTAAAACTACAGAGCAAAATAGACTACAGTTAAAAGAAGTTTGAATCGGACCGATTTATACAGTCTATTTTCTGAAGAAAAAAAAAAAAAAAAAAAAAATTACTGCCCAAAAATACCTTTTTCAGGGACAAATACATTTGTTTTTAAGCTTATTAAAAGCTTAATAATTAACCTGAGTTCTTTACTAAAGTTTTAATCGGCTACTTTTAATTCTTTTTTCATATTTTACACAATATTTAAGAAAAACTTATATTATCTAATTTTATATCTGTTCTGTTATCTCCGATAAGCTACAAATATTTGTGTCCATTTTGGTAAAATTGTGTTCGGTCTGAGGTTAGTCCTTGTCTTAACAGTTACCATCAGCAACAACTATATTTTTACTCTCAACGTGACAGCCAGCGTCAAGCGACAAACATATAATTTAAATATATTACATTTGATGAATTGCTACAACAGGCCATTACTGAAGTGTACTCATAACACTCGTCATAACATTGAGATACGTTGCCAACACATCCTTGTCAGGCACGGTGGCCAAATAACAGCATTACAGAATCGGATATAAAATCAAGATTGGCAACGGAAATAGGTAAACTTTATTTATGTAACACAAAATATTGTAAAAACAATTCAGTAGAGGTTTCATAGGTGATTGGATTTGGAATATTGGAACTGATGCACATACCTATCTCATGCTTCTAAAAGCGTAAAAATGCTACAATTTTTATTATTTAAATAAATAAATAAATAAATAAATAATTAATGAATCGCTTAATGAAACGATGGATAGGACCGATAGGTAATGTGATAATTAAATTAATTTAACCTAAAGATTTACGTAGAAATTACTAGCATGCCTAACTTTATTCCCATCGGTAACGGTCACGACACTCATTGAAGAATTTTTGGCACCCATTCAAAAATCGTTGCAGATGATTTGAATTCGATAAAGTATATTGTGATGGATTGATTTGTATTATAGTTTGATTAAGAATTTTAATATGGCCATAAAACATGTTACTTAATTGATAAATTTACAAAACGGCGTCAAACTAGGAAATAATTTAGATTGCGCAATTTTATTTGCATTACTGGTTTCAATCAATTATATATGAATTATATATAGAAATACATATTAATATCATTCATTACAATTCTGAGTTAACTGCGCAGCTTATATAGACGTAGTATGTGATTGTTAACAAATTGTCAGAAATTTTTTTCAATTTGTCTCTCCATAAGAACCTTACTCATACTTCGACGAATATTTGAAAAAATAATTAGGTTAATAATTGGTTGGTCCAGCCGTTCTCGAGTTTTACGCTTAGCAACTCATTCATTTTTATTCATACAGATAAATGCGTAAGTGAGTTTGACTGTTTCACGCCTAAGTACTCACGAACATCATGAAATTTTTCATACACTTTGTCAGGGCTCAGGTTCAGAATGTCCAAAGTGTCAGAATGTCCAGTATCTCAGAATGTCTAGTATCAAAATGTCTATATGGCAAAATGTCTAGTTTCTAAAAATGGTCACTTTACTCAAACTAGACATTTTGAGAAACTAGACATTTAGGGACAATAGACATTCTGAGACACTAGACATTCTGAGATACTGGACATTCTGAGACTAGACATTCTGAGACACTAGACATTCTGAGATACTGGACATTCTGAGACTAGACATTCTGAGAAACTAGTCATTCTGGGATATTGGACATTTTGATACTTTGAACATTCTGAACTTGAGCCTTTGTCAGGTATACAGATTTTGATACAGTTTTCTGTAATAGAAAGATCGATAAACGTGGATGACTTGTATAATTTGCAGAAAAACATATCCTTGCGAAGTCGTACAATGGCCGCTAATAAAATATAAACAAAGAAATTCGTCTCAAAATAAATAATTACAAACAACTCATTCTAAAAAGCATTATCATTTAAATAAGTGCCAATAAAGCTCAACTATTCAGACTATTAAACAATGTTAACATTCACATTGACTTTTGTAACGTACAGTAGAACATGTAAGCTACGTCGTTCACGGCCCATGAAGATCTTACCACCTCTTAAATATATTTATATTCTATTTTTCTTAATAACAAGTCGTCGAGTTTGTAGAGTCGAGGCAAGCCAACTATAACATGCACCCACATAAATTGTTGTTTTCACACAGCTGTCGTTTCTGTCACTGTTACACACCGAATAAATTAGCTAATAAACTTTAAATTTGAATGAAAATTCTCTGAATTATTGCCCGCTCCCTTTAGTCTTAGACAAAAAGTAGTCCAGTACACTTGTGAGTGGAGAATTAGTCGAAGTATAATTTTCTTTTATACGAGTACTAGCGACCCGTCTCGTTGTGAGTTTACAACGATAAAATGGATCGACAGATACACATCTAAAAAAATGTATTTTTAGTGGTATGTTTTTAATATCATGTTTTAGAGAAAATTTAGTCAGAAATTTCATTAGACACAAAATGAGTTTCTAAATTTGTTATTAATATTTACACTCTTGAATACAATTTAAGTTCAAGTCTGATTACTAATTTAAGTTCACTTATTTTTAGTTAAATTGGTATTTAACCGAATAAAAGATTTATGAGAAGCAAAATATTAGAAGAGGGTTTTATTCAGTTGTTTTTGCGTGAAAAAGTTACAAACATTCATACATCCATCCGCACAAACCTGAACATTTATAATATTAATAGAATTACTAGAATGAATTTTAATACATATTGAAAAAAGCAAACATTATTTTCAGTATATTGTGCATGCCATTTGACTATACAGTAATCATCTTTTTTACAGGATTTACAAAGATAAAGGAAAATTTTAGATTTATAAAGTTGTATAAATCCGATGTAGTTGTTAGAAAGTAAATATTACACTTGGGACTTTTTAAATGTATAGCCATTATTTGATGGCGAATCAACTAAAATCAATGGGGGTAAGGTGTAAACCATTAAGTTAAAGGCGAGATCACCGCCTGGCACCTATTGTATTGGTTGCACTGACTCCAAATACGACATTTAACCCCACTTTGGGTATAAAGCAGAAATTAATGGTAACACTTGGTGGAGCAGACACATAACACTTGGCCGAGGGCCCAATGCACCAAAAACTCACATTGCAGTTAAACACGCGACATTGGTGCATTAATTAAGTTTGAACTTTGAAACTTATGCGATAGAGTTTATGTTACGATAAAATTATGAGCTACTAAGCGTGCCCATACTTTTTATTGGCTAACCGTCTTGGTTATTTAGTTACTTACTATTTATCTATAGTAATATTATAAACAGAGAGAGCGGAATTTTTGAGTAATTTCCGGATCGTGCCGTGGTAGATCCGGAAATTATCCTGAACATATAAATTTCAAATTTTCAGATTGAAAAAAGAAAAATGAACGTGTTTTTAGGTTTTCTCAGGCAATTTTTCCAATTTTTCTCTTTATAAGAACTTTAATCGGACTTTAAAGAATATTTGAAAATATAATAATATCTGAATAGTTCTAGCCGTTCTCGAGTTTTGATGTTAGCAATACATTTAGCGATTCATTTATTTTTATATACATGCATATAGATATGTAGATTGTTGCATGTTCTATTCTATGTAAATTTTAGTGAGGGGCGAGGATAGCAAAAACTGTTTTGTGGTACCATGCAGTTACCCCACATTTTACGACCATCCATAACATACACTAATCATAAGCGAATTAGGTCAGACTTTGTTCGCTTACTGAATAGTTCATTTCACCAGTTGAAAGGCTTTACACGAACATTTTATTACAATGAAGAAGTAAATATCAACCGTCTAAAGTACCAAATAAAAACAGTTAAAAAGTTAATACTATTAGAACACGAAACATATTATTAAGACATTTAGTAACGCCTCCGACGCATTATAAAATTTCTAAAGGTCTTTTGGCTTTAAGTCTTTTAAGTCACGCAAATGGCTTAACTTGTAATAGGCACACTTAAGCTACGTTGAAGCGGGATATTATAGAACACAATGTTAGATTATAATCTTAATTAAACTATATGTATATCATATCTTTTTATTGCCAGTGATGACATAAGGCGCTGAAGCGTGGTCTCAAACTGTGTGTCTCGTCAGAAAGCCTAACGTCTCTCAACGAGGTATGAAGAGGGCCGTGCTCTGTGCTCGGGGTTACACTGCGTGATTGAATCAGAAATGAGGAGGTCCGTGGACGTACGAAAGTTACCGACATAAGTCGGCGGATCAGTACTTAAATTGAAGTGGCAGTGGGCAGGACACATAGTACGGAGAGCCGACTGAGAGCCGACGCCGAGGCAGAAGGTTCTCGAGTGGAGACCACGGACCGGCAAGCGCAGCGCAGGACACAAGGTGGACAGATGACCTGATAAGGGGCCGCAGGTCGACGGTGGATCCCGGGTGCTTCGGACCGGTCTTATTGGAAAATAATGGGGTAAGCCTATGTCCAGCAGTGGACGTCCTGCGGCTGAGATGATGATGATACAATATCTTTGCGAAGTTAATATTCCCGACGGGTGCATGGCGTGGTTGATGAATTTAAATAATAAATTGTTGTCATCAACAAAAAACAAAAAGATGTATGTGCAATGTAATTGAGTTTCATTGACAACGTCCTACTAGCGGTGACAAAAGTTACAAGCACATATATTTGTTAGTGCTTTGAAAAATTGGCACAAATCTCTAAAGAGCAAAATACGTTACGCAAAACTGAAGACATCTAAGTCTGTTTCGGTTCCAACGAGCAACGGGGTTCAATTATCACTTCTTATATTCTTTGTTTTTGCAAAGAAATGCTGTAACACACAATACATCTGTTTTGGCAAATTGCCAAACCATGAATCTAAAACCAATGGATGTGTTCGGAACTCGGTATTACCACATTCAACATGAACAAATTTCTGTCAATACAAAAAATGTGACTTTCAAATTATAGATAAATTAGTGAATTTAATTATGAGATAACGCACACGGGCTTATAGATAATGGGAAAAACTAAGAAAAGCGATTAAAAAAATCTGCAAATTCTGCAATTGCCTCCTTCGTTTATCGCTCTTTCCATTAGTGAAAATCGTATCGAAATCCGATGGGTGGTTTAGAAGAAGGTAGATGTGTGTACGTAGGTATATGTGAACGAAAACAATATTGATTACAAGGAGATTGTAAAACACACTTAGAATAAAATTTTAAATCAAAGAGGCGAGTAGGTAATTGTTTATCGATGGATTTTTTTAATTTATTTTATTTTGCTTAGACAACGTACTCGTATAGAATCTTGTAACTAATTATGATTTCGTAATACATATGTCGGTTGTCTTTTATTTTTAAGAGTCCTACATAAAGGTTAACGACCAAATCATGCCGTGTTTTCCTCGTAGAGTTTTTGAATTCAGAATACTCACACTCCTAATTTATAAATTAGGAGCTTTTTTTACCCTAAGTGATAAGGGTGGCCCACCCCAATTTTTTTTTTATCAAAAGTATGTTTGACGCGTCAGCTAGTTATATAAAAAACCTTCCTTTTTGCTCTCTTCCATTAGTAAAAACCGCATGAAAATCTGTTCAATAGTTTTTGAGTTAATCGCAAACATACATACACACAGACAGACGCGGCAGGGTACATTTTATTATAATATGTAAGGATACTTTTGCATATCAGTACAAAAACTAAACAGTATTAAGTATTATATGAATTAGAAAAGAATTGATTGCACAAGCAAAACTAAATCTTTAAAACAATAAATAACCTTCAGTATCAGAAAATCGATAACTTTGCAATTCAAATCACAATTAAGCTCTTAAAATGTGGGCGGTAATTGATAACCATCAAAGCGATAGCCATCGCCATCGAAACAACAAAATTAAATCATTTTGTATGGAGATCAGGAAAAATATTTCTTTGCATTTTATTAGAAGGTAAACGTTAGTATAATAGGTGCATTAATAAGATGACATTTCTAAATCAATCTATGATCTAAATGCAAATTTTACGATTAACCAGTATCCAGAGTGCGTTTATAAATATATACTTGTTCCTACGAGTATATTAAGAATGATTATAATATATTTATACACAATATAATTATCCTTGCATAACTATTAATTTTTCAAAAGTTAAATAACTTTGTAAACTATTTCGTTAAACAGATTAAATTTTGTCAATTATTTTCTGAGGTTCACCGATTTAAATAATAATAATATTATACTTATTAGGTTAAATTTGAGAATTTATTAGGAAATTAATATCACAAAAGCCCTAATAAATTAATAGGTTAATTATAGAATAAGAAAATGCCTCGACGCCTCCAAATATATTAATATTTAGACATAACCAATGATGTAACTATTGATTATTATTATATTTATGCATAGAAGAATAGAAGATGGCGGCTGTTGCAATAATATTTATTACAAAATAAGCTTTTCTATAACTTCACTCAGACACTATTCTGATACCTACTTAGTATGTAGTAAATAATGCTCATCTTCTTCTAGAGCTTAAATATATAGTTTAAACAGTTTACCGTGCGATGTAAGTCTTGAATTGATTCGTGCTGTTATGGCTCGCGCGACTTCCAAAGAATCAGGCGCCCGCTGCTGATACAACCGCAGTCTTTCAAACAGACAATCGGCTGCTGTTTCGTCCGCCATGCGGTGAACTGCTGCAAAAAAATAAACAAAATTGCTTGATAATGGTGATAGATAAGCAAGTTGGATGTTTGAATATATTATTTATTTGTAACATTTTCGCAGGCTGCCTGGTGGCAGTATAACCACCCTTACAGAAGAGCACAGTGAAATAACAGCATGTGTGCTGTTGTGTTTCAGTGAGTGAGTAAGGGATGCCAGAGCCCATTTCCCTAACCCCATTCCCAATTTCGTATCTTTAATCCTGTACTGTAGTCGATAGCGCACTTGCAGCACCTGTGGGGTTGCTTGTGTTATAGGCGACGGTAGCCACCTACCATCAAGTGAACCGTCAGCCTGTCTGTCGACCTTAACATATTATGTGATAGATTATTACAAATTATTATTATGAGGACACCATATTATGGCCAGATTTATGAAGGGAAAGGAAATCAGTCAGGAAATCAGTACTAGAAAGATAATACTTGTAAGAGTAATATCTTTTTTTGTATAGTGGTCTATATATGTATATAGTATAGTATGTGCAGTGTTTATCTACTTATATCAAATATGTATAATTAAGGCCATTAAGTAAATGCATTGGTATATTATGTGTAAAGTCTGTTCGACTGTAAATAAACAATGAAATAAAATGAAAATCCCAACTCATATATTGTAAATGCAAAAGTGAGTTTGTTTGTTACGCTTTCACGCTTTAACTAATCCAACGATCAACATGAAATATTGCAAACACGTTGTTAGGGATACAGAAAAGGACATAGGGTACATTTCATAGAGAAAAAGGTACCGTCATCGAGAGACAGGGACAAAGTCGCGGCTAAAGCTAATAATATGTTACAATTATGTTTCACTATAAACTTTTTATAGATCCATAGATAATTATTTGCAAGCGGATTTTTATGTTAAAAGAACAAACTTTTAACAGCGGATGTGTTTGTATTTTATGTATCTTTTCATAAAATCTCTATATAAAAATCGTTCGAATTTCCGCGTGAATATGTGACCTCATTTCATTATGTTTGAAAAATTGCCAGTAAAGCAGTATCGAGCTTTCCAACAATGTGTACTAATTGTGTATGTCATGTTTGTAATATCAGAGTAATAGCTGAAAGCTCTATTTTTTTTTAAATTATTTCTTGCAATACTAAACCTATTTTTAATTTTTAAATAATAAAAAAGAAAGAAACAATTTTCTTGGGAAATAAATTGAGAGCAATGAATGAAGTACTAATCAATCTATATAAATGAAAATCAATTTAAGTATGTTTGTCCTCTATGGACTCTAAAACCGTTCAACCGATTTTAATTTGGTTTTCACTTATGACAAAAGGGTTAAACGAGGAAAGTTTGTGTATTTCGGACGAATCCGGGAACGGGCCATTAGTTGAACATAAAAATGCTTTTTTATATACAAAACATGACTCGTGTTTTATTAGATGAACATAAACATGTACATATTATGTTTACAAGGAAGCATGTCATTGAGCTAACACAAGGTACCTTCAAATCGTGGAAGAAACTGTGTAGAATTTAATCGGAAAAATGTCTATGTTGACATACGTGCGTGTATACGGTGTGTAATTTTCTCCGGAAAATCAATTGTCTCAAACGTTATTTAGTATACGAAACGCTATAGAAATTTACAAACTGCACGGGCAGTGAGCTCAGCACTCCGCGGCGGTCGCCGGCTGACTGAGATGGAAAATCGTCTGCCCCCACGAAACATACGTAGGAAAATATTTTTCGCGCACTCCCAGCGACTCATTAATAATTGTACCCATGTTTTGATCGTAAAATTAATTGCCATTAAAATAATGTTTTGATGATTTTAATATTTTATGTTTACACTAATGACTAACAGTAGTAGGTATTACTACAACTACAGAATATATTATTTTAAATTTTATTTTATTGATAAATAAAATAATGTAGGTGGATAGGCAAAGGGTAACAATCGCTATCCTCATAATCAAAAACCCTCAAGAAGCAAAAAAAAGGATTCTAAACCTAAATTATGTACTTAAACATGTATGTACGAGGTTACTATTTTTAAATACTATGTAATACTAGCTGGTGCCCGCGAAATCGTCCGCGTTTAACAATGAAAGGTATCCTATGTCCTTTCTGGTGTCCCAGACAATGTGTATGCAAAATTTCATGGTGATCAGTTCAGTAGTTTTTGCGTTAAAGAGTTACAAACATCCATACATCCAACATCCATACATTTATACATCCAAACATACTTTCGCATTTATAATATTAGTACGGATGTATAAAACCAGGTATGGTTATCTGCATTTTTATCTGCATTTTCATTGTGATTTTCATTCTCATTTAGAAAAAACTATTGAACCGATCATCATGACATTTTGCTTACACGTTGTCTGGGACACCAGAAAGGACATAGGATACCTTTCATCATTCAACGCAGACGAAGTAGCGGTCACCAACTAGTTTATATATATATGTACATATAAATGTATATGGAAGTGTCGCGGATCAGATAACCGATGGCGTAGAAGAGTTCTCGAATGGAGGCCACGAATTAGAAAGCGCAGCGTAGGACGCCCTGCGGGACAGACGACCTGAAAGGCTTGAAAGGCTGTATGCGAAAGACATAAGACCGTGCCTTGGGAGAGGCCTACATCCAGCCGTGGAGAGACACAGGCTGCTGATGATAATGATGATGATATGTATCTATACTAATATTATAAACAGGAAAGATTTGATTGTTTGTTTGTTTCAATTGAATAAACTCCGAAACTACTGGACTGATTTGAAAAATTCTTTCACTGTTGGGAAGCTATATTATTATTAGCGAGTAACATAGGCTATATTTTATAAAGTTACGCGGACGAAGTCGCGTGCAACAGCTAGTTAATTATAAATTTAATAAATTGTATGTTTCTAATGAATAAACTCAAAAAATATTGACCGATTTTGAAAATTATTTCACCTATAGAAAGCTACATTATCAGTGAGTAACATAGGCTATATTTTATAAAGTTACGCGGGCGAAGTCGCGTGCAACAGCTAGTAGATAATAAAGGAGCACAAGTAGATCAAACTCAATTTAGAACTAACTTTACATTTAAAATAACTTGCTTTTGTGTTTTGCTGTGTGAATAAAAGATGCCCTTCAAGGTAATTCCTCTCTCCAACTAATACATCTCAACTAACTAACACGGCGCCTCTTCGACCCTCTAGTCTAGTCTCTAGTCTAGACTAGACAACTTGACTCTCTGTTGTACATTTGTATAAAAAATAAAACTTAACTTATGTACCTACCTTTTTTATTCGGCTTTTTAACTTCTTGCGTCTGTACCGATGAATCGACTTCTGGTAAGGAGTCTGTAATTAGAAATATTTATCTTAAATTGAAAGTAGCAATCTCATGGATACTTGAGTAGTCACACCCGCACACTATCGGTCCAAAATGATATCTCGTATAAAAATATTATAAATGCCAAAGTTTCTATGTTTGTATGTTTGTTCCTCAATAACAAAAAAATGGCTAAACCGATTTGGATGAAATCACACAGACAGATAGATTATTATCTAGATTAACATATAGGTTTGATTTCCGAGACATTGTTTAAAAATATTAAAAAATCGGCGCCACCGTTGTCACAGTCATAAAGATATCACATATTTTCTCAGGTGTTATAAAGTCGCAGGCAGCTTCATAAACCTATTTACAACTCCCTAAGATTATCTGTTATTTTTCCTATTTGCATTCAAGGATTAATACATATTCAATTGTCAACAGGAAAAGACTAGAATTTTCCCATCTAGTGTAGGTCAGCATGGGCTGTTCTGATTCTGTTCCACCGGCCTTTGCCCGTCCAATCGGATTGTTGGGGACAAAGAAGGCCCACACCCGTGTGCTCCGAGCGGACTCGGAGACAGACCTTTACTCAAATCGTCTCTAAAACTAGCATATCCACTTAATATGAAGCGCACACCTACATATATTAATGTTCTTCTCCGTCTCAACACTCACCTGACATTTCACATTCATTACAGTGATTATTGTGTTTATGTGAACGTTTATTTTATAATACAACAATGCATTTCTGATATATTTCATGTATTTTGATCCGGGGAAATTAATGGGAATTTATGACAGAAAATCTTCGTGAAAAGTGTCAAAATATTTTTTTTTTGACAAGAATCCGTGAAAATAGGATGAATATTTTTTTGTGTTGTACTATCATAAACAAAAAATAATACTCGAGTCAATTCCACAGCGGTATTTCGTTTCTTAAAAAAAGTGATATACCTTCTTTTCCCGCTTAAACTGTTAATTTAAAAAATATTTTCTTAACTACATATATTTTTTATGTTTTTAGCTGCTGTAGTTTTCGAGATTTTTTATTATAATTAACGAGTCGGTGAGTGAATGGTGTTTCAATAGATAGATAAGCCACCATTCAATAAGGTAGTAGTAATATTACACACACATTTGCATGTGTACTGTATAAGAAATGTCAACAAGTGTAAAGTGCCTACGGCGTATAGTTGCGGTAGCGTCGGTAAAATGTCATCCGTAATCTGTATCGATCGGGATCGATAAATGATCGAACGAACCTTGTTATATCTTGTACGATGACAACGCCTACGCCAATTTTATGGACATGAATGAATAAAAGCTTAACTCTTATATATCATGCTGTATTTTGATATAATTAATCAGAACATTTAGACGCAACGTTGTAAGAGTTAATACACCAACAAAATTAGAGTCATGCTTAGCTTAACCAAAAGGTTTTCTTTCTATTACTGTATTACCTTGTAAAACATATACCTATAACACAAGCAACGCCACGGTCGGGTGCTACAAGTGTTCTGGCGAACATAGTAGGATAAGAATAAGGAATTGGGATGGGATAGGGAAATGGGCTCTGGCATCACTTACTCACTCACAGAAACATAACAACACAAATATATTTCACGGCAATGGTTACTGCTGCCAGACGGGCTGCCCAAATAACTGCGAAACGCAGTGTCCTACTACTACCAAAGTTAACTCTGCCGGGAATCGAACTCGGGACCTCTCGAGCACCCTTACCACTCACCGAACGGGCTCATAAAAAGCAAATGCAAACGTATTCAAAAGCAATCAATGTTCATGTATTTTTGTGTGAAAGATAAAGATACTCGCTGTTATAAATTCATGTAGAATTTCTTTAATATTATACATTGCTTTCAATTTAATAAAATAGTTACTAACATTATACAAAGTTTTAGTATATAAAGTCTTTCTCTTATGCGCAACGTATGGTCACAGCATTATTATTAAGAGACCCGAATTTGAAACGTCTATTGTGTATTATTGTCACTAATGCAATTTGTTATCGTTTATTAATTGAATTTGTGGAAGATTTGAATTAATTTAACGATTTTTATTTAGTGATTTTATTCTGATAGGTAAATGATAATATCTGATTCCATCTACATATCAACCAAGCATCACACTTAAGTAGGTAATAATGAGTATGAGGATATAATAACAGAGTAAATATTTATCAACATGAAACACTTATAAAAAATACACCTACATAATTGTGTTCAATATGAAAAATATGCCGGAATTAAGTAATATGGTATTAAGTTAATAAGTTACACCAAAATCCATATAGTAATTTTAACGCCCACCCTACACGTGGGAATCGAGTTAAGTTGGCGCATTCTTACTCGGATTTATTATTTTTCCATAAATCCTTGAAATAGCTTCATCAAAAAACAAAAACAAAGAATGATTTTTGTTCTTTAGTATAGAATTCTTAAGTTCCAACACAACTTCAATGAAGCCCAATGTTTGTAATTGTGTTTTAAATTAATTTTAATAACTAAAGAAAAATAAAATTAAAATAACGAAAGAATAAATTAAAATAACTAAAGAAAGATCCTTCGATTCTTGTTCTGTACTTCGTTTTTTCAAAGGCGAATAAAAGGTTCAGTTCATTTCGAATAAAGCGTTCAACATTTTCGTCTTTGTTGAGACTTGTATCTAAATTAAAACAAATTATACGAGTACATTTAAAAGCGCCTGTAAGCAAGAAAGCGTCATAAAAATTTCTTGTCTTCATTATTTCATGACTTGTCGCTCTCGGAAAAGAACTTCACACCTTCTGGCTTGCGGTTAGGCTGCCAGAGAGGCCATCCCATTGTCTGCAACTACCGGCAAATCGATAAGGTTTCTGGATAAGTTGGAGTAGGTAGCTGGATCCTCCGCCTTCTTCCACAATTTTCACAATTAATACAATTAGTCACAATTAATTATCGAAATAGTTACTCTTAAATTACTTACTAGTATTTTACTGGACAATAATAGTAACTCAAATATAGTTAAACAATGCGCCAACTCTACCTTATTGTTGATATGTCTCCACACAAGGTGTCATGTCTATAAATTATGGTTAATTATGAATCTCATATGAATGCAGGTGTAGCAAAACTTTTTTTACTGTAACGCACTAACTGTAGTGAAGTTCACAAAAATAAATAAATTCTGAAGGTGAGACGAGAGACTATCCCTTTTTACACTATAAAAATTGACTGGAAGTGTCCATCATTTTTTAAATTTGTTTAGAAAAATACAGTTCTTATATTATAAATTAAAAGTTATTAAGTTAATGATTTGACATCGTTGTAAAAGTAAACTAGAGTCAAACTGTCCACCGTAAACCATTAAATGATTTTGCGTTATTTGAAGTCAATGCAAAATCAATTTTAGAGTTTTTATTTAGTTGAATCTATTATAAATTAAATATATCCGGAGAAACATATTTTTATGTAAAGATCAGCAGACAGGCTGACACCTATTTGATGGTAGGTTATCGCCTATCAAAAAGCAACGCCATTAGCGCTGAAATAGGGTAAAAGATAGGGAATGGGCTCTGACTCTAACTAACAAGAGTAAGAGTTAAATTGAATTTAATTGAGTTCAGTAAGGGTCTGAGACTGATTGCAGATGAGTTTTCCAATAATTGTAGCCTCCCACTGTCGAATTGAAATGAAGTTTTAAAATTTTTATGGAATTAGAATAAAACAAAACAAAGTCAATATTCAAAGGAATGAGTTTTTTAATGCATAAAAAGCAAATCGCTGTTTCAAAAGTATTTTCGATAGTCGTTGCGTGATGTAAGTTAAAAATTGTGTATTGCATACAAATTGATGCGAGACACATCTAGTAAGTTACATTCCGCGAACAGGGGCGGGGTACGCATAGTATATATATAAGTGTCTTCCGAGGATTAAGCCGAGCATTTATCTTGTCTGTTAGTGCCACCGACATCAAGGTACGAAACATTAAACAAAAAGCGATTACTGATAAAATTCACTGTCGTTTAAAAAGCTTTGATATTTTATCGAAATGGTTTTGTTAATTAAAAATATTAATATTGTTTAAGTGTAACAATAAATGATGTGATTGTGTATAAATTCTTTTAAAAAGTGTCTGATAATTGCGATAGCTTTTTTAGAATTCATAGGATGGTTTTGCATGTGTTGTGAAATACAAATGAATATAGAGATTCCTTACTTTTACTTCTTATGTTACAGTTATTTATTTGTTATGTTACTAAGTAATGTTACTATTACTTTACACCTAAATATTTATGTTAAGTACTGATATAATTTTAAAGTAATAGATAATATTAATATTACTCATCATTCCGTATTTGAGCAGTCCGTGGGTCGTATTAAATGAACAGAGAGTTGTTATTTGGAAAGTCTAAAATTAGATATTTTAATTGATATTTAAATTAAACCAATAACCAAACTATTTATAATTTTTCTTTATCAGATAAATTGCATATATTGTAATAAAATATTAATTTTATTGAGATCAATGTTTGAACTTTTTGATAGATTCGTAATGATTTCACCCACGTTTCGTTTAATTTCTTGTTCTGTTTGCAAACTTTTTTGTGCCTCTTACATTTATATAATGCAAAAGTATAATGTCTGTGTATGTATGTATGTATGTATATTTCTTTTTTTTTTTTTTAATTTTGCACGTCGTGCTTATTTGTAAATATTTTATGCAGTCTAAATTATTAAAGTATGTTATGTAAAATTCATAATGTAATTAGTGTAAATAAAACTATTAATATATAAATAAATGAATAAATAAACAATTTTCCATTTGTCTAAGTGATTTTTAATTGTTTATTAATATGTGCAGATGATAGTACTACTGTGCTTATGTGCGATTGCCGGGTACGCATCTGGAGGCGCTTCCGTCGCATGGCCTGGAGCCACTTATTTAAGGACCGTCATACCACCAAATACGAAGACTGTCGCTTATTCTACCACACAATATATTAATTCGGTAAGGTAACTCATTTTTCTCTGCTTGTTTCAATAAGGCTTGTTAAAGCCGTGCATGCATTAATCTTATTCGAATTTTAAAAATACTTAGTTTTTTTTTATTAAAACTATTTATAATATAAACTGTCGAAAGAAGTAATTCCTAGAATATTTATAAAAATACTATAAGCAGCATCTTTTAAAACAGATACTACTGATTTCGGTATACATACATCTTCTGTAATGGTTACAGTTAGGCCTGGTTACTAATTGTTAGCTATCTATACATATTAATAAAATCGTAAACAAGTCGTGTCTGTACATTAAATATAAAAAAAGATGTTGTTTTGTTTTTCTTTACTAAATAAAACAATTCTTTATTTTAATAATTAATAAAAAGTGTTTTCATTTATTTCCTTTTCCAGTTACCAACATCTCCGTACTCTTTTGGATTAAGCCCTCAAATTGCGTACCATCTTCCAACATTCAGCGCCTTCTCTCCATTACAATCTGCTTATTATCCAGTAGCTGGTCCTTCGTATTTCCCACCGAACAATGTATTCTACCCAGTCAATTCACTTGCCCCAGCCGCACCGGAATTGCCAGTTGCAAGTGCTCCAAGCTTTCCTACACCCCAACCAGGGGATTCGGACACGTCGGTGGTAGATTCTTCTGATTATCCTTCAGGACAACAACCTCAAGCTCCAGCTGCTCCAGAACAACAACAACCTGCGTCACCCCAATTTCCACAAACAAATTTGCCTAGCTTCGACGATTTCATTCAAAAGCCTGACGCACCCGCTCCTCCGCAGAACCCGCAATCACCTCAAGGCTTTCCACAAGCCCCACAGTTCCCTTCTGGAATTCCGCAAATTCCCCAACAAGGTTTTCCCCAGTACCCTGAAAGTCCAGCTTTTGCACCGCAACCAACGTCTCCCCCATCGTCTTTCCCGTCAGGAGACAGAGAAGACAAAGGTCTAAATGATGAAGATACGATATCCGTCGAGTCTGCATAAATATTTGTAACAATAAATTAGTCCGATTCATAGAATTTGTTTATTTCCCTATTTATGAAGTTATAATGTACATATCCCAAACGAGTCTATCTAAAACTCATAATACTCCTCTTCTGTGTCATAAAGAACTTAAGCCACTATAAGAGCTTGCTTTTGGGGCCATAAAACGGATGTGTTCTGTCTTAGCAATTTATAGTAATAAAAATTAAAATTCCCTTTTTATATTCTATTTACATTAAAAAAGACTTAAAAAATACTAAGCACATATTCTTGTTTATATAATTGTAATTTTGCTATCATTTATTCAATAGCAAGTGGGTAGTGCATTCCACAGTAGGACAAATGTCAAGAACAGTAACAAGTTCTTTGTTGCTAACTTATAGGAAACATTTTTAAAATTAATACATATGGCGAATCTAGTGTAAATTAAGCGTACACAATAAATAAATAATTGTGTGTTTATTAGTACATTCACATTACAGACAAGATATTTTAGAGTGGTGATAAATAAGTTATTATATACAAAATATATAAAATTATTATTATGATATTCAAATTAGACAATAATTTCTTTTGAAAAGTTAAGGTCTCAGAAATAAATTTTAGACAGTGGAAATCTATCCTGGAAAACTGTTAGATTCCCGAGGGTTTGCAAATTGGAGCATACTATGCACAGGTGTATCACCAAGTAGTTCTATCCAAATAGGATAGATATCGCCGCTTCATCTAATTTTATTGTAGTTTAATAGATGACGCCATCAATAGGGTTATATTTTTATTATTTTTTAACGAGGACAAGGTCGCGCGCACCACCATATAAAACAATGTCGCTGTTCGCCTCTGTCCGTTTCTTCTGTAACTTAATCTAAACCACCCAGCAGATTTTGATACGGTTTCCACTGATAGAAAGAGCGATAAACAAGGAATGTTTGTGTATAGGATTGCAGAAAAAATGCAACCATGAGAAGCTAGAGGCGAGTCACTTGTATCATGCGTCATAGTGGTCGTTCACGAAAATTTCTAAAACCACTATTTGTGAATGCGAATATCTATATCTTTTTATATACATATAAACATGTTAAGTTGATATGTGTTAAGTTGGTTTGGTGAAGTTAACGCTTCAAAGGCTCGAGAATGGGTAGACTGATTTTATTTCGGTTTTCAAAGAGGGATAAACGGGGAAGATTTTTATTTATAAAAATTGCACTTATTTATATTCATGGACGAAATCGAGTATCTATTTATTTATTTATTTATTTTCCAAAAGGTACACCAACAGCACAAACAAAAAACATCTGGTCGTATAATGTTGAGGTTTCTATTAATATATATGCGTTTACATGGTGTCATAACGTAGTGGCAATATACTGTATATTATTATACTTAAAATTCACTACCATGTTAAAACCATGTAATAAATTCGAAACACGATTAGATGGTGATAGGCTGAACAGGAACTAAAAAATATCAACATAAGTGAAATAGAAAGATGTACGTATGAATCAATCTTATTAAAAATAAAATCTAATATATAATTTTATTTCCTAAGATATGCCGGATATATCCTAAGATATAGGAATTGCTTATATTGTATGAAATAGATATAAGCAATTCCCAAGAGCTTCTAGAGACTGTTCAAGCACTGTTTTGAATGTAGCTCTGAAATCTAAGATCATCTAGTTTTATGTTAGAAGGTCCACATCATCTGGATGTCATGTTACTCATGCGAGGAAAGTAAAAACCATAAAAGTCCAACAATGTTCGAGTGCGTTTTCGAACTTTAAGGATTTAAACTTTCCTTTTCTATATTTTATTGCACTTTGTATATAACTCAATTCACATTAGAAAGAATAAGAAAAAAATGAGATATGTATTGTTTTTTTTTTATTGCTTAAAATCAATTTCTGTGATATCTGGGGGAACCACTAGATGAATACGAAATAAAAGTTGACAGGATTGAGAATCGCAAAACAATTTTTTATTCTATTCTAGATTTAGAAAATACAATTTTCAAGACTAAATTGTGATGCATTCCTCAGTTTTTAAAGCACAGATTTGGGAAAGCAGTAACAATTTTTCAAAAAAAGATTAAAAGAGATACCTATACGAGTATGTATAGATAAGATAAGATAAGATTGAAGATTATATGTAAAGCTATAAATTTTTCAGTGGTCCAAAGTGTAATGGTTTTACGTTGTTGTTATTTTTTGTCCCCATACAATCAGTTTCTAATTTTGAGCAATACTTTTAAAAGAGTTATGGCGTTTTATTCTAGGTATTTCATTGGTGAGCAATTCGGTTCTCTTTCTATTGGTGTTAAGGTCATTTCGTCATTTCTCACGTCAAGATCCAAATCTTTGTCTGTATCCCTATGTGGCTTTGGAGAAGGTAGCTCCTCTGTCATAGTCTGCTGTTGTACTATCAGGGTTGATACGCAACGATATCATTAGCACATTATCGGCGTAAGACCAAGGCAACATGACAAAAGCAAAATAATCCCCATGACTGTTTTTTCCAAACTTGTGAATGGCTCACACTATAACCTCTCCCTCTCTTCCTTTGACAGTAATTGACAGATACATTTATGAAAAAAAAAAATGTACTTAGTACTGCGTGCTTTTTCGTGCTTTCGCGTAGGAACTAGTGAGATAAAGCATATCTAAGGTTTTTTTTGCAAAATAAATAGAACGTTAACATCTAAATTCTTTTTAACAATAGAACCTATCGAAAAAATTTCGACATTTTGAAGAAAGTAAAAATAGGATGGAAAAGGGTTTATTTAATAAAAAATAAAAGAGCTCCCTGTGTGAAACAATCTATTACAATATTGGAACCTACTTAAGCAACGTACTTATTTTCCTACTTAAGGAAGTATATTGCTAATCAAAAAAAGGAGGCGCATAATTTTATTCTAATAGCTAAGTATTAATAATTAATAAAAAAACGCTTTAAATTTCATACTTTTAGTTTCGGAGCGAAGTATAAATGACAGGACAAACTACTAAACTACCTACGCCTTACAGGAATTTGTGTTTCTGTAAAAGGTATTTCCAACTATGTATTACCTTCTTTTAAACAACAAATTAATCATAACATTAATAAATATATATTGGGTGTTGTAATTTTGGTATTACTTAGGTTAACATATGGGACACATTTTATCCTGGAAAAATGTTAGATTCCCGTGGGATCCTCTAAAAATATAAAAAAATTGGGCTCCACTGTCGTCGCAGCGATAAACATGTCAGGCGTTATATCAGCTGGTGTTATATTTTTTGATTTAACACGCGGACGAAGTCCCAGGCACCGAATACAGTTTCGTTCCCGTTGACATTGCTTATGATTATAGGCGATGGTAGCCACTTCCGCCTGCCATCATGTGAATATCCTGCCTGATGACATATACACAAAAAAAAAATGCAAGTTAGTTTCCATTAATTTAATTTTTAGTTTCCATTAATTAATTTTCCAAAAATAAATAAGAGGGGACAAAATAAAAGACAAAATTGTTTTTAAGAAGAATTTATTACATAGGACATTTAAGAAAGAAAATATACACAAAACCTAAAAGAGCAAAATCGATATATAAGCAAGTTCGAAAGTCATTGTCATTAGTGTTACTTATATCTATCGTTTTATTATCGAAAGATTAGAAATTCTCCATTCATTGAACAATAATTTTACTTGCATGACCAATTTCTAGAAATAATGGTTAAGTAGACAATGAAAAATTTTAAAATATTTTTGTTTATAGACAACTTCCACAATTTTAAAATTTTAAACAGTAATCGAATTTTGTCATTGCTCTTGATAATACTGTTATAAATAACTTATTATCTTCTTTATACTCGTATATAAAATTCTCATGTGACAGTGTTTGTAACCAAAGTCCTCCGAAACAGCTTGACCGGTATTTATGAATTTTTTTGTGTATATTCGGTAGGTCTGAGAATAGGTCTTAAACTATTTTTATACCCCTAAGTGATAAGGGTAGCCCACTCCAAAAATAATCTTTTTTTTGCAAAATAAAACGTTTGCCGGGTCATCAAGTAACTTATAATAATTAACAACATTACTAAAATTTTGTACCTAACTTATGATTTTTTCAATATATCAATGTTGATAGTATATATTTTTTGAGGAGGTTTATATAAAAGTATAAACTATCAATATCGTTAAAATACTAAAGTAATATTATATAATGTACATACATATGATGATAGCATATATACTAAAGTAGTATTGTTTAAAATTTTTGTTTAATACAAGGTACAAATTTGTTTAAGCTTTAATTAGTAACAATTTGCAATCTTATCTAAATTAGAAAGTGTAACCAAATTGCCATGACTTTTAGCATTGAATTATTTAACTACTGCTTATACTGACAACACTTTCGCGTGACGAACGCACTGAATATTGAGGTTTCATTAAGGTGATCCAAAGATTTCTTGTATTCGGATCACATACGACAAAATACACAAACAAAACAAAACCCTCAATAGTAGATGTTAAACAAAAGAGATATGACCACATTAAATTATTGGAAAAAGAGAATAAACCAAAAACCCATGTAAGTCCTAACAAAAAGAACAGAAATACAGACAACCTTAATTGTGCACCAATGAGATCTATATCAGTAGAACGCATGGTTCCGTCGCGACGTGAAATAGCTACCATTACTAAAGCGAAAAGTGTTATATTCGTGATAAGTATAATACAAATAGGTAGTATAATACTAAGTATTAAGGACAGTCCTCGAGGATAACAAATTGGTTTGATATGATTATTAGAATAGTCATTTGGAATGTAATTTTGCGGGTTAACCAACAAAATTAATAGAACTGGAATTAATGGTATACCCCACCCTATTAGTGTAAATTTCACCATAAACCTAGATGGCCTTCGAACCCCCAAAACTTGAACATATCTAGTGAATTGCAATATTCCTGTAATTAACATCCACATAAAACTTGACAATATTGAATAGTGTAATAGCGATCCTAAAGCGATACACATTAACTTCATATTTTCTGCAAGAACATATTTATCGTCTTTTTTAACAAATATGCTCTTCTCTAAATTAAATGTAATAATAAATATTAGTGGTAAAGCAATGGCAGTTGACAAATGTAAAAGCACTTTTGTGCCAGCTTTCTTTCGCCAAGTTTGAAACACTAATGCAGTGACCCAGATACCTACAATGCCCACCAAAGACAAGAAACAACCCACTAAAGTAATAATGTTCAAGGCTCTTACATGACCTTCGTCCATGGTGTTTTCGTTTCTGGTAGGATTGCGTATTGCTAATAGTTGACCGAAGTGCGTCAAGTGAAAACATTCGCATATTGTTATGTTGTTGATGGATTTAGTTGAATAACAGCCATTTTTCGCCCAAAAACCGGGTGCATCACCTTCACTTTGTGATTGAAAGTCCCAGTATCCGCAAAAGTTGTTAGATATATTTGCATCATGCAGTTTCTTAAATAAAATCGGCACCGGATATTTTAAGTTTGAAACATAACCTGGGATTGAAATACCAATTATGCGACTATTTATAACATGTTTATTTCTATTAAATTCTTGAAACACTGCATCATTTTGAAATACACTGATAATTACATGAACACCTTTCTTATTTACTTCTAAGTCATCGTCACTTACATTATTCTTTGTCAAAGTGTTTAATACTTCTTCAGGAATCCAACACGCAATTTCTAAATCTTGTACTGTAAGTATATCTTCTAAAGTTGTATTCATATATAGGGGTTGTATTATCATATCAGTAAAATTTTCTGATAATGACTTTTTTATTATAATAAGACCTGTTATGTTGTTGTATGTCGGGTACGATATTTGCACTATAAACTGCGGCTCTATGGCTAGTTGATATGTGTTTATATTGACTTCCATTTCTGGTCTTCCCATAGTATTGTCTTCCCATTCTGGACCAACTGCCAATATTTCAATAATGTCGTTAATCGAATCAAGTATGACATTTGTAGAGTTGAGGGTTTGAGCTAAACGTAAATATTGTTCATTTAGTACCATAACTCTGTCCATAACCCAGGCTATATTTTCAATGTCGCCCATTTCAACGTGAGTTTCATTTTTCTCTGCAACATCTAAAATGTGCTGTAGTGACATAGATAAATAAAAAATATCCGCTGGTATAATTATATCGACATTGCCGAGAACGAACCCTAAACCGTCGGTAATAAATGTCGATGTACAGTTTTCAGATACTTGTCCCTTAACAAAGTTATATAAGAAGGTTGTAGTGTAAGAGGGTTCGTAATTTTTGTTACAATAACCATCAATTTCTCCCCAAAATCCACCAAAATGGTATGATCCGTGACAATGCCTTTTAACTGGCAATCCATTTGCTTGAAGACAGAACTCTTTAGGAGCAGCAATGAAACCTATAGGTGTTAACTCCCAGTTAAGAATGAAGTAATCGTTAGTTGTAGATGGCAAACAATACAATGAACTCGATATATTCACAAAAGTATAATTATGTTTATGGAGTTCTAATTCTGCTATTGTCTTTAAATCATTGTAAGTACTTTGGATATTACTTACATCATCATCAAATGTATCAGTTAATGTCACATGTAAGTGCGTTAAAATTGTAATTTCTTCTGTAGAATATTGCAATATTTCCATAACCAAAACTGTATTAACATCAAATATATTAGTTAAATCTGAAGTTATTGAAGTCATGTTCAGTATATCTTGTTCATCGGAAGTGTAGGGGTACTTTAAAACAAGCGCAAATACATGACCTTTATCTCCCCCAGGGTTGACAATAATCTTGTTTGTTGAAATTAATGAAAAGTTTTTAGTATGACCTTCACACCAATATTGGGCAGACCGATGGGTAACCGGGTTTATTGCATAAATAACTTTTTCCATATCTATCGTGTCTGTTAATTTGAATATCACTTCTGCTACTGGTTTTGGGTCTATATTAACCACTTTTACAAAACCCTTTGCATCCGAGAAACATTGTACTCCAATATCATCTTGGTTATATTTCCAGAGCCCAGAAGGAATATAAACTGTTAAATAAATAATTTCGTGAATTTTATCATATTCGAACATAAACACAGTCTCACCGTATATTTTTTCAGTTTCACAAGCCATACAAGGCAATTTGGTCAACGGATTTCTCAATCCCAAAGTTCCATTGCCGTTTATAGTTCCTAGAAGTTTAGGTCCAATCATTTCGTTCTTGAATAAATTGTTACTTCTTTGCACTTCATTCGTATAGAATGTATCAAACCAACACCAATCATTCTTAGGTAAATTGCGAAGTTGCGCAATTTTCTTGAAAATAAATCTAGGCAGGTAGCTTTCTTGGCTTTCTCTCATCGGTCTACTACATTTAGATTTCAGAAAACTATTAAATGTCATTCCAAAAATGGAATCCGAATATTCGATTCCAAAACATGTACCATTATCTGGTAGAAATCGAAACGCATGATAACCTTTAGGACATATTGATGGATGTGTCAGTTCGTTTTTATACAAACACAAATTAGGATATTCTTTCCAACATGGCTGTGTAAAAATTATTTGCTTTTCAACGTCAAGCACAAGACAATTGTTCATAATAGACGCGTACATCCTTATGGTATTATTATGTTCCACAGGATGTCCCCAATTAGGTCCAGGTATATACCACAAAAGTGGATTAAATACTTTTACTCTTCGAGCCGGCAACCAATAGAACTTAGAGGAATGTGTCTTCATCAATTTCTTTAATAAGGACTCTATTTCAATTGTATCTAATTCTGTGATAACTGTTGCACCCCCACTTTTATAACATGGATCATTCCAATTTGTTGGTGCACTCACTTCATAGCAGAATTTATTATTACTATCCGAAATGGAGTGAAATCCAGGTGGACACGATGACAAATCGAAGTCTTGAATAATCGTTAGGCATGGTTTTAAATCAAGTAGACTTGGTGTCCATGTAGAGTTACTGCAATTCCTAGTCAATATTTTATCTTTGAAATAGCATAAAGGATCTGAATGTATGTTAATGGCTTCCGACGTTTCATGCCATGTAATTTTTATACCACTCCGAGAAGTTTCTTCTGGACACACCTGTAGACACAAAAACAAATTGCGATAATTTCCATTGGACCAGTACAGATAGGCTAACTATCTTATATTATCTTTCCAATACGAAACAATATAATATTTTACCTGTAAACTTAAATTAAAAATGCTTAGCAGAAAGAAACCGATAAACATATTCGACAGAAGCATACGCTTTCACTGCCTCTTTTGACAAAACATAGCCTGACTATAATGCGTCTAAAGTTATACAAGGTGTTCATGTTTTGCAAATTTGTACTTTGCTCAGTATTGAATCCCAGACCGATACTTCCGACACAAAGTTTGATTTGTCACTTCTATTTTAAATTTATTTATTTTTAACATTAGCCATTTTAACATTTTTTTATGTACACAAGCCTTCCTAGTTTATCCCTCTTTCCATAAGTGAAAACAGAGCTAAAATCCGTTAGTTGGTTTAGAAGTTTTTAGTGGAGAACCTTAAATGCAGAGAAGTTTTAATGAAAGAGTAGTTAGCATAACAAATAGAGATTGCGAACAAATAACAATATACCAATGTGGAGTTTTTTTTTTGGATTCTAGAAGAACTACAATTCTCTAGTAGATCATTTTTATACATGTCCAATCCTAATATACTATCAGGATTATTAGGATCAGTTTTCTATATCTAAAGGTTCCACCAAAACACAAAGCACATACTTACGTTATTATTTCTCAGTGATGTATGAAAAATTTATTCAATTACTGTGCCCGCATCTTCATATCCTATATATTTTATACTATCCTATATATTTTATACAGGTAATAAACTATCCGTGTGCCACCAAATCCGTTTAGCCTTATTTGAGATTAGCGTGCACAAACAATACAAATGGTTTTTTTTTTTTTTTGGAAAATATTTAATGTACAGACACGGTTCGTTTACGATTTTATTCTATGTATAGATTTGTTATTATTACTTTTTTATGTTAAGGTCGACAGACAGGCTGACGGTCCACTTGATGGTAGGTGGCTAACGTTGCGTATAACACATCCAACGCCATAGATGCTGTAAGTGCGCTGCCGATCATAGAAGGACAAGGATAGGGGATAAGAAAGGAATAGGGTAATGGGCTCTGGCATCCCTTACTCACTCACCGAAACACAACAGCACATATGCTGTTATTTCACGGTGGTATTCTGTAAGAAGATATAAATATATATAAATAAATAAATATAAATATCTCCACACATTCCACACAACACCATCTAGCTAGGCCTACAGTAAGCAACTGATGCTTGTATTATGGATACCAGACAGTTGATATACTACATACACATTATAAATACAAATATCCATAACTCAGGTACAAAGGTAAATGTTCACATAAACATTCGCCCCTAGCGGGATTCGAACCCGCGACCGTTTGGTTAACAGCTAGGGTTACTAGCCACTACACCAAATGTGGGATGGTTAAAATTAACCTATAGATATATTGAAAATAATATCAGCCTGTATGGAAAAAATATTATTTATCAGCAGCAGTTTGGTAAAACACTCAGATAGGATATCTCTACAATATGGAATAAGTGCCTCCGGGGTTTGTGTACAATTGAAATTTTATTTACTCTTCCACTGAAAGCTTTTACATATTATTACCAAACTTCATAGTATTAATAGCAATAATAGAACAACAGAATTAACTGAGATTCAATAAGAATTAAGGATGGGAAAGAAGCTGGGTTTAGATTGTGTATGATGTCATTTATATTATGTCAATCATATTCTAACCTATACGTTTGAATTAAATAATATATATATACTTAGATTCTTATTAATTAAATAAAATTTATGGATAGCCAAGAAAACCAAATTAATCTTTCAAACGACAGGAATGTTTTTATAAAGAATTTTTATAATATATAAAATGTTCCAATAGTTTCTAAAAAAACTAGAAACAATGTTCCTTTTTATCGGATATATATACAAAAATTGGGGTTGTGGCTGAGTCATGGACACGGCCGTATGTTTTAATATGAAATCTTGTTCACAGTACAACGAATTTTAATATACCATATATACAAAAAATCTTTGATCTTGTTATCTTCAGTTTTCTGAATAGCCTCTCCCTATGAAAGCCAAATTAAAGACGTAATCACGTAAATAAAAAACTAAAAATGCTATATAGATAATAATTTCTTAATTCATGTAATTATTTTAATTATTTTTTAAGTTTATTGACTTGTGAAAAACGTGTCATATAGGTGTTTCTTGAGGTTTCAAATATTCAAAAATTAAAAATTTTCTATAGATAACTTAGTAAATATACTTTATTTTAACTAAATATTAAATGGAAGTTCGTCTATTCAGTTTTGTCGTCTGATTTCAAACCGCCCTGCGGCAATGGAGGCGGTGGTACGTTTGGTATTGCGGGATCCTTAGACGAATAATTCAATAGGTTGATATCGCTTGGCTCCGACGGTGGTGACTGTGCTGATTGTTCTGTAACAGCAGACTCGGGTTCAGGAACTGGCTTCCCAGGAACTATTGGCAGAACTGGCTCCAGTATATTCGTTAATGGACGGTTGAATATTGGAGACAAATTTGTATAGGTGTTGTAACTAAACGGTTCGTAAGGGTCGTAAAACTTTATGCTTGGAAAAGCGTAAGTGAAGGGTCCCACTTGAGTGAAGCCATTGTATGCTGGATCTATGCGACCGAGAGGAGTGACTTGTGGTGGTAGACCAAAGTGGTTCAAAGGTATTGGAGATTCGGTGTTTGGTGGTGGTGGCGGTGCGGCTGTAGATACAGGCTTTGAATCAGCAACATTTGTTTCTGGCACGGCTGGAGATGGAGTAGATGGTGCTAATTTTTTGGGCTGTTCTGGTGGTGGGGTTTGAGGTGCAGATGGCTCGCCAGGGTCACTACGAAGTACCGGTGGTGCAGGAATCAGACCCTGAAATTAAAAAATAATAATTAATAAATTAACTCCCGACTTTATATTGAGCCCAAACACGCTACATCTTCTGTAAGTTGCGGAGGGGTTGGTTATTCCACAGACTACTTGATGCTGCAGTACCAGGTTAAGGTTACCATGTCATGGAAATACTATCGAAATAACAGTAGGTATACCAAATTTCACATCAATCAAACATGTGCAAGTTGGTGAAATCCCTCGTTTACTAGGAAATAGGCTGATGGTTTTCAAACACCTGAAAAGATCTTCATAAATTATAACTAACTAGTATATGCTCGCGACTTCGTCCGCGTCCGATCCCTACCAAACTTCACAGGAACACCCGCTGGACTAAGAATAATCTGAAGATTGTCTGCGAGTTTCATCAAAATCGGTTCAGCGGTTTTGGAGGCTGTAGGAGACATACATACACACATCGCCTTTTATATATACTCGTAGATAGAAGATAGAAGATTACTCGTACAATCCCGACCAACGTCAGCTTTCAAACAAAAATAACGGATTGGCCCATCCGTTTGTGAGCTACGGAAACTAAGTTCCATTTTCTTTATTGAACTCGTAATAACGAATGTGACTATTGGTTTTGGTATTGGTAAACTATTGGTTTATATGGAATTATCTCCAAATAATAGTAATAATAATTTATTTCAAATAATAATTATTATCTATAGTTAATACTAACCTAAAAACTGTCTTAATAAAATAATCAATAATAATAAAATAACAAAAAGACTCAATATTAATATTGATAAGGAATTGAGAAGGGATGGGGAAATGGGGTATTTAATGTTGTATTTTGTTATTTTTTTCGTGTTTAGTCCCATCCAAATTAATGTTTGTATGGGACAGTCGATCTTATTTATAATTGTTTTTAGAATGCCATTGGTAACTGCCTCGTATCTTGTGCCATAGGGTTGCCACCGTCTTTCTTCTTATGGCATAAAAATCATATGTATGATTTTGGGCAAACATTTCTGATGCACTACAATACAGTGGCAGCTCTTGTCCGCTCTTTGAGATTAAGTCAAGTAAACCAATAGTTTAAAACATAGTTAAGTCAAACCACAAAAGAGGTTTAGGTTATTGAAATATAAAATTTAAAAGGAATACATACTAACTTAAGTTCAAATTCAAAATATATTGAATAATGAATGAGGCCGTACTTACATTGATTGGTATATGTCCAGGGTAAAATACCGCTGGTTGGAAGGGGTAGGCGAAGGTGTCGTGTAAGACAGGCTGGTACACTGGAAAAGCTTTGCTAGGCTCCAGGTTTTGATTGGAAGTGATGAGTGCATTGTACACCTTCGGAATGCGGCCTGGAGCAGGTTCTCCAAGGCCCGTAGTCAAAATGACCAGTAACTGTAATAATGAAACGATTAATATTAAATTTTGAATACATCTACATATACTTACAGGTATAGGTCTACTTAAAGTAAAATATGTGTACATAAGAATTTAAAAAAAATATCATCAATGTTCCAATTTTTTTTTTATTTCAAAATATTTGTACGTTAATAGTTTTTGAGTTATTTGCATAATAGGTACTGAAACTTTTTTCCATAACTTTTACAATTGTTTATCTGCGGGTTTGAAACTGTTTCACATACTTCTAGAAGTCATTACGAATCAAAAGAGTTATGAAAAGTATTTTTACTAGTAGTATCTACCATATATTTTTCAACTTGTAAACTAGACTATGCAGTGAAACTTGAAGAAGATTGTAAATTTTTTGGCTGATCTGAGGCTTGAATAATTTGCAGACAAAAATTCTTCCGTGCGAAACCGGGGGCGGGTCGCTAGTTTATTATAAATATGATGGAACAATTAAATATTATGAGCATAATATTATCTAATTTTTATTAAAATTAATTGAAAATAAATATATAGTTTTGATAGTATCTCCTGCCATGTGAATTTATTATGCTATGAATATAGCTGTTATACATAATAGCTATTATACTTACATCTTATGCATATAGTTGTGTAAGTATTATAAAAGTTAAAATATGTACATATAATACGATTAGTCAGGTAGACATGTCAGGTTGTCAAAAGTTATAGATATGCTGGAGTGAGAGGCTGTAATTTTTCTTGTATTTATAAAAACCTGTCTTGCACTAAGTGGCAAAGAGAGCAATTAGGATTTGCCTTGAACACCAACATTAGTGATTCAATACCTACTCGTGACATGTACCTACTGTTTATGAGTTATGTAATATTTTCACGTTCACTAGTCGGAAGTATAATATTTTTTGTGTGCACAGTTCAAATCGATTAAGTTTAATTATTTATAATGTTTAATGGATATGTGTATATACCATATCCGTTCATAAAGGGCACGCCCGTTACTTATATGCATAAATAAGTAAGCTGTACAAACCAATCGTGTCGCACCTAATCATTTGTAATTTTAAGTAGGTAAGTATTTACTTATTTAGTGCACCTACATTTTTTTAAAGTATACCTAAGTTAAAACAAGTGAGCTTAGTTATTGAAATCACATTTTCGGATTGTCCTTCGCCTGGCGAAGTGACATCACCGGGAATACCCACTAATACTACCCACTGATGCTAATACACCCACTAATAATATGAGGCCTTATCCTACTTATCCCCCTGCCGGGAACTGGTCTCTCTACGTGAGGACATATCATCTATAAGCCACAATGTCAGCCAATACAAGCGTCTATACAAGTCGCGTATATCTTCAAACATTGCTATAATATTCTTGTTACACATGTAAAAAAGATTTTCAATATTTCTGAATATAAAGAGCTTTTGTTCCAATGAGCTATCACAGCTTATTGAAGTTAGGGTGTAGACGCCAGATAGAGAGGATACAATGTTAAAAATTAAAGGCACAAGAAACAAGAGGAGGTGAAGTTTTCAAAACGAAAATATCATATCACAATATAAAATGACCGTTTTCGAAATTGCTGTGAAGAAATTGGTGAACAGAAAATTGTTTCAAAAGAATACAAAGTCATTTTGAGTCATTTTAATATAAATAACTTATCTAATACATATTTACATATTTAGCAGCAGCCCGTTTTAAAAATGTAATTGCAAATTACTACTAAACTAATACACACTGGCCAGAAAAACATAGCCATTGTTGCGGAGTTAATTTGAATAATAATCAATCGGCTAATGCGACGACCTTACCGCTTGTTTTTTCACGTTCCATTTCTTAGGCCTTGAGGGTAGGCGCGGCCAAGGCGGACAATTGTCGCGCCATTGTCCGCGCCACTGCTTTCCGGATTGTTGCCGGACACGACCTGTGACTCATTTCTGAGCGTTCAATAATGAGCTTTCAAATCATTATTAATAAAGTTTACATATGAATGATCAATGTTTCATGGTACTTCATGCTGTAAGTCTTGACCCCGGTCAGTGGGGATCATACGAAAAATATAGCATTGACCTCTGATCTGACCGACTTCTTTTTGTAAAATCGATTGCAATTAATATTGTTTCGTTAATGACGTTCAGTTTCGAATTAATATTTCACGGTGTTTGAGAATGAAGAAAATAACTTTCGCATATACAATACCTACACTAGCTGGTGAAAAAATAAAAGATATAACTCCTGACAAATATGTAAAGCAATATAAAGCCTAACATACATTGACGTCTGACATTACGAGTATACCTACTTTTGCCAAACATCGGATTTTTATTTGTAAATAGCTTGTGCCCGCAGCATCGCCCGCATGGAATATTTAGCCCATGTCCATTCTAAAATATCTCCTACTCTAACTATTGCTGAAAGAGCTTTTAAAATTGCATTCTAGAAAATGTTAGGTTCCCGAGGGATTGTCTAAAAAGCGGAAAAGATGTCAGACTTTCATTAATTTTCTCAGGTGTATATGTCGCAGTATAATCGGAAGAAACAGATCCTGAAAGTACCACGGATGATTACAAAATTCGTTGTTAGTTTCCTATTTTCCGGTGTTTTGCAATCTTACTAGGATTTTTGCAAAAATCCGATTCTTCCGATTATACTGCGACATATATATCTATTATTTATTAACGCGGACGAAGTAGCGGGCATCAACTAGTTTTTTATAAATCTTTTAAATATGTTTTCGATTAGATGTTTCTTATTTTTGTATTTTGCGTTCGTGCTGCTTATATTATAGGAAAATCTTGCTTTCTTCTTCAGTTTTACCTTAGCTACACTTTGAAACCTTTGTGTAAATTTCTTTAAAATAATCGCAACGGTTAAGCAAGAGACACGTTGTGACTATAATACATATTAAGGTGCAGCCCATGTAGGAATGAAAGGAAAGACAGAATGGAACACACTATGTAACGTAAGTACATACTGCGCCCGCGCACGGTAACCTACATTTTGAGAATTAAATTTGGAGCTTAGTTAATAAAAACTGTTGTAAGACTTGTAAGCAACTCAATGAAGGCGTATTGAGTCTGTTTAATGGTGATTTTGTAAGTATTTAATCCTAATCTTAATAATATTATAAATTCGAAAGTTTGTATGTTTATTTCAAGTTTATTTAGGTGTTTGTTACTCAAACACGCAAATATGACTAAACGGATTTGGATGAAATTTGAGACACAGATAGCATATTATCTGGATTACATTTAACATTTAGCATTTAGCATATTATCTGGATTCACGAGGGATCGTCATTCACGAGGGATCGTCTAAAAATATAAAACTGACGGCGGCGTGTCCGTTGTCACAGGGATCAGACGTTTCTCAGTTGTTATATTTTTCATTTTTTAACGTGGATGAAGTCGCGGGCACAGCTAGCACGTAATAAATAAATATGTCAAAGTTGAACCAATCTATAATTTTTTTAATGAAAAATTACTATATTCCGCATACGATATTCATATCGCCTACTTGTAATTTTCCGTTTCTAACTCGATGAAAGTAATGAAAGAAAACAAAAATACAATGGGAAATTAATTACACAAGCATTTAAAACTGTACTAATAATCTATTTGAATTATTATAATTAAATATTACTATGTTCACGGACACTCTCAAATAATACCCGGTCATCATGAAGGTCATTAAGAAATACAAAAGAAGAATTATAGTACTGATACATTGATGTAGGTGGTTGAATAATTCATTGTGACACCACAAGTCAACAGACAATTATTATATTATTCTAATATTATATTTCAAAAGTAAAGACAAAGATTAAAAAAACGTAGTAACTACGTCTTTAGTATCAACTAAAAATCATTAGACTTTTTCGTTTAAAACGATTTTATTTCGAGACTTATCTAAAGATCTAAGTATTTGGGGGTTGAGGGGGTACGGTGCGGTACCCCCACAACCCCCAAATTGTCCAAAAATGTCCAATCTGTTTGTTAAATGTTAAATCTATATATATAATAAAATTATTAACAAGTCGCGTATGTACTCGTATGTACATTAAAAATTAAAAAAAAAAAGTTGTGCTTAACGAGGTAAAAAAATAGTTTTTAGATTTTTTTCTGTTTGTATGTGAGTTTATGCACGCTAATCTCAGAAACCAAGCTTTACCGGCTTTCTCACTGATGTATTGATGATTACCAGGATTAACATAAATACTTATAGGATATTTTATATCCTGGAAAAATTTTAGGTTCCTCAGAATGAAGACTGAGTTAATGTAAAATAAAATATATGAAGAGTGTTAAGTTAACTATAAATCTACAGTTAAATAAAACATTTTTTTAAAGGTGTTAACAAATATGGTATTTAGTTTTAGCATCTTAAAGTATACTTGTTCGATAGTTACTTTAGACAAATTAGTCTTGCTTCTATACGCAACTTTGATCCCGAACAAACTTGATGCGTGACAAATTGAAATGTCAAGGTTCCTGTCCACCTGGTGCCTTTGCACGTGGGTTAAGAAAATGATTAAGTGTTTAAACTTTTAATAATGTCATACTAAGACATTATTAAAATTGGTTAAGATTCTTATTCTGGGTAAGATCATATATACTTTTCATTAAATTATGGAAAGGATAGGCAGATAGACATACAAAATAATAAATATCAAAATACTTCCGGCCCACAAAGAGTTAGAGCCTAGAAAGCGATAAGCGGGATATTAGGACTTTGTTGAGTGAAGGAAAACCTTGAAGAGCAGTTACTTTACGAGTGTCTTTTCCAAGAGAGTAGTAAAACAGGCTGAGGAATCCGACCGACACACCATACATCTATGTACCTGATTGTACCTAAATAATTATTTAATTAAATAATTATTGCAATATAATCATGTTTGTCAAAATAATCAGTGGAGTCGTGTTGCGAGGGAAGCACACAACTACAGACAACCCCAAGATGTCACCTTTGTATACTTTATTGTACAATACAGCGACATATATGCAGGTCACTAGTCCAATACCTATAATAAACGTAAAGGCTGCAGGTGTTCGCGCGGTGTGTTTCAGTACACAGTGCGAAGCGGATAGCGGATACCTTTTTTAGGTTGGGATTTTGGGAAATCCTTATGGTAATCCGTCAATGTGGGGACAGGTTACCATAAGGATTTCCCAACGACTTTCTAGCGCGGCTGTACGTAAACGTATGTGGGTCGCCGGAAAGTTCAATAGTTCAAAAGATATTTAAAACTTACTACTGATTACGCCAGACTTGAGAAACAATAGCTTAATTTTGATTAAAAAATACTACCGTAGATTTTGGACACAGTAGGAATATTATATACTTAAGGTAATTATACGTATATTATATATTGTAGGTATATGATGTAGGTACTGCAGGCAATTTGGTATTTATTCCATATATTGGTAACGATATGCGCATTAAGTACAATGCAATTGTAATATATCGGCTCGGCTACCTATCAATTAAAATGTATGGTACAAGAAATCGAAAGAATTTTCCTTGTATTGATTGCTAATGATTGCATATTTATAATACAAGGGTATGTAGATCAGATAAATATTGACGAGTGCAATGGCGGAGTGGTTAAGGTGCCTGCCTTAGCGCTCTGACTAAGGAGTTTCGTATTGATTCTCGGCAGGGCCTTTTTACTTGAACTTTTAAAGTTGACTGATGTGGGTGTGCTGAAGTTTCAGCCCCTCTCCGTTGCATGGTCTAAGCTCTTACCTACTTTGGATTCAATTTGTGTATTCAGTCTTGGCGATTTTTGACGGTTTTATTTATTTGAAACTCTATTACATACACTCTGATTGAAAATATACACTTTTAATCAAGAGTAGGCTGTGAGTAGCTGCGGAAGACTATAAGCTGACATGTCCCTATCTGCTGTTGCCTGTGCATCTTCTATGGCAGTATACACCATAAATGGTCCCGTTAGCCAGCCTGTCCCTTTAGTTATTAAAAAAGAGTATACTGCTAACAAGGAAAACAGAATCCTGCAGATTCCACTTAGTCAATTGATATTTAAGTTTTCGAAATGTCAAGCAGATTATAAACGTATTCACTAAAATATATGGATACCTTTTCATGGCTATAAAGTCATTTAAAAAATTACCGGATACTTCACAAGAAGTTAATTTTAATGTGAACTTTATAAGGAAATTTTAAGCGTTGTGCTGATAAAAAAGAGAGGATGATGAACTCTGGAAGTTATATGCCTTATTTGCGTAATTTGTACCAACCGACTGACTTAACAAGGCTAAAATTTATACAAGAAATTAATAAAAATAATTATAAAATAATAATATTATTTTAGATTTTGCGCTGAATTTGTTCATATTGTTGTTCTTGGTTTCATATTTTTTACTGGCTGGTGCCCGCGACTACGTCCGCGTTGAAAAAGGAAATCATATGAGTAGCCTGACATCTTATTCGCTGTGACGAGCGACGGTGGATTTATCACCGATTTTTTTAAAATATTTTCAGACAATACCTCAGGAACCTAACATTTTTCCTGGATAAAAGGCATCCTATATTTTAATCCAGTTATAAACTATCTATCTACAATAAAGGGCAAAACGAAACAAAGAGAATCTTAACATTCAATTCCTGTGTTCGATGAAATAAATTACATGGCGAAAGAAAGATGGATGGCGTAACATTTGCAACGAGGACTGAGCATCACGACAACTTAAGTCACAATACAAACAACAAAACAGTACACATATTTATTATTATGTTAAAAAAATGTATTTTGTAACTTATAATATGACGTGAAGATTATTTAAAATAAATTTTGAAAATTAAATATTATTAAAAATATATTATAATTATATATTTAAGATACTTATTTTAAAAAATATTTTAAGACCAACGAAGTGTTTCTAAAAAAAACCAGTTGTGTGAAATATAATATATAATCTACTATTACAAAGACTTGGCAGCGTCTATTCCTAAGTGTTGAGTTGTTAAGCGCATAAAAGAATGATCATAATGAAACGTCGTTTGTAGCCACTTTATTTTACAAAAAAAAGTTTAATGCAATGAAATAGTCTTTCGATTTACTATCATATGACCTATGAAGTAGTCATTTCTTTACATTTGAGCACTACAAAGAAAATTAGTTTTCAGACGCTTCAATTTAACTCAATCCGATCAAATTAACTCGTAAACAAATGCCGACATAGTATATACATACAATATATTTTAATCCATATTTCTGTATTTGTAATCCATATTTTCATATTACTCGTAGTATATGACATTTTATTATTCTGTAATGTAACCTTATAATGATCTCTGCATGTACCCGAGAACTTATCGGTTAATTTAAATTCTATTGGCTTAATTAAGTATTTACAGGTTGACGCGAATATTCTATGTATACACAGCCGAACACAAAATCAGGTCCATCTTGTGTCATAATTTACTTTGACCAAAAAAAACTAATCAATTTTTTTTTAATTTCTTTTGACATAATTGACACAAAATTGTTTTTGATTGTATGGTCACTTGCTCTCCACATTAGGAAATTAGAACATACATTAAGAATAAAATTAGGAAATAAATTTTAGCAATTCTCTGAAAGCCAATCACACAGTGTGTCACTGTTCCAAGTCAGTTCATTGTATAGGAACGTCCGGCAAAGTTTCAATACTTGCAACAGGCTAGACTAGACACTATGGTTTTAAAAGTCAACTATAACTAAATGACAAAATCTAATTAGTGTCAAGTTCTTGGCTAGTCCTTGGAAAGTGATTTCTATTTTTCCTAATACAAGTATTGGAGGTTAATCATACCTTCGTTTACTGTTGTCAAAATCCAAAACTGTCGACATCATATGAAAAACATTTTTCAACTGACCAAAAATTGAAATTTTTGACTTTTACAAAGTGCCGATTAGATATCTTTTTTTTTTTTAAATTTTCAACACAAAGATAACTTATGAAAATTATGCAAATTAATGCAAAACATAGACAAATTTACAAGGCTTCGTTCATTCGTAACTTGAGGCAAATTGTAATACCATTTGAAATTTTTAATACTTTT
This sequence comes from Synanthedon myopaeformis, assembly GCA_944738685.1. Taxonomy (NCBI): domain Eukaryota; kingdom Metazoa; phylum Arthropoda; class Insecta; order Lepidoptera; family Sesiidae; genus Synanthedon; species Synanthedon myopaeformis. The sequence goes on from OX122914.1 coordinate 3,995,238, forward strand.
TAATATTATTTAATTATTTGGCTTGTTTTGCATGGCTACTTAATTACCTGGCTACTTTATACACTTTGTCTATGTTTGTTTCTAAGTTACATTTTTCAGTAAAAAATAGTAATAATAAAGTCCTATTACTGCTCGATGTTCTCGACTCACGTTATGCATTCTATGTTTAATGCCGGGGTCAGCGAACTTGCACAGACGCTGCAGTTTGCACTCTTAGTGCATCTAAAGCCTAGCGAAATCGTACGGAAAATAATATGCTATATTAATTCGACTTGGTACATTTTTTAATGTTATGGTCGACATACAGACAGACAAAAGACCATCGTGAAATAACTGCATGTATGCTGTTCTGTTTCGGTGTGAGTAAGTGATACCATAGCCAATTTCCCTGGGTTCGGTCGCCTATGACACAAAAAACGCAACAGGTGTTCCAAATGCGCTGTTGACCATGGATAGGAAGGATAAGGAAATGGGAAATGGGCTCTAGCATTCCTTACTCTCTCAATGAAACATAACATGTTGCTAGTTCACGGTGGTCTTTTGTTACTGTAACTTCCTACTTGTTAGGAGGTACTAATTTAAATTGACGGTGTATTTTATTAACTCTTGGAAACATGTCTGTAAATTATATTACACAACATTAAAACGAAATGCGCTTCAAAGGTACCTACTAAGACAAGGACTAACCTTAGACCGAACACAATTTTTACCAAAATGAGCGCAACCAAATTTTCGTAGCTACTCGGAGATAAACTAGAAAAATTAAGTAAGGTTTTTCTTAAAACATTAAATATTTTAAATATTTAAATATTGTTTAAAAATAAATAAAAGTAAGTAATAAAAATAAAGGTAAGTTAAATAATAACAAGTTGTCGCTGAATTTTTTTATTACTGTGACGTGAATGGTTTTTTGGGCAGTAATTTACTATTTTTTTTCATATAATATATTTTTTTGTCTAAATCTGCTTTTTTCTGTCTGATTCAAACTTTTTTTAAATATAGTCTATTATTATGCACTGATTTTTCATCAGTTTGAATTTTACTCTAAGAAGTCTAATTAGGCGACGAAAATAACGCTTTTCTGCCTCATGCGACTGTTGTATACAACATAGTTGCCTCATACAACTATGTTGTATATTGAGACAATTCATAAAACTTTTCTCTCGGGGAACATTTTTTTTAAATCATATTATTGTTGTTTAAATATTCTACAAAAATGCCTTTACATCTCCACAGAACATTACTAAAACTAAACAAACAAAAAAAAATCTCACCAATGGCGTTAGTGACTAATGGTAAATAAATAATACACTTGAAACAGACAAAAAGAGGTTACAAAACGCATGTCACTCTCCCGCAACATTGCGATTTACACCGCTAACCTCTGGCGGTGGGACAATGTTGCATAACGATTTTTAAAGTTAACAAATGAACACATTGTTAATGAGCAAGATCGTGTACTCACGTGTAATGAGAGAAGTTTGACGGACATGCTGCGTGCGCTTCGGCGACTGGTGGTAGAGTGGTTGCGTGGTGGCTGCGCCGGCGCACCGCAAAAAGACATTGAACAATAAATACTCATACTGGAAGGAACGCACCGCTTTGCCATTGTTATAGCTACATAACTGTCTATTTAGAGCTTATAAAAGTATTTAACTATGTATGTATTAATATCTGAAACCAAATCTTTGGTTCCCTTTTAAGAAAATTGCGCGAACATAGGAGTGTTAAATTTGGTAGATACACTTAAAGTTTATATAAAGAAGGACCGGAAAAAGCTAATATTTTTATGTAATATGAATTAGAAATTAGAATAATTAAAATAAACATTACACACACTATCGCAGTGTGTGACACACGCACACACTTTTTACACAAATCAATATAGTACATAAACATTAAATGAATTACGGTCGATTATTATACAAACCTATAAAAAAAGTTGTACACTTCGTTGATAGGTAGGTACTCAGTACTATATCCAAGCTACTTAAATAAACTGTAGCCAAATAGCTGTATAGGTGTTCAAAAAGACAATTTGCTCCACATTACATTAGTAATACCATATTATATTTATTACAAGTGAAAATATCTGGTCAATATAAGAAAACTAATCAATGAAATATTACATTAAATTAACTTACTCGAAATCAATATTGTGGTCTTCGGCAGAGCGTAGCGTCGTCATTTTGCGAGGCACGTCTAGTACTTAGTATGTAGTTGTTCGCGTCCTTGCTGGCGAATGCAACGGCACGCCCAGCGTGCAGCGCTTTGTCCTACAAAACTGATAAGCTTCTCATATAATATAATTAGTGCTATTTAGGCAGGTGGTGTATATCAAGTAAATGCTAACTTAGCCTTACTCCACTGGATTTATTTTTTATTACCAACTTAAAGGGCAATCTTAGATTCGATATTTACAACCTTAACTAAATTATATTATGTTGTTTAAATGATTTCTACTGGTCAATATAGAATTTAGTAATAAGAGATTTAGCCTTCGTATAATATAATATGTGTATATATAAAGGTAATAATATAAATAATAACATAAAAAAGTATTTTACCTACGACATAAAATATTAAATTAATGCATTATATTTACACAAATTTATATTATATATATACCTATTATGTTTCACTGCTGGTCATGTCACCAGCCTGTCACCCCTCTTGGAGAGGAGGCTAATGTTGACACGATAGAACTTCACATGACTTCGCAGATTGCTATACTGCGTTTTTTAATTCGAAGGAGTTATTTGACAGGTCCTAATGTCAAATTTTAAAATAATGTTACTAGCGTTTTTTCCGTAGTGCTGTACTAATATTGGTTTTACATTTTACTGTAAAAATATTTTTGATCTTGTTTCATTGATTTAACATTCGTATTATTGTTATTTCATGGTTCGAATTTTGTTTAAAGCAGAATTACTAATGATCAAGTCGGTTTGGAATAAATAAAAAACAAATCACAATTATATAGCTATTATTTTGTGATAATTTTATGTCACCTATGAAAATATTCTCATCATACAAATTATAAAAATCGAAAAGAATTGCGACTTATAGAACGGACTTTGAAATAATTTAATTAAAAAAATTAAATAATAATTAATATTAATTCTAAACTAATTAACTTTCTATAAAGCCATAATTACGGTTTTATAAAACCGTAAGTTTTTTAATAGGTTCGATTAGGTAACATCACTATTTTTGTATGATCAAAAACCTGCAACCCCGGAAATTTCAAATTACTCCTTCGAATTAAAAAACGCAGTATACTCTTGTTGTACACACATTTACCGTAAAATAAACAATTAAACGAATTATTTCAGGGTCCGCTGCATCTCCTCTGATGTTGCTTATGTCCTTAGGCGACGATACGATAGCCACCTACCATCAAGTGTACCTACCGTCGGCCTTCTTGCCGCCCTTTATAATATAAATAAAAAGCTAACTAATTACTAGTCGCAAGAAATCGTAAAGGCCCAATAATACATCAAAAATACACTCCACATTGCATTTGCCGTGACAGAAGCCGACCATTGCGTCCAAAAATGGTCTATACCATTTTTGACGATTTGTTGGCTGACCACTTAGCTCGCTGATCCGGCAGGCTGAAGATTCATGTGGAGGGCAGAGGACCAAGTAGTAGCGCTCAAAAAGTCGGAGTTAAAAAATAACGTTATAAAATAAAGCTACTTATGTTCAAAATTTCAGCTTTCCAAACTTAGTAGTTTTGTGCGTTGAGAGTCAGTCAAGAAAAAGATTTTATATAATTAGGTATGTTGTATAAGTAGATGATTGATTAAATTTTGGATGGATTTTAGTTGAAAAGATTTTAATGATTTAAATGTCTTGTGTGAAAAAGACCCGAAAAGAGCCATCTCTGAAATCGTTATTGAACTATTTAGTAACAACGCTCAGGCCGCTGCTAGCTGATTTTAATGTTCAAATATACTATTGTACAATTAGATGCTGCAATTAAGTTACAGATGGCGCTTTATGAATAGCAACAGAAGATGCGAATAAAGAAACGCTTCGTGTGAGCTGTGTGAGCCCGCAATTTCGTACTCGCGGTTTTCGTAGATTGCTATTTCAGTTAGTATTTGCTATAATTTTTTTGTTTGTAAACCGATTGGAATGAAACAAACATTTACCTAATGTTACTGGAAGCTTGCTTAAATACATCAGGGAAAACCGCATTCAAGTCGGTAAAGCCGTGTCTGAGATAGCGCAAGATTAGTTTAGCTATTCTTTTTTAAAAAAAAAAACTTGTTTGACGTGGCTTTATTTTACATTCAGATCATGTCACAATCCCGATGTTTTTTAAAGTAGATTGTTTTTACTTACCAATTTACTATTACTATTGAAAATTACAAAATGTTGTAGGTAGGTATCTTAAAGTAGGTATAGTCGGCCATATCAATATAAATAGGTATATATATGAAAAATATTAATTCCTGAGATAGTAATACTCGTATTTTTATATAAATTTATAGCGTGTTTATAAAATATAGCGCCCGCGTAACTTTATAAAATACTCGCTGATAATGTATCTATAGGTGAAAGAATTTTTAAAATCGGTCTAATAGTTTTTGAGTTTATTCATTACAAACATACATATCGAGTGAGTCCACTAAGATCCTCTAACTGGATCCTCCAGGGGATCGACAAATATGCCGCAGTTCACTAGGATCCCTGCTTGCTAATCAAGTCTTTATTTACTCTTTATATTAAGTATTAAATATAGTTTATAATTTTAATATATTTTAAATTAGTAAGTTTTTAATTCCTTTTGCTTTTTTATCTAATTACGTTATTAATGAGTAAACGTAATTAGAATGAATTGTTACTATGATGAATTATTATTAATATTAAAAAAAATACTTTTCATTACTAAATAACGATATATCAAAACAATTTTTAGAAGTCTTGCAGCTTTACTCTCATAAGCAAGCATAAGGGTCCTAGTGAACTGCGGCATATATGTCGACATATATGTCCTGGTGGACTCATCGTACAAATCTTCTCTCTTTATAATATTAGTAGACTATGTAAAGAAGAAAAATAAGATTTAAAACACATTAATATAAATGCTAATACGAGTACACATTTGATATAAGTAAGTATTTATTGTGATCAACACAAAAATCTTAAATTAATTTCTAAAATTACAAGAATATCAGCTTTTTTTAGGAAATTCTGTATTGAATTAAAAATTGAGAAAATAAAAACAGAATAAATATTAAGATCATTTATTCACAAACTTATTCTAAACCTTTTCCAGGTTACCTTTAACACTAAGTTAATTAATACCTTTAATACCTAATTGTAATTTTAGTATCACATTCATACCTCTATTCAGAACATTATATGTAGCAATCGTCAAATATACTCAAAAGGCACATGACATAGTCTTCTTACAACTAGAAGAGGCAATTGTGGTAGACACACCACGAAAAAAATAGCGAAAGGGCTGAACAGTATACATGTGCCCAGCCACGCCATCAAGAACCAAGTGGGAAAAATGGCAACTTGTTCCAACATTGTTTGTCTTAAACGCTACTGTAGTCTATGCACATTATTTACTTAAGTTTTTTTTTTTAAAGTTATCGCTAGATGAAAGCTTTAAAACCAAACAAGACCAATAAACCGTTGAACATTTCGCTGGAGCTTCTGAGAAGCGTGCATTTAAGAACGCCACCTGAAACAAATAAAAATATATAATGTTACAAATCTTATATATATGAAAAATATAAAAATTATTATAAATAAACCTACTAAATATATTAACTAAGTGTATTACTCAAAAAAAATTTTATTTGTTTGTGTCACATTTAAATTGGATGTTAGCCGTTGTTATCGCAGTCGAGTTAATATAAGACTGAGCCACAGCGAAGCGTGGTCAGGTTCAGTCATCTGGTTATCTATAGAAATGCAGTAAAATATACTGCAGTTTACTTATAAAATTTACTGCAATTCTAAATATTCTCTATCCGTCTCTGTCTATAATATGTCCGTTAAGGTTTTCCAGAATTACTTTTAGGATTTGATGCGTTTTTACACTATCATAAAGAGAATTTTCTTTTCGTAAGTTTTAAATATTCATAAATTATTACTGAAAGCAATGACGAGTGCAATAGTGCATGCTAAACAGAAAATAAAAAAACTCATTCAATACAGGTTAGTTATGCAAGATTTATAAACCATAGTTAGCCACGCGTTAGGTAGGTAATGTTTTTTATTTCTCCCAATTTTACAAAACACAATGGCGCTTGTAGCGTGACAGCATTGCCTAAGATTACGTCTCCGAGTTTTTCGTTTTCGTTTGGCAATAAATTGCCTTACGTTAGTTAATCATAATTTTTGTAACTTTAAATATTTTGTTTTTGTAATTGTTTTTTTTTTTTATGTAAAGATCGTCAGACAGGCTAACGGTCAACCCACCATGGTCACCGTTATCACTTGAAACGGAACATGTTCTGCAAGTGCGCTGAAAACTTTAATAGGATTAAGGATAAGGGATTAGAAAAGGATAAGGTGATGGGATAGGATCTGGGATCCCTTAATACTTACTCACCGAAACGAAACAGCACAGTATGCATTATTTCACAATGGTCACCTGTAAGTAGGTGGTTACTGCCGCCATACGGGCTGCTCAATTTATGACAGCGAAACGCAAAGTTCTACAGTTTAGTTTAGTTTATTTTAACGACATTTACATGCCAATTTTGGATATCTTGCTTTACATTGTACCTAATTTTCGTACGTATCTCTAATTTCTTTGAGAATTAAATACAGTGTTTTTAACTAATACTTGCTGATATGTAGCTTTCTATAGGTTTATCCATTACAAACAAACATACAAAAAATCAAACATTCCTCTTTATAATATTAGTGTAGCAAAATATAAGTGTTTGTAACGAATATAAATCTATTGTAACAATATTTCGTTTACGACGCACACCTTGCCTTTCCCTGAGACTGAAAAAGTCCTGATCTGAGATATTTATTATACGTTTATTTACATTAAATAATATATAATTATGGACTCTTAACGACAAGTTTAATATCAGTATTTGTTATCGTTAACAATAGCCTTCATTTGCCACCAACATTCGTTTCCATATGTGATTACATATATACGAATAAGACTGGGGGTTACATAAACAAAGATTACCTATATTATTTTTATGAGTCCGCACAATGTTATTGAATTCTATTTTGACAGTGACTAATAAAACAACACGCTCGAATGTGTACTGATATGAGAATGCGCAGAAGTTATAAGCGAGATTATTTCAAGTTGCCTCTTGGCGGAATAATTGGTAACTAGCGCCTGGCATTTTTGGTAATCTATCGGAAAACCGCATTCAAATCGGTCAAGCCGTTTCTGAGATTAGCGTGCACAAACAGACAAAAAGTATATTTAAACTATTTTTTTTTGACTTCGGTAACATTATGTATGTTACCGAAGTCAAAAACGGAAACCTTTATTAGTATCGTAAGTACAACTTATACAAATTGGTCTTTTTATATTTAACGTACAGACACAATTTGTTTACGATTTTAATTTGTGTATTCATTATAAAAACTGTATTCGGATCTCTTTTTATCAGATCGCCATTTTCCCCCACGACTTTTTTATCGGAACAAATTGTGAACTTCACTATTACTTCACTATTAGATCTGTCGGCCATCTGGTCATCAGTATGTTTTTTTACGAAGTAATGGACAGGAACGTGTAATTAAGTTAAACAATGGCTGAATAATATTACATGTGTATGTACAAACACATTTACATAGGTCAACTTACCTATATTGTGATCTAAAATACATTCGGGTTGGGTATACATAATAATATATAATTATTTACGTAACAGATTTCCTTAATAAAATATGTTTGTCATGTTTTACTGCGACATATTTTTTAAGTTAGTCAAGATACAAGTTTGGACCAAAATAGTAAAATTTTCTTCTACATGAAAACTTCTTTGGCATTTTGATAAGGAAATTGTAACATTTAATAACCAAATTTGTGCTTTATGTATGTAACAACTATTATTTTCTAGTTTTAATACATTTTATCCAGCAGTAATTTAATTGTAAATAAATATTTATTAATTTAGAGGAAAGTATTTTTACCACACGACATTTTTTCATGGGTGGTTATTAAAAATGGTTATGAATATGTATGAAGGGTTTTTAACGGAGAGCGTTTCAGTTCAAAAGACAAAATAAAATAGCATACATACAACCAGCATACAATACATAACTTCGTAAATGTCATTTTATATAGCTAATAATTATAATACGTAAGCATTAAAAAAAACTGTATTGCCTTGTAGTTCGTTTATTATATTTGTCGACAAGACAAATATGTAAACTCGTATTGTGACGATAAGCATATTTTCAAAAAATTAATAACGTTTGATATAAAGTCATAAATAATGTAGATACTTAGGTTTACAAGCGATTAAACTGAGTAACTAAGTCACCAAACATTTTTATTACACTACACTCTATCTTATCAATTCAACAACAAACCAAATTATATTTATAGAAATTGCTAACTAATAAAGGATGGGCTCTTCCTCTAATAAACTGGGCAACCAAATTGAGGATGGTAACTTTACCACCCCTTACAACAAAAAAAAACCAAAGCAAAATAACAGCATTTGAACATTTGAAAAGTTGTGTTTTCACGCATGATCCTAAGGCCTGTCCTACTACATCTTATCTCATTTTATCCCATATCCTATCAGAATTTCGAGCACACTTTATTCGCTTGGTTCTTTACCTAACTACGTACCAACTGCCTATCAAACTTCGAAAAATACGACGATTTTCGTGTGAACAAAGAAACTTATAATAAAGATTTTAAAGATAACTTTATCAAATATAAGCAAATTATATACACAAAACTTCCTCGTTTATCACTCTTTTCATTAGTGAAAACCGTATATTCCGTTGGATGGTTTAGAAGAAGATAGCTGAGAAATCCAGTCAATGTAGGAAAATTGGACAGCGACGTTATTTTATAATATGTTTAAAATATAAATGTTACAACTAAAAACGAGAATTATTTAAAATAATCGCTATTATTAGATTTAAGTATTATTAGCAATGAAGGAAAATATGTCAAGAACGATGTTAATAGCTTGCGTGCCTCGTAGGTAATGTTGTTTACTTGTTTACCTTTGATTTGTTAGTAAATTAATAATATAAATTTTTATACTAATATAATACCTTTATTGAAGTTAGCAACTGCCACTAATATATATATTTAATTACGAACACGTGTCACAGAAATATCAATTAAAAATAAAAAAGTATTGAGCAAAAACTAGCGTCTTTCCGCAATAGATTTGCTCAACGGAATGCGATCTTTTTAATCACGTTATTTTCCCAAGATACAGTTGATTACGTGTTTCTAATGTTTTTAGCTAACCGGTTTAGATGACATTGAATATGTTCTCATAAGAACGCTTTCAGATTTGCGTGTGTTTTTTGTGGGCGTTATCCTTATCCTATATTTAATAGATAAATGGTAAACACAATCTCATTCGTATCTCTTTTATCTAGTCTGTTTTTAATTGATATTAATATTTAAGCCAAATCCTTTGATTTCAATCCTTCATCGGGACCTAATAATTAAATTCGTGAATTTGGTAGTGAACGAATTTGCAGAAGCTCACAGCCGCAGATTTCATCATCAAGTGAATGTCAAAGCAATCCGGCTGCTATTAAAACAGTGCTATTATAACCAACGAACAAAGTGCTTCCCCTTAATAGACACTGAGAAAGGTCATTGGACGCTATTCTTAAATATAATTAATTACAGTTAGAAGTTTTGGTTAAAATTATTATGAGACTTTGACTAGATTGTAGTGATTAAATTTCCCTTACGGATATTTTAATAAAAAATACTGTTAAGTAGCTTTCATACATCCATACATTCATATATCCATGCATCCATACATCCATGCATCCATACATACATGCATTCATGCATCCATGCATCCATACATCCATCCATACTCACAAACTTTAACATTTATAGTAGGATTTTGGAAGTGTGCTCTGGCATCTATTGCTCATTCATACACTGAAACATACAGCATAATTTCAGTTATTTTTCGAAGGAATTCTGTAAGGAGGTCATTACTGATTAGTAATCACCTCCTTTGTGATTAGGTGATTATCAAACAGGATATCTAATGACGTAAATGGGCATATTGTAATTATATATTACCTATATAGTATTTTTTAACCCTTAGGGCCTCTTTCAGCATGTGTCAACCGTTGCATCTTGGCTAACCGCCATTTAAAGTCACCGGTAACCGAGAATGAAGGAGATGATATACCTTTGTTTGTACGGTAAAAGTCCCAAACATTAAAAAGAAAATAATAAAAATAATCGCGTATCGGAGGATGCAGTAAACCGAGTGCATAATTTGATAAAACATAAAATTATTTCTAAAAGTAACTAATCAACACTTTACTTGCAGTTGGTGAAAGAGGCCCTTATAAAATCGTTACTGCTTCAACCTAAACAGTTAAGTCTAGGAAACTAAAATTTGGAACAGAATTTGTTTTATAACGTCAGCGGATGCTAACAAAGGATTTTTGAAAATTACAACTCCGTGCGAAGCTGGTGGCGGGTCGCTATACTATATGTATATCCAAAATTACTTTGTATTTTTTCAAAAAAAAAATCTTTAATTTAATTTTTAATTAATATTTTAAATTGATAGAACAAACCTAAGCTGTTTTTTCAATGATCCATAACGGTTGATTGTTTTCAAATGAAACCACGTGTTTAACACTGTCACTTTCAATCCAAGGAGCACTGTCAATAGTAAGTACAATGTTGGTCGTGTTGTGGTTCAACCACGCACTGGCAAGTACGCTGTGTCGGACCGCACGTTGCAAGGGTTTCGACATAGCGAACGGCGCGAGGGCCATTAGTATGTCTCCTTTCCACACGCCAGCGCAGTGTAGCCGCCTCGCGTACGAAACTACCATCATCTGGTGCAACTACGATTCAACTGGTCGACCTTCCACATCTACTGATATTGCAAATAAGCTCGCGTTTCGAAAGAACGCTTTAAATTCGCTCCTTGTGCCACTTTTCTGTTTGTTTGTCTAACATGAATGCCCTTGTAAGATCGACTCCGCTTCGGCAAAACGGCCGAACACATACGCGTCCGTGGCCGTGACTAATTCTCACTTATATGTACCACAACATATTATAATGAATAATACTTTGTAACGCATTTTATTTAATATTTAGATCGGCAGGTCAACAGTTGTCTATGACACAAGCAACGCCACAGGTGCATTAAGGATAAGAGATTGGAAAGGGATAGGGAAATGGGCTCTGGCATCCTTTACTCACACAACGAAACATAACACATGAAACTGAAAAGCACACGTGCTGTTATTTCACTCACGTGCTGTCTTCTGTAAGGGGTGGTTACCTACTGTTATTTATTTAAACATATAAAATAAATATAATATACCCATTTATCCTACACGAATGTAAGACGCGTTGGTACAGTAGGTAATGAGATATTGTATTGATGGCTTAATTAATCCCTTATGGCTGGCTGCTGTTAATAATAACTATATCGACGCTAGATTAGAACTGACGGTTCGAAAACAAGGCCGTATAAATTAGTGCAAAAAATAATTGCACATTATGCTTGTTGGATAATTGAACACTATAAAAGTTTACTATGAATGTGTGCAAAATTGGAAAATATGTGATCACAGTATTACCCAAAAAATGTCGTCCAGGGTACTGATTTTCCCCATATTCAACTTATTTTTTAACCAAGTGACATGGATATTTTTCTCCTAGAGCTGGGTATAACCTAGTCTATCCCCCCCCCCCCCCCCCCGAATTTATTTTTAGTAAAACGACGGATCGTCTTACTAAAAAATATAAAAATGACGCTACTGTCGCCGTGGTCACAGCGCGAGCGATAACGATGTCAGGCGTTATAATATATTACTCATATAATTATTTTCTTTTAACGCGAACGAAGTTGCGGTCATCAGTTAGTCAAACTATGTAAGGATTGAACATTATTTTATTAGAGGTAGATAAATCTTGAATTATTAAATTATCTTTATCGGGGAATATTATCTTCAGACTTCACGAACCCATCTTATACCTTCTGCCTAGCACTCGTCACGTAAAAAAATAACAAATGAAGTACCCGTACGTGACTGTTCGGGAATGTTCGATAAATTAACACAATTATCTGGTTACGTACTATAACATTTGTTATCTGAGTTTGAAATAAATTGAGTAATTTACACAGTGGTGTTATATCTTTATAATAAAGATTATTATTTGTAATAAACTGCAAGCAATTTATTATTTATCTTATTTATACATAAATAAAAAGATTAATTAAACTTATGAACTACATATGCGATAAGGCAAATTAAGACGAACCAAATCGGTCTAACAAAACGGCCAAGTCAAGGTTGTATTAAAAGGTCCGGTGTTAATTTTTGTAAAAACCTGAATATCTCAGAAACTAAGAACACTAGCTTAGTGATTTTTTTTTTAAATTACAGATGGTTTTGCTCTTGGCCAGCATCCAGCCGTGTAGCGAAAATGAAGCCTATGATGGAGCGAGCTCACCTAGAAGATGCCTATTCACTCTAACTTTGAAAAATATTTGAAATAAATTGTGTTCTAAAGACAGCTAAATACAACTTTACTAACTTTCAGAACAGAATTTCAAATCAGATGAGTAGTTTAGAAGATAACCTTCTACATCGATGCCTTCTACATACAAACAGAGATACAAACTTTATCTCTTTTCATAATAGTAATAATAGAAGATAACCTTCTACATCGATGCCTTCTACATACAAACAGAGATACAAACTTTATCTCTTTTCATAATAGTAGTATATAGATATTTATTTACGTGTTCAAGCATGCCACAGTGGATTTCTTTACCTGTCCGTCACACATTCAAACGTAAGTATTCAGAGTTTACTCGACATACGCATCGAACTTGTAAACGTGAATTTGTATGGGAATGAAGCAGCGCCACCTAGTGGCTAACGTGTAGTGCGAGTATTATTCGATCAAACGCATCGAAAGCGTAAATGTGAATTTGTATGGGAATGAAGCAGCACTACCTATTGGCTATCGTGTAGTGCACTACACACTCAAGTTCAGTTATGACATTCTTATCAAATGTGGTCAAACACCTGCACATACTCGTACATATACACAAAGAAGATGTTAGTAACATTTACAAATAAATTACTTACTCACGAGTCCCTATGATAGAGTCGAAGCTCACGAATTTAATATTTGCTTACAATAAGTGAACACAAAAATATTTGTTAACTACATCAACTCGAAGCCACTACTATAATTTTATGAGTGACAAAATCATTACTTTTAAATTACAGTAATACGTGCACATTTCAAAAATAAATACTTAGATACATGTTTGTATGCACAAAGGCAAATTTTGATAAATAAATAAATTTCACTTACATTAACCATAAGTATTCTTCTCTCTTATTGCTTGAAGAAACTTGCGCTTTGTTTCCTGTGACAAGGAGCAAAAACAAGCTGTAATTAAAATTATATACTAACCCCTGACTTACTATTGGCCCTAAACACTCTATATCTGCTGTAAGTTACTGAGACTGTAAGTAACTGTATATCAAATTTAACATCAATCGAACCTGTGGAAGTTAGTGAAATCTTTTCGTCAACTAGAAGATGGGCTGATGATCTTCAAACGCCTGAACAGATGTTCATAAACTGCTGCTAAAAACCACTTCGCTCACGTCAGCTTTCAAACAAAAAAAAAACTGATCAAAATAGGTCCATCCGTTTGGGAGCTACAATTCCATAGACAGGACACACAGATGCATACATAATAAATACAATATGAAATTTTTAAGTCAAATAAAACTTTTTCAGAGACCTAGTCGAAATTCATAATTTAAAATTTTATTTTGTATTGGAAAACTTTTTAGATATATGTTTTCTAGTACGTTTCTGACATTTTTTAGTATTAGATATGGATTTTGAAAGGTTCAAAACCAAAATTTGTAATAATGGTTATTAGATTTTAGGGCAAATTAAAACAATATCTATCATATTATGCAAACTGTTGAGCCGTTTTTTGTTTAATATTTTTTGCTTTCAATAATACAACCCCTCATTGATCTTAGATTTTACAGAATAGAGGCGTTACAAAATTATTATTTTTTTATTAATTTTGTTTAAATCATTTTTATTTCCTCTGAAAGTACTTATAATAAAATAAAGAAATTTTTTACTAAGTTGAATTTTCATTATGGCGGATCATGCTTATTTTCATTGTTTTGTGGTACTAGTGCGCTGCCGACCCTGAATTCAGCTTGTATAAATACTTTTTTTTTTTTCATAGTTATGTATGATTTCACAGTTTTTTCATAGTTTTTTTTTTTCATATAAATAATTTATGAGTAAGTATTTCTACACTTGTCTTACTTTCTAAAAATACTTATAATATGTAAAGTATTGTAAGAAAGGTGTTTATTATTGGAGATTATTTATTTTATGTCAGTCCCTTTTCTTAATAAAATATTTAGTTTAGGATACGCTAAGATTTGAATATATGCGACTTCCAAAACAATTAGCGATTTGCAGCCGTACAAATAATACAATATATAGCTAGGTAATTAATTTTACATAATTTTACATACCTTTATGTAAAATTCACATCAAAATGTTATATTTTAATATTATTTTTACAAAATCCTATTATTATTATTAATATTAATAGAATCAATTTAAAGTAGGCAGAAGTATCCGTGGCACCCCGGTTAAAACGGAAAACTAATTGTTGTTCATATGAATGTTATGTTGTTGAAGAAAGTTCAGGCACTGCAATATATTTTGATTAATGTTTAATTTTGTTTTCTTCCTTTTTATGGTAATTACGACTCATCCTAATTTAGAAGCAACTTTATTAATTTGTAATTAAATATTTAATTCCTCTTCTATTGCATAAGCATTATGCCGAAATTTCTATGGCAAACAAAAAATTATAACAATCTGTTTATAAGGTTAATTTTTGCTTACGTGACGTTAAGCCACAAGTCAAAATATACTAGCTTCGCTTTATAGAAAAGCATCAAATTTGAGTAAGTAAGTAAGTTGTTATATTTAGTTGAATGCTTAATAATTTGCTTAACCGGTGTCCTTTGTTTTCATTAAAAATTTTCGCAACATTGACATAATTGTATTATAATAAAATATAAAAATAAATTAAAAATACCTTGTTGGCAAGATTGTGGATTGGAACCGTCACTAGTCTCACTTTCGGTACGATTTCTTGATTTAAATATTAAATTCCATGGGTTATAATTCGACAATGTTTTATCCGTTTTGGCTGTATTTTTGCCCGAATCCATAATGCACCTTTGAGTTCTTACAATTATATGGAAACGTTTACAATTATATTATGATATTAAAATATTGCAATTAGTAAAGAAAAAATATTTAAAAAATATTCTGTAATCGACTCCCGCGCACACCGGTCTTAAATGAATAATGCAGGCAATGTCACACTAGTTAGTATAGTATAGCCGGCACAAGTTAACTACTCTCGAAGTCTCGATCGAAGTCGAAGGCGAAGCGAAGGAGCGTTGTTTTGTTTTGTTACAATCAGCCCCGATGTCTTACGAGTGTTTACGGAAATATACGATATCTTGTTTTGCATTCATGGACTTTGACCGCAGCAGGCACGCATACTGCAAAGAACTTGCACACAAAGAAGTTGCGTTTAGGAACATACTATGTTGCTTACGCATACGTTATGGGTAGGTATACATAGTATGTTGTAGACTCGTCAATGCAGTTAATTGTTTTCAACCGACCAGAAACAACAACTGTAACACGAAGTTTCTGAACGATGACATCACGTCATCTATTTTTGTATTGTATAGTGTAAGAACCTACACACAAAATATACATTACACACGTTTATTATCCTGCCTGTGAACTTCTTTACATAGTTTAAAACAAAGTCGCTTCCCGCCGTCTATCCCTCTGTATGTACGCTTAGATCTTTTAAACTACGCTTTAAACTACGGATTTTAATGTGGTTTCCACTAATGGAAAGAGCGTTAAACTTAGGAAGGTTTTTATGTATAATTTGCAGTTTTCTGCAAAGCCGGGTGCAACGGTGTCATAAAAACAAAACACATAAATGAAATAAAATATTAAACCATTGTTAAGTTGGTATATTTATCTACAATTTTATTTATTTTTGTTTCAAAGCTATCAATCAGATATATAATATAATATTAAACAAGAACCATAAACGACATACATCTATTTTTGATATCTAAAAAGAAACCGGAATTATTACAACATCCAAGGCTAGCAGTTACACAGGCAGATAAGAATAGATAATTGTCTGATATTGTGCTAGATAAAGTTATGTTTAGAACGTATCGGCATTTTGTTATACTAACTGTGCCCCGTGGCTTCGCTCCCTTTTGTTATAGTCCACTAAGCGTTAATTTTATGGTGCTCACCACTTTCCTGCTGTTATAAAATAGTAGCAACCTGTGAATCTTTAACTGCCTTTACACGATTAACAGCGTATTTTATCATTTAACCTTTAATCGCCAGAGTCAGATTTAATTATTTTCGTGTCCATTTCGCCAGTGCCGTATATACGACAAATTCATCTACTTGTATAATGTTTATTTTTAAATCATTGCGTTGCTTTCTCTTAAAAAAAATCGAGTCAAACGCTAGGGGCATGACAACTCTTACAAAACCAAGTGGTTAAAGCTAAATCGAAGACTGAAAATTTCGAACTGTAAACATATTTTTGTCGAAACGAAGTATATATTACTCCCACATTATATTGTCTAAAAAACTAAATATAAGCACAAAGAAAAGTGAACAGACTTGGTGATCGCTTTAAAGCGCCTACACATGGCCGCAAAATCGGTGGCAATTGAGAGGCAATGGTGGGGAGCCCCCTAGATCGCTCCCTAGATCGCCTCTAATTTTATTTACGATTTGCCTACACATGAGGCGATCAAGGGACCGATCTAGGGGGCTCCCCACTACTGCCTCGATATTTCCACCAATTTTAGGGCCGTGTGAAGGCGCTTTTAAAATTGTGTATCAAAACAATAATTATTAATCTAACTCTTCCAATGTCTTTCATGATAGTTAGGTATTACATACATTAAAGTTCAATGAATCCATGAACTTAAAATAAGTACTCTAAATCTACATCTTTGCACCGGAGTATTAATTTCTGGGAATACCCAAATATAGCATATGTCTGTCTCGCATGTCTCCAATAAACAGAGTGGGGTTACCACAACATAAACAAATAGTTGCTTCAAATTTTATGTAACCTATGCCGAACAGTCGCTGTTTGGATATTATTGCAAATGAAATTAATAAGTAGCTAAGATTAAGAGGGTTTTGATAAGGCGCCTAAGATAACGAAAATGGTAACAGTTATGTATATTTTTTCACAAAATCAGAATTGACATAAACATATATAACCTGATCATAGCTTAGTTTGACACAACGCAAATCATAGAAATTAAAAAAAAAATTTTTTTGTCAGACGTGGCGTTGTTACAAAAAGTATTTTCAAATTCTTGGATATTTTTCATAAATTTTTATTTTATTTTAATATAAGTCTGCAGAATTTTTGTATGCATTGCTTTACAGATCAAGCAAGTGTCACAAAGTATTCAGTAAAGTAAACGTTTTAATAAAAATCAACAATGAAGATCCCCTATGTTATGTCGTTAAATACTCGAGCGGCGTACGCTACATCGGAGTTCATGAAAGTGTCAGCTGGCGAGGCTAACCGCAAGATTGTGGCTGAAGACTTCGAATGGGACGATGACTTCACTCCGGCACCACTCACCTACTTCGCAGCACTAGCTCTGTCGAGAATATTTCACAGAATAAATCCACTGGAAAATGTTCTGCAGAAAGACGTCGATATGCTCATGGATTTGTATCCTGCTGACATACCCCTCAAATACAGCGTACCTTTAATCAAAGTTAGTGTGTCTACCATCTATTTTTCAACGAGGCAAAAGAAAATATATGTATATAAATATAAAGTATTCAAGTTAGCTTTAATCATTTGGGCTAACTATTTATAACTTATATATTTTAGTATACTTACTTTGTTATATCAATATATTATTATGTATATTATATTGTATATCTGTAAATTGTCTAAGATGTGTAAATCGTTAAGCCACAAGCTTTTAACGTTTATAAAATATTAAGATTGTATAATTATTTTATTTTGTTAACACAAAGTGATTTTAGTTTTATGTTTTTATTTTAGTTTTTAATTTTAGTTCTATGTTTATCTGTACTGCAATTTTTTTCTGCTCTTAATAAATTGCAATACAATAACAAAAATGTAATTTTAGGACGAACAATACTGGAAAAGGTCATTTTATTCCAAATTCCCTTCGCGAAAAGAACTTGGAGTAAAATTTTGGAAAGGCAAATATTTGTCCACATGTTTGCAAGACTATTTAGAAAATGTTAACCCAGATGTGTTTATTGAAGAGGAAGCCGCCGCACTGTCGCAATTAGTAAGATTTTTAATATAATATATTAAAGTTGATAGGCAGTCAGGACAATATACCTTGTTAGATATGGCGTCGCTTATGGATGCCTGGTATTACAAGGGTGGTGTGCAACCAAAATACCCAGAAAAGGGTGGAAATATTATATCTAAAGGCAAAGACAAGGTGTAGAGGCACTCTAGGTGCTGTTATTTCAGCGTAGTCTTTTTAATGGGCTTTTTAATGGCAGCAAGCACTTCATTACAATAAATCAGAATTACGATAATTTAATAGTTAACTAATTCAATTCTTTACTTAAATATTAAGTTTATTAGAGGCAAGGCACAATGCATTCTGCAGATTTATAAGTTGAGCAGTCCGTTTGGTGGTAGCCACCCCCATACAGAAGACCACGTTGAAATAACTGTACTTGTGCTTTTGTGTTAAGTATGAGTAAAAGATGCCAAAGCAACACCTGTCAATGAGACGTTAGCGAGCCCTAAAAAAAGGAATGAATAACATTTATAAAACCTTAAAAATAATTAAAATAAGTTAAAGAACAACTAATACAATTTTAAATATTTTTAGGTAAGTCCATACATTTATGAACTGGGACTAAATGAAATGCAGATGGTTCGCCAGCCCCTACCTACGAACCCTGTAGAAGATGTCGTCGAGGACACTTGTCCCTTCAGCGTAGTTAAAGTATATGACCACATTCCACTCGAACCTGTCCTAGTCAAACTTTATAATCTCCAAGAAATTTCATTAGTCTTTGGCATAAACAATCTAACGGACAATTATTTGACAAGATATTTTGAATTCTCTGTGAGCGATTGTGAGTCTTTGTGCAGAGGTTTAGAGAACTTGAGGCATTTGAGATTGTTCAGAATCAACAGAAGCAACTTGGATTGTACAAAAGTCAAGATAATATTACAAAACCTTGTAAAGAAGGAGAGCATTGAAGAGTTAGACTTCAATCATTGTAAAATTGGTGACTATGGCGTGAAGGCTCTGGGTGGATTCATTTATATCCACAAAAATTTAAAGGTTGTTAGAATTGCCAACAACAGATTTAAGGAAGAAGGTGTTAGAGGTATAGGTTATGCACTTCAAATGAAACCAGCTGCGCCCATTGAGTTACTAGGTAATTACGATATTGTTTGTTTAGATTTATTCCGGATAAATTAGATCCAAGATTTGTCGTATCGTCATAGACTCGACATAGTACTGTCAGAAGTTATGAAATTCCTTAACTGAAGATTTTCCAAAATACTGCTCTACAATATTTACTTATTTTGATTATCAACTTTACTCAGAAGTCACAAGATACTAGCTCTAGATACACAAATAGGTTATTACCTGACTTAACATATCTTAGGACGCTTTTTATCCTGGAAAATTGTTAGACGAAGTCGCGGACACAGGTAGTAATATAATAAAAGGTAAAAAAATGTTTTTTTTTTTTAAATTTTTTATTTCAAAGTTAAAATTGAACTATATTTACATGTAGTTAAAATTTTACAGACTTCAGTTTAAATCCAATGTCTAATGAATGCGCAACTATATTCGCCGCTGCGTTCGTACGCTGCAGGGAGAAGCCGCAAACACTAATTGTAAACTCTTGCGGCTTTCACGGCGTCTCTGCTGAGAAGGTTGTCCAATCATTTTCTATATTTAGACTTACTATACTAGCGACATTCCTTTGTGCTTGATTACGTCATTAAGTACGCAATTTAAAAGTGTTTAATGTTAATCTCGTTTAATAAGTAGAACAGGGCACCGATGTAGAAATGTTGTGTTTTAGATGGCTGGCCTCCTTTGTTTGAACCGAGGCTTGACTAGATTGGATATGGCAGCGAACGATTTGTCTGGCGAAGCTGAGAAAACTCTTATCATAGCTCTTGAACAAAATAGAAAAGTGCTTAATATTGATTTGCGTAGAACTCGTAAGTTGTTTATTGGGTAATTGTAATATATTTACGTATTAAGTTATCTTATTTATAAACATGTCATACTTAGAATACCTCGTTGTATGAGTAATTAGGGTGCTTGCCTTAACACTCTATCTCAGTGGTTCCTGGTTCGATTCCCGATGGGGTCAGCTTTGGAAATGAACTTTCCAAAGTTGACTCCGGTCCGGATTTGGAAAGTAGTGGCATAGCACATTTGGTCGGTCCGTTTGGCGGCAGTACAGAAGGTACAATACAGAAGACTAAAAGGGCTAAAAGATCACCGAGAAATAACAACATGTTTGCTATCGTGTTGTGGTGAGTGATTAACACGTTCCCTGTCTACTCTACAAAGGGCAAGTCCCTTTGCTCCTCAAAGGTCACCGTGAAATAACAACACGTGTGTTGTTGTGTTGTGTCTAGTCCACTTCGATAATAATTCTATTTTTGTTTTTTTGTAATATCTTATTGCGTCTATTACGTGCGTTGCCCCTTTCTCTTTAGAATGTGACGATCCTGAGCGATAGAAAAGCATACAGTATGAAAAAATGCGATTCCTGGCTGTAAGGCTCCTTTAGCCGCGTACAGTTTATACAAATATAAAAATATATAAAAATTTCTAGAAATTTCTAAGTTTGAGGTGCACACACAAGCAGACACAAGCAGATAGATCCTTATCTACCTAACGAAGACAAATGCTTATATAATATGTAAATCAATATAAATTTCAGATATTTCACAAGAGACCCAAGCAACGGTGGATGAACTTTTGTTGCGTAATAAAAACTTAATTGGCCAGGAGTATGAGCCGAGTGATGAAATACCGCCACTATACCTCAACGAACCCGAATATCTCATATGGGAGTATAATCCTAATAACCCGGATTACATACCGGGACGTTATCCGGAAAGAGTGCCGGAGGTTTAAAAGGAAAATTTAATTGAAGGTATTATTTTATTTGCTCGAAAGTCCACCAAATATTAAGGAGATTACTTATATGCCAATGACCTTGAAATCATCTAATTTGTTAATTTCGAATGAAAAAATTTGTCTGTAATAACAATTGTAAAAAAATATATATGAAGCTAAAAATAGTGTAACGTGACATATAAGCCATTGTAATGATCAAAGGTTAATTGCAAAATGTAAACAAGACCGCAATGTCACACATGAGTATAAAATATATCTTGACATCTAAACTTTGATCCTTCTAGACTTATTTCTAGACTAGACATCGGAGAGGATTAAAATACTTTGTTTATTTTTACCTTCAATACGGTTCTACATAAATATTTCTATTTTAATGTATAATACCGTCAAACGGGGTTAATTTGAAAGTGTTTTGAGGTTTTTTTTTGTTCTTACGATGCGTTTCTGTGATATTTGATATTTTTTTTATCACTATTGTACAATTAGTCCTTTGGCTATACAGTCCAATGCTCAAATGAAAAAAAAATGAATTGGTTTTATTGTTTTTTGTAGGTGTCAAAGTTACCCAGAGTAAGGGGCTATTTTGACATAGCATTAAGCTGATAGAAATATAGTCGCATTTGCATATAGAACATAAGTTCGAATTATCCTTCTTTGTCAGCTCAATCAATGGAATTTATAGACACCAACAGACCTGTTCTAACCCATTGTCAATATAGCCCCAATATTTATTGATCTAAACTAACTACTTTCAATATACTTATATAGCATTATATAGTCTTTGTCAAAATCTGTCAATGTTCCCTTGGAAGTCAAAGTAACCCCGTTTGACGGTATGCTTAGTTAAAACTTATTTATATTTTTGTTTATATTAGCTGTAACTTATAATATTGCATAAATAAATGGAAAAGTGGACGCTAAATTTATAATTAACTAAAACAAAAAGTTGTTGTAAAATACTTCAAAGGAAATAGTCAAGGCAATATCGCGTTATAGCCAACGGCTATCGGCCACATCTAAACTTAACTAATATCCCTTTTGCGGCTTCTAACAGAGATGAAAATCTACAGTCCTCTGATAATAGAGAAGTATAACAAGTACTTAATCATTAAAATACATATTTTTGAGTTTAAATAGTTTGAAAAGTATTCTGTTTATTCATTTTTTAAATCATCGCTATTATTTCATTATTAAAAAAAGAAATCCATTCGATGGTTTAGAAGTAGTTAGTGGAGAGACGGAAGCGGCCAGCGACTTCATTTTATAATTTAAATAGGTATAGATGTAGTATAGATACACGAAATCGCTATATGTAGGTACGTAACTATTAACTATAGATGGAGGCACGTAGAAGTGTAAATCAAATATTTGCAAACAATGTGTTTAAATCACAAAAATAAATGTTGAAGCACTGAATACTTTATTATTTATCCAGCAAAAGTTTAGTCTCGACAAAGGGGATTAATAGCTGTTTAGAAATTGAAAGTTCCGAAGTACTGAAGTAGAGTTCAGTTCGCAGCTGCTCGTAATGACGCCCATTATAACATTGGGATAATATTGGATTGTTAAAATTTCCCACATTTAAAAAAAAAACGGAGTTGAAAGGTAAAGTATTGCGTAAACGTGGCTATATGATAGAATCTCTATAGAATGATGTAAATTATTGATTTAGTACACATCCGTCAGATTCCACTTTCGTCATAAATCGAAATTTATGAAAATTTAGTTCACTTTGGTCATGAATGACGAATGCGGAAAACCAATAATGACACTCGTAAGTTTCTACCAAATAATGTAACAGAACGGACCACATGTCCGTTTTTAACTTCGAGCTAGTTAAATTAAATAAATCTTTGAAGTTGGAAGCCAGCGAATCTCAAACTATTAGCAATCTGAACAGACAGGATTAGAATGGATACGGATAATGAAACGTTTGGAATCAATCCATGCCGTTTTGTAAGACAAAGTAAGATAATCCTACCTGATAAATTAGTTGCTCTGAAATTATACACAAAACGTCTGGTGTAAGATATCGCCTTGTTTATGAATAATTACCATTCTGGAAATATTGCCATGGAATATGCTGATTTTGCCGACCTGGCCCTCACTACTAGAATTGCTCTCCATCTGAGTTCTGCCCACTGCCACATTCCTTTTAGTGAAAACAATATAATCTGTTAGCGGAAAAACAGACCTTGCGGAAAATTTCGGCGAATTGGTTTAAGAATGCATTTAATCCATCACTTGCAAGATGATAGTAATGATAATTATGGAAGTTTTTTTTATTCGACGCGAAAACGACAGCAAGTTTAAAAAAAAAGTATAGGTGGACCACGAGCAATAAGTTTTTTAAATTTTAGTGACATTATTAATGAGATGGAGCACGTGCAATTTTTTGTGCCCGTGGACCACCCAGGTGTACCAAGTAGGTGGACCACGGGCAATACCCGGGATTATCTACGAATCTCCTCATACCTGATTCGATCTCGCAGAGTAACCCCAAGTATAGCCATCCATAATTTGTTGATCGACGTTGAGATTTCTTATGAGCTCTATAGTTCAGTGATAACTTTTTAGCGCCGTTCAGGCGGGTTGTATCATTAGTACTATTAATGGTACAGTACAATGGTACTAGAGCAACTTCATCGTTTTTGCGTAATTGAGTAAGAAACATACAAACTTCCACATTTATAATAATATTATTAGTGTAGTATATAGAGGTACATACCGCAATAAATGATACGCATACTCTGAGGCGTGCGCGGATAAAGGCGGCATTCCGTATTTGGCCGCCGGGCAAGTGGTGTGTACTCGTATGTGAAATCATTCGTGTAATTTCTTGGTAACCTAATACCAAACAGTACAATTAGGATTAGGATATACCTATCTAACACTAATTTAAATATTGTTTCTGAGTAGTGCTTTGTATGAATGAGTATAAATAGCTTTCTCAACTTGGTAGCAGGTGAAATCCCCAGATTCTAAACGTATTTATCTCTCCGTATCTCGGGAAACTACCGTTAAAAGAGATATTATGCATGATTATACAAATGCACGCTCGTTTGTTGAATCTATTTTCGTGAAAAGATTACTCTCTGTGCTCTTTTTTTTTTTACAGAAATCGAACGCGTAAAAATGTGAATTTGTATGGGAATGAAGTAGCACTACACGTTAGCTATTAGGTGGCTAATGTGTTTGTTCAATGCGTTTGTCGAGTAAAACTCGCACTACACACTATATTGATATCCAATGCCGAACTCATAATAGTCTGTAGTCAAACAAGTCGCACAGAGTATAAATTCTTTCCAAAGAATTATTAGTTATTAGCATTATCCAAGTTATTAGCAAATAATTACTGACATGACTTAGTTTTGAACGGAGATTAAAAACTATCGTATTTGAAGCTATTAAGCTTTTGGACTGTTATTGTAAAACTTGCTTTATACAACGGAGTTCCTTCAGTTCCTTGGTACTCGTAGTTCAGTTTCCTTGGTGCTTGTAAGTTTTGATATACAAATAATCCAATACAAATATTAGCGAAATCCATCCTGGAATAGCAAAAGCAATTCCGTCATGAAAATGTTTGTATCGTCTTCACATTAATAATTGTTTCTTTTTATCATTTTATTTAAAAATTGTTATGTAGGTATATTGTAAATGTTTTATATTAATTTGGGGGTTATTGTTGTTCTAGTTTAGGTGCGCTTACTCTCAATGCCCTTAATACTTTAGGGGCCCATTAAACATGTTTAAAAATAAGTAATACTTATTCTTTACGAAATATGACTGGCATTTAATATAAAAGAAAATTACAAAATTCCATAGAGTCATTCTCTTCGCACGCCTCACACGGAATTATTCTGTCAAGCGTTTGTTTTTATGGATAAAGTGACTTGCACAGTGGGTTATTTTCAAGTTATTTTAATAATAATTTCATTAATTTCATTATAATAATTTTTACTAAGTTGTAAGTTCTTGTAATAAATTACTATTTCATTATTTTTTGTATGTAAATTTTAAATAAGTGTGGAGTTTTTGTTTATAATTTTTTTTGCAAACGCTTTATTATTAAATGGTATTTTTAACTTTTCTAAAAGTTTCCTATCTATTTATTTAGTACTAATATAATCCATATAAAATTTTCTATTTTAAAACTTTGTGTAGGTTAGGGTATAATCAGTTATACATGTTGTTAGAACTATATAATCAGTTAAATGGACTTAACAAGAAGGTTACAAACTTTTACGCTTACTTAAAAAGTGTTGATTTAGGACAGCAGGAAAAACCCCTTGCTTATTTGAGGGATTTTAAAAATCTTGCATCCTTTAGCTATCTCTTCCTATTCTCTCATCCTTAATCTAAACCTTGCTGACAAAAAATATAGTTCCCATTAAGACGCTGGTAAAGATCTATAAGAATTTTTCGTGCATCAATAGCTAAGAAGATAAAATATTTGAATTATTTATACAAAATGTGTCGAAGGGAACGAAAAACATTTGCATGCATCGCTTTATGAGAATAGCTGAATTGTTCGCGGCACTCACCCGGGATTCTTGAATTACAGAGACGTTATAACCTAGTGAATGTGGATTCTTTCACTTATTACTTTCTCGGTCGCCCAGGAAAGCGAAAACCTGGGCGACAATATTTAAAAAAATTATACTGCTACTCCAATTCCATACATTGTATACTAGACAGCTTTAAAAAAATATGAGTGTGCTGTTGACAATTTCACACGTGACATGGATTATTCTCACTGAGTATAACATTATGGACACAAAGTATATGTTAAGAAATTTCTAATTTTATAAATTATATATTTCAATTTTGTATTATGTGTATGTGTAATGAAATACTTATCAAATAAATTTATTATTATTATTATTATTATTATTATTTCAGTTGTTTTTATGTGATCAGCAGGCGTCATAGGGATGCCAGTATACTGACGAATAACGATATCCTACATGGTTTTATCATCGGATTAAAAGGACCAGTAGTGCGATGTTTCTTCTATAGATAATTGATTTAACAAAAAGTGTTATCGGACTAAAAGGCTCAGTAGTCTGATGTTCTATATTACTAGTGAGAAGAAAAAGTCTTATCAGTCCGATCATCGGACTAAGTAATCGGAATTGATTTATAGTAATTAATTCACTTTATTAAAATTTGAATTATAATTTATGTTTGATTGTATAATACATTGACTAAATGAAACACTGACATTTTGAAACTCAGTCTGACGATTTGAAACTTTTTATTTATTTATTACAGATGCTGTGTAGCAAGGATGACCTTTGATGGAGCGAGCTCACCAAAACTCTGACGTTTTGAAACTCTGACGTTATGGGACCAAACCCTACTAGGCCGTTTTGACAGCCTTTACTCATTCACCGAAATACAACATCAAACAATACAGAAAGTTAAAATGGATTTTCAGACGTGATTGAAATCTGGTTGATATTGTTGCCACAGAGTTTCATAAACCCTTGGTTTGCAATGTATATTAAGGTTTAATTGTGTTAAGTCATTAATATCGTTGCAGTTAACTTTACCTAACATGCGGGGCATCGGGTGCATGTATAGTTTCATTATAGGGTTACTAAGGCACAAAAACAGAACGAAAATTGACATGTTCATTTAACTTTCCTTTGAACACTGACAACAAAGCTTACTTTATTTCCTGTATGAAAAAGCTTTAAGTTTCTTCTGGCGACAGATTTTATTAATTAATAGCCAGAAGGTTATCCATAATAGGCAGAAGTATAATTATGTTGACTTGGTTTTTAAGAACCCATTTTTAACATATAAAAAAATCACATATTTCCAGTTGATTTTATATATTTTGTAATAAACTATACAACTATGTAACTAATATGTCTGTCTATATTAGTTACATAGTTGTAAAAAAACATTTACTAATAATAAGAGACTTTGCGACTTAATGAGATTATTATTATTATCATAAAGATACTAGTTGGTGCCCGCGACTTTGTCCGCGTTGAAAAATAAATAATATAATATAAAATAATATGCAGTTATTATGCATTATCTACTTTTTATCTGGATGAAATGTACCCTATGTTATTTCCGTATCATTTTCATCATATTTCTTTTGATGTTTAATTATTTTGTTTATTACATAAATAAACGGTTTCAAAGATAAAATAAAAATAAAAACTTTGACAAACCTACATTCATAGACTCGTTCATAGTCGACAAGCTATGGTAATTAAAATAAATATAATTTGTGTATAGACCAAAATAAAAGTCAACAAACTAACTTTAATATCTAATAAGTCCCGACGCTTGAACTCGTCAAAACTTCAATAAATTTATAAAGCTAATCAAAAAGTTTGATTAGCGTCGCATACTGTACAAAAAAAAATCAATCGAAAATTTCACGTTGATTAATAAATAAACGCAATATTTAGTGAGTAAACACATTTTGTACTCCTAGTTACAGCAACATAATATAGTTACCTATTTAAAACCTTTCTCTGTAATACCTAAATATGATTTTTGAAATTATCAACTACGCGCGAAGCCGGGTCGTAATTACATATTATGTAACCTAATATAGTATGTAACTTCTTCTTTGACTAACTAAATAAGGGTAAGGTAACTTATTCTAAACCCCTCAACGGATTTTGATCCGGTTTTCACAAATGGCAAGAGTCATAAACGAGGAAAGTTAGTGTATATAATAATAATAAAAAAAATGCATCCGTGCAAAGCCGGGGGAAGTTCGCTAGTTAATTTTATAAATAGAAGTCAATAAAAGAACATTTGAAGTCTCAGAGCGATGTCGTTGAAGCAATAAAACAAACGCAACTATGTATTAAAACGACTTCGACTGGAACACGTGTTTCGGAATTTAAAAATTTAATATCACCTACTTTCGTCAATGAAAGTTTTTCAAATCTCAATGGAGAAGTTGTTCTTGTATAAGAAAACGATATACAAATATTGAGAGATACGATAAAACTCCGAAAATCCTCTTTCTACAAATGCAACCTTCCACTGCTTCTGTGAGTTGTTGAATATGACAGTTCAATAAGTATATGAATTTATTGCTAACAAACAAATTCCACATCACTAAAAACTAATTTTAGCAAGAGTAAATATATATAATAAAAGTAAAAAGCCAAGAAACGTCGCCCATAGGATAACTTATGAAGATCAGGGGCTTGGAGCAGTTGGAAATTATCAATGGTTGAAATATGATTCCTATGGAAATTATAACGATTTTGTTCGTCAAAATTGTATTCACATATTGTCTTATATTTTCCATATAAAAAAAATGAGACTAATGAAGTTATTCTTTTTTTTATGTAACCGGGTAAAAATATGAGACTAATGAAAAATTCTTGAAGAGTTTACAAGTTAACGTTAATAAGAGGTAATCTTTATCTTTAGGAAAATCGTTATTTCCAATTCATTATTATTCATTATTATGTATGATTGCAGTCTTTCTTAACTCCAAAAATTTTTCCAGCATCTGTTATTTCTAAATGAATCACTAGAAATTCATTCTCACAATCTTACTTTGCGATTTATGTTGGTAAGTTTTTGTCGCCAGAGTATTTACTTGTTGTTTCCTTGCCTCCGATAGCACATAGCGATTAAATATTGGTTAAAATTAATTAGTATCCTCAAGACAATATATAAATGTGTAGATATATACGAGATGTGTTTTAATTACAATTAATTACTTGGTGTTGTTCCAGTGAATAGTTTTGAAGTCAATCTCCTAAGTATTCGTGGAAAATTAATCTTTAGTAGAGTTGTTTAGTTCTGCCGTATTGTAATAAATAAACTTCTAACTAACTAACAAGCTATAATCAAAATTTGTAAAGTAAACCCCCTCTCCGCAGACTACTTGATGCTGCAGCATCAAGTCAAGGTTAACATGTCATGGAAATACCACCGAAGTATCAGTATACTAAATTTCACATCAATTTAGTATACTGTTATGTGAAAAACGCGGATTAAAATCGTTTCGGAGCTATGATTCCATAGATAGACACACTAATACACACTGACACATACGTCAAACGTATAACACTCCGTTTTTGCGTGGGGCGTCGGGGTTTAAAAATTACTACAATCTACACTTTTTCAAAAATGAAGGTACCTACGGACTTTTTATTATGATTTTAGGTAAGTATATTTAAATCATACAATAATTATTTAGTTAAAACATTCTTAAGATACCCAATATTTTATTTTTACAAAAAAATTAGTTTATTTGAAATTTGGCTGGTTTGTCGCACTGCGATTAGGTCAAGGTGAATATTATTAAAAGCTTGAAGATTTGTAAGTGATTTTAAGCGGGTCGACAGGCGACGGAGCACTCTTGATGTACTTACTTATTGATTGATTAACGAATTTCGACAATATTAAAGATCTTTTGTAAAAATAAATGTCCCTTCCTAATTCTTTATTTGATTATCCATCCTACTATGCAACACATTATAATAATACAAGTCTACAACGCGTTGACAACACCTATGGCGTTGCTTAAGTTGATAGGCGATGGTAGCCACCACCAGCCTGTCTACCGACACTTCCTTAAATAAAATCGCTAAAGGTCGCCATTCACGGGCACTCCATTTGGCAGCGCTCCACTCCATCACTCCAAATTCATGCATTATCTCATCGTGAATGTAAAAAACCACGTGAATTGTGTAGCATCGCTCCGCGTGTTGGATTTCCGAACATTCCAAAATCCAGTGCGGCGCGGCCAGTCCAAAATCCATCCAATGGCCGCAGTCCATCTCATCGTGAATGCGGAACTCGCGCGCCACATGGCGCCATTACACGCCGCGCCACTCGTGAGTGTCTTGGATGTCGTCCACCGATATGGAGCGCTGCCAAATGGAGTGCCCGTGAATGGCTGCCAGTGAGGTAAGTATTTGGACGTCGCCCACCGATGCAGAGCGCTGCCAAATGGAGTACCCGTGAATGGCAGCCTTAACACGCACTACGTGAAATGGTCGGTAATGACTACTTTAAGCTACCGGTGTATGAACGCTTATAGAAAGGTTAACATTTGTTCTAATACATTTATAAATGAATCAATAGTCCTGTTTTTATTCATTCATGCGGTGAATGTCCATAATGTATTCACAAAGCTATCAAAGGATTCAAGGATACAAATTTGCATGCTACATTAAAATTAAATTAAATATAACTCCGAAGACTTAACCGCATGTATAATTTAAATTAATTATACATATTACTTCCAAATTTAACCATTAGAATGTTATCAAAGACTAGCTGGTACCTGCAACTTCGTACGTGCTGTAGTTCGTTCATTGAAAATCCCAGAGAAATCTAACATTTTTCTAGGATAAAATTATCCTATATGTTAATCCAAGTTAATCAATGCATCAGTAAAAACCGCATTCAAATCAGTTACGCCATTTCTGAGATTAGCATGCACAGACAAACAGACAAGAATTCTAAACAGTTTTTGAC
Source organism: Synanthedon myopaeformis (assembly GCA_944738685.1). NCBI lineage: Eukaryota > Metazoa > Arthropoda > Insecta > Lepidoptera > Sesiidae > Synanthedon > Synanthedon myopaeformis. Next base: position 4,026,222 of record OX122914.1, read on the forward strand.
CTTGATAACATAAATAAAGTAAGTACTATTTGCCAGTGAAACACCCGTCAAAATCGGTTCAGCCATTTCAGAGATTAGCCGGAACAAACAAACACAGAATTTTTTTTTAAATTGGTTTTTTTTTTTTAATTTTGTTATACATTTAGTTATAATATAAAAGTATTTCATAGTGATTTAGTATTTATTAATAGGTATAAATATATATAAAAAAAAGATAGGCACACTACTAAGGTACTACTTAACTCGTTATTTTTCGATAAAACACAATTTGTCTACGATTTTATCGAAACAGAACAAATACGAAACCACAGAGTCGTGAAATAAGTATGTGGAGCGAATTTCCTACATCGAATATTTTCATCCATAAATTATATAAGGACTTGACACATTTACACAGTGTGTATCGAGGGAATTCAGTGATGTGGGGTTCATGAATTGTGTTTATGTACATACGCAAGCAATAAACGTGTAGTTATGCGGTATACTTACTTTACTGGACTGGACAGTATCGTATACCTATTGTACTCTGTGACAACACATAGTAGATTGCACTCGTTGAAACATGACGCTAAAAAACACATATATATAAATTTATACAATGTTAAGTAGTGACACTGCGTTTCGCAGTCATTTGGGTAGCCGGTCTGGCGGCAGTAACTATTCCCTTACGTAAGACCACCGTGAAGTAACAGCACGTGTGCTGTTGTTTCGGATACCAGAGCCCATAACCCTATCCCTTCCTAATCCCGTTATCCTCAATCTTACTATGTGTTATAGGCGACTGTAGCCAACTACAATCAAATGGACCGTCAGCCTGTCTGTCGACCTGGAAATAAAAAAATCATAACTTGCTGTAAAGCCTATGTGCTTTCACTTGGTGGTGGTCTGAAAAGCGGTGGTTACTGCCGCCAGACGGGTTGCCCCGTTTATAACAGCAAATTGCAGTGTGCTTTGCATTCATACACAGCCTTAGTTACAATCCTTTAAAATAAAAAGTATTCTGATGCGTTTCACCACTCGATTGTCTGTCTCAAATTCTTATTACATTATTTGATACCATATAACCATTCAAATAATGAGAATTTATTTCCATTACTTGGATGGAGAGCTTCTGAGCTAGGCACGGATTTTATTCTGCGATCAGTGGAACTAATGAACGTGCTGAGGTGTTTCCATTTCGCTACACTTGTTCAAAGTGCTGTAAAGCCTTGATAAAGTGGCTAAATGATGCATATTGCTTTGTGGCAGTTATAAGTTCTATTGTAAACTTTCAATGTATTTGAAAATAATAAAAAAAACCAAGATTTTGTAGTTAACTTCCCAAAATTTTATTTTTTAATTTACACGCTTAACCCCAAAAACAGAATGTTAATCGGCATTAGAGTTTACAAATTCTAAGCAATAATAATTCAATTGAAACTGTATATAAATACTCGAAATAATGTCCTTGTTGACGTCATCGCTTCGGCGTGGAGTATTTTGTAAACAAACCTCCGTCTGTTTCATGAATTCGCAAATCCCGTTCAACAAAGTAGAAACAGTATTAGGTAGAGAATAATTTGGGGTACAAATACATCGAGGACAAATCGTAGGTACTAAGTATCAATAAAAAAAATGTATTGGCAAAAAATATAAAGCTTGTTTCGTATTTATTTGGTCACAGTTTTATTTTTAAATTGAAACTTGTGTTGATTAGACTGCAGTTACCAGCCATCACAAATAACCACCGCCTAGGCTGAAAATAAAACAATTTAAGGAGCCGAAGCGCAGACCCGGGGCTCTTTTAAAACAAACGAGGCCATAAATTCCGTATCTTGCGAGGAAATAATACGCAAAACGTACAAGAAATTTTATTATTCATAATGAAATTTTGCATACACGTTGTCAGGCATACAAGAAAGGACATAGTTTACCTTTCATCCAGAAAATTATTCCAGTATTGTTCCCAAGAGATCATTCACAATAAAATAAGCCAATAACGCCTGTCCAGTGTTATAGCAGAAAGAGGTCAAGCGTTATATTACTTACTAGCTGTTGCACGCGGCTTCGCCCGCGTAACTTTATAAAATATAGCCTATGTTACTCGCTTATAATATAGCTTCCCAACAATGAAAGAATTTTTCAAATCGGTCCATTAGTTTTGGAGCCTATTCAGTGCACACAAAAAACAAATCCTTCCTCTTTTTCAACGCGGACGAAGTCGCGGGCACCAGCTATTATAAAATAAAGCACTTATTATAGTGGAATGGGGATTTTCATTAACATACAATAAAAAAATAATTGTGACTTTTGTGAATAGTTTGGTTTTCATTATTTTCAACATAGTATAAGTGGCTATGTTTTTTTTTTTCATAATTAATTGCATGTCGAAGATCTTCAGACAACAAATAAGTTTAAATAAAAAAACTGTTTTATATCCGTATATGTAATTTATTTTCGTTTTTGTACATTTATTTATATTTTCATTAAACTGGTATATAAACAACATCATTTATATTTACACTTTTCTTTGACAACAACCTTGAGCATAATCTAATTTATTTTATAATTTAAAAACTATTTTCAACAACTATTTGCTTTTCAAAAATGAGTAATATTTGATATATTTTTTTACAACAAAATTGATTATAATGTAGAAGAACACTACGACAAATATGAAGACGATATAAGTATTTGGTAGCGATAACCACATATCTATTGGAAGAATACCTCAAAATAAACGTATCTATTGTTAGCAAGGGCAAAGAGAATAATTATAAAAGATTAAGAAAATAATTATAAATATAAGATAAGAAAGATAAGATATTCGATTACTAAGTAAATGTCAGTGTACTTAAGAATAAAGTATTTTAATTAGAAGAACATGTTGACGTATGTTAACATTATTATTATAGATCTCTGATAGAAATAAAGGTGTCCAATATTGATACGGTCACTTAAAATGTTGATAAGTATTTGATTTAGCTTATTGATTTATAACAAAATTGTTAAATAGGTGTTTCCATAGACACAAACTAAATTAACTTACTTGCTTTTACTTGAGATCTCTGAACTTTTTGTCGTGAAAGAACTGCGTTGCGAGTCTTGTCTTTTTATATATATAATGTTTTTGATGGGATTTAGCAAAGGCATAGAGAATTGTTTGGTGCGACCCAACAACCATAACATAACAAGTTTATTTTGTTCGGGTTAAAAGCGGCCAAAAAATATCGGTCAGTTCATTCATTAGCATCCTTTGAAGGCGGCTCCGTTGACACCATTTTATAATAAGTTTAGAACTAAATTTCAAACAATCTAATGGCAGCCATACACGATCAAGTCTGTCGTCCAATCGGCACAATACGTTTGGCTTGAACAAAATGATCAAGTCACTTTGAAGGTGTAATTTTGCACGACAAGTATACTTGAAGACCCAATCGAATGTACGCAATCGCCAAAGCCAATTGGACGAGAGAATTGATCCTTTCTTTAAATTATCATCCCACGATAATACCATTCAGCGATATATTGCTTTCTTATTATGTGTCCATCGCGAACATACAGACAGACAAATGCGACGGGTTTGTTTTATAATATGTAAGGATAAATTTATTACTTACGTCTGTAGCCAATAATTGCAGTCATTTGCGACAAGTAAGCATACAGATACAAGACATGTCTTACCCTCACCCCATGATTTGAATACACTTAATTGAAATATTTAACGATTCATGGTTGCGTCTACAGTGTATTTATATAATGGAAGCACTTATGAATACAGATTGATGAAATTTACTGTTACTGTTGCTAAAATAACTTATAAAGCAATAAAAGGGTCCAGTTCTAATAGACTACCCTTACTTCTACTCCAGTATATGGCTTTAAAGGTTTTCGGTCCAATAACAATACTCGTACTAACTGGTAATATTGAAAATGCGAAAGTGAGTTTGTTTATTGTTTCACGTCTTAACTACTCAGCCTATCATCAAAAAATTTTGTATACTCGATGTCAGGGAATTAATTTTTCAGCACCTATGAAAAGTGGCGCGGATGAAGACGCGGACAAAAGATAGTTAGGTTAGATTTTACATCATTTTATAAACATAACTTTTTTTTATAGGTCCATGACCAAACCCAAAAAAATTACTTTACAAAATAAAAATTTCTTCACGAAATAATTTAGAAACTATTGTGAGAAACAATAACCTTAAAATATTCGATAAAATTTGTTATATTTTTTTTTTAAAGATTTTATTAATCATAATACGCGTAATTTTCTATTTGTGACGTCTACTACAGCTTAATTAATTATAATAAATAATATTTATAAATACATACATAAGTAACAACATTATAAACACTTATCTTAATTGACTTTAAATGTTAGGTATGAATAATTTGAATGCAATACCATTTTAACTTATAATAGATATCTTACTTACTCTATGTCCAAAATATTATTACAAACAATGTATTAGAACTGTGGAGAATAAAGTTTTGTTTTTGGTAGAAAATTAGTCAATTCTCAACTTCAGCTGGATTCAATAATAATGGTTTCTGTTATCTATGGATCCAATGATAAATTTATATATACACTTATATATATTTATATGTTGTTGTTAAGTGGAAGCAGTGTATTTTTTTTCTCAAATAAAGAAATTCTAATTAAGCTCCTCAGGTAGAAGCCGTGGGATTTATTAACTTCTTTTCAACCAGTCAATTTACAGTGAAAATACAACTAATAAATAAATTCACAAATATATAACTTATAAAGTATAATTATAATATATCAATATTATTATCTTATGCCACGTTCATCACTGCAAACTAACCGGCTGAAGTCATTGTGATTTAGAGGTCATAAGAGACTCCTTGAACTAATGTAGTAGGTAATAATACATTGCATGAATTTAATCAAATTCAAATATATTATTATAAAAATAATATCATAGCTCACAATTGATACTCATTCGAGAACATTTTAATACTTCTAGTTCTGCATCGAGAGGCAGTTAAAATTGATAATGTGTTTTAGTATTGGCACCTTTATATTGGCATAATACATTTTCGTTGGCACATTGTTCCCGTTTAAAGTTCGCTCTAAGTTGGTGGTTTGAGTGGTGTGTTGCCGACGTGCAGATTGTTGATTTGTGGCAAGAGTATTGCCGCCGTTGAGATTGTGGTCACCAACACGAAGACGGCTAGAAGAGCTCGGTCCGCAACCACTGCTACCTAAACAATTAAACATTAACTCCTAAAGTCCTTTTTTACAAAATGTTAATATCATCGAAATAATATATCTTAATAATACAGGTGTCCCAGAAAGGTCCAAACAAACTATCGGACGCGTCAGTGTTGCCAAATGTGCCAAATGTTGCCAAACCCCTGAGACCTTATCTACTCGACAATGAACTCGTCGGGGTTGGACGCAGAGAAAAATCAAAAATATACGTGTATTGAAGATGTACCCTGAAAATTGTTTGTAAAATTCTTTATTTCTAAAGAACTAAGAACACCTACTTTTACCTGTAAAGAACGGAGGGTTTAAATAAAAGCAACTGACTGATGAATGTAAGCGATTCCGTAGGACAAAAAGGTCTTAAGAGGCTTCGAATAAATCGACTAAAGGCGTAACACAAAAGAAAATCCAGAAAAGGAAACAGGGTTTGTGATCTGATAAAGATAATTTATACACAGTTGGAAAACCTTAACGAATTAAGATACAAATCTAAATACCTATTAGTTGAGGGTACTGTGCGAAAATCGTGTTAGCTTTCCAGAATTCTGGCCTTTTCATTGCCTTTTTAAATTTTAGGTCAGAAGAGTTGTTTATCTTGCTAGCTGTGGGTTCCAAATTCTTATATTGAAAAATTTTGAAATTCTAGAACTATTTAATTAATCACTAGCTGTGCCTGCGATTTCGTATGCGCTGTAATTCGTTTTTGGAGTTAACTCCATAAGAATCGATTTTCATATATAAGCCCGGGATATATATATATATATATATATATATATATATATATATATATATATATATAATGTGATAAATATATATATATAAATATATATATAAATATATATATATATATACAACTATAATAATATAATATAAATTTGTGTAAATATAATATGAATAATGTCTTAATTTAATATTTTATCTTGTAGGTAAAATACTTTTTTATGTATACTATTTTAATTTGTGTTTTGACTTATGTGTCAAACTAATTGTTTTGACATTATGAAATGAAGAAATCGATAATATTAAACTTATATTGTCGTTTCTTTGATTAAATTTACAAAGCAACACAATTGTTTAATTTATCACATTATCATTATCACACACATTTACCGGAGTCAATACTTAATAGAATAGATAGGGAAATATTGAAAGATACAGTGGATCTGTTTAACGAAGTGAGCAAATACGAGTATACCACAAATAAAAAGAGTTTTATAGCAAAGAATAAGAATGACAAGAAGAATAATGGTAAGATCGAAAATCAAAGTCCATGTAAGATTTGTGAGAAATTAAATTGCGTTGGAACTGACACACACTATTTTTTTTTAAATCCCAAAGACATCTAGCCTTTTTCTATGATAAAAAGTAGTCTATATATTAAACCAGGTATTAAACTATCTGTGTGCCAAATTTCATTTAAATCCGTTCGCCGTTTTTGCGTGATTGAGTTCCAAACATCCAAACTATCGCATTTAACTATATAATTTATTGGTATTATAACATGCACTGTAATAAATTATAACTGCAAATTGCGAATTTGGAATATGGTCATAAGCGTGCACGGTAACTTGCGTTTCTGGTACTATGCTTCGAAAGGGTCATTACATTATGTATGAAATTAGATGTAAGTATGGGATTGTTTAGACATTATATTGATTGCCTACCATCATTAGCATTTTCTCATCAATATCTATCGTAAGCAGGGAATGAAATTGCCTCAAAAACTTCGCTATTATCTGCATGCAAATACAGCTTCTTTTGACAAGTTCAGCTTCATTCAAGGACAAAATTAATTGGGTCGTGAGGATATCATTTTTTCAGAACATCATGGTCGTTAGAAGTTTTAAAACGGAGTTTTTAACGAATTCAAAATGAATTTATTTTGAATCACTATAGTTGTAGATTGTTATTTTTTCTGAATAGAAATCAATCTAATGATCCGACTAATGGATTACATGACTTGATACTTTTCTACAGAATCGTATACCCATCCGTAGTTTTTACATACATACCTATATTTTTATTTATATATTGACATACAATCCATAATAATATTCTAATATTATGAATGTGAAGGTGAACCTGTCTGTCTGTTACCTTTTCACTCCTTTACTATTTAATACTGACACGTTGTTAGGGATACAAAAAAGGACACATGGTAACTAACTTTCATCTAGAAAACAATATTCCTTCATATTTGTAAGTCAAATATCAAAATCGTATGATCATTCAATCGTTAAGTTTCAGAATTTTATTCTTATAACTTGATGACAGTGGTTAAATATGATTCGTTAACAATACTATTCACTGTATTTAACTTTAACATAATCCTGGCAAAGTGATGTAGAATAATAGTAGACTGTAATACTTAAAGCCTAGGCTTATTTTAACATCACAATATAAAATAAATATCAAGCTTTTGCATTGGGCAGCAACAAAATCAAATCCGATTGATTTCCTACAATCTGCAGTCAACCGTTGTACATTAATTACTCCCTCGAACACCGATTGTTAGATTTATTATCGGCTGCTTATACTATAAAGCAACGCGAAGATATTCTGAATTTGGATTTTATACTGCTAAGGTCATATTTTGCGTGGTAAGAAGATTGTTTAATAACTGAAGAATCTTACTTGTTTCCATTCTAGATTCGCCCGATCTAACCGCTCATTAGCAGCCACCCGCTGCTCGTGTCTTGCGGCGGCTTCTCTTAGTGTGCACCCACAGCAAACGCACCGCGCGCACCCAGCTCCGCACACAGCTTCTCCGCCGACGCCTGCGCCGACAGCCGCCGCACCCACAGCGCCGCCTGTCGACCATGAGCACAACCTCATGCATGCCGACGCTGATAGTCGCAATGTCATTGTAACCGTTACGAATTATTTTAAAAGTTAATGAACTCAACGAAAAACAGTTATTTATATCTACATATATTGTTTAGGATTCATCAATAAAATGTTAGGTAGCACGTGACTGCCACCAAAGGCAGACGCAAGTTCATATACTTCGGGATTGCACCTCTAAAGCAGGTTCCCATTACGCTTGACTGCCGTATTTACCTGCTCGGTAAAACTGCCGGAAAGTCCAGTGCTATAATTAGTGGCTACAATATATAATTCAAATGAAGCTGTTCACACTATAACGGATTCGGCTAAAACGCCGAACTCATTATTCTTGCACAGCGTTTTGTCACTGCGGAGCACCGGCCAGGTAAATTCACCGGACCGGGCGGCAGCATGGTGAAAGCGAAGCCTAATGTGAACGAGCTCTAAGACTGTTCGATATCATAATTATGTGATATGTAATCATAAATATCATTTACTTACTCCAACTGCGAAGGTAAACATCGTGAGGTATCATCGTGTACGAGAAAAATAGCCTCTCGTTTGACATCACATGTCACAACACCTGCTTCTCCTCAGAGAGAAAATAATTTACCAAGTTGTGGTCGGCAATGCTACTACAGGTAACATGCTAAATCATTACTTGTTTAGATTTTGGAAGTATAATTACATATTAGATAAATAAGACAAACAATTGAATATACATTTCATAAAGAATTAAGCTTTAAATACTAATTTTATAAATTATTTTAATTTTTGAAACTGCATTGTCCTAGCTAGGTATAGTTCTTGAATTGCACGAATGCACGTGAGTTTTGTTACCATAATAATCAAGATTTTGGAGTATTATTGAAAAATCATAATATAAAGGCCTATGCGCATTCGTAATGCAAGTACTATACTACGAGTATGCAAAAGATTTAGAAAAAAAAGAAGGGCTTCGTTTAAAACAAATGGGCATAACATGCTTGACTTTATACTCGTAGCTTAAGATGGATTTATTAAGTGTTATAAGGCAGTAAATGATGTACTATAGCATTATTAAAACCTGAACTCGTTCAAATTTATGCAAATAAAATAAGCAAAATATTATTTATATAAGAAAAATGTAAAGCAAATAATACAATTGAGATAATTAAATAGAATTTCGTATTATGCACTCAATATAGGATTAGTTATTAAGTATGTGATGATAGACATGGCAAAGTAAAACTATTATTGACACAAAACCATATATGGTAAAAATGCTAATTATTTAAAAATATTATAAATAGGCGTGCAATAGAAAACTAAGTACATAAGTTGAAAGAGACGAGCAGAAATAAGTGCTTATTTTAGTGTAAGTAAATTATATATAAAGAAGCCGTGATTTGTTGAATAACCTTCATTGGTAGACTGGCTGCTAATAATCGCCACCCTTTCTGTAGGACCTTTAAACAATTTATATAAGAAAATAGATGTAATGATTCTTCACAGCTATAGGACAATAATCAGTAGGTATATAAAATTCATATAGTTTGTATGGAAGTGGAAACTACATACATTTTATTAATACTAATCATCCTACTTAAAAATAAAGATAAAAATACTTAAATATAGCCGAAATTGTATAGTGTAGTTTAAAGTTAACCCGTTCACTATCGAGTTTAATAGACAAATAATAACAATTTTCGATATTCTATTATTGTAATTAGTTAGTATTATTAATATTACTACAATAGCTACAGTACAAGCTGAGACAACAAACCCATGGAGAATTTTATTAACAAAACAAAACCATCGAAGTCTAATAAAGATATATATTATATCAGAGTAGATATATTCAAGGTAATTGCGTTACGCTGAAGCAATTATGGATTTTGGATGGTGTTTGCATAACACCCATGTCACATACAGCACCCTTGTTCACCTCAGTGACTGGCAAGTAACAAAGTTAACGGTTCGAAACAGTTCGGGGTCAACTATCCGCGAGGTTCTCCAAATTTAATTCCAAATGTCTATATTTTAATTACACTTGTGTCAATCACTTTAAAACATCGCAGAGAGGGCTTAAGGTTTTCAACAGCAGCAGTAGTCAGTAGATTGAATGAATAGCAGCAGTAGCCGACAGATAACCCACCCGCACATACCTAAGTTTTTAGACGTTCTTTGGATCGAAATAAAAAAAAAATCCTTGTAACTTTTATGAGATAAATAGATCGGATCAAATTGCACCCTCTATAAGATATGCATTTATGCAGTAGAAAGAAAAATAGTTTCGGCTCCTTTCTATCAGACACTGTGTTGAGAGTGAAATTTACCAAAAAAAATGAGTTAACTGCAGAAAATAAATTAGGGTAACCCAAATTATCCATCAATGAAAATGCGGACGTGACTTCCATCAGCAAATACCAGAGCCGATATTTCTAAAATAAAGAGATCATTACAGCATTTTTCCCCGTCATAACTATTGGGGAGTCAGGTATAAACAGGTAAGTAGACACAAATACTTTGCACTCTGTTTAATAAATAAAACATGTCAAAATAAAGATAATTTCATTGCAAACACGGTGATAACAACTAAAAGTAGTTTACGAATAAGAGACATAACTTTATAGAAATTTCCAGCCGTGAAAAAGATTTAATTGAAGAACTATTCTTTTTCATCTAAAAGTTACAGTCCTCTTGATCGAAGATGGTTACCGTCGCCTATAATACAAACAAGGAGGGTACTGCTGACCTTAATAGAATAAAGGAAACCGGACAGTGTGGGAATACCTAATGACATCCAGCTAGTGTAATGGTTTCATAGAATTTACATATATCAAAGGAGACTGGCTATTTTCGGTTTAAGTTCTATACAATTAAGACTATATGTGACACACCCTAATAGATTTGGTTTAAATAAATATTTGTTATAACAATTCCTTTTCCTGGAATAGCCTAAAACTGCCGCCGTCACCATTGTTACAGCGATACCAGTTGTCAGATATTTTACTTGTGTTATATTTTTCATTCTTGAACGTGGACGAATTCGTGTGCACCAACTAGTTATAAAATGTCCAAAAAATGAATAGGTTACTAAGATTACTTAGTTATCAAGTGGAAATACAAGTAACAACCAAGTTTTAACGAATTACCTGTCAAAATCAGATAGCTGTTACGACCATTAACTAAAGATGCGATTTGGCTTGATACTTCTCTTGTATGTATTGTTAAGCATTATTATTTTCTAATTCATTGCTCTATTGAAATTCGATTTAAAATTTCAAATATTCAACAAATGTATATATAGAATTGTATGGTCCCAACAGTTTGTTTACCTCGGTGCTGTACAAACATTGCTCTATCTCGTAGGTACATGTAAATTGTGTAGCCTCAGTATTCACCGTCCATGTTAGATGAACATGTGCCGATGTTTACACATTATATCAAACAATTGAATATGTTATACTTTCAATGTATAGTTGTGTGTGTTTAAACTGCAATCAATTTGGTGACCATTGTTACTTTAGTTCCATTCATCTAAAATAGTGTTTTATGTATGCTTCCGGATTGTCTGTTTCCTTTGTGAGCATATTTACATTCGCATAATATTATATTTTGGACATCCATGGTTATAAAATGTTTAATCAAATGTCTTATTATGTTCTCAAAATATTATATTAGCAAAATATTGAATATTTAATATTTTATAAGTGAAGAACCTGGATTAAACTATAGGATACTTTTAATCTGAAATAGTTTGGTACCTTATCGTGCCTATATATATATATCATAAATTTTCTTTTAGTTTTAAAATATTATTTTCCACAAATACTACATTAAAAGTAATCTTTAAACTGACTACAAAAATCTTTTTTTTAAATGTTCAATTAATGGGAAAAAATACCTGGGATTATATTTTTTATTCATTGAATCATATTGTACACGTCACTGTAATTTTACAATGATTCGCAACAACATCGCGGGGAAACTGTAAAGAATCTTTAGTACACCTTTATCTTACCGACCTTTTCCAGCAAATTAAACAGCGGCGGACAAGATTTGGGTTACTCGTGTTCTTATTTATAGCTTCCTTCAGCTTTAGTCCTGTGACCTCTAAAATGTTTGACGCGGGACAAAATTATTAAATATTTACCGAACTCGGGGACAACTTCAAAAAATAACTTCAAGAAATATCAGCTACGTTAAACATTAAAAACGAAACCATCGAAAGATTGCTTCATTTATTTTTAAAATAATTTCGTCTGTCTGGAAACTTTCTTTAGAGAAATCAATAAAATTTACTATCGGAACGCGAAAGTTTTGAAGAATTCGTAGAATAAATTAATTAACTATTATAATTCCCTGCATACACACTCGTCACATATTTTCTCAAATTACTGAGGGATCGTTTCCTGGAGCCCTTAAATACAGTGTCTAGATGTCTGATATTTGGCAATATATTTCTGATTTAAATGTTCTGAGTTTTCTAAGTGTGTTTCGAAAAATAAAGGTGGTTATTGTACAGCTTGCGTCGAATGAAAAAGAGAATGGAAGTGCTAAGAGCGACAATGAGAAGGAAGCTGCAACATTTCGGGACACCGTATTCCTCAACTAGTGATACAAGGAAAAATACAAGGCAAATGTAGCAGAGGCAGGAGAAAGACAGCCTGGTTGAAGAATTTAAGAGAATGCATTTCACTCGCTCGATCTTTCTTGCTTCCAAGTTAACATAGTGATGGTCGCCAGCCTTTGACACATATTAAAATTATAGATAGTGCATTTCTGAATATAATATTTTACATGTAACCTATTGGTCAATCGTTTGTTATTTTAGATTTCGATGTATTTATCGACGTGATAGACAAATTACCTAAAGATATCTCAAGAAATCAGTATGAAATATAAACAAATTTAAAAAATCATCTGTGATAATTAGATTTTAGGATGTTAAGTTTAATGTTAAATGTTTAATATTTAGAGGTGAGTATTTAGATTTTTTAACAATCTAGAAAATTACAAGTTATCTATGAATGACATGGTTTTTTGGTTTAAATTTTTCGATTACATTTTAATTATAATAATATTTAAAATAATAGTAATACTTAATTCTAAAACTATATCTAATAAGACTCACCTAAATGGTTGTGATTGTGGCGTGCGAACCTTGGCGATGCAGGAGGCAGCGTAGTACCCGTGCCGTCGCAACGAACATCCGCCTTTAGTCGAGAACCGGTACGAGGATTTACTTGCATACCGCTGGACGTCACTGAACTGCTGTCACCCTGGTATTAACAGGAGGTAAGTGTCAGAGGGTGGGTGTATTAATCATAACATCATCATCATTATCTCAGCCGCAGAACGTCCACTGCTGGACATAGCCCTCTTCCAAAATTTTCCAATAAGACCGGTCAGAAGCAACCAGAATCCCACCGTCGACCCGCGGTACTTATCAGGACGTCCGTCCACCTTGTGGGTTAACATCCTACGCCGCGCTTGCTAGTCTGTGGCCTCAACTCGATAACTTTCCGGCCTGCCATTTGCCCCTTCAACTTACTGATCCACTGGCCTATGTCGATAATTTTCGTACGGATCTCCTCAAATCTGAATCAATCGCGCAGAGTAACACCAAGCCCTTTCCATAGGTCAAGGTTACCATGTCATGAAAATATCACCGAAGTAACAGTATACCAAATTTCACATCAATCGAACCTGTGGAAGTTAGCAAATCACTTCGTCAACTAGTAAAAGGGCTGATGGTCTTAAAACGCCCAAATCATCATCATAAATTATAACTAAAATCTAACTTCATAGTTAAGAACGATCCCGATCACGTCAGTTATCAAACAAAAACTGGATTAAAATAATTGGTCCATCCATTTGGGAGCCACAAACAGACACACACGTCAAACTTATAACACCCCGTTTTTAGGTTGGTCGTTAGTAAAATACACTCCAAGCTTATACAAAATGGATAGATATTATACCAAACAATAGTAACCAACAACAGTTGGCAAATGAAGATATTTTTGTACAATTATAAATGCGTAGGTAAATCAAATTATGTAACTGTAAAAGCTTTTTTCCGAGTCAAACCAAATTAACATAAAATTCTATTCGTGTTTTATACATACAATTTGATATAAATTATAGATTTAAATTACAAGCTAATTACATTTAGGTAAGTTTATTGTTTGCTATCGGTTCATAAGGACATTACGTTGATTCTATAAGGAAAATATTGGTAAGAACTTAACTAGTGAAGCTTAAAACTTTATTAGTTTTTTTTTATATTACCTATACTATAATTTTTGTAATCCAATAATAAATCCGGCGAAAAATTTTATTGTTTTCATTCCATACTCCTATCATAAATATATCTTTGTTTGTTTATCTATCTGTATGTAAATTAAAACCATTTAAAATTAAAAAAAAACGATCAGCTAAAAGATTATGTATTTTAACCGGTAACAAGTAGAATGAAAACGTATGTAAATGTAAAAGCAACACGAAAAACAAAAACATATTTGCAGTTAAGTTGGCAGGTTTATGAAAATATTACATCGTAGTCCGACCCGCGCATGATTGGCATATTTCAAGGGTTTTTATGGCATGACATGTTCTCCATGCAAATAGGGTCTTTTTCTTCCAACAGTAGGTTATACTATAAAATATACCAAATGTATCCGTCAATTTTCATTATTATTTTCAAGCTTACAGAGAATAAATACGCGCTAAAGAATGCGTATAAGGAAAAATAATGAGAAATGCCGTCAAGAAAAGCCGAAACAAGAATTTGGAATAAACCAAATAAACGAATGCCCTTTCTCTTCATTTCTCACATTGGAAAATGTGAAGAATTTGGTGGATAACTGAGTAGGTGATAGTAGTGAGTAGAGAAACAGCTACTACTTACTACACCTATACTATATTTCTATAAACAAATTCTATATATTCTATATATAAAATAATGATAGTCTCTTTTTATTATCTATTTTACTCACACTCTAGTTGTAGGATAACAATTTTTAAACTCAAAAACGTGATTTCATTATAATGATGCTCTTAGGTACTATAGCACTAACATATAAATATAGAGTTAAGGAAAACATTCTACATATAAATATAGTGTTCAAGAAAACTAACCCTCAATATTCATATTTAATACGTTTCATTTCATCTCTATATTGGGTTGCGGAAAGCCAAAAAGTTAGGGGTAATCCACCAGAGAATTCACATATTTTTGATACTTTTACGCAAGAAAGTGTCATGGGTCCGTCAAAAGGATCTGGGGCGTATTTTTGAAAGGAGAGTAATAAAATATCCGTAGCATAAATATAGATCATTTTTGTCATATAAAAGTTACTGTAACGTTCAACGTGAAAAACAAATTCCAATTTTTTTGTTAATCAGACAAATCTCGTCAAAAGCTACTAAACAAAATAAAATGAAAATTGGTTAGCAAGTGGTATCGTAGTCGTACGCCATTATTTACCATTTTTCCACTAACAAAAATACTTTTATTTTTTGAATTCGGATGCTCATTCCATTTTTTGAAAATCTAAGTTCAGTACGAAAATGAGCTAATTTCAAATGTTGAATACGAATTTCAAACTTGAATGTAGATTCCCGTGATGTGAAACTTCCGCGACGTTGTCGCAAAGCAACTCTCGCCATTTAACATGCAACACAAACAGCTTCATTCACAGACTACAAGTGTCGGTTCAAGGTTATCCAAACAGAACTAGGGGTTGAGTGCGATCGCATTACTAACTTATTTCATTGTGTTTCTGTTTATGCAGCTTTGAACGGATTCGTATCCTATTAATTAATACTATAAATGCGAAATTTTGTATGTTTGGATATTTGGATTTTTGGGTGTTTATTCCTCAATAACGCAAAAACGGCTGAGTGGATTTGGTTGAAATTTGGCACACATATAATTTATTACCTGGATTACTTTTTACCTGGAAAAATGTTAGATTCCCGAGGGATCGACTAAAAATAAATCTTGTCTTTTTAAGAGCTACAAAACAGGAATCACCATATTTAAAAGCGTTTTCTCGTTTTTAGACATCTTTAGATAGGTATAACACCCGCATTTCACTACCACAAAGTATTTGAGAAATCGTTAGATTTAAATATTAATAAAATTTAAAGTGTTTCCCGACTCTCCCAACACTAGTACCATTGATTGTGTTCTAAACTTTACCGTAACTACAGCAAACTTCTCACAGATAACTATTGATCTTGTGACTGTGATTGGTGAAATATGAAGCCACAGAAGAGACTTTATTTTATACTATGTAAAGATGTATGTTATACATATATTTCGCATATCTATACTATTATAAAGAGAAAAGGTTTGTATGTTTGTAATGAATAAACGCAAAAACTACTAGACTGATTTTATAAATTCTTTCACCTATAGAAGGATAAAATTATCACCGTGTAAGCTACAGAGGCTATGTTTTATAAAATTAGTAGCGTGCGACAACTAGTAGGTATGTATATAAAGCGCTGAGTCTTATAATATAAAAAAGACAAAAACTTGGGCTAAATGTTATGTAAATGGAGCATTCATCACAACTAATTGACTTACCTTTGTAGCGTCAGTGTCGAAGTTGATGAAGAGCAGCCGCGCAAGCCGGTGCAGCATGAGCTCTCGTAGCGCTGCCGGCACAGGCTGCCCTCTCACTCCTCTACGAGCAACATTATACAGTTATATTTAATCCACACAATGATCTCAACTCAATCAACTGGTTTGTTTTTATGTTAAAATAGACAGACAGGCTGACGGTGCTGCAAGTGCGCTGCCCACGCAAGCAAAGCCACATGAGAAAGTATATCTAAGTATGCGTTTAAGTGTGCATCACACTTGTGCAAGACATAAGGTATAGGAAGCTTCATATATAGGTAAAAAAGTTTTATTAAACCTAAGAAAAACATATGTTAGAAATGAAAATTTTAATAATACGAGTATAAAACTTGACTTTATTTCCTTAAAGTTCTAAAATTATAATGAAAATCAGGTACGGAAACCATTAAACCATTAAACAATAGAAAGTATATGAATCCGCGGTAATTTCAAATATTTGTCTTTTAAAGCCAACATTGACCGGCACAACAATTGGTATTGTAACAGTTTTTAAATTGAACAGTCCGCGGAACAATTTGTGTTTGAGGAAAATTGCGTCGTTCGGTTATTCAATTAATATCCGCCGATAATAAATGACACAATGTTTTCACGAGAAAATATTGCAATACTTACGCCAATTCATTTGTAATTACAATTTATCTCTTTATTACATTTCTAACTAGCGAACCGCCCCAGGCTTCGCATGGAATTAAAATATTCGAAACTAGCTGGTACGGGCTGTAGTTCGTTTTTTTAAATCGCACATGAACTAAATATTTTTCAATATAAAAAGTAGTTTAATCCAGGTAATCATCAATATATTAGTGAAAACCGCGTTCAATTCGATTAAGCCGTTTCTGAGATTAGCGTGCACAAACGCACAGACGAACAGACAGACAAACAGATAGACAAACAAAAAATGTTTTGACCTCGGTAACATATGTACAATGTATACAAAATGTTTAATGTACTATATTTTTTTTACAAATAATTAATATTAGTGAATCAGTATTAATAACAGAGTGTGAAGGAAGTTTATTTAATCAGAAACTCAATTGTACCTAGTCACAGTTCACGCAAATATATATTTCTTTCTTTACCATTCCATATCGTTACTAGCATCGTTTATAGTATAAAAAAAACTCTATACAATACGATAGCTGTTGGACAATATTGAATTGGTATTTGACGCACCGTAAATTAAAGGGCTTGGCTCAAGGGTAATTGTCATTCAATTTTTTTTAATTAAAGGAGCCTGGTAACATTTTATGCGATACAAACGGCCAGACCGTTTCATTTGCTCAATCCTTATACTAACTAATATTATAAAGTGAGTTTGTTAATTTGTTACGCTTTCAAGCCGATCATCTTGAAATTTTGCATACACGTTGTCAGGGACACAGAAAAGACATGTTAAAGGCTAATGGCCTTTTTTCTGTTTTCTTCTCTTTTTTAAATTACTTCTTTTTTTATAAAACGAAGTTGAACGAAGTTGCTGGCACCAGCTAGTATTAATTAAAAAATATAATAATACTCGCCTGTATGAAATGTTGAGCGTCACCACGGAGAGAGACGCAGAGAACGAAACCAGACAAGTACTGACACCATAATATAGACCTGGGAATAATAGTTATTATTCTAGGTGAGATATTAATTTTCCTAGAAAAGAACTAGAAGAGTATATAAAGAAACACTTGTTGCTCGACAAAGCTAGAGATGAAATGAAAGCTAGAGACGGTTTATGTTAAAACAAAGTGATGTACAATAATTTTAATAATGAAAGAATTAATGGTTATTTCTTAGAACTTCATACTTTTGTGCATTCTCTGTCTACCCATACATTACAATGAAATGTTTAAAAAGCACCGCCAATGTTTGTGTGGCAATAAAGTTAATTCAATTCCAAAAATTCGATGAATTTTAAAACTAAATACTTACTTATTAGAGGTGTCTTTTCAGTAGGTGGTAGCGTGTCTCTGATGGTCATTAAAAAAACCGTCATAGAAAGCAGCGCGCTTATTCCAAGTGTTACCTTCTCTCCGGACTCCGAGGGCACGTAGAAAACCAGCAGTGCTTTAGGAAATGAGAAAAATATGATAATTGTATGCTTAAAACTGGAAACTGTTGTTAGTGAAATGATACTCGTAAACCGTATTCATCTCTTTCAATCGAAATAAAATTGAAGTTGAACTCCGTTCAAAATATTATTCTATTGAATAATATTTTATTAAAAATCAATAAGAATCGCATAAAATTTTAAATGCCTAAATAAATTGAAATAATTAATGTAATCGTTATATTTATTATTTTAAAGATGACAAAAAGTACTTATGACAAAATAAGTATTGAACTAAAGCTGAATTTAAATGCAACGGGACTCAAATATATCTTTTCTTATATCACTATAGTCTATTTTTTAGAACTTGTAGATAATGTAAACAATCCGCCATATTGGTTTTGTCAATGGAGTATAAAAACTAGTGATGCGAACTATTGAAAACTACAAATGAAAAATCGCGTCTACAAATGAAAAATATGTAAAAATATAGAGTTTGGATTACTGATTTTAAATTTATTACCAAGCAAAGTTTGGAATTAAATATACTTTAGTTTTAAGTTTTTGAGGTTATGTAAAATAACGCCTATTATTTGGATTCAAATATATTATATTCAGGATACTTTTTAAAATAAATTGTACTGTAGAAATACTATACAATTTTTAAATTTTAAATTAAACTATACCCACAATAAAAATTAAACAAACGCGAAATACAATTTTCTTTTCTAAATCAAATTAAAGAACAAATTATTTAAGTTTTTTTCGAAACTTTTCAAATTAAATATCTGATATAAATATTGGATTTGGAAAATGTTGTTTAATTTAATTTCTTAAAATTAATTTCGTACATCACTGACTTTCAGAGACAAGATAGATTTCGAAGAGACAAAAGAAGTCATTAAATTTAACGTGCTAACGTCAACCGCAAATAGAATTTCAGTTTTTAGTGAAATTATTTAGTTTTAATGGATATATTTTCTTTTGATTGAGTTAAGAATGTAAAGAAAGTTAATACTTTATGAAGGAAAGCAAATTTTTTCGTCTAGTCTAGTGCATGGAGAAATAAAGACTTGTGAAAACCGTAACAAAATCCTTTGAGTTGTTTAGAAGATAGCGGACAAACAAGATACAAAAAGTCAATCTGTTTTTTGGGCCATAAATAGGTAGCCTACGTTTAACTAAATTCAGGATTCTCTGCTTTTAATCTGTTTAATTGCTCAGCGCGAGCCATTAAATCGAATAAGTATTAACAAAAAAGCTTTACACTGCAAACCCCTTTTACGAGATCTTAAAAACGTTTCATACAATCAACTTTAGATACGGTGAACGGGAATTTCATATAAAAGAACCAGAAACTTTTGAAAATCGGAATTAGTTTTAAAAATAAATTAAAACATACTATTAACCCTTTAACCGCTTGGTTTTGTAGTTGTCGTGCCCCTAGTAGCGCTTGGACTCGCATTTTTTTTAAGAGAAAGCAACGCAATGATTTAAAAATAAACATTATATAAGTAGAGAAACTTGTCGTATATATACGGCTCTGGCGTAATGGACACGAAAATAATTGTCGGTCGACTCTAGTGGCTAAAGGATTAACTAATATATACAGGGTGTTCCTCGATAAGTGAAACTAAATCAAAAATTATCGACAAAAAAAATAGAAAAAAAATAAAATAAAAACCTTTAGTCAGCGTACTTTTTGTGTTAGGACGCAGTTTTTTTTTGTTTGTTTTAAAGCTAATTATGATAGAGAATAATAATTAGTCATAAAAATATCTAGTATTATGGGTTTAATTTTAAAATTTTTAGAGATTATTGAAAAAAAAAATAACAGTATAAAAAATAGCCACTCGTTTTTGAGTTATTTATTATTGTATCGTTACTAACACATCATTTGACATGATTATCGTTTTTATTTTAATAAATAGACCCACTACTTTGGAAGAAATCGATTATTTGTGAATAGAGTCGAGTGAATAGAGTAATCAAAATCTTAATTCATCCATCTATATACTATATATATATATATATACTATAATATTATAAATTCGAAAGTATATATGGATGTATGGATGTATGGATGTTTGTAACTTTTTCACGCAAAATCTACTGAACCGATCACCATGAAATTTTGCAGACATGTTGTCTGGGACACCAGAAAGGACATAGGGTACTTTTCATTCAAAAAAAGGACTATTGCCGAGGGATAAATAAAAAATAAAAACTAACGCCTGGCCAAAGTGAGGTTAAGCGTTATATATTTTTTTTTTAATTTTGAAAGCGGACGAAGTCGCGAGCACCAGCTAGTAAAGTACATTAATTTTTTTTTTGTCGATAATTTTGGATCTACTTTCACCCCCTTTTGGGGGATTATCTAAATGAAATCGAGTGCATGAAATTTTTGCACTTTATCGAGGAACAGCCTTATTTATTATCTATTATCTAAATGAAATCGCCATCTATCCATAAGTAAAAGTCGAATTAAAATCGTACTTATGTATAAAAAGATACTTAACTTTTATATCCTTTACCTAAATAAATTCCTGTGCGCGATAAATTAAAAAAATTGCAACCAACCCTTCTTTCGTGCGTGAGAATAATCGAAAGATTTACTGGAGGCTATATTTCCTTAACAAGAACGTAGAATACGAGTATACAAAACAAATGACTTCGACAAACACGGTTTATGAAGACTCGGAAGAAATAACTTCACCCATTTGTACACTGTGACATCTAAAATCCTTTCATTTTGGTAACCGTATGCCTTCATGAATTTATTTTTCACCAAAATTACCTACTTTTCTTTGGAAGCATACATGAGAAAGCATTTTCTGTATTGGGTACGAAATTAATTATGTTATGGAGACCCGTTTTAGTCAAGATGAACATGAATGAATACTGCGGTCATATTTTTACAATATAATTATCTAGTGACCAGCTCCCGGCTTCGCCCAGAAAAATATATAATATATTACACTAGCGGGCCGCCTCCGGCTTCGCACGGATTTTTTCGACAAATCTTGAATATAAATATTATCTAGAAATCGAAATAAAACGCCAACTACCGGATATCTACGCAACCTAGATGTCATACGATGTTAGATAGTTGTATCCATGAATTAACTTACACCGCCATCTATTTGGAATTTAATTTGCAATAACAAATATTGAGGTCAATAATTGATATAGAAAACTATCCTACTGAAGTTGGACAAAATTACAGATTAGTTTACGAAATAAGTTACGAAATTTGATCAAAACCGGTTCAGTAGTTTCGGAGTTTATCCCGAACATACATCGTAGCACGAGATTTTCATATATAAGATATTTCCCAGGAAAATATATATATAAAAATTATCAAAACTACATCAAAATCCGTTGCGTGGTATCAACGCAACTTCGCGCTTCAAATTATACTATGTAAAATTGTGAAAAGCATATACTAGTTATATTAAAGTTATGCCATTAATGAGAGAGCTTACCAATTCCATTAATGAGAAGACACGGCAAGATAAGATTGAACACGTAGAACATTGGTCTTCTTCTTAATTTAATAACGTATGTGATGTCCGGGTAAGGCTCGACACAGCACGAGTAGTATTGATTGTGTCTGATAGCTTCGAAGCTGACTAGGTCGAATTCGCCATTCGTTTGATAGTTGGTTGTATCGCCTTCATCGAATTGTTTCTTGAGGTCTAGCTGCAACAAATTATGAGAGAGTTTCTTTGTGAAAAATTTCATGTAAAGCGTAGATTTGTTTGGTAATAGCATAATGAAAAAATCCCATATAATTAGACTTATGAATTTTTTTAGTTACATTTCTTCGGTTTCATCTTACTGTTTAAGATGAAAGTTGGAAAAAAATGTCATGTCTACCAAATCTTAGCACCCTTACAAAATACAGCAGTAAGCGTTAGTCGGCTCTTAATAAATTTGCATAAAATAAATTGCAGTTTCGCAAATACTTAAATATCTAATTAGATTCTTAATTCCTCGCTATTTCGAAGGTAGGTACATGAGCTTTTAAACTATAAGCTAACAAGTAACCTTAATAAATCTATAACTATAGGAATCAACCTTTATGTCGTTTACTATATAAGTATAGGAATAACATAATATCTTTATATAACTATAAGAATCAACATAGAGTACAATAAATTTAAAAATAAACATTTTTTATGATTTCATTTGAAAACGAAGAAGTTATATTTTTATGTAAAGTTCGTCAGGCAGGCCGAAGATCCACTTGATGGTAGGAGGCTATTATCGAGTGGACCGTCAGTTGATTTTTTTAACCTTTTTCATTTTAAGAAAACTAATCTACTTGTTCAGACATCTACACGAAACAATCTATATTTTTGTTTGAAATTCGATTCAGACCACTAAATAAGTGCTTTGAAAAAGAGATTACTTACATTCAAAGCATTACTAAGTAAGTAGGGAAGTATACTTTTGTTAAGTAAAAGTCCCAGATAAATCTCTCGAATATTTTTGTTACTAGTAAAGGCTTATGTAGGCTTGTCTATGAGGAAACCCTAAGAGGCTTTAGGGAAATCGTTAAAGGAAATTCAGCTTCTAGTCTATTCATGTTATAACATGGATACTGAAGAGAAAATATTGTGTGTATCTAGTGAAGCGAGCCTCTATAAATCGGCTTAAACCGGTTACCAACGAAGCCGATAAACTTCAGGACGCACCTCCGACTTTAAACGATTTACGGAAATAACTATTTTAAAACACTTCTAAATCGTTTACAGTATTAAGAAAAGATTATTCTATTCTTTAAATAAAGATTACACCATCAGTATTAAGGGAAATGTCAATCCATACTAATATTTTAAATGTGGTAGTATACGTTGGTTTGGGTATGTGGAAAAGATGAAACAATAAAGAGTGATGTACTTAATGAATGATCTGGGAGAGCACCCGAAATGAACATACTTCGATCAAATTGGAGACGTCTTAGCGAAAGGTCTTATTAAAAAGCCGTAATAATATAGTAGGTATAACAAGAAAATGAATTGACTCACTGCAACTGGTCTTTTCTCTTAACTTTCTCAATCACCAAGCCATAAAATAATAAGACTGAACTAGTAGTAGCCTAGTACTCGTTCATTTGAAAAAAATCGGTTATATGTATGATGAGTAACAATATAGATGCAAAGTAAATTTATTATCATTGTTACACAACATAAAATATTAATTATCCATCATAAAGCAAAGTATTCCATTACCAAATAAATATTTTTTTTTTAATTAAAGCCCAAATTAAAAGAAAAAAAACCCCAACACAACAATGTTTGAAGCAAAACAAACGTTTCACAGAAACAATTCTTAACAAAAATAACAGAATTAGCCATTTTTTAATTGCTAAACGGACATTTTTCAAAACGTGGCCCTTTTGATTTAAAAATGGTTGTGTACTTACTTGTGTTTTATATGCGGAACGGACGCATTCCGAAATGTGGCCCTGTTATGTTGCTCATAAAATTTACACTCGATATAGGTAATTTTCGCGATGTGGCGCTTTAGCAAAAAATTGACGTGCGCTCACGCCGACTCTGAACTTAGCCACCGATGCGTGAAAATGCCATAAGGGCGTATGCGTAAATTTGTGATTTTAAACCCGTATTCGACTAGTGTCTTTGTGTTATATGAAAATAAGGGCGATTTTCGCCCCATTTTTTTAAATAAAAGTAATTTTGGATCATTTTGTTTTATGGCCCTTTAGTTTTTAAGCAGCAATGTATGAAAATTTCATTGTGATAGGTCGATTTGTTAAGGCGCTGAAACGGAACAAACAAACATCCGCATTTACTTTATAATTTTATTTATAATATTAGTAGATTTGAAGAAACTAAATTAACCAGTAATTAATCATTGTTATTTCAAAAAACAGCTCTATTATCTGTCATGCCCGTACAAAAGTGTACCGTTAATTAACAAAACTTTGCAAAGAAACGCTGACTTTGTGTTGCTTTGTTAAGTGTTTGGAGACTCTATTAATAAGCAAGTTTTTTATCTACGTTCATGACTTTTAAAATTGTATAGAAATATTTCCCTACTATTTCTTAATGTAAGATTTTATGCATTATTTTAATCTAATACTAGCCTATGCCAGCGACTTCGTTCGCGTAGACTTAATCTTCTAAACAAGTAATATTATAAAGTTAAAAAAAAAAACTGTTTTTAGGGACAGTCTAAAATATAGACATAGAGACATGGAGTGAGCGTGTGGCCCATAGTTGCCTTTCTCTAGAATATTGATTAGTCTTCGAAGTTACTACAGACCTACAGGAAAGACAAGAAAGAGATAGGTATTGGCCCGTTGAAATTGAGTGGTCAATTTCATGCGGGTATTGCTCAGTCACTTCCCTAAGTCTATGGTCTAAAACTAAAAGTAAAAAAAAATATGTCTGACAAAAATTTAATTATAATCAAAAAAGATTGAATAAATATTTCAACACCCGTGAAAAAGGTGGACAAAGTAGCGGGCAAAAGATAGTTATTTATAAATTAAATTAAGTAATTTAAGTACGCTAATAAATGATAAGGTTCACACTTACAGTAGTTTCAGACCCCTTGAACTTACCTAAAGCAGTCTAGCTACGAATAAAATGCGTTGTGTATAGTTATATGAGTCAATCTAATAATTAACATTGCTAATAGCAATGCTAATTAATGACTAAGTAATATTACGCTAAAATAAAAAAATAAAAAACGAGCAAGCACTACTTACGTAGGTACAGAAACTGACTGAAAAAAAAAAGAAAATATATTCATTCCCATCTCACACATGTTAATTAAAAAATTCTTGCAGTACCTACTGTGCGACAAATTGTGGTATCATAAAAGCGCAACATACCACATACATATATGCATAGAATGAATGTGTTAAACGTGTACAAAGTCTTTTTACTTGTACAGGGTAATGAAAAATGTAGTAATTTAAAGAGTAAACACAGTGGTCCATTGTGTCCACAAGGAATTCCATCGCCGGCGGACATAAAATACTTAAAAATATCCAGCCTTGAAAAAAAAAAAAACTCTGGTTACATAATATTTATTATTAAATTGCGTACTTTAAATGAAAAAATAATACGTTTACTTCTATTATAAATTTTCCTGGATCCACGTATTTAGAAACATCATATTTAGAACAGATATTTCAGGAAAGACGACTAAATATAGGTAATCTAGAGGGTTTACCTGCTACTAACACATAGATCTATAATAATATTTTAAATGCAAAAGTAACTCACATTCTTGGTTTTTCGATGCTGTGAGCCTTGACTACTAAACCGATCATGAAAACAAAATAGTGCGAAACATCTACTAAACCGAAATATAACAAACAAGTAATTTCATCCAGAAAAAAATACTGTTTTTATGAGATTAACAATTAAACGCCTGATAAAAATATATCACAAATAAAGATTAATTAAAAAAATAGGGGGCCGATCGTAATCGCGGGCGAAAGCTAGTAAGTCTATAAACAAAGAGAATAGGTATCTATATTTCTCGTTCTATCTGTGTAGCAAGCGTTGGGTAGTAACTTTAAATAGTCTTGATATTAGAACTGTCGATATTACAGTTCCGTTGTATGTCTCTTATAGAACCCAATATAGGGAAAGACAAAGAGGCCAAATCCATTTCTGATAGCGATTTTCGAAAATTTTATTGAGTGTGTTGTAATTGTGACTATATTGTCATAAATTTCAAATAAAAAACCCTATCCAAATTGATCTATCCATTTGGGAACTATGATGCCACAGACTGATACATAAATATACGCAGGTCAGACTTATAACGCTCCTCTTTTGGGTAGGGCGTACAGTGTACAGGGTTAAAAAGATGAATGAGTGTGCTTTGTTGACGTTCTTTCTTGGTTGTTTATTTTTATCTAAAAAATATTCTGAACACGAAACACGAAAGTCATGCAAGTAAGATAAATATATAAAATAAACCTAATAATCATGTAACATTAGATCGAAGCTTATACAATAGATGGAAAATGATTGATTCAGTTGGATTGTCCATTGAACAACACTAGAAAAATAGGGGAAATAACATTTCGCACCGTTGTTCGTTTGATTTATGGTCGGTACAACAAATCAGCTGTTTCATCAAAAAGTGGCAATCATTTATATTAAGTCGTAGGTATTTTTTAGCAACGATGTTCTTGAAGAATTGTGGTGTGTAACTTTCATTGTGTCTACACACTTTTCACGCGAAATCAAAAAGAAAATTCAGTAAAAGATTTGCTGACTAGAGAATAATTGAGAGAAAGTTTTACAAACTTGATACAGAGAATTTGCAGGTGCTTACTGCGCAGCGAAATCAAATAGGAGTCTGTTAAACAGCTCATGCTCTGTCGTTATATAACATAATATCATTGAAGTGTGAAACTGCGGTATTTTGTCTCACAATTTGTTATTTTTATAAAAAAAATATATAAATAAAAAGTAGGTATGAATAGGTACTCAAATATTGTAATTACCAAAGTTTATATCATTACGTTTGCTATAAAAAAATCTTATCTGTAAATCATCACGATAGAAATGTGCACTAAATTGTAAAGATAACTTAACTTAACTAGCACTATATAAATTTTGAGTTTGTCGCTTCGATGAGCTTCGACGGTGTGCTAGTATACCTTGACCACAGTTCCGTGACCCTTAGTGTGAAAAAATAGATATTTAGGGGAGTTCATCTTAAGGAAAAACTTTTTAAAAAAATAATTAACTAGAAACGAGGACAAGCCACGTAAAGAAGTCTTGTTTTATTATTAAAACGGATATAAAACATAATAGCACGTTAGAGAACTGACTGAAAAGAAATGCTGATATTTAAGTCGCTAGTTAGAGGCAAAGAGGCAACTGCAAACAACTTGATTCCCCATTTCAGGTTTTCAGCAACCCGGAGCGCATTTTATTTTTATTTTGCAACGTTCTATGAATAAAACAGGAGAGATTGGAACTTTTACATTGTGATACTGTAACATAAAAGGTGGTCTATTGTAATTCAACTACCCGTAAATAAAGTAAAGGAGTAGTTGACAACGTTGAACAATGTCACGCAAGAAATAATCTGCCATTTTAAGTTTATGCGCGCTTGAGTATTTCTTCTTTCTTAAAAAAAACATTCAGTATTTACGAATTGCACTTGCACAAAATTGTACTCTACTACAGTTAGGAGTAAGAACATATTTTGAAAATTACCTATCTTGCTAATTTAAAAAAAAAAAAAATTTAAACATGCTAGTAATCGTAACAATATATATAAATATTGTAAAGAAGTAAAGTTGGTTTGTATGTATATTTGTTTTTTTGTCTGTATGTAGGAGGTGATCTTCGAAAACACTCATATGATTTAAAAAATATTTCACGGATAGATAGAATAGTATTTCAGAATGGACATAGGCTAAATATTCCACGCGGGCACCAGCAACTTATCTAAAAATAAAGACCCAACGCTTGGCTAAAAGTGTAATATCAGGTGTTATATTGTTTTATTTCTCAATGCGGACGAAGTCACGGGCACCAGCTAGTATATCATAAATTTTATTACAGCCTCACACTTTCGGATAATTCAACGAACAGTATAATTCCGTTTAGAGTTTCATGAAGCAATGTGCAGGCGGCATTAATTTTGTAGGAAGTTGTGGATCAGATTTTAAAAAGTTGCACATTTTGCCTCTTCCCCACATTTGTTCCTATTTGTATAAAATAGTCATATCTGAAGGTAAACGTTACTTTTAAATCTAAAACGAAAAAGTCGAAACGAAAACGAAAAGTAAAACGACATCTATGCAAAGTCGTGCACACATACTCACACATCAAAACAATCGACGAAACCTCAGTCGATATTATGTGGACTAGTAGCATAGAGGAAAATAGTACTTAACCAGTTAAGCACTATTTTATTTATGCTAGTAGTTACTTGACCACTCCACATTCAGAGAACTAAATTCAGTGTGGCATGTCAATACATTAGTTAACATGTTTTTATTTAACACCTAATTACTCTAATGAAGTCACCAATAAAAACACTCCATAATGGAAGAGAGACGGGTTGTTTTAATTAAAATGTGCAAGTTTTTACCTTCAAGAACTCTAAGAGACAAGTTTTATGCCATTAAACTAACAACAAACGAAGAAGTAGGTATACCAACATCTATACCAACATTATAAAGAGAATTTTTTTTAATTTTTTACATGTTTATTTATTATCCATTACAAATACTACCTGTAATTGATTTGAAAAATTATTTTTCCTACAGAAAAATACATCATCAGGCTTTAGTTTATTTTCATAAATTAAAGATTAAGGTATCAAGAATTTGCTAATAAAAGTCATTATTTGGCGAGCAAATTAGATGAGTGGTTACGGTGCCTGCCTTAACGCTTTGTTTCTGGTGTTCCGGGTTCGATTCTCGACAGGGTCAACTTTGGAAATGAACTTATCAAAGTTGACTCAATAACCACCTCCTTACAGAAGACCACCGTAAAATAACAGAGTACATGTGCTATTGTGTTTATAGTTTGAGTAAGGGATGCAAGAGCCCATTTTCCTAATCCCATCCTAATTCATCATGAAGTGGGCCGTCAAACTCTCTGACGAACTTCACATAAAAGAAGAGGTATATTATTCTAATGCAGGCGATATTTAGTGTCTGGTAACACGTAGGAATATATTATGTGGAAGAGAGGCCAATATCCCCACAAATCTTCATCGGAATTGCCTTACGTAAGTTCGCTCCACACTATTTTTTCACTGTTAGTGGTGACAAAATTGAAAAGTTTCCGTTGCCGTATTCAAATTACGAAACTTAACGCTTCTCACCGAAGAAAATGGAACTAAAATCAATACCTAGTGATAATATACAAGACTGGAATGAATTTCGAATAAAAACTGTTAGTGCTCTTTTTACACGAAAATAACTCATTTTTAAATATGGATCTTTATAAATTTTGGTGCGTATTATTATTATCCTAGAATTAAGTTCGCTAATGTGTACATTAAAATCTGAAGGTAAGTATATAAAAATGTATTTGAGAAATCGCTAAACCCAAATACAGTTTGAGCATAAAAGTTGACATATGACATATCCTTAAAAAATATACATATGTCTATTTTTTGTAGTGAAAACTTCTTAAAGCGTTGGGCATTTTTTGAGGTGGGAAAAAACCATTGAACTCGCAATACTGTCATGTAATGTAATGTAATGTTTTTTGTGAAGCTTAGTTTTCACTTCTGACGTGTAGTCCAACGATGATTTTTTTTTAAATAAAATGTTTCATGCAGTAAATCTTAATACGGGCGAAGCCTCGGTGCAAATATATAGCAGTATTATTTCAGTATTTTTTTATATTAATTGGGCGCCACTGTCGCCGTGGCGGTGCCATCGTCGTCACAGCGATAAAGATATCATCAGATAGAGCACCAGCTAGTAGGTACATAAAAGAAATGATAGATCAGTTGTAAGAATGCTTGCATCTCTGGAGCCTTTTTGATTACATGTGTAATTATAACAATCACATATACAACTATCATTTATCACCGACTCATATTAAAATGTAATTTTCTAATTTAGACGCCCTCATATAATGTGTAGGTACCTGAAATCCATCGTAAGTCCAAGACGCCCACTTCATAGTGCACAGCTGAACGTCAAAAGGGAACTGCTCGACATTTATATCACAGACTGACACGTAAATCCCGTGACTTAGCCACGTCACCTCGCCTGTATGCTTCACTATAACATTCGTATTAATCACAGCGGATCGGTAGTTTGGGTCAGCACTGTGAACAAAAATACATATTTACCTATATTACCTATTGAAGATATATAGTGGTACTTTCCTATGGATATTCTATTGTTCGTTAAACTAATGTTTGCTCAGATGCCTATTCTATAGTTATCAAAGACAACGGATGTTTATTGTCCTTCTATTTTACGAATGCGAAAGTTATATGCTAATTATAAGTAAGATACTCATAATATGGACCTAATCACAAAAATAATTGAAAAATAACAACCTACCTAGTCTTTTATAAAGGTAATTTAGTCTTGCTTTTGTAATATTAGTAATCCTACTAATATTACAAAAGCAAAAGTTTATGAAGTAGGATCAATGTTTGTTACTGTTTCACAAAAAAATTACTCAACTAATTTTGACGAAATTTTTACTTCAGAGTAGCATATAGGCTACAAATTATAGAGATACGCAGATGAAGACGTATGCAAAAGTTAGTAATTCATATAAAAGAACAATATCATTTAACATAACCTTATCACTATCTTTTCAATAGTGTTTAAATTGTGAAACTTCGTACATACTTGATTTATTCTAACGAAATACGAACCCATTGGGTAATTAAATAACAAAATATGTCTTTGTCAAATAATAGTATGCAATTATTCAACGACAATGTAGACCTCTGGTAAATAAGACGTCTGATGGTAATTTGAATTTCAAGAAAACCACGAACAAACTATGAATATTGTTGGAAAGCCCATTTAAATTTATCTAATGTGGGTATTTATTTTGACATATTTTGTTATTTCATTGAAAGAATATACATTATTATAGAAAAAAAAAGTCTTCGTCATATAAAACACGTCTTGTCCCATTTTAAGATTACCAAAAGATTGACTAATACTCGATAAAGTCTTTGCTTTTTTCGCCTATTCTTTAATCCTCATTCATACATGATTTCAGATAGGCACCTATTTTATCTAGATCTAATCGTTAGGGATGTCTTAAAAGCGCCTGTTCGATTTATTACCAAGCTTTTCCTTCTTCAGTCCTATTCTCACAGTATTTAAGTTTATTTCTGAATGATAGTGAAAAATGAGACTTACTTGTTATAAAGTATGATGTCTGGCTTCCAGACCCTTTCGTATGGTATCCGAATAACATTGATTCCGTCAAACTCGCTTGCATTCCATCGGAGGTGGTAGTCCATCCAGATTTGAGTGATCCAGCAATTTGTCGTCAGTAACTGGTCTTTCTCCTCCTGAAAATATAAAATTTTGTAAATTTCATGAAGCCTGTTGTAATTGCCAAATATTTAGGATGTTAATTTTTTTATTGTTAAGGTCTACATACAGACATTTTTTATGTTAAATCATCGAAAGATAATACAAACCATCTTCATTTATCGTTCTTTTCATAAGTGAAAACCTTATCAAAATCCATTTCAGAAACCACTTCCAGTAGAAGAAGTAAGCGGAGATATAGATTTATTTTGAATATTAGGTAGATATTCATATTTGTCTTTGTCCTATTAACAAGAGAAAGTTTGTGATATCGTTCATTTATTTCATCTACGTATATGGATGTCTGTTACAGTTTCAGGCAAAAACTATTGAAAAAATTTTGATGAAACTTTACGGAAATTTAGTTATACATTCATACAATATTAAGAGGCGAACAAAGTCACCGGCAACAGCTAGAATTTCTTGTAATACTTTCATAGAGCCAAGTACTAAAAAGAGCTTAATAAGAGAAAATGTTTCTCTGTTAACTAAAATGGGACTCTTTAGACCCAACCTTTTAAGTAACCGAGTAGCGATTATGAATGTTCAAGTATTTGATGCAAACCATTTTGTTCTCAACCTTTGTGAAGTTATTTTACTACTTACGAGATTCATTTTATTTTTTATTTTCATTCTTATTTTAAATTATACCTTCAAAACGTTACATCGTATTCAAAGTTTCGTTTGTTTCCTGTAACGTAATATAATTTGATGTTGAAAAAAATTACTGAACTCTGAAAGAGTAAAAAAAAAAAAAAATAAGAAAAATTTATACACTTAATCTAAAAATTATATAGAATATAGAATGATATCTTTGTTATGTCTACCAAATCTAAATAAAATATATAACATATTTAATTAAATATGTACAGTTGTCTATATAAAACTAAAAATAAAACCTCTAACAACTGTTAGATAATTGTTTGTTGCTTCCAAGTGATAACATGGTCTGCAGATGTCGTGGTGTCTAATGGATGTCCCGGATTTAGGACGTGATATGAACCGACAGACATGAAATGCATATTACATGCACGGTTGCGATGTTAAATACCCTTGCCTGTTTGCGGTTATACCACGTTATAAATAGTAATAGAAAGATACATAAGTGTACTTATGCTCAAGTATACGCTTTAACTAGTGGCTTTATCTTATATGTAAAGTTTTTCAAGATGCTCTAGGCAATAACTTCTATTCGTGACGTGATACTAAAAATCTATATATAAAAAATGTGCTTTATGTTCTCCAAAACCGCTCAAACTATTTTAATTCGGTTTTCATTTTTAGAAAGAGAGATAAGTGTTTCCCGCTTTCTGACGGTCGTTTCTTTCTTAGCGCCCATAATCTCAAAATGGACGTGTAGATAAAAAATATAAATGTAATATGTAGATGTGTGTGTGTAAATAAGAAGTGAAAATTGTTAAAATGTAAACTTATACACGATAAAAAAAAATTACTTTATTCTGTAACTTTGCAAAAATCTTTACACCAATGATTTGAGCACAGTTTAAAACCCGATTCATGAGTACCTGTACACCAATAGCAGGAGGGCTCTTCAAACGTCAAAAAAGTTTAACCCCAAATAGTTATATACATATGTATTGCATTTAAAATATTTTACATATGATGTTAAGCTGATTCTATACTAATTTAAGTAGCAGAACCGAAGTAAGTTAATTTCCTCAAAATGTACATGCAAACTTTTCTAAAAATAGATGTTTTCCAACAATACAAATGCGCCCTCGTGCTTACATTTTCACGTTCAAAGTAGTCGAGAGACGTCTGATCTATTGTGACCGAGGGCCATTGTTCTACGATTCAGTGTAGGCTATACAATATAGAAGGCCATTTCCACGCGTTAGCTGCCAAACGTCGATGACTTATTTAGACTTGTCGATGATTGAAGTTAATTAAGATTAAGCATGACTTAACTTGTCATTTGGGTAATTTCACTCCTACTTAGCGGGAAAATATCTCAGTATTACTTCCAGTAAGAATATTGGGACTTTTCTTTCCATTTTTACTACCAGTAAGTAAGACAACTGGGAACATTTTGTTCAACATTAGTTACTCGTAAGTATAGCGGGAGTTTTTACTTCCAATTGTACCACTGGTACAAAAGATGCATGTAATAGTTACAAAACCATTACATTACATAAATATTATAATTATTCAGCGATTTGCCCTAATATTGGAAACGCGAAAACTTTTCAACCCAGAATACGATTCAAATCAAATCAACTATTAAATCATCAATCTAGAAGCAACGTTACGTCGACGGCTAAAAGTTTATTGATTTGCCTTAAGTGTTTTATGAAACGACTAATATTTAGGACAAGTATATGGCACTAATGGCACCATTAGCGAAAAGTAGGTATATGCCATATATTTTTATATAGAATTACTAAATCCTACCTTAAAACACTTAAGTTGTGTATATTTTTAATGTTTGACACTATTATGTCTTTTATAATGAAAAATTATTACCCTAACTAAAACTACTGTTATTTTTTTATCTTTATATTTTAGCAAAAACACTAATTAAAATGGATTAATTAGGTTTATATATAATACATATTAAGTTTTTAAGTAAGTAGAAAAAAAATTACTTTGCTAGTACTAAGTATTACTTTGCTAGTATAGCGGAGGTATTACTTTGCTAGTACTAAGTATATTTATAAGTAATTTTGTTTGGTATTAATTCGCTGAACCTGGCAGCTCGTTTAAGATTTAATATTTCTTTCAAATTGAACCAATTTTCCGACATTCGCAACGAGAAGTAATATATTATTCCCGACTGTTTCTTAACAAGTTTTTAATAAATTCAATAATATAAGTCGATTTTCTTTAATGTAGAATCTATAAAAAGATTAAGCAAGTACATAAATTATTTATATCAGTATTAGCGCAGCAGTCAGCAGAGAGACTGACTAGACTAGTCGTAAACTGTATAAATGCAATGGGCTTTTCCACAACCGAAGTTAGTCGCAACCCGCATACATCTTGTGACCTTTACTATTTCGAAGGTGTAGTAGAAGGCATACAAGTTTTAACATAGACCGATACTCCCCTGCTTTGCCCGGGTGCAATTGAGGTAGTTACTATGCATAATATACAAGCTATCTATAATATGAAGAAATATCTAGAACAATATTTCTTTCAAATAGTGAAAGAACTTTTCAAATAGATTCATTGGTTCGTTGATTTTTTGATTTTTAAACACTTAATAAAATAATTTCTACGCTAGTATAATTAATTTCTAAAATTTGCAGAACTTGTGACATTTTCACCAGTTGAATTTTTGTAATTATTGACTTTAGTCATAGTAAAACATCCTAGCTATTATAATAAAGATTTAAAATAGAGTTATCAATAGCTACCATCGAAACTAAAACATTGGAATGTTTTATTATTTTCGCGAGTTCAAAAAGTGCCGCGACGTTCTTAATATAGTAAGTTGAGACAACCAGTTCTCCCAAATACTTATTACTGACTTCACTTGCTAGTAAAGCGAGTCCTTAAGTTCTTGAAATGAGAGTTCAGTGTAATCTAAAGCAGCTTTTTGTCCCACACAACCTTACTTTAGGGCTTATATCGGTTTGACATCACAGAACAGAATGGCAATAATAAATTTCAAAAGGGTTATCGAGATCAAGGCGTAGCAATCCGCTCTAATCTCCGGAGTCCATTGTGTGGATGAGTCAGTGAACATTCTGTATAAAACGTATCTCAGCGTTCCTCATTATGTGGTTGATCCGTAGGGTCACGAAGAACACAATGGGATATGGAATATGGATGCAACAATAGTGCACATATTCAGCTGACCTCTCATTCAACCTCTCATACTCTTCATTATTCCTTTCCATTTATACTCCCGAAGTTTTGCACCGTTCCCGATATTAATTAACGATTCAAAGTTTGTGTTTTATTTTGTAAAACTAAAAGACGATCGTCAGTTTTTCTCTCGATCGCAGTAAACTAGTTTTGCATTGCCAATTGTATATGCAGCATTTCGTTTATTTATTGAGTATAAAATTTATAAAAAGGGTTTTATTTTAAAAAAAATTTAACTAAATGTTATTTAGGATTACCTACTTATAAGAAGAAATCAATATTTTCCAAAACCATTTCACATAAGGACTGGGGCCTTACCTGAAATGGTGACAGGAACCAATTTTGTTTTGAGTTGATGAGCTCTTTGGTTGCCTTAGTGCTCTGTCTCAAGGGTCATGGGTTCGATTGTCAGCAGGGTAAACTTTGGAAATAGTATTTTTCATAGTTGTCTCTGGTCTGGATCTGGTATGTAGTGACCGGTCACACTGCGTTTTACAGTCACAGGGCAGCCCAACTGGCGGCAGTAAACACCTCCTTATATAAGATTTACAGGACATTGACAAATTTATACGGCGAGTCCCATTACTTATTGTATAAATTTATTTAATTTTAAAAATAATGAACGAAAACTACTATCAATTACTGTCACGATTGTGACTTCAAAACTGCAAGTTTCCACTAAGTTTTCGTGTTTCAAAATAAAGAGTAAATTAAAATGAAAACAACTTTGTCTCCTTATTAATTTTATTATTCTACGGAGCATACGTATGCATGCCACGTTGAATCTCATCATTTCTAAGCATAATGCTGATTACACATCCTGCGACACCGTGCTCGTAACCCTTTAGCACTTGGCATCCGACATAATTATTGCTGTAACGGGGAGAAACTTTCCCTCGGGACATGCTATTTCCTTTTCTTACGCATAGGTACTTACATTTTAATATTGTGACGTGTAGAACATATGAAGGCGAATAAAAAATAGGCCCCATATGTCACAATGTACTTGACGATTACTTTATTAACTCGATCTTATGACAAATAACTTTATCTTTTTTAAGTTTCCAATTGAAAGTTTGTCGTCGTTGCTAGTGTTATACACGCTTGTGAATATAAGTTGTGTTATTAGAATTAGCACTTCATTGGAGTTATTAGTCAACTCGCTTGTAATTAACTAGCACGCGCACGCGAGTTATCCTATTTGTATAACAATGTGATCAATTGGCTTTAGAAATACGATCCGTGGTTCAGCTTGCGCATGTTTTATTTTGCATTCATCTCAATGATAAACTTATTAGACGATGATTTTTTAACACTTTTTTTATGTTAAGGTCGGCATACAGGCTGATGGTCCACTTGATGGTAGGTGGCTACCGTCGCCTATAGCACAAGCAAAACACCATTAGGATTAAGGATAAAGGATTGGAAAGGGATAGGAAAATGGTATTTATTTTGATTAACTGCCTCTGTCTTACACATTACCTTGCTTATCGCTGAAATTAGAATTCTCTACTTCATTGAGGGTAACTTTGAGTCTTAACGATACTCGAGACGTGAAATACTTTATACCCTTCAACTAGACATAATTAAGACTATTGCAACTTATAGTTATATTCATAGTTTATATCA
Source organism: Synanthedon myopaeformis (assembly GCA_944738685.1). Taxonomy (NCBI): domain Eukaryota; kingdom Metazoa; phylum Arthropoda; class Insecta; order Lepidoptera; family Sesiidae; genus Synanthedon; species Synanthedon myopaeformis. The sequence continues at coordinate 4,063,450 of OX122914.1, forward strand.
ATAGTTAAGAAGCTACCAAACAATCAGCCAAAATCAATACTACATAAAATCTGAATATACATGTAACATAAAATAAAAATAAAAATCATCAAATATTTATTAGTCTATTATAAACCTTCACTTACTCGTACTATACGAGCAGAAAAATGTGTACTTTTACGCCGATGTTGTACTACATTTATTATTAAACATTTCGCCTTATCGTAGTGTTTCTTGGTATAAAAATATAAACATATTTTATCTTATTTCATTCCACAAGAATTTCACCGGTATCAGAAACTAAAACTAATGAGACTTATATTGAAAACTCTGATAAAAGGAACCACCAAGACTTAGAACGCAAAATGAAAGAAATGAAAGAGCAAGCTACCTTAAAGAACTAAGGCGTTAGAGCTGTAATTAATATTTTGATATTGAAATTAAAATATAAAAATCCAAGTGAAGAAGAAATTATAATTTTTCTTGGAATTGTAATAAGAAATCTTGAATTACTTTAGAGTGGACGTATTTTATTATTTGTAATAACTGAAATGTCTCCAGGGTATATTAGGCCAAATAACATTATTATATTTAAGTAATGACAGGGTATACTTTCACAGTGATGTTATTTGGGCAGCCGATCTGGTGGTGGTAGCCACTCCCTTACAATCGACCACTGTGAAATAATGGCATGTGTGTTTTCCATCCTATGTGATATTATATTATTAGCAATATAATTTATTCATTATCTTCATTATTAATTTTTCAGTCATTGTTTTTTTAAATAATATACTTTTCTGTACCCCTGACAACATGTATGAAAAATTTCATGATGATCGGTTGAGTAAGTAAGGCCTGATAAACAAACTCACTTTCGTATTTATAATATTAGAATGGAGTCAACAGCCTTGGGTTTTTTCATTTACAAACTTACGTAATTTTTTAAAAAACCCCTTACTTAGTAACCAACGCACATTTTGTTATCATCTATTAAGATTTTGTCTAGCGTTTTTTAACAAACTTTCGATCGAGGAAAGAATGAAATGATTCATTGAAACATAACTGCGAATTAATAAACTCCGTTCTACATACTTTAGTGAGATGAAAGCGAAGGGCGATACGGAACAAAGTTTTTGATGAAAGTTGTGGAAAGTTTGAAAACCATCTTCATTCTTAACCTTAACATTCATTGTTCTTGGCACTCTGAGTTCATTAAAATTTAACTTCTTGCAGTATACTCCAAACTGTTTAACCTTGTGTGTTCGGATTTGCATTATTACCTTCATAGTTAATTATATAAAATGATCTTGCAGCATTAATAATAAATTTAACATTAGGAGCTCATTTTCCAACTCGAGCAACTTACAAATTCTATACTACGTGATTCCATGATTACTCATTAGTTATTGGTCGAAGAAATATATGAAAAAGGATGGAAACAATAAAATGAAATTAATTTCATATCTAGTATAATTAATTTCTAAAACTTTCAACATTTCTGACATTTTCACGGGTTGAATTCTTATAATTACTCACTAAGTCAATAATGTTTTTCCATAAAAACATACTAGCTATAATGTACATTTAAAATTGGGTTATCAACAGCTACCATGTATATAAAGGTTTTTCTAAAATATTGAAATTGCTGGCGTATGTTGTTTTTATTTTCGCGAGTTCAATAAGTGCCGTGAATATGTTGCGTCGCATTCTGTCTTCGGTTATTCGCTTTATACATACTCGTAGTAAGTTAAGACAACAAATACTCCCAAATACCTAAAGCACTTTGCTCGTACCGCGCTTTTACTTCGTTTTCGCTCAGCCATTTTTTTTTTTACTCTTTTTTCCATTTTGCTATGCTCCTAAGGTTCGTACCGTAATGATAAATATCTTGGTTTCCACTTTTCCTTTTCCTGGCTTGACACGGAATATTTGCTGGTGGTAATAAAGCTATTAGAAGAACTACTAAATCCACATCTTTCCAACAACAGCATCTTACACAACTAAATTCTCTGTTAACTTACACAGCCTAAAGTATTGATCGTAGAGAAAAAATAAAAATTTAGAAATTTGTAGAAAATTTTGTCACAAGGTAAAATGTCCGTACGAATACAAAAACCTAAAAAAAAGGTACCTTCAAACCCTCATCACAGCTCCCACCAAGCCCCCACGCTCGAGGACTTTTATAGTATGTTCATCTGGATACCGTAAGGTATAACTGTACCATTTTTCAAAACTACACGAATATTTCCCCTGATTGCCCATATTCTGCTTAATTCGACTGTGTACTAGTATAGGGCCCGCGACTTCGTCCGCGTTGAACGATGAAAGGTATCCCATGTCCTTTTTGGTATCCCAGACAATGTGTATACAAAATTTCATGGTGATCGGTTCAGTGGTTTTTGCGTGAAAGAGTTACAAACATCCATACATCCATACATCAATACATTCATACATCCAAACATACTTTCGCATTTATAATATTAGTACGGATTCATGAACAGCACTAAAAACCTTCTCTATATTCCTAGTCGTTATTGAGAAATGTAAAAAAAACTACCACAGAATATACGAGTAGGTTTGTCAGCCATCCAATCTCAGTTTAAAAACTAAAAAAGTTCGTCACTAACAAGCCTATACAACAAGCAGAACCGACAGAAAACGTTAATGAAGCAAGCTATGCGAAGTTTATACATATAAAACAAATCGTTCGTTACATAATTGTAAACTATTTTGAATATCAAATATACTTCGTTAGTGTATTTCACTGCATAATTGAATTGACTATTTTATTACTATTCATCTGGCAAGAATTATAGAATTTGTGACGAGCTCATGGGCGCGAGTCGTCAATGCCGTTGGCCTTCTAAGTGGGGTGTATCCCGCTACACCTATTAAAAAAGCAAAGACCTTCACATTTTCATATTCAACAATGAAGAACCAAATTGCAGTACAAGTCGTTTCGACATGTTAGAAAATAATTTTAAAAGGCAAACGCCAACTCATCACGCCTAGGTGTGTATAAACTCCGAAATGTTGAAAATGCGATTTACATTTCGCTCCAACGAAATTAAATAAGGCATTTGCTAAGGAAATTCGTTATTTCCTCCCTGTCTACCGTAGTAGGCACACCCAACGTTATCGCAATAAACTAACAATGTGAAAGGTGAATATTGTTAATTCTGTGTTTTTTATATGAGCACATTATTTTGATAGATATTCATAGAATATCGCTTACCTTAAGCCAAAGAATAAGGGATTAGAAGGAGATATTGAAATGGGTTCTAGCCCCTTTTAATCTCTCAATTAAAAACAACAGCAAATACGGTTTTACACTGTGGTCTTCTGTAAGAGGTTGGTTATTGCCAACAGAAAAGTCATTCAAAACAGAAAATTCATTCGATATTCAATATAACATTATCCATACTATCAATCCTGGGATACCGGAAAAGACATAGGGTACCTACCTTTCATCCAGAAAAAAAAGTATTGTTCCCGAGGAATCTTCTGAAATAAAATAAAAACTAAATAAAGTGTTAGAGCAAGAGGTCAAGTGTTATATTGCCTATTTATTTATAAATTTTGAAGGCGGACTAAGTCGCGGACACCAGCTAGTATAAAATAAAGTCGCTTTCCGCTTCTGTCTGTTTCTAATTTCTAAACCTCCCAACGGATTTTAATACGTTTATTTACTCATGTAAACGAATAAGGTTTTGTTTATATAATATGCAGAAAAAAAATTGCATCCATGCGAAGTTGTGGACTGGTCGCTAGTATTAAACTACCCTCGTCACAGCGGTAACGATGTCAGACGTTATTACTCATAACTACTTATTTTCTTTTTCAAAACGGACGAAGTCGCGGGCTAAGTAGTTATATCTAGGTTATATATAGGCTAAATAGTTATATGCTAAGATCAGCTAGTAAGTTATAAAAAGTATAACATGTGTTTTTATAGATTAGAAAGTACTGCATTAAACAAAGGTTCAATTTGTGAAGAAAATTCTCCACCTCAAATGTACCAATAGCAAAAGAAAAGTATTAAAAAAATGTATGTTGGCATTTGTTCAAATATTGTTTTAATTACTGTTCGTATTAATTAATTATTCTTTTTCTATATGTGAAGGTCAAAATCACTCATACTTGCAATTCAAAATGTTTTAAGATGTCAAGGAAAATTGTATTCCACTTGATTATATATATAGCAAAACGGTCTTCCCAATAATTTCAGATAGAAGGTTATATCGGTTTGACAATTTATTTTACAGAATTACATTAATTAACTTTTTTAAACCAATTAAGTTACTCTCATTCTCATTATTTCAAACATAAAAAAAGAGTATACAACTGAAAATAGCGAAAATTTAAAGTACATTTACCGCTGCCATTTCTTTCATTTTTTCAAATGAGAATGGATTACAGGCAAGATGGAGATTGTCTCTTAATATTAGGTAATTTTGAAGACAGATAATGTTCAAAATAATAGCGAAGATCCTTAAACGAGTTTTTCTTACAGTTTTTTTGTATATTTAACAATTGTCTAGTTTCAAATTAAGTCCAAATTGAATAACGTATATCAATTCTATTAAATAAAACCATAAATTGAGCATTTAAAGAGCACTATATCGTTAACAAGACTCTTTAGCTTGTTAAACTAAAACCTACTGTGTACTCGAATCTCTCATCCGTGTGATTTGCACATAAAGTGGTGCAAGCTACATTGAAGACAGCTTTAACAAAACTGAATAAACAGAAAATGTTGAAACGGAAGTTGTGAATATGGGACGTAGTTTTTGTAGAGTATTAGCAATACGCTCCCCGGCTTCGCCCGGGATGCCATTTATTGTACACACAACACCTTCCTCGTTTATCGCTTTTTATATAGAGAAAACCGAATTAAAATCCACTGCGTAGTTTAAAAGATCTAAGTGTACATATAGAGGGACAGACTTTGTATTATATTATGTAAAAAATAATACTACTTAGACTATATGACACAAATAAATCCAATATAAAAGTTGAACGAAGGGAATTTTGAACTGATCGACGAATAACCCACGCGCAGAATCCACGGTCGGCCACTTTTTTTAGGAGGGAAAATGACGTTTACGCACTATCCCTCGTCTGCAGTCGACTAGGGGGAGGTCTGTGACTCGCCTGGCGATGTGACTTATCGCCGGGAATACCCACAAAAACCCCCCGCATTCCACCATCAGCGGTGATGTGTGGGTACGATATCACAGCGAGGTCTTGTCCTTAGATACAGCTTGCCACCTAGTACATGTAAAATATAGAATGGTGTCACTAAGTACTCACTACGTCTATGATGTGATGCAGTGATACTCCAAAAGTGATCAGAAGTGGATGTGATGAATTCTCCACTGGTCGAACTGAGGCGTCATATTTCTGCATCAGGTGACGAATCAGTCTGTACTCTTCATCGCAGCATGCTCCGCCTGAAATAAATATGTACATCAATTATTGTTAGTTTCATCTCTTAAATATTTTACTTCTTTGATGAATATGAAGCAAAAATAACTATAGAAGTCTAAAAATATATCTTTCTCTTATATACTTATAAAAGAAAGTGGTGATAGTTACACCATTTATAAATCGAGAACGACTGAACCGATTTTTATGATCTTTGTTTTATTGAATTTGTCTCCATCCCGAATAGCAGAATAACTATTAAAACTTCGGAAAAAGATTCACGAAAAAAAAAAACAATATGAAGAAAATTCATTTTCTCATACATTTTGTATGAAACGATTTTTTATTCTGCGAGGCGGTACGAAGTTCGCGGGTCAGCTCGTATTTTATAAAAAATCTTCCCAACAGTGGCGATAGTTACTGGTTTTTTTACTGGTAGTGTATGGTCGGAAATTTCTCTGCACTTTGGAAGAAACTATTTTAACTTTGCTTTGTATGTATAACATGACACATATTAAATAGAAAATAAATTATAAATAAAGATATTTTTTTATGTCTTCTTTGCCGACCGTAGCGTGCATTCTGTATTCTTTTGAGGTGCCAAGAAATTTCCGACAGGTTGTAATTTGTTTCTACATAAGCGTATTTTGATTTCCTTAATTATACTTAAAATCTTATCTCCATATTGAGTAGGTAATACTTTGTTTTAAGAGGTCTTATATCTGAGATTGATGTCAGTCACACCTGCCGGTGTTATTTAATTGTTGTTTCCTGTTATAAAACTTTTTCTAACTTTCTGTTTTATTTTTTAATTTTTGTATAGATTGTTTTTAATTTTATCTTTGTAATAATTTTGTTATTTTTTGTCTTTAGTTTCTCCTCTAACTCTCTTATATGTAATATCTATCTGTGGACACACTTGTGGAACATTTGTTAATTTTTTTATCTTTTTTCTATATTTTTGTTTTTATTTCTGTTTGTGTCCCAAAAAATAATAAAATAAAATAAATACTAATGAATTTTATTTCATATCAAGCATAAACTTTGATAGACACTTTGAAACAAGACAACTTGCTCAGGTAAATATTAAGAAAGAACATTTCTATATCTAGGTTTTCGAAATATAGTAGAAATGTCGAAACTCGAGAGCGTCTGATGAATGGCATTCAATAATGGAAACCGGATCGCCAAAATGTTGAATAATTGTATTTGCTTATAAATAGTAAACAGTTTGGCTTTAGCAGCGAATTTTCAACAAGCGGTAACTTTCATGGACGTTACACCCTAAACTTTTATTAGTTCCCGTTTTTGTTTCGTGGCAACGAGTACTTTGTGTTTTCTGAAGGGCTCGATCGTCAAACTGAAAAAACTTTTTGATATATGGTTTTTGATAATGAACAAAAAAGAATTCTTTTAACGTGGCACAGGCATATAACTTTAAATTGCTTTATACAATAGAAAGGTAGACAGGCAAACATTTCATTTGGAGAAAAGTGTAAACTGAGGGTGAAAACAAGAAAGCTGTAAGGTTTGTTTGTTGGTTACATTCACGCCTTTACCACAACATATCATCGTGAAATAGAAATGGGGATCATCTAAAAATAAAAAGAGATAAATCAACGTCTTAGAAAAAGGAGCGCGGACGAAGTCGCGGGCAAAAACTAGTGTAAAATAAATCTATATGAACACGTCAGCATAAGAATAAGAAAAGCGTTGCTTGTGTAATAGGCGACGTGGCCACCTACCATCAAGCGAACGTCAGCCTGTCTGCCGAACTTGACATAAAAAAAAGTTTCTTAATTTAAAAATAATACGACATTGAAAGAAATATAGCAATAGAGACATCAACAAAGCACCAATTAAGTTAACATCTGGACTTAAATAACATTGTAGAGTTTATTAATTGAAAGGAAACCTGTTACAAATTCATTTGTTTGAATAATTTTTTACTTTTATACTTAGACTAAATAAAAACTATTTTATCTGAGTGTTCATGCTACTTATTTACGAGTACTTATGTGATCTATGGACAACATAAAAATCAACTATTATGTCTCTTTTATTACTGAGAACGAAACAATGTATTTGTAGAGTTACTCGTATCGAATGAAGTTAAATGGAATAGAAGCTTTATTGTATTTTCAAACAAATGTTATTCTATTAATTAACTAATTTAATAAGTATTGACAGGGCACACTGCATTCCTCAGTACTGAATCTCGATGCATAAAGACTGAATCTCAATATTAACAGCTCTGCAGAAAGTCTATAATTATGTTACAATAACTTAGTACCAAAATGAAGTTTTTCTAAAGTACAATTCTAAATCCATAATCTCTATATACATATATAAAAATTACGTGTCACATGTTCCTCCGCGATGAACTTCAAAACTACTGAACCGATTTTGATCAAGTTTTTCGTATCCTTTTGTTAGGGATGTCAGAGCTCATTTTTCAATTCCTTACTACCCATATGGCATTGTTTTGTTTTTTATAGGTGACAGTAACTACCTGCCATCAAGTGGACTGCCAGCCCTTAGGCCTATTTTAACATTAGAAGAAATAAAACTTATAAAAATCACAACTTACTGATTTTGTAAGGAAAACCATAAACCATTAAAACCTTTAATGAAGTCAGTCAGGAAGTTTTAAAACGCTTTTTTCTTTTGATTAATGATTTTCTTGTTGGGTACATTACGATGCTTATGTTTTTACCAAGTTAATAATTTTTATGTTCAGTAACATAAATCAAAATGCTTTGAATAAGGATATTAGTAATATAATAGTAATGTAATGTAATTAGTAATGTTTAAATGTGAATATTATAATGTTTTAATATGTACCTATCTAGTTTTATATTTTTTTCAAAAAACATTATCCTAGCTGTACCTAACTAGTTGTTTTGTATTGCTTCTAGTAACAAACTAGTGACCCACTCACGGTTGCGCAAGGATGCAATTTTTTCTGTAAATTATCACAAACCTTCCTCGTTTATCGCTCTTTTCATTAGTGAAAACGGTATCAAAATCCCTTGGCTGGTTTCAAACCCCAACCACCAACCAAAACATACAGAGACGGATAGCGACTTCATTTTACCTATAGATATTGCAGGTATGAAATTCTTTTCATTGAGTATTTTAAATACCTACATATTATCAAAATGTTTCTTTAAAACCAATTTAATAAATAAATAAAAATACTTTACTAAATCAACTAGTTTGTGAAGAGGAGTAACGAATTCAATTATATTGTTAATTTATTATTCTATTTCTTCATAATATTTAGATCTTTGTGAAGGTCTAAATATAAGAAAATCCTTTACTTCAAACTTCAGAGGAAGTTTAAATATAGAAGTAATTAAAAATTCGAGACGATATTAACGCGAAGGCCAAGAAGCCGTCTAAAATTTCAAACAATATAACGTTCAATATTTATTTGAATCAATCAACTTTTAGCGATTTGAAATTTTTCGCTCGACGATCTTGACGAAATCTTGGCAATATTGAATAAAAGAAATGAAGAACAGATTGGAAACTCAATAATTCGTTTTCATAACTTTTTTGGGTGTACAAAATCTCTTTTGTTGAATGAACTTAAGTTGCCTAATAATGAGACAAAGAAAGAAAATTTAAAGAAAATGAAAGCGCTATTTAAGGTAGCTGATGCAAAGGAGGACTTACATTTTTTGGTTTCATTTAACTGACAGAACACGGGTTAAGGAAAGCTCTTTAGATTGCTGAATCTCCTGTCCTCATGTCTTCTAGTCGAAATTATATAAAACAAAGTCGCTGTCCGCCTCTGTCCGTTACTCCGCTTACTTTTTGTACGAGTATATTTATGTATGTATATGAAATTGTATACGTGCGAATCCAGGCAGGTGTGCTTTTATTTATTGTAATACGAAATACACCTCGCTAGTAACTTCTAATTTTCTAATTAAGTAATACTTAATTAATAATAATCAGTTGACTGTTGTTTCGATGAGTGAGTAAGGATGCCAGAACCCATTTTCCTATCCTTTAACCGTTGCATGTGTTTATAGGCGACGGTAGCCATCCACCATCAAGTGTACCGTCAGCCTGTCTGGCGATTTGTCTGAAAGGTCGATTGAGGGATTTTTATGTTTCTACCTGTTTCACCCGACAGGTTTTGACTAATGAAAAGAGCGATAAACAAAAAGGTTTTTGAACTATATGATTCTAAGAAAAAACTTGGCTTCGTGCGAAGCCGGGGGCGGGTCGCTAGAATTGTAAATTTAAGAAATTCCATTTGCGTCGCTCTAATTATCATTATGCAGGGGATATTCATAAAATTTCGTCACTCCCCGGTTTGACTAATTGATTTTGTCGCCGGATGAATACAGAATGATTGCGAATTAAACCCGATCTTTACACAAAGAATATATTAGAATACTAACAAATTTAGGTAACTTTTTGTTCAATATTTCATTGTTTCACAATTTTATATTTCAGAATACTCCAAAACACAATGAAAAGACAAGAAATATCTACGTCTGCTTAGCGAATATTCACATATTTTGGACGAGTTTATTGTTTTTCTCATAGCTAATACACAAATGGGTGATTGTTGCCATAAAAAATTTACTAAATTTGATTACGACCTAATCAAAACCATTTGTTTTGTTTGCGATTTCTTTTAGGTCCAAGATGTTCAAGATACTTCTATTAAGCGCTAAATTGTGTTTAAATTGGGTAATTCAGCGAGCTGCTGCGGATCAACCAAAATGCTGTAGAGTCTAACTATAAAGGATATATTTTAAATAGTGATTAATGATGCCTTGGTTTTAAAAAAAATAGTTACATAGTAAAGCATGAATGGCTGGACTGATTTTAATTCGGTTTTTACTTATGAGAGGAATAAACGGGGAAGGTTTGTATATATGAAAATTGCTCACCGGGCGAAGTCGGGAGCGGGCCACTAGTTAATAATAAAAAAAAACTACCACGTGTACCTATACTATGTATCCACAAAACTTATGATCATAGACATACAATCTCTTATCATCTTTTATGAATCTCTGGGTTCGAGTAAGAAGTGACTCTGACGAGTATATAAATTCATCAAATATTTATTATTGTATTATTGTAGGCCAGCAAATGTGCTTTTGATTATGAACCATTCTGAGATGTATTTCATTTGCATTATTTAATGCCTAAATAATAATATATTTTTTATACAGCTTCTATTAGTAGTGTATCGGTTTTTTGCTCGATCACTATAGCTTTCATAGTTATATTGTACTCGTACTAGTTATTATTAATCCATACTTCTACACTAATATTATAAATGTGAAAGTAACTCTGTTCAACTGTCTGTTACCTTTTCACTACTCAAACGATCATCATTAAATTTTGCATACGTTGTCAGGGACACGGAAAAGGACAATGTACCTTTCATCCATAAAAAGTACTGTTCCCGCGGGATCATTTAAAAATAAAAATCAATTGCCTGGCAAAAGTACAACAGCAATAAAAGTTAAAAATATTTCTTTGTCAGGCGTTATAATTTATTATTTGTTAACGCGGACGAAGTCGCGGGCACCAGCTAGTTTAATGTAATGCATTTCATATTGAAGTAATTTATGGTAAAAAATATGACGCTCACCTTTTATAATAAATGTTGTAGTCATCCAAAATAAATGAATTGCCAACAACGACGGTATCATATTAGGCCTCGACCACAGACGATTCTTCATTTTGGAAGCGTGACACCACCCCTCATTATACGACGTTCTCGCTTATATAAAATTACTCCTAACAGATTTTATTAATGCAAACTTCGCTTCAACCTTTATTTTTCCTTCACAACGCACATGTACCTACTTATCAACTTTTAACAAGATTATGATTTATGATTTACTAAAAAGAAATCATAACAATAGCTTTCACAAAATCTGAGATGGTGGCAAAAAAATTTATGATTGTAGTTAATTTTAGGGATAAATTTTTTATTGCGTTCATAAAATGGGATTAACGACGCGGGTAAAAGTTCGTATGTTTCATACGCGACATCGCGTTCTGGCGGCCACGGGCGCGGTAAGCGTAGCACTGGCAATGGCGGGCTACAGCCTCTACGCTGATCCGTCTCTACGAGTGTACGGCTCTACGCCAATATATAGATGTATCTGTCGATGTAGAGTTCTAAATTAAACTATTTGTAATTTGTTTGTTATTACATTGAAGGTTTATACAGTAAAGGATTAATACACGAAAATTACAAGTTGCTTTTGAAGTTTCTAATTGGAAAATTTAGACGAGAGGCCTATGTCCAGCAGTGGACTGAAAGAAAAATACTTTAAGGAAAATACAGGAATACAAAAAGAAAATGGAAAAATATAAAAAAAGTTTACAGCGCTTGGATAAAACACCCGTCTTAAAAATACTGTTAAACTGGGAAGTTGATTTTGTTAAGTTTAACACAAATATTATTAGACTTAAGAAAAGTCACTATAATAATTGAAATTAGTTTTAATACTGTTGATTTATTCCAAAAAAATATATATCTTTTAAGAACGACAAAGCAAAATAAAGATTTTGATTACTTTATTAAACATAAATATTTGTTTTGTTCACGGTTTCGCATAAAATCGTTCATAACTCAAAAACCAAGAGGAAATTGTGTGGGCTCTTTAAGAATATATATTTAATTTGCTATTGCCCTTCATTTTATAAAAAAACATTCTCAACATTTAATAAAATTTGCCTGGGGACAGTCTTGTATGGACGAATTTCCAAATAGCAGAGAAACACCCATATAGTGGCTTTGATGATTTAAGATGGTGAATCTGCCTTAACTCTTTCACTATTTAGTGTACAGTCTGAGTGATATTAGGTAGGGCTTATACTCTTCCTTAACTTCAAATATTTAGACAATTGAGACATCGTCTAACTATAAATCAAACGGAATATTGATTGCTTTGTTTGACATTTGTTTGACGCTAGCAGAAGTAGGTATTAACAAAACGTATCCTCTCTAACAATGAAACATTTTGGATCTTGAACGGTCGTTACTAGGTAGTGAGCGAATGATTGACATTTTACTGACATTGGAGTTAAATTATTTACAGAGATGATATTATCGGGGTTTCCCATTTCAATTACAAATTAGTTTTCGTTTATATTATTATTTCATTTGATGGCTTTTATGTTAAATTGATCCTTTAATTGTCATTTTCACTAAATATAGCACTATCCCAAAGACTTGTCGTGTAATAAAAAAAAAATTTTAAGAACAAATTATATCAGATACTTTATAATTTAAAATTCTGTAAAGGCAAATTTATTATATACATACTAATCAATATTTATACTACTAATTATATATAATTTCTGTTTAACCAGTATACTTTGATTGATTGTTAGACACTAGCGACCTTTCCCCGGTTTCACACGTATGCAATTTTTTTTTTTTAATTATAGTATACACAACACATACAATATTTAAATCCTTTGGGTGGTTTAGACACAGGTGGACTGCGTCTTTATTTTAAATAACAGCATGTGTGCTGTCGTGTTTCTGGGAGTAAGTAATTGATGCCAGAGCCCATTTTCCTATTACTTCCCAATCCCTTATCCTTAATCCTTTCAGCACTTTCACTTTCAGCACATGTGGCGTCGCTTGTGTTATAGGCGACGGTACTCACCTATATCATCAAGTGAGCCGTCAGTCCGTCTGCCGACATTAACATATAAAAGTATGACTTTAGATTGCCTAAAGTACAGCACGGTTCACAAACGCATAGGAAATTTATATGAAATCCGTAAAAACCGGAGGAACCAAATTTAGAAGAATGAGTCGGAATACGTTAAACGTGTAGTGACGCCAATTAAGATTGTCGACGGTGTTCTGAAATAAACGAGGCGAGCCGTCCACCACTTAACGATTTGTCGCCCGCTGCACTCTAGCTTTTCACTAGCCGCTGCACTGATACGGGTAATTTGTAATTACAGCTTGCGATCAAGTAAGCAGCATTAAATGCTATTAACAATTACTCGCTTTATTTCGTTCCAAAGAAATCCTTTAATTAGAAATATTTAGTTTAATCGACGGACAAGTTTAGTGACGTTCAGTTTAGTTTATAAGAGAAGAATAATATAAATAGTAAGCATTAATATTTTACAGATTTTCTTTCATTACGTTAGATATGAAGATATAAATAGTTATTCGGAGTGTATTTCAGAAAAAAACATTCAGCCGTCTCCCTGTACCTAAGGAAGAGCACAAACTTCGTGTGTTTTGAAAGCATTTTCAACCTTTCATTTGATATCCCACTCGATATTTTTTATCCCTTATCCTTAATCCTCCTATGGTCGGCAGCGCACTAGCAGCACCTATGGCGTTGCTTGTGTTATAAGCGACGGTAGCCACCTATCATCAAGTGGACCGTCTGCTGACGTCTGTCTGACGGACCTTAACATAAACAAGGTTCCTGATGGATTTTGAAAAAACATCTTTTTAAATGAATTTAAAAAATACCTAAATTATAACATCTTAAAGCCTAAGAAACTTAATATTTTCACGGGGAAAGAAATCAAAGGAGTGACTTTAATCCACGAGACAGCAAAGGTTACTTTATTTCGTATGCTGGATAAGCAGAAAGAGATCTATAAATAGTAAATATGTATACGTAGAACGTGTTCTGTGTACCACGCCACCCATCCGAGTGTAAAACCAATCAATTATATCGAAAGCCGGTCGCGGCTTCGAACTGTTTCTCTTTCAATGAAACTACTTATGTTCACTTTTAAACAAATACTTACCGTACATGTAAATAATACTTTAAATGAATCAAAACTACTCGTATATTAAAGCCGTGAAATAACAGCATTTGTGCTGTTGTGTTTCGGTGAGTGAGTAAGGGATTCCAGAGCTCATTACCCCAACATATCCTTGTCCATAATCCTTCTATAATTAGCAGCGTCTTTGCAGCACGTATTGCGTTGCTTGTGTTATAGGCGACGGTAGTCACCTACCATCAAGTGGGCCGTCAGCCTGTTTCTCAACATTAACATTAAAAAAAAAACTTTATAATATGAGAACATATTAAAATATTTTAAGACAAAATAATGTGGAATAGTTAATAGTTCTTAGTACGAGTATGTAATGCATTGTTACTACTAACTACACTCGCTGACCGCTTCCAGCTTCGCACGGGTGCAATTATTTTCTGCGAATTATATATAAAAATCTTCCTCGTTTAACGTTTTTACCATTAGTGAAAACTGCATGAAAATTCGTTTATTAGTTTTCACGAACATGCATACAGATTACAGACAGACAGACACAGCGGGGGACTTTGTTTTATAATATGTAGGAATAAAAGAAGCTGTTGTTGTATTTTTTTAACACTTCACTTTATATTGCTAACAATACTCCATAACTTAAATTCTCCAAGCGTTACAATCTAACTAAGCGAACATAAGTACATATCGATTATCGAAGTACATTACATATCGAAGTACACGAGAAAACTCATATAGCTAATACACAGCAGTTATATAAAATCCAAGTAGATATTCATTCGACATTTCCGTTTCCTTTTTATTTCCATCATTTTATTCGGCGCGAATCTCAAAAAGGTTACGAAATAGGTAAACGAGATAACCGAATATTAAAAAGGGGAAGTAACTCAGTACAAAGGAATGCGAGAATATATTTATCGTGTAGACATTTTCGGCTCGTAAAATGAAAGTACATTCTAAATTAATAAGAACGGACGCCTTTGAACCTCTATCTAAGTGTGCCTGCTCTATATGAACTGGAAATTATTTTAATTAATCCCTTTAGTTCAAGCTACATAATGGTTGAAAACAAGTTTAATGAAATCACGTTAAAACGATAAGTTTAAACTTCATAATTTTACAGGAAGTTTTCTCAACCAATCGACAAATAAATAATCGTCAAAGCACTTGCTGTCATCAACGGAAATTTGTCCCAGTAAAACTGAAAGCAGTTATTAAACGAATAATCCGATTTGCGATCTTAATTTTCATAAAATTTTAGCTTCATTTTTTAAACGCTATTTGTCATATTTTAATATGGGTAAACATACACTTATAACCTGTGCTAGTGACTATTCAATATAAGAAGTTATAGTCCTTATACAAAGGTCGGTAGACAGGCTGATGATCCTCTTAGGTAATCTTAATGTTAGGTGGCTAACATCGCCTTATAACACAAGCAACGCCATACTTAGTAGGATAAGAGATTAGGAAGGAAATGTATTTATTTATACTATGTAGTAATAAACATAAGCATTTTATTTTTGCATTGTACACTTTTGGAATTTCTGTTTATGCTTTTTTAGGTATAGCTACATCATTTCTAAGCCCTTTCAGTGTTTAACCCATGTTATACATGTTATAGGTTTATTTAAATTACTATTAGATGGCCTCGTGACATGTCATTTAGTTACTAGCTGGTGCCCGCGACTTTGTCCGCGTTGATAAATAAAAAATATAAAATTAATGTAAAGCTTGACCCCTTGTTGCAATAACACTTTAGGCCTGGCGTTAGTTTTGTATTTTATTTTAGATGATCCCTCGGGAACAGTACTTTTTTTCTAGGTGAAAGGTATCCTATGTCCTTTCTTGTATCCCTAAAAATGTGTATATAAAATTTCATGTTGATCGGTTGAGTAGTTAAGGCGTGAAAAGGTAACAGAGGAACTGTTACTTTCACATTTTAGTATTAGTATGGATTGATTAGTATGGAAAGTGTATGGAAGTATGGATGATTCGTAACATAAGTATGGATTATTAAATTATTATTGGAGATTGACTTCCAATACCATTTCCCTATCCTCTCTACCTCATCTCTTAACTTTTGACCTAACTAACGTCAAGCACAAGTACATATGGTATTGGCATTTTTACTAGGTGACGGTAGCCACCTACTATCGAATGAACTGTCAACCAGCCTGCCGATCATTAGACAATATATAAAAATGTGAAAAATTTCTCCCAATTTGTTAATATCAAAAAGGGAAATCGCTGGAGCATGGTTGTAGGTAGTTACGCAACTATAGAGAATTCCGAGTAACATGTAACGAAAAGGAGAAATTGGTATCATTAGTTAGATTGTCAATCGACATTCTATAGTAAATCAGGCTCATTTGTGCAAAAGGAAGTATTATACACGCGTAATTTGGGCTCACAAAGATCAATGCGTATTGAAGATCAATGCGATGCAACGATGAACTGGATCCATTTTTATATTCCTACAAAACTTAATTGCTTAACAAATAATAGGTAATAGAAAATAAAATAACATATAAATTATAAAAAAAAAATTAATAGTAGGCAAATTAAAAAATATATCAGCGGAATCAAGCTGCCGCTATTACTGTTTGCCTTGAACTAAATTACCCTTGACTTCGTCTAGAACCATTCACGGAAAAATCACGTCTGCCTTAAATTTATTACTAAATTTTAGAATAAATGTACATCATTATCATCTCGGCCGTAGGATCGCTCAGAAGCTTCCAGCTTTATTAATGTTTAGCTAATAATCCTGAATAAATGTTTAGGTAGCAACAAATAGATACAAGTGTCGAAACAATTCCAACCGATTACGGAGCTAAAAGCAAAAAGTAAACCCGCAGCGTAGGGCTTCCAGATGAAGTTTCTCTTACCTAAGTACTATATTTAGTTTAACCGCTATCAAAGTGCAAAGTTTCGTGTTTGTTCGGATCAGATAAAACTAATACAAAATAAGAAAGTCTAAATTGCTAAATTACCTGCACAAAGCTTTCTCTCTTGTATTTGTTGATATTAGTCATTTAAAAAATTTTATATAAACTCAAGTCCTCCTATAATAAAAACAATTTTCTGAGCGGTCAGTTTAAAATTTATTTTGTCGATTGAAATTACATAAATGATATTTTGTACATAAATTATTAATTAACATTTAATTTTATACGGTCATTTTTTTACATAATTGTATTTTTTATTTTATTTTTTCAATTTTTTTATTTTACTAAATACATAATATTATATTCTTTCATTGTAGTAATTTGTTGCATTACCAGCTCAACTTTTTATCAATACCGTTTTTCATTATACAGCTCGTTACGAGGCTATCTTCGTAAGTTTCTTAGAAAAACCATAAACTTGTTGCTATTGTAACAGAAAATCTACTGTATTTGGGGAATAGTCCTTAATGAGATAACAGGCACAAAGAAATCTTCGCACGTTGTTAGTTACTTCCAAGTCCGTAAATCCCTTACTAAGAAACTGTCACACAATCACACGAATAAAATGAAGGGTAAAATTGTGTAAAAATACAGTTTTACTAGTCATGTTACTATACTTATGCCCGTTTTCACCACTGTATACCTAGAGTTAGGTGTTCCCTATGTCTAGGTGGTCAATACGTGCATAAGACCCCATATAAGACGTACATTTTTGGTAATTGTAATAAAATAATTCAACATAATTAATCAAATTTCTTTCAAATTTATTTTACTTAATCTAATCTTCTATTATAATTTCTTTAAAAATGTTATTATAATATGTATCTAAATAACATAATTTCTCTTACGTTAAACTTGAGAGAGATAAAAATATTGACACGTGTACTTACCTAATAATTTCCTACATTAATCTATATGTTGATTAAAAAATTATTTTCACAATAATTATGACCCTAGATACTTATTATTTATATTTTTTACTAGCGACACGCTCCCGGCTTCGCACGGATACACATTGTTACATACACAAACTTTTCGTTTACCGCTCTTTCCATCCATGGCTTGTTAAAAATACATGAAAATAGTATAATAAACACAGGACATGACTGTTTCAATAAATAATTCAAAGTATGCTTTTAAAACTTGCAGACATATTATTTCGATGATTTAAATTAATTGCGGAGGCGTAGACATTCTCTATGGATCTAACTATTCTATTCGTGTAACTTATATCTTTTCCGAATACCTACTATAAATAGGTCAGTAAAAATTCCAGATTCTATAATTTTTTTAATACAATATTGAAAATTATCTACAATTTATTCAACTTCAAATTAATTGATAAAAAGCTTAAGTAAAATAGAAAATAGAATAAAATTGGTTAGAAGACAAATGTTAAGAAACGGTAAGGCATGATAAACTAATACGATTATATCTTGGCTGGTTCTGATCGAGATTGCGTGTTTTCTGACACAATGGAACGAACAATAGCTTAATAATTATAATGGTATTTTTACTTATTGCCTACTTAATTATTTGTATTTAATTACTTCAGTTTTGTATATTGATGACATACGAGTAAATGTATGTTGTTGTATGTGAGAAGTTTCGGTAGTTTTAGTCATATCAATAGAAAATTCCTTTCAATGGAATTGTAAATTTCTTCTTTGTATAAGTTTGTTTAAAATTTTAATTATGTTAATGTTGACAGACAGGCTGACGGTCCACTTGATGATAGGTGGATAACGTCGCCTATAATACAAGCAACGCCTCAGGTGCCTCAAGTACGCTGCCGACTACAGTAGGATTAAGGATAGGGGATTGGGAAGGGATGGGGAAATGGGCTCTGGCATTTCTTACTCACTCATCGAAACAACAGCACACATGCTGTTAATTCACGGTGGTAACTGCCGCCAGACGGGCTGCCCAAATGACTGCGGAGCGCAGTGTGCCCTGCTATTACTGCCACGCAGTGTGTTTAAAAAAATAACGAATTAAAATGTAAATTTGGAGAGTAACAGTTAATTGAGATTTTCTTAAATCGCCTTATTTCAATTAAGTTGTCTTCTAGTCGTTCATTTTCCTCGAGAACGAACGTTCCATCCCTTAATTTCCCGAGACCCTTCCAAGCTTTCGGCAAACTTTGTCACTGGACTCAAAGTTGTAATCCTGTTGTAAATCACCTACCCACTGCCTCGTCATTTAATACCAGACAAATCAAAACGAAGGACCGCGTTTTATCAAATTATCTCTATCAGAAGTTTTCTCAACTTAAACAGAGTCTCACTTAATTTTTTAGGGATTTAAATCTTTCCTCCCACTTCATGTTAAGGAATTTACGTATTAAAAACGATAATTTCTATAATTTGCGCTTTAAAAACTTTAAAATATATAAGTTTATTAAATTATCTCTATAAAGATTTCCCCCCTCTTACAAATCTAAGGGGTTAATATAAGAAAAATAATTTTAAAAAATTGTAATAACCATAGACCACACTTTATAATAGAGTGAGATTACGAATTGTATTATACAAAAAAAGGACAAAGGCTCTTCGTAATGTTACGAAAAGTGCGGTCTATTCGATTACTTTATGTGTTATGTGGCGGAGTGGAGCGCGTGCCCCGGGCTTACAACCCAACGGATAAGTGGCTCCGTACAGATCGGTTTGATGTTGATCCCTTCAGTCTATCGTGTACAAAGTTAAACTATCACGAAACCCCAATAAATTTTTTGAGTACAAAGTTATTACGAGTGTGGAAAGAAGCAAATACGTAGGTTTTTTTTTCTATTGGTAAAATTGGAGTAAGACAGGTGTACTTACAGAGCTAATGTATGTTAGTGACTTAATCTTAGGATAAGTACGTAAGTATCTATCGAGCGCTATAAAATCGGTAGATGATCAGAAATAATTAAAATACCAGCTCCGAACCTATGAGCGTCACACACTCTTGTTCGTCTATAGTCGGTCGATCATAGCAAGCCCACTGGAAAAACACTCCACGCAGGTTACGACGCGATCAGTCATGTACTGGACTCTTCGTCGCAACAAACTGTAGCAGCGTATATTGCAATACGCTCATTCGCTTCATCCAGTCTTGCATAAAGGATAAGATTTGAAGGTCCGCATAAGTGTGTAAAGGTGGCATTTCTTGTTTCGTGATCATACCAAGAATTCTGTTTCCGTTCATATCGTCACATCACTGCGCTGCCGTAAATTCACCGTCATCTAGGTCGAAAGTAGATAGTAGACAAATCTAGGCTTCACTTTCTTCGGGACCGGGCGGTATTACTAGGGGAGGTATTCCTCGAGATAGCCGGCGTACCTCGACCTTCGAGTATGCCGAGGTTCTGACAGGGAGCGTAGACCTCCCCGCGCTAGATAGCCGTGGCGGGACACCGAAGTCGTGTCATAACGTCCCCGCGACTAACTAGAAAGTTGTTGGATTTTAACCGGTACGAATCCGGCATAACCCCGCAGTGTCCCCTACTTTGCCGCGGGTATCCAAGAGGATTTCCCAACATTAAAAAAAGGCTTCGCTTTCTTAATCGACGTTTTGCTGTTGTAGTTCCAGTGTAATGTCACGAAAAGTTTTGAAGGATCAACAAAATAAGCTGGAAAGGTTGGAAAGGATTAACATATTGTAAGAAATCGTCCACGATACCCACACTGGCCACAGTGTGAATAAACCAAAAAAAATATTCTATCCATAGATGAAATAATAATAAGTTTCTATCATTTCTGTCAATATGAACATCAATCAAAATTATTCAATTGGATCTAAATATGAGATTTTTTCACTAAGCAATATCAATCCCGGTTACTTACTATAAAATTCATGCACGATTTGTCACGCACGCACGCTAGACATGCAAAATCAATAGAATTAAAAACAGCAGCATGAATGATTTCGTAAGTTTCGAAAAAACCATAGTTCGAGAGCTCTCCTGTCGGTTGTGTCTGTGCACAGATGTTATCAAACTTAAACCGCTTAATGCAGAACTCAAACGCAAGATCAAGAGGCTCTTTGACATTTCTGTGAGCTACTTACCTACTTACTTTTTATATTATTATTGTCACGTTTCGCTGTGTAATAAAAAAAATCACTCAGTCGGCAAAAATCCACAAATTGCCTTAGATAAAATCTATCAAACCTATTTGAAGTCACCTAGGGGAGGTAAATTGTGAGGGAGGCCTATGTCCAGCAGTGTAAGTTCTGCGGCTGAGATTGTGATGCTGATCTTACCATATCCGAATGGTAAGATCAGCATCACAATCTAATTTTAATGTCTATCCGAAATTAGTTAGGTACATATCCCATTTTTGAAGACTAGATTCCAGATCAGGTTAAACTGGCTTGCGATGTTCAAATAATATCTTATAATCAGTTATATTAAATTTTAATATGATAATATGAAAAGAAAAGCTTTTTATGAGAAATGGCGGCACACGGGCACGCATGTACCGGTATGCTTGATGGTAGGTGGCAACCGTAGCGTCAACACAGTCATTATGTGGTAACCTATTAAATGTTGCAGTCAACTGGTTGAAACAGCCGATTAATTGTACGGCTTCTTCATGGCCGAATCACTTTCGTCAGGTAATTACATTGCAATGGTATTGTGGTGGTCTTATGCGTTAGAAGACATTATTAAATAATCGATTATATGCATGCTTATAATCGATTATATTTTTGTGTTTAACAAAAATGTTAAAATTAAAAATTTTTCAAAAAAAAATATCTTATACCTACTTTTTAAAAACTGTTATGTTGAGTACCTATGCTATTTTTTGCAGGTCAATGTCGACGACAGTCTTCCTAAAGCAATATGTCATGATTGTCTCCAACAAGTCGGTGCCATGCACCTATACACAGTGAAGATTGATAAAATCCAAAAGTTTTTGAACTTTCATAAACTGAAATCTCATAAAGAAAAACACAGTCCACCAGACACCCCAAAAATGCATCCAATTATCGCCGCATTGTCCACTAATAATGTAAAAGATTCAGAGAAAACAAATAAATCATCTATAATTAAATCTCCCCCATCCGAACAAGGTGACATAAAAACTTTGAATAATAAGCAAATTTCTAAAAGAAAATCACCGGCTGACATGAGGTTTTTAGAAGCAATGCCCTTAGAAGAGTTTGTCGAAACTGAAAAAGTGGACAAATCTCTGCTTAACAGCACAACTGTCGCTAATAAACCTCACAAGAAACCCTCCTCCGCAAAAAAAGAATTTAAAAAAAAAGAAAGAAATCAGAACGATGAGTTTATATCGGACAGTCTAGATCCTATTGTGATAATAGATGGACGGCCAGCAAAACAAGGAGCCGAATTGGACAAGCAAATAACATTGTTTTACAAAATGGAATGCTGCATTTGCCACGAATCAAACTTCTATTTTAGATCACTTATGAAACATTACAAGGAGAGGCATGGGGTCCCTGGTTATGTGACTTGTTGTGACAAGAAATTCCACTATTTCTATCCCAAAAAAATTATTGAACACATGGCTTATCATCTGCAACCTAATATATTTATGTAAGTTTGTTCTATCATTGTTCTTATGTTTGATAGTGTTATTATAATAATTATAATCTTGTTAATGTCAGTATTTAAACACACCCTGAATATTAATCTTTTGTACGTCACTGGTACAGTATTCCCGCTAGTTTATTTAGTATAGGTAATAAAAGAAAACTCAAAGATTTTTTTTAAATAAGAATACGAGTAATATACCTTACTGAGAGGTGAGCGGCTATAATATTGCAAGTGTTTTAGGTACCTATGCTGTTTTGATATTTTATCAGACTAGCTGTTGCACGCGACTTCGTCCGCGCAACTTCATAAAATATAGCCTATGTTACTCGCTGATAATGTAGTTTTCTATAGGTGAGAGTTTTTAAAATCGGTCCAGTAGTTTTTCAGTTTATTCATTACAAACACAAAAATACAAATGTTTTCACTTTATAACATTAGTATAGAATAGCTGTTACCGTTTCTTGAAAATCCCACAGGAACTTAACATTTTCCTGGATAAAAACTTTTCGCGTGATTAAGTAATAAACTTTCGCATTCATTACGATTTATTAAGATTAGAAATGAGTGTGTAAAAAACAGCCTGCCAGTCATAAAAAATGAAAATGCTGAAAAAAATCTTTCATAGGTACACCCTAGATTCTACATTTTTATATGAAGACAGACAGTAATGATTGAAAAACAATTGCATTAATAGGCGCCGACCATTAGGACTATAATTTTTTTCAATGGTTCCTGTCGACATTTCTGTCTCGGCGGTATTATAGTCGTGCTATACCTCTTTGCGAGTACAATCTATGCGAGCTGAGCAAGTCTTTCATATAAACCAGTTTCCTACGAACCAGGTACATGTGTCTCCTCGTCACAATAAATGTATCATGACAAGCCTTCATCATGAAAACAAAAAAAACTTAAGACTCTAATTGAAGGATATATTTACGGGGCCATAAATCTCTTGCCATTGCCTGGCAAAAATACGGCTACCAAAACCGACGAAAACCAAATCTTGCTTCACTCAATGTCGCGACTCTAAAGGAAAACGCAGCTATGCATGATCTGGAAATACAGCAAAATAATGTAATGTCGACTGTCTGGCCCTCGACGACTTTTTATTAACTCTACACGGATATATTAAGAAACCAGCAGTCGTCTCGCATTTTACTCAATATTTTGTCCCATTCTAAATGTACGAGGCTGTCGTGAAATCGTTGAATAACTTACTAGCAATAATTTTAGGAAGTAATGCTCGGCATAATATTTTTTTAATGACCGAAAGTTTTTACGTAACATTTTTTTTATCAGTGGTAGGTAGGTATGCATAGTTGAAGGATGCAGTGGTATCCTTGAACTGCTTGAATTTCGCGCGTAACCCAAATACTTCTGCTAATGATAATCAGCCTTAACCCGAGCCTATATATCTCGCCCGATAATGATATCACGGGGGTACCCGGGTGGGGTCTAATACTACGAAACTCACCTCTACGCTAACGTTAATAATCTCGATAAGCAATGCACAAGAAACAATATGCCTCATCCGTGATAGCAGTAGCTAAGATAAATCTCTCGGAAAAATGGTGTTCCGATCCCAACGCTGATGTCGATGGTGCACGAAGTCGAGTGGCATGGTCGGTTGTCATTTTAAAAAGCATTTTCATAATTTTTAAAAAGCATCAAATTACTAAGTGCATACGATTATTTAGGTGTGCGAGCTGTCATCAAAATTTCAAAACATCACAAGAGCTGGTGGAACACCAAAGCAATGGTGGCCGTTCAGAAGGAAAGATACTCTGCCCAAGGTGTACAGAGAAGTATCCCACGTACAGGGAGCTGGGTTGGCATGTTGTAACACATCGAACGGACAAACTGCAGTGTGATTATTGTGGGAAAGTGTAAGTATCTATTTATTATCAACATTTGAAAGGCAGACAATTCATATAGAAATTCGTTAAGACTGAGTATTTCCCCTTTACGTTTGGTATTCGGTGAAAAATCCCACCCAGTTTCCAAGGATATGGCCCTGCATATGGTTGCAACTGGTTAGAATTTATTTGCAACCTAGTTATCCTTTTGGCAAGGATACACCTCTTTCCTTTCTGGTGGGATACCGGCCCCTTACAAAAGATAACACTAACAAATAACAACACATATGTTTGTTTCGTTGTGTAAGCCTATTCCCCTATCTCCACCTTGTCACTATCATCAGGCACTTTCATCACCCTGGCGTTTCTTATTAGTGTTTATATTATCGACGGTTTATAACTAATAAGAATGGTTTGTTAGCCTGTCTGATGACTTAACATTATAAAAAAAAAACTAAGCTAAGCCATTAATGTATTTTATCATAATAATAATTATGATATCATTCTATAAGATACAAAAGAACAGGATAATGATAAAGTATAATAAACTCAAAAATGAATTTAGGCTCAAACATCACCATCGTAAGAAAACCATAAACCACATGGAAGACGTTCTACTGTGCTCCGTTTGTATTCGCTCTTTGAAAAACATAGAAAAACAAGACAAAGAAATGGTGAGTCATTAGCTTGATGACTATGATATATGTGATAAATGTATCTTTTGTTATGTATTACCGAAATGTATGCATAATTTTGTTTTGAATTTAAAAAGATTTAAATAAAAAAAAGAGTCGCTTAAAATAGACGTTAATCAATATACAATGTTTAACAATTTTATTTTTCAATGTAGGTAATGTTGGTTTCACAAAATATATTGTTAATTTGCGTTGCAGAAAGAAAAAATAAAAATAAAAAGCGATTCGAGTACATTACAAAAGCATTTACGATTTAGACAAGCGATGGGATTGTCTGGCGATGAAGACGGATCGACAGACTAAAATTTGTATAGGCAACTAAGAAACTACAATAAGGACAACATTACAGTGTCAATAAAATGTTTGTAATAAAAAAAAAATTAAAGGTGCAACTAATTTTATTGAATCACCTATATTTGAAATTAGAATCAAAATGTAGTACCTACCTTCTACCAATTAAAATATGTAAAGGGCTGGCAGAAACATAATAATAGTCTCAATAATACTAGTTTGAAAATGTTTGGTCTTCTCCGAGAAGATTGTGAGGACACTCAATTTTTCCTTCATAAAAACGATTTTAAATATCAATAGTTTTTTTTGGTCATCAGACCTCGAGGCTTAGTTAGTTTCAACCATCTATAAGCAAAAAGAAGCAAAAAGAAGTTAAAACAAAACTGAGTTATTACCTATTATTATTACAAAACCATCGAAAATTGGCATAAAAACTATGGCTATGTGTCCGAAATTCGAAATTGATAAACTTGAAAACTGATTGATCATGCACGTTTTCAATATTCAATATTCAATTTCAAATAGTAAATTGTATTATAATTATGAGGAATTTGTGATAGAAAATGCAATTTCAGTTTATACTTATCTATTTGCACGTAAAAATAAATTCACAGTTTGGAATATTATTCACTAACATTTAATCTAATCTTCTCTTCTTGACCAAAGATCCCAATAAGTCGGAGATTGCGGGCAGGTTGTTGGTCTGGTCGTTTAAGCCTGTGTTGAGGTTAGTCAATGGTATGTTGAGTTGGTTCGATGAGCTTTTCTGTTGGCCCTTCATGTTTCTGTGTTGTGGAAAGCTCGGCATCAACTTCGGGTCACAAGCTGAAAATTAGACAATAGGCATTTGAATAGCTTTTAAATTCATTCAATACTAATGAAAGAATTTTTAAAATCGGTCCAGTAGTTTTTGAGTATATTCAATACAAACATACAAAATTTTCTCTCTTTTTAATATTAGTATAGACAAACAAAAATACCTTCTTTCTTTAAAATATAATATATATAAAGTACGTATCACGTGTTTGTGCGCGATAAATTCCTAAATTACTGAACCGATTTTGATAAAATTTCGTAACTATGTTTAATTTGGTCCAACTTAAAAAGTTTTTAGATTAAGATAGTTTTTATTTTGCACACGTGCGAAGCCGGGAGCGTGTAGTATAGATTATAGGTAAGAATTTGCGTAATCTCCTCATTCGGAGGTTTAAATATTTAAGTTTTTAGTTATATCAAAATAGATAAGTAAATTGATTGGACTCACGTAGCGGTTGCTCCTTGAAGTATGAACTTTGGAGGCATTCCTCTGCGGTGGCGCGTTTGTTGGGGTCGTACATGAATAGGAAGTTGAGCAGACGAAGACCGGCTGCCGAGAGCCAAGGGAATCGCTGCTTGAGATTGTTGTACGGCTGTTGTTTCAACGTGAAGTTCTGCAGAGCTGGCAGCGAGCTGAACTCCGGCCAGATCGCGTCGGACGGTGTTCCTTAACACCATTATTATATTATTACTATACAGCAATGACATTATACTGAAATTATACTCAAGTTGGTTTCGACACTGATTGACTGATACTAACCTATAGCTTTTTAGCGACACAAATATAAATTATTTTGATGAGTATAAATACATGTAATTGTATGAGTCTTTTATCATATTCAATCTGTGTATAACTATTTGTCAACGGGATGGTTAATTGTCCACTAACATCAAGTGGACCGTTAGCCACTTGTGGAAGTGGACGATATCTACATTAAAAATAATACACTTTCATATAACCTGTATTAACAATGTATAGTTACCTAGTAAGTCGACAATGAGCTCCAACTGCTCTATCTCGGTGCGGCCCGGCAACAGGGGCTTGTTGGCAAGCAACTCGCCGAGGATGCAGCCGGCGGCCCACATGTCCAGCGCTGGCGTCTGGCGTGGCGACTGCAGCAGCAGTTCGGGCGCTCGGTACCACAGAGTCACCACTCGCGGGGTGGCACTTCGTGCCGGAGCGCCCAACCAACGCGCCAGCCCAAAGTCGGCTGAACCACAAACGTTCACGTTTATTAAAACTAAGTTTATTTAGGCTACGGCCACAATGCACGCAGCCAAGCTGCTCACCAAGTGACTAATCCTAGTGAACACACGTATTACATACTAGCTGGCGCCCGCAGCACACTGAAATTTTTATTTTTTTTATCTTTACTTTGCAATTATAATGCTTTTAACAAGAAATATTTACCTACTTTTATGTATATTTAAGTTAATTGTATTAATAATTATTTTTTATCTCTATTTATTTTGTTAAATTTGGATGAGAAAATGAAATCAAGTTGACTCACTTAGGTAAAAATTTAGATTATTGACCATCAATTTAAGGCTTTTTTTAGGTGGAGAGGGAACACTTATTGCATACTAGCTGGTACTCGCAACTTCTTCAGGAATCTAACATTTTTTCAGTATAAAAAGTATCATATATGTTAATCCAGGTAATAAACTATCTGTGTATCAAATTTCATCCAAATCCGTTGAGACGTTTTTAAGTGTTAGAGTAACAAACATCCATAACAACAAAAGAGTAACAAGTTTGTGAGGATAAACACTACATAATATAAAAAAAATAGTTAATTTCTTCATCTCCTGACTTACCTGAGAATGTTCTTTTTTTATTTTTATTATTGACTTCAAAGTTATCTTATTAAATGACTTTTACATACTAGACTCGCTGAGCGGAATGCAGAATAATTCTTTTTATAGCAAGCGAAGGAAGAAAGCGACGAATTTTCTATGGCACTTTCGACCTTTTGGTCTCTTACCTTATTTGACAATTTTGTTACAATCACAAAGAATAGATATAAGACAATGATTAAAATACTAACCTATTTTTACACATCCTTTGTCTGTAAGTAATAAATTTGACACTTTCAAATCTCTGTGCACAATGAAGTTTGAATGTAGATACTTAAGGCCTTTTAACACTTGAAGCATAAGGCATTTCACTTGTGACTCGGTGAATGGAGATGTCATATTGTCCAACAATGAAGCCAAGTCTTGCTCACAATATTCCATTGACAGAAATATGCTGAAATAATTCATATTAATAGTCAACACTTGGTAAACAAACTAACATTAAAATCATAAACTAATCCCTGACTTTCTATTGAGCCCAAACACACTAAATCTGCTGTAAGTTGCCAAGGAGTTAGGTGTCACGCTGACTACTTGATTCTGCAGCATCAGATCAAGGTTACCATATCATAGAGATACCACCGAAGTAAAAGTACACCAAATTTCACATCAATCAAACCCGTGGAATTTATTGAAATCCCTTGTGTAGAAATGCGTACATGTAGAAGCGCGGGCTCGTCTAATTGCAGATGATGTAAATGAGATAAACTTTTCTTTGTAGCGATTTATTTGAGTGTTTACAATTAACAGTATTTTTAGATATAATTTTGTATAGGGAGTTGATGTGTTCACAATATAATTTCGAGTGGATAATGTACATAGTGTACCGGAGCCAATCAGAGTGAAGCGTTGCGATGCCATGTGGATCGTGATTGGCTCCTCATCACGTCATTTGTGACGCAGTTAAAGTACATACATAACTGGTGTCTGAACACCTTGTCAACTAGGAAATCTTCAAACGACTGAACAGTACCATCACGATCACATCAGCTTTGCCATGCTTTCTTATGTCTTCAAGTTCGACAGTATAAATCATGACTTTGCTCTTATTCTGTAACCCTGTATTTTAGTCTATATAAAATATAAATATAAAAACAAAATTTACCTTTCCAATGACCGTCCTACAAGAACCTCCTTTAACTGAACAACATTTTCATGTTTACAGGACATGAGGACTTGTATCTCTCTGAGTCCACTCAAAGGCAATCCATCTTTCTCCACATCCATCCTCACTTTCTTTAACGCCACAATGTTGCCATTTCCCTTATCTTTTGCCCTGTCTAAGTAAATATAACACATTTAACTGTTAATATAGATAAGAAAAAAACAATTTTATTAACATTTGATTTAAAAAGAGGTACTTACAAACGATTCCATATGTTCCTTCTCCAATGCGATTCAACTTCTCAAATTCTCCAACAAATCTACATCTTCCTAACTGAAAAAAAATAAATCAAATATAATCGAGCACTGGATTCTGGGTTCTGGCACTGTAAATGCATTTCAATCCAGTAGAGCTTCAAGAGATGCATTCCTATTTTAGGTTTCAATGACTACCTCTTGCACCATGCACACACCATTTCAGTGGCCCTGGCACCATAAACGAGACGCGCCATTCCCTGCTGAGTGATACCCCTTGGGAGTTAATATAAAGTTAATATTTTTTCAAGATCTATCAATTTCTTATTGTTTTACATTTACTAAATTACCATTTTTGAAGAGAGTGTTCTAGAGACTGTACAATATTCCAGCATTACTGGACATCTTTACTAAATTCAAATACTGGATCCATGTAAATAAGCCTTAAGACAAACCATGTTATAGACTTATTACAGTCCACTTACGTGGTGTGATTAATTACTGGTTCATGGTAAGTGTAAAGAACTACAAATTAGTCTCTTTGTCTTAATACAAATTGGTAGGTACCATTTTTTAAAGGTAGGTATCCAGGATAACATAGGTTAGGTCCAGGATAATATATATTATCCTGGATACCTACCTTTAATAAATCCAATCACCTGGGGGATCTAGTGATAAATAGAAAAAAATAGAATTAATCCATTCTAAGACGAAATGAGGAAAAAAATTCACAAAGAAGTTAATCCATTTCTTAACTTGAGTATGTGTAAACAAACATATAATAAATTAATCAAACACTTACTATATCTTTCTCGGGAATCTCCATGGTTTTGCCAGTTCGAAATGAAATAAGCACACCTTTTCTTGCTGCAGGACCTGATGGATCTGCAACATCTTGATTTATAACCGGCTTTTCAGAATCTGTAATTATTATTGTAGTTATAAGTAATTATTATAAAGATTTCTCTCAATTTCTAAATGGAATGTTTACGTACTTTGCGACATGCTTACAATATTTCGATTTAATTCTATAAATATTAAGATAATCCATACAATATTAAAATTCGTCAAAAGAAAAAACAAAATCGAATTTGGAATCGCAGACAGTCACAGAGTACTATTACTCCGGGTCACAGACTATATAAGTATTTTTTTTTAATTTATACATCTACTCAAAATCCACAGCTCTGAACTCAACATACAATTTACAGACAAAAACAAAACATACCTAACAGCCAATTGGATTTCACATTTGTATGATGGAAATAATAAAAAATAATTAGAAGAAAAAATTTAAACAACCTATACAATTACCTAGTCCTTAATAACGTTTTGTTTCATGCGATTCCTAAATACCTAGGTATTTCAAAATAACAGTGATTTGCAAACACGGTATTTTTGTAATACAGTAAATCTACTGTATTTACAGTGCACCTGGCAATTACAGAGTGAAACGATTGAATAAGCACCTTTTTGCAACGTCACAGAGCAATTTTTACTATACTTTCCGCCATAATCAAAACTTCAGTCGACAATTCGACATAAATAGCAGACACTATGCGTATAGTAGCATTTTATTTACGGCTATTTCGGTTATTTCATGAACTACGCAATCAACCAATCGTATCAAACACCAATGCTACACTAGCGCCATTCTGGTCAATTAATGAACCACTTTTTCAGTTGTTTCAACACCCATGTAAGTTGGTCCTCCTTCACCTCTACTCTCCATAGTTGCAGGTTTTCAACCAAATAAAAATAGTGATGTAACCTAATAGAACTTATTAAAAAATTTAATTAAGATTTTATAAAACCGTAATCAATGTTTATAGAACATTAATTAGTTTTGAATTAATATTAATAATTATTTAATTGTTTAAATTATATTTTTGCACTCCGTTTTATAAAGTCGCAATTCTTTTCAATTATTATGATTTTTATAATTTTCATATGTTACCTACATAAAATTATAACAAAATAATAACTATGTACGAAAATACGAATAAATAATGTAACTGCGCTCAAAAAATGACCCAACGAAAGTTGTGTACGGGCTTAAAAGTTGTGTACAGCGCGCCACTAGTCGAACATTTTTCTTGCAAGCGAGCACTTCAATCTCTTCGTGTACGCTTTAGTTTTTATCACTGTAAATCAGTTATAAATAATCAATATGAAAGCAAGTTCCTCAATAAAACAAATACTGGCACAAAAGCCTAAATTGGTGAGGTTTGACTATAATGTATAGGTAGGTTATATATATAGCTTATAAAACCAAAAATATTAAGTTTACTCTTCTTTTTATAATTTTAACCAATAAAATGATTACATACATACTTTTATTTAAATACTTTAGAATCCATTCTAAATATAATTATAATTAAATACAAAAAATATTGTTTTATTATTGACTTTTTCACTTATAACATAACACCGTCCACGCCGCTATGACATTGCCTACCAGCTGACATTCTGAATTAAAACCAATCACTAGGCATATGTATTAATAACTTTCTAATTGATTCGTATTTTGAATATACGTCGTTTTGTTTTCACGTAGGGCCACTTTTTGTGTAGAATTTGTTCTGAGTTAGAGTTCCTGAGTATTATTTATTCGTAGGCATTAGACTATTTTTTATTGATTTGACTTCATATATAAATTGTAAATTGTTTTGAATTCATTTCAAATCGACATGGTCATTAGTGATCCTGCTTTAAACAAATTTATTACCTTAAAATAATAATAATACGAATGTTAAATCAATAAAACAAGATGAAAATATTTCTACCGTAAAATATAACTATTTAAGTTAAACCGATATTAGTACAGCACTACGGATAAAACGCTGGTAACATTATTTTAAAATGTGACATATATTTGACATTAGGACCTGTCATTCTGTCAATGTCAAATTACTCCTCTGAATTCGATCGAAGCAGTATAGGTACGAACGAACGAAATAAAATAATTTTAAAATCCGATGGGACCATATCAAAATATTTTACTATTTTATGATTATACAATTAATAAACATAATTAAACACTTACCATAAACTTATATATATATATATATAACATAACAACTTGTAAATTTTATATTTTAATTTTTTTTTTAGTTAAGTACCAATTTGAAATGCAGTTCATGACACATAATCTTCGTACTCTTGGTAAATTTTGGCGAAGTTATGTGTAAGTAAGTATAGAAGGATATTTTTTTAAATATTTCATTTACTATGTATCTTTAAGTTGCCTAACAATTTCAACTGTTAGCAGTGAGTGCAGTGACTTATTTCTTAATAGAATAGAAGATGCGACTTCCTAAAATACTGAATCCAAGGATTCATGAGCAAAAAGTGTAAGTTTATTTACCTTACCTATTAGGAATTTCGTCGGCTTAGAGTGTAAACCTGCTTACGTAATATTAGGTAAATTTACAGGAGAACCAAAAAACATTCTTAAAAATAAATCCTAAATTTATTTTAAATAGTTTCTTGTTTGTTCTTGCCAGTGTAGGTAGTTTCTTTACACTGGCATCTATCCTTCATCACTTCTATTTTTCTTGGAGTTTCATAATTAAATTTTTCTTCCATAATACTTTTATTCACTTTCTTTAAACTTTCTGTTGCTAACAGCATTTTTGATTCTGAACACGTTTTTTTCTTTACTTGCTTTTCTTTGGGTAGTTTTCGGAATGAGATTCCAAGTCAGAATTAGTTTTATATGGATTTTCTTTTTTTTTTTAGAAAGAGGTTTGGTGTGTATGAAAAAGTTACACCAGTGCACATTACACCTGGAAGGACTGTTCCAGCACACATAGAAAAACCTAATTATGTAATAGGTAAAGATATTGTTATTCCTAATGTACCGGAAATTAAAGACGTAAACCAAATAAGAGGCATGAAAAGAAGCTGCAAGTTGGCATCTCAAATTCTATCTCAAGTTGGAAAATTTATTCAAGTAAGAATTAGTTAGTATTCAAGTTAGTTTTTTACCTTATTATAGAAAATTATATAAAATTATACTTTTAATTTTTACTATCTGGCCCAGTTGTTAACCTGTCAGTTTCATATAAAAATATTCAAATTTTCGACTTTTCTCATGAATCCCGACTTTCCTCATGACTTCAAATTTTCATGATTATTATTTTCAGCCTGGTGTAACTACAGATTATGTGGATGAGTTAGTACATAATTATACCATAGAGGCTGATGCATATCCATCACCACTTAACTATAAAGGGTTTCCAAAGAGTGTTTGCACTTCTGTTAACAATGTTGCTGTTCATGGCATACCAGACCTGAGACCATTGCAAGATGGAGACATTGTTAATGTAGACATTACAGTAAGATTTATTCTTTACTATTTCCCATTTAGTTTTATAAGAAATCCCGTAGCATGTCACATGGTTTCAATATTATGCTGTAGTTGTGTGTCATCTGTAATGTCTTGTAAATAGAGGGTGTTATTGTTGCAAATTTACGACAATATTCTCATGTAATACAATAATAAATATGTCTTTATTTAAGACTTATATCCATAAATGTTTTCTACACCACAATACAAAAATAATTCAAAAATATTTTATTCTGCATTATTATTGCATTATTTTATTATTTTATTTCTGCAAACTTAAAATTTAATTATTTCTTAATGTGTAATTATGTAAGTACAATTAAGCCAAATAAAAATACAAGATATATTCAGAACCTGAGTGAGGAAGGGAAATTTTATGAAGAATTATGAATGAGTCATTTGTTACTGTTTTAATATACTATTATTTTCAGGTGTTTTTCAAAGGCTTTCATGGAGATTGCTCAAAGACATTTCTTGTTGGAAATGTAGATGACAAAGGGCAGCAGTTAGTTCAAGTTACAGAAGAGTGTTTAAATATTGTGAGTTATTGTTTATAAATATCATTAAAAAAGTTATCACCTTAAGTAAATTAATAGTTATAAAACTATTTTTATTATGTTACAGTTTAAAATGTTTATCCATAACTTTTTGATTTAGATTCTTTCTCATAAATAAGTAGTTATTGTCATGTTAATAAATAAGTATTTTCTATGCCTATTCAAATTAGTATCGACTTTGTGGATGAGTTCTGTTGATTGTTGTTAAATACACGTATGAACCTCAAAGTGATATTAAAATTTTTCTGTGATCAAAAGGTCAACTTTATTGGTTAGTGTGGTCAAAAAATCAACTTTATTGCTTATTGTGGTCAAAAGATCAACATTATTGATTTGATAACCTAACTTCTTTTTAGGGGATAAAATCTTGCGGACCGGATGTGCCATTCTGTGAGATTGGTACTCGGATTTATAGACATGCAAAAAGAAACCGACTAACAGTGTTGCCAGCATTCGCTGGTCATGGAATCGGAGAATATTTTCATGGGCCACCTGATATATTACATATGCGTAAGTCTAATAGATCTTTCATTTCTATCAGGTTTTGTGAATTGATGGAACTTTTCCAAAAAAATAAAACAAGCCTACCATGAATTTCCGAAATAAGAACAATTGTTTAGTATACAGTAGGTATATACAAATAAGTTTGTTTTTAAAGATGTAATTTCACTATTATAGAAATTATTTCCTTGCATGATTTTGTTTACCTACATAAATTGAACCCTAACTGGACTTAAAGTATTTATTTGTATATACAGCGTGTCCCAGAAATCAACGCCAAGTGGGTACGGGGAAATAGGCTAGGTTAAGAAAATCGGCACTCTGGTCTCCATTTTTGGGTACAGTGATCACAAATTTTCCAATTTTGCACGCATTTATTTTTTGTGTAATACCAAATAACTGTATATGGTTTGTATATGTGTACTGTACTGTATGTGAATGTAGCCACAAATTCAATAGTTGATTATGCAAGTTTTGTATAAAAAAATTAAGTTTAATTGAATTATAGTTGAAAAATAGATACTTCGTCTTTTAAAAAAAAAGTACTATAACCCCCTTGGCCAGTTATTTTAAAAATTGTCCCATTTAATGAAGATTTCAAAATGGTACAACACATGCTACTAATCATTCAACCATTTCGAGCTCAAAAAGTCGAAAGTAGAATTATTTTTCAGTTAAAAATTCTAACTGACGTGAATTTTCTTTACAGTAAATCGGTACCCCGGGTTGATGCAGCCTGGAATGACGTTTACAATAGAACCGGCGTTATCTCACGGCAACGAACGTGTCGTGGTACTTGAAGACGGATGGACGGTCGTAACTGAAGACAGTGCCCGAGTGGCGCAGGCCGAACACACTGTTCTTATTACAGATAACGGCGCCGAAATACTTACCAAATGATCTGCTGTGTTCACTTTTTATAGATTTATACATAGTATAAATAAAATGATATCTTAGTAAAATATGCTATGTGCAGCGGCTAGAATCTGTTATGTGCAAAAGTTACGCCATCTATTATGAAAATAATAAATAAACTGTTAAATTTTCATGTTTAAAAGACAAATAGGTTTAAGTGTTAGTTTTAAATGTATTTTTTTAATAAACTATCATGTAAATTTTTCCAGGAAAACTTTTTGTCAAAAGCTCTAAAAGTATATTTTTTGCACATATCAGATTTTGGTATGAAAACGATGATATCATATCGTTAATTAGAGATTACGTTAAAGCTCAATTAAGTGACTAACATTTGCCTTAACTTTAATCAGCAATAATTTATTATTGAAATATTTAATGCTCACACATTTCGTAAGCAATACAATTGTTATTAGTAAAGGAAGAAAACTTTTGAATGAAGTGTAAAGAAAATATACTTTGATCTTCTTCGAAATTACCAAGATTATGTCTCAACAAAAACCAAAAATTTTTGTTCTAAAGTAGATATCATTGGTAATAATTTTTAACTAAGTATTTACACTTTTTTTTATTCAATTACTAAATTCGACAAATAACCTATTTTTATTTTCTCTAAGTATTTATTAATAAATGTTGTACAGGGTTGTGACTTGGCTTTGGTCGTTTCTCTGTCACCTGTCACACGCCACAGATGACAGGTGGTAACCACAGACAGACTGTATCGACGATAGCTTCGTTTTACTTTTCTAGTCATTTGGGTCGAGATACTAAAATTATGAAAAAAGCGATGCGATGGGGTCGCAATGTGTTCAATAAATAAGATTCTCATTTATATGGAATATCCTTTTATTTCAATATTTTAAATTTAAATTCACAAAACAGTTTTTTAAAAGAACGCGAAATTGTGAACACGCTCGTAAAAGTTTAAAAATAAAAAACAAAATCTTGTCATGATACTGAAAAAAGTACGAATACAGTAAAACTGATAAAAATCAAATTATTAACATATTGTAGTGTGTAAGTGGAGCGAGATTTTTACTTAACTTTTTGGTTGTTATTGGGTCGTGCGTGACACTAAAAGGTTGAATCATCGATGAAAACAATGTTTCAGAAAGAAAAAAAACGAACGAAATACAAGATAAAAATTGAGACAAGGAAGGGGCTTTTCATGTTTTTGTGTTTAATTTACAAAAAAAAATTGAATAAAATTTTACGAAAATTTCTAAATCACACTAACCAGAGTTAGGACTCATCCATAGGCATCTGAAATCAACTGCATCTTGCACCATCTTGATCTGCAATCACGCAACGGGTTACATCGGCAATCATAAACTGGCAGCCCGTTTGGTGGCAGTAACACACTGTAAGACCACCTTGAAATAAAACTATAAACATTAATTTTCAAGGTGTTTATTGAAATAAACACCTTGAAATAGGGTACTTAGTATTATTATGTTTACATATTAGGGTATCTAAATAGTTTGTAAGTCAGTCATTAAATATACGTTAAACATGAACAACGTTTTATTGCCGTCCGCACATAAGCATAATACCTAACACTGGCGACGAGAAATCGAATTAATTTGTGCGTGTGTTGTTTAAAAGTAAAAGAAAAAAATGTCGATCGGAAAGTTAAATACGTTTGACATAAATAACGGACAATGGTCATCATACATCGACAGACTAGAAATGTATTTCAAGGCCAACAATGTGGCGGGTGATTTACACTTACCCTCATTAATAGCGAGCATGGGGGACGAGGCTTATGAGCTGCTGGTAAGCCTGGCGAGTCCAAAGAAGCCATCGGAACTGACATTTGCAGAAGTCGTTAAATTAATGAAGGACCATTTACAACCAACACCATCAGCATTAGCGGAGAGATTCCGGTTCAGACAAAAACGTCAGGCTGCGTCAGAAGACGTGGCGGCCTACGTAGCGGACTTAAAGAAGATGTCACGTAACTGCAAATTCGCTGCTAATCTCAATGAAAATTTACGTGACCAGTTTGTGTGCGGGCTCAAAAGTGATTTAATTAGGCAACGGTTGTTCGCGGAGGATGACTCAATCACGTTCTCCCGGGCTGTTCTTCTGGCGAGTTCCCTGGAAGCTGCGGAGAGAAATGCAGCGGAGGTCGAGGGCGCACCACTGTCATCGGCGGTTACCAGTGCGGTACATGCACTGACTTACGGGCAGGGGCAGAAGAGCTCGGCCGGCTGGAGGGGCAAGACGAGCGGCGGGAAGAGGTGCCCACGCGAACCCAACAACGGCAGCGCAAAAATGACAGGTCCTGCTGATCCAGCGGGAAATGAGGCGGTTAGTTGCGGGGCGTGTGGAGCCAACGACCATGCGTATACCACTTGTCGCTACCGGAAATTCATGTGCAGCAAGTGTCGACGCTTCGGGCATTTACGTCGAGTTTGTTCAGAGCGTGAGAGGCAGCCCAGCAGTCATGGTGGTGCCAGGGGTCAAGGTCAGCGGCGGCAACTTCACTTCGGTGGCGTGGACCGCGAGTCTAGTGAGGAAGAACACGATGCCGAAGAGAGCCTGAACCTTCTGGCTCTAAACAATTATAAGGCAGTAAGTGTACCCATTTCTATAAACAATATCACAATATATATGGAAATAGACACCGGGACAGCGGTGTCGTGTATAAGCAAGGAGACATACAATAAATATTTTCCGGAATTCCCCATTACAAAAGACAATACTGTTTTAAGATTTTACGATGGCACAAGGGTCAAGCCGTTAGGTATAATACGGCCCTACGTTCAGTACCAAGGTCAACGAGGGAAGCTTTTAGAATTGTTTGTAATGAACCAAGGCGCCACTCCATTAATAGGTAGACAGTGGTTAGCAGAACTAAATATTCATATTCCCATGTTTAAAAAAGTGACAAAATTAAATAATTTGTGTGTTGAACATATTAACAAGGACGTGTATAATATACTCGACAGATATAAAGAAGTATTCAGCGGCGGGCTCGGGCGGTATACGGGCGGCAGGGCGACACTGCGCGTGAGAGAGGGGGCGGTGCCTGTGTTTCACCGCGCGCGGCCGTTGCCGTACGCACTGCGCGAGCGCGTCGACGCCGAGCTGGATGCCATGCTGGACGCCGGCGTCATCGAGCCGGTCGACTGCTCCGACTGGGCCTCGCCGCTGGTGCCTGTCAATAAGGCCGACGGTACGTTGCGAATTTGTGCGGACTACAAAGCGACCGTTAACCCCGTTTTGCTGATCGACCGATTTCCGTTACCCCGAATCGAAGACGTACTGGTAGGGTTAAATGGGGCGCAATATTTTAGTAAAATTGATTTTTCACAAGCGTATAACCAGGTGGAGTTAGACGAATCTAAAATGTACACCGTAATAAATACCCATAGGGGGTTATTCCGTTACAATAGATTAGTATATGGCTTATCCTCGAGTGTGGGTATCTTCCAGCGGATTATGACGAATCTTTTCCAGGGGATTCCAGACGTCCAGGTCTTCTTAGACGATGTGATCGTGGGCGGGAAGACTAAAAAGGAACATTTAAAGGCGCTCGGAGAGGTTTTTAGAAGAGTGTCGGAAAATGGTTTAAAATTAAAAAAACAAAAGTGTGTTTTCTTAGTCGACGAAGTAAAATATTTAGGTTACATTGTTTCTAAGCAAGGTATAAAAGCCGATCAATCTAAAATAAAGGCAATTCTGAAAATTGAACCACCCGAAAACGTTAGTGAGTTACGTTCTTTTCTCGGAATGGTAAATTTCTTTTCTAGATTTATAAAAAATTTTAGCTCTTTGTTATTACCTTTGAACAAATTATTGCAAAAAGGAACCGAGTGGCATTGGAACAATGAATGTAATGAGGCGTTTACAAAAATAAAACGGGTTTTAACTAGTACAGATGTACTCGCGCATTATGATCCAAAGCGACCTTTGATAGTGACATGCGACGCAAGCGCTCGAGGAATCGGTGGAGTGCTAGCGCAGCCCGACGGGGGAGGGGAGCGGCCGGTAGCCTATGTGTCGCGCTCACTCACACAGGCGGAGGCTAATTATTCACAGATTCATCGGGAAGCATTGGCGATAGTGTTTTGTATGCAAAAATTTCATCAGTATATTTACGGAAGGAAATTCATATTACGCACGGATCATAAACCGCTAGTATCTATATTCGGACCTCATACAGGTATACCTACTATGACGGCCAGTCGAATGCAGCGGTGGGCAGTAATTCTTTCGGCGTACAATTACGATATTGAATATATTAAAACCGACGAAAACTGCGCGGACGGCTTATCGCGCTTACCGGTGAGAACGGCCGACCCGTCAATAGTTAAAGATGCCATTCCGGAGCAAACGTATTTACATTTCGCCCAGGATGCCTTGTTGTTGGATTATAATGAGTTAAAAACAGAAACGGAAAAAGATCCGATATTAGGTAGGGTGTTGAGTTACATAAGGGATGGTTGGCCGCACACATGCGAAATAAGAAATTTAATGCCTTACTTCAATCGTAGAAAAGAACTGTATGAGGAATTAAATTGCATAATGTGGGGTCACAGGGTTGTCATTCCGGAGGCTTGCTACAGTAAAGTATTAAAAATAATTCATGAACCGCACATGGGCATCGTAAGATCGAAATCGTTGGCGCGTAGCTACGTGTGGTGGCCCGGAGTGGACGAGGCAGTGGAGCGCGAGTGCCGCGCCTGTGAGGTATGTGCGGCCGTGGCGGATGCACCGGCGCGCGCGGCGCCGAAGCCCTGGCCCTGGCATCCGCGACCTTGGACCCGATTGCATTTGGATTTTATGGGCCCGATTGCTGGTAAAATTTATTTAGTAGTCGTAGACTCGACGTCTAAATGGTTGGAAGTTTTCCCAGTTCCCAGTACAGCCGCGGGTAGCACCATAGGGAAACTTAGGGAGTTATGGAGTAGGTGGGGTATACCTAGACAGATAGTTACCGACAATGGACCGCCATTTACGAGTACGGAATTCGCAAATTTTATTAAATATTGTGGAATCAGACATGTGTTTATTGCTCCATATCACCCATCATCGAACGGCGCGGCTGAAAATGCCGTAAAAATCTTAAAAAAAGTAATAAAAAAAGCCATAGCAGAAAAAACTGATATTAATGAAGCATTAAACACATATCTGCTATATTATAGGAATACGGAACATGCTACAACGGGAGAACCCCCTTCCGTGATACTCCAGGGCAGACGATTGCGTACAAGACTGGACGCACTGAAACCCGATAGAGAGGCGAGGGTAGGAAATGCGCAACAGAAACAGGTGGAATGTGCGGGGGGGACGAGCAGGAAAATGAAAGAGGGGGAGGACGTTTGGTATCGTCAGTACATGAAGAGAGAGAAATGGGCTCCGGGAACGGTCGTAGGTTCGGCAGGGTTAAACGACTATAGCGTTATAGATAGTAGTGGGAATAAGTGGCATAGGCATGTCGATCAGCTAAAGCGTAGGTCGCGGAGCTCGCTTGTGGTCCCTACAGGTTCGTCATCGCTGCCGTCACCACGACCGCAATCGGTCGCTAGTCCCGGTGGGGATAAGCGGGACGAGAGCGCAGGCGGGGAACAGCCGGAGCGGCCGACGGTGGGTTCGCCGGCGCGCGCGGCGCTTCCTTCACCGGCTCGCGTGGCGTCTCCCTCTCCGGTTCGTGTCGACCAAGAGGTTTTCAGTACGCCACCTGCCGCCCTTGTACCGACCGAAGCCCGACCAATTCGAAAGTGTAGATTAAAGAATATTAATTATAAGGTTAGATTTTAAAAGTGTATAACTTTAACTTTTGCTATAATTATTTTATATTATTGTTAGTTTGTTTTAAGGGTTGTTAGTTATTAAGTAGTGTTAATTAGGGTGGAGAGATGTAATGTAGGGTACTTAGTATTATTATGTTTACATATTAGGGTATCTAAATAGTTTGTAAGTCAGTCATTAAATATACGTTAAACATGAACAACGTTTTATTGCCGTCCGCACATAAGCATAATACCTAACAGCATGTGTGCTATTGTGTTTCAGTGAATGATAAGCATGTGATAAGAGATGCCAGAGCCCATTCCCCTATTCCCTCCTGTAACTCTGCAAAGCAACTTTCAATTGCACTTGCCCGCGCTGCTTGTGTTAATAGACGATTGTATTCACCTACTACAAAGAAGTGAACCTAAATTAAATAGACAATAATGCATGCTTTCATCTGCATCACACTAATGTATTTATTTTGAGCCATGCTGTATAGAGCGGTACAGCCCATTCATCTTTTAAAACTACGCCACTCTCTCTATTCTCTATGGTTCGTATGGTTACGAAGTGTCTGTCTCTGACCCAAGAACAATATGGACCGGGCATACCCCCCCCCAACCGGCGTGCCTGAATTCAAACTTCACTTCAATCAATTTGGTACATAAGATGGCTACTTTTCATGGAGATTTTCGTTTTTTCTATTACGACACTGCTTGATGCAGCACGAAGACATAATTTTTCAATTTAGGACAATGCCCTGCACACGACAAAAAGTAGTTTTGTCACGCTTTGGTAAAGTCATGAAGTTAGCAAAGAGTGTGGCCAAAATTAACAAGATACTATTTATCTCTTTTTTCTAATTCAACCTGTCACCTGGTTAAAATGAGACAAAATGCTTTTTGACATAACGGATATTTATATAAGCTTCGGTTCATATATTGTATAACAGGCCGCCTCCATAGATTATTTACTCTAAGGGTCTGTCAACAAACTGCAATCTGACAATCGAATCAATGATGAAGGATGACAGTGATGTTTTGGGGGCTATGCTGAAGTGCTGACTGAGTGTCGAGTGACTGACTGTCACTGGCCTGCTGGCCCTTCCTTTCCTTATTCCTTAAACTTGTGATGTGTTTTTATTTTATAATATAAATATAGAGAAAAGTGAAAAAATAATTTTTCAAATTAACTATTCAAAAATAACGGTAAGTATTGTTTCATTTCATTTCATCAATCTATTTCATTATCGCAATTGTTACAAAATTGACCAACGCCTTATTGTTAATTTCTGTTTTGTTTACTTTTTCATATATTAATTTGTTATGTATACGCACTAAGTTGCAAATAAACATGACTTACTTACTACTAACTTATATTACAACTTCACTTTTAAAATGTTTAGTTAAACCATGGCGGAATTGGCGGCCCTATTACAAACTGAAATACCGGAAGGGCGTAATCATCTCACTGATAGTCACACTAATCTCGAACGTGTTGCTGAATATTGCGAAGCCAATTACTTTCAGTCGGAAAACAAAAGACTAGCATTGGAGAGTACCAAGAACTATAC
The DNA here is from genome assembly GCA_944738685.1 of Synanthedon myopaeformis. Classification (NCBI taxonomy): domain Eukaryota; kingdom Metazoa; phylum Arthropoda; class Insecta; order Lepidoptera; family Sesiidae; genus Synanthedon; species Synanthedon myopaeformis. Next base: position 4,106,625 of record OX122914.1, read on the forward strand.
AACACAATCTTTGGCGAGCGTCGCTTACCAAATAAACACATTAGCGTACAATTTCCTCCAACTGTTAGAACTGCAGACAATGCAACTAGCAGAAATGGAGGGCCAAATGAATCATATTGCTCAAACGGTTGCCATACATAAGGAGAAGGTGGCTCGACGAGAAATTGGAGTTTTGACTGCAAATAAAGTGACAAACAGACAGTACAAAATCATAGCACCAGCAAACCCTGAAAAACCAATCAAATACGTACGAAAGAGCATTGATTACACAGGTATGTATTCTACCTAATCAGAAATTATTTCCATCACAATACTTTTATTGTTTAGTTGCACACTTTGTTCTGCCTGAACTCGAAAAAGCAAAATCTATAACCTTATCAGGTTATAGCAGCGCAACCTATTGATGCCAATTATGAACCTTAACCATCCAGGGGACCCACTCAAACACATACAACATTCATTAAAATGGGTTCAGCTCAGCAGTTTAGGGAGTTCTTGTCAATCCTACTAATATTATAATAATGTTGGTATATAAGGATGTTTGTTACTCATTCATGCAAAAACGTCTGAACGGATTTGAATGAAATTTGACACACAGATAGTTTAATTTAGTGCCACTGAATAATAATATAATAACAATAAAATAATAATATAATTTTCAATGCGGCGGAAGTCACGGGCACCAGCTAGTATGACAAATATGGAGTTAGTAAACAGAGCTTTATATATATTTGTTGTGAACAGCTCTGGATGACATTGGTCATGGTGCCCGGTGGAGTGGCAGCATGGGGACGCCGCGTGGGCGTCGTTCTGGCTCTGCTCCTAGTTCCGTCCCACTGCCTGCACCCACAACCAAACCACCCACTCCACCAGCAGCTGTAAGAGCTGCAGCGGCCGCTGCCAACACTGGCACTTTGGGTCGAGGAACACTTGGTGAGTAAACTTTTTCATATCAGTATCCATATTAATCCAGTCCCTCTCGGGCGATAACTGTAAAGCCTTGTGATTGTGGCTTGTGATCATGTCCATGTGTGGGTTGGACAGCGATGCCCTCCCAAACACATAGAATTTTTTTTTTCGTTATTTCCTCCCAATTGAAAGTTTATCAAATTATAGTTAAGCTAATTAATGTCTTGAAGAGAAAAAAAAGTCAGCTGACTATAAAGTGGTGGATTATATGTCAGCTGATCACATGAACTTGAAGAAAATTTATTCGATAACAGTCTAAATTTGTACTAATATGAATAAAAAAATGTATCTCTGTGTATCTCGACTGTATCTTGGTGGAAACTTTGTCAGTTGATGCCCTGTAGAGTGTGTGTGTTATGAAGGAGTCAGACGGAATCATCTGGCTGCTGCTAAGTGTAGAGTAACTATAATATACATTTATTCAGCTCTCCGTTCACTTTAGCAGCACGATTTTGGTTACACTTATTTGGGAACACTACTTGATTCCCTACATTTCGTCCTTTAGAAAATAAGTTATGTGTGGCGAGCCTGGGATCTTATTCTACTAGCTACGACGAGCCTATCAAGGCGTGTCACTCATCCAAATTTGACTTGTTCAGGCAAATCGTCTCGCGAGTACCGCACGCCGCCCGCAGTGGCCCCTCCGCAGGTTCCGTCGCACTATGCTCCCAATTACCCGCGTCGACCGCCCGGATACTCTGCCCTGCCCGTCGCGCAGCCGCAGCCTCAGGTTCTTATTTTTACCTTTTATATTTCTTTTACAGAAAATATTGTTGGAAAAGTAAGAGAAAGTGTAAAAACTTTCTTTTGTAAGTGTATCTTTCGGTTCTGCTTGTGTTTTGAATGACTAATTTGAATGATTAATATATGAGTTAGATATTTAGAGCCTTTCAAACTTTTTTGTACGTATTGATGAATACTATGAATATGTACTAATTATTATATATCACTAGTAGCTATATCCGCGACAGGACGCCAGTGGTGCCAGATAGATAGTTTATTACCTGGATGAACATATAGGATACTTTTTATCCTGGAAAAAATTTAAGTTCCCGAGGGATCGTCTAAAATTATACAAAATCGGGCGTCACCGTCGTCACAGCGATAAAGATGTCGGGCGTTATAATACTCTTATATTTTTTTTAGGTGTTTTCCTTTTTTTCAACGCGGATGAAGTCGCGGTCATCTATGGCATTAATTTTTATGTTTTTTTTTATGCGACAGGTGGGCACGGTACATCCGAACCAACATCAATCTCCAAACTATACTCAGCAAGAAATGCATTCCAGTATGCCACGTGAGTGTAAATCGGCCTTAATTAGTAATAGAAAACCTCCCACGAGTTTCTTGTTAATATTGTGTTGTTTGCACTTGCAGCGCCTCCATCGCCACTGATCGGTTCCGATGGTGAACACAGTCAACACTCCATGAGTCTCCCGGGACAGGTATATTTTATCTTTACTCCTTTTATAATGAATACACAGTGTTTTATAAACTATATATTCAATAAAAACATCTGTTCACAATTTTTCACATCACTATTTTATTTCAACTCTGTTTTACATCTATCTGTTTTAGTTTTCACACTGTGGTTAGAGGGCGCTCGCCCATAAAACTTTTCTACAAAGTTTAGGGCTTGGTTTCGTTGTTACCACAACAAATTATATCGTCAGTCAGCCGCTGCTGATTCGTCACCACGCGATCGATCTGTTCGTTACAACTACATATACGTAAAGTTGGTTCAAAGATTTAAGATTTTGAAGTTTTGCTTTGCTGCAAAGTTGTTTTTGGTGTACCCCCAGCGCATGTCGTGTTCGTCGGCGACGATGGGCAGTACGGGCATGGGCAGTATTGGTTTGGGCAGTGTTCGCGGCGGATCAGTTTCGCCTCCTCTGCCTCCGCCGCCCGCCGACGACGAGCTGGTCCACGATGGCTTCGGACGCTCGCCGATCGCACATGTGAGTCTTATTATGCTGTTTATGCACCTAGCGTACAGTATAATATGTATTTTGATGCTATAGAGTACATTACAATACAAGTAGACACGAATAATGTGTCGCATATCCTACTCACCTAAAGTAGTCTCGGGAGACAAAAAAAAATTGTACTGAGTTTTTAGTATGTATGTTTACGTAAAAATGTTAGAAGCGGCCGACACAATCTGATTTTAACCTTCGACGCCCGATGCAAAAACAGGATCTTATAAGTTTGACTTGTGTATTTGTCTAAGGAATCGTATCTCCCTAACAGATGACCTATTTTCATCTGTTAGGGAGATATTTATTTTTTTGTTTGAAAGCTGACGTGATCGAGATGGTTCTTAACTATAGTTTATGAAGATCTGTTCGTGCGTTTGAAGATCAAATCGACGCGACGGCAGCCACCTACACACCCCGTTTTTGCGTCAGGCGTCGGAGGTTAAATAGAAACATCTTTGTCAAAGCATGCACACCATTTACTTCATTTTTGAAAGTGATTAAGTGTTTTTTGTTTACCTATGTCAGAACAAACTCGGCGGCAGCCAATACGCGGGCGCGGTGCCGGCCATAGTCCCCGACGAGGAAGACCTGCCAGGCTGGGTGCCTAAGAACTACTTAGAAAAAGGTATTCATTTTTATATTGAGTCCAATTTATTTATAAACCACGGGTATTGTTGCCCCGTGGTACACCTATCAATAGCAGTCTGTTACGCACTCGGTTCATAAAAAATATATACTCCAATAGCGTACCTACATTACGCCACTTAAAATGAATTTAATTTTATCATTTCTAATTACACAACACAACATTTTATCTGATTCAGGCATACACCTTTTGTCAATTTAAATTAAACGGCAGGTAAAACCGCGTGACACAGCCTAATTATTAATATACTGATGTGGTGAATTAATGTATGTTTCTTAAGAATTTTTGTAAAGGAAAATAATAATCCTTCCCAATTCTTAACAAAAAAAATAAAACATGTCAGTAACAGGACCGCAAGTCAGATGCTTCACAAAACAAAAAAAGTTTATTTTTTCGAGTGAAAATGTCGTTGAGCCGGCAGGTTATAATGCGCTATTGTTTCGTTCCTCAACACGAACTACACTTGTCTTACAGATTCCTATTTTCCCCTTTAAACGCTCTGGTTTTGCTTGTGTTTATTTTGTATACAAAACAACCGTGACGGATTTACCGTGACGACGCTATCGAACTTACCGTTTACTCCCTTGCCGAATTCTCCATACAAACTGCCCAAGCCCGCTTAAAGAAGTTTTCACTTCTATAATAATAAAAATAAATAATAATAGCCATTTATTTTCGTAATGTCACATCTTTTTACAAATACTTAACAAAGTGACTTCAATAAACCGTTGTTTAATTCCAGTGGTCGCCATCTACGACTACTACGCAGACAAAGAAGACGAACTGTCATTCCAAGAGAGCTCCGTCATTTACGTGCTCAAGAAAAATGACGACGGTTGGTGGGAGGGAGTCATGGACGGAGTCACCGGACTCTTCCCGGGGAACTATGTGGAGCCTTGTGTCTAAATACACAACTCCATTATTAATATTCAATCTCTAATTATTACTATAAGCACTGTATTCGGTCCAACCATTTATTTTACTTTTGTATTTAAAAACAAACCAATGCATATAACTATTATAATAGTTGATCGATTTGGTTGACGTCATTCCAAAAGTCCACTAATATTAAAAAAAAAAAAAAAAAAAAAAAAAAAAAACCCCAACTATGGACACTGTCCATTGGTATAATAGTATTAATTGCTTAATTATTTGTTTAAGTAGAGTATTAATGGTTCGATTTCAATGTTTTTTTCTTTTCTTGACATGTGACATGAAGCAAACCTAAAGATAAAATTTTTGCTATATTGAGAGGAGGATCGAACTGAAACTTATATGATTTTCTGGTAGCCTTGTTAAAGCTTTAGGAGTTCGGGCAAATCAATTCTCGCCCACAGCAATCAGCAAAACATCGATCAATCTTGTTTCTTGCCTTTTCCTTTAGTTATTTTTTTCTGTGTTCTTTGTACGCTTTTTTGTTCTGTGCATTTTCAAGGTCTTTCTTGTAAGGATAACTTGAAATTGTTGCCGATTTTGCTCGCTTAAGGCCTCTATTGCTTGTTCTCTTTTTTACGGAGGGTACAGGAGAAATGTGAAAGGGAGTGAATTTCTGTCCCATAGTTTACTTTGATCAAAACTCTCCGGTCGCAGAGGAGCATCTATATGCCCGCGACTTCGTCCGCGTTCGATTGCTACCAAACTTCACAGGAACGCCCGCTGGACTAATCTGAAGATTGTTTGAAAGTTTCATAAAAATCGGTTCAGCGGTTTTGCAGTCTATAGGGGACATGCATACACACATCGCCTTTTATGTATTAAGATTAAGATATGTGATACAAAAATGTATAATTCTACCATATGACACGCTCATCAAGTTAAGAAACTTCCATTATTTTGAAACGTTGAAAATAATTGAAATAAGATAACGTTATCGGCTATGAAATTAAAATAAAAAAAACTAAAAAATTGGGCGCCAGCTAACTAAAAAAAAATGAAAAAAAAAATCTTATGTTAGCACTTAAAATATATTTAAACAACAAAAAAAAAACACAAGGGGTGGTCCTTAAGCCCGTACGTTATTATATATATATATAGGAAATTTAAAATTTGATTCAAATAAATCCGGCTAATAAAAGTTAAAAACTTAGCTGGATGTGAATAATGGCTGGATGTAATAATAAAGTTTTCCTTCTCGGCAAAATAAAACACGCTGCTCATCAGTGTCACCAAAGAAAAATGAAGAAGGCTCATCAAAATATAAAATGCGGATAAAACCCAGGATTCATTATATATTATTTATATATCTCTAATTAAATCCATGAATGACAAAAAAAACAAAACAAAAAACCCTGAAATGAAAAAGAAATAATTAAACACAAATCTAAAAGAAAAAATATGTGTGCCTGACCGTGGGAATCTAAAATTTAGATATAAGATCCCTAAATGTTAATAATTTATTCAATAAATGGTCAGGCAAAAACAAACAAGAGTAAAATAAAAAAAATACAATTGCATAAGGATTAAAAAAAAACTGCAAAAGATAATAGAATTAAATGAGTAAATTAACAATAAATTTAAAATGAACTAAAACACAAATTATAATAAAAAAACATTAATCAACAATCTATCATCAGAAATAAGATAAAATACGTACCCATTTATAAACCGGGGTTTTTTTACATAAATATTTTAAACTGAATAATTAAAATTTTAAAAGAAAATGAACTGGCAAATACAGGCTATTATCAGCACAAAAACTAAACCGCTCTCTGCGAGCGACAGAGAAACAAAAAACGCTCTACTGAACTGAAAATTTTGAATATTGAACGTCAAATGCAATTCTATATATTTAAAAAAAATAATAAGGTTTTAAATACTTAAATAAATAAATAAACAAATAAGGTAATATAACTAATAAAATAAGTAACGCTACGTTACAATTTAGCTAAAAATGTGCCCGTAAAAACATGAAATACTTTGGTACAAGTGAAACGATAAATCTGGGTCTTTTACTCCTCCTTTAGTTGTCCTTGGTGAACAAGACACTGCACAACACGACATTATTCACTATTTGGAAAATAATTTGTTCTGTCACGTATTTTCGGATATTTATGATATTGAAAGATCGCACTGTTATGGCTGGCTAGCCAATCAAAACGGTTTACCTATGAAAATCTGTTCAGACTTTTGAAAATCATCCACGCATTTCCTAGTTGACGAAGGGATTTCACTAATTTCCACATGTTCGTTTGATGTGAAATTTGTGAAACTTCGGTGGTATTTCCATAACATGGTAACCTTGACCTGATGCTGCAGCATCAATTAGTCTGTGGGACACCCCAACTCCTCAGTAACTTACAGCAGATATAGCGTGGTTGGGCTCAATAGCCAATAGTTAATAATTTTAATTATAGCTTGTATATATATTTTTAAGAATTCCAGCAAGTTGTATTTTGTGTGTGATTAAAAAATAAAACTATAAAATTTCAGCATGGTGTTTTATTGTTGCTTGATAAATCTTAAATTAAAAACATTTTAATTGATACATTTAAAGCACAAGCACAAAAATTTATCACTCGGTTTCAGTCAATAGACAAAAATTTAAAGGCGTAGAAGGAAGGTATCATTTGAATCTGTTAACTTTAATTCGTGGGTTAATTAAGTGTTATGTTTGGAGTGTACAGTAACGTTACAATGTGCATAATAATACAAACCTAATTTTTTTATGCCAAAAAGTTTTTGTAGGAATCGCAATACCAACACTTTGTTGAGAAAATTTACGTTCCTACTTACCGCGTAACACGATTCGTAAGATTATAAGAACTAATGAATTTAACCACGACATAGTTATAGATATTTTTAAAACGAATCACATCAATTTTAATAAACTTTTTTATTACATTTTAATTTAGGAATAATAAATTCCCCTTACAATTGAAAATGCAAGGGTTTCAGGAATTTTTATTGATTCGTATCTCTATTAATGGGAACTATTAACATGGAAAATTATTTCACAATTTCCCTTTTAATGTAAATCTCACTTTTTGTAATGAGTACCGTATATACTTTTATATACATTGAGTAGAAAACAGTTATTTTGACATTTCAGACACTTCACACACAATTGTGATACTAACTTATAAGTATAAATGATAATTTATACTAATAAATTAAATTGAAGTAAATTTAATTAATTGTTATCGTGAGTTTTTCCTCATTTTAGTAAACACCAATACACTTCTCACTCTTGGCTTCCTTCGAGTTTGTAAAAGTATATGGTAACAACATCTCACGCTCTACGTATTAGGAAACAAAGAATATACGCTCTATTTTAACACACTGTACACTCCAATGCTTATATAAATTGTAGATAAAAGGCGTAACCAGTGGGACGTTACACCCTCGCCATTCGGCAATATTCCAAACAAACTGGGTACAATCACATACAATCTTTGGTCCCAATATAATACACAATATTATATGGCCCAGCTACGCCTCATTGTGTGCCCTATTAGTAATATAGTTCTTAAATAGTATTCAAATAGGAGAAGAGTATTTATTCAATGACTAGATTATAGATTAAAAGTAGATTAATAATAATTGAGACGTGTGCTAGAACAAACGCTGTTTGTCGCATTTTCACACTTCAGAAGAAGTAAAAAAAATTTTTTACTGACTGACGGTCCACTTGATGGGATGTGGCTACCGTTGCCTAAGGACACAAGCAACACTAGATGTGTTACAAGTGCGCTGCCTATCCTAAATATAAAGTTATAAATCATGGTGTATTGGTTATAGAAAAACCTTGAAAGGTTATGATTTTAACAACAAACTCTCTTACAAGGAAGTTTTTTTTTTACTTCCTCACAAATGTGAAAATCCCATAGAATAGAGGGTAGGAATCATACTTAAGACAAGAGTTAAAAATCCCTTATCTATGTATTTTTAGTGACTTTGTGTCCGTACACGATCTTTAGACAACACATTTCAATTTGCACAACACTTTTGTTGAGTCGAGTGAAGAGAGCTATGACATTCTTGTCCTTTTATGCCTTTATGGAAAATCCTATATGTAAAGCTTTGTTCGAGCACACGCCTCAATTGTAACAAAATGCACCAGCAGGCTGCATCAAATTAAACAATCATATATTATTTAAAATAGGTAACAATAACTAGGTTAGTGACTAGATTAAGAGATCTTGGATGCGACGTCCAATAAAAACTTTTAGTTAGCTCTGAAATTGCTTGGCTCATATATTACTAACCCGATATAAAGAATCAATAGATATGTCATTGTAATAATTAATAATGATAAAATTAAGCCTGGGTCGTGCGTATTGAGCCAAAACGGTCCTTACTGTTTTGCTTCCACTGCAATACCTAGATAATTAATAAGTATAAAAATCATACAATAGGCTACTCAAATAACAAAGCCTAACAAATATTTTTGTGTAATACCTCGAAGAAAAACCTGAAAACAAGGTTCGGGGTTATGATAAAATAACTAAGTAAAACACAAAACATAATTTCTGAACTATGTTAAATCGCGAGTTTATTAAACTAGTTACAACTACTGCGACTTAGATTTGCGACTTAGACGGAGAAATTCACCATACATTTTTTCTATGGATGTGCAACGCCGTATAAATTATACACCAGAGACGCGCCAAGGAGAATCCACGTCGCTCTGTACCGTCCGAGGCATCAAGTTTGGCGTGTTTGTGTACAGTACTAACAGCGCAGAGTAGTGTACGTATGAGAGAAAGCGTTCAATACAAAGAGTAATATTATTTATTATGATGTTTATATTTGACATATCTTTTATTCGTATTTCTTTATTTTATTAAAAATGGGAAAAAGAAGGCAGATAATATGTGAAAAAGTACAATAAAGCCAAAAAAGGTTGTTGTAAAAGGTAAGTTTATTATACAATTATGATTTTGATGAGGAATTAGGGGTAAACTAGAAGTTGACTAAAAATCTTTATTATGTGATTGTGTGTGTGTATACCTATGTATGTAGTGTCGCATTTTAGCAAATCCATACTTACTAATATTATATAGGCAAAAGTAAACGTTTTCACGGTGACAGCTGAACCGATTTTGATGAAATCCGTACTTATATTATAAATGCGTGTTTTGGGCCTCTGTCTAGTTCACTTCAATGTAATTATATCTATTCAATGTATTTAATGCCAGTGTCCTGTTTTGTGTAACTTATTAAATAAATAAAAAACGTTCAGAGCTAATCAGAAGTTTGACGCCAATTATACAAATGTTTTTTTCTATAGTTAAAACTTAACAAATTAAAATTATTCGAACCAAGCTAAAATGTAATCCACAAGAAGGAATACTGTTGTAGGGTTCAGTGACCTTAGGGTAGGTCTCAAAAATGTTGTAGCAGCTGTTATAGAACTTAAACCTTATTTCAGATTTGTCGTCTTTAAAAACAAACATTTAAACAAAAGAAAATAGCGACTTTATGTCCTAGAAAATTGGTCATCTCGCATTAAATAAGTGGATAAAAATTATAAATGTATACCTTGTGGCAATAGCACCCGCTTTGTAGATTAGATTTTAGTGGTGAAACAAATCTGTAGACAGAGATTGATTTCCTTTCAAATAACTGAATAAATAACCGTTTCACTGTTTATATTAACGTATTAAAATTGTTTTTTTTTATCCGTTTATATACCCTATATTTTTAAATTGGTTTTGAAATACAAATACTTGCAGTGATGGTGTATTTAGAATAATTATTTTAGCATTTTATTTAACACGTGTTATTGAAAGTTTATAAGGTGTAGTTCAGTGAGGTTTATATAGGAAATAAATGCTAAAATTGATTATTTTATTATAAAAGGCAACTTGTAAGAGATACTCAACTTTAGAATAATTAATAATACGTACATATAACTAAATGCAAACTGTTGCCAATATAATTTGTTACATGAGAATCATGGAATCTGTGCGCAAGGTATCATAAAAACCTTAATATCAACAACCCTTAAAATTATATTATATAGGAAGGTAAAGGTAAATTGAGAGATTTGTATAAATTTGTGATTAAAATACACAATATGCAATAAAGATTCCCTTTCGTATGCAAATATAAAACCTCTTGAAAATATATGAGTAAATAACCACTTAGTCTGAACTGTAGAGCTGTGGTCAAATTAATTTTGTAGGTGATTAGTACAGTCAAAAAGCAATATATTCTTAATACATTACGATGATCTCGTAAAATTTGGCATTGACACCATCATAGGATATGAGAACACTGATATCACAAATGAGTTTAGTGCAAACCATTAGTTCTTAGTTTGCAAACTATAGTGGATAGAATAATATATAAATTAATTTTGTAATGTGATATATATAATTTTCCTTGGATTGACGCTGCTGGGCTTAAAAAATTAATAGTTCCAATCAAGGACATCTTAACACGTGGTGTGAAAAAGCTAAAAATTCTAATTATCAAGAACTATTTCAGATTTCAAATCTACATGACTGTTGATGCATGATCTACATGGGGAAAATAACAAAATATTGATTTTTTCATCGAAAACGTCAAGAAGTTACTTGAAGTACCTGCATTCAACATCTGCACAGTTCTTTGGGGATGGAACATTCAAAAATTGCCCGTCTATATTTTATCAGCTATATACTATTCACATTGATCTGGAAACTTCAACAACAGCTACGAATGTAGCTCCTGTAATATTGTAATGTAACACGCGATTTTTCCAATGCATTAAAGAGGCCCTAAATATAGATATGCTAAATTTTAAATGCGATTTCGAAGTTGCTGTCATAAATGCAGTTCGTCACGTTTTCCCTGATGTAATTATTTCTTGCTGCCATTTTCACTTTTCGAGGGCTGTGTGGAAAAAGGCTCGGAAATTAAACTTGCACAAAGATGGTGATGCAAGGAATGCGACTCATCAACAATTTACCGTTACTACCAGCGGATTTAATAACAGAAAATTGGCAAGCTATTCTAGAAATATGTCCCAATATTCCGAACATGAGAGTTTTTACGAAATACTTTCATAGAGAATGGTTGCAAGTTATTACGCCAAAGACATTAAGTTGTGCTACTGACAAACACCGCACTAACAAGCAGCTGGAAACGAAGATGCTACATCTTCGTTTGAATAGAAAAACACCCGGGATTATATGATTTTTACAAAGATTGAGAAACGAAACGAAGTTTAATGACCACAGAATAATTAAAAATTTGTTCTCTGGCCCAGCTCCCAATAAAAAAAATACTGTTTGCTGATAAAATGTACTATTGAAAAAACTTCAGAAAAACAAACTGAGCGGGATACAGTTTTTGCGTAAAGTAATCTATGTTAAGATGAAGCTACTATAAATATTTTACCTTAGATGGTTTGACATTTGAATCAAAACAAGTCGAATCGACAGGATATATATTTTTATTATGTATACGGTGTATTTTCAATAAACCTTTCTTAAAGATCACATCTCTTTCATGTTTATTTCTCATTTTATCCATAATATTTGTTTTAAAGTTGATTTTATTTATATTGCAGTGAAAGACTTAACACTTAGATGCATATGGTCATCAAAATGACACAAATAGGCAATTGACGTTTACTTGCGACTTGGTCTTTTTCAAATCTCATTATGCGTTTAGGTCGTTTTAAGTTTAGGGTATTTTCCGTTTAGGTTATTTTACGGCTTTAGGACAATCTGTGTTAATGTATAATATTATAGGATCCGAAAAGAGGTGGTCGATAAGATGGATGAAGGACGACATCTCTTAATTATAGCATAGACTTTTTTTTTCAGTTAAACTAAATATCTATATCAATTAATCTCTTTTGTCTTTTTGTTTACACAAATAAAAATGGCAATGTATAAAATTAAAACCCTAAACCTTATTGGACATAACAGCTGCATTTTTGCATTTGACTGTACTAATGTCACCCCTTAACACTATCAATTTGTAATAATAAAGTCATTTAAAAAAAAAAAACTATAATACTAAACTCATGAAAAGATAACTTGAATATAGTAAAATTTATAATTATGCAACAATCATCGTCTATATTAAATTTAAGAACTTACAAATATTATTATGGTGTTACAAAACAAAAACACCAATAATATAATAAATATAAGATTCGAAATATAACTCGCTAAGGTGCTAGGGAAAGATAAAAAGAGTGTATAAAAAGTCAATATAAAATTATTAAATAGATTTCCAACAACATACAAAAGCTACTTGCGCTATACACTACAATAAAATTACATACTTAAACATTATTATATATCACTCAAGATAACGTACATTCTATAACCGAAGGACTTCTCAGTTCAAAGCAATATATAATATATATTTTGAAAAAATATTATATTATAATAATACTCTGACAACAAACACTTTGACAATAAAAAACAAGAAATACATCAAAACCGCTACTCACACGACTCTTACAATAAATCGAATTTAAGCACTAACTTATATTTATCTTACCTTAATATTATATCATTAGCTAATTTTCAAAGAGAATAAAATTGCCTATATTTTATTATAATATTTTTATATATTTATGCATGTCTTCTTGATTTTTTTTATAACTGAAATAACAGCTTATGCAATATTGCATTGTTAAGTTTGAATATTTAAATGTATTTTAAGGAGAATCTGACCAATATTCCTATGAAGATACTATAGTCATTGGAAAACTTATATATTTATTATATAATATAAATTAATGCTAAAATATTATTTTTAAAGTATCAACATAGGAATTTGAGCAACAAGCTTACTTAAGTATAGTAAGTAAATGTGCGATTAAATTTCTTTATTCAGTGCAAAAACACCTTCACAGTGTAACACGTGGGTAGACAGAGATTTTTATTTAGAGTGCTCTGTAAAAATTTTGAAATATTCTTATCTTAAAATATTGGAGATAATTCAAAACTATTGAAGAGGAAATAATGAAAAAAGAAAAGTACTAACAAATAAAATTTAATGAATTAAAACCAGTGATATATCAAACAAGAGGATGCGCCCCCAAGCAATGTAAATGACGCCTTCGCAATGTATCCGCACGGATACGTTTGCTTTCTTGACGTGTTAGTCGGAGTTTGACAACTCTGTCGTACACACGTCTCGACCACTCTGAGAACCAACTAACCAATGCGAACACTTTACAGTAACAGAATAAGCCAATAAGAATTAAAAAAACGTATTAAGATGGCAATGAAAACAAATTATTTTTAGTAGATGTGCAAATGAAGGAGGACCGTTTTTTTTTTGTCACTGGTAGTATGGTAATGGCGCATCCTTTTCTTGTTTAATATATCTCTGATTAAAACTTTTAAAAAATTCACTAATTTATCTCTTCTCAAAGAGATTACTTGTCTATTTTATAGAAACGCTGGACAAAATCTGTTAAATTAAAGACCTGACCTGGCCCCGATGCTGAATCCATGTTGATGTACTCATCCAAATTATGCGTGGAAGCTGAAAATATTAATTTTCTTATGAAAATCTTGAAGTGTCACAGTTGCTTCTTGGTAGTGTGTGAAAAACTTAAAACTGTGTTGACAATCTCTTACAAAAAATTACTGTAAAATTTTAGTGCTTTACTAAATAATGTTAAAAATCAATAATTATTGAATTTTTTTCTTTATTTAGAAAGACAAAATAAAATATTTTTCAAATCAACTTATTGTATGGCAAGGATATTTAATTCAATGACGTGACAATGGATATTTCGTTCACATTGCAAATCAAGTGATATGGGATAAAGCAAAAAAAGTTTTCAATTTGATTTAATTACTTAATAAATTTTAAGTTTAAAATAAACAACAAATAGGGAAAACCAGATTATTATTCTTAGTACTTATATGGATGTATTTAGGGATATATGCTGTAAAAATTTGTATATGTAACCATCATTGAACAAACATGGATACACTGAACAACAAACAGAGCCCATACTTTACTTATCTCTTATATTTAATTTTTTGATGGTTGGCAGTGCACTTGCAGCACCTATGGGTGTTGCTTGTGTTATAGGCGATAATTGCCAACTACCTTAATATTAAAAACCCTACTTAATTAATAATTTGAGGGGACCGAATAGTCAAATCATAAATAAATATAATGATATGAAACAAACTTATCAAATAAACCTATAAAAGAACCTATGTCGAGATTTTTAGCTTAGTGATTAAAAAAATTATATAATAACATGTGCTTGCTGCCAAAAGTTTGAGACCATCCAAGTATAAGTTGTTAAATGAAATTAGCTCAAAATATGGAGAATATATTTAAAAAAATATTTAAGTAATCATAATTAAGTTTTATAAAATATTGAAATAATTGTCCAAAACAAAAAAAGATTATTTATACCTGTTGAGCTAATTGCAGGGTATGGAGGTGGGGGTTTAATCCAGGATCCATCGGGCCGCTTCATGTGACGACGATCAGATGCAAAATGTTGCAAGAAAAATTTTGCAGGCACAACACGAAATAATCTAAGAAGAACATTACAAATCCGTCAGTGTGAGAAGAAACTAGATATTGCCCACTATTCACTGCACTATTCAAAACTATTCCACTGCAGTTTGGCATGAAAGATACATAAAGGCAGTGCAGATTCATTCAATCAATCAATCATTTATTTGCCTGTACATAGGTGCAAAACCAGATAACACAAACACCATTCAATACAACGTCCCAGCATGTACTACCACATTTGGTGTGCAAAATATCTATATTACGTGTCAACACAGCTATTACAGAAATCAACGTCAAATTTAAAATTTACAATGCATCAGAACACTATTTTAGAATCTGTCATTTAAAAATTCATCCAGAGCATAATAAGCTTTCCCTGCCAATAAATCCTTTAATTTTTTCCTTATTAGTCCCGTATCAGAAACGCTATGTTTCTAATTCACATAATATGTAACCAAGATACAGTCAAATGTGCATGCCAAACAGGTATTTAAGCCTATTTCAGTTTAAAAGAAATTAAAAAGCTGCCAAAAATGTCAAGTAGTTCTCACTTTTAGTACAATAAATTCCTTAATGTCTGTGCAAGTCCTCTATTTATTTTTAGTCTGTCAGAAAAAAATGACAGGTCTATGACAGAGCAAGCTCACCCAGAAGATACCTATTCACTCCAACTTTAAAAAGAGATGGGTTATATGAGCTCAGAAACACAGACATCGGCAAGGACCAACCTTCCGAAGTCAGATCATCTTTGCCTACTAAATACTTCATTTTACATCTTAATATTCATTTGCTCAAATTTATATGTAGATCATTGTAAAGTCGGCCAGGAAAGTGCTTTATCAGTTTCATTCATTTAAATTTTTGCTATAACTTAGATGTGATTATGAGATTTGATTAATGTAATTGTACTGAATTGTGGTGCCAGTGTATTGTCAGTACACAAGATAATTTGATCAAAGTTACTCTCACATAAAGTCTTCCATTTGAAATAGTCTAACCTGGTATGCCTAGATACTTTCGTGATCTGATACTTAAAAAAAAAAAACAAATTTGATTACTTACCTGTGAAAATCTGACTTCAACACTTGGTCTGTACGAAATGTTTCAGTTACATACTTGTGGAAGAATGTGGGGAAAGGCAACTCAGAGTCTAAATCATAGACAAGACATGTCTTACTATCCCATGAGTACAAGAATATCACATGATAATCCTGAAAATAAAAGGGTTCAACTTATAATAACATATCCCATTGCCCTTGTCTTTATCTTTAGAGCCCATTCCCCTATTCCTTCCTAATCCCTCATCCTTAATCCGTCGGTAGCTGTTGTGTTGTGTTGTATGTGATGGTAGCCACCTTCCATCATGTGGACCATCAGCATGTCTGTCGACCTTAACATTTAAAAATAATTGAAAACATAAACATACTGGTTACAAATGACTTGAATTTAAAAAAGAATTTATTTTATTCATATACAACTTGTCATAAAGGAGTAAATTATTATTCATCATAAAATATGTAAACATAACATGACAAAAAGCACACACCCATATGACGAGGCGATCCTCTTCACGCCCAGCCCTTTGTTTCCACAGAGGCACAGTGCGGCAAGCATTGGAAATGAAAACCACAAAACATCTGTCCAATTCATCTGGAACCTTTATTGATGCGTCTTGGCACAGTTTCCAGACATTTTCCTCGCTGCAAATACAACAAAGCATTGGAACAAAGATGTTATATTTAGACGAATCGTAATTACAGATTCTAGTAAAAATTTTATCTCTCACCAATAACAAGAAACGTATGAGCATTCAGCCTGTTTAGGGAATAAAGGCTTGAGAGTCTTTTCACTCTTTTTATTATCATTATTACTTAAACGGACTTTGGTACTGTTGACCGACATTTTGACAGTTCAATTTGATTGATATTTTGGATTTGTTTGATAAAACGAAATACATATACATAGATACATAAATGACATACCCATATATGTATGGAGTGATGTAGGTCATTCATAATAACCTACATCATAGACGTAGTATAATAGTGTCTAGTCTATGACCTACATTATAATAGAAGACATAACACAGACCACTATATACTCGAAACTTAGGTGATCATAGACTATGAGGAATTAGTAATTAAATATAGATGAGAAGGCCGAGCTGGAAACAGACTATCGGACGCATCGCATTTTTTTGTATGGGAGTTGGCTTTCTTCTCTCGCTATAGAGTAGTTATATTCTTTGATCGGACGCGTCCGTCAGCCGCGCATATGTGCACGGTCGTTCACATCCAGTGCGCCAGATTTCTATCGGACGTCCGAACGCTCAAGGACGGTCCAAAGTCACGTCCGCGAATTACATCCGATAGTTTGTATAGCTTAGTGTATTTGTATTATCCAGATATCAGTCAGCCGCGGCTGTCGGACGCGTCCGATAGTTTGTTTCCACCTCCATTGATGTTATATCATAAATTTTCTTCATGAAACCTAACAATTGCATTAGTTACTTATTTTATTTTAGCCGATGACGAAATGCGTCATATTATTTTACAATTAATACAGGCGGAAATAACAATTGGTGAAGCACTTGAAAAACTACGAAACAGATATTATTTTTAGAGAATCAATAAAAGATTTGCTCTATTTTAAATATCATTGGTAATAATTCTTAAGTGGCCAGTATTATCATGCAATAATGAGTTTATTATATTTAGTAGGTATAGAAATTATTTTAACTCGGCTACTTATTTTGGCAAGTTTGGTAAAGTGAAAATAAATTAAGTACTTGCTTATTTCTTGGAAATTTCAAAACTTTTCCACCTACGAGCAGAACTTTCTTAATTTGGTTATTCTTAGAAAACTTAAAATAAGAGATGTATTATTAAAAATGAAATACTGAAATGTATTGTAAATATACCCAAAGGATACAGACTATATACATCCACAAACTAAAAAGCGCGAAAGAGCTTCTAAACCTTTGTAACTCTATGGTTCCGCCAGCTAACCAATGTCCGTCTTCTATTCAGCCGCCATTATTGTGATCGCCATTGTTTGTGATTTGACTCAGCTGGTGGTGTGGTGGCTTTCATTTAGGCCAATTAAAATTCCCTTTTATTTTTCTTCAAATTCCTTTATATTGATAGGAAGAAGGGCGGTGCGTTGTCCTAGGTTTCGGCCGGACTAGCGTATCGTCCGGACTTGCAGCAATATTTGAAATTGGGACCTTTCATTATACTTTTTTTCAATCTTCAACACCACAATGACCCGTAAGTAAAGAATCTACTATTTAACTTCTTGCACTTTATTCTGTATGAGATCTATAGTGAACAGCCTTTTTGCACTATTCAGGATAGACCTTTTTTAATTTTGTTTCACTATTTTTCACTATCATATTCAAGAAAAAAATGTTCTAGAAAGTTTTGCAACATTAGCAAATGAAATTGTATTTATCAGCTTAGTCAAGGTATTTTGGGTTCCTATATTTGCAATATTTACAAGTACACTTATAGTGTATTAATTAACATACCACATGATTTCCTTCACTGTTTTTTTTTTTTTTGTTTTTTTTTTTTTTTTTTTTTTTTTTTTTCAATTTACAAGGTTGACAGACAGGCTTATAGTCCACTTCATGGTAAGTGACTACCGTCGCCTATAACAAGCAACGCCACAGGTGCAGCCCGTGCGCTAGCATAAACATAACATTGGATTTGGCATACCTTACTCACTACTGATAAACATTACATGCTGTTTTTTCACAGCTGTAAGGGGGTGGTTGCTGCCACCAGACTGGCTGCCTAATTGTCTGCAAAAGAGAGTATGCCATTACTAGAACTATTAAAACAATCCTTTGTTAATCCACACCATGAAATCTATGAAACATCTACTATTCGAATCTATGTCTGCCTTACCAGCAGCAGAGTATTTACTGAACTATCATTGTTAATATCTAGGTACTGATTCTATTCCACAGGTGGAAATCAGAGAGATTTGGCTCGTGCCAAGAACCAAAAGAAACAACAAGAACAACAAAAGAAAAAAAATGCCAGTGAAAAGTCTGGCATGTCTCTCTCTGAAAGAAAACATAGGTAAAAACTCTTTTTTTAATAATAATATTAAAAGTTCTTTAATCGGGTTACTTAGACCCAAAGGGCCTCTTTCACCAACTACAAGTAAAGTGTTGAGTAGTTACTTTTAGAAATAATTTTATGTTTTATTAAATTATGCACTCTGCTTACTGCATCCTTCGATAGGTGAGCTTTTTTATTATTTTCTTTTTAATGTTTGGGACTTTTACCGTACAAACAAAGGTATATCAACTCATCATTCACGGTGACCTGTGACTTTAAATGGCGGTTAGCCTACTTGACACTTTACTCAGAGATAGTGAAAGAGGCTCAGTGTTACAAAATCTATAGTTAGTACACATAAATATTACAGACACATATACATAACTTTAATTAATTTATTATCATTTAAGACTTGCCTCTCTCCACATGCATCATCAAGCAATGGTTCATGTAAAGTGAGTCAAGCCTACCCACTATCACAGCCAAGACGTGATTGGGGCTGGCTTTGACCCTGCAGAGCAGACGCACATCACTTGCGTATGATTTAATATTATTCTATTAGACTTAAGGTTAAGCATTTTTCTGATATTATGAATGATATTTAGTCCCTTATGTATGAGGGTGTGAGTATTAGTAAAAATCACAATATTCATAGGATAAAATATACACCTCTCCAGCACGAAAAGGGTGCTGTTGCTGTATAAAAGTAGTGATAATTAGTAAAAATCACAATATTCATAGGATAATATATAATTTTCACATCTCCAGCACGAAAAGGGTGCTGTTGGTGCCTAAAAACTTGCAGAAAAATCGATTCTTAATGCGAGCGTTGTTCGAAATTCGAATACGCATTTAACTTACAGGAATAAAATTTTGATTTTGTTCACAAAATGTCCAGCCATAGCCTACTAGATTCGGCCGACCATAGCCGACTAGATTTTGCCTAGCTGTGAAGATAGTGAAGATAGAAACTGGTTCAGCATTAGGTCTTGGTGTTTTTGTACTCTTTTAGTAAATATTAAAAAAAATGAGTACGTCCAGTGGTGATGGTCTAACTCCATAAGAATTAAGAGAACAAGTTTTAAATGCCGAACTTAGCTTTCTTCCAGAAAAGTCCCGTGAAAAATATCTTCATTCGTTTGAATTATTTTCATTCATACAAACATAGTAAATAATACGACCATCACAGTTCTGAACAAAACTGTTACCTTTAATCTTACAAATTGCAGTAAATTTACTTTCAACTTTTAATATTTATATTAATTTAGTTATAATTGATGTGACTTTGGCTATAATAGACGTAGTATTTAAAATTGTCTTCATTGATTTTCTTACTTAAAGGTGAAAAGTTTTCTGTTTAACATGAGAGCAAATTTTTTTGTCTCGTGCCTTTACTCACTTCGCTCAGAAGTCTATATAATAATCGTGAAACATGTACGGGACAATAAAGTTGCCCTTATGCTATTTTTCTATGTCAA
Source organism: Synanthedon myopaeformis (assembly GCA_944738685.1). Classification (NCBI taxonomy): domain Eukaryota; kingdom Metazoa; phylum Arthropoda; class Insecta; order Lepidoptera; family Sesiidae; genus Synanthedon; species Synanthedon myopaeformis. The sequence continues at coordinate 4,127,209 of OX122914.1, forward strand.
AATTAAAACCATTCTTAATCTTATGTTACTTTAAGTTTACACAAAATTCAGCTGTGATTGACAAAATGGCTCGCTAGAAACAGTTAAATCCAGTGCAATTTCATGGCATAGCTCATTATTTAACATATAGTTTTGTTTTGAATAAATAGAAAATTGAAATGGCAATAGACTAAGGAAGCCAAGATGAACAACTAAAAGCTACTTACTTATAGTAAACATTGACAATAAATAATAAAATTTTGGAATTTATTTTCAGGGATGCTGAATTAATGAGGGAAAAACAACGAAAGAAAGAGGAACAAGCCGGAAATGGTAATCAATAAGAAACGGTAGAGTAAAAATAAAAATGTGACCATATACCATTTTTTATGGACAATCGTAAAATTTGTTTGCTATAATTGTTCCAAGTGATAATTAAGCAATTATTGAAAAAATTAATATATAATTAATATATTAAATTAAAAAAAAAAGGAAAAACATCAAAATGAAATACAAAAAAATATCGTTTTTTTGTTTTGTTAATTATTGAAAGCTTTTTCAATGATGAAATATCTAATGTGCTCCAAAATATTGGTAAAATCATTAAATTAATTGTCACAATATAATACAAAGCATTTACATATGCAAATTTTAGTGTTCTTTGACTGAAAGGTTGGATGTACATCTATTATTCAATTAAACACCCACTTTTGTACAATAAATATCTTAGAATAAGTAAAAAATGTTTTATTGAAACCTACATAGGCTGCACTAAAAGTATCGGGATTGGATTATTTCCATTGTTCCTGGCATAATAAAGTCTTTATAATCGAAAACTCCTTGGTTTTATTAATCGAATACAATTTATTTATTTTTTAAAAAGAACGCGGTCTTGTCACAAGGTCTTGTCGAACTTGTAAAGTCAGTGTGAAAATCGAATTGACTCGAGAAAATTCGAGAGCAATGATTTATTATGACTTTCGAAGTGGTTTAACACAAAAACAGTGTGTTGATCGGATACTTTCTGCATTTGGTGATGAAGCCCCATCTAAAACCACAATATATAGCTGGTTTGCGGAATTTCAACTTGGACGTGTCAAGCTCTGTGACGATCCCCGTCAAGGTTGCCCAAAATCTGCAGTTATCCAAGATAACGTTGATGCCGTGCGTAAGCTGATTGAGGAAGATCGACATGTGACATCGCGAAATTCAGGCAATTTTAGACATTGGCATGAGTCAAATACAAATAATCTTGCATGAACAGGTAAAAAAGTTGTTTTCCCGATGGATTCTGTTATTGTTGGCCTCATTAATATTTTTATTCAATCAAAATAACTTAATAACATTTTAAAACTCTTACATTATAAACAAAACTAAATAAACATTTTATTGTAAGTAGTTACTTCAAACATATCTCACTAAAATCTGACTAAAAAATTTTCATTAAACTATCTCATCAAAACAATGTCTTAAAACTGACTGATCAATTTTTCTCTGTCATATTCTACATATTATTTCTCAATTCAAACTAATTCAAATATAAATTTCTTTTTAAAAACTGCCAGTATTATTTAAAATTCAATTTCCCAACAGATCCCGCATTCGCTCTGTGAGGAGCAAAAAGCGGCGCGCGTTACTTGATGCGTCAGAACTCTCGAGATTCCACGGAGAATCTTTAAATGCTGTATACAGCGTCGTATCAGGTGACGAATCCTGGATATACGCATACGAACCCGAAACAAAAAACCAGCCACGAATTTGGGTGTTCGAAAATGAGTTGAAGCCAACAAAAGTTGTTTGTTCACGGAGCGTTGCAAAAAAAAAAAAAAAAACGGTGGCCACGTTTGTCTCTAAAACCGGCAATGTTGCGACTATTCCCCTTGAGGGACAAAGAACGGTTAATGCAGAATGATATGCTAGCATTTGTTTGCCGCAGTTCGTCTCTGAACTCTGTAAAGAGAACTGCGCCGTACAGCCCTAACCTAAGCCCGAATGATTTTTAAACTTTCCCCAAACTTAAGAAGAAATTGCGTGGTCAACGATTTTCGTCACGTGAAGAAGCCTACAAAACGGCCATTTTGAATACCCCAACTTCAGAATGGAACTTCAGAATGCTTTAATAATTGGTTCCATCAAATGGAAAAATGTGTCAAGTTTCAAGGAGAATACTTCGAAAAACAATAAATATCTTTTCCACCAATAATGTTGTATCACTTCCTTGATTCCCGAAATTTTCAGTGCCGCCCTCGTATATGTGAGTCAATAGGAACTCATTAGAAATATCTATGTTTAAGGTATTTCTAGTGAAACTTTGAACTTTTCTAGTGAACCAAAATTAATGAAGCTTTGTGAGTTTGTAGAGTAAATACTTTTGTGCTCAATCCCAACCTTAAATAGTATGTAAATAGTAGAGGAAAAATATTGTTATCTATGAGAAAATAAATCGCGATTGTGTTGCCTATTAAAATATGCCTTGCAATTTTGCCGACTTTTCAAATTCTAAAGCCTTGCAATTTTATCTCAAAAAATAAATTTTTTATTCTTTTAAACAAAAGGCCCTTCTTAAACTATAGTTTTATGAAAACTAGTCACAATACTTTGGAAACAGCATGGTAATACAAAATAAGCAAAAATTATATGCTACTAGCGTTTACTGCAAGTCCAAATATACAAGTTACCTATATAAAAAATATTAGTATTAGTAACTTGGCTTAGATCTGCACGTGTAGAATCATGCGGTTAACTAAGCTAGGCTGTAATGAGATAAAAACCCGAATTAAATACGAGTTACTGGTAATTCCTTGCAGCACCTGTGGCGTTGTTTGTGTTATAAAGACGGTAACCACTTACCACCAAGTGGACCGTCAGCCTATCTGCCGACCTTATCATGAAAACGGTTTCTTAATTAAAACACTATAAATTTAAACATAATACTGAACGGTCACTCCAATCCAAAATTTGAAAAATATTATATCATAATATTTTATAAATAAAAATACGGGATAAACATATCTAAACATTCAATATAGAACAAGTTTAGCGTAGATAGAAGCAAAATAGAAATAAAATTGTTATTTTACGTACCTACTACATACTTACATAGTCTGCAATCTGCAACTGTGATCGGGGATTTACCGCGTATAGCTGTCTAAGTATATACCTACTTCATTCATTCGTATTGAACTATTTATTTTATTGATTATTGGATTATTCTTATCAGTTCAGTCTAACAGCTAACTAATCGGAACAAACCAATTCTTGTGTATCTGTGCCTGTGATATGAAAAGCAAGGTGTTTGGTGGTCTTTTGGGCAACCTAATTTATTAACTAGTAAAAAACTGTATATTACCTCAGTGTATCTGCTTGAGTTATTTTGTAATAAACCTATTCTAAGTTATTGAATGAATTATGTAGGTACTTACCAACCTAATTTGTTTTCTTCGGTATTCTCTAAGGATGTGGTAAGTGGCTTTTTAATTAAGTTAGCAATGCGTCAGTCAAATCTCTAATTGACGATTTTAAGTTTACAATTATTGTGAACTGGGTGGGTTTCTATAGATTTATTTTCACGAAAAGCAAAGAACGTGAAGACTTCTTAATGTGTTTTCTTTATATGGTAAAATTCCCAAAAAAGGTGTAGTTACGCCAGTCTGTTCCAAACCCACACAATTTTTTTTTGAAAAGACCTATTGTCTAAAAATATTCAGTTCTCTTGCTGACTATAAGATCAAAATAGGTAAATAGTTTGCCAGTTCATTAAATTTTAATGGGAATTTATTGTTTTTATATGTTGTACAGAGTTAAGTTAAGCCTCTTCGAGACTTAAATTTATTACTTTATCCCTCTTATATTTTTTTATTAAAGTTCAAAACATCCCTTCCTTTCTATATAAAATCTATATCTACAATTATATATATTATATCTAGTAATATTAGGGATAAAATAAAAACAGACACATATTGGTTAAGTACATTGAATGTATTTTATGAATGTAACGAGTGTTTCATTTACTTATCAGCTTTAGGTAATAAAAATCACAACTTATTAATACTCAGCAAAATAAATTGAATATTGGTTATTCAATTACCTCTTTATTAATCTAAAGAAAATATTGCTCCAAACATTTACATACTTAATTAAATCGAAAATAATAAAATCATAACATTCATATCACTGTTCAACAATTTAAAAAAAACCGCAAAAATAACATTTTTAAATGTCTAGTAAAACTAGTAATCACATTGAATCAACGGAGGTTAAAAATTATTTCTAAGTTATTATTTGTATTATAAATTGGCTATATTATGCTGTGCCGTTGACGAAGGTTTTGTTTTCAAATTCCTCCCTTTGCTTGTACAGTTCCTTTACTAAATCCTTTATGAAAGGATGATTGAACTTCCCTTCGGTTGCTGTGAAGAATTCTTGCAATTTTCTCGGTGTGTTCTCACGCTTTTCATACTCGAAAGCTTGCAGTATCATGTCGTATCTGTCTAAATCTTTTGCAAATTTGGCTTCAGGAGTGCTTTGGTTTTCATATTCCTGAAATGAAATTAATTATAACTTAATAATTTAGGGCCCTTACTCTCCCTTGTTACACTTTTTTTTTATTTAAACCATATTAAGGTTAATTATTATTACCAGTGAAGACCAGTGATGTTGTGTTGCCAGTAATTACATGGCGCTGAAACGAGATCTTAACAATGGGCTCATAAGAAAGCTCAATGTTGCTCACCGAGCTATGGAGAGGGCTATGCTTGGGGTTACACTGTGAGACCGAATCAGGATTAAGGAGATCTGTAGATGAACGAAAGTTATAGACAAAAACAGGACACAGTACGGAGACCCACCGGGGCCGGAAGGTTCTCGAGTTGAGGCCACAAACCGGCAAGTGCAGCATAGGATGTCCACCGACAAGGTGGATAGACTATGGGATAAGGGCTGCGGCTCGATGGTGGATCCAGGCTGCTTCTGACGTTTCTATTGGAAAATTATAGGAGATCCCCATGTCCAGCAGTGGATGTAAGCTTTAAGCAGTGGACATACACTCCTATTGGCTGGAAGATGACGATTATTACCAGATTTCCAAAATAAATTTTATTCTGACTAGTCAAATAATATTCCCTTTTGTTTTGATAAATGTATTATTGCATTTAATACTAAATCTATTAATACACTACTATAAGCATTCGTGCCAAAGGTTAGTATTAAGAATAAATAACTCTAATTTATATTATGTGTAAATTAGTAGCAAATAATAGGACAAAAATAACACCCTCTCTTATTATCTAAATAATTATAATGTTAAGGTCAACAGACAGGCAGATGGTATTAATAGTTGACCTTGGTCTGTATATTGGATTTCATACTAATACATTTTGTGGTTTCTATAAAATCTAATGAAAGCAGTACTTGAGGCCTTAAAATTCATGTAGGTAGTTAATGTCTTGGGATTTTTACATATTAAAATAAAAATAACAATAAAATATCTTACTTTGTATAAATCATACATCCTATCACCTGCAAAGCCAGTCAATTCTGCAATTTTCTTCATAGCCTCATCTTCCCTGCGGTGTTTCTCATCGGGTGAGACACCGCAGTGAGGTGTTAAGTCACCAACTATACATTCTGCTAGATCGTGAATAAGTGCTGGAATAAAGAAAGGACATTTAATAGCATTGTTAATATATTTTTATGACAGTATAATAGATAGGTAAGTATATAATATAGATAGGTAAGAATTGCAACAAAAATAAAATGTCATGGAAAATAAGAAAAACATTTATTTGAGATCAAAGAGAATTTTTATTTGATAAATTATAATAGTTCTTAGAAATAGGTACTTAGTCTATATTATAACCTTTACTTATGTGTAGAATCCTATTAATATTATAAATGCAAAAGTTTGTAAGGATGGATGGATATATGGATGTTTGTTACTCTTTCATACAAAAATGGATTTGGATGAAATTTAGCACACATTAGTCTTATTATAAAAAACGTATAAAAATATTAAAAAATTGGTGTAACTATTGTGACGATAGTATCATCACAGTGATAGAGATTTCAAGTGTGATTATATTTTTCCTTTTTCATCACAGACCTCAGTAAGTTATATATTTATAATGGGTATATAATTTATTGATTTTTGCAGGTTTGCAATATGGTAAAAATAAACTAATATAGTTTACCTGTGCATCTGGATATCGTTACTATGTTTATATTGAATAACTTACACCACTAAAAACAATTATTAGGAAATAATATATTTCTGGCAAGCTTTACCTATTTGAAGGCATTTAAAACGATCTAGATTAGTTGGATTATTCTCTTCAGTTAGTAAAAATGTCATCAATCCCATACGATACATGTGACCTGCGATCGATTCGCATTCTTCAATATCGCACAGGATCCACCCTGTCCTTTTAACGTGCTGTAAAAAAATTGAAGATTCAGTTTCGATTTAGAAATATCGGAAATAAAATGAGGCTAATAATATAAGCAAAAATGTTGATCGATTACCTTGAGCCGTCCAACTAGTTCTAAGAATTCCAATATTTTCTTATTTTCTACTATTAGTGCCATTTTAATTATAATAGATGGTTAAAGTAAACTGGCAGTTAGATTATTTTTCTAAATAAAAACGTTTATAAAAATTAAAACAACCGATCTCTTCCTTTCTAATTTTTTTCCACCACCAGCATTGTTGTCGCGCCCTTTTTTGTTTAACGATGATCTGTCGTGTCAGTTTGACATTGTAAGTAATGTAACGACAAAAAAAGTTAGAGAAGTGTTGTCTTAGTTACTATGTTATTAGACCTTTCACTATATTTTATTGACGAATTTAAATAGTTTAAAAAATATCATTTCAATTGCCTGGCTATTCGTTATTATTATTACCAATTTATTATTCGAGATAGCGATGGCTCTGAAACAGCTGAAGAACAATAAGCCATCAGGACGGCATCTCATCGGAGCTTCTAAAAGCAGATGGAAAACCGATAATTAAAGTCTTTTAGATTTTTCAATTCCGTCCTATTCGGCGGTATGCTGTTCTTCAAAAAGGGTAATAAAACTATATTGAAAAATTAGACCCATCATGCTTTGAGCCATGTTTACAAGTTGTTTACAAGGGCTATTGCAAATCGTCTGAAGCACAGACTATTTGACTTCTAGCCTCCCGGACAAGCGGGTTTTCGGAAAGGCTATAGACCAAATCCATACGTTACTGCAAGTTATACTTACAGAAAACCGAATAGTCTAAGAGGACAGGAAAGTTGAGAACGATTATGATTATGGATACGGGTAGATGGATATGTTGGTCTGCCTGCTCTCAGCGGTTGCATCTTTAGGAAAAAGCGCATGAAAAGAGGCTTCATTGTTGAGAAAAAAAAATAAGGGAAAAAATAAAATGGTCAGTTTTAGTTAGTTTAACAAATTATCTCGTATCTATAAATAAAATTAATTTTATATAGAGATACGAGGGAATTTGTCAGGGGTCTCTGATTCAGGGGTCCCGGGTTTGATTCCCGGCAGGGCCAACTTTAAAAAGTACATTTTGATTGACTCTGGTCTGAATATGTTTAATAATGGCTACTTTAGGGGCCATACAATTGATGTAAAAAATACAACTGGTGTAAATCTTTTACATGAAAAAAATTATTAAAAACATTAAATACTCTTCATAACTCTACGAACGTGACACATTTAGGTTCTGTAGTGGCAGCATTTCTAACAGTTTGTTTAGTATGATCGATGACTGCGCTGATAGGCTGCATCGTGAATTCGTAATGGTGTTCCTTTCGGATACCGCTATGTAAGTAAAATTTAAATTCAATTTCTACCAATTGGTACGCGAGTAGCCCAACATCGCCTCTCACCCAGCAACAGTGGAAATGCGGGAGTCTTTCTCGCCGGTTCTGTTCTTTGAAATAACATTAAAATGAACAACAAAATATTTTCAAACAATAATAACATTTTTGATGTGTGGAAATTTAGTTGATATCCTATGAATATTTTTTTCAAATGTTTGATTTTCGTTGTTTGTGGATTTTAAAGGGTGTGGAATGATTGTGTTTTTCCTCGTCGTCTGTTCAGGTTTGTGGGTCATTTTGTAGGTATTTTATTTTTTTTATTTTGAATATTTTAATATATCTTTAGAATGTGTATTATTTAAATTGATATACTAATAGAAAATTTTTAAAAGTTGTCAAAATTTCCTAACCATACTTTCAAATAAGAAACTTCAACTTTCTTGCTCTGTAAATAAGTAAATCAGAATATAGGTAATATAATAAACAATAAATAATGAAAGAAAATTGAATGTATCGAACTTTGCATAATATGTAATAGATAATACATAATTACAAAAAATAATTCGCTGTTCGCTTTTGTATGCTCCACTATCTTCTTCAAAACCATTCAATAGAATTTGATACGGTTTTCACTAATCTAAGGAGGGATAAACAAGGAAGGTTTGTGGGTAGGTATAATTTGCAGAAAAAAATGCACCATTGTGGAGCCGGGACGGGTCGCTTGTTCAAAATAAATAACAAATACGCATCCTAACTTAAATATCTTTATTAACTTAAATAAACTTAATAATTTTACTTAAGTTAAAGTGACAGTTTTTGCTTAGTTATATATCGGAAATGATTGTTCACAATACTTTATACAGTATATATATATATATTATTATATGTAATTATAACTTTAATTACGTGCAATTTGTCCGATAAAATAATTGAAATTACGTTAATTGCGTTCTTAATTCTAATATATACTATTTAATTAAAATTTCAAATTCGAAACTTTTATTAATTGGACTAAAAATATAATCTAAGGAAAATCACAAACAAAATGATCGAGGTACCTAACTAATTGGTAAGCTGGCCCATTCCAAATAGATCCATTATCTGCTCGATACCCCTTTTTAGTTGAACGTGCAGTAGCGAAATAATTGTTTGAATAGAATTTGTAATTAAAAGAAATTAATAAAGTGAACAAACGGAAGTTGCGTCATCCTTTTGAATTTACTTAACTATTCACACGCCCCGCCTTTGCTCGGGTACAATTGACTAATGTATAAGAAAAATCTAAACAAATAGTTTTTTTTTTGCTATTTATAAATTTGATTATGCTATTTATAAAGCTATTATTTAAGTTTTTTACTAAAGTTGTATGTTATCGGTTACTTTTGTTTAGCAAAACTTTCCAATTTTAAATCTTTTCGTTTATCTTCGAGAAACTATAAAAATTTGATGTGCAATATTGCACTTAAATGAACAGATTATATATAAGGTTCCGCACATTTTGTTAGTTTGTACCTAAAATTGTGTTCGTTCTAAGCTTAGTTTTTTCTCACCTTGTCTGCATAAGCCTTTGAAAGAAATCCTTATGAACTTTTCAACAATAGATAATGTTTGAGAAGTTCTCGTTGACTATATATAACTCCTTCACAATTTATTTCTATAATGAGTGCTTATGTTCATATTATTATTTATTTGAAATCAATTTTAGTAACGGCCATAAAGTGGGACGCTCCGTCGCCATATGATCCAGTGTGGCTCGCTAGTCTTCAGCAGTATCCACCAGTGCCACCCCTAAATGAAACTAGATTTTGGTTCTGGGGCTGGGTTTACGAGGAAGATGTGGAATTCAGATTGTTCACAAGGTGAGTAAAACTTCTATATTGAACTTTATAACCTGGTTCAAAATTTTATTGTAAGCACCGTTTTTGGTTCTGGAACATGAGTTTATTAAAATGTTTACAATATTTTGAAAAATCATGATTACTTTGGTATATATAGATAGAGTATCACGGCTTTACCAACACCTGGTCCAATGTTTTGATACCTTTTGATCTCCAGTTTTCAAGGTTTTCAGTAATTCCTTTATAGCTAACATGCCAGCAAAAAGACAAAAAACAAAAGCAAAAAAATGTTTAACGTTACAAATTAATTAACTTTTCCAAATCGCCCTTGGTCTTGGATCTGAGCCTTGATCCCCTTTGTAAAACCACCCAAACCACTCGTTATCGGACTGTTTATGAAGGATGTTTATGAATATACTTACTACTTACTATAGAGCGTAAATAATTTGAGAAAAGTATAAGGATGACTCTCGCTAAGTAAATACTTACAATATATAATTACTCCTTAGTTCAATACAATACAATATATTGTAGCGTAGGTACTACTACAATGCGTTGAGAAATAAAAAATATAACACCTGAAAAAATATGTGAGTAAATATGACACGTTATTGCTCTGACGACGGTGGCGCCGCCACATTTTTTTTATACCATTAGATGACCCTCGGTAGCAGTAGGTACTTTTTTATGGATGAAAAGTGCCCTATGTCCTTTCCTGTATCCCTGCCCTGTATGAAAAATTTTGAAAAGGCAATAGACAGACAGAGTTCACATTTGAAAGTTCACATTTAAAATATTAGTATGGATATTATATAGTAAAAAGTATTGATAGATGAAGTTGTAGGATCTTTTTCCAAAAATAGCAACTCCTTTAGATTTCTTTTACTGCGATAATATACAACAGTAGATAACTAATTCTACATTGATTGTAGGTACCTATTACAGAGGATGTTATAATTTTATTATTAACCTATATAGGGTAGGTTTCGTACCTAATAATAATCCTCTTACAGTTCGTGGAGCGTTTTGTTGTTTTATTATTCTTATTTGCATTTCCTCCTTCCCATTTCAATATCCACCTGTTTATGTAGTTCAGTGCTATAAGATATTTAGTAATAAAACTTTGCATTTGAATAACAATTTAATAAAATATTGATTCTAAAATTTATATCTAGTAATAAATAATGAAGTATGTACATCAAAAATATGAAAATTGTGAAAATACATTAGACTTCTATATTTCTTTACAGACGCAATCCTTTCGATTATCAGGTTTTGAAAATTAACGACTCCGACTCTTTGTGGGACTCCAACTTTGAGTTTAATAATAAGGTAAAGGTGCTAACACATGGTTGGCTTAACCATGGATTAAGTCCCATGCCAATGTCGATTAAAGAAGGTAAAATAATTGTTTATATTCCACTTTTTTATATTATATTTTTTTTATATTATTAATAGTGGCAAGCAGGCTGACGGTCCACTCTATGGTAGGTGGCTACTGGCACCTAAGGATACAAGCAACACCAAGGTTATAACCAATGTTAGGTGGCTACAAGTGCGCTGCCGACCCTGTAATAATTTCTTTACAGCGCGCTTGGAGGAGCCCATACTGTAGCTACATATATATATATATATATATATATATAAATGTTGTGTTGAAAATATCTATAGATACACAAACGTGTATCTCTCAAAAAGTCGAAAACTAGCCCACGGATTGACTTGAAATTTTTACACAATATGCAATCCGCTTCAAGGATTGATCTTATCTATATTTTGCGAAATAATATAATCTCGATATCGAAAAAAAAAAATCGCTTTTTTTTAACGGCCGAAAGCGAAGAGAACTAACGATAACCGCTGTCACATTTAAAGCAGTTCCGTTGTCATGGCAGCCGCTGACCGTTGAACGTCAAGGAAAACCACAGCGAAGCGTGGTCGGGCTCAGCTAGTATATTATTATAAATCGATTTTAAATTTCTTAACTACTTACACTAAATCAGTAGTCATAAGTAGATCATCTATTAATCGGATGAAACCTTAGGACATAGCTAGTTTTTTTATAAACCATTTAAAATTCTCCTAAAGACTGTTCGTAGTACCTTTTAAACAATGCCACTGTACCTTAGCGGTAATTTCGTTTGTATATCGATCGGGAAAGATCGCTGGAAACAACTAATTGAATTGGTATAAAGCGGGAACTCGGCTAATTGCATTTTCTAACAACCCATTTACATTCATTTAATGAAAACTCTTTACTTGGATAAGAAAGTTAAATGGCTGCATTTTATTGTGTAATGCACTGGGTAGCTGGAAATAAATTCAATAACACATTTTCTTCTAAACTAGGACACTCGTTAGAACTCGCCAATAACTTTTTAATTTATAGTTTTTTTTTGTACTTATGTTAATTGATGTTTGTGTTGAATGAGAATGAAATTCTATATATTCAAGTAAGATTAATAATACCCGAATTAAAACTAGATAGAGCAAAATTCAATAGTCGCGTCCTAACTCAATAGTGCTATTGGCTCGCGAGCCAAATAGCAGCATCCACACCGTACGCACAGCGCACACCGAGGCACGCTCGGCCGAGCCAATGTGTGTCCGAGGCACCACCAGGCACGTCCACATAAACCGAATACCTCACTAAAGTAACCATTTTAGACTTGGTTAGCAAGTTTACGAGTACAGTCTACTTCAATGTATATAACCACATCTCTTTTGTTTTAGCATATTTAAATGTCAGTGATTTGAACATAATAGTCGTTGATTGGGGCAACGCAGCGAATGTGAATTATATACTTGCCAGTTACAACGTCGCTATGGTCGGACGTCTTCTCACTGATTTCCTCAACTTCTTGATTGAGGAAGGCGTGTCTATGAATGATGTTCATCTTATAGGACACAGCTTAGGTGCACACGTAGTAGGAATAGCTGGAGCTTATGTCAGAGAAGGACCGATTGACACTATTACAGGTAATGAACTAAATATCTTGTAATTAAATAATGCACAGTGATATTGAACCTGGAAATGATTTTCAATTGTTATAATTGTATTTTAAAACGTCATATCTCTATATATCTTTATGACAACGTCGACATACATCCACACCCACACCCATGCTTTTTTAAAACTTCTTTTAAACACCCAACAAATTTTGATGTGGTTTTCACTAATGGGAAAAGCGATAAACAAGGAAGTTTTGTGTATATATTTTGCAGAAAAATAATAATAATTTAGTATGGTATAAAGCGATATCACGAAAGGAACCACATTATAAAAAAAAATTGTTAAGAATTTAAGGTACAAAATTTGTTGTGGTAAGTAGCTATCAGGTAACATTACCGGTAACGTTTTTGGTAATTATTCTTAATATATAATTACATACTATTATGAGTAATCACGCGAGGTTGGCTTTTCAACAGAGATCTATAATATGTATGTATAGGTACCGTTGACATGTTAAATTAGAAACCCGCAGAGCTCTTTACGATTTTTGATATATGTACATTTCTACAGAGAACACGAATATAATGTGTTACAGTAGCTCAATAGAATAGCTCTTAAAAGAATTCTACAATTTATTTAAAAGTCACCATCATCTATTAATTAAAAAACACTACTGCTGACCATGCTTAATAGTCATTACTCTATAATGTAGCCAGAGCACTATTACCAGTTTTAAGTTGAACCTAACTATAACATCACTGTTAAATTTTGTTCAAGGACTAGATCCAGCACTTCCACTGTTCACTTTAAGTAATAAAGACGCACGCTTGGACAAACATGACGCCCGTCACGTAGAAGTGATTCACACCTGTGGCGGCTACCTTGGCTTCTCTAATCCCCTCGGCCACATAGACTTCTATCCCAACGGTGGAACAAGACAACCTGGTTGCGGGTGGGATTACAGAGGTAATTTATGAAATCAAATGTCATCACTATACAGTCTGGCCTTACCCAGACCATTTTCCTAATAAACCTAGATACTTACCAATCTAGGCAGTAGTCTGTAGCGTTGACGTCCAAGAAATACTCGTAACAACAAAACACAACGTAATTTTATTGCAACTTGGATTTTAACGATAAAATTTTTTCGACTGTAGTAAGTCCAAAAGAGAACCCAAGACCATAAGAGATCAAATAAATCACGAGATTAGTTACAAGACTTACAAGTATTGTACTGGAGATACAATTTTTATTACTGTTTAAATTTAATATTTAAAAATTTGCTTCGCGATATATTGAATAGCTATACTTAAAATAGGCCAGCAGCAACCGGCAATATTAGTTTATGAAAATCTATATCAGTCGTCTAATAACCGTTGGAATTTTACTTATAAGAAAACTTATAAAATAGTTATCAGATTTTTCATCTTCTTTTCTGAAGCACTAAAATAGAACCGAGCTATGTCCGTTGCAAAATTAAATTTATAGAATTTATAAATAACCCCACTTTATGTCGAGTTTTAAATTTAATGTCTAATACAAAACATGCTTTCAAAACATGCTTTGTACATAAAATATGAATCCTCGTGGCAGGGCACAATGGATTTCGCAGTCAATTTGGGTATCCCGTCTGGAGGTTCTGAGCCAACTTGCAGTATATGTAACGTTTCTTTTGTTATAGGCGACGGTATTCAGCAGCCACCTACCATTAAGTGGCCTGTCAGCCTGTCTGACGACCTTAATATATAAAAAAAACTGTCAGTCATAGGACTAAGATAAGACTAAGATAAGATAAGAAGCAGGCTACATACCCTTTTATTTCTTAACCTTGTGGCCTGGATTTTCTTTCTTATTTTTTCCAGAGCTCGTATAACCTAGCCTATCGCCTAAACACACATTACATAATATATTTATATCAATTAAAGCGTGACTGTGACCCAAGTTCAGCGCTTTTTCCTCATACAAAAAGTGCCCAACGCGCCTTAAGAAGTTCTCACTTCAAAAACTTGGTAGGTTATTCTTATTATTATAATTCCACTTGATGGTAGGTGGCTGCCGTCGCCAATCGCATATCGCAAGCAATGCCATAGGTGCTGCAAGTGCACTGCCAAGTGCCAAGTGCCATATTAGGATAAGGCTTAGTAGGGTAGTAGGGAAATACAATGTACGGTATACCTCAAAGCTTCAAAACAGTAAGAGAAATCGAAAGAGCACTGTTTAGAGAGAATTTATTACTTTTTGTAATCACCTCGACGATCTAAGAGAAAATTGAGTTAAGATTCTCCTTATAATGTTCCGATATACATTTTAAGTTATCTAACGTTTACTCCATAGAAAGTCGAAATACACGCGAATCGTGCATTGCATTCGTACAAAGATAATCTACTCGTGACCGGTCGTTTCAGTCGTGAGTGTCACGACCCGTACTTAGAGTACAAAATATAAAATATATTCGTAAGCAGCGGCAGATAGAGAAAAGTACTTATACGACGAATAAATTAGTGATGTGAAATCATTTAGCAACCGCCCAGGCGTTAAGCAAAAATTATTCTTTTTAGCGTTGATTAAGAGTTAAATTTAAATGAACGCTTGTATTTTTAGATGGTGTATTCAATTCGTGTTTGCTGTATAGAATATTATGAAAAGTTCTTGACTTTTAATACAGAGAATATCTCAAATATTCTGAGTTATTACACACGACAAGCGGTTCATAATGTTTTGAAACCGTGTGACCTATATGAATGTTTTTTTATAAGCTACGTGTCTACGTTAACTTGTTAATGTTAGGTAAACCATATGATTCATAATGCCCAATCATATTGGATCCATAAACCTCATAATTTGTTATCCCTTATAATTGATAAGCTTATAATCGATAAGATATTTTTTATCCTGAAAAAATTATTATAAAAAAGGGAGTTACAAAAACGAACTACACTGCATACAAAGTTACGGGCACCAGCTAGTCTAAAAATAAGAATACAACGCTTCGCAAAACTATAACAGCAATAAAGGTGTCAGGCGTTATACATATACTTATTTGTATATTTTGTGAGATGTTATATTTTTTATTTTTCAACGCGAACGAAGTCGCGGGCACCTGATAGTTAATAATAAAAGCTTTTAATTAGGTACCGCCAGAAACAGAATTTAACTGGTTCACATCACTAACTTAGAGAGTTAACCTGCACACTCGTACTCCCGGCATTTTATTTACTCGCAAATCATTCCCCTGATCGTAATTAGGGTCACGAGCTCATAAAACCTTAAAAGGAGCAAGCATAGATTAAGTGAAAGACGGTGGCTCACTTCAGAGGTAATTTATTTGAATAAACATCAAAGAACGAGTATTTGTGGTAGCCTAACCTCTGTACCTTCAGCCGTGCATATGCGCTTTGTCTTTTTCCTGTTTCTTAATGTTCAAGGGACGTTGTGTATGTATCGTACGAAACGATTAATTTATTTTGCTAAAAATATTGTAGCTATACCAAAATGAATTATAATAAAATAATACACTTAAATACTTCTTTATTTAAAAGCCAGCGAACTTGAATGCAAAGATATAAAGGTATTATTTTGATGAACGCTGCATATATTAATTAACAATGTTAACAATAAATAGGTATCTCCTATTATTATTTGTACTTGTATATTTTATAAGAGTTAAAAATCGTTTGAAAAATGATAATTACATTGAAACTAGAATACTGTTGACGCTTTCGCACCCTACTTCATGAATTCGTGAGACCTTTAATGGCGGTTAACTACAACGTTCTTCACTAGATGGCAGCCCTTGTGTCATTTGAGAAATCTTTACATATTATAAAACAAAGTTCTCCGCCGCGTCTGTCTGTCTGTTTGTTCGCGAAAACTCAAAAACGACTGCACCAATTTTCATGCTGATTTCACCAATGAAGCCGGGAGCGAGACAGCTAGTCTCTATATATATATATAAATTTCGTGTCACATGTTTGTCGCCGATGAACTCCTATACTACTGAACCGATTTTGATAATACTTCGTAGCTATGTATAATTTGGTCCAACTGAAAAGATAGGATAGTTTTTATTTTGAACCCGGGCGAAACCGGGAGCGTGTAGTTAGTAAGATAATAAATAATTTTGTATTCTGTGAAATATTATTGCAGTTCCATCAACTTTTTCTGTTTCTACGAGGTCTTAACAAACAAACATTTTTAATTTTTATTTTAATAATACATTTCCTTTAATTACATATCTATTATGTTAAATGACTTCATTATCATGCAGCACACCATTTTGTTAAAGGTTTATGCGCCCACAACCGAGCTCACATGTATTTCTCCGAGTCCATAATATCGGGTGTGCCGTTCACAGCGGTGAGGTGTAAGGATTACGACGAACTATATTACTATGGGTCCTGTAAGGGTACAGGGGAGACACTCATTATGGGCGGCTTCGACATTCATTACGGGTTAGTTACAATCTTTATTAATTTATATTACTTAGTTCATGAAGTTATACAATTTCAAAACTATATTAAAATGTGAAAATGTCCTCGTGACAGCAGAGGCTATGTATAAGGAAAATAAATCAGGCGAGGAATTTCATCACTGAAATTTTGTGATATGATATGATACGCTGTTTTTTTATGCTTGTATGTTTCAATGTTTATTTTGTTCCTTCTATATCTATTCTATATCTTCTAGTACATATAATTAATATAAAAAAATTGTAGTAGTTATAGTGTATAGTTCTTTAAGTATATAATAGTATAATACACTGCGTTTGGCAGTCGTTTAGGCAATAGCCATGCCCTAATGGAAGACCACCGTGAAATACCAGCATGTATGCTATTGTGTTTCAGCGAGTGAGTAAGGGATGCCATAGCCCATTTCCCTATCTCTTCCTAATCCCTATCCTTATTCTTACCACGGTCGCCGGCGAACTTGCAGCAATCATTGCTTGCGTTATAAGCGACGGTAGCCACCTACTAGGTGTCAAGTGGACCGTTAACCTGTCTGACGAACTTAAAATGAAAAATGATAAAAAAATCTATATGAGAATCTTCTATATTCAGATAACTCGTTTATCTCTCTTTCTCCGCTAACTTCTTTTAAACCACTAAACAGATTTTGACATGGTTTTCACTAATGGAAAGAGCGATTAACGAGGAAGGTTTGTGTATATAATTTGCAGAAAAAAAATTGCCTACGTGCGAAGCCGGAAGCGAGTCACTAGTAATACTATACATGCAATAGATGGCCATGTGCATATGTAGCAAATTTTAGCAAGTATGCATACTTTTATATGTTATGGAATTACGTAGGCATGATAGTAACACTCTGCGTTTCATTTGTTACAGTTTTAGAGTTTGTGGGTTGCAAAGTTCGGCTATAATACGTTAAAACGTTAATTTTAGAGCGCACACGCTAAAAGTTTCTTTACGCAAGTGCGGCGCCATTGTTAGAGTTTACCCCCATTTCCTGAACACATTAATTGAGTTGAACTGCCAAAAATTATTACACAAATTACGCACAATATTATTATGTTTGTGTTCAAGAAAAACAGTGGCAAATTCAACTGACGCATTTAATTATTCAAAGTAAACTCGTTTGTGTAACAGTGACAACATTAACTTGAATCTTTTAGATCAGCGCCCATTGTGTTTTTGCAGGAAAGATGGAATTTACTACCTCAAGACGAACGCCGAGCATCCCTTCGCCTTGGGGGACCCCGCATGAATTACGTTAAAATATTAATTCTTACCCAACTTCTCTTATAAATTGAATTCGTAAGTTATTTTTGCGTTATTCAGCCCAAGCAAAATCGTGGGCGTCAGTACACATAGGCGTAGGATTTAGCTAATTATAAAATACCTATTTATTGTGTACAGTCAAGTGTAAAGATATGTATCTACTAAACCATTACAATAACATGTACTTAGTAAGAAATAAAGGAATATTAAAGGAAAAGTTTATAATATTATTTTATTTATTTCAAATAAAATACATAATTTCACTGATTTTACACTACTTAGTTGCTTGTGTTATGGGCGACGGTAGCCATCAACTAGACCGTCATACTGTTTGTAAAAAAAAACATACACTCTACCTACAATTATTCTATATTTGTATATAAAATTTATTTTAGTCATAGATCTAGTACCTATTTGTATATAAATATTTGTTCCCCCACACGACAGACTTTAGCCTAGTGTGGAGATCAACGATAACTTCTATATCATAAAATCTATAAATAAAATAAATATCAATATTACCAAAAAAGTAAAAAGTACCAAAATAAGTTTCATAACAGAGTAAATGCATAAAGGTTTCACAACCAAAACATTTTTTAGCTTTTTTTGCTACTTATATTTGTGCAGCAAACACATACATTTGCCGACAATTCATAGTCAGACCAGAAATATATTTGTATTCCCTTCGGGGATTGTACGACACGGTCTGAATATTATCTAGGGACCGGGTGAAGTAAAGTGGAACAAGCCATCCGCAGGGATGTGCATGAGGGATGCACTGTTATGTAGACGCTCTATAAAATAAGGCTTCCTCCTTCCATCTTCGTTTTATTTGTTAAAAATTTCAAATAATATTGCATTGAGTTTCTTTTTATCCTTAAAATAAATGCACATGTGCTATATTGTTTCGGTGCGTCAGTAAGGGATGCCATACAATTAAAATGTGGTAAGTACATAAAAAAATGAGTTAAGTACTTACACAGAGTCTACCGTTGTACCATAAATTTTATTGTGTGCATATGTGGTAAGCATACAATGTACCGGCAAGGATTAACAAATAGCTCAAGGGTGCCCATTTCTCTAAAAGGACTACTGATTATTAAAAATTTAAAATCTCTGTAATGTCAATATTTACCTTTTTGCACATACCACATCTGTGCTATAGGCCGTCGTTATACAGTTATGATCAGCAAAACAAACGATGGCGTTGCATATGTTCCAAGAAAGATAATATAAAAAGGACACATAGGTAACTTAATAACTTAATAAACAATAACTGTTGCATTCTTTTTTTCTGCTTCAAAGGCCTTAAAAGCGACATAGAACCAGCCTTTGCGACAAGCGCTTCGCTTTTTCCTTAACATAATATATAAATGTACTTACAAGAAACCTATTGCGATGGAGTAGGGCGAACTATAAGGGCATTAATGGACGCCGAGTGAGGTTTCGATAGGGAACGTAGTCCTCTCGGTGCTGGATAACCGTGGCGGGTTGGGGATGTCGTGTCATGACATTCCCGCGACCCCTTCTATCTATGGCAGCATTCCCTACGCTGCTGGGTATCCATGGGGAATTCTTAATGTTAAAAAATGACTGAAAGTGTTGGCTACTGCGATGAGGTCGCAATGGTACATTTTGATGTTTTTGTCTGAAACATAAAGCCTTATTGTTAGTGTCGTGCGCGTAATCGTTAAGTAAAATTTCTCGGAGACGCAAGTTTTAAAAAGTGCCTTAAGCGAGGAATGGACTCATTTCAGATTTTCTTCTTTTGGCTGTTCAAGGGTAATATAAAAATGTTTTTATTACTCAAACTTTTATTTTGCTTACATTATTTGAGTCGAGCACATGAAGAGTAAAATCTTACTTTCATATGCCTAAAGTTGATAAATGATTTATGCTTTTTTCAACCTTGTTAATAACCATGTGTGTGGATGCGTTGAGCAGAGAACCAATACTATATTTTTTATTCATATTTTCATCGCATTCATTATTATTATTATGATAAAAATAAAAATAAATGTTACTCAAAGAGGTTCAGATTCGTCGTATTAATAGTTATGTAGGTATAGGATACATAAATATCTTCTGACATTAAAGTTATACATTGATCACATTATATTTCTGCAGTATGGACGCAATAAAATAAATTTAATTGCCAATTTCTACCTTAAACTTTTTATAGTCCACTAGCGACCAGGCCCCTAGCCAAGATGCAAACACTTCGTTGCGTACTTCGAAAACGAAGAGAAAGCTTGATGATTAGTTGTTGTAACGCCCCAGTAAAATTTATTTATTGTTATTATGGCTTCGTACGGATGCAATTTATTTCTGCATATTATATACACAATCCTTCCTAGTTTATCGCTCTATTCATTAAATCAGTTTGGTGGAAGACGAAGTTAGCAGACCAACAGACAGGCATAGACGGCGTTTTTATTTTATATTAGCTGGTGCCCGCGACTTCGTCCGCGTTGAAAAATAGAAAATATATAAGCAATTTAATGCTTGACATCTTAATTTTTTTAAATTTTAAATGATCCCTCGGGAACAGTACTTTTTTCTCATTGAAATGTACCCAATGTCCTTTCCTGTATCCCTGCACGTGTATGCGAAATTTCATGATGATCGGTTGAGTAGTTAAGATGTGAAAAGGTAATAGACAGTGTTACCTTCACCTTTGTAATATAAGTATAGATGTAGTTTATATGTTATGGCTAGTTTCATATCTGAATAAAAAGTTGGACATTTCTTCTCAAATTAAATAATGTATAAGAATATTATTACTACTAACTCAATACTCCTTAGTACTGACGAAACCTATTTATCTCTTTTTTATTGTAATGTAGTATTTATGTTGAATAAATGAATTTTTTAACATAAATAGGTGTGCTCGCAGAAGAGATTGTTTGTACAGATTTTTAATGATTTGTTTGTATACAATAATAAAGTATACAATAAATAAATAAATATACAAAATCTTTATATAGGTTACATAGTTCTTAAGTTTGTATTTAAGTTCTCATACAGTTGAGTTAGATATATGCTCAACTGTTTTCAGTGATCAATCTTCGCAACCCAGTGATAGGTAGTAACCACCTCCTCCCAGTAGTCTGCCCTGAAATAACATCACATGAGATTTTTATTTTGGATCGTGAGTATGGTTAGTGCCAGTCGCCATCTACCCTTCTATCATTTTTTTTTGTAAACTGAAAAGACACTTACATTCTTACACATCTATTTATTGAACCTTAACTTTTATTGTAACTGTAACTATACCCTACTCCCGCTAGACTGGATGTCCTCTATAAGATTGAGCAACGGAGTGTGTTTTACCACTTTAAACTGATTAATACGGTTAGGTATACAAAAACATATCGCAGCGGACGTAGTTTAATTCATATATTTTTTTGCAAATTATACATACAACCTTTTTATTAACGTTGGGAAATCCGCATGGATACCCAGCAGTGATAGGGGTGTTTTGCCGGACTCCTACCGGCTTAAACCCAACGACTTCTCAGCGCGGCTGTAGAGGTCGCGGGGACATTGTGACACGACATCGGTGTCCCGCCGCGAACTATACATACGAGTATAGCTCTTCCTCGTTTATTGCACTTTCCATTTGTGAACGAATGCAATAACAAACAGGAACACCGTTTCTTATTCTTTGTTCAGTCTCATAATTTTTTACTGTTTTCCAATTACCGAACGAGGAAAGTCTGAATAACTTTTCCGCTTTGTCTGATTAATTTCCTTGAGAAATATCAAGAGTGTGTTAGATTTCCCAAAGGGGATGTCTAAGTTGTTTGAGTAGACTACATTTCCACATCGTATTTGAAAATATTTTCCAAAACATCTAGGATTTACCATTTGTTTCCTTTCTCAATTTTTTAAAAGAGAATACATTAGTCTTAGTTGAGTACTTACTCGTATCAGATGTTAGACAACATCGAAGACGCGTATTAGTAATATAGTTTTCTTAATATTTTATTTTTTGAATATTATTTACACAAACCTGCTTCATTTATAGCGCGTTCTTTCCATTAGTTAAAACCATATCAAAATCCACTGGTTAGTTTAAAAGAAGGTAGGGATAAAAAAGAAGGCGAGAACAGAGGCGGATATAGAGACTATCTTATTATATAGTAGTGGCTTCGCAGGAAGTTGAAATTTTCAAAAATAATTGAAATAGCGCATGCTAAGATGCTTACGTTATAAAATAAACCTATGTTACAAGTTTCAGCTTCCTGGACTAAGTAGTTTTGGCTGTGCGTTGATAGTCAGTAAGGACAAACGTAGGGACAACCTTAAGTACAGATGTTAAGGTATAGATATAGATTCTTAAGATTTCTGCTAGCATTGTTCTGAATCACTATTTCCTAAATATATAATGACTAGCTGTTCCACGCGACTTCGTTCGCGTAACTTTATAAAGTATAGCCTATGTTACTCGTTCATAACGTAGCTTTCTTCAGGTGAAAGCATTTTTAAAATCGGTCCAGTAGATATGAGTTTATTCATTACAAACAAAAATACAAATCTTATCTCTTTATAATTTTAGTATAAATTACATGTAAGCACTAAAATTTTCAACCAACCGCTTTAAGGTTCGTTTATCAAGTTTTTTGACACTTTAACTTGAGTGTAGGTAGACCAAACTTAAAGTTCACACATTTAAGTAAGTGTTTAATTTAGCGTTAAGGTGAAACCGGTTCGTACATCGGAGGTATTGTGGAGAAACAAGTGCTTACCTATATATGGTCCATTAAATAAATTGCGCTCTTTTGAGAGAGTCTTAGAAGGAGCATGTGGGTCTTGCGGCACGTAAACTTTACTATGACTTTTTCTATTTTTACTCATGGCTGTGCTCATGGCCTTGGAATATTATTGTAACTATTATATATTAAGAATAGGTATCACTTTTTATTAAAATCTAACGTTTTGAAATTTTCTTATGAGAAGTAGTTTCAGTAGGCTTCATTCAATTGCACATTGAATGAATTCACTATGTTGGGACTATTTGTCATGTGTTATAAAAATTAAATTGGTTTATAAAATAATGTGTTATAAAATTAAGTTTCTGATATAAATGTTAATTAAATTTATAATTAAGTAACTTTTATATCGCATTAGATACTCCTGTAATGATGTGTGTATACAGGGTTGTTGCGGATATTCGCATTATCATCCAAAATTTTATTAAATTTTATTTATCAATTTCAATCATTTATTTTTGCATTAAAAATTAAATCTATTAAATAACTTGAAAGTTAATTCTTTCTTAAGTAAGTTAATTCTGATGCTATTTTATATAAGCAATTTGATCTCCGTAATGTTCTAACCGGCCCTAAAACAATGCAGACATTGTCTATTGAGGATCACTTGAATAAAACCTTGTTATTAAATCAGCACATGAAATTATTTAAATATTCATCTCGTAAACGATAAGTCGTACGTAGGAGTGAGTTCACATTAAAGTTCCAAAAGAGAAACAACCGCAGTTTACTGAACGTTTGAACATGTTAAAAGCCACTAACTTTATACGAGTATTACCCTTTCTCTTCAGATAATTACATGTTCTACTCTTAGATCTCACTGCCTGAAGGTTTCGAACTTGTTACCTTATATTGTTTACCTTTTAAAATACAAAAGCATCTGGAATGAATGGGGCACACATTGTTTTTCACAATAATGTACCTATTAAATGTTTACTGCGTAAAAATTTTAATTTCGCACTTAAAGACGGATATGTTAGGACTTTTTCATAATCTATTTTGTAAAGGTCGCCAGACAGGCTGACGGTCCACTTGATATGATGGTAGGTGGCTAAAGACGCCTTTAACACAAGCAAGGCCGTAGTTGGTGGAAGTACATACAGCTCAGAAGCAAATTTGAAAAATCAGAAAAAACAATTTAAGCCTGGCATTCCTTACTCACTCACCGAAATGCAATATCACGCGTGCTGTTATTTCACGGTGGTCTTCTGTAAGGGGGCGGTTACTGCCGCCAGACGGGATGCCTACATGACTGCAAAATTATAATTATAATATCTGAAAATTATTGTATTTCTTATAATTCGACAAAAATATAAAACCGTGTTTATTGCGTTGTTATACATCACAGACACCTTGAGGTCGAAACCCTCGCATAAACAGGATGGTAATAAAAGCAAGAACATAAAAAAAATACATCGTAAAATGAGATGGGCGTAAACAAATTATAATATTACTTAAGTAAATTTTTACATGAAGTTTCACCTAAATTGGCCTTTTGGTTAAGTAAAACACTGATTTTATATATAACTAGCGATCCAATCTCGGCTTTGCCCTGGATGCACTTTTTCATATACACGAACCTTCCTTGTTTTTTCCTCTTTCCATTAGTGAAAACTGTATCATCTGTTTCGTGGTTTAGTATTTATTAGCGGTTATACAAAAGAGATTAAGTATACGAGTATACAGACGCGGGAAGATTTATACACATCAACTCTCTAAATAAGGTCCTTATGTTGATTGATATGAGAAGATTATTAACCCTTATATTACCGTGTGTCATAACAGAAGTGTAGTTATAACGTGTGTTAAGTTTATATATATATATTTTTTAAGAGGAGACAACCTCTAACCTCTGAGAAAAAATGTTAAAATTTGAACGCTAAATATAGTAGGTAGCAAAACCTCACTTCCGACTTAGCCGAACCATCTCATTTTAAATTTAAGGCGTTAGGCTATGGCCTCAGTTTCAGCGTACCTTCACTTTCGGGTAAGCCGAGGTTCTGACAGGGAGCGCAGTCTTCCCCGCGCTGGATAGCCGTGAATAACAAACACACGCGCTTCTACTAGAGTGTCCTGAGTGGCGGCCGACCAGGCGGTGCGGTGAGGCTCCCGAACGCAAAAATGAACGCAATAACCAGTATGTGATTTAACAACTGCAAATGAGCGTGGCGTTCGAAGATCTAATATCGGGAATTCAAAATAAACCTGAACTATGGTTGTCTTCTCATAAATATTATAAAAATAGATTAATCAACACGCAACGCCGCACGCCCCGCAGAACACTATCTCACTATCCTAAGGAGTTCTCCAGAATTTTTGGGTTGCTATAGCTTTAAATAAAATATACGACCCTAATTTACAATATTCATAAAAGCGAATATTAAACAGTTTTCAAGGATGTTTTTGGTACATGAAATATTTAAGAAAATTAAAGTTCCACATGACGGTGGCTACCGTCGTCTATTAGCGCAAGCAACGCTATATTTGCAACCCGGATAGGATAAACGATAAGGGATGAGTAAGGAATAAAGTAATGGGGAGTAAAGGGGCGACCTGGATAGGATGAATGATATGGGATAAGCAAGAATAAAATAATGGGATGGGGACGTTCCTGGGATCGGAAAATTTATATAGGTCATATGAAATTGTAATTACACAAGTTAGATCAATCTGTAAGAATTCCAAAACTGTTTCTTGAAAAACTAATAAACTTAACAAATTTTCTAGTAACTTCTTCAACTAAGTTATATTAACTTGATAAATAACATTAGTTCACCAACCGTTTCTTGCTTTCCGTTCAGGTTTATATAAATAACCTTTTTTATGCTAAAGGATTAAAGATTAAAGGGATGATTCTAGAACAAATTGGTCAGCTAATGAGATAGTTCGGAAGCTAACGCGTTAGGATTAAGTAGGGGAATCCAAGAGGGGATTTTGGGATTTAGTCAAGCTCGTCACATTAACATAATATGGGGGATACCTTGCACCCTGTTGAGTACCTCCACCCATATCTAAGCCTTCTACTTGTATTCCCGCGCGTGTCGCATAGGACAGCACTTGGTCTGATTAGTAAACAAAAATTGATAGTCGGATATACTCGAGTGTGTCAAATTAAGGTATGACGAGTTAATCACATGCTGAAAAGTGTGCACTTTAATAAACTTAGCCGTGACGTAAGGGAGTGGGAGCATAGCGTGGTCGATGAATTGGGCAACCTGTCTGGCGACAGTCACTACCCCTTTTACAGAAGGCCACCGTGATAGCTTATGAACCGTCAGCCTGTCTTAGCGACCTTTACATAAAAAAATCTGTACCCACTAATCCTAATAAAGCATATTAAATAATAATTAATAGCACATTTAAGCTAATAATTTTTTATTGTAAACGCTGAGAGTAATCTTAACTGAGAGTATATATATCTTATATTAAAAAATATAGAATTAACTAAAACTGTAGTAGTCTTGATATATGTATGTAGAAAGGGAACGTATCTACTCTAATATTTTCACTAACATTTTTACTTCCCGTATAGGTACTACTCATGTATCGTATTCGCCACAAATCAAACCACTAGTTCGTTCGAATATAAAAACCTACAAAATCAGATGTGAGGAAATCAAATTTGCGAATGGCAGTGGAAGCGAGCCGACGCTAAATTAAATTTTGCAAACTGAAAATCTAGTTCTGTACTTTCTTAATACGAGTATACAATGAAGTATTCATAAAACCTTCAACCCCTGGAGAGGTTGTTTATACAATAATAATTATCGTAATATTCTTTAAATCTATCTCTCTAAAAATAATAATTTATATGTAGACATAATAATATTATATACCTACTAGTTTATAGGTATATTAATACACAGGAAATAGAATGGGAACAATAGATCTAGTTTAACAAAAGTTCAATCCCAGTTAAACCAAGAGTAATCGTCATTGACAATAAAACCCATGTCTCTCTGGGATAATGTAGTTTTAATAATTTGTGAAATAATATTTAGCACTACTCGTATTTGAGTCGTTTCAGGTATTACTAATACATATTATAAAACAAAATCCTCCGCCGCGTCTGTCTGTCTGTCTGTTCGCGATAAACTCAAAAAATACTGCACCGATTTTCATGCGGTTTTAACCAATGGTTAGAGGGATAATCATGGAAGCTTTTTACGTAAAAAAAAATGCACACCGGGCGAAGTCGGGAGCGGGACAACTAGTATTATATAATATAACTCACCTCTTAAAAATATTAACTGCAGAAAAATATACTTGCAGCTAAAGTAGATAGGAAACATAAAAAGCGAATTAAAAATAAAAGCAGAAAATGTACGCATTGATTGCTTTGCAAGAAAGGAGTTCATCAGCAGCTGGCAAAGTAGAGACAAAAACTGCAACAAATGAGGAACATCTAGCAAGTATTGTGGCTTCTTCCCAATACCTACACAACGGACTACTTACAGGACAATAAGAGAAAATAACGAAAAGTAAGCAAAAATGAGGTGTTCTAAAAACAAGCTCCACACTTACATTAACGGATGAATATATTTTGGTTATGAAATAACTTTTATGGTAAAATTAGACTTTCTTTCTTTTCTTAGGTGCTAAAACATCTTTATTCAATCTTTATTGCTCATATACTCAGGCCTTGAATTTTTTATTTTTATTTTTAGATGACACTGGTTCGGTAAAGTTCTGAAAGGAAGGTACAATAATGTTCTTTTCTTGAGTATGGAGTGAAAGCGTAACTAACAAACAAACAATCAAATTAATTTACTTACTTTATTTTAAAAGGACTTTCTCTGGCGTTTATGTGGCTTATGCTTAAGTATAGCAGAAATTCTGATGGCAGGAGGCTACCGTCGCCTGTGGATACAAGTAATACAAGAAGGAATTCATGTACGTTGTCACCCCTGATAGACAACAAAGGATAAAATCTTGGTAATGGACTGGCCATTACCAAGATTTTATATATTGCACAACAATATATTTCATTGTGTCTTGTAAGGCATGATTTCATCTGGTGATGAATTTCTAGACTACAGTAGCCACCTTCTAATCATCAGATTTTTACAGTAAAAATAAGTCGTTAGTTTCAAGTATTAAAAAAATCATGATCCTAAAATTGTGTCCCGGCGTAGTGTTTTTGAGAAATTTTTCCTTTTGGAAATTGGATAATTTAGATGCTCACTTCGGGAAACCATTTATCTATTCTGTACTGTGCACTATCTGCTAATTAAAGCGGTAGATCGATATCCTACCGTCAATTTGCATGCCAAAAGCCTGGAATTTTCCCGCAGCGGTCTGCCTAGTCACGAGGCAGCCAGAGGACATCGCACGGGCATTAATTAAAATTGCAATTTATCTCACTTAGCCTGACTTCATGCTACTTGCGCCCTCGAAACCGAGCTCGAAACACTGGTTATGGTTTTGTCTGCCAACACAAACATGTCTCTGTTAACTAAGCGGTCCTTATTGTCAAGTGTAGTGACATTTTATCGTGTCGCAAAATTGTTGTTGGAGGGTCGTGTTGATTTATTGTCTTCCTACTTGTATGATTTGTAGTTCTTAGAGGGTGTTCTAAAACTTGGGACTTGTTAGTTTTACGTAATGTCTCTATGTCTATAATCTTGGCTATACATTAAGAACTTCACACATATAGGTATTACATGGTATTAGCTTCTCGAAGTTAAACCACTGCATGATTGTTGAAAAAATTTGGAATGGAATGGAGAGAGGCTGTCGATATTGACGGGGTGTTATAGTTTAACGCATGTGTCTGTGTATCTGTCTGTGCCATCGTAGCTATAATTTATGAAGGTCTTTTCAGGCGTTTGAAGACTCTCAGCCTATTTCCTAGTTAACGAAGGGACACACACGTTCGATTGATGTAAAATTTGGTATACTCTTACTTCGTCAAGGTTAAATAACATTACCTTGACGGGATGCTGCAGCATCAAGTAGTCTGCTAAACACCCAACTCCTCAGCACCTTACAGCAGATATAGTGTGTTTGAACTCAATAGAAAGTCGAGGAGGTTACTTTATAATTTTAATTATAGCTTGTCTGTACATTTAATTACATACAAATCTAATTTCAAATATAAGTTCAGACAAGTGCTCGAATATTTTTGCGCATCGTCATCAAAACAATACAGGAAACTCAGAATACAAATAATACGCCCGGATGTGATAGGTCGGTCATCTTCCCAGACAAAGCCTATCTGCCCACTCCCAACTTTTACTTTTCACTTTATACTTTACACAAAGCAAGAAGTAAGTAGGTCGTACAACAGAGAGGTCTGAGAAAAAATATACGCGCAATGTATACCTACGTAGTACGATATAGTAGGAATAAATTATATTGCATTTCAGCCGATGGAAAGCAGCGTGCAAGTCGATACACGAGTTTTGAGGTGATAAATCTTTGCATGCAGCGTGTAAATCAATTTTGCCCAAAATACCATTTTTCAAGCCACATGTTACCATGCCATTTTATTTAGGGGTTTCATATGTTCTGACACTTTATCTACGAACTTAATGGATAGAAAATAGACGAATTCTTTATATTTGTTTTGTAGTATATATTTTTTATGGTCAACTCGGTAGACAGGCACACGGTCCACATGATGGTTGGTGACTACCGTCACCTATAACACAAGCAACGCGACTGTTGTTGCAAGTGCACTCCCAACATTAGATTTAGTAGGATTAAGGTACCTTCCTGAGGTATAGGGAAATTGGATTTAGCATCTCGTACTCACTCTCACACGAAACACACATGCTATTATTTCATGGTGGTCTTCTGTACGGGGATGGTTACGGCCACGGGCTGTCCAAATGAATCCGAAATGCAGCGTGCCCTGCCACTACTTTCCAAATCCAGACCATAGTCAACTTTGAAAAAAAAAAATTTCAAAATTGACCCTACCGGGAATTGTACCTGAGACCTCTGAGACAGAGCATTAAGGCAAGCACCCTAATTACTTATTTATCCGGCTCGACATATGACTGATTAATAAAAGGTTAATACTTGTTTGCATTTGTTCTAACTTTGATGTTACGTAGGACATCAAGGATTTTTTTTGGTTTATCTCATAGGCAAGGTTTGATGGAAAGAAGCATCCTGGAATTTAGACTCGTACTAGTAGATAAATAAAAAAGCTCGTATATAAGAAAGAAAACAAAAGCCATTGATGCAGTTCTACACGCACTAAGCTTAAAATGGAGATGGGCGGTGGACAGACGTCCTGAAAGGAATCGCAGGAAGCAAGGCAGCCTTGGGAGAGGCCAATATCGTACAGTGGAGAGACACAGACTAACTAATTATGATGATGATGATGATGATACATACAATCCGTAGAAGTCAATTAACTAGATATCTCGCCACTCGCCATTGTGAGGTCACACCGGACGCGCGCTCATAATGCGGAAAAGCGCATTCCTTGCAGGTGCTAAGGTGTCAAGTTTATAGCTGTGTGTAATACTAACATTCACAACCACATTTAATAAAGTAAGTGCCCCAAACAATTTAAAAACACTTAATTTTTTTTCTTAAATATAGTATCTTTGTCCGCAACTTCATACGGCTAAAAGCTATTTTTTGACATCGGTAATATAAGTACAAATAGATTTCTGAAAAAAATGTACAGACACGGCTAAACTACAATTTTGCTATATGTATAGAGAAATAATTTCAATATTACTTACCTAGTATATAGTAAGAACATAAAATATAATGGAACTCAATGTCGACCCGTCATTTTTCTCTATAATTAAAAGAGTAGGTAGTCAAAGTTATCTTTAAAAACGGGCTTTGAAATATCATGCTACGAACGCACCAAGTTGGTCTAATTAAAATAACTTACTTTCAACCTAATATTAACAGTGTCTAACAATAAACTTTAATGCAATTAGTAGGTTCAAAATACAATGATGTTTTGTTGTTTGCACAGGATATTTCCCTTACTCATTAGTACAGGTTACTTGTACCTATATTGTTTATTATTTCAAGCTAAACAACAGTGAACAATTCTACTAACATTGCGAATGCGAAAGTTTGTGAGAATGGATGTTTGTTACTCTTTCATGCAAAAACGGCTCAACGGATTTGGATAAAATTTGGCACATAGATAACTTATTACCTTGGTAAACATATGGGATAAATTTTAATTCCGACTGGTAGTTCCAGTAAACGCGTTCAAGCAAACAAACAAACAAACAAACTTCAGATTTATTACATTAATTATATATGTATATTGATTATTTGTGGCTTGAAATATGTAATTAAAATATAATAAACGTGTACCTTTGTATACGTTAATATGAATATGTGGATAAATGAGTTTTCTGACTCAATAAAGCTCAATAACCGGGAGGTAGATTTTGTCCGTTCCGTTGAACTCTATAACATTTTCAATTTGCTGCCAACACGCCAA
This sequence comes from Synanthedon myopaeformis, assembly GCA_944738685.1. NCBI lineage: Eukaryota > Metazoa > Arthropoda > Insecta > Lepidoptera > Sesiidae > Synanthedon > Synanthedon myopaeformis. Next base: position 4,158,731 of record OX122914.1, read on the forward strand.
TTGCACTTGAGCGCGTATAAACAGACTGTACAATTACGTTTATAGATCTGATTGATGCTTAAAAGTGCGTGAAACTCATTGGTGGTTAATACTCATAGATTTCGCATAAGCATTAGATGACTTCGACAGATTAAAATCATTATTATATGTGCACCTGTTAGGTTGTCGTGTAAGAGTTTTTAGTTTTGTCCCAATATGGAGAATATAGTAATCTATGAATTCTTATTTTAATAATAGTTAACTTCACAAGGGACCGAATGCTTAAATAAATTACACATAAGAATATATAAAATAAAATAAATTAATTTAACAATAACATTACTTTTTAATATTAAAAATGGTTCAACCTATAAACGAGTATAATCCGTTAAAAGTTATTATCAATTATTTAGAATTACATCATCTAATATTATTCCTTAACCCTAAATGGAAAGAGAGTTCGAATTCTCGTGTGCAAATTAAGCCATAGAACTTATATGAAACTCCTTGAATATTTAAAAGCTAAATTATCCAGATGGATATGGGTTAATATTGTGTGTAAACAATACACACGTAATTGTTTTCTTATTGTGCAGTTCCTACTAAGTTTCCTACTAAGGCATCTCCACTGGTAGGGATAAGTGGATTTTTTTACTAAGGTGCCTTACCCTACCTTAGTAGGGATAACAGGAACGGGCGGATATTAGGGATTAGTAAAGTAAATATGTACAATTATATGTTAACGCTACAGCAAAATAGGGAATTTATTTACACAAGTCATTGCATAATAATGGCCACAAAAGGCCCGGAATACCCAAAACAAACATGTACGCACATTTGGCTTTGAGGGCAGAGTTACACTCCGTTTAATACACTACTAATGTTATTAAGAAAGCGAAACAACAACGTCGCACAAAGTTAGGCCAGTGTAAGCGAGGGGCGACTCATAATTAAGTTTTCAATGGAGCTGAAATGTGGTTTAACAGTAAACATCGCTGAACAAATAACCCGGCCACGAGTCTCCAAGGAAAATGCGTTTCGGGTCAGTTTATTTTTTTTTTAAATCAAGTTCGACTGACAGGTTGACGGTCCACTTGCTGGTACCGTCGCCTATAACACAAGTCATAGTAGTGCTGCCTATCATAGTAGGATTAGAGGGCTCTGGCATCTCTTACTCACTCACCGAATCAGAAGAGTATACATGCTGTTATTTCGGGCTGATTCTTGTTTTATACCTCTCCAAAGTGTATATTTATAGTAAATTAGTTCGTTACTTTTTATTTTTTGAAGAAGGCTAGTAAATATTTTAATAAGGCGAGGCGTAGTTAAATTGCATTTGTGTGCGTGTAACGTGTAACATTAATGAAAGAAAATATTCATCGCGCCATTACATCATGAATGGATATTACCAAATTGATTACAAGTGTTTTGATGATCGTATAAACACATTGCAAGTTTCAGAATCCATCGGCTGGGTGGCAATAAAAACACGATGTTATTCGAACGGCGTTTATCCTTTTTCTCGCGTATTACACGGCGTAAAAGGATCGTTGAAGGCACTCGTCTCGTGCGATCACTGAGTTTACGCCCCATTCGCTTCGAACTGTCGGCCTAACAGCGCAATGGAACATGAGGGCCTTACTACATGTACTGACTCAATATCGCATAATTTAACCAGTCTCCAAATCGATACTTCGTTCTTTAAAAATAGGATATAATAATAATATAATAATAATAATGTATATATTTCAGACAAATTAGACCATATGGAGTAAATTACATAAAAAATTAACATAAATTAAACTAAATATACTAAATATTAATTATATATATATATATATAATACGCTTTTAAATATTACGCATTATTGGTATTGGGTGCGAAAAATTTAGTTATCCTAATAATATGTATTAAATTATAGACTGAATTTTTGTTCTTTACGCGTAATATCCAGTATCCACATAGCATTTGTACGTTGTCGTTCTTGAAGATTGTGACCTTAAGGTCGACCCATATGATAGACGCTCTGTCCGGTCTATTGACTACGAGCATAAATTAATTCTTTGTCAAAATCACAAAGAAGCCTTAAGGAAATCTGGATGTACCTACAACTATCCACCAATCTTCGAAAAGTTATCAATCAATCAATCAAGACTAATTGCTTGCTGCACATGTTATTTTAAATACAACTCGTTTTTATTATTTTTTATTCTACACTTGTGTTGAATCGAAGCGAAGCGGACGAAGCCGACGAGATGCAGTTAAAAGACATGACGTACGCTTTAAACGGAAATCTTGCTCTCAACCAAGAAATAGTCTGTGTAATCATGTTAATGTTAACAGTAGTGGCTTTTATTTTTAGACACTTAATAAAATTGTAAGGTCTATTTTTTTTTTTACTTTATTTACCTTCTTATATTATGTATTTTTACTTATACAAAATCTTAGACCTAATTGCAGTTCTCTGGGTTTTTCTTCAGAAAAGTTTACTAGGAATAGTAAGTATTTTAAGACTTGGGTGGAAATACGCCACTTGGTACATTTTTCAGTTATGACGTCACCAATTTTTTGTTTGAATTTTTTTTTTCTTCAGAAATATATCGACTGTGGTATCAAATGAAAGAAGATCCATGAGCTGATTCCAAAAATATACATTTAGTTATATATATTTAATACATTTTGTTGATTCGTAAAAAATTAAAAATATTTTCAAAACACACCAAGTTTGGCCTGACAGGACGGCTGAATGTTTTTTTTTTCTAATGTTATATCCTCATATATATCTAGTTATAACGCGATGAATGGATTTCGGAAAATTTTAATGGCTACTATTTTTATAATTTGTACAAGAATAATTACAAGAAAATACAGTAATAAAGTTAAAAAAATTGAATATTCACTTATAAAAATATATTACACTAGCTGTGTCCCGCGGTTCCATCCACCGCTTAATTTAAAATGACAAAACCGTTCTGACTCAGGGGTCTCGATTTGGATCACCGGCAGGGCCAACTTTGGAAATGAACTTTTCAAAGTTCACTCTGGTTTGACTTTTGCCTCTTGTCCGTTGTATGGTCATCCCATAGCACAAGCCTATAAGTGTCATGGGATTTAATTTTATTTAATAACTCAAGCAATAAAAGAGTTTATGTAATCACTGCTGCTTTTTTCACGGTAATCTTCTTTAAAAGGATGTTTACTGTCGAGTTGTCTGGTTCATTACATAAAAAAAACACATAAGAGCCATACAAGTCTCTTATGTTATAGGTTCATACATGCCTTTATACTGTACAGGATATTGTATACCTACATCGATAACTTGTACCCACTACAAGCCGTTTCTACTCTAGCTGTTTAGAATTTAAAGGGAGGATTGTAACAATAATGTTCTTGCAATGTGCCCATTAGGTTCCGTTGAAGAGCAATGTGGCGAGACAAACGTACAACACCTGAGACATGTACTCCAAACGTTGTTGCAAGGTGCTAGAGGTTATTTGTTTGAATTGTTGCACTTTAGTCATGCGAAAGAACGGCTTATGTGCATTTTAAAACATTGTTTGACTAGTTTATAAGATCTAATCCAAACCTTATTGGAAAATAACATATGAAATTAAGTTTCATTCATATACAACATTAATCCTACTAATATTCGTATTATAAATGCGAAAGGTGTATGTTTGTTTGTTACTCATTCACGCAAAAACGGCTAAACGAATTTGGATGAAATTTGGCACACAAATATTTTATTGCCTGGATATATATATAGTTATATAGTTATATAACTAGTTTATATAGGATACTTTTTATGCTGAAAAATTTTAGGTTCCTGTGGTAATTTCAAATAAACGAACTACAGCGCGTACGTACAGCTAGCTAGTAATTTTAAGAGATGTAATATATTATTTTTTATTTTTTATATTTCTTTCATATGTAATAAATAATTCTCAACGCAAGATATCAAAAGAAAATTTACGTCAATATCGTCAAAAATACACACCGATTATATTTATTATGTTCTCATTCCTCTCTTATTTTTTCACAACTAGCGATGAAATTCTTTTAAAACAGTGGCATTGTTTCATAAGGCAAATACGGAGTAATTTTTTTCATTAAATTATCCATTTTAAAAATTATATTTTTTTGGGTTTAAAAAAAAACCACTTTATCTAAATATTTGTTCAAGTTGTATTTAGATATTTATAGTATCCAAAATTTGTTGTTATTGAGATAATTATTTTCGATCATTCTTAAATGGAATTCTATTTTAACGAAGTTTTAAAATAAAATTTTAGCGATTAACGATTTTATCGAATTCTTAATCGCTGTTTTAACATTCGTTAATATTAAAACAGCGATTAAGAAATGACATTTTGTAGATTTTCACATAATTTGGCTTTCGTATTTTTAGAAGCTTTCCATAAGTTACATAATTAGTGTTTCAATAATAATTTTAATAATTACAGATTTTGAGTCTCTAAAACAGTTAAAAGTTATACTCATACTTTGTGAATTTATTTTAGGCACTGCTGTAATTATTATTTTAACAGCCGAGGCAATAAATTATGAAGTTATATTGTTTGAATTGAAACAAGAACTAGGCCGAGAACAACTTTTAAATAGGACGCAATCTTCAGACTGAGATTAATTCGTCAAGTTGTTAAGATTTTTAAGGACGATAAAAAAATAAGATTGGTTTGTATAAATAATATTTTGTTATTATCGTTATTGTTAATAAGACTTTATTGTTTTAAAGATTATTATAAAAATGTTTACTTTGTATTCTATTTATTTTATTTTTAAACCGTTATTTTATTTAACGTTGCGATGCCACTACTACGAAGACTTGCGAATAACGTACGACAAATATTGTTTATAATTTTTTTTTTGTTCATATCAAACTAGGTATTGCTCGCGACTTTGTCCGCTCTCTTTTTCATTAGATTAAAACCTAAGAAAAAGTAATTAATTTAATCTTTAATGCTCATATATTATGTCAGACGTTGAATTTTTATTTTTATTTTTAGATTTTCCCTCTGGAACAGTACTTTTTTCGGGATCCAGACAATGTTATATAAGGCGCAAGAGCGTAAAATACAAACGAACTCACTTTCGCATAGTAATATTAGTTAGGAACTTTTAAGAAAATGGGTTTACAACTTCGTTTGTGAGTTTCATATTATATTATCATACAAATATTATATACAATACAAATATTAATATTAAATAATATACAATACAAATAGTACGCCCTTTTTTAGGATTAATGTTTTTTTTATTTTATTCCAAACAAAGAATTCACGTAAATGATACACAGTAGTGCAAACACCAGACATATAAACTTTCAAAGAAATCAGTGAAATTAATTAAAAACGATGAAGTATGAACGATGTTAAGCCTTAGCCAACAGATAAGAAGTCCCCTATCCATGGGAATTCCGACAGACTTACTCATTATAACTTGCTACAACTTTAATTATTTAGTTACTAACTAGTTTTGGCAACTCGTTTGTGCATTTAGGACTTAATTAAAAGTTGGCATTAGCGAATAATCACTATAAGCAACAGCTTTGATATACTATTATTTATTAAAAGTACTAACTGTAAAATTGTAGTGTAATAATAACTCTTCTATCGAATTAGGTCTCCAATTAAGTTGAGTTCGAATTTTAAATTTTGAAAAATTCTGAAATAAGCTAATAATAACCTAATTCGTGGAGAAACATTTAAAAGTAAATGTTTAAAATAAACCCCATAAGCCCTTTGTCAATTTCGAAAGTGTTTTTACATCTTATAGGTATATCAAACAGAATTTGAAGAGTAGATATTGATAGATATCTTCGTCTCGTGCATAGCTATAAGATAAGTGTTATCGGAACGTCCACTCGGCAAATTTTGTAAATATTTGACTTTCCTCTGGATTTCAAGATAATGGTAGACGTTAAATTACAGTAGGTATTCAATTAATACATCGCTATTTGCCTGTGGTTAATTATTATAATTTAAAACAATTATTTTAGAATATTTTAAGTATTATTTTTACACCAAACTTCAAAAGTTTTTTTTAATGTATCTATACATAAAAAAAACTGTAAACAAAAAAAAAAAGAACTGGCGAACTCGCCAGACAGACTGACGTTTTATTTGATGGTAGGTGGTTACCTCACAAGTTAACGCAAGCGCTGGCGATCTAAGTAAAATTAAAGCGAAATATATAATTATAGGGAAATGGGGTGTACATTCCCTTACTAACTCACTGAAACACAACAGCACTTATGCTGTTATTTTACGGTGGTCTTGGTTAGGGTGTGGTTATTACCGTCAGACGGGCTGCCCAAATGACTGCGATACGTGGTCTGTCACTACTTAATATTAGTATAATTAGGTACACTGGTTTTCTTACGATGTTTTCCTTCTCTATGTTATTTATATAATTCAGTTATTAACAAGGTTGAGAACTTCTAAGCGTCTGCATAAAAGAGAATAATACTGTTATGTATAACGCATTGTTCGATAGCGTTGATAGCAACCGATTTAAAAAAAAATCTTTTCTCCAATAGTTAGAATAGAATTACAGGATGGACATAATAGGCTAAATATTCCACGCGTGCGAATCCGCGGGCACCAGCTATCTAAAAATAAAGATAAAACCCTTGGCAAAACTGTAATGTAAGCCGTTATTATCTTTTATTTTTCAACGCGGACGAAGTCGCAAGCACCAGCTAGTATTTGAATTTATATTTAGAAAACAAAATAAAACAGAATCTCTTGAAATGTTGACATTTAAAGCTAAATATTGAATTAAATGAGTATTACGATGAAGGGCCGAGTGTCTTCCGAACTGAAGGGTGGATGTAAGAACGCTGCGTCGGGTTGATAAAGGCTTACAGCGTATTAAATACGCCGCATTTATTGGATATTTTCGTGACAATTTACATAAGCCAACAAATAATAAGACCCTCGTCTTATTTGGAATGGGATTGAATGAGATGCTTTGATTGCAATAATAGTAAAGGGACCAGCTCACTCTTAGTATGTTTTAGTAGGTATGTATTATTTTGTAAGGTTATATATAAATATTGTACAAATAACAATAGCGGTTCTATTATTTAATTAATTAATGAATTATACAATAATGGACATTATTGCATTTCGCCCCTATTGCATTTCGCCAAAAACACCACTTACATATAACCCGTCCGAATATCTTGTTGGAGTTCTAGTGACGAAAATATCTTGGTTTCCACTTTCCCTTATCCTGGCTTGACAAGGAATATTTGCTGGTGGTGATAGAGCCATTAGAAGAAATACTAAATCCACATCTTCCCAAAAACAGCATCTTTTTTATCTTAAACAGCCTGTATTGATCGTAGAGTATTGATCGTAGAGTAAAAATGATTATATCCAAATTTGTGGAAAATTTCATGTAGAAACTTTTTTCAGAAGTAATCATAATGCTATTCGTACAGATATTCGCGATATTAGCAAAAACCTGAAAAAAAAGTACCCTCAACGCCCCCCTCAGCACGCCCCCACCCTTGAGGACTTAGTATTTTCATCTGGATACCGCAAGGTATAATTGTACCAATTTTCAAAACTTCACGAATTATTTCCCCTGATTTTATTAATTTGACGGGGCTATTATATCTTTATAAATATCTATAGAAAATTCAAGTAAATAAAAGAATAGTGGCAAATTTGGTATTATTTTGTATTATTTTTTTTCTCTTTACCTTATTGACTGACTTTCACAACTGTCAAGAGCTGTCACACAGAAAGATATAAACTGTCGTAGATGTCACGATCTGTGATAAAGGTCCTTTTTGTGCCTCTACCATTGTATGAAACATTACAGATCATTTGGACAGCACTCACTTGTAAGATATTACACTATTTTGGCGCAATATTTATATCAATAAAATTTACTGACTGCTTTATGCTCTTGACTGTACTAAAATTTCCTTTGAACGATATTAAATGTACACTTATTTTAAATACGTCTAAATTTGACCACACAGGTACATATTGCTATTGTTTTTTTAATTTTATTTATGTTTTTTTGGAACTAAAATTTATATTTTTTTTTATGAATAGGTTTGCATTCATAAATGATGGTTTACTTGATAGTAGGTGGTTACTGTCGCCTATGACAAGTGCGCTGCCGACCTTAACAGATTAAAGGACATGAGACCTGTTGGGAATAGGGGAATAGGCTCAGGAATTGCTTACTAACGCACCAAAAATCCGAATACGAAATGCGGCAGTGGTCTTCAGTAAGGAAAATAGAAAATGAAAATAGGTTTCCTCCAATGTCTATCAGCATATGTTGCATTAATTGTGCAAAATTGGCAACACAACAGACTCACTTTTGAATCCGGGTTGAGTCTGCATATTTCGATTATAACTTTGATATAACTATAATAATATTTGCTATTATAAAAATAGCAAATCTTTGAAAATACGACGTAAAGTATCAATAACTTAATAATAGGGGCCAATTACCACGATGGTGGTAAGGGAAATTGCGGTGATGGTTTCGGAAGAAATGACTCAAATTTGAGATACTTATATCTAATTATTAAATGAATATCCTTATGTTTTTTCGCATATAAATTCAATATAGAATTCGAATTAAGGGACCGCGGAAATTTTGTTAAACTAAACCTGTTTTTCCCAAATTATATTTTTATACCATCTACAATTTTATCATGTCATTTAGCAACTCGAATAAATAAAAATGTTGCATTGTATATACAAATATTGCAGGAAACAAAATTTTAAAGAATAGTTGCGGCGTCACTGCAGACGAAGCTCAACGCTTGTGACACTCAACACAAAAGAAATGTTTTCTAATATAATGAACTTTTCCATGGAAAATAATGATGTAGCGATTCAAGAAGAGAAGTTTAGACTTATCACTACAATTTATTTTTTTATTATTTAGTTTATTATTAGATTTTTTTATTTAGTTAGAATATAAAAACGAAAAAATAATTTATGTAATCAGTACAATAAAAAAAAAGCCGCCTTTTCTACCTCCTACGATTAACTGGTGTACGCGTACCCCATTTTGAGAAACCCTGACTTAGACAAACTACACACGTATAAAAGAAAACGTAGGCATGGCAGAAATACAATTATACAACAATGTATAGTTGATTTTCTTATTAAATAAACATAGATATATTATTGGCGCCTGTTGCACAACTCAATTACCTTCGGTGATGACATCAATACTCGGATGAATTGAGACTATGTCTAGTTAAATTAACATAGTTTCGCGATTGCTCTCAGCCGAGCTCTCGTCTCAAAGCACAAATGTCATTCATATTGTTCAATTTAAGCCTTAAATTTACTGCAATTGATCTGCTGTTTATAGACTCACTAGACACATGAAGTATACTAGCACTATAATAATAGTATAGTGAATACATTTATTCTAAAAAAAGGTTTCCGAGTGGTCGTTTAAAACTGTCGCGCCAATCGGGCACCACTGTCGCCGTGGTGGCGTAACAGTCACAGCCATAAAGATGTCAGATATTTTGTCAGGTGTTATATATTTTTAATTTTACAACGCGGACGAATTCGCGGGCACCAGCTAGTATATGTACAGTAGTATAGAATAGTATAATTATGTGTCCATCTAGAATCATGCGACTTCTGAAATAGTGGAAGAATTTTTCAAATCTGCTCTGTTTCTGTCTCTCTCTGTGTCTCTTTTTACTTTATAATATTAGTTTAATTACAACGATATATTAGGCAGAATGAAATATTTTAATATTAATGTCACAAATATGCTCTCTAGTCACCTTAGCTAAAGATGTTGGAAAAATTTAATAACGCAATATTTACAATCTAATATCGAAGTATCCATAGTAGACTCTAGCGAAGTCACGTAATGCAATAAACTATTGAAATTATTCCTTAGCAGGGATGGCGCTAGGAACTAGGGGTCAAAGAAACTGGCTCTGTTAATATACAGGAAACGCTTCCAGATCTGTGACAAATAACAAGTATTGCCGTATTCATAGAAGGTAATTTCTAACATTCGATCCAATCAACACGGTTCGAGAAATCTGACGTAAGAGGTGCCGAGGCGAGAAAAACTGTTTCATCTTTTACAAAGGATGCGTTTTGTAGGAATTGAGGACTCCCCTTTGGCGTCCTGTGAACGTGTGAACGAATTTTAGCCGGCAAGTGAACACAATCAAGTCTTCTTTTTCCAATGAAGCTTCTGTGACGCGTTCCGGACACGTCACAGGCCTGTGACGTCATCGTCAAAAGCCTTTGTAAAAAACCGCACTCCAGTTTACTGGGCTATCCTATAAAAGTTTAGAGACCTATGTTACCGATAAAGAATTTTTATTGAACTGTCGAGTTTTGTTAATCACAGGCATTTTATTATTTCAGTTTTAACGGAGCACTACATATTCGATTGAAATAATTTTCTCATGACCGCGTTTTGTGACAATTTTAACTTTCAAATAGATAACAAAATAGAGCAATGAAAATATTAATTTCGTACTATCTGTTTCCCACGATGGCTCACACAACTCTATTTAAGAGCTCACTTTCCAACTTGAGCTGCTTACCAATTCCATACTATGTAATTCAATGATTACTCATTAGTTATTCGTCGTAGCGATACATAAAAAAACATGACATGAAGTTTTGAATGGAAATTGAAATTAATTTTATATCTAATATAATTAATTTCTAGAATGTGCAGAATTTGTGATATTTTCGCAGGTTAAATCCTTGTAATTACTGACTAAAACAGCTATAAAGGACATTTAAAATTAGGTTGTCAATAGCTGCCATCTATAATGGTTTTTCTAAAATATTGGAATTTCTGGAGTATTTTTTGAAGTGAAAACTTCTTTAGGCGCGTTGAGCATTTTTTAAGATGGGGTAAAATCATTGAACTCGTAATGTCGTCATGTAAGCGTCAGATCATGTAAGCGTTGATAGCTGCATATGAAAGTACTTACTAGATATGATAACTAGATATGATGATAAGGATCAATATCATATACACCTTTGATCAAAGCAGACAAATGCATTTGAAAGTAAAGTTACTAGATATCATAACAAGGATCAATATGCAAAGCAGACAAGATATTTTTGAGATGTTTTTTACGGTCTAATGTTATTAATTTGTGGAAAAACTAGCGTTAATAGATTGAATATGACGCAGCCGGTAGAATTCAAACCTAGGGAATCTGACGCCTAAACCAATCGGCTAGGACTGCTTCAGTAGAGAGTTTTGAATTAATCGAACACTCTTAATCGTCTGTCATTATGAATTTATTATTGTCATTGTGTGTAATTTTTTTCTCTTGTATTTCTTGCGATCAATAATTGGCACAATTTACCTAATTCGATAATGCCAAGGAATTTAAATATTATACAATTATTTTTGTGAAGCTACGTTTTCACTTCGTACGTGAGTCCAACGACTGACATGTATTTTTTATTATTTTCGCGTGTTGAATAGGAGATATTCTTGGAGCAATAAAATCTTACTCGATTTATAAATATGTGTTAAGGATTCTTAAAAACATACCTACGTCCAAAAAAAACACGTCTTATTTTATTAAATTGTATGATACCCAGGAAACATATTATTTACTCCATTTATATTTATAAAGGGACTAGGTAAATATTTTCCGGTGTAATAGGAATGTATATTTTTCTCAATGTACGAAGCAGCTCAAAGTAAGTATTGAAAAACGTGGCCGTTTGTATTGAAACAGGCTAACTATATTCAGTCAATGGGATAAGCTGGGCTATTTTAATGACAGCTTTTTATTCGGAGATGCTCTGAAATTCCGCTTTTCATCTTAAAAAGAACGTCTCATAATATTATTTTCTTTGTAAAGAACTGGATTGAAGGAACAAGGAAATGAAGCCACAAGAATGTCGAAATGAATTATGGATTCTTTGGATATTCAAAGACCAAATCAAGGTTTTTTTTAAATTAACACAGTATTTCGAAGACACGAATGTATCGTCCAAATACAAAATCAAATTGATACAGTTATTGATAATTTTAATTCCATAGAAAACGTTTATTGTATGGCGATTGTGTAACAAATAGATAATTTCAAAGAGTACATACGAGGTATTTTGCTGTTAGAACTAAAAACAAGACCATTTAAGTTAAAAACTTACTTGTACTTGTAGCTACTTATCTAGCTATTTATGAGAGTAAAAATGAACCAGATTCCATTAGTCGCTAGCTTTCAGTACTAAATTATAGAAAGTCTTGTATTTAGTATCCTGTATAATAAAAAGGTCCAGAGCGAACCGTTTAAGTCAGACCAAGGCATATGAATGCAATTTTATTGCGGGCCTATATTTAAACGTAGGCCCGCAAGCGTAAAGCGGGCTCACGTTTAAACGTGATATTGAGGTAAAATGATTTAGTTTTCCAACTCTTTGCTCAGCACCGTTTGCATGCTTCTATTTTGAGAGTGTATACATTTTATTACCTAATAGTATAAAATACGTTTTATTTTTTGTTTGATCAATTATGAAGTTCTAAAAAATCATACCTACATTTAGACATTGCAATAAGAAAAATTATGTTTATAATGTACCTAAAGTCACCACCACCTACTATACAGTATTTAGTGCAAGTGAGGCGAATTAACGAGATTGCTGATGAAAAATATATTTACATAATTTTTTTCATAATAAATATATATAATAAAACCTATTTAACTTTTTATGTATCAAAATGATAAAAAAATAATAATATTTTTCAACCAAGTCGTCGAAATATAAATTTAAATGGCTGTACGGCCTTAGGAGTAAACGTTAAACATAAAAATGATGTACTAGAGAATTGTAGTTCATTTAAAATATTAAAGATATCTCCGCGATCGCATATCTCTAACTGTTACGGTTTACTCACAGTAACAATTTCTTTAATTAAAACTTAAATCTCTACATATTATAAATCTGTCCTTTCTATTTCTCCGCTAACTACTACCCAACGGATTTTAACTTATGGAAAGAGAGATAAACGAGGAAGGTTCATGTATATAAAAAAAATTGCATTCCGGGCGAAGCCGGGAGCGGATTGCTAGTTAATATTAAGTAAAATTTACACTATAAACGGACTGGCTGAGAATAATAGCATGAATAATACTTTCCCCCGAAGTGACAATCTAGATCCAGAGAGTTCTGATAACTTTAAAATAGACTTAAAGGAAGAAAGAGTTGTAAAGTAGGCACGTAATTACACTTGTTATAGAGTTAATAAGCGAATGAATTTAAAAATAAACGCAAACGATTTGTGTACAGTAGATGGAGTTCCTTTGTGCGAGGAAGGAAACGAGTCCCGCAATGTTTGTTTCAGACAAACAATGAGTCTGCAATTTGCGGGCGACGAACGGTCGCTTTGTTGATGTGAATCAAAACCTTAACAAAATACTTACTTTAATTCTGTTCCCACTAATTTACTGTGGACTCTAATATGTTTGTTAAATGTGGAATTTTAGAAATATTAACAACTATATCTATTAACTAAACGGAATTACATAAACAGCTTTAGATGGATGAGCTGAAGGTTCTCTAGTGGAATAACCAAAGCTATGAACTAATTCATTAGATGTCGGGAGCGAAACCGCTCAGAACTTCTAGATGTATAGATCATTCGTATATTTAGATTTTCAATTTAGTCAACTCTAGAGTTGCGGAGTTTTAGAAGTTAGGAAGCTCTATTTTGAAATCTGTATACATCCAACAAATAACAGCGGTTGTTAGTTAGTGTCACGGAACTTGTGTAGTATTAAGTTGAAGTTTATACCATTTCCGACAGCTAGGAAATCCAATTAGCAATATCATCCGGTCTGAGAGTATAACGAGAGCGGAGTGGCAATAAGCCCCAGCACAGTTAACATACTGGAAATTGGTGTAAAATTTACTTAAACTGCTTTTATGCTACTCAAATGAATAGACGGAACCTGGAGGTTGCGTTTAAATGCACTCATCAGGGAGTGCTTAAATGCAACAGTAGACAGTTTTAACCACCAACGCCCAACGGAAAAACGAGGTGTTATAAGATTGACGTATGTGTCTTTGTAACTGTCTGTGGAATCGTAGCTCCCAAACAGTTGGACCGATTTTGATCCGTTTTTTTTTGAAAGCTGACATGATCGAAATAGCTCTTAGTTATAATTGATGAATATCCATTCAAGCGTTTGATGACCGTCAGCCCATTTCGTAGTTGACGAAGGGATTTCACTAACTTCCACAGGTTAGATTGATGTGAAATTTTGTATACTGTTACTTCGGTAGTTATCCGTGGCATGGTAACCTTGAACTGGTGCCGCAGCACCGAGTAGTCTTCGAGGTTATGTTTTTCTTCATAAATTTGAGGTTATGTTAGAAATCGGTGCATACAAAAGTTGTAGATATTTTAATTTACATTCAACTTTTACATTTAACTTTTTCCGATAGGAGGTGTAGTTTAGCCTTAAATCGTAAAAATCATTATTCACCCCTCAAAACGACTATTTCCCTACCGTCCACCCTTCTTCCGGAACTTTTACCAAGTTCTCTCCATTTTATTTTTTCATTTACTTATAATTTATACTAAATTTTCCGCCCAACCACATACTACTAAGTAATTTTTCTTCAATCCGGGTATCCAAAATCGGTTTGGCTCTGAACTAAGATAGAAAGGTGTTACAAATACTACTACCGTACCATCAAGTGGGCTGTTAACCTGTATGTCGACCTTAACATAAGAATATCACAGAAAACTGCAATAATAACTACAATTTATGTATGGTATAGCTAAAATAGAGAAGTGTCTGAAGTCTGAATTAAAATGAAATATATTACGTATCTATTTCAAAAAATAATGGCTTGAACATTAACAAGTCACTGAAATGTTTTTGCTTTTACAGAGCAGCATTTTAGGCCCGCTGGCCAATAGGCCTGTAAATGAAGATTTGTGTCTGGCAATAAAATATAGAGGCGTTACGTTCCGTCCCTGTATACATACATACAAGATATAAGCTACGTACCATTGATAGTAACGAACAAAACATTAAATCGCGTCATTACGATGCCGCTTTTCGTGATAATGCATTCAAATTAAGCTTCTTTAAAAGGGAGTACACGAAGCATCTTTCCTATCAAATTCAATGTACTCATAAGTGATTTTTTTAATGCGGAGTCTTGTACAGATAGAAATGTACAGACACGGCTTGTTTACGATTTTATTACGAGTATATGTATAGATTTGTTTACTAACAAAAACTCCGCCGTCTGCAGGTTTCCATATTAATGAAATTTTAATACCAAGTAAGTAAATTAAAGTATTAAATTGTCTCTAAAGGGACAAAGGGACATAAGATATCTTCTAGTTGGGCCGCTGTGGAATTCGAGTCAATGGCTTTACTTAACTCAATTTATAATTTCAGATCAAAAGGCATAACGGTCAGGTAATAAAATGTACGACCAAAGAGCAAACGAAATGATCCAAAAACTAATTATTCTGTCTAAACGTTTCCAAATTTATTTAGGTTTTAACGTTTAACTTTTCTTCGTCTTGTAATTCAGATGACCTTTTAACCGTTACGAATACATGCTCTTTTTATTTTTATTGCTTCAATAAAAGTGGAAAATATCGAGACTTTCTATATCAATAAAAATTCATAGTAGAAGGGTGCTGAATTAATTAGTGTTTCTTTGGTATTGATATTTTACTGTAAAGATGACAGTGATGGTTAAGTAGGACTCGGTTTAGACTTTAACTGGGTAGTAGGTTTTTGCGAACTTAGCTTAATGCTTTTTGGAAACGACTACGCACAATATATAATTTTGTTGTCTCTTATAATAGCAACCATTAGGAATCCCAGGTTTATGATTTACCCTCCTCACAAAAAAAGTTTACATAAGCCAAATTTTATCGCCCGTTAAAACTATCCCTACTTATTTTGTTATTGGTTTGAACTTATGTTTTATTTTAATTATGAACTTGTCTAGTAGGTAGGTATTTATTTTAATTTTGACAAGCAGCAATTATTAGGTTATTTAAATATTTATCTTAAAATGAAGCAATTAATTGTTGCTAGTCTTTTCTTTAGTCAATAATCAATTACACTATTTGATTGGTATAACCTAAATCATCCAGACCAAACCGCCGCCTATAACACAAGCAGCGCCACAGGTGATGCAAGCGCGCTAGAGACCATAGTAGGATTAAGGACAAGAAACGGATAAGGATACGAAAATATATTGAATTAATTTTGTTCTAGAAATAATAATATATTATCCTATCATTACAAAGCATAGTTGACAGTCTGAAAGCACTTTGTGAATTTGCATTGGCAGCGTAAGCCTCACAAGCGGCACCAATATACTTGATTATATTCGATGCTTCTGTAAAGGTATGCTTTGACGAAGCAATTCGAAAATGCTCCAATAAATCTACGAATATACATGTTTCAATTAAATCGACATATGTATTGTACCTATATGTAATATACATCAAACACTATAGGGAAGTGAATAAGGAGTGAACCTTTATTAAGTAAAAAAAAGCAATGCAAAAATATTAGTAGACACTAATAGTAGCGATTTTTGCGTCTTGATTTTATGCCACATAAGAGGCAATTCAGCACTTTTTATGAGAACGAATTCATGCTGGACGTCTCCATTACAACTTGAAATACAAGTTGGACTCTGTATGAAATTCATGACTTGTATTATTGATTAGCAGCCGGTGAAAGGATGTCTGGTCGTAGCTTCTTTTTCACTCTGCGATGGTGATATGCTGTGCTCTCTGTAGAGAGCAATTTCTTCGCTTTAAAATTCTTATTGGGATGCTCAAGATTTTTTTCTTAAATTTTAGGACGTTATCAGAATTACCTCTCTGATAGACGTAACTATAAGATTTCTGTACCAGTAATCGCCCGTCAGATATGGAACCTTGGCAAGATTTCGATGTTTGAGCGGGAGGCTGATACCCACAGGTGAATGCCATACATCCAGATAGGTTTACATATAGCCTTCTAGATTTAATTTTGACAAACTTTCCAGCAACAGTATATATTTAAATTATTTTAATCAAGGGCATTGCATTCCTGCGGGGTGCAGAGCTAACTCGTGCGTAATATTTTTATTTCTATGAAGAAAGCGTGTAAATTATTTTTATTTCTGAAAGGGCCTTTAGGACACAATTTGGCTGGCGAGCCTCCAGATATGGGCACGTGATTGCGGTAGAATCGTGAGGAACATAACACAAGTTTGTGATGTTGCAAGTGGAAAGTAATTATTTAAAGTAGTATTTTAAGGGTGTTTTATTTTATACATAAAAAATATTGGCTTGTGATATATATGTTACATTATGATATGTATGTTCCCTATGGACTCGAAAAGTCCACAGTTTATAAGTATTTTGTTAAAAATAACTGCAGAATATTTTTTGTAATAGAAAAACATATTAATAAAATATATTAATCTTAAATAAATAAGAGCCGCGGGTCGACGGTGGATCCACGCTCCTTCTGACCAGTCCTTTTGGAGAATTAGGCCTAAAAAAAGTCCCCGCAACCTCGCCCATCAACGGCCGCGCTAGGAAGTCGTTGGGTTTTAGCCAGTAGGAAGGAGTCCGGCATAACCCCGCAGCTTCCCCTATCACTGCCGGGTATCCATGAGGATTTCCCAACGTTAAAAAAGGCCTATGTCTAGCAGTGGGTGTTCTACGGCTGAGATGATGAATGTGAGCAATAAAATTATATTTAATAATATCTTAATTTGCCGTTTGCCTAAAGAGTCGTGTGTCCCAACAGGAAACTTTTAATTGTGGTTCGTGTGGCACAACGCGCGGTCGCTACGTTCTATTATACCTTCGCTACGAGTGTATGAATAATGAAAAGTGAAATTTATTATCTCGTGCCTCCTTGTTAAAATTTTCCTCAAACATACCGCCCTTCCATTTATTACATAGAGTTTTGATGAAAGAGGCTCGTGACAGCGCCATTCACGAAATAGCAGGGATTGAAAAGGCTGCATATTAAAACGGATTTTTAAATCCATTGTTCTGTTATTATGTACTAACTTAGGTGGTTAAAAACTTTTAGGAATTGAAGAATTTTATTTATTTTTTCAACCAATTATATTAGGTTCTAAAAACTGAGAAAGCCGGTTGAGAAAAGAGGATAATGAATAAGGGACTAGGGGAACATGGAAACAGCACATTCGCTCACTGTTATAGCACATGTGCTGTTATTTCATGATGCTTATCAACAAGGAGTAAATAAAGCATAAATAAGATTTAATTTCAAATGTAGATGAAATAGTAAAAGTTATATTACGCAATATTCAATATGCGAAGTCCAAGATTTCTTTAAGTCGCTGCAAAACTCTTTGTACCGCATAAGCTGACGCTTACGAAGGAAATACGATTGTTTTATCAGAAATCTCGACGGCTTGCCAGAAATCCAAGCTTTCATTTGACTGGCAGGAAAATTCCACCAGGTATTTCTAACTACGCTGAAAATTATTAAATTCAATACTCTAGTAAATTATATGATTATACTAGTGAACCACTCTCGGCTTTGACAGGTGTGCAGCTATATACAAACCTTCTTGATTCTTGGTTGGTTGAAATTAATTATCTGACACAAGGTCTGCTGAGCGACACAATAAAAGTAAGAGCATCGGAGCCACTCACGGCACGCGCTCCAACTAAATCAATTTATGGTCCGCAATTACTAACGTTGTTACACGTTTTGACAGCTCCCTGATGGCAAATCGCAGTGCCCTCAACCCCACGGATACGTAGCTACGTGTTCCCTAGTTACTAAGTTAATTTGCTCAAAGTTCATGCATTTACTTATTTCGTATGACAAGGTAATGTCCAACTGTTGTGTGTTTTTATAATTGAAGTCATCATCATAGTACTAATGTCACGAATTGTAGTTTAAATGAGCGATAACTCTTAATTTTGGAGCAAAAAATTAAAAATTTGATGAAAATTTTATAGATTTTTGTAGTACCTAGTAGATGCATACGAAGTTAAAATGGTATGGTTCAAAAAAGACTTTATTAAGGAAAGATTTAATTTCATTATTAGGTACCTTTTTAGGTATCTTTATAAAGGAAAAATAAAATAAAAATAGAACTGTTTCCAAGGGACTATCTAAAAAATATGAAAAATGAGCAATAAGTATTGAATAAATGTGCCGAAAAAAGAGTTTCGGCATCCCTTACTTACTCACCGAAACACAACAGCACACATGCTATTTTCACGGTTGTCTTCTGTACGGAGGTGGTTACTGCCGCCAGACGGGCTGCCCGAATGACTGCAAAATGACTTAATTAGAGAAAACATTTTATACTCGTACTACGACTACGACTTATCTTACTTATGTTATAATTATCTTTTAGACAATTATCTATAGGTATATATAAAAATGTTGTGTTGGTTTGTGTATAACGCAAAAACTCGAAAACTAGCCGACGGATAGACTTGAAATTTTTATACAATATGCAATCCGCTTCAAGGATTCATCACATATCTATTTTTCGCGTAATAATATAATCTCAATCGTGAAAAAAAAAAAAAAATCGCTTTTTTTACGGCGCCATCTGCTGAAAGCGAGGAGAACTCACTCGCCAACGAGAACTGCTGTTATGGCAGCCGAGTTAATATAAGACCGAACCGCAGCCAAGCGTGGTCGGGTTCAGCTAGTAGTCTTATAATTCCATAGTAATAGTAGTAATGACATAGTAGTGTAGTAGTAGACATTTCATCTGATTTTCACACAAAATGAGAACATAGTTGCACATTCTTTGTGAGTACTTGAATAGAAATTAAAAGTTTTAATGAATATGCACTCGGAGTTAAGTAAAATACAATGTTCCTTTATATTAACGAGTACATTTGAAAGTTGTTTCACGAGAGTCACCCGGTTGAATCAAGTCAGTTCGAGTGTTGGTGTGACGAGTCCGTGAGTGAGTGGATATCATCTAACTTTGTCTATAAACATGGGGCACGGACTGTCGTTTCGGTGACACTACGCTCTAACAAATTAGTACGGTTGTAACTCGGTTGTAAATGTAGTCCTCTTAAATATATTCGCTTTTATCTGTTTAATCACGTACTCTCTTACATCTCATCTAAAAATCTGTACATGCGACTTCACTCGCGTTTAAAAACCCGCGTTTGCGATTAAATAATGTGATCGTTTATAAAGCTTTTTTTTAAATTTGAGATGGGTTTGCTTTTGGCCAGCATCTAGCCGTGTTGACCAGCTCACCCAGGAGATTCCTGTTCACTCGAACTTTGAAAAAATTTGGATTATATGAGCTCGGAAATACAGACGCAGGCAGGAATCCCTTATTAACTCACCGAAACACAACAGTAGACATGTTCTTATTTCACAGTAAATATAAATAAATAATTATCTTCACACATTCCACACAGCACTATCTAGTTCCACAGTAAACAACTAATGCTTGGTATTATGGATATCAAACAGTTGATATACTACATAGATTACTTTTTTGTAAATATATACATACATACATATACATACATATATAATATATAATATATACATATTATAAATACAAACATCCATGACTCAGGTACAAAGGTAAATGTTAACATATAAACATTTGCCCCTAGTGGGATTCGAACCCGCGACCGTTTAATTAACAGCTAAGTTTACTACCCACTAGACCAAACGTGTCTTCTGTAAGGGATGGTTTCTCAAATGATTGCATACCTGCAGTCCCTGCAACAACTTGCCAGATCCAGACTAGATCCAAATTTGAAAATTTCATTTCCAATGTATATTGAAAATCTTTCACAAATGATCCCAATGCTAGATAAAATTGAAAAAAAAATAAAAAAATATGGGACATTTCGATACCTACCTGTTTCCGAATCTTCGGATTTGTGAAAACTTAATATATTAATGTTTACTACAATTATTATGATTTGAGGACAAATACAATTTACGTGTCTATGTGACAGGAAGCTTCAATCGACATAATCTTGAATCGTATGTATGTTTGTCATTCATAAAGGCGAATATTTAATGAATCTGTTCATTACGGTCGCAGTGCTTAAGGGTCCTCCCGGCATCTGACCTAACTTTGATGTTTGAGAGCGTCAGCTTTGGGAAGCCTTGGCCTCATTAATAACGCGCTGACACGTTAACCCGTTTATACAATGTAACATGAACATTACAAATATACTGAACACAGTTTTAATCGAGTTAGAAGTGTTATACGAGAACATTGTCTGATGCCGCCGATGAGTTTCAGTTACACGATTGATACAGCTTGAGTACTGTTGCCTACGAGTATTATCGATTAATTTATCGAATTTTTAGAATAAAAATTAATTTTCATATTATAATAAAAATTTCTTTCCTATCTTCATTTTTTCCATATGTATCTAATGCATCGATGTTTATGGATGGGCCTTTTCAAATAAAAAAATCGGTTTAATCCCTCAAAATCAATCTGATTTGCAAAATCAGATTGATTTTTGTAGGTAAAAATCGGCCGTTGGTTGGTCGTGTTGCTCGGCGGGATTAACGAAATTAGTAGTTTCGGTTGTTTACTATAGTAATTTAATGCTTTTGGTTGTTACTTTCGAACAAAATGAAACCAATGTACTCAAGTACACATGTAATTTTGCGGATTGTTTTGCCAGTGTTATTTGTTATGGAAAAGGCCCATCCATAAACATCGATGATCTAATGTGAAAGTTTTTGATTTTATTTTAATTTTTTTTTTAATTTTGCGAAAATGAAGTTTTTTGTTACTATTTCATGCAAACGCTGGATATTAAACAGATTATGGTGAAACTTTGCAGTAATATAGTCTATATGTCAGAATATAATAATTTACAAAGATACTCGGACGAAGGCTACTATGAGTAAAAAATCAATAACGTAAAGCTGTGTTTTCATATGATGATCTATACATTCATTGTTGACAATTTAATTATGCTGATATTGGTAGTATAACGCAATACATACCTATGTTATAATAATAAGATATTTAAACTTTCTAAGTTATCTACCCTATTTTCACATTTTAAGGGGTTGTATTTTCAAGCATTCTGTTTTAGCTTTCATCTTAAAAGCCAAGAATAACATGCTATATTTCAAGTTTGTAGACTTTATGAAATCTCCGGAGGTTTGCGACGAGACGTTTGGGGGAAAATCGTTTCTAATATTAAGTGGTTAGTACATACATAAGATTTGTTTGATATAATGTTACAATACAAATAATAGAGTACCTACACTGATTGTGGCCGTATTTAATTTTCTATTATGTTTGACTATGTATTGAATATCAGTAACAGAAAATTGTTTGTCTTTGTTAGTCCTTTTCTATCTGTAATCAAGTTCGCTATTTTCTATGCGAAAGTCATGAAAACTTATAGTTATTCGATTTAAGATGAACAGAAATTAGTATTTTCTTTTATGTTAAGGTTGACAGACAGGCTGACGGTCCACTTGTTGGTAGGTGGCTACCGTCGCCTATAACACAAGCAACGGCACATCAGGTGTTGAAAGTGCGTTGCCGATCATAGTAGGATTAAGAATAGGAAATGTGGTAGAAAAGCATTCTATGTATGGCTCCGGCATTATAATATACCTAAGTCTACTTTAGAATAAAACTTTTAATAAAAAAAAAGTTATTTTTATTTCAATATTAGTAAAAAACTAACAAATTCTAATAATAAAGTGAAATTTTTTACATAATTTGAATAAAAACGACTGATTAATTATTAATCTAGTCACTGTTGACTTGGCGTTAAAATTATTTTTAAAATAAATTGTAGATCAGTTTACCGAGTTTCTTTTAAGTCTAAGAGACAAGGGTGACTCTTCTCAAGGGGTTCGTTAAATATTTATTCGCTTCATTTACCCTTCATTTAACATCTTGTTATAGATATCTATTTTCGCTCAATCAAATAAACAGACGACGCAATTTCTTCTTGATACATCTACATTGGTATTAATTACTACTACTAAATTGGATAATGTACTGTTCTTACAACCGATGAAGAACTGCCAGTGATGATATATGGCGATGAACTGTGGTCTCTCAACTATGCGCCTCGTAAGAAAGCTCAACGTCGGCACTCAACAAGCTATGGAGAGGGCGGATCAGTAAGTTGAAGTGACAATGGACAGGACACATAGGACACTCGTAGAGCGGAGAGGCGACGGCCGCCTGGACCGGAAGCTACAAAGAGCTCCCTCATTATCAACTTAAAAACAAATTAAATAAAAATATCATTCAAGATACCTACGTTTTATTGAATAAAATGGCAAGATATTAGCAAGAATCATGCAAATTTTACTATTTTATTTTTATACGTGCGCAGACCAGGATATTGCAGACGTTTCTAATTTCCGTAGACTCATCCCTCCGCGTCTCTGCCCCCACACCTTTGACTTATTATGTACTTTACCGTAAACATTTTTCTCACCTTTCTTGAAGACCGAGCTATAAAAAGTATAAGCTCGTGTAAAACAGATTTAGTTTGTAAATGGAATTTTCCTCGCATTTTCCTTTTTCATTTTTCTTGAAATATTATGACGATGAGAGTAATACACGATCGCGTGTACTATGCGTATGTGTCTATGCTACACAAATATGTATGTGTAATATTTATTTTTGTATTTGTTACATATATTTTTTACATAGTCCATTGTTTTCTTTTGCACCGGTAGCACAGCCGATAGTCGAATTTAATTATAGTCACATAAACTGATCTGTGCGCTTGCGCGTGACATTCATTCATAGTGCTCTGCAGTAGATTCAATTGTTCAGAGAGAATGTTCTGGAATGTCGTGACGTCGTTGTTCTGTGACTGTGTTAATTTTGACAAGTAGCGATAGCGCGGTTTCTTTTGGAAATTTCTCGAAGACCGAGGTCATAAAAGGGCCTGCGGAAAGGCGGGAAGCCCTTTTCCGTCGGCAACCCACCTGAAGAGTGCACATTAGAAGTTAGCTGTTGTTGTTGAGCCACCTTCGAAATTTCATATTATTTCAAAATTAATCGAGTCATTTTATCGATAACAGTACTACTGTTTATTGTTTTATTGTGTGAACCTCCAATTGTGATAATTGGTAAGTGTTTTGTTCGTTATAATTGCTTTCCCAATTTTTTTATTTTTAAATGTTATAACTTGGTAGACGCGTGCCGTCTCAATAGTACTTGTTGCTTGTCTGGCATAGATTTTTGTGTTTCTTATTAGAACTACAAGCGATGGTTTATTTTGATAAGGATATTTTATATTTTAATTTTATTTTTCCCATTTTAATTTTTTTTATTGACGATGGCGTCCGCCGTATTTAGCTTATTAATTTTGTTTTCGACGTCATCGATTCAATTATGCATTCAAGTATAATTTACCTAACTATCCGCTTATATTAGTTCTGTGTATATATTCTAGTCTTTGCCCGATACCCACATTTAATTATTAATTATTCCTTACACCTGAAATAAAATCGAATTAGATTCCTGGAAGGATTGCATAATAATGTACTTTATTCTAAGGCGTTCCTTCGATCATTTCAGGAGGTTTTTTTTTTATACCCACAAATTTTTTCAATCAACTACTTGCTGCGCGTTGAGAGCGAGCGAAACCGTACGTCCCGCTAGTCATACGTCGCGCCGAGCTTCGAGTCCCGGCGAGCAAACCCGCCGCGCCTCACTAGTTCGTCGACGTCGATAGCGTGATTCCGGAGGCTGCTTAGACGCCCGACCGCGCCAAGTTTGGCTATTTTTTTTTCTTTTACTCTTTTATTATTATTTTATTTTGAAATCGTTCGGCTCGGATATACCTACGACTTAAATATACAGCTACTTTTCGGTATCGGCTCTCTTTCGGTGGTAAGTCTCGATCCAAATCTCCACAAACCCCTGGTCCCCTTTTTTTGTATTTTTTTATTCTATTCCTGTGTATTTTTCTTTTCTCTCGGTTGCGGTACAATCTGCATCCGAAATTGTTAATCTTTTTTAGCAATATATTTGTATAGAATCGAATTAGTAAAATAAAACTATCATTTTTAAACTGACTTTTATTTTTGTTTTTTTTTATTGTTGTTGTCTGCCTGTCCGCCACACTACCGCGGAAAAGGTGTAACAATAATTTGGCGCCCGAACAGGGACAGCGGTAATTTGTGGAGAATTGTCTAGTCTTCGGCTTAGGCAAAAATTGGATCTGAGACTTACATTTAAATTTTAATTTTTTTTATCTTTTATATTTTTTTAGTTACCCTAAAATTTTTTTTTTGTTGATACAATTCATTTTTTTATCCACCGAAGGAGACCGTGAGGTGCCTTTAGGTTTGTGTTGCCGCGGGAGATAGTGGGAGAAGCTGCATCCTCAGCTTCAGCCTTTGGTGAAAGTACCACGCACGTGCCCATACAGCCGGCCTAAGTTTTATTGCCCGGTGGGTACGTGTCCCAAAGGAACCCATCCCCTTCCTATTCCATCCTTACCCTTAATCCTTATCCTCCCCTACTTACACACCTTCCCTTACCCTACCTCTTCCTTATATTCCTTTTTGGGGGGCAGTTTAGTTTTTTTTTAAAATAAAATAGTTAATTTTTATCATTATTTTTTTTAATCTTCAATGTTAATTTCGCTGGGGGTAAATTTTGTTAATGCCACAACACAAGCGCAACCGCACCACCAAATAAGGAATATATATATATTATTTTTAAATTTGTGATTGTTTTTTTTATTTAATTTTTTTTTGTATAACTTTTAATGTTAATTTTTTTTTCTTTTATTAATTAATTTTTTTTTGAATAACTTTTATTTTTTATATCTTTTTTTTTTTCGTGTGTTTTGTTAATACAGGAGCCGTGGACGACTTATCCCCGACGGAGAGCCAATTATTTTAGTAGTCCATTACAATTTCCATTACAATTTTTAGGTGTGCACACTGGTCGTGCAATTTTGCACACTCTTCGTGCAATATTTGGCCCAGTGTTGACATCATTTTAAGTTAGACTTTTAATTTTAACTAATAGATTTTAGGCGGTTTTACTTGCTAATTACACATTCATTTTTTTTTAACTTCAATTATTCTTTTCTTGACTAGTGTGGGACGAACGGCTTTGGTTGTTTTTTTTTAAATTTTCTTTTGAATAATATTCTTTTGCGATTAACTAATAGAATTCACGGTTTTACGTGCGACTTTAATCTTTAATTTTTTTTACATTCTCTTTTAACTTAGACTATTTTCTTAACACATAGTTGCGAGCGGCTTTGTTTTTTTTTTAATTTACTATTTTTTTTTTGGCGATTGTCTATAGTTTGCCTTTCCGTGTAATCCTTCAGTTTCATTTTCTATTAAGTTTTTTATTGTTGTTCCCTCTTGACTTTTCCCCGTTATTTTTTTTTCCTCTTACTTTCTCAATTTTTTTTTAATTATTATTTTTATTCTTTACACTTAATTTAACCTTTGTGTGACAATGGAAAGGCCTATTGCATACAACCTTTTGAGAAAGGACGAGTTATTGTATGAGGTTTCGATAAGGAATGCCAAACCCCTTAATACGGTGGAGGAGCTTCGAGTCCAGATTCGGGAACTTTCGCAGTCGATTCCGGCTGACGAAATAATTGACACCGCTTATAATTCCCAGGAGGAAATAGAAACCATTAGTTCAAAATTAAAGGATTTAGGAAAATTGTTAGAGGGTAACCCCCCTTACAAAATTTTTGGCAGGGCTAGGGCAATCGCACATCACTTGTTCCATCGTCTGAGTAGGGTGGCCTTGGATGATGATCCTAATATAATAGTTTTACAACGCGACTTAGATGAACTTTTACGGAGAATAGATAGGTTGTTTGTTTCATTTAGAAAATCTATAGAAGAAACCAATGAGGGAGTTAGTGAGGAGTTGCCTTCGGTGGGAGCCCCGCCGGAAGTGGCCATTGTTAACGACCGGGGTGTACAGAAGTTAAATCTTCAATATAACGGCAGGACTTGTGTCCGTACTTTTCTTATTCGATTAGAGGAGCTAGGACAGTCGCGTAATATCTCTGCAGACTCGTTGTATCGTTCTGCGGTGGAGTTGTTTACTGACCAGGCGCTGACTTGGTATCGCAGTGTTCGGGAATCACTGAGTGATTGGAAGGGATTGCGCCAGCAGCTGTTGAATGAATTCTTGCCGCTGGACTATGACGATCGTCTGTGGAATGAGATAAGGAGTCGAACCCAGGGTTCCGGGGAGTCGTCTTCTTCTTACATTTCAACCATGTTAAATTACTTTGGGAGATTGTCGGAGGCCGTTTCGGATAGTGAAGCGTTACGTGTTATTAGAGGAAATTTACATCCTAGATTTGTGACGGCGTTGGCTCTGGAAGATATTCCATCGTTAGAGGTGTTGATATCAAAATGTCGATTATTGGAAATGAGTCTTTTGCGTGCGTCATCATACAGGGATCCGCCTAGGGTTGGACCCGCGACACTTGTTCCAGAACTAGCTTATAAAGGAAAGAATTTTCATAAATCATAATTCATAAATCATCATAATTCTTAAATCATTTTAGCTTTTTGTAAGATCGCATCGATTCGTAGCGGACCGGTAGGGGATGATAGACCTTTTTTTTTTTAAATGTTAACATTTTAGACCAAAGTTTTTATGGCCTGTTAGATTCGGGTTCCGTTGTGTCCATTTTGGGAACCTGTTGCTAGCGGATCCACTTACCGAGGGAACCTTTCCACGGAACCATTGGAATTGTCTAGCGCCTCGCGAGATGAGTATGCTACACGATTGGGGGGTTTGCGCGCTGTCTTCGCTAATGTGAAAGAAGCCATCGCAAAAGCTCACCATCGAAGTCAGCGTTACTACAATCGAGGACGCCGGCAAGTAGAATACCAGATAGGAGACATCGTGTGGAAACGAACTTTTCCCTTGAGTAACGCGGCGAATCATTTCATGGCAAAATTGGCTCCCAAATATGAGAAGTGTCGTGTAGTAGGGAAGCCTTCCCCGTTAGTTTATCATTTAGAGCGGATCTCCGACGAGAAACGTATTGGTGCTTGGCATGTCCAGCATTTTAAATCGTAAGAAAGATATAACTTAATTTTTTTTTCTTCTCTGCTGTCGAGTTTTTGAATAAACGTTGCAATAAGTCATCCCGTTACTGTCCTAGGGTTAAGGAATTGCTTACCTAGACATCTCAGAGTAATCCTTGACTGAGACACCTCTTCCTTATAGTATGTATTATATCTTTATTATATTTATTCTAATAGCTTTTCGAGCGGTTGGGTAACTCGTTAAATAAGCCTTATCCTGAAGCGGGTCGCGACTTCTAAAACAAGCCATCGCAGATTCTTCCTTCTACTCTTCCTTTCGAGCGGTTAGTGACTCGTTAAATAAGCCAAGGTAGTGCATAAGTAGACTGCGTTTTTTTTTTGTACACGTTGTATGCAGAATATTTTTTGAGTTTGATAGGGTGCGTTTGTAAGCACGGGATTGTGCACGTTGTGCATGCTTTTGTGCATATTTTAACGCCTACTTATGTACTCACCCCCACTCAGAGCGGTTTGCAACTCTGTAAAAAATGAGCCTTTTGCTACTCTCTTCCGTATTTTAACTCTTTTGTAATTGTATGTAGTATATCCTGTCTTCTCTTATATTTATTGTATGGTATTTATGTGTATCTATCTTCTTCCGGGCGTTTCTTCCTACCAGTACATCGCGCAAGGTTTAGTGATGTCCTGCGGCAAGAGCGTTTCGTTTAGTTTATTATACAGTATTTTATCTATTTTATCTTCTTCTATTTATCTTATCATTATAATTATATATGTATTTTATCTCTCAGTCAAGCTCACAGTCTTCTTTTGTTAGTTATTTTTTTGTTTTCCTTTTTTTTTTAATTTTTTTTGATTTCCTTTTTTTTTAATTTTTTTGTGGTTTCCTTTTAATTTTTTTTTGTTTTACGTTTAATAGTTCAATTTTCGAGTAGGCTATGTATTAAGTTTTTGATGTGAAATTAAATAAAGGATTAAACAAGTAAAGACATATATATTTTAGATAAAGTAATTTGAATATTTACATTCGTTGACAGACAGATCAATCTTATTTATATAATATCCATAGCAACACAAAAACCATAAACACTAACATATATCCTCTTTACATCCTCTGAACTTTTAAGAATTTGTAAATTCTATTTAGAAATTCTTTTCAAACCAATATTTTCACTTAATTCTTCTAGTCTGGGACCGAAGAGTGGCTTAGTGAACATATCTGCCAGTTGATTATTGGAAAGAACTTGTTTCACTAGGAGTTCTCCGTTGGTGACACATTCACGTACAAAGAGATGCTTGAGTTTAATGTGTTTTGTACGTTTGTGGTACTCGTACTTTGGATTATGAGAGAGCTTCACAGCCGATTCGTTGTCCAGGTAGAGTTCAGGTCTTTCTAGTGTGATTAAATCTTTAAATAGGCCATTCAACCACAATATTTCTTGAGCAGCTTCGCTTGCAGCGATAGTCTCTGCTTCGGTGGAAGAAATAGATACGATCGTTTGTCTCTGACTTCTCCAGCTGATAGCAGCTTCTGAGAGCAAGCAGACCATCCCAGATGTTGATCGTCCAGTTGATTGATCTCCTGCAAAATCAGAGTCAGAATAGCATAGTAATTTTGTGGGTGACTCCTTACTGTGACGATAAACTAGGCCTTTGTCTATGGTTCCTTTTAAATAACGGAATATCCGTTTGACTTGTATGACATCATTCGCTGTAGGTGTCTCCAAGTTTCTAGATGCCTTGCTGACGGCGTATGCTATGTCGGGTCTCGTGACCACTGCCAAATATGTTAGAGCTCCAACAGCCTGTCTGTAGGGAAATGAGCTTCTTTCTACATTTGGTTCTAAATCGTTCACACTTTCTTTGATTATCGGTGTCGGTGCTGAATTGCTATTCAACATGCCGAATTTCCCAAGAACCTTCTTTGTGTAACTTTGTTGGTTAACTGTTATTTCTTTACTTTTAGTTGTAATCTCCATGCCTAAGAAATAGGAGGCAGGTTTAAAGGTTATCTTGAACCTTGTTTTAAGTTCGTTGATGAACTCATCCGCTGCAGCTGTCGTATTTGACGCTACAAGTCCATCATCAACGTATAATCCGATCAAGACTTTGGATTGCCCTCTAATTCTAATGTACAGGCAGGGATCTGCGTCACTTTGTTGAAATCCATTTACTTTTAAAAAATCAGAAATGCATGAATTCCAACATCGTGGTGCTTGTTTCAATCCGTATAAGCTGCGCTTCAGTTTGCAGACTCGTTTGGTTCCGTCGTGAAAACCTTCAGGTTGTTTTACATATATTTCTTCTTTGACCGATCCATTAAGGAAGGCTGTTGCAACGTCAAATTGTCGTAGCTTTAACTGTTCTTTGGCTGCAATTGCTATGATTGCGCGTATGGTACTAAGGCGAGCCACAGGACTAAACGTCTTGTCGTAGTTCACGCCTTGTTTTTGAGAGTAACCTTTAACAACAACTCTTGCCTTGAACTTATCGATAGAGCCATCTGGATTCATTTTCTGTTTATAAACCCATTTACAAGGTAGTGCTTTTCTTCCTGTAGGCAAATTCACTAAGTCCCAAGTTTGATTTTCGTGTAGTGAATTTATCTCACTCAACATGGCTTTTAACCATTTTTCTTTGTAGGGTGATTCCATGGCTTGTTTGTAAGTTTCTGGATCTTTTACTAGATTTTCTACATCAGCAACAGCTGCCAGTATGAAATCATCATACCGTTGTGGTGGCTGTATGGCTGATCTGTTTCTCAAACTATATCGCTCATGATCAGGTTCTGTTTGAGTATCTTCTTCGTTTTCGTGTTGAATCAATTCGTTCATTTCGTGTTCACCCAGTTCATCTTCAGGTTCGACTACAGCATCATCAGGTTCATGATTAGAGGCTTCGTAAAATTCTTGTTGATCATCATCTGTTTCATGACCTTGATTTGTAATATCAACTTGCTGATTGAAGACTGGATCTGGAATTGATTCATTTTCGGTATTTTCAACGTTAAGTTCAATTTTTGTAGTTGGGATCGAAACGGAATGTTTAAGTTGTTCTAAATTGCCATTACAATCGGAATAAAATTTTGTTTGAAGAATTTTAACGTCTTTGGAAATAAATGACTTGCGTTTCGTTGGAACATACACCCTGTATGCCTTGCTATTTTCAGAATATCCGACGAATATCCCTGGAATTGCCTTAGGCGAAAATTTGGAGCCTTTGGCACGGCCTTTTAGCAGTACGAATGCTTTTGTTCCAAAAATATGGAGGTGATGGATGCATGGTTTTCTTTGTACCCATTTTTCAAACGGCGTTCTGTTTTCTATAGAACTGTTTATGCTTCTGTTGGATAGATAGTTCGCCGTGTTGATGGCTTCTGCCCATAGGTGCATTGGTGCATTCGCATCAATCAGCATTGCCCTTGCTTTTTCCAGTAATGTTCTATTTTTGCGTTCAGCAAGACCGTTCTGATGTGCTGTATAGGGTGCAGATAAACGTCTTGCAATCCCCTGTTCCTGTAAATAAGCTTTGAATTTATCGTTGATATATTCTGTGCCGTTATCACTTTGTAAGTGCTTAATTTTATTTCCAGTAAAATTTTCCATTTCTTCTTTGTAAATTTTAAAATGGTGTAGTGTCTCACATTTATTTTTCATGAAATAGACACGTCCATATCTACTATAATCGTCAATAAAAGTGACGAAATATCTGTTTTTTCCATATGAAGCTGCGACAGGACCACACACGTCACTATGTACAATCTCCAGTCTTTGAGATGTTCGAGGAGTTGTTCGCTGTGGGGGTCTTGGTACACTAGTCATTTTCGCTTGAATACATGCGTCGCAGTCGGAGAGTGATTCTTTTTTATCGAAATTTAATCCAATATAAGTCTCATTGTTGAGCGCTAGATGGAGATCTTTGTCGTTCATATGTCCAAGCTTCTTGTGCCAGTCTAGTAAAGATCCTTTATTAGTATTGATCGATACTGCTTCAGGCGAAGCTGCATAGTTTCGTTCGACTTTTTGCATTTTTACATAGTAAAGACCACTGTTCTTAGACTTCTCTGCAGTCATAACTATATCTCCTTTAATATTATATACCAGTGCTTTGTCTTTAACGAAAGTGACAGAAGCTCCATGTTCAGTCATTTTAGGCACTGATAGTAGGTTTTTGCAAAGTGACGGTACGTACAGAGTGTTTTCAAGATTAATTATCCTGTCTTTATTTTTCAGTGTTACTCTGCCTTCTCCTTTAATTTCGGTTGAGTGCTGTTTTGAAGCAAAATTAAGTTTTCTTGAAACTGTTCTTATATTTTTGAAGTTTTCGCGTTCATACGTCATATGTGAGGTACAGCCGCTGTCGAGAACCCAGTCGTTTTGGTTCGAAGTGAAGAAGCACTCTTCAGCGTAATAGGAACTTTTTGAGTTTGTGTCTTTATTTTTCTTCCAGCATTTTGAGCAAATCTTGTGATTCTTCTTTAGAAAAATTTTTCGTCCCGATTTCTTGCAGATTTTGCACGATACGTATAGTGCGTTTTCATCTACATGTTGTGGACTGACCTCGACGTCACGATGTCGAGCATCACTTTCTTCGATTA
This sequence comes from Synanthedon myopaeformis, assembly GCA_944738685.1. Lineage (NCBI taxonomy): Eukaryota > Metazoa > Arthropoda > Insecta > Lepidoptera > Sesiidae > Synanthedon > Synanthedon myopaeformis. The sequence continues at coordinate 4,191,361 of OX122914.1, forward strand.
TTTTAATTTTGAGCTCTTCAGGTTTGGGTAGAGTGTCGCGTGACTCCATGGCAACTCTGAAGTTCTCATATGCAGTGGACAGACTGTAGAGCATAAGGATTGTAAGAAGATCCTCGTTTATGTCGACATCCATTTCTGATAGTTTGTCAACAGTGTCCATGAATTTATTAAGATGCTCACGAATGTTATCATCTTCGAGTTTTGTAAGTATTAACCGCTTTAAGAGAGTAGCCTTTCTTGCGGGGCCTTTACTTGCGTGAATATCCTTCAGTTTATCCCATAAAGCCTTTGCAGTAGTGCATTTTTTAATGTCTTTCAGCTGGGATGGTGCAATTAGTAAAATGAGCTCTGCTTTTGCCTGTTTGTCGCCTTCAAGTTCGTCAGTGCTAGGAGATGCAGGTAAAGAATTACTTACATACTTCCATAATTTGTTCTTTATTAGCACGGCTTCGGCTTGAATCGCCCACGTGTCGTAATTGTCCTTATCCAGCGGTTCGATGTGGAATGTTGTTTTCGGCATTATTGTGCACGAGTTTAACACCACGTAAAAGACGAAAATAATAAATAAATCAGGGATCAGTTAACGCTCTGCTACCATATTAAGTTTTTGATGTGAAATTAAATAAAGGATTAAACAAGTAAAGACATATATATTTTAGATAAAGTAATTTGAATATTTACATTCGTTGACAGACAGATCAATCTTATTTATATAATATCCATAGCAACACAAAAACCATAAACACTAACATATATCCTCTTTACACTATGTAGCAGGACCTTCTGCTGTCCTCCCGTGTGGTAGAAGCTGGGGACCAGCCTGAATTTTCCTCCACCAGAGCAAAATTCTGATGGCTGGGGGGGTACTGTTACATATATTTTTTACATAGTCCATTGTTTTCTTTTGCACCGGTAGCACAGCCGATAGTCGAATTTAATTATAGTCACATAAACTGATCTGTGCGCTTGCGCGTGACATTCATTCATAGTGCTCTGCAGTAGATTCAATTGTTCAGAGAGAATGTTCTGGAATGTCGTGACGTCGTTGTTCTGTGACTGTGTTAATTTTGACAAGTAGCGATAGCGCGGTTTCTTTTGGAAATTTCTCGAAGACCGAGGTCATAAAAGGGCCTGCGGAAAGGCGGGAAGCCCTTTTCCGTCGGCAACCCACCTGAAGAGTGCACATTAGAAGTTAGCTGTTGTTGTTGAGCCACCTTCGAAATTTCATATTATTTCAAAATTAATCGAGTCATTTTATCGATAACAGTACTACTGTTTATTGTTTTATTGTGTGAACCTCCAATTGTGATAATTGGTAAGTGTTTTGTTCGTTATAATTGCTTTCCCAATTTTTTTATTTTTAAATGTTATAACTTGGTAGACGCGTGCCGTCTCAATAGTACTTGTTGCTTGTCTGGCATAGATTTTTGTGTTTCTTATTAGAACTACAAGCGATGGTTTATTTTGATAAGGATATTTTATATTTTAATTTTATTTTTCCCATTTTAATTTTTTTTATTGACGATGGCGTCCGCCGTATTTAGCTTATTAATTTTGTTTTCGACGTCATCGATTCAATTATGCATTCAAGTATAATTTACCTAACTATCCGCTTATATTAGTTCTGTGTATATATTCTAGTCTTTGCCCGATACCCACATTTAATTATTAATTATTCCTTACACCTGAAATAAAATCGAATTAGATTCCTGGAAGGATTGCATAATAATGTACTTTATTCTAAGGCGTTCCTTCGATCATTTCAGGAGGTTTTTTTTTTATACCCACAAATTTTTTCAATCAACTACTTGCTGCGCGTTGAGAGCGAGCGAAACCGTACGTCCCGCTAGTCATACGTCGCGCCGAGCTTCGAGTCCCGGCGAGCAAACCCGCCGCGCCTCACTAGTTCGTCGACGTCGATAGCGTGATTCCGGAGGCTGCTTAGACGCCCGACCGCGCCAAGTTTGGCTATTTTTTTTTCTTTTACTCTTTTATTATTATTTTATTTTGAAATCGTTCGGCTCGGATATACCTACGACTTAAATATACAGCTACTTTTCGGTATCGGCTCTCTTTCGGTGGTAAGTCTCGATCCAAATCTCCACAAACCCCTGGTCCCCTTTTTTTGTATTTTTTTATTCTATTCCTGTGTATTTTTCTTTTCTCTCGGTTGCGGTACAATCTGCATCCGAAATTGTTAATCTTTTTTAGCAATATATTTGTATAGAATCGAATTAGTAAAATAAAACTATCATTTTTAAACTGACTTTTATTTTTGTTTTTTTTTATTGTTGTTGTCTGCCTGTCCGCCACACTACCGCGGAAAAGGTGTAACATCTATTACCCCAGCAAAAGTTAGGAATTCAACTCTCGAAGTTGTTGATGGGTATAACTATTTAGAACAAACAGTCCCATTATTTAGACCCAACTTCAAGTAGAAGTTCAGTCGTCGAATCCAGCTCGGATGGGTAGCGTTCGGGAAGCTCCGAGACATCCTCCTCAAAAAAATTCCTCAGTGCCTTAAACCAAAAGTTTTCGACTGATGTGTACTGCTATTGATGACATATGTCGCTGAAACGTGGTCTCTAACTATAGGCCTCGTAAAAAAGCTCAACATCGTTTAACGTACTATGGAGAGGGCTAAGCTCGGGGTTACACTGTGAGATCGAATCAGGAATGAGGAGGTCCGTAGACGAACGAAAGTTACCAAAAGAACCTGGCGGAGAGTTGACGCCGCTTACCCCGGAATGTTCTCGAGTTCAGAGGCCACAAACCGGCAATCACAGCATAGTACAGGTATCCAGGTGAACAGACGATCTGACAAGGGCCGCCGGTTGACGATGCATCTAGGCTGCGTCTGACCGGTCCTTTTGGAAAATTATGTGAGAAGGTAAAAATGTTTACAGCGAATGCTATAAATTCATTAATAAATTATAAAGAAACATATAAATAAAGTATGACCTTTAATGTTGATAACAAATATAAGTAAAAAATTCACAATCCAAAAGTTGCAGGAAGTCTAATTGGAAACTGTCTCATATTAAACTTATTTTCAGGACAGGAACACAACGGTACACTATTATTGATTACCATTGTTTCCCATATCTTGACAACTAACTCCTCCGTAGGATGTAGTTTTATATAATCTTCTAAAATACCCGACATGTTAGTGGGTGGTACGTATATTCATTTCTCAAAATAAAGTCTTTTGATACCGAACAGGAATTTCTTAGGATTTTTCCCTTCAATTCTTTGATGGCCTTTTTTATTACGAATATTATGTGGATGGTCTCATCTTTTCTGTCACAAACATAGAACGTTTCATTGTACCTCTGAAAGGCCCGGTACAATACCAAATCAAAATATAGATTTTGTTACGAATTCATACGTATGAACTTTGTGTAAAGCTATCAAAGCAAAAGAGTTTTTATAACCTCACTTTATTTAAATATTAAAAACATCCTACTAATGTTACAAATGCGAAAGTTTGTGAGGACGGATGGATGTTTGTTATTCTTTGGATTTAAATAAAATTTGCCATACAGATAGTTTATTACCTGGATTAACATATGAGATTACTTTTAATCTTGGAAATAGTTAGGTTCCCGAAAAAAGTTAAGAATAAAGTTGGGAGTGATCGTCCACAAAAAAAAAATGGTCGCCGTGGCGGCGTCACCTCCGTCACAGCCATAAAGATGTCAGATATTTTCTCAGACAATATATTATTATATCTAGTAGATACATATTATAGTATAACGTGGACATTGGAAGATTATATCTATGACTGTATAATTTCATAAATAATAGAAAATCCATATCATAGATATGGATAAGTGTGAAAATAAATTAATGTAAATTGAATCAATTTTAAACATTTCTTCCCGCTAGCGAATCAAAGTTTCTTTTCATCTATAAGAATTACTTCCGAGGCGCGTGCTCTCTGAAAATGGGTGTCTAGTTTGTTCAAACCAAGTTGAAACTTTAACTTATGAGTTGACTATTTTTCGTCGTTCAACTTGTGGGTTATATTGGGCCGATTTCCTAGAAAATCTTGCTGGCTAGCCGGAACATGACTAAAGTACAATCGGTAAAGCATTCAACTGTTACCCAAATTTTTCTCGTATTTCAAACTGCTTAGGGTCTGAATTTGAACTCGGACCGGCGTACCGGCGTACAGTGTGCATTTTGCTATGCATCATTAGGCGCGATATCTGGCTAGCGCGCATATTTCACTTCCGCTTTACTGACTCGCCACCTAACACCCTGACAGGAGTTTTGCCTTTCTTTATTCTTAAGAGATTGCATGTTTTACTAAACTAGAAAGGTATTAGTATTAAAGATCTGAAGAGAAATCGTCCTTCACTCATCTGTTTACCAGACGAAAAGAATATTTTACAATTGTTATCTTTCCTAAGCCACTCTGTTACACATCACTCCCGCCACTTCTCTGATATCATCATCCCACCTTTTCTGCGGTCTACCTCTCTTCCTTTTACCTTCTCTAGGATACACCATCTTGTCACTTTCTTACTCCATTTGTTCGGATCTAAGACCAGTTATAACTCAATTCAATCACTACCAAATTCATGAATTAAACGTATTAAGCACAGCATTAACAATTTAATAAATGCGTGATCAAATCACCCTAATTGAAGATTAGAGTCCGTCGTGGATTTTCCGCGACATGCTCCACAATGTTAACTGTCTCCAGTCGGCGTTTATCGCGACCCATCGGAAATTCAATTATGAACCTTCGTCGCCCACGATATTACGGCTGACCCCCCAAGCACCACACCACCTAGTCTCCCTCGTGCGGTCGAGTACGTCACTCACTCTTCAAGCTACTGACACTAAGCACTTATTTATCCAACCGTCAGACCTTTTAGCTTAGCAAAACATTATTATTCAACTTAATAAGCCATTATTTAATATCTAGCCATACTAAAAACTTTTGTGTCTTATTCCTAACTACTTTGAGATTCTTTAAGGAAAAGTTAAGGGTCTTCTAATTTTTATGTTATAAATTAGAAATTGTTAAACGCCAATAATGCTTCGTTTCACCTCCCACACATTCCCCCGGTAAATTCTAATTTGTATAATATGAGAAACGATAATGAGAATGAAAAGGAAAAAAACCGCTTAATTATTTCAAATTACGAATTATAATTGGAAATGTGAGTCATAAATATTGTCGTAGGTATAGTAAGCCAACATATTTCTAACAAAGCCATTTAATTTATATTTATACTAGTGACCTGCCCCACCTTCGCACGGATGCAATTTTTTTCCTATAAAAAAATCCTCCTATAAAAAAACCTATGAGGATATTTTTTTTATCCTCATAGGTTTGTGTATAACAAACCTTCATGGTTCATGACCCATTAGGGAAAAACGTATCAAAATCCTTTGGGTAGTATAGAAGTTGTTAGTGGAGAAACAGTTAGAGGCGAACAGCGATATTATTTAATTATATGTCATGTTATGATCATTTTTCTCTTATGCAGTGAAGTAGCATAATTATGTAATGCAGAAAATAATATAATATAAATATATATTCTTCAGGACTAGTTATTACACCGTTTATTATAAAAAATCTGGTAAAACATACTCTTGCTAAAAATATGACCCTCAAGATGACGTTCTGATGTTGCTGAAATTTCCTACTGTAATGAATTATCGGGATTAACGGAATCCTATGTGATAATCCAGGACAAGGTAAATTCCGTGCCAAGTTTCAACTAAATACCTTCAAAAGTTTACTAAGTTTACTAAGTTCTAGGTTAATGTACTAAATTCTTTAAGAAGGATTGAATTGGTCTCTTAAAATTTATTTTAATATTTTAAAATAGTTTATTTTTATGTAAAAGTCGGCAGGCCGACCTTCATAGTATGAAAGATAAGGAAAAAGCAAAAGATAGGACTATAGATGAAAATGAAATAATAAGCAAGGGATAGAAGGCTAAAATACTCTAAAACTTTTGTGATCAGATAAAATTTATACATCATTACCAGAATACTCCTTCACCGAAACAAATTAGGATTTCATGTGTTAGTTTACTGCGTTCTTCTGTAAGGTGTTAGTTACTGCCACAAGACAGGTGACCCCGAACGCAATGTGTTACTTCATTACCGACACATATTTAATTTATAACTGTCTCTTCTTATATGTTAAGAATTAAATTTAATTATTTCTCAACGAAGGAAATTACATCGATCCTTGCGTCTCACCTAAACCTGACATGCATCGTGACAAATTAATAACTGAACAAATTAAAATAAAATTTTCATTTACGAAAACAGAGGCCGCGAATATTTAGCTCGAAAACTGGATTAGTGAATAATAAATATAAACAAATGTAAGGGTCTTAACTACGTTTAAGGGCTTAGTGCGAGTTGTCTCGGCAGGCCGCGCCGGTTCAAATTTAAATGTGACCTTTTGCCGTTGTTTAGGGAACATTGTTAATTTGTACCACCGCATAAGTTTGGGAACATTGTTACTTGACATTGTAATTAACAATTATAAACAACACAAATTCACGTTTTACTAATAAATTGTACACGTAGGTATGTAATTTACGTTGTCTCTTACAATAATATGAGCAATTATCTATACTTATACTATACTTACTACTAATATTATAAAGCTGAAGAGTTTGTTTGGTTGAACGCGTTAATCTCAGGAACTACTGGTTCGAATTGAAAAATTCTTTTTGTGTTGGATAGTCCATTTATCGGGAAAGGCTTTAGGCTATATAACGTTTTGAACGTGGACGAAGTCGCGGGCACCAGCTAGTCTATTATAAATACTAATGAAAATATCGTGTGATTACTTTTATCTCCTATGTTTCCACTAGTAATGACACATTATATGTCTTGATACCGCTGATCTAGCATTTTTCTCTAAAATACAACAGTAGTAAATCCTACCATACATTGCCTAAGTCCTCCAATGTCTCAAACCGGTGGTCACACTCAACCGTACCCACACTCCGCACCAAATCCTAAGTAATATTATAAATGCTGTGAAATAACACGCAACGTGGCGTATATGAGTTCGTTGCTCACAACTTTTAACATGGTAATAACAAAACGTTTATTGAGTGGAATTCCTTGCAGGAGCGTCGGCTTGCGAGGAGGAAGTTTAATAAGATGTTTCCTGTTCGTCACAGTGGAAAGGGATCTCGAGAGCGAGGGAATTTTCATGAGCCTAACCTTGTAACATATTGGGGTGAAGTCAAAAAGCGCGAAATATCACATTTCGTTCATCTCATTTAGAAAAATCACTTGTTTATTTTTCTAACGATGTATTCAATGTGGAAAACGTTTTTTTTTTATAATATATTTGGCAGTTCAGACGTAGTGAAAACTTATTTAACTCAGTAAAAGTTATTGTTAATCAAAACTGTTAATATTATTACTTAACAGTAGTGATGTGCCGGATCGTTAAAAATGTATATCTGCGGATACGGATATTTGGTGTCAAGATACGCGGATACGGATACGGATCTTAACTTTCTTACTCAATCGATGTCGGTGCGCGTGACTTTGAAACGATATAGTTGACGCCCGCCACTTGACGCGTGCATTATAAAGGTGCCAAAAGTTTAATTTTAAGAAATAAAAAATAATCTGAATGGAACTTAATAGTTTTTCGTTGCTATCTATTCACCTACGAGTATATCGAATTTCATCTATAAATTAAAAATTAATAAGGTAAAAGATCCGCCAAGAAATAGCGATTACGGCTACGGATATCCGGCACATCACTACTTAACAGTAGCATAATAATAATTAGGTTTTCCTATTTATATTAAAACTACAACTTACCTTATAAATTACTTTACAAACTTACCTTACATACGTTATTTCTATGCTCCAAATATATCTTGAAAGAAGAATAAAATTCAGTACATAATACATATTTCAAATGGTATGGTCGTTCATTGTATTTATTAACATGAATGGATTACGCACACAATTGAAAATGGGTCTCTACAAGTATTTTCGCTAATGTTATGGGATTATACTATGGAAATTCTAATTCCTACCTACTCAAATATATTCAGAATTATTCATTCGGGCCAATTCGTGGAGCTTTCGGAACCGGTCGGAGATTTATGTCCCCACAACTTTACCTAAGTAACGTACGGTCATGACGGCGTTCCACGGGAATAAATCAAATCATTTCATCTCCAACTCTAACGTAGTTTACTATCGAGGACACAAAACTTTACACGCTAACTGACGCCAGTCTCATACAAGATTAGTAAAAACCAAACGCTTCTGGACATCAATTGTATTAAGGTCAAGATATTTCTAATTCCTGCAAAGGACGATGACATGTCAGTAAAGAAATATACTTATAATAGAAGTAGGTATTTTGTAAACTTCTACTAGGTTTTTTGGTGTTGATATTGATTATTTGGTGTTGTCATAGCAACAAGGCCAGAAGCACTAGCAGGTGCCGTGTCTCCAGTAGACTTAGAATATGTGTGGAGAGATCGTACTGTGTGCGTAACCACCTCCTTATAGAAGACCACCGTGAAATAACAACAAGTGTGCCCTTGTGTTTCGATGAATGAGTAAGGGATGCCAAAGCCTATTTCCCTATCCTTTCCCTACCATTAAGATGACCGTCAGCCTGTCTGCCGACCTTAACATAAAAAGTTTTTTAGTAAAAACAAGACGCCTTATTAGGCGGCATGTTCTTTAGAGGAAAAATGTAACAATAACTTCGGATGTTTCAACAAGTTCAGCTAGACGTGCCAATAAGAAAAATATCACAAGTCCCAATGAAAATACTTATTGGTATTTCTCGAAACGTGGCACTACAATATAAGACATAAATTGGTAGTTTGCCTTGTTTTGCTCTTGTTTAGCCGGCGTCTATTACGACTCTGAATTTACATAGTTTTACCAAGAACAAATAAGTATATTTTTTCACATCTGAATTTGTATTTTGTATAGGAATGTGAGTTGTTCTACTTGTTCTTGTGACTTATTTTATTCTATTGGCTATGGAAATGGCAACTTGTCACATATATATGAGACGACCCTGATACGCTCACTGAAGAATAAACATACTAAGAATTATAACTTTGTATACGTTTGACTTTTTGTAAATATTCTTAATGCAAACTAAGTATATGGCTGGTACATTACACAACGAAATAATAAAGGTAATGAAGATTGGTAGCCAGCTAAAGGCCGCACTCCCAAGTCGTAATTTTTGGTGAAAAACTTAATTAAAATGAATCTTTACGGGGCAATGTTTTTTGGAAAATAACCTATACTGGTGTAGGTAAGCTTTGTAAGAAGGTTGAAAATGTTTAGATGAGGAACTGAGTTATCGAATAAATCCCTAGTTCGTGCTAATTTGTATTATTTAAACACTATTAACACTTTATTAAACACTAGCTGTTGGCTTTCTATATTTAGCTTTATTTACTTACCTTTTAATTTAGCTTTCTATAGGTGAAAGAATTTTTAAAATGAGTTTTTGAGTTTACAAACACAAATAAAAAATACAAATCTTGTCTTTTTAAGATATTATTAGTAAAAGTGTTTCTTTTCAAATTATGTTGAGAGTACAGAAATAAGGAACTAAAATAAATTGTCAAAGTTTAATAAGAAGACCATGAAGTTAATGTCAACAATAGAGAAGAACAGGAGTCAAGCAGGTTCAAGAAAACTTCTAGTGATGAAAATGGATGCTAAAATTTATATTAGAAAAGGTATGGCGGAAGCAGGATAGAAAGGATTGGCGAAGTTTATGTGAAAAGCTATAAAGCGATGTGCTTATTCATGCTTTATGTTTATTACATGATGTATATACTACGAGAATATTGAAAACTACTACAAGCACATTAGTGTAATAGCTATAATACTAGTAGAAAATGGTAGTAGTTATAGTTCGTAGCTAGAGAGGAAATTGTTATCATAATTAAAACCGAGCTTTTGAGTTAAATGTATCCCCATTCGTTTGGGAACCATTTATTAATATTTTATTTAAAATATGAAGTATTTCATATTTTACATAAAATTATTAAAAAATTACAATTATTAAGTTATTAAAACAGATTTAAATAAAACAGATTTAAAAGTATGAATTCATAATTCTTATGGTTGTTTATTTTCTTTAACTTATTTTTTTTTTCTTTTTTTAATGTGTTAATCACTTGTGCAGATGTTTTCAGCTTTTATGTTAATACTGTTAAATTTTACTTAGCTTCTAAACAAATAATCGAACTAAGTATATGTAAAGACATATAATTCTTTACAGCTCCCGAACGCCACATTATATTGTATAAATTATTTTGATTGTTCCCTTTTTTAATTTAAATTACTCATAATATATACTTTTTTGCGACAACTACCTCCAGAAACAACCACTAAATAAAAAATCACCTTAATTGATTGTAAAAATAACTTCAGTAAAAATTCTTTTAAATAATTTGCTGAAAAAAAAAACCATTTCAAATCTCTTTTCCACCCGAAAAAACGTTTCTTAAACAATATGATTATGAACGTGACTTTTGATAATGTATTTTATGAAATGATTATGATTTTCGCCTTCACCACAAATAAATTTCAATAAAAAATTCTTTTGAATATTGAATTTTTGACGTGGTATAAAGAAAGTGATTGATGAAACAATTTTTAGAACGATTTTATCCAAATTCAAAAGTTATCGTGAACAACATTTGTTGTCGACATCATAATATACTTATATATATAGTCTTTGGTTCAAATTGTTCATTATAGTTCACCAGAATAACGTAGTAACAGTGAAATTTAAACATAACATTGGTGCCTATCAATTTAAATACCTATTCCCGTGTATAAAGATATTTCTTACAGAAGGTACTTCAAACTTTGTCGATTAAATATTTCATAGTCAAAGTTACTGAATATGTAGAATAATTGAAGTCGCTTTTCGCATCTGTCTACCTGTATATCCGCTAACTCCTAAACCACGTATCAGATTTTTATGCGATTTTCACTAATAGAAAGAACGATCAACGAGCAAGGTTTTTGTATATATCCTAGCTGACCTCGCAAATGTTGTTTTGCTAAAAAAAAAAATTATTTTTTGGGGTATAAAAATAGTTTACAACCTATTCTCACCTACCGATATATATAAAATATACCTACAAAAAAAATTCATAAAAATCGGCCAAGCCGTTTCGGAGGAGTTTTGTTACAACACGAGAATTTTATATATACGAAAGAGATAATTTGCAGGTAATTGCTTTCTTGCGATGCTGGAGGCGGACTGCTGATACCGTTTTCAAATAAGACGTCACTTGGGAACTTTATTTTATTTTATTGTGATTCCCTTAAATTCAATATCTATTCCACTATTATCTATCGAATAATCAAGTTCGAATATTATCTATTTGAATATTTCGAATATTATCCATTCGAATATTGGGATAGTAAATCACTAAAACTGTCGAAAAGCACTAAAACGAGTGTGTCAGTTAAGTCCCAAGTTGTCGAGTTAATGTTAAACTCGACAGACAGGCGGACGGTCCACTCGATGGTAAGTAGCTACCGTCGCCTATAACATAAGCAACGCCACAGATGCTGCAAGTGCGCTGCAGACTACAGTAGGATTAAAGATAATAGATTCTGAAGGGATAGGAAAATAGGCTTTGGCATCTCTTACTCACTCACCTAAACACAACAGCACATGTGCTGTAATTTCACAGTGTTTGATGTGTATTTAAAGCAAAATTTTACAATAATTTATATCGATTCGTATTTACAAAGACGTAGACCGTCTCACCTCTAGTCATCATTGTCAATAGAGTAAAAGATTTCTGATAGTCATCAAGCATTTAGTTCGGCTTACTGTTAACCTAAGCAAGGGTTAAGTCTAACAATCGTTAGTCTAATCTAAATAACAAATAATATAAACCCCTCTTTAGTTCTCGAGTGTTTTTGTTAGTCCTGCGTTGTAAGGTAATTAACCAATCAGTTGTCACTTCGCACTGTGTTAAAATTAAATCTTAATTAACTGCTACAATGTTTGTATTTTTGTATGGTTAAATACTATTTTATATTTATTACTAACGACTCGCCCCTGGCTTTGGGTTTTGTGTGTCACTAGTAGGATCAGATTTCTACAATTTCGTCTCGCCTAGTTTCTGATTCATGCTATTGTTGCTTTTAATAAAGACTAGTGAAAGTAACTTTCCAAAACAAATACTTGGTCTCTTTATATTGTAAGAAATTTGTAAAACTTAGCTAGAAACTCAAACCAACTCACGTATACTACACAAAGACGTAGACAGTACAAATACTTATGTTCAGTCTGCTTCGTTAAAAGAGTACAGCTTTCGTTAAACAATAGACATGATTGTTGTTTTACGTTCAAACCCTGGAGGGTTTTTAAAACAAGCTAATGTTGTGTATACTGTTCTTAAAGGCACGTCAACACTGCGGGCGAAACGATATTAAGGTTGCTACGAAGGATCTTTTTGTGCTACGAGGGATATTTTCCATATAAAAGACTCTCTCATTTATTTATCTTTTTTATTGCATAAACATGGTAGAAAGAATTTTTATGAATTTTGTTGTGATATAGTGTGGAGGCAAGCTGATGGTGCATTTTTATAGAATTGAACTATTATCTCCTAGCTAGGACCAGAAAAAACACTGGAATCATTGTGTGTTGCTTCCCTGATGCGCCCTTGAGCTCAGGACTGTCGGCTCTTATTGCATTTTAAGTTCCTCGTCTGTCTGTATATCCGATAGAGACGCAACGGATTTTGATGCATTTTTCACCTTGAGTTAGATAATTTTACACTGAAAGTTTGAATATTTTGCAACTGTCAGCTAGTTACCACTAAATCACCCTGGTTTTCACTAATAGTAAAAGAGATAAACGAGGGAGGGTCGTATGTATAAAAAAAATGCATCCCGGGCAAAGCCGGGAGCGGGTCGGTATTGTGATATAAATAATTTTAACTTATCCTGAAAAATGTTAGACTTCTGAAAATTTTTATCCTTTCTTTAATAAGATTTTTTTAAAATGCTTTATCCTTGAATTTTTTACACCGCGTACGGAGTTGCGGGCACAGCTAGTTATGAATATGATGTAATAATTGTAAGTTGTGCTTGTCTGTAAAAAAAATTAATAATAACTAACATAAATTTCAATTTATTTTACCGTTTATCTTACAATTGTTAACTACTGTATTTGGTGTGGAAATAATATTTGTAACTCCATTCACACAGTTTTGTAATAAACTTTATCGAAACCCAAATAAATTGACTTACTCAATTGAAAATGGAAATTGTTCGCCAACTTTTTTTACGTGATAGACAATTACGTTACTGATTCAATTTTGTTTCCGTTTTTATACTTAAGTATAATATCAGAATTTCATAACTGAGCCAAATTTTACGTATTATTTAACATTGTCTTTATTTCACAATGATTATATTTTAATATTATTAATATGTAATACAACTGCTATCCTATACCTACAATCTTCAAGCAATTAGATGAACTGCTAAGTTAAAAACTCAGACTAAAGCTAGTATAGAGATATAATTTTCATTATATATATAGGTAACTATTTATATGCATGGAATTATAACTTTTTTATGAAAATGAAACCGCATTCAATCGAAACTTTATACGTGGCCAGGAATATTCGTATTTTCACAAAGGAAAAAATTACCTAAGGATTACATTTCCATTTTCCATTTTCGGCCTTCCTTAAATAAAATGACAATTTCCATAGTGAAGTCAAAAGGGTAAACGATAGTTTACGAAATTTAATTTAGATCCCGAACATAGATAGAAAAAATATTTACCTCAAATTTATACTGCTTACTTGCAAAATTAAGTTGGTAAATGATAAATTTCTTCTTTCACTTCCTTAGGGAGACAAAGACCGCAAAGAAAAAGGGAAGGTTAGAAAATCTTCAATATCTTCAAAATAAGTACGTAAATACGTGACCTAGCTTTATGAAATAAATACTAAATTAAAGCTAATCTAAATAAATTTTATTTTTATTTAAGCACATTAAAATATTCTTTAATTTAGTCTTTATTTCATAAAGTTAGGTCAGGTACTTACTTACTTTTGAAGATATTGAAGATTTTCTAACCGACCCTTTTTCTTTGCGGTCCAGTATATCTTAATATACTCTACCATATACATTATGTTTAATTAATATGAATTTGGCACATCCAAATATTATTTTTTATTTGTGCCAAAATAAAATCAAAACGTTTAAGGCTCGAGTTCACCAACAGACGGTTATTTTTAAACAGCTGATTAAAATTTAAACAGCCGTTAATCATTAATCATTAATCTTATGTTTAGGGCGTTTAACCCGCAGTTTAGCGATGGTAATCAACAAAATATTATTAAACGGCTGTTTAAATTTTAATCAGCTGTTTAAAAATAACCGTCTGTTGGTGAACTCGAGCCTAAGTGTGTTTTTCAGAACTAAATATTTCAACAAAATTGAAATAATGTTCCGACAGATACGCTCGTCAATTGTTATATTCTACTCTATTCACGGACTGGATAGTGATGTGGACACAATTGCAAAGCTTATACTTAGCTTGCTGCAAACAAAAAAATTTAATACTATTCTTTTAAACATGTGAATAATTTAATTAATTACGTTAAATATGTTTGGACTTGTAAAGTTACTAAATGTAGTCGAAAGTAAATTAAATAAGGTTTAGGTTTAGGTTTATATTTTCTTTATTCTCATTAAAGCTTAAAGCTACTTACATGAGAAATATTACAAAAGACTTAATTAAGAAACGGAACATCAAACAGGCACACAAATGTCACCAAAATTAAACAATATTTGTTCCTGATTTTTAACAAAAACACGTCAAAACATTTAAACATTTAACATAAAATGTTTCAACAGCTTGGATCTATATTCTCTAAAAGATTTTGCCTGTTTTATATGCAAAGGTAATTCGTTAAAATGTTGAGGTGCTCCCTCAAAAGTAAGCATTTTTTTTACCACATGTTGTTCGTAGCTTTGGTAAGACAACATGGCTTGCTCGCCTAGTTATGCAGTTGGAAATATCTTTTTTTTAAGAAAGGTAATATCAGAATGAATTGATTTATCAAATATCCTTCGAATGAGTATACATGTATTAAATTTAAATAATTGAGTTAAATTCATTAATTTTGTTTCTTTATAAATTTTATTAGTAGATGTTAAATAGGGGTAATGAAATAGCATTTTAATAATTTTGTAATTAAAAGCAATTTATGTAGGTCTAATTCATTCTTGGATCGGTGTTCGTCGGAATTATTGTTTGTCTGCTCTGGGAAGCCCATTACGATGATATTTTTCTCCCTATTGCTGCGGTCATTGACTTCACGAATAATTTCTTCATGAGATTTTAATTCCGATCGCAATCGCAATCAGGTAGTTTACGTTTACGAAGAGTGACGAATAAACAAAGCATTATATGACATCACTGTAGCAAGGTCGATAACTAGACATGTATATCGATAATCGTAAACCAATCGACGACCGCCACTATGGACAGTGACGGTGGTTGAGTGGCAAAGACGCGTGAAATCCCATAGTTCTTAGAGGCACTCTGTAAAGTTCCCAGGGGATGAATCGCTCTGTTACAACTGCAAATATTACTCTAGTCGACTACGAACTAAAACCATTTTTCATTCGCTGCGACAACCGACAACCGACACGGACGTATCGATAATGTGTTTACTATTTATTATTAAACCTCAAGAGACTTGAACACTACTGTAAAACGCTAGCGTGAATTTCTGTGAATTTAATTGTGTGAATTACAAGTGCAAATTAATGTATTATTTTAATTTAGTAGTGGAAGAGCAAACTGAGTTTCGTAGTCATAAACTCATCACTCCGACGGTCCATTTGATGGTAGTTGGCTACCATCAAATGGATAAGGATAAGGAATTAGGAAGGGTTAAGGAACTTAGCTTTGGCATCCCTTACTCATTGAAACACAACATCACACGTGCTGTTATTTCATGGTGGTCTTTTTTAAGAGGGTGGTTACTGCCGCCAGACGGCCTACCCAAATGATTGCGAAACGCAGTGTGCCTTGCCACTGCTATTTTTTTTATTAAAATTATATACATACGCCTCAAAAACGCCTTATATACACGTCAAAAATGTAATTGAAATTTAATTCCCCGCTCTTTTCAAGGAATAGCCTTGAATTTATTACTGTCGACATACCTACTTGTAAAGATGAGTTGAGGATATTGAAAAGCGGTGTAATTTCCGCTCAGAAAATATGATATAGGTGAGTTTATTTTGTATTCTTCCGCAGTAAGTACAAGCAAAAAATTGAATAATTGAAATAAGATAGTATTTTATAATATATATTATCCATGTCTTATTACATAATACTAGCGAGCCGCTACCTGCTTCGCACGGATGATATTTTTCTGAAATTTATACACACAAAATTTCTTCGTTTATCGCTTTTTCAATTAGTGAAAACCTGTAGAAGAAGTTAGTGGAGAACAGAAGCGGAAAGCGACTTTATTTTATGTTAGCTGGTGCAAATGAATTCGTCCGCGTTGAAAAATAAAAGATAAACACCTGACAAAATATGTAAAGCAATATAAAGTCTGACATGCGTTGGCGCCTGACAACTTTTACCAAGCGTTGGACCTTTATTTTTTACACCCTAAAATTCTATTGTAACAATTGGTAATAGTTTTTTTTTTAAATCGGATGAGTAGTTTCGAATATTACCGCCTACATACAAACAAATATACAAACCTAACCACTTTTTAATTAATAAGTAGTTTTATAGATATAGATAAAAATATAAACTTTGCAAGCCCTTTTTTGAAATCAGCGTTTAATATAACTAGCTGAAAAACATTAAAAATAAGAATAAGATAAAGGCCGGAAGAGATTCTATTACTCAACTTAACGGTAGCTGGGCTACCGTTGCCAAATTTTAACACAAGCGACTATATGTGGTATGGGAACCGCTGACGATCCTAAAAAGATAAAAAAGGGTCAAATTGGGGTATGAGCATTGACATCCATCACTCTTGTACCGAAATCAAACAACAAATATTGTTCATTATTTTACGGTGATCTTCTGTGAGAAGGTGTCTTATTAGCCGTCTTAGCCGAGTTTATTCCTGTGAAACTTCAGGGAGGTTCTATAATATTATACTAGTTGGTGCCCGCGACTTTATCTACTTAAAAAATGAAAAATGTAACACCTGAGAAAATATATACATTTTTATCGGTGTGATGACAGTGGGGCCGAATTTTTTATGTTTTTAAACCATCCCTCGGGCTCCCAAAATATTTTCAGTATAACAAGTATCCTATAAGTTAATCCAAGTAATAAACTATCTTTCATCCAAATCCGTTAAAACGTTTTTGCGTGATTGAGTAACAAATATAGAACTCTTCGCATTTATAATATTAAAAAGATAGAATAATATTAAGGGTTTTTAAGTTTCAGGACATTATTTAGCGAGATAACGAACGTTTCCTTAAATGTGAGTAAAATAAATGAATCTCTGACGTCAGCAACCAAAGCACAGACAAGGAAGAGTCAATCTGTTTGTGACAGACCATTTATCAAGTTGTCACGATCGTTAACCATTGTTCAATACGCAGTGACACAATTAGGACACTTTAAAGTCATATTTCATTGTAAAGAGGGATAACTTATTATTTTCCTAAAATAAACATCAACAATATAATTTGGATGGTTAGGGAGAGAGATCGTTCGTCATTGAAGTTCCTCAAACCAGCATTATATTTGTTCCACTTTGTTTAGCTCTAAATGTAATGCCTATTCGTTTATTTCAGCTCTTTACAAGGTCGCAAGGTCGTAAAGAACTGGACTAAATCTATTGGAACGGAACAGACATCTAAATTTAAAGATAATTACTATTTTACAAAATAAAACTTACTGCGAAACTGTTACATTTTCTTTTGCATTTCAAAAGAACACGTGACATTCGGTTTGTTGGGTCTCAACAAGTTACAGCAGATATAGCGTGTTTGAGCTCAATAGAAAGTTGGGGATTAGTTTATAATTTTAATTACGTATAGCTTATTAATAAAACAAAGTATATCTACTAATACTTAGAAGATTTCTCGGTAAACGGCCACTTCACGAGAAACGGACATTACCTTATATAATATTATATTTATAACTGCCAGAATATAATTATTTGCAGTTACAACAAATTATTTTAAGTAGTTATTTAAAATTATATAAATATCACTCGTATTTAGTACTCGTAATATATTCCTTCATTGATGAAAAATCAACTTACTATATAGCTGCTATCATGCACTTGCTTATTCCTTTTTATGGAAAGGAGAAATAAAACTTAGACTTTAGCATATCTATTATGCATGCATTGAAATTTTCTAGAGACAGCGGCGTTGAAGGAACTGTGTTCTAGTAGATAGATATTTTATTGAAAATTGTTTCATATAAGTTATTGCATATTTAAGTATAAACCTATAAAAAGTGAGTCAAACACATTGTAAAAGTTTGTATTGATAAAGATGTAGAATCAAAGTTATGTCTATGACAGCGATGGGTATTACGGAGATAATTGGGTTGAAATAAATAATTGATTTATGTGTAGTAAAAGGTTTTAAGGTTTTACCTGGCCAGAGCCTCAGCTGTGGGACATACGTACATATATATGATGAAATATATGTAGAGATACAGCCATAATTTGACTTTGCTTTCGCAAATAAAGTATTCTATGTAGAACCGAGCAACGTGTGCACCACAGTACGTGAATCAGAAGTGGATTCGACAGAATTCTTCAAGAAAATTCAAAAACGAGATCAGAATATCAATTCCTTTCTGCCCAATTTTCTTGCAAATTGCCAAGGAACGTTGTACCTACTGCGAAATATCTAATATTTGCATACACAGCTATAGGAAAAACGAAAAAAAGCAAAGCGAAAGTGAACCCTGTAACAGGTGTCATTGATTTTAGGCCGTTTAAACAATATATTTGCTTTCCACCCAATTACTGTCCGTACGGAAGTTTTATCGGAAAAAAGTTTATTTCCTGAATAGTTTTGTGTAGAATATAAAACATTATAATATTTCTGTTATATTATTAATATAAAAAAAACTGAAATTTTAACGCGAAAATACTAATCCGTCGCTATCGTTGATATGACGTATTTGGCTGAAACGTATACTCAGCACAAAGTTATTTTAATTCTTCTACTTTCTTTTAAATACTTAGGTTTCCGAATTAAATTATATAGTTTATTAGTCTGGGTGAGATAGGTGAGATAAGCCCTAAAGAAGATCGTAGGCTACATTTTAACTAATAACAAACAGAACCTCTTTTTTTTCCACCCCCTGTACAGATTGGAATCAAAAATTTCATCCATCGTTATTAAATATATTCTAGAATTTAAATGCCCTTAAGGGACTCAAATTTTGATTTGTTGGTAATTTTTTTTGGACTAAAATATCAGATCCAGTTTCCGTTCTTATATATTAATAATAAAATGTGGTTTAAAGCAACACTTTTGCTTAGTGGTATCACATACACAAAGGTTCTATCTTTTGTTTTGTGTGATCTTTTAATAATAAATCCCTATAAATTAACTTTACGGTAACGTAAGACTAAGAGGTGACTGCAATGCCGGAACTCAGTTTGATTTGTACTGTAAATGTCCGTATGAAATTGCATTTCAATTGCATATAACTGCACTCGATAAAGGTCTATTAAAGGCACTGTATCAATATCAAAGGAGCATGTAGCAGTTACTCAAGAATAACCACCTCAGGCTATCTGTACCTTTACCATGAATTATAATGACCACACTTGCTAGCGAGAATGGAAATATTTATATGGAAAATTGACATGTGCAGTTGACAGTTGTTCATATAAATGTTTTATGTTCTCGCTAGCGAGTGCGGTCATTGTAAACTCATGGTAAAAGTACTGACCTCAGGTGGATGAAAACTCACACCTACTGGCGTGTTCGGTATGTGGTATGGCGAAATCGGTACTCAGCCGTGGAATTACCAATGTCATTTCTAGTAGTATCACGAGTATTGCGGAAATCACTTTTAGAAACAATTTATTGATAAATATCAAATTAAAGTGTATGTTGGGTCATTTAGACGAAACACATTACTGGGATAAAATCGTAGATGGAAACAAAAAGAAAGATATGGTACGTTCTTACATCACGTAATCGATAATGGGCTACATAAAAATAAATGCCTAAAGATCATCGAAATAAAATATCTTTTAGACATCTAGTATATGAGATTTAAGATAACGTTTGGTTGCATAGCCAATTGTAGATGTATGTACGTTTGTCCGCTTATAATGCGTAAAATGTAAGTTATGCACATCAAAGGGCATAGTATCGGTCTCTACGATGTCGGAATAGCTACATGATATGTATATATAGTAGCTAGCTATAGTATGATGGCATAAAATCGTCACCTGCCTCTGACCTCATTTTACCGCCTCTCGATTCACGTTGAGGAAACTCATTCAAAGTTAATTAGTATTTACTGTCAATATTTACTTGCTAAGTATTTTGTTCCGCTAGTCTCGCCTGACCGAGCATTAAGTAGCAAACAACTCATTTTCTGTTACAAGCGAATTAATCATTCATTGAGTTAATGTTTTGTATAAGTTAAGGCTTAATTAGGTTAATTATATATATTTTTATAGTGACTTTATAAAAATCTGCATTCGTAATTTATTCGAGTTTATCGTTAAGTATCAATATTCAAACCATTAAAGAAAATCACAACGAAATAATAGAATCTGTGCTGTTTTAAAGGATTCCATTTGAGTAGGTAAGGGATGCCAGAGCCCCTTATTCAAATTAGTTGACGTACAATATTGCTGCAGCCTTGTATGTACTCATTATTTAGTTGCTATTTATTGTAGTTAATGAACACAATCGCTACGATTTCATATCACAGATTATAACTGATAAAGTTCTATAAAATTTTAAGTATTGTCATTATGCACTTCAATCTATTTAACCTACATAATAATCTCCTCATTTTCTTTAATCACGAATATGTAAACAATTATTTGATCCTTCCTAACACCATCAAAGAGCTCCTGGAGTATCTTATCTCTCTGCTGTATATACTATCTTGTGGCGAATATAGATAATAGTAAATGTTATTCTAAAATTTCATAACTTTTTTTATTTGAAGGTCGCAGATAGGCTGACGGCCCACTTGATGGTAGGTGGCTACCGTCGCCTATAACACAAGCAACGCCACAGGTGCTGCAAGTGTGCTGTTGACTACAGTAGAATTAAGGATGAGGGATTGGGAAGGCCATAGGGAAACTGGGCACTGTTCTTATTTGTCTCTTTTCGGCGGTAATATAACAATATAAACATCCGCAGTGGCTTTCTTTATGCTTCCATCTATGACAATAGCATTATTTTTTGTATAGCAGTATAAACAAATAACAGCAAAAACTGCTAATCACAACAAAAGTTAGTCTCGAAATTGGTGGACGTATTCGAAAGGATTAAAATCTCTTGAAATGAGGTTAAACCTATTAACGACGCCCACAAGTGTCCACTCTAAGCCACTCGCTATAACCTGCAATATCAAAGTCCTTCACAATGTTATGTCGCCCTTAAATCTCGGAAAGTAACGTCCAAGCTCCAAGAAAATATCTTACCGAGAAAATGTATTTCCATTTTGTTTCTCATATAACTCATATAACATTTTATGACTTCATACTTTAGGTACAACTGTATGTACATTGCGGTTGAAATATGCGCTGCGAGTTTGCAAACTGATTTTTTTTGCACTTTGCAAGCGAGTATCATAACCTGCAATATACTAGACGACTACGTGACTTTTATAATGGATTAGAACGCCTCCTTTCTATCGTTCTAGTAACATTGTCAAGAAAATCTGTTTTCAATAGGAACCGAGTGATTTTTATAACTATTGTTTGAAATTATAGTTGTAAGTTTATTTCTTTTTAATGATTAAGACGATGACTCAATCGATGATAGGATTGGTAGGCGGCTACGCATTTTTACTTAAATATTGTTAGAGTAAGAACAAGTGAGGATATGGATTGGGAGTTACTTAATTACTTATTGAAACAACAACAATACACTCGATTTTATTTCACGGTGGTCTTAATTTATAAAAGGGTGGTTATTGTCGACAACTGGGCTACTCAGCTTATAACTGTAGAACCCAGTCTCTACTTAGTTAATTAGTCCCACTAGTTCATTTAGTTTACATAGACATAGTTCTTTACCCACTAGATCGTTCAGTTAGAGATAATGAATCAGACAGAAAATATATTAACGGATCTATGTTATAGCTCGCATAGGTATACTAACTGGGCACCTCGTTCTTTAACGTCAAGCGCATGTTAATGTAGGAAATAATTGTATTACTTGACGGTGCGAAGTGGATTCCTTAACAAATAGAGACAACGGATCGGATAAGGTGTATATTTCAGGCATCTATGGTATAGCCAATATAATGGGCACCACGTTCTGTATCGTCATAACATAACAAGCGCGTGTATAATAGGAAACAATTGTATACCATACGGGCGCCAAGTGGATTCCTTTACTGAAATAAACCTAAATTCTGTAAACAGTGATTTATTAAAATCCTTATACCATTAATTATGTTCTTAGATGTTGCTTCAAATGTTTTATCATTAACCTTTAAAAACGAGCAATATATCATGATTCGACAAGAAAATTTTGATGTTATGAAAACCTCTTGACGCAGCGGTTTATGAATCGTGTCCGAAAATAGTCATATTTCATTTTTAAACACGTGGACTGACATTTATTAAAAATCTCAAAAAAAGTAAATATTACGTTATTTTTGTTGATGTGAGTGCTTCTAACTCAGTTAAGAAAACATAAAATGTCTAAAATGTCTAAGACATATAGATACATGTAGTTGTTTAGAGTATTTATCTCATTTAGATTCAGACATTTTAAAATGTTTTATTTTTTTAAAATTATTATTTAAAAATAGAAATATTCGATTTTTCTAATATAAAACGTGAGAACCGACCTTAACATGAAAAAAATTCTAAATTAAAAAAAAAATCTTATTTTCATTAAGCGACTGTGTTTTAATCTTAAGAAATTAATTTGGGATCCATTGATATTGTAAATATTGAAGAAGCCAAGGGTATAATTGTCCCGGGATGTAATGAGGCAGATTTCGTCGTTTAATCAAATTTTCCATTAGGCAATTTAGGGCTGGTATCTTGTATTTGGGAAGTAAATAAGAAATTGTTACCAAATTTCAATTACATTTAAGTGGTACAAAATGCTTAGGACTTTTAGGGCAAAATTAATGACACAGCATAGTTTATATAACACAGCATAATTTGTGGTTCAACCAAAAATTACATGACAGGAAAACAAGTTAAATATATCGCATACATAATATTAATATGGATTCACCTGTACATTAATTTCTAAGTATATTTAAATGTTGCCTGTTTTTTTTACTTTATTTTGTAGTGGTGTATTCATTCTTCTAACTTCTGTATAAAATTATTATGCATTAATATATCATTAGGTATAGTAAAAATAGTTTTAACTTATCTGCATTTAGAATCTGACTCAGGAATCTGACCAATTACGAATCTGTCCAAAAACGAATCTGTCCAACACAATAATTATTTCCATATATTCAATGAGAATTTGGTTATATTAGATTTTAATGAAATGTATATTATATGTTGTATTATATACTTAAACCACCACCACTTCCGCCTTATTATTAAAAATTAAAAAAAAAATATAAATATTAATTCCAATTTATTGATATTAGACCTATATAAAAAGTATATGAGGAAGTACCTCGATTATCTCATCTATAAGCTAACTAACTACATAATCTTCATAAAGTTATATTGTCACTTACCTGTATCAAAAGGCATTTCAGTTAATGGGGTCGTATATCGCTGTGGCGGCAACGTTATAAATGTTACGAGACCCTATAATATAAAACAAGTAACGAGAAATTATCTGTTCAGAGCGCAATTTATGTCGCAGCAATTAAAAGGCGCTGGATCTTCGTAAATTACTTTGTATTGCGTAATTGTATTCGCCTCTAAATAAGGAGAACGATCTTACCTCGTAAACATAAAGCACTTGATCTATTTTTATTTACTTGTTTACTTAAAACAGTAACCGTTGAATCATTTCGAAATTTTACTACAAAATAACTATGGGAGGGCGCACATTGGCTTCCCCCGAGATGGCCGGCGTACCTTCACTTCAAGGTACGCCGAGGTTCTCCCCGCGCTTGATATCCGTGGCGGGGCACCGAAGTCGTCGGGTTTTAGCCGGTACGAATCCGGCATAACCCCCCAATGTCCCGTACACTGCCGGGTATCCAAGAGGATTTCCCAACGTTAAAAAAAGGCCGCACATTGGTTACTATCGTTTAAGCATAAGTAGGTAGCTCACTTTCGGTTGCTGAAGCGACTATCCGCACGAACACTGTCCTGTCGTACACGATACAAATGTTGCATAAACAACAAATCTGTCGCTAGATCGATCAAATGGCACATGCACATACAAGTTCAAAATCAGTTCCCCCAACTTCTTCCGCTTATGTCATGGTTATTGCTGCCAGACTGATGAATTGGAATGAACCGCCCAAATGACTGTGAAACTACTTACCGAATTCTTACCAGAGCCAACTATTACAAGTTCATTTCTAAAGTTAACCCTGCTGGAAATTGAACTAGATTTACCTATATTGCTTTCTATACTTAAATTTTTTGTAAGGGATGCCAGAGCCTATTTCCATATCTCTTCCTAATCCTATTATGTTCGGCAGTGCACTTGCAGCACCAGTGGCGTTGCTTGCGCTATAGGCGAACGTAGCCTACCATTAAGTGGACCGTCAGACTATCTGTCGAGTTTAACATTTAAAAAATACATAATAAAATTTGATTCATATTCATTAATTATATTTCAATGAGAAATGTGAAGTTAAGCTATAACGGTCAAGGAATAAAGTTTCTGTTGGATGACCGGACTGCTTGCTGCTACGTGATATATATCAGCCATTTACGAGATCCTGAAATGTATTTTCCTTCCATATGCATGTGCTATAACCGCAACTAACACACAAGGTAAATACACGAGCATTTATCGAGTAAATAAAGGAGCATCTTGATAAAGCTACCTAACTGTGTAACCAGGTAGTTGCTATTAATGTAAATATACATGTGATCTATATTATCTTTATCAATAGATACCTACATGTAGTAATTAGATTTCCAATTCTATCTGTTTCTCCTCTAACTTATTTTTAACCACACAACTGATTTTAATTCAGAGCGAACGAAAACGAAAACGAAAAAGGTACAAGTAGTGGCAGGGCACACAGTCACCATCCCCTTACAGAAGACCACCGTGAAATAACAGCACGTGTGCTGTCGTATTTCCTTGAGAAAGTAAGGGATACCATTTCTCTATCCCTTCGGGATCCCTTAATCCTACTCTCGTGGGCTGGCTTGCCTGCCGCCCTTTAAATAAAAAAGGAAATAGAACTTAAAAATTCACATATTAAATCCGATGTTACATAAATTAAAATTTACTGTTACAGTTAAAATATTTCTTATTATTAATTGACTAGCTGAACCCGACCACACTTCGCTGTGTCTCAGTCTTATATTAACTCGGCTGCCATAACAACGGCTAACTTTCACTTTAAATGTGACAGCGGTTTTCGTTGGCGAGTTAGTTCTCCTCGCTATCGGCAGATGGCGCCGTAAAAAAGCGATCTCTCGCGAAAATCCTTAAAGCGGATTGCATATTGTGTAAAAATTTCAAGTCAATCCGTGGGCTAGTTTTCGAGTTTTTGAGTAATACACAAACCAACACAACATTTTTACATATATAGATATCTATCGACGATATAGATTAAGCAATTCATTTATATAATAATCAAATTGATTTGAATTCATTACGATTTGCTTATTGTTTCGATTTCGAGTTGAATGTGAAGTAATCGAAAAATTTTATGAAAAACGTTTAACTTTTCGCGACTTATCAAAGTAGATGAATGTCGATAAAATCTGTTGTTAGTAGTTGTAAACGACATAACTCGAATGTGTTACACGGCCATAAGTCACAATAGTAGGGGACGTGGATCGGCCACTTTAGCTTCTAAAGCCGTTAGATTTATGGTCGCAACGTGAAGGTATACTCAATAAATCTAGACATTATTTCATATTTTACGAGCTTATCGAGTGTATCAACCCATTTGCAAGTCAACGATATTCTCTGTAACTGATATGACTATCTGTTTTTTTTTTATTCTCAAAGAAATTTCGAAGTTTCTGCACCTGAAAAAGTCCTGAAAAGTAAGCGGATAATGAATCATATTTGTTAGATACAGTAATTGTATGCCGACAAAGCATAAAGTATTTAAGTTCTAGTAGAAATTAAATTATAAATTATAATAAACTACTTATTAAAATCCCATCTTTACTTTCTTGCTTGCTGCAAATTAGCTGCCGAACCAGTAAGCACTTATTAATTTAGGTATGGGAAATAATTAAGATAACAGATATACAGATATGAGAGATCTATGGCTTATGGCATTAATTGACCACACTCTTACAGTCTGAGGGCGACCGGTCTGGATACACCTTTGTTCATAACCATTTCGATATGTTACTATAAAGATATATATGTTTTGATGGCCTACTACAAAGATACATGAGGAAAAATGCTACATTTTTTTATCTGTAATAAATGCACTGTCTTTCGAAATTAACATTAAAAAATGCAAATATACATGAAATGTGAAGTAAGTTAGAATACTAAGATAAATGAATGAACGATATCTTGTTGCGCTTTCCTAATATGGCCGCACAAGTGTTGTTATTTAATGGAACAATCTAAGATCAGGCAGGCGTGGCTAGTTTAATGGCTGTGAGTAACACCTGTGACCTAGTTAGAACATATTACATGCTTGATAATAATTACTACCCAGAACTATGATTATATTTCGGCACTGGAACCTACACCTCTAGAATATCGTTAACGAAAATATACATTTAGCTCTCAAATCTCTACGTTAATGGTATCAGTTATAATTAATGATTTTATGATTGACTAGCTGTGCCATCAACACTTTCAATCAATGATTTCTATGTTCAATTTTCATTATGAATTTAAATTTCACTAGGTTTTCAAAAAAAAAGCCAAGACGATGATGACCCTGAGAAAAAACCCTGAAAGAAACTCTGAATACCATTCTTTTTGTCATCTTTATAACAATAATTATAACAATTGCAATTATTACAATAATTGTACACAAATAATTGTATATACAATAAATTACATAGTATGAGCTTAGAATAGTTTAAATACAGGCTTCATTATCGCTTAAATAATCAGCTATTATATAATAACTTTTCGAAAAGAGTTTGGATTTAAATTACGCTTTTAAAGTTATTTGTAGGTAAGGCTTTGATTATCTCAGGATTTTTTTTAGAAAACCATGTACATTGACCCATCAACGAATTACTCATCTTGTGGAGTCGCGTTTTATTTTAATATATAGTCTACATTATTTTATTTTCTAAGAGTGTATGTCAAAGAACACGTAGATTATTTTCAAAGTAACTTCGACTCGAATTCGCTTCAACATTGCCTTATTTTCGATATCGTGTGATACTCGTAGGGGCACAAAAGATATTGCAATTTGATCGCGTTTGTCCTTTACGTATCGGTGTTACCCTGTGAGTCTCGCTTGCACTAGTAATTGGATTGTGAATATAAATATAACCAACGTTCAAGTAGATAGGTATGTCTCGCAATGGATCCTTTATTGTGTTGTATCTATTTCAGTGTAGTAAAAGCACAATAACCCCGCATTCGTTTGGGGTTAACCGAAAGCAATTCAAGTTGTTTGTGTGAAGGTGTAACCATATATATGTTAACAGTCCAATATTTTTCAAAGCCATAGAATAAGTTGCAAAAATTGTTTATGTAGGCTCTATGGGAAAGGCTTTGGCGCTTTATGGGAAATGTCTATATTAAATTGTGGGTGGCGTCTTTCGGTTTCTTGGAATAATTAGTAAGAATCACAAACCGAAAAAACTCTCCGTAAGATTGCGTCAGCTTCAATCTCATCAAGGAACGTAAAAAAATGTAGGGAAACCCTTAACTGTGCGGGATTATCGGTGGTACGGGCGAAATCGCGGCGAGCCCCGCACTACTCTCCCATTAGATGGGCAATTTGTTTGGCTACTGCGGGGTAAGCCTTTAATCTGGCGTCGCACTCTGCTCAGCGTGACACAGCCGGGTTCCGCCGTACTATTTTTGAAATAAACGGCATAAAGTTAGATTGCTACATGTACAAGTCAATAGAAACAATGTTAGATTTTTGTTTTTTTGAAGATAGACGATTTTATAGACGATAATAACAAATTTATTTAAAGAGTAAAAATAAGAGATCATACTTTATTTATTAACTAAAAAGTTATAAAGCTGCGTCTACAACGCCAAAAACAGCAATAGTTAAAAATAGGGAAATAGTATAGATAGAGGGTAAGGGAACAGTTCAAAAGGCTGACGGTCCACTTGATGGTAGGTGGCTACCGTCGCCTATAACAGAAGCAATGCCACATGTGTTGCCACATGGTGGAAGCTGGGAACCCTTACAGAAGATCAGAGTCCATTTCCTTTTCTCCTCCTTATTCTTTATACTGTCAAGGTCTACAGTTCAGTTGCATTGCTCTCGTGTTTGTAGACAACAGTGATCATCCATCATCAAGTGGACAGTTATCCTGAAGCGTAACTACCTTCACATAAAAAATAAACTTTTTTTGCTTTCATTCGCAAAAAAGCACGAACAAACGTTCGTTTAAACATCGAAACAACTGTTACATAATCCACTTGGTTGGAGTGTATAAGTAAATAAACTCTACGCTGTGGGATCAGACAGGTGTCGGCAGTGACAAATGGAAACTATTCTTTCAAATGTACAGCATCTATAACAACCTCTCCTTCCGCGTAACAGCCCAATTTTTTTATTTTCTCCTTTTTTTATTCGCACTCAACGCGCGCATTTAACTTAATGCTTCCTTGAGTGCGGTCCATGAGTAACTTTACCCGTTATATATATTTTTTATAACCACACTTCTTCAGTTTTTATTTTACTCCCTCAGAGAAATATACCTTGTATTCTATGCGATGTTGAGAAGTTCGTGTTCGTGCGTGAGGGATGAGGGTTCATTTTTATTTATTTCTGAATCAAGGCAAACTGCGAAAGATAAACTTTAATTAACATATATGAAGTTGCCTGCGAAATCTGCGTTAAATAATGGTGGATACTTGTATATTTTGATACACAATATTGATTTAAAGATTTCAATAGAATATTAAGTTGATAAGAAGTGATATATTTAAGTAAAAAAAAACATTCAAAATTACTGTCATACCTACCTACCTATTGAGCTTTGAGAGTCTTCAGCCTATATATAAGTTTTCCAAAATTTATGTGTTAAGCCAAAACTTCCTACAATATAATATAGGGAGTTTAAGTTACTTGATATAATATCGCTCGGTGGCATGCAGATATTAGCTTTAATAAATTAGTTTTAGCGGTGTGTGGTTATAGAATTAATACATACTACAATACTCGTATTAAGTTTCTTGGAGGAGATATAATATGTTCCATCTACCAATTTACCAAGCTAGCCACTGCGATGTGGCAAGATTTCTTTACAAAACTCTTCGATAATTATAAGTCTTGTTACAGATAAGTTTTCTAAGGCACTGATGATTCTTTACGTATTTTTTCCTTAACCGTTAGACCAATATACGTCACGTCAAATCCACAATTAAAGTCCAAAAGATTTACAAGTTCAGATTCAAGATTCAAACAAGTTGTAGTCGTTCTCTGCTTTATTTTTTACTATTCCACATTCGTACCGTAAACAGAAGGTGTTGGAGTTCTTTCACTAATAGAGTTTTTAACTGTTGTAATCAAAGTTTTTGGGGTTGTAGTTACGTGTGAGCAGGTGCGTGCATTTCACCGCTCGCCCCCTTTTACCCATCAGACGCGCCGTAGGGCAGTCTCTCTCGGTTCATTGCACAATGAAATTGCTTCGATACCAAAGCAAACTAACCGTATTTCACACCGAACAGTTGAAAAACGTTTACTTTTTTGAATATCCGATACGGACTCGCAATACAAACAGCACGCATCCAATGTCCAGTCACGTGCACAAATATGCGTATACACTTATACACGCGAGAATATAAACAAGGCAACGTTTCCATTGTGTACACAGCGAAATTGTTTTGTGTCCCGGTTTATTTGAATTTCATTGGATATGACATATTTCTATACAATTTAGCCAAAACGGTCGGTGTTTAAAATGAAAAAAAAAAGCAGGAAAATATTCGTGTGCGTTTTCCCCTCTTCATTTTTGATTTAGATATAAATTTATTTCCACTTATTTTTTCCCCGAATATTATATATATATATGAGCAGAGGTGGTGTAATTAGAAAGATACAGGAGACGAATTATTTTCATAAAAATAAGATCACAAAAAATAGGATATTGGAGACGAGTGTTCTTGTCTTGTTGATAGGTCGAAAGGGCACTTAAATCGTCAGCCTGCCTCCCATTACGAGTATCACCTTATATATTACATACCCACTAATTACCTACATAATGCGTATCAGTCTCCTTAGTTTGGTTGTCAGAACAAATAACCGAACTACTGATACGATGAATTTTAAGCTCGACCAAGCGACTTTTCGAAGTTATGTTTAAATCTCCTAAGATAAAGTTTCTATATAATTTTAAAGTTAACGCGCACCTCCCGCATTCTCAACCTCAAAATAGCTGCTAACAACTTGAACTTGTTTCTTTGTTTTAATAAAAAAAAAAAAAAACAAAAAGGCACCTTTATATATTATTTATGTGGACCATAAATACTCTCAGTTTAAATAATTACATGGAACCTGACATTCATATTTTTGTGTTAAGGTGTGAAAAGTTAAGACAGACAGACAAGACAGAAATACATACAAGACATACATTGATACGCCTAAGCTGTTGTGTCCTTATACTCTTTTATAATTATGTTTTGTTCTTGTTTTTTTTTTTTAAATGTCAATAATTTTTTCTTTCTTTCTTTCTTTTTTAATTCTTGCAAAGCAGACCGCTGGGCGCTAGTATTAAAGTACTATGTTAATGCTGTATATTGTATAAATTACAATACATATAATACATATTAAAGTATAATAGATTGAGTCCATTTGAAAGAGAAATACTGAAATACATTTTATGAGTACAATTTATCTGCTCCGTGTTTAATAATCAAGTTACGAAACACACTTGTATATTTCTTTAGTTAATTGCTAAGATCGCATTGGAGAGGCTTAAAACTGCGAAGACGGACTCGAACTCTAAACTCCAATTAACAAATGTAAAACTTTTGCCTTGTCGCGGGGTCAATTAAGAAATGTCGCCTCTGAAAAGAGAGTAATTTAACTTCTTGTCTTATACCTACAACTGCTTATTTTAATAGGAACTTACAATTTTAAATGTAACGACTTTTACTACCGTTTCTTTCGTTAACTATATTCAGAATGAAATCATCACGATTATTTTACGTTACGTTATTAAGTTACGAATTCAATGTATCTCAATGACAGATAAAAGTTGGTGAATTCGATCGAATTTTACTTATTATGTTTTGTATAGTTTATTATTTTAATGCAGTAATGAATTTTATTTATTTTAAAAGTGTAAGCTAAACAATTTTAGCTTCTAAGTTGAAAGATTTCAATAAAGTAGTGTAAAATTGAGAGATAACACATATGGTTCTTGTCATTTGTATTTTGTTACTGATTTAAAAATAAAAAATGAAGTATTTAATTTTAAAACTTATAATGCCTAATAACGTAAAGTAATGCAAGCATTGAAATGTTTGGCCAATTTTGGCTAAATGGCCGTTATTGAGTTAAGATGTATTTCCCTACCTATTCAAATTCTGGCAGCCCATTAGAGCGCAGTGAAGCAGAAGGAAGGCCAATCTAAATGAGGTTCGGCCGACGTAGGCTTCTATGACGCTTTGATCACTATAATCACAGTTTTGGGGAGTAAATCGTTGTAATGTTGAGTTGCGGCTTTTGCAAATAGGATAATGACTGTTTTAGTTTGAAAGGGTTTTGTTTAAACTGTAATTTGTATATGCTGTTACAATTACACTGTTACAATAATTACTGCTGTATATTATTATTGAATTTACTGAATTTGACAAAAATATGTACAGACGGTAAAAGGCTTAAGTGTAAAGATAGACTTATATTTGAAGAACAGAAGAAATATGATAAAAAACGGAGAATTAAAAAAAAGTCCCTATAGAAATTATCGGAACAAGAAGAAGATATTGACTCGAAAATATATGGACTATAAGTGTAATTAAGTTAAAGCAACGGTACAGACAGATAACAGACACACACGTCAAATATTATCCTGTTTTTAACTTTGGGAAATTCTCTTGGATACCTATAGGGGACACTGCAGTGTAGGGGACGTAGTAGTGTAGGGGACATTGCGGGGTTATGCCGGATTCGTACCGACTAAAAGCCAACGACTTTATAGCGCGGCCGTTCATGGGCGGGATCGGTGCCACGTCAAATATTATCCTATGAGATCTAATAACGAAATAAAGGGTATCGCATGTTTTAAATCATATTCGCAACATAGTCTATCAGCGAACACATTCAATTGACTCCTGTATTCAACTCGCGTCTGATCACGACTAGCTATTGTGAGCTATTGAATCAAATTTAAATAAAACTGAATCTCTCATATTTACCATTCTCATAGTATACATATTTTGATCGTTATTCTCGCTATTCTAACATTTTTGGAATCCGTATAATAAGTAGGTACACATAATTTCGTCTTTAATCACTAACTTTACAGATGGGTACAACTGAGTTATAATTTAATATAATAAATTTATAAATACATCTATAAAAATAAAAATGAATCGTTGCTAAATGTGTTGCTAAGCATCAAACTCGAGAGTGGCGAGATCGATAATTCGTCTAATTTTATTATTTTCAAATAATTTTTGATGAATAATTGTAAAATAGACCATTTTGGTACACTTTTTTTATAAATTATAAAATACTTTACAATGTACAAAATACCAAATAAACGTTTTTCCTTTCTTTCTTTCTATTATTCAACAAAAATTTATTTTATACAATTTAATTATATCGATATACTTACTTAAAAGCGTTATATTACGCTACGACAGTCTCTTATATTATTATATCTCAGCAGTAAGATGACCACTACTAGACATAGGCTTTCTTCACAATTATTGTTATTAGTGTAGCACGATAATTTTAATAAAAGAAACTTTAATATTCTCCTATTAAAATTGACACAATATGCTAAGAACTTGTACGATTTTAATTTCACACAATATTGAATGTACCTATGTAACCAAATAGAAAGAAAAATGTGTTCTTTCTGTTTTGATTCACAGTTATTTCAACGTTCGCGTTCTGTGGCGACCTAGAGCCGTCAGGCATTCGTCATGTGAACAAAGAACGGTATACCATTCAAGTGAAACATGTCTTCTAAATATTCACATTTGAAAATTACTGCAACATGTGAAAACTATTGTGAAATAGCACCAGTGCTATTGTGTTGTAAATTTATTAGGAAATGTAATTTCAAGGTAGACATCTATATATATCTAACAGTGGAGAGAAAGAGGATGATGCTGCTGTTGTTTATTTTGGTCATGAGGACAACAGATAAGAATATTATTGTTTAATTTCTTTAATTACTAGAACAAAAATATAATCGTCGTTCCAAATACAAGATAACAAAGAAACAATTCACCAATGTAAGTAATTTCGCTAAAAGTCAATTTTTTCTTCAAGGTGAGTTAATTTTTTTATGTTATTCATTTCCCGGATACATAATTTGAAAAATATTCTAATCTTGACACAGCAGGTACACAAACAACGATTTAATCTGATTCAAACTCAAAACATTTTCAAATAAATGAATCTCTTGACATTTTTTTAAGCTTCGATGAAAATAGACAAAATATAAATTTATACAATGTTGAACTATTCACACATCAAGGTAATACAATGTGAAAACATTTACATAACATTCGAGATTTTTTTCCAACACACGCCAAACATAACACCGACAAATTCCGATGAGTTTATTAGATACTTGCTGCCTGCCCCCGGCGTCGCCCAGATGTTTTTGGTTAATTATATATAAAAACCTTCCTAATTTAAGTAAATATTATACTGACCTAGGCAAATATTCGTACAATATTAGGTCAAAATCTAATTTTATCAATTTTCTTGTATATATTTACAATTTCATGGATTTAAAAAGTATTCAATCTCACTTATGCATTAACCTTCATGTAATGAATCCAAAGAAAATATTAAGAAAATATCAAGAAAGAAAATTAACCTCGCATTGATCCCAAATACTGTTTACAATTCAATTCTATGTTCAAACAGGTTTTCAAATTCTCAATTGAATAAAAACCAGTTACTCTTTTGTGTTTTGTGACTCGCGTTCCATTAGGATTAATTTTGTTACAATTCATGTTTGATGTTTTATTTGGTAAATAAAACAGTCTATGGAAAACTTAATTTTTGATGTAAAAACTTAGTCTTTAACTTATTTAAATAATTTGATGAGTCTGTTTCAGGGTTGCCGGGTTCGATTCCCGGCAGGGAACTTTGGAAATGAACTTTTCAAACCTGTCTCTGAAAGTAGTGGCAGGGCACAGGGCACACTGCGTTTCGCAGTAATTTGGGCAGCCTATCTGGTGGCAGTAACCATGGAGTAAGGAATACCAGAGCTCTTCTCTATCTGTTTCCTATCTCCTTGCACAGGTGCTGCAAGGGCAGCATTTGTGGCGTTGCTTCTGCTATAGGCGGCGGTAGCCACCTACCATCAAGTGGACTGTCAGCCCGTCTGCCGACCTTACAATAAAAAATAAATAAATAATTAGATTTTACCAAAAACAATCACATAATATGGTTAGAGCGTACAACTGTTTGTAGTCTCTAATGAACTTGAGAAAAACGAACCATTAAAATGGTCTTAACGAATTATAAGCAAAAACTAATAACAAACCGCCACGAAACAAGTAGGTACACGGACACAAGGCGAGCCATTACTCTTGAGTACAAAGGAGATGGCGGCAACTTGTGTTAGAGCACCTATTTGTAAGTAAGTGTTCCCTCTTAATAAAATTGAAAAATTTCACTTCATAAGTTGTCATAAAATCGTTATTATAAGTACCCAACTACCGCTTGACGTCACACTAAATTGCAGTTAGTTACATTCGTGCAATGTAACTAACTGCAATGCAATTTTTTTCTGGAAATTATGTATAATACAAAACCTTCCTCGTTACTGTAGTACTGATTTTTATTCAGTTGAGAATGAGAGCCAGTTTCAACATTGAATTGAATTGTGAGCAGTTATTTTGGGGATGAATGCGAGGTTAATTTTCTTTCTTTCGGTTCTATCCATGACGTCGGTAAATTCAGGTTAATGTATGAGTCAGATTGAAGCAACACTTTTTAAAATTTAGATTAAATTAATTTTTTTTATTAGTTTTACAATATTGTAATCTTAAAAGTAGCTAGTTTTCCAGGTAAACGCTTTAAAAAGTATCTGATACATCACATAGGATAAGGAGTAAGAGTCAAGCGTGGGAATAGCGCATACTTCATTTTGTAGGAAAATGACATTCATTATATCATAGTTGCTCTAAAAATAAAAGTAAATACCTATAAGAGCACACGTATAAAGTTACGAGTCAGTTATATTGAATAAACGTCTAGCTATTTAGTTGGTTGAGAGACGAGCCTTATCACGCATGCGACCGCGTGGCCTTTGCATAAAACATAAGCCCTTCATTCAAGGGGATCGCGTGCACCCCACAGGCTTAACACTTCTATATTTTTAATTCTTGTTTCGCTGCATTTCAAACACTACCTAGTGGCGAGTTTACTCCATGAAAATTAAAGGTATAGCCCAGTTCCTCGGTACAGAAACACGGAAACACAGCAAAAAAATACACAGTTACCTACATACGTTTCTCCGACTTGTTTGTAATTACATACGGCGAACGTTCAAAGCTACGAGTATGTACACGAAAACGTTGTCATTTCAAGCGAATGCGAAAGCCGAAAATAATTTCTGAGCTTTTTAAAGGATTCCTCTTTATCCAATTGTGGCGTTTTTATAAATAATTATTAAGTTTATTCACAGACAACTAATTGGTTATGAGATAAATATACTTTGTAAAATATAAAGTACTTAGATATATTTATCTCATAACCAATTAGTTGTTTTGACTAATTAATTAGTTAGACCAACCAATTAGTTGACCATAACCAATTAGTGGTCACGACTGAACTGAACTGAAAAATATATAAATTATTCAAACATCTTTTTATAACTCTACTAGCAACACGCCCTTTACTAGGCTTCGCACGGATAATTCTTTCTTCAAATTATATATGTTACCTTATTGCATAAATGGCATCTATAACATAAACTGTGTCAAATTCCGTTGGGTGGTTTTTAGAAGAAGTTAGCGAAGAATCGAACAGAGGCGGGCAATCAGTTTATTTTATAATAATTTGTACCTATGTATTAAGCGGCCCTCCACCGGTTTCGCTCGCATGCAATTTTTTTCAGCAAATTATATACACGAATTTTCCTCGTTGATCGCTCTTTCCATTAGTGAAAATGAAAACCTTATCAAAATCAGGTTAGGTTAGTTTAGAAGACGTGGCGGGGCACCGAAATCGTGTCACAACGTCTCTGCGACCCCGCCCATCATCGGCCGCTCTACCCGTAGAAAGTCGTTGGGTTTTAGCCGGTACGAATCTGGCATAACCCTGC
Source organism: Synanthedon myopaeformis (assembly GCA_944738685.1). Lineage (NCBI taxonomy): Eukaryota > Metazoa > Arthropoda > Insecta > Lepidoptera > Sesiidae > Synanthedon > Synanthedon myopaeformis. Next base: position 4,228,350 of record OX122914.1, read on the forward strand.
TTTGTCCCCTACACTGCCGGGTAAACTAGAGGATTTCCCAACGTTAAAAAAAAGGTTAGTTTAGAAGAAGTTAGCGGAGAAACAGACAGACGCCGACAGCGACTTTGTAGGTAATAATATGTAAAGATAAAGATTAGATATAGATGTAGATATAATATAGATATTGTTAAATTTGCAGCTAAAATGTTATTTATTCAAAATTGGCTGAGATGAACTTATTAGCTTAAATTGTTGTTACGTATAAACATAGTTCTCTAGTTACAACTCAGATATGGAAACAAACTACGAAAAGTTAGCTAAGTTATCTATTGTTCGGTTCCCACAATACACGTGTAATATATTTATTGAAGACCATACTATTAGTTTAGTTAAAACAGAGCTTAATTCAAAAGTTTGTGTTGTTATTCTGCAATATTGTGTTAGAAACATACTGCTTTGAAACATCCTTCTAGTAGGTAATCCAAATGCCAAAGTTTCCAAGTACTTATTATTATAAAGCCAAATTTATGGATGGATAGCTCTTTCACGCAAAAACGACTGAACGGAATTGGATAAAATTTGACACACAGATAGTGGATTTACATATCTTATAAAATGCTTATACACAGATAAATAATAAATAAATAAATATCTTCACACATTCCACACAGCACCATCTAGTTCCACAGTAAGCAACTAATGCTTGTATTATGGATACCAGAAAGTTGTAAATACATACATATTATAAATAGAAAACATCCATGACTCAGGTACAAAGGTAAAATGTTAACACATAAACATTTGCCTCTAGCGGGATTCGAACCCGCGACCGTTTGGTTAACAGCTAGGGTTACTAGCCACTAGATCAAACGTGTCGTCGAACAGATAGATATAACACATAGCATAATTTTTTATCCTGGAATAAGTTAGGTTCCCGAGGGATTGTTTAAAAAAATAAAAAGTCGGGTGCCACAATACCTCATAAGTATATTAAGATAAGAAAAGAAAACTGGATTCTGACAAATATGAAAACCAAAACATTTAAAATTTTAATAATTTATTTTAATTTTAACCTGTCTGTCGAATTAACATAAAAAAGAAGAAAAGTGTTAAATTTATGAAATTATTAATTTGTCAAACCAGTCGCAATTAAGAAAAATTCTACATTGTTATGGCAAGCATTGTTTTCTTAAGAGTCACAGATAATAAACTTCATTGAAGTTCGCTCATTAATAAAACGGCGATGAATTTTTGCAGCACTCGAAGCCAGAGAGAGGTTAAAATTCGCTATTTATTAGAAATACATGTTTTATGTAATTTTGTTATGTGAACAACCACCCTTTCACTAATAATTTAAACGTTTATTGGTATGGAAATAGCTCGAATCCGTCAGTCGTATGGACTATGTGAACGGCTTTCTACGACTGTGGGGATTCAGAGTAAGCGATTATTGCACATGGCTCGTATTCCTATTTCTTATATATATTAGGACATCAGAATCTCCTATGTTCTATATCAGAATGCCCTATGTTAATTAGAAATTAGTTTATATTCTACTCAAATAATGTGGGCTGTTTGCATTTTTGTATTTTTGTTTCTAATGAAAAAGTCAAAAACTACTGGACTGACTTTAAAAATTCTTTCAACTATAGAAAGCTACTTTATCAGCTACTCGTTGATACTCGCTAGTCGTTACATATGCCATGCCAAATTTTATAAAGTTACGCGGACGATGTAGCGTGCAACAGTTAGTAAAAAATAAAAGAACGATTTTGAATATTGTACTAGTAGCAGAAGTTATTGAGGTTAAAGGGAATGAATATTTGCTATGCCCGCATGTAGTTTAAATTGCATTTCCTTTGAGTATGGGACACAAAAGACGTTCGTTGACGGTCGGATTCGTGGAACTTCATCCGGTCCAAGACCTTATACGCGCCTTTTTCAGCGAACATAACTCTCGGTTAGAAGCGAGCGAAAATGAAAAACCCTTCGAATAAACGACCAACTCGACTCAGTATTAAGGTTTAGTAAATGTTTGAATTACAATGCTTTTAGTTACTGTAAGCCGAAGTAAAAATACAAAATACATTCATAAAATTTTCGTTCTTGCAATTCGCGTTTTTCCTACAAAATTTAATTATAATATAAGTAATAGACATTTATTTCCGAACTGTTACATTTTTTTTACAAATGATTTAAAATATGTCTCTTAATTTGGTGTGCCTTTTTACATTAGGCCTCCTCCAACTGCCTCCATTGATCTCTTTCTAGTGCCACTATTGGCCAATATGTCCCCAAGGTCATACGAATATAGTCTTCCCATCTTCTTTTTGGACGCCCCTGTCTTCTAACTCCGTCTCTTGGATACCATACCGTACTTGCTTGCTCCATTTATTTATACTGCTTCTTAACATAGTCCCATTTCTGATGGTCAATACGAGTGAGAACAATATATTGGTCTTATTAGACCTCTTACACCTGGGGTGCATCATAACTTGTGTGATCATAATGTATCTTCAAATAGAATAAAAAGTACTAATAAGAGCGATGGTTCCGGAAATTAACCTCAACACACAAACTCCCAAAATTTGCATTCTCCACAATATTACAATATAATATAATATACAATATACATACAAAATAAACATGTACAAATACACACGAATATATATAAGAATATATTTCGCGCAGCTCGAGAAAATATAATATCGTGTCTGATCTTGCTTGCTAGCTTTCCGACATAAAATCAGAAAAGATCGATCTCATGGCGTTGCTACGTAATTTACCGAAACGAGATCCTGATTTCAGTATCGGTATTGTATAATTCAAACAATTCCGGTAGCGCTCTTACCAATCGGATAATAGCAATGAGAAATACACATATAAATTATTTTTCGTTATACGAGTGTGTGGTTGGTTAATGCTGTACGTGATTGTATAAATTAAAGATACGGATTACGACGGATTAAGAATTATATTTTACAAAGAAAGTTATTATAAGAACATGACAAATTGGTGACAAATTTATATAAGTGACAACATACATATGACATAAAAATATATATAAAAAGTATTAAAAGTAAAACCAAAAAGTATGTATAACGCAAAAGAGTATTTACAACAAGTCGCTACATCAGCCCCCCCGGAGACCTTTAGGTCGATAAACGTTTGGGAAAACAAACACGACGACCCGATCTTGTTCTGAGTTCCGGAGCGGACTGTTGAGGTGTAACAACAGCACGTTCGCTAGAAGTTGTAGGTGCTAGACTGGGCTCCTCTAGTATATATGCTGGTTTCAAACGATCAATGGAAACATTATTCGATTTCCCTTTGATCTCGAGCTTAAAAAATTTATCTGCACGGTTTATTACACGATAGGGTCCGGAAAATGTCGGTTGCAACGGTTTTCGAACAGAATCATCCCTTACGAAAACGTGAGATGCTGTTTTCAAGTCTTTATGAACGAAAACTTTTGGCATTCCGTGACGAACCGTTATCGTAGGCTGCAGTTTTCGCATTTGCAATTGCAGTCGGGACAGGAAATCCGTATAATCGATTACATTTTTACTTGAGCTCTCGAAGAAATCTCCAGGTAAACGCAATTGTTCACCATACACCAGATCTGCGGTGGAAGCTGAAATGTCCTCTTTATATGCCGTTCTTATACCTAAAAGTACAAAAGGCAAGGCTTCCAACCAATCTTCACTTTCGTGACACTTGATCGCTGCTTTCATTTGCCTGTGGAATCGTTCCACTAAGCCATTGGCTGCAGGATGGTAAGCCGTTGTCATGAAATGTTCAGCTCCTATCATCTTCGCCAAACGTCGAAATGTGTCAGAAATAAATTGTCGTCCTCTGTCCGTCGTGATACGTTTTGGGCAACCAAATCTGGAAATCCATCCGAAAACAAATGCTTGAGTGATGGTTTCCGCTTTGATATCGGCGATTGGCATCACTTCAGGCCATCTCGTAAAACGATCCACTGCAGTCAAGCAATATCGATAACCACGACACAGCGGCAGGGGACCAACTATATCAATATGTACATGAGCGAAACGTTCGGATGGTGGAATAAATGTTTTTATCGGCGAATGTACATGCCTAGAAACTTTACTACGTTGGCATTGTAGACATGCTCTTGCCCATTCACGACCGTCTATATTTATTCCGGGCCAGACATAACGTTGAGTAAGTAGCTTCACTGTCGTCTTACCACCAGGATGACTCAGTCTATGAAGCGAGTCAAAAGCTTCACGACGAAACTCAGGCGTAAGATACGGACGAGCAGTTGAGCCGGACATGTCGCAAAATATTGCTGCTTCTTTGGGTAGACCAGGTATCACTACCTTTTTAAGTTGCAGCGACGACCCTGTCTTCAGCAATTGCTGTAGATCAGGATCGGTGTCCTGTGAATTAGCTAATGCGGCGAAATCTATAATACTAATTGTATCAACTGGTCGAGATAACGCATCAGCAACAACATTGTCCTCTCCAGATATGTGCTTTATGTCTGTTGAAAATTGACCTATGAAATCTAGATATCGGAATTGACGAGGCGAGCATTTGTCTAATGGCTTTTGAAATGCAAAAATAATTGGCTTATGATCTGTATGAATTTCGAAAGGTTTAAGTTCTAACATGTGACGAAAATATTTAACACCTTCGTATATTGCCAACAACTCTCTATCATAAGGGCTGTATTTACACTGAGTTGCTGTTAGTTTTCTTGAAAAGAATCCTAACGGTTCCCATACATCGTCTACACGCTGTTGGATAACTGCACCAATTGCTAAGTCTGACGCATCAGTAACCAGCGCGACTTTCGAGTTAGGATGAGGATGAGCAAGAAGTGTGGCTTCTGCTAGACTTGTTTTGCAGATCAAAAATGCTCTATCTAAATATTCGTTCCAATCTATTTTCGTCGAGTTTTTTAAATTTGGACCTGCTAACAAAGCATTCAGTGGTTTTTGCTTAAGTGCTGCTTGTGGTAGAAAACGTCGATAAAAGTTAATCATGCCCAAAAAACGACGAAGTTCTTTAATTGTCTTGGGGCGTGCAAAATTCTGTATGGCAGTTACCTTCTCTGGTAAAGGTTTTGTGCCATTGCTAGAAATGTTGTGTCCGAGAAAAGCTACCTCTGTCTTTCCAAAATTACATTTTGCTGTGTTGATTAAAACACCATGTTGCCGTAGTCGTTCAAAAACTTGTCTCAGATGACTTTCGTGCTCTGTCACGTCCACTGACGCTATCAAAATGTCATCTAAATATGGAAAACAGAATTCTAGTTCGCAAAGAATTTCATCAATGAAACGTTGAAACGTCTGTGCAGCATTTTTAAAACCGAAACCCATAAAGTTAAATTCAAAAAGACCAAAAGGCGTCGTTATTGCTGTTTTTGGAATATCATCCGCAAATACTGGAATTTGGTTATAAGCACGTACCAAATCCAGAGTGCTAAATACTGTACAGCCATAGAGATTGTAGGAAAAATCTGCTAAGTGTCTGACTGGATATCGGTCTGGTATAGTACGAGCATTAAGAGCACGGTAATCACCACAGGGCCTCCAACCTTGGTTCTTTTTGGGAACCAAATGTAAAGGTGAGGACCATGAGCTGTCAGATCGATGCGCGATACCTGTATTTACAAGTTGTTCAAACTCACGCTTAGCAATCTTGAGTCGTTCTGCATCTAATCTTCTTGGGCGGCAATACACCGGTGGACCAGGAGTAGTGCGAATATAGTGAACCGTATTATGTTTCACCTTTGGTGCCGAAGTATCACCGGCTGGACGCGTAATCTCTGGGTACTCTTGTAGTATGTGATGAAAAATAGATGTACCTGTAACTGTTTTAACATGGCACACAGAACAAGATTTTGCGGATATACCACTAATAGAAAGCGTTGTAATATTGTCAACCAAACGTTTATGCCTAATGTCTACCAATAACCCATAAAATTTTAAAAAATCTGCGCCTAGGATAGGTTTTGTTACATCTGCTACAACAAATCGCCATGAAAAATCACGACGTAAGCCTAGGTCGAGCTTTAAAGAAACTGTACCATAAGTAAAAATTGTCGATCCGTTTGCGGCGCATAATACATATTTGTTCTTTTTAGGGCGTGAACTACGTATAAAACTAACAGGATAAACACATAAGTCTGAACCACTATCCACTAAAAACTTCACCTGTGTTTTTTTGTCGGTCACGAATAAACGGGCTGAAACATTTTGACAATCGCTGGCCGTCATCAACGACTGCCGTCGGCATTTCCCTCATTGAAACTGCAAGGCGAGTGACACTTACTCGCGCGCGGGCCAAACTTGCTGTGATACCAGCACATACCACCACGTCGTCTTCGGTTGCTGCTCCGAGAACGTGAACGGCGCCGGTCTGGGTAGCGCCCTCTACTTGGAGCATGTGGCCGCGCTGTCATCTTTAATTCCGCAATCTCGCGACTAAGACCGTCGACACACCGCCGGAGTTCGATCATCTCGCTTGACGTCGACGGCGTGGACACTTGGTGTATCTGCGGTTGAACTATATCTATCACTGTATCAGCGAGCTTAGCTAGGTCTTCTAAACAGCTTTTAGACTGCGAGGCAATTATTAACTGGACGTGCGATGGCAGACGATTTGACCACAAAGATTTTATAAAGTCATCAGGAACGTCTGGTCCAGCAAGGTTCAACAAATGACGCAGGAATTGCGAAGGCTTGCGATCGCCAATGTCCTCATTGCTAATGAGCTGCCGAACTCGCTGCTCATTGGATGACGATAAACGTGAAATTAGCTCATCTCTTACCTTATCGTATTTTCCTGTATCGGGTGGGCTTTTTACAATGTCTTTAACTTCAGCGATAATTCTACAATCCAAATTTGCTATTACATGGTTGTATTTTGTCGAATCCGTAGTTATACCAGCTAAGGCGAATTGGCCTTCTAATTGGGCAAACCACAGTGCCGGATCTTCTTGCCAAAACGGTGGTACTTTAACACTCACACTATTTAAAATGTTCGGACGGCTATTTTTTTCCATCGTTATATTTATTCGTATGTAGTGTGCAAATTATATTAAAATCACGTCAGATTATCACGTCGGAGTTACCAAATTTGTGGTTGGTTAATGCTGTACGTGATTGTATAAATTAAAGATACGGATTACGACGGATTAAGAATTATATTTTACAAAGAAAGTTATTATAAGAACATGACAAATTGGTGACAAATTTATATAAGTGACAACATACATATGACATAAAAATATATATAAAAAGTATTAAAAGTAAAACCAAAAAGTATGTATAACGCAAAAGAGTATTTACAACAAGTCGCTACAAGTGTATTATCTTTACGTCTAATCCACCCGACGGATCAAGTTCAAGTTATCAATTATGGAAATACAAGGAGGGTTTGTATACTTATATAAAAAATTTGCATCCTGGGCGAAGCCGAAAGCAGGTCGCTAGTGTTCTGATAAAAATAAACAACTTCATACATGCGGCAATGTAACAACGGCGGTGTTTATTTCACAAAGAATAGACCTTCGATTTCGCTACCTGGCACAGGGCCATTGCTAACTTTGTCATAAGTTTCGCAAAGAAATTAGCGCAATGCAGAGGCCACGTACTTCCAACGCTAATACTCGTTTCCGATTGGAGAAAATAAAAAGTACTTAAGATCGGAAATATCGTTGGAGAGAAGTTTGTGAGAAACCTCAAAGGCTAGAAGCGGAAGTTAAAAGAAAGGCAGCGGCGAACATTTCCAATGGGAAGTATAAACTGGGCCCCGATCGGAATGATAAAGCCTCGTTCCACTACTCTTTCAAGCAGCGACCTTTGCTCGTTTTAAATAAATTTTTATATTTTATTAGCCCGTTTCATAAAGTTTTCTAAAGTGCAATTTTATAACTTTAAAGTTATTTAATGGTATAACTTAAATGTGTGGTAAACACCAGACAATCCGATTGTATTGGCTGTTGTTTATATCTGGATATACATAGATAGATCTGTATATAGATTTATAGAGTTAGGCAGATTGGCTCTAGAATTCTATACCGCAATAGCACACTTGCTGTTGAGTAGCCGTGATTTTCTGAAGGGAATATTTAATGCTATCAGACGGGTTTCCCGATATATGAATGAGTAAAGCATGTATTAGAATACGAGTAGAGAAGAATGGTTTAGAAGCGGACAGTGACTTTATTTTGTAATATGTATAGTTTAAATATAAGTAAAAAATTTCTGTGTGTTAAAATTTAAATTAAGTAAGTATTTAGTTAAAGTAGTACCTACTTACTTACTAAAAAATAAACACTAATATTTTTTTATCGTTGTCTGTTTTTCTCCCACGTCTCCCACTTGGCTCCCACGTCTAGTATCCCATGGGATGCTTGGATTTTTTTTTTATCTTTTGGCTCCTATGCTCATAGGAGCCACTTTTATTTACATTTATGATTCATTATCGTGTTACTTTCAATCCCATTGTCATTCAATAGGATTCAAAGATAATTACTTTACTTACCGTGGCTCCCATAAGCTTTGAACCTAATACCAACTACACACATAAAAATGTTTAAAGGGATAACTGAAATTCTTTTATGATGAAACAAAGCTGTTATTACTTACATTTTATAGCATGGCCGGCATTTTCATTAGGGTTAGCATAAAGCTTCGTTATCTTAACAGTAAAAACCTAAAGGTGTTTATTTTTTATAAAGTAAACGTGTGCTTTATAAAAGCTCTTCAAATAATACGTATCTGTTTAAAATATATGTATATTATTAATCACTAATTCGTGCCCGCGACTTCGTCCGCGTTGAAAAATAAAAAAATATAAAGTAATATATAACGATTGACCTCTAGTTGCTGTAATACTAGGATAAGTTACGGCATTGTCTTTCGGAATACTTTGTCAATTGAGCATAAAAAATAAAGTGTGAATTACATAATGATCACACATTGTCGCTTTAACTAATTATATTAATAAATCAAGTGATTAGTCTAGAGTCTAGAGGTTTCGAGCTAATGTCATGCGTATACCTATAGATGCCAAATGTCGCATTAACTCGTACCGTTGAAGCAAGGCTTAATTGTATAGGAAATGGATTCAGCAGTACCCGACTACAAGTTATATAGTGCCTGTCGTAATTCAATGGTACCTACACAACTTCTACACAACCTAAGAGGCCACTGTATTCAATAGTATGTAACTGAACTTCTATATAAGGGCCTTTATTACACTGTTTTTCTTCGTAAATATCACGTGACTTATTTGGAAACACTATTATTATAATTTTTTATAGTTTCTTTAATTAGCATTTTACTTGTTCTTCGATTAAACGGGGAAATTTCCTATATTTATATTTAATTTCGATTTTGCTGCTTGTAAATGCTTCTTTAACCTTGTGACTAGCTTTTCTAATTGTCACTTCTCCAGTATTTCTACATGATTTGCAATATTGGCCTTTATTGCACAAGCATTTAAGACTCCTAATAAATACATTTAAATATTAAACCCATTGCCTTGCTAATAATGGTTACCAAAAACCAATTAGTGGTCATTACTCAAATCCTGTAGCTGTAGCTATAAGCGGAAATTGACGCCAGGTTTACATTTACGAAATAATACACCAGTTGAGTTCTCTTCATCTATTTCGGTGTAACAAACATTATTAATTATATTAAATCACCTATTAAAATTAGTGTTTCGTTTTACATCAAGTCAGTTACATTTAATTATTTACAACTACTAAATTCTAAATTTAAAAACTATCTACTTATGTGGAATGTGTTACATTAGATTATTATACAATACGTTTTTATTCGTGACTAATTGCTCATTTTCTTTGCGTTATAGTTATAAATAATACTACAATCAAAATACTTAATAAATACAAATGAATTAATCTCCGAGTGTGTTTTGGTATTATTAGGGAGTTCACATATTTAAGCGAGCTACTACGTTATGACGCTAATTATCTTAATATATTCCTGTATTGAAAAAAAAAAATAAAAAAAATACGAGTTGAAGTAGAATCTGTATCTCAATGTCAACAGAAATAAATTAAACTAAAATGGAATTCTTCACGAGAACTTCTTGTTAAACTATTCATTTTAATGTTAGATATTTCTTCGAAAAATATAGTTGGATAAGTACCGAGTTTGGGAATCTTCTATAAATAGAAAATCTATACAACGTTTAAGTAGATACCACTCCCTATACCGAGCCGATGGAGGAAATCTTATTCCCGTCGAAGTTTGGCAATTACTCGAAATCTACTCACACAAGCAAGATCTTGTAACGTTCATTCCTATAAGTATAATAATATCCGTCTTCACATCCACTTTCAATGGTTTATGTAACGTACAAGCTAACACAATACTCGTGACTAAGTATAAGTACCAACTTTAACACTTCTTACTCCCTGTAATCTTAAAATCTTGAAATAATATTTTATTTTAAATATTAAACTAAAATATACATATTAGTTAGTCAACAATCAAATATTATTGTGCAGTTTGTTTTCTCTGACGAATTATGTTCGATCAATTTTTTTATTAGCGTTTTAAATAAAGATCGTCAGACAGGTTGACGGTCCACTTGATGGCAGGTGGCTACCGTCACCTATTAACACAAGCACAGCCGCATTATATGCGCTGCAAAAGCGCTGCCACTTACTAGGATAAAGGTTGAGAGATTATAGGATGGGATAGGGAAATGGACTTTGGCCTTCCTTGCTCACTCACTGAAATATAAAAGCAAACATGCTGCTATTTCACAGTGGTCATCTATAAGGACGTGGCTTTATCCTACTAAGGTCGGAAGCACACTTGCAGCACCTATGGCATAAAATAAATCTACAGATTAGTTGGTATTGACATTAACATTTAGCCTTTTGAATAATTGTTTATGAGAAAAATCACTACAAAAAAATAAATAGCAGAATAACCTTTACAAGTTACAACACAACAATAAATCTGTTCACTACGTTTCGCTACAGCTTTTAAAATGAGTCATCAATAAATGTTTTACACGTGAAATCGGTAATAAATTTTCCTATTAATATTTTTTTACATAAAATATCTAGCAGGCCACTATTTAACAGGACTTTTGAATAAAATATAGCTATGCAATGTAAGTATTTCTACCTCATAGTGACGCTATGATAGATTGTAATATTCTCAATATTTCAAATCTATGTGACGTATTCTGAAATTGAGTTTGATAGATCAATGTAATATCTCAATGCTTTTGTATTAAAATAATTTTATTTAATATTTCATGAGATAATATTTTAATGAATACCACTTATTAAAATATCTGTAAAAAAATTATGTAACTAGATTTTTAATTACCTGTGTGTGCATTTACCTAGTAACAAGAACTAGACTTGAATCTAAGATCTCAATATACAAAACATCTATTTGTATTACACGATATTTATAATTTAGCATCATAATGTGGAATGCAACTGAATCGTAACAATTTAAATTTAAAACACATCGCTTTATATTTATGAATTTCCAATATCAGAAATGACTTGCATAAGAAAATTTGTGTCACCTATTAATATATATATTTTTTTAATTATGGATATTAGATATGAGAAAATATTTGCATAGAATATTTCATTATTTTCAATTATTATTTTTAGTTTGAAAAATAATCACGTATTTTGGAATGTTTAGAACAAATATCAGTATGAAAATGTGATGAATTTATGGATTTTATTAAAAACAATGCGTTTGGATGAAATACTTCTATTTATACAATAGTTCCTAGTTATTTACACACTTACGGGTAGGCCTTTCTAATTTTATTAATATAAATGACATTGATTTTTGTGATATTACAAAAAAAAGAATCAATAGATTCCATAGTGCGTTCCCTAATGATTAAAGCACGTATTTATATTTATGGGGTTACTACCCACAACTAAGGTATTCTCGATTAACAAATAGTTAATTTTTTAAGATTAACCAATAGTTAAATAGTTAATTTTTAACAAATAGTTAATTAACCAACAAATTTTAACATAAATGCAATAATTTTTATAAACACTTACATAAGAATAACTACTATTTTCTATTCAATATGTATTAACAATACATTTTAGTGCTTTTTTTTTAATAAAATTACATCAATGTATTTCAACCTATAATGTTTAAATTTATACTTAAACAAAAATTTTAAATATAAATATATTAATAGAATAAATTATATAAATAATAAACAAACTGCTTACATAAAAACTATTCAGATATCGAAAGAATATATATATTATTTATACAATGTTTGAATATTATTTTACTTTACTAAAATTTACTGCAAATGATTTTGCTAAATTGGGAATATTATATTATGTATTGACAGTTGTGTAGTTTTGTTAACCAAAAAGAAATGAATAATTCCATAACAACAAATCATTGATATATTAAAGTTGTAACTTATTTTGGATATACGTGATTAATTAATGAATTGTTATGCATATTATAAAACGAGCCTGTTGATTGCCCATTATATTTACAGCTAATTGACATTTTGGTTATTATATTTACATCGATCATTTTGTGTTAATTTGTAATTTTTAATTAAAGTTATTTGCTTCATATTTCATTACCAAATTAAATATTTTATTAATAATTCATATTCATATGAATAAAAATGAAATGAATAAATTAAGTACCTCCAATGAAATCAACTCAATATTGAAACATGAAATTAAAAAATAATAATTCCGGTACATTACAACCTAGTCCCAAATTGCCTGAAATGTGAATACACCTGAATCCCAATACCTATTATTAAATCGAATGGTTCAGAATAGCAGAGCAACAGACAGCGATTTTATGTATAAATATGTATAGATAACAATAGATATACTTTTAGATATAAGATTTTCCAGTTATGGCCATAAATCTTTCATTCTGTTTTCACTTATTGAAATATGGATAAACGAGAAATGTTGGTGTATATAAAAATTGTGTATTCGGAACTTCAGAAAAAAAAAATCATTAGTTCAAGGACAGCTTAAACTCAAATGAAGCATATATTCTAGCGTTTTAACTTTTATATTACCCACCCAAAACAAAAGAAACCTAAAGTTAAGCAAGCGAGAATAATGTTATTTCCTCGGCACGTATCTACAGAATTTCATTTCAAATGTTTTATTACATTTTATGAAATGTAAATGAAAATGACAGTCATAATTGTGAAAACATTTGTTGTCTTGAAAAAAAGGAAATGTTCAAACAATTTAAGCTTATTGCGCATTTTATGAATTTTTTTTTCTATAATTTTGACAAATCATAAAATTCGACGCAAGTATAATGTGAATAAAGTATAGGTAGGTAAACATGAAAATTAAGCTACTGGATAAGTGAAAAGTACTATATAATTTTTAATTTTATCAAACTAAACGCAATATACCCACTTTCTTTTAATTGTCTTATAATTTTAATTAAAATTTCTTGCAATTCCTTTCATATATATATTATTACGTACTTCGCCTTTTCTTAGTGTTTTTATTATAAGCCTTTAATATTTTGGCAGTCCCTGTCATAAGAATGGTACAGACTAAGCATTATCAAGCATTAAACGAACGCATTGCGGCTTGTAAACCGGTCCGATCATATTCAGTAATAGTGAAACGGATTGTGACGGGCACTGAGCAATACTCAATCAGCTTTCAAAATAGATATCATCTTGACTAACGTAGGTACAGTCAGACTATTAGTTAATAATGCTTGAGTTTGAATAGGTGCACTTTAATGGTGTTCATGAAAAGATCGTGTGAAGCCAAGTTAATGTGAGAGCATTGCCTAATGGCAATACGCGATGCGCTTTTCAATGCCATTGAATGCTTGACGTAAGCTGAAAATGGTTCATGCTGTAATTATATAATCAGCTAGCTGATCCAGCGAACTTTGTACCGTCTCAGAATAAAAACCCGTTCCATACAATATGTCATACATATTAAATTTTATTAAACATTTTTTTATTGTAAATATTTCAGACGATTTAATAGTCATTCTGCTGTTCGGGGCGGAGACGAATTCAACAAATCGAAGATCGGTCGGTTAAATATCGATCCTGTTACAAATATTACAAAGAGGCAAGGGAAGTTTGCTACAACACATCAGTGAAACCCGCATTTAAATCTTAGTTAATATTTAATTTAAGGTTACCTCTTACATACGAACAAACACATACAAACTTTACCTTTTTATCAAAAACTTTCCTCGTTGATCTCTCTTTCCATTAGTGAAAACCACATCAAAATCCATTGCGTGGTTGAGAAGGAATTAGACAGACAGACGCGGGAAGCAACTTACATTTATACTAAAATAGATATTAAACTATAAACCATGAAAAAAACATTAAAATATTTAACAATTATAGCCGATATAAAAATTTAATATATTGTACAAAATGTATATAGTTATATCTGTACAAAATTTAATTTCACCACAAATATCTCCACTTAACCTGTATTTGTTGAAGACGCAATTAAAAATTTAATACGATGACACATTTTACGACAGACAAAACTGCTGAAGTATTATTGTTTCAGAGACCTGAACAAACTGGGACATTACTCGCGTATATGTGACAATGAATTTACTGACTGTACAACCGAACGCCCAGTAAAGTGTATTTGGAGGTGAGTTTGCAGGAAAACGAGCAACTGGCTGACGTCCAAAATAATACTATAGACAGAAGAACGAGTATAATAACAGTAACGGTGCTCGAGCCTCCTCTTCCATTACTCGTCCTTCTAATTTATCATCGATTCTGTAGTCTGAACTAATAGGCTTATACCGCTTATATAAACGATGAACAAATAAAAAAATGGCAAAATAATTGGTCTAAGTATTTATTATTTGGCGTATGGTCAGAAAAGTGGAACGCAAAGAATGTTGTTTCAATGGAATGTTTTAAAGAAATTGAAAATTAAGACTGTAATAAAAAAAAAATCGCTAGCAGTAAATAATCACTCAATAAAAACGATTTTGTGAAACTAAGGGCCGGTGGACATTGGAGGACGGGACGGCAAAGTATTTAAATTTTTTCATAGTATTTTTTTGTACCTTAAGGGTCTTTAATAGAATTAAAATTTCAGTGTATAATATAATACGGGCGAATGCCGCAGCACGCCGATTGTTGCCGTAGCAAAATACAATGAAATTTGAATTTTATTAAAAACGCTTACGGTACAAAAGGTTATGAACATTTTAAATACTTTGTCGTGCCGTCTGTCAATTTTCGCCACGAGTAATAAGACAATTTATAACAGTCGCAGTAATTATAGATTATGTATAGGTACTATTGTTACTTAGTCGATAGCTGACATAATAACAAACAAATATTTAAAATTAGAAATACGAAATGGGAAAATATTAACATTTTAATCTCTGCTTAAAAAAAAGTAGGAAAAAAGACGTTAAATTCAGTTTTCAGACCAAAAAGGCAGCCACTTGGATTCAATGTTTTTTTTTAATATAGGTAATTATTAATAATAATATATAATATAATTAAATACTGCTTAAAGAATTTCACAAAAAGACTAGATAATTTAAAAAATAATTCGATGCTATTTCTTCATTTTTTTTTGGTATTTTTCAATTATATTTCATTTTTCGTGGCTGTGTTTTACATTTTATTTTGCATCTACTTAAGTAAGTACATCTATTTATCGTGTAAACGTGCTTTGTTTTTTAAACAAACAATACGAGAGTGTTTTTAATGAAACGACGCTAAGCGATCCGTCTTAGTTTCTAATGACATTTTCCTACGACTTTTGATTTAGAATTTTATACAATTTTATTATAAGTATATAAAATTTAGATTGATTGGAATGCTAGACTTATACACAATGAAAAATTAAAGAATGGTACAGTAAAACTAAATAATATGACTGTAGTATATTTTCATAGAAAAAAATATTTTCCTTGCTAGAGGATGTAGGTAATATTAATAAGTTTTTAGCGAAAATTTATAGCTTGCCATCAGATAAAATAAGAACAAAAGAAAGAAATAACTAAATAACCAAATAACTAAATAAGAACTAAAGACGGCACAGTAATGCCGAACACAACGAACACAAATGCAATTAAGCTGCGCCTCGCCTTATTGAAATATTTACTAGTGAAAATGCCGAATTGCATTTTAAAAGAAAAGGTGTAAAACCAGCTTTCAACAAAGAAAAAGCAGGATCGAATCACATTTCACTCGTAAGTAAACTTGGAAACTAATAGTTTCAATAAAAATAAACTAAAAATTTAAAAAAATGTTTTATAAACATGTGTCTACGCACACATGTTTATAAAACTGCCTTTACTATGTTGTCCGCAAAATTTTGTCTATAGTCCTTATTGGGTCTGAGTGCTTACCATAATAATTATGATGCCAAGCAGTTAAATTTTCGCTATAAATTTACCTATATTTGATTATTAATAATTACATACCTGTAATATAAAATCTCCTACTATTTCCCTATATTTTCTTCAATTTTATTTACACACATATGTTATATTATGAATTATTTAACTTAATAGGGGAAAATCTCTCATTAAGATCAATCTAAACCTTAGATCGATTAAATCCACTTCATACAAGCAATTCAAGTTAGTATAATATATACACGCAATTTCCACCCAGTTACACTGCTCGTCCTCTATATTTTACAGACTTTAAACAACATTTATATCGCAAAATGTCTTCCTGAATTCACACTAGAAAACCACTTTCGGAGTCAACAGCTCTAAAGTTTCAGTAAACATGAAATCTGAAGATAAATTAAAATATACTTGATTGCGTTATTACTGATGAGGCTTGAGACAGAAGCGGCGGGCGCCGGTGTCGGAGGACCCAAGCGATTGTTCGCGCGTACCACTTGTGACCTCCACTTTAGGGTGTATAGCGGCTGTTGTCGTGACAGAGCCACCAATCTAAATAACAAACAATTACAATTAGATACTTAAAATATAGGTATCCTACTTAATACTAATATTATAAGTGTTGTTCATATTCATAGTTCTCATCATACTGAGAATTGGCAAGATAATAATTTCTTGTATTGAAAATAACGAATTCCCGTGACAATCTGTACCAATCTGTACCAGTAAGTGTTTCATCAATAAAGGAATGTTTTAACACGTCATTATTCAGGATCAACATTTATGTTTGTATGTCAATTCGAAAACACACCACGTAGCTTTGGTACGGGCGGCATCAAATATGCACAAAGAAAAACACCTTTGTACCTTTCGAGTAGTACATAAAAGCGTGTATGCTACTACGTATTTCGCACGTTGCTTGTGTATTAAGGGGAACCATTCATAAATAATTTAGCGAACGGAGAGATCCGAAAAGCATTTTCCTGTCTTTTGGAAATTGTTTAGAGTTTGACTCCTTAAAAGATTCCCTTTTATCGCAAGTTTCCCTTTATAAAAAATAAATAAATAAAAAATTGCGTAGAGTTTTTCGGACAACCAGTTAAATGCATAAATTAAAAGGCAACGTTTCACATTCACGGACACGACTGAAAACAACGTGGCATGAAAAACAAAACCGAGAGTTATGAAATCAAAAAGCTGTGGAATAAGGCAAAAAAAATAGCGAGCGTCGCCGCCGCGGGGCGCGAGTTGAAAATACCGCCAGGTAAAACCAGTTAACGTACAAAACATTTCTTCTCGAACTTGTTAATTTTTTCGGTTACATTTTGTATAAATAAAATTCCTTTTCCCTGTGCAAGTTTTGTGAAAATCACATATGCAATACAATTTCGAATATCCTTTATTGCAAAGAACCAAATTAGAGTCATGCAAAATACTCTTATTTTGAGTGACTGTAATTCTATAAGATAATGCAGATTATTTAAGGAATCGAAACGAAATAAAAAGTTTTAAGATGTTTACGACAAACTTTTGCGCAAACTTTTGCGTGATGATAATGTGTTTATTCGTTTAGCAATGAGTTTTGTGTGAGTAAGTAAAATGAAATCATTTTACCTTATGACCACAGTGTTGAGCCGCCACGGCAGTGTGTATGTATGGTTTTTATGCCTGGCACAGAACGTATACAGAAGTTCGCCAGCTGCTCCTGCAAGACCTGCATCGCCGTGGGCACCTGCACCCGACCACTCGTGCAATGTAATGTTCCACGAACCACATGATTTATCCTGACACAAAATAAACATTTTTGCAATTATCGAATACATTAAGGCGATACCTTATCTCAATTTCAGATATGAAAATAGAAGTAACATTTCAAAAATGTTGTATTTCAAAAAACTTTTATGACTATTAAAATTGTAATTTTAATTTTACAAAAAAAATATTTTACAATTTTAGCTTAATGAATGGAATGCATGAATGAATGAAGATAATAAAGAATTGATTCATTGTTTAATATGGACCAGATAATAAATGTATACCTGCTCAGAAGAGATATCAATGTAGAGTTGCCTCTCAACGTTAGAATCCAACACCCACGTGCACTGCTGATAGAAGAATTCATTTAAACTGCCCGTCACAGACACGTTCCGCGACGATATTTCACCTACGCAACGAGATACAGAGAAATAAAAATGTGAACCCAAACGAGGGGTAATAAGAAATTTAAAAGCAACTGCGAAAGAGATACGTGAGCAATAATGAAATGAAAAGCCAGACACGGCGACTCGCCGCAATAGTAACCCCGTAATTGGAACTTTACGATCTTGTTGGAGGTTTTTTTTTTTCGATTCAGTGTCACCCCGGGCTGTGTGAAACTGGGTCGTGCCACGTAATTTTCTCGGACACGCCCCACGCCACGCCACCGAGGAGAACAATATCCGACGAGGTTTTTTTCCAAACGACGGAGACGCGAGTCGCATGTCAATTTCAACTGTTTGTTTTTCGCTCCACGCGATCGGGGTCTATGAGGTTCATTCGAAATAAATTGTCCATTATCTGGTGACTTCCGTGAGACAAGAGATGGGGTTATGTGTGGAGTTTCGTGAAAATTGTCCAAAACTAACTAGACACAAGTATGACTGAACAGTTCGTTAAATATGGAATAAGATTACAGTCATACGTAATATTTATAATTCTTCAGAGTAGTGAAAAGATGGGTGAAGGTCGACTTCTTATTGGGATCCTCTACTAATGGTTTATAATATGTATACAGAATCAACCTTTTATATCGTCATTTTTATTAATATAAAAATTAGTGCTTTTCTCTTTTTAACACTAAATTAATAAAGTGAAAAGCTATCACAAGACATAAATTATAAAATAATAATAATAGACCTTATTATGTTCAATAACCGCGGCTGGCAAGGTGCGCGACAGTTCAAGGGGTCTATGATCCGGCTAGAAATCCAGGTGCCTAGATTTTAATTATTCATGTGGGTGTCTACATAGTACCTAGCTACTAACAATTTTGTTGGTAAATTTATGACATTATGAAAAAAAATCACCTATATTTTTTTATCTGGTGGTATCACTGTGGTCTTCTGTAAGAAGTTAATTTCCGTTAGATGGCTTGCCCCACATTGCGTTTCGCATAACTAAATACTTAAATATTTACAAGCACAACTTATTAGTGTGGGGTTTAACAATAACTTATGGCCATTGTAATTTGATTGTTTGGAAATAAATTATTATTATTATTTAATCCCTACTATTTGTCCTGTTAGTTATATATTTGATAATGTATGCTTAATGACATTATATACATATTTTATAGGTACCATTTAGAAAATGAATTCAATTTATTTACCTGAATGCGTCGTAAAAGTCCGCTGTCCGCACAGTGCGTCATCGTTAAAGCTGTAAGCGGCCGCATAATCAAAACCACGGCTTGCATATGTGTAGTGAGCCACAGAGTAATCCAGTCGAAGACTCGTCCAACTACGCACCACAACTGGTAACCACGCTGCCTAAAACAATATATTTGCTTTGAACACAATTGCAAGATCATCAACTCGGCTGTAGAAAGGCCACTGCTGAACACCATTTCCAAAAGACCGGTTAGAAGCAGCCTGGATACACCGTCGACCTGCGGCTCTTATCAGGTCGTCGGGACATCCTTCGCTGCGTTTGCCGCTCCGTGGCCTCCACTCGACGACGTGGGCTCTCCGTACTTTGTGTCCTGACCACCGGCGGGTTATGTCGGTAACTTTCGTTCGTCCATGGAATTCCTCGTTCCTGATTCGATCTCGCAGTGTAACCTCCATAGCTCTTAAGAGATGTTGAGCTTTCTTGCGAGGCCCATAGAAACCAGATTCCACTCAACAAGGGTGCAAATTATGTTAATTTTCTTCGAAAACAAAAACATCGGCAGTGCTACGCAGTGTACGTGCAGTGGATGTTGAGGAATTTGCCCTGCAACTGTGTACGCAATACGCATACATTGTTGGATGTTGAGTAATTGAGTTTTCGGAGACGAGAATACACGGTCTGTCGCCCGGAGCCAACTCGGGGCAACGGTGTTCAGCCGCTAATAACTGAGGCGGACGGGTGACATTCTACCGACTAGCCCGTGTTTTATGAGCACTGGGACTCGGCCGGCCGCTACGCCACCCGTTTAATATTCCTGAGGATTCATTTTGCAACAGTGCGTGCCTGTAACAATTTGGCACGGACGCCGTCAACCCGTACGACCGGATTAATGCGACTTCAATAATTAAATTAACGTACGAGGAGAGATAACTTTCCGTTTTATATTCATGTTAAATCTGACATGAGGATGAGTTTAGTTTTATTCGTATGTATGAAGCAGCATATGATATGATATGAAGCAGCATATAGACTGACGGTTCATTTGATGGTAGATGAACACAGTCGCCTAAATTAATCATGCAAATATTAATAATTTAAATTACAAACTTCAACTTAAACAAATACAATGAACAACTAATAAGGAGCCAAACGTACTGGTTTTTATTGATGACGTTCCCTTAACAATTTTCTTTATTACATTTAGTAAACTAAAGCAATAAGGGTAAGTTGGCAATCAGTCTACCGTAAAACTTTCAAAGTTTGTGCCCGAGAGAATTAGTGCACAGTAGTGAAATAAATGAACGGAAAGATAACAATGTATAGCACACGTCAAAGTTCTAGTAAAGTTTAAAAGGATTGTACACACATTATAGTGGGGCGAGGGATAAATAAACGGGATAAATACAAGCAAAATGGCGAATTTCCTTTACATAGTCAAATCCCTTTTGGTTCGGCGGTTGTTCCAGGCTACTGCTGTTCATACTTAATATTAACCCTCTTATTTAATTATGCGGATCGCGCCACAGTTGTGGGTGCTGGGTTATTGGCTACAGAAGGGTTGATTCGTCCTGAGGCCATGTTTGCGTAAAGGCCCTAGCTAACACGACTAATTTATTTACAGTTCCCAGGAATTCCATATTAAAGAACTTCGACCAACGATATCTATGTAGTACTTACTAGATTGATTCTATGAAACCATCACTATGTTTCAAACTACTGTGGATTGGGAACCATCCACAGTAGCATATTCACTTTGTCTGTGAAAGGCGGAGAGCATTTTGCTTCATATCGCATTGAAGAGGATTAATCAATGAACTCATAAGTGAGAGCGTTTTCAAATTATCCGATACGAAATCGGGGCAAGTGAAATTTATGAAATATTTACCTGCCTTTCACAATGTCCGGTCCGATATCGGATATCGGAGCAGACAGACAGAGATATCGGAGCGTATCGAACGATAATATTTGTATGTGTGGTATACAATCTACATTGTCTCTGCGTGCGCAGTCATTCGAAAATGTGTTTCTTTGTTTCTTGACACTTTTTGTTAGATACCATCGAATAATCGATGTTAATAATCTAATGTAAATTCACTCATACGAAAGTTATTAAAAAACTCAGGTTCGTTTAGTAGCTAAAACAGTAGGTATAAAATTCTCCGTCTGAATATGGCTTGCACAATGGAATGTATTTAATACTGTTTGTGGACACATTTTTTTTTTGCGTCTCAAATATAATACAGCAAATAAAGTTTTCTATTATAGTAAACCATAACGACATGTCCACACAAAGCTATGGCGAAAATGGCCGAATCGGATCGAAAATATGTGAAGATACCACATGATATCGGATGTCGGCTATCGGCGTCCGGCGGAGGTTACGATATCTGCTAATAATTGTTGTCTTACATATTATTAATACCATGACAAGTCATTAACGTGTTTTGACAAAAGCGTGAAATCATAATTGCCATACAGAATCAGTGGTCGCAGTTTGTACCAACTCATTGTTGTGATTTGCTACTCTGGTCTATAACATACATATATAGTTCAATGCCTTTGACGCATTTCTTTGAAAAAACGCGGATAACGATCACCTGATAAATAAATGCCAATTAAACAGCAGCACAGTCACCGGACGCCTTTTACAGTTGAGACCTTTAAATTACAGCCTTTCATCTTTATAATAATTAACGTCAATTCCACCAACGTTGGAGCATTTCACGGGAATGCTTGTGAATTTTTAACAATGTCGCATTTTCCAACTCAGCATTTTGAGCTTTTCGGTGATGTAAACATATTTTTTTAAAGTTAACTAAAGAAACCTTCATTAAAATATAATAGGGATGATTTTAGTCCAGGGGTCGGTTTAAAATTAAGTCGAAAATGAGACTACTTGTTTTGTAATAAAAAAAATTGTTTAAACTTTGACAGATAAATTCATCGATGTTATAAATTACATAGATTGACTGACGAGTGATTTTATAGTTGTAAATAATATTGAAAATCTGGTTGGATTTTCAAATTTATTAAAGCCATAAATCACTTTTATAGCCTCAATTCTCAATTAAGACCAATTACAGAGTGATAAAAATAAATAAAATCATTTTTTAACTGTTTCCAATTTTTCATGTTTTGGAGATTGAACTACGCCCAACATCTTTATTACTGTTTTGTTTTATTCTTTTGTCAGGTGCAGGAATTTCATTTTTAAATAATCCCTCAGGAACATTACTTTTATTTATTTATTTATTTATTTATTTATTCATTATCCACACGTATTCACATACAAAATGATTAAAATGTCTGGAAACCATTACCGATTAGGTTTGTCTAGACATTTACAAGAAAACAAATCAATCCGGCCGAGCGAGGCGTCGCCACGCTTTGTGCGTGTGCAACTCGCTACACAGGGCGTCCCATTCCATGCAGATTTATTATTTATTTAATACAGATATTTATTTAATTTAGGTAATGTTTTTTTAAGGTATACTTTATGTTTTTTTGTGTAATTTTATTTTTTAGATTGATAGGTAAATTATTAATGAGATGGGGAATTATATATTGCGAGGTTCTTTTGCCATACTCATTAGTACATTTTGGTTTATATAATAACCTATTGGTTACCTTTCTAGTGACTATTGTGTGACTTGTGACTACCTGAATTTCCTCGCGAAAGTACTGTTCCATGAGTAATGTATAGTCAACTTTTTTGTGAATAGGAATCACTCCACAGTACTTAAAGAGTCCCATGGGATTTTCACTATATTTATTTTTAATTTTCAAAGGTACTATTAATTTTAACAATCTATATTGGATGTTATATATTTGATCTAGGTACGTTTTATAAGTGCGGCCATAGCTACTCAACCCGTAGGACAATATGCTCTCAGCTAAGGCTTTATACATAGTCAACAATATGTCACCAGGCACCTTGTATTTAATTATATAAAATTTAGCTAATACTGCTCTAAGTTTATTACATACTTTATCTATGTGCTTCGCCCAATTAAACCTATTATCAATAACTAGACCCAAGTATTTGTGTTCAGCCACTTGCTCAATGTTTATGCATGTGTTAGTACATTGTACATTTTTCGTGTGGAGACAAACATGACTATGGGCTACCACTTTAATTTCACCTGGATAATAATTATGACTAGACCGAACGTGTATGAGTTTTGTTTTGTCGGCATTGAGTACCAGCCCAGAGTCATGCGACCACTTACAAATTGCTGTGAAATCCATTTGTACCATATTTTGTGCGGCCAATGGATCTTCGTGGGCTGCCAACAAGCAGGTATCGTCAGCAAACTGATAAATTTTGCAGTGTTGGATGACATTAACAAGGTCATTCACGTACGTGAGGTAATGCAAAGGGCCAAGGACTGATCCTTGTGCTGTTCCTTCAGTAACGTTAACTATTTTACTGAGTGTTCCTGCAACTTTTACTTGGAAACAACGCTCGCTAAGGTAATCCTTACACCAATTCAATAATCTGCCCCTAATACCACTATTTTCTAGCCGTTCAATTAGAAGGTCATGCCGCAGTGTATCAAAGGCTTTTCCATAGTCTATAAAGACCAATAATACATGCTTTCTGGCGTTCAGATAACTGTTTACCTCATCCGTGAAGCGGGACAACAATTGCGTTGTACTTTTTTTAGCCTGGAACCCATACTGCTGGCTAGAAAGGATGCCATTGTTTGAGTAAAAATGTTGAATTTTATTACACACATACTTTTCAACAATCTTGTCTAGAACGGGTAAGATTGTAATAGGGCGATACATTGCGCAATCACGTGCGCTGCCACTCTTATAGATGGGACGAACAATACCAGTTTTCAGATCTTTGGGGTAGCGTCCCATCGCAATACTGGTATTTATGAACCGTGTAATAGCACCTACAATTCTATCTGATAACCTCACTATATCTATCGCTCGAATGCCATCAGCTCCTGGTGCTTTGTTAGGATTAATACGTTTAATAATTTTGTAAATATCGCCTTTTTTTGCAACCGGAAAAAAAATTGATTTATCTACTGGCTTTTCATAACTGTTTTTGTCCATTAAATTACTTGTGCAATTAGGAATAATCGATTTAACATTATACTGGAATTGATTTGCGAAATTATCAGCCAATTTTTCAGTGTCTTTCTCATCAAACGCCTTCGTGATAAAATCATCAATTGTGTTCACCATTTTACCTGAAATTTTATTAATTATTTGCCATAGTTTCTTAGGATCACATTTTGAATTATTAATTTCTGTCCTGATTTCTTTTTTCTTATTTTTATATATAATTTTATTAACTTTATTTCTTATTTTGTTATATTTAGCTCTTAGTTCTTTATTACTAGTGTCTTTCAGCCATTTTGAAAATAAGTTGTCCCGTTTTTTAATTATTTTTGAAACATTTTTATTGACCCATTTAAATACATTGCGTTTTGAGTTACTGATTTTATGTAGGTATTTAGATTTATCATAGCATTCATCAAACCGTTGCTTAATAAATTTATATATCAAATTTATATATTCTGTTCTTACTTTTTAGTGTTCTTTACTGAATTCCTGACAACTTATATGAAACATTTCATGATAATCGTTTAAGTAGTTAAGACCTGAAAAGATAACAGGTAGACAGACGGACAGAGTAACTTTCATATGTATAATATTAAGTATGAATAAGTATAGAATTTGGCGCAACAGGTACAATGAATATAATAATATGATCTTACCTGGAAGTCACCACAAAGACACGAGAGATGTGTTCCGTCGCCAGCAATAAGCGCTATGTGATCGTGATAATGGAGCGGTGTATTGGCGCGGCATTCGCAGCCCGCGTCCCCACACGCCGTCCGACATCCAGACGCGCCCAGCGTTCCTGTAGGCTCCGCACTCCACATACGATCTAATCGTTGTATCTGTTATATAATATATTTTTCCCTATAAGGTTTTATAATCAACCACAGATAGTTCTTATACCAAAGAGTTAGTGTGTTCACTCACTATTAAGAGAACAGTGTTAACAAATTCACATATAACAATTACTTAATATAAAAATTATGCCAGGGCATATCATTGTCAATGGTGTAATAGACATGTAACGTCCTCTTTTTCACACGATCATTTACACGAAACAAGAATAATGTGTCCAACCAAAAAAGCTCATGTACAACAGCTGTCTTGCCAAGTAGCAAGTAGATTCCGCTAGATTTGTCTATAAAATAAAATTGTTTTGAGTATGTATTTCTATACCTAGTTTTTCTTTTTCGCCATGAAAATACCACATGATACATTACAACTTCGACAGTAAATCGGTTAACAACGTTCCAACTATGTAATAGCGTAATTAATATCTAGTTGGTAAAATGAGGAAGCAATCATGGCAGTATTAATGCGCTTTTGTGATCAGTAGCCAACAAAAACTTTAACAGCATTACTGACCTCAATAGTTACGCTTTGATTGGCTGCCGGCAAAAAGCGATGAGTACACAGTAGCCTATCTTCAATATTCCAGAAAATATGATGATGTGAAGGAGCCGATACGCCTCCGTGCGGTGGCGAAGCAAGTCCATAGTGAATGGCAGCACATGTTGCCTCAGGAGACACTGTGCCTTCATGTTGTTCTAGGGAACGAGATTATACTTTGGACTTAACTTTGTATTTGTAACTTTATTGCCTCAAAGTGTTCTGTCTGGTCAGAAAATATGAAAATCTACTCGTATTTTAATTTCTTTTACCTTTTGCTTGTGACAAGATATTTTAATTAGTTAATAAAAAATATACAATACTAGCTACACGCTCCCGGCTTCGCCCGGATTCAAAATAAAAACTATCCTATCTTTGAAGTTGGACCAAATTACACATATGTAGTTATGAAGTTTTATCAAAATCGGTTCAGTAGTTTAGGAGTTCATCAGCGACAAACAACGAGACACGAAACTTTTATATACATATATAGAGATGTAGATCAAATTAATATTGCAAATTAGTCATTAAAATATTAAAAATATAATTAATATCCATAATTACGATTTGTGTAGATTAAATTAGATTCATTATTTAACACAGAAATTAAAATTATGGTATCAATCACTTATGAAATTAACAACAGTTTATTTCAAAATTTTTATGGCCCATTTATGAAATTGTAAGGCTAAACAAAAAATCCTTCTGTAAAACAGTGCCCTGTTGAGTGTGCATACACAATCTGCATAATATGTTTGTCAGGACTATTGCAAATAGTGACATCTGATAATTTGGATTAAATAAAATAATTTTCATCATTTAATTTCATTGCAATCTATAGCAACAAGCAGTGGTTACTTACGATCATGAAAAGCGAATGCACCATCCACAAACTCCTCTTCATCGACGCTTTGAGTTGTAGCTCTTCGAACTAGTATTGTTAAATTAGCACCTTTAGAAGACACTGCTTGACGAATTAAAAACTTGCCAGAGGGGTCCCTGGCTTCTCTAACAGATGGGCCGCAAACTCGGAGCAGAGCTCGATCACCGCGCTCAGATCTTTCCCCTCTACCACCGAACTCATGGAGTCCTTCTAATATTTCTATGTGAGATCTACAGCTTTGTAACCTAGTAGACAATACGAAGGCGAGCTCTTTATCACAATTTCAACAAAATATTTAAGGTCTACAGATTATAAAATGTAACTATTGATTGTTTTCGATTCATTAAAATAAAAATAATGCTTTCTCCAAAAATATTTCATTGGAACTTTTTTTTATTCATATTTACCTTAAATTGTAATTAAATAGAGACACTTGCACCACATCTGTGGGTGAGCCCATTAAGTGTATAGCGCACTGCGCCCGCCAGCCCGTTGCTCTGGTATCAAAGTGGCCTGACCGTGCACCTCCTGCACCGAAACCACGCACTCTGGCGCCACATCCTATGCGACCACCAGTGTTTCCGTTTGATATCTCATTTGACACCGCATTGCTTTCTATTTCACTTATCCTATCCACTGCAATATAAATGAAATTTAGTCATTAATTTTTGAAGATATTTTCGCACTTTTTTTTATCAATATTAGGTGGAACGCAATGGAAGTCTTTAGTGAAGCCAATCCGCAGTGAGATATCGTAATGGTATCTTTCCACACTTGACGTATTTAATTTAAATATTACTTACATATATACATTCAATGCTAAGCCCATGTGAATGTCGTTTCACTTACTATGATGTGAATGATGTGTCAATGCCGCTAAGGGTACAGACGCCACAATAACAGTTGGCGGAGGACCACTGCTTTCAACTCCCTCGACGAATTCCAATTTTGCTATAAATCCGTTGTAATCGTATGGCGGAACTAACGGTCCGGAGCTGCGTAAAATATTGATTATTATGAATTCAAATTGGTATGAATTAAAGGTTTAAGTGCTATTTTAAATTATGACTTCAACTTACTTGAATTCTAGCAATAAGTTTGGACCGGGCTGTTCGAGTATCGCTGTTCTTTCTGAACAAAGCGAAGCCAGTAGAGGAGCAGATGGCGAGTTACCAGCTCTCAAAGTGAGATAATCTGTGGCGCAGTGACTGCAAAAGCACAAGAGATTTTAGACGATAACACGAAAACATGGTAAGTTCTTACGTGGCATTTGGGTTCAAGCTAAGTGGATAGTGGCAACGAGCAATAGGCCTGCAGATTACGTATCGAAGATAACTGAAACGGAGCTGGCACAGTTCCAAAGAGAACGGCGTCAAAGAGGAAAGTTTATGCTTGGCAACGGACGAATCGAAACTAACAATGATCATAATAAGATTTTCACGTTGGTGTATATTTCCGAGTCGAGTAGATGTCTGGAATACTAAAACAAGGAATTTTTAATATCATACTAAAACAAGAAATCAGTTAAAATATAGTAGAACCAAGAAAGTCAACGAACTGTATAAAACAGTCGGTTGAAAAATAAAACTTTTACAATCAGGTTAAGTTAGTATTCATAACATTCTAAGAAAAGACGTGACTTCTTCACTTAAACAATAATCGACTGGTTTCGAAAACATTATTTTTAACGTTAAGATAGACAAACAAGTTGACGGTCCACTGATGGTAGGTGGCTACCGTCGCCTATAGCACAAGCAACGCTACATTACAAGTGCGCTGCCGACTATAGTTGGATTAAAAATGAAGGGAT
This sequence comes from Synanthedon myopaeformis, assembly GCA_944738685.1. Taxonomy (NCBI): domain Eukaryota; kingdom Metazoa; phylum Arthropoda; class Insecta; order Lepidoptera; family Sesiidae; genus Synanthedon; species Synanthedon myopaeformis. The sequence goes on from OX122914.1 coordinate 4,257,262, forward strand.
AGGGTGATGGGCTCTGGCATCCCTTTCCTACTCTCCGAAACACAACAGCACACATTCTGTTATTTTACGGTGGTCTTCCGTAAGAGGGAAGGTTACTGCCGCCAGACGACGGGCTGCCCAAACCACTGCAGTGTACCCTTTTTTTAACGTTGGGAAATCCTCTTGGATACCCGGCAGTGCAGGGGACAGTGCGGGATTATACCGCATTCCTACCGGCAAAACCCAACGACTTTCTTTCTAGCACGGCCGTCGATGGGCGGGATCGTGGGGAAGTTATGACACGACTTCGATTCCCCGCCACGGCTATCCAGCGTGGGGAGGCCTACGCTCCGCTCCCTATCAGAACCTCGGCGTACCCCAAAGTGGAGGTACGCTGGCCTTATTCGTCAGGCGGCTCGCACTGGGCTCCGCCGCCTTTTCTTCCTCTCTTGGAGGAGAATCGTCTGGGAGTGTCTCCTCAACCTGACGATCTCCTCCGATGACAAAAACGAGCCGCGCAATCGCGTGTCAGCGACTTCATGGTACACCGCCGCCACCACTTCGGCATCCAGCTCCTACGGAGGGGTGCCAGTCAGTACACACGTCGCCTCAAAAGAGATCGTGCGGTACCCCCCAAACGCAGTATACCCTGCCACTACTAAACATTAAACCATATTCTATAATAATCCTAGGATTCAATGAAACAGCAATTTTAATGTTCGCATGAAAATAAATGGTATAAATGCTGAGGAATTACGTTTGTTTAAACATTATGCAATGCATTAAAAGCAGCGTATACTTCTGTGTAAGTTTGAAGAAATATGTTTCAAGGAACATTTAACAGATCATAGAACACGAAAACGTTTTCTTTGAACAGTTTAAAGTGGGTTGTGTTTGCACTAAATCTCAGAGCTAGACCCGAGTAGCGTTCGTGCGAACTTTCTGTTTGTATGTTGGGAAACATATTGCAGCACGGTAGCGCTTTTATTTCTCTCCCTGTTGCTTCTTAGAGCAGAAATGTACTTTATAGTGATAATAGCTCTAGTTTTGTTTAAAGAGATCATAGCATTTGTTTTTCAAATAACACATCAATGTACATTGGTTCCGAACCAATAACCATTCATCATCAAGGACCCAAGCAATATCCCACCCCGCAATGTGGTAGAAAATTTGTGGCTAAAGACATCCTGTCCAGCGGTTCGAGTAATGAAAATAGAGCGCGGTGCGATGCCAACAAACTGAAGTACGAATTAAACGTGGCAGTTCCTTTGAGACTTTCAAAAGTACAATCGGTAGAAATACACAAAGATAGATTACAAATTTACTTATATTCAAGAGTTTTAATCAGCGTTGTGAGCAGTAAACATGAACTATTATTACAAATCAGCGCTAAAAACCATGAAAGAGATAAGTCAATGAAACATTTCTTTTATGATTTTTTTATGATTAGAAATGTATTTAGAACCTTTATATAAATAACATAAAAAAAAAAAACCAAGATATCCATTGTTTAAAGAGGACCTGTAGTTCAATATATTTAAATAATGGGAACAGCTCCTCTATACAAACAATATCTATGCAATAACAATGAGTAAACAGGAACCGCTCTAACTGATCAAACTATTCGCGTCTCAAACAATGCCTTGTTGAAGTAGATATGTTACAGCGTCTTAACTTGATACAAGTTGGCGCTGGTAGCTAGTAAGGGTGAGATATGTAGTTGGATTACAGGCGAGGAGCACATTAAGCGTCTGGATATCACAATCAACTCTAAGTCGTGTGCCTACGCCACGCATGCTAATCAAGTTTACGTTTTCCCCGACGCTCCTAATTTGCCGCAATTTTGTCCTAAAACACATGCCGAGATGATTTATATGCTTCGGAAAGCAAGGACAAAACTAGTTTATTATTTTAAACCGTTCACCATACGTAGTTTGAATATGACTGTGAAATTTAATAATTAACCGGGGAATGGAGATGACATAAGCTGGAAAATCCGGTGCTTGGTACACAAGGCTTTGGAAATTAAAGTGAACACAAATCTGCCTTTTCGGACCGTGAATGACGTAAATTTACAGGGTTGGACGGATGACAGTACTGGCTCACAAGGGTGGAAGGGAGATATGACATCCTTTATTTACTGAAACGATTGTTCGCCGGCCTTTCAAAACCCGACTGAGTGGTTTTCATACGGGAGCTTGATAAAAATACTTCCGGTTGCCCAACAGAATAGATCTCCAGAGACGTCATAACGCCTCTGATTTATTATTACAATGTAATGGGTCGTTTCGCTAACATATCTCAAAACGTGAGCTGCTCTATTAAAAATTCAACCGTCGAACAACGCACGGTGTGTGCTTTACTGTGTCGTTTATTATAGGTGAAGCTATGTACTGAAAAATTGTTTTTAATTTTATTTTTTATCACAGCCATTTTGAAGCATCTTTTTTAATTAGAATATCGTATAAGCCAATTCATCAAGCCATCTAACATAGCTTCGTTAATTATTAAAATCCATAGTGAAATTAAAAATACCGCAGTAATTCTCTTTATACCAAGTTACGTTTCAACATTTAACCAATTTGACAAAATTCGGTATGAAGCAAGGAGGCTTGAACCAACGACAATAATGCAGGCAATTTTTTAAATTCACTTTCTATTAGGAAAATATAGGTGTTAGACGCAGAAAAAAGTAAATTTACGTACATTATCCCTACAGAATTAGGTATGTCAATTGATTCGGCTGAATTGTAGAAGTGTTCATCCGACCTCGTAACTTCGCCTATAGCGGACGCGGAGGACGCCAAGAGGTTTACTCGGCAGGTCTACCATCATGGGGCGGGAGTACGACATAACTCACCGGTCTGTCCCCAGGCCGGTGGGTATCCATGATGGATTCCTCTCGCAAAAAAAAAGGTTTGTCAATTGATTAAATTTGGCACGAAGCAAGCTTGTACCCTCGAGAAGAACACAGGCCATTTCTAAAGTCACTTTTTATGGGGAAGTTATAGGTCTTATACGTATCAAAAAGTGAACATACTCGTATATTTTGTAGATACAAATGTGTACATTAAGGCGAAATAGCACAAGCGAGATTTTAATCTCTTCAGAATTATTTGAATTTATGGAACTTGGCATGAAGTGGGAAGCTGGGACATTCGAGAAGAATAGACTAGTTTTTTTTTTTTTAATTTACTCTCTACGGGGAAATGATTGTTATAGTTAGCAAGAAGTAAATGTATATTTTTTAAGATAGAAATGTATGTAACATAAGCATTAAATAACACAAAGCGGTTTTCGTCTTTAATGTTAATGACCAAATACACAATTGAAAAAGGAGTATTTGGTAATTAACTAAATATACCTATCTTATTTTTTCATAAACACGCAACATAATCGTCTGGAGACAGTAACCATCCCTTACAAAAGACCACCATATTATATTATGTGTTTCGGTGCGTGAGTAAGAGATGTCAGAGATTCTATATGTTTTCTATCTATAAAAGGCTTTTCATCTAAATGGTAGGAGGTACATTTACGTAGTAAGGATAGATGGAAAGAAAAAATTCTATCTATTGAAAAAAAGAACCATTTATTCTTTACCCTATCTGGGTAGTATCTGGGTTTGAAATTGTAACTCCTCTTGTGTTAAGTGTCAGAAACCAGTGGATCGTCAGTCTGCCTACGGTTTGTTTATTCAACAAAATAAAAAAAAATAAAAACATTACTTGAATATAAACAATACTTACTTCCTAGGAAGTATTATAGATGTGAAAATGATCTTGACCCTCGTGTGAACAGAGTTTGTGGCGAAAAGATATCTACAGCGTCGGTGTGGTGGATATATTCCAGGGTACCCAGGGCTGGCCAGCACGCACGCGCCGTGTCCCCTGCATGATACATCTTGGTACATCCAGTCGCAGTCTGTTGTGAACATATTTTTTAATTAATTTTTTCGTGTGTATAGTGTGTCTGCGACGTGACATTGAAAAATGTCTGAACACAATGAAAAATGAAAGTTATTTGTCATGTTGGTCGTCGGTGTAATCATTGTAAAGTGAAACAAACCCAAAAGACGTTTATAATAAATCTTTTATTTCACAACAATTTCAAAAACACCCAAAGAAAAGAATTTATTTCGTGTTGTTTGAAATAAACAACACGAAACAAATTTCTTTAATCTTTTTTCAAAGACCTAATCCATGTGAATTCAGTTTAAAAATATTATGAAAATTGAAAAAGCTTAGAACCACTTTCATCTGTAGATAACACACAGGTGACGGCATTGTCTTTCAGGGGACGGTAGCCAATTAGCATTAAGTTTTTCATCAGCTTGCTTACTTGTCAATATCATAAAATTTAAGAAAAAAACAGAGTCTTAACACATATTTGCCATGTACACTTCTTTCAATAATTAATTAAAATCGATCTAATTTTCATAAAATTGAGATACATACATAGCGACAATGGAAGCTAATATTGGACAATATAATATAATATTTATACCTACACATACATATTATTTCGACCTAATGGTGCATATATTAATATTCTAAGATGGCGTTATATTATATTCACTTAAATATAATTAACATGAACTAATTCACAAAGACTTAATCATGAATTATATAAACACTTGCTGATGCCCGTGACTGGACATAGGATTCCTTATACACAACCAAAGCGTACGAATAGTATAGCTTGCATTATCATATATATTTTTTGCACTTTTATGGCGGAGTCAGATCCACCGTAAAGTCTCCCGGTAGAAAGATACCATTCGAGAATATTTATTCTTCAAAGGGCGTCAGTCAGCAGCAGACTAGTTTATAATTGTAAATATAATAAAACGAAGAAAAGCAAGAAACTACGGAAGTGATTCTGCAAACGAAACTAATGAGACTTGATGATATCTTTACATATATGTATTTCTGTATCTTTGTGGTCGTCTCATACCACTCATACCTAAATCTCTTGTATTATGGTCATAATATACAAGAGCCGAATAAATTATTTTACACTGAACTTAAAATAAGAAAAAAGAGACGCATGTATATTGAGTAAGATATGGAAAATGGTGTAGGCAGGTTCGCCTCGATTTTCGGCATACGAATGCAAATTTAACGAGGGGAACTCTCGTAGGTAACCGTACGTATATAATATTATTATGGTGATGAAACGATCGATCAGAATAATATCTATTACGTTGAAACTATATATTGTAAATGTAACACACAATATTGTTGAAACTAATGCGTGCATTTAATAAAGTCGGGCAACTTTGATTAAACTTGATAGTGTACCTACGAGTACTATAATAATAATGTTAAGTTGGTTCGTTTCATAAAATTTGAAGCCCGGGCGAGGCTGAGAGCTAGTTTATATATTATTTAAATTCAATTATATAAGAAGCACTTATTTGATGATAAATCTTAAAATATTTGTGGATTTAATGGAGCTTGTTATAGTTCCAATATGGAATTTGAAATCAAACTTCAAAAATATCTCATCTCACGAAACTTTCATTTCGAGAAAATCAAGTAATGTAGTCAAGTTTGCCGACAAACAATAGAACATTTTAAAAGAAAAATGTAATAAAAACTGAAGAGTTCAATCGTTGAACAAACAAGGGAATATTTTTTTTGTAAAGGTTAAAAAATATTATAAAACAGGAAAGAAGATAGTTGGAGTCAGTTTGAATTTTATTTTGGACTGAAGTCCCTTCAACCTGCACCTACTTTGTACCTATTTTATTTATTAAATAATATTAATATTTAGACGGAAAGTATCAGATTTTTTTTTCTGAAGCACCATTGAAAGGCTTGTGAATAGTTAAACTATCATTGTATGGCCTTTGGTAGTATTTAATTCAATCAATATAAAATAAAGACTAAACATGAACCATGAAATATTCTTTATTGGATTCAAAGCTCAATTTGATTCCTATGGCCAATACAAAGATTAAAGAATGGTCACTATGTATGTACCCGATACTTACGATATGTGTAGTATTGCTTTGTTTACGTACATACATAATATTATGGTATGTTGTTTTTATTTTATAACTCCATACATTTTATTTTACAAACGGACACGTGACATGGGTCGCGACAATGTCCAACACACTTGTGACTTGTGTCGCACAAATAAACAGCAACATTCATAAGCGCTTCCAATATCAGAAAAAAGTAATTCTAAGTTCGTTCGTGACCACATTGAACTTTATAGAGTATAGATAGAACTCCATGTAATTTATCAATGTAAGTATTATCTACCAGATAGTCTTTGTCATAATTAAATAACAGATGAAGGTATATATCTCTTATGCCGTATCTTAGACCATATATATAGTAAAAAACCTCTGATGAAATTTATTATAGTAAATGTGTTTCACATAATATACAGCTTTTCTTATGATAAAAGGCGACAGGCAGGAAACAGTCTTCTTGATTGTTGATGGCTACCGTCTCCTATAAATACCTACAAACAATACCAGGGGGCTGTCAGTGTGCTTCCGATCCAGATAAAGTTATGGGTAACAGATAGGCGAATGGGTTTTGATGTACCAAAATTTTCTCGGTATTCTTCGGTAAGAGTCATAAAGTAGGCACCTACTTTATGGCTGCCGAACTCATTTATAATAAAAACTTACCAATATAATTTAATCCTTTTTTTTTATATTAAAGAGTCATCTGTTTGATAGGCAAAAACCATAAAATCCTCTTGTCCTAGTTAAATTGGGAAATATATAATATAGAAACGTTGTTAATTTTCATAACAAACTAGCGACCTGCTCCCAGCTTCGTCCGGGATCAAATTTTAAAAATAACATATAAAAAATTTCCCTGTTTATCCGCGAAAACTGAATTAAAATCGGTCTACCTATTCCTCAGTTTTTGAAGACACATATCAACTTAACATTATTATATAGGTATATAATAAAAGACTAGCGATCTTCTTCAAATGTTATGTAAGTGTACAAACCTTCCCCGTTTATCCCACTTTCCATATGTGAAAACCGAATTAAAATCGGTCTACCCATTCTCTAGTATTTTGAAGCGTACACAAACTAATAACATTATTTTTTTATATGAAGAAAATAGAGAAGCATTCTACAGAAAGCGTGAATGAACTAACGGTGGTAATGTGTATACCTGCAACATAATATGTCACAGTTTAATCCTCCCTCGTTAAATATGTCCCCTTATGTGTGGCCGCTGTTTTCACGGGTAAACTTGCGAGCATAACACATTAATTAACGCGTAGTAATTATCGTCGCTAAATCTCGAGCGAGGTGGATTGTCACCGCCTTTAGAGTGAAGTGTAATTTATGTTGGTACAAGTAACAAATTGCTACATCACCTGTCTGAGGTATTCGCGAACCGCCTCTAGGGTGGAATCCCACGCCTTGACTGTTGCTAAGAGACGTGAAGCTGAAAAATGCCAGGAACTGTGATCGCACCGTCTTCTCAGTTATCCTGAATGACAAAGTAAACATTATTTTGTTTAATAAATATTTACTTTATTCATTATTCAAATAGGTATTCAAAATCCACAGCTTACAGAGAATTTACAGCTTACAGCTTCAATTTACAGAGAAAAAAAAATACATGTCAGTCGTTGGACTCACGTACGAAGTGAAAACGTAGCTTCACAAAAATAATTGTATGATATTCAAATTACTTTGCATTATCGAATTAGGTAAATTGTCGCTGTTATTGATCGCAAGAAATACAAGAGAAAAAAATATATCTGACTGATACACAATGACAGTAATAAATTCATAATGACAGACGATTAACAAAGTGTTCGATTAATTCACTCTCCACTGAAGCACTGAAAGACGGCGGGAAGCGACTTTATTTTATCTACATTATATAAAGATATAGTATATTTATGTGACTTATTTCAAGAATAAAAGAGAAGTTGTTTCAAAGGAAGAAAAAACAATTCCCTGTGGAGTATTGAAGTCAAAGCGGGTTAAATTGCGCGCACTCTCCGACTCAGATATCCAACAGTACGTAAAATCATTCAGAGCGATGCGATGCACAGTGTCTGCAGTCGGCTGACATAAGCGTTTGCATCGGTCGCCGTCGACACAATTCCGAAACGTGCATTACCGGTTCCACTGCGCCGACCTTTTGTCCCGTATATTACCGGAACTCGCGTTTCCGAACTCAACTGCAATGCAAATGGAGATAAATCCTAAAACACGCCGCGTACCGAACGTTCGATGATAATGTACGCTACAAGCGATTGTCCGCAACAATTAGGCTGGAGCAGTACGTTATTAATTATTGCTCATTTCACTGTCACCGGTGTTTAGTGCAATACGGTTTAGATCGATAACGTTAACGCTATTTACTGTTCACAGTTAACGTTAATAACAGTAGAGGTAACTATTGCTCGATGCTAAAACACATTAAAAATTACTTGTGTTAAGTATTCGGATGGTATATCAATCAATGGTCTAAAATTAGATACGTCAATGCTAATAAATTTAACTTCAAAGGACCTACAGGTGTGTCAATGGAGCAATTTAGAATTAAATAAGCGATTACTTTTTAATTATGAGAAAAACGCTTTGAAATCAAAGAGGATTTGATGTTATTAAGTTTTCTTTGAGCCCTCCGTTGATTAAAGAATTATTTTTTCAATTACCCATTCAAAATTATATTACAACGTTATAAATAATTTAACTTTTAGGCAATTTTGGTATAACATAATACAAAAAGGTACCTATTAGATAAATATCAGAAAGTCGTAGAAAACTTAAAATCTATTTTTATAATAATTGTACACATATTAATTTGCGATTAATTAAAGACAACATTAGTATACGTAACTAAAAAAATTTATTTGATAAAAATAAATTTCAAAATTAACCCGATCCCGATTTTATATTATTAATGGACTTAATAGCTAATAAACATCTTATTTCATATGTGCGTTCGTGTTTTTGATAATTTAATTTCGTTTTGAAACACTGAATGCTAAATACGAGTTTCTACTCATAGAAACTTACTTAACAGATAGGCTCACAGGTCACCTTCGAAAACAGAAATAGGTTACGTATTGTTTAATACTAGCTGGTGCCAGCGACTTCATCCGCGTTGAACGATGAAAGGTACCCTATGTCCTTTCTGGTGTCCAAGACAACGTCTATGCAAAATTTTATGGTGATCAGTTCAGTAGTTTTTGCGTGAAAGAGTTACAAATATCCATACATCCATACATCCAAACATACTTTCGCATTTATAATATTAAGTACGGAAGTACGGATATAAATATTGAGGTAGTTGTGAGTTCACATGAATGAACAAATCAAATCAAATCAGAAATCAAAATATTTATTTATCAATTAAGTTTCTACAAGAAACTTTATCGTCATTATAAATTAAAATTTACCAGGGTTTCGGAAAAAAAAAGACAAGATGACGATCCTGAGAAGACACCCCGAAAGAAACTCAAGATACTGTTCTATTTGTCATCTTTAAAATATAAAAGTACAACAATTGGACATTAATTTTAAACAGAATCAAAGTATATATACAATACTAAACATAGTATGAGCTCCGAATCGCTTAAATCCAGGCTTCATTGTCGCTTAAATAATCAGTGATTTTATAATAGCCTTTCGAAAGGAGTTTGGTTTTAATGACACTTTTAAATTTATTTATAGTAAGGCTCTGAACATAAAACTACTTACAAAAAAATGCCATCAAGGTAGGTTTTGTTGAATAATTAAGTAATTAAATCATCGGTTGATGTAGATACTTACCTAAATTCTAAGGTGGAGGCTCCGTGATCAGCAAACAAAACTACCGGTGGTGAATATCTTTCGTTCGCGCCGCACAACCTCGTCTGTGTCACTCCGTCTACACCTTGAACAGCTCCTCCAAGTTGAAGCCAGCCGCCTACACAGCTGAACAAGTTAAAATATTTTATCTATCATTTTTACAAAAAAAAAGTACATAAATTAATAAAAAAAAGTTTTGGTCAAGTTACAAATCGCCAGACTAATATCGATTTATTACTCGTATCTAACTAATATTCTGAAAATATAGAAATCCAAATGTGAGTGAGAAATCACTTTAGGAAACTACAGTTTAAAAACTGAGATCATTTTAACTAAATTAAATACTGCTGAGATATAATAATTACGTAAACAAGACATATGTAATTTTATCTTATAGGGTAGTCATTCGTTTCATCTAATTTACATCTACCTATATCGTCTATACATATTCAAACTTATTATAAAATAAAGTCACTGTCCGTCTGTCTCTGTCTGTTTCTCCCATATCTTCTGCAAAATCGAAATTTGATACAGTTTTTAATCGTGGAAAGAGCGATAAACGAGGAAGGTTTGTGTATATAATTTGGGTGAGTCCACCAGGATCCCCTGACTGTATCCCCCAGAGGATCCTGGTAAACTTGCAGAACAATAATGCATCAGTGCGAAGGCGGCGCCGGGTCGCTAGTTTATACTAATATTATAAAGGGTACAGATTAATTGTTTGTTTGTTTGTTTGTTTGCTTTTATTGCATAGGCTCCGAACCGAACTACTGGACCGATTTGAAAAATTCTTTCACTGTTGGGAAGCTATATTATAAGCGAGTAACTTAGGCTATATTTTATAAAGTTACGCGGACGAAGTCGCGTGTAACAGCTAGTTATATATATAAAATAAAGTCGCTGTCTGTTTCTCCGCTAACTTCTTCTAAACCACTCAACAGATTTTGATAAGATTTTCACTGATGGAAGGCGAAGTTTTGTGTATATAATTTGCAATATGCATTCGTGTGAAGACGGAGGCGGGTCTCTAATAAGAAAAGTATAATCATTTTTATAATGATTTTTATTTTTATATAGTATTTTTGTTTATAATGAGAAAAGTGTTTTCTATTTGAAGAACACATTAACATTATTGTAATTCATGTGGTAAAGTAAACGCTGTCATATAACTAGCAGTACCTACACAATAGTCATTAGAAATGGTACACTGAACACGTCCAAAGATGGCCACATCAAATATTCAATTTGTCGGGACATTGATCACGAGTATGTGTTTGACAGACTCGGACCCTTCACGCCCTACTTTTTACCTTCACATCCGGTCCCGTTGCCAAAATTATTTTCCTCCGTCCCAAACATAAAATACCCGTTGCTTAGGGCGGACTTCAACCTCATTTTCATAATATTCCTACTGTACACACACTATTAGAAGACCTCTACCTTTCTGGTCATAGATATTTTGATCGGCTGATTATTAGTTATTAGTTTACAACATAAACGTAAGGACAACAAAATCTTTTGGACCATCTCAATATATATTGTTAAATTTGTTTATGTTTAAGAAACTTCTGTTTTTTAGAAGAGTTTAAAGTATTTTACCCTAAACTATGTATTGTATATATTTTTGAGTTATTTATACATAGATATTCCACTCATTAACTCAGTTTAGGTAATTTATGTATTAAGAGAGAAGTTTTTAGACGATTATAGATCACTGCAATAAAATTTACATTTCACACGTAAGTATATTTTAAAAGAAACAAACGCAATCAATCAAGTAATAATACAAAAAAGTTATAAACTAAACTAAAATAAAGTGGCTAAGTGATTTGTATATTTAATCCCTCAAGGTGACGACAACTTTCTAAAATGACAACTTCCGAAAACGACAACTTCCTAAAACGTCTTTTCCAAAATAGACAATCTCGTGCGTAGGTCACAATAACCGTAAATATACTTATAAAAAAACTTTTAATATATTTCTCGTATAGTTACACATACAAATTTACCTTGAGCCATTAAATCTTCCTACAGACACAAGCCTGTAAAGTTGGATTTCGACGCGTTGTCCGGCGTCAGGTTGCAAAAAGTACGAGCACGTTCCGGGACCCTCGAGCGACGGTGACTTAATCTGCCCAAAGGTTTTGCCTGACTTGATCTTGAGTATGCGAGAATCGATGGTAATGTTGCACACTGTTGGAAGATAAAATTTATAAAAAAACCAGTCTCCAGCTCTAAATTAAAATAACGTCTGTGAAATATGCCACATTTAAATGCTTTATTGTCTAAGTAAGTACTATAAATGTTTGTGTCGACGTCAAGAAACTATAGTAACCACCTTTAGAAGTTATTAATTATCCAAACGTCAATCATAGTCGATATTACGTGAGAGGCAGAGCATAGTGTGTTTTGAAATCAAAAACTTGAATATAGACTTCAGTACGATATAAAATAGTATGATAGTCGACAGACAGGTTGACGGTCCATTTGATAGTAGGTGGCTACCGTCGTCTATAACACAAGGAACGACATAGGTGCTGCAAGTGCACTGCAAAGCAACTGAGCGTTCCACCAACTGGGCTAGGTAATATCAGTCGTTCATTAAAAAACTCAAAATAAAGTTATTATGGTATTGAAAGACTTAGGTTTTTAAACCTAAAATAATTCTGTAAAAATAGCTATAGGGACCCAGAAGCCCAGTAGGACTAAGCAACCCTCAAATGCGATCATGTCCCTCGAGAGAATAAAAACAAAGATCTTATATTGTTGAAGGGTTAATAAAGGTTATTCGAGAACCAGCAAAAAAATGTTTGTCCTCTAATACCCCACAGATTTCGGAGATATATCAAATATTATTTTTTCAAAATTGGTTACATTGTAGTCTCGGTGTAGACCTTACTGCCGATCTGAACTTTGGTAGGCATATCGAGTCCATTGCCAAAACAGCTGCCAGAAAATTGGGCATCCTTTCCAAGGTTAGGCGGTACTTTACCGCGAGACAGATCCTTGACCTATACAGAGCACAAGTCCGATCTTGCATGGAGTACTGCTGCCACCTCTGGGATGGGTCTGCCAGTTATCAATAGGACTGGACTGGACTCGATTGAAAGGCGACCTGAGAAATTTATTGGCAACGACACCCTTGTTGTGTCTCAACTTCAAAGGTTGCAGCATCGCCGAAAAGTAGCATGCTTATCGATTTTCTATCGTCTGCACTATGGAGAGTGTGCGTCCATTCTATACGATCTAATCCAACCGGAATCGTTCCATTTGCGGACCACGAGGCGCGGACAGGGGTTTCATCCCTTCGTGGTTGGATGTTCCTCCACAGCGTTACAGTTCCACCTTCCTTGTCCGAACTGCTAAGGAGTGGAACTCACTGCCTGCGTCTGTGTTTCCTCAAAATTACAACCTCGGGGTCTTCAAATTTAGATGGACCTTCGGCCACATCTCTAATAATACAAAAACAAAAACAATGATTGTCACAATTCTAACAAGATTTACTTACTGCTGGAACAATATTGTTCGAGGCCGCATTGAGCACATCGAGTCGGTGCAATATCGCCGCATGGGCAGGCACCGTCTCGTACACAGCAGGCGCAGTCCTCTCCTGCTCCGCCTGGACACGCACATCCGTTTGAGGATTGCGTCCATAAGTCCACTTGACCTAGAGAAAAATTAGCATTTAATACTTATGTATATCTACTAGGAACATGTACACTACCAGCGACCCGCCCATGGCTTCGCTCTTGCTTGTGTTATAGGCAACGGTAGGCCACCTCCTATCAAGTGGATCGTCACCCTGTCTGCCGACCTTAACATAGAAATGTAATTAGTTTTTGTTGTTTCAACTTATTATAATGCGACAATTCCAATACTTTAAAAAACCTTTATAGACTTCTCAATTTAAAAGTAGATTATAGCTAGGATGTTTTCATGAAAAAACACTTTTAGCTTTTAGTCGGTAATTATAAGAATTAAACCCGCGAAAATGTCACAAATTCTGCACATTTTAGAAATTATACTAGATATAAAATTAATATCAGTTTTTTTTTTTCATAATTCATTATTTGTCAGAAATGTTATATTTTTTTATGTATTTCTACTACCAATACCTAATGAGTAATTATGAAGTTATGTAGTATGGAATGGGTAAGTGCCCTCTTATTAAGTACTTACTGCTGCCGTCCACAAAGATCGGTGTCCACGCGATTTGCGCGGTTGCAGCAGCACACGACGTGGCGAGCAGAAGGACCGCTAACGCCAGCCGCATGGTGCGCGCGGGCACTCACCGCGCCTCACGCACCGCCCTACCGCGCCGCCTTCTCATTCCCTCCGCGCGCCCACCAATTCACCAACACCCAAAAACAAATCGCCATCATGAATCGCACTCACAGTCACACCGATTCGCATGATTGAACGGGGAAACTCTAAAGTCTTTTTATCGTTACGAAGCTAGTTTATTGCGGTTTTATTACAGCACTTCTCATTTTCTTTTTTCCGTTTGATTGCGTTCCGGATTTCGGCCATCGTGTTGTCTGTAACAAAACAGTATCAATATTACTGTGCAATATTCGCTAAAGGTTTCGAATAAATGTACAAATAAGGAATGATCTCAGTTCGGTTTTACGACTGTGCCCCCATTTATTGTGTATCGTATAGGATGTTAACCTTTTAGAAAGTTCACTTAACATCCGTAATTCGTGTTAGACGTTACATTTGAATTTTGTGTGGTGTTTCAAGGTTTTTTTTTATCACCTAATTAATTAAATAACTATCCGTACCACTCACTATTTTTTATTTGACCATGGTTGATAAGTAAAAATAAAAACTCGAAAACGATTACCTTAATATTCAGTCATCTCAGACTTCTTAAACTCGTATTTCTTGGAAACATACTTTAGTCACTAACATCGTCTAAGGACACATACATATATAAATAATACTAAATATCATCATCACACCCGTAAGACGTTCGTTGCTGGATGTACGATAAGCCATAATTTTCTAGTAGGACCGGTCAGAAGCAGCATGGATCCATTTTAATACTTAATAGGTATGTATGTAAAGGTTTATTTTATTTTAAACTTCTTCCGTCATTTATGATCAAGAAGATCATTTATATCCTGTAATCCTGTGGGAAAGTTCGCGTATGGAGAATTTTGTTTCAGGAAAGTTTAATAGAAAGGGTTCCCTGAGCTGTTTATATTAAATAAACAAAAATATACCACAGCATTACATTTAAGCCAGTTGTTTCGTAAAAAATTAAAAACATTTTCAATCCACACCAAGTTTGGGCTTTTCCTTACAGGAAACGGCTGAATGATTTTTCGAAAATATACACCTATACACTCGCCATATCCTCATAATATGTAACGCAGTCAAAAGAATTTAGAAAATATTCATAGTTACTATTTTTTTCTTTTATTATTTTATAAGAGTAATAGTAATCATTAATATTTTCCAATTCTCATAATATGATCATATCTAATATTGGTTGCACTCATAGAAATAGTACCTAGTAGTACTGATACTTTTGTTGTTATCTCTTCTTTTCTTTTATAGCGGTCACTTAATTTAACTTTATCGTAGGACATTCTGAACCTGGGCCTACCTAAGCTATCTTCGTCTTTTCACGTACTAAAATAATTCTATGATTTACTTAATAAGGAATCGCATAAAACTTTAAATAATTTAAAATCGGTTTTAAATCTTGTTTGTTTGAAATATTTTGGTTTTATAGCCAATTAGGAATCCCATAGGCTGACTATGCATAAATTATTAACCACCAGGATATTAATAATTTTCAAGATATCGGTCGCGGATGGTAAAGGTAAGCAGGTCAACTTAGGAGTTAAACTGTGAAACTGGAATCTAAAATTGATTATAAGGTATCATTGATTAATAAATAAAATCTCCGCCCCGAAAAGCTGAATAACTTAAAAAATATGAAATATTCACGATAATTTTTTTTTACGAAAAACATAATTTATCCCATACATTTCGTTTGGAACGGGTTTTTATTCTGAGACGGTTCTAAGTTCGCCGGGTCAGCTAGTAAATAAATAAAAATAAAAAAAATCACAAATCTTAAAAAAGTGACATTTAATCAATATTAGCCGCCATATTGCTTGGTATGAATTACAGTTCACAATACGATTTCGTCACTTCAAATTTTTACAGGCACAGGCATACACTTCAAGAGCAGCAATAATAATAACAACCTCTGTGAGGGTCGATTGGTCGAGCTCTCACACAGTCCGTGTCCACGTACTGACACTCGGGGCACGATTGACATGGGTAGGGACAACACAGACCACGCGAGCTGTCCGTTGAATTCTTCTTTTCAAAGTGGTAGCAACAATTACCCTGTTTAAAACAATATGGTCATTTGTTTGTTATATGTTTTAACTATCTACAACGTCGATATATTCTATCTACGATCTACAAGGTTAAAACTAATTTTCAGTTGTCGGTCAAAGCTGGTGCCCTCCGGACCACCTGTACCATTAGACAGTACCATTTGCATGGTCTAGCGAATATTAAGATTTTCCTTATTATTTTTTTAATTTCGACAGACAAGCTGACGATCCACTTGATGGTAGGTGCACCGGTAGGCCACCGTCGCCTATAACACAAGCAACGTCACAGGTGTTGCCTATAACACAATTGAGCTGCCGACCGTACTATGATTAAGGATAAGTGATAGGGAAATGGGATCTGGCATCCCTTACTCACTCACCGAAATACAACAGCAATAACCCTCACCAGACGGGCTGCCCAATTGACTGCGAAACGCAGGATCATTACTAATTTTCCTTAATTGTCTTAATTAGTCATTAAGAGATTAGTCAATTAAATGTTGTAATATGTAAAGTGATATAACTAATGCTGATGGACCCAGTGTCCTTAGACGTCATTGCTACAAACACTGATTGCGAAAATAAAACAGTTCTCTTGTAAGATCTCAGTCATCATCATCATTATCATCGTTATCATCATCGTCATCATCAGCCTGTGTCTGTTGAATATGGGCTTCTCCCAAGGCTCGCCACAACGTACTGTCCTTTGCTCTTCGCATCTATCAGTTGCTTTCTGCGATGCCTTTCAGGTCTCCTGTCCACCTGGCCGCAGGGCGTTCCACTCTGAGTTTTCCAATTCGTATCCCAAGAGAATTGTAATTTTTTTTTTTATATTTTAAAAACTAGCAGCCGACTACCTATGGTAGTTCTACCTAATGGTAGTTGGTTACTGTCGTCTAAGGACACAAGCTCCTGTAAAAATTTCTTTACGGTGCGCTTGAAAGAGCACATATTGTAGCTAAGTGGAAACATCTAATTACAATCGAGTTCGAATAAGGATTCTTTAGAAAGTTCTAGGCAATTGTACAAATTAGATTTTATTAAGTAATAAAAAAAAGTCAAAATCTTGTGAAGGTAACAGTAGAGAAATGCATTATTTTACACACAAAGAGTTAATTTACGATAAAAATACACATTACAAACAAAATGGAAACTTAAATTGTCATTAAAAATCTTCCCCAGATAAGAGTAACCTTCCCATTAGCATAAGGAGATAAGTTTCTCGACTCAGGAGCTCGTAAATTAATTAAGTTTCCAGGTAAAAAAGTAGCAAAATCGTAAGACGGAATTCCTATCCAAAAACTTTTCGCATTTCGAGTATTGCTACGCTTTTTGTTAATTACTAAGCTGAAAGAAAAGTTTAAAAGTTTAAATTCCATCCATATTTATTTCACAAGAGACTCCAGAAAGAGAAATTAGTTTAGCAACGTAAAATGTTTTAAATATTACCAACAATGGAACGAACTTATAAAAAGCATAGGCGGTTTTGTTATAGTAGGTAACAGTTTAGTTATTTTCTTAAAATATCTTATATTCTGATATTTTTTTAAGTTAAGGTCGGCAGACAGGCAGACAGACAGGTCCACTTGATGATAGGTGGCTACCATCGCCTATAACGATGAACGATGTGTTGCTATAACTGGCTTACACTTTTGATAACATTGGCTTTTAAATTATAGGTTCCGTGTCCTCATTTTTATTTAAATTTTTTTATTATTCTTTTTAAAAAAAAATCTCAATATTTTTAAAAACCATAAAATAACTATTTATTATATAATTTATTCATATAATGTATCGTGATGTGTTCAGCTACGATTGGCTTGGACACTAGACCTTTTGATTTGTTATTGCTGAACCTATAAATAAATAAATAAATGAATAAACAGCCGAAACCTTGCAAGTGTACACAGAACAGTCGAAGTGTACCTAGCCTACATAGGCGATGTTGTGAAAAGTGACAGTTCTCAGACCTATTATAATGAGTGTAAAAAATATATGAAAATTCACACCACGTCAAGTATGAGTGTGAAAATTCACACCCTAGTAAGCTGTGCTTTCGAAAAAAAAAAACAAGGCTTTTCTCTGTGCGGATATTGCGAGGGAAATGTATTTTTCGCGTGTGCTTTATTACTAAAGCGCTTATCCCCGGGATTATGACCCAATCACACAAAACCATATCTTCTATCTTGAAGCCTCAGTCGCAAATAAATCCTACTCTAAACTCTGTTCAAAGAATAAACGTTGCGGTCTGAGAGGCGTGGCGGCCGATGTCAAAAAGGTACAAAACAAACTGGATAGGGATACCCTTAAATAATTGGTACCTAATATTATAATCTTTGTAATTTAAGGAATCCGGATCCAGAACAAAATAATTAAAATTTTAACTCTTTGTCAACCATAAGCGCTTTTGGTGATTACAGTCTTAATATTTTTTTCAGTTTTACTAATACACTTATATTTGCAACTATTTAGCTGGCGCCCGCAACTTCGTATGCGATATAGTTCGGTTCGTTTTTTTTTTAAATCCTAACATGTTTTTTACATCAGAGAAAACCGCATTCAGATCGATTAAGCCGTTTCTGAGATTAGCGTGCACAAATGCACAGAAAAACAGACAAACAGACAAAAATTATTAAAACTATTTTTAAGGCCTCGGTAACACGAAGGTACAATTTTTTTTAATTTAGTCACGGCTCGTTTAAGATTATATATTTATTATATGTGTATAGATAATTTAGGCGCATTATATAAATGAAATCTGAAATACTTCATCTTTTTGTGAATAGAAATTTTGAATATATTACGCAGCTATCTATGGTTTGGAATTCATTTCAATAACCCTGATCCCAACTTTTTAATGAAATTGAATTTCTCTTCTGTGAGATGGAGAGCATTTATTCGGCTTTTTGCTTTGGCTTCTGAAAGTAGGTACATTGCGTGGGAATCCATTCAGGTGGCGATCTTTCATATTTCCATTTTTTATTAACATCGAATGGATTGGAGGAAATAAATAGAAAACGTTACATTTTATAAACAATTAATGAAAAAGGAAAGCAGGGTGTTTGTGGGACAATATTTCTTTAAGAAAAATGTTGCATTAGTACAGCATAAAATAAAACTATTCAAACTTTTGAAGAGTCATTTGGTGGTGAATATGTGAAACAATTCTAATGAACACCGAGTTAAATATACTGTTCATTGTTTCCTAAATTATATTATATATCCCACATAGGTATTGCTACACGTACCTAATTACTCGCTATTCATTTGTTTGACTGACCTATTTCTAGCGTCGTTTTGTTAAGTCTTATAGAACTTAGCAAAACGTCATTGAATAAGTTACTATTGTTTTGTTTGACAAAATATTTTTTTTTTTATTAATAAATTGTCACCAAAATATTAGCAAGAATGGTTGTCCATTGTGTTAAATTATGTGTTACTTTCGTAAAATTATGAATTAGCTAGCAATTACATTATTGGTTGCAAAAGATTATTATTGAAGCACCTGTAGCAAATTACAACAAAAAAATGCAGGAAGGCTTCTAACAGTTTTTATTTATTTGTGGAAATATGCATTTATTAAGTTAAAATTTTAATTAATTTATTCAAAAATAGGTAAACATGTTAGAATACATGACAAAAAATGTAACATTTTAATTTAGCATCTAATGAATAATATAATCTGTCGAGGGAAGAGTTGTTGAGTAATTTTTAATAGTATCAAGTTAATACCTGTTC
This sequence comes from Synanthedon myopaeformis, assembly GCA_944738685.1. Classification (NCBI taxonomy): domain Eukaryota; kingdom Metazoa; phylum Arthropoda; class Insecta; order Lepidoptera; family Sesiidae; genus Synanthedon; species Synanthedon myopaeformis. The sequence continues at coordinate 4,277,140 of OX122914.1, forward strand.
ATCTTGAGAATGGTATTTGGAGACTTCTTCTTGTGGGTCACGGCAGTACGTGGAACAAACGAATGGCGTTTTACGAGGCCTAACGCCTACAGCCACCTCACAGGCACGTTTCATAAGCAATGTTGGTTGATTGCGCTGAAACAAGAGAGAATTCATTCAAAACTTATAAATCACTAAAAATGCAATTAAGAAATTGGGTAAACAATTTTAAAACAAACAAATTGTTACTTCTTACAGATTCTTAAGATGTTTAATAATAATGAGTTTCCTCAGATAAGAATACTAAGGAAAAAACTTTATAAAATGTTAGGAGTATGTGATGGCTCCAATTACAACCTTCAAAAATGGTCTTATACACACTACACTGCTTAATCATCCAATATATCCTCGAGTGAAACTTCTATTGGGTGTTTCTTCAAATATCTACATCCCAAAATCGGCTCTTCTTTGCATGGTACTTTCACTGGATCACACACTTTAACGTGAGCTGTGCACACATCGCACTCAATAGACACGTCCTGTGGACATCGCTTTAGGAAATTTGTAGTGCCCATCTGCTTCGAGTGCTCCTGATCTTGCATTCCGTTACGCTTGAATGCAGAAACCGGTAGCTGGCTGACCTGCAATCGACCACATAATTCCTGTTTAACTTGGCTATATTATATGAATTAAATTTTTATATCTAAGCCAAAATTTTATTGGATCTATTGACAAGAAATAACCAAATTTGCCGTAGTCTCGGTTCTTGTTAAAGGAGATATTTTCAACTTCATTAAGGTACTGGTTTATTTTTATATTTTTTTAAAGTTAAAATTAAAATAAATGTTTACGCACCGTCATCGCTTCTTAGCAACAACGGCCAATTTCTTGTTTGGTTTAGCAGCGATGAATATCGGGTAGTAGCTCCACATAGCGTTATGCCAACTCTTACGGATGTATGAAATGCCACCACTCTCAACATACTTTTGGTCCTGTATCCCGTTTCTCTTTAATGCAGACGATGGCAGAGGATCTACCTGTCGGGCACATGCTTTCCCATAAACCTTTATAACGTTCTACTAAACCAATAATGTTTCTTCTTAACACTTTTTCTCTTTCTTCTTTTTAATGGGCAAATTTTCATGGGTAATTTTTGAGAACAATCTCCGCATAGGCTCGACAGCAGTATGTACGAAGCATGATCCGTCTCTATTATCGCACGCACAAATATATCTAATAGCACCTTTGTATCCATGCAACTGGTCCTGCATTCCATTACGTCGATAAGCAGACATGGGTAGGCTACCATGACGTGTAGGAACATACCGTTCCTGAAACCAACAATGGATTAAAAATAAAAACGCCGTTGGTTTCAGGAGACGGTCGACATCAAAACAAGGCATAGGTACAAGACGGAAGGCAAATTTGAGTAATCTTGTGCAAATTGTCACAGCAGAGAAAATAATTTAAGTATGAGTTTCTTAATTGATTAATGAACCTCCATGCCACATTTAGCATTTGAAATGAAGCTTTTAGTATTTCACTATAACAGGAGATCAACTTTTTCTTGCTTGTTACAAATATTTTCATACAAACTTTATTGGACTATATATAAAATCATTATAAATATGTGTTACTTTGCACCTTAGTTGTTGTTTGGAAACCCTTAGCAAACCTTAACAACGCTGATTATATTTAAGAGCACTATCGATTTACTGCAAAATGTAGATACATGGTTCGGTACGTATGTCATATAGGCATTATTTCGTGGAGGTCTTTTTGAAGAAGGTAGGAATAAGAAGGTATTTTATAAGATATGCCGTCAAAAAGGTTCTCCAATTTATATAGGCCGATCGCCGTGCATTTTGTTACTATTCAACTATTGAATTTTTAAAGAAAAATTGTTTTCTTATGCCATTTATTCATCTCTTAAGCAAAGTAATTTTTATGTTGTTAGTTGAAATTAGTATAAAAAGCATAGTTATTGTAATATTGTCCAATTAAGCTTATATTAAATGGGAGATATAAAAGTTGTAACAATTAATAAAAAGGATAACTTACAATGCGCCCGTCCTCATATCGATAACAAGGTATAACATATTTGGTCTTAACAGGCTTGCAAGGAGGTTGACAGCATTTGGTACAGCTCGGTGTGGCAAGACAAGGTGATGGAGATTGAGCTTTAGATCTGCTACATTGTTTTTCTTCGTGACAGTCTCTTTTGTTCGGTGGCGCTTCGCAATAATAAACAACTTGACCTCTTGGACATCTTGGCAAACATGGCAAACATAGTGGGGGTTCTTCGAAACATCTTTCTCTCTGACAAGCGACCAAAACGGGCGTCACCTCGTTCTCTCCACAATCCATTGCGTAACAGCATTCCATGTTTTTAAGATTTAAAAATATATACTGTTTTTCTTGATATTTTTTTGTAAATCACTTAAATTTACTTAAACACTTTTAAATTTAGCAAAAAAAAATTTTTAGTAATTGAATTTTTGAATTTTCTATTTGTCACTACAATTTTGAAATATTTTATTGATTACTGCTTTCTTTTTAAATTCGTTTTATCTGACAGTTAAATTTATAATGTTTTCCACCAAAAAGTTATATCCAAAACGTCGTTTAAAAGAATATCTGGAAACAATCCAATGCTTAGCTTCAAATGTATATACAGTATCGTCACTTGCAGTACATCTTGTAGCTAGACTGCGAACAAAATTCTAAAGCAAAAGCTTTCCCAAGCATTTGCAAACATTTGCCGGCGCCGCCTCCTTGTCGGCGACGACTCGAAAATGCAATTTTCCCAATGCAAATCGAACGTCCCAGACAGATTTAATGCCTTTTACTTGCCGATTCCGCTCATCATTTCCGTAAAAAAATTGAAGTGACTTTTGTAAACAGTTAATCATTGATTACTGAAATGAATGAAATATTTGTGATATCGTTCGATAGAATATAATTGTTATATATAGTTAATGGATGTTTAATTCATATTTAATAAAAATGTTAATTAATATATTATGGTAAAAATGTCTGCAGTTTTATCATAATAAGCTTATCATATCATAAGATATATCATAAGGTGGACAGACGATCTAATAAGGGCCTCGGGTCGACGACAGATCTAGGCTGCTTCTGACCGGTCCTATTGGTAAATTACAGGGGAGGACTATGTGCAACTGTGAATGTCCTGCGGCTGAGCAGAATAACTGTTAACACCGGAAATATTCACACAAAAAGAAATCATGATTAAAACACATTTTTTCATACATTTTGTATGGAACGGGTTTTTATTCTGATGCGGTACGAAGTTCGCCAGGTCAGCTAGTGTATTGATAAAAACGGGATTGTTTTTACAATATTAAAAAATAGTTTATAAAATGAATATAAAGGGCAGACAGAAAACTTACACTGTACGTACTACCAGTAGTACGTTACATCACAAAGGATTAATCTCTTACCTACGAAGGAAATAAAGATAAGAGACGTAACAATTGCTTCTAATAATACAACCAGGAGAAAGGCGATTATTTCCAATCGACTTAATCCTTTCACTGTACAACTGTGTATTCGATACACGTGTACGTTTCCACTTTATCGAGATACTTGAATAGACTATTAGAGATATACTTTCGTTAGATCGTATCTATGGCTTTCTTTAATGGGCAAAAATGTGACCAAATATTTCGCATTGTTACAATAATTTTATTTGCTAACATGTTATTTAAATATCACCGTTAAGACCAAACCCTTAACCGGACAAAATAGGAAATTTGATAACTGCGAAAAGTAGCAAGGCCTACAAAGTCCGGGGCACCGATGTCGTGTCATAACGTTCCCGCGACCCCGCCCATCGTTGAAAATCGTAGGGTTTTAGTCGGTACGAATCCGGCATAACCTCGCAGTGTCCCCTACACTGCCGGGTATCCAAGAGGATTTCCCAACGTTAAAAAAGGAGCCTACGAAGTTCAGTGGTTGTAAATTGATTGTTTCCAGAAGACTACACAACGGTATATCTAACGAGCGCTCCCTGGAATGTTTTTAACGAAATCCTCGACAGAGATCTTAGAATTCCATTCACAGAGAGGTGCCTCTGACGTCTTAAAAATATTTTAAAAAATCTTGGAGCAATTTAATGATGAAGCGAAAAATTGCTCAAGTGATTTATCACCATAGCAACCTGAAAAAGAAGCTACCAAAAGACCGGCTGGCTTCTCATTAGTAATATATGGAGACGCCATTCAGACGTACCCCAATACATGTCGCTACCGTAAAAAGTGTTGAAAGCTAATTCCTCTCACAAGGTAGATTGCATAAAATGAAGGCAAAAAAATCATCTTGTACTTTAAACTTTATCCTAACATGACCGTCAGCCCACTTCATATCTTAAAGGCTGTTATTTCTTTTATTTAAAGGCTACGTTAGCCACCTACCATCAAGTTGACCAATTACCTGTCTAAATTAGTCTAAAGTATATGGATCGACAAAGATATGGCGAAGATACAACGACGAACATACGGATAAGACAAAAGAATCCAAACACAACTAAATGTATATATTATTACTACATGAATTTTTAAAAAAACGTTCGAACTGGAAAAAGGTATGTTTTTCATGTGAAAAATATAAGAATGTCCATCGATATTATTTACATAAAGGACGGTTCATTTCAATGAGTAATGTTGGGAACGAATAAGAAAGTGTGCATGGATGTTTATGTTTATATGATCACACTTTTGTCAATGCAGGAGTGGGGTTCATTCGAGTGATTTATAGCCTATTTCACAAAGAGGGTTTATGGGAACCTATTTGTCGAGACGTAATAAATATATCTGGCTGTATTTGATATAGGAGTGTCTATTGAACTCTTGGATTTGTGTTCAGACATTATGGCAAACTTGATTTAAGGTTTTCATGAAACTTTTTTGCCTGGTTAGAAAATCCGTTTTTTTCTAATTTCATAACTATCTAAAATTGAAGAAAAATATTTGAACGACGCAAACTTATTGAACGAGATTTTAATAGGTTTATTTCGAAAAATGAAAATTGCTGTTTCCAGTTCAGAGCGTTTGAAACAAGAAAACAATAATGGACATCCATAATTTACCCTCGTGCCATTATAATGTAGGTAAAAGCTCATAATGGCTACAAAAACATTGTAATAAAAGAGGAAGGTCGGTAAAAGAATACCAATGTAGCGGTCTAATTTATTGAGAAAACACAAAGAGAAGATATTCAATACGGTTGAAGGCGAGGAAACTATTCGAGTTTACGATACGACATGAAATAGATAAAATGCTAAAATGTGACCAACGCGAAAAGCGATACGGTATTATAACGAGCAACGGTATCTGTCAATAGGTGAGATTTTGTGTTCTCCCATTTATGGTTCGTAACAAAGAGGAAAGATGGAGGGACATCGAGTAATAACCTCAGTAACCTTACACTTTATGTACCACACCACAAAGAAGATATAACGAACTATTCAAAAGGAAATGACACCTCGGATTTTATGAAAGCCGCGTTTCCTCGTAGAATCACTGTGCATTATACGAAGAAAGCTTTTGTAATGAAACGTCTTATTTATTTATTTTTAATTTGCATTTCGATGAAATTATATTTTTGTTTAATGTAGAATTTAACGAGACCATTGGATGAGTGTTTAGAGTGCTTGACTTAAGTACACGCTATACGAGTGAGTGATGTTAGTAATAGGTATTTGGGAGAATTATAGTGGTCTCAACTACATGAATTATAGTTGATATATACTCAACTATATCAATTATAATGGTAGAATTGGTTGACTCTGGTTTGCATTTATATTAGAAAGACGCTGCATGTCGCAATCATTTAAATAGTAATTTTCTGGAGGCACTAACCACCCCCTTAAAGAAGATCACCGTGAAATAATAGCATGTGTGCTGTTGCGTGTCGGTGAGTGAGAAGGGATGATAGAGCCCATTTCACTATCCCTTCCTAATCCCTATCCTTAATCCTAATAAGGTCGACAGCGCAATTGCAGCAACTGTGGCGTTGCTTGTGTTATAGGACTTATAGACGACTGGCCACCTTCTATCATCAAATGGTTCACGTCAGTCTGTCTGTCGATCTTAACTTATACTTAATAAAAAAAGAATTGTGAAAATAATATTAATTCTCTTATACAATTGTTATACTTTTGTATATAAAAAGATTATTCATAATTTTTTCAAATACATAAAATATTTTTTTAACAATGCTAACACATTAACTGAATACGAGATTATAAAGACTATAATAATTAAGTACGAAAACCCAAATAAACATTAAGGATTTTCAAAACAAAAATACCTGTATATTTAAATTAAAGAGAGAAAATGAAAATTACTTCGCTTTTACATGAACGAACTCGCGTGGTTATAATTAAGCTTTAATAATGCCTTAATTGGAACGTTCATTATTTTAGAAATTGTCCCCATAATGAAGTAATTACGAATCATATTTGTTAATTAACAATGTTTTCAGTCCAGGAGATTTATGTAATCTATTTAGCTAGTTGGCCCGCGACTTCGTTCGCATTAAAAATGTAAGATATAACGCCTGACTAAATATGTAAAGCTATATACCGCCTGACATTACACGTCATACATTAGCATAGCTGGTGTCTGCGGCTTCGATCGCATTGAATATTTAGCCTATGTCCATCCTGAAATTCTCTTCTAAGTAGTAGTGAAAGAAGATTTTAAATTGAATGAGTAGTTTCGAAGAATACCTCCTATGTACAAACACAAACTTTACCTCTTTATAATATTAATAAAAATTATTAGTTAATATATAAATAGCTATTAATATTTTATTAAATGTAAAAGAATCAAGACACTTTTACCTCAGATAAAATAATAACTAAAGATAGTACGTCAGAATGAAGCCGGTAAAACTACGCCTTCGCCGTGTACATACATGGTTTTTTTTTTTTTTTTTAATTTATTAAGATACACCAACAGTACACGTGTTAAAATTATTTATGATATAATGATTCACAGAGTATTTCAGCTGACACGAGCACCAATTACAGGCGTATACAACATTAGCCGCAAGAACGGTAACAAAGAACAAACACATATAATATAACCTAGTATAATACAAGAATATAAAAATAATATACACAAACCTCCCTCGTTCATCATTCCTTCCATTTAGTGAAAACAATATAAAACAACAGCAAGTCTAAGAAGAAGAAAAAAAAAAGTATAGGTGGACCACGGGCAACAAGTTTTTTAAATTTTAGTGACATTATTAATGAGGTGGACCACGGGCAATTTCTTTTTTGTGCCCGTGGACCACCCAGGTGTACAAAGTAGGTAGACCACGGGCATTACGCGGATATAATTACTAGTACATATAACCTACACCGCATTACATGCAAGAGTTACATACAATGCAATGCCAGTCCAGGACGTCAGAACATCATCGATGTTATCTACCCTGGTGATTCCCACTTAGCCTGAATGCTTTATAAATTTTATTTCTAAACGCTCCAATCGTATCAGAGAAGATGTCGAGGTCCATAACGCGGCTGTTCAGGTCATTGTAGGTTCGACACATTCTCACCATTGGTGCGCTCAGGCCGACATTGGTTTTGCAAGTACGAACATTGAAGATACCAACTACGCGCTGTCGCGGATAGTGATAGGGAACATTTACTGAAATATTCTCCGTGATCGTGGGACAGTCAACAGAGCCGTGTAAGATTCTATGAAGGAACAGCAAGTCACGAGCGCTTCTCCTCTCTTTTAAGGTATGTATCTTGAAGAACTCTAAACGATCCCCATACGAACATCTATGAGATATACCCGACGAAGAGAATGCCAGGGACCTAGTAAATAAGCGTTGAATATTCTCAACACGCTGAGAGTGGCGAGCATAGAACGGATTCCACGATACAATAGCGTATTCGAGATGGCTTCGCACCAGGGAATTGTATAGCGTCAATTTAGTACGATTAGATTTAAATGTTTTGGTATTACGTCTTAAGAATCCAAGCATCTGAGCCGATTTTTTTACGATGTGATCGATATGAGATCTAAAAGTAAGCCTGCTATCGATAACCACACCCAAATCCCGAATCTCACACACCTCCTGAAGAGCAGTTCCATTCAAGCTATACGAGAACGCCAGTGGCTTTTTTTTTCTAGTGTATTTTATATAGTAGCATTTGCGTACGTTAAGGACCATTCTATTTTCGTCGCACCACTGATATATGCTGTCGATATCGCTCTGAACAAGACTGCTATCCAGAGAGGAGACAACCGTTTTATATATCTTTAGGTCATCAGCGAACAGAGAATATTTACAATGTTTTATTCTACCCGCTATGTCGTTAATAAATATAGAAAAGAGCACAGGTCCTAAGTGAGATCCCTGCGGAACGCCAGAATCTGTGTAATATACCCCTGAATCGTAGCCATTTACCGATACAACCTGAGGCCGTTTATCGAGATAAGAACCAAACCAGTGCAAGAACTGTCCATGAATACCTATCCCTTCCAGCTTCTTCAGCAGAATAAGGTGGTTAACTTTGTCGAATGCACTGCTGAAGTCTGTATATATGGCATCAACCTGACCTCCTCCCTCGATTTGATGAGACAATTCTGACACGAACGAAACGAGGTTAGTTTCTGCGGAACGACCCTTTCTAAAGCCATGCTGGTGCTCAGAAATAATGTGATCAGTGTGGCGGGTCACAACGGGACAAATAAGGGATTCAAAAAGTTTAGAGAAAGATGAAAGGATAGAAATTGGTCTGAAGTTCCTGACATCCGTTGTGTCGCCCTTTTTCAGCACTGGTACAATTCTTGCTTTCTTCCATTCATCAGGATATTCACCAGACTTCAAGGAGCGATTTATTATTAAAGATAGCGGTAACGCCAGAACGGAACCGCAACGCCTCACAAAGAGCAGCGGAATATTATCGGGACCAGGTCCTTTAAATATGTTCAAACATTTAATTTTATGGAGCACTTCTCTCTCTGTAAAATGAATGATACCTATAGTACCGCTGTGACAGCTAGTATTATTAGCAGCAGTTAGGAGATTATGGGGAGATGTAGTTTGGGACGTAAACGTCAAGGAAAAATTTTTTGCAAAAAGATTCACTATCTCTTGTCCCGAGCGAGCCACCTCACTCTCCATGTGCATTTCCGCTGGGAGAGTTGCACGATCTTTACGTTTGTTTTTTACATACCGCCAAAAAGATTTTGGATCGCGTGCCATATTTACCTCGGCCCTGTCAACGTAATTAGATAAAAGTTTATCGAACAATTTATGGCTGCGCTTTCTACAAACCTCATATTGAATTTTATCACGGGGATTTTTATATTTTCTGTAGTTTTCTCTAAATTTATTTTTTTCTGAGAGTACAGCAACCAGTGACCTGCTGAACCACGGTGGCAAAATCGATTTGTTAAATTTATGGTTTGGTACATGTTCTTTAATTACATCGTATAGAATTCCATAAAATACTGATGTCATCTCATTTACACTACAGCAATCATCAAAAATGCTACGCCAATCAACACCCCCCAATTCCGAAATTATACTCTGAAAGTCAGCTTTGTGATAATTGAAATAAGTCTTACCCAGTGGGCGAAGGTACTTTAGTTCATTGTTGGTTAAAGTACAAACGAGCGGTGGATGCTTAGGATCAAGCTTACTTAATTGAACCAAGGGCTTATCGATATTAATACAGTTAGAACCACCAAGCACTAGATCCAATGTTCTGTCATCCTCATTAGTTAAATTATTAAATTGGTGCATATTCGACAAAGACATAAAATCTATTAAAGTGTTACCGAGAGCATTGTCACAATTTGACGGTATAGTGCTTGTGTTAACACCGTCATCAAATTTAGTCCATGAAATAAATGGTAAATTGAAATCTCCAATTATGACAACTTCGTCAGCATTACTCATCATGTTGCTCGTGTTGTCCACAAAAGCACTCAAATCATCTACCTTGACCGGTGGAGGCATGTAGACAGCGCAGATTGCAATTTTCTTAATTGAATTGCCAATACGCGCACGAATGACTACCCATATATCCTCAGAACTACTTTCCCAATTTTGGTGCCGATAAGACTCAAATTTTTGTGATACCGCTATCAACACTCCCCCACCGTCCTTTTTGTTACTAGAGTTAGAACACTCGCGATCCCGCCGATACACGTTATATCGGGGGTCAATGAACTCACTGCTGCAAATACCAGAATTCAACCATGTTTCGGTAAAGATTAATACATCGTAAGAGCTTAATAGTATGTTTTTATAGATCTGATCAGTTTTGGTTCTCATGCCCCTCACATTTTGGTAATATATAGAAACCATTGCGACAGCAATATGCACCAGAAACATTACATTGTAGATACCAGCAGATTTTACTCTCATACCACTAACTTTAGATTATCGTGGTTACATGCACACAAATCCAATCAAACTACGCCTCGCCTTATTAAAATATTTACTAGTGAAAATGCCGAATCGCGAAGTGAGGGGGTATAAAAACCATGTTTGGAAAAATAAAAAGCAGGATAGAATCACATTTCACACATAAGAAAACTTGGAAACTAAAATTGAAGTTATAGCTTGGAACACAAAATCTCAGTAAACGCTCTACGCACCCATGTTTATAAAACCGCTTTACTATGTTGTCCGCAAAATTCTGTCTATAGTCTATAGGTCTGAGACTTTTACTGTTTTTTTTTTTTATAGCATACGAAAGTAATGAAGTATTTTCCCGGGAGGGTTTACCGTAACGTTGATGTGGGGTTTTCTCACATCAAAAAGAGGTTTCACGCCGCCGCTTTCTTCATGGTCATTGGCACCGTTGCGACCCCCTAGTTGTATAGGTCCATGGGGGACAGTAACCATTTTTCATTTGGTGGGGCAATCATTGCCTTTTCTCCAGAACTCATATGCATGCAAACTGTACAGTTATTCTAAATAACAAACCATTAAAGGTTTGTTTTTTAACCATTGAGTAGCCATAATGTTGGTATTCCTTGATTAGAAAATTTAAAAAAGGTATAAAAATACGAAATATTATACCTTAAAATTAAATACCTGTTAAATCTGTTAGTAGTAGACAAGTGGCAGGGATGGCAGTGCCCAAATCTCTGAATTTATCAAATTATTAGTGTACTAACACTAAGTATACGCTTAGTGACATTATCTACTCGAATCTACCACCAAGATTGTTTCGGATTTCAGAATATTTTAAACAGATATAAAAATGATATTAAAATAGGATTGTTACGAAAATGAACTAAACCAAACAAAACCCAGTATGAATGGAAAATGGACCTTAATAACATATTGCACGATTCTCTTGGGGTTTGGCTCCTTTACATCATGTACGAGTTTCAAACCGATATGTTGATAAACACCCGATTGCGGTTGCAAAAACGAAATGTAGATTAATTTTCATTTTCATTTGCCATTAACCGCTTAATTAACAATGTTAGCACTTTTTTTCCCAGGCCTTTTTTACAGAGGGCGTTATGATGAACAAATTTTATTGGAAACTTTTTTCGATAGGACGCGTTTCCAAAAAAATTATCTCAAAAATATCAATTTTTTAATTTTCAATAATTTTTTATTGCTAAAATATACCTCGGCAATGTCTGAAAACTCAAGACTATATTCTTGTAGGTCCAAACAACCTTTCAAAAAATTGGCCAGAGGGTGTGCCTCTTGAATAGAACTTTCGTAAAATATGACTGGACTATTATACAAATACATTTAGGTGAGAGAGTACGGTAAACAAAAAAGGAAATACAATTCACTTTTACGTGCTAGCTGACCCTTTAATGTCGAAAAAGAGAGAAGTTCAAACCGGAAGATTTATGTTTTCTGTAGAAAAAAGGGGGCGTTTTGTTTCCGAGGTAAATGAAAACTTTTTCTGTGCCGTTGTTTTTTCACTAATTGCAATTTCGCTCTTTAGTGCACGAGATAAAATTTTATTTCGCCCGGTATCCAGTACGTAAAAGCAGTCTGAAAACAGTGTACTTACTATGAGTTTATGCAAACTAACTATATGTACCTATACTCCAACTTTTCATTTTATATTTGTGAAGCATATTTGTGAAACATCTCAGTTCAGCGTTAATTTTAGAGGAACATGAAAATATTAATTTAGTTTTAAACTATATTTTATACTTCTAAAAATTTACTTTGTTTTAGAACAACTTTCTATGTGATCCTACGATCATTTCCAGGTTTATTTCTAGGTTATATTTGATTTTTCTATTACAATTCATTGTGATTTGTAAGATCGAATATGATCGAAATTTAATAGGTTTATTAATTTTATTACTATAAAATCAAGAATTAGCTGGGACCGAAAAGTTCTTGAATAGAAACCAATAACACTCCGTTTTTGAGTCGGGTGTCGGGGCTTAAAAATGCATAGGTAAGGGACATAACAGGGACAGTATGCGCTTGCATCCCCTTGTCTCATACCAAGACACAACACTTTTACTGTTATAATATATTTCATAGACGTCTGTAATACCACAGACAAGGTTTTCTATGGTAATAGGGTAATATTACTTCCTAGTCTATAACGTGTGCTCGCTTCGACTGCAAAAGTTTAAACGATGTTTTATTATTTATATGAAACAAACAAGGCTTCCGAACATTACTGTTGTTCGTTGACATTCTCTGGCGTTTATATCGCGTGACAAAGACTTCCCACAAGTCCTAAGGAGCACGCGACAACTCTTAGAAGTTTGTCGACATAAATCGCACTAACTTTTCAAACTTTCATGAAGGAACTACTGCTGTATGACTAATTATGACCGCTGGAGCAGAATTTCCACTATCATGATTTCTAGGAGATTATTTTGATTCCATTTTAATGTTGCTTGAATTTTTGCTTATAAAATTCAAAACAACTCGAACATTGACAACTTTCAGTCATTGCCGAGGCTGACGGCTTTCTTTGTATAGAAGGAACTTCATTATAAAATGAACGCACTTTTGTAAATGCCCCCTTTTGTTATAAAAAAGAAACAAAAAACCTATTCATGGATTATAAGACAGGACACAAGAATTTTATCGATTTTTCATATGATCTTAATCTCATTGATACCGTTGAGGTTTATTAATAATTTATAATCAATAAGCATCATAAGTAGATAAAATGGAGAAACAATTATGGGATTTCGGTTGTGATGGAATAACAAATATGGCCGTACCGCAGCCTAAGGCAGTTGTCCCACCGCCGACGATGAACGAGTAGCGATTAAAGCTAGAAACTAGAAACGAGTTGGCGTGCGTGTTCTCAACGAAATAAAGAGGGGTATTTTGTTTCAATGGATGAGTTTTTTATTAAACTACCTTCCTATAAACAATTAGACGTGAAAGACGCAGCTTGGAAGATATAACCGCTGCGTTGGTTGGTATCTCGGCGAGTCGTGATCGCCAAGCGAGCATCGCTGAGCGACAAGAACTAGTGGAGCGAGTCCTCGCCCAGCGACTAACTAGTGGAGCGACTATTAATATATGTATCTCTTTTGTTCATACGGACTGTATATCTTATTATATCTTATTGCATATCTTGTTGTATCTTATTGTACGTTTCCTGAGCGAGAAAATAGTTAATAGTTAGTCGCTTGCTCGCCGGCGTGACGGTGGGACAACTGCCTTAAACGAAAATCTACCAGCGTATATACGACTGTATAATGTACACACATTAGGTATTAATGAATTCAATTATTCACTTTATGAAGCAATTACTGGCTTTGGTCGTGTAAAATTTTGTATGAAATTATTCATAAAGTCAATTTGTTTTATGTAGTATATAATCTCATCTCTAACATAAAATGTAAAAATGCTAAGTCTTGCAAACGCAGTTCATCCACTGCAAAAAGTTGTGGGATCTCATATAAAACCAAGTCGCAGTTATTTTAGTTAGTGTCTATGGAAGCACCTATTCAATAACTTTGTTATAAATTTTTACTTAATCAATTAATTATCAACATTTATAGTGACAGTATCTACATTAGACATCTATATTTCTATAATAATTATAATGACTTGGCAAATGCACGACACCATAACTATAAAGAAAAAAAAAACAGTGGCACTCCGGGAGTGCCGACTAACTTAAAACTTGAAAAGTTAAAACTTGAACAATTACGTGTTTATTTTTTGAATCGTCAGGAAATATTTTATTGTGCAGGAAATACTTTTAAATAAAGTGTTTTTTATTCTTTATTATAACCAACTACTAGCAAAAAGAGTAAGCTCTCAGTAGCTCCTGTATACGAAAATGTTGACGACTTTTTTGGAATATCACTGGTCGTTTTCTATTTTTATTTGAAATTACTGTGTTCTCTTATAATTGTCAACAGAGTTGTCGGTTACGGTAACAGTTCAATGCTTCTTTTCTCATCTCAAAAATGCCCAAAGAAGTTTTCACTTCAATAATCTACTCTTTCGATTACCAAGTAAATCTAATCAGTGCACTAATAATAAAATATTAAATTTTAATTAATAGAATATGTTGCCGTGCAATCGCCAAGTCATTATAATTACTATAGTATAGTAATAAAGGTGCAAAATATAATAAAGTTCAGAGCATCGAAATAATATATCTTTGGTACAGAGTTATTAATTTTTCTACGATTAAATTTGTAATTACATATTATGTTCTGTATTCACTCTATTTACCTTGAAATGATAAAAAAAATATTACTTCAACTACAAAATGTACAAATTCAGAATTCATTTTTGACAGTAGCAGTTAAAACTTTAGAAAATCCTGACTCACTAACGAAACGACAGTTTGCGGAATACACTGAAAAATTTTGCGAGCAAACCGCAGGCAAAAACTAATAAATGAAATATGAGACAGTTATACGATTGAAAATTGTATCCAATTCAATTTCTAGAAACAATATGGGTTATTTGTGCAGAACACAGAAAAAAATATTCTTTTTTAGAAACTGCATTTTATTCGAAAATTTTATAACTTTTACTCGTAGGCATTTATTCATAAAATTCATATAAAATTTGTTACGAAATGCGAACGAATTTTGTTACGATGTTTGAATGTATTTTATTCAATCAGGCTTAATTTGTTCACATATATATTTATTTTTTCTTGGTTAACTATATTCTTTGAATAAAATCTTAGTCCGGACATATTAATTATCATAGTACACTAGTAAATAGGTTTCAAACTTCTTTCTACACGTTTAAGGACAGGCGAACTAAATTGAGTAAATTATACTTAGCAAATAACAGCGCAAAGTAACTATGTTAGCTAAGCTGCTAGAGTAGATTCTTTGCGTCTCTTCTGTGTTTTGTCTAAAGGCTTTCGAATGTGTTCATCATAGAATTTTAATTTATAATTTTTGTAACATGTTGTTACTGCTCCTTATCAAAAAGAATGTGATTCACAGAGTTGATACTAATAGATTTCCATTATAAGGATCTAGATCTGAATCCATTGCCTACCAATATACTATCTCAGAATATAGATAGGTATAGATGTAGATATATAATATGGGTAATTATCATGATGAAAACACAAGAGACACAAAAATAGGTTGGCTTTACTCAGGATAAAGCTTACTTAAATCAGTAATATTTCTATCTTTTTGGACCGTATACACATGTTGATAATATAAGGTTTTCAATATGCGAGTAGGTATGGAAGACAACAGAAACCCATTTAATTCCGAAATAGGGTACCCTCGCCTAATCTGGGTATTATGTTGTCTTCTTCCGTTTTACACACTCGACACTTGCCTTAAATGGGTCATTATTGATCCTCCTATGCAAACACAGCTACTGGCATTAACAGAGCATACTCGTACTTAATTTAAATTAATTCAAAAATATTCACTCATTAAGTCTTTATCCTCAGTAATTTTAATTAAAAAAATAAAACGGGAATTTAATTAGGGACTTTTAATTTACGCTTTGAGCTGTTTGCTATAACATTTTAAGGGAAAATATTTAGTTTTGGTTCTTTAAGTAGTACCTCCCAAAAGAAGGTTCTTGAGTTATTATATGAACTAATAGCCGTGTATTTATCTGTATATGTATCTGTAAATTTGCAAAAAAAAAAAGTTTCTGTAGTGACGTAGTAATACTATAAAAAAGCTTAATTCTACTAATTCTTCCGCTATTACAAATGTTAAAGTTTGTAAAGATAGCTGTAATACCAAGTAGGCTATAATTTATGAAGATATACGGATGAAGTCACAGGAAAAAGCTAGTTGGAAACATATTTAAAAAAACTTTAAAACCGTTACAATAAAAAATGCATACTGTGTGGAAATATTTTAAATAGTCTGGAATATAGTGGAAAATGGAAGATTCAAAAAGCGTTTCCCCTTCTAATTATATTCCATTATTTCCACTGGACAATAAATTCTAAATGGAAAGAAGTGATTTTGTAATTTTCTCTTTTGCAATACGACTATAAGAACGTTCGGGTACATTTTTAACAATTGTTACAACAATTTAAAAACTGTTATCTATAATATCTTACATATTCTATATTTTATATATATATTATATAACCACTTACATAATATCTCGAAATGAAGTCGAAGGAATCTTCAGTATTGCGTAACCGAACCGTGTAGCTCACAGATCTTGGCAATTTTTCAAGGTGAACGTTAGACCACTTGGCGAACGGATGAGTGCACTCAACAACGCTATCCGCATTTAAGTGGTCATGCAGTTTCACAACATTTATTCATCCTTTTAGTTTTTATGGGAAATTCTAAAGGTGTGATCTCGATATTCTTTTAGAAACTCATTTTAAATTATTCCAAATTGGATTCATTGATGCCAATTCTAAATGAACTTCCTTGTTAGGCGATTTGAAAGAACACCTTATTTGTTGTTCATATAATATTGCATTTGTATTTTCATTTAAATTGACAACGAGTACTTAAGTTGTGATCGAATTAATAAAATACTAATTAAATTCAGCAAAAGAAATTGTTAATTTAACTATGGAAATACTTATTGAAAATTATAGAGAATAATTGATTACTTGATTACTTAGATATTTTTACGTTTGTTAATCAATGCATTTGGATTTGAATATTACTGTGTGTATGTCCTTCTTTTATAATTACATGAACACTGTATGCTGAGAATGTAGTATACCCGTACTAATATTATAAATGCGAAAGTATGTGTGGATGTATGGATGTTTGTAACTCTTTCACGCAAAAACTACTGAACCGATCACCATGAAATTTTGCATACACGTTGTCTGGGACATCAGAAAGGACATAGGGTACCTTTCATCGTTCAACGAGGACGAAGTCGCGGGCACTTCGTAATACATCCGCTTAAGACGATATTCAAATTGTAAGGTATTATTTATTATTATGATTATTATATATTATTATTGTGATATGAAATAGTTTAATAAATAAATAGTATACAATTAAAATAATAATTACGTCTCACCACTGAGCACATACATCTGCGCAAAGCTGAACACCGGACCCCCATATATGTGTTAGAATACATTCAACGATTAAAAAAGTGATCAAAGTATCTAAATCATAAATTATCTGACTGACATTTAAACCAATGTAGCATTGAATCTCTACCGATCGATGTAGAATACAATGATGATAGTCTCAATACACAACAATAGCTCTCCAGTTAACTAAAGCAATGGTAGCCAGAGAGCACACCTGATTTGAAATGCGGTGAATGAAACAAATTTTAAATTGGCAAGTTCGTCCCATACATATTCAGCCGGTGGAAGAGACGCAGTGCGGAAAACTTTTGGCACTCTCGCTTGCATAGAAAAAATGAAAGTGCCCCGAGAGTCGCGCTCTGGATAATGCAGCAACATAACACGTATCTTACTCCGACCTACATCTGCGACATCTTAATATGCCGCATTTAATTTGCTTAAAAAGAACAACTTTCACTGGTTTACTTTATGTGGATCTAGTTCAAGGGAATCTAAGCCTTGTGGTCCACGTTTTAGAGGTTATTGCGCAGCTTCATTTTAGTCGCTCGGGACCATTAATGTTTCTATCTCATGGGTAAAATGTGTACTCATGAGATAAAATGGACGATGAATAAAACAATGTCAAATATCTTGACAATTGCTGTAAATGGAAAATTTAGAATGTAATACACAAATCTCAATTTTTAATAAAGAGAAATATTGCGGCTTGGAATCTATTGGTGCATATCCATATGAGTGTTTATATTTTTATATAAATTAATAAAAAAATAAAAATAGATATGTCGACAACAAAACAGTCTTTCATGACTTTGAAATAGAAAAAAAAAATTACGATGTTTTAAATTCAGCTCATAACATTATGCCAAACAAAGCAAGTTAAATTATAGTTGGTATAAGTAAGTAAGTAAGTAAGTACACCACAGACGCATGAATGATTAGTGAAAACATGAAAAACTCATAAATATTATATGATTCCACAATTATTTTATATACTTACATAAGTAATTTCAACAGTGAACTATAAATGTACTTGGCGTAAATCTTCATGGCTATCGTCATAGTTACCTAAGTAACTTCTATATTTTCTATAAAAATGTCCTGTCAATCCGCACCACTTATCTTAATCCACAGTAAGCTTACCTATGAGTTAATTATGACATTTTTTAACAGATAGAGCACGCAGGAGGAGAACGGGGATTCTGATGAACCAAGGAGTTCACCAGGATCCCCTGGGGGATTCAGTTAGGGAATGCTGGTGGACTCACCCAGATAAAAGGTAATGCAAAGATATGTACTTAGAAAAATTTTCGTTGGGATACGTTATTGACTTATTGTCTCTTGATGTCATATATCCTCACATAATTATTATATGTCTGTCTGTATGTATGTTCGCGATTATCTCAAAAACTATCGAACGGATTTTAATGCGGTTTTCACTAAGGAAAAGAGAGTTAAACAAGGAATGTTTTATGTATTTTATAATATGAAGGCGTATTTTTTAAAGTAATCTTTGTACCGGTTTTATATTTAAACTTTACTCCAGTACTTATGTTGTCTAATAAACATATTACGCGAGGGCTGAATGAAAGTTTCTGAAAATAGCCACTTTAAGTAACAATTACAATTTTTGACGTGTATACGTATTTGAATTTTCTTCCATAGTGGGAAATAATTCAGAAAACTGATGTTAACATAATCGGGGAATACAGTTTGATACTGTAGCTGCATATCTATCATCTACATGCAAAATTTAATTACACCACTCGATAACTAAAGGATCAAATATTTTTTTGTATACAATATGTTATATACATATATTCGAATTCGTTAGATTATACATACAATACGCTCAAAGAAAATATTACTCGTAAGAAAATATAAAATTCAACGGCTCATTAAACTCTAAGCAAGAAAAGTTTTATTAAAATTTTGTATTTAACAAAACTTCATTCTTTTACAATTATATCTTTGCACCGATCAATGAAAACTGTAATAAAATAAAATTCGAGAGCAAAACATAGCTTACCTCATTATGGCGCAGAACTAAACACTGATTCCTACTTAATGTCAAACAAACACAATTTATTTATTGACACTGTTAACACACAATACCCGAAAATTGCATTTACCATTAGTAAATAAACATACTTTTTATTTTCACAATACACTTACGTAAGTCCGCACGCGGTACGTGCCGCGTGTCTGGGCGAGCTTTCAGCACACGCGAGCGGGCTTTTCCCAGACGAAATCGGACGCAACTGTGCCGAGCCAACCTGGCTGACTCATACCGCGCATGCCTCTCTTCCAATAAGCCTAAGCTCACATAGACACTTCAAGAGCTTGTACGTGTATTCAAACTCATTTTTAGCCAGGCAACAACTGTATCGGTCAGGTACTTGACTCGCTATTGATATATCAATATACAAAACGGTCAACATCTTCAGAGCATTCATTCTATGTCTAAAAGATGAAATATTATATAATATTTCCGTGTGCCCTTAGCTTAAGTATAGTTCTACTTGTTAATTATTCATGAACAGTGAGAGCCCATTGTTGGCTCAGCTAATAATCATCTCTAGCTTTATTGCCCTGTTTCTAAGAACGATATTGAAGTAAATCTAAAAAACGTTTCGATGTGTCACGAGGTCGGGAATCTTGATTACACAAGGGCAATCACAGTAATCAAAAGGATGTAGGAACCAAATAGGATGTATGCTATGAGAAGCCGTGATTTAGCAGCACACATTAAAATATATTTCGTCGTAAGTTTCATAACATTTGATATATATATATCTTCCTGCCTCCTTTTTTAAACGCTATACGGCTATCCGGCTATGCCTGCTATACGGCTTCTCTCGGGTAAAAAGTTAAAAGTTGGCTTATATCCTTTGGTAGGCTTCGGAGTATATTTGCAATTACCTAAAAGTTCCTACAGTATCGAAACTATACTACTTTTACTCTTTGTTGTATCATTTCT
The DNA here is from genome assembly GCA_944738685.1 of Synanthedon myopaeformis. Lineage (NCBI taxonomy): Eukaryota > Metazoa > Arthropoda > Insecta > Lepidoptera > Sesiidae > Synanthedon > Synanthedon myopaeformis. Next base: position 4,297,596 of record OX122914.1, read on the forward strand.
GTCTGAATGACTTAAATTAGGCTATTTTCTACCCTGGGTTTAGAACAATTTCCGTGTCAAATGTTAATAAAATCGGTTCAATAGTTTAGCTGAGAAAAGATAACAGACATACAGCCGTACTAATATTATCATATTAGTATAGATAGTATCATTATTAAAGAGTACTGTTTATTATAAAGTTGTAATTCTTTCATAATAATGAATACTACTACATTAACTAAATAAATTGACGCCACGCATTCGTATAGTCTAGTTATGGCTTAATATTATGTGGAGACTTTAGTTATAGAGACTATTAGAAATGCTGCCTAAAGAGAAGTTTCTCACAACAACGACTTACACTAAAGATATACGACATAATCAATTTTTTTTTAAACTTTGAAGTATAAATACATAGGCGAGAAACAAACAAATATAACCGCAGATATGATTGAATCTATCTAATATTACAAGTTTTAGGTAATACATACTGTTTAAAATATAATACTAATATTACAAATGCGAAAGTTTGTGAGGATGGATGGATGTATGTAAGATGTTTGTTACTCTTTCACGTGAAAACTGCTGAAAGGATTTTGATGAAATTTGACACACAGATAGCTTATTACCTAGATTAATATACTTTTTATCCTAAAATAATAATAGGTTTTCCGAGTGGCGCCACCGTTGTCACATCGTTAAAGATGTCACGCGTTATATTACTCATATATTTTCTTTTTCAACGCGTACAAAGTCGTGGGTACCAGCTAGTTAAATAATAAATATGTTCACTGTATCTGGAAATTATATATTATGATAAATAGATTTTCAGCTTACAAAAAATATGTACAAAAAATTCGAAGCTTCAGTTGAAGGCTTTATTATTAATTACGAACACGAGGTTCAGGTAAAATTGCAGAACGTTTTGAGATATAATCTCGAACTGTTCCAGGCAACGATTGTCCAGATTTAAATATTTTTTCTTTTAAAGGGCATATCCCCACCACCTTCAACCTCAGAAGAGGACATTACCTATACGCGAGTATACGCGAGGTAAGTTTACTTACCTATACTTACCTGAGCCGTACTATATGTCTTTTGTATTTTTCTAATCTTCTCGTTCTAAATACAATACATTATTCCAAATTTAATACATTTATCATTGTCCACCTACAATGGCATTTATAAAAGAATTCTTGTAGAGTCGCAAAGTTTCACTGAACTAGGCAAGTGTCGTCAAATATTTGCCAAAAAAAAACCACCTTAGCCGAATTCTTCGGCGTCGAAATTGATTTTTAACAATCGATCTGATTGTGATTGTTAAATTACTTTAATAAATAATTAAATAAATAAATAAATAAATGTTATAATTCATATTATTTCGAAATTTTATTATTTTTGACAAATAAATTGCAAGGTAATTTTTTTTATCTTAAATGATGAATTACCTCTTTCTATATTATACAGTCCATATAAACCTTTAATATTAAAGTTTTGTAAATAATTTATATTATTAATTGTGTATTGTAGCCAATCTTTAACAAACATTTTTAGAGCTTTTTAAACCCTTCGGCTTCGGCTTCGGCCAGAAATTGGCCTTCGGTCGGACACTATTATATACTCGTTCTGCGACATCGTGTCCCGTAAATTTTTAATTTTGTAATCTAATCAAATTTCATCACATCTATGCGTCGATAGACTATGTATTATCCATAGACGCATCTATGACACAAAAAAAGAATATTTAAAAATATCCTTTTGCATTTTCTATTACTCGATTTGTTAATCCGTTTTGTATGTTTTTAGACTTACATGCGTAAATCTACTTGAGCGTAGATCTTACTTTCATTGTGGGGATGTTATATACGTGTCTTGAATTAAGTGTATGCCAACAACTTACACGTTCAATAAAGAACTTGATGTCACGAAGCAACCAAATGTCCAAGTAAACACTGAACCCACATATCTTTTCATACTTTACAGCAGTCGGACCTTTTTTGTTTACGGAAATTGACTTCGAGACGCGGAATGCTCCGCATACCAAACGATATTGGGTGTGACTTGACCACTATTACAAAGAAATGATTTATAGTGTTTCTGACAATTTAAGGAACTGAATATACCTTTTCTTTTATTATGCATACAAAGCTTCCTTTTCATTGTTGTCGATTTCTTCACACGCACAAGTCGAGACCTTGAGCAAAGCAAAAAGACAATTATTAACATTCAACACTGTTCTCTAGAAATACGGATTTTATTTGACTTAATATCAGATAAAATAAGAATTAAAAATAGACCACTGTGGACGGCATAGTAAAGCCTCGACGTGTAGGTACATACATGGTTACACGCACACATGCAATCAAACTGCGCCTCGCCTTATTAAAATATTTACTAGTGAAAATGCCAAATTTCTCAGAAAAATTGTGTAAAAATTAGTTTTCAAAAAATAAAAAGCAGGATGGAATCACATTTCACATGTAAGTGACCATGGAAACCAATAAAATAAATTTTCAATAAAAGTAAACAAAAATTGATAAAATCAGCAGCGAACTTGCAGCACACGTGGCGTTGCTACTTACCATCAAATGGACCGTCAGACAGTATAACGACTTTATACTTTAAAGTAGCAATTATAAAAATACTATAGGTAGTTATATTTATTAGGCACTTGAACGGGAAGCTAATATTCTTAAACGTAGCCGATTTGAGTGCATCATTGATTTCATTTGGCGTTGCCTCAATTTCCCAGAACAGTGGGTTAGTATAATAAATGAGAGGGCGGGGGTTCGTGGCGGCAACATAAGTGATGCTGAAAATAGCGACAATCAATAGCTAGCAGCGAGCGTCTGTACTACTTCAAAGTGACCTACTCTATTACAATTTTCGATTCACTGAAGTATCATTCACACATTCGACGAGGAATATACAATTATGTACAATTAAATATTATTACTAGCTACACGCTCCCGGCTTCGCACGGGTGCAAAATAAAAACTATCGTATTTTTTAAGTTGGACCAAATTACACATAGTTACGAAATTCTATCAAAATCGGTTCAGCCTGTGTGTAATTAAAAACTTTTTTTTTGTATTTATATTATATAATATTTCAGTACAATTTTATACGTTGGCGTTTGTTTTACATTTGAAACATAGGCGAATGAACAAAATATAACAAAACTTTTAGTCTGTTAAACATTTTTATATATTGTAATTTTACAACCTCAGTGTCTGAAATAGTTTATTTTCACCAATACTTGATTTTTATTTATTTAAACTATTAACAAGATTGAACCGATGTTTCGAGAAAGACATACGTCAATTGCCGTTGCAAAAACCACCGAGCGGACGCACTGGCGGCCTAATTAATGGCGGCCAATGTCGACCGACCCCCTCTGGGAAGATTAAGCCGCACATAAAACCTTTTCTCTGCCCGTGACACACGCTCCGCGGGCGCTCATTGATCCTTACATGTTAGACGCTGTCAATCAAGACAGGAATTATTTACCCATGAATGACTTTTATCTATTGGATAAACATTTCTGCTAATTAACAATACTGACAAAGCTTCACTTTTGTGTACGGATAGACAGTTTAGATAATACATAGGATAATACATAAGAGATAATACATAGAATTAACTTCTTATATATCTTTGTTGTCAATATCGCACTACATGTCTTATTATTTTATGATTATAATTAACAGATAAACCTTTTTGTTTATTAACAGGTAACCTTGCCTATTCATAAAATTATAACATTTTATTTATACACTGAGGTACTTACTTATTTGGATTTGGCATTTTGGCCTCCATCTCCTGGTCTTTGGACTACTAGGGTATTCACCTTTACTTTGTTGACATACCATCTATTCGCACGAAGAGCTTTGCGCCTTCTTTTATTATGCGCACAACGATTGACTGGAATGTTCCCTGCAATTTACAACTTGGGACTCTTCAAGAACAGAGTGAATAGGCTATTAACAGGCAAGCGAACTCCATCTTCGACCTCATATTCACTTACCATCAGTCAGGTGAGATTGAGGTCAATGGCTTTCCCGTATAGAAATTAAAAAAAGTTACACCGTTTTTGGGTATTTGTTAGTTTCAAGGAGCAGTGTAGTCGGACCAGCGGTCTCAGGGAATCTTTAAGGCTAATAAGGCTTTAAGGCTTTAAAATCATCTGATATTTTTTTATTAATAGATGGGTACCTTTATATGCCTTGAGGTTCCGTCTTAAACTACGGACCAGACCTTTTCCTTCCGTGGTGGGTTTCGTACAAAGCGACCAAAAAAATGTAACACAGAAATGGGCAGTAGAGTTTTTCTATGTAGAGTAAGTGTGACTGCAGTTCCAAGCTCATTCTATAAAGGATTGTAAGACTTTTGGTCTTAGGAAATAAAAATAGAAAAAATAGTACTATACTATACTCAACAGATTTTATTTATTTATTTTATAATAAATAAGAATATATTAACCTATCCACTAAGGATAGGTAGAACCATTTCTTTAGTGTTGAGCGTCGATGAGGATTAGTTTCCATTTTCATATAATTCAAATTAACATTATTTTAATAAATAATGCCAAATACGTAATTCATAGTTTTGATTTAAAAAATGTTTTGAAAAAACAATATGTTGTTCAGACTTTAATGGTATATATTTGAATTAATATTTACTTAACACTTGTTAAAAAGCATTAGTAAGAACAAACTGAACCGATAAAATAATGTGTATAAATAGTTTTATTAAACTTGTCTTATACCGGATAAAATGCATATGTTTCCGTACCTCAGCACAGTCGTTACTACATAGCAACATTCAAGAAATGCAGCGGTCCCGAGAAATGTGCGTTTCGAAAGTTCCTTACAGACTTACAAAATCCAGTACAATATTTATATTGTTTGTTTATTATTTTCGTGTTAAAAATGCATCGCCATCATCATCATCTTGTGTCTCTACATTAATGGTTATAGGCCTCTTTCAAGTCTTACCACAACACACGGCCATCCAGCTGCTTCCTGCGTTGCCTTTCAAGTCGTCTGTTCATCTGGCCACATTCCATTCACATTCACATTGGCTTCCATTCGAGAACTCGTCTAACCTATCGGTTATACGCTCAACGAATAGTAATAATAGATATTTTTTTGTTGAAATAATTTAATAAATAATAATATTCAATAAATATAATATTCCCCGCATTACCTACTTTCATAAAATTGGCACTTGTGAGTAAGGTTCTTAGCCTTTAGGCAACAACACTTACGCTCACGACTTTAGCATAAATTCTTATAATATCGCCAAATGTTCAGTGCATTTGCAACTGAATTTAATATTTGTTGTACGTGAAGTTGCACAGCGAACACAGACTACATACTTATTCGTATATTATGTTATATGCTATATACCAACTAACCATATGTCGAGATATATTATAACTACATTGTTAAACTCCAAAACTGTTTGTTTCGTGCTATAATTTCAATACAGTGATTCGAAATTTGTTATTGGCCAATAAATAATTAATGAAACATAATATTTTATGGAGGAGGGGCGTGTTTTATTGATTTTACAGTTGACGTCAACTGCTTGATATAACAAGTGAACACCTTTAAATATATTTACTAACGAAATCAAAATTAAACACAAACAAAAAAAAGGACTATTTACATGAATCTATATCTATACATAATATAAAAGTCTATTGTTTTCCTGATTTCTTTTAAACCAAAGGATTTTGTTTCGGTTTTCACTAATGAAAAGAGCGATAAACAAGGAAAATTTTTGAATATAATTTTCTGTGCGTAGCCGAGTGCCTACTATATTAGTACAGGATTCAATGATAAGGTTCGCGTGTAAGGAAAACCAGGTACCTTGAATTTCTTCTTACAATTTATTTGAATTAAAATACCTAAGACAATCTCAAAATGAAGTTTTAAAACCAAAAATTTTAAAAACATGAAACCAACAAATACTGTCTTAATAGATCACAGTGTTATAATTAAAATAAATAACAATATCTCGATATTCGAATTTCAGTTTGACTGTAGAGATAAAATATGTAGGCATATGAAAAAAATATTAAAATTGTCATATAAGTAGACATCAATCAGGCAACTAAAGAAGTTTAGAAGTAATTTAGAGGGCAGGCGAACCATACGCCAATAATTGGGTGCTGTTAGCTTAACGATGGGGCCAACCGTGCAAAAAGTTACCCTACTTATCGAGTGTACGCGTTATACCCATTAGTTTAAAAACATACTTTACACGTGGTTATTACTGAAACGTATTTCAGTATATATAAACATTATAGATAAAAAATACTTACACATTACTTTATATTAATTATACTAGCGACCCACTCCCGGCTTCGCCCTGGATACAATTTTATATATACCTACACACACCGTCTTCGTTTATCCCTCTTTACATAAGTAAAATCTGAATTAAAATACATTCTTTGGTTTAAAAGTAGTTAGCGGAGAAACAGACATAACAGATTTATAATAGAATAAAGTTTTAATGAATGAAATGGTTACTGTGAGTCAACCTTAACACATAGAGATTATTCATTCGCTGAGTTTTTTAACGTGGTATTTACAATCGTAAGAATTAATAAGTTTCTGTGAAGGAGATTTTCTTCTATTGACGTCACGGGAAATTGTTTGTATATATGTATCCATAGTCTACCCGTAACATACGCAAGAACACCAGTGTTTGTATCCTACATATGGAGGATTCCTGTGCAATAAATTCTGCTTTATCTTCCGACCCATAACCATTACTGTCTCGTCGAGTTCAAGGTTAACAAATACATTCAGTTCGCGGTTTTGTTTATCTGTTAGACTTTGTTTGCAACAAATAAAGCAATTACCTAAGTGTTTTAACAAAATAATAGGGGTCTAAATATGAAATTGCAGTTTTATCGCACTGGCCACTTTGAATTAAAATGAAACCTGCATGGTGCTAGATTTCAGAGTGAAACTTTTTTTCAAATGAAAACTATAACAATCTAAATTTTAAAAAAACAAACATTTGATTGTTTGGTTTTAATTTTTTTTACGTTCAACTTTTAATGTACAACGATAGATACAACGAAAATCAGAGTTATCAATCACGACGAAAATCATCGAAAATCAGAGCGTGTCGCTTTACGAACGCAACAAAAAGTTCTCGTAATCCAATGCTGTGCTTGGAAAATATAATATATAAATTTAAATTTTTTAATTTAAATTTAAATTAAATTTAAATTAATGAAGTACATTTTATTAATGTTTTTTTTAAGATTTTCAAAAAATTCTATTTGTAATGTTCTCGTATCCCTTATATTTTTGATGTAATATTTACTTTTCTCTTTTTGATATTCTCATTTGCATGAATGATTTCATATCAAAATAAATTGGCTGTTATTCTCAGAGGGAAATACAAATTTATTGAATAAACATACACTTGACCTGCTTCAGGTAATTTAGAAAATAAAATATCGTTCTCTTTAGAAATGTTTCCTTGTATTTTATTAGACTTGCTGTGCCCGCAATTTCGGACGCGCTTTAGTTTTTAGAATCTAAAAATTTTCCAGGATAAAAGGTATACTTACTATAATTTAATCAAGGTTAAACTTGGAAAATTTCATCCAAATCCGTTAAGGCGTTTCTGAGATTTATAGCATGCACAAATGCACAGACAAACAGACATATTATAAATTCTAAAAACTATTTTTCGATCTCTACAACATAAAAATAAAATTCTTTTTTGAAAAAAATATTGAATCTACAGACAAGGCCTGTTTAAGATTTTATTATATGTATAGAAGATATAGACATAGATATAATGGGCCTTAAGTGTTGGATAATCCAAACTTCACGATATATATTCTTGAATTGTTTATCGTTGAAATCCCCTTACCGAAGCGCAGTAAAGCAGCTGCAGTTTAAATTAAGAGTTTACAAGTTTTATTATCAGTTAGCCGTTGTTGTTGCTATGAATAATAAGGAGTTTGCCAGTCAGCAGGAAGTTTGGCTCCCTTGTGCCTAACGGATTATATAACCGGATGAAATATGAAGCTATTCCATTTTATTATTCACAATCACAGTTAAAAATTTTATTAATATAGTTGACTCAAAATCCTGCCTTTAATCTGTTTCAGGTACCATTAAAAGTACATGTTCTCCAGGGAGAATTTAATAAAAATAAGTTTATCATCATCATCTCAGCCGCAAGACGTCCACTGCTGGACATATGACCAGTCAGAAGCAGACTGTGTCCATCGTCGATACGCGGCCCTTATCAGGTCGTCTACCACGCGCTGCTTTTGCCGGTCCATGACCTCCATTCGAGAACCTTCCGTCCCCTATCTGATTTTATTTCATTTACAAGAGGTTTTTTTTGTTAAAATAAACTTGTATAACAGTATCAATGAAAATGAAACATGATCGTCGGTGCACCTTATTTTAATCATATTCAAGAAACTTTATCGGTTGGTACAGCGATAAAACTCCATTATTAATATATTTATGAGGCCCATTTGAACCACATGACGCTACCGTTTGACTAGATAATAGGTCTTTAATTGGAACAGAAGTGAATAGAGGGCCGTAAATTTTTATTCATAACCATTACGGTCGGTTCCGAAACGAGGACAAAATATTAAATTTTGAATCTCTACTGATTCCAATTTAAGTTATGACTGAAATGCACTGCACAATAAAATGAAATTTTTATGCCCACACTTTATACAAATACCTTTTTTTAACAAGGAGCAAAACTTTCTATAGGTACTGGGTTATATGTAATTTTGACTCACTATAAACCCCCGATTGTCCCCAGCTGCGCCTAATCGGGGACCACGGTACCTCCATCCGTGTTACATCGCGGTTCCTATAGCACCATTCTTCCCGAATACCTCCCCAAGAGCTTTAGGTAAACTGATCGCCGGAACCCCTTTTGTCGCCTCATACTATAGGCTCTGCTTCCTGGATCAACCGTAGAACGTCCACTGCTGGACTTTTGTCGATGCCATAAAATTCCAGTGAAACAAACAGCCTCATTCCTGCGTCGATCCATGGCCTTTGTAAGGTCATCAGGCCATCTTTTGGGTAGAAGTCTTACACTGCGCTTACCGGTCCGTGGTCTCCATTCGAGAACCTTCCGGCCTCAGCGGCCGTCAAGAATCTAATTGCAGTCAATCCACAATGAGCAGTGATACTCGTATAATTTTTTTTTCTCAATTCAAACAATCGACATTCAAATGTTCATGTAAAAATAACTAAAAGATAAAAAGGCGGATGTGCAATATTTCAACGAAAGATCCATTAACATGACATTTTAACAGTTACCAGAGACCGCCCCTGAATTACCGAAAGCCGTACCACTCTTTGCTTTATCGTTAATAACGTGAAGTGCATTAACATTCAACGGTAAAACCACTGTTGAAATATTATTTGCTCTTTAGCCTTTTGTTCTTATAAATTGAACGTCAGTTAACTTATTTAATCAGCTTCATAATCGTGGAAATTCATTTTCATTTAGATTCAACTTCAATTAGTTTTAATGTTAATATATTAGTGTTAAATTAAAATAATAACTCTGAGTAAATCGCATTCGTCATCATTTCAGCCCTAGAACGTCAACTTCTGGACATAGGCCTCCTCATAATTATCAAAAATATCGGTCAGAAGCAGCCTGACCATCGACTCGCAACCCTTATCAGATAGTCTGTCCACCTTGTGGAGGAAATCGGATTAGGTTTATATATTTTCATGCACCGTCCTAATACCGCTAAAACCTTAAATCTGATAGGCAATCTTATTAAGATCCTCTTTTGTATACTTATTGATCTATCTACTAGTAAAAATTGAATCAAAATCCGTTGCTTGTTTTAGAAGAATCTAGCGGCGTTAGATAGTTTATTACTTGAATTACTATTTATTATTGAATTATATTTATTTATTGAATAGGATAGTATTTATCCTGGAAAAATGTTAGGTTCCTGTGGGATTTTCAAAAAACGAACTATAACGCGTACGTAGTCGCGATCACGGATAGTTTGATAAAACGAAATCAAAAATATATCTCTACATTGATAAGGAAACACCGTTATTAAATTGTTAAATTAATATTAGAGTTAGTCCAATTACGGCAGCTACACACGAAGAAATTAAATTTCCACTCATTACTTAGTTGGCAAACCAAATGGTAACGTAATGTGATCGCCAGATCGATTAGCTTTGAATTTGGATGCATACAAGACAATTAAATAAAACAGATTGATAGATGATACGAAACAAAGCATTATTTAGTTTCGAATTTGTTTAATAGACAGATTAATCTCATTATACTTAACCACAGTGCTTCAATCAGGTGAGTAGACACATAAAAATTCGTTTAGCTCTGCTTTCTGGATCCGTCCACCTTAAAAATCTATGCACAGGCTGCAAACCACTGCACACAGGACGTCGTAGCATCGATTTTTATTTTTCTTACTTCATTCATTCTTACTTTGCTACTCCAAATCTTTTACCTTGTGCTTGAATCTTTTTAACAGTTACTTGTGGAGATGAGTATAAATACAAAAAATCGATTTCATTCATCTTAAAATGTTATTTCCCATAGAATTTCTCTATTCGCTTTCTCTTTACCAGTTATTATGGTAGTTCTTTAAATCGGTTCATTAGTTCCAGACATTACTTTCTAGAACTAATTTTACAAACTTTGCTATGTAGATATACTTGGTTGATATTCATTACTTTAGGAGCACGATAAATACTCTAACTGTAGATGAACCGTGTTAGATAGAGTAACTCACAAAGCTGGATTAGATACAACTTAAGGCAAATGTCGGTTAGGACAACTAAGTTTGTAGCGTGGATACCTACTAGAATTAAGTATGACATTTAAGTCCTTCGATACTGTTCGATACTGCTTGCTGACTACAATTACGCTTTGATAGCTTGGGGATTAATGACAATCTGATAGACAGAGATAATTTAGAAGACAGTGATAATTTTTCATCAATTCTAGTATTTTAGCATTTTTATTTTCTAGCATTTGCTATCAAGCTTTTGCTCATTCAATTTAAAGCCACATTAATGTTCAATGCAAACTTGAAACGCATTAAAACCCAGTTAGTTGAATAATTTTCATTTAAGTTATTAGGTATACCTAAAATGTAATTTAGAAGAACTTTTTATGAAATAAAATAAAAACGCAGCATAAAATGCGAAGAAACTGTTTAATCTTTCAGCATATTTTATCTTTTAAAACTAATCATCCTTCAGCCTTTTTTTTTTTGTTATGTTAAGGTCGAAAGACAGGCTGACGGCCCACTTGAAGATAGGTGGCCTATAACCCAAGCAACGCCATAGGTGCTGCAAATGCGCTGCCGATCATAGAAGGATTAAGGATAAGGGAGGATGGGGTAATGGGCTCATAATTTCTGAGCAAAGTAATTAAATGTTGGGATGAAACTATAAAAAGCTCCAAAAGCAAAAATAACCACATAGAACGCGTTATGAGACCACATACATAATTATGTAAACTACATATGCTTGCACACATCAGTTACATTTAGCCCCAGAATACATAATACGTGTGATGCCCAGAAAGAAGTCATCACATGAGTCTTTCACGTGATAACTTCTTTCATAAAGTGATAATTTCGCGAATGCACGTGAACAAAAGTGCATTATTATTTCATTTGTAAATGAAATTTATGTATTGACATAAAATTTCATATAAAAATTAACAACTGCGATAGTTTTTCGTTAAAATGTAAACAGTATAATTCTACTTTTTATCTGTTACAACCAAAAATGTCTCTACAGCAAAGCGTAGCAGAATTTTCGCTACAGAAAGCAATTACGTTCTAGATAAAACTCAGCACTATCATTAAACTTTTTACCGCTTGGACCGCTAAAAAGTCGCATATATCCTCGACGCTGGCCGTTGATAAATTCGAGATTGATCGTATCTGCGCAGGCAATTAAGATAAGGGAACATTGTGCTGTCACGGTAGCTCACAGTATACGTTTAGCGGACACACACGTCCGATTTATGCACGCCGTTTAGGATTACGGAGTACGAAGACCACATTCGCTTTGTTATTCTGTCCAAGTATTTAATTGTTCCATGTATTTAACTAACTACTCGGTTACCAGCAATTAACAAATTCTTTTAGTAGACGTCTATTTAGACAATTCTTCAATAAGAAATTACTAGCCTATACTTTTTTCTTAAGTTAGATCGGCAGATAGGCTGGACAGCCATGCAACGCTACAGGTGCTGCAACAGTGCTGCCGACTATAGTAAGGTTAAGGATAAGGGATTAGGAAGAGATAGGGAAATGGGCTCTGGCATCCCTTATTCACTCACCGAAACACAATGTGCTGTTATTTCATGTTGGTTACTGCCGCCAGATGGGCTGCCCAAATGACTACGAAACGCAGTATGACTACTTTCACATCCAGACCAGAGCCAAATCTGGTTCCCGGGTTCGATTCCCGGCAGGATCAACTTTGGAATAGAACTTTTCAACATTTCAAAAGTTGATCCTGACGAGAATCGAACCCGGGAACCCTAGAATACAGCGTTAAGGCAAGTAACTTAAACACTCATCCATCGACCTATACGAGATGGAGAAAAATGTTGAGCTCTCTTTTCGTGACCAGAAATCTTCTCTTTTCTTTTAAAAGCTATAAAAATGGTTGGGCTGATAAAAAGATTCATTAGTATATTTATAGGATTCGTTATGCAAAATTCCAATGAGGAAAATCAAATATGAAATTAAAAATTTGAATCAGCAATTATTCAGACTTTAATTTTATAAGAAATTTACTCCTTTCAAAACAAAAATATTAAATATTGTTTAAAATTCGAAAAAAGCCACGGGTTGATTATTACTAAATTATACATAGATAATATTAGTGGCTTCCGCCTTCTATTATGCGTCGTTCCCGTAACGTCTGGATATAAAAGGGAAGTCGGCAGGATGTGATGAATGACCCGACTTTCTTATGGTAATATTAGTATGATAAATAACACATTCCTTCAGAAATGCCGTGAATTTTCGTGCTTCATTTGTTCTCAGTCGTGTTATATTTTTTTCACCATAAACGTCATTAAAATATTACAAAAATGAAATATCGTTGGACTCTTTGTACCTTATACTAACTATTATTTTAACCAAAGTGGGTTCAAGTTGGTAGCATGTACAAATCTTGAAAGCATGTCCTTTCGAAACGAAATTATTGAATAATTAATATCCTATAAACTCGTGGATTCAATAAAATTTATTCGTATTGATATGATTTCATTACTAGGTATTTGCATGCAATGCTATATTGCTGCTTCTTATACTTAGATTTCACCAACAGCGATTTTCCACCCAGACTACTTAGCGATTTTTATGGAATTCAGTTACTGGTTCCTCCTACCGCTCGAGTATTTGTATTTTCTAATCACATGTGACACGCAACCACTGAAAGTTCAGAAAATAGAACTGCTATTAAGTATACGGCCATCATGAGCGGTTATTAGCATTGGATGTTGCGGGAAGTCAATCATGATTGAATAATTATTGAAATGACTGTACGAAGATTGGTAAGCGATCTTATAGGAACAGTTGAGGTGAAGACTGTTTAAAATGATTTTTTTTTATTTAAAAAAATATTATTAATTATTTTTTAAAAATTATTAATTATCTACCAAATTATGCATTATATAAATTTTTAGAAAAAAAACATTCTGAAACATGTTTTATATCTGAATTCTGAACTACTCTGAACCTACAATTTAATATATACCTAATTCACATAGTAATCGTAATAGAATTCCCCAATTAAGTATGCTATGCTGATTTTTTCTTTAAACATGCAACTTGCAACAAATATCATATCCTGCTATCAAGTTAGCTCCGATACATCATTTTCTTTGAAATATATGCCTGTTGCTACAAAATTGAATTCTTGCGTGTTTATAAGGTGAATAGGTTCTTGTTAACAAAGTTAATAACTGCAATTATTGTAGAGAAAACAGTGTAGTGCATGGAAGCGTGTTTATGCATACACCGCAAGCCGCCAGCGTTAAAGGCAAACACCTAAAAAACTAATTAAATTATACCGAGCCTAACTCTACTAACGTTTCCTCATTAAAACATATATTTTTCTCTTTACGAATTCACATTGTAAGCAATGACACTTTTCTGTATAGAAATTTATATTTAAACTCAGATTGATTTTTCCTGTTTGCCTTCTATTGTAATGTAATATTATAAAAAGCCTTCTGTCAAATATAATACAAAATAAAAGCGCATACAAACTGTCAAGGATAGTTAAGTGAATCCTAATATTATAAATGGGAAAGTGAGACTGTTTGCTTTGTTTGTAAATGAAATTTTGCATACACATACAAGTCACCTTTCACACAAAAAAAAAAATGCTGTTCCCGAGGGAACAAATTAAAATTAAAATTCAACTCCTGCAATTAAGGAAGGAACTTGACGAGCCCGTTGAATGAGTGGTTAGGATTTATTTTAGTGTAGCGCAGAACCGGACAGCAATTTTATATAAGTAATAAGTTGAATTTTGTATTTTTTAAAATGTGTTTCAAGGACGTCAGACGTCGTCACGTAATCATTTAGGTCTCACGGGCGCAAAGTTTCTATAAACCGAACTGTGCAGTGCTCTCCACTCTAATCATCGGATCCCAAGTCGGTGAAAACAACAACTCGCAACGACCTCACTTCATTCGTGCCTTCACAAGTTGTGGAATAACTTAGAAATTCAATTTGCAGTCGGTGAGCGGTGCAGCAGTAGCGGCCTGTTGTGATGCTTGAAACACCAATTTGAACATTGTTGACAGCGTTATTACATCAAATGAATTTTATTACTACATTTGTACGCTGCTGAAATTCGCATTCCCTATTTGAATAGAAACATATTTGACTAGGCAATTGTATAAATGAATAGACTATTTGCAAAACAATGAATGCGATGCGGGCGCAACATAGTACGAGTAGAAGCCTTTCAAAAGGTGTATAAGGAAAAAAAGAAATGTAGATGTCTTCAGTTTTCATTAACTAACGTTGTTTTAATTAATTAATTTATTTTATTATATTAAATGCGGTTAATATAATAAAATAAATAAATTGTCCTAATTACTGCCAGCCCCAAAATTTTTATTATTTATAATTATTTTTAGTATTATTAATATGTACCTAGATTATTTTAACAAAATCGGGACATTATTCTCGCTGATAAAGCCAAATTGCCCCCTGGCAAATCATTACTGAATGAAATCACGAAAAGCCCGCACGCACACTTTCCATAAATCAACCACAATGACAAAGAAAAAAGTATAAAACACCTCAATACAGATAACATCAGATAAAAAGTTTCAAAATTGATAGCTTCGCATTTAATGACTTCAGATTTGAATATTTATGAGCCTCTCAAAAGTGTTATAATTTAACGAATAAATACATAGTAACACTGTACACTGGCAGAAGATAATTAATAATATACTGTGACAGTTAAAATAATATCGCACACGGCAATTTGTTTGAGATATAGTGATAAATATATAAAAGTAACTGCGTGTCCCAACGTCAACGGTGACAAATGATCGTGATAACAGTTTTTTTGGTAGCGAAATTCATATTTTCAACATCAAAATGCACTGTATATTATATGTTTATTTGTTTTCGATAGCTATTTTGTGCCCATACATGTGGGTTTTTTAAATACCTGACTTTTTAAATTCATTGCTCCATTAAATCAGAGATACGTGTATGGATGTGATATGTGATATGCACTCAATATATTGGTTTAAGCATTCTTGATTTTGACACATTTCAGTTGAAATACATGCTAGAAATACGAATTGTGGTAGTATTCTATTCTGTAATATATTTTCAAACAAATCAACTACATCACAATCTTGTATATAATAAACTATGAATAATATGCCTAAAACATTTACATTGATATTAAATTTATTGGAAACATTCCAATTTGTGAAATAGTTTAGCGTTTACAATTGGTGAATATTAGTGTATCGGGAGCGCTAATATAACATTAATGAATTGAGTCGTACATAAAACTTGTAAAATATTTTAATTAATAAATAAATATTAATAAATATTGGATTGTTTTGCGATTGATGTTAACGGCCCATCCAGAACAATAACGAGGAGACAGTCGCTGGTATTGTTTTCAAAGAAGGCCACTCCGAGAGAGCCCCGCTCTACATAAATCAGTCAGTGTCGCTGTCACTCGCACTTATTGAGTGATTGCATTCAGATAGTACTACTGTAAAGGCACATTTTCGATAACGCGTTTTCGAAGTTTTTTTTTTTTTTTTAGTGACCTTTTACTTGCATTTAGAGATCACATTTGTGCTTTAGTTTATTGAACACATATATTTAGTGGAGGGACACGCAGTTTAAGTTTAGATAACTTCTTCATTGTTGGTAAAATTTTATTTGCGAAGTTATAATCAAAACTTTGTGTGTTGTTTCTTTTTGAGGTTTGAACTGTTAAGCAACATATTAAATATTTAATAATGCAAGCTATATAATTAATAAATTATAACTAACCCCCGACTTTCTATTGAGCTTAAACACGCTATATCTGTGGTAAGTTGTTAAGGAGTTGGGTATCCCGCAGACTAATTGATGCAGCATCAGGTCAAGTTTACCATGTCGTGGAAAAACCATCTAGGTAACAGAATACCAAATTTCATGTATTAGTCATGTAAATGAATTAAGTGGTACAAATTAGTTCGCAATTGATCAAAATGTAACTTTATTGTCAATGGCGTCAGTTACTCGCACCCTCTTTTTTATCACAATTTATTACTTTTAAATCCATCAACGTGATTTTAATTAACACAGACAATAAATTTCTCAGAACTTTAAGACTCAGAACTTAAAGACACACTTAAAGAAATATAAAAGAAAAAAAAGACATTATATTTTATTAGTGAGGACAGGCATTGCCTCTGTTATATGTACTCGTATCTTAGCACCCGATATTTATCCTCCTAAGTAATTTAAATTACTTGCTAAGGTCTAATACTATCTTTTGAGATAGTATTAGATCTTTTTAGATAGTATTTCGATTTGTCGAAAGAAACATTTAAAAATACTAATTTTAAAAATATGTTATGAGCAATAATAAAGCTTATTCAACGAATTAGAAAAAGGACGCAGACGTCGCCGCATAAAATATATTCGCTTTCTGCTTCTGTCTGTTTACCCTTCTAAAGCAATCTGTTTACCCTTCTAAACCCTGTCTAATCACTTCTAAAGCATCCAACAGATTTTTACATTAGTTTTCACTAATGGATTAAACAAAAAATAAATTGCACCTGTGCTGTAGCCGAGGGTTATTTGCTAGTTAATTATATAATGTACAACAATATGAAAAATATTTCTCAATTTTGAAAAGAGTGCTCAACTTTATTTTGATCTTCTGAATATCTTCTGAACAGTAGGTATCAATATCAAAACAAGATGTTTTTTTATTAGTAACTTGAATCATAAGTTACTTCATTATCGTTTACAAAGTGTTTAAAGTTCTTGATATTCCTATTTCTTGCTGTAAAGGACAATATATGTATTTCCGATTATATTTATACTTAGTGTTACTCGCATATAGGTTGACGATTAGAACGTCGCTCTGAAAGTACACATTCAGCGAATCGTTGAGTTCTTCAGCAACAATATCTTGATTTCATGTTAACTTGTTTCATATTTTGTCTAAATTTCTCTTGCCTTAGCTTTTGTATTGCATTAATATTGTCAGCTGTTGGCAGTAGAGATCCGAATCATTAGTCCAATGAATGATGCTTTTCCATTTCATTTTAACATTCACCAATATTACCTTATTTCACGTTAATCCGGGTGTCGCCACAGTCTGTGGAGCTTATCCGTATTTTGTTCATTATCTTTTCAATATGTTATTGTCGTAAATAATCCACTCCGATCACACGTGATATATCTTTTGAAACACGTCATAACCCATTCCCCTATCTCTTTAACCCATTCATATTATATCCTTTATCGCATGAAAATCGGCAGTGCATTTGCAGCCTCAATCTCGTACCTTCTGATTAATAGGCGACATTTGTCAAGTACCATCAAGTGCACTGTCGGATCAGGCTACCGCCGCCTGTTTGCTTGCTGATATTTACTTACATTAAAAACACACCAACTAAGGCCAATTGTTAAATGACTGTCTCCATAGTTTACCTTGCATGGAATGGAATATATTAAAAACTAGCTAAAAGACTTTGACGCCTGACATTATAAGTTACTTTTGCCGAGATTGGGAACTTTATTTTTTGATCTAGCTGGTTCCTGCTAGAATCCTGAATTTCATGATCATGTTCTATTCTAAAAAATTGTGATTTTTTTTAAAAATCGGATGAGTAGTTCAAGATTACACCCTACATATAAATATACAAACTATACCTCTTTATAATGTTAGTATAGATTAGAAGGTTTCGTTGAAACCACAGGTTCAGGGAGGGCGACTAACCTTTCAGGAGGACTGAAAACTTTACCACGCGACCAGTGGATTCGTTGAAAAAGTAGTTGAACGAACCTTAGTTGTGACAGTATTATATACAAGAATTAATTATAGAAATAACGTTTGCGCTACCTATTAAATTTGTTAAACTTATTTATATCAGTGCGAAATTTCCTGAAAAATCTATTTGAACAGCTGGCTTCCCATTATTTTTTTATTAGATTAACAAACACAAATAAATTGGTTATTTTTTATCAGTTTTAATAATTGTCATAATTAATTTCAAGGAGGCTACAAACAACAAGAGCCTCAGCTCCATTAATAAAAAGCATCTTGAAACTTGTTAAGTGTTTACGAGACAAAATGTGTTTCTTTTTTTTTTGGAACTTGAAAAAGAGAAACAAACAAGGAAATAATGTAGAAAGTTGGCGTGGAAATGGTGAAAGTGCCATAAATAAATTTTTCTCCACAGTAATCGATATTGTCAGCGATTTGCCGCGTAACCGTCATGATGGATGTTGTTGGCGTGGCGTTCAAAACATCGCCTTGTTTTGTTTTCTATTTGCACCATTTTTATAACATTCATTATTATTCGATGTCTTGTGTGCATGCATACACACAGTTCTCGTAATTTTGCTTATTGAGTAATCCTTTTTCAAGATAAATGATGGCATGCAGGCTTTCCGCTTAATGGTAAATGCTTCCGTATTCAGTAACCACAAGAACTGCAAGGCACATGGACAATGATAGAGTAAAAGGGCTCTGATATCTTTTCACTCACCAAAACATAACACGTGTTTTATTTTTAAAAACACTATGAATTTTTAAATATATTAATTTTTAATATTTTATACGTCTTGCAAAAGACGCCGCGGCATTTCAGAACAAAATCGCTACCTTATTTAACGCATAACCCGCTAAATATTGGAGGCATATGTTTTATCAGTCATATCAGTGACGTAATTTTAAACCAAACTTGTTTATCAAAGTAGATTAACAAAGGCTGAAAACAAATTGTATTTCACTAAAATACAATTTGCTTAAAAAAACTTTTCGGAGTAAACAAAACAGTTTTAATTAAATTTCAAGCTCGCCTGATCTTAAATCGAATCGAGTCAATTAGTGTTGATCTCAACTTGTATTTTTAACTTTTTGAGTGTGATTCTATTTTACTTAAATTTTACTTTAATTGATAACTTGTATAATTGATATAACTTGGTATCTTCATAATTAAGTAAACTGTATAATTACTTCTGTGTTTCCGAGCTCATATAACCCAAATTTTTGTAAAGTTCGAGTGAGTAGGCATCTTCTGGGTAGATAGATACTTTTGTGAGTCAAAACTTAATTGTTGACATATACTCGTAGTATATTCGAAATATATAAATATAAAAAATGAAGTATGTTTGTCCTTTGTGGACTCCAAAACCGGTCAACTGATTTTAAATCTGTTTTCACTTATGGAAAAAGGGATAAACAAGGAAGGGTATATAAAATTACACTCCGGGCGAAGCCGGAAGCAAGTCACTAGTATATTATAAATATAAAAGAGTAGGTATAATTGTCACATTTGGTTTCCAAAATTCTCTCTATCACAAATGACAGCTTAAACTTTCAACAAAAACTAATTTGCGTCAATTTTTCAGGTTATATTGTAAACGTTCTAGAATAAATTCTTTAATTGCCATATAAAGAGTTGAAGAAATTTTCTCTTTCACTTGATGTATGTCTAGATGTCTCTAAATAAACGATTTTAATTTCCCTCGAGAGAAGAGAGCAGGCTGGGTTGAGCCAGCAATTTGCCGAGCCGCGTTTCATTATGGAGCTCGTTGTCTTGAGACAATATTCCACGACTATGCCTTACAACTCAAATGCACACCGTACAATTATGAGATGTATGCGCTAACGCTACAAGTGTTACAAGTGTCGACAACTAAATTGCTCATATTTGTCTAGCACGTGCTTGCTTTGTAGTTTTCTGAATCATTGTGCTTAGTAACAAACTACATATTCTTAAGCTAAGTCTCATAGATAATGCATTATATCCGTTTATGTCTCGACGTCTCAATAATGCCATTGTGTATCAAATAATTGATTAAGAATTGCAAATTGTACTCAGGGTTAAGAATGCTCAGGAGTTGCATGAACTCATACTGCCTTCCCCTTTCTTCCATGGGACATTCAGACGTACGGCTGGTTACCATCATCACCTTGTCTAAATCTTTTCAGACCAAGAGCTTTAAAACATCCTTTATAATGCGCACTTCTAAGGTTTGGAACTCCCTGCCGGCGTCTGTGTTTCCGAGCTCAAATAACCCAAATCTTTTCAAACTTCGAGTGAATAGGCATCTTCTAGGTGAGATCGCTCTATCATAGGCTTCATCTTCGCTACACGGCTAGATGCCGGCCAAGAGCAAACCCATCTTTAATTAAAAAAAAAAAGTATAAAAATTACAGTAAAAGTAGTATATTATGTATTCATTCATGTAGTCATATATAATAAGTAACTGAAAGATATAAAGAATCAGATTTAATAAATGTTTTAAAATAATATATAACCCACACTCCGCTTCGCACGTATACTTTTTTTTCTTCAAATTATACATAAAAACCTTTCTCGTTTATCACTCTTTTTATGAGTTTGGAGAGAACATGCAACGATAGTCTTAAAAAAAATTCAATTGACAGTTGAAACATATTTTCTTAAAATTAAACTATCTCATTAAGACTCTATTTCAAATTAAATTTCTTAGTACTAATGTGCGGGCTTTCAAAAAGTAAACCGCCTTAGGGTAATTCATACAAGAAAATATTTCTACACGCGGTTCCCTCGAGTACCCTCCAAAGACTGGCTACGAAAAACTCAAACCGCTTCGCCACTTGCACAATTTATGACGGTAGTTAGGCCAACGTAGCTCCTTGGTAACGCGAACAGGTAACGCCCATTGTAATAAGACCTCCCATTCCCCCTTCAGCATTAACAACTAACAAGCTTAAAATAGGTATCACAAAAAATATACGGGGTCTGTAAAAGTGGTTTCTGGAACGTAAGGCCTTTAAATCCAATAGAATATATAAGCACATCGAAGACACGACGCGACTGCCTGATGAACTTTAATTACAACTACGCCGCCAATGTGGAAGTAATTACCTGTATATTAGCATAATCATTTTGTGGCCTCGCGTTCTTCATTAAAGTAAAATTGGTTTCTGAGGTTGTTACGTTTGTAGAAACTCAACAAATAGTTAAAATCGCTTGGCTGTATGCGATCTAATTGCTCATATCTCCATTTTCTTGGCTGTCTAATTAATAAGTTTAATTTTTCCTCTTTCTTTTTTTTGTGGCTATCTGCTTCCTCTTAAATATACGAAGAGAGTAGTTACACAGCAAAGCAAAAATTTAACAAGCATTTAAAAATCGTTTAAGCTTATGTGATCCAATTAATCTGTTTTCTTGGCGGTCCATCTAATATGTTTTATTTTACTTCTTTGTATTTTTTTTTGTGGCTACTGTCGCTTAAAGATAGCAAGAGAATATATAGTCATACCGCAAAACAAATATTGTGATTAAGTATGTCTTTAGTTGGTAAGAATTTTCAAATAAATAAATATCTACTCTAAATAATGTGGAGCTTTTTGTCTAAATTTAAACTAGTTCTGCTACCAAAATGCAAAATATATAATATTACCGGAAAATTACATCTTTAAGGTACCTGAGAGAATAGATAAAAATATTAATGGTGAGGTAGTTTTCCGTAGCAAACCTTGCCTTTGGAAGATTTATGGCGGATTATCCTCGCAGTATCGAGCTATTAAAATGCGTCTTATATTTTATGACTTTCAATCGTACGGTTTTATGAAAATTCTTGAATGGACTTAAACGTACAAATTCACTGCATATCTTTCTTAAGTTTGTGCTATTTTAGCTAAAATTTTTGCTGTGTTATTCTTTATATGTCTAACTGTACATATCTATAATAATATTATAAAGAGAAAGATTAGTATTTTTGATTTTTGTTTGTAATGAATAAACTCAAAAACTACTAGACCGATTTTAAAAATTCTTTCACTCATAGAAAGCTACATTATCAGTTAGTAATATAGGCTATATTTTATAAAGTAACGCGAACAAAGTTGCGTTCAACGGCTAGTAATTTATGTAAAATAAAATAACTGACTGAAGAAACAGACCAAACTGTTTTTTCGTTAACTTCTTCTAAAGAACCCAACTGCTTTTGATACAGCTATCATTTATGGAAAGAGCGATAAACGATAAAGGATTGTATATATATATATAATCTGCAGACAAAAATGCATCAATTGCATTATTTATTAGTAGAATAGATGTAATAAAAAAGTCCATTATTCGCATTATGATTCTTGATACATTTACTAGTATAATTTCAGCTAAATATTAACCGCCAATAATTAATAAACGCCTTCAATAGATACGGCTTTAGTGACGTTTAACATAAACACATAGTGGAAAATAATGTTTAACTTCAGTACGGTGACAATGTTACCGTCTCCGGGGGAATGAGGGGTGTCAGCAGGCACTAATTCTGAAACACTTCGCAGCTAGAGTCGTATCACCTGCGACCTGTCGGCGAATGCATTAATTTCGCCACCACTGCGCTTTACGTAATTTTTTAGCATTAAAACTCTAGCTGTTACAAATTGTTCTCAGTGAAATCTTTATCTTCTTTACATAGTATAAAACAAAGTCGCTTCCCGCTGTCTGTCCCTCTGTATGTGCGCTTTGTTCTTTTAAACAACGCAAAGGATTTTAATTTTAATGCGGTTCTCGCTAATGAAAATAGTGTTAAACCAACTATAACTAACTGTTGCACGCGACTTCGCCCGTGTAACTTTATAAAATATGGCCTTGTTACTCGCTGATAACGTAGCTTTCTATAGTTGAAAGAATTATTAAAATCGGTACAGTAGTTTTTGAGATTATTCATTACAAACATACAAATATTCTCTCTTTATAATATTAGAATAGATATAGATTTGCAGAAAATAATGCACCTATGCAAAGTCAGGAGCGGGTCGCTAGTTCATATAAACACTTACAAGCTTTTTACATTATCATTTCAATAGGAAAATCGTATTTAATAATGTACATTAATCAACATTCAGCTACTTTTAGACAGTCTGGCGCGAAGCTACGAATAAGCTGGATCAATACTATAGGCTGGATCTATTTTGCTCCTGCCGCCTGCCTCCGACGAACACAGAGTCGCCAGATATAAATGTGACTGTGAACTGTCGCTTCTAAAAACAAACTTCGACAAATCCAATATAGCGATAATTACTTAAGCTTTTCGGCAGATTCTAAAGGATTTCGTTGCTTTTATTCTCTTTTAACAATCTAACAAAACAAATTTTTAATTACTCGTATATTCAACGAGCTGACCCTCGAACTTCATACCATCTCAGGGAGAATAAAAACCCGTTTCATATAAAATGTATGTGAAAATGAATTTTCGTCATATATTTTTTTTCGTGAATATTTTCCCCAAGTTTTAATAATTCTGCTATTCGGAATGGAGACAAATTCAATATAACAAAGACCATAACAATCGGTTCAGCCGTTTTAGAGTTGTAAATGGTGTAACTAACACGACTTTTATATAAAAGATATATTCAATTAATGACAGTAATGTATGTAAACATTTTAAATCTCTATTTCTTTTCTTTCTTTGTCGGATTTCTATTAATTTTCTTAGCCCATTTCCCTATGTATTTCCAATCCCCTTTCTTTAATCTTGCACTTGCAGCACTTGTGATCTCAACGGTAGATACCGTACCAGAAGTCATGCAAATGAGCTGCCAGCTTTGTAGGATAAAGGTTGAAGGACAAGGTACAGGGTAAGAGGATAAATATAGGGGAATGGGCTCTGAGATCCCTTTTTTTATATCGATAATCATTATAACATTGTAAATTATTTAAATATGTATTTTAAAAAAATATTATTTATTATATACCTTTATAGTTAAATTATTGGTTAAATTAAAAAAAAATTAAGAAATCCTTTTCTGTCATTCGTTTTGAATTCGCAACTTATTTATTATACTTAACATAAAAACTATTTGATGATAGGTAAAATCGTTGCCCTTTTTTAATTAACAACAACATAGGTAGAACAGTTCTCTGATTCAAGTTTCACCATATTAAGTGCATTGCAACTATGGATATTAACTTAAAGTTAGACTTGCCATTGAATTTTGCTTTCAGTCTATTGTGTGGTTTGTCTTGCGAAATTGATGAATTGCAGTTTGGCACAGAAATGGCCTTTACATTTATCTCTGCCCGCAACTTCGTACTTGTTGTGTTCGTTTTAAAATTTTAAAAACTATTTTTTTTACCTCGGTAATATTGGAACGTGTATATATAAATTATTATATGTATATATTTTAAGAAATCAACATAAACCATAGTGTGCAGCGAACTTGAATAAAATATATTATTTCGATGATAGTGTGTGATAGTGTGAAACTTAGTAGGGTTCGTTTCATGAAAGAAGTCCCACGGCAAACAGCGGAACTAAATAATAAATAGATGTTAATGAGAAAATACCTACACAAAATTATGTTACTAAATTAGAGCTATTTTTAAGTACACTATGTGGGAGTTAAAACTAATGGACGGTGGTAACTGACAGGACCGCGTCTAGGAGACTTATTTTATAAAAAGGAGTCTAATACTTTATTGCCAACAACCTAGTGGAATTATTGCAGGTCGTCAGTTGGGTGCTAAGGTTGTCACCCGCTCGTTACAGAGTGTCACCGCATTTCATTACAACATCCCTCTCATCAAGATACAGAATGTGGAAGCTAGTGAAGCAATAGGGAATGTATTCCTTCAAACATTACGACTTTTCAACGACACTTACTTCGCCATTATACAATGTTTGTATAGAATATATTTTTAAAATTGCTATTTGTTTCTTTTTTTAATATTATTACATACAGTTATTGTCAATTATATATTTCTTAATTACCAGACAAAAACATATACCTATTTACCATTTTGTTGCAAGCAAACACATTCTTTAATAAAAATTTAATGTACATAAAACCAATACTAGGTTTAAAAATGATTTAGATTTACATAAAACGCGACTCCACAAGATAAGTAATTCTTTTATAGGTCAATGTATTCGTGATATAATACTTTCCATTAAGGTTTTTAATCGAGAATGTAGTTTGTTTAAAAGTAATCATGAGTAATATCTGCGTGACCTCTTTTTTACAAAACAACAGCTATGCGAAGATATATGTCCATCTAAATAGGACTGAGTAAGTATTCATATTAATAACTGCAGCCTAGCCCTATTACATTTGGTATTGCTTGTGTCCTCGTGCAACGGTAGCTACGTACCCTCAAGTGATTCGTCGTCAGCCATCCTGCTTCACTTTTTAACCCCCCGACATCCGACGCAAAAACGGGTTGTTATAAGTTTGACGTATGTGTCTGTTCACCTGTGAATCTGTCTGTGACATCATTGCTCCCAAACGGATGGACCAAAATAGATCCGTTTTCTTTTTGTTTAAAAGTCGTTTTCGTGATCGGAATTGTTCTTAGCTATAATTTATAAAGATCTGTTCAGCCGTTTGAATTTAGGCTTCCTAGTTAACAAAGGGACTCTAACTTCCACATGTTCGATTCATGTGAAATTTGGTATACTGTTACTTCAGTGGTATTTATATGACATTATAACCATGACCTGGTGCTGCAGCATAAAGAAGTCTCCAGAATAACCAACTCCTCAGCAACTTACAGCAGATATGTCAAGTTTGCACATAAGGGTATAGGTACTCTATAATAACATGGAAATATTATCCTTTTTATATAATTCTATAAGCAGGAGATCATATGATATCTTTCTTCATTACTTCAATAAAAATATCTATGTACTCATAAGAAAATAATATTTTTGTATGAAAAATCACTTGGTTTTGTGTTCTTCGAACGGACTCGAAGTGGAAATCTAATTTAGAATATAACCCTATTAAATTGTTGACGTCAACACTACGAAAATAGCCCAACTTTAAGAGATCAAACAAAAGTTATTATTTAGTATAATCCACTGATTACATTAAAGTCCAAATAGATATCAAATTCCCTGTGTATACACAGTAACATCAATTCAAAATGGCGTGTCGATATAGCGTGTTGTAGTTTCAAAGTAAATATAAATTTAAATTATCCCTCAGTGGGGGATCCAATTTCAATTAAGTTGTGCTCAACTTGCGACGAGACGGAGAAGAAGAATGTCTGACAAGAATAGAATGTTCACTTAAAGCTAAATGATAATTTCTACCAACAAGTTTAATTCCAAAATTAAATATGGAACAAAAAAACACTTTTATGGGTCAATGTACATTCGCTTTTATAATAAACTTCCTGAGATAATCAGACCCTTACCTATAATAAATGAATTTAAAAATGTAATCAAAACCAAACTCTTTTCAAAAAGCTGTTATAATATCGCTGAGCTCATATTATGTTAAGTATTGTATATTATGTACATATTTTGATGCTGTGTTTAATTAATTGAAATAATTGTAATTTTTATATATTTATTATTTTAAAGATGACAAAAAGAATGGTATCCTGAGTATCTTTCGGGGTTTCTTCTCAGGATCATCATCGTCTTGGCTTTTTTTTTCGAAACCCTTATAAATTTAAATTTTATAATGACAATCGTTTCTTACAGAAAACTATTTCATGAATAAATATTATGATTTTAATTTTGACTTTTATAAATAATGATTAAGTGTGGAAATCATAATGCGAGACCCATATAACCTATATTGAATCTACACAATACCGGACTACACTGGCCGGTAGTTATATCCGTACCCAAAGTAAAGCAATAAACCCGTAATATTAGAGCCGGCGCCACGTAATCAAATAAAGAGGAGTTCAGGCCACAGATTTACGACTGGGGAGCCCCATCCTTTGGCTTACATACATAAATATACTGCAAGAATCATGAAGATATAAATTCCCTTACAATAATTGTATTCTCTGTTGCTTAAGATAATACTTTATGTCATAAAATCTCATTTGTTCTGCTGTCCCTATGGTATTCGTGTCATAATTAAAACCGTACTCCAGTAACGAAAATAAAAGAAAAGTTGAAAATAATAAGCTGCAAAATTCTTCTTTGAAATCCGTGGAGTAGTCATTGCTCTGACAAAAAATGTTTATTTAAAATATTAAGCAGAAATTTAATATTTATATTAATTGTGAGTTGAAAATGTAAATCAAAAAGTGAAACCTACATGAAGTAACTATACTTTATTTTATACAGTATAAATCATACTTTCCAATGATCATTAGTTTACCAAATATTCCGTTATTTTCACGGCAGCAGCTTTAGCGACATTTTCATTGGTGAGCGGGACAGCTGTAAGCAAATGAGACGTATTTAGGTGTTTATTTTAGTTAAAAATAATACATAACATGGAATTAGCTTTGAAATTAGTTATACTTGAAAATGAAATTACAGCTAGCGAGCATAAACGGATACCTATAGTTGAGGTTTTTGTATATAATTTTCAGCAAAAATATTGCATCCATTCAAAGCCGGGACGGGTCGCTAAATTGTACTTATAAAATGAGTAAATCGATATCAGCAGATGAGAGCCGTACCAGAAATAAATATTGCTACTTGTGTGGAAAGGTATTACATTTTTTTACTTTTAAAACCATGACACCACGCGTCCAAAGCCGCAGGCAACAGCTAGTATGAATATAAATGTCAATTATAAGAACATAGGGGTAACTTACACACGTCCAAGAACCCAGATACTTCTTTATTACTGTCAACTCTAAACGCTTGAATTGCTAATCTTAATGCATCTACCACAACATGAGCTAAACAGGACGGAGGTTCACCAACAGCTGAAAATTATAATGGTCGAAACTTAATATCAGAGCGAAATAAAACTTCGTTCCTCTTCAGCATTCGTCATACATTAGTAAGCATATTGCTTAAGTACTAGTTGAAAGTTCCATGTAATACTGTATATGAGTGAAAAAAATATTGAAATCACGAGTATTTTTCCATAAAATAATTCAATGAATTTGTTTACCTTTTGATCCCAAAATACCAACGGGATTAGGCGCCCTTCTTCTCAAATATACTCTAAAATCGTATGGAATGTCTTTTGCACCAATAATCTTGTAATTCCATGTACGATTTGTGTATATTTCTCCAGTGTGTTCATTGTATTTGATGTCTTCCATGATCCACAAAGATAAAGCTTGTACGAATCCGCCTTCGACCTTTGAATATATTTCTTAAGTGAATATGTTTTCATATCATTTATTATGTCATGACATTTCATTTATTATGCAAAGTAGAGGATTTTTATTACAAATATACTGTGCAATATAAATTATTCAGTTATGTGAAGTTATTAGAAAAAAATATTACCTGTCCGACATCTAAAGCTGGGTTTATGCTTCTACCCGCATCTTCAAATATATCAGCTCGTATTATCCACTTACGTCCAGTTAAAACATCTATTTCTACTTCGGTGACTGCAACTCCATATATTGAATATGGAATTATTCTTGGATCACCCGGGCTTGTTAGATAGTTAGCTTGTAATAGTATGCCTAATCTATCCGCTTGAAAGACGATTTCTTCCCATGTAGCTGTTGGCATAGTTGCCCTTACTGGCATCAGTCTATCATTAATTTGCTGACAACATCTTATAACAGCGTGTGCACAAAACTCTGTTGTAAAACTGAAAGCTGTTGAGAACGTATTTGGAGTAGCAAAGTTTACGCTAGGCAATACTGCTACCTTATCTACAGAAATACGAAATTCATTTGCAGCTGCTTGGGCAACTCTTGTAAAAATTCCTTGTCCAATTTCTATACCACCAATATTTATTATAACGCTCCCATCGCCGTGATAAACTGATACTAATGCTGCATAATTCCCAAGATATTGAGAGGGGTACGCCATGTTAGCAAATGCGATTCCTCGTTTCTTCCATCGATGAAGAGAATTAAAGTTATTGATGTCACTTTCTCGTTTTCTGTAATCGATTCTTTCTAAAAACATTGGCACTATCTCTGGTAACTCGTTGTCCACTTTCCTGTAGTTAGCAAAGCGAACTAAAACCGGATCTCTATTTATTTCAGCAGCTATGTGTTCCATTATATGTTCAATAGCGGATATTGCTTCAAAACTTCCTAAAATTAATTTAAGACTTTATATTCTGTTAAATATATCTATATTAAAATAAAGTAACGAATAAGATGTTATGAAACCTGGTCCCCTCATAGCGCAGTTTGGAACCGCATCTGTTATAACTCCAAAAGAATCTACTTTCCATCTATTGGGGTTATAACAGCTTCTAAAAGCTCCAGTTGCTGTTGGGTTCTCATTTTCGTTCCGCGAAAATCCGTCATTAATGTAAAGTACAGCATCCATGTATTGTATTTCACCAGTATCATCTACCCCAACCTGTGATCAATTAAAAATGTATTTCATTAAAATGTGTAAATCAATTTCTTTATACTTATTTATTTAATAAAGCAAAAGTAACTTTCAGCAAACCTTAAAGTACCAAATAGAAAGTACAATAAAATCCTAATAATATTACATTATGCGAAAGTATGTATGTTTGGATTTTTTGATATTTATTGCCCAGTCACGCAAAAGGGCTGAACGGATTTGAATTTTGGCGCACAGATAGTTTATTACCTGGATCAACATACTTTTTATCGTGGAAAATGGCATCAGCTAGTACAATATAAATTACTCCATGTGGATTTAATAGAAGTTAAAGGTATCCGCGGATCCATATGTGGAGCTTGGCTTGAAGAAAGGAGCCAAGTTTAAGGAGCCACTTTTAATACTAATAAATTAAAAATAAAAACAGAAACAGATTCATAACAGAAAAATCCAAGATATTGTTTATAAATTGAGTCGTTTTTATGAACACTTTTTTAAAATATTTTTAATGTATTTCGTTTATATCATACAAGTAATTT
This sequence comes from Synanthedon myopaeformis, assembly GCA_944738685.1. Classification (NCBI taxonomy): domain Eukaryota; kingdom Metazoa; phylum Arthropoda; class Insecta; order Lepidoptera; family Sesiidae; genus Synanthedon; species Synanthedon myopaeformis. The sequence goes on from OX122914.1 coordinate 4,328,133, forward strand.
ACCAATTAATAATAATAATAATAATAATAATAATATGCAAAATCACGCCATCCAACCAAATTCAATATATAAGACAAAAATATATTTAACTTATATGGATTACATGACGTGTAAGTTCGTATACCTCGTAATCAAGCCTGACGTTGGGTCTTTTTCCAGTAGCTTGCATAATATCAGTTAACCGCATAGACATACGACAAGTTCTGTTTAGTTTTCTAGCTACTAGAGCAGTAGCGCAAGCTGCTAAATTTTGTCTGCTGATTTTACAACCAAATCCGCCGCCACATCTCCTCGTTTTAACCACCACCCTTGAAAGAAACGTATTTATAAAAAATGTTATGTATGCTAATTTAATCTAAAATTGTATTGTTTGCAAAATTATTAATACGTAAACAATAAACATATATATTTACAAACTATATAAAAATTGTCCACGCCTACTTACAAATTTTCTGGTATTTTTAAAACTTGAGCGATAGCAGATTGCGTTATATCCATAAACTGGCTGGAACTGTATACCTCTAGACTCTCGTCTAGTGGCATTACAACACAAGTGTGTAATTCCATCATGTTGTGATACTGACGTGGGCAGATAAACTTGCCTTTAATAACTCTCCTAACGTTGGCACCTCGCTCGATAGGAACTATACCAGGATAAGAAATCAGTCTATTTTCTTGTTTTGGTGCTTTAATAGCATCCTCTATAGTAAAAACTATTGGATCAGTTGAAACTTTTTTATAGTTTACTTTAACAAAAACAGTTGCTTGGTCAGCTAAAAGTTGAGTATCGGCAACGACTATTGCAACTGGTTGATTAAAAAATAAAACTTTTTCACTTGCTAAAATTTCTTCGTTTTCAAACATGAGAAAGAAATCGCTGCGTATAAAACTATTTATACCAGGAATATCAGCTGAAGTTAGCACTGCAATTACGCCCTTGACTTTCTGGAAATGTAAATAATCATGATTATCATCACAGATTATCGTGATTATTGTCATTGCATTAATAATCGTGATTATCTTCTACACAAAAATATAAAGACAAACCAATGCTTCGGTGGCATCTATAGATTCGATTTCAGCTTTTGCCACAGTGGAGAGTACAAATGAAGCAAACACTTCATTTTGTACAGTTGGTAAATCGTCACTATAGACCGCTTCTCCAGTGCATTGCAATATTCCTTCTTTTTTTAACAGTGGTTGTGTAATTGGGTACTCCTTTTCATCAGTATCATACTCTTGATAACTACGACTAACTGGCGGTCTATCTTCTGTTGGGGTTGTGGCTCCAGATTTATAAATAGGATTCAGTATTTCATTAGGACATAGCTTTAATATACACTAACAGAAAAAAAGAAAAAATTAAAAGTTAATGTTAAAGTTAACTTGGTACAGTATTATCGATTACATATTATATACCTTATAGAAAAGGCTTAGTGCTAATTTTCGTCTAAAATCCGGCGTTGGTTCTGGAGGATTCACATCAGGTATTATTTCTAAACTCAAGCACTTTAAAGCCATTTGTAAGTGGTCATTGTTGAAAATATTAAGACCGATTAAAAGATTTTCCGTATTATAAGCATGGGTGAATCTTGGATTTATGCCACCATACACAATTGTTGCTTTTAAAATTACGTTAGTATTGGGATCGAACTTAAATAAGAATCCTGAGTTTACTTCTGCGTGCGCATTTTGTTCTCTTGTCGTTATCTGAAAGCAATAAAGAAAAAATTTTCTTTAATAAATTGACAGTATAAAATATATTTAATGATAGATGTAGATATTACCTTGTAAGTGATCAACTTGTAGTGTCGCGACAGCGGTGGAAGTTTAATTTGAGTTATAATTCTACCAATTAATTTGCTCTCCAGAAACTCTGGTAATGATTGTTCCGTTTGACTATTATTTCTATCCACTACAAATGAACGTTTTGTTATAAATACTGTATGTTAATTCATCCAACTACCTACGAGATAATTAGAAAATGAAAAATAAATTACCTAAAGTTACCGTTGCTCCTACACAGTCCAATAAAAGAAATATGTCTGACTGAAAGTCAGGATGTTCATGTTTTAATACCAAATTGCCGGCAAGCGTGCCAATCTGAAATTTTATTGTATTGGGAATTTAGATCAGGTTTTTCATTCCTGAATGCACAATTTGACCTTGAGAAAGAGTTTTTGAATACATGCATTTTTTAGAATAAAGGCAGCAGGTAGGCTGAGAGTCCATCAAGTAGTAGATGTAATATGGAATGGTTAGTAGCTGTCAAGATGAAACTGTAGCGTTAATTGCTTACTCATTGAAACTTAATGCATACCTGCCTTTATTTTACATTAGTCTTCTATAAGGGAATGGTTATGTACTGACACTAGACGGGCTGCCTTTAATGACTGCAGAACGCAATGTCCAGTGCCACTAGTTTTCCTTAAAAATAAACGTTTACCATGTTCTGATAAAAGGATATTACTTACATTTCTCACAGGAATATGTGCAATCCATTCAAGATGATCATATAGAACTTTTAAATACCAAAAATCATCATTGGAATCCGAAAGACTACGAAAGAGATTCATCGCATCAGTTATCATCATATTGGCACCGAGGACTAAGTTGACATCCAAATAATATGTCCGAAGTTCGTTAACACGACTGATGTCTATTAATAATTTTGGATAAAATTTAATTGGGCGCACTCCTGTATAAAAAAAAGGTAATTATAATTACTATTAATTAGTTGATTGATGAAAATAATTTCATTTTTCTTTTACAGACCTCTCGACGTGTTGCCAGCTACTAACATGTAAGAATCATAACCATATTCATTTAAAGTTTCAAATACAGCGTTCACATTATTAACGGTGCACCAGAATCTGCCATCAACAAGAAATATTCTTTTCGACAATGAACCATTACATTTAAGATTTTTCCAACCTATCATACACCAATCTTCATCTTTACCATCACAACTATCACTGCAATTTTGACCTGTTCTAACGCAAGTACGGTCACTGATATCTTCAATATCTTTAATTTTATTTATCACATTAGCATTAGGGTGAATAGACAATGATTTAAAAGCCTCTAGTATAGGGCGATATCCAGTACATCGACACAAATTGCTGCCGAAAGAATTCTCTATTTCTTTTTCTGTTAAATGGTGCTCGGTGTTTTGAACAAGGCTGAAAATAACGTAAATAAATCTTTTTTTTATGTTAACTAAACAGACAGGCTTTTCCTTTTGATCATCGACATTCATCGACATCGACATTGATTCATCGAGAGAGTATCCACTTGATGGTAGGTGGCTACCGTCGCCTATGCCACAAGCAACGCCACAGGTGCTGCGAGTGCGTTGCTGATCATAGTAGAATTAAGGATAAATATTAGGAAGGGATAGGGGAAATGGGCAATGGCATCCCTTACTCACTCACGGAAACAAAACAGCACAAATGCTATTATTTCACAGTGGTCTTCCGTAAGGGGGTGGTTACTGCCACCAGACGGGCTTTCCAAATGAATTCCAAATCCAGACCAGAACCAACTTTGAAAAGTTCATTTACAAATTGAACCTGCCGGGAATCGAACCTGGGACTTCTGTGACGTAGCGTTAAGGCAAGCACCCTAGCCACTAATCCAACGGGCTCGTCAATTATTTTAAGTACACATGAAAATTATTTTAAAAAAAAGATCTGGTTGTTATTTATTATAATTTAAATCTAAAAGCAATTATTTTAATTCAACTTTTAAATTACATTAATAATTTGACCCGTAAATTACTGATCGATCTCGTATTTCGAAATTATATTTGATTACTTAATTGATTTTAATTTCATACAGATAATTATGCGGTTCGATTTCGACCAAGCGCAATACGTATAAATACTTGTTCAGTATTTGTTAAGTACCTACTATAAAATATATAGTCGCATTAAGAAAAAATTAATAATTTACATTGTGAGCCATATTCTTGGAACTGGAAGCTGTAATAAAAGCGCTATCATAATAATACTTATTTTCACAAAGTTTTTTTTACTTAATGTTTTAACCAAAAATTGAGTTTTAAGTTCTCTCGTGCAGTATTATAATGCCTAAAATAAATGCAATTATTATTATACGAAGATGCCTACTAATATTAGTAATACTAATACTGCTGGTATTTTCTACTAAACTTACAATTAGACGTTTAACTAATATAGCAAAAAAAACAATTATTCAAATGCTATTTAATGGATTTTCGCTTAATTAACACTCTGAATTACCTGTACATGCTCATGACAAATCCAGGACTGCAATAGCCACATTGTGAGCCAAAATAATGATTAAGCCGTTTCTGTATTATATTATAACCGATTTTACGATTACCAATGCCTTCTATAGTAGTAATATCCCAGCCATCACAAGAGAAGATTGCCACCAAACACTAAAAATAATAAGTATAAAATGTGATGCCCCTTTGTAACAAGTACTACATGCTATTCTGCAGAATCGGATCGGTGGATATCGGGTATGAGCGGCTATTTGCATTTCTTTTTATTTGTATATATTTCCATAATATTTATGCTTCAAATACAATGACTTAAATCTTTCTCCGAAGTTGAGACATACCTTGATGTCACAGTCGTTGGGTATTAGTGCTAAGAATATTAAAACAGACAGTGAAGACGCATTTCTTTGGACCCCTGATAAAAGCTCTTAAGAGTTATCAGGAGGGAATAAGGTTCAATCCCCTTCAATGGCTAGGCTAGCGCCAAGAACCTCCATAACCGTGAGGTGTACAGTCTTAGGGAATATTTCCTGAACAATGAAATAGTGTAATGGAGGGTAGAGGTAAGGAGTATCGGCTCATATGACAATCAAACTGAAAAAATGGTCCTCTCTAACAATAAAATAAGGGTTCTAAAAGTGGCCAGAATATGTGCCTGACAAGGCTGACTTTGCAGATTTTATTTCCTTCTCCATCTGCTGAAATATTTTACTTCTGGACTTATCCTCTTTTTCATCACTGCTATCAATGAGCAATAATTTTGGAAGATTGTCTTCATCCGATCTACTTTCTGGAGGCTCCTCTTTTGTCTTTAATGCTTTTTTGCTCTTTTGTCCTTAATGCTATCCTAGCCCATTCTTCTTCTTCTTCCTCTTCAGAATCCATAGGTCCAATATGAACCAGGAACACATCAAAATCATGTTTGTGACAGGAGCATTTGGACGTGAATAGAGCCTGTCATAATTAGAAGGCCCAGGATTAGCTTCAATAATGGCTGATAATTCAAGGTCCTTTATACTTGCCTCTGCCGTTAACTATTTATGGATGTTTATGAATTTAGGTGGCAATTAATTTTCCAGTAATTGCGAATGTAAACAATTCCGTCCTGATCAACATCAAGTATATGGGAGCTTATGTCCTTAACACTGACATGTTTATAAAACTCACTTTCTATTTCTTGCAATTGAGCAGCCCAAGCTTTCTCTTCACTATGTTTTTGACAATAAGATCTAGCACCCCATCATCAGCATTCTCATCTTCTATGTATTATTGCACGCATTTCAATTCCATGTTTAATTGCACAAGTCATGTGGTAAGCAGTCTTGCAAGTGTCCACAGAGCACTATATACAGATCTCTGTACGTTTAGGATGCAACACACATACTAGCGACCAACGAGATGCTGGAATCATATATTTGCATTATATACTAGTAGACCGATATGCCTTTTTTTAAGTTGGAAAATCCTCAGGGATGCCCGGCAATGTCGGGGACGCTGAGGTTATACGGGTTTCATACCAGCCTTTCTAGCACGGCCGTAGAGGGGGTCGCGAGAACGTTATGATACGACATCCGCGACCCGCCACGGTTGACCAGTGCGGGAGGGCTATGCTCCCTGGCGGAACATATGCGTATCTACCTGAAATTTGAGAAACGCTGGCCGTCTCCAGGGACCTCACGACGGGCGTTAATCTCCATTAAGACAACGGGCGTTAACATTTAACTTTAGATAAATTCTTAAATAAATAAATCTTCCCAACAATAATAAACATAAATTGCATTCGGTGTAAACTTACCGAGTTAACGGAGAAGTTAATGATTTCATGAGTATTCGCATCAACAGTTCTCACGTGAACTATACAAGCTCCACAACCACCTTCAAGACACATGTACTTTGTACCTCGTAGTTCAGCATGTCGTCTTATGAATTCATTCAAATAAGTATCCACAGAAAATTCACCACCAGCTTGAAACGGCAAGAATATTAGTTTAATATTATTTTTGTAGTATAGACTTTAGAAAAAAATCTCCCTTTTGAGTTAAAACACGGTGACGGTGATCTACCACTGCGTGTCAACCATTATAATAAATAACATTAATTTATAAATAAGATAAAACTATTATAAAAAGACTAAATAAATATTATTACCATTAAATTGCTTTCCATTGATGGTAAAATACACTCGGTCTTTTCTTTGCTCAGTCATACTTGAAGTTTTGTTCGACTGAGTAATCCAACAACGAAACAATTTATGCCTAGTTAGTTACATGAAACGAATTCGTTTTCAAATTAAATACTCAATTATTGGAGTTCCACTTTTAGTTCTTTAAAAATTAAAAATCATTTTATTTCATTAAGGTTGAAATGTTGGTGATTTCTAAAAGAGCTGATTGACTTAAATCAAAATAAGATTAATGTTAAAAAAAATGGAATACCTTTCAGCGGTAGCAAATTATTAATAAAAAATTATAATAAAAATTACAATAAAGTAATGGATTTTGTTGTGAAACATCTTTTGCGGCGGGTGAGACCAGCTGTCGGCGTTGCGACGACACCCACATTTGACCAAGCTTTGGTCCACACTTTGGCGGAACTAATGTGTGTTTTTTAAATAAATAATTTAAAAAAAAAAATTTTCGATGCCATGTGTCCCGCAACGGTTCAATTTTTTTTTAATTTCGGGTTGCGCCATAAGCTCAGTCAATTGACTATTTATTAGCGACTCCCGGGAGCGAGGATATTTCTGCAAATTTTATACAAAAATCTTCCTCGTTTAACCCTCTTCCCATTAGTGAACACCGGAATAAAATCGGTTGCGGATTTTAAAAGATCTAAGCACACATACAGACGGCGGGAAACGACTTTATTTTATACTATGTAAAGATTTCCCATGTATGTTGGTAGGTTTGTGCTTGTGGTACTTTTCTGCCCCTTTTCTGCCTTCCAACCTTTACAAAAATAAACCGAGTTATTATGTTATTAAACAAAAACAGAACCTTTTAGTCAAAAATGCAAAATTATAAATTTTGCACACAGGAAGTGTGTAATGATTAAATTAACGTTGGCTAATTTTCTAATTGCCCCGATTATGTAAAATTTATTAGAATAATCCGTCGGTGTTAAGCTTATGTGAGCATATTAATTAAAAGCGAACGTACCTAACTACGTTTTAGTCTTCAAAGTTCATGTGACTTTCTATGGCATCTGTTTACCTAACATTAAACGAAACATACCTACGATTACTTTATTGACAAAACTATAAGTTCACGTGACTATAAGTATAAAACTATAAGTGACAAAACTATTTAAAATCGTAGTGTAGAGTAAATTTGAACATATAGGTCCCGAGAAATTTATAATTTTAATTTTTAATTATATCGCTGCATAGACCATCTGTCCACTTATTTATGTACGAGTAAAAGAAATTTTAAATACTCGGTGTTCTATGTAGGGATGTATGAATATTGATGTTGGGCCCTATATTATTTAAAGCTGAATCAAATGCACTGGCTGGATAGACGCCCTTATGGCTAAGACAAGGGTTTACAATTATTGTAGTCAGCTATGGTTATTACTAAAATTCTGCACTCTTAAATTTATTTATACCAATTATAAAGTTTGATGTAACCCGTTTTATCTTTTATCTTAAAATTAAACTCTTATATATTTTGAAAATTTAAAATTAAGTTAAGTACATGTATATTTATTAACTAACTAATTGTTGCAGGCGACTTCGTCCGTGTTACTTTATAAAATATATCCTATCTCTTTTGGATCAAATTGCACACAGTGTGAAAGTTTTATTAAAATCGGTTCAGTAGTTTAGGAGTTCATCGGCAACAAACAACGTGACATGAAATTTTTATTTTATAGAGATATCGGTAGTTAGATGAATGGAAGGCGTTCGCAAGGTACACTCAGTTTAACGAATCGTTTGACTCTTCAACAATGCCCAAGGTTTCATCCGACTGTTAATTAATTAATGTCTGGAATTCATTCAGAGTGCTCTGCAATTAAAGAATATTGTTATCTCTCTCTCTTAAACGAGATCATCTATAAACTAATTCTGTAGAGAGTTTTATTAACTACTGATGATCCAGTTATGAACTATTTGTTCTAAATCCTTTCTCATATAGTAATGTCATCCTTCCTTACATCCTTACATATTATAAAACATGCCCACGTCGCGTCTGTTTGTCTGTATGTCTGTGTATATTCGTGACGATCTCAAAAACTACTGAAGGGATTTTCATGCGGTTTTCACTAATGGAAAGAACGTTAAAGATGAAGATTTTTATATGCAATTTGAAGAAAAATAATTTTAATAGCCTTTGTAATAAATTTTGAAGAGACAGAAGAGACAGAAATTATTTTCTTAAAGAACATAATTACATTGTAAGCAGTCTTCGTACATATGATGGACCTGAGGGCTAGAATAATGGCCAGCCATCACGTTCGTTATCAACTAAACATAAGTGCTAGCACTCAAGTGAATGTTTAATGTATCACGTAGCGAGGAGGGGGGAGCTCACTAAGACACTTGAGATTTAACCAGTAATTGCTCTGTTGAATATTCAAATCTGTTCACTGATCCCCCATCGTCTTACTGCCTCTGTTTTAGTTTGACTAATAAATGTTATAATGAGTAGAGGCTCCGATTTTCATCAACACCGTATATTACCCAGATACAACCTTAAAAAGTTAGTACAGTTGTTATGATTTTATACTTTCTTAGAGCCCTGAAGCAATTTACAAATTCTCCATGGATGGTAACCATAAGGAAAAACATCTTTTTATAACTTTTTATCGATATACATGTTTTAAAGACATACATTCGTCAAGTCAAGATGATGATGATCCTGAGAAGGAAACCCAAAAGAAACTCAGGACACCATTCTTTTTTGTCATATTAATGCATGCCTCTTATTCAAAAACCAATACCTGAACCCCTGTATGTTAAATAAAAATAAACAGAAATTTTCACTTTACGCCTTAAAGGAACGGTATCTGAGACCCATAATAATTTGGTTCACTAATTTGGTTGACAAAGGTCCGCCAGGGTCGCCTCTTACCGTCCTCTCCATTTACAATTCCCTTAAATTTTAATTTAGTTATTCGCCGTTTGACTTCACAGCCAAACATACATACCAATCGTGTAACCCTTAACAAGTACAATTGACTTTTAATATGAAAACTACAACTGGCTGGGGTAAAACTATTAAATATTCTGTGGCAGAATTCGCCTACGCTCACAATTTGAAAAGTTCATAACCACAGTTAATCTTATATTTATAAACAATCCTTTTGAATACTATCCTGATTCAAACCTATTGAAACTTTTTTCCGTTGTGATTGACAAAAAGCCGACAGCTAAGTATATGTACATATAATGGACAAGAAGGAAGATTTTAAAATACATGTTCAACACCAGGAGGTTACACTGATGTCAATAATCCAGCGAACTTGAATACATATTATTTCGATGCAATAACCTAATTATTTAACCTTTAAAGACAAAAACCGAAATAGCATAACTTATTATTTTGATATAGTTTATATCTGAAAATAAAGAAAGCTGTTTTTCAAAAACTTTGAAACAATTTATTATTATTTTATGCAAGGTGTTTGAAACTCGAAATTCACACATCGGCCTCACCATTATGACGATGACGTCGTTTGAAATGGGTCAACCGCGATACCAACTGGGCCGTACCGAAACTTCTCCACGAACAAGGAAAGCCAATTCAGAGTGGCAACTTTTCAAACAGCTTCGGAGGCCTCGGCTTACCTTGAGCATCGATTTTCCACTGTCGCATTTATCTATTTCGATTGCTTTTATAAGTCTGCTTAAGATAAGGAGATTGCTTCCGTCGAGACTTTCTATTGTTTGTAATTTATTGGAAGGGTTTGACTAAAAGATAAAGAAAAATATATTTCGGACTTACTATATAATTTCGACTCTAGCTAATACTAGACTGAGTACTGTAGTAGTAATGAGTACTATTAGAGTGCTGAGTACTAGATAAAGTACTAACTGACCCAGCAGACGTCGCGTCGTTCAAACAAAGACTACGGGACTGTGGCCGCTGATGTGTAATTGTCATTTAGAAATATTGGTTGTAAAAAAGAACGACACGTTTATGTTTTACCAGGAATTTTTCCAATTTTTCTCTTCATAATAACCTGGTTTCAATGAATATTTGAAAAAATTAATTAACTGAATTTTTATCCGAGCTGTTCTCGAGTTTTGTGGTTAGCGATTGATAAAAAAAAACTATTTGCTTGGGTGCATAAGACAGTTAAGAAAATAATTAAAATAACTACTTTGGATTGATTGTTGGTCAGTATTTAGAGTAATCTCTATGAAAATAAAGACTGACTCTTTGGCCCGGAAGACTTCTGAATGTGTCCGTTGTTAAGTATAATAGATTCCATTTGGGACATACATATAGGTACAGTATCTACCAAATAAAGCTACTCATCCTATTTATTAAGAGGAAATATGAGGAATATCTTGGTTTTAAAGATTAGTTACATTTTTTTTATTTATTTTACTGTGTGCAATGCAAGACGCTGTATAAATCAAACTTATACTTACTTAATTCAATGGATAAAGATGGCTTGAAGAACTCCTCCTTTTGGCTAATTGCCTTTCAGAGAATGTGTAATTTCATTGTATTTAAAACTCTGATTATACTGTTAGCAAAATCAGAGTTTTAAAGTTTGTTGAATAACGAACCATGAAACCATGTGAATACGAGTAGGAAACTCAATGGTGAATGAAAACTGTACTCAAATAAATTCTTTAATTGTAATAATACAAGGCTATGGAGCGTATCTTATTGTAGAATCCACTGTAAGTGCCACTAGACGCAATATTTTGAAAAGGTTGTAAAATGTAGGTAAATAATAATGAATAGGACATGCATTATTAAATGGCCCGAGAAATGTTCCTAACAAGTATAACACTAGTTAGTACACAGTAATCAAATTGTGGGAATGAGAACGTGTGAAAGCCCTCGAGAAATCGAAGATATTACTACCAGATCCCAACATCACCTAATTAATTACGTGCACAGACTTTGCGCTCTACTATTGTACTCATGTTTTCGCGATAATTTAGATTCCTTTTGCTACCAGCCCGAGAATGTTGTGGGATTTATTCAACTAAGCTTTCAAATCTTATTATATTATTATGTATATTACGATGTATATTATTATTTATATTATTATTGTTTTTTAGGTAAAGTTCGATATTAAGACTAATGGCTCAGATTAGATAATAGTTACTTCGTAACAGATTCATCACTCCCATACAATAGCTAAAATACTTACGTTATATTAGCCTACAAAAGACGCTGCAAGAAAAAACGTACTCTACGAACGCGCTCCGAGAATCGAGATTCCCGCGATTACATCAAACGAAACGTTAGGATTGAATAAAGAACAATGAATTAACAAAATCGCTGAAGTTAAACTTTTATTTTATTATTTATAATATAATGCAATGAAGTAATTGCGATATTTTTATTTTTTATTTTCAAATTTTTCTTTGTTTTTTAACTTTGACATCCAAAAACTTCACAATGATTAACCATCGTATCGTTATTCAAGAATTTAATAATAATAATAATACGTAAGTATGACGGATAAGTAATTGAGAAGGGATACGGAAATAGACTCTGGCATCCCTTACAACAGCACGCATGCTATTATTTCACGGTGGTCTTCAATAAACGGGTGATTACTGCCGCTAGACGGGCTACCTAAATATAGTGTGCCCTGCCTATACTCAAATACATTTAATAAAAGGTGACTTATAAACACAAGCTATACCTAGAAGATATGATAGGGTAAAGAACAAATGGTACAAGAGCCCAGACTTACCTCATTTTTGAATGGCTGTAATTTCCGGTATGAATTATGTATTATATACCTACTTACAACCGTATGGGTATTGGCTAGTTTGGGTAGGCGGCCAATTCTCAGGTATCAAGTAAAGGTACAAAAAATCGTATCTGTCATCCTAAATTGGAATGGCTGGCAGTCTGGCACCAATGAATATTGTTTTCTAACAATATTTTATATAACATATATATTTCGTGGCCCCGATCTTTAGCCAGGCACTTCAAAGTTCGTCAAAAAAATATATTAATCTACCTCATTTTGGAATGTCTAGTTTTTAGATATTTTTATGTAGCGCATTATTTTAAACCTAACTTCAAGTAGCCAGACTAATCCGATGGCCCTAACATCCCACGGGCTTGATTGCGACTGAGAGTATTAGATATATAAAAATTTTATTATAAGATGCTTCAGGAAAGTAAGGATATAGTTGGATAATTATATTTTTATGCATAGTTATAAAATTAGTTAATATGTAGTAAATTTTGCAAAGTAAACATACAAAGAGTTCGTAGTTTTAATAAATACTTTTTTCAAACATAACTTATATCGGGAATGATTATTTCTTTTCTGATATTATAATATTATCAGTCACAAACGTACACAGAACAAACCAAAACACGTGCTGGTATTTCATGTAAGAGAGTGGTTACTGCCGCCAGACATACTTCCGAGTTTATGGCACAGTGTAGGGCAATAAACAATTTCGTGAAATAAATGAATAACGAATCCTCAGTACGGAAAAGTTAGAAATTGTGTTTCAATAAAAAAAAATCTAAAAAAATTTAAAAAAATTTAAATTTTTTTATTGAAAAGCTTTATTGGTGTCATTTAAAACATTAAAAATATATGAATTGTCTTGAATCCTTTTATACCTATCTAATAATGTTTTGGTATACTAGTGATGTTATAGACTATTCCACGACTCATTCGACTCAGTCTTTGGTTTTTTAATACACCATAAAATATCCACTAGCAGAAACTGTAATAAAAATTTGTGAACCACATCGGAGGTCAACGAGGCGGGAGATTTCGTTACCTCAACGTCTCTCTGTACTCGCACTGTGTAATTATCTTAATGTTCTAAAAGTAGCTTAATGTCGAGCTTGCCTCGATTCAAGTCTGTTACAATTAGCTTGCTTAGGTTATTTCCCTTCAGCTGTATTCATTTTACTAAATTTTAAATCAGACCTTTGTTATATTCTGTTCAGAACTGCGCTTTCCATTACGTCCGCTAAGCGTACTTCCGGTTGCCCAGTAACGAGTATATTATTATGAGTAAATGTAACAATAATAGCTTATTATTATAAAAAGCTCAGCTATCACCAATGCCGAAGTATGTTTGTATATACTATACATTATTTATTTATTTATTTATCACAAGGCCTCCAACGAGGTAGGCATCAAATAAAATCATCATCATTAAGTTATTAAATGTCATTTTTTTTTATTTAAAGAAACAATAATGTCCAATTTTAAAGTAAAATGAGAAGTGAAATTAAATGTTAATGAATAAAATTTCAATACAGTAAAAACTCGTTAATCCTCACGTTGGCCGCTTTAACGACATTTTCATTTGTAACTGGTACATCTGCCAAAAGAAGTTTCTTTTTATAAAATACTAACTTTTGCCCGCGTCTTAGTCCGCACCTATTTTTCTTAAGCTTTGAATGTTTATATTTTGAAATGATCCTTCACAAGAGTACTTTTTCTCTATATTCTTTTCTGTCTCCTGGGAAAATTTCATGACGATTGGTTAAGTGGTTAAGGCGTGAAAGTGTGAAACAAACTCACTTTCGCATTCATAATATAAGTTAGGATTAAAAATTTCCTTGAAACATATTTTTTGATATTAATAATGTGTATATTAATATCAAATATTGAATAATAAAAAAAGGAAAATAAATCTAAAGCAATGAATAGGTATCTTGATGGCCAAGAGCAAATAAAAAAATTATAATAAAGAAATAAGACGAATTCATGTACTTTCTATATTAAGACTTTACTTCCTATTACTTATATATATTAAGTTAAATTTAATAGTCTTTTCTTACCAAGGTCCAGGAAACCTTCAGTTTCATAACCGCTATCATATTTAGAGGCTTGGATTGCCACTCTCAATGCATCTACTACTACGTGACCCATACAGATCGGAGGTTCTCCTGCCGCTATAATTTATTTTAAAGACACTTAATTACCTTTGAAATTAATAATAATCTTATTGTTATCTTCTATTATCGATCAACGCTTTGTACCTTTTGAACCCAGTATTCCGACTAGATTAGGAGCTCTGCGTCTCAAATATACTCGGAAATCATATGGAATATCCTTTGCACCCATAATCTTATAGTTCCACGTACGATCTGTATATATTTCCCCGGTATGTTCGTCGTAAATTGTATTTTCCAATATCCACAATGACAAACCTTGGATAAAAGCTCCTTCAACCTTTAAACATGTCATTATATCAATAAATTGTTTTTGTAAAATCAGTATTGCGTAGTTACTTAAAAATTTGAATGTTTTAGGTTAGATATTGTTATACATTATTATCATTATAATTATTTATCATCAATTTTATTTTAATGTACATGGCAGGATGACGGTCCACTTGATGGTAGGTGGCTACTGTCGACTATAATGCAAGCAACGCCACAGATATTGCATGCAAGTACGCTGCCGACCATAATAGGATTAGGAAGGGGTAGGAAAATGAGCTCTAAATTTTTTTAAAGATTTTTTCACAATATTAGCTCTTAGACGATATTAAAAAAAAAAGAATTTAAAGAAAAGTATCACACAATTATGAAAACCTTTACCTGCCCTACGTCTAAAGCAGGATTTATGCTACGTCCAGCATCTTCAAAAATGTCCGCCCGAACAATCCATTTTGTACCCGTCAAAATGTCAATTTCTACTTCAATTGCAGTGACACCAAATATCGAATAATCAATTAATCGAGGATCATTTTCGCTAGTTTGATAGTTCGCTTGCAGTAGAATTCCTAGCCTGTCTGCTTGGAATACTAGTTCTTTCCAACTTGCCGTGGGCATAGTGGCCCTAATTGGATCTAATCTCGCATTTATTTGTTCACAACACCTTATTATTGCATAAGCACAACATTCTGTAGTGATACTTGATGCTGTCGCAAAATTATTTGGTGTAGCAAAATTCACACTTGGCAGAACTTTCACCATTTCTACAGGTAAACCGAATTCGTTAGCTGCTACTTGAGCACATCTCGTAAATATACCTTGCCCGATTTCTATGCCTCCAGTGTTTATAATAACGCTACCGTCACCATGATAAACAGACACTAATGCCCCATAGTTTCCAATGTAAGCAGTAGGAAATGACATGTTGGTCAACCTAATAGCACGTTTTTTCCATCTATTATGGACGTTAAATTGTTTAGTTTTTTCCAACCTCTCCTCGTAATCAATACGTTTCAAAAACATCGGGATTATATCTGGCAATTGATTGTCATCCTTTCTATAATTAGCAAAACGCACAGCTATAGGATCTTTTTTTATTTCAGCTGCTATATGTTCCATTATATGTTCAATGCCCGAAATTCCCTCGAAACCACCTAATAAAATAAATATGCGTAATTTCAGGTTCCAATATTGGTAACGTTTCATTATAATATAGTTATAGGTATCTTTAAGGATATTACAAATCGTTATTACCTGGAGCTCTCATAAAACAGTTCGTTGGTGCATCAGTTATAGCAGCAAATGAATCAACTTTCCAACGATTTGGATTATAACAGTTAATTAATGAATCAGTTGAATAGATGTTCTGATTTTCATTAATGGTTATTCCGTCGTTAACGTAAAACACAGCATCCATATATTGAATCTCCCCATTATTGTCTACTCCGACCTTGAGATTAAATGGTAACGAAATTATTTGTGAATTTACCCAAATGACATTAATATTAAAAATGTAACGTTTAATTAAATAAAATTTAAAGTGCTAATTGATGTATTTTGGCATATGTTATTTATACTTAAAACAAGTATAAACAATTTTTTTAATAAGAAATATGAAGTCTTTCAATTGTGAAATATTAAACTTTTTAAAATTCAAGCATAACATTCAAACTCACCTCATAATCCAATAAGGCATCAGGTCGTTTACCCGTTGCTCGCATTATGTCTGTTAAGCGCATAGACATGCGACAAGTTTTATTTAAAATTTTTGCCACTAAAGCACTTGCACAAGCAGCATATTGACTTCTTCCGATCTTACAACCAAATCCCCCGCCACATGATCTAGTTTTTACAATTACTCTGAAATTTTTTAATTTAAATATTTTATAGACTATTTGTTACTCTTTGTTACTCTTTAAAATGTATATGGATATAAAAACTCACAAATTTTCTGGTATATTTAGTAATTGAGCTATTCCAGCTTGAACCAAGTCTAAAAATTGGGTTGAACTATAAACCTCCAACTTATCGTCAACTGGCATAGTAACGCTTGTATGAAGTTCCATCATATTATGGTATTGGCGTGGGGAAACAAATTTCCCTTTAATGATTTTTTGCGTATTGGTGCCTCTGTCAATAGGCACGATTCCAGGAAAAGACACAAGTCTATTTTCTTGCTTATTTGCTTTTATAGCATCTTCTATTGTGAAAATTACCGGTGTCGTAGGAATATTTTTAAAATTCACCTTCACTAAATGAGTCACCTTGTCAGCCAAAATCTGTGTATTTGCTACAACAATAGCAATTGGTTGGTTATAGTAGAGAATTTTCTCGCTTGCTAAGAGTTCTTCGTTCTCGTACATCAATAGAAAATCCCTTCTCAACACGCTGTTAACTCCGGGGATATCAGCTGATGTTAAGACTGCATATACACCTTCTACTTTCTATTTACAAAATATCAAATTAAAAACATTAATAACTGACACTCAAATTACTACTTATTTTTATATTTTGAGTAATAAAATTATAATAATAATAAGTTACATACCAAAGCTTCTGAACTATCGATTGATTCGATATCTGCTTTTGTCACAGTTGACAATACAAACGCTGCAAATACTTCTCCCTTAATGGTAGGTAAATCATCACTATAAACGGTTTCTCCAGCACACTGAAATATTCCTTCCTTCTTCAAAAGTGATTGCGTAATAGGATAATCTTTTTGATCCGTATCATATTCTTGATAGCTTCGACTAACTGGTGGTCGATCTTCGACTGAAGTAGTAGATCCAGATTCATAAATGGGATTGATAATATTTTTCGGGCAAAGTTTAATCACGCACTGTAAAACATTAATATATATTTTAGTGATATCAAGATTCTTGTACTTATAACTAAGTAAGATTTATAAGTTCTGTCTTAATTTTCTTCTAAAGCGTATGCACTCTCAATGAGCAGTAGCGATCTGTTTGGTCCTTATACTCACCTTATAAAAAAGGCTTACCGCCAACTTAATTCTAAAGTACGGCGATGGTTCTGGTGGATTATTACTTGGACTGATTTCAGATTGTAAGCACAACAAAGCCTTTTGCAATGTTTCGTTATTAAAAAAAAATTCACCAATTAAACATTGTTCAGTTAAGTAAGCATGTGTAAATTGTGAATTTATTCCACCATATACAATTGTCGCTTCTCGTACAATATCTGTATCGGGATCCAATTTAAAAAGGAATCCAGAATTTACTTCCGCATGAGCGTTTTGTTGCCTGCAAGTTATCTACAAATTGCAAAACATTTTAACGCTTAATAGTGAATAATAATATTTTATTTTGAGTATTTTAGAAAGTTTATCTATATTACCTTATATGTAACGATTTTGTAATCTCGAGACAGAGATGGAACTTTTATATGTGTTATCACTTTACCAGTAAGATTAGCTTCTAGAAATTCACGCATGCTCATTTCCATTTGTGTTTGATTGGAATCCACTAAAATTTAAAACGTTTATGGATTCTTGTAATGAATTGTAATTGAATTTTATGCTATAAATAAAATAATTTATAGCATAAATTTACCATTTGTTAATTAATACGAATTTAAATTACCTGTCACCAAAGTAGCACCAACACAATCAAGTAAAAGGAAAATATCCGATTGAAAGTCAGGGTAATCATGCTTCAACACCAAATTTCCAGCAAGCGTAGCTATCTATAAGTATTATGTTTCTTATTAATTATCGTAATAATTATTATAGGGAAATAATTAGTGACCAACTTACATTGCGTACAGGAATATGAGCGACATCTTTCATATGATTATAAAGAACTTCTAAGTACCAAAAGCCCTCTATTCTTTTCGAAATATCACTAAATATATTCATAGTATCTGTTAACGTCAAATTAGCCCCAAGTGATAACTTGTCATCTAAATGAAATGTTTTAAGTTCGACAACATTATTTATATCTATTAAATTTTCAGGATAAAAAATAATTGGTCGTACACCTGAAAAATAAATTTCTTTTGCTTACTTTATTTCTTTTACTTGTAAAAATAATTCAAATTATAATATTAAATATAATAATTAAATACCTCTAGATGTATTACCGGCCAATAACATATATGAGTCATAACCAACTTCATTTAAGATATCGAAAATGCTCCTAATATTATCAACTGTATAATATGATCGTCCATCAACAAGAGAAATCTTTCTAGGTAATTTAAAATTGTCAATCTCCTTGCAATTTACCAAATACCAGTCGCAATTTTCAGTGCAACTTTTACCAGATTTAAGGCAATATTCATTGATGTCCTCTATATCTTTAATTTTTTGTATAATATCAGGATTTGGATTTGATGCGAGGGATTTAAATGCCTCTAAGATAGGACGATAACCCGTGCATCGGCACAAATTGCTACCAAAAGATTGTTCGATATCTTCATCAGTTAAGTGGTTATCAGAACTTTTTACAAGGCTGAAAATAAAATAATAAATATAATTTTAGTAACATACAATTTATTCCTATAAATTAATACTTTTAAAAATAAAGGTAAGTAACTCAATAAAATGTCAGTCATTCCTATTATTGGGGCGAGTTGTCCGTATGTTCTACATACATGAGTTGATTAGGATACGATTCTAAGTTAATATAAACTAATAAATGTTTTATAAAATTATACCTAAAAAATTACACTACACATTGGTCGAAAATTTTTGTTTAGAGATTTGTATTTTATTTCGATAAGTCCAAGCTGAATTCGACGATTGACCTCTCTCTCTCTCTCTCTCTTGATTGATTGATTCTCGAAGTGGTCTCTACCTAATCTTACGATAAATACAATAAAAATCGAGTTAACTCTACACAATATTTTACCTGTACATGCTCATAACAAAGCCAGGACTACAATATCCGCATTGAGAACCGAAATAATGGTTTAAGCGTTTCTGTATAATGTTGTACCCAACGTTCCTGTTACCGATTCCTTCAATCGTTGTTATATCCCAACCATTACAGGATAGCACTGCTACAAAACACTGAAATGTTTTCAAAAGTTATGTTTTATCTAGAGATTCATAGTCAATTTATTTTAAAAATCCAGGGGGGGGCATGGGGTCCCTATAGTGTTATACCTACAAAATAAAATAAATCCCTAAATAAAGCAATTCCGATATGCGGGATGGGTGGGTGGCTGACGGCTATCGCACGCACAGATTATTGTCTCCCTCTCCTCCCGCCTGCCGCCGCCGCCGCCGGGCCGCGCTGTAACAAACGAGTTCTTACTTCTCTTCAGTCATCCATCTCAGTTCGCCCGATACATTCTGTTCGTCGCATTTGTTTTTTGAACTATGTAAGTACGGCCATCTTTGTTAGTTTTGTATTTAAGCGGGGCATTTTTTAATTGTAAGTCAGTCTTCTTCTTGCTCCGGCATAATAAAGACGTCAGTACCAGAACAACTTGTTAAGAAAATACGACCCTCTCCTCCTCGACTAGCCAGCGAACGGCTGACCAGTGAGCCCTCCTTAGCCGGAGGCCCTGCCCTCTCAGTAAGCCATAACAGCCAGGCCAAATCAAATGCGTGGGTGCTACAGGCCCGTACAGTCTGTCTACCTACAGGCTTGAACGAGTCCATTCAACCAATCAAGAATTTGTAGTCCATCACCATCCAATCGAAATCCATGAAAATGAAACGCCATTCTAAAATAAGTGACTTTTTCAAGCTTCAGGTGAAGGGAACATTGTGCAAATTTTGACAACGCTGGAAATGTTATTGCCACATAAAATATGTCGAACCTTCCGAATCTATTTTCTTACCTAAATGACGATGTGTCTGAGGTCACATTAGAGAGCGAATATCACTTATGGGCTGAAAAGTGGAAATATGCTGATCAAACTTCAATGGAAAGAGAAGCTATCGAAGTGTTAGCTAAGTACGATGCAGCATTTTATCAACATATACACACACTATTAAAACTGTTAGCGTCGCTCCCTGTATGTACCTTTTCAACATTAAAATTCATTCTATTTCAACATTCGTAGAGTAAAAAGATATTTACGCAATAAAATGGGGAATAATCGTTTAACCGGGTTGGCCTTGATGTCGTCCCACTCAAATCAAGCCATTTCAGTGGATGATGTTTTGAAAGAAATGTTTTCCCGACCAAGACGGTTAAATTTAATGCTGTAACATTGTCTCATTATTTAAAATATCTATTAAATAATTATTATGTGAAAATTGATTTGCTATTTATTTCCGAGAATCTTTTACGTGTCATTTAGGTAAAAAAAACCCTGGGTACATGCTATATAGTAGCGGTTTATCTATACATCTACAATTACGTGTTCGGTGGACAGTAAAACGCTCCTGTCTTATAGTTAGATACTAGCTGGTGACGGCTTCTTTGTCCGGGTTAAATACTAAAGATATAACGCATAACAAAATATATAAAGCAATATTTAACGCCTGACTTTATACTCTTTCAAGCGTTGGATCTTTATTTTTAGACAGCTGGTGCCCGCGACTTCGCCCGCGTGGAATATCTAGCATATGTTCATCCTGAAATGCTATTTTAACTATTAGTGAAAAATATTTTTTTTTAAATCGGATGAGTAGTTTCGAAGATTACCTCCTACATACAAACATACGAATTTCACATCTCTCTAAATATTAGTATAGACATAGTATATAAAAAGTGAGTGTTAAGATGTTACGTTGTCAATAAAAAAAAAATTAACTTTAAGAATACTACCATTGTTACTAGTTCTACAATAATGCAAATCTCTTCAATAATACACAATTATATAATAAAATTATAAATCTTACAGAATTAACTGAAAATCTGTTGATTTCGTGTGTTAAAGGATCCGAGGCTTCAACGTAGACGACGCATGCACCACATCCGCCTTCAAGACACATGAACTTAGTGCCCCGAAGTCCCGCATTTCTCCTAATAAACTCATTTAGGTACGTATCAGCTGCGAATTCACCACCAGCTGCAATTGGATATTAATATATTTACAAGCCATTGATATCAAGTCCATTTTTAACGTCAACCTATAGTAACATAATTTGCTTTATCTAATTTATTTTTTATGTTATAAACAACACGTCACCATTTTTTGTTACAAGTACCGTATATACTTTGATATATATTTAGTAAAAAAACAGTTATTTTGACATTACGAAAAGACATTATTAATTTATTATATTTAAGTAAAGCCACAGTAAACATATAAACGAAAACTTTACCGCTATATTCCTTTCCGTTTATTGTGAAATACACCCTGTCATTTGCACTTCGTTCCATGATAAAATTGTTCCGTAACAGCCTTTTGTTTAATTTCAATAATCAATATTTCAGTAAACACTGTAATATTAGCAATATATTTACCTCGACGAATACAAGAGTACAGAACAAACGAATTCCTAATAATACTTTATTTTGCGGGAAATATATAATTGCTTGCGTTATAATTACTAGAGAAATCGTTGTATAAATTAAAATTCAAACAGTTCATGATGCGTGTCCGCAGTGCATTTAGTTATTCTAGTTAATAAAACCTAATTACTACTTTATTTTTTGTAATATAACCAATGTTTGTCTTCTCCCACTGCAGGTTTCCTCGGAAGATTTTCCTTACTGCCTATTACTGCCTGTTACTGCCGTAGCTGACCTGTTTCTAACCAACGTTAATATATTACAAATGTGTTATGGAATGCAATAAATTGTTTCGAGGAACGTCATATCAGATAAGTAGTCAATATTAGCGTTATTCCTATTTTCATTTCAGCAGTAATGTGTCCTTCAGTATGCGAATATTGCAGCCATTATGCTGGATATCACGCATTCATGTTGGCATCTATTAAACTCCGCGATTTCATCCCGGAGCAACTCGGCCTGAATAATGAATACCGCATCGCGCTCTCCCGTTTTTAATTTACCGAGCCTCAACCACCTAAGTACCATAATTACATGGGTAAACGCGTGTTTATATTAAAAGATCAAGGCTGAACACGGCAACCGTTTGCGGTTGCGGTAAAAAAATTAAATGTCTCCAAAAAAACTTAGTTTTGTAAAAAACATTAGTTTTTATATATAACATTAGTTTATATATAGAGTTAATATATGTATTATACAAGAGGCGACATCGCATTGCCACCGTAGTCCCAATAAAGTGCGGTTCTGGCACCTCACAATCACAACACTCCGTCACTCACTAAGAGTTCGTTGTATAAAAAAATATTAAAATGTTAATTGCATAAAATATGCCAAAATTATACAGAAATTATAAGTAAAAGCAAAGTAATAAGTAATAAGCAAAGTAATAATAATCGGTGAGTAAGAAAACTAATAATTATAAAGTATTTTAGTTTTATAATCAAATAGTCTTTCTGTGGACGCCATTTTGTGTCATGTGACAAAGAAAATTATATCCAAGAAACTATCTAGCGTTGCATGTTTGCATCCTTTGATTAGACGACTTAATTTTTGTTTTAGCTCTGCAGCGTTGAATAATTCTAGTTAAAACTTTTACCGAAATGGAGCATCATTTGCACTTGAGATAGCCTCTCCAGTACTTCATATATAATACCTTAATGTTAAAAACAATCCCTTTCGAAATTGAAATGTGATAGAATAGGGAAATAATGAAGACGGTCCCACCTCGGCCGGAAGGCATTCCTCCGTCGCACGTTCCGGTGTGACGATATCCGGTGCAGCTCAATTTCCTGGACCGTGGAAATTCCCGCTGAGTTTTTATTTGCTCTCCTGATTCTTTCATTTCGTCCCGCTTTTATCTCT
Source organism: Synanthedon myopaeformis (assembly GCA_944738685.1). Taxonomy (NCBI): domain Eukaryota; kingdom Metazoa; phylum Arthropoda; class Insecta; order Lepidoptera; family Sesiidae; genus Synanthedon; species Synanthedon myopaeformis. The sequence continues at coordinate 4,351,541 of OX122914.1, forward strand.
AACCGTTATCTCGGCAACTTCTTCCAGCTGGAACTGTAATTCGGAAGACCTTTTGTGTAACCTCCTTCATTACAAACGCATGAATTCTTATTACTCACTTGTTATCTGCGCACTTGTTTTTGACGTTTTGAATGTCATTTCACCTAGTGCTATTTTGAGATATATTTATTTTTAAAAGAAAATGTGGGGTTATGAGTGTAGAGCGAAATTGTTGAAACAAATTCCTCTGAAGCCGACAGAAAGACGAGGAACAAAGAAAAAACTACAAAATCCCAGTCCTAATGCATACGAGCCTCCTAGAATATTTTGTACATATCTCTCTTGTGGATCACAATATATAGCTTATTTAATATAATATATTCGTAGAAATTTATTTTAATGTTTATGAGTGTTATTTGTTTTGAATATCAACAGGTGGTCCTGGATATGGACATGTAAAACGGGCTCCAGCCTATACCTTTGGTCATAGAACTCCACTTTCCTTTTCCAAACCTGCGCTAAAAGGAAATGCACCAGTGATGGATATAAGTGGTCTTGGAAGAAATGGTAAATGAACATTTAATATATTTTATTAATTTAATTTCAATTTTTATAATTTATTATATTCAATTAATTAAATTAAATTAAATTTTATTTGATTAATTATGTATTTGTATTTCTTAAGTTAAAGGTTTCAGACAGGTTGACACTCTACATGATGGTAGGTGATGATGTATGCTGTCATTCAAGTTACGAATGCATCTCAGTTTGTTTTATATATTTTTAATATATACTTTTATATATCCCTATATAAAAATATAAATCAGTACAAAACTGTTTTTTTTTTAATCCCAAGGTTGCGAACCCCTGAATGTATGTTTACAAACTTTGTAGCTTCTCGTTACGGGGGCTATAGTAGTTTCTTTATCAATCTAATTTCAATTACGTATTATTTGTTCATTTATTTTACGACTGCTTATAATTTTTGTCAGATACAGCATAATGAAAACCATGGACTGAGTGTTTGTTGCGAGCTGTTCCTATGTCTATGTTAAAGGTCGATACAAGATAACGCATAGCGTTGTGTCACCGCAGTTGGAACCTATACAAGGTTTCATTAAGACTCCTGGGCCGGCCGCTTATGTGCCACAAGCGAAAATACAATACAAGAGTCCACCAGCATACAGCTGCGGCCCTCCTGCTTGGCCCCGTTACGAGCCTTGGGATATGTGGACACCTCCGCCAAATATGTACTGGCCACCGATACCCCGCATGTATGAATCTACTTTTATTCTAACATACAAATATATAAATTTTTCTCAATAAAAAATCCAATAAATTTTTTTACTATCACGGCACATAAGATAAAGGTCTAAAATAGTAAAAGCGTTTAATGCTCACACAAAAACAAAATGACATATATATTTTTCTAATAGAATAACGGCATTGACAAAACACCTAAATTTTCCTAATAAAATGAAAAGTACTCTAAATGTGAAAAAAATATTTTTATTGATTGCTAAGGAGATGTAAAATGGAGACACTTACAGACGCACCCAAACGCACACTTGCTTTTTATAATTTCAGGCCGAAATTCGTCTTCTTATGCTAATATTTTAAAGAGAGATTACAATTTTACGATTTTGTGTGTTAACAGTGATCTCCGAAAACATTGCACCTATTTGAAGATTACTTTCACTATTTATAAAGTTATTTATTAATGCTGAATAATATGTCCATCCTGGTGAAGACGGGAGGTGTCAGTTCAGTAACAGTCATGTTAATTGTCTTTTTCACAATACAATAAATTATCTTTTTTGCAGGAATCCTCCAGCCTATTCTTTAGGTTACATGGCCAGAACTTTGAAGCCACAAGAGTTGCCGGGTCCCGGTGAACATGACCCCAATTTTGACTATGTGAAAAAAAAGAAACCAGCATTTTCATTTGGAGCGCCGTTCAAACAACTAAAACAGCCTAAGTCTCCTGCACCGAACAGTCATTGCCACAAAAAGGTTGGTTAACCAAATTAATATTAATTACGAATCTCTCTTATACATTTAAAATTGTCAATACTCTCATTCATTTTCTTTCGTCGCCTTTCATCCATTCATTCATTATCAGCCTGTGTCACTCCACCGCTCCACAGCGGGTCGCTAAGTTAACATAATATTTTACTTTGTCCAGTTTGCAGTGACACAGAAGTCAATACCCATACCATCGTTTGGAATTCGTCACAGCAAGTATTGTGGACAGCAGGAGGTTTATTTGAAAGACTCAAAATTAGATCTTCAGTTGGTATCTGGCGCATAAGGAAGTCCTAGAACGTGATTTGATGTCATTTTCATGTAACGTTTTTGCGATCCTTTTATTATATTTAATTGTAACACCACCTCAATCTTTCATTGTACATTTGTAATGCAATATACTCGTATAAGATTGTTCAGTCAAACGTAATTTGTTGAATGGGTGTTGATAACACTTTTCATACAGAGAGACCATGTCCTTTACCTTAAATACATCCAGAAAAAAAGTGGGTCTACTTTTCCTGAGAAATCATCTAAAATTATAAAAAAAAAACAACGCCTGAAAGAAATTGTGTCAAAAAAACCCAATAAAGATTGAATAAATTATGTACTTTTGGGTATTTACTTTTTGTATTTCTATGAAAATAGTGGAACTAGCGATTTGTCAGACGTAAACTTTTTATTTTTCAACACTTTATGAAAATTGGGGCGCGGACGCGGGCAAAACCTAGTAATTTATAAACAAATAAGCTCGATCAAAATGTTCAATAATACCCTACATTAATTTGCTTTCAAAGCGGTCAACAATATATAGCCGCAGGCACAACGGGTATTTCATGTTCTGAGTAAGCACAAAGCTTCTATGGACTTCCAGTACAATGTACCACCTAGTACACTAACTGTCCTCGAGCGCCGTCCATATTCAATGGTTTATAATTATAATGGAAACGATTTAAGAAACAAAAGCGGGCTAACTCGGCCCCTACATTATCTCGTTCCCAAACAAGCTCACTGTTCTCATTCATTATGTTGAAAAGCTCACCTGGTTTGTATGCCGAACCTAGTTCTAAATAAGTACCTAGTAAACTCAATAGTACCAATTCTATTTATTTATTTTATTTTATTTATTAGGAAGCCAACATAGTATACAACAATCCATACACTTATTCACATTTAAACAATCTTTTATAATATTGTATATTCCACTTACAGGCTAACTCAGCATGCATTAAAAACGAACACAAAAGACGACATTTTCTGTTTACAAAGAAAAAGAAAATAAAAAAACCATACCATACAAAACAAAAGAACAAAAGAAACGAATTGGCACACACTTTTTGTATACATCCATTCGCACAAAATATAATTAACAAAACACAAACTCTAAAAACGACTATCAAGCAGTACCTGATGACAGAAACTTTCAGACTTCTTTTTTAAAAGACGCAGCGGAATATCGAAAAATATCCATGCCAGTACCCCTAATCAATAGGCGACGCTTATTCTGCGCAATGGAGCGTAGGTTACTTTTAATGGTTCTAGGTCTGAACGTTAGCCTGTGGTTAATATGCGACCCAGCACTACACTTCGGCACCGCCAATCGCACCCTGCTTAGCATATTTGGGCAATCGGGCATCTATAATATTTTTCATAGCTATCAACTTTTTTTAATACTTTGTCCTTGTATCCTAGGTGTCATAAAAATTTCTTCTGCACTCTCTCTATCCTATTATTATGTATTTGATAATGTGGACTCCATGCAATAGAACAGTATTCAAGTCTGCTTCGTATTATCGAGTTACATAAATAGTACCAGTTTTGTGGAAGACCTTTTAAAGTCCTTTGTATTCCTAATGATGAAACCCAACAATTTTAACGATTTTTTTAGTTACATTGTCAATATATATGTGGTATAAAACTCAATTTATGATCTGTAATTACGCCAAGATCCTAAATTCTATAAAATGTTATCGAAATTCCGAGAATTCAAATTGTGTATGTAAATTTATATACATAAATTTTGTTTGTGGGACTCATTGTAGCTCTTTAATTTTGAAATCTAGGTTTCAATTTTGAAAAGAACAACAAAACTACAAAAATATAATACAGAGTTATAATACATTTAGCTAAAAGCAGAGCGGTTACTTGCTGAATATACAACTTGCTTCGCTTTGCAAGAAAATTCGCTACCAACGTTTTGCTAATTCGTTTTTAATCTGCAAATAATATATTTTTGGACGTAACAAGGCAGACGCAAAGTGTAATTTGACGGCTAAAGTCCTTTAACTGAGCAGCGACCAACGGTTATGCAGGCGCCGACATTAAATCACGATCAAAGTTAATTTCACAAAGTTTTATTCAAACTGAGCCAGTACGCTGATTTGTATGCAAGGGAGATGTTTCACCGGCCACTATGACGACGCACCCACTCGCAGACTTCCTCGGAGCTACTTTAAAGTTACACTGTTTTGTTTTTCCGATGCACTCAGTGCCGTCTCCAAGACTACACATTTTATTTTTAATATTTCAAGCGCCTTAAAAGCATTTTTTATTAATATATCATTATAACCCTACGTCGGAAGTTTGTAATCTATACTTTTAAAATCGTTTGTCACTGACTATAATCAATGCACAGCCAAAACTACTAAGTCAAAAAGCTAAAATTTGGAACATAGGTTTATTTTATAAAGTAGGCATCCGCTATGAAAGGATTTTTAAAAATTTCCACTGTGGAGTTCGCACTAATAGGACGCACAACTTTGAAAACTACAATTGCAAAGTTGACACTGCCAGGAATCGAACCCAGAACCTCTGACACGGAGCATTATAACAAGCACTCTAACCACTCATCGAAGGACCTCGTCATTGTTACAATTGCACGGCAAAAACTTTATTTTAAATTCATTTCGCTTTTCAGAAATCGTAGAAAGAATTGGTGACATTCGAGCATTAAATCTTCTATTCCAACTTTCAAGCCCATTATTCGTACCAACGTTTCGTTGACAAACTTAACAATTATGGTACAAACTTTAACCACTGTTTCTCAAATTGTTTCTTTTCCTCGTTCACAACATAATTCTGTTACCTTACTCAAGCGTCAATTCAAAAATGGATAAAATATTAAGTAAAATCATTATAAAAATGTCAGTTTCACTGACAACAAAAGTCACAATCTCCTTGCTAGTTCTATGGTCACAATTGGTCACAATAGATAATTCAGTAATCGTGAAGTAATCTTAATTCCTATAGAGGAACACAATTTTCGTATAAAAGAAAAAAGTTATACTAATTAAGCATAATGTGAATTTTGCATTGCAAAGTTCTGCTTAGACATTTCTATTTTCAGAAGAAAAATGTATATTTAGGATTTTTGCTTCTTAGTCAAATACATGTCATAGGTTTTTAAGTACTGAGCTCATAACCCAAAAAGGCATCTAAATTTGATAATCAAAATAGACCGCCGAGAGATCTCAATTCAAATAAGGGTGCACAAAACGTAGAAAGTCAAACAAGTCTCAGAGACTGAGAATGGCCGATGCTTCCAATCCAACTCCACACTATTGGTTTTCGATGATTAAAGTTTGCGTTGCCTAAGTGATCGCTCTTACGCGCTCCTTATTTGGCGAACGAAGCAAATACCATTTATTCATTAAAACATACTCGTACTTATGTGTTTTATCTTTACTGGTGTTTAAATTCACATAAACTCTGATTTCCATTTTGGTTATATGAATGAACATGATGAGTCTGCAGGATGTCCTGAAAACCTTTCATTAAATTTATAGCACTATATCATTATTTAAAAAATCAGTTCGATTCTTACTAATCTCGCGTATTATTTTTTTTCATGTAAAGATTAACGGGTATCCTGTTAAACTAAATGATGCTCTACTATTGCCTAGCTGCCGACTTCGATACGATAAAGGATAAAGAATTATTATTATTTATTTATTTTTATTTAGAGAAAGCCAATACAGTATACAACAATCCATACACATTCATGTTTAAACAATATTATAAAATATTGTATATTCCACTTATAGGTTAACTCAGCATGCATTAAAAACGAACACAAAAGAAGACATTTTCTGTTTACAAAATAAAGCTAAGAGAAAATGAAAATAAAAAAACCAAACAAATGGATTAATAGAGAGGATAGTTGAAAAGGCTCTGACATCCCGTAATCTGTCACTGAAACACATCCGCAAACATACTGCGTCTATGTTTTAAACTTTTACCCGGTTTTAGTTATTTACTGTAAAATAGAAAAAATATGGACACAATTGTTTTTTATATTATAGGTAATTGTATATAAAAAATAACTGCATGTAATTTGTTAGTTGTAATTTTTTCAGTAGTGGAGCCTGATGTATCTTTTATAATATTAGGAATAAGAAACCAGAATTTTATAAAGCGACTTAATTTTACGTGTTACGGAAATTATTTTACCCTGAAGCACGCTCTGCATCGCCTATTAAAAAAGATTACAAAACATAAAATCCACATCCATTATTATTCAATACTCGCCACACCAAGTAACCATTTGTATCATATTTAGTGAATTTTACTATAGACTAAAGAATTACGACCAGCGAGCGTCTAGACAGAAGCCATAGAAATGAACCGACATAAACCTAGCTACTTCATAATCATCATCATCACAATCTCAGCCGTAGGACGTCAACTGCTTGACATAGGCTTCGATCATAATTTTTCAATAGGACCGGTCAGAAACAGTCTGGATCCAACATCGACCCACGGCCCTTAGAAGATCGTCATGCCACCTTGCAACGCCCTACGTAGATCTTGCCGCTCAGTAGCTTCCACTCGAAAACATTCCAGTCCCAGCGACCTGCCACTACCTCCTCCGCGACCTCCGTACTATGTGTCCTGCCCACCTTACATAAAAAGTAGTTACACAAAAAAATTATTTTATGTAATTTTTAAACCTAGCTACTTGTGAAATGTGTATTAATACTTTTAAAAAAACAATTACTGAAACATGCATTGTTTATTTTTTATCTGAATGAGACCTATTCATTTGCGTAGTAATTAATCTTCTTCGACATTTAGCGACAAGGGTTGTGATCACAAAGGAGTGGCGGACAGTGAAGGGGTCATTTGAGCTTTGTTTAGCTGAAAGAGCAAAAGAGGGGCTGATCGCTTTGTTTGCTTCTGAAATATCATCCCCCGTACACTAACGAGAGCAGCCCAGTTTAAAACATTATTTTTCATACAAATTTTTGCTTTCATTTATTATTATTTTAAAATTATGCCATTGTTAAGTCTCTACCGTATCATCAGTATCATTCTCTACATGTACTAGTAATAAACTTAATATGCCAATTGTTCTATATTCAAAAATGTACACAATAATGTACATGTTCTGTACACTTTTAGAAAGAACTGCATAATTAAATAGTTTTATTCTCATTTATTTAATTATTTGCTATATAACTAGATATAGTTTTTATCCAAGCTCGCTCTTGGATTCACAGAACTTCACATTTTGCTAGTGTTTTCGGGCACTAGCAAAATGTTTCCTTCCATCCTTTTTTTTAAATAATTATTACAAATACATGTCATGAAATCTAAAAAAATCAACAATTCTGAAAATTCTAAAATACTTATGTAACGCGCTGTCTCGCTCCCACACTGTTAGGCGCACGCCCGCTAGGCATTCGAAATGGCGCGCACGGCCGCGCGCCCTCTATATAACATCGAAGTGTGTAGTGTAGGTACGTATGTTCCCTATTGATGCCAAAATCGTTCAACCGATTTTGATGAAATTTTCATGCAATCTACGGATTAGGCAAGCGGGTGACCATGTGAAGTTAATTAACGATTGGATAAACAGATTTTTTTTGTGTTTTGGTAATTTCCCTACAAATTAATACAAAATTTGATATATATATAATTTTATCAATTTTTCCAGTCAATGCCTGGAAAAAGTATATGAGCAATAAAGACTGAATAAAAGTTTTAACACTTAGGTGTTCTTAGGAATTCTTTTGAATAAGGGATGGGAAAGAAGTCGCAGGAAAAAGCTATACTAAAAGTCCTCACATATTATTAAACAAAGTTATTTTATAATAACTGTATTTTTTAATGCTCTCGAAGAGTGATTTTGAGTTTAAGAGCCGCGTATAATCATGTCTATGATTCTTTGTCACACCGACCAGGTGCAAACCTGAGATAAAGTATAGAGAAGGGAACTAAGCTAAGCCCTTTGAAGCAGTCCGATTATCTACGAATGTCTAAAAAAATAAGTCTGTCTGTCTGTTACGTTTTCTTTGCTGACACTACATCAATTTTGATGAAAATTTGTAATGAGTTATTTTTAACTTTTGGGAAAGACATGAGTCTTAATTCGCTTTCATCGAAATAATATATCTTTTCGCTCATATAAATACATAAGTCTTAATTTGCGAATAAAAGTTGAGTTATATTCATACGCTGTGAGGTTATAATGTTACAAAAAAATAAATTAGTGGCTCTACGAGTATTTGAGGATTTAAAATCTAATTTCCTCAGACAAGCCCTTCACAACTGTGCACAGCATGTCTAATAAATTAGTGTCCGAGCGAAGCTTCGGCTTCGGCTTCGGCCACCTTTGGCCAAAAAACCACCTTCGGTCGGGTTTTGGCCGAAGCCGAAGGTTTCGCCGAAGGTTTTAATTAAGAAGTCCTTGAGAGAGAAAGCTAAATACAAATATGTTTAGCGAACTTCACTTAATGTGATCTAATGATAAAATATTATAATTATAACTTGTTGTTGATAATACAGTCATTACCTGATTATTTATAATTATCGCAATGGTTACTTTTATTTTCATTTTCTAAAATTTTCAAAATTTCAATTAATTGCCCAATATTTATTAAGAAAGTGAGTGTATTTTTATTTGTTATAGTCTAGTTTCGCACTAGTCGAGAAAAACAAAGACTGATTGATCGATCTGATTTTGATTGATAAATTACTTTAATAAATAAATAAATGTTATAATTCACATTATTTGGAAATGTTATTATTTTTGACAAAATAAATTGCAAGGATTTTTTATCATCTCTAGATCAACTTCTAGAGATAATTTAAATTACCTTTCTATATTATACAGTCGATATAAACCTTTAATCTTATTAATTGTAGCTTGTAACCAATCTTGAACAAAATTTCTTAGAGCTTTTAAACCTTTGGCTTCGGCTTCGACTTCGGCTTCGGCCAGAAATTGACCTTCGGTCAGTTCACCAACGAATATTGACAAGCCCATTGGATGAATAGGTTCGTCTCCTGGCAGGGCCAACATTTACATTTACATTTAATGCACATATATGTCTCGTTTACGATTTTATTATGTGTATATTATTGTGTAGATAGTAGGTACTAGTATTATAAAATTTATATTTGAAAAAAAAAAAAAAGAGGCACTTAAAAAGTTTTCTGCCCGATTCTCCCTTAAAGAGAATGCATTAAATTTTTATTGTAACCGAACGAATTTCATCCTATGCTATAAAGAATGATTTTGTATCATTTTATTTTCTGAACAGCCAATTATAGTCTAAATTTCTTGTCTAAAGCTGGTTGTGTTTAATTTTTAACAAAATTAATTTTTAACTCAAAACGTTTGATTACCTCTTGTAGATTACAATATTTTATGTGTTCCCAAAATACACAATTCTATACTATTCTATATCTACTATACTTTTCAAATGCATCATTTGTTAAAATTCGTAAAGAAGAAATTAAATATGCCTACTACTATGCAATTACTACTATCTATTAATTACTATGTAAGATTTCTTGAGAGATTTTCACATTATTGTTGGTATTATCTTGTTTTCTTTTTGTTTTATTCAGCACACAATATCAAAACTGCTAAATGATTAAACAAACAATATGTCATTAAAAACCTATTTTCAGACTATTCAAATACAAGAAAAAAAAAATATATATATGTAGGTATCTTTGTCAATATGAGACAAGCTTCTGAATTAATAATTAATTAAGGAGGTAAAGTATGTTCTACGCGTTACTAGGTACTTAATTAGCATCCAAATAACATATCATTAACGATAAATTCCATACTAATGAATATTGCTTATTTGAGGATCAGGTTTTAGTGACGATTAAACCGGCATTAATTAAAATATGTGCTATTGTAAATAAATAGTTTAAATAACAGTTTAAGATTTACAAATATTCATATTTAGAACTGAAAACATACTAGTATCAATAGGTGTAGCTTGTATAACCGCGCGTGCCAATTTTGGGTTCTTTACCAATGTTAATGTCGACAGACAGGCTGACGGTCTACTTGATAGTAGGTGGCTTCCGTTTTCGAATGATGCTTCTTGTGCCCTTGCAAAAAAAACACTTATTTTTTCACGCTTAACCTCCTCATTTATCATCTAACTTCCCATCTGAATAATTGGCGTACAAGTCGCTGATGTAGACACGGTCCGGTGTTTTAGCTTACAGCTACTTAAATAATAAATTACAATAAATAATTGAATAAATAATAAAAGATAGAATTGAAATGAAAATTACACAATATCGCTCTTGACATTGTCATCAAAATAACCCGTACAAAAACAAAGTTAACATTTTTGAAAGCTTGGATCTAATTCTCCGAACGATTTTGTCTGTTCATTAAAAAGTTGTGCTCCCTCAAAAGAGAATTTTTTTTGGCATATGTGATTCAAACTCGGTGAGCCTTTTAGTTAGCCTACCCTTCGAACCGCTAGGCTATCACTGCTTCATAATTATAGTTATACCTGCTTTATGGAAAATTATATTGCAGAGTTTCATATAAATTCATTATATAATGTAAAGTGCATTCTATATATATAAAATATAGAATATAAAGTTAAGACAACGAAATCTATATACTTTAGTAATACAAGTGCAATAGATTTATAATAGGAATGAAATGAGACGGAAGAATTCTAGTTCACGTGCTTGATCAAACCTCTATATCAAGGAGTTGTCGGGAGCGAGGTTATGAGTGCAAGAGGGTCGGTGCAATATATTGGACAACCCACGTGGTGTCGATGTGCCATAAATTCGTACTGCTATCGTTTGGAACAGAATTGGTTTTCGGCTCACTAAACCTAGAAATCCCACAAACGTCTAACAAAGTTATGTGTGTATGAATATTTAGGTCATCACATAGACATTAAATGATCTACATATTCCCAGAAACATAATAATATGTTAACATATGATAAGCTGGTAGATCAAGTGATTATTGTATTAGCTCTTCGACTGAAAATTCTATATTCGCTTCTTAACAAAATCACCTATATAATGAGAAAAAGAATAAATTTTATTTGCAACAAAGGACATATAAAAATATACATAGATAACATATAGAAAGAAAAACACAATCGTCCCCGCCACAAACCGGCACTATAGAGACGATTAGGAACTTCGTTTGAAATTACAAAACCTTCATTCTCGCAATATTCGCAAGATATTATCTCCTGCAAATACTATATCCATACTACGAGTATAAAATTGTGATTTTCTCGAAATTTATTTAAAGATTATCTTTGAACCATTGTTCAATTTTGAGTTATCGATATTGTTAACTGATATAATTATTAACAATATAATTGTAAAAATCTTAACATAGCATAAAACAAAGTCGCTTCCCGCCGTCTATCGGATTTTAATGCAGTTTTTGGACAGCTAATGGAAAGAGCGTTACACGAGGAAGGTTTCTACAGTTTTATTAACTTTCAGTTGAAAAAATAACTTTCGGTTTTTCTTTTTTTTTTAAATACACTAACTGGTCATAGTAATTATTATACAACAACATTTCAATCTCAATCTGCTAATTGTACATCTTCTCACAAGGAAGTATGCATCTCTACAAAGTGTAGTAAAATGTAAGAATATCTTATCTGTGAACTTTTGAATCTTTACTTTGACGAAAACATATTGCCAGCTTATTAATATATTGTTATTTCTCACGGAGAACGCAATCGTGACATAATACTATTTGTCAAGTGTTCATAGGCTTATTCTGAGCGGAGGAGAGCTCAACAACCTATTTGCATTTCTCATTTTCACCCCTCATCTTACACTCCCTCGTGTACAATTTTCACTCGACGCCACGCGAGGGAGGTTTTTATTCTTAACACAAACCGAAAATAAAAAACAAATCCTACGTTCATGAAGCTTTCTCAGCAACACACTCGTAGTACATCGTTACCTCTTTCCCTTCATTCTATCATTCGTTTGTGCAACTAAGACAGGTATGTAACGTTCCAAAAAAAATCTACGACAAAAAAAGTTTTGTTATACTAATATTGATATTCAAAGGAATTGGTTTAATATCAACCCGATACAATATCGAACAGCGGGAACAGAAAAAAAGCAATAAAACGCCTATTTATTTGAAAGCCAACAAGGCTTGCAGTAATGAAATTCCTCGCGAAATATTAACGCATTTTTTCCTACAAAGAGGTGATGTATTATCAGGATGAAAACCCTCCCGGCGCACTTTGTGCTATAGCAGCAATTTTTATTTTTAGATTGGCCAACGTTGCTATCAAGCGGCTTAGCCTTTATATTACATTAATATTCCTTTACACTGCCATTATTTCACGCCGTTTCTAGACGAGTATCTACTTCCCGTGTCTTAAGGCAAGTAGTACTATTTATAAAACGCGAGTTTCACTCCTTTATATAACTAAATCCTTGCAAATTTACTTGGCTTGTAACGGGAATCGACACAGACGGTGATCCGTTCCGTGTTATGCAAATCTGGGCTTTGGGTACAATATAGATTGAATTTTGGGTGTACAACACAATCGATGGCTGTTTCATCTGGCAGCACAGTGAGCTTGTTTGGGAACAACGAAATAATGTACGGGGCGAGTTATCCCGCTTTTGTTTCTAAATCGCCTCCATTATAATTATAAACCACTGAATATGAACAGCGCTCGAAGACAGTTAATGCAGTAGGTATAGCTACCTACTGTTATAGTGAAAATTCATAGAGGCTTTATTGTTACTGAGAATGTGCAGCGGTGCAATCGGTTATATAATATACCTTGTTTTAAAGGAAATTGAAACAGAAGGCTGAAAACATTCTGTATCAGTTCCTATGGTGGTATTATACATATTTTTTTCCTCTACTGGGCACAATCGTCTTCTCTTCTGTGTTTTTGGTATGTTACCACCACACTTCGAGCCCTCAACATTCAGCATTTTTCCTTTTATAAAATAAATTCAATAAAATAATTTTCATGCATAGTTAATGTTAAGACAATTGGAAGAGTCTTTTTTATAAACTGGGCAGCACATCTGACGACAGCAATCATCCCTTACAGAAGATAATAGAGAAATAACTGCATATATGACAGTGCCCTTTTATAAGATAAATCTTCATCATTTATCTTAAAAAAATCGGCATCCTGCTTTTCTTGCCTTTCGGCTGATAATTGTGTTTATTAGACTACCGTATCCTTGCACCATCATGGTACACTAGACTGACTAGCTTTCCTGTCATCTCTGGTGTTTTACACAAAAAAAGCAGTTACGGCGCACTCGAAATAAATAATTCAGCTTTATCGGTTTATCACTGACATAAAATTACTGGCTCACCTTTAACGAACCAAGCGGTATAGCTATGCAAAATCTGCCGGGCCCACTCATTACATATTCCGTTTCGGCAAGCGAATATTTCGACAACAAACATTATGGTAATTCGGCCGCATAACGATCCATTTTACACCTGTTTACGTAAATATGCTGCCTAAGCTTCCGAGACGACTTTAGATATGCTAAGTCTTCGTTTGATTGATATTACGCACCCACAGTACTTAACTCTTGTAAGACATGTGAAAATTTTATAATAAAATCGCCAGACTGCCAAACGTACTGCTAATAACATGCATCACAGTGTGAACTATAAAGATAAAGACGACGCAGAGCCTCAATGTTTAAATTTTTCTTAGAGCGACTATACCACAAAAATCTGGAAAACAATGTTTTTAGTAAGCAGTTGCCTCTTTGTTAGAGTTATTCAAAGGTATCCCATCTACTTTGCTCTCGAGACAGTAACTACATGCATTTTGTGTATAGAAAGGAATATGAATGTGGTAGGTACATACGCGCATACTCTCGTGATTTGTGAAGGAGTGACGAGCACTCATTGCGGAGCCCTCCAGCCTCGCGACGACACTCCACCACACTCCATTGTTGACTTCACATGCACAACCTAAGGCCAGCTATACAAACAAGTTAGACAACCCATTCTAATGTAATCGCGAACTAAGCCTTAGCCACTAAAACTCCTCCTGACAATAAATATATCATATTTAATTATTTTGTGCACAGGATACCTACTAAAATGATTTCAATTATGCGCAAATTGATGACGCTTCTTAAAAATAATAATAATAATAAATAAGACCTTTATATTTATGACTGTTCTTATTATTTTAATGTCGTCAAAATATCTGTTATTAAATTAGTCGTCAGTTGACTTGATCTGCTTCTATAGTATATAATGTATCTTATAACAAGTTTATTACAACAGAAATCCTATTTGTAATAATCTTAGAACGTAAAATAGATTCAAATTCAGAGTTATTATCTTTCAAAGCTCACAAGAGTAATCTAATATGCACAATATATAATATTCACGTGATAATATTAGTTAGGTAGTACTTAGTAAGGTATAATTATGTGCAAGTACAATCATAAACCTTTTGAGCATCTGACGTATAGTATGTCTGAGGTGACTAAGATTTACTGGCAGAAGAGATAGTTAATCTCATGGATTAGGTATTGTGATGACCACCACACCAAATTCATAAAAACGTTACACAAATTAAAAAATATATAATTTAAATTAATATTTACATTGCTGAAAATAAACTGACTTTCTGTTTCAATTCTTCCATTCAATTTTTGAAAAAAAGCGACCCTCGTATTAAGGTTTATTATTCTCTCTGTATATCAAAATAAAGCTGACAATACGGTAGACCAAGCCCTTTACATATTTGATGCCACTCCGTGATTAAAACGGACACGAACGAAGAAAAACAATTTCCCCGGGAAAAATGTGTGTAACTATTGGTCAGTTTTCCCCAAGCTTAGAGTAAAAATACCTGCGTCACGTTAACTGCCACCATAAATCTTGCTACTTCCGAGGAGATTTCTCTTCGGGCGCCATTCCTAAGAAACTTTCAATACGTGTGCTCCAGACAGCCGTCCTGCGTTCAAGTGCCCCGAAGACTTACACGAAATTATACCTAAGTACATTTCTTTTCGATTTATTACATTTATGTATTTCTTAGTATTGAAAAAAAAAATGTACGTTAAAAGTCATTTTTAAATTCTAGTTGCAAATATTGTACAATAATACAACAAAAAATTACAAAAATTACAAATACAAATAATACATAATTCGAAACTAACGAAACTACTATTAACTCGTTTTTATTTATTTAAGTGCCATATTTGCTTACATTAATAATAGGGATGTTGACTATTTTTGAGTAAGGGCCTCTTTCACCAACTACAAGTAAAGTGTTGATTAGTTACTTTTAGAAATAATTTTACGTTTTGTTAAATTATGCACTCGGTTTACTGCATCCTTCGATAGGCGAATTTTTTTTATTATTTTCTTTTTAATGTTTGCCGTACAAACAAAGGTATATCATATCCATCATTCCCTACTTTAAATGGCGGTTAGCCTACTTGACACATGGTGAAAGAGGCCCTAAGTGTTTAAAATCACGCATAAGAAACTAAAATAGCCCAAAATATTTCATATAGGTGACGTTGTTAAATATAGGTAGGTGACTTGTATTATAGGTGACGACAGTTACCTACCAACAAGTGGACCGTCGGCCTGTTTGTCGATTTTAACATAAAAAAATACATCGACGCTTTTCTCATGGCTCTCCCGCTTTTAACAGTCGCCTTTTTACAAATTCGTACAACACGCCCCAATATTATGCAAATACGAGGTTATAATCTTTAATTGCGCCCTCGGCGCTACCGCGGCTGAAACGGCTTAAAAATATTATATCAGAACGCTAAACTTTCTTTTTTCCCTTTTTTATTTTGACCGTATTTATTTTAAACGCTGTACATTTAAACAGCTTTCTGTAACAAAAAATGTATCACGTAACTCTCTATTTTCTTTCTCTGTAAAAGTTTAAGAAGTACAAAATGTTTAATGGTAATAAAATTATTGATTTTTAGAAGGTAAGTGTTAAATAGTTGGTTTTAAATAGAACAAGTTGTTAAGTACGTTATAATCTTATCTTATAAGCACACATGCTGTTATAGCATGGTGGTCTTCTCTAATGGGGTGGTTACTGCCGCCAGAAGGGTTGCCCAATGTATGACTGCGAAACGCATTGTGTCCTGCTACTACTAAGTAGTAGACAGTAATCTTAAATAACAGTGTGTATAAATAATGGTTCATAACCTCCCCAGATCCCTGCCCCATTGTTTAGAATTAAAATTAGTAATTAACATAGGTAATATAATTTTTAAAGTCTTTTAATTCCTACACAATGAAACCTTGTAATTGGCAATGTAGGTAGTAATACTCTGTCTATTGTATGTTATTTTATTTTGCTGTAGGGTTTATATTCAAAATAAAATAAAATAAAGTAAATCAATAATTATCATGCTATTTTTGTATTCTGCTAAAACAAAAACTGCGCTACGAACCTCACGTCAAGAAAAGACAAGAAGAATTGGGATTTTAATACAAAAATTTGTACTGATTGTTGAGTAGAAACTCACTCATAACTTTACAAATTAATAATTCACAATTAAGTGGACTTATGTTGTGCAACTATACTAAATAAAGCAACAACCTAATTATCCAACGTTTCTAAAACAACGTAGTTACTTCAGGATTTTGTCAACATTCCACTGTATGTGTATACGAAACGATAATGTCCGCTGAGACTTGCAAATGGAGTGAGTAGATAAAATAATAAGAAATATACTCGAAGTTCTCACTCGCAAATTTCATCATTATGTCACTGTCGTAACAACACAGACTTAGGTAAACACTTGGAAGGACTAAAACCGTTTTTAGTTAGTCTATTTAGTGAATAAAAATTATAGTTAGTGACAATTCACAATTGCAGTGCTAATAAACATGGAAATATATATATATACTTATAAAGAGGAAAGATATGATTGTTTGTTTGTTTGCATTGAATAGGCTCCGAAACTACTGGACCGATTTGAAAAATTATTTATAAATTATATATTCCTATTATGTATTATGTGTATGTGTAATTTTTTATCATTATTATCATATAATATAAGTATTATATGATAATACTTATCAAATAAATTTATTATTATTATTATTATTATTATTATTTCACTGTTGGGAAGCTATATTATCAGCGAGTAACATAGGCTATATTTTATAAAGTTACGCGGGCGAAGACGCGTGTAACAGCTAGTACATTGTAAAACAATTGCTGTCCGCCTTTGTCTGTTTCACCTCCAACTTCTTCTAAACCGCTCAACGGAATTTAATACGGTTTTCACTAATGGAAAGGTTTGTGTGAAGCCGAGGGCGGGCCGCTAATTAAATATATTTTTAATTTATAAAAGATAAAAATAAACTTCTTAAAATGAATTGTGTTTAGGATAAAATCATTTTTGGGATGATTTATTGTTATAAAAGTAAGATACGAGTTTACTAGAAAATGCTTGTGCTCCATTTCCATGAAATTTTCGCAGGTAAATATCACTGATAAATTTAATCAATCATTTTACTCTAAATTAAACATTTATTCAAATGTTCCTACTAACGAGGTATTGGCGAAAGCAAAGTTCAATATAATGGTGAAAAAATATTTCATCATTCTTACAGCTGTTACGAAGATATATTTAAATGCAGATCTAGGCGTCGAAATTTTGAAAGTTTTCAACCACCTGCTGAATTATTTTATGTATGCTCAATGCGCAAAGTACTGAAAGTACCTTTTTATCATTTATTGTGAAACAATTTTCTTTTCTTTAAGAACCTTTACAGTTGATAATATTGCTATCGTAAACCATGCAGAAATCGCTTCGGCTTTCAAATAAGATATTAAATTTTAAAATATTTTATAACAGCAGTATGTATGCGTTTGAAATATTCATAGAGCGCAGAAATAATATTCATAGTTTTCTAACTTCGATAGATAATGCAATATCGTCACGCGTAATGACATCTTGGACATTGTTCTGGCTTCCGCTTCAGTATATTATTATATATTATATTTTAAAATATTAATAGTTATTTTTAAATCAGTCTATCGATCGTACATACTAGAAAAGTAATTAAGATTAAAACATTAAACAGATATACGTATATATACAATGTTGCTACTCAACGGAAGTTCATTACTTGGAAACAATCTGATCCAACTGAGGATTAGACTGCTCAGAATGGCTTTCCTCTTTTCTTCACTACAAGCGGTATTAATAAAACTTTTTCAATCAACTTCTTCCGCAGTAATTATCAACAATACCGTATTTAAAGCCTGCAACTTTGTTATACTCGTTACTTTCAAATTCATGTTATATATGTATGTTTGAATATATATTTTGGTAACCTGAGTTTTACACAGTTACTTTATACATTGAAATTTATAAAAATTAAT
Source organism: Synanthedon myopaeformis (assembly GCA_944738685.1). NCBI lineage: Eukaryota > Metazoa > Arthropoda > Insecta > Lepidoptera > Sesiidae > Synanthedon > Synanthedon myopaeformis. The sequence goes on from OX122914.1 coordinate 4,370,191, forward strand.
AGACAAGACGCATTAGTTCTTTAACTTCTAGCGAACGTCATTTTATATACACAGTATCCGAGATATTTTCTTCGCAGGATCAATTTATTTATAGTTACTAACAGGTTTGTTATAGGTATTATTTCCCTATGTGGGAAAGCCAGAGGACTAAAGCCAGGTACGGGACTATAATAACGACTTCGATATTGTTTTATATAAATAATATAAGCCCGGATCAAATTGGGGTAACACGACAGACTGTCGGCACGTGTCGCCGGATGAAAAATACATTAGGATTGGTATACATTAAGTTAAAAGCGCTTAACGCCGAAATGCACTCAGGCCACACGTTGCTCCAGTTTCGCCTGTCCGTTGGTATGCTTTTAATGCAAATCACTAGCGAATATGCTTTTTATTCAAGAAAGAAGGTCAGCCTGAAATAATAGAATATTTTCAACTCGATACTCTCATTAGCTTTTAGAGACCTCTCCTCTCTTTTATTATAATTCATACTATTTTTTTTTTATTTCTTCACAAATTTTATCTTAGTTTTAAACATCGAATTTATTTATTCATTTTAGAATTACATACTTTGCAATTCAGTAACTTATTTGCAATTTACTGTCTATATATGAAAAGAGATAAAACTATTGCATATAAAGACTACCTGTTATTACAGGAATTTATTAGCATAGCACCATAACGCCACTTTATGGGTAAATAATATTCTAGGTATGCTCTAAAAATAAGAGCATTTGTGCATGTAGAGTAAACACGTCTTTCCTACTTCCTAAACTAAATAACAACGGAATAATAGACAAACATGTGCATATTAATAAAATTAATTCATTATTAAGTATGTAATATTTGTTGTCAACATGTAAGATCATCTGATTTTGTGAAATTTTTGTCAAGAGGTTACCTTTGAAAGAGGTCCCCAACCTCTTTTCGTTATGGTGATGCTATTTACATTATTTTGTTAAGGTTAACAGTTGATAAGGGCCGTTAACGGCTACCGTACTTAAAGTTGATGTTAACAGGTACTTTTTGAGTACCAACTTCTGAATTCTACCGGAAAAGTTTAGTGTAGTGTAAGTAGGAAGTAGTGTTTAGTTTTTGTGAATCAAGAAGACGCCATAAGCATTTACTTGATTATATATATAATTATTGCAATTATTCCTTGCGTTCTTAAACTTAAATATCTAAGTGCAGTTAAGATTATAAAGTAATTATTTAATTATTAATTTAATTGACAGGATACCACAAAATTTCAAAAATGTGGGCGTGGCTGTGTCATGGAAACGGACTTGTGTTTTACATGAATACATGTACGTTACGAGTAATTTTTTATTTTAGCATTTTATACATATGTAAATATCCAACAAATTCAAATATACCATATATACCAAACGATACTTTGATCTGAACAAGTGGTGCAGTTAAATTTTGGATGTTGATGATAGATATGTAGCCAACAGCATCAAACTATATTCTTCAATTTAGTTATCATCAATTTTCTGAATTGCCTCCCACTATGGAAGCTAATTCAAAGACGCATTCACAGTAGTTTAAAGATATACAGAATCAAAACGTCACTTATAATATTGATCATTTATTCAATAGCATTCAGTTATATAAAGTTTAATTGAGATGAGAGATCGTCATTTGCATAAATGACGATCTCTCATCTAGTGCGCAATTTAGCGGCAGTAAAATTAACAGTTATAAAATTTAACAGTTGAAGAAGATTGAACGTTACTTGTTTGTGCACACAACCCTAGTTGCGCTCAATATTACTTTCAAGATAATTCAATTAGTTGGCATGTATTACATATTCATTAGTTTCAAGTTAATTAAGTATACCTGCCCGTTCCACCGTTGCCCCCGTCGTCGGTTCCTTGTAAATGCATAATATCACCGAGAAGAGAATTTCTAAATAGATAAGTAAAACATAAATTAATCATCAAAATTCTAATTTCCAACGCTATTAATCTTAATGCCGGTGCTTCATTAAAATTCTATTTTGTTCACTAATGTTTACTGTTACAATATTAACTATTCTGTTTACATAAGACACATGTGTTGGTATTAATTTCAAGACATAATATACCTACAAGTTAACTTGTTTAAAAATATATATAAGGCTGCAATGCAATTAAATAATGTTATACTTTTGCTTTATTTATTTGGGATGCCTTTTTAGATCCATAAGGTTCCTTTATTTTTTATCCTAATACATCATGTTCCCTTTACTCTTAAGAAGATCTTATCTGGCATTCATTTTATTGGTGAAATTTAAGTTATTTTAAGAAGCAAACACTACATCCTTCAGTATATACTAAACGAGCTGCTCGTTTAGTAAAGAAAATATATTAGTAATAATTATTATACGATGAGATATCGCAAAAACAAATTTAAAAATCAGTTGCTACTTGCGCTATCTGATGGGATGAATGTAGTATTTTTTATCACTTCAGTCTGCCAATATTTATTGTCACTATTGACTGACAGATGGCGCTAGTTAACGCAAATCGAAATTATACTAAGCTATAAGCATGATGTTATGTAGTCTAAAGCCTTCCTCCATAAATGAACTATCCAACACAAAAAGAATTTTTCAATTCGAACCAGTAGTTCCTGAGATTAACGCGTTCAACCAAACAAACAAACAAACTCTTCAACTTTATATAATAGTAAAGTATAGAAGTATATATATGAAACTTTATAACCGATATTTATCACGATATATAATGTAGCTTCATCTGACAGTCTTCAACACCTCTGTATAAAACTTGTACAAAATAACGTGTTACAGTGTTAAAAATATATCTGTTTCGCAGACATGAGACTAGACCTATCTCTTTAGACCCAATAGTTTTCAAGGCCTTGTATAATGTATCAGTTTTTTCGAACTAGTCATTGTTTAGACACTTGTAAACACTAGCAGGCTCTATCATGGATTCCTTGGACTACACAAATTAAACCCTACGTCAAAACCCTACACAATATCTACACAAATATCTACGTTTAGGTGTCATCCAAAAAAGGATAGCCAGAGATGCCGCCCTACTACACGACATCTCCTGCGAATTATTTCTTGCGGCTGCAAGAGAGGTTGTAGGAACGCGCGTGCAGTTGCAGGAAGGCTTGCACGTTTCTTCCTTACATAATTATAAAACAAAGTCCTCCGCCGCGTCTGTCTGTCTGTTCGCGATAAACTCAAAAACTACTGCACCGATTTTCATGCTGTTTTCGCCAATGGATAGAGGGATAATCGAGGAAGATTTTTAGCGGGAAAAAATGCACCCCGGGCGAAGCCGGGAGCAGGACAGCTAGTCATTAATAAAAACAAAACCACAAAACTATTCCACTAAAAGCCGTTTAGAATATAGTAGTTAGTAAATTCAGTTAAGATGACACTGGCATTTTCATTAGCTCTCTAGCTTAAATAGAAAAGGGTGATCAAACCAAGTGTAAAACAAACAAAGGACAGGAGTTTACGAGCTCTATTAACCCTACGTTAAGCGGCGAACTTCTACTTTTAAATTAATTCCTAGAGTCAACTACTCCTTATCTACGTTCCCTGTGAATTTATTAGCATTATTAGTATAAATTTCTTTACGAAATAACAATATATTTCCTACATTCAAAAATATGATTATTGTGTAAATCAAGATGTCAATAATAGATGTCCAAATATGATTAACGCCGTTTTTAATCCAATATTTTAATACTACTGCTATTATGTAGACACAAACACTAAGAAACAATAAAAAAGCGAAAAGCAAAATGAAAATGGTGCTCGGACGGAATCGCGGGCAAAAGTTAGTATCAACAGAAATGCATCAACGGTGGTCTCTAAACAAAATTTTAGAAAAAATACCTTTGTCTTTCGCAAAAAAGATGTTAGTCAAAGAAATCCTAGCCAATAGGACAAAAATAATTAAAAGAAACAACTGGTCCACAAATTAAAGTAGTAAATTAACATTTTTCCAGGATTAAACTATAGAACTATAGGACACAAAGTGTCCTATAGTTTAATCCGGGTAATGATCTATACATCAGTGAAAATCGCATTTAAATCGGTTAAGCCGTTTCTGAGATTAGCGTGCACAAACGGACAAAAATTCAATTTTTTTGATCTCGGTAACATAAGTACAACGTTTTTTGAAACAATATTTAATTTACAGACACGGCGGCTCCTTTACGATTTTATTATAATAATATGTATAAATATAGAATATAACTAACTTTTATTATTTGAAAAGCTTTTGTGAACATAACAACAAAACTATGTTGATTTTTTCCTCCTCTAAAACAACTTTGCCATTTCTGGAGCGGATTTATACTGGTTTAGTATGTCAAAATCCTTTTAGCCGTTTTTATCTCTACACTTGTTTTTGTACGACAAAGTCTTAAGACCGAGGAAATATTTGGTAATCTGTCAAAAACAGGCCCTTCGTTACTAAGAGGAAAATAATAAACGAGCATTGAATATAAAAATGTCATTAAGACATGCCCGCTCATCTTGTAACGTTCATTATTTTGAAGAATATCTTACGACAAAGAGCAGGGAGAAATGGATATGTGAAGTAATTAAAATGGGACTCGTTAGTTGCACCATGTCCCAAGCGATGTTCATCCGTATCCCCCCCTCCCCTCCCCTCCCCCCTCCTCATCCCATCCCCCGCTCCTTCGTCAGGTGGTTGAAACTCAATTAACAGCAATTATTCCAACGACGACGCGACGACGCCCAACCCAAAAGTTTTCTCGACTATTTCGTAATTAATTTTGTTTCCAACGACCCCAACGAATTCGCGGTTTGACTTTACACGTTTTCATACCGCACTTCCTACTTTAATATTTATCTATTCAGCACCTAACCTCTCCAGGAAACATGCCTTATATAACTTAACTTGAACAACAACTATTGTGAAAGAATTACTTCGGATGATGCAATAAAGGAAAGTTTTGAATGCTTTCACGCCCTGCGGTGTACAGTGGTCTGCGACGACCATATAAGCCCGATTGCTTTCTTAAACTTCGCCCATTTGTATCCCAATGCCGTGATATTGGAATTACTTTATTGTGCAAAACTTACAAATTAGAATCGTTATTTCCATCTCTATCAAGTTACTAAACCCAAATCAATTGTGTACAATAACAGTTATAAACAGACGAATCGTTATGAAACTTGGGTGATAAATGGAGCCACAACAGCTATAGTTCCTGACAGTCCAGGGACATTGCAAACAAGAAAATTATATTAGAGCTCAACAACAGCAAGCGACGAGTAGCTGAATTTGTATATTGTAATCCTATCAACATTCGTGTGGATATTATAGATCATTCTATATTAGCATAGAATTAGGTATAAGACAAGGACTTTTCATGAAGCCTGAAGCCGTCATTTTCATGGCTTAGGTATAGAGTGACAGTATAGAGTTAAAATTAATATGATTACCAAGATGCGGTGTGGATGTGTCTATGTAGAATTATATAATTTATTTTTTGGGTTGGTTACTTTTGTACATGTTTTCTTTTATATAAAGTTCAAAAGGGACGATTTTTATATTATTCAAGAAAACAGTCACCGTATTAAAAAATCATTACTTGAACAAAATATTTAAAAGTAAAATTTTCTGTCATACTCAATATTTGTAAAGAAATACGTATAATGTCTATTTTGTAAAATGGCTAGGTTCGATTCTCAAATCGTTATTTGTATTTTATTTATTTATTTATTTTTAATTTTCAAGTTTTTTAAACTTATAAAAGATTTAATTTCTCATTCTGATTTCTCATACTGATCCATTTTTTCATGAACCATCCAATACCTATAACACACCTGCATGTGAACATCAAAATACTATTAATTTGTTTCGATAAAGCAGTAGCCTATACATTACCTTTAACATTTTCAAATTCTTAGAATATTGTATTTTAAATAAATTGTTTACAGTAACATATCTCAAACATTTCTTCCTCGTTAGACTAATTATACTTCATTAGACAGTATGAATAGAGAGGCCATTTAAATTATGGACGATACCGCCCGCCGCATTCACCCACACCGTATTGCTTGAAACAACGCGCGAATTGGTCCGCTCCGTGTAAAGTCCCATATTAACATCGTAAGGAACCCATTTCCATTATCATCCCCAATTTCGTGCTCGGGAGGCACTTAAGCACTTAATGGATCTCGGCTCCCCGTAATTTACCGGCACGTTGGATTGAATAAAACCGTAAATCTTAACACCGTCCAACCAGAAGTGAGATATTGTATGGAATGACACGCAATTATTTGTGTTAATCAAACATTGTGACTCAACAAACATTCCATCCTCAGAGATTGCGTTGTACGGGATAAATTATTCGCTGAGTTGATTTCACTGTAGATATTTCGAATTCAATCATTAATTCGAACAGCACATATATCAATTATTGAGATTACTCACAACTACACAGATAGGTAGTGAAATAAATTCTACGCCAACTACATCTAAGCCATACATCGCATTTCGATACGATTGTTGCTAATGGAAAGAAACAATGAACGAGGAACGGTTTGGGTATAAGTATAATTTGTAAAAATAAATTGATGTATGTAGTTAGTAATTAAAATAAATTTGTAAAATTGTAAAAATAATATATAAAAAAATGAAAAGTCGTTTGGTTACACTTTAAAAATTCAAGAATGGGTAGACTGATATTAATTTCACATGTGGAAAGAGGGATAAACGGGAAATACTTTTATATATAAAAATTGCACCCCGGCGAAGCTGGAGCGGGTCGCTATTAGTTTCCATGGTTGGATGTTCGTTCCTCAATAACGCAAAAACAGCTGAACAGATTTAGATGAAATTTTGCACACAGATAATTTATTATCTGGATTAACATATACGATCCTAGAAAAATGTTAGGTTTCGAGTAATCATCTAAATATATAAAAAAATTGACGCCACTCTTGACTTAAGTTTAATTACGATATGAATACAAAAGTCTCATAAAAATGTCACGCATTTCATTTAATCACTCATTTACACGCAAATTTTGTTATCTTTACAAAATTTACACCCAACGTTTTTTGTGGTACGTCAACTCTTTACACTAGATATTTATATAGTACCTTAATTTAGAAGTCAGACCACAAATAACGCGGATCAATATCACAACGCCATGTCGTATCTCTTCGGCGGAGTCCCAGGTGGTTTATAATGTTGCTAGCTCAGCGCATAGCTCCAAAGTTAGGTGTGATAGATTCGTATTTTTAACAAGTAATGTTAAGGTACTCCACACAGGATGAAGTCTGGGAAAATGGATCTGCCCGGTAGGTATTTATGTCTTTCAGAAATCGAACGAAGTATTCGACTTTTGCGGGCAAATGTTATCGGGAATACGTGTCTGCAAGAGCTTTGGCGTGATGATTAAAAATGTCGATTTCAGAAGAAACTGTCTCGTTTTTCGGTGCATTTATAATCAAATGACAGCATTTAGTCTGTGTAAACACCCTTGTATATTTAAAATTTTTAAATTTAATATATCTCACATGTGGAAGGCTACTTACTCCTTTATATGTCTATAGGTTTTGCCCGCGACTTCGTCCGCGTCCATTTTTCACTTCACAAGATCACCCGCTGGACTATTTAAAGATTGTCTGAAAATTTCATCAAAATCGGTTCAGCGGTTTTGGAGTCCATAGGGAACATACTGGAACATACATACACACACATTGCTTTTTATATATTAAGAATATATATATAAGTATTGAAACTCAATTCCACGCTGGTAGATTTGTATCAAAATTCAAATGCATTCATGATAACCTGTGGGAAATATAAGCCCTAACAAAGTAAGTATTGTATAAAGTTATTACAATGGATCGGTCTATTCCCTATATAAAACAATGTTATAAAAATATTTCAGTACAATTTATAACATTTATAATTTATTATTAATCAAATTTAAAAAATGCTGTAACGATTATTGGCGCCATCGTGGTCACAGCTACGAGTATAAAGATGTCAGGCAGGCGCTATTATTGTCTCAGGTGAAATATTTTTCAATTTTCAACGCGGGCAAAGTCGTGGACACCTTTATGACTCATATACTGTTAAGTCTCAATAACTTGAGAACCTAATTCACACAACGCACATGCGTTCAGTCAATTAAATAAAAAATGTTCACTCTTAATACATGAAACAAAAACAGTTTTTTGTTTGGGTAAAAGTATGGTATCAAGTATCATCAGAGACCTATCTACTTAGAAATAAATTTCAAAAATTAATTGCATTTAAATCTTTGTCTGTTTGTATCGATCAGAACAAAAATAATGATATAATGTTTTTGTGGACTGATATAATGTTTTCATTATAATTAGAATAGACTGATATGTTAAAGATTTTTTTTTTGTAAAACATTTTTAATTAACATTATACTCGTACTGTGATTCTAATGTCGAATTTCCTTGAAACGGGCTGATAATAGGTATATTTTCTTTCATTAAATTTAAAAATCAATTGTTAGTATTTACTGAGAATGAAGATAGGCCAAGGAATTTTATATATGAAACTGCTGGAATGACTCCTTTAATATTTACACAAATTTTCATTAGATACCAAAGCGAAAGAATAATATTACAATTAAGTTTACTTAGATAATTTACTTTTTGCGCAATTCACCCGTTCCTCCGTTGCAAGCCACGTTACCTATCGCATTGCTAACACCGCTCCGATGTCCAAACAGAACCTGCATAATTGAATTTTGTGAACAACCTTCTGTGCTGAATCTTCGGACACATCCATTTTCATTATTAAATTTAAGTAATTGAACATTTAATTTATTGCACAGATTAAATTTCTACTCAAAGCTTTTTTATATTATTAAGGGTGGCAGACAGGCTGACGGTCCACTTGATAGTAGGTGGCTATCGTCGCCTATAATACAAGCAAAGCCACAGGTGCTGTAAGTGCTCTGCCGACCATAGTAAGGATTAGTTAGAGAAATGGCCTATGGCATTCCTTACTCAATCACCGAAACGCAACATCAAGCATCTTGTTATTTATTTCTTTAAAAGGCTCATTTCCAGAGTTGACCCTGCCGGGAATCGAACCCGGAGCCCCGAGACAGAGCGTGCCATTACTTTCCAAATCTAGAATAGAGCCAACTTCAAAAAGTTCATTTCCAATGGCGACTATTCACATAAAAAAATATTTGGTTCGCGAATAAAAGATTAGTTTACCGAATTTGAGCTGCTTCGTATGGGTAGATTTCATCACGATTTATGATTGAAATGTCTGAACAAAGATTAACAAGTGATCTGATTAGAACGACTGAAATAAGCGGCTTGAATACTAAAAAGAGTGTATTTTTATAATAAAATAAAGATACAATAGTAAAATCAAACATAATTATGTAACATAAATTCCTTTATTTCAATAGTAAAGCAGTTTGACTAGACAATTTAAAAACAAAAGAACTGCCTGAAGAAATAAAAGAACGATTCTAAAATCAACATTCGAACGTCGCTGTACGTCTACGGCAGGTGGTAGGCAAAGGATATTATGAAATCAAGGCAAAGGTGTGGGGAAGTGGGAGGCAGTATATCCGGACACAGGTTTCCCGCCCAGCTGTCCATTGCAACGTAATCGGATTACCAGACAGTGCAGTCTTGTGTTGCTTTCAGATTCAATTTTGCTTCCTGACAACTTATATGTACTCCCCATTAATTCAGACACAGCGTGTCATAATCATTTAAAATTTTAGTGAGAAGTCGCTTTAAACTTCTGTTGAATATCAACAGTTCAAGAATCTACGAGTATGTGTATAGTTTGAAAACAACACAAAATATGTAATGTTTAGAGCGTCCCTTACAAAATTACATAGACCTATTTTAAGAAAAGAGAAAACCGGCCTCATTTTATAAAATATTCAAGACTAAAAGAATTAATTCTTCAAAGTCCTCACTTATTATTATTACACTTGAAACAGAGGGGTTTTAACGCTGCGTCGAGTTTAATAATACATAAATAAGTAGCCGCCAAGGAACAAAAGAAGTTAAAGGAAACGATTTCATTCCCATTTTTCTTATAATTAGATTTTTGTGTGGCTGTAAGGCTTGCGCTGTTGAATTGGGAACAGTTTATGAAAAACTTCACTTGCATACAGACTAGTTCAATTTGCAAACGTTCTGTAACAGCCGCCTAGTTTCCGGGCGTTGGGCTCTTGGACTAGCGACCGACTCCCGGGTGGTTGTTATACGCCTCTCACAATTACAATTTGCAAAACGAATTTTGTTCCGATACCTACATTTAAGTGGCTTTTTTTCTGTGTATTTACTGTTCACTTCGTACTCGTACCAGAATTCGTCAACAGTTTCAAACAATGTTTAACGGTAAATTGGAAATGTAAAATGTAATCTAAATAGTTTATTTTCGTGTTGAAATGTTTACGAAGCTCAAAGAGAAAATAGGTACACAAACCGTTTTGTCCTTCACCTATTAGGTATATGATATTGTATAAAATAGATATTACTGATTATATGATATATAATAGACATTATATTATGATACCAGGCGTGTTCGATTTTAATACAAATTAGCTTAACCTAGAACAACTATTATTATTAAGTCAACAATGGCCTAGGCTATGAACAGTACCTAACCTAACCTAACCATTAACATAAAAAAAACTATCTTAAAGGAATCGTAAAAGAACCGTTGTTAAAATTATCTTCATGGTGTCGCTACTTTTTATGTTACATTAACCAGCTAAATGACGTTCCTACTCGTAATAAAAATCTTTTGCAACTAATCTTTTCTATCAAACGAATCTTTTCGCCACATTGCTAATTACCCTTTAACAATGTACTGTGCACAAGTAATACAGTGCAATTAAGGCTACTTCTGCAAGCCACGATTAACACAATTTTTACTTTACCGTATGTATAAAGATAAAAACTTCAAAACTATTCACGCTGCAATCCTGGCATACCAGAGATACCTAATTAATACTAACGCACATTCCTGTTACCAATTAATATATAATACAGGTCATACATAACACAGTAAATGTGACCTACTAATGACAGTCATAAATTGGCCCCTAACTACCATCTTAATAGAGACATGACTGTGCTATTAATTAAGTATGCTATTAAGTTTCGGTGAGTGAGTTGGATGTCACCTTATCCTTTATTCTTTATAGCATTCAAAACGGCAGCCCAGCTTGCCTTCCCCTTCGAGTTCTCGTGTTATAACAATACCTACCCCGCACTCAATCTGACAGTAAGTGTTGGTTATAGGCGACGGTGGATACCTATTTACCGACTATTACAGAAAAATAACATTATTATTTTTTTAAATATACTAAAGAAACGCAGAATTTCGATTGTGTATCTTAATAATATTATTGAACTTCCTTCGCTATATCTGCTTTCGTCGACTGTACAGACCCAAAATTGGCGAAAATCATAGCGCCTCTTTAGTGCGTACAATCATCGAAATTAACGTTTATAACATACTAGCTTCCGACTTCTCACGGATGCTTCTGAAAATTAAATACACAACTTTTCTCGTTTATCGCTCTTTCCATTTAGGAAACCTTATCAAAATCTGATAAGAGGTTTTAAAGAAGTTAGCTGATAAATAGACATTTTTTGTGTTATATACGATACACAGCATAATAAATGTATGATACAACTTTTATTATAGCTGCTGTGAGGCCAGGCTATACAGTCTGGCCTCTCAGGCCTGTTTCTAACTGCCATCCACAGAGTTGTCTATACAGCCATCGCTGTGTGTCCAGCCTCTTTAGTAGGCTTAGGTTCAGAAGAGTTTTATGTAACACTGCACTCCATTTAAACGGTCATAAGTTTTGTATCGCGGATTTGTAACAAGGGACGTAAGGCAGCCAAAACATTCAATTGCCCTATCCTAGGCTGGCCTCGAGCCAGCCGCCTCTGCATATTGATGTGCCAACTTTTACCGCCGACTCGGCTCATCGGCGCTAACTTCAACTACCACACGCCAAACTGTAGCTTATGCAGTGATCATGGATCTTTAATGAACAACACTCGCTATAGCTCGATATTGTCTTCTTTTAAAGAGCGAATATTGTGTTTTTCATTGAAAGCTAAAAAGCAAAATGGTGACATAAATTATTAGTGACCAAAGATTATAATCGAAAGACTAATCAAGGCGTTCGGGAATATCCAAGACTCTTGTCCAAAATTTCTCAATGCCTTAAAACTTCGATGAGCGTGTATGAATGTGTGTTGACAATGATGACATATGGCACTGAAACATGGTTTCTAACTATGGGCCCCGAAAGAAACCTAAACTTCGCTAAACGAGCTATGGAGAGGGTTATACTCGGGGTTACACTGCGAGATCCAATCAGGAATGAGCAGGTCCGTAGACGAACGAAAATTACCGACATAACCCTGCGGATCAGTAAGTTGAAGTGGCAATGGGTAGGGCACTTAGTACGGGGAGCCGACAGCCGCTGGGGCAGGAAGGTTCTTGAGTGGAGGCCACGGACCAGCAAGCGCAGCGTAGAACCTGCTGCGAGATTCACTGCCGCGAGAACACACACATCTTAACTGTCTGTTTTTTATAATTTTCTTGTGTCATTTTGTTTTTGTTGTTTCTATTTCTTATTTAATGTTAATGTCCTTCGTGCAGCGAATAAATGTCTTTCTTTCTTTCTTTCTTTCTTTCTTTCTTTCTTTCTTTCTAATCTCCATCCACAATGTGAACAGACTATCTGATAAGGGCCGCGGATCTTCGGTGGATCCAGGCTGCTTCTGACAAGTTCTTTTGGAAAATTATAGGAGAGGCCTGTGTCCAGCAGTGGAAGTCTTTATGGCACAGGTGATAATAAATAAAGGTCAGTCCGGATCAATTCAAGGTCAGGGTCTAAGAGTCCAGAGCCCTTGCAGGGCCAGGTACTTCAATAAAAGTACTATTGAAGATGCTTTTCTAAATGACTGAGAATAATAATTCTATTCCGTCCCTGATTACTTCTATTATTCTGCCGTTTTTATTAGAGATTCTCAAATAAATAAAAAATATCATCTTCCCATGATTTTTTTCATTGTTGAACTTTTCCAATATGACAAAGATTGCGGCCCAAGGTACGTAAATATCAGCTTTCATAAATTGAACAAAGATCAGCTTTTGATGGATGAGGCTCAGATTTAACGGGTCAACACGATCTCTCAAAGTCTGGAGAAATAATAGCATTGTCATCATACGCAATTATAGATATATTCGTTCAGAACAAATACTTACTGTTAGTAAGATAAACTTAGAGCTTTTTTTTTTCGAATAGCGATATTGAACAAAATGGTGTTTACCATGACCTGAATCACTTTTTGGGGGCTTATAAATATGCTTCTACTAGAGATATTTCGGGTTCGACTCCGGGCAGTGCAAACTTTTCAATGACCTTCTCAAATATGGCTCTGGTCTGAGTCTTGCAAGTAGTGGCAGGACACACTACGTTTCGCACTCATTTCGGTAGCCCATCTAGCGGCAGTTACCACCGCCTACAGAACACTATGAAATAACAGCATGTTCGTTGTTGTGTTTCTTTGAATGTAAAGGAACTCTTCCTTATCCATTATCCTTTAATTCTATTAAGGTGGCGTTGCTTGTGTTAATAAGCGACGGTAACCACCTACCATCAAATGGACCTATACCTTTTATCGTATTTTTTTTTACCAACTTTTATCCTAGAAAAATGTTAGCTTCCTGTGGAATTTTCAAAAACCAGCTAGAATACAATATAAACCATTTCATTTAACGTCTAACTGTACATACCGACCTATAGAATTGAATAGCGACAGAAGCCACGCTCGTTTATTCACTTTCAACTTCATCGACGAGATGGAAATTCAACTAAGAACAAAGAAACATTTTCAACTTTTATAAAGCTTCGTTGATGCGTGCCAACAATTATAATATCAAAAGAATTGGCTTTAAGACCGTTCGCGCGTTTTCGAAGTACCTACGCATAATTTCTATTGTGTTCCGTCACTCAATCTGTAAATGGTGAATTTGATAACAATGAAGAAATAAAAGCGCTTCTGACTGGGTTCATTATTGTGAGAGTTGTTGAATGTCCATCCATCACGGTCGACCGACACGTGCAACTTTTTCCTGATTTAAATCATTAAATAAAATTAAATCAATGAGTTTATAAAAGACTTAGACAAGTTTCTAAAAATTTTAAGTAAGTATTTATTTGTTACTAGCTAGAGCCCGCAACTTTGTCCGCTTTGAAAAATTAAACATAAAACATCTGAGAAAATATATGGGGAATATAACGCTCGACATCTTTATTACTGTATGACGGTAGCGTCGCCACTCTCAACAATCAGCCGCCAAGTGGCGGCAACAACAATCAGTGAACAGTTTATAATCAAAAATATAAAAAATATGATGACAAGATTGAATAAATATTTTAATACGTAATAAAAAGAGGCGCGGGAAAAACCGCGGGCAAAAGCCATTTGTTAATTAATTCAAGGAACTTTTAAAATAAACATGAAATTTGTTAGCACTTATGTTACAGGCTTATACAAACAAAAAAAATAAGCACTCAGTTCAATCTTCACACACCACATGTAAGATAAAATATTTCTAACCGAGGTACCTACCCACCCGTAAGTTTTCCCCAAATTACGGTTTACCAGTCCTCCACTGTGGAACTTTGTTATATTTCTCGTTACGAAAGAGCGAAGCCGTGAAACTTTTGCGTTCTCAACTCGTTTGTGTGGACCACGATATTGTGCCCAAGGGATATTCGTGCCTTCTTCGGTATGCTAAATGTAGAACCACTTATTACCACCTAACACTTTCTTTCTTGCTACGTGTGCAATCAATTAAATTCAACAACTTTTTGGTTTTTTGCGGTTTTATCAGCGCTACAACTCAGTCTGAAGCAAGTGTTTAGCTGTAATCAATTTTGACCTAAAAAGTTTATTAACTAAAACAGTTTTAAAATTTGTGTTGTTTTAAAATTTTTTATTTCAGTAAATAGTTTTGAAGAAGCCATTCAGTTTCAGTGTTTTAAAATTTTTCTTTATGAGTATTAGCAAACGTTGTATTGACCATCTTAAAAATGCACATCTGGAGCTGCCGACTGTAGGATTGAGGATAAGGAATTTGGAAGGGAATATTTCAAAAATTACATGAGTTAATGCCATTCTTTTATAGTGACTAAGAACCTGCTTCAATTTGTATAGGCATATTTATTTTTGATTTATTAAAATTATTATGTAAAAATTATCACGAAAATTTTGCTCATTAATGTTGTTCAAAATTTAAGTTTTTTTTTTCTTTTTTTCAAATTTTTAATTAACTTAAACTTTCTTGAATTTTTATTTACTTTATTTTAATTGAAATTTATATTTATTTATTTTCAAAATATTAAGATAAACCCTATAAAATAAGTAATGCATCATATATTGTCCCGTAGGTTCTAAATGTGACAACCAATATTTCAACCCTTAGCGCTGCAGATCCTGATAAGATAATGCTTAAGTAAGGGATAAACGGAGACGAGAGGAATGAGCTTTGACATCGCTTACCGTGTTTGAATTACAACAGTACTTGTTATTTTACAGTAGTTCTCTCTATGAGGGCAAATGGGCTTTCAAGTTTGTCATGTGCGGTTGTGACTTCTATAATCATATTGTAATTCTACTGTTATTTCATGGTGATCTCCTGTAAGGTGGTGGTTCATTCTGTCCGGTTTTCATTTTCTCTCACACAAATCTTACGGGAAAGCCAGTGAGAACAGTTACGTCGTCAAACGAACGGCTTTGAACCTTCTTTTTCAGTTTATCTTTTCATTTTTTGAGTATGAAAACGAGACTGTTTGGTCACATTGTCCGCCGTCCACCAGACGAACTCGATCAAAAAGTGTTGTATGTATTGATTCTAATAAATATTTACTAACATTAACTTGTTCAGTTGATAGCTCGATGCGGCCTCTTTTGCGATATAGTGACGTGCCATTGAGTGAATCTTGTCTATCTATTGTTGTATGATAAAATATTGATATAACACTAATGCATGATTGATTGATCATCGCTTAATGGCCTATTTGTAACTTATACAAGCATCTATAAGAAGTTTCATCACTAATCGCATCTTTCGCAAGCGTGGTTTGAGACCAATAAATTTTTATGACCATTTTTGTGTAAAAATGGGATCTTGGCCAGAACCTCTAAAATAACGGTTCAAAATATGCGACGTGGAGCTTTTAAATTCCCATCAAATATGTCTTACTCGAGCAAAGTGCAAGGAGGTTAAGATCTCCATATTACATTACGAACAGCATTTTTATGGTTAAAACGCCAAATACATATAATGCCAAGTCTATCAGAGATTTAACAAGTTCGCAGTCCAGTGCACACTATGGTGTACACACGGCGCGGTTCCGCCGAGTCCGTGTACACTATATGTACACTGGTTTAATTTTACATTACGCCGTTTATCTTTGTGATTAAACTTTAAACAAACAAACAAACAATTAAAAATTTTAAGATAATCCCACCATCGAGATCCTCTTCAATTAAGAGTGTTCTCGTGTTTGTTGGCGAATGAATATTTAAAGTAAAGGTTAATAAAAAATCGATACAGATTTCAGATTGAGAGTTCAATTGGGTCTGTTAAATGAAATTTGTGTTTTTGTTGGCAGCGAAGCGTCTACCAACTGCTGCCGACAGGTCGTAAATATGTATACAGCGACAAGCGTCGCATCGCTCCAATTTTACCAAAAAATAAATTAACGCCAAAAAGCACCGCAAATAATAACTTGCTACACCTCATTTATACCAGAATATTCTCTTTTCATTTCTATTAACATTATATCCTATTCTGTATCCCTGATTACCTGTATGCAAAATTTCATGATGATCGGTCGCGTAGTTAAGGCGCGAAAGCTTATCAAACCAACAAACTTTCTAGCTGAAGAGTCCATAAAAAAGCTGCTGAGTCTGCTACCGACCCTAATAGGGTAAGTTATGAGATATTAAAGGAAGGAACAGCTAGTATCTCCTAATTTAAAAGATTTCGCTAGTTTTGCCTCCAATTTTCGAATGTGGCATTCATTAGGCACTCGCATCACCTATCGCACTGCTTGTAATAACAGGTGACGGCCACCTACCATCTAGTAGAGAGTCTGGATAAAATTGCAACATCTAAGAATTCTCGCTTAAATGAAGTACTTTCTTTAAAATACATATGGATTTTAAATAGAGTGACATTTTGAAATCATTTCAATAATGGTAATCAATGTTACTATAATCGTTCATGGGAATTTTTAACTGAATAAGATGTAAGATTGAGAAAAATTGGGACAAACAATAGTTGACTGTGATAAATTGCTTTTATTAGAAATCATTTTCAGCCATATATTGTTTGTACAGCGTTGACCCCATTAGTACGATAGTTGCTAGATGAATAGTCCATTAGCAATAATGTTCTCTTTAAGAGTGAAATAGAAAAAGCCTGTTATAACGCCTGCTCATGCATAAATAAAGACCAATCGAATAAACACGAAAAGGTCATTCGGAAGGTTTCGACGATGGGCACTTAAAATTTCATGGACTCTGTATTATTCGATACCAACTCAATACCAATAATCCATAACAAAAACGCTATTGCCGATTCACTATTATTTGAACGTAATATAAATATGAAATAAGTATTTTAAACGCCTGATAAATTTATTAGCAATAAAAGTGCTCGTTTAGATTAATTATGATTATTTATTCAGGTGATAAATCTATAAATGGAGTTTGCATTCCGAAAATCTTCTTAAAACCATAATATACATAAAAATTACGTGTCACATGTTCCTCCGCGATGAACTACTAAACCACTGAACCGATTTTGATCAAACTTTGTAACTATATGTAAACTTAAAAGATAGGAAAGTTTTTATATTGAACCCGGGGGAAGCAGGGAGCGGACCACTAGTAATCTATAAAGTTTTAAATGGGCTAAAATATTAAATGTTTATAATAGCCGTGTGTTTTAGAGGTTAAGGATTATTAGAATTGTTTTCTTGGGTTTTTAAATTCGGCACTGACATTTCGCCTGTCTCAATTGGCTTTCGCAACCAATTGCGATGAAGAAATAAATTACCAGGTGAATCAAAAAGTTCTTAGAATTTGACTCAGAAGCATGTTATGCTAAATATTTGAATGGCATGTTTCGATAGCAGTGATCAAGCCATGTGATAGAAACTTGTGGGGAACTTTAGACCCTAACTAAAAAAAACATGTAATTTGCAATGTAATCGAAATAATAAATTACAGATAGTGACGAAATTTGATCAAAATCGGTTCAGTAGTTTCGGAGTTTATCCCGAACATACATCAGGACACGAGATTTTTGTATAATATATTATATGATAAGAAATGACATTATTCCTCAAACAATAATATTTGTTTCCTCTAGCCAATAAGTATTTTTTGTAAGCAACCGCCGGTGTCTTCTGTGCTCGGCTTGGCTTTGAATCCCTCAGTGACTCCATTCAAACATGAATATTCAACGTGTCATATTGTTAGATGAATCTTCAAAGCGTCTACGAGCGATAAGCCTCTGGCATCCTCAGCTTATAATAATTGCATAGCGTATGTCGCATAGATTGTTTGACAAACGTAAATGCTCCATTTGAAATACTCACGCAATTGAAGGTATAAAATCATATGAGTTACAATTACCTACTCCTACATACTGTTCATGTGTTTATTGCATATTTCATTTGCATCAACAAAAGGAACAGGAAGACAACTAACAAAAGTCTTTAGCTTCTAAAACAAAAATATAACGGTCAACACTCGTCTCAAATCAAAGTAAATAACAATGAAGTATAAACAAGGAAGATTTGTGTATATAAAAAAGTTGTATCCCGGGCGTAGCCGGGAGCGGTTCGCTAGTATAATATAATTTTAATAAGTATAAGTTTGAGAACAATAATTATGTAAGTATATTTGTGTATACCTTAATAACTTTAAATACAAAGTTACTATGTTAATTGTAATGAAAGCACAAATTGAAAATTCATAGAGTGTATTTTGTAATATGAAAATGAAGCTTGAAAGAATTTCCAACTTAAAAGTTGTTTCTCAGCATTTATTGCTATAAACTTCGATAGCTATTAAATTCGACTTCTGAAAGTATTCTCTCTTGTTTCCTTATTTAACTGTTAATTAGTTATAGAATCATGTTACAATATTAACTATGTATATTTTTGTAGAAGTATTCTCTCTGTAAATACCAAAAATTCTCATCTTTGTAAATATTAATCAATATAAAAGAGTAATTATAATACACTAGCTGTTTCATGAGACTTCGTCCGCGTAATTTTATAAAATATAGCCTATGTTACTCGCTGATAATGTAGCTTTCTATAGGTGAATTTTTAAAATCGGCCTAATAGTTTTTGAGTTTATTCATTAGAAACAAAAATAAAAATCTTGTTTCTTTATAATATTTGTATTCCTTACCAGCTATGCATGCGGTGCTTAATGTCTACAAAGCAACCAAAGCGCCCCCTATGAAGGGTTTAGTATGTGAATTTATACGTCTAGGTAATTTCGTCTTGTAAATCGGCCCAGTAATTTTTGAGTTTATTCATTACAAACGTACAAATCTCTCTCTTTATAATATTAGTATAGACTAGCAGTATGACTACTTCATCCGCGTTGTTACATATAGAACATATAAACCTTCCTCGTTTAACGCTCTTTCTATTAGTGAAAACGGCATTAAAATTGGCGGAAAGCAACTTTGTTTTATATTATGTAAAGATAGAGAAAATAGTATGGATTCGCTAATCAATAATTGAGTCGTACTTAATAGAAGACCGATCGTGGTTTGATTTAACGGAATATTGCGCCATATCTACCAGTACATATAACTAAATGAGCGAACACATATACCGACTGTAGGTAATGTTAGAAGTGATTCGGTTAATGCTCCCTTTAGCAGAACTGGAACCATTTGCAAATCGAATTTCGATTTGTTGAATTAGGTATATTCATTATTAATACAACTTAATTTGTTATATTTTGCTTTACAGTGTAGAAGGCTAGCTAACTAAAGGCATTGGTTAGTAGTTGACCAACATTGTCTAAGGACACGAAAAACACATCGAATGTTGACGATGTAGTAAATTTTTTTTTACTACATTGCCAACAAAAGGTAAAAAGCCCCATGAAGTAAATATATGCAGACCTCAAAACAAATTGCTAGACAGTATGTATGCGCGTTCGACGGTGATTAATAAAATACGACCTCTTAATAAAAATTATATTATGTACTCGTATATGTGCAACAACTAATAGAATCTGTTACATGCAAAATTATCAAAATAATAAATATGCTATTAAATTTTCATGTTTAAAAGAACCTATAACTACCCTAAGTTTCAAATAAAATACTTTTTTTAAAATAATCCTTAATGTATTTGGTTTAGGACAACTTTTTGTAAATATCTCAAAAGCATAATATACACATTCTGGTTGTACAACGCCTATACATTACTTGTAGTTTAGCATTATAAAATTAAGTCAAGTGTGTAAAAATAAGCTATAATAAAGTATAAGAGCGATCCGCGCGTACGTAATCCGCGCGGACCGTCCGCGTATGTCGTTAGTATCGTCCTGACCGCCGCGGAGTTTCCTCAAACGCACTAACGGTCACATGTGATATCATCAGAAACTAGCAGATAAATGTAGCCTACAAAGTTAGTTACACAATGTTGCAATAGTTTTAAAACTCAATAAAGGAAATAGTCTGAACAAATGATCACAAATTACTAGAAGAACTGTACAAAGTTAGATTTGGACAAAGAAAAGGTCAGCTGAAGCAACAAAGTACGTAAACAAGCGGCCTCATCGGTTTTATTTGAAAAGTTTGGATGATCGCGGTTTACTACCTACTTCCCGGAACAAGAGCTTCATTATATCCAATAGATTTTAGTTTGAAATTGAAAATTGACTATGACCTATTTTCAAAGAAACTACTGTGAACTGAGCGATAGGAGTAACCATTAAATAGTTAAATGTCCCTTCTCAAATGACATAACTGTACGACCTACATACAGTATGGACATACAGACTGGCTGGTTACCATCCTCATCTTGTCGAAATCCCTCTTTTTCGGACCAAGCGCTTTAAAACATCCTTTATAATACGCACTGCCAAGGTTTGGAAGGTTCGAGTGAATAGGCATCTTCTGGGTCATGGCCGGTTGTTGGCCAAGAGCAAACCCATCTCTAATTAAAACAAAAACCTATAAATAAGATTAAAATAATGACTATATAAATAAAAATGAATCGCTAAATCTATTGACTCGAGAACCTGAGACGCAAAATAATTATTCAGTTCTAACTTTGTATTTTTCGTCAAGTCAAAGTTTCAAAAGTGAAAATTATACGCAGTTTTATTCGAGAATAGAGCGACGACGACGTCTGATGACAAGGCGATCTGGACGAAAATGGGTCTATTAATCTATTGGATCAATACCGTCAGATGGGTCTGTTCCGTCATTATTGACTCGTAATTAATCTCTGTCGTTGTTGGCGAGATTACTGAACGCTGTATTCTCTACTAAACTTGATTCCA
The DNA here is from genome assembly GCA_944738685.1 of Synanthedon myopaeformis. Taxonomy (NCBI): domain Eukaryota; kingdom Metazoa; phylum Arthropoda; class Insecta; order Lepidoptera; family Sesiidae; genus Synanthedon; species Synanthedon myopaeformis. Next base: position 4,391,819 of record OX122914.1, read on the forward strand.
TTGCTTTCATGTGCAACGATACTAATAAAATCAGCCTAATAAATCTTTCAAAATCAGCCTAACTAGTCATTCGGAAATACCTGACCAGCTTTGTTGCAATTTCAAGTTAAGTATCTCGAAATTCCGTTTAATTTATCAAGACCTACCTCACGCATTTCATTTCTCTTTTTCAACTTAGGTATGTTGCAAATAAGATAATACAAAACTAGCAATCTCCTACTTCGCTCATATGCAATTATGAGCGTATGAATACATGATATTACTTATGTTCATCTGAAACAATTGACCTTTAAAATAGTATGCAAATTTTTCAAATAAGTGCAGTGGTTTTAGTTCGACCTCAACATTCTCTCTCTTTCTCTCTCTCTCTCTCTCTCTCTCTCTTTCGTTAAATAAAATATATTAAATACTTCTACTTTACTTATTTTTAGTCTTATTAAAGTAAATAATACTTTTTCCACATAACTAAGTGCGTCCTATGACGTCACTTCAATCGCGCCCTTAAATCTTTACTGCTTACATTTTATGTAATATCAGTTAAGAAAACTAACAGTTACTGGCTTCTTGTTATCAAAAACCACAATTTACGAGAATGGATTGATCGATTAGTAAATTTTTGTGTCTAATCTTATTTATTTTGGTGACTTTTGTCTCACGAATACATGCTTGGTTTCCACTTATTGTATCGCGAAGTGTCAATATAATCTATACTAATGTATTATATAATTATAAAAAGCTGAAGAGTTTGCTTGTTTGGTTGTTTGGCATCAATCTCAGGAACTACTAGTTAGAATTGAAAAATTCTTTTTGTGTTGGATAGTCCATTTATCGAGGAAGGCATTTATCACTAAACATATTAGGCTATATGACGTCACGCTTATTATTAGTATAATTTCTATTTGCGTCAACTGTAGCGCCATCTGTCTGTGAATAGTAAGATTAAATATAATACTGCCAAACTGCAGTGACAAAAGTCTTATTTTCATCCCATTAGGTGGCACAAATAGCAACTGATTGCGATTTCTCATCGTATAATAATTACTCATATATTTTCTTTTCCAACGCGGACGAAGTCGCGGGCACCAGCTTGTGATTAATAAAAGCACTTTTTTTAGCATTCATGCTTACTAAAAACCTGTGAAACTCACTCTTTATGCTTGCAACTTTACGATCTTTTCCATCGCTAAAGTAGCGAAACGACTTTATAAAACACTCTCTCTCTAAAGTTTAGCAACAAATATCAGTCGTCCTCTCTTTTGACGTTGATTGCAGTAGAATTTATGACTACAATAAAATCATTTTCCTCCCTCGTTGCTCACAATCTATTTTACTGTTCGGAGGTGTAATTTGTGAACTTGGAACGTTACGATTCTCCTGCTATTTCCCTTAAGACTCGGATGTGTAGCCGCCGGATGTAGGGATCCGGAGGGAGAATTTCACCAAAAATTGCAATTGATGAGTTCCTGAATAAATTTTTGTTCGGCTTAATTGCTCCCATGTGTAATCTTTTAAGTACATGACACTTTTTCTGAAGTTTTATGAACGAATTTTTAATTTTCGGTCAAGTGACAGTGTATAAAAAAATAACAGATTGTGACAACTTAACAGTTTGTTTATTTGCGTTTTCTTATTTAACAATAAAGATTCTTTTAAAATAAAATAAGTAAAATAATTTATTTTACTTGTAGATATACTGGCTGCTGCCCGCGACTTTGTACGCATTAAAAATTAAAATACATATGAGTTTTATAACACCTGAAATCTTTATAGTTGTGCCGTACTTTTTATATTTTAGACGGTCCCTCGGAAACCTAACATTTTTTCAGGAAAAAAAAATTCTATATGTTAATCCAGGTAAGTGTGTGCCAAATACGATTATAATATTAATTGGGATAACAATAGTTTAAAGAATTTTAAAGCTACTAAGTATACTTATAAGGTGTTTCATTTGAATTGTTTCGTTGAAGGTGATTACACAAAATCAAATAGATTGAACGAAAGTAAGAAAGAAAGAAGGAAAGTTGTAATTTAAGTATTTTGTTTTACAAAATTGTAAATATTTCCAATGACTCCCATACCAGGCTATGTCTGTGTCGTGAAAGCCATTCTTCAACTCACAATTTGTTTATTTGCAGTTTAAAATACATAAATCTTTTAGACTAAATAAAATATCAATAATAGCAACATCTATCTCATAACTAACTACACGGAGCAACTAATCACTAACATCGATATTGAAGCTGGCACATAGCTCTGTGGAGCTATAGTGTCTTTGTGAGCGAGATTAAAGAGGCGATGGCGTGGACCAATGCCATCCATCTCAGTTAATGCTGTTTCGACGCCAGTACTCGTAGCGCCGCTATCCACTCGGTAAATGCTGCGAGCATTTTCATGATACATGGCCGTATCGCCTGCATCGCAAAATATTATCTCCTCTAAAAATCTTTCTAACAAAGGTGTATATTTCAACAGTGATGTGTTTACAAAAAACTAACGTTGTTTATATATAGACACACAGGTTTTGTTTTCCGATAAAAGTAACATAAAATGGTACACGCAAATATTTTATAAGTTCTAATAACTAATACGAGTATTGGACTTGACTTACTTGACTTGACACAATGCTCGTTTAGTTTATGCTTCCTTCGAGTGTTTCGTTTCATTTCGTTTGTTTTTGCCCACAATCACCGTCAACTCAAATAACATCACAAAGTCGGTTTGTTTGCAATGCAATGTTTTTTTTTTCTGGGTAAATTAATAATTTTCTGACAGATAATATTATTTTTATTTATTATTATTTCACAGACATTTCCTTTTTCCTCGCCAAAGAAAGTTATAGGGTAAGTAATGTATAAAAGGAAGGGAATCACATATTATCTACAATAAATGAAACCAAAATTTCATAATTTTCATTTTATACTTCTCTCCACTTTCTTTTTAACATTACACGCGAATAATCGAATATTTCACAACACTTAACAACAATGTCCATAACTTATCAACACAATTATCGTATCACTAGACACAGCAGATATACAACATAATTAGCACCATGACTCTTCTACGACGTAGCTGGGGTAGTATGTTCTGAAACAAAAATTAAATAAGCGTAAATAAGGCATATTATTATGTCAAATGCGAAAGTAAGTTTGTTGATTTGTTTGTCTGTTACGCTTACACTCCTTAACTATTTAATCGATCATGATTTTTTTTACATTGTTAGGTGTAGAGAAGAGGTTATATTATTTATTTATAAAATGCTTGATATTATAAATCCTGTAATTATTTAATTTTGATTTGAATTAAATTAGGCTTCTAGCTTTACATCAGTCGGAATCCATTAGAAATATTGTCATGTAGTTCTAAAGTTTACCTGTGCTCTTGTAATTCACTCTTTTCGTCGTATGTTTTGCGAGTAAAGCTTTAAAAAAATGTTTTTGTGCATAAGCACATCAAAGGTCATAAGACCGCATGATAGGAGTAAAACTTCAAATTTTAAAATTATAAACATATTATAATAATTCCAATGAATTCATTCATTATTAAAAATTCAGACGACCTGAAACCCTTCGCGGGAAGGGCCTTGATACGAAGCGCAGAGGACAAACAATGAAGACACATTGGCTGATAATTATTATTATACACGATTCAGTGCGTCACCAATCCGATCGCGCTTGATGTCAAGTGGAGCCCAAAACCCGATTCAGCATCACCTACCTCTAGCGTGACGGTTCACTTACGCTCACTCCGCAGCAAAACACGCCTAAACAATTTTTCTCTTCACTGAATAGAGTCATCCTGCTTACCTGTATCCACCGCCGTAACCACCGCCGTAACCGCCTCCGTAGCCGCCACTATAGCCACCTCCGTAGTGGTATCCACCGCCAAAGCTTCTGCCACCGCCGAGTGCACCACCGACAAGGGCGCCTCCAACGAGACCAGCTTTAGCACCAATCAGTCCAGCACCGAGCGCACCAGCCCCGAGAGCACCAGCACCTAAAACTCCGGCGCCTAAAACTCCGGCGCCGAGTGCTCCAGCTCCAAGGGCACCTATTTGGTCAAAAGAATTTAGTCAATACATATAATAAAATCGTAAACGAGCTGATCTGTACATTAAATGATTTTTTCATAAAAAAAAAACATTATGTTATTGAGGTGAAAAAAATAGTTTTTTGAAAACTTTCAAAACATAAATTCCAGAACCCAGTCCCAGAACTGGGTTCTGGAATTTATGTTCAATGGGCTCAATGTTTCTTTTTTGTATAATTGCTGACATGATTATTGGTTTTCATTTAAAAAAAATATCGAATAATAATTCAGAAATGTCATTAAATTATATTTTTTTAATTTCTATAAAATATCTCAAAAATTTGTTGGCATCTGTGAACGGGTATTCACTGAAATATGATATTATTTTTCTAATTTTCCTAAGGTACTAATATCGTTTTTAGCTTTTAAAATAATATATTGCATAAAAATATGACCCGAAACAGGTATAAATTTCTGATGCGAAGTTCAAGGTTGTTGTCAACCGCGCTCGATCGACCGCTTACATAATACCATGTTTTCACACCAAAGAGTGAGTACCATAAACTATCGACATTCACAAATTATTTTTTCATTGTCACTTTCAGTTTATGGTAATATTTAATAGGGTTTTCCTATTGAGAAACCATGTCCTTATTTGAAGATTCGAAATTATTTAAATTATAAATTCAAATTTATCTGATGTAAATTATCGTTTAGTAATGTAACTAACAACCAAATACTCAAATTATTTAACAATAACTATACGAGTATGTCTGAAAAAAATCTTATTTCATAAGAAGCATTCGTGAAATTTGCTTTTCAAATTCTAAACTAATTTTAAACTAATCACTTACCAAGAAGCAGATGTCTCTTTTGCCTGCTGTGTGTGGCTGGCTCAACTACAAGGACTTGCCGAGGTTCAAATTCCATGTTAGGCTGAAGAGCATGCAACACCGGTCCATGTTCAATGGCCAACGAAACAGCGCATACCGCCAACACTCCCAAAGCGATTATACTGAATTTCATTTTTTTTTATTTCTGTTAAAGAAAAATATATAATTTTATAGATTATTTATTTGTAATCAATGCACATTCTTTAATAAAATCCTTAGTGTATGCTGAAAATTTTAACTTTTTTTTAAAGGTACCTATTTCATAATTAATTATAAAATAATATAGTCCCTACCTGTTAAAAGCCACCTAGTTCACTCAAAAAACAGCACGTATCAACTGTCCGGTAAGGTCCTGCCACTTGCTTTTTATAGGTCGACGTGATATACTCGTTCGCTATGGCGAATTGGCGATGTTCTGCCGAAAATATGTCGTCGCCCCACCTTGTTGTACCAATAAATATTATATACTCAACAATAAGTTTAATATTCATTAGACGATTGCAAACTGGCTCATTTCGCTTTTGCCCTGTTTACAAAGTTCTAACACATACTAACCATAACCAAGGTAGACATCCGTAACATTTCTAGGTATAGGTAAAAATTAATTGAAAAAATAATATTTCTAGATTCAGATTATTTTAAAATCTGATTTAGAAAGGCATAAATTTTAGTTGTTTTATGTATTAAATTAATTAAGTATGTATTTTATGTATTTTAAATTGTATACGAATTCATTGAAATTTATATTAACATATAATAAATATAATTTGAATTATTAATTATAAATCAATAATTATAATGGCTTGCTTTCATTCAATCGTTACTCAACATGTATATCAATAAATTAATTTACTTCCACGTAAAGCAAACCTTGAGTTATCCAAATTGAAAATGTTTACTTCAATATATCTAATACGGACTAGTATTCCTTCCGGTGGGACATAGTTCGACATATTACAGGAATACCGAGCATATTTTGCAACAACTTACTCTTAGGCATTCGGGATTTCAATGTAATGATTAATTTGAAGAACTTGTTAGAATACTCGTACATGGGTGACTAAACAGGCAATGCGAAAGTTTTTTTTAATCACTTTACAAATACATACCTTACATACATAAATAGATACAGTAACTCCAAACTAAGTACTGATGAATAGATAATCCTGATTATCTATAAGATAACCTATTTATTTTAAATAAAGCCAATAAAAAATATAGTTAAATAAAGCCTTTTCAAAGTTCTGCTGTTCGAAACCTTATCCTCAGAATTTTTTCATGATATAGCAAGAATAGGCATGATAATAGTCCTATTGCCGGTAGGTGGCTACAACACACATTAAATGTAAAAGAAGTCTTCAGATTTTTTTTAATTCTGAAAATTTGTCTCACTGAGCTATCGCTGTATTACATTGATAGGTTGTCCCTAAGAACATCCACTTAATAACAGTCACTCTAACTATGTCAATATCAAAATCCATGAATAGTGCGTTCGCATTGTTGACCTAACTAATATTAATAATTGGCTAACAACTAATTAAAGAACTTTAATCGTTTACTTCCGTGTAATTAATTCCTTCTCAAAAGAGACCCAGTGAAAAAGTATTATGTTAATATTGGACACTAATTAACACAAGGTATATTCAAATGATATTAGATAGTTTTTGTCTACAATGTCAACGACTTGCGTCTCGTCATCTGTTAATTATCACATCACACAAGGTAAATGACCTGTCGCAAGGTTGCGGTAACCCAACTCGACAAGTTAACCCTTACTTGTCACGACACGGTCAACCTGAACTAGGAGCCTTTCGCCAAAACTACCGAATTTCCGCATTAAAAAGTCACAAGGTGAAATTACTCATTGAATTATTGTAATTAACTAAATATCATTACATGATGGTAATAAAACAAAATGCCAATCGTCTTCCTTGACAGATATTACCTCTGGGCTACATTAATCGGGAATTATATCTTCACTTACTGTTTGGCATTATTTGTAGTAGCACACTGCGTTCAACGGTCATAAAGATCATCTCCGGCTGTAACTTCGTAAGAGATGCTAGAGCCCATTCGTCCATCTCACATTATCTCCTTACTCTTGTCTGAAAGATTGTGGGCAAAAAATAAAAAGTATTGTGAAATTCATAGTAATATTATAAAGAGGAAAGATTTGATTGTTTGTTTGTTTGCATTGAATAAACTCCGAAACTACTGGACCGATTTCAAAAATTCTTTCACTGTTGGGAAGCTATATTATCAGCGAGTAACGTAGGCTATATTTTATAAAGTTACGCGGGCGAAGCCGCGTACAACAGCTAGCTGAGCCCTGAAATCATTATCGCTGTGATGACAGTGGCACCCAATTTTTTATATTTTTAGACGATCCATCGATAACCCAAAATATTTCAGAATAACAAGTATCCTATATATTAAACCAAGTAATAAACCAAGATCAGTAGTTGATACATGAAAGAGTAATATTCATCCTCACAGAGTTGGACATTTAAAAGTGAGCAGCATTATATTTACAGGAATATTATTAATATTTACTCAAATCTGTGAAATGTTTGATTGAATATTTGATTACAATTAGCCAGTATTATTCTTAAATACCGACACTGCTGTCCGTCACATATCCACAAACAAAATAAATCTTTAGACCCCACCCACACTGTAACAACTCAAACGCCGCTGTCCCCGCCCTATATCCACATCCGTCTTTCTCCATGCATTGTGACATTAAAATGCTATGATCTCAAAAACATTAACCGTATACAGTGTCACTGAGGCCTATAATTTAGTTTAGAAGCCTTAACCTTAGTATTAGCTTTCTGACAAAATAATAATCAACCTAAAACCTACTATATTTAACCTTAGTCAAAATCGCACACTGTATTTTGATTTTTTTTATGTTACACTGCGAAATAGGGAATCGCACAGTGCATTTCGCAGTCACAAACTAAGCAGATCATATAAGAGCTGTAAAAACCTACAGAAGACCACCGAAAGATAAAAGCATGTTCGCCATAGGTACTGCTTTGGATGATTGATTCCAGTGTCCTATCAGGTCAGCCACGCACTTGTGTTTCTAGGCCATGGTAGCCACATTCATCTATGAAACTTAGGCTAAAAAAATATTATCATATTACTGCCTGAGTTTTAACTTATTTATTCTAGTTTATTATAATATTCTAGTTTACTAAACACTATTTTTTTTTTCTCATAATCCGCCTTGGGCTTGGCACTAGGTATAACGACCGGAGAACTCCTTTAGGAAAGAACATTTCTATGCTGTATGTGAAACAAGACATGCATTGATGCTTCATCAGTCCCATATTCAACGAACTTAGAGCCGAACGCTTGAATAGACATAAACACTGAGACACAACTTATATTAGTTAATAAAATATATTGTTATCTTAACACCAATCAAATAAACCTTTCAAAGATGTGACATCAGAAGTTAACTCACAATATCACAGGTGTCCCATTGTACTTAAAAAATATTCCATAAACTAATGTAAAGTTGTTAAATCCGCGAATTTGAAGAAATAGAATTAATTTATAGCTTTAAACCTGTTTACTATTATAGATTATATATAGAATAACTGCACATTAGGCAACTACTTATTAAATGTGAGAAAAGATTTACTTAGTAGAATATTTTCCTTTAACTTTTGAACAGGTAAATGATAATTAGAGACCGCACATGGAAGACAATTTGTAGGTATAATATCTAAATCACAATAGAAAGGATAAAAATAAGAAAAAAGTACGACTTTTATACTTTCAACTACTTCCAATATTATTGAAATATTCGAAAGCAATTCCATAAGTGGCCATTAAAAAATAAGAAATATTTCACAATATTTTTCAAAGATTTTATGTTTCTTTAAGTATAACAAAATAAACGAACCAAACATTGACAAGCAAATATCAAAAATGCATAATCATGCCTTTTCGACATATTTATAAACTTGAATTGAGAATTATATAACTTTGAAACCACTTAAGCCAACGATTATGATGACATTAGAGAACCATGCCCTAGCTAGACAGTTTTCTGTTTGCGCGTAAGCGGTTGATTCTTCATATGTAGTCTTCCTTAGTACATATTCGTTTGTTTAACACGATTTTGACAAACATACTAGCTTCTTCTTCCCGATAGACAAGCGTAAGAGAATCAAAACACTTGGTCAAAGTTTAGAATATCGAAAAACTAAAGAGCGCATCGTGACACATTCTACACACGTTGACGAAGTACCACCAAGGAGTAACGTAGTTACACTGCGTTTCGCAGTTATCTAATCTGGTTGCAGCACCTAACCTTACAGAAGACCGCCGTGAAATAACAGCATGTGAGGCATTGTATTTCGGTGAGTGAATAAGGGAGCACACCACCTTATTCAACTAACGTCGGCATTGCACTAGCAGCACCTATGGCATTGTTTAATACTAATAGGCGACAGTAGCCATTTATCATCAGCCTGCCACTTTGATATAAAAAAATCAACAATATTATTATACTAATATAGACTATATAACCCTTGACCTCGTGTTGCTATAGCACTTTGGCCAGGCGTTAGTTTTTTATTTTTTATTTATCCCTCGGGAGTCCTTTTTTTCTAGATGAAAGGTACCCTATGTCCTTTCTAGTGTCCCAGACAACGTGTATGCAAAATTGGATGGTGATCGGTTCAGTAGTTTTTGCGTGAAAGAGTTACAAACATCTATACATCCAAACATACTTTCGCATTTATAATATTAGTATAGATGTTTAATTTGTGTTTCAAGTTTTAAAATTAAAATTTAAGGTAAAGCACGATTAAACACAAACATACAAACAAATATATTATTATATACATTATCATAATGATTCATAAAGCTTACATCCGCTTCCACTATCCACTGGTTTCGAAGACATACGTTGACCTTTGCCCTTTCTCACTGGAGTGTGGTACGAGTAAGATGAGGTAATAAATTAAGCAGTTGAACCATTACACTAAAAATACTTTGTTAAAATTATTGATTATTATATATATAAAAATTACGTGACACATTGTTTGACGCAAATGAACTCCTAAACTACTGACCCGTTTTTGATAAAAATTCGTAACTATGTGTCATTTGGTCCAACTTAAAAGATAGGATAGTTTTTATTTTGAACACGGGCGAGGCGGGAGCGTGTAGCTAGTATAATATACGTTATCACATAGATTAGATTTATAAACCAATTGAGGTTTAATCTTGTCATACAAATATAATAATATTTGTAAACTGCTATACTGAATATAGTAGGTACCTAAAACAAGTAGTTCTAACTAATTTTTGTAACGTCATGACATATGTCTCATACGAAGCTCTTACAAGTTTTTGGTTTGATATTTTTATAACAAGGTATAACAATTTTTCTATAGCCTCTTCTATAGCCTTCTAAGTTCAGACGTCATAACCTCTTAATTCAAAGACGACTACAATTTCCACATAATATAGTTGTTGGCACTATATGTATGCTAATTAACCGGATTTTATTGATATATACCTACATAGTATATACTTATAAAATGTTTTATCGATATTATTGTAAACGAAATTTATTATAACATCTATATATATATAAAAATTTCGTGTCACATGTTTGTTGCCGATGAACTCCTAAACTACTGAACCGATTTTGATAAAACTATGACAGTGAGTATATAATATTGAATACTAGGCTACTACTAAAAATACATATATGTAGCTACACGCTCCCGGCTTCGCACGGGTGCAAAATAAAAACTATCCTATCTTTTAAGTTTTACCAAATTACACATAGTTACGAAATTTTATCAAAATCGGTTCAGTAGTTTAGGAGTTCATCGCGGAGGAACATGTGACACGTAATTTTTATAATAACGCTTGACCTCATTTTGCTATAACACTTTGCCCAGGCGTTAGATTTTTATTTTATTTTAGATGAGATCTTGAGGGAATAGTACTTATTCTGGATGAAGTTTACCCCAAATCCTTTTTTGTATCCCTGACAACGTTCGGTTGACAATTTATCGGTTGAGTAGTTGGCATGACAATTATCGGTATAAGGCATGAAAAGGAAACAAACAGACAGAGTTACTTTCATATTTATAATATTGGTAATAAAGTAATACTCCCAATACTCGAACAGGGCCCGTAGCCTTGAGTGCTACCTTCAGTCTTAAACGCTACGCTATGCTAAGAGAAAACTTTGTGATTGGAGAAAATTTTATTTTGACGTTACAACAACCAATCACCAAGCTTTCTTATAACGTTCTCTATTCGTTTCCGAAGTACGCAACGAAGTGTTTGCATCTTGGCTAGGGGCTAGAATGCGAAAAGGCTACGCTCGTGCACATTTATCGTATTTCAAAGGAATTACGAGTACATATGTGACGGACGATTTTGTCTGAAGTAGCTCGCAGTTCGTTGACTGTTTCTAGGGTCCCGGTCGTGCTATCGATACATGCTTGTTGAATTCCATGATTTCCATCGTGACAGTTTAGGCTCAACTATAAAGGAGGATGAACAACAAACAATAGTTAATCCTTTTATGAAATGGGTTAACTATTGTTTGAAATTTTATTGGTAAACCACCTTATGGCTGTATAACCCAAGCTGGCAAATGTAAAAATTTAAGAACTTTTAACATTTTATAAAGAACTAGCTGAACCCGGCCACGTTTTGCTCTGGCTCAGTTTAATATTAATTATTACAAGTGTAAAAGTATTCTAGAACAATCTACATAAAACTTATTCCCTTTACCATAGCAACAGTTACTTAGAACGTCACTGTGACAAATAGTCATTGAATAACAAACTTTAAAAAAATTTTCGTTCTAAAATTCAATGTTTTATAAAAAATTCAAGTCAATCCATGAGCTAATTTTTGAGTTTTGCGGACACAAACTTACGAATGCTGAATTTTTATATATAAAGTTGTAGCCGATTTTAATAAATTTGAAATATGAACCCTCGACATTTTAGTATACTACTTTCTTCTTCTGTAGGTGCCACTTCTCTACGAAGATTGTTGAACAGCTTTGCATGAAAGTGGAAACGAGCACAGATACCAAACTAATTCTCTTAAATTCTTCAACCAGGATGTCTTTCTCCTATCTCTACTATATTTGTCCTGTAATTTGCCCTTGCGTCACTATTTGAAGAATATGATATCTTTCGCCTCTCATTACGTGCATAAAATAGTCCTCTACTCCTCTGCTCCCGAAATATTGGGGTTATTGGTAGTATCAAAAAAATTACAAGTGACATGATGTTACGGAGCCTGTGATGAAAGCGTTCCTGTACCTTTTCATTTCCTGTCATGGACAACTTTTTAAACAGACTTTTCAAAAATGACCTTGCCCTGGATTTGCACACATCACAGTGCTCAACTTAGGGACACTTAATTAGTATGTTTGTCTAATAATTATTATAGTTGAATGTTTATTCATGCTGTTACTTTTATAAACAAAATCAATACTTCTCGAAATCAATAGAATTTTTTTAAATATTTCTTATAGTTATAATTATTTTTTAAAACTGTGGGTTACTTATGGATATTAAAAAATAGACACAAATTTCATGTCAGACATTTATTTAAAATAACAACATCAGTAATAACTAAGTATTTAAAACATTATTGTCTGTTATAAATATTACAACAAACTTCAGTCGTTAAAATAACAGAGAACTATAAATTGGCAGTGTTTCGTTTAAATTTCAACCCTATTTTTATATGGCAATTGATGTTTATTTACATTATGGTAAATGTTTAAATCTACCGATTTATTGCAAATTTAAAAGTCACAAGAAATATTGTCTAAAATGTACAATTCCTGTCGCGACTGTCATTCCATTACCATGTAGTGTGTCGTGTACTCTTACTGTCTTTGTCTTATCTTGGGAGCATACAAGCAATTTTACAATGTGAACAAGAATTAAAAAGAATAATGGTGCTATTACACGATGATATTAACAAATGCAAGATTAAATCCAACGAATTCGTTTATTTAGATATTTATTGATAAAATTGGAGGATCACACTAGAATTCCTAGTTTGTGATAATATGGCTGACGACTTACAAAGTATCCAATTGTTTTCCATTTTAACTTACAAGAGTTATTTTTTTCTTTTTAGATTTACAAAACCGATTTGTGTCATGTCATAAGGACGCTAACTAACATTTATTATTTATTTAAGACCTCAAATTGAAGGCAACGTCTTATTATTTGATTACCAACGAAAAATCGTGTGATTTATTTCATAACATTGCGTCATTCAATATCTCTTTAACTTTTTACAGGCGTATGAAACCTCAGAAAATGTACGCAAAGAGAACTATGATGACTAGAAATGTCTTCAAGAAATATTTTAATTAAATTTCTGTTTTGTTTTATTGTATTTTTTTTACATTTCACAAGTGCACGTGATTCTTCTCTTAATTGAACATTTTACTGTGGACATATTTTCATATTAATATCGCTTGAGTAAATGTGGCTGAATAGACAATGTGAACATATTTGTCTAGACACATGACTAAAATTGCAATTAAAAGTAAAGAGACCACGCGCACTCATTTTAATGCAGAGTGTATTGTCACAAAAAAAAATCTGTTTTAATTCAGGTTCTGTTCCCTCAAAAACCTTAAAACACAATTATCCTTATAACTAAAAATACAAAACTCTTAAAGTATCTTCTACAGCGCTTTCCATATTATTCTGCAGTTCACTTAGTGCGACGCCAGAAAACTTGCAACCTTTACAACTTAACCGGACCAGCTGAAAAACATCATTTCATAAACAAACATTTCAAATAACGGAATATTTTGTATACATATCACGGTACGATTCCATGCGATCACAAACGACGCTTCTAGACGAATCCGCATTCTTAAAAAAGCTATATACTATTTATATCTGCGAACCGCGGTGATGCTGGGTTTTACCAAAATTCTCATCTCTCATAGGTACATGTATGTGATAAATTAATTCAATAATTTATTCACATATTACACCGAACTAAAGTTAACGTGTGATGACGATACAACATTCCTGATTAACCTACTCTTTATGGCCATTCATAGAAACCAGTTCGTTTGCTGAATAAACAAAACTCTGTTTAAAATGGGCAAGCGACGCCTAATTAGTAAATGAGATTGTTTAATCTTTGTCTAGAGCATTTACGTAATAATTTACATACAAGTTAAACAAAAGAAAAAAATTATTAGGTATACCAACCATCTATGATTCGCAAACAAATGTACTGGCATAACGACAAGCATAGTTAATCGCCTTAAATAATAAAATTATAGATAATAAAATTTAATTTCATAATTATTATATTGATTGCATGACTGGTAAAGTCACGTTTAATCGACTCTAACTGGATATAAATAAATCCCTGGACTAGTTTCATTAAAAGTTATACAAGAAATGAGAAATCTGGAATATTGTTTTCGCAAAATAGACGCAAAATTTCTTCTATTTATTTTAAGTTTTATTCTTAATTGTGTAGCAGAAATCTTTTTATGTTATTCCAACATATTACTCATGATATCTTTAGTAATAGTTAAATGAATATTGAAATTCTTCTAATCTTAAAAGTAGTACTTCTAATACAAATGGGTCATTAAAACAGTGGTGACATAAATGTGACCAAAATACTTGTATCGCTACATGTACACCTGTTTACAACACTTTGTATCGTGAGAATACGCAATTAAAATTAATACAATTAAAACAATTAATTATGAAATATTGATTCAATACTGCAGTTTCTGTACTTACCTATAAACATAGTAACTATAATAATAACAGAAATTGCCTATACTAAAAGCATTTCTAATAAAAATAAGCTCTACAAAGTAATTAAAGCAAATAAGGCCAGGTTTAGTGATTAACATGCACACGATGTGTTAGAATTTTAAACTTGAGTGTAATACAAAATAATTAATTAAAGAAAGTAAGCCAATCAATGTCATGTTGGAAAGTGCATTTGTTTTGTGATGTTTAAAAAAAATGTATTAATTTTCTTTGTAAATGAACAATATAAAATTATGTAGATTTATTTTTCATAATCTTTTTTATTCATTAACAAACAGTATATTTTTCAAATCGAATAACATTTTCCAGTAGTATTAAAAGTTTATTTAGCTAAAAGTAAAAAAGCTACTTTAAGTATTGAAATTCAAACAAAATTGTTAAAACGAAAAAAAACTTAAAAAACAAAGCTGATCTAAATCCCAAAACCTTGATTAGAAGTTAGTATGCAAATAAATTCTAATATGAGTTTTTAGGTTACACGTATGACCAACACGACTTTCAAGTTCCTATTCAAACGAAACGATAAATGGCTTCGTAACGATTGACATTATAACCAATGACTTTATAACTTAAGTACACATGTTATGAAATATTGAACAAAGTATGATTTCGACTTTACCTTTGAAAGATTTGGCAACATAATAACGATTATTGTGTTCAAGTATGTCAAGACTCTTGTCGGGTTTGTTTGTCCATTGTAAACTTTTCCTTTTTTTGACAATGGTGATGCATAGAAAAATAGTTAGGTTGAAGAGCAAAGAATAATGTATAGATATTAAGGTTGCATTACACTTGTATTTTATGTATAAACATTTAAGAGTTGCTATTAAACTTGTATATTGTAGCAATAAACTATGTCTATAAAATGTAACACTAAATTAGGAAGAAAGCATCACAGCTAAAATTAATTAAATCATCAAAGAGAAGGGTCCATACTAAGGGTATCAAGTCTTTCATATAATTGGTCATTAACATACGTTTTGTTAAAAAGAACACTTTGGTACCAGAACTGTCTGGATAAATAAAAAGTAGTTTTTTTTTTTAAATATAAATTTTTTAAAATCTTGAATATATGCTAGAATTTAGTATGAATATATCTATCGTCTTTTCATTTATTATAGCAATGATCACAGCCCACTTTCATCGCTTCTATGGTGTTAGAGTGCCAGTGACACTTGTGCCAGTTACTGAGTCAATGTAAGTCGGCCTTTATACATACTGAATAGGTACCGGGACGAGAAGCCAACAAGCCTAAGGTGTCAGTATTATGTTATTAAAACATACATGTTGAGTAGATTTATAGATACTTAAGTTATACCAAAAAATATTTATTTAGGTATAGTACCAAAATAAGAAATGTAGGATGTAGGCTACAGATATCGTATCCTTGAAACATGAGGAAATTAGTTTATGTTTTAAATTATGATAGCACAGTAGGTCGAACGCTTAGCCATCGAAACGATAGATGCTTCTAATCCTGTCCCAACGTTGAAAAAAAAAAAAGGGCGGGCCTTGGTCTCTGAGTGCTTTCGATTGGAAATAGTGACCACCGTATCAATTCCTTCCCTCTAAAGTGTATTTTTTTAATAGATATGTAAGATATCTTGCTTCCGTATCAGACAAATGTGCAATTAAGTGCAGTCCGTACCCAATCTCGGAAAAAGTCGACTCACCTATGGACATCTACTGTCCATGACGGAGCATGGCTGGAAATTGAAAGAATATAATTTAAAAGACATTTTAAAATTGGAATGGGAGATTTGTGTTTCTAATGTACTTTATTGACCTGGTTAGAAAAATATTTGCTCACTTCACGCCATAGCTTGACATGTGAAAACATTTTTACTACAATGCAAACAGATTACGAGGATGCCATTCATTATTTCGCAATAATTTACTTGGGTAATTTTTTCAAGTATTTTTTATGGTCAAGAGACATAAGGTTTTATATAAATATAGTACTGATTAAGTTTGTTTTAATAGCATTAAATTCTCTTAATTTTGTTACGTAATTTATTAACTATCGCATAAACGTTGTGTTAGCACCCTCTACTTCGGGTACATTAATTAAACAACTTTATGTTCAGTCCAAATACTTTTATCATCCGACTGATATATCAGAACTACAATTCCAACTATAAGATGTGCGGACATACGACGACCTCTCTTCGCGAACGTTTCCAAATCATTTTTTGGCAATATTAATAATTACTTTATACATATTACACTTTAATAATTTGTTTGAAAGAATTCAATGTATAATATGCTAATAATGATTCATTAATCGTCTTATAATTTTATCAATATAATAATTGATCATTAGTCGAGCTACAAATTTTAGGTCAAAGCATTTTTCACGATAGACTTTTATGAAAACTTTACTTCAGTAATAAGTGCTTTTAATAGTCTAGTCAAAAGTATTTTACACTTTTTGCATTAAATTATTTTAAGAAGTGTTCCTATGACATTAATACTGATTTTGACAATAAGAATCACCCTATACCTAATCAATAGCAAAATATATTACTTATGAACACAAATGTGGATGAGTCCCTTTTGTTAGTAATGTCACCTGCTATACCCGTAACTGTAAACCGTCTTGACACGCGGCACTGACTTTGATTTACTCTTGAGCGCGATGACTCCGGCTGCTCCGGCACCCACTGCCGCAATCTTTGCTGCTTTTAATCCAAGAGCTCCTGTAAAACAGAATTAAGTCCATATAGTGCCTAAGTAATATAAGAAACTTAGTAAAACTAGACAGCAACTAAAATTTTATTAAACTTATGTTCACTTTTCTAGACTTTGTAGTTTTGACTATGCGTTCATAGTCTAATCAGTTATAGGACAAACGATTTTATAGATTAAAACTTCAAAAATCTACAAATATTCAAGGTATGTAGTAAAGACAAGTGAATTGTTCACAATTTAAACATTTATTCAACATAGAGAAGAAGTTCATTTAAAAACAATTTGAATATTAAATTTATTTTCTCACACTTTGTTCATTATTATAAGTAACTAAACAATTACTCAAACAACGTAACAATACTAAAAACGCAATAATAAGATTGACAATGACCGAATTGGAGGTTCTGTTTAACTGTGAATCTCAACTCTGAAATGAATCTAAGATCCAAGGCTTGTAGAGGAAGGTAAACCACATACTAAATATAGTGGGTTCGTTACTCTATTTATTAGGAAAATAGGAGTAGGTACCTACTGTGCTTTTCTAGAGACGCCTCTTTTGGTTAAGCACCTTGACTAAAACGTTAAAATGCAAGGTGACATATTAATCTGTCAACTAGCATAACTATTATACGTTTAAGGCTTGTATTAAAATTCAAAATTAATAACATGTCATATACCTACTTAGGCTAATTTAATGCTGTTTTACCGAAGGCAACAAAACGAAAAAGATGTCTAACAATAATGAATGAATGAACGTGGGAGAATCTAAAGATATATTTTTTTGTTATTTCTTTTATAAAAAAAAAATACTTTATTTAAAACAGTGAAAACATTCCCATAATTATTAGACAGGAATAAGCTAACCATAAATAATAATAAAAATTAATTTAGAAGCTTTTGCAATTTTCAATTGGAGAATAATTTGTGCTTTGTGGTCGAAGAAAATTTGATAATTTGATTTTAACTTTGTATTTAAAAAATTAATTAATTCGAAATTCGTTGTTGTCTTACGTAGTAGGGAAATTCTCTAATTACGCATATTAGGAGAATACTTTTTGTATTCAAACTAAACTTAGTTTAATTAGGTACCTAACTCTAATTAAAAAGAAGACATGAAATAGCCACCAAGATTTAACTGACAAGGTAACAAATCATGCGAATAAAAAAAATTAATAAACTCGTCGTTCAAGTGTGAGGTACTTGGAACTGATTACAGCAGGGCCTTACTTGTTTACTTCATAACACGCGTTTGGTTACAACTTACAATACAATGCACACACAATAGACTACGTAACAACTGGTTTTGTTAGAGATTCAGAAAATTAGACTGAAGCACAATAGAGGCAAACAATAATGAATTTTGATATGATAATAAGATGTAAAACGAAAAATTAACCTAAAAACGTCAAAGTAACAAGGAAAAATTTTGTAACGCAAAATTTAAAACAAATATAACGAACTCTTACCAAGAAGCAGTTTCTTCTTCAACAAAAGTAAACCTCTTTTCGTTCTTGGAGATCTCTCGAGTGCAGGAGTGTCGTATATGGAGTCATATAATGCACCATCGTCGGGCAATCTCACCGCATCCACTGCGGGATATTGTTCGTAATGAACCGCAGCCACAGCGGTGGCGATGAGGCAAGCCAGCGCGATGATCGTAGCTGAATGCATTATGTCGAGTTCTGCAAACATTTGCCAAAATACTAATAGTTTAAACAAAGACTTGCTTCACACTTTTGTAACCGATTTTTTATTGGAAATTCTAGACATTAGGTACATTACATTGTAGAAAAATTCTTTACATTATTTATTGTAAAGAAAAGTTTTTTTTTTTTTTTTCAAATATATTTTTGAAACCCAAAATAGAAACCCTATCATTACCTATCAAAAGCATAAAGACCCTTTTCATCTTTAATTAAATAAATGTTATTTTTCTACTAAAATTAATTTAGGGACAAATATTTTAAATGAATGAATAATATGAATAATATGAAGATTCAAATAATATGAAGAGCCTTCCTTTTTTATATTAATTATTAGAACAGCTCATTTTCTTTTCATATTGATTTGCACCTTATATTTCATTAAATAAATAAATATAATGAATAAATAGTAACCCACTCCGGCTTCCCACGGGTGCAATTTTATACACACAAGCCTGAAATAGTCTTTTTATCGCTCTTTCCATTAGTGAAAACCTAATCAAAATTCAGAGGATTGTTCAGAAGAAGTTAACGGAGAAACAGACTTAAGCTGTCAGCGACTTTATTTTACAATATGTTTAGATTACCTACATATTTTACGTCAAGCTTTAGTTCATTGTAGTATAAAATGTTGCTTAATTCAATTTAAAAATTATCAAACACTCAAACTAAAAACTGCAAGCCTTGCGTCCCGTCGCTGAAAATCTCTTTTGTTAAAATATCTATTCATACATAGTATATCTATATTATATTTTTAATTTTACATACTCTCTAAGTTCTATAGAAGTTCTAGACTTCTTATAGAAATTCTTTAGAATATAAGAAATTTCGAATTGAGAATATGAATTACAAATTATTTAGCTTAACTTAAATTAACTCTAGATTGCATTTTATACTGTGAGAAATATTTAAAACTAACTTGTGTCCTTTCCCTTTACATCATGTTTCATCAAAATCAGTTCAATGGAATAACTGTAATTACAAATTTAACCATGAAATATGAAATTATATTTGAAATTTAATGGCCTTAAAAAACATATCATGAACACAATAAAGCCTACTTGTTTACAAAAACTATATCTACTGAACCTAACTTCTGCAGAATTCGGTAGGTTTCTATATTCATAAACATTTTTATTCCGTTCCCCTTTAAAGAAGTATTATAAAATAAAAATATTTTAACAAAATGTTCGTCTGCAAAAAAGAGAACGTAGTGAGGAAGTATTCCGACGGAAATTGAGACATTTCTATTTGGTTTTCGTTCAACGTTTCCTTTCCTTGCCATCTCCTACACGATGTCGCGGCTGTCGCGCCGTGCTGCGATAGAATTACATTTTAACTCTATTTACCACTGTGAATCAATAAAAAGACTCTATTTCCATCAACTAAGCCATTTGTGCAAATAAAAAACATGTTATCGAGTTATCGAGAAAAATAATAACTTATTTTTTGTTACAGATGGCTATCTTCTATACACAACGGCCAAGAAATCGGAGATTTATTATTAGTTAGACCGCGTGAGTTAAATTAATTAAATAAAAAACTGTAACAATTGGCTAATAGGCACATGTTTCGCTCTAAGTTGTCAAATGGAAATTAAACTAAATTTAGGTCGGAGGAGGAATAATTGCACTGAGATTCATGCTACTAGTTTTTGAAAGCTTAGACTTTTGACAATACGAATTTTTGAAAAAGGTAGCTTTTTCCTACGAAGCCTACGAAAGATAACTTTATATTTGGCGACAATTTCGGGTCTGACTATTTTGATGAATAAACATTTTCTACAAAGAATCCAATAAAAACCAAACATAGGTTACGCTTAGGACACTTAAAAACTACATTTTTTTTCCTTTAGCTGCTTCTTGTAGAGTGTTTTACGCCGAAATTATCTACAAAACATAAATTAACATAATTTAAACTCTCTCTAAAATTTTAGTTCTCATTAATGTTCTTCTTAAGTCTCTCAATTTAATAAAGTCCTCTCAAAAGGAAAAGGATTGTGAATACTCGCATAAGCTCAGTTTAATGATTCATCCATTGAATACAATAACGAAAAGATTACAAGGTTGACTAGTGAAACATTCTTCTTATTTACTCGTAAAATAAGTCTGCGTTTTGTGACCGTCATTTTTATTTTGTTTATTAATTGGACCTCGACATCGCCTTGAACTCATCGTTTAAATCGATTTTAATTAAATGTTATTTAAACAAAATTATTTTGAATTCCTTGCAATTTACTGACCTCTATGAGTATTAACATAAAGAAATCTCTAATTCATATATTTAGATAAATGTTTCTTAGTTCTTAATTTACAGTTAAATCTTCAAAAGTTATATTTAGGTATACTTACATTATAACGACTTATTTATAACGACAATTATCTATAATCTCGCTACTAACCAGGAAATCGTTCAAGTTATTTTTGCAATAACAACTTGTAGATCAACTTGGGAGAATCATATGGCAATATTATTAATACTGAAGGCCAGGTGTATAGCACGTTAACCTTTCGTACAAACCAATAGTATAAGTGAAACACGCATTTTACCGCGTTTTATCTAAAGGGATTTATTGAATGTCCTCTTATAGTCTTATAAATATATAGATGGGGCTATTTAACTATAAAATTAGTGTAAATGATAATGTAAAAGCCTGTATACCGGTAAATCCTAGGGTTTACTGGTAAATCTTATCTTAGGGTTTACCAGTATAGGTTAGTGGTAAAATTTTTAGATTGGTTATAAGATTAGATTAGAAATATATGTTCCTAAAATATGCCTACAATGGGAAATATTTCAATACAAAAACTAAAAACTTTAGTTTTTAGTAACTGTAACTTTTTTGAAAATTAACTAAAGCCGATGGTCTTTAGTAATTTAATTTTACATGAATTTAGTACAAAAATCCCAAGGGAGAAGGCTTATTCGAAATTAGTTTATGAAGGAATTAAACAATCCTTGTTAAGTATTCACGACCAAAAGTTTACACCCTTTCTTTATCATCGTACTAAGAGAATCAAAATCAAAGACAAAATAATTGGTGATTTATTTTATTTGGTAGAAATAAATTTGGTTAAGTATTTATTGTTATTATTTTATTTTGTAGAATGGAAAAAATAAATAAAACCTCTTCACATGTTTACCAAACTATCACGTACCATATTACTACTCAACAGAATACGTTTAGAACAAAAAACCGTTACCTATTTTATATTTGAATTGCACAGAACACAACACTGCAGTCACTGATTCACAGATGATGACAATGAATCGGTGTCGAATTCTTATATAGACTGCAATAGCGAAGACCCAAGGGGAGGGCGAATGAGCGATGCATGCTTAACAATGTGTAGGTACCTATGCCGCCAAGCACGCAAGAAAATGCCTTTGCCTTTGCCTTCGTATGTGAAAAAAATCACATATGAATGTGGGTTACATTATTCGGAAGGACGCCATTTTAATTGCCATACCGAAAACCTGTTGTGCGTTATTTGTTTTCAATTCGGCATTGTTCATGCTACAATTATTATAAGATAATAACAATATTTGCGTATCTCATATTTTTATGTGATCTTGTAAAATATATAATATGAATTATATTTTGATACTGTGATTTAATTTAACAAATATAGATATTTCCAAAATCACTTGTCATTGTCAATGTCTTAATAATAAATGTCAAAAAGTATAAATTTCTGAGCTAATTTTAAGAAATATATATAGAAAATTTAAAATTATAAAAATACCAATTATGATATTATAAAATTGTTAAATTTTTAGTTTCTACATTACATAATAAAAATGTTAAGATTTATTGCAATTTTGCAATTTTGATACATCTCACTACTTGTTTTATAATTTGCCTACTGATCGTTGATATTATAATCATTGCTAAATCTACTATAACTGAATGTCTATCTTCTAAAAATATGCCACATTTCAAAATGGCGTGCTTCATTCTTAAAATGTCTTTATTTTTTGGAATCATTTTAAGTTTTACATGTTGTAAAAAAAAATAACAATTTTATACAAGTAAAATTAGTTTTATCTATGGAAAAATGACGAACCATCTTTGTGGAACCTTTACACTTAAAAAGTATATTTATGCTGTATCAACATTTCATGAAATAACAAAAAGGGTTTTACATTACCACTTCACTTATCTGTTTCTCCCGAGTTTCTCCGCCAACTTCTTCTACACCACCCATTGATTTTTGACAAGGTTTTCACTAATAGAAAGAGCGATAAACGAAAAGATCCATATTCATCCATAAGTACAAAGGAGGAAGTAGGATCGCTAGTATTTTATAAAATGCTACACAGTTTTAAAGGATTCATAACTTTAAAATCTAAATATATGCCTCGAAATATGATATGATAAGTCTTAATCTTAATCGTAATGCGAACGAAGTGGACTTATAGAATGCAGTTCCTTCATCAAATATTTAAGTAATACAAACAACTTGGCTCTAAATGCAATTTTAGTTTCCATCAAAACAAGTTATACTTTAAAATTAGACTCGTCTTAGTGACCTTTAAAACGAAATATGACTTCCTGATTATTAGCCAGATATAAAAAAAATTGTAACTATCGTTTAGTCGAACGGACACGTTGTTATGTAATGTAACATACCTAATACCAATCTTTATATTGAGACATTACAAAAAATACGTTTTTCATTCATTTCTTATCTGTTTTAAACTTATCTTTCTGTAATTAGAATGCGTAATGTATTGTGTGGCGAAGTGTGGTCTACACCAGTTGATTGGAACCTGATTTAACTTGATTTGCAGCATTCATACACATGCTTTGTATTAATATAGTAACAAAAAACAAGATTTTTTTTAATAACAATTACATATTAGCGTTTTTATTCTTATTCTAACCGAAATTATTAAAATTGCTTTAAAATTTTAAAAAAATATAACTAACATGTAGAGGTCTTTGGTACAGACCAAAGATCAAACAGACTGCAGATTTCAAGTCTGCCTGTCGCACTTTGTTCTAGAAAGAAACGCTAATTAAAAAATCATGAATTGTCTATCGAAACTATTCATAGTGTATATTTTTCATGCAATGATCGACCGAACTGTAGATGCCGATTCACCAAACGCACTCTATTTGAACCCATTGCCAAACGATTGTCGAAAAGTTCACTTTTTTATATTATGTTTTTATAACTTTTTGTACGTATATATTAGCTTATTTATTATAATATGTACACAACTGATTCTTTGGTCACAGTAGAGTGATAAACAGTAAAAACATGTGACCTGTGAGTTCTTTCGGATAAACCGATTAGCGTGAAATTTAAATAGACATCAAACACCGTACTATAAGGTTTTTTTTGTGCAAGGATTTTTTTTGCCATGGGAAATTTATAAGTAAAATTCTACAGTGTGGTAGTAAATGCGCGACCTTATTATATGTATTTCTACAAGGTTCAGAAGAATCACCTAATGAACATATGATTTCGCAAGAACAACTGCCAACCCACTTGACTGAGTATAAGTCAAATGTAACTTACGGTTTTGCAAAACAAACGTACTGTGTCAAACAATACATCAAGTTGCTATCTACTTAACTACATAAATAAATAATATGAATAATATAAGAATATGTAATTATTATTTGCTTGCATAGGAATACATAAGTTAGTTTCTTCGTGGAAAGTTTCTCGATCAGTGATCTATGATTTTTTTAGATTTCCATTTTGAATACAAACTTTTATTTATTTTAACTATCTAAAGATCGGAGGACAGGCTGACAGGTCAATGTCGCGGTAAATACTATCGTCGTCAATACAAGCAACTCAATGTTGATGGTAATGAGTTCTGGTATACCTTACTTACCAAAACACTTTATGCGGTTATTGCTGCGCCCATATGACACTGCTTGAAAATAATAAAAATACCCATTAGAATAGAATAGAATAGAATAATATATACCCACTAGAAAATATGTACTAAGTGAAATACTTATTATGTACGAATTTCGATTCAACCGGATCAAAGAGACGACTATTTAAATTGGATGTCGCCAATTAATATGTACCGACCACCCGAGCGCATCATAGCAGATATTACACTATTATTTCCTTGATTTTGAAATAGAAACAATTATATATATTATTATTATGCATAAGGATTTTACATTTTAAGATATATTAACTGCTTGATGTCAAAATGTAAATAAAGAAACTGTTTCATTCTCATCATGCTTTTTATGCCTTTACCTATAACAGATTTAAACCTTGAATTTAAATGCGTTTTAAAAGATTGTTGTTAATTGATTCTTCATTTTTTTCTTTTATTTTACCAATATTTCCGTATGAAAAACTGGAATCTTGTGGTCATCGGTGTCTATTAGGCGTTTCTATATATGTATACTAAATACAACTATTTTACTTAATATTTAGTATTCGAAAATACCTTTATTCTAAACAATTTATATTAAATGACTTCTTTACCTAATCTGCACAGGCTCTCCCACGCTTATTGGACACTGAGTAATTCATATACTGGTTGTTAAGCTAAAAAAACACGGACAATAAGTTTTTTTTGTTAAATAAAGCTTGCAACCTTACAACAAAACCTGAGTTGTAATGTTACCTACGTGTACGTACTAGAGATCCGCTCCCGACTTCGCACGGATGCAATAATTTTCCACAGGTTATATACACAAACCTTCCTTGTTTATCACTCTTTCCATTATTAAAAACCGTAACAAAAAAGTAGGATGGTTTAAAAGAAGTTCGCGACAATATACATATATTGATAAATAAGTTAATAAGTTTAACAAATAGAAATAGAATAGACAAAATAGGTTTATTTATCTCTGTGTACCTAACCTATTTGTTACATATATGTGATATTTCATAAACAGACTCACTCTCACTTTATTTTTGTAAATTTAAATTACAATTTTATTTTATAATTCATTTGCCTGAGCCTAAGCACTGTACAATAAATACCTTTAAAATATTCATTACAATGAACAATCCTATGAAGCGATTTTTTTTTTAATAATTCATACTGAGAACAAATACCTAAACAAATTTTATTTTATCACATAATCAATCTCAAATGTCTAATATGATCGATAACTTTGAATCCAAGTAGTCTAGATTTCACATAAAAATGTTCGTTAGTTAAATTAATTCATTTTTCTTGTGTAGGTTATATAGGTGTCGAAGTAAATCGACCACATGTCTGACCGTTTGTAATTTTGTATTAATTTTATTTTTTAACAATATCAGTTACACAATATTTACGGCTCACTGGTTGGCATGTTGCAGTGGCGAACGCTTCCTTAAAGTTCGCAGTTTATTTAGTAAGGTGCGCGTGCGCATGTAATTTCTAATTACATCAAATTGCGTGGTCAAAGTGACATAAGGCTGTTACGATTTACACACGGCATATTCAGCTCGTGTGAGCATGTCGTAGTTTACGACGACTTCAAATGAGCCTACGCTCACGCATCTGCCTTACAAATTAGCGCTTGTGTGACGTTTATCACATAAGTTAAAAGAGTCATGACTGCTTTTCTGCTGTTCACACATAAATCTCTGGTGACTTAAATATTTTCTATTTGCCACAATGTAAAGTAAATAATAGTCCCATCTTATAAACGAACTACTCTTAAATTAAATTAATTTACTTATCTGCTGTAAGTTGTATTGGTAAAATTTTCGACTTTTACACATCTTCTTCTAAACTTCTTCATGGGCCCCATAAGATAATTAAATAAGAAAACTTTCTTATATTTCCATATCATAAATTTAATTATTTCATTTTACATAGCTATGTATAACTTCAAATAAACATATTCATCAAAATTACTTTATAACCATCTCAATACAATTTCTTAAACACTCCTCAATATCTTCAAATCAACTATGACATTCATTTTGAAAAAACCCCTTCACTTGTTTTTTAATATCACATTCCAAATTATATTTATCACCAGTATAAAATTCAAACCTCTAACAAGTTGTTGAGGAGGTGGATATCCCGTAGACTACTTGATGCTGATACGAAGTAGCAGTAGATACATGAAATTTCACAACAATCGCACCTGTGAATCCCTTCGTCGACTAGGAAATGGGCTGATGATCTTCTAAAGAATTATGAAGAAATTCTAAGGAATTACGAAGAAAACAATTTAAAAAAAAATGCTTGGAAAAATTACCACCCGTGAGAAGTCGGGGTGTGTCGCTAGTCTATACTATATACTATAATAATATTATAAAGAGGAAAGATTTGTTTGTTTGTTTGTTTGCATTGAATAGGCTCCGAAACTACTGGACCGATTTGAAAAATTCATTCACTGTTGGGAAGCTATATTATCAGCGAGTAACATAGGCTATATTTTATAAAGTTACACGGGCGAAGCCGCATGCAACAGCTAGTTGGTAATAAATTTATTAAGTTTTAACTTGTTTATGTTATGACATTACGTAATTAGTTATGACATTAGTACGCATGTATAAATTACATTTAAAATAATGTTAATTTGACCGTTAATAGGAAGAGGCATCTGAAAGTTGCCAGGGTTCTTTGATAATGGTGCAAGGCAGCATTTGGACACATCGCACGGGGATGCTCTCAGTATTCAGCGATTATTATGAACAACTCACAGTTCCTACAAAGCCGTAATTTAAAAGGCGAATCCGAAATCGTACAAAAAATCGTACAGCTTTAACAAATCGAAAACTAAAAAATAACGCCATAAAGAAGTGAGAAAACAAGAAATAGGTACCTAAGTACTATTTATTCACTCTCTAGTACTGAGTACGCAAAGAGGAGAAAAACTCATTTTTAATGCGTCCATATCTTTTGTCTTAATTAAATCACTTAAATTCCAATTCTCATTAAATACTTTTTTTTGGAAAACTTAATAGCAAAAATTAATTAATATGTGTGAGAGTATATACTATATTTTAATCCATTATAGCAAGCGGCCTCTTGGTCTAGGGGTATGATTCCTGCTTTGGGTGCAGGAGGTCCCGGGTTCAAATCCCGGAGGGGCCCTTATTTTCTTGCGAAGATCTTTTATACATTATTTTTTTACTTAAATGTTATTGAATATTTATAGAATGCTTATATACATTACCTTAAACTGTGACATTACTACAATAGAATAATCTAAATGTTTATAATGCCATCTAGTATTAACTATCAAACTAATATCTCAAAAATAAAACCTTATACGTGCTGCCATCTTTTTATATTTATTCACAACATTTTATGGCAAAAGCGCACTCTATTCCACTCTAATGAAAATAAGTAATGAATCGCACTCTAATCAAAAAAGTAACTAGCAAATATCGTATAGATGGCGCTCTAATCGATAAAACAGCTGTTTGATGGCTTGTTTTGTTTTGGTTTGTTGCTAACTTCACGATGTTCGTTCTTCACTTCAGTCAAATTTGAGAAGTTGAACGACGACTTCACGTTCGTTTCGTCTCTTGTTGTGTCGATTAATTTTTATATTTTTGTTTATAAAATTCTATTCACCTGTGTTCTAAATTGTTCATTTTCCTCAACTACGTGTTAGTGTACTTATTGTACTTCAACTTACTGCCGTTTAAATTAAAAGTGACTTTGGAAAACCTTTTGTGTTCACCGTACCGTCTTTCACAAAGGATATAATATAGACGGTAATTTGGTTCACTTTCGTTATTTTCCGCTCCTGACCAGACTAATCCAAAACACACACGTAAAGCATGTAAGTAAATTATTTTAATCATATATTACAAAGATCTTAAATAATTACATGCGATACCAGCTTTTAGGTAAGTACTCAAATTTTTCGTTATTGATTTACCTACTTTCGTCAAAACGTTTATAGATTGAAACCACGTAAACATAAATATTATTGACATCAGTTGATTTGAACATTTGAACTCATTCAGTAGGTAGGTATCCATTTTTCAACTGAAAATCTTACCCCATCTGGTTACCATGAACCATAAATATACCTAATTTAAACATTTTAAATAATACTATCTCCCATATAATACTCAGTATTTGCCATTTGTTCCTATAAATTATATACAGGAAAAAACTATAGATGTATAAGTAATTCTAATATATAGATGTATATATGTAGACCAATTGTTCATTTATTGTTGCCATGTAGATTAGATTTTTGCATTGACATTTAAGACTCAGAGGCCTCTAATTCCATCAGGAGAAAATCTTCTGAAATAATTTTCACATTGAATGCGATCATATATATCTTGTATTGGTACAATCTACAAAAGCACCTAAAGTGTTTGTGAGTTTTTTCAAGCTTTAACAATTTCACTCGAACGTGGGTTCAAAAATGATACTTTAAAATAAGATATTTTTTTCTTTTTGAATTAATAGATAGATTTATAGATGTTGGACACAAATAATTCACAAGATGTATATTATTCTTGGAATTAACTGTGCCTAGATCATGGTTTGACTGTCTATCTATAGTTATTGTTACAGTGGTCATAAGTGATTGATTTCTCGGTGATAGCTTGATGATGTAAACTAAATTATAACTGTGGGTCTTTTATAAGATCAATAGATCATAATTTCTTTATTCAGTCCTTATAAACATTTTAGTTTTTCTTTGGTAAAAAATAAATTTTGAATTATACCTACCTACATAGGTAAAAGCAAAAAAGGAATAAATATATGTGACTCACTATCTACGCAAGGATCTTGTAAACTTTGTCCAGTAGTCCCAGTTTCAAGCAGTTGCTCAAACAACACTTGAATAGTGAATACACATTAACCCGACTTTCTATTGAACCCAATTTGCTGAGGAGTTTGATATCCCATACTCTACTTGACGTTGCAGCATCAGGTCAAGCTCAGGTCAAGGTCATGAAAATATCACTAAAGTAACAATACACCAAATTTCACATCAATTGAACCTGTGGAAGTTAGTGAGATTCCTTCGTCAACTAGGAAATGAGCTTCAAACGCCTGATTATCTCATTCACATTACCATTTCAATACATTTGCCTATCTTTCTCTATCCTTACACGTGATCATTATCGGAATTATAGCTATTGCTCATTTGTCGATTACACAACCATATCTTTTAATTTTCACCTCTATGGATTTACTACAGAGTTATGTTTATAAATTTATTTACTTATAAACTAACAGCTTTTCTTAATAGGCATAAGGTTAGGCGATAATAATAGGCAATAAGGTTTACATGGTTAAAAGAAATTTAAACAGCACATACCTATTCAACCTTTCCTAGTAATGAAAAGTATCCTATATCTAAATCGAGGCAATAAAATAACTGTGTACCAAATTTTATAGGAATCTGTTAAGCCATTTTTGCGTAAAAGATAACAAACAACCACTAATTCATTCTCACAAACTTTCGCATTTATTTAATTGGGATTATAGGTCCGTGATCCCGCCCATCAACGGCCGCGTTGATAGAAAGTCGTTGGGTTTTAGCCGGTAGGAATCCGGCATAAACCGGCAGTGTCCCCTACACTGCCGGGTATCCAAACGGATTTCCCAACGTTAAAAAAAAAGGTACTTACTTACCTATTATGACTAGTTTTATTGAAGCATATTATTTTTCTTTTGATTTATTTATCTGAATTGTTACTGCATTGAATTTTAATTCAACGGCATATTGGCCTGCACTATCGTGTAAGTAGGTGCTTATATCGCATACAACATACAACCCCTCTTCCGCGTACATTGCACCTTCTCTTTGCAAGGTTAAATAGGTATGCCTAATGCCTATTCCTTTAACTCTTTTGATTTAGGAAAGGTAGGTAATTTTTTATAAAAATTGTGAATTATAAAAATAATGTCTTGAATTCTAGAAAATTCTATCAAAGACCTCTAAAATTCAAATACTTATGTGATTTCAAATTAATTATCCTTACAGCGTCTTTAAAAACATAATCAGGCTTTGGCTTTTTCTTGTCCTTGCATGAATGGTTACGTAAATACATACAAAATAAGTAAAACACTATTTAGGTATAATGCTATTTTTCCTTTCTACAAAACCATTCTATGCTTGCTCAAATACTGCGTTACATGTAATAAAAGTTTATGGCATGTTGCTAAATAAATTTATTGATATCTTAGCATAAAAGAACAATTTAGTGTGTTGCGGTGTGTCACGTTTGCATAGCACGCTAAACAGAAAGCATGTAGGTCAGTAAGCGCTTCCGCTTAGTGGGCAGCGCCGTCGGCGTAGTAGATACGCGCAAATCTTGCCAACTATGCGCTCTTTGCTAAAACTAAACGGTCAAACTTTGATTATTCTTAAGGCCGGGTTTAATTTTGACATAATCTTACGGTAACGCTTTCTACACCTATTCTAAAATCTTGGAATCACTTTAAAAATTCCTAAAAATCCTAAAGTTTCTTAAACACTGCATATGTAGTCGAAGACTTCATGTTATGCACTATGAGGCCACTTCAAGTGTGACATAAAATTATACATCACGTAAGATTTCCAATTTCATATTTGAAATTGAGATAAGAGCTTGCCTTAACTAATTTCTTTTTCTTTACAAAACACTAACTTTTTCCCACAACTTCGTCCGCGTCTCTCGGGAACAGTACTTTTAGAACGGAAGGTACTCTACCCTAAGTATATCCTTTTCTGTATCCCTGACAACGTGTATGCAAAATTTCATGATGATCGGTTTAGTAGTCAAGGCGTGAAAGCGTAACAAACAAACGAACAAAATTGCTTTCGCATTTTAATATTAGTTAGTTAAAGATTTAAATCGCGTAATATTCCTCAGCAAAAATATTCTTTTAGAAAGGCAGGATATTATTTAAACAATATTTTTGCTTTTTGCTTTGCCTTTGCTGATCAGAATAACCTGGTCCTTTTTGATTAAAAATGATCGCTTTTTTTTTTTCAGTCAATGCCTAACCGTGTCACAGAATACTCGTTTTTAAATAGAAATATATAAAGAAGTCTCAATTTTATAGTGTGTTCTATAGCTTGTTTAATGACCTCATTACGTACCGTTAAAGACTTATTAAGAATCGTCCCACGATACCATTTGCGACACATCACTTGCGAGTCCACTCCATTTTATTTACTAATCACCTTTGTTTATTTCATACAACCGGAGATCTTGACCTACATGGTCTACTTATTGTTGTTAATTCACTTATTCACTTAGGTATATCAAACACCTCGTGATATTTTCAGCCCTACTGCGTACATTCTGCGTCATCACGTGTATGGTCGGTATAAACAAGACTTCATAGCCTAAATTACTATTGTCTGTTGTTGTTTGAAGTAGACAAACAAAAGACCCACTTGTTTACCTATTAAACTCATTTCTTAATAACTTCTTATTACAAGAAGTGTACCTCTTCGAAGAGGTCATAGTGTCATTTGCGTGTACTGCTCTGCTCTAGTTAAAAAATGGAGTAATTTGTTTCATAAACCTTAAAGGTTTAGAAATTTCACAAGAGAGCGGACTGGTTTTACGCTACAAGTTTTGTGGCATAAATTAAGCGTTCGTTATAACTTTCTTTAACCTGTAAAATAGTAGTTAGTATATTATGTACATTGTACACTTTTAAATATTATCATCTCAGCCGTAGGACGTCCACTGACCTCCCCCATAATTTTCCAAAAAATAGGTCAGAAGCAGCCTGGATTCAGTATCGACCTTATTAAGTCGTCAGTCCACCTTGCTAACCATATTCGATTTTTTAATATATTTTTTTTATTATTATTTTAATTTCATATCCAAAAGTGGCACCAAGAAGCCCCTGTCCTTCCCTGTCCTTCAAATGGCAGTTTCGCGTGTAAGATATAGTTTCGATTTACCTACTTTACCTATTTCACTGTCGTACACGGCAGTACTTACGTTTTTTTCTTCTATTAAAATCAAAGTGTGCGAAACAGCGACTACAAATATATTTAATTTTAAAGTCACTTCTTCGCACAATTCGTACGAAACAAAATTGTGCGAAACCTCTACTAAACCAGAATTTCTAATAAGAGTAAAGAAGTCATTAAAGATAAAGATAATAAGACTTCACTATTATCAAATATAAGTGAAAAGAGGGGGAGGCATGAGTTGAGTTCTGTTTTAAAACAATAAATGACTTGTTTTCAAAGCCTGGCTGTGAAGATCATCCACTTATGGCAGGCGTCCACCGTCGCCTATGAAACAACAAGCGCCACCGAACTTGATAGGATAAAGAAAGGGATAAGTGCTATCATTAATGACGGCCTGTAAATTGGTTACTGCCGCCAAACTGGCTGTCCATATTGGACACAGTGTGCCGCGTGTACAAAGATTTACTTTATCTAGTTATCAATTATTAATTAACATTGTAAATATAAGCGACTATCTGGTGCCCGCGACTTCGTCCGCGTTCAAAATGTTATATAGCCTAATGCTTTTCTCGATAAATGGACTATCCAAAAAGAAAGAACAAAAAGAATTTTTCAATTCGAACCAGTAGTTCCTGAGATTAACGCGTTCAACCAAACAAACTCTTCAGCTTTATAATATTAGTAAGTAAGTATATTATAGAAGAAACTTTTAGTTAAAACAATTCATGTACGAATATTATTTTTTTCGTACGTTATTGTGAAATATCAATAATCCTCATTTACCTTCAACAAACTTGGTATAATAATTGATTTATCCTCACCATTAGAAGGTTAATGAAGTTTGACTAGAGATTAGTGCAAAGCAAGGAACGAATGTGCAGAAGGCCAACAAGCGCCGTGCCCTGCCCTGCCGTGACGCAAGCATTTGCGCAAGAGCATGTAGCCAGCGAGGCACCGACCATCCGACCGTGTACGTAGTGTAGCGCGAAAGCCGCTTTCAGAGCATTGTTTCCCGTTCTCGCTATACAATATTATATAAAGCAGTTTAAAATAAATTAAACAATTAAATATGATATTATTAAAGTATCAACAATTAAGATGTGACTGTCCAGATAAAGGAGCCAGCCGCATGTAATTTTTAGGAGGCACGCCAAGACTTGACATTTCGCGTTAGATCCGCAACTCGTATTGTGCACATTTTGAAAGTAAAAATGTAACAAGGTCACATCAACTGAACTAATCTCAAAATATCATGTTGTAAACCGCATCGGAATACAAATTACGTTTCTCTTGTTACAATGCAATGTTATTCATATTTTAACAGTGGTCTCACATGAGGGATTTTATTTAAATTACAGAAGGCGTCCTATGTAGACAATAGCGTATTAAAATATATATTGTTTCAATTTGCTACTGTCCTCTTGCTTGTTATCCTTGTTCTCAACATCTAACACAATCACAAGTAATAACTCATAGCACATTTTTACTACTACTACTACTGTGAAACCGTAAAATAGATAGCTTGTTCAATTAGTATTTAAAAGTATTACATACTTTTAAGGCGGAGCCAGATCTCCATTGAGATACTTACATATTTTTTCTATTCTTGTTTGCATGTTAAATATTTATCTAATACCTTCCTTATTTTGAACGCCTCCACTTGTTACAATAAAGGCGATAACTGAAAACTGTACAAACAGTTGTCTATCATGCTCCGTAACACAATAGATCCGCCCAAGGACGTGTCGGGCACAACCACGACGTCGGTCGACTCGACTATCATCCTGTTTGTTTTACCTCTTCATTGTTCGATGGACAACGATGTTTGTGTGCCAACGTCGGCACAGCAAATCGATAGAAACTATTTACTTCTTAAATCGATGTTGATATTTTATTATATTCCAACCATTCACCACAAGTGGCTACAACAAAGTTTGTACACGCTAACAAAGATGGTGTGTTTCCATAGAGCTGTAAATAGATTCTTGTATGGTAGGCAAGCGGACCATCAGTCTGCTAAACGTTTTTTGTATAAAAATAATAATTGTTCACGTATAGTTCATATACATTAGCTAGATTTAGGATGTTTATGAGTCTGAAAGTTTCAAACTCGAGGCTGTAAAATTTATTACAATATCAGCCTGATTGAAATCCGAGCTTAAGTAGGTATGTCCTGCCGAACTTACCAACGTCTTCGACTACAGCGCAAGGCGCACAAATGAGTAAGTACTACAGTTGGTTATGTGTCATTTGTAAGTGAATTGAGAAGCACAAATAATACCGATATATTAACTATGTATATCTTTGACAGATGTTGATTTTTCCATACAACATACATAACTTTCATCACGTACATGTTCTCATTTCATCATTTGTTCAGTTCGAATCTCTTTTACATGTTTACATTGCTTGTCACAAAAGTGCTAGTTTGCCATAATAACCTTTAATAATTCCATGATTATTTTAAAGTCTATTGCTTTTTGGTCCTTCAAATATCCATAAATTTCCTTTGAGAAACGCTTCAATTTTTCGTTCTTTTATTACTTATCAGCAGAACGGTTGGCAGGAGTTAAGGACTATACTATATAGGCTATATATACGTTTGACTATGGCTGGTCGTAAAGGAATACATTCTTGAGATTTGTATGTGTATTATGCTAATGAAGGCTCTAGCCTTTTTTATTGTTAGATAAACTAACCAGCCGAATATTTATCTATTATTGCACTAGCAAAATGAAACACCAAAGTAGTTAATACGCCATAAGACCTGGGTGTAATGAAAAAAAAAGTGTTTGTTATGGGGTGAGAAACGCTTGTGGCGACCTTGCAAGGTCGATGGCGCAGGGTGCGCTACACCTACCCAACTATAACGCCTACGATCGCGAACGGCCCAACCCGCATAATGACATAATACCTGATTTATCAAGTCCATTAATATTAACTTTACTTTTGTTATTAATCAATGGCAAGCAATAAGGACATTTATTAATTGGTGTGCATAAATTGTTTTGCTTTTGTACAGGAGAGGTTCTTGAAGTTAATTAAGATTCACTTTAAAAAATACATTCAAAAATTAAAACCCTAGCTTTCATGAGAATCTGTCACGATTTGCGCACCAAGAATATCCATACCCTGTGGGTTATTTCTGGTTATGTGGGTTAAACCAGCTTATTGTCTGCAATCTTATAAATCAGCTTATAAATAACGATGTTTCAGAAACATAGTTATTTAAGACCAAATATTTTAAAATACAAGAGGAAACACAAGAGTTTCCTTTAGCGTGAAAAATTTAGCCATAATAGCTAAATTGAACAATCAGTTCCGCTTGTGTTTACCGACATTTTATGTGATTCGTTAGGAAAAATAAATGTTTGACCTGTTTCAAGTAATTACGAGTACATCCGTTCGTTTTTAAATCGGCTATAAAAACTGAAATAACTATAACAATAATTTGTTTTACTACTTTCGTCACTGAATAAATTTCATAAATATAATAAATTTTTAATACTAGCTCGTTTTCTTTTTCAATTCATTGGAAACTATTTGCCGTAAACTATATTAAGTTACAGTTATACGTTAAAGTTAAACTTATACAATTTTTAAAATCATTGACAAACAGACGGGGAAAAAGTACAGACGCTCCAATTTTTAACGCGCGACGCAAAATCTGGGTGTTATAAGATTAACGTGTATGCTGTGTATCTTGTCTACGGAATCGTAGCTCCCAAACAGATAGACCGATTTTGATCGGATTTTTTTTGTTTGTTTGAAAACTGACGTAATCGGGATTTTTCTTAATTTATGAAGATCTGTTCGGGCGTTTGAAGACCATCTGCTTATTTCGTAGTTAACAAAGGGATTTCACTAATTTCCACATTTTCGATTAATGTGAATTTTGGTATACTGTTACTTCGGTGGCATTTCCATGACATGGTAACCTTGACCTGATACAGCAACATTAAATAGTCTTCTGGACACCCATTGTAATTTGTATATTTACGCCAGTTAAATAAATATACATACTTACTCCTACATACAGGTGCCTAACTATAACACCAATGCAAACATGTGTGTTGCATTGTATATAGTAAAACATTAACAAAAGTACATGTGGATGACTTTCAAAGTGTCCTTTGTCTGATTTACTTTGCCAACGTCGATTTTAATTTTTATACACAATATCATCAACTTTATTATTTTAACGGTAAGGGTTATTTTGCCGTGTAAAAAGATTGTTCGTCATAGAAAGTGCGGCACGTACATAGATCACGAGTAACATTCTAATTATGTTCGATATACCTGTATAAAGGATAAAACCTGATGTTTTTTTAAATCATTGGCCAAGTTAACTTTATTAATGGCCTAGTCTAAATTGTAAAAAAAAAATTCTTAATCTGAATACTTTTAAAGCCTACAAAAATAATGTATTGCACTCAACCACTGAACACACCATGCTTTTTATATATATTCGCTATGTTTTCTTGTATGCTCGTTAAGTGACGTTAAGCTTTCTTACGAGGCCCTTAGTTATAGACCACGTTTGTGCGCCATTGGTCATGTCATGGGTCACACATTGGTCGAAAACTTTTGTATTAAGGCATTGAGGAATTTTGGCGAACAAGATGTCTTGGAACACATTAGCCATACTTACTGTGGTCACTAACTATGGTGTGAAAGAGTGAGTGCAAGGTCGTACGTGTATAGCTAACTGACTTTAGATATAAAAACTATTGTTTGAACGATACTACCGTCTCTCAGTTTTATATACGGACGTGTTCATAATTATTTTTCATCGATATGAAAAAAATATGTATTATTATAAATTTGTATGTATTATTATAACCTTTTTAAACAAATATTGCGATTATTAGCCTTCTTAAACATTTCTACGATATGCTGCCGATTCTGAGAAAACATCTAGGTGAAATATTAATCATCTATGTAACTCCTTCTACATACTTAATATTATAAATGCGAAAGTGGTTTGTTACGCTTTCACGCCTTAACTGCAAAATGAAATTTTGAATACTCCTTGTCGGCGATACCTATCACCCAGAAAAAGTATCGTTCCCGAGGGAGCCGAGGGAAGTTTAGAACTGTCACGTTTCATCACCTTAGTTATAAAATAGTTTCTACACAAAACAACTTCCACTTCATTCAATGGATCGCTTTCAGAAACAGCATTCGCCAATCAAGAGTTATTTACCATATTAATTACATGTGATGATTTGACGTCAGCTAATCCTCCCAACAAATTAGATGCAGCTGTTCCATTTATCCTGCATCTCAACAAGGTTAAGATAAATATAATAAAATAGCCCTAATTATAATTTTTAGTGTACTTGCAGAAGCTGCCTAATTTATTTCCTTGCAACTGCATTGCAAGGGACTAAAAGTATCGCGTACTGAAATAAAAATACATGGGAGTTCCCGAAACAGTGCCAAAGTACGCGGACTCAAAGCCAGCGGATTTTAGTCCGCGATGAGCGCTCGAAACTAACGTACCTATCACCAGTGCCTATGCACGATAACAAGCTTGACATTGTTTGTATAATTATAAAAAACTGAGTATTCCATGCTTCGTAGATTTTTGTCTTCCGCGAACAAAAGTCCCTTGTCTGCGTTCGCCATTTTTCCCCAAATCGGAAATTATTGACTTCCACGGACAAAAGTCCCTGCGTATTTGCCATATTTACACACTTTGTAGAATTTTGTATTCTGCGAACAAAAGCTCCTCGTTTGCGCTGGCCTAACAAAAATAAGATCTACTACTTAGTACTTAACAAAAATATGGAAATGTCATGAGTTTTGTAACGTAGTTAGTTAACTTTCAAAGCAATCGATGGTGGCTACGAAGTTTCTAATCAATTTCACGGTTGCAATAACACTGACTGTAATTTAATTCAGTTCATTAACCCTGTAACTGTGTTTAAATAATTTAGCCTTAATGACATCTCGTGGCAACGTCCATGGAGACCAACCACCGGCTACCTCCTAACGAGGTCATTAATGATACGTTGCATAAGTAAATACGTTTATTATGTGAACAGTGTAGTCGTAACATGTTGCATCATAAAACAGATCTACTTCCAGTTTGAGCCCAGCCCAGTAACATAAAATATTTTAGGAAATCCATTCGGTATGAACTGCAGTTAATACAGAATAGATTCATTTGTGTGTGAGATTTTATGCAAGCAAATTTATAGTCTAAAATGCAGGTTTTCGTTTATTTAGTCGTCGTTCGTGATTTATAACAATTGTGACATTTATGATACCCATTAATTTTTAAACCATTATCGGAGTTCATAGCACTATTCTTGATTGTAATTACACGATTCTAAATGCAGCTACAACTATACTGATTGAAGATATGTCCAAGTAGAGGCAACTTGAAGAAATAATAGTGTTACTTTCATTCTGGAAAAACTTATGTAAACCGCGTCGACATGTCTAAACTCAATCAGCATCTAATATCTCTAAATACTCGAAACCTCATCTTCGATCAAATTAGCAATCCTCCAAGACCTGTCCTGTAAGTCCTGTCAAGATTCAAGTCACAGTTGACTAGCGAGATAATTAAGCCCCAGACCTCTTATTAGGAAGAAGCATGTGCTCAGTGACAATGTGGAAACTGGAAATATATGTTTAATTTGTCTGTTACTACGCACTCGTGTATGTAGATAATATCAGTTTAATCAGATAGAAAGCTTTAGCCACAAATGTAAAGATGGAAAAACTTTTTTTAATGAAAGTGGCCAATATCCGTCCAGGGCTGATGAAACTGTGTCAGGGTCTGTGATAACGTAACAGAGAAAGATTAACTTACTTAACGAAACAGTCTATAAAATAATTTTTGTAATTCTAGACTTTAGTTTTTTTCCAATTTAAAATGTAATATCTTATTTCACACAAGCTAATACCCGCGATTTGTCTGCGTTTAAAAATAAGAAATATAACACATGATTTAACGCCTGACATCGTTACATCTAGCTGACGGTCCACTTTATATGGTACTCATGACCTTCGGTCATCTCCGGTGCCGATGGACTCTTGTATTATACCTTAGTCACTCACTGAAAGACAATAGCATGTGTTTGCTGTTATTTCAAGCTGGTATTCGTAAGTTTACTGCAGGCAAATGGGCTGCCCACTACTAATATAATTTTCATCCAGTGTTTGTAGTAAAACCGCATGTACGATTCTATTGGTACATAATATTTGTTTCGTATTATTTCGTCATAATTAGCAGGAACACTAATTCTACTGGTAATTCTCTCCCTTTCGTGTTCCCAACTGCAAGATATTTTTTCTTATTTCTTGTCGTAAATTACATTCATCTTTTTAAGTATACCGTGTCAAAATTACACTTTATTAATGTAAAGTCAGATACACTTCTTTTAGAAAACAGAAATAATCTCTGATGTCGTTATTATAGTGAAAGTTTATGAATTTATGGAACATTTCATATTCAAGTCACGTGTAAACCGGTAAACGATTTAGGATGAAACTTAACACATAAACAGAACATACTAGTCCTATTAACACATATAATATCTGAATAATGCGTTAAATAAATTTAACTTTACATTAAAATAACTTCCATTCTCAACCCACCTATAGATGACGCAAACGTAAAAAACTCTAGAAAGTCTTCTACACGTCAATGCATCTTGCTCCGCATATTTTGAAGTTTATATGGAATGATACGTTAAATAGCAAACGTTTTCTGTAGGCAATATAATACAGACGAACGTGATAAAAAAACATTAATATTATTAAAAGTTCTGGTCGAACGTCATAACATACGTTAGGTTAGAGAAGAAATAAGAGAACGTTACTTATCGTCAATTAAGAGCTTGCAGATCCCGATTACTTTGCGTTTTGAAGTTAATATTAGTTACTTTTATATAAAGTATTTTTAAGGGTCATATTGCAGAGAATTGCGCAATATATCTAGTTACTCGTACAACGACAGATGAATCAGGGACTACACGCGGCGTTGACCCGCACGTTCGGTCGCTCACCTCCGGGACACAACTCTGCGGTACTGTCACGACAGACACTCCATAATATTAATCGCAAGC
The DNA here is from genome assembly GCA_944738685.1 of Synanthedon myopaeformis. Taxonomy (NCBI): domain Eukaryota; kingdom Metazoa; phylum Arthropoda; class Insecta; order Lepidoptera; family Sesiidae; genus Synanthedon; species Synanthedon myopaeformis. Next base: position 4,432,901 of record OX122914.1, read on the forward strand.
AAAGCAAGGAATAACCTCGTATATTCAATTATTAGCTCTGTTCCGTGCTCTCATTCGTTACATGTGGAACTAACTTGTCCGATGCAACGTTAGAATAATTATGAAGGCTTGGCTGATATAAATATATTCCAGAAATAAATGGTATAGACTTTGCATTGGAATTTATTCATTCATTTACATCAAAAACGATTTGCTTACACATAGAAGTATAATAAACCAATAAAAGACAATCGATGCAAAGAAGCCACAAACATTTTTCGCTGATAAAATAAGTGTCTAACTATAAAAGTAACTATTAAGTAAGAATAAATACACAGCAGCAAATAGATAAGTACTCTCAAAGCTCTCAAATTTACTTATCTATTTGTAGTAACTTTAAAAGTAAATAATTAGGACAAAATTCAATGTTCAAGAATAAATAGTAAATTACTTATAAAAAAATAAGTTTAATAAATAAAATATGTAATCTTTACACTAGCAACTTGTATTATGTAGTGGCTATAAAAATTAAGCACTTTAAAAAATGTTGTTTTTTTTATGTAGTTCAATATATTATAGTTTACCTAATTCCAAATGTTGGGAAAAAAATATGAAAAAAAACTTGAAGCATATTTATCAAGAAAGAGTATAATTAAATAACATTCAATTTGCAAAATGACAATATTACATAGATGTAGGTATATACCTAAGCTGTCTACATATTTGTACCATTTGTTTGACGAAACTTTTACGTCATTGTTTGTTTAAGTGTTTCAGTGAGTTGGAAAATTAGCAAACACTATAATCATTTAATTGTAGCACATCATGCGTATTGTTTAATACATTTTTACCTATTTAGAATGATGTTTTTTTTACCTGTGACTTACGCATAATATTAAAATAAAGTACATGATTAAACAGTATCGTGTGTTTGACTGAGACAGTGCACAGACGAAATCGGTAAGCTTGAAAGTAAATTTTGAATCTTCACTTGATGCTTTTTTTTTTGTTATAATTCTTAAAAATTCTTAAGGCTTTCTATGAATACAGAAGCTTTGAAATTCAAGTCATCTTTTTCAAGTCACGATTGACACTGTAAACTAACTTATTTAAAACATTTAAAACCACTTATATAAAACAAACAATTATTTTTTTAACAATTATTCTGTGAGTCGGGAGCGAGAGAAGTTAAATCGAGCTTCACCGCCGGGCATAGCTTGTTTCCTATGAAACTTTTCTTGTTTGCAAGCAACATTTTTAACAAAAATGTTACACGTATGGCTGCTTCCCATACATCATTTTAGTTAATAACAATCTTTAGCATCTTCAAATGAAAAAACCCTATTTAATTAAGCATCCATTCCCGAGTTTTGCACTAAAAATATATTAACAGATGAGGCCAGGTTTTTGAAATATAAGATTTAAAAGTTATAATAAAAATGGTGAAGAATTATACAGAAAATGAATTATCGGTATAGGTAATTACTATTTTTTAAGTAAAATTTTACCGGGCTTTATGGAAATGTGTCTTTATTTTTAAATAACCTTATTTTATGTTTTTTTTGTTTTTCTTTTAGAAGCAGTTTCTGCCATTACCCTTTGTTAGTTCTTTATACATGCATCATAATAGGTATGCACAAAGAACAGGTCCGCGATAGTGAAAGCACGTCACGCACGTCTCCAATGGCCATAATAATGCTATCCTCTAACAAATTTTGTTATTGTTGTGTATCGAGGTCGCGCGCGGCATAAAAAATTGACAGCCGCGTTGTCCTCGAACGGGGACAAAGCCAATATGGAAATACCGTAAATTCTCCAAAAGCCGTGAAGTAGGATACTTTCGCTTGCATAAACGGTCAAGCAAAGCAAACATGTAAATAGACCGTACTGTATAACCCAGTCAGTTAAAAGGACACATAATTATACGGAGAGTCGATTGCCGCTGAGGGAGGCCTATGTTCAGCACTAGACCTATACGGCTGAGATGATGATTTCATCACATCATATCAAAAAGGAATATAAACGCTTTATGATATCATAGTGACCTAACAAAACTAGTGACTGAAAATATATTTATTCGAATTCTTCATATGATCTTGCCAAAACAACTTTGTAACTTTGTACATATTTGTTCTTACGAGTAACATACATAAAATCTTAGCAGTGGACACTGATAGATATGATATACTCGTTATACACGTCCAAAAAAAAAAAGTATTTATTAACTGTCCTTTAATGTAAAGGTTTACCTTTATTATAACAAGTATACACTTTATCTATTAATTTTTTGTTTAATTCACTTATTATTTAACTTCCTCTTAGTAGTTTGACCACTTTTACTTTACGTCAGCATGTTCTCCTTTAGTGTTAATTTCATTCCGCAATATCGTTTTCTTCGTATTATATTTTATTAGAAAAGGATTCAGTTCCTAATATTAATTACTGTAATTTGTGCGTATGATAAATACACGGAACAGTCCAAACTATTTTAACTGTTTCGCTTATATACATATTTTGTTATCATAACGCTCGTATGTCAGATTTCGCAATCTCCTTTAAATATTTTGCTATGAACTACACGCAATATATAATATTTATATATATTTAGTTAAACTATTTATTTAAACTGTATATAGTTTTCTGTAAACTGTATATGTACTGTTATATAGTATAAAATGGCAAGGACATGTGAAAAGGGCACTGTTTCGCTAGGTTTTAGTTTAAAATTTAACTTTTGAATGACTGAAGCTGAAGTTCTAAATGATTTAAATGGATACTAATGATTATCTATACTAATATTATAAAGAGAAAATATTAGTATTTTTGTATGTAATGAACGTATTTAAAAACTACTGGGCCGATTTTAAAAATTATTTTATCTATACAAAACTACATTATGAGCGAGTAACATAAGCTACATTTTATAAAGTTACGCGGACGATGTCGGCTTGCAACAGATAGTCTAAAGGAAAATAGCAATCGGTGACAAACCGCATAAAAGCTAGCTGATGCATTACTTATTTAGTATTTGAAGATAGTAACATAGTATTTATAGTGACTTTATTTAAGTATACATCTTAATTACTTCGTCCAATTAGAATCCGTTACAGGATGTTCCTTTGAACTCGCCCTTCGCCGTTTTATTTCAATTGTCATAGGCATGCTGTTTTCGACTTTTCTCGGTGATGCTAGACGCCTGCCACCACTAATATTTCTTTTTTCTTTGGCTTTCGTTCTGACTTTTTGTGCTCGGCTCCTAAACGCCTCTAGATTTTGGATATCAAATTCAAAAATAATTTTTCATGCAAGACTGACAGTTCTAGAGAATAGCGCGTTCAAACAAAAAAAACTGTTCAGCTTTCTTACTTCAGTATGGATAATAGCTCCTTACTTGTTTGCATGACAACTACTTCTTGACGAACATTATAATAAATTATTTTTATTATTCTTTGTCGTTAGTCATCAAAACACTATCGCGAAAGAGGTCTTATCGATCAATCACGGCCCATATTCCCGATTGAGTCTACATTGGGTCGTGACCCTTCTCGATTTATTGCGTCACGACTGTGCGATATGTTTACACAACAATGTTTTATCGCTTCACACTTATCATATGTAAAAATTACTAGTAATTTAATTCAGTACAAAAATATTGTAATTTATGTATTATAATTATTATGATTATACGATTATTATAATCAGTTCTGTGACTGTTTTCAAACATTGGTTATGTCAACATAAAAACCAATAAAAATTAGACTGATGGATACAGTAAAGGAAGGCTAACCTACATACTTCATAGGCTAAGAAATGAAATTATTCAATGAAGAACAATGAAGCAACTTGTGGAGGAGGCTGGTTATATCCATAGTAACTAAGTAGGTAAAAAGGATCTGTTAATCATTAATAAGGTAATATTAGATCATAAGATCGAAAGTCTGGTCTTAAGATCAGTCAATACGAACCCATCGATTGAGCTGTTAATGAATTCCCCTAGAACTAGGCCTAACAATTTGAAATTTTTACAGGTTTTGGATAGACATTTATCTTATCTTACTAGTCTTACTAATTTTATTAATGCGAAAGTATGTTTGGATGTATGGATGTTTGTAACTGTTTCACGCAAAAACTACTGAACCGATCACCATGAAATTTTGCATACACGTTGTCTGGGACACCAGAAAGGACCTTTCATCCAGAAAAAAAAGACTATTCCCGAGGGATAAATAAAAAATAAAAACTAACGCCTGGCCAAAGTGTTATAGTAACACGAGGTCAAGCGTTATATTGCTTTTTTTTTATTTTCAACGCGGATGAAGTAGCGAGCACCAGCTAGTATGACTATAAGTGCGACATGGTCTTATCAATGACATTAGATCCAACTTAATTTAATTGTTACACCTATGATAACACTACTAGTTAAATACAATTTATTTAAGATATTTTGTGGGTAAATACGAATATAAAAGTAAATATTATCTGTATTGATTCACAAGCCCGTTAGTGGAGAGGTATTTGTTTTGGTGTGTATATCTTATCTTTACGTTTTGCTAAATAACTAATACCTACGTTTGTTTGTTTGATTCAGATCCTGGAATGGTAGTGGAAGACATCCGAAGTCGGTCCTCGTGGTGAAGGTAAACATGTTTATTTTTGATATACATATTATATGCAACGGTAACTCAACGCTGTACCCTAACCCGACCGCAATATAATACACAACCTCGTTCAAACATTAATGTGGAACATAGTTTGTATCACCTATGTTTATTATTGCTGTCAGATCTAATTACTTTACTGATAGTAATTTTATAGTGCCTACGTCGTGCGTGAGTTATGCTTGTGATAGTTATTCGCATATTGATTTAATAAATTTCCAGTTAATACATATGTGCTTATCTATACGTCATTCTAATGATGACTTTTGAGTCTTACGGTGCCCTGTGACTAGTAATTATTATTATGTTACAAAGTGTAGATAACTCTTTACAAAGTTGTTATTATCAGTCTATCTGGCCTATTTCTTCTGCTACGAATCGCATGATGATGTGGTTTTTATGTCAATGTGGTGTCAGAAATTTTCTATAAATAGTATTGTATTTTTTAATATTTACTTATATGGATAACGCTGGCTAAAAGGCCCCTTCTAACTGGCAAGCTTATAGATTAAAATCATCTCTTAGTCAATTATAGCACTCGTTCGAAGCCGGGGCTTGGGAAATTTTAAATAAATGCGCTAGTTTTGTAAGCCATTTGGAATTTGTAACATATTACCAACGCCATAGTTTTAAAATTAATTGCATTAGTATTGCACACACGTGCAGTTTTAACTCTCGTAGGGCCGTACTTGGTATAATGGTTTTTCAAGTTTAGAATTTCATGCAGACGAAATTGTTTGGTTTTGTAAATTGGCGACCTTCACCCGTTTCACAATCCACCTGAATTAGCATTTATTCGCTGGCGAAAGGCCAGCCGGAGCCATCTCGTTTCCTGTCACTGCCGCCCCTGCTACCTCCCTACTACCTGATGTATAATATTAAAGACATGGCTCTCAACTCTCAAGAGAAAGAATTTTTCAAATTGGTCCAGTAGTTTCGGAGCCTATTCAATACAAACAAACAAACAAATCTTTCCTCTTTATAATATTAGTATAGATAATAATATATTAATATAACCTATATTTTTTGCAAGTACACCTAAACCGAATTTAATGATTTTATCACAATATTGTAGATAATTTCATTTCTAAATAAAATATTGTTTAAAATTTCAAAAAATCGTTAACACGGATCGGTACAGCAGGATGAATACAGTGTCGCGTGCACGTACTTCTTGCATCGGGTGCAGGCGGCATTCGCCCCAACCGCTTTACCGAAATATTTTGTCGTCTCTAATCGTCTTAATGCCTTTCAATTTTAAAATTTAATTAACCACATTGGGTAATTAAATTAATGATATTATTATTTCGTTACGAGGCTACGAGCGGCATGCAAATATATTATAATATAAAACAGCTAACACCGCGGTAGTCGTAAAAAAATCAGTGTTTTATGAAATCAAATATTATGAAATTCTGTCATTTCATAAATAGAGGATAATGTGGGTTAAAGAGCTTATCGGATTAATGTTTAAGCTGCCACAGTATTGCAGAGCATAAGGTTTAGAAGCGTTTAAATCCTAAATCATTATGAGTATGTCGTTTTTATTAAGTACAAGCAGTGCCCGCAACTATATCCGCGCTGTAGTTCGTGTTTTAAAAATGCCACAGGAACCTTACATTTTTCCAGAATAATCTAGGTAATACACTATCTGTGCCAAGTTTTGACCAAATCCGTTAAGTCGTTTTTGAGATTAGTGTGCACAGACAAACAGACTTACAGGCAAAAATTCTGAAAACTGTTTTTTGACTTCAGTTGGTAATATAAGTAAAACATCTACAATTAAATTATTATTTTTTAATGTTTAATGTACAGACACGGCTCGTTTACGTTTTATTATATTATAGTTATAATAATAGTAAATCGATCGCAGGCCTAACACTGAATCCGCATCACCCACACAGCGGCCTCGCGCCTTTCCCTTGCCTCGGTGACGCAGCGTCGGAGGCCGGCACGCGTTAAAACGGACCTGCCACACTTTTGCAATGCCAAACAGTGACATTATAATAATCACACCGGTCATGTCAGGGGGATATATATAGATTGCTATCTCTTAATCCCAGTGTCATACGATCCAGTCAGTTTATAGTTTTTGGGACAAAATGATAAAATGAGGGGTGACTTATTTTTTATGTCAGACAAGCTGCTGCACGCGACTTCGTCCGCGGAACTTTATAAAATGTAGCCTATGTTACTCGCTGATAATGTAGGTTTCTATAGGTGAAAGAATTTTTAAAATCGGTCCAGTAGTTTTTGAGTTTGTTCATTACAAACAAAAATACAAATCCTCTTTATGATATTAATTAGATGGTGAAGAATCAAGCCAATCTACAATCTAGATACCGAGAAATTGTTAAGATCACAGGAGAATAAAATATCCTTACATAATCGTTTCACGCGAATGAGTTGTAATACAATTTCTGAAGAAATATGTAGTTAATTCGAACAAGACAAATAAATTTGTTCCAAAAATTAAGCATATTGAATAATTGTGAATAATAAAACACATAGTACGTAACAATAAAAAAAATTAATAACCAATAAAAACCAAACCAATCAACATTTACGAATCAACATTGTGGCTTCATCGCTTCCTTATTTTTTAGTCTTTGTCGACAGTTGCAATACTATTGGCCCAAATCATCGATTATTTTAACTAAACTAGTTTATATTTAATATTATTATATTAACTAGTCACGCAAAAAAGTTTCAAAAAGTAGATGACATATTTACTACACTTTAGCACGCTTTGGATTTTAAACATTAAATTTTAGAATGTAAACGGGGCTGCATTGACGCTGTAATTAGAGCTAGTAGGTATTAAGGTACATTCACGCCCTTGTTATTTATTACAGCTACAATTGAATTGTCTGGCGTATTACTTTGATATTTTTCACCACATACATACATTCTTGACAGTAAACCGGGTACATTCAAGTTATATTCGTTTTTTATATATACACTAATAATTCACTCTTCCAGCTGAATGGCCAAGGAAAGTATATTATTCTGACCTGACTTATAATTTCTTCGTGTGTTTTATTTAAATAAATAAATAGTTTTAAAACTAGCTGGTGCCCACGACTTAGTCCGCATTGAACAATAAAAAAATATAATCAATACAACGTTGTTGCACCTCCACTTTGGCCAGGTATTCGTTTTTTATTTTATTTTTAAATGATCCCTTAGGAACACTACTTTTTTTCTGGATGAAAGGTACCCTATGCCCTTTCTTGTATCCTTGTATCATGAAATTATACATACAACGTGTATGTAAAATTTCATGATAGCTTAGCTACTCAACCGATTCATGATAATCGGTTGGGTAGCTAAGGCGTGAAAAGGTAACAGACAGACTGAGTTACTTTCACATTTATAATATTAGTATGGATAAATTGGGAAAAGTAAAATTTTTGACTCGAAGATCTCCCTTGCGTATAACAATCTAAAATTTAGTAGCAATCTGGTCTATAAGCGGTTTGTCTAAATGTCATCTTGTTTACACGCAGTACGTTTAGCACGCAATTTGATATATGACGAGCTAGCAGACTGTCAAAATTTCAGAATGACAAGATAACTAAATCTAAGATTGAACAGGATCGCGAGATGTCTAAATCTTAAAATGAAAAATAATTATATATTACACCACTAAATTTTAATCCTATCATTATTATATTATGACTGGAATTGTGGAATTATTGGACTTTGTGAAAATTTCAGAATAATGAAATAAATCTATAAAATTAAATTCGCGCGACAAAACTATATATTTTTTAAATCTCACAGCGCTTCATTGGTCTGCAGTCATTATTATATTTTAACAGGTTATTTCAGTACTATTAAAACAAAAACCAAGTTTATATTACTATTTAAAAGAAAACACCTATATATAAATAAATAGCTGAACAAAACGTATGAAATATATAAAAACTAAAGACGTTATCGACCGAGGTGTGTATTAATGCATGACAGCCGCTACGACATTAACCTTGGACGCACACCTAGATTCTCATAAAACCTTCCCCATCATTCACAAATAGATTTTACGCCTCTTTTACATGGTCGGACAAAAACATTCTGCGCACATTTTTGTATCGTTTAACATCTCATTGGAATTTAAAATATCCCAATTTCTATAAAAAATAATATGTAATAAGAAACAGCGGAAATTGCCTAAGGTACTTGATTTTATCTTGCTTCTCGTGTGTTACGCAAAGTTATTATGATTACCAACTAGTCTAATCAATGTGAAAGTGTTATGTTGATTAACTAGCGTTATTCAGTACACAAACAAAACCGCTAGTTCCAGTTAGTCTTAGCACGAATGGATAGTGCAGATAAAATTTTTGGCAAACGCCAACTTTACTCCGCAATGTTGTTAGGTAACATTATGAGATTCGAAGGACAAGTTATCGATGTATAGAAATAGAATTACAAAGTTTTAAAGTTCGTATACGTTTTTGTTAGAAGATAGTCGTCGTGGTTAGCAAACATTAATTTAATTATAAATAATAGAAACACTTTGTTGTCGCAGGAGACTTAGTTTAGATCTTGATGACCTCAATTCTTAATTAGGTCCTTGTAATCAGCACAAAAAATTATGAGCGGATTCTAATTAAATACGTTTTTTGTTCGTTATAAATCACTTTCTGAGGTAAATATTCTAATAGCGACAAGTATGTTAATTTCGACCGATATGCTAACATATACGGTATTCTTGGCTTACCTGAACGCACGAATATGGATTTGTTTAGATTATCCGGTTTTACGTTCGCATTCACAGTATAAGCCGATTTAATGAACCCTAGTACATTCAATCGTGAAACAACATTTTTGTTAGTATTTTTGCACTAAATTTGTTTGAAAAGATTTTAACTTTAATCCAGTTTTTATATCAGCCGCAACCGGGTCATTTGATGACTCCGCCATTCAGTCTTTCTTGCGCCAGTAGCCATCGCCTTAACATACCATGCCATCGCAAAATAACAGCACATGTGCTCGCTATCTTTCTGAGGTTGAGTAATGGATGCTAAAGTCCACTCCACTGTATATAAGTTGTCAAATATACTCGTTTAATATTTTATGATAATTATAAAAGGGCTAGACTCTTCGTACGAGTTCGCGAACAGTGTCGTATAAGTTATATTCACGCGATGTATTCATATGAATAAAAAAAGGTCGCAAATTTGAATCAAGAATCACAAACGTTGCCTCGCGTGATGGTCCCATAATTGAGTTTTACGAGACTTAGGACGACTAAAAATTTTGTTACTGATACATAAAATCTCAAAAAAAAACGATTTACAAAATTTTGCCTTGTCTGAATTCCGATGCGGAAGCTCTTGACAATGTACAGATTGCCACACATACGGAACATCACCGCACGCAACTCTCCATTGTTCCTCGTTATCAGTTCATTTAAAATGAATGCTCATCGATTGTTATTGTGAGTACTTACACTTGCGTAAGTATGCCATCAAACGATTCGATTTGATTGCTATGAGTTTTATTTTAATGCCTACCTATTTCTCGGATCAGTGTCATGGTAGTCTTCCTAATTTTTATCGGGGTTGTTAGGAACAATCGAATATTATGCAACTAATTTGTATTTTTTTATATAAAAATCGATATGCAGACTGACGGTCCACTTGGTGGTAGGAGGCTACCGTCGCCTATTAATATACAAGCAACGCCGACCTTGACCTAACAATAAGGTGTGGAAAGGGAGTGTGCCCTGATATCCCTTACTCACAATAACACACCAGTTGCTATTTCATTATAGTTAACTGGAAAGGAACTGGATGGGATTGGGCTGCCCATTTGATGACTGCGAAACGCAATATAATAATTACTTATATGTACATCTAAGATATAACATTACCTATTAATGAGTATCTTATAAGCCGGTGTAAAACGCTATAGCAACATAACAGGTAGAATATGATACCCAACTAGTCAACATACTGTTATGTTTGTCTATATCTTATTTACCACGAAGTAGCGGCTGTCGATGAACAAGTTTAACGGTCGCTTTTATTGCAATAGAAAAAATGGCGGGGAATTGTATTTTGCGAAATTCAAAGCAATGACCGTATAACATTTTGCCACAGTGTGGACGATTAAACGCTCAACCCGTTAACTTGCCAACGGTTGCGTTATTTAGAAATTTAACCATTGGGCCACAAAGAAAATTTAACCTTTGCTGTCGTTAGACAAATCTTTCTATATGCAGGGCGTCCCAAGACTATGCGACATGAAGGGAAAGTACCTTAAATATCGTAGATAGGATATTTTGCTGAACGAAGACTTTGTTACTTTTAAAAGTTAGTAATACTGCATTCTTGCTTCGTCGCTAAAAATTACTTGCTTCGTCTGGGAATCGAACCGACTTAAATGTAAAAAAAAATCACCCGTTTTTTTATGATGCCAATCGAAAGAATGGACAAAAAATAATCATTATTCTTAAGTAACATAGTATCTTAAAAAAGGAATAACGTAAAATGTTTGATTCAAATTTCAAAAATATTATTTATTGCCGACAAAGCAACTAATTTTTAGAAAATCTTTGAATGCATTATTACTAACTTTTAAAAATAACATAGTCTTCTTTCAGCAAAATATCCTATCTGCGATATTTAAGGTACTTTCCCGTCATGTCGCATAGTCTCGGGACGCCTGTATATTTATTTTGCATGTTAATTAATTAATTTTGATATCATTTAATTTAGAAAAAAATTCAATATCCATTTCCAATAATCATTATCTTCAATATCTATTATTAGTATATAATTAACTTTATTTCTTAATTTGATTGGTGAACGCAATTTTTAATACAAGCACTAAATGCGCGTCGCAGGCGCGTAGTAATTAATTTTTAGATATACATAATTATGGATATCTAAAAAGTGAGATCTAAAAAGTGGATTTTCATCCTGCCTTTACTAAATACTCTTTAACACCAAAAATCAATGGCCTCTTTTCTACTACTTATAAATGTAATGGATAACATATAAATATTGTTTTAAAAGGCTTATATGTATATCGCATTATTTATTTTTTTGTGTAGGTACGCGACGGACAAACTCAGATAGATAGATGTGGTAGCTTTTAAGTAATTTTACCAATTTAGAGATGCTGATAAAATGTGAATCTGCTATATGTGTATATTTGTAACCAAAATATCAGACATGTGTTCCATCCACCACTGATGTAATATAATTAGAGCACCGCCGGGGGTCAATCAGGCGCAGACCGAACGTAACAGTCCTGATACCAATAATAGCCTGCGAACCCAACGGGACGCGTAATCAATTATACAAACGACATAAAAAGCGTTTTTGCTACCTCACTCTGGCCTGGAAACTAACTTGAACAGTTATTGTTACTGTTATTAATTGTTCACCTGATATTCTCATGTAATATTGAGAAGTAGAACAACTTGAAAACTCTATTTTAAAGTCATTTTCGACGACTTTTAAAACTATATTTTAAAAAGTCAAAAAAAGTATGCACTTATATTAGAAGGTTATAGTAAAAGTTCATGTGGTTATAGTATCGTATAACATACTCGCCGCATTTAAATCATTTTATTCGAATTCGCTTGTTTATTATTGCTTAAATATATGTAAGCTTTATAAACATTTCTTATATAATGGTCTTATATTAAGGTTGACCTTTAATAAAAGTAACGCTTAAAGCAATGTATTGCTTACCTTGATAGAATAAAGTTTTATGCTAAAAGAATGGGGTAAAGATTGGCTTACCACTACAAAATTATGTCAATTCTGTTGGATCAGTTAACCAAAGACGCTAGAATATACTGCTTCCTTCATTCAGAAAATAAATTTGGACATCTTGGTCCCATCTCGTTATATTTATGTCGAATTTATCATAATTGCGTCACAGTTTAAAGTATATTAAATTTATTGGAAAAATGATTTTACTTTGCAAGGCTTGGCATTAAAAACAAAGCATCGCCAACAATCGCGACCTTGTTATATAAAATATGTTCATGATTCACTTTATAAAGGTGTGACTCCGTATTATTTATTACTTCGCTAACTTTAAAATGTCGTTAAATTTTATTTGTATAGTAAAATAACGTTATCGTCACAATGTTTATGTAGAATGTAAGTGCCGCCCTGCTATTTTTTATCAGTTTATAAATATTTTTCCTTTTTTAAAGTTATTCTCTATTAATATTATAAATGCAAAAGAGGGTTTGCTAGTTTGTTACGCTTTCACGCCTTAACTACTCAAAAAGATTGGAGAAATGTTTATTGCTAATCATTGGAGAAATTTTTTAAGCTATTCCTAGTTTTATAATGAAACTGTTTCCGTTATACTAGTGAAAATGCTTAGCATTAATTAACGGCAATCATGTTTGCCATAGTACCTGCTCTCTAATACGATACGCGTGTTCTATAACTTGACTAAAGCAGTGACGTCACTACTATGAGCAAAGCTTCATACGAATATTCTTGTAGGAATTGAATTCACGTGGATAATAAAAAATTCACAGGTCCATGTCATTTTGTTCGCAAATAAGTAATCTGTGCTTTTACTAAAAGAAAAATAGATATGGTTTTACATTAGTTCAATGAGAATTATCAGGTGGGCTTTAAGCAGCAATATCATGTCTTGTTTGTACAGGTGGAGAAGAGTATTGGAAACTGTTATGGGCGCACGGTGAGGCCCGAAGCACACCATAAAAATGACGGAAGGAGAGAAACAACAGAACGCGGGCGGTACCAACGCCGCACCGCAACACAGAAAAGGACACAGGTCAGTAGTAAAATTATAAACAGTTTTTGGTTGCTGACATAGCTAATAAGTTTGTGAGATACTTTCGCATTTATAGTATTACAAGTATTAGGACTAGCAAGATGATTGGTGTGGCGTAGCATACACGCGTTTTCAACTCTCATGAAGCGACAGTGGCTTTTGTGTGCGTGACGACGCTCCGTCACAAAAGCCACTGCGGGATTGTGTACCTATCTGACTCCATCAATGTGTATATTCAAGTATATTGTACTCTGTATGAAATGTTTACTCCTGTTTTCGTCGTACTAACAATAATTATATCATCTTGAATCTGTACTGTAGGTCATGCATGTGTCATCATTTGTTTATCTTTTATACAAGTATTACTTTGCGAAATCTTGCATGTGTGCTGTTGTGTTTTGGTGAGTGAGTAACGGATGCCAGATCCCATTTCCCTAATCCTTATCCTACTGCGGTCGGCAACGCACTTGCAGCACTTACGGTGTTGTTGTTTGCGTTACTGGCGACGGTAGCCACATTACCACCAAGTGGACCGTCAGCTTGTCTGACGACCTGAACATAAGAACATAAAAAAAACTTTCAAATCTCTCTTATCAAGAAACGCAATTTCTGCATATATAATTTGCCTACAATAGTTTTTATACGTTGATCAAAAAATGTACAAAAACGTTTAAACTTACTAATTGTTTGCTTTCCAACCTAAATTAAAGATGTACCGTAGCATAGCATAGATAGACCTTCATTGTGCTATTCAAATTCTAACCACAACTTCCAACTTGTAAACGTTTTATTAATATTTTCCTTTCTTTAACATTTTCTAGCCTGTTGTTATGTTCGTACATAAACAAAATATGTAACGTATTTGCTTATAAATAACAAACGCTTTTGAGATCTTATTATACATACGTGGGTAACTTTGATCTGAGTTTTTTACAACCGTTATTGTCCAAACAAATCCGTCCGCTTCATCCTTCAAAGTTCAATAATGTCGACTGGATGTTACCGGCAAAGTGTTGATGAGCGCTTATATTGATTCATAAGTACAATGGCCTTGTCCTCCCTTGCGGTACATTATTAGATAATGAATCGTTGGCACATTGTTTGGTGGAGAAAATAAACTGCGAGATTCCTGAATGACACCTTTCACAGAAAGCAACGTATCATTTTGACTCTTAGTTTTACACACACATACATACTCGTACGTCACTAAACGCTATTTTTAATTCCTCTATGCAAAATTTTCATTTATTAGCACGAATAGAATTTCATACAGAATAAACGGTAATTGTCTTTAAACATCGTGTAAACCTTTTAAAAATAGTAAAAACCACATCAAAATATACTTACAACTACTAATTATCCCAGTTTAGAACTATGTGACCAAACCGATAGACGTGTATAGTGTATAGCTTGTTTTGTCCATTATTAAATTAAAATGGACTAAATGAAAGATACAATACAATGCTAGTAAACAAACTGTGGAAGTTATTAATGTTGGTATGTTTTTTTTTATTTCGTCATCATTAATCATCTGTCCAAGTGTATCTATCTATATGATTGTGTTCATTATGTAATTGTTTACAAATTGTTCGGATGTCCGCCTTTTTAAAACTACCTAATCTAGCTAAGCTGTGTTTTTTAATAAATAAGTCTACCTACTCTTATTTTATGAAAAGCATTATACTCGTAGGTTTCCTGTGTATCAAATAACTATTATTTAATATGTTATAAAAGCGTAAACTAAAGAAATAAAATACACAATGGAAATAAAAATACCTAAAAAATAATTCACTGTAAAGGCATCAGCCGATTGTGGCGGACGTTACGCTACGCACTGACACGCTGACTGAAATTCATTTATTCGGCTTTGTTTGTCAACCTGAGTTATTTTATGCTGAAGTAATTGTATAGATCAAGTTTTAAATGAACTTTGTAAGTTAAAGCTTTACCATTTGTCAGTGTTGCTTACTGTACATGAAGTGATGGTGATATGGAAAAGTATTACTATTGTTTTGAGGAAGGTAGCCTACACTCGTAAAGCTTTGAACTATATATTGCTATAGTTACTCGTATGTATATAAAATATTTTGTATAAAGTTTCTTACAGTTTTGGCTTGTGGTTAACTGCACTTGTTGAGATTAATACATGATATAAATACACTGAGTTTATCATTAGTGCAAATTTATTCATGTTATTAATTTATGATTTTATAATTTTTGTCTGAAATAAAATAATATAAGTACATTAAAATAAAATTAGTTTAAGCATTTAGTAACTTATCAATCAACTTGTTTAATAGTTGTAGTAATTAATATACCCCATTGCCCACTATACGAGGGCGGCACTGAAATGATTCTTTGGTGTCATTAAAAACCTATTTTCAGACTATTCAAATACGAGAAATATATATATATGTGTGTGTGTATCTTTGTCAATATAAGACAAGCTTCTTAATAATTAATTAAGGAGGAAAGTATGTTCTACGCGTTACTAGGTACTTAATTAGCATCCAAATAACATGTCATTAAGGATAAATTCCATACTAATGAATATTGCTTATTTGAGGATCAGGTTTTAGTGACGATTAAACCGACATTAAGTAAAATATGTGCTATTGTAAATAAACAGTTTTCATTGCGATAAGATTTACAAATATTCATATTTAGAACTGAAAACATACTAGGGCGGCACTGAAAAATTCGGGAATCAAGGAAGAGATACAACATTATTAGTGGAAAAGATATTTATTGTTTTGCGAAGTATTCTCCTTGAAACTTGACACATTTTTCCATTCGAAGGAACCAATTATTAAAGCATTCACTCCATTCTGAAGTTGGGGTATTCAAAATGGCCGTTATGTAGGCGTCTACAGCTTCTTCAGGTGACGAAAATCGTTACCCACACAATTTGTTCTTTTTTTGGGGAAAGTATAAAAATCATTCGGGCTTAGGTCAGGGCTGTACGGCGGATGGTCTAATAATTCAACGTTTCTTGCTCCAAAGCTCGCATTGTCGTGATGGAGGATGATGCGGCGGTTGCAGTTCTCTTTTTGGAAGTTCAGAGACGACCTGCGGCAAACAAATGCTAGCATACCATTCTGCATTGACCGTTCTTTGTCCCTCAAGAGGTACTGTATACAGCATTTGAAGATCCTCCGTGATCTCGAGAGTTCTGACGCACCAAGTAACGCGAGCCGCTTTTTGCTCCTCACAGAGCGAATGCGGGATCCATCGGGAAAACAACTTTTTTTACACCTAATTGTTCATGCAAGATTATTTGTATTTGACTCATGCCAATGTAAAGTTGCCTGAATTTCGCAATATGTCACATGTCGATCTTCCTCAATCAGCTTACGCACGGTATCAACGTTATCTTGGGTGACTGCAGTTTTTGGGCGACCTTGACGGGGATCGTCACAGAGCTTGACACGTCCACGTTGAAATTCCGCAAACCAGCGATAAATTGTTGTTTTAGATGGGGCTTCATCACCAAATGCAGAAAGCATCCAATCAACACACTGTTTTTGTGTTAAACCACTTCGAAAGTCATAATAAATCATTGCTCTGGAATTTTCTCGAGTCTATTCCATTTTCACATTGACTTTACAAGTTCGACAAGACCGCGTTCTTTTTAAAAAATAAATAAATGGTATTCGATTAATAAAACCAAGGAGTTTTCGATTATAAAGACTTTATTATGCCAGGAACAATGGAAATATTCCAATCCCGATACTTTTAGTGCAGCCCTCGTATAGACAAACAGACGCTACCCTACATACAGGTGTAAGTTTAATGACTTCACAGTTAACCTTAATGACTTCATGCATATCACGTTTCTATCTTATTCTTTTATAGTCGATGAGTACGAAAATCCGCCAACGACATACGTTGAAAATGCAATATAGCAGCTGTATGACAGCTATCGTGCACTGTATGCCACGGTGGACCGAGCGCCTTTACTTTTAATTTACACACACACACACACACACTCAGGCACGCAAAAACACACACACTAACGCACACATTTTATATTATCTACAGAGAGATATACACCATTATTCTTGCTTCAATGTTTACTCTTCTCGGGCGTGAAGCTTACACGTCTTAGCTACTACCTGATAAGCAATTTAAACGTTGGTTCATGTTATATAACAATTTAATGTATAAAATTAAAATATCGTATAATAGTAAGTATTCTTTTGAAGTCAAACACCTCAGTGTTTTTCTGTTCGGCTACGATGTAGAGGGAGATGTAGAACCTACGACAGCACGCCTTTTGGTCGCTTTGTAAAGATTTATGGCCTATTTTCAAATTTCAAAACAAAAAAGATGAATTTTTTAGAATAGATCCCTTTTTCGCCGAATTTCGTTGGTACGAGTTTCTTATTAAAAATGTAAATTTAACTAGGTATATAAGTATACAACACCATAATTATATTATTCGCTTTGTGTAATTTTACCCTTAAATTAAATTAAATACTTTCGTAATATCATTTCGTACCTAAAATATTAGATTAATTATGTATTTTAAATTAAATGACGGCTTTTTATAAAATGCATAAAACGAATCTGTTCCAATAAGAATCCAGTACTATTTAACTAAATGAAACATTAGATATACAAACTTGAACAAAATGATTCACCTAAACCTTATGTGTCATGGTTTTAAAGTGAACTGATATGAAATGTAACATTATTTTATTGATAAGATATAGAATTCCCAGGAAATATTTAAATTTTTACATAAATATTTATTGTAACAAAATGACGACGTACTTTATTTTACATAAATAATAACAATAGCCTTTTACTCGACTATTGCTTTGACTTTATTGGTATTGTCAATACAAATGACATTTTAAATCGGCGTCCACGTTATACTTTTTAACAATTTGACTGAATATTATAATGACATTTTCCCAAAATGAAGGATTGTTACGACGTAATAATTGCTATCTTTGACTTTTATATAAAATGAAACTATAAATAAAACCATCTACCTCATAAATGGACCGCGTCTACCTTATACCTCATAAACCATACCATGGACAGCGTTTCGTACCAATAATTCAATATTACCAGAACTTAAAGTTAAGGACAGGCTTTCGTCGATTGTGCTATTACGAATACTGAAGTTCTTTGACCACATCACCAGGAAGGAAAATTCAATGGAACGGCTTGTGGTTCAGGGTCGGATGGAGAGCAAACGCCCAAGAGGTAGATCGTCTACCCGCTGGACAGGCGTGATAAAATGCGCAACGCAATCTAATGTGGTACAGTGTGCTCGTGACGCCATAAATAGGAGAAAGTGCGGCGAGGAGGGCGAACATGACCATCCTCCGTCTACCTACATCATCCGCACGACCACGACCACTCTGACAAGAGTGTGTGCGACCTCATAAATAAAATAAATTAACAATTGTTTTGATAAAATTAGGTACTTTTTAAGTAATTACATTTGTGATATGACTTCGTTTTTTTACTCTAGGGAAAAACTTATAGAAAAAAAATACATCCAATCCAATCTAAGTTTCTAAGGAAATTGCTCCAGTTTATCCTATTTTCTTTTTTCACATTGACCGTTTCTTACCTCAAAAATTATTACGGATTTTTTTTTTATATTTTGATTCTATCTAAATTGAAACAATCAAACTATCTATTTACTATCTTCTTGAAGATTTTTAACATTTATTATTATATTGTATTGTTACTTTGACGCTTGAATTGTTTGGAGTCATCACATACTATTAGTAAAACTATTAAAATTAGAAAACTATTTTTTTTGTTCAATAACAACACTCTCAGACAAACTCTTCTCTTAAAAAGCATAATTATATACTTTAGATCATACTTTTAAATTCAATGCAAATTCTTTTAAAAACTTGCTTTAGTTTTAGACTTTCTTTAAACACAGTTTTTCTCATGTTTACTTACAACAAATGTACTTTATTTCTAATTCATATTATTACCCCATTGTCGCTCGTTAATCAAGGAAACATCGTTAAATACTTCCTTGATAAGATGCTAGTGCTAAACTGCTGATATCTTTATTAACTAATAATAGACATTCAACTATTTAAGCTAATAATAAGATAGTCTCTAGCTAGAGTGAATACAGGATACATTTACCGGTGTAGTCAATGAATCCCATACTCGAGAACAATGCAACAATGTAAAAGTAATACAGAATCTAGTTTTAAGTTGTTTTAGAAGTAATGAATTAAATTTAATAATATATATTTTTATTTCATATATAGATGAATTGTGTTATTGATTTTTGCGAAGATGTCGCAAGCAGCAATAAAGACACCAAACATAGACGAAACGCGTTGCTCGCGCGATAGTTCAGAGATCTACTTTTTATTGATAATTTTATTGATATCTTTATAATTCTTTTCTTAAGACCCAAGATTAATAAATTATATTATGTTAAGATCTAACATGATAATAAATAAAAACACAACTATCCTAAATCAACTATCCTCCGTAACAGTACCCGATAAGGTTCGTCGTTTGATATCACAGATAACGATGGGTTTGCGACACCTGGCCCATATTTAGAAATAACACTACTTTGCTATCGCGTGGCAAACACAAAAGTTCTTAAGTTACTCATCACCACGTTTAGTTTGTCGCGAAGCACGCCTCGAGTGAGCCTTATTAACATTCTACTATACTAAAAAAACATGTTTAATAGTGTTTTGTACAAGGAGTACAAGTGTTTTCTCAAAATATATTTTTAATTTACACTGACATTACCACCTGTAATTTTTGGTATACAGAAGTAATATCTTCGTCATGACAGAAAAAATAGCTGATCAACTGCACTGTTTATTACATAGGTATTAATAACTATTTAACTATTGTGTTTATATGTTAATACTAGTTGTTGCTGATGCTCGCTTATTGAATTTTCAGAACTAGGATGATTTAAGTACAATTGTATTAGAGTTATCCTATCCCTCGGGCTAGGGCTACGCATTAACTTAAAATTACTTATTCTATAATTTTCCACATCCATTCAACGGCTTACGCGTGATTAAATTGTTGTTTAATCTTGTATTTTAGAATTAGTTTAAATATTTCTTGAAATCCGAATATTAATATTTGTTATTTTAGAAGAAATAAATCTTTAAAATCATTCAATTCTGATTGATGACTAGAGATGTTTTCAATTGCGACTATCTAACAATCTGTGATGTTACTTATCGTTTGAATCTATCTAAAGCAATATCGTAACTATAGTTATACCAAAAACAGTAGAAAATTTGGGTAATAATAGTATTTCTTTAATTGATTTCTGTACATGAGTTTGATAATGCCAAGTCTACCCCAATTTTTATATTCACATAAAATACGTACACTTGCTTCTATGCCTGCTATAGGTATATTTTATTATTAGAATCTTACAGTCTATATCAACATTAATAATGACTTTAATTTGAATTTAAAATACAGGTTAACACAGTAGAATTTTTACAGGAAAACTGGTATGCTGAATGCTCGCTTCGCTAACAATACGTTGTTACTGGTTCTCACAGATTTCTACACACTTTTGTTTTTACTAACAGACATATTACATACTTGTATCATCATCTACTTGCTTATAGTCATTTTAGATAAGGACCATCTAGGACGAGATTATATATGTAATATTAATATACTTAATGCCTACTGCATAAATAAAATATAAATAAAGCTCACATTGAATACATACATAGTAAGAAGAAGAATGAATCTTATAATCCGATAGCAAACCAACCATTTTTATTAGTACGTAACTAATAAAAATGTAATATTAACATTAGCTATCAAAATAATTGTATGATTCGTACTTGTTAATATTTCTTAATACTTTGTATATCGAGACAATTTTCCCCCGTATTACTTGCATTAATTTCAAAGTAAACCTGTAATCAATATATATTTTTTATTTTCATTCTTATGCAGAAATAGTCAATCAAAATGAATTACTTATTACAGCCGACGACGTGCCCACCGCTTAGGCCGTGTAAATTTAGCTAGTGTTTTTTAATGATGATTGTACGGTATATGACAAAGGTCACGTTTTGAACGTATACAAATTTAAAAAGAAGGATAACAAATTTTAACAAGAGCCTGTTTCGGTGACAGGAGGCAAGAGTCGATGTATGCAATGACAGGACTATACGCGGAGTCCGGGTGCACGGACGGAGGCGGCGAAGACATACCGGGACCAAGCGCGCCATCGCATCCACCGCACCCACCGCGGGAATCCATCAAATGCCACAGCCGGAATCCCTCGGCTGGAATATGCGACAGGTACACCCTACTTTGGTACTTTGGCCACACAGTTAATCAAAAACGCATTTCTGCGTGAATCGATAGACCTATATATTATATTATACAACGCTCCCATTACTTATAGATTGGCACGCTTGTGATTTACTCACAATATTATATTGCACAGTTATAACAAGTGATCATCATTTTTAATATAGTTCTTTTTATATCTGAGTAAAATCGAAAATAACTCAAAATATATGCTGACCCAACAGGATTTTAGCCGCAGCTGTTGTATCGACAGACGTGAGTTTTATGCAGTGGTTTGCTGCTAAGTACTGCTTAAAACTATGCTATTACAATTAAATAAAACAGTACATGAATGTCAAAAAAACCCCAAAATGTATTTTATTTAACAGTACATTTCCGAACCATTCAATCGTTAGGCAAACCCAGCTTGTACAAGATTTAATTTAACTGCTTACACAATTTGCCTATTACCGATACTCACCGTGTTTTTATAATTACAGGGAACGCGAAAGGGAAAAAGAGAAACCCCACCAAATGTTTCCAGAAATATTAGACATTCCTCATGACGCAAGAGATTGCGGTATCCTATCGTGGAGGCCGCTTTTTATCCAGAAATTCTCTAGTATTAAAGTGAGTTTAATGCACTTTTAATGGCGCATTTGTTCGCTACGGATCTGGTACTGATTTTAAAAATGTGTTCTCTGTATAGGTGTTCGTATTTTTCCTTTCGTTCCTGGTCACGCTACAACAGGCTTTGAGTTCCGGCTATATTAATTCCGTGATAACAACCATAGAGAAACGGTTTGAAATACCATCAAGCCTCTCTGGCCTTATTGCGAGCAGTTACGAGATCGGAAACGTTATCACTGTAATATTTGTATCATATCTTGGAAGTAGAAGACACATTCCAGTTTGGATTGCAGTCGGTAAGGAGACACTCAAAAGTGTAAAAATACTCAAGTTAATGGATCTGTGCTAACTTCCTTTTTTTCCTTTTAGGTGCTGTTATAATGGGCATCGGATCCTTAGTGTTTGTAGTTCCGCATTTTATAGCGGAAGTGAACAGTGAAACTTTAGCTAACAATAAGTCAGACGACAACATCTGCCGCTTGCCCCGAGCCTTGGAGCAAGATATGGGCGGGCTCGGGCGGTTGTCTCAAGGACTGCCGCCTAGTAATTTGCGACCGGATAATTGCATTAAGGTATTTTGTCTGTATTTATAAACAGTTTTTAATTTTACACAATATAGAACTATACAGTCATTTACGTGTTAAATATATTTTAATTCCCCAAAACGTTTAGCTTGTCTTAATTAAAAATAAGTCCCATGTGAGTCATAATCCCGGGATTTCTAAATGGCAGAGCATTGTTCAGGAGAAGGCATGAGTCATTACTGTTCAAGTTAAGTGTAAGTAGAAAACCTAAAGCTCGGGCTACATTTAACTCATATTTTTCCGAATACATTCAATAATAATGTCACAATGAACGAGAATAAATTGTTTACAGAGTACTCCAAGCACTTTTATGCCAGTGATGGTTTTCGTGGTGGCACAACTGCTTCTCGGATGCGGTGGTTCTCCACTGTTGACACTTGGCACCACATATGTTGACGATCACGTTCGCCCTGAATCATCTAGCATGTATATAGGTAAGTTTTGTTTTAACAACTATTAAAAAATTTCAAATAATAACTATTTATATCGCTACATATTTTGCTCTATATCGTTATGGCGGCAAGCTTTGATGATAATAATAGTTCTTTAAAGGCAGCAAGAGAGCATAAATCGTTTTTGAGTAATTTGGGTATTAATGTTTAATTTTATTTGACATAATCGTCTTATTCTACGATCGGACAATCTCCTTAAATAAAAGGAGATTTACAATATCTATCCATAAAATAACGAAAAAGAAACTTTTAGTTGGCAACTGTTATCGATAACGGTATGGATTGGCTATAATGACGTCATGCGGATTTACCGTTCTATTGCGTGCCTTTGGTGGCTTGCGGTTTTCAAAGACGCATGACGTATTAACCCAATACGATCGCAATCTTGACGGCAGCTTATTTTAAAATGACCACTGGCTTGATAATGACCACTAATTAATCTGACATGGCTTATAAGAAACTGTCTAAATAACCTATCTCAAGGAACGATGTCCAAACCGAATCGTTGCATAAGCAAATTAAGCATAAGTAAATCAAGCAAATTGTGCGATTCATTAATACTAATATGGCCAATTATGTAATATAGAGATAATAGTGTTTTAAATTTTCATATCTCTACTAGTTTGTAAAAGCCAACAACACTTTTGTAATGTAAAATGACGCAGTTTACTTAGTTCATTGAACCGAAAAAACAAAATGCAATTTTATATCGAAACTTATCAACCCTCCCGTCTGGAAGTAATCGTAAATTTATAACATCTTACACACTTTGGCTAAACGTGTCCTTTACAAATATTTTTATAACACAAAACTAAAAAACAAAACCTACAATGGCTTTGTATTTCTTTGACAATAAGAGTCGCTATATCTGATGGAGTTTACAAAAATAAGACTAAGAGTGTCTGGTGCGGTCTGGTTAAGTATCAATTTAAAGGCTGGGTTATAAAACAGTTGAACCGTATAATGAATGAGTTAGGTTTGTTGAACCCGAACGAGCGATTCTTCGCGTGATGAAGATGCATGCCTTATTACTTCAATATCGGGTACACTATTTGATATTTTGCATACAAATTGTTAGTTCGACATCGATACATTTTTATTACGCTATAAAGAATAGGTTAGTGAATAGGAGTAATTCATTCTGAACGACAGGAATAATGGAGTTCTTCTTTTATATGTAAAAGGCGACATACAGACTTAGATGGTAGATGGCTACTGCCGCCTATAAACATGAGTAACGCCATTTTGAGATTTTCTTTTTGCTCGGCTTCTAAGGGTCCCGGCGTCATGTAACCTTTCTCAAGAATTAAGCTATCAAATTCAAAAAGAATTTATCAAATCCAACTGATATTTCCAGAGGTTAGCGCGTTTAAACACTTAAGCACATTTGCTTTGCAGATTTACATTAGAAAACATATTTTGATACTTTAAACTTTACAAAATGTTTTTTGGCATATTACTCATTTACTCGGTTTACTCCTTTGTAACCGTAGAGCCCCAATATGAAAATATCACTGTTTTGGTTACGGCGATGAGTTAAACATTTTACTTTTTTCCTGTCTTAACTTTCAGTTAACGGATATTACACATGACTAGCATACCTAACGTACAAAGGTTGGTCAAATCTGTTGATTAGCCCTAACAAATGTGACAATGTAACAGGAAAATTACAGTATTTAATATTCAAGTTGGCAGTGATTTAAGACCGAGGATAAATTATTACGTGGCGTGGTTACAGCAGTTTGGCGCAGTGTTTGCAGTGACACCCACTGCCTTGCGCCCGCTAGCCCCTGACGTGAGTTCGCGACCTTGACCTGTTTGCTATTCATTTCAACTTGCGACTGTTGAAAACAAATCGAACACAATAAGCCGCAATAAACAACTGCAAAAAAGCGATGTGTCTATGGAGACGCCAGTTCGAACCCCGTTCGAACATTGCTTATAATTTGATTGAGTTAGTTAATTCGACAAATGCGTGTATGAGAAGATTAACAGTATTCCAAAACAAGAGAAGTCTGACCGTGGTGGCCAGACTACGTCCAGCAGTAGAGCGTAATA
The DNA here is from genome assembly GCA_944738685.1 of Synanthedon myopaeformis. Classification (NCBI taxonomy): domain Eukaryota; kingdom Metazoa; phylum Arthropoda; class Insecta; order Lepidoptera; family Sesiidae; genus Synanthedon; species Synanthedon myopaeformis. The sequence continues at coordinate 4,458,338 of OX122914.1, forward strand.
TAATATGTAAATATTGTAAACGGCAGACGTACAACTATAGGCACTTTAGGCTGTTTGTGGTAAAGATAAATACCTAATTGTTTGGTTATTACTCGTATCGTGCTTAGATAAATTTCCATAGTGTTTTTTGGCGAGAAGCCTAAATATACTCATTTGTCAACGGTATCGATTTGCGAGCATCGCAACTGTTACTCACTGCAGGAAACAGGTGGCCCGCGGCACACATTTTTTCATATTATTTTCTTAATTTTTATTACGCCTTTGTCTCGTTGCGTCAAACCAACGGAAGTTCTTTTTATGACGCGAAATATTATAGCATTCACTATGAAGTAAATTTAAAGATCTTTTAAGAAATATATTTTTTAATTTAAAAAAGTAACTTTTTGCCTATAATTTATGTAAAGCTTACCTAATGTTTATAAAATTAGTACACACTTAAATGTCGCAAAAACATGTGCCCATATTGAAATTGTATAAATACACAAATCATAATGTATTGTTTCATCCAGTCTGTGTTTCATATTTATTCAGACAGCATTTTATTTAAGGTGTATGGAATTATCGGTAAAATATATACATATTACACAGGAAAAATGAAGGTCGTAGATAGACGTCAATTGGGTTTTTGTTCTATACAATACAATGTATTGTTGCAACAATAGCTCCAAGAATTAAATGGTACCAGCCTATAATTTTGAATTAATGACAACAGTTCTACAGAAATACACGACCTTTTGGTAGCATATTCCTTGAGGAATTGAAATAAGTAGTCAGTATTACGCCAATTCGGTCACCTTAGCATCGCATATTTTTGTCGTTTGCATTGTATACCGTTGTATCTGATGAACTTCGTCAATATTTGGATGTCTGCCCATTCATAAAAATGTTATCTCCGTTCCTATTTCATCCGTCCAGTTTCATTTGATCTATCTATAACACTATTTGTGAAAACAGTTTTGGAACAACAATCATTTTTAGCCTCAAACAATCGATCCAGACTGTACCTACCTATTCTTTTAAAAATATATCAGTTGATTCCCTCTATAGAATCTAAAACAGTAATATGTAGTAATATTTTATATATCGCTTCAGATTTGATTAATACAAAGATTCAGTCTAGTACACAGGTTGGAAGAAATTCCTCTTTTTTCTTAAATACGTATTAACAAATACTCGTTTAGCGGAAACCATTGATCGCTCTTTCCAAGTAATTTCACTGTAGTTTACCGTCTAGTTCTATAGTGCAAGATGTTTACTCAAATAATTGATATCGACACGAATAAAAGTTATTTATGCATGCTCATAATAGGTTACAGACGCACTTACATTAGAGAGATGTTATAATTTAGGTCAAGATATCACAATAAATAATAAATAATGAACTTTCAATTAGTTCTAATATTCCACATTGCTCACAGTTTATGAGTTCCAAAATAAGATGTCTAGGTTATTTTAAAACACCCACCTTTTTTATGAGTAATAGATTCAAATCATCCAAAATTAGTCTCTTTTTACAGGTTGTATGTACAGCATGGCCGCTTTTGGACCAGTCCTTGGCTTCTTGCTCGGCGCATATCTCCTGTCTTTTCATATGGACTCATTTTCTGGACAAATTATATCTATAGGTAAGAGTTGTTATCTCATTTCATTATACATATTTTATTTTGCAACACTAAAACACTAAACTTAGAGACTTCATAGGATTTAAGTTATAATTGGAAGCCAATAATAAGACCTCGAAAACATTAGGTTTGTGATGTGTTATCTTAAAGAAAGAATAGCCAGATTATAACCGAATCTAAGAAATTAAGAATTTCTTACTCGCGCAAAGAAACACAACAGTACAGCGCTCGAGTGGATTTTACGACGGCCTTATGTAAGGCGTTGTTTTTGGTCGTCAAACGTCCTGCCACTATATAAAATTAAGTTCTATATAGTGGCTATAAAACTAATAAATGTACGTTTCTTTTTAATTTCAGATCCCGGTGATCATCGTTGGGTAGGCATGTGGTGGGGAGGTTTCCTTCTCTGCGGACTTTTACTAATTCTGGTTGCGATCCCATTTTTCTCATTCCCGAAAGTGTTGGTGCGCGAGAAAGAGAAGATAAGATTGGTGGAGAAGGCGGCTGCTGCCAGTGGCTCGGGTTCCGCTAAACCAGCCAAACCTTCCACTGATATCAAGGATACTGGCTATGGCAAAGATATAAAAGGTTAACATGGTTTTTTGTATATTTTTATGCAAATACATATAAGCAAATAATAAACGTGAGTATCTAATAAAACGGCGTCTTCACATAACGCCATCCTTTCATCTCAGACGACTACAACAGAATGAAGAAAGCCTTACTGGATTATAGGAGGAATTATGAATTCGAATGTATCGTGTATTATGTCGCAATTTTAAGCGATATAACCAAAAGCAACAACAACAAAGTCACAGGGAGAAGGACAAAAAGAAGAAGGGAGAAGGGGGTAATATGGGCTACTTACTGGTCACTCCTTTAGTCATTCATCGAAAAACAACAGCAAAGCTGTTTTCACGGTGGTCTTCTGTAAAAGAGTATTTATGTATGGGTACCAGATATTTTATTGAGTAAAGTAACAAAGAAACTTATTGTATCAAATAAATATCACATACAAGAATAGTCATTTTCTGGACCGAATCCCAAATTCACTATTTATTTTAATTTTTAAAATATTTAATTTTATTGTCCAGATATACCGGTATCAATGTGGCGTCTCCTGAAGAACCCCGTCTACGTGGTGACGTGTCTCGGTGCTTGTATGGAGCTCATGATTGTTTCTGGTTTCGTTGTGTTTCTGCCCAAATACCTGGAGACACAGTTCAGCCTGGGCAAGAGTCAGGCTAGCGTGTTCACAGGTAAAGTAAACAAAATTTTTGTAGACTGCAATTCATCCTCAGCCTTAAACAGATCTCTCAAATAGAATAAGTAATTATACATAAATTTAATTATCCGAAACGACACCGATTCAGTAGTACCCATCCAATTTGTCACTTACACTCCTACAATGCCTTTTAAAATCGATTATAAAATTGTGTGATAAATGATCCAAAGCATCTGATAGAGCTTCTCAAACTTAAAATTGAATAGTGACTTCAATATATATCGGCAGGTTCAATCGCAATCCCGGGCGCTTGCATCGGCATATTCATGGGCGGGTGTCTGTTGAAGAGACTAGAGCTGCGGCCGAAGGGCGCCGTTCAATTCGTTCTCATCTCCAACACCATCTGCCTCTCCTGTTACGCGCTCCTCTTCTTCCTCGGTTGCGACAACATCAAGATGGCCGGCACTACGATACCTTACACTAATAACAGGTATTTACACCTTTCAATTTTTATTTATCCATTCCACCAAAGTGATATAGTTTTTGATAGATACAACTTAATTTCCTAATGAACCAAACATGTACTGTTTAATTTCGCTACTTAAAGATTAGGAATTTTGTGTTGTGAGAAATTAGTGAAAGCTCTTGTGAAATATCTCCAAAACAAGAACATTGTATAAAGTAACTAACATGTTCACAAACTTTCGCATATATTTCTTAATGTTGTCGTACATATTCGTACATCGTAATGCAGCCATCGCTAAATGTTGCAGCAACGTGGAGTTCAAGGTGAATCTGACGGCGGCGTGCAACTTCAACTGCCTGTGCACTGAGACGGACATGGAGCCCGTGTGCGGCAACAACGGCCTCACCTACTTCTCGCCCTGCCACGCCGGCTGCGCCGCCTTCTCCTCGCGCTCCAACTTCACCAACTGCGCCTGTAAGTACACTCACCGTGCATGCCATACTTCCTACTACCTCACCTACTGCCGGCTGTGATGTTATGGATATTGGTATGTAATGTTGCAGGCGTACACGAGAACGTGCCAGCGGCGACGGCCGGGGGTGTGGCCGGTGTGGCCGGTGTGGCCGGTGTGGGTGGTGTGGGAGGTGCGTCGGCGGCGGCGCTGACGGCGGGCGCGATACGCGAGTACAGCGAGGTGACGGTGGTGCCGGTGGCGACGGCGGGCGCTTGCAACCCGCCCTGCACCACCATCTTCCCCTTCCTCGTGCTGCTCTTCTTCATGACCTTCGTTGTCGCCGTCACTCAGATGCCGCTGCTCATGATCGTGCTCAGGTAACTTCTTTTTATACTCTCTTATTACTTTTTAGGGTCATTTCTAAAAATATAACTATCTTATATAATATCAGGCGAATCAAATATAAACGAGACTTTTAGCCTTAATCGCGAGATTAGGTAAGATTTCTTTATTCATGAGCTATTATTGCCGTCAGAGAGTATGCCCAATTCATTATCATTAGTTAACATCACTTTGACGGCTGTACTTCAATTTATAATTTGAAATTGAATGGTGGTTGCAGGTCGGTGAGCGAAGAGGAGCGCTCGTTCGCGCTGGGCATGCAGTTCGTGATCTTCCGGCTGTTCGGTTACATCCCGGCGCCCATCGTCTTCGGGAACCTCATCGACTCCACGTGTCTGCTGTGGAAGCAGTCCTGCAGCGGCGAGCAGGGCGGTCGTTGCTTGCTCTACGACATCGAGCAGTTCCGATACAGGTCGGCTCACTACTATATCGGTTATTCGCATTATAGTAAATAGAGAGAACAAATTCTCCCAAACACCTGTTACTGACGTGGTCTTAAGATATGTTGATGGTGCAGGTATGTGGGCCTGTGCGGCGGTATAAAGATAGTGGCGCTGGGGATCTTCATGGCCGACTGGTGGCTGGTGCGACGTCGCCGACACTTGGACCACGCGCCGCCCCTCGACCCCCACAAGGACATCGCCGGCTCCATCATCAGCCTCGACAAGCGTTAGTACTGCTCTTATTATATTTCAAATGCACATTGCTGTAACAATAGCCCTCAAGATTTTCACATATTTTAGTAATTATTGTTTCATAAGAATAAAAAGACTTAGCAGAGCAGTACAGGTATGTGTAAAAAGTACAAAATGGAAAGATATCTGCGTTTTGTATAGAAATATCCATAATTTAGCCATAAAACGTGTTCATAATAACAATAGCAAAATCATCCAAATGCGTATTGAGCCAAATCAGTATGTATGTGGGATACAAAAATTGATTGTCTTTTTCTGATTTTTGCGAGAATCACTTTTAGAGATAGCTTATCGTATCCTAAAGTTTTAGGGATAATAATTCAAGAATTAAAAGTATTATTTTTTTCTGCCATGTCTGCATATCGTTTGTTGAAAAATGAATGCGAATGGTTGTGTGAAAAGTGTGAAACCGCTTTCAGTGTTCGAGGAGCTGCCTTCGATCGACAACGCGAGCGGATTCCGGTCTGGGATGACGTCGGGCTTGAGTTCGGCGAGCGGAACGCCCTTGGACGCTATCGGAATTCCGCCCATGGGCACCGAATCGCGCGCTTTGCAACGCACAGAGTCGCAACAATCGCACGAGTCGGGAGGCGGGCGGCGCGACCGAGTCTTGGTCGCGTCGCGCCACATGCGCAACGACTCGAAGACAATCCAGTTGGAGCCTCGAGCGCGTCAGCATTCCGCCGACGAGTCGGAGCGCAAGGTGCACTCGCGCTCCAACTCGCGCGACCTCAGTCTAGAGCGACTGAAGCACCTCGCTCTGAAGAGCGTCGAGAATCTGGACCTGACGGCGTTGCCGCTGTGCCGCAGTATCGACGACGAGAGCAAGCGGCTGATAGAGAGCGGCGCGCTGCGGCACAGACGCACGGGGTCGCGCGACGTGCCGCCGCCCACGCGCCACAAGCGCACCTCGTCGCACCACCTGACGCTGGAGCCTGCCTCGGACGCGCCGCTGCGCCTGCACAAGGGCCGCAGCGTCGACCAGCTGGCGCCCTTTGACCCGAGCGTCTGACTCCACGTCGCTCTCTTTAGTCAAATTACACGAGCTCACTGGTTCCCTTAGCGTTGCGTGAGTCATTCATTAATAAGGGTCCCGAGGTTTTGAAAGGAGTTATGAAAATCTCCACTGTACGCGCGCGACTTGAGTGCAGCTCTGAGGAATGCCATAGTGCTGCGACCAAACTAGTGGTAGTAACATCGATAAATTATGTTGGAAGAAGCTTTATAGAATCTCTACTCGACACTCTTAATTCACACGGCACGGAACAACAAAGGATTTTTTCCTAAACATTTTTTTTTAACCTTATTATAGTGATTCTCTCCCTTGTACGGCCTCTTGCTATTGAAATAAAGAGTGTGAGTGCAAAGATCATTGCAATAAGGTTAAAAACGTAAAAAGATAAATCATTAACAAGCTAATAGAAACGGCTTCAGTAATGCCAAGGCATTTACTTTGTATAGTGTTCGTTAACAGTACCCTGTCATCACCCGCTAAAGGAACTAGTGAATAAACGTTTTAAACTAATTCTAAGCGACCTAATTATAGATAAAAATTAGCAAAAAAAAAAATTATAAAAAATATAACGTATGAGTGATTTGAAATCATATCTTGAGAAGTAGTTTTGAAAGATAGATGTAGTTTTTTAAGGATTTCAGTTTCGCAATGACTTTTCATGAGTGTTTTACTTCGTCGATTCTCGCGGCAAATAGTGAACCGTGCTTTATCTTAGATGTGTAATGATTATATTATTATAGCTTAATATCGTAGCTGCCGTTGTCTTTATATTATTTTTTGTGTGTTCGTTGTACTTAATTTATCAGTAACCAGGTGCAATTAGTGAAATGAAACTTTACAAGTCACATACTAAATATTTTACACAAAAAAAAAATCAAGCCACAAATTATTAACTGCCAGTTTCACGCTACAAGTTAACAAGGATTTTTAACTTTTAACGCAACCACAGACTGAAGTAATGTTTTAAATATTTACTCGTCACGGTCAATATTAAAGTATGCTTGAATTTTAAATATCGAACACGTTTAATTTCTATTTGAGCACAAAATATTAATAATGCGAGCGATCTTCATTAAAATAATTATACAAATAAGTGAAGTTTAATTACTGACTGTTTACCACATTTTTAAAAATACTTAAGAGAATGCCCAAAATCGTCCAAATCGACTTGATTAATTAATTATGTTGCCATTATAATCTAAAAAATAAAATCAAATACATTGCAACTTTCTATTGCAAGATACGTAATATAAAAATAATAATAAAAGATAGTCGATCAATATCCACCTAATCTCGAATAAAACCCACTCATTTTACATTTGATTTTGAAAATAAATAATAATATATTACCTACCTACATTTGTGGGCATTCTTTTCATAGTATATTCTAATATTTTAAAATCATCTCATTTACATCTTACTTATTAAGAAATTATTATAACGCTTAACTGCCTTTTGAAATATTGTTCGTTTAAATTATGACAGTAAGTTAACATAATTTTTTCTTGTTTAGGATATTTTCTACAAAGCGAAACATTTGGTTTGTTAATAATAAATGTGTCAATAACAATAATTTGTCTAAGAGTCCTTCTTCTCAACCACAGACCTTTATAGTATAACAAATAGTACAGTTTGACACAAGTCGATATACCATCGGCTAACTCACAGACATAGAGAATGAACTGAACGTTCCCTATCTACCTGTAAAGTAAAAGGAAGTGTGAGGGAGACGAAGTGATCGTGCGGACAGTACTTGTCTTTTTACAGAATTTTGATTGGTCCTCGAAGTTACTACAGACCATAGACACAAAGAGAAGAAAGAGGCCACACGATCGCTTTCTCTCTTTTTAGAGAATAATTAATTTCATGCGGATATTGCTCAGTCCATTCTCTGTCTATGGAATAACTCTGTTCATAGCAACTCGCGTCAAACTGATTGTATTTACTATGATCTCAGAATGTGTTTTTATGAAATGTGTATGTTTGAAAAACATTTTGTCAACATAAAAAATATACATATTCGGATGTGTTTTGTATATATTTTGATTATTTTGTTGTTCGAAAAATATGTTGTTATCGTACTAACTAAAGCTAGACATGTGTTTATTAGAACAATTAATGTAATAAACAAATTATGTAATATTGTTAAAATAAGCTTATCAGCTGATATTGTTATAATTAGAAACGAAATTTATTTGCTTAGTTCAATTTACCAAGTGTATTTTGTAATGTTATTTTATTTGTTTTTAGATACAGTGTATTTTTGAGATGGACATTTTGCGTTAATCATAATGATTGTGTTGACGTTAGGGATCATTTTTAATGGTCGATAACACAGTCGATATATAGCATGCGCGGTGAAGGAACGGACGGACAAAACTCAGTACAATCAGTGGGCCTAGCATGTTTATAATTATCCCACTTTCTCTAGCGAAAGCGTAAAAAATTTATATGGAAAATTATCAGTTGACAATGTCAAATTGATAGTTTTCCATACAAATGTTCGCTCTCGCTAGAGTGCGGTCAAAATAAACTCTTACTAATTATTGTAATTGCAGAAAAGGGCGGCAGGGAAACGTGGTCAGATAGGTCAGATTGCTTTTAGGGCATTCGTGAAACTAAAGAAAAGCACTAAAAGAATATCTTGTTACTCGAATTTGTTCTTTTCATTGCTGCAGTTTTTAATTTTAGAATAATACAATTTGTCTATCTACAAACATGATCATTTATATTACTTATACTATTATTGAGCTATAACGTTAGTCTTCAAAGTTTATTCCAAACGTCCCCAGCAATGGAGACACTGAAGTTGTTTCTTCTTCCCACTTCTCTCCAGTGAGGAAGCTGAGAATTTTTTTCTCAGGGCCTCCACGCATATTTGCTTGGGTAGCAGCAGTAAGTATATTCCTAAAGTAAAAACTAACTCGTTCTAATGAATCCCCAGTACGCAAGCGAATAAAATTGTAAGTTGAAAATTGAAGTAAATGAGAAAAAAATCTCAGTTTCCTCACTGGTGTTCGAGAGAAGTGAGGAGAAGGAAAAACATTTTTAGGGACGTTGGGAGTAAACTGTTTTTAACTGCGTATATGTTATAAGTATGCAAATCATTTTTACTATGAATATCTAAAACAAGATGCAATAACATCCAATGGAGATGTAAATGTGACACGATTTGAAAGACACTACTCTGCTAGTGTGTATCTATCCTCTAAAGTCTAATTCTATGGTCAGTTTTGCTCATGCAAACTCTATGGTCTATGGTGCAAACATATTAATGTCGTACATGGAAAATAGCTTGACGTTATTCCTTGCATCATATTATGCTAACCAAGGTCTAATGTTATCAGAACAATATTTATAAACCATATCAACTGTTGACTGCTGAAAAATTAATTAACGTCAACGTTTTTTTTTTTTTTTTGCACTTATGGCATAAACTGCTGTTACATAGTCGAAATCCCTGCTGTAATATAATGTCACCAAATCTATTTTAAACAAATTTATTTATTGATACACCAATATTGTGATTGTCAATTTCCAGGCTGCTATTGAAGAATTCAATTATTATCTTAATAACTTTATTTTAATACGAAATTAATATTCTAAAAAGCAATACTTATATTTATCTCAGATTTAGTATAAATGAAAAGTCAAAAGTTAGAAAGTCTTCAATGTAAATTATCGTCATATATTTGTTAAGAGAGATTCATAGTTTGATATGGAAGAGAGTGTTTTATCTAAAATGCCTTATTACTATTAGAAATTAAGACTTGATACTGATTTAGATATATTTGAATATGTTGTGTCAATCACGAAGGGAACGTTTGATGATAGCAACTATTAAAAATAATTTGTTGCATTTAGTGATTAATAAAAATTGCATACATATTTTAAAACTTTCTTTTATTATAATAAACCTTTTCCTCTTACTATATTAGCCCAATTGTCATATCTAAGTGGATAAGGGAACTTCGGGGTATTGTTTGTTACAACCAAGTACATGGTCATGATCGTCATCTAAGCCGCAAAAGATCCTTAAGTATATGGTGCTAAATTCCATTTTTACTCACTTTATTATAATTGGTATAGTCATATATATTACACCCCATTGGTCATATAATTGGTAAGTAAAATGAGATTATTTTGTGGATGTCCAACAGCGCTAGACCTAATTTTTCCAGCTTGTGGCCATACATAAAACTGCAAAATTCTTTTTTTTTTTTTTTTTTTTTTTTTCAGTTTTGTTGCACCATTTTCATAATAGTTTTTATTGCAAAACTTATTAGAAAAGAATCTTATTAGGTAAGTATATAATCACTCATTTCTATTGTCTCAAATATTCTAAATAAAAAAATTCATTTTGACAAATCAAGTACATTTAAAAGCAGTTTATTTTGCTATATATAGGTATATTTAAGAAATTTGACCATATAGTTTTAATTTTGAATATAGACTAATGACTTCATGTAGCCTATTTGCCCAAGAAAGGTTTTTTTTAATCAATAAAACAAAATAGTTTAGAATTAATATGTAATTATATTTTCTAATTTCTTAAAATAAATACTTAGTTTCAAATTCAACATCTACGTAACACTTTCTTAAAATATTATTTTAATTCTCCACAATCTGAGATGAGCACCTTCTTTGAAGGCTTACCACTCTTTGAACCTAAGCTTTCTATTTTAGTCACAACATCCATACCGTCTACTACTGAACCAAAAACTACATGTTTCTTATCTAGCCAAGGTGTAGCTGCAGTAGTAATGAAGAACTGGGAACCGTTTGTGTTGGGTCCAGCGTTAGCCATAGACAGCATTCCTGGGCTTGTGTGCTTTAGCTTGAAATTCTCATCTTGAAATGTTCTACCATAAATAGATTTCCCACCAGTGCCATTATGATTGGTAAAATCACCACCTTGACACATAAAATTAGGTATAATTCTGTGAAATGAGGAGCCTTTGTATCCAAAACCTTTTTCTCCTGTACAAAGAGCTCTAAAATTCTCTGCGGTTTTTGGGACTACGGATGAATCGAGCTTCATAACTATTCGACCAACAGGCTCTTCATCAGCAACCACATCAAAAAATACCTTCACATCGGTTTGTGTAGAGGCAAATCTTAATGTGGCAGCAGAATACACAGTCGCATTTATAATAGAACGGCGTAATATTGCTGCCATAGTGGATTCACCTGTAACAATTATTTGAGGTTAAGTACATATAAAATAAGGTTGGGTTATATTAAACAACAATTTAGTAATTTAAAGCCAACATTAACAAGCGTCCTGAAACTGATTTTTATAACTAGCTTAGTGCAATTATACGGCTGACGTATATATGATAAAATCAAAATTAAATTATAAATTACCTTTAAAAAAGCCGATCGATCGACTAACACCTGTATAGTATAGTGTATGTATAATAACTTAATTAATAATCTGTAAATTCTGTGACTACAAACTACATAGAAGATACTACTGTGACCATGGATCTATTATAATAAGAATTTATTACATGCAACTAAAAAGCGAGCCGAGCAGGACATGTAGTAGAGAAGCCGTGTGTCCCTTTCTAATAAGGAGACAATTAGATTTTTGTTATGTGAGACAAATTAAATGTTGTAATGTTGTAACATATAGCAGTAGTTTCTTATAAATATTATTTTAAATTGAAATATGAATTAATCAACACTTTTACCAATTGTAATTTTCTCATTGTTCATTTTATTGCTTATAATAGTTTTGCGAGAATCTAGAATCTAGAATTAAAAATAGATAAACACCTTATTAGTGGAAAGTGAAACAAAAGTCGGACACAGTGGGTGCAGTGGTGCAAGAAATTGTTCTTAATAAATTAATCAGTGAGAGAATAATTATCATAATATACATCTTTAAAACAAGTACCGTAAATAAGTTGTCAACTTATTTTTCAAAAAATAAATTCAGCAGTACCTACCTTTTAGTGACACAGAATACTGAGGTATAAAATAAATAAATATATGTGGGTAAGAACAACAATGACATTAACACTCGCTGTAAATCAGTGATACAGAGTAACAAATATTGCAACATAGACTTGTTACTTGAACAGGACAGTATATATAAAAATTATAATTTAAGCAGTGTTGCCAGATTTGTTTTTTGAAATTGCCACGAAATTTCACATTAAAACCCCTAAAAATAAAAATACAAGCCCTGTATACCGAAAATGGACAAACAAACTCAAATATTATTAGAAAAAATTCAAGAACAAATGAAACAACAGATAAAACAACAGACTTTAACTATATCGGAACTAATTGATGAGCGATTTGGAAAGTTGGTCGAAGAGAACAAACAACTCAAAAACGAAGTAAAAATACTAAATGATAAAATCAAAGGATGGGAAATGGCTAAAAAGAAAAATAACATAGTACTTTTTGGCATAAAAGAAAACAAACATGAAGGGTTGAATTTGGTGAAAATAATAACGGAAAAAATTAACTGTTACTTTGGCTTAAACCTACAAGAACACGAAATTATGAATACATATAGAATTGGAAAAACAAAAAATACGCCTCGACCTATCCTTATTTCGCTGGTATCGTACTGGAGGAAAACAGAAATATTGAAATCCAAAAATAATCTACCACCAGGCATATATGTGAAGGAAGACTACACTAAAGAAATACTAGAAGCACGTAAAGCCCTACAACCAAAGCTTAAACAGGAACGAAATAAAGGTAACATAGCATACATAAAAATGGATAAATTAATAGTCAAGAACCAAATAGATACAAATAGAGAAAAAAGGAAAAGGAACCCATCTTCTTCGCCCTATCTTAGCACACCATATAAAGAAAAAATATCATACGTAGCTCCGAAGAAAACAAATACAACCAATGCATACGAGTACGTGGCACATGCGAGATCAGACTCATTAAGAGAGAGGACCGATGCATAGCAACCAATGTATACTCGAAACCGGATCAACACCAACGACAATAATGCCACAAATCAACAACGAACAACCAAGAAAAACATTTCCCCAAGCCGGCTGGTCCCCGTGGGGAAAAACGACCAAAACCCTCCAGTTAAAAACAAAATACTAACTCAAAAACCGTTACACATTGGTACATTTAATGTCAGGTCATTAGCATCCAGAACAAGATACATAGAACTCATGTATTCACTAGAAAAAATAAAAATTGATATATTAGGCTTAGCCGAAGTCAGGCGGATGGGATGTAACATCGAAGAGCACGAAGAATTTATATTCTGCTATAAAGGAGAAACGCCTGGTTTACATGGAGTAGGTTTTTTGATTAAAAAAGAATACAAAAAAAACATACTAAGCTTCTCAGGCTTGTCAGAAAGAGTTGCACTACTTCAACTGGAGTTCAACAAAAAGATGATTTCAATAGTCCAAGTTTATGCACCAACCGAAAAAGCCTCTAAGGAAGAAATTGAAAAATTCTACGATACCCTTCAACTAGCGCAAACGCAAGCTGGGAAGAACGTTTTAGTCATAGGAGATTTTAATGCCAAAGTGGGCCAAACGAAAACAAATGAAGATATGATTTTAGGAAAATTTGGCTATGGAAAAAGGAATGAACGAGGAGAAAAGCTCATAGAATTTGCCTTCGAACACAATCTATCTATTATGAATACGTATTTCAAAATGAGACCTAATCGTAAATGGACATGGATCTCACCAAACGAAAAAACTAGGAATGAAGTAGACTTCATACTATCAAACCAGCCAAAACAAATAAGTAAAATGGAAGTTCTGCACGGTTTAGGTTTTAGCTCTGACCACAGATTGGTTAGAGCCACTTACCTTGTACAAAAACATAAAAAATGCAGGAAGTCATTCAAATCATCCACAAATACGTTCAAAACAAAAAAAGAAATAACATTATACACTAAAAGTTTAGAAAACAACGCAAAAGAATTAGACAATATAGACGACAATGAGGATGTTCAGACCTTATACAATAAAATAGAACATATCATTAAAAAGAGCATGTCAACGAAAGAACCAACAGAGGAGAAACAAATCAATGAAAACAAAATCCTTACGAAATCTACAATAAAACTATTAACAAGACGTTCAGAACTATTGAAAACAAAACTAAAAACTAAAGAAATGAAGAATGAGCTAAGTATATTATTCAAAAAGGCTAACAAGGCAATTAAGCAGGACTACGCAGACTACAGAAAACGGATAATAGAAACTAACTTAAAACAGCACAGAAGCACAAAAAGAGCATACAAACAACTAGCTACACATAAAAATTGGATACAAAATTTAAATTTAAAAACAAGAAGCACAGGAACTACCACGAGGAAAGATATTATAGATTGTGCCACAGAATTCTACAAAGCGCTTTATAAGAATAACAATGGAATTCATGCAATTAAAAACAACCCACTTAGAAAGTATAACGACACTGAAGACGAGCCCGAAGAAGTGAATGCGACAGAGATAATAAGACTTATTAAAAAACTGAAACCAGAGAAAAGTCCAGGACCAGATGGCATACCAAATGAAGCTTTAACATTCGGAACTACTCAATTAGCACGTCCTCTATCATATCTGTTCAGCAAAGTTATAAACACGGGACAAGTACCCGAACAATGGAAGAAATCAGATATAATTCTGTTATACAAAAAAGGCGACCCTCAAGATCTGGGAAACTATCGACCAATTAGCCTTCTCCCTAGCATTTACAAACTTTTTACGTCCACACTTCTATACAGGATCAATAGCAAAATAGAAAACCTTCAACCTAAAGAACAGGCGGGGTTCCGGTCAGGTTTCTCAACAATAGACCATATACATGTAGTACAGCAAATTATAGAAAAGTATAAGGAGTTTAACAGACCGTTATATGTGGCGTTTATTGATTACGCTAAAGCCTTTGATACGATATCACACGATGCAATCTGGGAAGCTCTTAACAAATGTCTCGTACACAAAAAATATGTAACAGTCTTGGAAAACATATATGACAGCAGCAACAGTTGTGTGAAACTAGAGAGTCGAGGACCAGAAATACCTATTCAACGAGGAGTGAGACAAGGAGACCCCCTTTCCCCCAAGATTTTCATAGCAGTATTGCAAAACATCTTTGAAAAACTGAAATGGGAAAACGAGGGAATCAAAATAGGTACTCGATATTTAAATCACCTGAGATTCGCAGACGATATAGTCCTCTTTGCAGAAAGTAGCACAAAACTGGAAAAAATGATAAACTTATTAAGCGAACAAAGTGGAAAAGTGGGTCTTTTGATGAACCAAGATAAAACAAAACTTATGACTAACAGCTACACGCATACAATAAGCCTTGGAGGAAAGACGCTTGAATATGTAAATAAATATACTTACTTAGGGAGAGAAATATCATTTGAAGATAGAAATGAAGAAGAAGAGGTAGAACGCCGAATAAATATGAGCTGGAAAAAGTACTGGTCGCTCAAAGAATTAATGAAAGGGGACTATTCGCTTCACCTAAAGAAAACGGCAATGGATACATGCATTTTACCAACTCTTACGTATGCTTGCCAGACGTGGACATACAGCAACAAAACAAAAACAAAACTAGTAAACTGTCAGAAAGCCATGGAAAGGAGCCTTCTAAAAATAAAATTAAAACACAAAATAAGAAGCGAATCAATACGAAGAAGGACCAAACTAATAGACGTGCTAAGTTACAGTCAGAGGTTAAAATGGCGATGGGCTGGCCACATAACACGGTACAGTGATAAGCGATGGACTATAGAAGCGACAAAGTGGAAAGGACCTATTGGGAAAAGACGAAAAGGACGACCGATGAAAAGATGGAGCGATGACATTATAGCTACAGCAGGAAAGAATTGGACCAATCAAGCTAAAAACAGAGAAGACTGGATCAAACTGGAGGAGGCCTATACCCAAATAGGGGTTCCTATCCAAGAAAATCACGATGTACATAAACATGTAAATGAACAATAGATGTAAATTGTGTAAATAATGTATTCATAGTAATAGAAAATTAAAAAATATGTAATATTTAAGTGATGGGAAACAATAAAGGCTTTATTATTATTATTATTATTATATTATTAATAGTTTTGCATCAATTGTACATAGTCATAATAATAATAGTTATACATAATCCACTAACGCTACAAATTTATGGACATTTACCGTAATGTCACTTTAAAGGGATACCAGTAGAAAATAAAATATAAAATAGGCTTGAAACAATAAATAATAACTTTTTGTAATTTAAGAATATATAACTAAATTAATGTGATTATAATATGTTGAATTAAAGTTTATTAAAATAATTGAAGTACAATTAACATACAAGTGTTACAACTAAGATTTTTGAATCTAAATTTTTAATCAACTACATTTTTTTAGTCTGGCAAGATGAAAGAAAGAGACACATGACCTCCGCTTGGTTCTCTCTCTCTCTGCCCGGTTTAGCCTCTGTATAAGGCGCAATGAAAAATGTTCTTCAACAGTTGTTTCAACAGTTCAACAGATTGGTAATACAGCTCATTTTCGTAAATGCATTTTTTTAAGGAAGCGCTCCTGTTATATTATCTAACGTCCTTGGGGAATTCAACACTCGAAGTTGTGGACGATTACATCTGCTTGGTACAAACATTCCAATCAAGTAGGACCAAGTTTTGCAACATACAAAAGCGAAGCCATTTTGAGCCTTGTGTCTTTGCAATAAGGCAAATTTCAAATTAATTTTTATAAAAATAATTTTAATTTTATAAAAATAATATTACAAAAAAGATCTAGAAACTTATTAAAAATAATAAGTTTCTAGGTCTTTTTTGTAATATTTTGCAACAACAAATTAAAATAGACTTTATAGGCAGTCTGCAAGTAATTTTATTGCTTTTTTAAATGCTCTTAACTATTCAGATCTACCCGAAACAGACACTGTTTTAGCCGTTTTCTCAAAAATGCTTTTGGGAAATAGATCACTAGAAGATGTAAAAAAGATAATTTTCATTTTCAAGCGATAATAAACTGTAGTTAAGGGATTTATTTACCTTTATAAATTAAAAACTTGTTTTCATAAGTGACAGACAACCCAATAAATGAACCGCAAGACGTTGGTTTCGTATAGGCCCTTAAGGCTACATTGCCAGCTTGTGAATAATTAAATCGCTAGGTTTATTCTCAAAAGCTCAAATCTCTCTAGCTAGATTATGAACTTTTAAAACTAAGTATCCATAGAAATCCCTAAGTAAATGAAAAAGAAAATAACCGTTAAATGGGCAATGTATGAAATGTAACGAATGTGTTTGCAGCGAATGTAGAATTTTAAATAATTATTTAGATTTATGGCGAGCCCGTTGATGAGTGGTAAGGGTGCTTGCCTAAAGTCGCGATGCCACGTGAGTTAGTACCCCATTCTCTATGAAATTTCCCACAATTCTTCAATATTTTTTGAAAAAAATTAGTTTTTAATCTATGAAATGACATGAAATTTGAACAAAAAGGAACTAGGTTTAAATAAAAACAAATAGTTATTTCGAAGGAAAGGATTTATATTTTTAAAATTAACTTTTGTACAGTCTCTACAAATATATATATATATTTAACTTTTAATATGTACATCTTTTATTGAAATATAATTTTACTCGAAACAAACCACCGGTAAACACACACATTATGTAAATTGTAAACCAATGTTTATCTTTCAAAGCACTGCTAACTTATATTTAAAAATATGCTTCGCACATTTAAGTGGTACATTCAAATGAAACACTTTACCATAATTCATGTATAACAAGTCCTACACTAATTACTATCGTCACATAAAAACTAATAAAGTAACCTATACACTACAAGACCTGGATTAAAATTACATTTTTACTTTATAAGAAGTAATGTAAATAAGGTGTATTTATTATTAAGAACTAAATAAGACATGTTAAGTTTAAATTTTAATAAATTTACATAATTTTAGAGAAACCCAGCTGACAACCGTAAATGCATTAAGATTCTATATTAGATACCAAATTTTAAAAATATCAAAGTTTATAAAATTTATATTCAGATTACAATTGCATAAATTTAAAAAAATTGCATTTTTTTGTTTGAATGATTACTCGAGATAACTTGAAAAAATAATTATAAAACTGACATAAATTAGTCATTAAATGTAAATGATTATTAAGATGAATATGGCGGACAATTGGTTTAGCGTAAGTTTTATATTCTAAAAATAACATTACTAATAATTGATACTTGATTTATTTTCGATTTAAAAACAAAATGTGACATAATAACTTTTTGATTTAATAATATACTATTCTTAGTTCGCATTGTATATTCTAAAATAAAAATATATATAGATAAAGTTAATAAGACTATGAAGTACCAATACCTACAAACTGATATATTTTGCAAATTCGTTTTTATGTATTATAGTTAGACTTAAAACGTTTCCTGTCCCCATATAAATTCAATATTGACACGCATCACCCTCGAGATTTTTTTAATATAATGGCTTATATATTAAAAATAATGGTTTATATTTACGATACGATATAGAGTAATAGTAGAGGATCTGTTTGTTTAATGTTAATGTTCTGTAATGGATGAAAATCTGTTTATCTAATGAATTTTAGGTACTTCACTAGTTCGCTAGTGGCTACGCTCGTGATTCAATTCTAGACTACTTCACTAGTTCGTGATTTAAAGGCACGAGACATAAAAAAAATGCTCTTGTGTTAAACATACAACTTTTCACCTCAACAGCGAGAAAAGCGTTATAGACCATCTTTAGGTAAGAAAATCAATTAAGAAGCTAACATTCACATAGCCAAAGTCAAATAAATTATAACTAAATTAACAAAAATATTAAAAGTTGAAAGTAACATAACAGTTTTGTTCGGAACTGTGATGGTCGTATTATTTACTTGCGTGTTAGGTAAGGGTCCTGTCTCTCTGTTTGTACGAATGAAGATATTTTCCACGGGACTTTTCTGGGAGAAAGCTAAATTTGAAACTTGTTCTCTTAATTCTTCTGGAGTTAGACCATCACCACTGGACGTACTTATTTTATTTTGTATTTACCAAAACAGTACAAAAACACCAAGACCTAATGCTGAACGGCTGCGAAACTATCTTCAAAGCTAGGCCAACTCTAGTCGGCTATGACTGGATACACTATAGTAACTATAGTAACTTTAACATTTCACTTCGGAAGAACTCCTACCAAGCTGAAAATTTGTATACACGCACCTGTTAGTTCCCCAAATAACCTCTGAAAAGCCCCATGAGTCCAGGGGTAGGTATAACTATTGACAGCCAAAAAACGGTAAAAAATTACCATTTTTCGGTTTTTGCTAATATCTTCGTTCCTGTCGATCTTACTGCTATGATGTATACTTATATAAAAGAAAGAATGAAAAATTCTCTACAAAAAAGATAATATAACGTTTATCGATAAAATCAGTCATTTCCTCGAAAAATGGTGCGAAACATCGGATTGAAGCTGTAGGCAGAAAAAAGTCAGTCCAGTTGAGTATGTTACCCCCCACCGTCGATGCGGCTAAAGAGCACCTATATCGTGTCTACTACCAAGTGCAGAAGTGGTTAGGAAACGAGCTGAACCCCCAAGATTGGGGATGGGTATTGAAAAATGGTTTATTGGAGCCAACAAAAACTTCGCAACCTCCTGCCCCGGATTGTCTTCCGAACATGATTTTTGTAATTGTTCGAAAGGCTGTGGCGCTTTGTGCGGCTGTCGAAAGTTGGGACTGCAATGTTCAGCAGTTTGTGGCAACTGTCGTGGGACATCTTGCCTAATGGCTGCCCCAGTCGAGGACCATAACCCCGAAAAACCAATTGACATCGACGATCCAGAAACAACTACTATTGATGATTCTGAATCCTGGTGTTTCCCACCAGTCCAATGGTAAAATAAAAAATAAATCAAGGAGGGATGAGAAGAAAATGTAAGAAAATAAGTCGAAACTGACTTATATTAACGAATCTAATTTTCGGAGTTATTTATTCCTCAATCCACGAAAAAAATAAAAGCCTCAACATTTATATAATCTTTCTGTGTATTAAATTAAGAAATAAGAAAATAATAAGTTATACATATTATTTTCATATAATTATAAAAATAATCTATAATCTAATTAAACAAATAATAACTTTTGTTCACTGAAATAAACCATTTTTCATACCCCAATTCACATAAAAAATGTTAAAATTAGAAGATAACGCACAGAAATCTATATTTTGATCATGAAATGCACTAAAATATCCATAGAACATTTTTACCGGAGTTTCAATGCCCGATTACGTAAAAACTATTAATGTTATCAATAAACTTTATATCACCTTTTTTCTAGAGAATTTTCCATTCTTTCTTTTTCATACCTCATAGCGGTAAGATCGACAGGAACGAAGATATAGACAAAAAACCGAAAAAAGGTAATTTTTTTCAGCGTTTTTTGGCTGTCAAAAGTTATGCCCACCCTGGACTCATGGGACTTTTCAAAGGTTACTTAGGGAGCTAACAGGTACGTGCATACAAATTTTCAGCTGGGTTGGAGTTTTTCCGAAGTCATGCCCATTTCTCGTCTAAAGTTACTGATTTACTAATAAAAACAAAATTTTATTCCTGCGAGTTAAATCGCGTGTTCGAATTTCGAATCACGCTCGCATCAAGAAGAATCGATTTTTCTGCGAGTTTTTAGGCACAAACAGCATCCTTTTCGTGTTGAAGAGGTGAAAATATACTTTATTTAATGTTGGAAAATGTGTGGAGACAGTTTGAATTTGTCATTTGGAAAATGACGTTATCAATGGAGATGAACCACAATCATTAAATATTTGAAATAACTTGTGTATTCCCAAAAATAAAACATTTCATAGTGAACAATAATAGATTGCCTGAAAAGATCCTTAAATATTTTATTGATCGAGATCAGAAGGTTCTCTGAAAATGACAGTGCAAAACGGTTTTCTTTTTTTTTTTTAATCTATGTGGCAACGTTTTTCACTGACAGACATCCACTTTCCGGAATGTGTCCTAATGGCAAATGCTGAGATGAAATAAACCAGAAACAATTACTTAGTTAATACATATTAAAATTGGATTCGTTATTATTTTAAGCAAACTAAAGGCTTTTCTAAAACGAAATTATTCTTATCCATTCACTGGTTAAGCGGCACCTCTCTCCTAGGCCACTCGCCAAGTTCCTTATACTAAATGAGTGGTGTCATTACATACATATATGTAATCATTACACCGATAGTTCCATAAACACTCACTTTTACAACATTTTTTGTAAGTAACATACATTACACAAAATGTATATTTCAACTTATATACAAACTTTTTTTAAATTAAAATTCTTTGCGCACGATGAGAGTACAATTTAATGATCGAATATTAGATCATTTAAGCTACGCAACGGATTTACATGCGGTTTTCACTAATGGAAGCAAATAGAAAAAAATTACACCCGTGCGAAGCCGGGAGCGGTTCGCTAGTACAAAGTATGAGGGTCAAAGAAGTTTCACTTCTGACATGCGTATGTTTTTTTAAGCTCGTTTTAGAATGTAGCATTTTATTACATTAAGGCTGCGGTTACGATACGAGCGGAGCGGCACGGAGTCTCCCGCCGCTGTCCCGCTCAGCTGGTTTCGTAATCGCAGCCTAAAAACAACTCAATTTAAAAGTAGTGAACTGTTTAGCCACGAGAGAGAACTGTAACTTTCGCTTTTCAGTTGCATCAAGTTAAGTTAGTGAGGAGGCGGCAGACGCATGTCAACGTCGGCGGGCGCCTCGCGCTGCTTGATGGTTGCGAGAATCTCTTGCAGATTTGAGGGCAGCGCGATCTCTGCGAGCGGCACGGGTTGGACGGAGGGGACGGAGGGGACTGAGGGGAGAGGAGGGTCAGGCGGCGTGAGGGGCCGCGAGGGCGAATAGGCCTCCTCGTCGTCTGGCGCGGAGGAGGAGTCGGCGCGGGCCATCTTGAGGATCTGCTGCTTCTGCTCCTCGATCTGCCGGTTGAGCTCCTCCATCTTGGTACGCAGCGTGGTGGCGGAGCCGGGCGGCGCTGGCTCGCTCCCGCTGCTGCTCGACGACCCCGGACTGTACGGCTCGTCGTCCGCGGAAGCTGCGGGCAATCAAATACAAATACAAAAAATAGTTTATTTTTTAAACGTCATTGATGTTGACCGTTCAAGTGTGGACATTCAATTAATCGCGTTAATAAATAATCAACGCAATATTTATCGCGATGATGGGCATTGACGTTTCCCGTTAGTGTAGCCCCAGAGTAAATACTGAGGAATATTGTGGAAAAAGAGTAAGAAAGGTTGAATACCGAGCGTGGCGGCGATCTTGTCCTTGACGGAGAGCGAGAGCGCGGGCGATGCGTAGGCGGGGGCGGAGGGGGCGGAGGAGACGGAGGCCGCGGGCGGAGGCGTGTACGAGCCAGACGTGGCCAGCGCTGGTGACGACGCTCGCGCCACCTGCACATTACAATTGCTCACTTACAAACAATATACCTACTCAACTAATAAAATAAGTCACAATAATAATAAGCTCATTTCCCTTATCCTTAATTCCACTATGGTCGGCGGCGCAATGGCAACATCTGTGGCGTTGCTTGTGTTAGGCATGGCATGATAAATGGCTTATTAATGGTAGGCAACGGTAGCCGCCTACAGCCCATCTGTCGACCTTAACATAAAAAATATTTAAACCTGACTTTTGTTAGAGAGTGGCCCTTCTGTACGCTATTATATATTCTGAGGTGGCAAAAGAATCCGACCTTTGGCGGCGGTGCTGTGGAGACGGCGGAGGCGGCAGCGGAGGCGGGCGCGGGTCGCTTGCGGCGCTGGCGAATCACGATAGCGAGAAGCAAATGGGTCCGCGACCGGACGTCGCCCAGCGCGGTCGCCTCGAGCGGCAGAAGTACGGGCGGCACGGCCGAGGGGCCCGACAGCGGCACGATGTAAAAGTCCTTCACGGTGCTTGTGTTCCTCACCTTCACCACTCCCAACCTGCACGTTCATTCCAATCTCTCGTTAACTCAAAATCATAATAAAAATGTTGAATTTATAATATTCATTGCAAAACTGTTACACACAGTTTACCGCTTAGAGTAGAACCAATTTAATAGATCACATTTGAAATCAGTCTTATGCCCGTCTTCACCAACAGTCACCTAGGTTAGGGAACACATAACTGTTACTTAAGCTCGCTGTTACTTATTCACGGCAGTTTCACCATCCCACATGAAACGCCCGACTGTAAGGCGGACCGTGAATAGTTAGATGTATATTGGTGAATAATGGTGATGGTGGTGAATAACTCTGTCTATTGGTGAAAACATGCATTAGTCTTCTTGGTTCTTAGTTTATGGTTTATACTCCAAGTAAATCATTAAAATGGCTCTTTTGTCATTATTAGGTACAATATGTAATGTTAACTGAAAAGAGTTCTAACTTTGATAAAATAAATGAATTTGTGTACTCTCGGTTTCGTAACCCACATTAATTCCTACAATGGTTCTAAAAAATTACGAATTTGTAATGGAATATATTTTTTATAATAAATAGTCAGAGGAAAATTTCATAAATTGATTGTTCCAGGATTTCATTGTACAATTATTTACCTACTGATAATAAAATTGAAAGAATAATTTTATTGCAAAAAGCAAAAATAGGAAGATCTTTAATTTAAACAGCCCATTCATGAATCTAAAAAAAATTAGTATGCAGCTGGCAAATTTATTAAAATTACAAGTTTAGACTATGAATTCGGTTGCAAAGAAAAAAAAATTATTACATTTACAGAGTTTTTAGTTTCGCTACAAATTTATTTTGTAGAAAAACAATTTAAAGGTTCTTCGCTGAATTAAACCAGTATATAAAAATTAAATAATCTTTGCTTTATATAAGCATATCATGACCAGTGATAACCGTTGAACAAAATGAGAAAACACCAAAAGTTTGTGAATAAAAATCTGTACTTTATTTGTTGATTTTGGCAACCTGTTGCAAGTAATAATAGCTTATAACTACTCCAATTGCAATTGGTTACGAATATGGGTCAGAAGGACTAAAAAAGAAGGAAAATATTTGATCATCACCTTTGAAATAAAGTTGAGAGAGGAGTCGCTCACTTTGTAATGGGAGTAGGAAAATAAATAAACACAACAGGCATGTATTAAATGAAAACATCTAATAAAACATTTGAAAGTACATCGTACAAACCTATTACGACTATTAAGATAGCTATAAAGTGCGATGTACTGCATTCTCTCCTCGTCATTGGCGGCCTGCAGCCTCAACACTATTATATCCTTGTTGCTTGCTCTCTTCATCTTGCCGATGTATTCCCAGACAGTGTCGGGGTTTATTCTGCCCACAATGTCCAGTTCTGCACTCAAATCTTCCTCTAAATCGGTCGCGCTTCCGGAAACCTATACATATATTTCATACATGTTTAAAAATAATCATGCGCTAAACTCAACTGTGCGAATTTTAATCAGTTGGAACTAAAAATAACTTTATATTAATTTAAACTTTAAAGCATTCGAGCTTATTTTGCCTCATCTGAACAAGGCCTAATGGATAATGTAATGAGTCTCATAGGAAGGACTACCTCGTGAGCGGCGACATAGAAGCGGGCGACGTCCACCATGTTGATGCAACCATTCCACACGGCCGCCGTGGCGCCCTCTACTGTGCTGCTCGGCTCTTGGTCGCTTTCAGCTTCTGCCAATTTAAAACATATTTATTCATACTCAAATGTGCAATCTAATTTTATGGCACGCCACACAGCAAAGGATTTTTGTCTAAACATATTGTTATGCGCGCGGTAACTCCTTTGCATGCCGTGACGTGCCAAGCATCGCGTAGCTGAGCTTGAGTGCTAAGATCATTGCAATTAAATTAAATACTATGTTTAGGAAAAAATAATTTGCTGTGCCGTGCCATACCGTCAGTCAGCGCCGGCCCTAATTGCTCAAGTTTCAGTAATTGCTCAATAATTAATAATGATTTTACCAAAAAAATAAGAGATACCTGAAATCCTTTTTTCCGGTTCCTTCTCACTGAGTACAATGTTGGTGTCTAGGGTAAACGACTTGGAGGTGTCGTAGTCGGCTTCGACCGCGTACTCCTTAATATCGTATACGTCCTCGCGAGACTTCCTCAGATCCTCCTCCGAGAAGGCCGACGTGATCATCGGCTCGTGGGGGTCGTATTCCGGATGAGCTTCCTTCAACATCGCTGACTTTGGCCTCTCCACTGAATCTGAATCTGTTGAACTGAAATACAAACAGACTCTATTACAATCGACAGCCACACTTTCGATTTGGAAAGATCGATAGATAGATCAATCGATAGATTTCGATCGATAGATATAAGAGAGATGGACTGAGCGTCCCCTTTTCAACTGTAAATACAGACAGAAAAATGTGAGAGAGACGAAGCGTGTGGCCAGTAGTTGTCTTTTTCTAAAATTCTGTTTTGATCCTCGAAGTTACTACAGACCTACAGGAAAGAAGAAAATGGTATTGCCCGCACGATCGCTTTCTCTTTTTCTAGAGAGTAATCAATTTCATGCTAGTATTGCTATTATCGTTTCTTTTATCTGGATAATTGTAAAATGAGATTTTTGTTTACTGACTCGTTCTTGGTTGCGGTGTTATCCTGTGAGCGGGAACGATGCTGGTGAGAGTCGGGCGGGGCTCGGGTAGACTCGCGGCGGCGAGATCGCGCCGAACGCGAGTGCGAATGCGATCGCGAACGCGATCGCGAACGCTTTTGAGCGTTGCGCGACCGCGAGCGATGGCGCGATATCCCCGACGAGTCCGACTTCTGTTTGTTGTCCTTGTGGCGATCCCGCGAAGTGGCGCGCGCATCGCTCAACTTCCTCGCACTCTTGTGCGAGCTTCGTTCCTCTTTCGCATCGGATTTCCTTCGCGACGACCGCGACTTTCTGCTCTCCGAACGCGGTCTCGACTCTCTACCGCTCTTCGGGCGACTCGATCTCTCCTGTTTATCTTTCCGTTTACCGCTCGAGTTCTTCTTCTCGCTATTATGTTTGCTGCGGGTATTTCTGAAATTTTCAATGACACTATTTCATACGTTTATATATAGAGAACAGCAAAATTAACACTTTAAAATTGGTATATTTGTTTATTTTAATACACTTACGTAGAAGTGGCGTTCGTAGGCGCTTCCACTGTCGTATCGGCGCCCGAATCGTTGAGAGCCGTCACCAGATCCTCGACGGGTACGTTTGGATCCAATTCCGTCGAAACCGACTCTTTTGTTTCCATTACCTAAAAATACAAGCAGAAATGAATTAGAAATTTTAGATTTCATGATTAATCGATCAGTTTCGCTTTTAAATTATTTCAAATAGAATGAAATAAATTTATCTACACGAATATATGTTGTTTTGATTGGTTTATTGATTTGACACATACAAAACCAAATATAGTTGGTTTAAATACCTTGGTTTTGGTCAAAATAAAATTATGTAAAGTTGTACTTCGTTGGGACCAATCTGGTTTTTTGTGGCGCATTTAATAGTACTAACTGCATTGTATCTTGGTGACAACTTGCGACTTTGTTTATACTTTGTAAGAAAACATAATATAACTAAATACTGTCAAATTTAAAAATTATTACTTGAATCACTTATAAACTATATCCAATAATTGGAGTTAATTAACGTCGATGATATTATTTCATAGTCATCCTAGATTACAAAATATTTTGATCAGCACTTAGGTTAAAAAATATGGCAAATATGTAGTTGATTATATTTATATAACTAAAACATTGTGTAATACAGCATTTATTTCTTCAGATGAAATAAACGTTGATAATGCTACACAGTTGACGTTGTTAAATAGTAGTTTTAATGATGTTGACAATCAACAATACCTCTTCTCCTTTGTGCGTCTTCAAGACATAGGTCTTACTTGCGGCAAGCAGATCTAGCTCAGACTTTTTGATTAATTCAAGCTGATGTTTCGCTTCCTTGTCTCTCCACTGGGCTAATTCCTGACTTGCCAATTCTTCCGGTGAAAGTCGCACCTGGAAATTAAAACTTTATAATCACATTTTGAACTTTTTCAATTAAAATACAACCAAAGACTGATTCAAAAAATATTTACCAGTTGTTTAGCAGTGATGGAACGATCACACAATTTCTGCCATAAGGTTAAATTTTTCCGATCCTTTATATTGAACATAAGCGATCTATATTTCGCTTTATACTTCATACCAGCATCTCTGAACAACTCGTGCAACTCAAACTCAGTGTCGTTGGCAAACTGTCTTATTTCCTCTTCAGTCAACTTGGATCCTTGTTCGTTCTCCTTCATCCTAATACTCAACTGTTCCCGTAATGTTTTCCTGACATTTTCTCTAACAGATTCACCTGAACTCACAGTGTTCCTACTTTCGGGAGGATCTTTTCTTCTGGATGTAGTCGGTGATGAAGAGCTCTTAAAGTGCAACAGAAAAAAAAACTCATCAGTCAAAGTAAAGCTTTTTTACCTATATCATATTTTAAGAAATTTTTATTCATTTAAACGGCACGTCTGACGGCAGTAACCAACCCCTTATAGAAGACCACCGTGAAATAACAGCATATGCGTGCTGTTGTGTTTTGGTGACTGAGTAGGGGATGCCAGAGCCAATTTTCCTATCCTTCATTCTTAATCCTACTATGGTCGACAGCGCACTAGCAGAGCACCCGTGGCGTTGTTTGTATTATATGTGATGGTAGCCATTTACCATAAAGTGGACCGTCAGCCTTAACATTAACCGGAAAATTATTAATACTATTTTTGGAAGTGTTCATTACACGGAATTTAACAAAGCAAAGTTTAAGAAGTAGATCCGAGGTTGGTGGATTCTAATAATTTAAAGTCATGGGTTTCACAACTGTCTGACTATCATCACATAAAAAAAATGTGTCTAGAACTAGAATTAAGTTTCATATCACTGTAATAATTTTTTTTAGATAAAAAGAACATTTAAATTTAAATATAATAAATTCAACACCTCGTTTTCTTGCAGCATATTGCACATTATACACAAAATATATATATATGAATAAAGTGCGATATTAGCAGTTAGTAAGGAAACCTTCCAGCCGCGCCGCTTCTAATCTATGATGTAAAGAGTGACACGTCCGATTACGCCTCGCGGAAAATCACTATGATGTAATAAAGCCTTTTTAACACAAGGCGTTCTAACCTTGACTGGCGGTTAAAGATGTGAATTTGAATTATAGTTGACGAAAATAGAAATTGAAATATAATTGTTAATTCGATACTTAATATTAGGGCCAACTTAATCGATGGTAATATTATAAAATAAAAGAGCAAAGATTGTAAATTTTGATGTAGAGAGGTCTATAGTGAATCGATTTAAAACACTATATTATATTTTATTAACAATAATAATAAACTCTTTATTTCGACGGTTAGGTCCCATAACGTCAGTTTCAAAACGGCCATGTCTGATCATTTGTTAGTTACATTTAACTTGGTCTATTGTTAGTACAAATATTTTTAGTTGACTTACTGCTGTTTTCATTAGTCAGTAGCTGAACCATACAACAACGGTTCAGGCACCGGCAGTCAAGGCTTTCGGCAAATGCATTGAGGATGCTATTGGTGCTTACCCGGTGCACACCGTTTCCTCATAGTTGCATAGAAGCATTCTACTCTGAATTCAACTAACATCCCCGAGTCACTACAGAGCCTTGGCAGACCAAACAGCACCCTGAACGCATTATTATACGGTAGGTGGCTACAGTCACCTATAACACAAGCAACCTCATTGGTGCTGCAAGTGCGCTGCCGACCATAGTAGGATAAGAATAGGGGTTAGGAAGGGATAGGTAATAGGTTCTGGCATCCTTTACTCACTCATCGAAACATAACAGCACACATGCTATTATTTCACAGTGGTCTTGTGTATGGGGGTGGAGATTAATCAAGAGTTATTGCATACATTGATGAAAAAGGACTATAGGTAAGGTAATGTGGGATAAGACTTTAGATAATTTTAAAAATAAGCAATTTAAGTTTGATGCCTGTAGAGAAGTTTCTACTCATTTATAGCTCCCGGTAAGCGGCGAAGAAAAAACAAATTTATTAAGTTACAAGTATTTAATTATCAACTAGGGAAGTATTTTTGATAAAATAGCCTCGTCTTCTCTCAGCTGATTCTTGGAAAGTGTATGAAGCGCCGGCTTAAATAGTAGTTAGGTGTTCCCTAACTCTAGGTGTCTGTTGGTGAAAACGGGCATGAATCTCTTACCTTTTCATAAGTGGAATGCGAGCGAGCGGAGACACGAATAGCTTTTTTTGGTTCACTTGCCGCTTTGGCAGTCGACGTACTCGGCTTTGGACTATCAAATATAGAATGGTGAGATTTTGTTGCAATCGGGGTCTTAGGTGATTTCACTTCCTCCTTGATGTGTCTTTGTGGGGGACTAGTGACATGAGGTTCATGTGCTTTAGGCTTGGTCTGTGGACTTTGCGCCATCTGCCCCATCTTTCTGGGCACCCTCTCAAAGTTCAAAGTGGTTTGAATCTTTTTACGATCATTAGAAAGTGTTTTCTTTCCCATAATATTTGGTTTGATAGTACTAAGGGTTCCAGGGCGAACTACTTCAAACGTGGGATTTTTTTGAAGCCACATTCTTAAATTCTCTGCTGTTGGAGCATTCGGTCCTGCCAGTAATCTCCCACTTTTACGCTCATACACAATTACCTAAAATATCCAATGAATTTTAGAATAGAGAATAAAAAATTAAGAAAAATAATTACAGAATAAATGAAGTAATGAAATGATAAAGGTTTTTGTTGAATGCATCGGCTAACTAAATATACTGCATGCATTCCCAAAACACCAAGAAATGTGCATTCCCAATACCAGTATCATCACATCTAAGAGTTCTAAGACGGATGAATGTGGAAGTTGAGAGATGCCACATGAGTAATACTTTGTAAATTTAAGATAGAAACAATTTTGCCATTTTATTAAACATCTTAATTGACAATTTTATTAACATCTCAATGACAAATAAGTCTGGCGGCAGTGAAATATTTCGCCACACATATATTCTATAAACCAACTGCCTAAGTAGGCACAGAAATGTCACTTAGAAACTTACCCTGGACTCAGGTTTCTGTTTATCTTGTGCTTTCCCACATTCATTTTCTCCCTTCTCAGACACATTCTGGGTTCCCAATGAGTCCTGCGCATGTGTCAATATGCAATTGTCGCTGCAGTAAATGCTGCTAGCTCTTGCAGATTTCTTACAGACAATGCAATTGGTGTTTGATTCAGATTTACCGATTGCAGATTGAGTTTGTACCGCGTGCGGTGGAATTCTATGTACTTCTAATTTCTTTTGTGTTAAAACCTTTGAAAACATACATTAAATAGTATTAGTGCTTGTTAATCCTACGATAACTTATCTAATATTAATATTTATCCTACAATCCAACCAAGAATATAATTATAATTTATAATAAATAAAAATTTCATAAATTAACAACTTATTGATGACGGCCACTTTGAACAGCTTATTATTAACTGAACTTATTTAGATAAAATTTGGTAAGAAGAGAACATTTTGACATCCATAGATAATGAATGCTAAGACATTGACATACAGAAAAAAAACTACTTGGTGAATTCTATATATTCTATAAATTTACATTATAGTCAAGACATACCTTAGACCCTATTTTGGGTGATTGTTTAGTCTTCTTGATACAATTGGGACACCTCCATTCAATGCCTTGCTGCTCCATCTGGTGGCCCATAGCTTTTGTAATATTCACACATTTGCCATGGAACCAATCTTCACAACTAT
The DNA here is from genome assembly GCA_944738685.1 of Synanthedon myopaeformis. Classification (NCBI taxonomy): domain Eukaryota; kingdom Metazoa; phylum Arthropoda; class Insecta; order Lepidoptera; family Sesiidae; genus Synanthedon; species Synanthedon myopaeformis. The sequence continues at coordinate 4,489,111 of OX122914.1, forward strand.
CGCAACATATCATGAAGCGATTGTTGTGTGGCTGTTTACAAATACACCACAGTCTGAAACAAAAAAATATAGTTCAAACTAAAAACGGATCAAGCTTATCCAAATGTTTATTAAAATAATATTACACTAACACTTGAAAATAAAGTGACATTTTAAAAACACGAGCGACATTTGTTTGTCAAAATCAATTCTGAAATAAATATTTTTCTAGTAACAATACTTAATGCCAGTAACATTGTCTAAAAAAGTGTATATATTATATACCTATTTAAAAAAACTATTATTAAACTTTCATGTAAAAGGAAATTAATCTGATTTTTAACATCTGAAATTAATCAATAGTGTAGTAAAGTCCTAGTGTAGCCATATAATATTTCCTAGAATTGACAACAATAAATCGATAAAAGACTATTAAAAAGATTTTATTAGATAACAAAAATTTTGAAAATAACTTACCTTCCTGATTAACGCATGTACAACAGTACTGGCACATTCAAAAAGAAAATGTCATAATCAACTTAATTTAATTTGATAATACCCTCTTTAATAAACTAAACAATCTGCTTAAATAAGGCTTTATTTATTTACATATTCGTAATAAGTGTTCCTACAATTACTGCTTCTGCATCTATGTATACGAAAATAAAATTAATATTTTAGGAAATAGCCATAACATACATACATAATTTTAAAGGGTTTTTAACTAGACACCAATAATTACCATTTAAAATTTTACATGATGATATTACTTTTGTTAAATGATGCAATATGAAAAGCAAAATAATTCAGCAGTATTAAATAAAAAGAATTTATAGAATACTAGCTGAACCCGATCACGCTTCATTGTGGCTCAGTAAGCAACATTGCATGGTCCATACATCCCTTCGAGCTTTTACACACAGCCTAGACTCAATCACCCTAATCCAGCCCATCCCGTCTGTCCATTGCGGTACGAACTCGGAAACGGTGCGACCGAAACCTCCGTGTTTTTGGCTCATTCGATCGGGCTCGTCGCGGGTAGTCCAAGGCGTCCGACCGAATTTCGGCATTGCGCACTCGCCTCCCCCTCAGTCCCTCCCCCCTCCTACATACAAAATCACACCCTAACCACCCTAAACCTAACTTGGAAACAGCGCGACGCAACTGGGTCGTGTTTGGGGTCATCGGAGACGTCATGACGAGTTAAAAAATTTGAAACCCCCCCCCCCCAATCAATATATGATAACATATTGACTACCTAAAAAGTGAGACATATTATTCTTTGAATATTCAAAATTCTAGAATTTCCACTTACCTATTAGGATCATCTTCAGAATTCCAACTTTCTTGTGATTCTGCAGACATCTTTTCAACGACGGGAGCTTGAGGAGGAAGTTCTAATTTTTTATTTGTCAATTTTTTATTAATATATTGCTTTGAAACTTGTTGTACGACCGGATCATTGGAGAAAACATCCTGTGCTACTGCTACAGGAGCTATGACTGTATCAACATTTGTTGATTCCACCTGGCTCTTCCTTTTTGAAGCCCTAGTTGCTGGAGCCTCAATGGGTGGTAGTGTGATCACGCGTCCGTCGCGACGTACTATCTCTATAGGATCCTTACGGGGAACTGCTATGCTTTTAACCAACTTCGATGGCGACTGCGTGTACAAATCGCTTGGTGTTTGATATGGACTTGGGAGTGATGTTTTAGATGGAGCCGTATCGACTTTCCCTAGAACTTGCTTGTCAATCACCTCTTGTAAGTTCTCCGAGCTCTCCACGAGCTGAGCGACATGCAACAATAGATCTTCCGTTAAACCTTCCTCTTCTGGCTGCAGGCCACCGAGAAGGTCCAAAGTGGGTGAAAGAGGACCAGGCAAACTTGGACTATTCATTGTATTAGCGGTTGAAGTGCTGGTTTGTGATTTAACAGGATTTGTTACACCAGTTGTGTCTTGAAGTATTTGTGCTAAACTCGCATCATCAAGCTGAGGAATGAGATCATAACTTTTTGCAACTTTATCAGCAATATTAACACTTTTATCTTTCTGTTTTAGGTATGTTTTTTGTGGAATTATCTTTGCTGGTTTCTTACTACTTTCTAATATTTTATCCAAATTTATCTCTGAAGGTGATGTTGGATCTGGCTTTTTGTTGCTGGATACTTCTTTATCAGATTTTACTAATGGCTTGTCTGTAGATACTCTTCTAATAACATCGGGCGTGGAGAATAATGATGTCATATCTGATAACAATGCTGTAACGTGAGCTGGTGTTTTTTTCTCCTTTTTTACAGGTTTTGGTGTAACTTTTGTGAGGGATTTCGAGGGATCACTTGTTGGAGAACTTAGAGATTCCAGAGTAGAAACGGAATTTTCTTGAGGCACAGAAACTTTCAAATCAATATGTTTTTTTAACACGCTAGTCTTACTCTGAATCTTCTCCTTTATTTCTTTTTTGATAATACTCCTTCCAGCTTTTAATCGTGAAATCACTTTAGGTTCTAATTTTCCAGGTTTGGTAGATTGTGAACTTTTAAGAATTCTTGGTTTTGTTTTAGCTCTTCTTACTTTCATGGCAGGAGCCCTGTCTCTAGTTTCTCTATAGTCAGAATCGGAATCCCTGTCAGGTATACTATCACCGGAACTAATAGAAGATGACTCTGTACTCTCTTCTGTTTTTGGTGATCCTTCACTATCCTTCACCAAGTCACCAACATTTTTTGATTTAGGTAAAACCAATGAAGATTTACTCGCTTCATTTCCCTTTAATATTGTCTTTGGGTTATCACAATTGAGAACTATCTTTTTGCCCTTCGGTATTACCTGTTGGTCAGGTATAGTGATTTTTTTCTGGTTAGTAATTATTGGTTTAGGTGGTGGTGTATGTGTGATTTCTATTACTGGCTCATCAAATGTCGCAAAACTGTCACTTCTCTGTGGCAAGCTTTGACTGGGCGATGTAAGAGTTGTATAACAGTGATCATTTTGAAATCCCACCAAACTATTTTCCCTTGTTTCAATCCTTAGTGACTGCAGCATTTCAGCTCCACTATCTGAAACATTATAACACTATTTTATGTGACTGTTTGAAACAAATAAAAATGTGTAAAATCAATCTCAACACACATACCATATTTAATTATACTGTTGGGTTCGTCATAATAGCTATCGACAGAAAGTGTAACATGGGGTACTTTGTCCTCATTATCGCTATCTGAGTCAGTGGCATCATCAGGCTTCCCTTCATGCCCTACTCTGACGACACTTATACCAGCCGCTTGAGAACCATCGCTACCTGAAATATATGAATTCATTTGAAATCAAAACAATATACTTTACAAAATTGAGGGCGATTGGATTTTGGCGCCAAAATATATTTTTTGTATTTATGAGATTTTCATAACATTATCGAAGATAAGTTACCTCAATGGTAATATTTCTTATTCTAATACACTTACGAAGTATTGTGAATTGAAATTAATTGCAATTTCTCCATTATTATCTACTAACTAAAATTAGTCAATGTTATATTTTTTTTTATTCCATTCAATAATAAAACAATGTGCAATTAAAATAAATGTATTTATGTGAAATTGTGAATATTTTGTGTAAAATAATCTCACCCATCAATGTTCCAAGTAATTTTTGATCAACAGAAAGAGATCCATCTTTGTTTACAATAACAACAACAGAGCTATCTGCTTTTGTAGAGGGACCATTAAGGTCTGTATAGTTCGTAATTACTGTATTTGACATGGTTCATTGCAATCTTTCGGAATATATCTCAAGCAAGTCTTCTATTTTTAACTGCATCGCGTCTATTCAGGACGCATTCCAATACAACGCGTTTGACGCCATTTTGAAATAACCACTCCACACGAACAAAATGCGTTATTGATTCTTCTTTATAACGATATAGAATTATGGAAACTTTTCGTGTATATTTTATGATTTTTTTAAACAATATACATTGGAAAATTGTTAGTTACAAAATAGTTTAGCAAATATGCAATTCCAATAAGAAAAACTTTTCTCTAACGGTAACCAAAGAACAATTGAATATATATAATTTGTGTTTATTGGTTGCTACTTGGTATGAATCACAGACTATAAAAATACACATAGACTCGGTTAACAGACTATGCAAATTTTTCAGTGGCTCTAGTACGAGTTTATAATGGCCGCACTCGCTAGCAAGAGCGTAAAATATTTGTATTGTATGGAAAATTATAAATTGTCAATGTCAAATGACAAATCGTTAATTTTCCATATAAATATTTTATGCTCTCGCTAGCGTGTGTGGGCATTATTAACCCACACCATTCCATGGAAAAGAAACAAGGCGAACCTGGCAACCCTGGTTTAGTGCTTGAGGTTACAGACTCAGAATGTAGGTAGAATAGAGTCTGTGCAGAAAGAGAATCGACATAATAAAGACAAAACAAACTATCGGACGTGTCCGACTACCGCGGCTTATGGACGCGGCTGCCGTATGTGCACGGTCGTTCACATCCCAGTGCACCAGATTTCTTTCGGACGTCCTAACGTTCAAAAGTCACATCCGCGACTTACGTCCGCTAGTTTGTATAGTTTAGTGTATTTGTACTGTCCAGATACCTGTCATAAGCCATTAGCGTCCATAAGCCGTGGCCATAACTTAACTTCATTATTATTATATATAATTGCAAAACTATTTAAAAAGATAATCACTAATGAATTAACTAAACAAATTTACCATTATATTGCACCAGAACAACATGGTTTCTTTCGCGGTCGTTCTGTCGATACTAATCTATTACTTTACACTAATTCCATTATACGAGCTCTCGATGATGCCATTTATACAGATTTCTCGAAAGCTTTCGACGTGGTAACCTACTCAGGTGGATGGATTCATACATCAGAAACCGAAACCAAGCAGTAGTACTCAAAGGTTATCACTCTAATTTTCTTAAGGTTTCTTCAGGAATTCCACAAGGTTCTCATTTTGGCCCCTTTCTATTTACACTTTATATTAATGACATTGGAACATATTTCAATAACTCTTCTCACCTACTATACGCTGATGTTGCTAATGACACAAAAAATTTCAGAATTATCCAATCAGAAGCTGGTTGAAGGCAACTGCAAAAAGATCTAGATACTTTTGAAAGATACTGTACCTTAAATCATCTATTTCTAAACAATGACAAATGTTATACTATTACATTTTCTCGAAAACGTAATCCTATTTTTTATAACTATACATTCTCGTTAGATAATATAACAGGACCGCTTATTTGAAAAATTGCATTTACGAAAATGAGCTGAATTACCAATAGTTAAAGTAAAATTTAGTTGATTAAAAATTTAGATTCAAAAAATCTTAGTTGTAACACTTGTATATTAATTGTAGGTCAATTATTTTAATAGATTTTAATTCAATATATTATAATCACATTAATTTCGTTATATATTCTTAAATTACAAAAGTTAATATTTATTGTTTCAAGCCTATTTTATAAATGTCCATAAATTTGTAGCGTTAGTGGATTATGTATATAATGTGACTATTATTATTATGACTATGTACAATTGGTGCCAAACTATTATAATCAATAAAATGAACAATGAGAAAATTACAATTGGTAAAAGTGTTGATTAATTCATATTTCAATTTTAAAAAAGATTTATAAGAAATTACTGCTATATGTAGGTATATTACATTTAATTTATCTCACATAAAAAAAATCTAATTGTCACCAATTAAAAAATTAAATTAAGAAAGGGACACATGGCTTCTCCACTACAGGTCCTGCTCGGCTCGCTTTTTAGCTGCAAGTAATAAATCCTTATTATAATATATCCATGATTCATGTTCAGATTGAGCACAGAACGCTATAAATATACTCACGAGGAAATTGATTCATTTCAATCAAAGCATAGAGCAAAGCAACTTGGCAACTTATACTTCTATCTATGATTGTTGAGTGACGCAAAAGTGAGTTCTGTGAGTGTTGGTCGTTGTTACTTGTTCCTTGTTCATAACCTACAAAATCTACAAATCCTACAATTAAAAATAGTGGAGCTGGAGTATATTTAATTTGATCATTAAATATATCAGTTAAATTTATTGTTTGAATTTTACGAATACATCATGACGTACTCCAAATTTGATCTTACGTTTAAAATTGGACAATATCTAGATCGACACTTATTTTTTGCATTGCTGGAATTTTTAGCAGCTAAAGAGGTAAGCACTAGAATCGTCAGCAAAACATAGAACACTGCTTTTAACTCTATTTATAATTGTTATTAGACTAGTTATTAGACCCACCTTATTATCACCAGTTCTCTTGTTAATGCTGCTCGTTTTCTAATTTATGTATAACCAAACAATTTTGTTCAATGGACCAATATGCAGAATAATTATAAGGATTAATTATCCCTACGAAAAAAAAAAATACATAATGGAAATATGGCTTCGTGTTATTTATGTGCATAAGTAAATATTTAATTTTCAGACATATGATCAAACTGAGCTTCTACAAGCTAAATTGGAAACTCTGAGTCAAACAAACATGATTGATTATGCTGATGACATTAGAAGAATTTTGTATCCCGATGAGGATACTCCTCCGGTGAGTATTAATATGGACCCTTCACATGAATGTTGGTTATTGAACATATTTCTATTAAAGAATAGCTTAGTGTTTTTCTATGTGTCGCGCCCCTAACGCTACACTAGGTGGTTTGAAGGCGTTTTGGACAAAAAATTTTTGAAATTGCAGATATATTTTTTTTCATTTTTTTTATGACGCTACATATCGGGGGCGACCATACAAACACTTTTGATCTTGTGACTTTTTTCGTAGGATGCTTAGAAACAGTTATGATGAGTAGCGGGGATGGTTTCTCAAAAAATTTAATATGATTTAAAATTTAAATTTTTTTCTTCATAAAATTTTTATTTTTATTTTTTCTTTGCGCTTCATAGTGCCCCGAACTCATATACTCAATATAATCCAACTCCACCATAGTGCCCCCAAGGCTACACCTCAACCACAAGATCTATTTGGTTTAATTATTTTAATGATCACTAAAGTTAATTTCCTCGTTTGTCAGTTTTTGATTTGTTAAAAATATTAATGGAAATATGTGCTCATATTAACTGAAATTTAATCTTTCATCATTGTTTACTTGACTGCATAATATCTACTCAGTGTGTATTAAATTCCTTACCAAAGATACTACACTCTATATTTTTTCTACACTCTTGATAGTTTTTAATTTCTTTTCAAATGAGCATTTGGCACTGTCTGTATCTAGTTTACTTATTGCTTAATCTATATGCAGTCATTAAATAATTTAAATATTTCTGTACAGACCTCTGCTTCGAAATAAATACTTTTTTATATGGAAGTAATGGCAACATTAATTATGTACTCATAATTTTCTAGGAAATTGTTACACGCAGAGGTGTGGTACTATCACAACTATTGGAACTTCAAGATGCAGTTGAACCAGTGTTAAGACTGATGCAGAGAGACGATTTTATGAAGACTGTCGAAACTATGAGAGATCCAAAAACTCTCATTAATTATTTGACAACTAATAAGGAGTTTGAAGTAAAAATCTATGCTTATTATAAAATAAAGTAGCTGCCCGTTTTCCTAAACTTTGATACGGTTTTCACTAATGAATAGAGCGATAAATGAGGAAGATTTGTGTATATAGTTTGCAGAAAAAATTGCATTCTTACTGAGCTAGTCTAGCATGTTTTAAAATTAACTAGCATGGAACAGAAACATTTTAATTTTTATGCTCAGAAATCATAAAAGTATGTAGAGTATGTGTCATCCAAAAATAAAGTAACAAAAATAAAAATTCCTAGGCCTGATAAAAATATATGAGCAAAGATTGCATAAAGGTTTCAAGTACTGTGTATGATAATATAGCAGATACTTAACTCCTATAAGTTTTGCGGTTGTTGCGGATATTAGCATCCGCAAATGCGGAACTTCCGTATCGATTTAGACATTGATATGAGGCTAGTCCTGAATCTGGCAGATTTCCCAGAATAAATTGTGAAATTGTTTCAGTTTTTAATAAATACTTTTTAATTTAATATTCTTCAGTTCAGTTTTGTTGTTTTCAGTTTAAGATCGAGATGATCGACAGCATGTATAGACTGGCCAAGTATAGATATGAATGTGGAAACTATGCGGAGTCTGCTTCATACCTATACTTCTGTCAACTGGTCATGTCACCGACTGACAAGGTGAGTTTTTTTTTTTTTTCAAATATAAATCTCAATTAGTATAATCAATTTATTTGTAACCACATTGTTTTTAATAATCTTGGTGTAGACCGTCATTTTCAAATCCATTGTAAATTGTATTCTGAAAAAAAAGCCCCATTAATTATAGTATATTAATTATAATTTTAGCAATGATTTTTAAAAATTATTAACATTTAGATATGCCCGCGACTTCGTACGCGCTATAGTTCGTATTTTGAAAATCCCACTGGAACCTAACATTTTTCAGGATAAAAAGTATCCTATATTTTAATCCAGGTAATAAACTATCTCTGTGGCAAATTTCATCCAAGTCATTTGCTGTCAATAGCAATATTGACAATCGCTTCATTGGCATGTTGTAAAACGATCAATTTTTCTATCAATGAGCGCCAATCACGTAAATATTGTCAATCGCAATTGATCGTATCGCGGATGCTTAATATTAGGATAATTAAACTTACAGGAGACTAATATTTTTAAAAGCATTTTTACAATTTTTTTTTATCACATTTGTTTCATTTGTTAAGCGGTTTAATGTTAGCTTTCTGAAGCAAAAGTTTAAGAATCGATATTTACAAAAGAACAAAGAACGACTCTATTCTTATTACTTACAATTTGACTTTTAACATTATTACGAGGATGGCACTGGTTTCTGTGAGCCTCCAGTGGTGGTATAGATGAGAACCATTGTGCACAGATTTCACATTGATACACTAACGTCTCCAGCTCAGATTCTATGCTTTGGTTGCAACATATCTTTGGAACAAAATGACCCACTTTGTACCTACAATAAAAAAGAATAAAATAATTATTTATTTGTTTATTATTACTAGCTGGCCCTATTTTGTTCTGTCGAAAGCTATTATTAAATTGTCAACTAGAAACTTTGATTGGAAAAAAGAAGATTGGGATGTATATGGCTTTTCAGGAATTTTTTTTTTTCAATATTTCTCTTCAAAAGAGCCTTCCTCAGACCAATTTTGGTTAATTTTTGAGGAATTAAACAAAATTTGTCCAGATGTTTTCGTGTTTTGCACTTAGTACACCACATTAAGCGAATCGTTTTTTTTATTTATATAGGAATAATAATTCTTCAGCTAACAATTTTCGCTAACATTGACTGTTTACCTTCTTCTCTAGATTATCGCATTAATGAGTTGCGATATCAACTCACCTGTGATTGTACAATTGGTCATAACTTTTAAATTTTCTATCACAAGCATTGCATAATAACATTTTCGGCAAGGAAAACGTGTAATTTGTTTTCAACCAAGGACATATTGGCCAATGTTGTTCAAACGTTTTGTACGACAAAAATACTAAACCGCAAGCGTTGCATTCATAATTACTTGCAGTCGTATGTATTTTCAAATGTCTCAATAGTCTCGGAATGCTCGTGAACACTTTCTCGCAAAATTCACATTGCAACAGTGACGATGTTTTTATTTCACGGACGCACTCCTTTTTATTTGTTCTGCTACATTGGCTGGAATGTTCTATTGCAAGGTCTTGTGATGGCCAAACTTGGAAACACTCGATACAAGTCCATACAGATTGCCAGCGTGGCTCAATTTCCATCATTGTATGTCGCATTGAATTGTGTCTCCTGAGACCAGTTTCGTAGACAAAACATTTCCCACATGTAACACAAGGGAAAGATCTCATTGATTTCGGACAAACTATGTCTAAGATTTCCTTCTTTTTCGTGTAATTTATTGTACGGTTGAGCATTTGAATGTTTTCCATGATTCGTGCATTGTTTGCTTTCACTCTCTCTAAGCTATTTTCCAAAGGGCTTGGAAAATCATTAAAGTTATCTATTCCGTTAAAATTTTCATCCTTGTCAATGTCATGTTTTTGGTTTAATAACATATTAATTTTTCTAATTCCCTCCGGATCGTTTGCGTGACTCTGCTGTGCCTTAACGATACCATCTGATTTGTCAATATTGAATGCTCCATTAGTAAAATTTTGGTCAGATTCAGCCAATGTCATCATCGTACGTATTTGTACACTAGAATCGTCATTTAACTTCGCACAGGAATTTATATTGAGAAAATCACAATCATTTCCAGTTACAATTTTAACAATTAAACGTGCTGATTTATCTGTCTCTTTTTTCTTGTCCAAACTCGTTCCATCTGCCCAACTGCTGAATTTAACGTTAGGCGTATCCCCATCTGAATCATCGATGGTGATAAGTAGGGATTTAAAGTTATATTCTGTTTCATATTTATGAACTATTAATTTCGCCGACATCGTTGCGAACGACTGAGCATGACTGTCATTGTTGACGTATTAATCATAATTTTTATTAGGTATTTGACATTTCGAAAAGAATTTGGTGAAATATTTTTAACATTGTTGTTTAAAATAGTATAGTTATATTTGTCATGTTGTATATGTAGTTCGAAAAGCTGTTGCCTTCACAGTATTCATACAGATGAATGTTTATTATACAGCATTTTTTTAAAAATATATATGCTATATTTTTAAAATAGGAGTGATATTTAAGTATGTAAAAAAAACCAAAGAATTAATTATTTCATCACATTGGTATTCTGTTAGTTGCATGAGCTCATACCGCCTTCTTCCTTTTTTCCATCTTACATTAGACGTACGGCAGGTTACCATCCTTATCTTATCAAAATTACTCTTTGTCGGACTAGATGCTGGCCAAGAGCAAACCTATTATTAATAAATAAAAAAAAAATAAAGCTATTCTCAATAGCAGTATAACTTTTCCACGCGAATGAAATTTCCTTTCACCCCAAGAAGTGTTTTTGTTGAATGAAAACTGTGCTAATTTTGGCTCTTAATTAAATGTAATAATACTTATTTTCAGAACTACCTTTCTGTGCTTTGGGGTAAACTGGCAAGTGAGATCCTGGTGCAAAACTGGGATGGGGCTTTAGATGACTTGACGAAGTTGCGCGATTTCATTGATAACGGTGCCGCGGGCGCCACCGCCAATAACATGCAAGCTCTGCAACAGCGCACGTGGCTGGTGCACTGGTCGCTCTTTGTTTTCTTCAATCACGTGAAAGGGCGAGACCTCATCATTGAAATGTTCTTGTACAAACCCCTGTAAGTTGAACATGTTTACATTGTAGCCATTAAAAATGGTCATAAGGGCCGGCGCACATTGGAGGACTTCTCATCAAAGTATTTAAATTTTTTCATAGTATTATAATTCAAATTTCATTGCAATCTGCGTGCGGCGACATTCCGCCGTAGCCATAATACAATGTAATTTGAATTATATTAAAATACTATGAAAAATATTAAATACTTTTGACGTGTCGTCGTCCAAATCGCGCTGAGTCTAAACTGGACAGAGCCCGTCTGAAGACAGTATCCAGCCCCCTTACAGAAGACCACCATGTATGTGGTGTGAGTGGCAGAGCTATTATTTGGTTATCCAGACTTGCGTGAAGTAACTCAGTACACTTAAAGAATAGATGCAGTTCAGGAGAATAGCACATAGAGACTGAAATTTAAACTTTTTAAAATGTATATAAAATGTTTTTCTTTTAGTTGAACCTTTATGGGAGACCTATAACACAAGCAACGCCAAGTGTTTTACTTTCTCTCTGTAAGGGGGTGGGTACTGCCGTAAAAAAGGCTGCCCAAATTTATTGTAGATGTTGTAAATCTACATTTTTGAATACTTATTTAAATAGTTTATAATATGGAAATATTGAATCTTTTTAGATACCTGAACGCTATACAAACTGTCTGTCCACACATCCTGCGTTATTTAGCAACTGCTGTCATCATCAACAGATCTCGAAGAAATGCTCTAAAGGATCTTGTCAAAGTAATACAACAAGAAACCTACTCTTACAGGTATGTCTTTCAAAATGGGAGTGTCTCATCCTTACCCTTACATTATGTATAAATAAATATTAAAAAATAATTTTATTACATTCTTTATATTTGTTCAGGGACCCGATTACAGAGTTCATTGAGCATCTCTATGTTAACTTTGATTTTGAAGCAGCGCGCAGAAAGCTCAATCAGTGCCAAGCAGTATTGTTGACAGATTTCTTCTTAATAGCGTGTCTCGATGAGTTTGTTGAAAATGCTCGTCTGATGATCTTTGAGACGTTCTGCCGTATACATCAAGTTATAAGCATTGGGTAAGAACAATCTTTAATTTAGCTAAGTCAACTGTATGGTGAAAGCACACAGACTATGCTATAAGTTTATTTATTTATTTATTTATTTATTCATTATCCACACGTATTCACATACAAAATGATTAAAATGTCTGGAAACCATTACCATACCGCAGAGGCTGGGTACACTGCGCTACGCAGTTCAAACTTGGGCAGCCCATCTGGCAGCAGTAACCACCCGCTTATAGATGTTTCGGTGAACAAGTAAGAGTTGCCAGAGTCCATTTACCTATTCCTTACTGATCCTTTATTCTACTAAAATTGACAGCGTGGCTCTTGTAGCGTAGGCGATAGCAACTGCTTACTATTAAATGGACCGTCACCCTGTCTGACGACCTTTACCTAATAAATAAAAATAGTTTCTGTAAAAGTAGAATGTATGACAACAGAAAACGTAATATCTGCCAGACAATGACATAATCATCTATCTATACTAATATTATAGAGAGAATATTGAAGTGTAATAAAATATTTTTGTCAGCATGTTGGCAGAGAACCTGAATATGCAACCAGATGAAGCAGAATGCTGGATAGTAAATTTGATTCGCAATGCGCGTTTGGATGCCAAAATCGATTCTAAACTGGGACACGTAGTGATGGGAGCTCAACCGCTTTCGCCGTATCAACAACTCGTCGAAAGAATCGACACACTCTCTGTACGTTCCGAAGCCCTCACATCACTAGTCGAGCGCAAACACAAGGCTCGCAATCAGGATGTAAGTTATCTTTGTTTCCTTTTGCTCGTCGATCGAGTAGGTACTATTTTTTAAATAGAAAAGTAATTTTGATAAATATATTTTTACAGATTCGTTGGGGAGCACAAGAGTTTTGAGTCCTGGAATAAATTTCTGTACAGAAAAAGCACTTTGTAACACTTCATACTTTAAATTAAATATCTAATTTCATAATTATTATATTGTAGTTTTATTGAAACTATGTAAGTAATACCATAGACAGAATTCCAAAATGAAACAAAATTTTCTACATCCTAATACATATAATAAATGTGAAATTGGTTTATGAACCAACCATGAAATTTGCATGTCAGGTATTCTTCTGACCCACCGTACCACGGACCATACCCCCAGCATACTGAAAAATACATGGGATGCATAAAAATGGGATTTTTTGTTATGTGGAAAGAATTATTTTGATAATTTGTAGTCCCAGGTTTTGAAAGTGAAACAACAAAGAATAATTTAAAACACATTTATTATTACATAACTAGTCTACAGGTTTTAAAGTGATAAATCTAGACAAGATAAAAGCAACCAATATTGTAGATAGAACAAAGAACACCACAAATATATAAAAGGTGTCTTCTGAAAAGACATCAGTGAATGCAGGAATTTGGTTGTATATCTCTTCCACTACATGGAGATTACCTTTTGTGGAACGAACCATTTTAAATTACTTTCTCTTTCCTTTCTTTTCTAATTTAGTTTGTACTGTGGACACAGGTTGCTCTTTAGGCACTAGAGATGAAATATGTTTGTTTAATAATTGAAGTATTTCTAAGCACGTCAGATTTCCACTTCTTAATGTTACTTTGGTTATATTCGATTTTTCTGAAATAAAATATTCAAATATTAGTACTCAAATAGATTAGGGTCACAAATAGTTTCCAAGTGATCGACTTGGTAGATGTCGCAGAATGTGTAATGCACATATTTAAGTAGGTAGGTAATATGTGTAGGCATAGATAATAGGTGCAGATCACTGCCAAAAGTTTTCAGAAGAATCGACCAGAATCAAAGATGTTGCCCACTGTGGCCTTTCATTGACAAATACTGTGAATCAATTGACAAAGCCACCTTTAGTAGGGGCAGATACTGATATAAAAATATATATAGCGTAAGAAAATTAAGAAATTGGAACCTATGGCCCTCCCCATTCTAATAGGTACTCACCTGCAAAAGATGGAACAAGTGTGATATCAACTATGGGTTCACTTCGATCACACACAATTTCTGTTTTTAGCAAACAATTGGGATTAGTCAAACTTATTTTTGGTGAACTTATGTAGTGTAAGAAATTCCTGAAAACAAACAAGGCAATAATTAAAAAAAGAGGTATTAATTACATAGATATTTTCTAAAATAAAGATACTTTGGTAGGTATGTTGTACAATGATAAAAGAAAATATCGAAGGAATCCTATATATAAGAGGATTCTATAAAACAGACAAAGTATACCTAAAAAGTTTCAGCATTTCTCTATTCAATATAAAATTGATAAATTCACACATTAAAAAGGTACAGTAAAAAATGGTTGGACGCAGTCAATATCTGGTACTCATTTAAAAAGTAACTCACCGTGTATTTGTAACATTGTCACCAAATGGATCAAATTTTACAGTAATTCTTTTAACTGGTTTCAAATTCACGAATCTCAATTGTTTTCCAATAGCTGAAACAACGCCTCCCGATCTTCGGAAAGTACCACTCAAGGGAATAGACATAATAATTCTTTAAATATTTTTAGATTGAATTGAAAGAAATCAATACATGAGGAAAATGATCAAAGACAATGTACTAGTAGTATCTTCTATGTAGTTTGTGATGTACATAGTGATATAGAGCCAAATTATCTACCTGCGCCATTATAAAAATAGTCTCTGCGGACTCTTTGTATATGATATCACGTAGTCTATGTTGGTCGGAATGGAATATATTTGTTTTTTAATGCAATTTTAATGATTCAATGTCCTGTCATTCTCCGTTAACTAGCATTTTTGATACTTGTAGTACCACGGGAATTTGTTTTTGCCCGTGAGCTTAATATTATTCAACAATCATAATCGGAAAGATATATTGACCAAAAAAGTTACCCATATTATTGTTCTGTGGTCCAAATAATGTTTTTGTAATTCCTTCCTTCCATCCAAGGCAAATTTATTTTAAGAAAAATTAAAATAAAATGGCTGCTTCGACAAGCTGTCAAAACGCTGAGCTTAGCTAAAATTCAGTCATACAATCATATTCAGATTTTTTTGGTAATACTGTAGAGAAAGGTTTATATTTTAATTGTATATATGTTTATTCTAAGTATTTCTTGATATAAGTGAACGGCATAATGTATCCCGTTAGCCAACGTAAGTAAAATAATATGAACCACACCACGAGTTAGAATAACGATACATCCATTGTTTGATTGGCCTAAATATTATCGTGGTGTATGTGGATTGTGATGTATGAGAATCTAACTTTGACGCACTTCTGTGCATTGTATACGTAAGATTAAGTGATTATGTGTTTAATTTATACTTTTAGCTCCTGCGGGAGAGACCAGTGGTGGTGCTGTGGGTGTAGCTGGTACTGTAAGTACCACAGCGGGAACGACTGGTGCCGCTACAGGCGCACCTAGCACAGCGCCAGCCACCGGAGCGGCCGCAGGTGGAGTGGCCACACCAACTGGCACCATGGCGCTGGTGTCACCAGCGGCCGCTCCACCGCCCGACCTTCCTGCGCTTACGTGTCCTAGGCGTCCTAACCTCGGTCATGAAGGCAGACCAATCATGCTTCGAGCAAATCACTTCCAAATAACAATGCCAAGGGGATTCGTTCATCACTATGATGTCAATATTCAACCCGATAAATGCCCTAGAAAGGTATGATGACATAATACATATATAATAAAATTATAAACGAGCTGTGTCTGTATGGTAAATATTTTCTCAAAAACAATTTGTACACATTGTACTCATGTTACCAAGGTCATAAAAATAGTTGTCAAATTTTTGACTGTTTGTCCCTGCATGCTAATTTTAAAAACAACAACCAATTTGAATGCGATTTTCACTTGTGTATTGTAGCAAGCTTCCTGTAACTTTTTAAGTTTGTTTCATTCCAATCTGTTTACAAACAAAAAAGTTATAGGTACCAAGTCTATGAAGTCCATGAGAACCACACATACAGGCATAGCTAGTTATAAAATACTGACTGTCTATTTCTTTGCTTACTCTTGAACCACTAAATTGATTTTGTTATGGTTTTTGCTAATGGAGACAGTAATAAACAAGATTTCTGTATATAATTGCAGAAAAATATTACATCTGTGCAAAAAAACAGGGCTGGGTTGCTAGTGTTAACTATTTATTTAATTGCAGGCTAATGTATATGTGTAATATTTTTTCAGGTTAATAGAGAAATTGTTGAAACGATGGTAAATTGTTACAATAAAATTTTTGGTACACTTAAGCCAGTGTTTGACGGAAGGAACAATTTGTACACAAGAGATCCTCTGCCAATTGGTAATGAGCGCGTGGAACTGGAGGTCATTTTACCTGGTGAGGGAAAAGATAGAGTATTCAGAGTAACAATTAAATGGGTGGCCCAGGTAAGAACTTGTTTGATTCATTCGTTTTTCATCTGTTATTCAGAGATGTTTAAAAAATTTTCTGAATAATGGTATAATAAATGTATCATATACTGTCTTACATTACGATATTAGTAAGAGTAATTAAAACCTCATTAAAATAACAAATTACATATTTATAATTTATATTTAAGTAGTGCAAATAGAAGTCAACGATTGTTACCAAAGATTTTACCATCCATATTTTTATTAGATACACTAACAAATAAATGCATGATAAATTTTTAGGTGATTAACTAGGTAATTTTAGGTCATTGTTGGAATTAGAGTTAACTATTCTAAATAACTATTTTTAAAATGACACTGTAGTCTTTCAGTTAACTGTTTTTGAATTGAACAGCAGAGAAAAAATTGTCAAAGGTCCACCACGAATTAGATTTGGTTACTTAATGTTCTGTTAAATAAGAAGTATTTTTTAATAAAATAAGAAAAATGTGGTCAGTTAAAATTTAAAATTAAGTTTTTATTATGTATTCGTTTCAGGGGTGTAATCTTTAGGCTGCTAATGCCATGATATGTTAATAGGTTAATTTTTAAATTTTAATTTATTTGCTAATTACAACACCATAATAGTAGCCAAAAATAAATAAATGTTATTGATAATATTATTCACATGATAACTTTTATACAGTACAAGTATAATAGAATGTAAATAGCATGGCAGTCCACCCTCCCCACAGACTGCGATGCGTGTCTTGAGATTATCACAAAGGCAATAGGCAATCCTATAAATTTTCATTAAAAAATAAATACGAGGTCAAAATATATATTCAACCCCATTTTTATTTGGAAAAAAAAACAGATGTAGCAAAATTAAGGTTATTCTTATTCTGTTTCATGTGTAGTTTGTGTTCTGTCATACTTGCTAACATCGACAATTTCGCTCAGGTCAGGTGGATGTACTGACTTTGTGTTAACAAACTAATAATTTATTATGCACAATTTCAGGTGTCATTATTTGCTCTGGAAGAAGCACTCGAAGGGCGTACGAGACAAATACCCTTTGACGCAATTCTTGCTCTTGATGTGGTTATGAGGCATTTGCCTTCAATGATGTACACACCCGTAGGCCGCTCGTTTTTCTCATCGCCTGAAGGATACTACCATCCTCTTGGTGGCGGTAGAGAGGTTTGGTTCGGCTTCCATCAGTCAGTGAGACCGAGTCAATGGAAAATGATGCTTAATATTGACGGTGAGTACTAAAGAATAATTAATTGTTTCATTAAATAGCCTTCAGTATAAATAAATAATAAATATTTTATGCCATTTAGACTTAAGTAATTTGAACCTGTAGACAAACTGCTTTCCAGTTTTATGGGACAATGTAAATATTATTAAGATTACTTTTCGTGTATAATAAATAAATAAAATATGACAGTTGTAAAAAATTACCATCTATTAAAACTATTTATAAAAAAAACCTAATTATTGTTTAATGCTGTTAGTAATTTTCAAAGACCAGCTAATCTGCATCAGGCAATGTGTTGCACTAAGAAGATTACTATGGAAAATGAAATAGGGTGTCTAAATTTAGGAATCCCCTAAATCTAGAAATAAATGAATAGATAATAGATCTTATGTTGACTAATCTACTGCAATTAAAGAGATTCAATATCTAGAATGTTTAAGATAAGGCAAATTTTACAACCATCAGTAGTATGTATTAACAACTTTGTCACACTTGAAGTGTATGCATTTGTTTGTTTTATTTTTAGTTTCTGCCACCGCCTTCTACAAGGCTCAACCGGTGATAGAATTCATGTGCGAAGTACTAGATATAAGAGACATCCATGAACAAAGAAAACCGTTGACTGACTCCCAAAGAGTGAAATTCACAAAAGAAATAAAAGGCCTTAAAATTGAAATTACACATTGTGGTGCTATGAAGAGAAAGTACAGAGTCTGTAATGTAACGAGAAGGCCAGCCCAAATGCAATCGTAAGTTTTAGTATTTTTTTTTGGTAATGTTTTCAGGGATATAAATTATAACTAGCTGTTTCACACGAAAGCAGTCCAACCCAGCTGAATTCTTCTTTCAGATTCTTTGTTAAAGTGTTTTTGTCCAACTGAATCGTTTGTCCTAAATATACATAATCCTGCACAACTTAAACAGTCAAACTTTCAACATTAACAGGTCCTGAGAGAATATGTTTGTGAACATGAGTTTTGACTAGTCCAAATTCATTCAGGCCTACACGCTGAGAGCGATATCGAGACTATACAACATCCTGCTTAGTTCCAGTTATTATAAATGATAAACAAATATTAGGTTTTGTTTACCTTTTAATTATTGTTTAGATTTCCTCTGCAACTTGAGAATGGACAAACCGTCGAGTGTACAGTGGCGAAATATTTCTTGGACAAGTACAAGATGAAGCTTAGATTCCCCCATTTACCATGTTTACAAGTCGGACAGGAGCACAAACACACATATTTGCCTTTAGAAGTATGCAACATTGTGCCCGGACAGAGATGTATCAAGAAACTTTCAGACATGCAGACATCTACCATGATTAAGGCAACGGCACGCTCTGCTCCGGACAGGTACATTTTTTTATTGTTAGTTGTTCCCACAACGCCATACCAATGGTGAGTACATTTGTATTTGGGTTTTTATAATTATTGCTCCACAACATAGAATGGGTAATAATAATCTTTGCAGACTCGAGCAATGAATTTTATTAAATTTTTATTTCAAGGTACCCTATTTGATGGTAGGTGGCATAGTTCTAATGATGGCATTCACCGTTGTATTACGGCCGCTATATGACGGCACCGCTATCCAAGGACACGAGAGCTTTATGTTTATGTGTATGTAAATTATAGGGAGAGAGAAATCAACAATCTCGTGCGTCGCGCAAATTTCAACACGGACTTGTATGTGAAGGAGTTTGGTTTGACAATCTCCAATAACATGATGGAAGTCCGAGGGCGAGTACTACCACCACCCAAATTGCAGTACGGAGGCCGCGTCTCGTCGCTCGGTGGACAAGTAATGCAATTAATTATTATAGTTTTTTTTTTTTTAACTAAAATCTGTCTTCACTTGATGGTAGATGCCATACGAACAAAAGCAAGAATTTTAATTGAAGATTTTTGTCTGATGTAATTAATTATTTGAAATGACCAAATAATAATGATGGTTTTTTAACCACAGCAGGCGTTGCCCAACCAAGGCGTTTGGGACATGAGAGGAAAACAGTTCTTTATGGGCGTGGAGATTCGCGTTTGGGCCATTGCATGCTTTGCCCCACAGAGAACAGTCAGAGAAGATGCACTTAAGTGAGTCCGGTTTCTAATATTTTATTTATTTCTAGTCTAATTTGTGTATGAATTTGAGATAGCATGTGACAGAATAATACAAAGCAGTTTTAACATTATTTTCTTGTATGCAGAAACTTCACACAGCAGCTCCAAAAGATTTCAAATGACGCCGGAATGCCTATAATTGGCCAGCCTTGTTTCTGCAAGTATGCGACGGGGCCTGACCAAGTGGAACCTATGTTCAAGTACTTAAAGTCCACTTTTGTGCAACTTCAGCTGGTCGTCGTCGTGCTACCGGGAAAAACGCCCGTTTACGGTAATATTATCATTTAGTGATTTTTGGTAGCTGTTTCTGAAAAAAAGTTGAGAAAAAAATCTTGATTATCTTGAAATCAAGATTAAGAGTTTTAAGTTTAAATTTAAGTGTGATTAGGTAAATACAATGTATAATGAAAATAAAGATAAAAAAATGCCTAGTTCGAGTGTTCCGTTGCATAATGCATAATTGAATGTGTGAAAATAGCGGAAGTGAAGCGCGTGGGCGACACAGTGCTGGGTATGGCGACTCAGTGCGTACAGGCCAAAAACGTGAACAAGACGTCGCCGCAGACACTCAGCAACCTGTGCCTCAAGATCAATGTCAAGCTCGGCGGAATCAATTCCATTCTCGTGCCATCCCTCAGGCCCAAGGTATGTGCATCTTCTTTACACAGCATAAAACAAGCCGAAAAACGGATTTTAATGCGGTTTTCACTAATTGCAGAAAAAATCCCCACGAAGCCTTCGCCGGTCCGCTAGTTAATCTGTAAAACAAGGCCAGCGAGACAACACAAACTTTCACTGATTCATAACATTTTGTTTAAATAAAACGATAAATCAACACAAATTTTTTCTAGTAGTGCAACTATTTATGAATATTTTTAGGTGACCAAATGTTGTCAAAATCGCTTTCCTGGGCCCCTGGGAGCCAAGATGTAAACACTTCATTGCGTACTTCGGAAACGAATAGAGAAAGCTTGGTGATTGGTCAAAATTTTATTTTGACGTTATAACAACCAATTACTAAGCTTTCTCTTAGTGTTCTCTCTTCGTTTCCGAAGTACGCAACGAAGCGTTTGCATTTATGCCAAAATGCAAAGATGAAACAGATAGCGTCGGCCGCTTCTGAAATTTTTACGTGCGAGGGAAAATAACGGAGATTCATAATCGCGTATTTTTTAACTGTGTATCTGTGTGAAGCGTTTTTGAGCTCAATAGAAAGTCGGCGGTGAGTTTTATAATTTTTATTTATAGTTTGTATAAAGTGTGCTGGTGGTCGGTATAACAGGTGTTCAACGAGCCGGTGATATTCCTGGGCGTGGATGTGACGCATCCGCCGGCGGGCGACAACAAGAAGCCGTCCATCGCGGCTGTGGTGGGCTCAATGGACGCGCATCCCTCGCGCTACGCCGCCACAGTGCGCGTGCAACAGCACAGGTACAGCCCCTCTCCCCACAACCAAACCTATCGGCACATTGCTCAATCTCTATGCACCGGCTACATTTAACACAAGAACGTGACGAACAAAATTGATAAACAGGCAATAAATAGATACAAGGCTACTAGTGTGCTTGGTAAGAAATTAAAACTTAGTTCATTGTGTGTATTCACATGTTTTATTTATTGATAAAGTGTCCAGTCTCCTCTGTTAGCCACGATGGCCTGGAATCTTCGAGACCTACTTTCAACTAATATCGCTGCATAGTCTCTTTTTTCCAAGTTTTAAGCTGCATATACGCCCAAACGTTTTCAATAGTGTATGCGTCGGGACTGTAGGGGCTAAAACAAGATCCATGAAGATATTTATTCATGGATCAGAGCATTCAGATAATCTGTAAACAAGTACAAATTGCCAAATCCTTTAGAGAGTTTATTTTGTTTGTCAGTATTGGTAGTGTCATGTAAAAATACTTAATTTATATATTTTTTTGCCGGTCACGTTCTTGTGAAACACTATGTTATTTTAAATTTACCACAAAAGAATTCTTTTGGATTGCTTCAGACAAATGTTGAATACATGTTAATAAAGAATAATGTTGTTATGCTAAATTGTGATGTAAGTGCTAAGTGTGTATAGACATTGAGTAATGTGCTTCGGTCGTCTCGAGAGGCGTGGTCTTGTACATTGAGATTCAGTTGTGGTAACAGACAGGAGATCGTGCACGAGATGAGCAGCATGGTGCAGGAACTGCTGATAATGTTCTACAAAAGCACTGGAGGGTTCAAACCGCACCGGATCATCATGTACCGCGACGGCATCTCCGAGGGACAATTCATACACGTGCTGCAACACGAGCTCACTGCCGTCAGGGAAGCTTGCATCAAGGTAAGCTTGCACTTGAAAACTTCATTATTTTGTATGCTGACACACTAATTTTTATTTTATTTTAAATAGATACTCTCACTAAGTTCATCTTAATTGCCACACATCAATGTATGCATGAGTTATGTAATAATGATTGTTAGAAATAAAGGCAATCTTTATGTTTGGCGTGCAGTTGGAAGCGGAGTACAAGCCGGGCATCACGTTCATCGTGGTGCAGAAGCGGCACCACACACGGCTGTTCTGCGCGGACAAGAAGGAGCAGTCGGGCAAGTCGGGCAACATCCCGGCGGGCACCACGGTGGACCTGGGCATCACGCACCCCACGGAGTTCGACTTTTACCTGTGCAGCCACCAGGGCATCCAGGGCACGTCGCGGCCTTCGCACTACCACGTGCTGTGGGACGACAACCACTTCGGCTCCGACGAGCTGCAATGCCTCACCTACCAGCTGTGCCACACCTACGTGCGCTGCACCCGCTCCGTCTCCATCCCCGCGCCCGCCTACTACGCGCACCTCGTCGCCTTCCGCGCGCGCTACCACCTCGTAGAGAAGGTAACGTATAGCACTCGCTCTGTCTCCGTCCCCTCGCCCGCCTACTACGCGCACCTCGTCGCCTTCCGCGCGCGCTACCACCTCGTAGAGAAGGTAACGTATAGCACTCGCTCCGTGTCCATCCCCTCGCCCGCCTACTACGCGCACCTCGTCGCCTTCCGCGCGCGCTACCACCTCGTAGAGAAGGTAACGTATAGCACTCGCTCCGTCTCCATCCCCTCGCCCGCCTACTACGCGCACCTCGTCGCCTTCCGCGCGCGCTACCACCTCGTAGAGAAGGTAACGTATAGCACTCGCTCCGTCTCCATCCCCTCGCCCGCCTACTACGCGCACCTCGTCGCCTTCCGCGCGCGCTACCACCTCGTAGAGAAGGTAACGTATAGCACTCGCTCCGTCTCCATCCCCTCGCCCGCCTACTACGCGCACCTCGTCGCCTTCCGCGCGCGCTACCACCTCGTAGAGAAGGTAACGTATAGCACTCGCTCCGTCTCCATCCCCTCGCCCGCCTACTACGCGCACCTCGTCGTCTTCGGCGCATGCTACCACCTCGTGGAGAAGGTGACGTGAACCAAGCTTTATTTTCATTGGTCTATGCGCCCCACCAATATACGTGCGCTGCACACGCTCTCCGGTCTTCGCATGCGGGGTGCGAAACATTTGGCATTCGCTTTATGGTAATAAGCGTGATTCAAATCCGAGTTGTATCCGTTCCTGCACCCTGCATGCTGTATGTATATCGACTAATGAAAATGAGCCCTAAAGGCCGGCGCTGACTGACGTTTGGCACATATTATTTTCAGCCTTATTGCCATGATTTTAGCACTCACACTTCTTTGTTTCAATACCAAGTGAACGTGATGCTTCGGCACGCTGCTGCTAAACGTACAAGGGATGCAGACTAAAAACCTGTGTTGTAATATGCACTCAACCCTCACACATTGATTGATTTATTCCAGGAGCACGACTCGGGCGAGGGCAGCCATCAGTCAGTCAGCAGCGAAGACCGAACTCCGGGCGCGATGGCCAGAGCCATCACGGTGCACGCCGTCACCAAGAAGGTGATGTACTTCGCGTAGACGTCGCACCGCCCGCCGATACTGCGCCTGCGCAATTATTCATTTCTCTGTGCTTTCTTTCATTGTACAGATCCTTCGAAAAGTGTTTACGTTTGTCGAGTGCAATACAATGTGTGTTACAATCAATAACTTCAATCAATTTTATATTTTAATGAAATCGAATAGTAGTGATATTTGAGTTATCTAGTCTGTGGTCTGCTGCACTCGATATTACATTAACTGCTTTTTATTTGCTCTTTAATGGGAGAACATTTGATTACACTGCGTTTTTGCCCAGTGGGTTTTAAAGAGTATACTACAAAATTGTGTAGAATCATGGCGTTTATTAATTGTTTTCAACGTAACACATTCTTTTTACACTTGTGTTTCTTTCTCGTGTGACTTTTAATTTATATATAAAGGGAATAGTACCGTTTGAAGGGTTCTTTGACTGGTGATAAAGAAGGCAATACATATTCAGAAATATAGCCAAAAAATAAGTATACACCAATTTGTAGAGTTTCTGTATATATTGAATACTTTTCATAAATAAATTTTACTACATGCAACTTATGAAGAACCAATGCATCCAAAAGATATCGTCTTATTAGCAATTTGCTTTTTTTGAGGTACACTAATATTAAGTCGTTGAGAAATTGAGAGAGTACTTTAGTTGAACCGTGGTCAATCATTTGAGAATGTTAATGTTATCATTTAATAGAGAAGAGCATTCTAGTTGTAACATTGTCAACTAATTGAGAGAGAACATCTGATTGTAATGTTGTCGATCGATTGAGAGACTTGACAACATTTTAATCAATTAAGAAGATTTTTTAGTATTGTAGTGTTCTTTTTTAATTTAGAGCATTCGAATCGGGAATGAGTATTATAAATGAAGTGGATTACACTCCTCGCCAGACGTCAGAGCCTCTCGTCTAGCCAGGATTGTAATACTTATCGAATTGTCTTCTGTGAGCAATTTTAGCACGACTTTTTTCAAATAGATCCAAACTGCTTAACGGCTTGTTATGATTGAAAGCCTTGTTCTTATGCCAAATATAACTTTACTCATATAAACACGCCTCACACTCTTAGTAACAATTCTATTTTAATTCTTTACCGTTGCCAAAGATTTGTGTCGTGCGCAAGAGAAAATTTCTATGGAGAATTTTTAACGTGAAAAAGTTCTCCACTATTTTTATTCTTTATTAATTTCTAACCAAATCTATTATTATGTACTCTTCTTTATTTAGAATATTTTATTTAGTATTCTATTGTATATTCTATGCACCGAAGGTGCAAATATTAATTTTCTAAAATTACGCCAATGAATGACGAAAAAGAAAATTTAACAGATGTTTCTAAAAATTAAATTCTCATCAAATATTTTCATTTCATACAATGTACTTAGAGAAATATCGTTCATGTATAGTTTATTTTCATTACTACGCTGCTAAAGGCATCTTTGGAAACTGGCATCTCTAAACTTCCTTAATATGTGTATGGTATAATATATATATTCTCTCTAATATATTTATATGTGTGAATTGTGATATTTTTGGTGGCAGTGAATCACAAAACCCCTTTTCACCAAGTATTAACTTTATTTCAAAATTAAAAATACAAATATCAAAGAAATACTTTACAAGCTTAAATATCAATTATTATTGTTATCAAAAAATAGCTCAGAAATATAAGCTAATTAGTACAAGTTCATCAATATGATCTATATATTCTTATGAGAGATGCCGCAAACAGTTTATTGTAAGTGTTTGGTTTTGCATGTTTTCCGATATATATATTTTTTTACTTAATCGCCACCACGTACGGTCTTCTGTCAATTTATGCTTTGTTTCCCGTCACTGCAATTGTTGCATGACTTAAATTGTTCATTTTTCATGGTCTTTTTTTATATTATGGTCAGCCTGCAAGCCATGCACG
Source organism: Synanthedon myopaeformis (assembly GCA_944738685.1). Classification (NCBI taxonomy): domain Eukaryota; kingdom Metazoa; phylum Arthropoda; class Insecta; order Lepidoptera; family Sesiidae; genus Synanthedon; species Synanthedon myopaeformis. The sequence continues at coordinate 4,515,113 of OX122914.1, forward strand.
CTTTTTTGTCTCAATCGTGGCTTTTAGTCGTTTTTGCTAAAAGAAAAACATCATAATTAGCTAATTTCATTTCTCAGTGACATTCATTCATGTTCATCAATTTTCATTCTAATTAGCAGTGTGTCGTCGACTTTCGCTGTATTGCATTGTATTCGCTGCTCATGATCTTCTAAATTAAGAATAAAACTATAGTTGTTTATGAATTTGTTTTACAGTTTTAAAAAATCTTATACTTTATATTTTTATTCCAGAAAAGAATTATCCAAAATCATCCTTAAATCTAAATGTGTATTTATTAATGACCTAACAAGGTCACAACAATCAAATTGTAAATTTACGCTCTCATATTTTGACTCGAAAATATCTCTTGATCACTTGTGTGTTATCATATATATAAAAAAAAAAATTATGATAAAATAAGTTTTGTCTTGGCCGGCTATGCTTCGTGTGCTGGTCATTAAAATTGAATTTATTTATTATTTTTATATGCACAACACTAATTATGTTAGACGTAACAGCGGCATCTCTGATTCACCAAAAGCTATCATTTCTGTTGTTTTGTGTCACGCTTCTTTGTCTATGGTTGCGTTGGTGTTTTTGTCGGTGTGTTCGTACGTTTTTTCTGCTGGCGTGGGACCTCTCGACTCTGCCTCTCGATCTATCTATTTATTTTATATGACATCATAGACATATTTTGCTATAAGATATTTAATAAATATGATAAACGTAAAACAAGGGATATATCGTTCTTTAGATGTAAGTGCATTTTTAATGTATGTTGGACTCTAGATTAGTGTGTATTTTAGGATTCGGGCCCCGTACACACACACTTTTTTTATTTATTAATATATGAAATCAATTATATTCTGACCAGTTTTGTCGACTGAAAAGTGTAAGGAGAAACATATTACAATAAGCGGATCAAATTTATGCCAGGGGTTGTTAACGGTGTTATAATTACAAGAGTTTTTAAGACAATTTTAATGTATTTCGCAATATAAAAAAAAATAGAATGCATAAAAGTATATTTTGATTGTGTAATTTTTTATATATAAATGGAGTGAAAAACACTATATCAAACCTATCACTAACTGAACAATGTCAATAAAAATGAAATCTTAGGAACTCCGCTCTGTCTGGTTTATATGACAGGTGAAATGTTTTATTATTATCACAAAAAACACGTGTGTGTTTATAAGTATGAAGGTGTCAGATATAATTTTAATAGACATAATTCGTTTAGGATGTTAAGTATGAAATTCGCAGTCTGTTATAACTATTATTATTATTATTATTATGCAATAATTGAATGCGCTTAATTTAAGTTCACTATAAATGACTTTGTATTTTATCGTTTCAACCTTACCACGACAGATAAATAAGTCTTAAAAGCGACGGAAAGTTCATTTTTTTTTAGTAACAAACGCAGTTTTATATATTAAAAATTAAGGTGTTGTTTAGCAATAGAAATTTCATGTATATATAGTAAGAGAAAGATTATGGACAGAACTTTGAGTGATATTTCTTACTTGGAAGAGGGGATATATATTGTGAAGTAATCATTCAATGAAATCTATTTTATATTTAAAAAATGACATAATACAATAAGCAATACTTACAAATGAAACATGCTGTGAAAGGGTATCCAAAATTAGCCTAAGCCATGGTTATTTTAAAATTAAAGTTAATAAAAAGAGAAAATTAAAAAGTACTTATAATACTTAAGTCGTATTAAGGTACTAGATGGTATATACATCAAGATAAACGCACTAGCGATCCTATATATGTATATGTCGAGTTGGTGTAAAAAAAGGTTCGTTACTTTAAAGTCGACATTTGCTTTGTAAGTCATGCCAAAATTTCATTTCAAACTGTCTGTCTGTCAGTTGTCTACTTAGTGTTTTAGTTTCAAAGGTACTAAGAATCTACGACTTGGAATGAATTTGAAAATTGACGAAAGTTTTCGTACCCTGACTGTACATAAACATTTCTGTTGCTTTTTACATTAGTGATCCGACAGCGCACACATAAATGTATATTATGTTTGTATGATATATGTGTCTGTGAGCCCATTCATCATCACCATACATACCTTATCTATCTTTTCTGGCGTTCACTGTTTTTGTTTTTTTTTTTTTTACTATTTTAAAAGCCACTTTTCCAGGCTTTATTTGAAAATATTAAAATTAAAATAAATTATAAATTTTATTGTTACAATTCTGATTGTTGTTCCAGATCATGTTTGATTGTATTTAAAATGTCGAATGCGCCACAGAGTGCTCGAATTAACTGAAGTATTGTCAAAGTGGATGTCGTATTTATGCGCAAATTTATTTGTCTGTGGTAAGGGTTACTGTGTCAATAGTAAGGTTGTCACACCGCCTTTTAGTGTTAAGTTATATTATGTTAAACTTACTTAGATACATTTTTTTATTATTATTATTTCCTGATATGAAATATCAATGTCATTTATGTAATATAAATTCTTACACATCTATGAAATTGTTTTTATCAAGTAAGTTCGCAATGTGCGTCGCGCGGGCGCATTCTTTCAACACGTGTAATCGGCGTTATGACATTTACAGATTATCGGGTCTATTCGGGAGACCAATGAGAAAATGTTTTCTTTCTTTCTTTCTTCAAATTGTTCTATGTACAGTCGCGTTCTTAAGAGGCCCTTAACACGTTCACAATACCCATACAAAATGTTTTAATCACCTCGTTTTCAATGAAGAATGTAAAATTTAGTATTATATAATCTATCTATCAGTATGTCGAGTTCTATACCGCGACTTTGTCCGTGTACACGGACATAATATTCTCGGCGTCAAAAATATCGCCCCTCCACGAAAAATAGTTTCAACCGACATTAAACCTTATTCGATCAAGGGTAAGGGTATGATTGTAAAATAAGACTTTTCATTTTGTCCAAAAATTAAAGAAAAAAACATTTCAACGGTCAGTTGAAAAATGTTTTTCAAACTTAACTCTACAACAATAAATGCATAACAAAAATTTACAAAAAATGCTTAAAATTAACTTAAAACCTAGTGCTTCATCGATCGCACCAACTTAACAACGTTTTCTTGTGGAATGTTGCCCCATTCCTCAATGACTGCAGGGAGGGCAGCTCGTGACCGAACCCGTCGCTTCAGCTCGTCCCAAAGGTGTTCAATTGGGTTTAAGTCAGAACTCCTGGCTGGCCACGTCAAAACAGGAATCCCAACCTCCTCTAATCATAACCTCGAACAATTAATACAGTGTGGGAGCGAGCGTTGTCGTGCATTAACTTGAACCCAGGGCCGATGTATCCCGCATAAGGAACCACATGCCCTTCCAGGATCTCGGCAATGTATTGGCGAGCAGTCAGTGACCCTTGGCCGCGAGTTCCTCCAGTCCTGGAGACGCAGACAAGGTCGGTTTTCCGGTCTATGCTAATGCCGCCACAGAACATGCACGAGCCGCCTCCGTAGCCCACTGTCTCTTCGATACATGCTTGAAAAAATCGTTCTCCTGGCCTTCTGTACCCTCTGGCATGTCTGTCGTTGTAATAAAGACAGACCATGGTCTCATCGGTGAAGAGTACCTGCCTCCATTGCTCAAACATCCAATCGACGTGGTCATGGGCGAATTGCAAGCGGTCTCTGTGATGCTGTGTGGTCAACATGGGGCCCTTAGCAGCCCTGTGAGCCACGCTATTCTTCTCTCTTAGAGACGCTAACTGTGGTGGTCCGAGCTTCCCTGAGGCGTTGTTGCACCTGAACAGCACTGGAGAAACTATTGCGTAGTGAATACGTCACAATTAAGGGATCGTCTCTTTCGGATGTGCAGCGTCGCCGACCAGCTCCATGTCTTCTAATGTAGCCCCCAGTCTCTTGGAACCGCTGGAATAGTCGGCGGACAGCATAAAGGCTTAAATTCAGTTGCCGAGCGACATCACACTGACGAACTCCTGGTTGCAATAGTGCGACGACTTGCGCAGATTCTACGGCGGTAGTTTCCATATTCGAGGTTTGATTTCTTGCTGGAGCTCCTTAGATGTGTTCTCTTTGACGTTTGGGCAGTGTATGATTGACATTTGACCTTATATAGATCTTTAACACTCAAGAGAACAGGCACAACTAGCGTTAATTTAAGTTATTAAACGTGCTTTCATTTGATATCAGTATTAATAATGTAAAGTCATTTTTATAAAGTTTATATTAGCTTGAATCAGATTTTCGCGGAGGGGCGATATTTTTGACGCCGGGTGTATGTTTGCATAGTATGCTCATTCATTTTATTGTAGTTCAATACTTCAATAACGAGTATTTTTGTCTTTCGTAAACAGCGTAACGTTAAAGTAAAAAAGTGTACATTGTACTACATTGTAGTATACACGGACTCGGCGAAATACACCATAGTTTACACTGGACTGGGAATGTGTTAAGAACCACTTACTTTTTTAAGAATATTATTTTAAAAAAGAACTAATATTACTACCTATTAAGGCTGAGACATATTATGTTCAAATTAAATAAGGTTCATTTTCAAATTGAAAATATAAAAATATGATAGACAACCCTTAATTGCTGGCCACTTTTACGTGCATGCAAGAAAAATCGAAACCCATGTATAAGTTGTTTGACTCTATGTTTAGACGAGTTCAAGTAATTAGAATAAAATAATAATTAAAATACTGATTCAAAGTTTTTACGTGACGAGAGCCAAAATTTTTTTAATGCAAATAATAGGACAAATAAGAGAATATAGCATATAATAATCAAATTAAAGACATTAATTAGGAAAAACTATTTATATAGAGAGTAGGTACACGTAGAGAACAAATATTGTCTTGTTTCTGTGCCCGCGCGACGCACTAACGTGTTAGATGTATGAATGTTGTACAATGCCTACGCTCAAATCAGCCACTTTGCCGAACTGAAATCAGTCACTGCGTGCGCTTGCGCATAGTACACTCGCTAAGAAAACTGTTTGTGTAAAAATCTAACTCACTCGTTAGCTGTACAGCTCTTGTTTAGCTAATAAGTTTGTTCAATAAATGAATGAAGTAGAGTACTTAAAATTATTAATTATTACGTATAAATATTCACTATATATTCTATACGAAATACTAGATACTTAAACAACTAATAACGATGAAATCAAACAAAGTAATAGTCAACAAAAATAAGAACAAATAAAAACTATTGAGATTTTTCTAGTGGATTGTATAAACAAGTAAGAATAAGTAGCGACACGAACAATATACGAACGCTGACGAGTTAACAGCTGTCCACACATTTTGTCGGACAGCATTTTTAAGCAGTGACCTATGATTTCCTACAGAAACGTTTACACGGATTAGCTGCATGTAGGGTCCTGCAAAAAGACAGGTCCGTTTAACATTGACATTCAGTTTGGTCAACTAAAACCAGACACAGCTATTGTACTAGAACGGCGTTGATGCAAATATATCATAAGAGAATTCACGTCCACTGTTTTCAACCCCGCATAAAAACGATATTGCAGGATGCTCTCTATGAAAACACCATTTTACAATGCAGCTTCCTATAAAATTGGTCCACGGTGTGAAGGCTATTAATGTATATACCCCAGGTGTCTCCGATAAGGGATATGTGTTAATCTGCCGGTTTGGATTTTGGGGTTGGTGGGGGTTGGGGTAAAAATTTAAATACTACTCGACCGCGTCAGATTTTCAGCCCAAACTAAGGGGAGCTGACTAAAATACAGACGACTCGGATGTAATGCGTTACATCTCTCAGCTCGTGGCAGTTTTTTGAAAATATGCAAAAAAAGATTTTTGGCGATTCAGACGGTTCAGCCTGATTCTTAATCTGACGATTATTTGTAGGATTTTTCTTAATACAGCGTCTACAAACTTTTGAACGCCTGTAGACGCTCACCCCACCGTTAAAAAAGAAAACATCATATAACCTTTTTTTCTTTTCACGCTCGAGTGACTCCACATTTAGCATCGTGGGCTCCCCTACCATTAATGTACTATATAAATTCTATATTCCATTGCTATCTTAAAAAGTCCGTAATAAATTGACCCTAAATGAGACGAGCATAGCCATAACATGCAGACTTCGTCCCCAAAAAATGATTACTAGCTACCTTCAGTCCACACGCAGCTATCTTCAGTCCGGCAAAGTAAGTCTGAACGTGTTATATTGTAAGTTAATTAAAATATTGTAGATCGGACCATATGTGCTCCTTATTTGAATATTAGTTTTGTATCGTGTTTATTCTTCATATAAATAGCACAGTTGGGCTTTAAATGAACAGTCATAATATACATCTAGATTAATGATTTCCAAATTTCTTCGTGCAGGGTCAAAGATAATGACATAGTATCTGTGTTGTTTCTTTATTGTGGCGTTTGTTGATATTAATGTAGCGAGCGATTTGATACAATTAAAAATATATAAGTAGTACCTTCACGTGTCATTCTAAATATCATTCAAATAATATTATGCATATTACTTAATTATGTGAGTAAGTCAAAGGCCATGACTGTGTATTGCGTGCAAGATTCATATTTGAGGCTTGAACAAAATATTAATTAGTTTAAAAGCGAAGTGGATTTCAAGTATTTTAGACGCATTGTAATATATATGTGTTAATAATAAATACATAGTTTTAAACTAAAAATGTCCATATTGGATATCTTCAAATTTTTATCGTCTTCTATCGCGTGCTTCGTAGGAATGAATTTTGTTTTTAAATTAAGTGGTTATTGACAATGAACTTAACAAAAAGAGCGATTGTTTCTCGAATAAATGTGGCCTTATAAAAATGCGAAATAACTAACAGTGACCCGTCACATTATACATACGAAGCAATTTTTAAAACGGGCTCTTATTGCAAGCAATTTAATAACGACTTTAATCGTCTGACTCCTAAATAATAAGACAACCTACAAAAACGTAATGATCTGTAAAACGGCCTTCTAAGTATGACCTCTTTTATAGTCTAAGCATTTTAATTATAAAGAATCCGTGTCAAATATATGTGCATAATAAGTATTATATTATTTGTAAGATGGAAGCGAATGAATGAAACGACTAAATGGCACTCGAAAAATATTTCGTAATGGTACTCACCCCTGCTTACAGTTAGATTCAAGTAAATACGTAACGTGTACATCAATCGAGTATGTAATGAGCGTCAATCGTTTCGAAATTATGTTAAAACTAGCGACTTGCTCCTGGAAATCCTTTTTGTGGAGATATACAAGATACATCTTACGACTCATACTTTCTAAAATATTCAATCCATTTGTATTTAGTAATTAGATGTACTTACTTAACTAACACCGATATTTCGCGTTCAGGACGACAAGAGCCTTCGTCTGACATTGTAAATATGACTGTCACTGGCAGAGATCGCGAAAGAATAATTGAACCCTAAGTTAAAGAGTAACCTGTTTTGTAAAGACTTAAAAATATTGTCCCGTAAGAAGTTAGTAAAAGCAATAAAAACTAATAATGTTAGACTTACCTGTCGTTGGTAAACCTTTAAAATTCAACACACAATTTTAAATAATAAATATTCTTATATAATAAGGGGCACAATTGTTTGTAGACTTCACTTTAGTGCATTTAACACAAGTTGAATTTTTTATGCACATCTATTTGGTAGAGGATAAGGCGAGTTGGAATGAGTGAAAGTAATAATTTTAAAATGTTCAAGTTAAATCGGAATATCGCATTGGGAGTGTTAATCGTTCTCATTCTAACGAGATGCTGAGTTAATTTGACTGCGTGGTAGTAGTTTATCAAGATACATGTACATTAAGTAGATAAACGTTTTTTATTCATCCATAGGAATAGGAAATATTCAGAAGTTTTGAATATTTTCATGTACATGCATGGTTTTCATTTAAATCTTGATTACTTTTACTCTATTCTAACTTTGTCAATTAGCACGAATTAAAGTATTGGTTAGTTCCACAGCGCTCAAAAATTAAATAGGCAATGCATGCTTTCTGTTAACGTCTCTATTACTTTCAGTAATTTTAAATTGATAGCAATAATTAAGGAATTGAATGGTATTTCTTCTGGTCTTGGAAACTTTATTATAAAGCACCATGTTACTAATGTAAAGAAAATTTTAAGTTAGTCGTCCGGACACTATTTTGTATGAAAAGATACGCTGTGGAACCAGCTTAAAATAACGTGTGAAATAGGTTACATACAAAAATGGGATCCATCATTTGTGTAAATAAATGCTTTAAAAATTCATTCAAAAAAACATAGTGTTCTTGTTTTAAATCATTTTCGTTAACCCTTTAACCGCTTGGATTTGTAGGAGTTCTCGTGCCCCTAGCGCCTGACTCGTAATTTTTTTTTATTTATTTATTTAAGAAAAAGCAACTCAATGATTTAAAAATAAACATTATACAAGTAGAGAAATTTGTCCTATATATCCGGCTCTGGCGAAATGGACACGAAAATAATTGTGGGATACTCTGGCGGCTAAAGGGTCTGTCTATCGACCACATTAGTAAAGGTAAATCAAAAAATGCAGATATATTATGTGTACGAATACTAATAAACTTGTTTATTTAAAAGGTTTTTTAATTTATTCCAACATCTTGTGATGTCGTTTAACCCTATTAATTTATGAAACATTTTGCTAAAGTATAAATGGACGGGTGTCATACATAGGGGATGGGAATGGTTGACGCGATCGAGGAAGCGTTCACGCCAAACCAAACTCATTTTATAGTCAAGCCCCGAATCGGCAACCCCAGAGAAAGAAACTTTGTTCCAATGACTTTAGGATACTTTCAAATTGCAGGTTAAAATAATACCTATAAATATGTACATCTTTGAATATATTATGATAAAGTCGGACTGCCGCGACACGTCAGCTTTGCTGCTAAAACGCCAATGCAGTAGGTCATTACCTAATGTGAAAGCGTAAGGTCCCCCTGGCCATATGGGGATCGAAGGCAATGAACATGCCGACAAACTGGCTCGAGCAGGCTAATAGGTTCCGCAGAAACGCTGGACTAACTTGCCAGGTCTGAACCATTCCAAAGCGCTCATAAAAGCCTATAGTCGAAACGTGACAAACCAGGCTATGTCGCTTAGTAGGAGCAATCTGTGCATGCTAACTAGGACACTGCCGCCTCAATAGGCACCTCAAAATAATAGGTCTCACCAGTACGGGAGAGTGTTGCTTCTGCCATGAGGCAGAAGAAACACCAATGCATATCCCGGGCGAGTCACATCCTAAGAAGCCACACAATGGCTTGTGAAGATGTAAGGAAAGCCTCTATCAAAAAAGTACTGCAGTTTCTAAGCGTGGTAGGTATAGGTAGAGAGCTTTAGTTTACGTTGCGATCACAATATTTCAGCAATGGACGAAGTACTCTAGAAGACCAGAAATAGCCACTAAGATAAATAAATGTGAAAGCGTGCGCAGCAGCAGTATACGACCGTGTTCATGTTTAAATTAATAAAGACAAAGAGAATATTATGGTATTGCTCGACTAGACTATAAAAATGAAATAAAGAAAACCGATGAATGGGAAGTAAGTTTCCAATACATCTTTTTCTTTTGACTAGATATCACCTATTTCCTTCGGCGACATATCTAAAGGACGGCATTGTCTTCGAAACATTGTTTCTCAGTGAATACAATACTCAACTTGGCCTCGCTGACCCATTGGTATTGTCGAAATAATTAGTTGTAGGTAGTCAACTATGTTATCAAATATTCAGTTTTATTTATCAGACACAGATATTCATTTCCGGGACAAACGTACATATTCTAACTATCTGATCTCTGTGGATTTTACATTCCCATTTAACAGCACAAAATATATAGTTTGCGGGGAAAGTAAGAAATAATGCACAGTGTCAATCAATATATATAATTTATTTACCACATTCTTATGTATTTAATATAAATAGTGAAAATATATCCGAAGTAAAGGAAAGCTAAGCATTTTATAAAAATATCTCGTCACTTATTACTGGACCAACGAGGCATTAGTAGATAGATTACAGTACAGAGCCGTATCGTCAACACCTCTTCCAAGTCACCGACGCGGAATCACTTAGGTGCTTTAACACTAAAATAAGTAACATTATGTATTGTAACAATTATACATTTTTTGTGATTTTAACATTTTTATAAAAAACGTTGTAAATTGCCACAAACAAGTGTCGAGTGTCAGTGAATAGAGCAACAATGGCGCTCGTCAATCCTGTATTCGAGGAATGACAGCAAGACGACCATTTCTATGTGTATTCTTTGTCAATAAAAAATAAAAATCAATTATTGTTCTCGTCGTGGGCTTAAAATTGGAATGCGTCTAATGGTGTATTCATATCTGACGAAAAATGCGTCGCGTAACGTCAGAACAGCAAAATATAGAGCATCCAACTTTACATACTTGACCAAACGTAATAACTAACTACTCTGAGCGTACAATGTCAACGCATTTTGTGTTGTCATAGGAGCGGCAACGTCGCTTTACGTGTATTTCGATGTTTTATTTAAAACAATTTGTTGTTGCTGAAACAATAATAATTCCTTAAGTATATCTTTACTTTTCTTAACATTTTAAGAATTATCACGGCAGGACCGAATAGACGCGACGTATCTTCCGTTATACACCCTAAGGATTCGATATAGAACTAATTTACTACACAAATAGATATAGATATACACTAGCGACATCTCGCTGCGTTCCAAGTAGTTAATCAGTTCCATATTGTATTTCCTTTGGATGAAAAGCGACTCTATGGCGCCCGAATCGCTCTATTACGAGTAACACTACAATGATAATGAACGTTTGGAATGCAACATCTTTAGAGGATAGAAACTAAGCTTATTAATTAATTCAATGCATTTATATTAAAAAATTTCAAATTAAACTTTAGTAGACATTTACATATAGCAATACAGCAAGATGTATGTAAATTGCTGTACTTTATTAAAAAAATAAGACGAAACTAAATATATTTTGATTTACCACTTTTTATTTTTAATGAATCGCTTACGTGAACGAAGAAAAGCCTACACGAATTAACTTATCACATTTTTAAGTTACAAATACGAAATGCAATAAAAATTAATGGGGTTTTTGTTTCACATAAGCAAGAGGGGCAATTTAGAATGCAATTTTCTTACGACCAAGTAAATGTTTCGTGTGGCATTTTCGACAAATACTGTCACAAGGTGAGACAATAGAAAAATACAATTTCGCATAAAATGAACACTCGAAATGTTGCCAGCGTTTGACAAATTGGGCAAAGATGTCGAGTGTAAAACTGCTACAGTGTAAGATAAGTTCATGTAGTAATTGTTCAGGAATTATCCATAAAAGAATTACATATATATAGAGACTAAATTTTGACAACATTGACACCATCAAGCATCAAATTGTTCGAATTGTTCGAATTGTTGAGGAACCCAATGCTCCCACAACAACATTACAGTTAGAATGCCTTAGTTCAACAAGAGATGGAAAAATTTCAAAAATGTCTACGTTTTCAATAAAGCGTCGTGGTAAAGTAGCTCAAAGTCAAATAATTAAAATGTATTTTTAATGTAAAAAAATCAGTATAAATCAATCAAAAAATTACTCATTTTGTGCAGTTCTATTATTCAACCAATTATTAGAATCGTTTGTATACTCTTTTTCTGGATACTTCCTGAATCATTACTATCATATTTCTATCACTCTCAGTTCATGTCGACAGATGGCGATACTTTTGCGGAACACACATTTAACTATATAATTTCGATATAATCCTTTAAATTGGCAACATGATTAAAATATGTATCGTTTCCAGTGATTTTTTTAAAGCACTGTTTGAATTGCTTTAGGGGCCAGTGCAAATTGGAGGATGGCACGGCAAAGTATTTAAATATTTTTTTATTGAATTTTATACCTTAAATGCTTTTAATATTATTAAAATTTCATTGTAACATGCTAGGGCAAAAATCGGCATTCTGCAGTAGCATAACACAATGCAATTTGAATTATATTAAAAGCACTTGAGATACAAAATTCTTTGGCGTGGCGTCCTCCAATGTGCGTCGGCCCTAAGAGAGCTTTTGGAATAACATGTGATCGTAATCTGTCGACCGAGCAGCATTTGTGGAGATGTCTCTCGCTCCACGGAAGGCCATTGCGTTTGCCTTACTTATTGAACAAGGACGAATGCGACAATTAGCCCTTTAGCACACTGGAGTGAATGTGCTAGAGGGCGTTAGCAGTGGATAGTGTTGAGAGTACGGGGACGAAACACTGTAGCACGTGTATTAATGGGTCTTTAGGCGAGCGGTTTGTCCTCTGGGATGGTCGGTGAGGTGGCGCCACTGGCGCCACGGCTGTCACGCAACGCTTCGTCGAAACTCTGCGTCGAGTTTGACCTCGACGCCACTTTGCCCTGCAATTTACGTAAGGAAACCTCTATTATTATTTTAGAGTGTGATAGTGCATGGAGAAATAAAGACTAAAGACAAGTTACGAGTACGAATACGGTTCGTGTGAGTGAACTTCTTAATTATGAACGTACGTACAAGGGATGGTGTATCCCTTTCCATTGACAAAGTGAGTTGTAATATTAATATGCCAATGATAATATAAAGTATACCTTAACATTCTCGTAGGCGGTGCCGACGCGCTCCTCGATGGAGCGGAAGGACTCAGAGTTGCGCATCTGGCCCAGTTTGTGCGACACTCCTGCCGTGATCCCGCCCAGTATGGAGGTCGTCTTCTCGGCGGTCGATTTTATCACAGATTCAGTTTTTTGGTATCTAAAATTATGTAAAATTATTCTTACACGAGTGCATTAACCTCACGCTCTTAAAATATTCCCTTGTTGTATCATTTTGGTGTCTCAGTGAGAATACTTTTTAGATACATAAAAACCCATAGTAGTTACCTATAGTTAATTAAATGTACAAGTTTCAAAATGTTACGTTTTATTTTGAGTCTCGTCTTCACACAATTGTTTAAAAATTACAAACGGACAATGAACGCACATAGTTAAGGTTACCTGTCAAATATATGTTAAATTACCGATCTAATAGTATGACTTCAAATTTAGATTTAGTTTCGTGTAAATATTAAATGTAAAATCAATATCATGTAAGTCTAAAACTGCAGGTCTAAGTTAAATTATAAAATCTTAATTACAAAAACAAAAATATTGTATTCAAAAATAAAACTAAATATTTTAGAAATAAATGAAAACTAATTGATGTTATTAAGTAAATGTTACACAACCTAGAAACCAATTAAATTTTATATTATTACAAAACGTTAAATAGTAATCAAAATGTGACGATATTTCGATAAGAATTTGTCATACACACTTGTGATATCAATAGTGAATCATAAGTAAAACGTAGTTTAAAGTTTTTCCATCTTATATGAAACATACTGATAGCAATCAGATAACCAACTATATGACTATTATTATGCACATTTGATGTAATAAAGAGTATACTTCACTCACTTAAGTGAATTAAAACTACTGTCCCTAATAAAAAAGAAAATTTAAAATTATTGATTTATTGTTGTATTAAAGTTGTTGTATTAATCTGGGTAGAAATAGGTATACATTTATAATGACGTCATACGGCGATTAGGTCCTTTGCATGCCTTCCATAAGTGTGACCGCCATGTTGGTGGCCTACTTAAACATTTTTTTTATTACTCTCAGCAAAAGATACACAATAATAAAAATTAACCACATTTTGTAGACTGATAAGTATAATTAAATGCCACTACTTTGGTTTTTTTTTTTGGTGAATCTAGAGTGAAAAATCAAAATACCCAAATAAAAAAAAAATATTATTATTTTTATTTAGTTATTATACAGTTAACAATATAGTGTGTCAATGCTGCTGTTTGATGACCTTAAAAAAATAATTTATTCAAACATTCTTTTCATGACATTTCTTTCGGGTTAGAACATGATAAATACGAGTAATAATAAGAGTAAAAAGCGAATTCAAGCTTAAAAGCAGTATTAGTTTATCCTAATCGGTATTACTAAACGAGGCAAACAGACGGATCGAAAGTGCGGTTACTTTACATAGATGATTCCACGACAGAATGTAGGTACCTAAGTTCAAAGAATTTTTTATAAAAATTGTCGCGTTTAAGGTTTATCAGCAAACGCAATACATGAACATATCCAAGCGGCAACAATGAACACATTCAACACAAATATGCAATGAGAAGTGTTTACAAAACTAGTAGTCGATGATTCGACCTTCATTTGTTTTTTATAAGAATACTTTGTATTTTTAAAATGACAAGAGATTACAAATTAATATGAAACTATTGTTTAATTTTTTAGATACTTATAATTAATTTAATTATCTTCAAATGCGTAAAATTTATTTGTTTTCGCAACGAAGCTATCAAATTCAACTACAAAGTAACAATTACATATTCGGATTTTAAGAGAATTCTTGTAATATGAGCGAAACATTTATGATGAGACGAGACAGTCATAATGGAACTAATTATTTGTCGAGTGACAGTTTAGAAAGTATTGTCTCATTAGATATTTAATTTAGTCAATGCTTTTCCAATGGCAGAAACATGCTATTGAAATGACACATCAATCGTCATTATCATTAATATGATCGATTAGTCCATTTTTATAATGGTTTATTAACCAAGCGAATCTTACTTTTTGACCAAGCCATGTTCTGGGTAAAATTAAGTAAACGCATCTAAAGGCACTGTTGTACACAAATTTCATTAAACCAAGCTAAAAAACAATATGCATTGATTTTATTTAAACAAGTCAAGAACACCCTTTTTTTACTTTAAATAATCGTGATTGTTGCTTCTAAATAAATGCTATAACAGATTCGTTTGAATAGGTTCCCAAGTAGATGGCACTGTACAAATAAAAATTGCAGCAGAAAAAATATGGATATTTATTTCATATTATCCAATTAAAAGTAATTTCAAAATGCAGCATGGAACTCAACCCCTATTACACAAAAAAAAAATGGTCTAATTTCAAAATCTCATCTCAAGTTTTCGAAAAGATTAAAGTGAAGAAGGAACTTAGGAGGAGGTGGCAACTGACCAGATGTCCACAAATCAAAACAAAATTAAATTATGTCACTAAAGAACGCAAAAAGCTTCTACTTATGGAAAAGGATGCGGGAATACAGAATCTTAGTCAACTCGAGAATACTCCAAATACAGACCTTCCCTTTGGAAAGCCACCAAAAAACTTAAAAATCCTATAGTGACATCAGCGTCTCTTCGAAAATTGGATGGTGGATGGGCTCGCAGCGATGATGAAAAGGTGACGGTATTCGCCAATCACCTTACAGAGGTCTTTAAGCCCCACTCATGAGGGATCTCGGAGCCATCGGGCTTTCGTCGAAGATATTCTCACTGGTTTCGAACAGATCGCGCAACAATCGGAAAATACTGTGGTCAAGTTTACGAAGAGCGAAGAGCGAGGTCCGTGGTGCCATCAAAAAATTAAATAGCAAAAAAGCTAATGGCTACGACCTTATTACAGGGCGCGTTCTTCGGGAACTTCCTGAACGCAATGCTGAGACTAAAATTTGTGCCACCCCAGTGGAAAGTTGCAATGATCAGAATGATACCCAAACCAGGTAAAAGCTCTGATGATCCCAAATCATACAGACCGAGCCTTCTTCCGATTCCCTCAAAACGTTTCGAAACATTGTTCCTATCGAGGCTCTTGCCTATAATTAAAGATCAAAATCTTATTCCAAGCCACTAAATCGGTTTTCGACGCAAACACGGAACAATTGACCAAACACACAGACTGGATAACGAAATCCACTGCTCTTTCGAACGACTGGAGTATTGCTCGGCCGTGTTTCTTGACATATCCCAGGCGTTTGACAAGGTCTGGCACGAGGGACTTTTGTGTAAGCTCAAGCAAAACCTGTCCGACGAGTGCTTCCTGATTGTAAAGTCGTTTTTAAGCTGCCGTAAATTTATCGTCAATTGTGGTGGGTTATATGGGACTTACACTGCATAGAGACAGGAGTGCTCCAGGGAAGTGTACTTGGACTTGTCCTTTACCCATTACACACAGCCGACTTGCCGACTAGCGACTCTGTTCTGACCAGTACTTTCACGGATCACACTGCTCTGCTTGTTTCCCACACTGACAGAACATCAGCCTCTTTAGTGCTTCAGCAAAATCTAAACAAAATTTCATTGTGGATGCAAAATTGGAGAATAAAAGCCAACGAAACAAAGTCCGTTCAAGTCCCTTTAACGCTGAGAAGATCCAACAGTAATCTTAAACAATAGGGAAGTTCCACAATCTGACCACGTTAAATATCTTGGCATACATCTCGATCGAAGACTAATATGGCAAAAACATAGTTTCACCAAAAGAAAACAATTGAGTGTGCTTTTTAGAAAGATGTACTGGATGTACATTCAGCTTTGGGGAGCTGCCTCCCACTCAAACATTGAAATCTTACAAAGGTTTCAATCTAAGATACTGAGAGTCGTGACTGGCGCACCCTGGTATGTGTCTACCGAAATTCTCCATAAAGACCTCAGAATTCCATTCATTAGTGAAGTGACCATGACAAAAATACAAGAAAAAATCTTGGAGCACCCCAATAAAGAGATTGCTCTCTGTGGTATATCTCCATCGCAGACTCAAGAAAAGACTTCCTCAGGACATCATAGCACCAGTTGCTGTCAATAATATTTGAGACGTGATTGGATGTCTCCAATACATGTCATTAATTCTTGATCATACAAAATGCTGTGGCATACATTTTCTAAGAGACATATGCGTAAAAAACCATGTAAGTAAGTATGTAAAAAACCAACACTATTAACATTATTTTTAGTTTTTCAATATTTCTTTCAATTGACGAAATTTTAGAAATATTATGGACTGTATTATGTAAATATCAAAAATTCGCGGTATACAAATTATATTTTTGACGCCTTAACACAACTAAAAAAACCATGACAGTAATGTTAACCCCGTGACATGGCGTGCGCGAAGAAATTGCAAAAGCACCGTCAACCAAAGCACTTTGTATTATAATTATACAAGAAAAAAAGTATAATATATAACTGTAAAAAGATTTACTTGGGCCAAAAAAACCTTAAACAATGTGTCTTTCGATAATAAAATATGACTAATTCTAAATGAAAAATGTATCAAATGTTGACTGGTATCAAATCTCAATACATTTTAATTTTCTTCAATTCAATTGTCAATCCACACATTTTCATTTAGCATTTAACGTTTCTAATGTCGTCAGACACCTTGTCTAGAAGCACCGATCTCAATAGCTTGTTTTTGCCTTCTATACTACTAACTACACTAAGTAAAAATGCAACTACATACACAAATGTACGAACACGGATACTTACATTGGTGCTTCAGTCACAGCTTGTTTAAACGCAGCCACACGACTTTCTATTGTCTGATAACTGTTGTGCAACAAATCATATGTGATCAAAGAAAAAAAACGACTACATTCTATATAAATTCTTTAAGCTCAGGCAAACCAAGCAGCAAGTGACACACCGCTACCGGTATATGAAAAAAAAAAATGAAAAAAGTATAGGCAATATATACGTTCCAACCCTCAAGAATGATTTTGACTAATTGGACAATTAAAAAAATACTCACACGTGGCTCTCTTTAACGTTCTTCAAACCCTGATTGACATCTTCCGTGATCTCCTTCCACACGGTGATACCAAGTTTTCTCTTCAATTCGGAACTCTGACGGATCTGTATATAGGAAGTTTTATATTGTAAAGTTTTCACAACAGTCATCTAGAGTTCCCTGGAACACATAACTGCCACTTAAGGCGACCATTCACGGCAGTCACATTTACAATACTGCATGAAGCGCCGGACTGAAAGGTGGACTGCCGTGAATGGTCGGCTTAAATAATAGTTAGGTTAGGTTAGGTTAGGTAGGTGTACCCTAAGGCTAACTTCACACGGCATTGTCCTGCACTTTTATTTTGTATTCGTTTTTTAACGTTCAATCAGCCCGGTGTTCATATGGCCAGATTATCATTCGTGTAAAAACGAATCTCAGTGTAACACTGAGTTTCGCAGTCATTTGGGTAGCCATACGGAAGACCAACTTGAAATAACAGCATGAGTAAGGAATGCCAATGCCCATTTCCCTATCTCTTCCTAATCCCGTTTGGCCGATCAACCAACACGCCTTAGTGGTTCTGTTTTGAATTTATGACACTATAAATATCCTTTAATTTTCCGTAACTAAGCATTTTTCCTGATGCAGAGTTTATTACAATTTTTTTAGATTAATGTCAATCGTTATGTACTAAGTAGGTTTCGAAAATGATCACTAATCTGTTTTGCTACTGAACTATACACAATATATACATACCAACCTTAAACTTTATCGTCAGTTCTCTGTATGACACTGGCCTGGCGCTCGAATAATTAATAAATGGATCAAAGGAATATAGAATTAATTTGCTGTTTATGCAAGAATTCCGTCCTAGAGCATGATAAGTAATCATTCACGGTAGTTGAATTTAGCAATTAACATGCTAAAGTTCCTTATAAAAAGCAGTAAATGTAGCGTTGGCAGATCTTTTTTATTATCATTTTATTTGTACGACAAAATTATATTATAACGATAGCGCCAGTCACGTTTCGCTGACAAATGTAGCTTTCTATAGATGAAATAATTTTTAAAATTGGTTAAGTAGTTTTTGAGTTTATCAATTACAAACAAACATTCAATAAAAGCAAATCTTTCCTCTTTATAAGTTTAGTGTAGAAGTGTAGATGAATGAACACTGACCTTGCTCTGCAGCACAGTGCGCAATGTAGCGATTTCCTCCTCTACGACGGCAAGCTCGCGGCTCCACTCGGAGCGAAGTTGCTGAGCCTGTTCAGGTGTCAGCCCCACCAACTCATCGGGAGTATGGCCTTCGCCTGATCCAGCGTTTATCGCCTCCTCTGCTACATCCAAACATTTTAAGTTAATAATAATAGACAGTAAGAAATGTGTGTTGGCCAGTGGTGCCAAATGGCGCTGAAACGTGGCTTCAAACCTTGTAAGAAAGATCAACGCTGCTCAATGATCCATGGAGAAGGACTATGCTCGGGTTTACACTGCGAGATTGAATCAGAAATGAGGAGATCCGTAGACGTACGAAAGTTACCGACATAACCCGACGGATTGGTAAATTGAAGTGGCAATGAGTAGGACACATAGTACGGAGAGCCACTGAGGCCGCATAATAGTGTCATTCTATGTAAGCAATGTAAGGGGAAACAAACAAATTAATAAAGTTTTGAATTTATAGAACATATTTTGTTTAGAATTTAATGTGTTTTCAAGTTATAGCTTGACATTGACGGTTTTCAAGCTAATCAAAACTTTGTATCTTTTAAACTCATTAAACTTTGAAAGTTGGTTTGAAAACTTGAGCTTGAAAACCGTCAAGTTAATCAAAATAATGTATAGAATATATTTTGTTTAGAATAAATGAGGATAATTTTTGCCTTTGAAACTTTTTGTATCTGAAAATTTGAAACTTTGAAAGTTGGTATGTATAGCTTGAAAACCGTCAAGCTAATCAAAATAATGTATAAAACATATTTTGTTTAACTGTTTCAAACTTTGAAAGTTAGTATAAAAACTAGCTATAGCTTGAAAACCGTCAAGCTAATCAAAATAATGTAAAGAACATATTTTGTTTAACTGTTTCAAACTTTGAAAGTTGGTTTAAAAAGTAGCTATAGCTTAAAAACCGTCAAGCTAATCAAAATAACGTATCGAACATATTTTCTTTAGAATTTAATGAGGATAATTTTTGCCTTATACACTTTTTTTGTATCTATTAGTTTTCGCAAAATACTTAAAAAATCATTAACGAGGACAAATTTCACGATTTGAAGCGGCAAGTGGAAGGGGGGGGGGGGTTGTGGGTTATGATCAGCAGACCCAAAGGTATAACCCACACAAGTTTCAAAACTTTAATAATTTGTTTGTCTGAAAACATAGAATGACCGGACTAGTAAAGTTCTCGTCAAGGTGGACAAACGACCTGATAAGGGTCACGGGCCTATGGTGGTTCAGACTGCTTCTGATTCTGACCGGCCCTTTTGGAAAGTTATGTCCAGCAGTTGACATCCTACATGAATAATAGACAATACATACACAATAAAATCATAAACGAGCAATGATACCGAGGTGAAAAAATAGTTATTAATAAATTTGGTCTGTTGTGTGTTTGTGCTCACTAATCTACAAAAACGGTATAACCGATTTTAATTGCGGTTTTTATTGATTTATTGTAAAAAAGCTTCCCGTAACATTTAGTGTTTGTTTCGTTCCTACAAACATTTATTATTATTATCATATTTTTTATGTTTTTGATACAGATAAAGCTTTGTCTAATTAATTATTATTTCTTTTTATAACTATATATTTTTAATACGCACTACAGTTTTGTTGTTTTTAAACTCGTCAATTAAAACAACACCTACCAAAGTGATATACACCAAAACAATATGCAAATACTTCATGCGCATATAGTCATTGTATTGTGCCTGTCCAAATGAAACAAAATAAATACCTACATAGCGCCCGGACATGTATAAACTTATAAAATTGAACTACTCGTATCTATCTATACCGACGCCCGATAACAGAAGCTCCTATTGAAGCAAATTCCAAGTGAGAATAAATCTAATAAAATTAGCATTAGTACTCGGTGATTATTTGAATCTTAAGCTAAAATAGTATAATAACAAAAGTCAGAAGTCCAAAAAATACCCTGAGACCACGTGGTTCGACTGCTTCGTCCGATTGATCGGACGATTATGAATGTATATATTCTTTTTAAAATGTAGACAAGTTCACCCTGACCTTTTTTTTAAATAACCTAGATGATGATTTTACTGTAATTGTGTTTGAAATTATTAACAAAACTTATGGATATTTATTAACTTCGATTATCCGAAAATATTTGACGAAATATTAAACATTATAATATTGATGAATTTACAATATTGTAAATACAATGTAAATACCTACATTAATATGTGATACTAATATGAGTCATAAAACTTGTAGTTAAGATTCAGCAAATATTTATCAGTATACATCTTCAAACAAACATTATGTCAATATAAAATTTGTTTATAAGAAATAACCAGACAGAATTTAATATTTTTGTACAGTGAAATTAAATTGATATGCTAAAAAATTAAGTCAATTCTTAAATAAATTTGTAGGTACGCAATTCAGTTTTATTATATTTGTGTGACAAACTTTTATTAACTTGTTAATGTTTTTATAAAATAGTCAAAATCGCCATAATTACACAAAATAGTGTATTTTTTATTTTATTTCTTAAGACGCAGTATTAAGATTAAGAACAAAACTTAAAAAATAGAAAGGTGTGGCTTTGCAGTTTGCAACGGTAAACAAATATAATTTAGTTACACTTCTAGACTAACCTCCGGGCGTGATGCCTAAAAATCTTTTGTAATTCGTGTGGCTTGAGACTTTAGCTAGATAAGGTTTGGATAAATCTTGAAACGTGACTCGCACTTCGCGCATTTTCTTTCTAAAAATACGTAGTCGACGACGACGATTGTCCATATAGAATTCTGTTTCGATGCAAAGAGAAGAGTCCACCAGGTCGGGCAGAGCACGCCAATCAGCGTCCGGATCGTTTTGATGCCAATCTGTCAGCTCATCGAGCTCGTCCAATTCGTCGACTGTCACGTCGAAACTTGGTGTGGAATCGTCGTCAGGTGGCACAAAATATGGATCCTCCATATACTCCAAACTGGCTGGCTCGACGGCCCCGCTCGGTTCATCGTTAGCCATCACCTCTTACCTCTAACCTCCTCTTTTTCCACGCCAATGTAACATATTTTGTTCAAACAAAATATGAAAAGAGAAAAATATGTCCAAAATTGCACTGCGTAAAAGACACATTGGCGAACGTGTTTGTAAACATATACTTAAATAACTTTTTAATTCACTATTTTTATGTTAAGCATCATGTTCACTTTGAAAACACAATAATATAGTACAACTTCTATTTAGATAGTATAGATATACATATACGTATGTATACAATTCGCGAGCGATGTTTGCCTTTTCCGCCACGTCGGGCTATATAGACTATAGCAGCGCCCGCGCTCGTCTCGCGCCGTTGCACGAGTGCTCGTATGCGCTCACTTTCACCGACTATTTTATGAATTTTAAATGTTAAAATGTTTTAAGGTCAACTATGTCTCGCATTCAATTCATATTCATGCTCTTGCAATTTTGCAGTTACATTATATTTTCTCAAGAATTATTAGCAGTATGGTAACTGCCGCGTGGACGAGTATGCGGTGCAGGTTTCTGACAGGCTCGAACAAAACAACAGCTACAAGTTGTGTTCACATCGTGGGGAATGTACGGTGAGCCAAAGTTTATTGACGCGCGCCGCGCGACCGCAAGCGATCGCTCGCTGGACCAAAAAAAGGTTACATCATTTATGCTTCTTGTCACAAAAAGTCTGTAGATTGCAAGACAACTATTGTGACTCATAAGTCTGGCTAGTTGTTGGCAAATTCTTTTAAAATAAGCAATTACTATTGCATGCAATACCAATAGGAAATCGAAATGTAGATGTACTTTCAAATTTAGTTGGAATGACTAATATATTTCTTAAATAATATTATGTATTTATAATATTATTACAAAATTAAGTTAATTCAAATATATAAATTATTAAATTAAGTTTCATGATAATTTAAAAAAAATCAATTCATTTTGTTCTCATTCTATTTCTCAATGATACAAACTGTTTTGAATGTATTTAAAATAAATGAAACAAAAAATTATTTTAAATATTATGTGTTTAGTACACGGGAATAAATAGTTTCTGAAAATTTGCAGGTAAAGTTGAAACTATTTTTAAAAGAAAGAATGAATAAAAAATAAATACACCAATGGATAGTCCACTCGCATGTGATACCAGATATTGAGAATTTATATTAATATTACAAATGCAAAAGTCATTATTAGTCTTATTTTCTAACATTTAAACTCAAAATCAAATTTTTATGTAATTTTATATTGAAATAACTTAATTCATCAAGAAGTCAAAGACTAACTTTCTAATTTTTGCTAAGAAGCCAAAAGCGAAAAGGCTTCCAACCACATTGGTGACTGCAGTTTATAATCATTTGCTATATGACATTAATATGAAGGCTAATTTGTTTTATAGTTAGTCCCAAACAAATGTAATTATAAATCAGCCTTATATTAAAACAGGTAACAACTTTTAATTGTATTGAAAAGAAAAAGCAAATCATGAAATGCGGGCCCATGAATTGAACTTTTTATTCTATTAAAGTTAAATTGCTTGATTGCATTGATGCAAGACACGTTTATGGTACATCATCATTGGTAAATTTGAGTGGAATATTGTTTTTCTTTTTAGACAACTGATTACGAAACTCAGCTGCTATGGCAACTTTTCTTTAATAGCACAATTTTTTTAATTAAAATAGTTTTTAAAATCTATTGATCATTATTAAGTCATAATTTTGACCTTTGCTTGCTTGCTCACATTGTATTGCCCAAAAAAGCGTGGGGGCTAAAAGTAAACATGTAAGTAAGTATTGTAAAATTGTAAATAATATATTGAATATATTATAAAACAAAACAATATAGTAAAAAACTAACTGATCATTAGCAATAAAGAAATCCAGGTTTGGCAGTGTTTAAATACAGATAATTTATAGAAAGTATTAAATTTGATAACAATTTACCCTGTATACCTAGAATAAGAAGTTGCAATTGGAATGAATATGATATGAGTCACATTATCTGGCGACAATGACAAATACTTACTCAAAATGTTACCGAAATTAAGTTATATATAATTTTACTGTTTTTTGAAATTAGCTGGGTACTATAATTAAGTATACCTACTCAGTAAATTTCTAAAACAGTAAAATTTAAAATTATGGTTTTTAAATTTATATGATCTGAGTGTTGTGAAAACAATACATTACAAAAAATAATGTAATCAATATAAAAAAATTATATCAATAAAATATTAACAAACAAATCAAACGAGTAACACAAAGTTCAGACGAATATAGCCAAAGGCTTCTAGCTTTCCTAACTCTCCGGCTCCGCTGATGGCATAAAACTCCTAAGAATACGTAGTATATAATATTTGGATTTATAATAAGGATGATTACCTGTTGGTACTGCACTCATGTTTACACCGCAGAAGAATTATCGCTTTCAGTCTTAAATTAATTCAAGCAAAAAAATATTTATTAGTCTAAATATTAAAACTTTAAAGACAACAGAGATGGTAAAACAAGAAAAACTTTTTTTGTATAATAGAAAAAATTGTGGAGCAAGTTGACCCGTCTGTCGTGAACACAGATTAAATAAAATAATTGATTAATGTCATACATATAGCAACCACAGAAGATATTAAACTAATGGTATTCTGTAACGGGGATGGTTACTGCTACCAGACAAGCTGTTTAAAATCTATTTAAAAAACGCCATTTTGGCGCTGCCTGTAGGTTATGGAGCGATTGTCCATGGAACTAAAAATTAGTGATAAGGTATACATATTATATCTTTCTTTACCTAATATCATAGAGTAAATAGTACTTAACCAGTATAGAGAGAGAGTCACGCACTTAGCGACACATAAAATGTTTTGATGTATGAAGTGAAATTATAGGCACGAGTTACTTTTAATTAGTATTTATTTGTAACACAATCGACGACATGTTTTTTCTCCGGTATTTTTATATTATTACAAAAGCAATTCATTTGACATAGAACGAGTGTCGATAAATAATCGACCATAGAGGTCGTATAACAAAATAAAACCTCAACACTCCCCCTCAAGATTAACTTACTTAATTAATCTTGTAATACTAAAATTTACATAAACACATTATAAAATACTTATATTGCTATACCTTATTATATATCATCATTATATTACATTATACTAGGTAGGAGATAAAACAAAACATTAACTAACTATATATATATATATATATATATATCTAATCTTATTATCTTACAATAAAATCTTTAGTTTGTTAAGGAAATAATTGTGTTTAATAACACCTAAAGATTTAGTAAAAATATCTGCAATATTTTCATTGGTAGATACATATGAAATTGAAAATATATTCTTTGTAAAATAGTCTTTAATAAAATGATATTTAATGTCGATGTGTTTGGTTCTTTTACTATTTTCATTACACTCAATCATCTTGATAGCACTTTGATTATCTACAAGTAAATACGATTTTATATCACTACATCCAAAATTACAAAGTATACCTTTTAAATAGACAAGCTCTGAGGTAGCCATGGCTGCTGCCATATACTCCGCCTCTGCTGAAGATAAAGCAACGGTCTGCTGCTTCTTTGTAAACCATGATACTAAATTACCATTATGAAAAATACAACAACCACTCACGCTTTTCCTGTTCTCCTTATCGCTTGCCCAGTCTGCGTCGGTGTAGCACATTAATTGTTTTTCCGACGATTTTGTATATGTTAAACACTTATTAGAAGTAATTTTCAGATATCTTAGTACCCGTTTAGCTGATGTCCACATTGTCATTGTTGGTTTGTCTAGATATCTGCTCAAGTAAGATATCGCAAATGTTATATCTGGTCGCGATATTGTTGCAATATATATAAGACATCCAATCAACTCTCGATAAGGTACATTATCTATTATTTCTTCTTCAGTTATTGATATTCCTTGTTCCATAGGTGTCTGTGCTCCATTACAATTCTCCATACCAAATTTCTCTAATATTTTCTCTATCATTTTTGTTTGGCTAATCTTTAGTGTTTCATCTTCTCTTCTTATTTCCATACCCAAGTATTCCTTGATATCACCTAAATCTCTCACTTTAAATTCATCTTTCAGTTTAGAAATTGTTTTTGATATTTCGGTTTGTTTTCCTGTTACTATTATATCGTCAACCCAAATAAGTAACCATACATTTGCTTTGGAATACAAACAAAAATCATGCTTTGATTGTTCAAATCCTTGTGTTATGATATAGTTGTGGAATCTTTCGTTCCAACACTTCGGAGCTTCTCTCAGTCCATATAATGATCTTTGTAGTTTCAAAACTTTACCTTGTGTAACTTTCACTCCTTCAGGTGGTTTTATATATATTTCTGTTTTGAGATATCCGTTTAAAAATGCAGTTTGTACATCTAACTGTTTTATAGGAAAATTTTCGTGTACTGCTTGACTAAACATCATTCTAATCGTCGATACTCTTGCTACTGGTGAATATACATTGTATATGTTATCTGTCTGAAAACCTTTTGCTACTAATCGGGCTTTCTTTCTTCCATCTTGTTTGGTTTTAAATATCCATTTTGTATCGATCGCTCTTTTACCTGTTGGTAATTCAGCTTCCTTCCACGAATTCATTTCTTCTAATGACTCTATTTCATCATTAATGGCTTTCTTCCATTCTGGTCCTTTGCTGACCGCTTCTTTATATGTTTTGGGATCGGAGTCGCTTAATAAGCAGAAAGCTATATTTGCATCTTGAAAATCTTCATCTATAATATAGTCTTCATATCGTTTTGGCATTCTTATCGTTCTTCGTGGTCTTTCTTCTATAGTAACTCGTTGTTCGCCTTCGTCTTGTTCTCTTTCCTCTATTTGTGTGTCATTTCCGTAACTACTTTCTCGTTGCTCATTAATATTTTTATCTCTTTGTACTTGTTCTTTATCTTTTCCTTGCTTTTCATCTATTGATACTTCTTCCTCTTCATATTCGTATCTATTTGTTTGATCCTCCTCTTTCGTATTCCTAATGTTTTCTTTGTAAGTAATATCATTTTCATCAAATCGTACGTCCCGTGATATTACAATTTTCTTCGTAATAGGATCCCAAAGACGGTATCCATTGAAAGAATATCCAACCATTCGCATTTCTTTGGATCTAGGAGCTAATTTATCTCCTCTAGGTATAGTTACAACCCATGCTTTACTTCCAAATATTCGAAGTCTTGATAAATCATTTCTTCCTCGCATTATAGTTTCAGGCGTTTTAAAATTGATAGCCGCAGATGGACATCTATTTAATTGATATGTTGCACATGCTAAAGCTTCAGTCCATAAACTTCTTGGCAAATTTGTCTCTAATAACAGTGTTCTGGCTCGATCATACAAAGTTCTATTCATGCGTTCTGATACTCCGTTCTGTTGTGGTGAATACGGCTGTGTATATTGGATGCTTATGCCTCGTTCTCTGCAAAACGATTCCAATTTATAATTTTTAAATTCTCCGCCATTATCGCATCGTATCTTACTTATTTTTGTTCCATATTCGATTTCAAATCTTCTTATATAATGAATTAAATTGGCTGTCGCTTCACTTTTGTGTTTGAGAAGGTACGTATGACAAAAATGAGAGTAATCATCTATTACGACTTGATAATATAATTCACCGTTTATTCCAGGTGTACGCATAGGACCTGCTATATCTGTATGTATTAACTCACCTATATATCTTGATCGTGGTCTCTTTACAGGTAGAAATGGTAATCGGGTCGATTTACCCATCATGCAAGAACTACATGTTTTTGCGCTAAATGGTAAATGCATGTATCGCAGACTTCGGCGATTGAGATGGCCTAACCTTTTATGCCATATATCCTCTGAGTTTGAGCTAGAATTAGCACTATAAGACACATTAAGACATACATCCGCATTCAAAATAAATAATTTACCTACACATGAACCATACACATGATAATATGAATTTTGTTCACATATTTTTACGTAATCTTTGCTAAATATTACATTGTAATTGTTTTGAACCATTTTCTTGACTGACATAAGATTGAATGACAGATTTTTGATTATCAAAGCTTCTAAATTTATTTTTATTTTGCCACATGACATTTCAATGAAACCTTTTTTCTCCGTAGTAATAAAATCTCCATTCGCAATATAAATTTTTGTCGGTTCTTCTAATCGGACGATATTTGTCATATATTTTTCGTATTTTTCATTAATGAGGTGTTCGGTACATCCGGAATCAATAACCCATTGTATGTTACATTCACTTCTGTTGTTCGCATTTTCGTAAACATTTTTAGTTGTAATAAAGCCAAATCTTTTCTCTCTTTCATTTTGGTTTATAGCGATGTTACCATAATCGTTTCTTGGCCTTACTGTGTACTGTTGTCTTGGTGCTCTGTATCTTCCTGACCTTCCTCTGTATCTTCCTTTGCCGCGCCATGAGTTTGTTCGGCAGTCTTTCGAGAGATGCCCTGGTTTATTGCACTTGAAGCAAGTTATAAAAGCAGTTTCTTGAGTTTCAGATGTATTTCTAATTTTATCGTTTATTTTGAGTTCTTCGTCTAATAGTCTTGCTCTGACAAAATCTAGTTTTATAGTGGCTGACATTAAATCTGTATTGCATTCGATAGCTGTAATTACTGTATCATACTTTGATTGCAATCCTGTTAATAAGTACGCTATTTTATCACGATCTGTTAAATTATCATCTGCACATTCCAGTTCTCTTACGATATTGTCAAATTTTTCGAAATAATCTTCCAATTTTTCATTTTCTGATTGTTTTAAATTAATTAATTTTCGTCTTAGGCGTATTATGGAAATTACGCTTTTTCTCTGAAACAAATCTTTTAGAATTTTTATCATTTCTATGGCTGTTTCACACGTTTTCACTGTGTTTATATATTTGTCTGGTAAACATTGCACGATTATATTCTTAGCTTTCGCGTTGTCTTTTTTAAATTTTTCTGAATCTTTTTCTTTTTCTTCTTTTATTATTTGTAGGATTCCCTTTTCTTCAAGTATACACTCTACGCGAAAAATCCAATTGTTAAAATTATCCGCTTTTAATTGTGGAAAATTTTGCAAATTTGTCGCCATTTTTTATCTTTATTTTCGTGTTTTCACTTTTATTTTTGTGTTGAAAGAAGAATCTTATTTTATATATTTATTACATTTATTTTATTTACACTTCACTTCATTTTATTATTTGCCCATAACCTTTTGATGTATGAAGTGAAATTATAGGCACGAGTTACTTTTAATTAGTATTTATTTGTAACACAATCGACGACATGTTTTTTCTCCGGTATTTTTATATTATTACAAAAGCAATTCATTTGACATAGAACGAGTGTCGATAAATAATCGACCATAGAGGTCGTATAACAAAATAAAACCTCAACAAAATGTCGATAAAGATAAAGTCGACTGGACACCTGTGTTGCTAATTGCAAAAATTTTAGCAAGAAATAAGGGAAAATACATTACAACACAAACTAAGTAGTAGATACTAACGTATCAGACGACAATCTGTAGTACAAACATGGTCGTACATTAAGTACTTTTTACTCTATGATCGTACTTCGTGATTCAACTTTTTAGATATTTATTAGGTTTATTTAGTTTTAGATTTTAGTTTTATTTAGGATTTATTTTTAGATATATGGTAGTTTGTTATATGTAAATATACATATTATTTGATTGTTATATGGCTACATCTAGTGAGCCAGAAAGAAAGTAAAAAATAGTATCAATATAAAAACATCATGTACATTAAATTCGACATTACTAGCGACATCCAGTGAGCGAAAAAGAAAATAAAACAAAAAGTTTCAATTTGAGATCGGACGTTGTCTATACTGGTTAAGTACTATTTACTCTATGCTAAATAAATATCTATGGAATTAGACACTATAAATAATAAAGTGTAATAGTGTCTATTTATCTTCTATTTATGGAATAAACGCAAACATCAAAATTAATTCTCGGTACAATCGAGGGCGGCGTTTCAAAATGGTACACGAAAATCGAAATTAGCTGTCATTCATTTGTATGGGTCAGCCTGTCAGTGGTATACGTATATTACAGGTCAGTGCAGGTCAGTGTTACATATTCTGTGGGTTATTCTGTGTACCACAGATTATAAACTTATAAAGACTTGCTGTGTCCTGTAGGATCTCTTCTCTTTGATGTTCAATTAGTGAGTTGCATAAAATTATATCTCATCTGAAATCTGAAGATAGTGAGTGAGTGCTTGGTTAGTAGAAATTAAAAGTTCTTGTTTTTCTTGGATACAAAATATATTTCGTGGAAATTTCAAGGTGATTTTCATTAATTCCTTTTGAAAATATGCAGACATACGTAGTGGTATTTTTCATGGAATCTAATTGTTCTTACTTTCAGAACAATGTCGACTACCGCATTATTCGGGAATACATCGGGGCTTGCGGGTAGCACTGGTTGCAACAAACACCTGGTAGAGTTTCGTGCAGGAAGGATGACACTAAAAGGACGTATGGTACATCCCGATAAGAGGAAGGGCCTACTATATGTATACCAAGGAGAAGACTCCTTAATGCATTTCTGCTGGAAGGATCGTACAACAGGAGAAGTTGAAGATGACCTTTTGATTTTCCCTGACGATTGTGAATTCGTTCGTGTCAATGAATGTACAACTGGAAGGGTTTACGTTCTAAAATTTAAGTCATTTTCGAAGAAGTACTTCTTTTGGATGCAGGTACGGTTTTTATTTAGAGAAAACAGTATCCAAATAATAAAATTACACTCTACACTAATATATTTAGTGTAGATTTTATTTTTTATTGGAATGGATAAACTCAAAAACTACTATCACCTAGTAACAGAGGTTGTTTTTTATTTTCAATATATAAAAATGAAATGATGAATATGATGTCAAATTTCCTTTGTCGTTATTTCACATGTACTGTGAAAACTATTAATGCATAAAATAATGTATATGCATCCTTAATACACAGACAAAGTCGCCTGCAACAGCTATTCTTAAATAATAATTCAAATCTGTGAGTAGAAGATATCTGTAAATAGAAAAATTAGGAACTGTAAATAATAATATATTTTTAGGAACCTAAAACTGACAAGGACGATGACTACTGCCGACGCATTAATGAGGCATTGAACAACCCGCCTACATCCAGTAACCGTGGTGTCGGAAGTGGCGGTAGCCAGGAGGGAGAGCTTCAGAATCTCCTCAACAATATGTCTCAGCAGCAGTTGATGCAATTGTTTGGAGGTGTTGGTCAAATGGGAGGCCTTTCTTCTCTGCTTGGAACAATGGGGTATGAACTGTATTTTTAAACTTAAACTCATTTCCAGCTTAAATCTTATGGGCTTCATAAAACTATATATTACTAGCTACACACTCCTGGCTTCACCCAGGTTCAAAATAAAAACTATCATTAAAATTTTGCTTATACATATGTCATTTCATAATTTATTATTTGACTTATTATCATAACGATAAAAGTATTTACTTTGCATTCTTTGCTTTGGTCTATTAGGAATTAATAAAAGTAAATAATTTAAATTCATAGAAACAGTTCATTTCTATGTTAAGTTTTGTTTCATTTCCAATAATAAGGGACGACAGCACTGATGGGCGAGATGCTGATGGGTTGTAATTGTAGTATTTGTATTTGACAGTAATAACAGCAGCAGCAACAACAGCAGCGCGTGCCCGTCGGCCAGCAGCGGGAACAGTTCGCGCGGAGGCAGCGCGCCGCGTAGCACGGACGCCACCGTCATCCGCGCCTCCGCCCGCACTCGCGAAGCGCCCGCAGCCACCGCCACTCCGCCCAACACCGCCGCAGCCACCGCCCCCGCCACCACCGCCTCCACCGCCGCCACCGTGCAGCCGACTCAGCCCTCGCCGCGCGGCTCAGGTAAAGCAACAACTAGATACACAGCTAGATGCTCCAGTCAGTTATTCTTGCCTGACTTGTGCAAAATTTTGACTAGATGGTGTAGTCAGCCAGATATTCATGCTTGCCTTGTACAAAATTTTAGCTAGGTGCTGCAGTCAGTCAGCCTTGTGCAAAATTTTCCAGGTGTTGCAGGTGGTCAGATATTCTTGTCTGACTTACAACGATACTTCTCGGGGCTTGGAAACGCACCGCCGGAGAGCGAAGGGGCGAGCACCGGGGCGAGCGCCGGGGCGACTCCGCGCGTCGACTTGGCGACCGCTCTGTCGTCACCGGAGGTGGTGATCGAGGCGATCACTCCGGAGACGACTCAGCGTCTCGCCCCATTGCTCCCGTCCGAAGCTCCCACCGCCAGCGTCTCCGACGAAGTAAGGGCCACACTGCTCTCGCCACAATTCGCCCAGGTGAACCCTCACGCATGCTGCGTCCTCTTGTGCGGTTCATCGGGTCGCTTTCTGTTTTATTTCGCATCACACATTTAAGGCCAGGATATTCGAACGCAGTAGGCATTTAGCGCTTCCTCACGCCCAGCGACCTACCGCGCTTTGTGCTTTCTTAAACAATATCTCGTAAAAAAAAATTCGTGAATAAAATTGTGATATTTTAATTACAACCCTAAAAACAAAATATCACAGTTTTCGGAATATTTTATTATTGGGTAAAGATGAAATTATCGTGTTTTGAACCGTAAAATCATCAAGGATATTAATTAAACTATATAACATGTATTTTTTTTTTCTGAGAAAAATCAAGAATTTTTATTTTTTTACCATTGAATCAAAAATAGGTTGACTTCGAATATTCTAGCCTTAAGGGAAATTGTAAAGCAATACTAATTGTTTAATTAAATTGTTTTAACACCTCAAATAATCAGTAATATGTATACCATAAAGTGTGTCTAGTAGATCTAGCTAGGCGCTTATTTGCCTGTGAATTTAGTATTGGATGTAATTTCATTGGTCATAAATTTTCAAGCTAATATTACTTGTCACTTCACTCACACACATACATACGAGTGTACGAGAGAGCGAGACGGAAAGCGCGCGGGTGTCCAAGCGCGAAGCCCCGACCCCCGCGCGTCGGCGGCCCGAGCCGAGTCAGTCCGCCATTTGCCACGGCTTGCGACACATGCGCAACGCGGCGTATGACATTTCTCGCCCTCGCCTCAGTACTCATCCCCTGTACTCTAGTACATATTCTTGTAGAGGACTATTGTAGAAGAGTGTGTCCCTGTGTGGAATAAATCTGTGAACCCGACACGCCTACTTTATTTCGGTACGCTGTACCATCACCACCGCATCCGGCCATCCTGCACAGGGATTTCCTTCAGTATATACTCGAAAGTAAATCTATGTTTGTTTGGCGCCATCTGTTGCAAATATACAGTAGAATGGTTGTAGAATAAATTTGAAGAATATATGTTCGTTGAATTGTAAATGTTTGTGGCTGATTTGTTTGATTTCTCTTCTAACGTTAACAGTAGGAGTGTCTTAAGTTAGTCAATACACCCTTTCAAGTTCAAACACTGACTAATTCACTAATACAATGCATGCAGTTGATTGATGAATTGTACATAGGTTATACCAATAGGTTGTTTAGTTCCTGGTATATGGATTAAACTTGTTGTCACTAAACTCTTCTATTTGGTAGTTATAATCTTTCAAATGTTTGAAAACTAATATTTCCTCAAAAGGATAGTTTTAGTTCGGTTTTCTTGTGAATTTTCCCTCCCTCTCTAAAAAGTCTATACTTATTATAAATATATCTTATTGAGTAATTTAATAGGATATTATTCATAAGTATCTTATTTCTTATGAATATGTTCTCATAAATAAAATTACTTAAATATGTCTAGTGCTCTTTTAAATTACCGGTGGTATAAAGAAAGTAATATTCCAGGCTGTGAAGCAGTTTTCATCAGCACTGGCTTCAGGACAGATGGGTCCGGTGATGTCTCAGTTTGGCTTAGGACCGGAGGTGAGTTCGGCTGCCAGTACGGGTGACGTGCAAGCCCTTTTCAAGGCTCTCGAGAACTCCGCGGCCCCGTCTGACAGTAACAAGCCAAAGGAAGACACCGACCGTAAGAAGGACGAAGACAAAGGCGATAAGAAGAAGGATGGAGATGCAGAAATGTCGCTCGACTAAAACGTTGCAGACTGGTTTATGGTCTTAAATGTTTACATATTTTTGCACAAAGCAAAATGCTTCAATAAAATTTATTTTATTTTTAGTGTGTGGTTCCAAATATAAATAAAATTAAAAAAGAAATAGTTTTATTGATGTACTAACTGATTCCCGTGACTATATTTTTGAAACTTTATACCCTTTGTTCAATAAAAAAAAACCATTTAATTTTAAGTTGGACCAAATTACATAATTACGAAATTTGATCAAAACCGGTTCAGTAGTTTCGGAGTTTATATACGGCAACATTTCAGTTATTAAAAGTAAATTTTATTGATAAATGTCAGAGGCCATGCAAAAAAAATCACCCCTTTGTACTTTTTTTTTTTTTTTTTTATTTCATATTAAATGTCATTGTCGAACAACAAACTTTTCTTAGATTGATTGAATTCGTCTCTATTGGACCCCTTAAGGTTTCTAAAACTTTTAAAGCCCTTTAAAATTTCAGCTTTCAGTTCCGGATTTTTACTTAGTTTTTTCTCGATGGCGAGCAATTTTGTCTGCATTAGTTTTCTTGGTGGAACATGTTTTAATGCATACTCCCAGTCACCTGTAAGTTTTAAATCTAACATAATCGGAATCATATGGTTAATGTTTAGGCTTTTTTTAGCACATGGGCCCCAATCTAGGTATTTATCCAATGGTAATTTAGCCATTTTGATGCCGTCTGCTTTAGCTCTAGCCAAAGATAAAGGCGCATTATTGACCTGAAACCAAATGCACAAATTTTATTAGTTTAAAATAATTTAAAAATATGAAACTCATTTGTCTTGTACAATAATTTTGAAATATATGATTTGAAGAATATAAACTTTTTTTAAAGTATAGGTCGACAGACAGGCTGACGGTCCACTTGATGGTAGGTGGCTACCGTCGCCTATAATACAAGCAACGTTATAGGTGCTACAAGTGCGCTGTCGACCATAGAAGGATTAAGGATAATGAAGGGATAGGGGTAATGGGCTCTGGCATCCCTTACTCACACACCAAAACACGACAGCACATATGCTGTTATTTCACGGTGCCTATGTAATTGTATAAGTAAACCTCTTGCTATTCTAAAGCCAAAAATACTGTTGTTATTTCTTTTGGTCTCTTTCAGCAGAGACCAAAAGTATAATATGATAAAGATCTTTATTTACTATTGTCTAATTAAAAATGGATACCTTGTCGACCATACATCCAATGATATATATGGCATCACTGTCATAATGTGTTAACTCCTCACGACAATGTGGCGTGAGATACACTAACTTTTCCTTGGGGAATATATCTAAATAACTGTCTGTGTGAATGTTCATTGGAAACCATGGTTCATCCACTGTGGGTATGTTGGATTTAAGTTCTTTCATGAATTCTCCATTAGGGTTTACATTGCACAGGTGCAAATCGAATGGTTCCTTGTGGAGGCGGTTGTCACCAAATAACAATGTCACTTGGCTAGCTGCATTAAAAATTTCACGTTGAACCATATTGTGTTCAAAGGAACAATCAAGAACTATTGGTTGCCCATATAGCATTGCTTGAAATAATCTGTAACAATAGAGAACATTCATATAATCTTAATAATATTATAAACGCGAAAGTTTGTAAGTATGTTTGTTCCTCAATAAGGCAAAAACGGGTGAACGAATTTGGATGAATCTCAGAACATGAATAGTTTATTACCTGGATAAGGATAGTTTTATCCTCAAAAATTTTAGGTTTCCAAGGGATCATCTAAAAATATAAAAAATCTAGTTGTATAATAAATTATTTATCATGAAAATACCTATAATTGTTAAATTTATTCATAGAGATATCTCGAATTCTTGTGAACAATGTCTGATGTACTAAACCATATTGTAAATCATCTGGATATTCCTTAGTTTCTTTCACCTTGGATTCTTCATATTGTACTCTTCGAGCTTCTTTTTTAGCCTACAATCCATTGATAGGTTATAAAAATTGTCATAAGAAGCAAATCACAATGTAGGTACTATAATTGAACTGACTTTTTCATTTTCTTTTGATTTTTCTTTATTAAACAGATACCGAAGGTAACCAGTTTTTTGATTTCGGCTTGATAAATTCATTAAATTTTCCCAATGTTTTGCTGTTAGCTGGGATGGGGCAGACCTGCCATCTTCACGCATCACATCTACTTCCAACATCAAAATTCTTAACTTCTTCTCAAGTTCCACATTCCCTTTACAAATTTGCTCAACAATTATGTCTGAAATAAATCATATCATATCATATATATCATCACACATTCCACACAGCACCATCTAGTTCCACAGTAAACAACTAATGCCTATGGATACCAGACAGTTGATATACTACATAGATTACTTTTTTTTTTGTAAATACATACATATTATAAATGCAAAACATCCATGACTCAGGTACAAAGGTAAAATGTTAACACATAAACATTTGCCCCTAGTGGAATTCGAACCCGCGACCGTAAAATAAAATGTAATATTAATTAAACTAGTGACCCACTCTCGCTTGACTCGAGAAGCAATTTTTTATATACACAAATCTTCCTCGTTTATTCCGTTCCATATATGGAATATGTTATGGAAAAGGGTTATACGAGGAATACGGGTACATGGGCATTTCGGGTTTTTACCAATTAAAACCACCCCTTGGTTGGCTTTTGTTTTGCTTTAGGCCTTTGAAGCACCACCAGGCAGGCACTACATTCACTAGAGTGGTAGTAAGGAGGTTGCCGGGTGGAGCTATTAAGAAAAATCGTGATGAGAGCGAGAGAATGATTACATGTGGTCAGTCTGTGGTGGGCGACCACGAGAGAATCTTGAAGGTTCTTCCGGTTACAGAAGGTTTACAGCAGATTCATAGTAGGTACCTAAGTCGATTTAAATCTTTGATAGTAAGCTACGCAATATCTATGATAGAAAATGAAAATATAAGAAAGTACCTGACTCATCTTGAACTGCATGTGAAAAATAGTTCCGCTGTCTCGATTGTATTAGATTAACTATATTATATTTAGGGATATTGGTAATGTTTTTCACTGTACGAAAAAATATCAAAGATTTTAGGCAATACATTTTCAAAATTGCGGTATAATATTTCTTTGCACTTTATATTGATCTTTAAGCAGGTACATCCCCTTTCCAAGTGTGTTTTTCAATAAAGAACAAGACGTTAATTATTCCGTGTAAGTTAAGAAAGTTAGTTCTTAACGCGTAAACTTTTGTTTTTACTTTAACTTGTAGGTAACTAACCCTAAAAAATAAAATACGATAACATAAATAAAACCCACAGAACCATTACATATACTATACCAATAACCGTAACATTTTACATACAAGGATTACAAGGTCGATTTAAATCTTCGCCAAGATGATAAACTCCGTCAAATAAAGTGTGACATATACTAATATTACTATACTCTTTGCAGTGAAGCATCGAAATGGCGGCGCGTTTTTTTGTGTGCGTTTGCGTTTTTACAGGAACAACATTTCACGACGCAGATGGCATAATTAAATAGTTATTTTAATTACTCATTACGTGTACAGAGTACACTTAAAGCTAGCAGCGCAGAGTAATGACGGACGCCGAGCTTGCTTATTTTAGTTTGTATTGTGGATGTTAACGTGTGAATACACGTTACCGAGCTTGCTACGGTGCATATATTTTCTTTTTCAACGCGGACGAAGTCGCGAGCACCAGCTTCTATTTAATATAAATTAAACATGTTTTTACTACCTACATATTTACTTCGTATATTTTTGTTTAATTTTCTGTTTATGACACAATAAAATACAATGGGGCTAGTTTAAAATTAGATCCAATTAATAAAATGTTAACAACAAAGATATAGTAAAGGAAAAATAAATAAAAAAATAAGAGTTTAATTTTTATTATTTTTCTTTGTAGGGAATTTGTGGTAAATTGGGTCTTCTCCCTAAATTCGGGGAACTCGATTGAGTGTTTTTTTTGGGGAAAATGAAGAAATCACATTGACAATGCTCAGTTCTGTCTTGTCTTCCTCACAAGGCACTAAAATTGGTGGCAATATCGGGAGTGGTAGTGGGGGTAAAATCAGCTAATACTCTACACACACACTACACACGTCCCTGCCTGCCAGTAAGTACGAAACTGACCGTGCAACAAAGCGCTCGTCTGTCAAGATGCCGCCGACACTCAAAACATCAGAGAATAGGCATCACTCTGGCACTTTCAATAGTGCGAGTAAGTCAAAGACGAAAAAGGAGGACCTGGGTTAAGAACTGGTTGATGAAACGCCATGAATTAAGCCACATGAATGTGATGAGACATTTGGAAGTTGCTGATTTGAAAAACTTTTTAAGAATGGATATAGAATGTTCTGAGGGATACGTACGGAGTAAAGGATATGATGCGATGTGTTATGGTGATAGAGTTATGTAGGATTCATCTGTCAATTTGCCAAGTTTTCCATAAAATATGGCATCACTTATAATTTTTTGTACTATCACTTGTTGATGTGTACTAAGATTCCGCATTTGAACACCTATTGATTTTCCAATGATCTCCCAGTCATCTTCTTTTTGAGTTAACACCGCTCGAGCAGAAACCAGCATCATATCCTGTTTTTTTTTCAATGTAATTTTCTGCTTCTTCGGGGATGGAGTTTTTGTGGGGACAGCTTTAGGCGATGTTTCTTCTAGCTCTGGTGACCCGAAGTTCTGTGTCTAAAAACAAAACTCATGTTATTTTCTGTTTCAGATGCCTGCCACCAACTGCAACGCAAATGGAATGGAAGGACAATGCTAAAATGTTTGAAGATAAATGAAGTTTCAGTGATTACTGTGTTGGTGCAATCGATGGGAAACATATATCCATAGAAAAGCCACCAGGAAGTGGCTCGTCTTTTTAATACTAAAAAATTCTTTAGTATAATTCTAAATGCGAATTGTGATTTTATGTACGAACACACCGGCATTAACGGAAGCGTGTCTGATGGTGGCGTCATAAAACACACATCATTTTATAAAAAAATAATGACAGATGAGTTAAATCTACCACCATCGTGTATATTACAGGGAACAGATATATCAGTGCCATGCATATTTTTGGGAGACCCTGCTTTCGGCATTAACAGGCATATTATGAAGCCATACTCATTTAAAAATATAACCCACGAAAAAAGATATTTTCAACTATAGATTATCACGAGGAAGAAGAGTGGTCGAAAAGTAGAGTATTAGCAGCACGTTTTAGGGTTATTCGACAAAGAATAAGCGTGCACATTGATAATGTCAACAAGATTGTGCTAGCTTGCTGCCTTACACAATTATTTAAGAACAAAGTCTTATGTGTTGACGCTGAAAATATTAATGACTTTTCGCTTAGCCGATTAGCGGGCAGGAATAACGAAATGATAATTTGAACTTCGTTATCGTTTTTAAAATGTTATTTTGACGAAGGCCCCAGGCCTAGTATCTCTTTCACAAATAAGTGAAAAAGAGTGCAATAATTAAGGCAATAGTGAGCGAAATAAATTTACAACTTATTTCAATTAACAGAGCAGTGTTCCTATTCAGGGGATATGTCAAGAGTAGTACTTACCAAAGATTTAAATTGAAAGATGCGCCCTAATCTCCTCGCACCATACTTAAAACACACCAAAAATTATTAACAACCAACTACAGTTGCACGCCAGCTACAGTGAGTGACGGTTGCTTGAAGAGATTGTTTCTGTTGCTTTTACTATCAAAAAAGTCGTTCGCAATGTCTGTGTTTAAAAAAGTGTGTTTAGACAAAATACTCGCATTGCTATGTGCGAAGTACTAGGTGGGGGTAATATAATCGATCGCAGCGCTCATAGTGGCCAAAAGTAAAAATAATATTGGCGCTATCATCTGTCATATCTCAAAGTAATCTGTTTAGACTTGGTTACCTAATTTTAATAATCGCAATCACATTTCACTCGTGCTGCATTCAGCTGCAATCAAATGAATATTTAAATATTACGTTTATTAAAACTCAATCAAACTGATTCTGACTTCAAACGGAGATTATTTGTTTACCTCTAAAAACGTTTTGTAAGGTGTCAAAGTAATAAATGTTTGTCTTATGATGCGAGCTTGGATTATTGAACTCTGTCCTTGTTTTGTTCTTAATTCCTCACATCACGGACATGTCCAGCAGAAACCAACAATTTTCCTTTAAAGACGGTTTGTGGTTGAAATTTTATATTGTGAGTGATACTCACAAACCCGGTCCTTAAAATAATACTCATTTCGATCTGAAAACGATATTTAATTTATCACTAGCGATACAGGAACGATTATATATGTTTATTATTATTGAATGAAACCATTAAAGTAGCTTTATCTTCTTGTTTTACAGTAAAACTACAATTAAAAATGAAGTAAACAAACCCTACATATTCAAAATAAAACACACTTTTGAATAAATTTTACTTACCTCATTTGATTTGAATGACCAAAAATGATTTCACAACCCTTTCCTCCACACAAATCAAGGTATAAATTATATAATAATAATATTTTGGAAATAAATTAATAGATAATTTTGGATTATAATAATATTTTGTCACAATGTCGCGATTAAATTACAAAATGTGACAACCAACAAAGTTGCAGACGCTAGGTGGCGCTAAAGTCGTGCATAGCGCCAATAAAAATATATAACTGTGAATGTATATGTTTTTTGTAACACAGTTTCGCTAGTAAGGGCGCATCTCTCGATTTAAATCTTTGGTAATTACATAAGATATGTAACTGAACTCTTACAACATTAGTAGGTGTCTTAAAAATAAAACATTAGTTTTTGATTACACAATATTTTTAATTACCTACCTCATCCAAAGGGTCAGTTTCAGTACGAATTGGCTTCGTCGTACCCTCTAGGAAGTCGAAGAGAGAATAATACCACAATGTTGGTATATATACATCACCGGACCCTGATCCTGTCTGCTTAGAAGCATTCACCTAAAAAAAAGTCTTTTTAGGGGGATATATGATTAAAGGGATACGTGTTTTTACACAAATTATTACACGAAAAAATTTATATCAAATATTTTGTGGTCGTAATTGTTTTTGTCTTTTCGGGCGTTTTTGCTGCTATTTTGGTGAAAAAGAAAGTAGCTAGTATGTAATATACATACATACATAATTAAAAAAGAAAAAATATTATAAGTATATAGAAAAGAAAATACCTCGATGTTCTTGATGATACTTTCTTTCGAATCCTTCTTGTATTTCGGAAATACAAGGATTCGAAAGAAAGAAGCATCCTTCGTTGCAGGTTAAAAAAAAAGAGTGGCCGATCAGTACCGTATGTATAGACCAAGTATATAAACTATAGACGTGATTCCAAACGCAGATAAAAACACTCAAGCTATTACACTGCCAGCTATACAAGATTTCTGACCTGTCAAAGGGGCCCTAGCCGGTAGTACATAAAAAATTATTACACTAACCTTTTTCAGCTCTCTTCCATACGAAGTACGCATGTTTTCAAGTTTTTTCTTAAAATCGGCTACCGTAGTGTCCTTGCCAGTCTCTTCGTTGTAAACTTGTAGTAGCGCTTTATAGGCCACCTGCCTCATGTGACGGTTGAAATAATCTTTATGATTTTTATCGTACATATACGACAATTTCTTGAAAAGACTAATGACTTTCGTCCATGCTTCTCGCTCCATCTCCTTCGCCATGTCTCCGCACGAATTCAAATTAAAAGCACAAAAATACTTCTTGTCAGCGCTGCACACGCAGACGCACTGAGATGAAATCGACACCGATTTCGCTAAATCGCTACACACGATGCGTCAACGCTTCCTAGACGATAATCGCCCCTAAATCGAGGGTTCGCCCGACACGATTTCAGAGGTAGGGGGAACAATAATAATTATGTTTAAGATTTACCTACACAAACACATGAAGCGATCTAAAGCGGTTAGTACACTATTCAATTTGTAGGAATCCAATTAGGAAATCGGAAGGTGTAGTCGCAGTTAGAACAAATTGGATCCAATTTAGATTTTACGTTCTATTATCTATTTCAATTCTATGTCTTCGATTTAGAAATCAATTTAGTGTAGTGTGATCACTACTTAGGTTCCTAAATTGGTTTCCTACAAATTGAAAAGGGGGTTAACCACCACTATTGCCCTTAATCTGATCCCAACTTAGCAACTTTATTGTTAGATCTGGCTATTTTTTGGTGTCAGGCAGCTACAATTTAATGAAACTTGTAGCTGAATTTTTTTTGCTACTTTTTCTAGCAACTTTTCACATGACGTGAATACTTTCGAGAATTCATAGTAGAGAACACACCGGGGTCTCAAAAGAAGAAACTAAACGCGACGCTACATATATGAAGATGTGAGCTATATCTTGCTATATCTTGTCTTTCGTTGCCACATTCTAATGCAGAAGTAGAGAGGTTCTTCTCTCAGTTGAATTTGGTAAAAAATAAACAAAGAAACCGAATGAATTCGATAACACTAAACTCAATACTCTTCCAGAGACTTCCTTAGGAAAAGTGGCCAATGTTGCTATAATTGTGTTTTGCCCAAAGAAGTGCTTTTAAAAAAAATGGGTACAGTTGAAAAATACTCTCAATCAAAGAAAGATACTGAAACCCCCGCCATCGACTTCTTTCTCTGAAACTATTTTAATTGATTAATGTAATGACATAGGGTAACATTATTATCTAAGCAATGGTACATTATTGTACCAGATTTTTGTAATACTCTCATGTAAATAAAAAATGATTGTCATAATTTGCCATTTCATTGTTACCTAGTAGTTAGTAACTACTAAGTAACAATACCTAGTAGTTAGTAACTACTAAGTAACAATTAGCTACTTTTAGCACGTTTTTTGGGTAGAAAATTCTGGCAATCTAGCAACATCTTGCAAAATTTTGCAAGCTACTAGTTAAAGCTAGCGGTTGGCAACACTCGTGTAGAGTTCAATTTAATCAAGGATCTTGCAAGGATCATATTTAATATTTATTTGGTTTGAATGTTTTGATTTGATAATTTTGATATTGTGAATAGATAGAATAAACAAAATAAATTAAATTGTGTTGTGTTATGAGACAAAGAACTAACCAAAAAAATATAAATTCATTGCGTTCTTATTAATCGCTAAAATGTATTGCTTTAGATTGCTTACAAGGTTTATTAAAATTTCTTTTAAGGGTG
The DNA here is from genome assembly GCA_944738685.1 of Synanthedon myopaeformis. Lineage (NCBI taxonomy): Eukaryota > Metazoa > Arthropoda > Insecta > Lepidoptera > Sesiidae > Synanthedon > Synanthedon myopaeformis. The sequence goes on from OX122914.1 coordinate 4,558,304, forward strand.
TTAAAAGTGTAACGAATCTTCAATATACTTTAATTAAGCTGATACAAGCAAGACAACAGATCTACTTTTCACGTACAGTACAGGATGACACAGGTAGGTGTACCTATTTATCGACAGAATTTATTGTCGCTCAGGCCTGTCGAAATTAAATTTGCAATAGTGTGATAAGGTTAGCATGAAGATGGTCAATAGCTGTTAATATAATAAACAAACCAAGACATAGTTGTTAATTTTAATTTTAACTGACCGTCTTTCTGCTATGGAAACAATGTATCGTAAACTATAAAAAAGTGTGATTTTTTCTTTCAGAAATAATTGACCGTATATGTAAAGGTAATTTAGAACTTGAGCATTCAGAAATAATTGACCGTATATGTAAAGGTAATTTAGAACTTGAGCAGAATTTAAGAAAGTTAATGTTAGATGTAGAAATAATGCGCCACTGTGGCCTGAGAGTTCCATCATCGCTACAAGCTAAGCAGTGGATAAATTTGATGGATTTGCCTAGTAGAAATCAAAGAAGAAAATACCTCAGGTATATACTTAAAACTGAGAAGTCAAAAGAAAATAAGAAAGTCAGTTATTTTTTACTTAAGGCCAAATGCTCAAAGGCTTCTTAAAATGGGATCTTCAGGAAAATAAAGTAGCCACCTTAAGAGATTTGAATTAATGTCACAAGTGTTTAAATTTTCTTCTATTTTGAGTATCCATTTCATTAAGCTTTATGACTATTTGGCAACAGTAATTTAATACAATTGAATACTAAAGTTAAAGTTTTTATTGATTTTTAGATTAAAAAAGAAGTGAAAAGAAAAGAATATAAAGAATCAGAATTAGAAGAAGTGAAAAAATATCCAGTTGTTTTGCAATATGGTTTAAGACATCAGTCACTGTTCTTACGAGCTCGAGAGACTGCTGTAAATAGATTTGATTACTACAGGTATTTTTATTTATTATAATTTACAAAAATTTGCAATATTTGTAATATGTATATAACAAGTTAGTTTCGTATGTTGCATATTGTTAAATGTGAGACTAAGACATTTTGAGTTAGCACTTTTTCTGTACATCTCTAACTGATCCAAACCTAACTGACCACTAAAACATTCTTTGAAATGTATGTTCACTAGTAATGTTGCAGCTGGCCATTCAGATGTTCTTTTGAACACCTCTTACTTTCATCTTCCATGTATTACTGGTCATTTAGAATGGAAAAATGATCAACTATTATAAACTAACCCCCGACTTTCAATTGAGCCCAAACACTCTATATCTGCTGTTAGTTGCTGTGCTGTTAGGTGTCCCGACAACTGCAGAAATGTGTATGGTAATATTTACATTTTGTTAAACGGTATATCATCACCTTCATTCCCGGTTACCGGTTACTAAATGGCGTTTAGCCTACTTGACACATGGTGAAAGAGGCTATTATATACTAATAATATAATAGCAATAGTGTGACAATCTCTTTATTTTTCGAAACTTTATAACAAAAACAATTATTTAATTAGTTAAATTTATGTGTAAATAATGTAAAATATGTTACAGAGTATTCCAAGCAATGATACATGGAAAGCCAATAGTCCTTGATTGCTCCTTTGAGCAACATATGGTTCACCGTGAAATTATCAACTCTGCTATACAGGTTGCACTAGTATTAAGAGATAATCGCCTCCACAGGGAACCATTTGATTTGCACCTGTGTAATGTAAACTCTAATGGAGAATTCATGAAACAACTTAGAACCAACATACCCGCAGTAGAAGAACCATGGTTTCCATTGAACATTCACACAGACAGTTATTTAGATGTATTCCCCAAGGAAAAGTTAGTTTATCTCACGCCACATTGTAGTGAGGAGTTAACATATTATGACAATGATGCAGTATATATAATTGGGTGTATGGTCGACAAGGTACATATACATATAAGTTTTTAATACACCTTTAAATTTTATTCCATAGTGTGGGTGGCAATTCAGAATATTTACAACAAAAATCGGGTAATACAGTTTGATGCTATAGCTACATATTTATCATCTACTTCCGAAATTTAATTTCACCAGTACACCATTTGATAGCTAAAGGATCAAAAAATTTTGTGCTTCATTTTTTTTTCATTTATTACAGTTTTGTTTTGTATATCACTAGGTAAATCTCGGAAGTCATAAACCTTATAGGTACGAGGGTGGCACTGAAAATTTCGGGAATCAAGGAAGTGATACAACATTATTAGTGGAAAAGATATTTATTGTTTTTCGAAGTATTCTCCTTGAAACTTGACACATTTTTCCATTTGATGGAACCAATTATTAAATCATTCATTACATTCTGAAGTTGGGGTATTCAAAATGGCCTTCTTCTTCAGGTGACGAAAATCGTTGACCACGCAATTTGTTTTTAATTTCGTGGAATCCTCTGTGGAATCTCTCGAGAGTTCAGACGCACCAAGTAACGCGAGCCGCTTTTTGCTCCTCACAGAGCGAATGCGGGATCCATCGGGAAAACAATTTTTTTACACCTAATTGTTGATGCAAGATTATTTGTATTTGACTCATGCCAATGTCTAAAGTTGCCTGAATTTCGCGATATGTCACATGTCGATCTCCCTCAATCAGCTTACGCACGGCTCCAACGTTATCTTGGGTGACTGCAGTTTTTGGGCGCCTTGACGGTGATCGTCACAGAGCTTGACATGTCCACGTTGAAATTAAGCAAACCAGCGATAAATTGTGGTTTTAGATGGGGCTTCATCACCAAATGCAGAAAGCATCCGATCAACACACTGTTTTTGTGTTAAACTACTTCGAAAGTCATAATAAATCATTGCTCTTGAATTTTCTCGAGTCAATTCCATTTTCACACTGACTTTACAAGTTTGACAAGATCGCGTTCTTTTTAAAAAATATAAATGGTATTCGATTAATAAAACCAAGGAGTTTTAGATTATAAAGACTTTATTATGCTAGGAACAATGGAAATATTCCAATCCCGATACTTTTAGTGCAGCCCTCGTATCTTATATTTGAATACACAAATACTTCAGAAATAAAAGCATCAAGCCTTCTTATTCCTTCTTGAATTTGTTAAAACACTGTTGTTACTATTTTTTTAATAATATTTTATTCTTTTTCGTAATCTTAATCTTATTTATTTTTATAGATTATATACAAATAGGCCTAAAGAATCATAAAAATTATATTTTTACATTTATTTATTAATTAAAAAAATAATAATAAGAAAAAGACAAAGAAGAGAATATTCTATAAGTGATAAAATTAATTTTTCAAAAGTAATTTGCCAATTTTCTTTTTATAAGATTTCAAATTGTTGGAAAATATGTCAATATCATTCAGAATCTTATTGTAGTGATACTTAGAACGATGAAAGAACGAATTTTTACAATGATTAGTTCTACAGTAGGGAATATGAAATGTATCACTTGATTTTGTTCTGAGTTTTGGTACATTGAAGTGAATACATTCTAAAAGTGAAGAAGAATCGATGTGATTATTTATTATTTTATATAAGAAGACTGCGTCAATATAAGATCGCCTATCCTTTAAAGAATATAGTTTGTGTCTTGAAGCGCTTTTTTTATAGTCAGTGAATATATTTTCTCTTTTATAATCTAATGATTTTAAGAATTATTATGTATTTTTTCAATATTCTTCTCGTATTGTGGGTTCCATATTATACTTCCAAATTCCAAAATACTACGTACAAATGAGAAGTATAATACTTTTAAAGTAAAAGTATATTTAAAGGGTTTTCCTAGGCGTAGAATTAATCCAAGTTTCTTAAATGCTTTTGCTATAATAGTGTCTATATGGATATTAAAAGTGTGTGACTGTAGTGGGGTAGCAGTCTTTTATTATTTGATTATTTTTCTGAAGTACTGTTAACTTCATTAAGTACTTACCTAGCTCCATCTTGTATCTTTCTTTTATATTTACTTTTTATTTGTGTAAATGTCTTAAGAGTACTTGCAACACCACAGGTGCTGCAAGTACTCAGTTCATGTTGTGTTCTTGGAAACTATATTTTTTAACATTTATTTCAGGTCAATAATGCAAAGTTCTCCTTGGACAAGGCACAAAGAGATGGTCTCAAAATGGCAAAACTGCCGCTGGCTAAATACGTAAAATTGGCTCCAGGTGCTAAAAAAATCCTTAATATTGACCACATGGTTCAGATTATGTTAGATTTAAAATTGACCGGTGATTGGAAGTACGCATTAAAACATATTCCTAGAAGAAAACTAATGCAGAATGCAGACTAAAATACCTATTTCAAAAGATGTATTAGGTAATAACAATAAATTAACAATTCCCTTTATCCTTTATATCTAAATCTAAACCCTGTGATGTATACTACTTTTTTATAGGTAGTTAAAAGTTTAACTGTATCTACCTTTCATTTTTTAGTTTAACTGTATCTACCCACTTTTTTTTAGTGTTTACATGATCTGCATTGTTTAATGAAAGTGTTTTTCGGTCAATACTTTAATAACAATTGTTTTGTGAATGTGCAAATGACAAACCTTCTAGCCATAGCTAGACACGAAAAAAGTATATAGGTATATATTTGTCAAAAAATATGATCCGTGACCTTATTCATATCAATGCTTATTTGTTATAATGCAACAGAAAGATTATAATTATGACAAAATTACGTAATGGAGAGAAGTCAAAGAAGCATACCTACCTATTGAACTGCGAAGAATAAATAAAATAATAATGCTTCTCTGTAGGCTTGTTGAAAAAGTATCGATATATCGATATTTTAGGCCGATATATCGATACAAAATATCCAATATCGAAAATTGTATCAAAAACGATATTTTTTTTATTTATGTAACTAGCCGCTAGAATCCAAAACCGTAAAAGATAATAGGAACGAAAAAAAAAAAACTTATTGTCATTTGTCTATATTTTGTTGCAGGACCGACTCTTTAAATTAGAAAGTGTCCAATTGTCCATCGACCATCATTAAATAGAAGGCGCTGTAGTAGCATTTTATTTACGGTGGTTTGAAAAAAAAAAATCTTTATATATTTTTTACATATATCAACATTATAATTGAACAGAGTGGCAGCAATATTAACAAAAATAATTTTACAGTATTTACAAACTAATATGTACAGTACTAACTCTATGTACAGTATAAATTGGGTAAAAAAAAAAATTAGTAGTTGTTTGATATGGAGGCTCCATTGTCAAACCCAAGCAGTTTGGCTGCAGTCTTAAATCGGTGTCGCGTTCCTCGAATAAATTTACGGTGGTTTCATGAACTACGAAACTAACCAATCATATCAATTCACCAGTGCTTCTACAGCGCCGCCTAATTGAGCGTATTTGACGGACACGGCGTACAGAGTCGGTCCTCCTTTATTACCTCTACCCTCCATGGCATGGACATATAGGATAATATAAACAGGACTGATTGCTTAAAGAAACCATTAAGGTAGGTATCTTCAAAAAAAAAACCAATTTCAATTTACTTTATATGTGGGCAAATTGTACCAAATCCATTATATAATTTAAAAAGTAAAAGTACGAGGGCTGCACTAAAAGTATCGGGATTGGAATATTTCATTTGTTCCTGGCATAATAAAGTGTTTATAATCGAAAATTCATTGGTTTTATTAATCCAATACCATTAATTTATTTTTTAAAAGAACGGTCTGCAGAATGGTATTCTAGGACTTGTTTGCCGCAGGTCGTCTCTGAACTCCGTAAAGAGAGCTGCAACCGCCGCATCATCCTCCATCACGACAATGCAAGCTCTCATACCGCCCACAGAACAAAAGAGTTTTTGGAGCAAGAAAACATTTAATTATTAGACCATCCGTCGTACAGCCCTGACCTAAGTCCGAATGATTTTTATACTTTCCCCAAAATTAAGAACAAATTGCGTGGTCAACGATTTTCGTCACCTGAAGAAGCTGTAGACGCCTATAAAACGGCCATTTTGAATACCCCATCTTCAGAATGGAATGAATGATTTAATAATAGGTTCCATCGAATGGAAAAATGTATCAAGTTTCAAGGAGAGTACTTCGAAAAACAATAAATATCTTTTCCACTAATAATGTATCACTTTCTTGATTCCCGAAATTTTCATTGCCCTCGTATATTGTTACGTCGTCTACTTTTAGTTTGTGTATACTGTCACCTATCGCCAATCTATATAGCACAGTATTAAAATAATATATATTATTGAGTTAGGCTGAACTAAATACATTTTTATTGTAATACCGCAATTTTTTTTTTAAATTTGACCGAGATATCTATATTTTTTCTTCGGTATATCGACGTCGATATTGATATTTTAATAAATATCGATTTTTTTTTCAATTCCGACATCCCTACTTTTTTGCCTTGCTTGTATTGTATACAATATGAATTAGCCTATGGCTAATTAGCTAATTCCGCCTAGGTGACAACAGATTTTCTTTAGTCTGTGACAATTTAGTTGGTCTGTGTATTTGTTTATATTTTTGTATGTTTGTTTTTGTTTTACAAAATATAAATAAAATAATTAAAGGAATTTAACATATCTTCACTTCAGTTATAGCAAGGAACATAGTACTCTCTAGCGAGTTATAGATTATATGATGATCAGTGATTATATCTTGCAAAGACCTATGATGTTATATAATTTAGAACAATACGATTCTTAATATTTATAATCGCAAAATTAATAACATTTTATGAGTATTATGTACTCGTATATCAGTTTTCTAAACATATACTATACCTAATGGGAAAATGATATTTCTTTACTTTTTATAATACCACTAAATATAATTTATATGACTTCATGGCCAATTATTGACGTACCTAATAATAGTAGGTATTAAAGATATTTAACTAACATGGAAACTACCTACAAATATAGGTACCTAATAGATAGACCAGATGCTTAATCTGGTAACATACTAATTTATTGAATAATTTACTACATTCTTTTGTAAAAAGATCAATGATAACAATATAGGTAAACTACTGGAAAAAAATGGCAAAATGCTTAAGTTTGGAAGATTGCAATAGATGTCCTATTAAGAAGTGTCATCATGTCATATAAGTTTATTCTTTTATTACTATATTAACCTTTTAAATTAGTAAGTGCGTAATGTTTCTGTTGATTGGTAATTAGCACTTTTGGTTGCTATTAGAAATTAAGTAAGTAGATATTTTTTCTTTTCTTGATTTTATTTATACTTGGTTTTCTCATAACTGTATCACTAGGCAAGCTGCAAGTTACTACTTTTTAAGACCATGATTTCTTTTGTTTCATGCTAGGTACCAAAGTTGAAAGTAAATATTAATTTTATTTACTGTTTTATAGTTCCAATCCAGAAATCCATATAACTATATACTTACTAGATTTTCCTATCCAATCCATTACACCTTATTCAAAGTAGCTTTTCTATTAGTGATGTGTGTATCTATGCAAGTATACAAAATTACAGACAGAACAAACTAAAAATGTATAGCTGAAATATAAAATAATTTTTATTTGTTAGCAAATAAATTATGCAGGATTACATCTATTTGGGACAACTTTGACACAAAGGTTGACCGAATTTGTCTGAGTAGGGCAATTCTGTCGACCTTTCTTAGTTGTCACCTCTGTTGCAATGTCTGAAAACCATGACCAAATTATATAATCAGTGCATCCTGTTTTAATAATTTTTTCCTTGAGAATGTGTTTAGTAGGTACATTTGTTAATCCCACCAAACGATCTCTGAAGCCATATAGTGCATATGTTGTACCCTAATTGAGAAGCTTCTTAGAGCTTTGAGCGTAAAAGTTTCTGTCTAAACTATATACATTCGCATGCAACTAAATCTAACTGAATCTGAACTAGTTTTGTGAAAACAATGAGCTTGGGTTGCAGAGATGTGTTCAGGTCAACTTATTATTAGCGACTGATAAGAATAAGGATTAACCGGTAGTTAGTGCGTTTAAGAACTAAACGGGGCCATCTAGTGATCGCAAAGTCCATTATCTATCTAATAAACCGAAATACTTCCGTTATTGGGTAAATTTGGGTAAATTAAATGAACAGCGCCATCTATTTTTTAAAAATTTAACATAACTGTTAAAAAATAATATTAAAACTTTTATTCAGATTCTTTCCATTACGTCATGCTAGTTATATTACTTATGTTGAGTGATTGATTAATTGATGTTTACAAGCAAGTGGTCCCTGATTTCTTTCTTTTTTTTTTTATTAAAGATGGGTTTGCTCTTGACCAACAACCAACTGTATAGCAAGGATGAGGCCTAAGATGGAGCGAGCTCACCCAGAAGATGCCTATTCATTCGAACTTTGAAAAGATGTGGGTTATATGAGCTCGGAAATACAGACGTCGGCAGGGAGTTCCAAACCTTGGCAATGTGCATTATAAAAGATGTTTTAAAGCGCTTGGTCCGAAATAGAGGGATATCGACAAGATGAGGATGGTAACCAGCCGTATGTCTGTATGTCCTATGGAAGAAAGGGAAAACTTCAACAGTTTCTAAAGCTTTCTTCTACAGCTTTTTGTGTTTTTTCCACAACCTGTGCTTTTACTACAACTTACTAATAATTTTGATTATTTTAAGTGTTTATAAAACTACAAAATGCTTGAAGAAAAGAAAACAAAAAACTACATAGGTATCTACTATTTTTATAGTATGGCAAATATCTTCTAGATCGACGGTTAGAATGTAATTATTTTTATGACGAAATTAGACCACGTCGAATTACCGCGGGCCGCTTAGCGCTAGCAATAGCGAGTATGAGATGAGAAAAGGAGCGGGTGCGGGCTTGCGCGTACTGTGACCTCGACAAGTGGTGCGGGGAGTGCGGGGCGCTGGGGAATCCTTCTGGCGCCAGACCGGCATACTCGTCTACCCGCGCCCCGCTGCCCCTTCCCGCGCCCGCTTTGGCCCACTCGAAATAGATGCACGGTGATTTACGCCTCGAGCGTATCAATAAATATGTACCTATAGCTATAGCTTGCCTGTGCCTGCCCGCCTCGGGCCGCACGCAAAACATTGGCACGTCCGCCCACCCCTGCCGCATGCCAACCGCTACATCTCGACTATAATCTCGATATACTTACCAGCTTACCAGGTTCATTTTATAACTCTTTTTCAATAAACACTTTTAGACTCAACTGTCCCTCGGTTGGAGCTGCAAACATTACATCATACTCGTATTTGGTGTAATTAGTCCGCACGCGAGTTTATAAGTTGTGTTTGTGATTTGACTATGAATGTCTTTTTTTAATGTTAAGGTCGTCAGATAAGTTGACGGTCCACTTGATGGTAGGTGGCCTATAACTCAAGCAAACGTCACAGGTGTTGCAAGGACGCTGCCGACTATAGTAGGCTTATTTTATAACTCTTTTTTAAAAAAAACTATATACACAACTGTCCCTCAGTCAGTTAAAGCAGCAAACATTACCTACACGGTTACATCATACTCAAATTTGATCTAATTAGTACGCACGCTACTTTATAACTTGTGTGTTTTGATTATCTGTGAGATTGTATTGTACCATGAATCCATGAATGGTACATAGTGAAGTTGAGAAGCTTCTATGTAAGACGGTCGCGTGGCGACCAGTTGGCGACAGCTATACAAAAAGCGTTGATTTGACATGCGACCGGTCTCGCAGGTTCCTGTGCAACCGCTCGCTTTTCTTTTGCTAAATAATGAGTCTCATTCATGGCGACTTGTCGGTGCCTATTTTTTCATTAATGACGTCACAAATTGTTTGATTATTTTATCAACAACTAAATAGCTGTGTTCTGCTGTTTCACCTGCCTTTTAATTTGAATTGACAAGGGCATGCACATTTGGCTCTTCTCGGCAATGCTTTTCTCACCGCGATATTAGGTAATTCGCTTAGCGTTCTGACTTTTCTTTTTGCTCAACTTAAAACGTTATGATAAAATATCTTATTCTATATAACATTCGTCAAGCATTATTAGGCTATCAAATGCTAAAAGATTTTTTAAAGCGTTCAACCAAACGAACAAATAAAGGTAATATATTGAGTATAAAAGAATTATACCTATGTGCTGTAATTAGGTTGTTGTAAAGTTAGGTACATATTTTGTAGACAGGTGCATTCGAAAACGTTTGCTATGGCCGCTGCCTCGTTTAGTTACTTTGCAGGTTGAACTCAAACTTGTTGTTCAAGTGTTCAGTTAAAATTGCAGGGTTACCAACATAACTAAACATGCGGTTATTTTTTTAAATAACAAACCAAATAAACCGTATCGTATGCGTGTAAAATACTTTATATTAACTAATCTGAATTAAAATATAAAATATATTATGTTATATACATCCTAACTAATATTATGAATGCAAAAGTGAGTTTGTATGTTTGTTACGCTTTCACGCCTTTAAAATGCTTTTAAACTACTTTTTGACAGATCATCATGAAATTCTTTACAATACTTACATGTTATCATGGATACAGAAAAGGACATAGAGTACAAAGAATTTCATCTAGTAAGAGTACCTTTTTTGTTTTGACGCTAGGAAATGCGTTTCGCATACACACATCGTACGGGGGGACGGTGTGGATATGTGGGACTCTCCTCCCCCTAATGAGGGAGTTATACCCACTAAAACCTAGCGACGGTCTTCCTCAGCAGTCAGGAGGATCCTGGGCTCGCATTAGCGCACCAGGCACCACCCTAACACACTGTTCCCGAGTTATTGCCTAGCAGGTGCCCGCAACTTCGTCCGCGTTGAAAAATAAGATATAACACCTGAAAAAATGTGTTAAGCAATATAATGTCTGACATGGCTTCGCCCGAGTGGAATATTTAGCCCATGTCCACCCTGAAAAACCTATCTATTGGTCAATTTTTTTTTAAATCGTATGAGTAATAAAGTATCGGAGATTACCTCCTACATACAAACTTTACCTCTATAAAATATTAGTATGTATATAGTTATACGTATAATATAATTAAAGCAATAAAGATTTAATAAATTATTGCTCATAATTATATTTTGTCGGACGGGTCAAACGTTATTTTTTTTATTTTTCAACGCTTAACAACTGCAAGTGTCGCGGGCAAAAGTTAGCATTAGGTAGGTATATATTTTTAACTTAACAGTAAATAGGTAGGTACATAATTATCTACACATATATAGTATAGGTATGATTGCTAGTGTAGAAATTATGTAAGTGACGCAGAGGTCGCGGAAAACAATTGCGCATACATGACCCTTATTTAATTTTCATTGGCTTTCGTATATCGTCGAAGACAAACTTCCTGTCTACAAACAACTTATTTTATAACGTTAGTAAGTTTTTAGAATGCGGCTTATCACATCGCTCAATATTTTAATACACAATATTCTCTGTAGTCGGACCGCCCTGAACCTGTGCTTGCACTGATGAAGGACCGGTTTTTCGAACATATCCGTAGATAGTCAAAGTATACGTTAGGTATGTTTTTGTCGTCGTGTTGAGTTAAAAAATATATTTAATTCGACTGGAAAATACTTTGAAATCAGTACAACGTAAACAAGCGTTGTCAGTTCTACTAAAATAACTTCCAAGAAACCGGGGAACCGAGTTGGATTCCTAGAAATATCGGAATAATAATGTGAAAAAGTTAACTCTTCTGACGCCACAGCCGACGGGCGGGTAGCGCGTGCTTGGGGGTTTTCTTGGAATTGCACTGCTCGCTTTTTGCTTTGAGGGGATAACATTATCTATATCGTGTACCTATTCACAGGCGATGTATACACATGTACAAAGCGGTGACAAGGTGGTGACTTCTTTAATACTAGCTTTTGCCTGCGATTTCGTCCGCGCCTTTTTTTATTAGTTGTTAAAACATTAATTACGAGGGCTGCACTAAAAGTACCGGGATTGGAATATTTCCATTGTTCCTGGCATAATAAAGTCTTTATAATCTAAAACTCCTTGGTTTTATTAATCGAATACCATTTATATTTTTTAAAAAGAACGCGATCTTGTCAAACTTGTAAAGTCAGTGTGAAAATGGAATTGACTCGAGAAAATTCAAGAGCAATGATTTATTATGACTTTCGAAGTGGTTTAACACAAAAACAGTGTGTTGATCGGATGCTTTCTGCATTTGGTGATGAAGCCCCATCTAAAACCACAATTTATCGCTGGTTTGCGGAATTTCAACGTGGACGTGTCAAGCTCTGTGACGATCCTCGTCAAGGTTGCCCAAGAACTGCAGTCACCCAAGATAACATTGATGCCGTGCGTAAGCTGATTGATGGAAGATCGACATGACATCGCGAAATTCAGGCAACTTTAGACTTTGGCATGAGTCAAATACAAATAATCTTGCATGAACAATTAGGTGTAAAAAAGGGATCAAAAAGCTCTGTGAGGAGCAAAAAGCGGCTCGCGTTACTTGGTGCATCAGAACTCTCGAGAGATTCCACGGAGGATCTTCAAATGCTGTATACAGCGTCGTATTAGGTGACGAATCCGGAATATACGCATACGAACCCGAAACAAAAAACCAGTCACGAGTTTGAGTGTTCGAAAATGAGTTGAAGCCAACAAAAGTTGTTCGTTCACGGAGCGTTGCAAAAAAAATTATGGCCACGTTTGTCTCTAAAACCGGCCATGTTGCGACTATTCCTCTTGAGGGACAAAGAACGGTCAATGCAGAATGGTATGCTAGCATTTGTTTGTCGCAGGCGTCTCTGAACTCCGTAAAGAGAACTGCAACCGCCGCATCATCCTCCATCACGACAATGCGAGCTTTCATACCGCCCACAGAACAAGAGTTTTTGGAGCAAGAAAACATTGAATGATTTTTATACTTTTCCCAAAATTATGAACAAACTGCGTGGTGAACGATTTTCGTCACCTGAAGAAGCTGTAGACACAAAACGGCCATTTTGAATACCCCAACTTCAGAATGGATTGAATGCTTTAATAATTGGTTCCATCGAATGGAAAAATGTGTCAAGTTTCAAGGAGAATACTTCGAAAAATAATAAATTAATATCTTTTCCACTAATAATGTATCACTTTCTTGATTCCCGAAATTTTCAGTGCCGCCCTCGTATTCTATCTTTATTGTTCATATATATTTTTGTAAGGCGTTGAATTTTTATTTCTAGATGATTTATTCTTATTCATTAAAAAATAAAAAAAATTGAAATTTCTTTTACAAAATTTTTTTTTTCCTGTTGTAAAAAAATTTGGTTGGTAGCTAGGCAGCTAGGCACTTTTTTTAACCACTGGCACGAACAAAAATTTTGACATTTTTTTCCCGTTGGTTCCCTGACGATTACTCATAAACCGCTAACGAGAAAAATATTTAAAGCTCGGATTCAAAAACTAGAGAGTTGAAGCTACAATTTCCTTTTTTAATGAGCACTGTAAGACCATTTTCTTCGAAGTTACAGCCTGTTGAAAATCACCTAAAAATTTGGTTTTTTTTTTATTTCCTTTAATTGTTGCGTTTAGTATATAAATTTTAAAAATGTAGTTATGTAATCAAAATAAATTTGACCACATTAATGGAAAAATGTTATTCAATAGCATATGTATTGTTACCTATTTAGTAAAAATTTTTTCTGAATAAAATTTCAAAATGAAATTCATCAATGATGAAGTATCCTAAAGAAGTATTGACATTAAAGTGATTTTCGATTACATTTTTTATAAAAACTTTAAAAGAAGCTGACGTTTTACCAATACCTATCTCATGCCAAAACGCGTAGGTAAAATCATATTTATAGAACGGTTTTGTTCAGTCCTGTATGACATTTCTTTTTTGGACCTGAGCCATTCTAAGAAGAGAAATACTTTTTGAAATGTAAACGTAACTTTTAAACTGTTTCAAAGTGATTATTTTTCTTATCTCTTACCTATATCTTTTTTCAAATTCTATATTTTGTACAAAAGTAGAATTTTTACTTTAGTATGTTTTTTTTTTCTGCAACGATTTACTTCACAAGATATCTACCTATTATCTATATTTATACACAATACCTAGACCTTTACACAAGGTAAGCATACCTACCTATACTTACCTACGTAATATTAGAAGAAAGACGCGTAGTAGGTATTATTTTTTATCATATCACAATTTCTTATCACCAAATGACTTGACGGGATAGCAATTTATACAGAAATAGTTACTTACTTGGTTATTTGATTAACAACTATACCTACCTATCAGAAATTTCATGGTGATCGATAAAGTATTTTCGCAGGTTTGCGGTTTTAAATAAACTAACATTAATTTTTTTATGAGTTTGATTTTGTGATTTACCTACGACTAATAATAACAATCATTCTTTCACTAATTCAAAGGTATATTATTGCTGATGGATATAAGACATTATATGTACTAAATATTCCAATTGCACCTAGACAAAGCCGAGAAGCGTCAGTCTATTTTGAATTCTAGTTCCATAATTTAGTTACAATTAAGTAGGTAAAAAAATGTTTGATCAAACTTACCGTCTCCATGCACTCCCTAGAAAGATATTTTTACATACATGATCCCCTGACTGGATCCCCAAGGGGATCCTGGTGAACTAGTTGGTTCATCAAGATGCCCTCAGGGAATCCTGGCTAACTACTTGGTTCATCAGGATCCCCTCAGGGGTTTGACATATATGCCGCAGTTCACTAGGATCCCCTGCTTGCTTATCAAGTAAAGATGTAAGATAATTGTAAACGAATCAACAGGCCTTTGTGTCGCGTAACGATTTGCTTCATATTTACATGTTTACTCAAATATAATACTAATATAATCCATTGCGTCAAGGCTTACTTCGCAAAATTACGGTAGAACGGTAGAACTCAAAGTGCGGCACGCGTAAGTACACATGCCTTTGAGAAATGCTGCGTTCGTCCATGACAATTTGAACTTTATTTATTTATTATAAACAGTCGAATTCGCAATAATTGCTTGCTTTCAACCGAATCAAAACAAGTGTCGGCATGCGCCTTTGGTAGTAATGCGACACTCACTACTACACCAATATAATCTCTTTTAAGGTTTATTTCATGTTGAAACAAAAGTTACTATTGTAAGAGCCACTCCTGCAAATTTGAGTGAACAAGAAGAAACATTCAATATCACAAAGATTGCATTTCCTATACGCGGGAGTTATCAATTTTCAATATCCCAGTTATCACTAATAACTAACATAACATGGAAAATGATTATATAATTATTAGGAAGAATTATTAATGTGTGATCATAGCTTTATTCAGCTTTTATCTCTAGTGAACCGTGGCATATATGTCGATCCCCTGAGGGATCCTGGTGGACACCCCTTTTTTCTTTGTGTATAAAGATCGTTAGACAGGCTGACGATCTACTTGATGGCAGGTAGCTACCGTCGCCTAGTGAAAGTGGTCTTTGCCGCCAGACGGCTTACTCAGCGTCATGGCACTACTAAACCAATTTACCACAACTTCTGTAATTAATGGGATTGGAAGCCCAAAAAATTTTACTCAATTATTGCGTTCCGTACGCGACGCGCGAACGCGCGTTTCGCGACTACTTCAAACGTTGATAGTTGTTTGGTGCAGGCGAACGCTACACATTTTAATATAATAGTATTTTTTTGGTTACAAAAATTGGGTCCGTTTTAATTTTGTTTTATGACACTTTTTTAATTTGCAATAATTAAAAATCCCTGCAATTTTTTGATTTGCTGAATTCAAAAAAGTCCATTTTAATTTTGTTTTGACAATTTTTTTTTTTCAAAATGAAAAGTCCAAAAATTATTTTTATTTTATGACGTCAATGAAAAAAGGGCTCAAAGTGAAAAGCAATTCTTGAATATAATACAGCATTTCTTTTTTCGTTAACGCTATGTGGATATCATTTTCGTCATTGTGTCATTTCTTACTATCGTTATCAATTTCTTGTATCTACGAGATAAAATGTTTTTAAATACCTTTATAATAAACTTTAGTTATGGCAGAGTACACTGCCGTTTCGTTCGCAATTATAAACTATCCAGTCCAGCTCGTCTGGCGGCAGCAACAATCCTCGTGCAATAACAGCGCATTCTGATGTGTTTCGGTATGTGATAAGGGACGCCAGAACTTACTCCCTATCTCTCCTTGCCATTAATATATAAAATAAAGTCACTGTCCGCAATCAATCAATATTTGTCAATTTCTCCGCTAACTTCTTCTAAATGCGGACATTTATGCATATATAGATATATACTTAACTAGCGATGCCCCCGGCTTCGCACTGATATGAAATAAAAAATAAAAAAAATTATAAGTATAAAATAAACAATTGATTAAAATTTCAGCTTTCTAGACCTAGTGGTTTTGGTTGTACGTTGATAGTCAGTCAGGACAAACGATTTTATAAGTATAGATAGATTTGCAGAAAAGAAATGCATCCGTGCGAACTGCGAAGACAAATTTACACAAACAGAAATTCTTTTTGGCTACACTATGTACAACTATAATAATTCTTACTTACTGTATATATACCTGGGTTTTGTGAAAGATCTCACATAGTGTAGCCAAAAAGAATTTCTGTTTTTGTAAATTTGTACATTTAAATTATGGATCAAATAATATTATTCAACCTAGTGAGCCAACTTAATTCAATATACTTACAGTAAGTATTTCACTAGTGCCAGATATTTGATCAAGTGACGCTCGGATGATTCAGAGTTACTTTCGCGTTATGTTTTTTTGTAATATACACGACATGTGCGTTATATGCGTTATATCATGGCTATCTTCCTTGTTTTCTTAAAAAAAAGTCAATTTAAAATGTTGCTAGGAATATGGAAAAATATATTATTGTATTTCAAACTGTTTTAACTAAGTATAACTTTCTTGGGGTTTAGTCTTCGTATCGAAATAATACCTAAATACAAAAATGTCCTATTATGTACCGCTTACGAAAACAAAGTTGGTGGCTTCCAAGAATTGAACAATTTTTTTGTTTAAACTCTTCTTGGTATCCAATCGCTACTACTAAAGACGGGTTCCCCGCCCACGCGACAGTGTGGCGCCCGATCACCAACACGTTTGTACACACATTGCACAATGAAAGCTATAATATAATAATATTATATGCAAAGACGGTCAAATCAGTTTTATATTTTTTAATGATTTTTATTTTGTATTTGTAAAATAAGTTACTTAGGTACCTAGAATATTTTAAAATAATTTGTATAGTTTAATTATTGATATTTTTAAAAAGCGAAAATTCGTTTAATAATTCCAGTAGAATTATCTTTTCGTCAGAGACAAAATTTTATTCGATATTAATTAAAATGGCCAATTTTTTTCTTTAATTTGCAATGAAATACAACCTATTTGCAGTGTGGTCACGTTGAGTGCTTTTAAGCCCATTTTAGTAGTGATAAACAAATAAAATAATGATGCAAAAGGTATACAGACGACCCCGTGTCGCGTGGCTCAAGGCCGCAGCATGACGTAGTTGGCTGACAGTCGGCGAGCAGGCGAGCAGCCGAGCAGCCGAGAAAACGCCAAACAACGCAACAAGTGCCCCGCGCACTCCGCAACCGCGCCCGTGCCCCCACGCTTTGCATACCTTTCGCAAAACAGCTGTTGGCCGTACAGAATAAAACCATGTAATAATTATTTTAAATAATTGTATATTTCATGTTTTGAAATTCGAAATTGGCAGTATTCAGTTATCGTACTTAGGTATATTTAAAAAAAAAGCTAAAATATAGCCGTCCATGAGTCCGCGGTCCGTGGCATCGTAGAACTAATAGTAGAACTACATAGTTGGACCACAGTATTACAATAGTTGGACTAACGCTCCGTGACACGTACCCAAAATAGTAACTGTACCACAATATTACATTGATTTGTGCTTCCATAAAAATAAAAGGATTTGATTAAGAATTTATTTAGCACTAAATTTTAACGTTAATTAAAATTAAGTGCTGTTTAAATTCTTAATAATTATAAATGTTTTTGTGTAATGTTAGCCTTGTTGTTGTTATAAAATAATCTTGTATCTTTTCATACGTAGTTTTGATCTTTATATCTGTCATTATT
Organism: Synanthedon myopaeformis; assembly: GCA_944738685.1. NCBI lineage: Eukaryota > Metazoa > Arthropoda > Insecta > Lepidoptera > Sesiidae > Synanthedon > Synanthedon myopaeformis. The sequence goes on from OX122914.1 coordinate 4,576,362, forward strand.
ATCTACGGTTTAAACGGAAATGCGAATTAAGTTATTTTTGAATGTGTTTTAAGCAAAAAAAGGAAGGTAATAAATAATAAAAAAAGAGTCCTGAAGCAAAACAATTTAGGAATAAGTAGGTAGTTTAGAAAATGTTGTAAGAAAGTGATTTCATAATTAGTAGACAATGGGTGATTTCTGGCACTCGTTAATAAAATCGTGACTGAGTGTTATCTGCGAAGCTTGTGCGTCATCGCCTCCGCACTCAGCGCCTCTGATAAGCGGTAGCCAATTATCATGCAAATAATGTGTTTTTACATATTTATATAAATATATTCGTCGCCTATCGACAACCGTAGTTTCTTCACTGGAAATTATCATTATTGCAATGGAATTGCGATCCGTCAGGCTTATAGCTCGTATTTGTCTACGGACTGAACGATATATCGTACCTAAATAATTTCGATAAAGAGGTCTCACTGATTATAAGTTCATGAGATAAGTTACAGTGGAAGAAAATGTTTATTTAAAATATTCATGTTGTTTTAAATTGACCTCAGTAATTACGTCCTTGTTTAAACCAAAATCTTCTATTGCCAAAAGTATACCTACTTTTGAGATATTACAAAAAAAAATCCCATAAAAAAATTGTACATGAAGGTTTATTTAAAAGAAAGTATTTTATTTGAAAAATTAGGGTTATTTTATTTGAAAAAAATATGGTTGTTTTGTTATGCGTAAACTTATTTGTCTTTTAAACGTGAAAATTTATTTGTTTAGTTATTATTTTAATAATAGAGTAAATTTTGCACATACCAGATTCTAGTAGCTGCATATAGAATATTTTATTAAGAGGTTCGACAAATAGTGCTTATAAGCACTTAGCAGTTTTTTTTATACAATACCTAGATAAGGTAGTAAACTATTGTGGATGAGGTAGATAAGGTAGTAAATTAGGTAAATGAAGTTAAAATGATGGAATCTCAAAAAAGTGCATAGCAGATTTAGGTTTTACAACGACGATAATATTACGTATTTAGAAAGGTAATAAAAACGCGGCTGCATTACATACAGCCTAATTTTGCGAAGAGATAGTTTTAAAATTCAATGCCGATCACTACACATAGTAGAGATCGTAAATTTATAGAATGCCTACCTACAAAGCCAATACCCGTTCAACTCGAGCGCAACCGTTACGAAATCAGCGCTGCATGAAAATTCAAATTACAATGTGTCATATGCTGATACTGCATTCTACATTGTTACTATTGCCAGGTAATTAATGGCGGCAAATATCTAATATGAGTTTGTTAAGATAGAAGAACTGAATTACTATGAATTGTCTATGTGTAGTTAGGTATTATGTAGTACAGTTAAAATGAATCTCCTACGTAATTGTACTACACTAAAATAGTGGATTTGTTATTATAGGAGGTTCGCGTGTCGATTTTTTTGAATTTTGATACGGTTTTGACTAAAGGAAAGAGCGTTCAACGAGGAAGGTTTGTGTAGGGTACACAATTTGCAGAAAAAAATCGCATCCCTGGGAGTCGAAGGCATCATATAAATTATAAGTGATTTGCCCCATCAGCGTGTCGGTTAATATTGAAGTGTGTTTAAGGAGGCACTGTAATCGCGATTTCCAAGACGCGTATTGTATATAAGGTAGATACGTATAAATAGATAGATACCGATCCGGTTGCGGCGAAGGAGGGAGATAGATAAAACGCGACATGAATCACTACTCCCAGCGGGCGCGGAGGCCGTACGGTGTGCGGTGGGCTTGCGGGGGATTGCGGGGCGTCGGGTGTACAGCCGAACGGAACGAACACGAATCAACGACAACAGCCAGTTGAACAGTCATCCGCGCTCGCGGTGAGAGCCTAAACGTGTATTGTTTATTCATTGGCCGTGCGTCCCACTCGACATGTTTATACCATTTATATAGTATACTCATCTACACTTCGATAATTATACGCAAAAAGAAAGTTTCTTTTAGTAGCGGAGTGCTGGTTATATTTATGTTACGATAACGCAGGTGAAGTGTTTGTGGATGTGTGCGTGCGTGCTAGCCCTCGAGCGTGTCTGTGTGCGTGTATAGTCGCACAGTTATTAAACGATGATTCACTTGTGCTCCGGTGAAATGCAGTCGATTGGACTTGTTGACATCTGTTTAGAAGTCGTAAACAAATGATATCGGATAAGCATCAATATAATGGTGGACTGATTGACTACGCTCTGGTAAGATGATCGTTTCTAGATGCAATATTAATATTCCTCAGTAGAATGATTAGCAAGATAGAATTATATATACGATTTCAGTAGCACACAAAGGTAGTCAGGAAATTTGAAACATTACATTTAATCAACAAAAAGTTAGATTTTATTATTCATATATTAATTATTTCGTGAACGTCATTAAATCGATCCATGTTTCTGTATTAATTTAATTTAAGTATTAATTACATGAAAGTGTATTTATTTTAATGTATCTTTTAACATTAGTAATGTTTAGTTTAATATAACTTGATTGAAACAATAATATTTTTTTTTATATAGAAAGAAAATCATTAGCCATATATTTATTTCCTTCATATTATATGAAAAAGCAGTATAGGTTGAACGTAATCAAGTCGGTAAACTTATCTGGAGCAAATACAGCGTAATGTAGAGCGAAGTTAGGTGTGATGCAGGCTGGGGAATGATACAAGCGTCGTCGCCAGGGCCGCCTGGCTTGGCGCCAGGCCGGCGGGCGGCGGTCGGCCGCCGGGATTCCTTTGTCTCATTACAACACCAGTCGGTATACTGTACCTCCCCTCCACTGCTCTAACCAACCTTTACTTACAATCTACATAGCATTACGTAGCTAGCTCATAGGAAGCAGAACTTACTAAATTTATGTCATGTTTATCTCAAGTATTATTATCATAGATGAGAAAGCATTTTCTGCAAAACATTAATTTATTTGTAATGAAAGAAGCGATCTCCAATTCTTAGAATGTTTAACGCCTTGGTATTCAGCCATTGCTGTCCAAGAAGAACAAATCCAAACTAGTCCAGTGAACGTTGAGCGAGGTCATCACCATACATACAACTGCTTGTATTAAAATTTGCCTAGCTTCCACAATATGGGAGTTTTGAAATTCATTGGAACATATAAAAAAAAACTTTCTAATTCACTGTCTTACAAATCATATAACTATTGCAGGTGGAGAGAAAATATAGGTGCCTAAAACATTGACTTATTGTTAATAATCAAGTATCAAATAATGTAAAAATAATGACAAACCTGTGTAGGGGATATCCTCATCGGCGAGCGTAAGCTTATGTCTACGTCACGATGATGTCACACCATTTACATCGCACACCAATAGAAAGAACGTGGCACATGCGCATTGCGTCAACTATGTAGCTCACCGGATTATTATGTTTTGCTGGTAGACGATTATTACTATACAATTATTATTGTGTGTTCATTTCTTACGCCAATACGTTAATACCAATTGCTTCAATATTATTTTTTCAGTGAAGTTCTTTTACTGTAAATGAAATGCTATCTTTATTAATTAGACCAAGCTAAATGCGCGTTGGATTTTCGAAACTTAATACCAATATAAGCTTCAATATATTTCAATATACATATTCAATTCATTTGTCAAGAACCATAAGCAAAAAATGAATGATGATTGTTTTGTTTCTAGTCACAGAATTCTTGAAAATATTTTGGGTTTGGTCTTGCTGTAATTTGGTATAATTTATTTCGGGTAATTCGTTTGGGTTAATGGTATGATAGAAACTATTAATTAAATAAAACTATTTATTTAATTAATTAAATAAAACTATTTATTTAATTAATTATAAAAAACTATGCTCTGATTTTTGTCTTCATTTTCTTATTTGTTTTAGGTAAAACGGCCACGGCAGTATGCCACTCACGCAGGAAACCCGTCTGGATAACAACAATGATCACAATTACCGCCATAAGAAGTTCAAGAAAATGGCATCCACCATAGCAGTCTTTCCAAATACATTTAAAGGAGGCGACTCAAGGCATAAAGATATCGATTCAGAACAGACTACATATAATACATCAATTTCTAATAGTAGTATTGCAGCAGCACATCCCGAAATAGAAAAAATTAAAGAAACAACAAAATTATTTGATTATCTCGCTAAGGAGAAGAATGTACAAATTAATTTTAATGGTGAACATATTAGAGTAAGTGATGTAAATGATATTAATCCGGTTTCTGGTCACACCAGTTTTACCAATGAATTTTCAAATAAGACTGAAAATCTTGAAAATGATTTTATTAGAGACGCTCATATTGGAGGAATAATTGGGCGTAATGTATGTCCTTACTGTAAATTATCTTGTGCCAAGCCTTCTGTTCTTCAGAAACATATCAGAGCTCATACGAATGAAAGACCCTATCCCTGTGAACCGTGTGGATTTGCTTTTAAAACGAAATCTAATTTGTATAAACACAGGAGGTCAAGAACACATGTATTAAGGTTACAAGGAGCAGAAGTGCCCACTACAATAAACGAAGACGAATCGGGGTCAGAAAGTGACTCCTCATTACCATCAACATCAGTAGACAACAGTTCAGATATCTCAGTGTATAACAGAAACGACAATGCAACTAACAGTGATTTTTCACCTCCAGATATATCAAATGACCGCATAACACCACCAACTTTTGGACATTCGTTACAGCACGAAAGTAATAAATCAAAAACTATATATAAACCAAAATTTAGAGCAAAATTTTTTCAAGAAGTTGATGAAAAAGACAAAACGAAAAAAACTATTTCAACGAATGCCGATTTTCTTACTGAACATATCTCTAGAATTATATCGGACAACGAAGCCATAGTAGACGTAATTGAAAGTCCCCTACAAAAGAAGTACAGTAAAATTAAACAAATAGCTGAGAGAAAGCACATCTTAGTTGATAGTAATGATATAAAATCTGAATCATCACCATTGAATTTAACGAAAAGCCATAATGATAGCGAAAGTTCCTTCAGAAAAAGATCGCATTCCGAAAGTTTTACATCAATTGATAATCAAAAACACCCTTTAAATCCTGAGGGTTCGATTATTAAGGATTTACTTCTTAAAAATCAAGCAAATGGATTGAATTCTCTACCACATGAAATAATAGACGGATTAGGACCAGTTTATACCTGCCCTCTATGCCCAATAATGTATAGAAGTGCGGAAAATTTAGAAGCACACCGATTACATTATTGTAAAGGAAGCAGCAGTTCGCCTGTCATGAATGCCAGTCAAAAGGCTACTAGATCTGAAAATATATTTATGAGAAGTAATTCTGTGAATGTTCGCTTACCAGAGTCACCTTCAAATTCTTTTTCGAAATTGCATTCGTCTAAATCCCCGCCTTTAAGAAACAAACCAGATAATATTATTATTATAAAACAAGAGACAACTGATGTCATTGCTCCTTTGCCTTCTCCAGGACCTTTATTGGGAAATACAAGACTAGTTGATTCAAGAGTACCACCTGATTATAGAATATCGGATAGTATAAAAATGAAATCCGCTAGTCCTAAAAGAAAACTCGAAAGGTCAGAAACGTTTAGCCCAAAATTATTGGAAAATGTTTCACCTAGATCCACGGATTTATACTCACAAACGAAAATAAGGTGTATTGAAAACAATACAACGACGTTACGATCATTAGATGAGATCTCAAAGCATATGAGGCACAACTCAACATCGCTACAAATGTTTGGAGGTGAAGTAAAAATTGTTGATCACTCTGGTAGCACAACTACATTGCGCATAGAACCCAGCAAAAACCAACTCTCGCCTATATTAATACAACAGAATCTTTCTCCGTCAAAAATAGGTAACGAGTCGGAAGCCAGCAGTGTGGTGGTGAGATCTGGACTTCATTCTGGTGGAACTATGGTACATAATCCGCCAACTCCAAAAGAGATTATCAGCACACCACAGCCACAAACGCCTAGAATTTCAATATCAAACGTTACAGGCATTCCTAATTCTAATATGGCAAATATTCATGACATAACACACTTTCAGTTTCCCCCTCTTAGTGCTATAACTGCATTCAACCCCTTAACGTTGCCTCCATTAAGCCCAACATCTCCAAGTGCTCCTAGTACTATACTACACGGTGGAAAATTAATACCTCATGTGCCGGGAATGCCGGGACCAAACACGCCGGGAGTTTTTATGGGAAATAAAAGTGTATCTCCAATTAATATTTTATGTGGCGATAACAATAAAAAAACCACAGACACCCAACATGAGCGCAGTTATGGAACTTACATGTCTAAAACAAAAGGTATAAATGTTGCTAAATATGAACAGCGTCAGGAAGTTGGTAAAAATTTAAGAACATTGCAAGGAGAGCCTGATAAACTAAATAAGGCATATAACGTTGAAATGCCTCAATATACATTACCAATAATAAAAATAAGGAATGTGGACGAACCAAATGTTGTGTCAAAACTATCGCCTGTTAATAAACCACAAATTACTAGACTGGATGGAGTCAATAAAAGACATGGTGATGTTATTCCCAGAATGTCCATTATCAAAGAAGGAACCAACTTTCTTCAATTTAGAAATAAGAGCAGTGAAAAAATCTCCAATAGTATATTAATTCGAAATATTGATACTAAAACAGATAACGAAATAAAAAACTACAATTTTGAGAACTTCATAACAAAAGCTGAAATTTATAGTAAACAAATCCAAACTTCTACAGAACTCCAAAAAAATAAGAATGGAACGCCGACTACTTTAGTTCAGAATGAAAGGTCAGAAACTTCATATTTCCAAAAGAATAATGCTGCTAAAAATGGTACGGAGGAAAGGAAACCAAAATTTTTAAGGCCGTCATCTTTACCGTTAAAACCTGGTACATTCACTCCTAAGAAACACCATGGAATAACCCCTAATGCTAATACCATGCCTTTGGTTTCACCTGAAACTCCGCGTCCAGCAAAAGCTTATGGCCAGCTATACTTAAATGGAAACGCATACACATACTTGGGTTTAAAATGCTCAACGAAAGTATCTTACTGTACCATAAATCGTCCACAACCAACGTATGTTCCGAACCAGCATTTCTTATCTATGTACAGTAATTGGCAGGTAATTATATTGACTAAGGATGTTGTTATTTTCTTATATTGTACATATAAATATAGAATGAATATTTTCCAGTTATTATCCGAACTAACACCGGATCCACTGGGATTGACTGCATCGACTGCTATGTCCCTTTATGATTCGCGTCATCGACCACAAAATATAGTTGCCGCTGTTATAAAACAGGATCTCATATTGACTCATTCGTCGCAGTGGAACCAAAATTCTAAAGATAACAAGCAGGTAAATATTAAAATAAAAGCACGCAAATATCGCGGTTATAAATAAATTTATAACTTGTAAATAAATTTAATTCTTAATCGTGTTTGCTTTTGATTCCCAGGCATTACATATACTAGATTCAAACAAGTCGGAGGAAGGCAGATACCAAGGTACAGATAGTACGGTGATTCCCAAAAAAGAATTGGCTGGAGGTTTTGAAAGTAATGAAGAGTATACGTATGTACGTGGCCGTGGACGAGGTCGATATGTTTGTTCAGAGTGTGGAATACGTTGTAAAAAACCGTCCATGTTAAAGAAACACATACGCACTCACACTGATGTACGACCCTATACTTGCACACATTGCGCTTTTAGGTAAGTTAATTTTAGAGCTAAACAATAAACATATTTTGGAAGCTTTAAATAATAGACATTCTATCAGTTTCGTTAGTTAAAATAATAATAATATTTTTAACTATCGATTTATTTGTGGTGTGAATTTTTCTTTTTTATGTCTTAAGATGACACTTAGTGATTAAATATATTTTGTAAATAAAGTTTTGACTAGAACAGTCAGTCAACTAAGAATTCAAATAATAATTATAAACATTTGTTGTCGTAAAAGTACTTCGAATCAGTCGTTTTATGCATGTTTACTACAGTTTTAAGTTGTTCCAATTTTATGTAGTCAAATGATATTCTCTATAACAGTGACAACACTTATTTAAGGAGTAACTTTATGTTCCTCACATTTTTTGATAAAAAAAAAATAGAAGTTCAAACATATATGAATACTATCAAGTAGTCTAACAACTAAGGTTAAGGGGTTGAATGAATATTTTAAGTTCACCCAATTTATTATTAAATCTAGATGACAAATATTTCAGTTAAACATGTAATTGTCGAGGTTAACTGCAAAATTATAACTTGACGTGAAATTTGTCGTCCATTGTTAAAAGAAAAATACTCTTAATCGCGCATAACAAAACGTTGCTTAATTTAGGCAATATTTGTTGTAGTGAAGTTTTTTTTATTATTTAAATTTATTTATTTCTTCGTGATTGTTATAATATGTACATTTTTTGAAGAATATATTATGTAAAGTTTAAACGTATTGCATAGCCGCTAATAATTTTCATGCAATTATAGGTTGTGATTTTAGTGTGTCAGAAATTAACACACATTTATTATTTTTTTCAGTTTCAAAACTAAAGGAAATTTAACAAAACACATGAAAAGTAAAGCTCATTACAAGAAATGCAACGAATTGGGTATAAATCCTAACGAAGGTCAAGATCTGGAAGGAGGAGAGACTGCTCAATGCTCTGGAGAAACAGATGATGATACGGAATCAGAAGTGGACGAAGGAATCGAGGGCGAAACTGAATCGAGCGGTGAGTGCTTTTTAATGTTACTGGACTAACGACAAAAACTATAGACACTACAAATATAACGTTTAAAATGATTTTTTTTATAAATTAAAAAAATAAGTGTCACCAAAACTTAATGGTTTATGAACTTTGAATTACAGATACTGAAATATGCAAATCGCGTTTGCCAGAACACGAAGCTGCTCGATGTTTACTATCACTTGGAGGTACAAGGCAAGCCACATCTACAACACCAGGATTAATAACTAGTGCAAGACCTTCCACTTACCCGTATACTCCAGGTGGTCTGGAAAGCACGAGTTGCGATCAAAATGCGGAAACATTACAAATCATGGACGCTATGCCAGTGGATTCCAGTATGGAGATAGATAGTGAGCCAATGGATTTGAGCAAAAATGAAATCAAAACATCAACTCCAGAAATACCTACGGCTAGAGAGTCAAGTGTTCTAGCGTCTTTGGCTTCTAACACAGCTAAACTTCCGCAGCATCAAACGCATTGGTCAAACGGAGAGCCAATGCTTCACACATATTTAACAGAAAGAGCTTTGCTCGATTCAAAAATAAAACAGAGTCAGTTGACGAGCAATCTCAGCAGACTGAGAAAAGTTGAGCTCGATAATTCTGTAACAGAAGAGAAAAATGTTGTGTCCGAAAACAATAAAATAACATCAGTGGCAGCTGTTAAAACAGCAGATACAGTACTGAATGCACCTTCAACGACAAGTTCTACAATGAGAGCAAATGAAACTGAAAATGTTTTACAGGATTTGCCGCGATCAAAAGAAGAAGTTAGTGTAAAAGTGATAGATCCGGTTCAGGTTACTTATTCTTCTACGATACACGAATCAAAGAGGAATCATACCTCAAGTAGTGGAAATGCTGAAAATGCTAAATACGTTGTGTCTGAATATTTGAAACACGCGCGGATAAACCTTATAAAAACGTATGACGCTTCGACTCCCAGTGAAAGTTCTGCCGACGTCAGCAACAATTCAAATATATCTAGCGAAGAAAACAGAAATGGTGATGAAATCAACGTTACTGATACGGATTCGCCAAAATTAACGAATTTGGACCACGATCCCGTTGCTCCGAAAGTCGTTATTGGAGCTGGAGGTGTAGCTTTTAAAGTCAGCAAAGGAAAAGAATATGACGGTACTCCGCCTTATTCGCCCGGTCGTCTTATGGAGGATGGCCGAAGAGTGTGTGATTTTTGCAACAAAACCTTTACAAAACCCTCACAGTTGAGACTTCATCTAAACATACATTACATGGAGAGGCCATTTAGATGTAGCGCCTGTGCAGTTAGTTTCAGAACAAGAGGTCATCTTCAAAAACACGAACGTTCCGGTTCACATCACAATAAAGTATCCATGACTTCCACGTTTGGTGCAGCGACATCCTTAAACCCAAGACCGTTTGGATGTTCGGATTGCAATATAGCATTTAGAATACATGGACATCTAGCAAAACATCTTAGAAGTAAGATGCATGTGATGCGGCTGGAATGTTTGTTTAAATTACCATTTGGAACTTTCACTGAAATAGAACGAGCTGGTGTAAGTCTGACAGACATTGATACAACGGATTGTGCTAGTTCTCTGACCAGTCTTCAATCTTTGGCTCGCAAACTGCACGAGAAAGATCCAACTAAGTTAGAATATCGCGAGCCAAATGGTGCGAGCACACAAGCCGCCCATTTGGCTAGAGATTCTTCAGAGGATGAAGACATTACCAATAATCCAGAGAAGGCATTCGATTGTGTTAAAGATAGTGATATGAAAACAATTGATAATAGTGAGGATAAAGAAACAGATTAACTGTCTCGAAGGTACAGTAGCGAGGATATTAAATGTACAATTTCGTTTTTGTTGTATTGTAAAGTGTAATTATAAGTGCAGTTTTTAAATAATCAAGTTTATTAAACATGATATAATGCGCTTTTATAATAATTATATCACATATTTGTAAATATATGGAAACGATTTGCACAATAGAAATCATCACGATTACCTCGACAAAGATTTAAGAAGTTGGCATTTCAAAGTGCAGTTTTTCAATTAACACATTGGAGGAGAGGCAGGATAGAAAAAAAATATTAAAGAAAAGACTCGACTTCCAATAGCACTTTATAAGGAATTCAGAAAGATTTTACATTACCCCGGTAAAGTGATGAATGTACAAATTAATTTTAATGGTGAATTAATGTAAATGATATTGTTATTTAGATATCTGGTTACACCAATTTTACTAAATAATAAGACTGAAAATCTTAAAATGAGTTTACTAGATGCTCATATTGGAGAAACAAATTGGGCCCAATGTTCTTAATGTTAAAATTCTTCTGTTAAACCTGCAGCTCTTCGGAAACATATCCAATCAGAGCTCATACAAACGAAAAATTAAATTTGTGAATTTTGTGGATTTGCTTTTAAAATGAACTCTGTTTTATGTTAACACTGGAGATCAAGGACATACATATTAATGCAACAGGAAGAAGAAAATTTGAGTTCAGAACAACGCTTTAGTGTCCACATCAATAGAACATATATTTTAGTACATCGCAGAAACAATATTAATATTGGATATACAAGATTGATGAATTTTTTGAATGCTACCTGATTTTAGAAAAATATTAATCTGAACCATCTAACGATGTCATCAAAATGAATTTATATCAAAAGAAGCAGGTAATGTTGAAAGTACTATATATCTCACTTTATTAGTTTTGACTAATCACTGAAGCTAATTTTTAATAATGCTTATATTTGATCCTATTACTAGAATGGAGCGAGTCAGAGGAATATTTTGAGCTGCAATTTTTATATTATTAAGGGTGGCAGGCAGGCTGGCGGTTTGCTTGATGGTAAGTGGATACTGTCGCCTAAAAACACAAGCAACACCAGGGGAGATACGAGAGCGCTGCCAACCCTGCATATTGTAGTAAGATGGAAACACCACACAAGTGTTCCGCAATCAAAACACGCAAAGTGTATTCGCATAGAGTACCAAGCACAGCGACAATTAAATTTTATTATAGATAGCGTCGCTGTTTCCTTTAAAGAAAAGTATATTATGTACCTACTAATGTGGACATTTTTTTTTAGTATCAAAACTGAAGTTATTTGAACATCTAAAAATTAAGGCTCCTTATAAGAAATGCATTGAATTGCCAGGAAAGAGAAAAATAACTCAGTTATAGAGAAGCGGAATGATGCATAATCTAAAAGGAAGGAAAGGAGCGAAATTGTATCAAGCTGTTTTTAAATTATTGAGTTATTATGACTTGCATAGACATTACAACGTGGGAGCCAAGTGGACAGAGACACAAATATGATGTACAAAATGAAGTCAAAAGTTTATGGGAATTAAAGAACTTGGACGGTGTAGTTCCCAAAGTCAGAAAAGGGATATTTTATGACTGCACTCCACCTTACTCACTTGGTCGTCACAGTTGACCATTCACCATCAAATGTGCTGGTGTCAGTCGACGGACACATATATAATGGATTGGGTTAGTTTACTAACTGAACTGCACTAGAAGGATCCCAACTAAGGGTGCGTTCACACAAACCGCACACCTAGTCAGACTTCAAGGGATGATAACGAACAGTCTAGACAAGACTTTTATGGTGTTAGTGTTTAGAAAAAAATTAAGACAATTTAACAAGTGAGGACATAATATAAAGAAACATGAGTTAATTAGTGCCACAGATTATTTAGTGCCAAAATTATAATAGCTAGGATATTCAATGTGCAATTTTGTTTTTGTTGTTTAATTAGTGTAATTATAAGTGCGGTTTTTGAATAGCCAGATATAAAAAAATGATGCGCTTTAATAATTATATATATATATATATTTGATTTTATTACATTATAATAATAAACGAAAATTTGTAAATATATGAAAATTTAGTTATAATTGTTAAATATGCTTCCCATTTTAAAAGCTATCGTCTCATGTTTGTTAAAAAATTATTTTATAGGCTATAAATTGGGAAAATGCTTTTTGATTATCAAGATATTGTATTATATTTTTACATATATATCTCTTCTCGATTGGTAACTTGATGAAGATAAAAAAAATGTAAAGTATTTCCAACTGGATATCAATCAGGAAGAAAATCTATTTGTTATAATAAAAAAGTATGTGTTGCGATGGCGCCAATGGGCAAAACTGTTCCTTTTGACCTATTATTGTGAAGTTGCAAACAATTTTGTGGTCCACAATTTAGAACAAGGTGTGCTTGAAATATCAATGAAACATATTCATTCAGAATTACCTTATTACGTACCATATTGTTACTTTTGTATGTACTTTTATAAAATTATAATGTACTATGACGTATTTACACTGTAAATTTTTCTTCCAAAAACTCTATCTAAAAATTGTTATTGGCATATCAACTTCCATAAACGAAACTTAGATGTGTATATAGTTATGTTTAACAAATCCTGAAGAGTCTTCCATATCAAAAATAGAACTTGTGCTAGATATTTGTATTTATGAACTATTTACTCTTTACTTGGGTAAATATTTGAAGACTAGGTATTTTATTGTAATTTATATTGTATCAGTTTTGTACATAGGTATTAGATATTGTTCTTATATCTAACCATATCTTGGAATGTATGGAATAAATGTCTACTTTGTGAAACTAAGTCTATATAATTATTTCATTCAACTATTTATTTCAATTTCCTTCAATTCCTTTCAATTTCCTTTTACCATAAAAATTAATCAACACTCTGCATCAAAAATATCGTCAATTCGCGAAAATCTGATTCAAGCTAATATAAACTTTATAAAAATTACTTTACATTACTACTGATATCAAATGAAAGCATGTTTAATAACCTTTCAATTAACTTTGGTTGATTTAAATAAATAGGTTTCCAGGTCTGAGCGTTAAAAATAAGGTGTTAAAACTTGCGGTTGAAGGGTCGCTAGTTGTTCTTGTTCCCTTGTGTATTAAAGATCTGTATAAGGTCAAATGTCAACCATACACTGTCCAAATGTCGAAGAAAACACATCTAAGGAGCTTCAGCCAGATATCAACCGTCGAAGATGGAAACCACCGCCGCTGAATCTGATCAAATCGTCGCACTATTGCAAGCAGGAGTTCCTCAATGTTATGTCGCTCGGCAACTGAATTTAAGCCGTTATGCTGTCCGCCGAGTATTCCAGCGGTTCCAAGAGACTGGGGGCTACATCAGAAGACATGGAGCTGGTCGGCGACGCTGCACATCCGAAAGAGACGATCGCTTCATTGTGACGTCTTCACTACGCAATCGTTTCTACAGTGCTATTCAGGTACAACAACGCCTCAGGGCAGCTTGAACCACCGCAGTTAGCGTCTCTACGAGAGAAGAATATCGTGGCTCACATGGCTGCTACGGGCCCCATGTTGACCACACAGCATAGCAGAGACCGGTTGCAATTCGCCCGTGACCACGTCGACTGGACGTTTGAGCAATGGAGGCAGGTTCTCTTCACCGATGAGACCAGAGTCTGTCTTTATTGCACGACAGACGTGCCAGAGTGTACAGAAGGCCGGGAGAACGATTTTCTCAAGCATGCATTGAAGAGACAGTGGGCTACGGAGGCGGCTCGTGCATGTTCTGGGGCGGCATTAGCATGGACGCCAAAACCGACCTTGTGTGCATCTCCAGGACTGGAGGAACTCGCGGCCAAGGGTCTCTGACTGCTCGCCGATACATTGCCGATCCTGGAAGAGCATGTGGTTCCTTATGAGGGATACGTCGGCCCTGGGTTCACGTTAATGCACGACAACGCTCGTTGTCACACTGCATTAATTGTTCGAGGTTATCTGGAGGAGGTTTTGCCGTGGCCAGCCAGGAGTCCTGACTTAAACTGAATTGAACACCTTTGGGACGAGCTGAAGCGACGGGTTCGGTCACGAGCTGCCCTTCCTACCACCCTGCAAGACCTTCAGGATGCAGTCATTGAGGAATGGGGCAACATTCCACAAGAAAGCGTTGTTAAGTTGGTGCGGTTGATGAAGCAACGTTTGGAGGTAGTGATAAGGGCTGGGGGGGAGGGGGGTGTTTCAATTCCGTGCAAAGGGCGGGTAGCTAGTCTAATATAGTTTTTTTCCTTGTAGTATATAAGTAAATGGTCTTTTTTATGAACAAATAAAATGCATACATATTTAATATTTATCCTTTATTATCAAATAAGTTACTTTATCAATGAAACATAGTTTACAGTAAGTAATTCTTAAGACAGTTTTAACTGGTGCACGTTTATCATAAAACTAAATATCTGAAATAAATTAACGTGCATCAAATACAACCACTGATTTGTTGGGTTAAGGATTTTTTTCTTATGTAGTTGATTTCATACCTTACACCTTAGAACATGCTCACTATTTTAGTGTGTAAAACTCAACAAAACCCCATGCTAATAAATAAAAAATAATAATGCAGCTATGTAGTGAAGAAATGTGAATTTTTTTCCCAATTTCTCTACTGTTTGCAATAAGTTATACTATGAGTTCATATAAGTTATTAAAATAACTGCTGAAAAGCCGCTCCTACATAAAGCATAAAAATGCATGACCAAATATAAAAGTACAGGACATTTCATATACATACTTATAAAAGAAATTGTGACTAAGGAAATGATAAAAGAATTAGGCATTAAATTTGAGAAATGTTTACTAGTTGTGATGTTAAGTTTGAAGAAGTAGCTATTACTTAAAGTACCATATTAGATAGTGTCTGACTATTATGTAGTGTTACTCTTTATAACGCCATTTGTTATAACGAAAATCTCCCTATAGATATCACTAGATTAGTACAATTTCGTTAGTTTACCTATGTCAAAACCCATATATTATACACTCATTATAGCACAACAGCCATTCTCTATTCTGAAGAAATATGCTTATTTATATTTAGACAGAACAGAGGAAACTAATAATGTTGGAAGATGTTTAGGGCTAAGTCTATCTACTGTTGCTACCATTTGGAAGAAAAGCGGTCCTACAGGTGAAACTGCAGGAAGTGTTCATTAAAAAATTAATGAAGCCAAAACTGGAAGATTTAGATCAAGCCATGTTGTTGTGGTTTAACAAACAGCACCAGAATATTGTACCCATGGGTACAATATTCCAGCCATACTATACTCAATTATTAACAGGTATTAAAAATATGTTATCAAGTCCTAAACAAAAAGCATTTAAAGTTAGGAGACTTTTGATATTTATAAGTAAAGCAAAACTTACCTTAATTCCCACCTATCTAACACTGTCAAATGCAAGCTACAATATCAGAATACAGAATGAACCAAAAACCACATTTCATCATTTCAAAATGTGTATATCTATTTACAATAATTTGTGATGACCAAAAAGAATTAATTGATAGACATGACATGTCACAAAATAAAATATGTATTTTAAATGAAATATGCTTCGTGTAATGCACACCTGCTGGTGGATTCCATATTCTGAGATCGCAATATGTAATGTAAAGATGATATTTAGTTAATCAAAAGGATACATCTTTTTGTTCTCTTCTTATACATAATACGGTACCCACATTCTCTGCAACGTATGGGGTCTCTTGGTTTAATTTCGTTTTCTCTGTGACATTCTGAAAAATACATAAAAAATTGTATAAATTTATGTGTTTATATCTCTACATCTAGAAACAAGTGTTGAAACTAATTACTAAAGATTGTCGAGCGCTAAACTCGAAAATAGCTGCTTCTAATTTCTTTTTTCGAATATTTATTGAAGAGCAATATTTTTATGAAGATAAAAATTGATCTGCAATTCAATGTGGTCGAAAGGGTTCTGGTGGTCTTAATGTTACTTTGCACGTGGTCGAAATAATACTAATTTCTAATTAATGCTTGATACAAAACAAAAAAAAATAGTAATTATTTGAAACAAACCTCCACAAACATATATCATTGGAACTTTAGTTACAGTGGACTCCTTGTTCGTATCGGCCATGTCGACGTGTTTTCAGTACCTTTTAATTTTTAATTGCGCAAATAAAAAATGTTTTTAACAGTCAAATTATAACCTATCACTCGAAGATACAAAATTAAAGCAAACTATCTAGCGGGTTATGAATATGCACTTTTATAAATCGTTAACAAATCCGACACAACATAAAAAGGAAATTTTGCTTCAATAACAAAAATCAAAACAGTGGAATTCCAAAGTGAAATGATAATGTATGTATATTTACTTATGTCTTTGTCTATTCTTTCTCTACGACAATATCGATCGATCGCATTTGTTGCAATGTGAATGATTGCAATGAGAGTATATAATATGTTCCTTGCAATAACTTGAGTTGACTCAATAAGTATTTAAGTAATTAAAGTATTTAAAAATAATTTTATTATGCGTGTCAACTTCAACCAAGGTGTTCCCAGACGACAATTTTACATCCAATCTGTCGCAGACTATAAGTTCAAGAATTGCTGCATATGAGCAAGCAGAAATTTCTTAATTTGGTAGTTATATTTGACAAAATGTTCGTTTTGTCGGTTATTCCTTAAATGACAGTCGGCAGATTCTGGGTACCTATATGGTCCCTTCGAGGGACTACAAAAAGGATCACAAGGAAGTCAAGGAATAAGGTAAGATTTTGCTAACTCGTTGTCTGTGCTCAATGCTCATTATCATTTACTTGTCCTGTGACATTGGTATGGCTTATAGGTCTAGTTACCAGGCCATAACATTAAAAAAAATGCATTTATTCAGCCATATTGTACATAAACATTACATTACATATGTACATTATAAAATTGTATTTGTTTGTAGTGGTTTGTAGGGTGGTTTGGTTTGTATTTGTAAAAGATTTGTAAGTTTAAGTTTGTACCGGTTTGTAGGTTCAAGGTTGCATTGCAGGTACTTAGATTTGATTTGTGATTGATTTTTAGTTAGTTATAAATACAATCACATTTGTGAGTAGTTACTACTAGTAAAATTAGTAGAAGTGGAATACGTGTGTTAAGTATTATTTAAATTTTTAGGTGCTACTTAGAAAATTAATACTTAGTGCATAACCAACAAGCCAGATATTCAACTGTGCATTAGACTTGGGAAAATGGCAAGTTCGCACTTCTTAGATAATTTCGATCCAGAGACTTCTGCACGCGAACGGCGCAAATTGAACCGTAAAAATTATTTTATAGGGTAATCATACTTCATAAATACTTTATTCAAAAAGACTCGTTACACAATTTAATGCAGTTCTTTATTTTACAATTCATTGTTGATCAAGGGTATTTGTCCGTGGTCAAGGCTAAGCATATGCTGTGCTAAGACACAGGCGATGCAGTTCTACGCAGCCCAGATTTTGTATTGCATGAACGTCCTTGAGCTGACTGGTCTTGATCTGTGCGGGCATAGATTTCTGCGCGACGTATGTGCATATTTGTATTTGTACTGCCAATGGCAATATTTCATAATTTTGTTGCAATGATGGAACATTTAATTGAATTAGATCATTGTGAATTAGGTTTGTATGATACAAATCATCCAGACTATTAAAAAAAATGAAAATCTAGATTTTCTAAGTGAAAAAAGTTTTTAAATTGTCAGATAACTCGAGAGTAAAAATTCCCCATGAGTAGTGATTTTTCAGATCAACAAGTAACTTTTCATGTAATTTTTTTAATACTTAGTTCTTTGTCTTATTTTAATTTTACAATGATTTAATTTTTGCATAATTGATTTTCAGTCGTCAAAAAAGTATTTATGATGAACATGGACGTTTAATCGCATCTGGCAGAGATCTCTGTGACTGTTTAAATGACGCTTGCCCAGGATGTCATTTTCCTTGTCCTAAATGCAAATCAAACAAATGTGGCAATGAATGCAGGTAATTTTGATTCTATCTATAATATAGGTAGATTATTTTTATTAAATCTAAAGACAGCGTTGGTGGAAAGGGTTTACTACACCATTCATGATTTCTTTAGTGACAGGATTTAATGCTGCAAATTTAATGCTTAGAAAAGCTATTTTTACATGGAACTACGATTATTAAATCGTACCTATTAATAAGTGAACTAATTATTAATGTTAATGCTTTATTGTTTTATTTAGTTTACTTACTTAAAATATTTGCACACCCTCAAAGGGTAGAATGTAGCGAGATTTATTATATATTGTAAAACCATTATAACCTATATTCGGCAAATAAATAAATGATTGATTGATTGAAATATATTTAAAAAAATTACAATAATTACTAAAAAGTGCTTTTAGGATAAATAGAAAATGGATGTACGATAAAATTGAAATAGAAGGAAACGACTTTGTCATCAAATATGACTCTAAAAAGAAATAGGTTTTGTTGGAAACCCATCAATCAATCTAGAGCAAGAAGTTTGAAAAAATATTCTACTTCAAGCTCTCCATCTTCTGGCAAATCGGTGCAGTGAACAGCATTGTGGACAATTGTTTTCCCATGACAAGCCCTAATGGAATTGGGATATAACTGACGGCATAGATCCTGGAAAAATAAAATTATTTGTGTTATTTGAATTTTACACGTTGTAATGTAATATTGTTATAGTGATATTATATTGTAATAGTGGTATTACATTGTCACGGAGATCTTTGTTAAAGTAGATTTAGATACCTCATATAAATTAAGAACAAGTTAAGATAGACCCATGGATGGCAGAGTAAAGCTATTTGTAACAGACTGTAGCTTTTAATGTTTCATAAATAAAAGTTTTTAAAGCAAAAAATATTGCTTGTCTTTTTCTACAAAAGCGACACTGTTTATAAGTCATTTTATCCATTCATAAGTTTATTTGGATTTGTAAAATGAAAATCCCATTCGTTTCCCGTGGTCCTATTGCGTAGTCCTTCTGGTAGTACCAAGGGCAATTTTTTTTGTCCGTGGTTCTACCAATAGAGTAGGTATTATAAATGTAAAAATAACTCTGTTTGTTTGTCTGTCTGTTACCTTTTCAAGTCTTAACTACTTGACTGATTATCAGGTGACCCTGATACCCTGAAGGGATACAGAAAAGGACATAAGTAGCTTTCATCCAGAAAAAAAAGTACTGTTCCCACGGTATCACAAAAATAAATATTAAAACGCCAATTAAAACTATAACAGCAATGAAGATTTAAACAATTTATTACTCATTTATATTTTGTTAGGCTTTATATTTTT
The DNA here is from genome assembly GCA_944738685.1 of Synanthedon myopaeformis. Taxonomy (NCBI): domain Eukaryota; kingdom Metazoa; phylum Arthropoda; class Insecta; order Lepidoptera; family Sesiidae; genus Synanthedon; species Synanthedon myopaeformis. The sequence goes on from OX122914.1 coordinate 4,596,287, forward strand.
ATTTTTAAACTAGGAAGAAGTTGCGGGCAAAAGGTAGTGCTATATAAAAATAATTAATTATAACTGACTGGATCTTTGGGTCCACATAATTTTCTGAATTCACATACAACATTCACTGTAGGATCAGTGCTTTTGACTTCCAGTGCGACACTTTTTCCTTCCGCTAAATGTATACACATCGCCTGAAACAGGGATACAGGATATTCGTTTGCAATTTAACCCTGAACTGAAGAGTGTCTCGATTTCAATTATAAGTGTACCTTGTATTCTGGTAAAACCCCCTTGTAAAGTTCATAGAATTCTTCAGCGTTAGCGAGACTTACGGAAAACATAGCCATTGCTGAAATGTAAAATTTACCGGATGTGGAAATTTGTTCCAAAATTGCACCCAAGTTGCCGTCGATTATTGCGTGAGGTTTAATAATGCAACAGGTACAGTTCTCGAGTGTTGCGCGATAAGGAACCCGTGGTAATTTCTTACCCTTTTCTTTACCAAAGAATAATTCAAGAATCTGAAATTGGAATAAAACGAGTATTCAAATTAAACGAATGTTTTCTATTTTTCACCTATAGAAAGGCTACATTATCAGCGAGTAACAGGCTAAATTTTATAGTTACGCGGACGAATCGCGTGCAACAGCTAGTATTAAATAAATGCGAACGCTGATCATCGTGACAGACCGTGTCCTGGATTAAAACATCCTTTTACTCCGGTTATATACCTAAAACCGCGTGGACCCAGATTTAAATATCGAACACGTCAGAAAATGCATTCGGTAGTATTACCTCTGTAGCGTCTTCTAAAGTATTGCAACCATGTGCCACGTTTTTTAATATATTTTCACCATAAAGTGCTCTTAACGTCCCAGGAGCCGCCTTAGCAGGATCAGTACCGCCTAACGCTTTACGCCATTCAGCCACAGCATTAGGTGCGACCAGCTCTAGTCCAATCACTTCACCCGATGTAACGTAGTCTATAATGATCCTGAATTATTACAGAACTTCATTAATAGGTACCTATTGTAGAAAGAAGAAAGTTTATACCAGAGAAGGCATAGGCCATTTTGCCAAATAAGCGTCCTAGTAGATGTATGCTCGTAATGGCAACACAAGCGGCAAGGCTTGAACATTCGATGTAGTTGCTCTACCATTGGACTATACCATTAATAGTACCTACTAGTGATACTACTTGGTATCGCCAGTACCTTTAAAAAGAAGCTAGTTAAAATATCCATACTTTACTTGCTGAAAAACAAATGACAGGCGCGCGTTACATGCGTAGCCACAGAAAAATAAAAATAACAAATATGTATGTACCAAGCATTCTTACAAAAAATTCACTCATAATAATAACGTAATTTTTTTATATTAAGGTCGTCAGACAGGCTGACGGTTCACTTGATGGTAGGTGGCTACCGTCGTCTATAAAACAAGCAACGCCACAGGTTAAGGATAAGGATGCACTGCTGACTATACTTAGTAGGGTTAAGGATAAGGGATAGGAAAATGGGTTCTGGCATCCTTTACTCACTCACCGAAACACAACGGCACACATATTATTTTACAGTGGTCTTCTGTAAGAGGGTGGTTACTGCCGCCAGACGGGTCGCCAGGAACGCATTGTGCTCTGTCACCACTTGCCAGATCCAGACCAGAAACAATGGAAAGTTCATTTCCAAAGTTGGCCCTACTGGAAATAGAAAATTATAATCTTAGCCCCGCGCTGCCACCTCCGCTGCAGTTCTGTTTTAGTCAACGCGAATTTTAATTAATAAAATCTAATTATGTTCTACATAAAAATAATAAAATAGGTAACATTACGGCATCATATTGTTTCCAGCTATGTTACTGTAAAGTTTAATGGCGAATTCTTTTGCGATTCTACCGTTCTTCATGCGTACTATCCGAAAGCCACGCTTCATGATGAATGTTATAACTTTACCATGCCCAGCGGGTGGAATTGGTTTGATCATAGCAAAGGTACTGTAAATAAAAACTTATGATGTTTATTACAATACCTATATTTTTTTATAATTTATTACTAGATAACAAAAATACAGCTAAACATTTGCTGCTCATGCAAATAGTGAATAATATACAATGAAGTGATTAGATCTTATTACGAAGAGCAGTCTCCAGCCGCGATCCCACGGCCTGTTGACTGAAGGCCGCGCCGCGCTTCTGGATTGAGCCGGCCTGTGTTGAGCGTTCCCATGGCTAATTTTAAAGGTAAAACATTTTTTCATCCTTGAATATTTAAAGGTACCTATTGGTAGTAACCTTGATTGAAGAGCGACAGGCAGGCTAAAGGTCCAATGGTAAGTAGTTAAAGCGTTTACTGAAACGACGACCTGTCGCCCCTGAAGTGTAGGTATCAGTGCTGGCCATAGGTTTCCCCCATAATGTGCCAATAGCGTCAGAAGCAGCCTGGATCCACCGGCGACCCGTGTCCACAAGGTGCACAGAAGGGTAGGCGTGTAATTACGTTTATCATTAATGATTTAAGTGTCTCGCCGTGTATAAGTTACCTTTGGAAACTGTTAAACAATAATCTTCTAGTTAAAGGCGCGCAATCTTTAATACGAAGTAATTTTGCAAATAGGTTTACAATGTTTCCGATTTGTAACATGTCCAATGTAATTTGTGGAAATTGTGTTCGTCTCAAAAGATTTTTTCCCTTTTTTGGATTAATTATTTGAATGGAATTGTCAAAAGGGAAAAAATGTAATGCTAATTCAACTATTTCATCGGCGTCTTCGTCATACATATCACACAAAAATGTGTATTTATCAAAGTAATCAGCCACCTGAAAGTACAAACCGACATACAGGTATAGGTAGGTACTATTTGGGTTTTAGTGCATTATAGACTTTAGAGATGAATTTCTTCTCAAATCGATTTTCCCTTTTTAAACTTATATTTACATTGTACGGAAATAAATCACATAAAAAACTCATAAAAGCTTAGGTGTACCTATATTTATGTATATAGTAGCGGCAGGGCTATATACATAAATATTTTGGGCAGCCCTTTTGGCGGCAGTAACTACCCGCATACAAACGACTACCTTGAATTAACAGCATGTGTGCTATTGTTTCGGGGAGTGAGTGATACCAGAGCCTATTGGCCTGTCCCTTCCTAACCCCATGTCCTTAATCCTACTATGATCGGCAGCGCACTTGCACCACCTGACTGTAGTAGCCACCTACCATCAGGTGGACCATGGCCTGTCTGTCGACCTTAACATAAAAACGTCATATTAAGTTATCAGTTCTACTATTAGTTCGACGATAAAACTGTTTAGACAAAAAAATCCATCTATTTCTACTGCACAGTATGACACATTGGACTCTAATAAATTTAATGAAACACGTCCAAACTATTCTACTATTTTATAATAGAACAAAATTAAAAAAAACATGCAAGAGTTCTACGGGGTCATCAGAGACGTCTCGACGAGATAAAAAAATTTAACCCTTCTCGGACCCCCTCTGTCGTAACTCGGAAACAGCGCGAGTCTACCCGAGATAAAAAATTTGGCCCTCCTCCCCGGGCCCCTCCGGTCCGGCCGTGACGAGCCATTGCCGCGTTACGGACGGGTGGGTGGGTATGTTAACTGGTCATTTTTTTATCATAATAAAAATATCATATTTATACATCCATCGATGGTTTTCAGAACTATTCTGTACATCATCACACAGAAATTAAAAAAATGTTATATACTTGTATGCTAATTTTCTTACAGATCTATTTTACCATCTATTGTTCAAAAGCATTCACGTCTATATATTTAAAAACAGTTTGGCATAAGTAGTAAAATCTGTAAGTAAATAAGTAGGTATTTAACTACAATTTACCATGGTACTTGAAAGTTATGTAGCTTGTGTATTATACCTATATCTATTATTTAAATAATATATAGGTAATAGCAGAATATCCTTGCTTTTTATTTATATTATCAATATAGACGTGCTACACACTTATAATAATAAACAGATGGAGTGACAGATACAAAAAAAAAAAATTGTATCTACTTGAAATAAATAGGTAATATTTCTTATTTTTCATTATTTCAATTTTGTGGTAACAAATTATTAAAAATGAGCTTCTTGATCTTGACAATATCATGACAACGATATGCTATAACAGGTGTTCTACATAGTTAGTTGTAAAATATAGTTGCATGACAATGTTTTCTTATAAATAGTACTTAATATGTTCCGCTCCGCAGTTTAGGTACCTAGGTATAATCCGCCGATTTCGCCGGCCGTTTGCGGAAAGGATCTAAATTCTAAACTCGGCGGGTTGTCGCTCGTTAGCTGCGTGCGGCGTGCTATTAGGAGATAGAGCGTTCGTGTGCAAAAGTTTCAATTTGACTTGCAGGCAAGTGTAGGTGTATATCGTATTTTTATACCTAAACCTGACTTTTGTTTATTGCTTCTCCGACTTCAAGGACCTTTTGGTTGGTTCATTATTCATAAAAATCATTCACGTGGCTTGCGTCCGCTGGTTCATTCCCACTGGGGCCGAGCGTACTTCCCACTTAGGCATTACTATTTATTATCAATATTGACAATATTGTACTAAAAATATCGACAATTAGGAATAAATATAAACAGCTCACCACTAGGCACGTCACTCTGACATCTGTCACAGATCTAAAGCTATATTTTGTTTACTATGGCGATTGTCACCATGACAAACATGTCAAAAATAAAACGGTTGTTTATTTATAATATGGGTTTGGGTTTGTTTTGTTTGTTAAAGAAATTAAACTTGTTTCCTTGTAAATATTTTTTTGTGATCTAATAATAGATTGTGGATAGTTATCAATTTAATAAATTAGTATGGTAAGTAAGTGTATTAAAAAAATAACCATTAAAAATGTTTTATATTCAGTAAAGCTGCGCTATTTCATTTCTTAATTTTTATATCGACTATTTTTTAGGAAGGCGCTTACAATGAGAAATATTCATTTATTGGTGAATGGTACGACAATCAAGCTGCTCTTATACGGCGCTATAATATATTTTTCTATCCAACTGATGATACGCTGGAGATGTTCGACCTTAAAAACAGAAAAACGTTTGTTCGCCGTGTGAAAGTAAATGGCATTACTATAAACAGTTTTTACATCGGCTGTACACTAAATATTCTGGGCAGATTAATTAAAATAGTTAATTTTGCATGTGAGCACACTAGGAAACGGTTGCACAAGGACTTACAAGTGTAAGTAATTTGTTAAGTTATTACATACTTTACTTACGTACTTAACTTGATAAAAATATCGTAATTTGTAAACTGTTGACAGTTGCTTTGAGAAGAGAGCTCTTATTTATCTAATATTTCATCTTTTACTTATTCCCCTTTAACAGCTAAGTAATAATGACATTTTTTACTTTTGAAATCTCTGTTTAGTTACAGACTGATTACAGATTAGACTATTTTTTTTGTTTTATATTTTGCAATCAGTCTAGTCGATTATGAGATATTGATCATAGTTGATCGAGTCGTGTTGCAAGATTCGACTTATGAGAAATAAAAATGTACCTATGTTGTTTTCAGGACATTCGCTATCCTTAAACCGTTACCAACCAAGATAGCTGGTAAAATTTTAACAATTTTGTTTGAAAATGGTTTACGAGTTACCAAGATGAAGAAAGCTAGACTAACTGCTGATGATATAAACATTTTGTTCAGAACACTAATTTCTGATTCTACATTTCCGTAAGTATAATATGTTTAGTACCAGTGGTCATTTTCTATTGGATGTAAATTGTAGTTATTCATTATCATAAATAGCGCCATCTAACAATATTTTGAGGTAACAGTTTATCTGCAACAATAAAAGTAGGTACCACAAACATTATTAAAAAAGTTCATCTATTTTAGTTTGTGCCACATTCATATTTTGTTAGAGTGGCATCCATGGGATATTTTCTAACAATAAAATGGTCAAGACACCATACTCTGAGAAGGATGGATGGTATTTAGTTCTCTACCTTTATGCTAGGGTCCACATTGCCTATCATTCTAGAGCCTTAGTTGCTATTTTCGCCTATCTTTGTTTCAGTTTTCTGCTCGATTACCTAACTGATCATTTAGTGTATGGTATGGAACTGGTTGGGAAAGATGCAGTGTCAACATGTCTGAAAATTCTCGGCAATAGTGATCCTTTGAAGGCTGAGCCGGGTACAATTCGAGCTTTGTTTGGTACGGATCCTGTGAGGAATTGTATTCATGCATCATCATCACCAGAAGCTGCTGTTGAAGTAAGTTCTATTATAAGTTTGATTTTTTTCTTAAGTATCTATTTCTTAAGATAATTTTAAATTGCTTAAAAATTTCAAATGTTTATCTATGTAATAAAATGCAAAGCTTAAGTATGTTCTTGTATTTTCTTGCAATAAATTCTAGGACTTATATTAATTCTAGACTAGATCTTTTGATATTTAGAGAACAAATTTTAAAAAAAGTTTTACAAATTAAAATAATACTGAGAAATATTTAAAATAATCACACTGACTAATATTAGAAATACGAAAGTAGCTATTGTCTACCCGCTATGCTTCGCCTTGGAAATCAAGGTGATCAATAAATCTTGATTGAGTTTTCCTAAATTTAAAATTTAAAGAGGCAAAACCCATGTCAAAGGTTACAAATTGGTAATGATATTGAATTTAATATTTAACAGTGAAATGATCTTTTTTTTTACTTATACTCACCAAAATTGGAAAAATAGATTACAAAAATTAAAAATTATTAAAATCCAATTAGGTTCTTGATTAGTTCTATTATCTAGTATTATTTCTTATATTATAACCATGAAGAAATAATATAGGACAAGGTGACATTGTTTTCAATAACCTGTTTTATTTTTGTATTTGAGGCTTTTTGATTCATAACTCCAATAAGTTAGGAGTTGCATGCAAAAATTGCTGGAGCCTTAGTCAAAGTAACATTTTAAAAACTATAACGTAGTTGAATGAATAAAATGTGTGGGATGTATCGCGTGATTTAGCGACGGCATATGTCAATCCCATTTTTTTATGGCATAGGTATGTGAAATCTTCTAAAAGACATCGGTCAAGTGACAGATAGTGTGAGGTTTTTACTCACTAAAAACCTCCCCCTCTTAGTACCACGGGACCGCGGCCCGATTTCGTTATCGTTTTAAATTGTTACTTTGACTAGGGCCCCTGTTGCTTTACAGGACATGGAGTACTTTTTTCCTCCGGCGCCACTCAAGTCGATAAGACTTCGATTGACTGCAACTCTGTCAAACTGCACCATGTGCATAGTGAAGCCGCACGCGATACGAGAGGGCAAACTCGGGGCAGCGCTCGAGGCCATCGACGAAGGCGGGTTCGACGTCACCGCTCTCAACATGATTATCGTTGAGAATATCAATGCTGCAGAGTTTTACGAGGTTTACAAGGGAATCGTTCCTGAATATAAGGTAATAAACAGATTCATTCAGCAGCCAGCTGGACATGGCTCACTAAGTTTGGGCAGTGACCTGGCGGCAGTAACCAACCCCCTTTACAGAAGACCATAGTGAAATAACAGCATGTATGCTGTGTTGCGTTTCGATGAGTGAGTAAGGGATACCACAGCCCATTTCCCAGTGTCATAAGCAAAATTTACCATGTACCTATGTTAAAGAAATTTGATCCTTACAATTGACCCTTTTATTTTCCTGCAATAGTTATACTTATATAAGTTCTAGTCTATATTGGTAATAGGCAGGTGATGTAAGAAGAGATGATAATGTTTCACATTCCAGGGTATGGTCGAGGAATTGTCCAGCGGGCCGTGTGTAGCGATGGAGATTGTCGCTAAGGACAAGGGCCTTAACACCGCTATTGAGTTTAGAAAAATAGTAGGCCCTTCAGACCCGGTACGTATTTTTCATTTGGAAATAAACATTATTGTATAGATAGGAATATAGGAATCAGGCGAGAATTAAGGCGCTGCTGGCTTTTTCCCTGTATAACTTTTAAAAACACCTGAAAAGCATTCCCGGAAACTTGGATAATATTAAGACAGAATTTTTTTTTACCATAAAGCTTCAAGCTAAGATAACTTATCGATCCGAGGTTTCTACAAGACTGATCTTAATACAATAATACGAACGTAACATTTTCAATTTAATAATATGATTGCTATTACAATCGGCTTATAAACAATTAGCGGATTATAATTTATATGCATTAGACGGTATTAGTATTAAATAACAAAATTGTGTAGGTATATCCACTTTACATCAGCTTTACAGTTCAATTGTTATGTAAATAAGACATAGCAGCATTATGACGTGTTGGCTGCTACTGTAAAATAACTAATAAGTTAATGGCCCCATGTACTGTTAATATATTGACAGAAATTGTTATTGACAGGAAATAGCAAGATTGTTGCGTCCGAATACAATGAGAGCTAAGTTAGGAAATACTAAAGTCCAGAACGCGATTCACTGCAGCGATCTACCTGAAGACGGACTCCTCGAAGTGGAATATTTCTTTAAGATATTAGATCTATAAATGAGAAGCTCACACCTTCATTTATACTTTTGTATTCAGAAATATTACTCAATTCCTTTTATTAGGTACTTCGTAATGTGTTTTTGTGAAATTATTTTTTATTTTTCTATCAAATTCGTAAGATTATTTTCTCAAAAAGTTCGTTATAAAATTGGTAAAAGGTTGATAGCAAAAAAGGTAATAAGAAAAATAAGACATCTACATAATCTTGTAACCATTTAAATAACAATGAAATTTTCTGTGATTAATTACGTAATTGTATATTTTTAAGTTATTTGCGTACTAAATCGAAGCCGGAGTTTGGCTTGAATATTACAGAATTTTGGAAATAAGTGCATTGGGTTTAGGAATTATCCTCCACATATAAACAAACTTATAAAATCCACTCTAGCTATAGCTAAAATGAATTTTAGCACTTCATGTTTTTTTGGTTAATATTAAAAAAAAATTGTGCGCTCCAGTCATGCTTTTATTACAAAATAATATTTTTATTTCGCATTTAAAAAGGCAGCAATATTTGTTTTTTTTTTTGCCTTATTTATTGTTTAAATCTATTTAAAGTGTTTTGATATCTTATAAGTGCGTAATAAAATAAAATCAAAATGCATATATATTATATATAAATTTTTAAATTTCATAAAGTAAAATGTGTATTTTTTTTTCTGTTTTTATGTGTAATGGCAACTTTATGTACTTATTTAATTTGGTAAATGTATTCAAAGACTGATTAATTTTAGTCTTGCTTCGTTTGTATGGCGAGGTGTTTCTGTTTGATGAGATAAATAAATCTGATATTATGTATTAAAAAATAGTTTTATTGAAATAATAAAGCCCTTCTTGAAAGAAATTATCATATTTATTTCGAACTAGATGGAGCACACGAATTTGACAAATTATATGAGCAATAATACAATCTTTATTGCTATTATAGTTTTGCTATTTTTATTTTTATATGATCCCTCGGGACCAGTACTTTTTTCTGGATGAAAGGTAGGAAACTCTATATTATGAAACTCTATATCCTTCTGAATCAATGACAATGTGTATGCAGAATTTCGTGATGATTGGTTGAGTAGTTTAGGTAACAGACAGACAGAGTTACTTTCACATTTGTATTATTTGTAACACCGACAATTAGTTAGACGACTGATTGAGGTTATTTTAATCTCGTAACATCATCTCAATCGTTCTTGAATTCGATACTAGACAAAGTCAAGTATGGCAAGAATTTTTCGAAATGGATTTGGTTTTAGAATTACCTACATTAAAACCAGTAATAGAAGTATTAATACTAATTTGGGGAGGACTTTATAAGGGCTTGAGGAGATAATTTTCTGTGAATTGCGCATTTTCTCGACATCGAATTAGTTCTTTAATAAATTAATTTAAATATTAATTCTTTAATAATAATTTAAACACAGTGTGCGGCAAGGCACACTGCGTTTAGCAGTCATTTGGGCAGCCCTTCTGGCGGCAATAATCACCTTCTTACAGAAGATCACCGTGAAATATTATGTGCTGTTGTGTTTCGGTGAGTGCAAGAAGCCATTACCAATTCCATATCCGTACATGGTCGCACTTGCAGCACCTGTGGCGTTGTTTGTGTTATAGGTACCATCAAGTGGACCGTCAGCCTGTCTGTCGACCTTAACATTAAAAAAATTGTTGGTATATTAGATATTTTCATTATCCCAAAACTTTATTTCGTCTTCATTGTGTACGATAACCGAAACACTCCCATAAACAAACTTACACTGTCCATTTTACAAACAATGGGCAGTATTTTCCATCCGTCTCGAATCGTACCTACTTGTGAATGGCGAGTGGGGACGCAAGTCGCATAAACGAATCACAATTCACATATTAACGCAGCAGACTCTAGAGTTTAGTTAGACCGTGTAGGCCAGTGTAGGCAGTGTTGCACACGACTCTACCAGTTCCAGCCACGCACGCGCTTGCATCTTTACATATTTTAGGTCTTTGGACGCGCGCGACCTACAAATTACAATATCAAGAGTCGTGACTATTTCATTCCAGCGATGCAAAAATAAAGTTTATTTCCGTTTGTGTTTGTGATTTAAAAAGTTGTTTTTACTTCAGTAACATTGTTTATGAAAATTACGAAAAAAACCATGAAGTGATTTTATAACCACTATTAAAGATAAGGTTTTAAAATTCGCAACCTTGGTGAGTATTCGTTGGCTTTAAGGTTTTTTTTGTACGCGATAAGTTTAATGCCGAATTAACAATCTTTTCATCCTCACGTAGGGTTGTCCGATCGCATAAAACTTTCCAAATTTAAAGTTCAAATAGATCGTTAACGGTAGTAGATACGGACGAAGGAGCCTTATCGTAAAGGAAGGACTTACTTTACATTAACATTATACACGAAGTAAAGATTTTTTTTTTCTGTAATATTGAAGAAAATTAAAAATATGTCTTTCTTTTATTGTTAACAATTATTAAAGCCTAATATAAATAAAGCCAACAGCAAAAATATTTACTCAATACCTACATTGTTTTATGTAAGTATTATTTATTATTTTTTTATAGCGATTCCTTTAAAAGTTTTTGTATAATTTAAAGTTATTTCTTACAAAGTCGAATTGATTTAGTCAGGGTAAATGAACTGATTGCATTTAATTTACTTATGATAATTTAATAATATTTATTTGCACATTAGGCACATGAATAAATAAGATAATAGACAAATAAATATTGGGTAGTAGTAGGGTACATACTTATATTAGACCTACTTTAGCTTTCGTTTACAATATTATATTTATTTTATACTATATTTAGTCAAGGATAATTTAGCTATCTATACTAATATAATAGAGATAAAATTTGTTTGTTCGTTTGTATGTAGGAAGTAATCTTCGAAACTACTCATCCAATTTAAAAAATTCTTTCACCAATAGTTAGAATAGAATTTCAGGATGGACATCATAGGTCCGGGCGAAGCCGCGGACACCATCTATCTAAAAATAACGCAAAACTATAATTTCAGGCATCATTGTATGTCAGGCATTATATCTTTTATTTTATAACGCGTACGAAGTCGCAGGCACCAGCTTTTAGATAATACATTTACTTAGTATCCTTGAACATCGGGAACATGGCTTCTTTAATCTTTTTTGGTCAAGTTAGTCAGGATTAGCCTTAAACACTGATTATTAGGATATTGTTAGGATTTTATTAGCCGTTTCTGAGCTTGATTTGTTTAAACATTTGAACAAAATACCTACCCACAAACACATCGTCCAAGACCTTACAACTTACTTGTAACTTTATTTAAATTTTAAACTATGGTAATTACTATTTAATTTGGCACAAATAACATATCTACTTTTAATAATCATACTCATTCTGTAACTCAGAATTACTTAACATATTAATTAGGGTTTGCAATAATTTTATCACTTTTTCTGTTTACACATATGGTTATACTAGGTAAACAATACCTACTTACTTAGGTAGGCACATATTACTGGCTACGTAATTTTATAAATATAGCCTATGTTACATGCTGATACTCGTAATGTAGCTTTCTATATGTGAAAGAATATTTAAAATGGGTCCTAGTAGTTTTTGAGTTTATTCATTAAAGCATGGATATATTATTTTCTTAGACGTTATATTTTTTATTTTTAACGCGGACGAAGTCGCTGGCACCAGCTAGTATATAAAATAATTATTTCTTTATTCTTTTTTTTGCCTTGACATTGGTACACCTTTTTTTCACTATTTCGGGTTTTGTGGCGCAAATATGAACTTTTAGTTTCGAGTAGAAACATGATATAAAGACTGACATGAGCCGACTATTTGACCTGTGCGTAGACAAAATATTTATAGATCAATTATTTCTTATGAATAGGTCTTATTATATTTTATCATAAATCTCAAAGATATCTGGTTAATAAGACTAACAAGCTTGATTCAACAGAAATGTATAGGTGCATTATTCTTAGTGAATGGAATCGCTTACTGTACGCACAATATCGTCAAAAATAAAACAAGTCAAGTCTGTGTGAGCATGTGTACGATATAAAGCATTTATACGCAGTTTGTTATAGTGGAAGAGGTAATGTGTCCGTCCATTGTGAGCCACTCAACCAGATCTGTCGTCATAACTTTCTATACTTTGCATAATAATGGCCTTGGTGATCGAAGATGTAATATGTATCATCTTTCAGGATTTGTCTTTACCTAATCCCGAGTATAGTGGCGGAAGAAATAAGTCTTTGAAAGTACCCTGAAATTTTTTATAAGGACTGGCCACTGTTTGGTTGAAGGAGTAGGTATATAATGTAAATCCGAATACTGTGCAAAATATATTATAATAAGAGTGCATATTTTAAGGTTCGGAAGCTGCATAGCGCATCATTTAGCGGACAATAAAAAATCGGACGACTTCAGTAAAATGATAAAAAAGTAAAATGTAAAAATTTTATTATGTAATAATTTAACATTTTTACATATTTATTACATAGTATTTTATATTACACAGTAATTATATTTATATTACATAGTAATTTATTAATATGTACCTATTGAATGTTTTTATGTTTAAAAACAATCATTAAATTTAAAAACATTGGAAGTAAGTACCAACTTTTAAAACTTTTTATAGGTACCGTAATGTTGTTAAACTTATAATGTTGTTGTTCACGGCTAGCTGAACATCAATGTTTTCCACGTATGAATTATCTACCTCCAAATTGTTATGTCGTATTGTATTGTGCAGGAGCAGATAAAAATAACATAAGTTGAATATCACAATGTCATAACAATCTAATAGATAGAGATAATGAACATTACACCTGTATATTCGGAAGCACTACATACGTAAGAAAAAAATCTTTAAATTTTTGAAAGGTTGAATATTCCAGGCAAATATTCTAATATAATTTTCATTTACCCCAATCGCATCCCGGCGATGCTGGGACGCGTAGACAAAGTTTGTAACATAAAAACAAATAGGTACTGGATTTCCACCTACTCACCTAGACTCAACGATATTTTTGTCTATACCTAGACTGGTCATTTTGAACCTGAGCTCTAAATCGCTTTACAGACATTCACACTGAAAAGGTAGTAGGTACCGCATTTTATATTTTATTTAATTCTTTTCATTAAGGCTAGGTATTACCTTTTTCAGCATGTTATTGTCTTTATTGCTTTCATAATTTATAAATAATATAAGTAATTTATTTTTTATTTTATTTTATATATTTTTTGCCAATTATTTAAAGGGTAGTTTTAACTTTTTTCTTAGTGTTACAATTTAATTATTGTTGTTGTTTTGCACGAATTGGTGATATTTTATGCAAAATTGCAGGTAGATCGACGGTCCATTCTATAGTAGGAGCCAGCCGGCTTAGGAAAAGAGCAACACCAGGTCAGGCTGTTAAGGCTGTTAAGGCTCGTGCAGAAAGGATAGACAAGACGCGAGGGACAACATGATGTTTTGGGAATAGGCTTTTAACTACGCCAAACTGGTTCTGCAGTAGTAAAACTCGAATAAATATAAAAAAAAAACATTAACAGTGTTGACATTTCTATGTAATTTAACAAAGTCTTATTAGTAAAAAAATACACTAACGCTTTGTTTCAGATTCACAATAACCTCATAATAATTATTCATATCATCAATGCATCAGAACCATAAATATTCAAGTACACATGACGGGTGCCGGTGGATGAAACATTTTCCGGGTCTAAACGAGTAAATATATTTTCAAAGTACACCTGGACTTAGTTCTTTTTGATACGACCGCTTTGACAATTTTGACGACAAGATGAACATGCTGCGATCATTCTTCAGACGAATCACCAACGATCTGCGACAGAAAAAACTAATACCGCTGAAGGTTTTGTTTTTCGTTCACGCTTCCAGTAAGTTTTTAATGTTATATTCATTTATTGCTTAGATAGACTAGCGCTTGTGCTCATTGTTACTCGTAGATTGTTACGGACTTGAAAAGTTCGTTTTTTGAAAATCTCACCAGAACTTAACATTTTTCCTATAGTTTAATCCCGGCAATCATCAATACATTAGTGAAAACCGCATTCAAATCGGTTATGACATTTCTGAGATTAGCATTCACAAACGCATAAACGCACAGACAAACAAAAAATCTAAAAACGATTTTTTTTTGACTTCGGTAACATAAGTACAACGCGTACAAACAGTTATATGTTTACGGTTTTATTGTATGTATAGATTTATTGAAGTTTCTTAATATGTTAAACAATTTTCAGCTTTATTCGTACTGTATCCGTACTTGACGATACATATGCGTGAATTGGGTATTAATGTGGAGGAGACGGCGATAATGTCCGCGGTGACTCCGGTCATCTCAATCATAATGCCCCCACTGGCTGGGATGCTCGCCGACAAAATTGGCAATTTCAAGGTTTGCAATCTACTTTATTTATACATACTAATATTAAAAATGTGAAAGTCACTCTGTCTGTTTACCTTTTCACGCCTTAACTACTTAACCGATCAACACGAAACTTTGCATACATACTCGTACATAGGTAGATAATCTTTTGCTGGTCTATCTAGATATACAGTCATAGTTTTTGTATATACTGATTAGTTCACGATGTTCAAGGATACAATAACCTTTACCTCGCTTGCATGGTCGTCATGGTATTATTATCACATGGACATAATACTGTATTGTAACCAATTTGACGCAGTCTAAAATGCGTTGTTGACATGATGAATTTTTATTATAATTATACTATATCAATATCAAAGAAGAAATAGATTTTAACTTGTAAAAGTTACAGTTGATTTTTCATTAATTCATGAACTATACTGCAGAAAGAAATTCGTCGTAGGTACATAAGCGATTATTTTTAATTTTGTTTTCGTTTATATCGTCACAATTCTTGTAGAACAATAATATTTTAATTATCGAGAAAAGAAATTTATTTAGAGAATATTTCATGGTGATCTTCTGTAAGGGATCCCCCTTATGTAAGTGCAAGTGCAGCTGCAAATGCGTTGTTGACCTTAGGAAGACCTTAGGAAGCTAGAAAAATGGCCTTTGGTATCCCTTACTCACTCACCAAAACACAACAGCGCAAACTGTTATTTCATGGTAATCGTATGTAATGGGGTGGTTTATAAATAAAGCTTTTTATTGTTATAAATATAATAGAAGTCTCTAGCTTTACGTATATAATGTTAATAGGTATTCTAAATGCATAAAGTATTGATGTATGGATGTGTGGATGTTGGTTACTCTTTCACTTACAAATTACAGATTTCTTTGGTTAAATAAATTCTTGGTATTCTAACTTTATAATTAAATATAGTGTTTTATAATTCAATATATACCCTCGTACACGCTTAATCCTTCTTACATTATTGTTAAAATGTTTTAACAATTACATCGTGTGAATAATTGTATTTGTGATTGTGTCGTGTAATAACAATCAATTTTCCGCATGTGAGCATTGTGACTGCAAGTTCTAAGCAGCTATAAATGTACTCGCACATTATTAAATGGTCATTACGACAAGGTAGTTGTCCATCTTGAGATCAATTATTGCTTTCAAAGCGTCAGTAGACAATTTAACTAATCATCCTTTGTGAAATCTTAATCGTGTTATTGTAATTTACTTGTGGAACTGCTTATAGCATGGACATTTTGTAAAAATGTATATTCTAAGCGGCTAATCTCGACTAATACTTTATCGATCACAATGAAATTTTGCAAGCAGTACTTTTTTTTGGATGAAGGTTCCCCTATGTCCTTTTCTGACAATGTGTATTATGCAAAATTTCATGGTTATCGGTTCAGTAGTTGACATGAAACCCTAACAAACAAACGAAGAATCACAATCAGCTAATTTATAATAAATTAGCTGTGCTTGCGACTTCGTTCGCGCTGTAGTTGGTTTATTAATAAAAACCATAATTTTCCTACTAGTAAGTCGACCACTATTTACCGAGGTCGTATAGGATTCCTTCACCAATACTTAGAGCAGTAATCTTATTTACAATCAATACATGAAATCAAAACATTCAGACAAGAGTCCAGGTCCATCTGCGTCTGCCTTTGCAGCAACTGGAATTCTAGCTTCTGAACAATCAATAAATTGTCTGACCCATATTTACGTTAACCACAAATTTTAATTTGGTTCATTTGCAGTTGCTGTTAGCGTTGTCGTCCGCGCTTGGAGGTGCATCAGCTCTCCTGTTGTTGGCCGTGCCAGTAGGCAGAATCACAGTGACGTTCCCACCGGCTGTAGAGCTTATTACCACATGCAATGGAGGCTTAATGCACCTACGACAGGTCAAAGAATATCCGTGTCGGCCTTTGCATTCATACGAACAGGGTATAAATCTCACGTGAGTATATCTACTGACTAAATGTATCAAATTACAATATTTATATATGATACTATTAACATTGAAACTTAACATTTTATTATTTTATATCATAGCGAAAAACTCTGTGTTATGCTAAATAAAAAAATAAATATTTCTGTTGAGGGTGTATTTCATTACCAGGAAGAAGATAAAGTTGGCTCAAGTGTCGCTGTTGTTAACTTAATGCTAGGCAATTTTAGCACTGTCCTTATACAGTTTTTTTGTACAGAAAAGTGGTGGTTTTTACGTACAAGGATGGCAGACAGACTAACAGCCAGCTACACTCATAGGATGAAGGATATGGAACAAGTAAGGGAATAGGAAGGGCTTTGGTATCACATCAAAACATTACAATTATTTCACGGTGATCTACTGCAAGTGGATGGCTAGTTACTGCTCCTAGAAAAGATTGTAGAAAACAGTGTGACCTTCCCCTGTTATTTCGTCCTGCACAAAACATCTTGTCAATTTTATTACAAGACTGTCGAGAAATTTGTATATAATATTATATTTATTTTACTATTAGAGTAGGTATCTACGAATGTTTAGAAAGCTTTTTTAAAAATTCGTCCTGGTGCAAGGTAAGCTTTTTAAATAAAAATTCATATTTTTGTTGTAAAAACAAATTACTATAACATTTATGAATGTAATTTATATTAGTACCTATACATATATTTACCCGACGTCCGACACAAAAACGGGGTGTTATAAGAATCAAATAGTCTGCTGGACACCCAACTCCTTAGCAACTTACAGAAGATATAGCGTGTTTGAGCTCAATAGAAAGTACGGGGTTAGTTTTTAATTTTTAAATATATCTTGTACTTATTAAATTTTCAATTATTATTCGTGCATGGTAAGTATTCATCGGGTTGCACGAATTAAAAAAAAAGATTTAAAATATACCTACCTACCTAAATTGCTTTATATTCACGCCTTATACAACTAACTATCCATTACGTAGTGTCTCTGTAAGGAAGTTGGCAATTGCATTGTTGTAGGGTTCTGTCATGCGGCTTTGTGTGCGGGCTGCCAGGCGATTTGACTTCAGAAGAGTCTGATCAAATATTACTTACGAATTCTTACAACATTGAACTGAAATCAAGTGAAGATAATAATAGACGACACATATATTCAAGATTTCCCTTATTGCACGTGAACAGTGTACCGACAGCAACAAAAGATCAAAGCACGTCCAGAACATTGAAGAACAATCCTCTTTTCAACGTCACTATCTCTAAAGTGATCAGCAATGAGATATTCTTCCCAGCGCCCGATTTATATGAACTTAAGTGTTCTGAAGGAGTAAATAATACATCCTGCAATTTCGGGCTTAATGACGGAAGTTCGTACATGGATGTGTTTAATATCAACAAAGAAGCGAAATATCGTGCCAAGATTTCACTTGATGCACAGCAAGATTCGGTTTATGATAAAAATTTACGGTTTATGATAATAGCAATATCTCATGAAAACGAGACCAATTGGCTTAAGAATGACGATGGAGCTGATGGTATTACGTGCAGTGATAATTTTATAACCGTGAGTATATTATTTTTGTACGCCATTTAATGTCAAAAAGGGTATGTAATTTCGGGCACATAATTCTTGTTATTAAACTAGTGATGCAGGAAAAAATACAGGGAAAACATAGCAGAGGCAGGAGACATCCTGATTGATAAATTTAAGAGAATGGTTTGGTATGAGCGCTCGCTTCCTCTTTTAACTCTGGAACTACTAGTCGCATTTAATAAAATGTTTTTGCAATTAATACTTAAATTATTTCGGAGGGTTATAAGCTGTTTATGACTTAGAAGCCGAGCAAAAAGAAAAGAAATCCCAGAGATCGACGGGTAGGGTCGAGGCCGAGGGCGGCCGACATGCGCATGCCTTTGTCAATTATTATTTATTAATTGATATAGATGTAGATATTTTTATAAAATTACCTAAATAAATGATATCATAATATTTGTACAGATGGCTGATGAAGGCGTCCCAATCCGAGTCGGTTCGAATCCGCAAAGGAGGATGTTAAACTGTACCGCTGCATGTGCTTCTATAGCGCCAAGGAAAAGTCTATGTGAAAATCAGAAGCAGCACATAGAACTTGACCCCGCATTCACCTTCTGGGCATACCTTGCTGTGAGTATTTTTTCTTATTATGGACTTTTCACAAATCCTTACAAATCACCACCGTGAAATAACTGCTCAGGTGTTGCTCTGTTAAGGCATGCCAGATTCTATTCCCACTTTGTCTCTTATCGACGATATGATGCTGCTTGATCTTTCGGTGAGCACTGTGAGAAAGCATATGACCATATGTGAGAGGTATGCCGTGGCTCATGAATAAACTTAGGAATAACTTGGCTCATGAATGCAAAAAAGAGCGAACTTTTAATATTCGCAGACTAAAATGATGCTTTTATACCACCTGTCACCTTGGATGGTATCCCGCTGGCTCTAGTCACGCGTGTTAATTTCGTACACCGAGGATCTCTCAAACAACGAGGATATTGAACGGGAACGCAGCTCGTTGGCTGGTCAAAAGTAATATGTATGTTGGCACGCAGATTTGCATATTGTAATAGAGACGTGAAAATAACGCATTTCTCAACATACTGTCAATAATTTTATACGTGCAATTTGTGAATCCAATCCAATTAAACGAACGGATGGCTTTTTCGATATTGCGTCGTATGCGTAGCATACGACATGACTGTTTAATTATGGGACAAGTGTTGCTGTTACATAGGTCGCTGACCCTCCATATTTTATTTAATATATTCCAAATTTCATTCCAAATTCAACAAATCAAAGGTCATAAAAATCGGCCGAGCTGTCTGGAATTATAAACCGTGTAACTAATGCGATTTTCTTTTATATATATGTAGAAGATTAGGACACAATATTAGATCTAATTTGTAATACAATATTAGATGTAAATATTCAATATGAAATAAACATAAATGTGGTACGGAGCTGTGGGCATAAAGTAAAAAGAAAACATTGAGTTCATTTGGTTAGACAGTTTAGCGGGGAAGTCGGACTGATAGAAAGATTATCCTCAATCATCACTAACTGAGCAATTTAGTAGTGATCTTGAACAAGCAGCGACACGAGGCGGCGTAAAACATACATATTATGCTCTTTCGAACAAAATTGACAAATCTTCGTTGTCAAACCAAATCACCTATGTGCACTTTTTTGAGATCCTAAACATTTTGAACTTAGTGAATAGTTCACTGCCTTATAAAGTGCTTAAGCACTTTATTATCACACTGCTTATGAGTACAACCGCTATTTCAACCACGACAGACGACTGCCCCTCAAACGAACCGCCTAGACGGCCAACTGCTAGTGCGTATGATGCTTAAGGCCATCACTGCCTTCCGCGTCCAATGCAACAATGGCTTCAAGGCCAATATGGATGTTGTTGGGACTATCGCGTTTCTGCAGTGCGTCTGGTATGTTTGCACTGGCAAAAATTAACTTCACCATCTTGATGACCGACGTAACTTTTAACTAAACTATGGGCCATTTTTTAAATGCCGGTAATATATGAATTTTATTCATTACTAGGGACTCGCTCCCAACATTATACAAATGTAATTATTTCTAAAAATTATATACGCAAATTATACCTTCTTCGCAATAAAGCACAAATAAATAAATCAAAGTAGTCTTTGTTTTATATGATCTAAAGATGCCTTATGAATATTGAACAAAAAAAAATATCCTTGAGAATGTTACAATCGAACGACGTGTATCGCTTGAATTACTGTCGTCATACATAGGTAAAATAATGAGTCATAAACTCCAAAACGTCATAGTTATAATGTGTTTTATTAATCTTGTTCTGTGGTGTCCTATAATATGTTATTCACCTGTATATTAGGCCATTATAAATAAAAAACATACTTTTATATTTGTACTGTAGTTAATAGGGAGGACTGCGATTTTTGCGTGAGATGTCGTGGTCAAAAGCGACCTCGCATTGAACATAAGCAATGTCTAGTGTTTAATACGAATTAGAACCGTATAGACTTTCAATCATGAGCTTTTTTATACCTAACTTGTTTGCAAACATGAATGCCTGCACATAATTGATAATGTTGTAAAGCGACTCTTAACCTTGTCCCTGTTGCCTTTAAATTTATACATACATACGTTACATCTTCTAAGCATTCAAGCATACTATGGCCTGCCATGGCCAAACATTATTTGTGTCAATATTTTTCGTGCGTCAAGATGGGAAATTTTACAACTAAATTAATAATATCAACATATTCAAACCAGTGATCCGGCCCCGGCTTCTCCCGGGCTCCGTTTATGCCTTTTTCCAAAGTAAAAGCAGAATAAAAATCAGTTGAACGGTTTTGGAATCCATAGAGGACAAACATACGTACATTGATTTGCTTAAGCGCACCGCAAAGAATTGGTAAATAGATTTGAATATAACGGGAATAGAGTCTTAAGCGTAGGTAAAATAAAATTAACATTTTATTTTATAGTGGATATTACTAAACCGTCTGCTCTGGGACTCCAAGGTCTTTTCATAACATGTTTTGAGATTCGGTTACAATTGATTATTAAAATCGTCCATGAGCCCTGTCCGAGTAGCTATAATATTTCTTCATATGTACATAAATTTGCAATTGAAACTACCCTAACTAATATTATAAATGTCAAGGTGATTTCGTTTATTTGTATGCTTTCACGTCATAATTACTCAACCGATCATCACGAAATTTCTTATATAGAAAAGGACACATGTTTTTCATTCAGAAAAAAGTACCTACTGTTCCCGAGGGATCATTTAAAAATTAAAATAAACAATTCAACGCACTAGAAAAATATAAAATATGTATAATTTGTGTATAATAAAGACTGAATAGATAAATGTTTACCTAAGAAAAAAATTCGGGGCAAAAACGGGCCTGTAACTAAAATAAACTTTTGTAAAATATAATCACAAGCTGATTAAGATATGAAATAATATTTTTTTCTCTTAATTTTCAGGTTCGTGTGTTTATTGGAATAATAGGTGGAACAGCGTTTGCGATGTTTGAAGGTGCCGTCATCGCCATAGTGAGAGAGCAACGCGCTGATTACGGCTTACAAAGAGTATACGGCAGCATCGGGGGCATGATATCCTCCCCGCTGTCGGGTCTTCTAATCGATTATGCCAGCAGGGGAAAGGGATACACTGATTTTAGGTATGTAACTACAATTAACGACATTGTGGAAAAAGAAAAATAAGGAATGCCAACCTTCAGAAAAAGGCCAGTGGTGAATGAAGGGACAATGGAAAATTATTAAAATTGCATGGAACCATATGTAGTTTATAAGATATTAATTTATTGGAAATAAATAGGACATCTATTTATTTCATTAGTATGTAGGTTGTAGGTATGTATTTTATACCTTATATGCGGAACTAAAACTGTTGAATATGTCATTTTTTTGTTCTTGTTAATAAATATTTCATTTTATTAATAACAATAACAACAACAAATTTAATTTACAACAAAACACAACACCACGTATGCTGTTAATTCACGGTGGTGTTTTGTAAGGGTGTGGTTACTGCCGCCAGATGACTGCGAAACGCAGTCTGCCCTAACACTATTATAGGTAATACTTACTTTCCAAATCGAGACCAGAGCCAACTTTGAAAAGTTTATTTCCAAAGTTGACTCTGTCGGGAATCAAAGCCGGTACCCCCGAGACACACCATGACCAGGACCCAACCACTCGTCTAATAGGCTCGTCAAATGTCCCCAGGCTAATTACCATTTTATAAAGTTTTCTTATTTCAAAACAAAATGGCCAATGAAAGTGTGAATATTCATTGGCACATTTATTGCTATTTTTATTTTATTTCTTCAAAAATATTTCAATCCCTTGTAAAAAGTGGCACCTCTTTTGCTTACGAAAGCTAGTAAAACATAAACAAAATAGTTACGAGGTGACTATTGAGATGAGAATATACCCGAACAAACCTTAGCAACATCCCAAAATCTGCAAAATCTAGATCTCCGAATATCTATCTCACTTCGATCTGTGGCAGACTAACGCCTATTAAACATATTTATAGAGTAACATAGCAGTCCAAAGACCCCGGTTGGAAACAAAACGTGTTTAACACTTTCGCTCGTCCAACTTATGCGACCAACTGATCAAACATGACGCTGCAATTTTTTTCCATAACATAGAAAAGAACTACTTAGAACTTACTTTTTCCTTTTAAAAATTTTCAAGTTCTACTTTGTCGAAACAATCCAAAAGAGTCGTATTATCAAAACTTAAATAGCCTTTAGACAATTATTGCATTTCTTTTCCCTTAAAGGAAATCCATCAGTTTTGTATGGAGATCAGGCCATCAGTTTATTTTCGTTTAACAGTTGAAACTTGCAGCATTAGGCAAGAAGAAATTAGGTATAGATTTTACTGAGAAAATATTGTGTAATTTGGCAATGGGTTTCATAGAACTTAAATTTGAAAGTATAAAAATGTATGAAAGTGTAAAAAAGTATTTTTATTTTTCGATGATAATCAATATACAAAATCTGAAACATTCCAAGGAAATTACTAAAATTAATAAAGACTTTTCCAAATTCTCCATTCTGGTTTTGAACGATGTCCAAATATTTTATTCAGCTGTTTTTGAGCCTTCATTAGAAAGCGGTATTATCTTGCTTTTATGTATAATCATAATACATTAAGCCTAACTTAATGAGCCAATTTAAAAAAAACTGGCTTCTTCTATATAAAAAACCATTAATTATTAAGTATACTAATCTGAATGGAACTTTTTAGGCCTGCTTTCTATTTGTATGCAGTCTTGAAAGTGGCTTCCGGCGTACTGATGCTCAGCATAGATCTGGAGTTCAAACAGCCCGCACAAAATCTATTGGAAGATGTCATATCGGTGTTCAAAAACATTGAAATTGTCGCTCTTTTCATAGCGTGTTTCATAATGGGTTAGAATATTTCTTTATAGCCTTATGGTTAAGTCTGATTTATAACTACCCTCATTTTAGTAACTAAGATACATACACAAAATTCTGTAAGGGTGTGGTTACTTTCGCCTCTATTATCTCCAACAACACGCGATTCCTGGCGTACAAACTTTTTTATTTACTGACTAGTCTAATAAAGGTGACATTTCATCAAATAGAATGTGTATCTGCTCGTCTCACATTCGCGTAAAAAAGGGAGGAAAGTGTCAAAGATAGATCTTATGTATGTACAAGTTACTCGTACATACGAGAAGCAAGGCAGCTTCTGGGATATCATAGGCGAATTTTTCGCAAATGAAGAACAACGAAAGTTGTAGGCGTCACTTTTTTTAAATTTAAAATTTGTTAAGTTAGGCTAACGATCCAATTAACGGTAGGTGGTTAACGTCGCCTATAACACAAGCAACACCATACGTACTGCAAGTGCGCTGCCGAACATGTTATAGTTTCGTTTCTCGTTCATCATTTGTATAAATAAGCTTGTGATTTGTATATAAATAATTGTGACGATGAAATTTATCTTTAACGGAATAATAGAAATTATTAAGTATCCAATGAATAAAACTGTTTTAGGTACGGCGTGGGGTTACATAGAGAGCTTCCTGTTTTGGCTACTGCAAGACCTCGGCGCGTCACGTTCCCTGATGGGTGTCACCATCACAGTGGGAGGCATCGCTGGCCTCCCACTGCTGGTACTGTCGGGGCCCATCATCCGGCGGCTTGGGCATGCGAACGTGCTCTTCATTGGCTTTTTGTTCTACGCTATACGGCTGCTTGGTAGGAAATTCAACTTAAAATCCCCAAATAACTTAATAAATGGAAAGCTCGAAAAAAAAATTTTCATTTTTTTTATCTTCACACTTATTTTCGAATTCTGACCAATGGGCGAGTATTAACCTTTTTTAAAGGTTAAAAATTAGCATATGATTTTTTTTTAATACCAAACTTGATTAAAATATAAATTGTTATAATACTTATATGTCAAAACATATAAGTATTATAACAATTTATACTTTGAAATCAATATCAGAATGATGAATGAAAGATGTTTTACTTGTCTTAATAATCCAAACGTTTCAGGGTACTCTTTAATATACAATCCTTGGTTGTGCCTAATCTTCGAGGCGTTGGAGTCGGTGACGTCATCGTTGTCGTTCACGGCGGCAGTGACGTATGCTGCGAGGCTCTCCTCTACTACCACCGACACTTCAGTGCAAGGGTTGCTCGGTGGACTTTACTATGGAGTCGGTGCGTATTACGCAAAACTTCAGATAAATTTTATTGTCATTTGGATTTTCAAGATTTTATTTTTCATTTTCATTAAAAATTTCATTATGAGCAAATGCCATGCGTGCAAATAATTTCTTTAAATATGTGTCAATTATAACAAATAGTAAATGTACCTAAATTATGTAAATGTAAGTAAGTGTATGTAATGTAAATGTACGGTATTAATATAAATGAACGCAAAACTTGAGAAAGGCTAATATTTTTAAATTAAGAATTGGTAAACTTAGCTATAAAAGACAGTGTTAAATTTATTTAATCAAATAAAGATTTTACGATACAGCAAAATTTTAAACGAAACCAAGGGATGGGACTAAGGGATGGTAGGAAAGAGCATAAAAGGTTTAATGTTTTCATAAAGAGAGCTGCGATTTTTGATGTACAAACAAATATTGCTTTTACAGGTAAAGGATCTGGCAGTTTAATCGGAGGTTATTTAATGAAGTTCTTCGGGACCAGACCTACGTATCAAATATTCGCTGCTGCAACCTTGTTCACTGGCTGCATATATTACTTGTTCAACAAGTTTTATATTGGCAAGAGAGCTATTGGTGACGAAAACGACATCTGCAAGAAAAAGCCTCCACTAGCAGACGTTGAAAGTACTGAAACAAAGGAAACGAGTAAAGCAAATGCGATAGATGTCGCTGAATCCGAATTAAAGTTACGTGATACACAGAAATCCAAGGTCGTACCAGAAAACAAGGAAAAGTTAATATTGGATAACACAGATGGCAGTAGTGATTCAGGCGTCGACAATCCAGCTTACAATGACACAGAGTCGACTGTTAGCGACACGAAGAAAGTTTAAGAAAGTACGAGTGACGCCTAATATTTTGTCATAATTTAATATAAGTTTGAATAATTTATGATAAAGTTGCCTATTTTTAATGATAATTAGATCTTGATTTTGTATAGCATTGTATAAATAATAATTTATGATTGTTATTAAACAAAAATTACTGAAACAAGATGTTTTTTAAAGTGTCCGATTCAAGTATTCAAGTAACTCACTTATAACCTTAACAAAAATATTTAGAGAATTGTTAATTAAATTATAAATCTAATTTTTTACAACTTTATAACTTTCATTTATTATAAAATTACAACTCTGGTCTGGATCTGTAATATCATTCTGATGACAGCTTTGATCGAAGGCTACCATCACACAGCAAAATTAGATCCTGCGTGTTGTAGCGAGTTGGGAGTCGTGGAAAAACTTTTGCGTCTTCGACACCAGATTCAACCAGTGAACTACCTACTATGAATATGCCTTACATACACGAAAGTATAAAATCGTTTCATTTAGGTGACAAAATTCCTTAACCCAATTCATTTACCAAAATAATCCCTTATACAAATCTTTCATTCTACAAAAAGTACCTATTCTTATCTACTTATACAAATAAATAGAAAATTAATAGTGTGTGTGAAATTTTAAAATAACTAATGCTACGAGTATAAAATTAAATTTTTTTGAAATATGAAAACGCAGACACGTTTTTAATTTTTTCGATCATCTGGTTGTTTTTCGGGACTAATCACCTTAACGGCTGAATATATTTTTACTGCACTTATATTGTTAGAAACAAATTCTGTGATTATATTAAGAATTAACCCTTAAATATTTAGGATTAATGTTAAAATATTTAAAAAAAAACGAAAGATCGATAGGGTTTAATAATTTTTTATGCATCAATTTATTAGTTCATTTCGTTTTCTTTGCAAAGCAGTGTTCTAAATGTTTTATTGAAACATCTAGGTTTGTTGATTTTTATTATTTATTCAAACACTTTCGACGAATTTACAGAAAGAAAAATTGCAGCGACGTATTGATTATCGTCCATAATTGTGTTAAATATGAGTTGAGTTCAGCCATCTGGATCGTGCCTCGGATGACCCACATACTGGGGTTGGTACCGCTAAAAATTATCACAATTTTACTCTTGACAAATACAGTTTGAAATACATTACTCGAATACGTTTTAACATACACTGACACTATCTAGTCAGTAGTCGTGAACATCACACGTGACGATATTAGTCAGTTGAATTGAAATAGCAAATATGAAAAAAATTATAAATCTTCTATCGATATTAATGGTGTGCATATGTTTTCACAAAGTAAACAGTGTAAATATGGGACTTAATAATAAACCCCTGGTATATGTTGTGACTCCATCGCCAAGGCCGTTACAGATCGATGAAGGAAGATCAGCACCATTCTATTACCACAATTGGATGAGAAGAATGGATTCACCACAAAACGTAACTACAACCACAGTTCAACCTACGGAAAAAGTGAAAACACCGGATTTGATATTTGCTGAATTTGAAAGTGACAACGGAGACAACATGCGAAAATCCATAAGGAAATTATTGGAAAAAGAAAAAATCAAAACGCAGACCACAACGGCAGAACCAATTTATGTTTCCGATGAAATAAATACTAAAGATATTAACGAAGAAGAATATATTAGATTCCCTCCGTATACAAACGAGAATAATGATGTTATAATAAATCCAACTACACCAGATATGACGGATTATTTCGGATTGAACAGCAACGTATACGACAATGGACCAGCGCCTGTATACACACCATCTACGACTCCTACCATTACTAAATCGACCAGTATACCTACCTCAACACCTATGAGTGTAGAAAATATTTGGCACATAATTGATAACGAGAAGCACATTCCAAACTTGCATAGTTGGAGTCAAGTTCCGATCAATCAACAAACTGGCACAAAAGCACCGAACGTGAATGAACAAAAGGACAAAGGACAAGATGATCAGATGATAGACGATAATTTTGCTATACCCGGGTAAGTGTAACAAAGTTATAAAGATTATAAAAATTATTATAAAGGTTATTATAAAGGTTAATAATTTTTATCTCAATTATTTGTTTTTGTTTATAGATTCGCTACATATGCTGGAAATGGAGCTGAAAACGAGTCTCGAGCTATACGCACTGAACCAAATATGCGTTTTCCTTATGTAAATTTGAAACCATTCCAAATGAAAAATTTCAAAAAACCATCACCATCTTCGAACAATAAAAACGCAAACTCTATGTTTAGCTTAGATAACTTCCAAGACATTAAACATCCCGTTAGGGGAGAAGCTCAAGATGTAGTAGTCCCAATGCGTCAACCTATCGATCGTTATAATCCTGCACAACCATATTTACCGTCTCCACCATATGGTAGCAAGTCCAAACAGTCTGTTCCAGATTCAACTCCAATAAAAGCGGTCGCCAATTTAGTTCCTCCGCCTCCACCACTTCCGCCTAAAGTGACTGGTAATGATTTTCCAACACTAACTAGTTATGAGTCATTTCCTCCTTATAATCCGTCTCCTTCATTTCCCGATACGGCATTACCGTCACCTCCTTCATATCCTGCAGCAGCACCGAAACCAACATTGACCATGATGCAGCCACATGTGAACGTTCCTGACAGTTCTGACAGCGATTCCGGTCCTATGGATGACGGACCGCCGATGGATTTAGGTTATAGGTACAAACCACCTTCACCAGCGTTTGTACCGACTCTTCCGCCAGCAAAAAAACCTTTCAAAGGTTACTCTTATGACAAGCCTGTTATGACGGCGGCTATGCCACCGACGTATGATACGGACGATAAGCCAGATTTCCAAGGATATCACTATGACAAACCAGAGCCTCCATCGCCACCAGAAGATCATGCGCCAAGTCATTACGGATATGATAATCATCATGAGAGTCATCATCATCCACATCATGAGGAGCAAGACTATCCCGAATTGACTTTCAGCAAAAATCACGGTGATATGGATGACACGAAGGGTAATGATATGAAAGGAAATGATGATAGCGGCATGGGGATGATGCCGCCGCCACCACCACCTGACATGGGCGATACGAAACCAGACATGGGCGCGGGTCCTCCGATGGATGATCATGGATTTCCAGATGACTTTCCCGGAAATTTTAAATACAACCATCACTTCGACGATGACGATCATGACGATCATGATTTTTATCATTATCACCATCATCATCCTACTACAACGACGACGACAACGACTGAGATGCCTCGTGTTAACAGATACAGTTACTATTACTTAGGAAAGAAACTGTATTACCTTCCGTTGTATTTTAGCGTTTACTTTATCATATACGTAGGTGCTTTAGTCATCAAGGCTATTCTTCGACATAAAATAGTGTACCCCAACAGCTTCAGACCCAACGATCAAACTGCCGGTTTCTTTTCAAAGAGATCTGTAGACTCCTGGGACCTTTCCAACGAAAATTTGCATGAGATCACCGGTAAAATAACACATGCCATTGGTCAGGCTGCTGAGAAATATTTAAAAAATTAAAATTAATTAATATGTGTTATTTTAAAATAGAAATTTATGTAAATAGTATTAACTTGTTGTGAACTGGACATATTTAAATTTGAGATACAAATTTAAATCTGTATTTTACAATTAATTTGACTATAGTTCATTATCACAACGTATTAAAGTATTTTATGTTTAATTTTTTTTTCTTTGACCTACTACGAGTATTGAAACAATCCGAAACTTCACTATTAATCTCCGCTTCTCCATAAAGTAGTAGATAAGATGGCTGTAAGTTGTAAGATAAGTTTGTAGATGGCTACCGTCACCAATAACACAAGCAATGTCACAAGTGCTGCAAGTGCTGCAAGACCATAGTAGGATTAGGGATAAGGAAGGGATAGGAAAATGGGCTCTGGCATCCCTCACTGATTCAATGAAACACAACAGTACTACACTTGCTTGCTGTTATTTCAGTTCTGTACTATCCAATACAAAAATAATTTTTCAATTCGAACCTAAGTATCGTAAGTAACTTAAGTAGTTCCTGATATTATCGCGTTCAACCAAACAAAGTCTTCAGCTTTGTAATATTAGTATACTTAGATAAATTACTAAAATGACAATAATTTTGCCAACCATGTTAGTTAGATGTTCTACAATAAATACAAGCCAAAATATGTTAGTATTTAAATGAAAGTTAAATAAAAGTTTATTTTGATTTCCAATCTGATTTACTATCGAAAAATATGGAAATTTCTTTAATATATAAATTGATTATAATTTGTCAGTCAGTCAGTAAGTAAATCAAATTAGAAAAACTTTGATAAGTCATAACCATGAAACGAGAAATTGCACTTTCTTCTCGCAAGTTACCGATTACTTACCTGCCGAAATGTGACGTCACAGGTGTGACATAATATGACGTTGTATGAAAGAAAAATTGTAATTATCAATAGTGTAATTAATTTCTTTCTCACTGTTAAAAATTACAAACTCGATTCTTATGGAAAGTGTAGGTATTAGGTATATCTCTCCAAACATCACTTTTATTTAAAATTAAAATTTATTTTAGCATATGTATTTCGCAATGGATAATTTTTCCAAAAAACTTAATTAAATTACACAACGAAAATACAAAATTAGTATTCCATTTCAAACTTTGTAACGAATACAAAAAGGGATAAGAAAAGTTAATATTGTAACTTCTCATCCGTTATAAATAATTCTTTTATTATATTTAGAATGACCGATGTGGGCATTGGCTGTATATTGTTGTGGGCGAATCCGCAGACCAGAGCTAGTAAACTAGTCATTACCAAATTACGCACTGAATACCATTGGAAAGTGTACGCAGTCCTTGTTAATACGAATCAATTGAATAAACGGAAACAGACTTCAATCACTGCAATTGCTTGTCATTTAGCACGTACATGATAATACAAGTGACACTAGGATACAGTTTTCTTTATAGGTTAGTATTTCAGATGATGAATGGAAGACATTTTTGTAAGAAATATTTAATATTCGTACATAGAAAATAAAAATTAATCAATTGTAATTTTAAAAAAAATTCTAAATAAATGTTAGTTACTTTTTATTTTAATGAAAATATACCCTACACGTAAACCTACAGACAAATCTACATTAATGTAAGAGTCTGAATATTTGACTAATTTAATAGTTATAACTTTTAGATTTTTATGTTTTTTATCTTATCATTGTTATCTAAAATATACCTTTAAGTATGTACCTAAAAGTGTTTCAGAAATTTCTAAGACATTAAAATGGTTTTTGACTAAGACAAGGTCACATGATATGTGGCTTAGGTACTGCTAGTGCGCTATCGACCTTAGTAGGATTAAAGATAAGGAATCAACAGGGGATAGGGAAATGATTTTACATACTATCAACCAGAAGCAACCTTAAATAAAGAAAAGCGGAAAAATTACAAAAAAGCAGAAAATTACATTATTAGAGAGTAACATAAGTTACATTTTATAAAGTTACGCGAATGAAGTCGCGTGTAACAGCTAGTTATGAATAAAAGGGAAGTAATTTCAAAATTAAATCCAATATTATTTTCAAATGATCTCAATTCCGTTTCCTAAACTAGATCATCCTTGTTACCATGGGGTCTGCTTCGACCCATGAATTTGTAGATACGTAGTTCAGACACGCATTCATGCGGCCAATTAATTAATACACTTACACCATATGTGAAAATTGGACTGTCTTCTCAGAGCAACTAGACAGGAAACCAAAATTAAGACCGTCGCCTTTTTTTAAACTTAAATATTTTTGATTGTGTTAAAGAATATTTTTGTTCAATCTTATTGTTCAAAAGTAATATTTATACCTATATAGCCACATATATTGTCAAGTTAATCTTCAAGTTAACAAACATAAACAAAATACAAAAGCTGAAAAAGGGTTATTAATCGATTTTGTTTTATCATATTATATATAAATACTAAATGTGTATGTCCGTTTGAGTACTCAATTCAATGAAACCACATACGACAGTGATTCTATTCTTCTTTGCTGATAGTCTTATATAAAATTATAAATATGTAGTAATCATATGTCTTCGTCGAAGGAACTCTTCGTAGTTATAAGAATAAAATAAACTATATGAGAAATAACTACCTATGTCATGAAAAAACTATTACCGACAAAATTGGGAACATTTCGAAAGAAAATTAAATTATCACGCCACTTAAGAGCAACACACATACTGTTTACAGAATTCATATAATTTCATGTGGTTTCGTCTTACTGTTAACACGGTCGTGACATACCAAGTAGTCAGTCGTGTATACACTTTTGCACTGCTCACTTCGAAAGAAAAGTAAGATTAATTTTGAAAAAGAAAAATTAAATTAATAGTGAAAAAAAAAAAAATTTGTGTATGAAAAAAAAGACGATATTGAAATTTTAAAATTAAATTATAATGGTAAGAAGAAACGCTGTAGTTCTATCGTGTCATGGAGTCGTTTGGGCGGCGGCGATATTGCTTGCCCTGTGGGCGGGCGGCGTCAGGGCAGTTACGCGATACAACACAGCTACACCTCACACGCCGTCTTATACAGCATACAAATATATACCTATACAGTGAGTAAAATTTAGATTACTTATCAATTTATCCTTTCTAGGCGTATAGTTGATGATTACCACCTCTCAATTATAATAACAGGCGTATAGTTGATATTTATAGTTTGTTGGAACCCTAAAATACTCACAAAAATCCATACTATATAAATTGTTTATATGTAAATTCAAATAGAACACAATCTATATCTACCGTACATAGATAGAAAATAACGATAATCTACTATCATGTTATATAGTATTGTATGGTAACATTATTAAAAAGTGACAATTAATTAAAGATTAAAAATTAATTTTTAATAGGTATTGTATTATATACTAATTCACAAAAAAGTTACTATAATTTAATTATAATGTGTACGAATCAAATTACAGTATTGTATTTATAAAAATAAATATGTATATTAACACGTATTTATAAAAAAGGCGAAAAAAGTTGATATTTTTTTCTCTATTTTACCTATATCAAGGCGAGAAAGATTTTTTTTCAACTTATAATAGAAGAAACGATATTTAATAAATCGCACTATGAAGCCATTGTTACATGATTTTACAATTTCAGTACCACCTATGACCAGTTTAGCAGTGAAGACACGACTTCATCGCCAGAGGAAGATTCAGAACCCACATATAGGATGCCGCCTTCAGAAATGATTCTAACAGCGCTTCGCACAGCTCTTGACGTTGTTCGAAACATTAATAAGAAGAAATCCAATGCTACAGTCATATCAAAACCTCCACACGTCCAGGTATTGACCTTTTTAAAATGCCAGACTCCTACTAACTAAAACTTAGCGACTTTGTAGCACGGCTGTAGAATGTAGATGGATAGGGTCGCGGGAACGTTACGACACGACATCCGCTACCGCAGCGCGGGGAGAGCTACGCTCCCTGTCGGAATCTCGGCGTACCCAAAAGTGGAGGTACGCCGGCCATCTCGGGGGTCGATAGTAGTCACGAACGGGCGGTAGTCTCTCCTAAATATGTTTTAGACCTAGTGATTAATAGGTTATTACTCGTGTTAATAGTGTCCACACAGAAGCGATTACTTTTTCTTTGGTAAAAAAGAGTGTATATTGTCAAAAAAGAATGCCCTGGCATTGTGAATAATGTCCTATTTAATACTCATAATTACTTTTTCCATAACATGCATCTTAAAGGTCTTTAACTTTCGATTAAGAAAATCAAAAAATTGCAATTTTTTTTGTTATACATATATTCAAGAACAATTTAAATTTCATATAACACAAAAATTGGCACTAAAAATTAATAAAAAAATTACGAAACAAGTACAATAAAATTCAAAATCCTGAAGTGAAATGAGCAATACTCGTACTAGAGTGCGAAGCGGCACTGAAATGTAAGAATCAAGGTCACGATAACGGCGTATACTGAACTGGGTGACCGGGCGTTTGGTGTTAACTCATTATGTAGATGGTAGAGCCCTTGTTTGTACAAATAATACCTCTGTGACAGTTTAGTTAAACACCGTCAAGTTCCTTGAAATAGGCGAGTATTCAACGATTTTTAAAAGAGATTAACAATCACACAAGAACACTGTTGTTCACACTTAAATGGGCCTTATATGTACTTAAATGTTAGATAAACTCCTGTATTTAAACATGTTAGAAAATATATAGACATGTATTGTTAACTAGCTATTGCAAGCGACTTCACCCGCGTAACTTT
Organism: Synanthedon myopaeformis; assembly: GCA_944738685.1. NCBI lineage: Eukaryota > Metazoa > Arthropoda > Insecta > Lepidoptera > Sesiidae > Synanthedon > Synanthedon myopaeformis. Next base: position 4,630,666 of record OX122914.1, read on the forward strand.
ATAAAATATAGCCTATATTACTCGCTGATAATGTAGCTTTCTGTAGGTGAAAGAATTTTCAAAATCGATCGAGTAGTTTTTGAGTTTATTCATTACATATCTTCTCTCTTTATAATATTAGTATAGACTAGATATACCCTGGTTGAAAAGACTTAACCAGCATTTTTTTTAGAATGCAACAAACAAAAGAAGTAATATTTAGAATGCAATTTCAAGATCAAGATGCACAAACGCACAGACAAACCCACAAAATTTTTAAAAATTATTTTATTGACCTCGGTATAAGTACAACGTGTACAAATGGTTTTTTTTTTTGATAAATATTTAATGAACAGATACGGCTCCTTTACCATATATAGATATTCTTCTTAATTAATTTGTATTTAAAGATAGTAGTATCAGACTGGAGATTGCATGATAAGTTAGCGACAGTAAAAACTGAAATATGAATTTTTGTATTATATTAGTCTCAAGTAATATGTATGAAACATTATGACGTAAAGTTAATTGCTTTACTTATAAACAATAAACAGTAATTAATTGTTTAAGTTAATTGCATTACAGAATATTATATAATAAAAATAACCGGCATAGGTATGTGAATATATAAAGTATATGCACTGCATATACTTTATTTTTTTACATAGTACAGTATTATGGATCAATTAAAACAACGAAACAAAGTAACTTTTAAACGCACCTATAACAAATTTTCATTATCATTGTAAAATAAATTATATATGTCTTTTTCCAAAGGGTGGGCCCTTAGGGTGAATATGGACAAGACGAAAGTTATGTCTAATGTCCATGTTGTGCCCACCCCAGTAACAGTTGGGAATTCAACTTTCGAAGATAAGATAAGATACTTGGTCCCATTATTGGGACCAAGTAGGTGTCCCAATAATGGGACACCTACTTGGGACAAACAGTCAAACTAATTAGAGCTAATTTCGAGAATAAGGTCAATCTTCGAGTCTAACTCGAAGGTTGAACTGATAATGATGATGATAATATATCTTAGACTCATAATAAAGAACAAAATAGACGGAGCGTTCGTTTTATAAATGCATTTTTGTTTTTGAGTCTAAAATCAAGAATGGTTTTTATCTATGATAACAATTTGTGTTAGATAAAAATCTTTAATGAGAGGTGCTTTAGTCTACCATGTCCACTTTAGCTATAGCTAATTTGCGGAATGCCAAAACTCAAATGTCCTTTGTAACACGCATTATTCTGCTTACTACTATTCAGGAAAGGTTTATTGATTCAATAACCGTTCACCATTCCAGGTAAGGAAAACCAATGCAAGAAACAGAACATCTGCGCAAAGCGGCCGTGGTTTTGAGGATTACTATGACGAGCATCATTATCACGATACAACGACGACCACGACACCGAAGCCAATGAAGCAGGGACGTTACACCGATCCGTGGGCTGGATACTACGATTGGATCATTAACGAAGGCTCATTCAAGTTCTGGAGTGTATTTCAGGTAAAACAATATTATGATAATTTATGAAATTCCATTTATTTTACAGGCATTTTTAAGGATGCCTTCAAATATTCGCATTATTAAAGAATTCCTTAAAATATCTTAAATAATACTTTGAAATGTTCTCATATTAATGTTTATGAGACTCCCGATTGGTGAGTTTTCAAATTGATAGTTTTTATGGCTATAGTTTTTATTACGAAAATGCATGAAATAATTTCTTATTTTACTTATAAATTGTGCGCATATTTCATAGGAAAATCTAATCATGAGATAAGGTATATTGAAAGTTTTCTTTTTTAAGAATGATATCCAAATATTGTTTTCTTAAACTTATTTCGTGTATTACGTTAAAGCTTCAGAAAAACTTTGATACATCCTAAAAACTACTTATCATTAAAGATAATTCTTGGGGATTTTTGTGGTAACTTTATATGTTTACAAAAATGTTTATGTTTCTGGCTTTCATAGGTCTGATCATCTCCACCATGACCACAAAGACTAGTTTAATGAGGACGAGAAAAAAAGCAAAAAATAAATAAACCAATAATTTGCGTTATTGATCACATATTTTTTGCATTTGTAACGTGAATATTTTTGTCGTCTTCCGCTCTTACAGTCTATTCTAGCGACCCCTTAAAGGTGTACTGCAACAAAATAGATTTGACCTTAAGTCCAACGTAGCGCATCGTACCGAGAAAATATTATTGTTAATTGCTTCTAGTGAAAAAAAAATGACTAGGTACGTCGTCAGTTCATGAGCAAAAAGTTATTAGCGGACGAGCCAGAGTCATAGTCATAACATTGACATAGATATCATTGTAGTGTCGTGTCAGGCTTGGGCGCAGTAGTGTCCAAGGATATTGTACCACTTCGTAATAAACCTTGCACGTATTATTACAGTCATATGTTTCCTTAGTTTTTTTTTAATTATGTAAGTACTCTTTTGTTTATATTTCTTGTACTCCATTTAAAAATATGTATGACTCGACTATTAAACTGTGTTGTATTTGCATACTTCCCACATGAGTCCGGCGCGTATGGTTACAGAGCGAAAAAAACGTACATACATTTACGAAACTTTTAATAAATAACCAAACATTCCTAAAGATTAACTTTTATCATTATTAACGTCAACGTTTTCGTTAATGTCAACGTTATCTTATTTCAATTTGAAATTTGAAATTAGAAGCCCCATTTCAAATGAATTCTCAATTAGTCCATCTATTGCAAATAAGGTTGACAATCTATTTAATTAATCACATATACCTAATATTATACAAATATACAAATGTTTTACCTTATACAAATGTTTTACCTAATATAAAACATTTGTATAAGTTGATTAAAATTTTTAACTAAAACATAAACCACTGAATCCAGCTTCCTCGGTTATAGCTCTTAAAATAAATAAATGAAAACTGCATGAAAATCCGTTGGGTGGTTTAGAATGTAGATACGTATCTTCTATATATATTAACATTATTAATATGTATAGAATACTATTCAATAAAGTTTCTGACACGGAACAATTTTTAGAAATACAAATTTGGTTTAAAAATTCTTTAAAACATAAATCGAGTTAGACATTTGACGTGATTTTAACATGGTCAACAGCGTTGATTAAAAAAAACGTCAAGTCTAATATTGTTAGTGCGTACCTAATAGTTACAATTATTTTAAACTTTCAAGTATGTAGATATACATCGTCTATTATATTATAATTGAATGGAAGTCCGAAGCGTGATTTATTTCCACGGCCACGTGTATTAAGTGCTTCTTCTTTTAAACGAAATCTCTACTTCCGTTTTTTTTGTCGTGTTTTAAAATGTTTACCTGTTTTATTATTTATATTTTATTTTAATTGGGTCTTTTTAGATTGAATGAAAAGGCCAGTTAGCACTAAAAGGTTTCTTGCGATATTTTCTTCATAAATAGAAAAACTAATACACATGTAAAAATTACCAAGAAAGCTGTTCTTTAATTTGGTCTTGTTCGCCAGATTATAAAGCTTGTGAACAACTAGAGATACAATCTAGCATAATTTAGGACATTATATAGCCTTTCTCTTAAAAGGCTGACGCTCTTAAGCTATTGGACTTACACCCTCAAACATTCGCAATTATTTAGTTGGTCACAGATGAACAGCTTAAACTTATAAAATTACTCTTTTTCGGTCGGACGTGATTTTGAGGCTGCGCATAAATTGAATAAAATCGCGAACACGATAAAAATTACCAAATTTTATTAATTTTTACTTAACAAATAAAATAAGTATTGCCCTTGTTCAGTTCAAGTAATGATGCATCTATAATGAACGGTACAAATGAACGCTTATTATGCGCTTCATTAAACCGCACACCACGTACTTAATTGTTTTTCTTAAAATACATACATATTGTGAAATGTTTAACTATTACTGTATTTATTATTAATGTTATCGTGATGAGTTCTTTGTTTGATTGATAAGTTATGTTATCCTTGGTTATTGGAGTGAATAATTTGATGAATTGATGACTAACAGCGTTTTGAATATGCATTAAACGCGTGATCACTTATGATGCATGCGTTTGTATGATTTGAGTATTTATTAAATGTAACAACACAACTGTAATGCAAATTATTACCTTTTATTTGCGTAATACAATAGACCAAAATAAAAAAATAAAAAAACGTGTATTGTTTCAAATGTTATTTTACTAGTCATGTGTCAAGGAAAATCGGCTTAACGTTGTTGACATGTAAGAAGCTTTTAAGCAGATTCTGGATATCGTTCATGGTCAGTCTATAAACACAAGCTAGATATAAATAAAATTATAAACTAACCCTTGGCTTTCTAATGAGCAAAAACACGCCGTATTTGCTGTAAGTTGCTGAGTAGTTGGGTGTCCCGCAGACTACTTCATGCTGCAGCATCAGGTCAAGATTAATATGCCATGGAAATACCATCGAAGTAACAGTACATCTTTCACATTATTCGAACATGTGATAGTTAGTGAAATCCCTACGTTGACTAGGAAATGGATGAATGGTCTTCAAACGCCTGAACAGATCTCCATAAATTATAGCTAAGAAAAATTTCGATCACGTCAGCTTTCAAACAAAAAAAAAACGGGTCAAAATAGGTCCATCCATTTGGGAGCTACGATACAGACACACAGATACGCAGCACACACGTCAAACTTATAACACCCCGTTTTTGCGTCGGGCGTTAAAAGTAGCGATAGTTATAAATTATTGTCACAATATTTGATTGCAGGCGACAATTAATATAGAATATTGTTTTTGAAATAATATTAAATAAATCCTCTCTAATTCCAGCTCTTCACAGCGGCTCTCCTGTTATACGCATGCCTGTCAGCCATCTACTACGCAAAATTCAACCCTATTATACCGGACTACGATAGAGAATACGATGACTATTTCCTAGAGCGTACAGTTGGAAGGAATGCCAGGAGTCTGTCTTCTTGGGACTTACCTTCAGGTCTCAGCTGGATTAATCCGAGAACCTTCCAATTCATATTAGACGCCATATCTAAACATTACGAAGAAGAATAATTCTCACTGTTGTATTGGTTTACAGTTAGGCATTATCCACCGTGAATTAAAGTCCAAAAAAGAATAGCAACAGTTTCTAATATATTATTTTCCTTATTTTAATTATCATGTAATATTTTGATAAATATTTTTATGAGGTTTTCGGATAAACAGATTAATTTATTCTAACCTAGTAAGCCACCGACCAGAAATGGAATATTTCGTTTATAATTATAATAAAAACTACATATATTCAGTTACTATTATAAAGAGTTCAGTTTTTTACTATTATAAAGAAGAAAGATTTGTTTGTTTGCATTGAATAGGCTTCGAAACTACTGGACCGATTTGAAAAATTCTTTCACTGTTGGGAAGCTATATTATCAGTGAGTAAATAGGCTATATTTTATAAAGTTACGCGGGCGAAGCCGCGTGCAACAGCTAGTATTATATAACTTGCATTGTTTTCAATATTATTATTATGTTATTTACTTATGAAGCATATGGAGTATATTTCAAAATTATTTCGAAAAATGTTAGAATAGTTTAAATAGTTTAATTTCTTAATAATTTCTAATGAAACTGATACAGAACAACGACGGAAAATATTTTCTTAATCATATTAAACCTTTGTTGCTTTGTATTAAAATAAAACTTATGAAAATGACAAGCCTTCAAAATGGTAAAGATTTGATTTGACGAGTTAGTATTAAGCATAATTATTTTGAATAGAAATTTCCTTAAATCAGATCTACCTAAAGGCTTTGATGAGATGTTAAAGTGTACTTTAATGTTATCAATTAATCATTAATATATGGAGTATATGTCAAATTTTTATTTGTTAAATAAATATATAATAGAAAATAAAGTATACGATTATTATTTTTTTGTGTTTGTTAAGGGGCGGGTCGCTAGTACATCCTATGATACTACTATTATTATAAAGGCGAAAGTTTGTGAGGATTGATGTTCATCCATATCGCTCAATAGATTTGGATGAAATTTGGCACACAGATAGTTTATTACCTGGATTAACATTAATATTTTTCATATTTCAACGCGGACAAAGTCGCGAGCACCAGCCAGTAATAAAATATAATTTGAGTTTTTCTCAAATGAAAGCCAAAAATGTCCATATATCACACAACATTTATGGTAGTCGAGATAAAAACCCTGTGGTTACGGGAACAGAACGTACGGTGTTTGTAAGTTATGGGGTGCATGAAGATACACACTTATCTGATGTAACGCCCGCATTGCCTATCGGAAGGTAAAGGCATGGGCTGCAAAACGACAACCGACTTTGGATTGCGGCACACCTCACACAGACAAGAAAAATACTTGCACATTTCTGTTCTGTAATTTCAGAATACTCTTCTGGTAAGTTTAAAGTGTACTGCAACAATTTATGCTCAAATAACCTTGAAAAAGAATTTTTTTACCGCGATCTTGGATTTGAAATCTATGATATAAACTCAATTTTTGTATCTGTTAATGTCGATTAACATAGAATGTTTTATTTCTCCGATTGTTCTCTCTGGAATCTGCATTTCGACTGATTACATTTAAAATTGTTATAAGAGTAATTGCAAAATGGGAAAGGCAGCCCAGCCCTACAGTCCAAGTGATGGTAACCATTTTTCATAAATGGTTAACACAAGAAACGCCCATGACCATGGTTGCAAGGGATCAACACATATGATCCTCAAAACATAAAGAGTATTTACTCACCGAAACCCAACACACCAGCTGTTATTTCACAGCCGTTGTGTTCTGTATGACATGTGGAAGTTAGTGAAATCCCTTCATTAACTAGGAAATGGGCCGATGGTCTTCAAACGCCTGAACAGATCTTTCTAAATTATATTATAGATAAGAATAATCCCGATCATGTCAGCTTTCAAACAAATAAAAACGGATCAAAATAGGTCCGTCCGTTTGGAAACTGCGAATCAACAGACAGTTATACAGATACAAAGACACACACACGTCAAATTTATAACACACCGTTTTTACGTCGGGCGTCTGGGTTTAAAAGATGAAATATATTGTACGACAAAAAAAGTTACAATACTTAGTATACGTTGTGGCTTATGTTGTGTTATTGAAGCGGGCGGCGACGTCGAGGGTGTCCCGGGTTCGACGCCCGGTCGCCGCCGGCGCAACCTCCGGCTAGAAATATTTACAGGATGTGAATATTACCTACTTGGACATTTAACGCAGCGAGCTCCACATTAAAAGCACACAATTAATGTTATATAATATTATAGTCTCGCGTTTTCCTTGGTTTGTTGTTGGCCTTGCGCTCGCATTGATGCGTTTAATACGCAATTGTACATATTAATTAATATAGTCATGTTTGTTTATTAAACAATGACATGTAAATAGATTTTACAAAGACGCGTGTACACACATTTGTCTTCAAGAAAAATATATGGATTTGTCTTTGATATTGACTAGCTAACCATGCTTAAAAAGTGCGAGAACAATTGCTGCCATTTCCACGTTGTGTTAAAGTAAAAATGTACTTACTTCTTAAAGCATGCCTGAATCGAATAAATAAGAGAATAGTGATGATGCCACTGAAATTGGACTCTACGTCATTTATATTATGTTTTATATTACTTTTTTTTTTTTATTATTACAAAGGGCGCCAACGAGCCAGGCATCTAAAAAAATGGTTGTCATCTAAGTCAAGTAACACTTGGCGGATGCTGCCGCAATTAAAGGGGGCATAGCCTGCACCAATACAGCTAGCTAGCATAGCTAAATGAGAGAAAATTATAGATAGATATATAGATTTAATTGTTTTCCTTTCGTTTAATTTACCATGTTTGTTAGAGAGATTTGATCTTTATGATTGACCCGATTGATTGATTGATGATTGATTGATCAATAGCGATTGATGCCATAAAATTACCTACAGGACACCTGTTATGTTTTGTATTTTAGCTGGTTCGATTCTCGGGTCTGACAAGCGTATTTTTAAAAATCTTTGAAAGCAGTTTTGTTTCTTTTTAAAAATAAAGGAATGTTTACTTTTGGTAATTTTTCTTATCTTCAGTATTTAGAGAACTTTCCCTCCAGGTGGCGTTTAAAATTTCCAGCCTGTATACAAAATAAATATAAATTATGGTTATGGGCTTGTTCCATACAAATCACATAAACTGAACCTGGGATTAACAGGCCTTGTAAAATTTTACAGCCTTAAAGACTATTTTTTAATCGCGTTAACATGAGTACATTTTGATAGTAATTTTTAGTAGTATTTCAAATCAGAAATAAATAAATAAATATTCTTGACGCACTGATTTTGAAATAATATAGTCAAAAGATTTCTACATTCTATGCATTTGGCTAATTTTAATTGAAAATTTGTGCAGATTTTTTAAAATATTTTAATATAATTATATTTAATTAAAAAATTAAATAAAAGGAGTCGTATACGTAAATTAGTTTACAGAACATGTGACCTGAAATTTTACAAATTAAATTAACACTAAATATAATATATATATATAGCCCAACATATAATTTAAAGAAAATAAATATAATATAAAAAAAAAGTTAGTGTTTCCAGATTTGCATTGGTGTAAAATGTGATGTTTAAAGAATACTGATCCATTGAAGTCAGTATTTTTTGTACTATTTTTGCTGTTGCTATTCTTTCTTCCTTCCAACAATTGCAATTTTGATTTGCAATCGACACTATTTGATTTTTTATTTTAAACTAGCTGATGCCCGCGACAACGTTGGAGCAATATAACGAGAATAACTGAGCAATATAACGCCTGACATATTATTGCAGTTATAAATAACTAGGCGTAGGATTTTTATTTTTACACTATCACTCGGGAACAGTTTTTTTTTTATGTACCCTATGTCCTTTTCAATATCCCTCACATGTATGCAAAATTTCATGATGATCCGTTGAGTAGGTACATCGATCGTATTATTATTATTATTATTATTATAGGTAGTTCGATGGTTGAGTAGCTAAAGCGTGGAAAGGTAACAAACAGACAGACAGACAGAGTTACATTCACATTTATAACATCAGTATTGATTGTTATTTCTTATTATTTATCCCATTGGTTGTTAATTACTCGCATCCGTTTTAGTCGTAACGGTTGAAGTTGCGTTGCCAAAAAAAACTTAATGCGTTAAAAAAGTCAATACAACTCTTCGAGCCTGTCTGAAATACTTTTCCGAATTGCAATTGCGGTTACCCACAGTTCGTCTGCTCTATGTATTTATCCTTTCATACACGATTAAATTGAGAAGACACTTCAACGACGGACAATCGTATGGTGTAATGACACTTCCGCCCGCGATAGGGTTAGTAGCCAGTTCAATGCTCAAGAGCAACCAGCCGGCGCGCGCGCACACACGTAACAAGTCCGTAGATGAACGAGGCTGCCTCCGCGCTAGCTCGTACCGACGCACGCGACGCGTTCAATATTGTTACGAAATTTTATTTTCCCGGCCTGACCTATCTCCTAGTTTGTTTTGATGAATGATCGTAGAAGCAGGGGTCTTATATTGATTATAGTGGACTATTTATTACACGTTACGTTCGATGAATACGGACTGATGAACGGTGCTATGTGATGATATTGAGGTCAATATAGAGGTAAATAATTGTTTTTACAGTCTATTTGTAAAGCAAATGCTTTAGTACTAAGTTTATAATATACCTTAAATCGAAGAATAATATCTTGAAATACTTACGTGAATTTATTTTTAGTAAATAATAAAAAATTAAATTATTTATTACGTCTTTAATGTATTTTTTAAAAGTTTCTATATAAAAGTTTAAATTCAAAATTTGTCACAAATATAATCCGCCCGTTCCACCTATGCCTACTAAGTATGCCCACTGTTAAGGATAAGTGGATTTTTTTCACTTATCCTTACTAGTAGTAAATCTAATGAGATATGTGAATTTATTACATTACAATTCAAATTTACAAAAAATTCTTAACAAAAGACATCAACGGTTTGCATTTTAAAGGACCTTACTTCCATTTTACTATTGATGTATTATGTCACTGTATTATAGAATTTTAAATACACTTCATTGAAATAGTGTGTACTCTTAGATCTGCAACTGATTAATTAATTAAAACTGCATTAATATTGAAGTACGATTAATTATTATTAATAAATACATTATCCATATGCGATTATAATTGAAGTTAAATTAAATATTGAGGTAATTCTTAACATTACTATGTAATATAACATTTATATTTTTATATTTAAAAAATTGAACATAAATACGCTTTTCCATATTCCTATAGAATTTTTTAATTTTTTTTTATAAGGTCAACTAGTGATGGGGTACTTACACCAATTTTTGCAGTGGTTTTTTAATCATTTGCTACAATTTTATGTATGCAAATTTAGTTAAAATATAATATTATAGTTAAATTTAGTTAAAATATAATATTATAGTTAAATTTAGTTAAAATATAATATTATAGTTAAATTTAGTTAAAATATAATATTATAGTTAAATTTAGTTAAAATATAATATTATAGTTAAATTTAGTTAAAATATAATATTATAGTTAAATTTAGTTAAAATATAATATGCAAGTTTGTTCTTAAGTATTAACAAAGAGGAAACTTAAATTAAAACACAGTAATTCTAATACACTTAAGTCAATAAACATAGGTAATATTTACAATGTTATATTAATCAATTTTGTTTAGGCCTGTTATGAATTGATTCCATAATAGAAAATTCAATTAATAAAGGATCAAAACGAAGGAATGTAAATGTCAATTTTATTCCTAACAGGAACACAAGAAATACCATAGTTAAAATCACATGTATACACATATAAATATTTAATCTTCAAAATTTAAATTAAAATCGACTAAATTATTTCTTTCTTTCGTTATTCGAAAAACATAAATTTTGTTTCGTTTTAATTTTACCCAGAGACAAAATGTGGTTTAATTTTTAAATAATATTAAGTATTTGATAGAAAATAGTGTTTTAAAAATGTGCAATGTGTAACAGTGTACGGAGTACGGTGTGTTGATCACGAGATAGCGGTACGCGTGACACAGTTGATAACCATTGTCATGTTCATGCGGTAATTTTATGTAAAAACTGGATTTGTATAATTGCATTGCATCATTTAACAAGGTGATGTTACATAAAATAGACAGCTGCATTTGCAAAAAGTAAATTCTGATTTATTACATAATAACAAAAAAGTACTTACATCGTTTTTTATTTTTATTTTTTTACCTATATATTTGGTATTGTCGTTAGCCACAAGTTTGAGTGATTCAAATACCGTAACTTGAGGAGTTCTCAAGTAGGTAACACAAACTTTGTTTGTTTCTCTCTAAAGACCATGAAGCTTGAAGATCTCCTGACGATTTGTTAAATAAATATAATTCAACAAAGTTTCGCATTAACAACTTTTGTGTAGTAAAAAAAAAGAGAAACAATTTTACAAAGCCTACAAGAACTGTTGTTTTAAAATATTTTCATTGCCATGCGAGTTTTATGATAATTAAATAAAACATATTAGAAGAAAGTACGTATTAAGTCTTTTAATTCTTTTATTACAAATTTTATTAGTGCTGTATTTTAAAATTATTTCACTAGGAAATAATAATTTTTCATCACATTTATTCGTAAAACGACAATTGGCTTTAAAGGATAAATAAATTCAATTTTGTCCCCATGGGAGATTGAGTTTTCTCTTTTGTGATTGGTCTGAGTGAGTTTTAAACATAAATGTTTAATTTTTTCCTAATAATTTGTTTTATATACACTTTGAGTTCAATGTTTATACATACGATTTTTAGAGACGTAGTTCTTTCTTTTTCTCATGGGTAGTGATAAAAATAGTGTGTGTCAAACGGGGCCAAAACATTTTGTTCTCGGGCGGCGTATGTTGAATTCCTCGCTACGCTCAGGATTCTATGTACTATATGGTACTATAGAATTCTTCTCTTCGCTCTGAATTCAAAATAACGCCTTCGAGGAACAAAATATTCTTATGATATAATTAGGTAAATATTACCTAATTCCTTACGCAATTGATTCTTCTGGCTATGATGATGTGCGTCCGCATAATTCTCTTAATTTATACACAATCGTGATCTTAAGTGTTAAATAACAGAACGCAACTGCAACAAGTAAATGTAGGTAATATTATTGTAAAGATGACGTCATCGCCGAGGTCGATAGGTCTCACGGATCCACCCTGATGCTTCTTCTGAGGACGATCGTGACACGATATCTCATAATCGCCAGCTCGGCAGCAGGAAACGCATGCTATTAAGCGTCGATATGTACAAAAAAAAACTTCGGAATTATCTTACACTACCTCATTTCAAGCATACATTGTTAATCGTGATATATGTTATTGTAAAATTCAAACATATTTTTTTAGAATATTTTTAGAATCATAGTGTTTTGCAAAAAATTAAAGGTTTCATGTTTCGGTGTATGTATGTAATGAAGGGGGAGATATTTAAAATAATGAAATTAGATTTAATATATATATATATATATATATATATATATATATATATATATATCATGCTCTGTTTTTTACGGACCCATTGTCATGATTTTCTGCTTTACGTAGTAATAGATGTCAAATCAAGTAAGAAAACACAATAAAATTAAGTTGTGATAGCAGACTTTAATGAAGTCGATACGCGCTTGTACCGTAATACTAATGCGTAAATACTTATGCGTAAGGCCCCAACTGGCTTGCACACTTTTCAACATCAATGAGAAGTAGCACGCATTTTAAGTAAGTAAGTAGTTTAAGTAAATTTTAAGTATTGTTCTATTGTCTCGCGACTAACTGAAACCTAAATTTTATTCAAGTATTTGTGTTTATGTTTCAATTGCTTACTTAGTTATTTTCTTTGAATAATTGTTTAACATTTTTGGAGGCTATCGTAATTTCTTAGTCACCTAATAATCAGTATTTTTTTTAAATTTCTGTTTAAACACTTTAAAACTTGATAAAAACATTAGGTAATAAGAAGTTTTTGAGGTCAATTCGCTATTATTTAATTTTTAAAGGCAATATTTCTCGTTAATTATTCATTGATTATATATTTTACTATTTTAATACCTTCTGAAAAACACTACAGAATAAGTTAGCTTAACCCATTTACTAAGCAATACAAACATAAACACATCATTTCGCACACACAAGCTCACACACACGTACCTATATATAATATATAATTATACTAATAAATATAATAATGGGACTAATAATGGGAATTTATGATTTTCAATACTGAACTTTTTCGATTTATTTGTAAAGTTTTTGTTTTCAAATAATTAATTCAATAATTCAAATAATTTGTTTTCATTATATTTCTTTGTAATAAGACATTAAGTTGTAATAAAATAAATAATGCCTTAAATTTAAGTCTACTACACAAACAAATATTTATTCAAACAATTAAGCAATTCTTTAAAATAACGACTGAATAAACAAAACTAGGTTCTGCAATAAATATGTAAATAATAGAATAAATTTTCGCATGGAATGTCTATAAAGTTCGTTCACATTCGTAGTATTCGGAATGGCATACTGTAGAAAGGTGACTTTGACATTGATCTGCGCGCTCTGAGGTCCGACTGCTGTGGAAACATTGAACTTTGCCGCTTTGCCGTTTTGTTTACTAACATTATAGGGGCGTCAGGTAAAATCAAAATTTTATATAGTATATGTATATATATTATTATGGATGCATATAAACTTGTTTCTTTGCGGAAAATGGACAGGAGAATCAAATTGCAATGCAAAATATTTGCTGCCAAAACTTTTTGTTTTAACTAACTTTATCACAAACGAGTACCTATTCTGTATGACGTTTCATTTCCAGGCTATTTTCATACTCAATTTGTTTTTACTCCTTACACTGAAAATATTTTAATTAAAAATCCTATAATACATAAAAAAAGGGCTCCGTAGCCGCTGGACAGGCAACGTGTAGAGTTCGTGAAGAAAATAAAATTAGGTACTTACTTAAATTTTGTAATATGTATCCATATTCTATGAGAATTTCGCAAGAGCACTGGCCCAAAAATTATATGCCTATTACAGCGAAGAGTAACCCAGTATAACAGAAGTTGTGCTGTGGTAACTGTCAGTGAGTATCTCTTCCTACTTATCATTAATCCTATCCGATGATCGGCAACGCACTTGCAGCACTTGTTACTTGTGTTACAGGCGATGGTAGCCATCAAGTCGTCAAGTGGACCATCAGCCAGTCTCTTAACATAAACCATCACCTTAACACAAATAAATAAAAAAATGCAAATGTTTTTCTCTCTTACGTGTACATTGCTAAAAATATTAATCCAAATACAGTGCGTAGAACTCGTGAGAAATACTAAGTTGTTGTCGTAGAGTGGCAAAATATTAAATGTACCTGCGTTTCATGCAAAATGGAGCTGATAAGAGGCGAGCAATTATTTCCCACGGTATCCACGCTCTATGACTCAACGACGTACATGCATACCACCACACGATCAGGACAAGGTCTTCTATCCAACACTTGTGCAATATCTACGTGTTAACAATGCAAATTTGGTGACGTAGTTAAACAAGATTTTTGGATCCTCTATAATTTTTCTTGGAAGAAAATATTTTTTCTCATAGGAGAAAAGTTTAATTTACTGATTTGGCCACAGATTATAAAAAAACTGATGTTTAAGGCTTTTTTATTATTTCAGACGCATTACGCCTATTAGTGTTATGTGTAACAATCAAGCGTGTTAATTGTTAATTTCGATGGAATTTGCATCTTTGACATCTTGACTTGTCTATTTTTTTATTATTTCAAATAATTTAATTAATTAGATTTTGCTAGAAATAATAATAATTTTCCATGAAGAAAAACAGCAAAGAAATCGGTCTCTCCGAGAAGTAAAAATTTTTAAAATATTCTGTGAAGTCCTGTTATACTGCAGTGGATTTAGGAATAGTTTAGTTTACCATACACTTCTTACAAAGGGAAGAGACATGTGTCAAACATATTTACATATTTGTACTGTAGGTACTTGTACTTGTATTGTAGGTATGATTTGTACCATTACTCTAGCTAGATACTGATCTCAATCCCAACAATAATACGCCGTAAATATTCTTCTATTCATTAATCTGTGAATTAAATTAACAAAAAACAACCGCTCCTCGATAGCAATCAACAATTAATTTCAACATGGGTGTTTTTTTCTCTCTCAGATAATAGATGTGACGGCGACATCATCGTAGGAAATATAATAAAAAACAACCATTCATCCACAAACAATATAGTGGGCAGCAATTGAACAAAACAGTGCAATGTCTGGCCCTGAGTTAAGTTAAGGTCGAACCGAGAAGTTAGTCAATGTAAAACAAAAACACGTGGTGTGAACAAATCCAAGTCAAATATTGACAAAAAAATCATGAGAAATCCTTGTGTTCGTGTTCCAACTGTTCTAATATATCACACATAAGTACATTTAAACTATCCGTTTTCCTGTAACGTGGACAAGGTGCTTAAATAAGCTTAATTCTTATAACTCGATTGTCATAACGAAATTAATTCAACTTAGTATCTTAAACCATAATTAGATAAATGTAAGCAATTTTCATATGGAACTCAATATTTTTTATGTAAAGCGTATCCAATCGCGGAATAAAAGAAACCAAGCAGCTAGATAGGTTAGTTCTCACTGCAGAGTAAAAACTCTACACTCCGGAGTATGCAGTGAATAAAACCAAAGAAAAGAAGCTATTTGCACCCCAAAGTAAAAAAATTCCAATTAAATCAAATGTGACTTCGTACTTCGTATTCAAGAGTATTTCCAATCAAGAACAGTTTACCTATTCATTGAATGAAACAAAATAAAAGAAACTATCTATATTCCAAAGCCAAAAAAATACAAATCAAAATAAACGAGGATATGTAGGTACACTCCAGAGAAATAAAACCATTTATTCATAGAGAAAAGAAAGTTATGTACATTCCAGAGTCAAAAAATACTATTTAGAACCAACGATGATCTCTACACTTCATTGTAAAAACCATTTATTCATTGAATACACTCCAGATCCATAAAAACGATGATCTCTAAACTCCGAAGTAAAAACAATTTATTATGTGTACCAACAATAAATTATATGTTGAATTTTAAAGCCTCGTTTCATAATTTAAGTGTTTAATTAGCCACCGTTATGTACACTTATTTGCCGTTTTTTTAATTAATCATCGCTCCCGTTAAAATCGATTGACATATCAATTAACTTGTCAAAGATCGTTCGTCCGTCTGTTGATAACGTAACAAGTACCTTAATGTACCTTGCAAGTGTTCGCAATTAAATTTACGTACTACCTAACAGTTAATTTTAAAATACCTAATGAGGTTAGTTAGCAGTTATGATGAGAGAAGCATTGATTAATCTTCATATAGAGGCTTATCCTAAAAGGACATGTTGCCTAATAGAGTAGTCTGCAAGAGTCTAATACGAGAGAGACATGATATCAGCGAACAATTTAAATCCGTTCATGTTTACGAGCTCAAATGCGGATGTAGACGCATCAGCACAGGCTGTTAGTCTATCTAATAAATAAATAAATATTACATTACTCAACTAAGCAAATTTATATAACAGGGTTATGTGAAATTTAAAAGATAGTGTTTTTGTATAACTACAAATATTTTAAATTTGCCAAATTAAAATCCTAAAGAGCTTAGATCGTTCAGGTCTGAATACTTATGTAAGTTTTACGTCAACTAAATATATTAAAAAAGGCTTAAAATTAATAATCTAACGTTATTTGTATTTTCATGTTATTATGCAGAACACATCGCTTTATGTTTTAAATGTACGGCATGCTCCATCCGCGAGCTTTATCCTGTCATTCTTATGGTTTAATAAAAGCAAACATTCCCAAGTTAACGAAGGCATTTAATATGTTTTGTTGCCAGATTTGAAAAAAATAGATTTAGTTTCTACTTATATTACAATTATTATTTAATTGGTTCGGTAAGTTGGGTGTCCTGCAGACTTCTTTATGCTGCAGCATCAGGTCAAGGTTATCATGTCTTGGAAATACAACCGAAGTAAAAGTATACCAAATTTCACATCTCGAACGTGTGGAAGTAAGTGTAATCCATTCGTCAACTAGGAAATGAGCTGATGGTCTTCAAACGCCTGAACATACCTTCATAAATATAGCTAAGAAACATTTCGATCACGTCAGCTTTCAGATCAAAATCTACAATTCCACACACACACACACACACACACAGAAACACACGTACTCGCACACGAGAAACTTATAACACTCAGATTTTGTGTCGAGCGTCGGATGTTAAAAAAAATGTTCTTGTTAATAACCTATAATTGTCTATTACAGACGTGATGACCGAGCGAACAAGAAAAATTGGAATAAATCAAACAATAGCCGTTGAAAAGTAAATACAGTAGAACTTAGAGGTGCATTCAAAATGCATACTATGGATACAATGGGATATGGACACAAGAAATATCGTCCGCCATTATCACCGACGAATTTCTATCAGCACGACCTCTACTCTCGTCCCACGACTTTGCGCCCTCAGGTAAGTGATTTGACAGTAAAGAGAAATGAATTTACATTTACAGTTGTGTACGTAGTTCATTACATTATATTCCAGTCTGTTTTATAGTACTTAATAATTTCTTTAAACTTTTTGTTTTAAGCTCTTGAAGAAAATAATAAAAGACACAAACGCAGGTCGGAACTATGTATCCATTTTAATAAACATTTAAATTAGTTATGATGACAACTGGACTGACTGTACATAACAAATAATAATAATCTGTATACAATTTGCTTTTACAAAAGTAACCATTCATGATCATAAAAAGAAGTGCAATAATTTCTATATAATTAATAAATAAGTTGCTAATTAACTACTTCAACGATATAAAATAATGATAATTGTCTTTTTTAATGTTTTAAATACCCTGTTGATATATATATATATATATATATATTACTTATTTTTATTTAAACAAAATCACAATATATCTTTATTTTTATATATAAAAGAAAGTCGTGTTAGCTACACCATTTATAACTCGAGAACCGATTTTTATGATCTTTGTTTTATTGAATTTATCTCCATCTCGAATAGCAGAATAACTAATAAAACTTCGGAAAAATATTTACGAAAAAAATATATGAAGAAACGAGTTTTTATTCTCCCTGAGGCGGTACGAAATTCGCGGGTCAGCTCGTAATATAAAATATCAGATAAGTAGGTATAATGAACCCTACTGCAAATAGTGGATTTCTTAAAATAATTTGCATGTATTTTAAGAAAGTTTATGTTTTACCGAACCCGTTGGATGAGTGGTTAGGGTGCTTGCCTTAACGCTTTGTCTCAGGGGTCCCGGGTTCCATTTCCGGAATCGAATGTTGCAGCTTCAAGTTGTCTACACCTCAGCAACTTACAGCTATAGCGTGTTTGGGCTCAATAGAAAGTCGGGGGTTAGTTTATAATGTTAATTATAGTTTGTACACATATATCAACAAATGAAATAACAGATGCGCTTCTAAATAGTAATATATGTTTAAAACATCTCTCAAGAATATGGTTTCAATTAATGTACCGATTCATATCGAAAATACGGTACGCCCTTTGCTGCTTGAATGAAATTGAATGTATTAAAAGTCATTGTAATAAATTGAAGGCCGCTGTGACGAAATATTACGGTGTTCTATATAATTTTGAAGATGATATCAATGGGCTACGTACTCGAGGCGAGCTTAGGGCCGGTGGGACGGTCCCGTTAGCTCGGTGCTCGGACAACGGTACCCGACACTCGTTACGGCGGAATAAAAGCTCCACACTTTGCTATGACTCTCACACTCTCGAAAAAACCTGTTAGGAGAGAATAATCTCTTATTGAAGGCATTTGTGGAATGTTCGGAAGTTGAGTTCCGCCCTTTGAACAAAACGGTTATTGATTTTAAGAATTGATTTTAAGACTATATAGT
This sequence comes from Synanthedon myopaeformis, assembly GCA_944738685.1. Lineage (NCBI taxonomy): Eukaryota > Metazoa > Arthropoda > Insecta > Lepidoptera > Sesiidae > Synanthedon > Synanthedon myopaeformis. Next base: position 4,649,739 of record OX122914.1, read on the forward strand.
CCGCCTAGCTTCTTTTGTTATCCATAATACAAGAGAAGCCGCAAGGCATTGCAAGCTTAAGCTTAAGCAGACAATATGACTTGATTATAAAGGATCCTCTAACAATCGTTTACAACACCTAATGATAAGAAAAGTAGTGCTTTTTTATTTAAACTAGATATAACTATATCCCGCTATAGCAGATCGAAAGCTGAAGTCCCAATTAATGATAGGTGGCTGCTGTTGCCAACCACCACCAAAGGGTGGTAAAAGTATGCTGTCGACTCTGATACCATTAGAGATAAAGAACATGATGCAGATATGAAAATTGACTGTGATATTTTTTACTTACGTATCTAAACATTTGCTCTTATTTTGCGATTATCTCAAGGGGAAGGTTACTGTCAGTTATTCTGTCAGTCTGCAGGACTGTTCAGAAAATGACGATACACATAGGATACAGACATAAGTAGATTATGATATGATACCTTTAATTAATTGCCGATAAATATTGTTTTTGACAATTAAGATCAGAAATTCTGAAATTCGCCGAAGAACCAAGGTTGTCAACATAGTCAAGAGAATTAGCAAGTTGAAGCGGCACATCTGTCGCAATTCGGATAACCGATGGGGTAGGTGGCCACGAATTGGAAAGCGCAGCGTGGGACGCATTGCGACCAGTGAAAGGCTTCGCAGGAAGCGGCTGGATTCGAACAACAGAAGACCGTGCGTGGACGGCGATCCTTGGGAGAGGCCTACATCCAGCAGTGGAAACCCGGGCTGATGATGACGAGAAGATAATAAATGAATCTAAACAATAAATTCTTCGCGAGACAAGCTCCATCCTAAAAATATCCATTTTAAATAATATGAATAAGTGCGTGTTCATTCATGTGGAAAATAAAATGCAGAGATGTTCACGGTCACCTAACACCGTTATACGTCCCGATCGCATCGGACGCATCTCAGAGATATCAATTCACTATGTACGAGTACCATTATACCTACTGGTATGTTTTATTCAATAAATACATTTTATAATCAAGTACAATCGTTAACCGTGACGACAGAATTGCATTATACTTTATAATTCAATTATTGTATAACGTAATACATGTAGTTATCCTACTAATATAATAAAAGTTTCTGAGGATGGATGTATATGGATGGATGTTTGTTACTCTTTCACACAAGAACGGATTTGGATGAAAGGAAGGCACACAGATAGTTATTACCGAGATTAACATATGGGATACTTTTATTCTGGAATGTCAGGTTCCCGATGGATGGTCTAGAAATATTATATAAAAAATTGGGTGCCTCTGTCACCGTTGCGATTTCTCCACTTAAAAATCTTTATAGTATAAAAAAAAAAAACAAATATATATTTTGATAAGTTTTTCCAGCCTTGTTTTTCATTAATAATCCAAAGAAATTGCGATTTGTTGATGGTTGTGTTTTGCTAGGTTATTGGATTTTGATGATTAGTGGTTTTTCTGATTTATTTTTGTTTATAATAAATGTTTGACTTGACTGGACTGACTTGTAACGTATAAATTTTGCACACCAAATGTGGTAAGTACATGCTGGGACGCTGTATTTTTTGTGATATCTGGTTTTACAACCATGTACAGGCAATAAATGATTTGATATGATATGATTTACGAAAATACTGGAATGCGAATCTAAAAATATGTATATTTTATAAAAATGTGGTTAACTATTTTTAGATTAATTTATTTTTTTAATTAATTCACATATTAACTACTCACAATATACAATAAATTTGTATACAATTTACATAAATAATACGTTCATCTTAAAATACGTTGTTCAAAATTACAATCACCTTATTTTTCATGGTTCCATCCATCCGTCCGAAACAACGAAAATCGATTATCAAACGTAAACAAATAAAAAAGTTGAACCATCTTATGCTCTAGTGAGCTATATCCGAGTAATTTGTGTAGTCATTGCGGTGTCGATCGTTCGTTTCAAATATGTAGCTGCTGCCCAAGTAATTGTTGTAATTTTCCTCCGTTACCACCATGAACGTAATTGTAATTGATCCTACCTGAGAAAGATTCCAATAAACTTATGTCTAAAAGGCTACATTAGGAAACTATTTAAATGAGTGGCATAGGAAGGCAATAGAAACGGCTTCTAGGGGCCTCCGGCCTAGATCTTAAAGTCAGTTAAGTTATTCCACTTAAGTACGACATTGAAGAAGGTTATTATTGAGATTGTGTAATAGGTATAATGAGATCACAGAAAGAACACATAATATAGAGGTGTTTTAATCACACAAAAAATTCGAGTTGTATAATGAAATTATAGTGTTTTAATGCAATGACAATAAAATAAATTGCTGGGGGATGCGAGGTTGTAGGTTTATTTATACGTAGTCGTAGGTAGGATAGATTTCAGCCGGAGGGATTTTCTGATTATCTTTTGGCTCTTAATTTTTTTTTCTGGCTTTTAATCTTCTTTTGGTTCTTTTTTGCCAATGTATTCTGGTCGCTCGTTGTGTGGTCTGGACCTACCATACCGTTGTTCACTGCCGTCCGGGTCGAACAGAATCTATCTGTACATCGAAAAAAATAAGAAATTACTTAGATTTTAAAAATATTATGTACCTTGTTTCTTGTCCTGTGAAAGTAAGTAATAAGCAAACAATTTTTAAAGAAATATCTAAAAAAAGTTTTGCCCTTGGCGCTTGTCGCCCTTGACCAATGCATCTTCACCAACGCTTATTGCTAAAAGTATACCTATATCTCTAAGTCCATCCTTGATAGAAGATTTTGGTATTCAATTATTATTATTTTTAACTTAACAATTTGCATCCGAATTTGAAATTACAAAGTTGCAAGTTTAATAAAACCATACAAATTTGACCAGTTATGTTATGACGAGGACAAGCTCGAAGCGCCATAAAATATGCCGTTATAGATAAAATTGTGTAGACCAGTTACACTAATGTGCACATACAGTTAGATGATAATTAAGCTCGTGGAGCGAATCGAGAGATATTGTTGGAGCAATGATGGTTAATAGTTTACGTGAAATGATGTAAGTACGGCTGTCCGAAGAGCACGAGCCTTGCCTGGGCGCGGACGCAATGGCGCGGCACAAACCGGCACGCGAGCTTCATCTGCCGCTGCTTCTGTGGAGAGAAAAAACACGGAAACTTAAACGATGCTGCTAATGAATAATGATGAATGGACTTCCGCATGTTCATCTAATTACCTCCTACACCTTAACGCTATAGCTGTGTTGTTATAGCTATAGGTGAGTTAACACGATAGCTGCAATCGGGTGACCGTGAACACACGCGCTATACTTTTCCGCAATTATGTAATATCTACTTAATTTCGTAACGATTACGATACGAAGCAAGCTTTGCAAGATTATTCCATAATTATTGAAAGCTCTTTTTTGCCCAGTCAACAATATTATAATCGATTTGTTTTCCTTGTTGTTGTAACCTTTTGGGGCTAGTTGAAGTCAAGTATGAAAATATCAATTTGGGCGGTTTGGGCAATGCAATGTTTTGGGGCTATCAGTAACTCGTAATAACTACATACCACGTATAAAGTACGATTTTTGGGAAGTATCAAAGTGGTAACGAAGGCGTGGGAAAATAGAACGCTTATTGTCCGAAAGTTTAGCGACCGTTGAACCAGTGGATACGGCAGCCGCATTACACCGGAGGTCGGCTGTCACAGAACGGTTCCTTAACTTCAAACCGGGATTTTTGTGTCATTGATCTCTCTATTAAATATTTAAACAGATGCTGAACTTGTTTTTGATAGTAGTAGTTTGTTGATAGTAGTACTTATTTTATTTTATTTTTAGAGTCGACTAACGACGGATTTAATAGTGCATCAAATGCATTATTAGTGCTTTTAATGGCTTAGTAGTTGATTGCTAGAAAAATGCGAATCGACTTTAAATTAATATTAATTGATTTAGTAGTATTTTCGCATGATATTTATTTACTTAAGTGCGAATCGACCTTATTAGAATGTTGTAGTATTTTATCAAAGAATGCCAATAAGATAAAGTGAAAAACTTATATGGAGTAATGACTTAAAAGTTGGTAAAATTCAGAACATATTAAATGCGGTGAAATTTTATGCCTATACAAAAAATGCCGGTATGGCCTTAATGATATTTCCTCAATGAAAACCGTTATATGTTTTTTTTTTATGTAAAAGGTGTCAACAGATTTGACTTTACTTCACTTGGTGGCTTTAGTCGCAGTAACCACAGAAGACAACCGTGAAGTAAGAGCGAATCAGCATCTGTGGCGTTGCTTGTGTTATAGGCGACGGTAGCCACCTACAATCAAGTGTACCGTCAGCCCGTCTGACAACCTTAACATTAAATGCTTTTTGGATAACAGAACGTTCCACATGGAAGAACATATTGCTCCCAAATGAGAGTAATGGGGGTAAGGTAACTTTAAGAATTAATTTGTTAACTGAATAGAATTGACATTTAGCGGGATGACTTATTTTTATTTATTTCTATTTAGTCTATTCTATTTAACATTGTAACTAATTAGTTTAAAACTGTACTTTGGAGTCATTTACTACTTTTAAACCGCTGCTTTTTGCTGTGCATAATGAGTCAACCTTCAAGATATGGTTTCTGTTTTATTGCAATTCTCGTCTTGGGACATTAATTTGTCTGCAAATTCCATCTATGTGAGAATTCCCATTGTTAATTTAATAAAGACACCAATTTTTTTGAGAGATGAACGTTTGGTATGAGAAGACAAAAACTGAATATTTTAATATAGTAACCAAGTATTCTTAATTAATATAGTATTAATTAAGAACACTTAATCAGTAATTTGAGATCTATATGAGATACTGAGAACCCGAATACTTTTGTTTTTTTTTTTTTATCTATAACATTACGACATATTTTTTGAACTATTATTATACACTTCGACAGCCTCTGGGATTGTCTCTATATGATTTCGTATATCTCCAATATATTATAGCACCGTATATTAAAAACAAACATATTTAAGATAGTTATTACTATAAACCTAAATTACTTTTTATTAAGTATATGTACAAAACTAGAACCCTGGGAAACTTCGTTATAGTAATTTGATAAATTATTTTTTTCGTCTAATAAACTGAATATAATTTCCTATTATGGTAAAATTGTTATTTTTTTTTTCAAACTTTGTATATGTGCGTCGCATCCACAAACCTACAGACAGGCATGGATGTTGCACACTAGATAAAATCTTTATAACAAGAAGCGGTTGTAAACGAACAAGAACAATAAAAAAAGGAAAGAATCGTGTTGGAACGGAGTGCGGGTATCGTTGTCGTAATGCGGTATTACGTGGAGCGGTTTGCCTTGCACTTGGCGGCCCGCGGACGCTGGGCCTTCTTCAGTGCAACACCCGACCCTGGCGCTTTATCGCATTACGCCCATGCACATATATTTAATATTACATGAACTTTTATAGTAATTATTACATAAATAATGTAATAATCAAAGTTTATGCAGAATATTTTTGTGTAAGGAACATATAGCAATATCTTCAAATGTTACTAATAACTAATAATAATAGTATATTCGTTAAAAGTTATTTCTGTATAAGAAATTTAAGAATAAAGCAGCTGTTTTACATAATGACTTATCATAGTTATGCAATAGAAAATTACATATCTCTTTCAATATCTGACTCGTACAAAATTAAACATATAATTATAAGTAAAATAAGATTATATATATTATAATAGCAGCTTGGAACTATCGTCGACCCGCGGCCCTTATCAGGTCGTCTGATCACCTTGTGAGTGGACGTCCTGCGCTGCGCTTGCCGGTCCGTGGCCTCCACTCGAGAACCTTCTGAACTCAGCTGATCCCCCCAAAGCTTTACCATTAGCCACTTCAACTTATGCCGATCTACGGATCTCCTTGTTTCTGACGATATAATTTTAAAACAAAGATATATTATACGACAAGATTAGACGTGTTGATTAAAAAATAAATAAAATTTTATGAATTAGGATGAGTGGCTATATATACATATATTCTGATAATGTTCTTAATGTGGACAATCCGAGGGTCTCAGTAACATTTCCAAGTGAAACGTAAGAATGGAATAAGTTTTATAAAACACGGAAATATGTAAAAACTAGCCCGCAACTTCGTATGCGCTATAGTACGTTTTCTGAAAATCTCACAATCTGAGATTACAGTGCAGACAAACAGATAAAAAATCTAACCCATTTTTTTTACGTATAGTGCGTTAAGTAATACGAAGGAGTAATTTGACATTTTCTGGGTTGCAAGTTTGTGACCATACAAAAATAGTGATGTCACCTATCGGTTTTATAAAACCGTAATTATTGCTCTATATAATATAAATAAGTTTAGAACTAATAGTTTAATTAATATTAATATATTTTAATTGTATAAATTATATTTTTAGCGAAATCTGTTCTATAAGTTGCAATTCTTTCGATTTTTGTAACTTTTGTGAAAAGAATATTTTCACAGCTGACATAAGATTACCACAAAATAACAAATATTTTTTGCGTTATGCTATTTTTTATTTATTTAACTTCACATATAATTTGTGAATTGTTTTATATTCATTCCAAATCGACTTGATCATTGTAATCCTGTTTTAAACGAAATTCTAACCTTAAAATAACAATAATACGAATGTTAAATCGATAAAACAATATCATAAAATACCGTAAAATAAAATCCGTAAATACAACACTATGGAGAAAATGTTGGTAACCTGCTGGTAAGATTATTTTTAAATTTTACATTATAACCTGTCAAATTACTCCTTCGAATTATAGAACACACTTTACGTAACATGGAAAACTACGTGTACCAATTGCTTTTTCTTGAAAAAAATATTTAATATAGAGACAGCTCGTTTATGATTTTATAGATGTTCACTCAATTCTAAACTTGTTTAGCATAAAAATTTATGAGACATTTGTTGCGAGTGTGCGATGTGGTGGTATAACGATATACCGACTCGAGAGCTCGAGACTAGTTATCGTTAAACGTAAAAATAGTTATAGTTTATTTATAGTTCGGTGAACCTAGCCACTAGCCCTACTCGCAGTGGCTGACAACCTGTCTCACTGCGGCATCCCGCTTATTTACCCTTTTTGCTTCACTTTAATTAAGGTTATCGGATTCTTTTTCGATAGAAATATTTAAAATGCGCCTAGATACTAGATTTAATTAAGTAAAAAGTGTATTATTAAAATTAACTACTCTTTATTTAAATGCTAATACCCTGTTTTCAGAGAACAGATATTTGCATCGACATGTTAGTGTTTATGTAAAATTGTAGACGGATCTTTTGTTGAAGAAGATTAATGAATGCCATGTAGACATGTGATTGTGGGTTGCTATAGTAATATACTCGTGCTTACTTTTATATATGATCTATTAAGTTTTGGAAATTATATTCTGAATTTTCTTGCGATCACTAGAGCCATTATTTATTCAGTCCCATCATATAATAGACGTACAACAAGTAATAAAAATCTAAAACTTTTTTCTTATTATTCTACATATTACTGATAAGAGATAATATTACATATTACATATTACTTATAAGAGATTTAGTTAAGGTATATATTCATTTTTTAACAGTAAAAATATTTAAAATAGAAGAGGTTATCTCTCAGCAAACTTTTACAAGATGCTGAATGCATTGCAGTTGAAACTATCAACGCGTGTTTGTATCATTAGCCAAATATTTCGCAAAGAACAATACCACCAAGGAAAGTACGCGAGTGGGTCAGTAGGCGGTCTCCTTTCTCCGACGACGGTCGGGGTAACAAAAAAAAATATTTTCCAGATGATTTCGTGATACTGTTTGTTTCATTCACCGTAGAAAGTAAAAGAAAGTGTTTTAGTCGAGAAGAATAAATGCAATCGATAACATTAGTGGCTCTTGCTTCTCAGAACCGTAGGCACACAACGTTGACGATTAAGTTGGTGCGTGACACTGAGTCATACGTTCTCTCCTTATCAGATTTTAACTTTCTACTTCTGAATAACCCTCTACTAAAACGACTCAGCCTGATGTCACCGCAAGTGTTTATATGTCAAAATATAATATGAGTATACCTCTAATTTCCCATTTAAGGTAATTTATTTGGATTTTTTTTTTACCTAGTTAAAATGTAGGTACCTTTTTAATGACATAATGACGTATGGTGCCGAAACGTAACCTCTTACGGCAGGACTAATCCAAAGGGTCTCTCAGCGGGCCATGAAGCGAGCTGTGCTCGGAATTTCTTTGGCCGATAAGATCAGAACCAAGGTTGTCGACATTGCAAAGAAAATTAGCAAGTTGACGTGGCAATGGGCCGGTCCCATATTCGCAGAGCGGATAACCGATGGGGTAGAAGAGTTCTTGAATGGAGGCCACGAATTGGAAAGTGCAGTGTGGGATGCCCTGCGGCCAGGTGGACAGGCGACCTGAAAGGCTTCTCAGAAAGTGGCTAGATGCGAAGGACATTACTCGTAGGCATTCGACCTTGCTCGAAATTTCCACACCTAGGATATCTAGGATAACAGAAGTTTCGAAGAACTACTTGAACATACGGACAGGCTTTATTGCCCTATTTAGAGATGGATTGGAGTTTATTTGTTATTTATTAGCACGCAAACAACTTACATGTCGACAGTACGATATGTGGATAATATATATACAATGTAAACATGTTTAATATAAATAGCTCATAGTACAAGCGGAGCGGATGCTAAGCAGCTTCGTCCAACTATGTCAGTGTCCGCCGTGAATTGTAATGATCCTTATTCCAAAATTATAATTTTGTCTGTAAAATAATCTTAAAGGATTATTTTTGTAATAAAAAAATATCATTGATAAAGTGATCTTTAGTACCTATAAAGTGCAGTGAAGTATGGTACCGACTTATTATACCTATTGAAAAAAAAGTTCGTTCATTAAATTAAATTTAAAAATAGAGAACATATGACGCATAGAAAATAAATGGTACCTAATAAGAATTATAAGTCCAACAATTAATCAGAAAAAATGTAAATCTTTGCCCCCATGTTCCCTATTAACTCCGAATCGCCGCAACCGATTTTGCTGAAATTTTCAGGCAATTTTTAAATTTGCCCCGCCTGTGGAATTTAGTATCGATCGGATAAACAGTACTTTTTTAATTTTTGGAATGTTTTACCTACAAATTATTACAAAATTAAATTTATTTCATATATTAAAAAAAATGCCTGACAAAAATATATGAGCAATAAAGATTGATTAATGGTTTAACACTTAAGAAAAAGAGGCGTGGACGAAGTCGCGGACAAAAGCTAGTATTTTATAAAACAAAAAGCCTAAAAATTAATATGACTGTGCATAAGTAAGGGGAACAATAAATATTTGACTCACATGTTATTGAGCGCGAGAAGATATGCGTCTTAAAAGAAGAAAAGATTTTGGTAACATCTCAGGGAGCTTGGAGTAGTCCCTGATGCTGAAAACGGCAGCATAGTAGTTATATGCATAATAAATATCTATACATAATAAACTTGCAAGACTTGGAACAATCACTATTAAAAACGACAATAAAGAACAAAAATTACCTGCTATGGATTTAAAAATATTTTTCTTCTTGACCCCCGGTTCTTATAGGTAGACTAACTGATGTTTAAATAAAACATTTTTAATAAGAAACGTTAAATCACAACTTTAACAATAGCATTTGTGCGAATCTGTATACAATAACAGCAACAAATATACTTTTATAAGTGGCCATAGATGCAATGTCAGGCTTTTGACCCGTTTGAGTTCAACGATCGCTAGAACCGTCACTGACTAAACTATAGATTTGTCTAATAGATTGCAATATTCTAAAATATTTATTGCCTTTGCTATATTTGCCCAAATATCAAATTTTATTAGAAGAGAAAAGAAGTTATTGTTGTATTTATTATCCTTAAATTGTTTTCTTATTAAAACTTTTCTTATTTCTTATCATAATAAATAATCAGTAATGTTCTGACTTAGCTCAGTATTTCCTTCCATGAGCAAGGCTGTATGTCTCTTGAGGTCATCATCACCTCAATAACTTACGAATTTTTCGTCCCACTTCTAGCTTTAGCTATTGAGCTAACACTTGTTTTATTGTCCTTTGAACAGAGTATTATCAAAACTATGATAGCTTTTTTCAGTCGATTTTCAAAATTTTTCAAAACAATCTTAAAAATATTTACAAGAGCTGACTTAAATATTTTATCAAAAATAAATTTTTAATTTATTAAAACATTTTATATTTAAACAAAAAAAATCATAGTTCAACAAATTGTTTGTTTGATGTTTTGTTACCTACTTATAGTAAAATTAATCTAAAATCTGTATATTTCTAGATCTGTAGTTTCAATTCATGCTACGATAGTACCTATAATCTATATACAGTTCAGTATTAATAAGTATTGTTTAAAATTCCTTTGTAAAGACCCTTAATCTCAACTGCATTTAATTCCGACAATTGTTTTGTTTTGACCTTGTATCGAACGTGAAGATTGTTGTCATCTTATAAATGTAACGTATCGGAGAGGTGACGCCCATTTCAATAGATATTCTTATTATTATTGTTAGAAGAATAACTACTTGATTCTACACAATAAATAGATAAGGCTAGATGCGAAGTTAATCCGCACGTACCTACTATTTAATAGTATCACGGTAAATTTATATTCAATGAATAATTTACCTTAGGTATAAGTAAAGAAACAATTAAATCCACTTTAGATGCTCATAATGCACGTGCAATACCTTTATCGTAGCAGTTAGCCATACAATTGCCATATTATAATAATGGAAGCAATGCCATTGACCATTGCCATTTCAATGATATTCTATCAACAGTAGGTTTATTTATGAGTGCGTCGATACAAATATTGAAAGTACAAAGAAATTGCTTTGATTTAGAAAACAATCAATAAATAATTAAAAACTTAATAATAAATATAAAAGACGACAAAATAAAATGCGAAAACTCGGAATATATTATACTCGTATTTTAAAGTTACATTTGAATTTGAATTAAATAGTATTTCGTTTTCGGTTTTCGAATGGCTTAAATACCTACAGCGTCTTCGTGTTAATTAAAATACAATATTCCTTTATTTTTTTCGTATGATGTACACAATGCGTGTATAATTTTGAAATTTTTTCATCAATCATCATTTAACGAGTTTTGCGCTAATTCATAATGGAACGCAAATCATTCGCTGAAAAGCTTTTGTGAGATGCTCGACTTATAATGAGCAATGCTGTAAAATAAAATTAAACCTCAACAATGCCTCATAAATTTTGTTCAACCACAACTCCGCATTTGGGTTTTAAAAGGGGTATATTTAGGTTGTTTTGTTTTATTGTAAAAGAGTTAATTTCCAAGGTTATTGATGAGGAAACGTCCGAATTGATCATGAACATATTGCAAGTGAAGTTCATTCATCATAATCTTAACTTTTTTGTACAGAATATTGATATTACATTATATTATGCCGCGGGCCAAGAATTTTTAATTTAACTTTATGATTTACATCAATCAATGCATTTGTGCTACTGCTAAAGTTTCAAGCATAAACAAATTCACGGTTTTGTTATTATTACGGTCTCGATTTATTAAGGTGTTGGTGGGCCTTTTGTTTCAAGGAAACACTTTCGATTCATAGAAATTTCTTATTTCCAAGCATTCTTTTCAATTTACTAGCGACCTGCTCGCGGCTTCGCACGGATGCATTTTTTCTGCAAATTTTGTACACAAGCCTTCCTATACACGCTCTTTTCATTAGTGAAAACCGTATCAAAATCCATTGGGTGGTTTAGAAGAAGTAAACGGAGAAACAGACATTAAGTAGAACATCGATTTTATTTCATAATATGTTTAGATAAGTATTTGGAAACATTTATTCTACCTAAAAGGACCGTCTACACCACCCACGTCTTGTTTTTTAAAAAAAAGACATAATAGTCATTAAATTGTTATCAGACCAAAATGTTCAGATGGAAGGTTAGTGGGTGAGTGACCGAGTCCTTGACCCAGAGTTCCACTCAGCACACCCGTATATGACCACTGTCCTTAAATAAACATTAGTCGTTTAAGTATAAAAGTGTTTTAGTATGACACATAATATGGATAAAGGCGTATAAGAAGGTCGTATAAAAGGAAGAAGTGAAATTATATGGTTTATATAGCGGTAGGTAAGTTGATAGTCCACTCAATGGTAGGTCGCTCTTGTTATCGTCGCCTACGGATGAATTGGAGATAGGCATCAAAGCTCGCCACTGTCCACAGCCTGCATTCACTATTTCTTCGCAACCTTCGCATGTATGTTCCTAGTATGTGTCCGCCACTCCTGAAACTTTTTTCCTAATAGTTGTCGTCTCTACCAGCTTATGTAACCTGTGCATTGGAACTTCAGTTTGCTAAATTTTGGCGGTTTCTTTAATGGTTGTCTTTATTACGGACATTCATGCAAGGAAAAGCGAATATAGCTTTTTCCATCATCATCACCATCATCTCAGCTGCAGGACGTCCACAGCAGGACATAGCCCCTTCCCCCTCTCAACCATAACTTTCCAATAGAACCGATCAGAAGAAACCTAGAACCACCAGATCAGATCGTCTACGCTGGAGCTTCTATGCATCGTTTATCGGTTTTTGGCCTCCACTCGAAAACCTTCCAACCCCAGTCGATCCGTCGGGTTATGTCAGTAACTTTCGTTTGTCTTCGGATCTCCACATTCCTGATTACCCGGAGCATAGCCCTCTCCATAGATCATGGAGCGACGTTGAGATTTATTACAGGGCCTTAGAGATCACGTTTCAGCGCCACTATGGCAACACATATTGGTTGAAAACGTTTGAATAACCCTGAGACTAATCTTCAGGTCAACAGTTAGTAGATACGTCTTTGTGCCATAAGTCATCACTGCAACAAACAGAGATCAAATATACTTTAGATTAAGGGCACTCAGGTAATAATTTATTATTCGATATCTATGGAATAATCGTGAAGTAAACATTAAAATATTGAGAATGTCGTTTCGCTTTTGGCTTTTCTATCTTTTAGATATCAGATGAAACATTAAAGAAAATTATAAAAACTAAATGAAAAGTTACAAATAAAATATACAGTTAAGATTTGTTGTGTCTCCATTTATTACGGTATTTTAATGCATCATGGTTTATAATGACAACATGGGTTTCCGTTACTATTACAACGGTTCGAAACGTGTCTGCGAAGAAATTGATAGTGTGTCGCGCTCTTGGCGACGGCATCCCGGTGCGCGCGCGCCGGTGCCAAATAGCACGCGATCGGAGAATTTTTATAAAGAGTGCGATGGGGCGGAAACCCGGTTCGAGCGAGTGAAAAAAGTAATGGGTATTTGATAGAATTTGTTCATAACTTGTCAATTAATTCTGTAAGATTCGGCACATATCCGACGGTGAGGGCCATGTCGCTGGTAGTTGTAATGAACTACACTGAAGATGTCACACAGCACAAAATAACGCGGCCGTCGCAACGCGGCGTCGTTCCACTAGATAAGTGCTGAAGCTTTAAAGGAACGCGAATGTAGAATCTTTATTGTGTAACTTGTATATTGATTAACATTTTGGCCTTTTCTATTCGTATTCGAAGTAAGGCTTTGGCGCGCACCGCTTTCACAGTATAGCACAGAATGAAGCGCGTACCGTTATCCGACACACTGCATTTGGTCAGTCTGAGGTTTATATCTCAGATAGAGTTCCTATTTATAGGCAGTTGTTATGAAATTTCCTTAATAATTATTTTATATCATGATGGAGACTAATTTATTTTACTTTCAAGATTCTACTTTCAATGTATTTTTTTTGTATTGAATAAAGTCAAAAACTACAGGACCTATTTTAAGAATTCTTTCACCTATAGAAGGGTACATTATAAGCGAGTAACATATTTTATAAAGTTACGAGGACGAAGTTGCGTGCAACAGCTAGTCTACAATATAGGTTTCTTCAAGCGATACACATTCTTTCAAAATCTGCAGTGCACTTGCACCCCCTCGCGTTGACCCAGTCGCTCAAATTGTCTCTTGATTATACCGTCTTGATTTTTACTTGATAGAAGTTAAATACACCTTACATCAGAAGACAGTCGAACTGCCTGCCACCCATTATGATATAAAAAAGGTCAAAAAAACTGCATAATATAAATATAACATTAAAAAACATATCAAAAATAGTTGTATCCTTAAAAACGAGATAAGCTTGGAACAGTTTTATTGTCATATATTATTATAAGCTACGTACATTACTTGTTGGTTGCAGTTTACGAGCAAGAAAAGTCGTTTAACATTCTTGCGGTGTTCCTATTAAATGACGCTATTAGACATACTCGTAAAAGATGAGTTATAAATCGAACAGAGGAAATCGGTGACGCGATGCGCCTTTTCTGAACCGCACTCAGAACGTAGTTAACTCAGACTCGCGCGCATGATGTCCGAAGGAATGTTGTAAACGCTAAGGAATCGGACACGTCATTACCTTTGAAGCAATCAATGTTCTATCAGCAGAATGTCTTCTTGATATACTTATGGCGAACATTCGCGCTGCATTCTTTCTTATTACGCCCGAGTGGATTCTTTTAAGTTGATTGACAGTATTTATTCGTTCAATGACATTGTATCGTGTGCAGCTTATCGTGGGTATAATATAGGTAATATTATGTGTAGGTACTCTTATGTGATATAATTTACCACTTAATTTAATCTACAAATTAAATGAATTCTGATTACATTAATTGTATTTTTTATATTAGGTATATTTTTCTGTGATTTTGAAATAAAAAGCTTTTTCATAGGGTAACTTACAATTTTCATTGTTTGTTTGTTGCATCTTACATGCTACCGAAAGTTTAAATCGATTTTGATGAGACTTTACTAAACAGGTAATGGATTTTTAGGGTTATGTTTATTTATTTATTTTTTATAAAAAAATATAAATAATTCGGCATAAAAACCAGAAAGTAATATGATTTAATCGTGCTAATTACGTTTTTATTATTTTAAAATTTATTTTTTCTACATAATTTAAAATCTATTTAAATTATAAATTTCTTTGACAGGTCCTTGTAAGACCAGAATATCAATATGTTTTGGTATTACCATGAGAAAAAAGACAATTAAGACAATTCGATACAAGGTTGATGAATTTGCTTCGTACTTCTTACAAGAAAAATGTTAATGCGATATCCATGAACCAAGAAAAAACAACGGACGGAATTCCATACACTAATAAAGTGAAGCACTATAGTAAGCTCGGGTTAACACTCACACATACAAACCATAGTAACCATCGGCGTCCGCCATTACGCTGCAACAATTCGTACGAAACAAAATTGTGCGAAACCTCTACTAAACCGCTGCTAGCATTAAGTGCACACGTAATGAGTAATTATAATAACTACCTATTTAATTGTGCCACCTGCGTCGTGAAATGTTGTTCCTATAGCACTTTATGTGATAAAAAATAACAAGGAATCACTTTCCACATGTAAAAACGCACACGCACGCATAAAAACGCGCCGCCATTATGGTGCTTCACTTTGTACAGTGACAGCACTCCGTCCGTTGTTTTTTCTAGTTTCATGGCGATATCATGGATAAATCACCGAAATGTAGTAAGTACTTTAAAAAACCGTATAGATGTATTAGAACTTCACGTCATAGATGTATTTGAATTAAAAAACTGACACAATAGAAATGCGAAGCTATTCTATTTTCGGCTGAGACAAATTACTCTGAATGAAAGAACGCGATACTAAAAACCTGGTAAAAATGACATCATCATAAATTACCCAAGTTAGAAAAACTGTTGACCTTGTCATAGAACTATGCGTATTATTAAATAATGACAGTTATAGAAATATTTTTTAATTTTTTAATGGAGCTTTTACATGTTGTCTTCGCTTGCACCATCTGCTACTAAACCGTAGATAGTACAGTCAAGTTTCAAACAAATTCGATTTATGAGTGATTGAGTACAAAAACCTAAAAATTAACAAAACTTACGATTAAGTAAAAATACAATTTGTCTTCATTGCAATGAATATGTTATTATGATAAATTAAACTTTATTTCCGTTAGCAGTTAAAGATTTCATTTCCGGAATTGAAGAATTTAATTTTTCTGCAAATTATATACACAAACCTTTTTCGTTTATTTCTCTTTCCATTTGTGAAAACCATATCATAATTTGTTGGATATTTTAGTAAAAGTTAGCGGAGAAAAAAACAAAGGTGTATAGCGCCTGTATTTTATATTATAAAATATACATATTAAATAAATTATTAATATTATTACTTACTTTATTTTAATGAAAAAAAAAAACAGGTCATTTTCAGTTACTCAGTCAGCAGTCCTGTTTTGAAAGAGAGTAATCAAAATACTAAAATACTAAATCATTAAACTAAAACACAATAGAAGCCATTGTTTTTGTTAGTCTCTCTAACACTGTAAAAAGTGACAATGTATCTACAATTCTACATAGATAGATAGATTGATAGATAAATTTAAAGATAAAACCATATAATTATTCAGTGGCCTCCGTGATGCATTGCAGTTAAAATTTGTGTAATATATATGGTTGTGTGTCAGTGTTACTTATGTGTTATCCAATAAATTACTTATATTGTGACATAAGTAATATATTTATAAAGTATATTCCATTATACATTACATACCATACTATGTACTAGTATATGGATGAAATAGATATATCTCTACCTACAGACAAAGAGGTTTGCTACCAAAGTGTTAACATCATACATCAACCTTGATTTAGTTCAAAGCCTTGGTAATGTGGCGGTTATTTATGTCAATTTTTTTTACCCATTATTAATAAAGACGTTTATTAAAAACTGTGTATACGCTGTGGCTGGTATGTCAATCCAATTTAGTCCTTATGTCATGTGTCATAAAACTCCATGGCTAATCTTAATATATTCAATTAACGATGTGTGGTGTTTCGAAGGCATAGGAGATATAACAAACAAAAAGAACTTTGTTCAGTCGTGACTCATTCTGTTCACACAAACCCCGTGGCGATCTCGTTTTGTTTTTGTAGAACGAAAAATAAAAATTCGTGGTGCGATTTTTTTAAGAATTTTATTGTTATTAGTTATGCGAATACTAATTCGTTCGAGCCTAACTTAAATCAAGAAATAATAATTTAAAATGGCTTATATTAATTTTGCGGCTTAAACATTAGCACAACTCGGTTTAAAAATTACATATTTCACTATCTTGTTTCCTAATTAAACTTACATTATTTTTCTTGTTAAATTTACCTGAAGTTATGGTTTATAATGAAATTAAAAAAAAAATGCTGTAAAATGTTATCTTAATTATCCTAAAACTTAATTATCCTAAATCTTAATTAAATCCTAAATCTTAATAAACTTATCCTAAATCTTAATTATCCTAAGTACCTGAATTTTGGAATTTCTAACTACAAACCCATTTTTCTAAGGCGTAAAATTTTTAATTTTTTAATTTTTTTAGATTATACCTCTAGAAAAGTCATTTTTTTTCTGGATGAAGATACTTTTTTCTGGAAAAATCACCGTGATCGGTTATGTAGTTAAGGCGTGACAGCGTAACGAACTCCATTTCGAATTTCTAATATGTAATAGTAAGGATATTCAATTGGAATCAGAAGGGTTTTGGCATAATACGTGGCTGCACCAGAATAAACGGTTTCAATATGAATTTTTAAATATGATACACTTCGACCGCTTACATTTATAAGTTAAAATTTGAATAACAATTACTTAAAATTTCACAAAAAATTCCTTTAGTATTAAGTAAAAGAGTAAAAGTTTTTAAGTAAAAGAGTAACTTCTCATTCTCACAAACTATCGCATTATTAGTACGTTTAGTAGGATTTTTAATATATCCTTAGGTATTCCATTCTCCTGCTAACACTTGTATAACAGGCATAAGTTGATATATACATATGAGCTTTTATTTTACTGCTCATATTGTGGTTTAAAAAATATAACCCTGCGTGAAAACGCGAAGGATTTTTAGCAAAAACTCTTCCTGTATCAGTCGCTTAGTAGCAGATAATAAGCTCTATTACACGTAACCTGCCAAGGAAGTCGTGTTTCCTACGTCATGTCAGAAGCTTGACAATAGTCTGTGTCAGGGTTTAGACGCAAATTGAGCACATTAAACAAGAGGCTTCGGTGGCATCAGCGAGGACAAACAACGTGCCGTGACTGCGCGTTATGACCACTATTATCACACAATTTATTACAAGATTACACTTAACTATGTTATTTAAACGCGAACTGTGTATTGTGTTAGTGTTTCATGACAATGTAACAATTATCATCATAATTGTAAACAACATTTTTAGAAGTAACATTAAATGTAGATACCTAAAGTATTTCAAGAAAAACATGAATGCATGACAATACATATCTATAATTGTATGAAATTGATCATTCTAATCTAAATATAACTGATTAGGTAAATGTCTATATAAATTATTATTAAATATAAGTATTTTAAATTTAACAAAAGAGATAAATTTAATATTACAATATTATTCTAGAATTCGAATATAACTTACATATGTTATGTGGTCATGGCAAGAATATGACAAGAATAGGTGAAATACTGAAACACATTACTATTGTGTTACCGAAACGATAACGACTTAATTGAATAAAATAAAATACATAATTCAACACTTTAATATTGAATTACAGGTGGTTGCGATTCAATACAATGTCTTCTGCAGTGTCAAGCAATAGGATTCTGTATTGGATATTGTTTCGGTAACACAATAGGTGTTTCAGTATTTCACCAATTCTTTAAGACATTATTGTCATATTCTTGCCATGACCACACAAAATGTAAGTATATTCGAATTCTAGAATGTTTCTAGAAAACATTAACTTTTTCCAGAGGTTAATTAGTGTAAAATGATATTATGGCGCTTAATGAAACGGTCTCGCTAACAAATCAATTCTCAAGTTTAAATTGTTAGCAATGTTCAACCGTGACCCGAACACCTAACGTATGAACAACCTTCGATAGCAATTAACTGTTAGACAATGTTTCATTAATGAAAACTAACTTAACAAGTCAAAATACTATTTAACAGTTACCAATGCTCACGACTTCGCGCGAATGAATCTGCTTCTTGTCTCGGTTTTGTTTATCGTTAATAGACAACGAAATACGAATTCCTACATTGCTTCTATGTGTGTGTTTAAAACTAGCTGGTGCCTGCGACTTCGTCTACGTTGTTAAATACAAAATATAACGTCTGACAATATATATGAGCACTATATACCTACTTGGCCGAGCGTTGGATTTTTATTTTTAGATAACCCATCAGGATCATACCTTTTTTCTGAATGAAAGGTGTCCTATGTCATTTTCTGTATCACCGAAATGTATGAAAAATTTCATGATGATCGGATGTGTAGTTAAATTGTTAAGGTTGATGGGACCTTACAAAAATATATAGGACTCGATTAGAAATATCAATAAGCAACTAATTATCATCTATATCTTCTATAGATACATATCTACGTGTATTTTTAAATAAAGTCGCTATCCACTTCTGTCTATTTCTCCCTTAGCTTCTTCTAAACAACCACATATTTATACGATTTTTAGTATTGGAAAGAGCGATATAAACGAGGTATGTGTATTATATATCAGAAAAAAAAAATTGCTTCACTTGAGTTTTGCCTTTTTTTTACTTAAGCTCCTGACAAATTTCGAAGCTTTTCGCATGTAGGACCTACTGAATTTGCTAACTTTAGCAAATTCAGTAGTTATGTCTTATAACATAAACATGTCGATGGTCAACGAACAGATCCCCGGTAGGCAGGAGGCAATTCATCCCTGGGTCGCGCCGCATCTGCCACAAGGCCGATGCCAACCGGTCTATACCTGTACTGTAGTATTTATAACTACAAATAGACCCAACACTAACCACGCGTTCAAACCAAAAAGTATATTATATACGCATACTTGAAAATTTTACTTGTAACTTGCAGTTTTGAGATTTAGGGCCTCTTTCACCAACGTTGATTAGCGTTGATTAGTTACTTTTAGAAATAATTTTATGTTTTTTTAAATTATGCACTCGGTTTACTAAATCCTTCGATAGGCGAATTTTTTATTATTTTCTTTTTAATGTTTGGGACTTTTACCGTACAAACAAAGGTATATCAGCTCCATCATTCCCGGTGACCGGTGACTTTAAATGGCGGTTAAGCATACTTGACACTTTAGTCACAGATGGTGAAAGAGGCCCTTGGTCTAATAAAATTTACGTGTTAGTATTGTTTACTTATAATTAATGAAACTGAAATAATAACCACCGATCGGTTCGGTGCGAAGTCGATAAGGTCAAGAAACTCCAACAATTACTTCAAACCATTAGTTTGAGACTGAACGCTACGTCATGTATCTAGACAACGCTGTGTTGCCAGTACAACTTGCTAATCGCAATACAAAATTTGTATACGAACATTTGTTTAGTTTCGGAAGAAAAATTAATTCATAACACAGAGAAAATATCTGTCTCTGTTGTTAAACAAAAAAAATTTATTATAAAAAAATGACATTCGCAATAGTTGCCAATAAAATAGTGGCACTAACCATCAGTAACAGAAGATCACCGTGAAATAAGTTCTGTTGTGTTTCGTGGCTCTAACTTATATTCTATTGAAGTCGGCAGTACATTTGGAATATGTATAGTCTTTGGGAGCCAATATGGAGGAGCTTGTATTATATGCGACTGTAGGCCATATAAATTGGCCATCCCTGAAATGTTGGCCAATTTAAAAAATAATATTTTTTTGCTATCAACCTGTCTCTGACTTTTTTATAAAGAGGTTGGCAAGCAGCCCCCCGGCCTACTTGACGGTTGGTAGCTATCTTCGCCTATTGACACAAACAACGTCATAGGCAAGAAAGTAGGCATAGCGTGAGGCATAGATAAGAAAGTAGGTTTTTACGATTTGTGATCTGATTGACGGTTTCACATACTATTTAAATGCGGCAGTTGCCCTTAATTTGTCTTAGCTAACTTAAACCAAGAGAAATTCAAGTGATAATAATTATAAGGTAATTAAATGTAAATAATGAAATGAAGATGACCCTCCGCGTGGCATTAGTTGGGTCAGGGGTCGAGAAGTACAACACGGTTATGTCAAGGCAGAGACTAACGATTTCGCATAATTAAGAGATAGTGTAGCGTGATATTCCTTGCAATGATAACGTATAGCTTTATTGTTTGAAGGCAATTAAAAAGCAATTTACTGATTGTAAATAAAAACGGTGGACGTTTTAATTAATTTTCTCCCTAACGCAGAAATAAGGCATATTTACAGTTTTCGTCGATATAAAATGAATATGAAAAGTTAGAAGAAGTTTGATTTTTACTCTTTTGATTGGTTAATATTTTTGATAAAAAGAAAATGATTTCTAGCTGTGCAGGAAAGACGAGGCAGACGATGAAGCGAACTAACTCAGAATATGAATATATACTCGAACTTTAAAAAGATTTGAACTTAAATTACGATATCATCGATATTCTATTCTTTGACTATGTCCAATTGTCCATTATCCTTCATCCTAGTCAGATTCTATCAGATCAGAGCACTTTTACCCCCATGGCGTTACTTGTGATTTTAAGACTGGATTATATTTTTTCGACACATAAGTACCTTCAAGTAAACCATCCTGCCTGCCAAATCTTTGTACATAAAAAGCTATAATTAAAATTATGAACTTTCTATTTCTATTGAGCCCATCAAACACGCTATATCTGCTGTAAGTTACTGAGGAGATAACGATCCTGCAGACTAATTGCTTCTGCAGCATCAAGTCATGTCGTTTACCATGTCGTGGAAATACCACCGAAGTAACAACATACCAAATTTCATAGACACACACACGTCAAACTTATAACACCCCGTTTTAGCGTCGGGCGTTATAAATAGTCGCGTAACGGGGTTAATGATTTAAATCCCTTATATGTATAACTTTTAATCACAGAAATAAATTGCGTAAATCTATCTAATACTCGTACTTAGGTGTACATATTATAAAATAAAGTCACTGTCCGCCTCTGTCTGTTTCTCTGCTAACTCCTTCTAAACCACACAATAGATTTTGATAAGGTCTGCACTAATTGAAAGAGCGTAAAACGAGGAGGGTTCTCGTATAAAAGTATATAATTATCGAAAAAATTGCAAACGTCCGAAGACTCCGAAGCTGAGGGTTTACAATAAACTAAAACATTTCCAACAATGTACGAGCATATAACTAACGTTATGTAAAACATCGGCTCATCAAAATTTATATATTAAAATGCAACTTGCTCAGGGAGAAATAGGTATAGGTACTGCGCACTAGTTTTTTTTTTTTTTTGTATATACGAATCGATTAATATATCTGTTGAATATTGCAACAGCTTACGTCAACAGTGCATTTATAAAGAATTGTAAGGATGGTGTTCGTGTCCAGCGCACGTCTATTACGGTGTAATGGCCGTAAAATTAGCTAGTACATACAGGATGAGCGGTCAGACCGACGATTATACAAGTGTCAGTATGCAATGGGACCTCATTACCTCAACCTAGTTGCATTGAGCCACGGTCACTGTGTCGTCTTACATTCTTAAAGTAGGTATATCTCCATTTTACTACAGCCTTATCTATGGAAAAAAGGATAAAAGGAACGCCGCTCTAACGAAACGTAGTAATGAACTACGTTTCACAATCCGTTACCGCAAATCACAATTGAACTAAGATTTAACACCAGAACCCTGTATATTTTATATATAAAATTCTCGTGTCACAGTGTTTGTAACAAAACTCCTCCGAAACGGCTTGACCGATTTTTATGAAATTTTTTGTGTATATTCGGTAGGTCTGAGAATAGGTTCAGACGAAAAATGGGCATGACTTCGGAAAAACTCCAACCAAGCTGAAAATTTGTATACACGTCACTGTTAGCTCCCCCAATAAACTCTGAAAAGTCCCACCCCTGGACTCATGGAACTTTTCAGTGTCCCACGAGTCCAAAATTTCAGCTTGGATGGAGTTTTTTCGAAGTGAAATGTTAAAATTACCGGACTATTAGTATTCAAATGTGAATATAAAGGTTCATAATTTTAAAAAGTTTGCTAGTCGGTCCCATGGTGTAATGGTTAGCACTCTGGACTCTGAATCCAGCGATCCGAGTTCAAATCTCGGTGGGACCTTTGATATTTCAGTTTGGTAGTTTTACTTTTTTTTAATTTTCTATTATGTCACAGAACACAACCTTTTATATGTTTTAATAAATTTTTTCATAATAAAAATAAATTGTTTTTATATTTGTTATACATGCCGTTATTTCACGGTTGTCTGAATATCATCTGATTTTTTTATTTTTTATTTAATAAGGTACACAAAACAGGACACTGACATTAAATACTTTGAATAGATATGATTACATTGAAGTGAACTAGACATTTCAGTAACAGAAATAAGATCGAATACAAAAGCATCCGTGTCGTTATTTTACTATTACTATTGTCTTGCAATCAATATTATTTTTTATTTAACATTTGTAAATTATAAACAAATGTAATTTTTTTTTTAAATTAGAGACAACACTTACATTTGATTTATCCCTCTATAATTTGTGTTATAATTCGCAGAAAAAGTTACAACAGTGCAAAGCCGGGGCCGGGTGTAGTCTTATATAATTAAATTTGAACTGTTAAATTACATTAGCAGCCCTTATTACAACTTATTTTAGCCAATCTCTGAAGTGCATTCTCGTAAAATCGTTCGAATAACTGTTCACTTAAAATACTGAGTTCTTACTAAAAGTGTGTACCTAATTATTTAAATAATTTAGGTACAATTAACAATAAAACAGTTCCTTATTAGCGAGAACGTTTTCTTTGTCGGACTCTCCTTGTGCTTACGCGTTGTAAAAATTTTATAATGACTTGCTTCCACGATGTACTTACTTACTTACTTACCTAATTACTTTACCAAAAAAGCGGCGGCCAAAATTTTTGCTTCATCGTAATTCTCGTCAAGCATGACTTGGAAATGCATGTCGGATGCCAACACAACCTTTGTAGATATTTATGCCGTCTGATTGCGAAGCCAGATAGGCAGCTACACCATGTTCCATTGCGATTTGCGAATACATTCAAGATAGTCTCGAAAGAGTATTGTTGGCGTGCGGTAAGGTAGTTTCTGTAGACGGGACAAAATTAAGCAGCTCCCTTTGTCGTCGCAGCGTGGGTGTGGGTGTCCCATCACATAGTAGGCATTTTCAAATCGGCGTACCTCCACTTTTCCAAAAAAACATAATCAACTAGTGTAGACTGTGATTTTTTGGAAAAGTCTTGAAATGAACGTTAAAAAGAAAGTGTTTCTGTTTTATTAAAGGGCAACATGTATTTTTATATCTCTTTAACCAAATAAGAATTCTTTATTAGTTAAACATTAAAGTTGTGATATTCATATTATAATTCGATCTTGTGCCATTTTTCTTTGTGTTGAAAAGAATTCAATTCAACAGACTATTTAGTGTCCAAGTAGTCTTCATACTCGTATCAAGATAACCTTTACTATTATCAATGTTGTAATGATAAATTGAATAGAAATGATAGGATAGTGAGACGATGGTACCGATTGATGAATTTGTTTCCTCGGGCGTTTCACATCGTTCCCACACAAGGTTCACATTGTTTTGGATGTCAGCTATTGACGTGAACTGCAAATTGTCCGGTCATGATTTGTGAGCCACAAAATATTTTATTGCTTATGTCTCGATGTGTCCTTTTTGGAATAATAGAAGATATAAAACTTACCTAACATACATCTCTGTTTTTACTTTCATTTTATCGATTATAACAGAAGTAACGCCACAGATGCCGCAAGTGAGCTGTTTATACCTTAGCAGGATTAAAGTATAAGGCATTACTCACTTACTAAAACACAAGACCACCGTGAAAGTTCGCATCGCACTTGAAGCACCTGTGGCGTTGCTGTTGTCATAGGCGACGGTAATAGTCTCCTAAAATCAAGTTTACCATCCGCCTGTTTGACAAATTTACATTTAATAAAATCTGTAAATTTGTAAATGAATCCGGTTTATAACTTCTTTTCGACTATATATGTATTTCAATGTTTGTTATTGTTGTTTTCAGAGTGAATACCGGTTTGCTGGCGGAGGGTATCCTCGCATCAATACCAGCAGTGGACGGAGCAGTGGCTTATGTTCAGCAGCTTTGGTCGGCGGGGCTTTGCTCGCTGCAGTAGCGGTGCTAGCTGTGGCTGCACTAGCTTTTTATATGGGGGCCTTAAGGCCTGACAATGGCGAACGTAAGTTTTAAAACATTTGTCAAAAAAATTCGGCCTGTGTTCTAATATTTCTCCATAATCAGACTTTTTTTTTTATTACATCTTGTACTAAAGCCAGCACTTAGTTAAAAGAGGACACACTATATTTCTAATTCATAATCTGGACATGGTCGACTAACGATCAAATGCACTTTATTATGGAAGACTATAGACAGCGTCGTTGTACCTGAATAAAAGACGTCAAGGTGTACTAGCCTCAATTTTTTTTTATTGCAGCTATAATGTCATTCGAGGGCACATTACGAGTGACTCGTGGTGATGTGTACGGTGGCGCTCCAGGAAGTCCTGCATGGCGAGAACGTGCTCGAAGGTATGGTGCGGCCCTGAGACAAGTATATGCTGCGCCATCATCACTACGACAGGCGTTCACTGGAGCTCTCGTCACAGGGTTCGGAGATAGAAGACTCGATGTACACTTCAGGTTATATCTCGATAGACGAAAAATACCAAGGTAAAATTCAATTTTCAATGGGTTTTTTTAATAATTACAACCGATTATGTTTCTAATCATTGACTTTTTATTGCAGTTCCGTTTCAAACATAGAAGAAACATTAAAAGGTATATTAGTTCAAGATATATTGTCCAAACATTCAGCTTTTGGACAAATAAAAATAGATACATCAAGTATAATAATAAAAAGAGACTTAGAACACACTTACCATTCGGAATCTTTTGTACGGGAAGCTCTGAATGAAAGCTTGGCAATGAATAACAATATTAAAACATCGCCAACCCAACCTGCGAAAGATAAAACTCTTCAGACTAGAATTGGTGTGGTTAGGAAAACTACAATAAAACCCAATCAAAAGAAAGATTCTGATGAACCCGATATTGATACGGAAAATTTACCAGTAGTGCAAGGCACTTTTCATATAACGAAGACTGAAGCTGATATAACCGAAAATAAACAAAATTCTAGTCCTCAACGTCATGACGATAAAATTAACATTAAATCTACAACAACAACGAAATCACCGACAACAACGAAGATAACATCTACAACAAAATCGTTTACAATGAAACCAATAACTACAAAATCAGTGACAACGAGAAGAGTTCCAGTGACGACAGCTAAAAATCGACCGTTTACAATAAAATCCACTCTTAATGTAAAACCAAGGACAGATCCCACTCCTAAACAAGATAATGACACAAATTTATTTAAAATTCAGAGCACAAGTTCTTCAATACCATCCACATCAACAACAACGACGACTACAGTACAATCATCAACAACTAATAATGTATCTCAAATACTACTGGATCTTCTGACGAATGATAGTTATTATAAAGATTTACCAAAGATTGACACTTTATTCACAGTTCCTCATGTTGTCGACAATGAACCTTGGCGGCCTATTACAAGGCCATATTATGAAACTACTTCAAAATCTTCTACATTGCTGCCTGAACCATTAAATGATAAGCATGCTGAAGACAGAATAGGAGTGGCAGAAGTCGTAGACGACATATCAGTCTTGGAAAGTATGTTAAGTCCCATACCACCGGGAAAGAACAGAGATAAGTCAAATAGAAAACCTTCGGGTGTTAACAAAGTCGATCCCAATTTAGCTGCCGATATTTACGTTCCAAGCCCCGTATACACAAGTTTTACGATACCAACATATGCGCCTCCACTTAAAGACATGGAAACCTTAGGTTCTAGTTTTCTGAAACCACACCCAATACCAGTAGATAAAATAAGTTTTGTTGTTGAAAAATCAGATACCGTGAATAATAATGATGATGATGATGATGGAAGACCAATTGAAAGACCCCCTAAAGAAAAAACCACCTCCGTCACTATTAATGTAAAATTAGATCAATCAGATAACAGCACGGAGAAGGTGTCAATTGAAGGCGCTTCTATACTTAAGAAACATAACATAACTACTCCAAATCCAACAACAGAGAACACATCTACCATTTCTACTACTGCGTTAATCTCTTCAACAACCATTTCTAGTAATAATAATAATACAACATCAGTTCTTAAACAACGAGATGACAATGTCCATTATGGCAATAATACTCATAACGAAAACTCTACGAGACGTCCTAATGACAAGGTGTCAATAATTCCTAGCACAAGTCCGCCACATCACACTTGGGAATTAGTTAATACTTCAACAAGCGAAAACGACACATTTAACAAAAATTCTTTGGAAAAATTTTACAATGATACTTTACAAGCTATAATAACAAAAAATGATGCTGTTTTTGCTAATACAACTCCTAAGTATCAAAGTAAGATATCCATACTAAAAAACTTAACAGATATTATAAAGAAATATACACATAGTAGTACCGAAATATCTCCCATTGAGACTAAAGATTATAATCTAGACATTGAAAATAGAAACAATCACAATAAAATGACAGGATCTGTTGAAGTTGTTCCAGAAGAAGACTTCGAAACAACAACAGCGGCTATAATAACATTATTACCTGCTAAATCCAATCTAGGAGTGAACCGTCCTCTTCGCCCTCGTCCAAAGCTCAAAGTCGAGTCACAGCTTAAAGAAAACCAACGTGGTTTTTTCCCCAGTGGATCGCATGAAGATAATTTAAATAATTTAAGCACGGAAAAATATATACAAATGTCTAGTTTAGAAAATAATAGACAAAGTGCTGAAGTAATTACTGCTTCATCAATGTTTAATGATAATGAGTCCGATGAAATTGTTTTATCAAGCGCTATAAAAAACGTGATCGATCAAACAAGTGCAACGCATAATAGATATCCTAAAACTAGTGATGATTTAACTGTATCAGATAGTAAACTGATGACAGAGGTAAACAAAGATACATCGAATAATACAAACGTTCCTGAAGGTACATATAGGGTATCTTACCATGTGTCTGGAAGTGTAAGTAGTAAACAAGCCAACAAAACACAAAATCTTTCATCATACCAATTAGAATTAGAGCCAGACCTGATCGTTGATATACCTGTAAATCAAACCAATCAATTAACAATAGAAAAATTAAAGCGACTTGCAAGTTTGGCTACAATCTCAGATACGAATAATGATACATTGTTTCGAATTCCCGGCGGAGTTATATCAACGAAAGCTATTCCTTCAAGTTACACACAGAATCAAGCGGGTTTAAAAATATTAACGAAAACGTTTAATAAAATACCGCCAAACAAGGGTGACAATAGTTTTGATAAACCAGATAAAATTTTCAATAAACCCGATAAATCCTCTAAAGAAAAGGGAAATGGTAATTTAAACGAGTTAGCAACGAATAGTAACAATGATGGTATGTATTTTTTTAAAGTTTAGCATCTTATTTAAGTAGTTATGTACAATATTAAAAAAACTTTTCTTGTTAATTTTGCAGAAAAATGTAACAATGAAACGTCTTTTCATTGCATTTCTGGAGAGTGCTTACCTTTAACAGCACGTTGCAACAGAATGAAAGAATGTCCAGAGGGTGAAGATGAGAAGACTTGTTCCTGTGCGGATTACTTACGAGCTGATTCATCACAAACCAAAATATGCGACGGTGTCGTAGACTGTTGGGATTACTCAGATGAAAACAAATGCGGTAAAAATATGCATTTGTAACTAGTAGATATTTTAAAAGTGTTTTATCCAATTATCTTTATTTTAAACGATTTAATTATGTAATTTTTAGATTGGTGTCAAGAAAACCAGTATGTGTGCGCGAATGCTCGACAATGTATTGAGATGGAACGTGTATGTGATGGCACTACGGACTGCCCCTTAGGTGATGATGAGAAAAGTTGTGTTGCGCTTGGTAATGGTATAGAAGAGGAAAACGAAGTCATTCCATATAATGAGGAAGGTAAATCAATTGTGAAGGTTCCAATAAAATTGAGCTTATTAGGTATAGATAGATATGGCACTTATGAATCATATCTATGGCCTACGGCATTACGGTCATCATTGTGTTAATATTTTCTCCCCTGCGTATAAACATCTTTTTACGCATATATTCTAAATATAGTCCAATCACGTTAACTTAGGTTATAACTGAGCTATAGGTAAGTACTTTTTTGCTTAGATTATTCCTGTTAATTAGTTCATTTTATTATATTTAAAGCTACATATTCCTCATACATGGTAGTCAAAATAAATGTGTTTTCAGGTTTTGTAATGGTACGAAAACGTGGTGTTTGGGGTAGGCTATGCATAGACAACTTTGACAATGTAGTTGAACAAGCACACAGTTCTCTCAAACTGCCAGACTTCGGTAAAGCTGTGTGCCGCGCAATGACTTTCCAGTGAGTACTTAAAATTGCACGGTACTTTGCAAATTTTGTATGTGTAGTTTAGTGTGTTCATAAGGATTATTTTTTAGTGAATCTCCGTGGGCTCGTGAAGCACGTGAAGGACGCAAGGCGAGTTCAGTGGGGTACTGGGAAGTTTGGCATAATAGCGGTGCGCGAGCGAGTGATACAAGACTAACTTTCCGGCGAGCGCCTTGTCCTCGGCACCGAGCTTTGCGAGTACGTTGCACAGACTTGGAGTGTGGGATACGACCTCACGCCGAAACGCAACAACCAAGGTTAATTTTTATAATTCCTATGGGTGATTGACGACCAGGCTTTACACTGGTTCAATCGTGTAAAGATCAGTTTTAATCTAGGTACATAAATAACCAAGGTATATAAGAATAGCTTCAGAGATACCTACTACCGTAAAATAATTTGTTCTCAACATCCTTCGATCACACATACACATAAAGATAAAGTTTCTTTCACGATTTTAAATCATCATGTCTTATAAATGAAAAAAATATATATACTATACTTTTTTTAGAGGTTCCCAAATTTATATTAGCATACCAGAATAAAAATAAAAATATAAAAAAATAAGAATAAAAAATAAAATTGTGATAAAGAATAAGAATTGACTGTATGTATTTGCAACGTTACTTAGTTTTATTCTCTTGATTAACGGGAAACAGAAGCAAAATAACGCCAATACTGATTTAAAGAAAACTATTCTATTTGTCAATAAACAGGCACAGAACAGAATGTTATTAGTTGAGTATTTTACGGTTTCATCGCATTTAATTTTGCCAACCATGCCCATTTCAAGTACGGCACAATGTGATATATAAGCAATGGTCACGTTGTGCAGTATTGAGTATGGGTGGCGCGTAGGCCAGTGTCTGATGGTGGTCGTCGATGGAGCAGGGTGGTGGGCGGAGGAGGCGCGGCGGCCGGCGCGTGGCCGTGGCAAGCTGCGCTTTACCGCGACGGGGACTTCCAATGCGGTGCGACCCTCGTGCATCCTCAGTGGTTACTCTCCGCCAGTCATTGCTTTTACCAGTAAGTGTCTGTATCTGTCTTGTTTCAAACTAGTGAAAACTAAGACTTCAGAGAAAGAAATCAGCGACAGCAAATGGACTGTCTTTGTTATCCGAGCTGTTTCCAATCGGCTGATAGGTTTCACAGTCTATTTCTTTGGCATTAGATATATGTTTTAATTAATTATAACAATATTAACATTAAAATCAAACAACAGATCCGATTATAGTTATTTTGACTGATTGCGGATAAAATAACAATAAATAAATAAATAAATATATATTAACATTGTCATAAAATACATACAGATGCACTGAAAGCCATCACTTGCTTAATTTTTACAATTGTTTGCGTGCCATTATATGCAGCAGAGGTCTACTGACAGTTACTGTTTACTGGTTGGTCAGTCTATAGATACCTACAATGAAGACATAAATTTGTAGAGCTACAGAGGCGTATTGGGTGGCCCGTCTGGGTGCAGTACGCCGAGGCGCGTGGCCTCAAGGGCCCGGTGAAAGAGCCGCACGAGTGAAGCAGCTGATACTGCATCCGCGATACGCTCCGCGCGGGTTCCGCAATGACATCGCGCTGCTACGCATTGATCCCGTTAGGTTGGTACAAAAACATTACAAATAACGCTACCCCGCTTACAATTTTACTTCTGTAGATAATAGTAACTTTAGCAGAGTACCCATTAATAAATTCTAGAATGTGGACCCCAAAAAGAGCCTTGTGGAAACCTTCAATCTACTAAATACCGAAATGTCACGCATACAATATGGCGGGCACTTCTAAACGTAAACTACCAGTATTTGGGGATGCAGAATGAAATACTTTTAGAAAATACTTACCTAATCAGAAATCTACTGTTCTAATGTTACTCTTCTAATGAAGAAAACAATTAATAATATCTAAGACATTAAAACTACGTTCAGGCATGATGACTCTTAGAGTTAGATAAAATTCGTCGTGCTTGGTTATCTATAGATTGCATGCTAGACTGAGGCCAGCGTGTTTGCCACCACCAAGAGTACAACCTCCGGCAGGACATCACTGTACTGTTGTCGGATGGGGACAGCTTTACGAGCGCAAACAAGTTTTTCGTAAGTACTTTTACATTCACAATGATTATATGGCAATGTTATCCATTTACAAGCATTTGTTTTCCAAAACACTGTTTAAAAATTTTTGTTAAAGCGCCCAATTTAATTCGATAGCTATTTAGTTGCGTCGTTTTAAAAAAAAAGGATTTTTTATTTTGCCTGACGCTCAACTTTTAAGACGTCATCAAATATCGCAAACCTGCAATTTTTTTAAACTGTGTAAAATTTTATATCAAACATAAAAAAATCTCATTTTTTTTATAAAAAAAAGTATCTTTTTAACTTTTTTATATAGAAATTTTAAAAATGAATAAAAAGCGTTTAACAATGCGAAAAAAATTTAAGACCAGATAAAAAAATTATCTTGATGTGACCTTTTGATGATTTCGAAAGGACAAGTTGATGATCTTATTTAGCTCAGTTGGTTAGAGGGTCTGCTAATAACGTGAGACCTCATCGGTTAGGTAATTCTTTTTTAATATAGGTTAATGACTATTTTCAGCCGACACGCTACAAGAGGTGGAGCTGCCAGTGATATCGACAGCAGAATGTAGACGTCGCACACGAGCCCTCCCATTCTACCGAATCACCGACGACATGTTCTGCGCCGGCTACGAACTTGGCGGACGCGACGCTTGCCTGGGAGACTCGGGCGGACCATTAATGTGTCAGGTAAGATTAAAATGCTAAAGTGAGTTTGTGCATTTGTTACACTTTCACGCATTAACTACTCAACCGATCATCATGAAATTTTGCATACACGTTGTTAGAGATACAAAAAAGGATTTTGCATACACGTTGTTATCGATCTTTACTCCATAAAAAGTACTGTTGCTGGAGAATTTGAAAAAAATTGTTTTTTCACCTAAGAAAAAGGGGGTTCTAACTTAAACCAATTTTAATAAATAGTTTAAGATAAAATATTTTTTTGTTTTTTTATTACTAATATCAATGTTTAAATCAACAGCAACTGATATTTATCGCCGTATGTTAGAATATCTGTTGAATAAAATGATCAACATCTCAGAACTGTTATGACGTAATGTTTTATTTGCAGGAAGCCGACAACAAGTGGTACATCCACGGAGTGACCAGCAACGGTTACGGCTGCGCGCGAGTCAATAGACCCGGCGTTTACACCAAAGTGTCCAATTACATCGACTGGATAGACAGTGTAATGGACGCTTTTACACTCAACGACACGACTGTACACACAACGAGCGACGAATCCGACGACGACTTCTACGACGACTTGGAAACGTCCGAAAACCGAAGGACGGCCAGGATAGACACTTGTAGGGGACACAGGTGTCCTTTGGGCGAGTGTTTATCCCCATCCAGCGTTTGCAATGGCTTCTTAGAATGCTCGGACGGCAGTGACGAGTTGCATTGCTCCGATATCGCCTCAAATCGCTCCAGCATACTAAATCCTGACTGAGTGCGATCAAATTGTCGTTGTCAAACCAAATTTTGTTATATGCAAAAAGTATACTTATGAGATACTAGCTGGTGCCCGCGACTTCGTCCGCGCTGAACGATGAAAGGTAGCCTATGTCTTTTCTGGTGTCCCAGACAACGTGACTGCAAAATTTCATGGTGATCGGTTTAGAGTAGTTTTTGCGTGAAAGAGTTACAAACATCCATACATCCATAAATCCAAACATACTTTCGCATTTATAATATTAGTACGGATTGACAGATTTCCTTAAAAATTTTACATTAAGGATTGTTACGGTTGTTATAAGATACTTGTCTTTTGAACATGAAAACTTAAAAGTTTATTTAATATTTTATTAAGAGTCCCATAGCCCATCTTATTAAGAGAGCGCCTAGTTCGATAAATAGCGCTCATAAGCACTTAGCAATTTTTTTTATACGTTTTATAAACGTTGGAATCTCATAAAAGTACGCATAGCAGGTTTTCGTTTGACAACGACGAATTGCTGTCTGTATATTTTAAAGCCAGTAATCGTAAATTTTCTGAATTCGACTGATACTTTGTAAGTAATTTAAGTGTTTAAAATAAAAATTAGAAGCCTTCACACACCATTTGACTTCGCAATTAGTTCTTACGCCATATGATTTGTATTAAATTTGGGTTGGAGTTTGTAAATATAGCATAATTACTACACTCAAATAATTATCTTTACCATTTGAATTATACTTTACTAACAAACAAAAAACTATTTATTGAAAACTTTGTAACTTTATGGATGGCCTTTTTCGTTCGAAATCACTTCACCTTCGAATGGACGACGCCAGCCATCAATAAATATTTCACTAAGTAAAAAAAAACTGTTTCATTTCAACAATCAAACCCAACATTTTGCTTATAAATCAGTTTAATCTCTCGACAAATAAATTAACAAAATGCAAACATGTAATACAATATAATTTCTTTAATAAAGATGGCTTTATAAATTATCATCATTACTCTTATTCGTAATCGGTAATACAATATTAATACGGAATACAATTATATACTGATACACATTTCTGCTTCGCTTGATTACAAATCAATCGTAGATTAATTATTATTACAAATAGAAAATAAAAATTACCATGTCCTAAGTTATAAAATACGCTCAAATGAGATTAAAATAAGTCTTCGTCCGCTAGATAATGTCATAGAATCAATTTTAGCGATTCATTCAGACGGGGTTTTAGAATCACTTAAATAGTCGAGAATAAAAACGCTATTATAATCAAAAGTGACAGTCACACTCTTAAAACCTAAACTTACCTACAATCCGTACCGACCGGTACACCCACGAACACACGCGCCTTACATAGTTGCGAACAAAATGGATGTGACGCGCATTTCGCTTGTCACTGTCGCTCACTGTACGCATGTCTTACACTCTCGTAGACATAAGAGAGATGGACTGAACGCTCCATATCCTAGTACACACTTGTAGACAATGTTGTCTGGAAACACCTTTCTTTTCCTAGTCTAGCATCTACACTAAAATGCGAATTAATGAATTTCTCAATTTCGTCTTCGCACTCCACTATGAAGGACATTGTTTTGTATGGAATGAGTTCTTGCTTAGTGCTAATAACGAGTGAAAGAACGCGAAAACGTATAACCCACAAATAATAAGACGCATGATAACTTTCAATAACGTTTAAAGGTTTTTCATTAGACCACATGTTTTACAAAACTAAAAAAAAAACTGTAAAAAAACACCAAAAAAAAATTGAACCTCGAGACGTGTCTCGCCTATAGACGAACATACGTCCACAGTGTCAAAATGTTCAGAGATATTTCAGAGATCAAAATCGTGCAACATGTCTACTAGTGTGCACTAGACATAAAGTAAATACGAGCTAAAAGTATGAACAATAGACGAAGCTTTCGTGCGGCCAGTAATTGTCATTTTCCAGAATTTTGATTGGTCTTCGGAGTTATTACAGACCATAGACATAGAGAGGAAAGCGACAGGCATTGGCCACACGATCGCTTTCTCTCTTTCCAAAGAGTGGTCAATTTCATGCGGGTATTGCTCAGTCCATCTCTATATAATGCGTCTCAAGTAGTTTTTTTTTAACCATATAACTACGGTTACGATCTGACGCTTGTCTATGGTTTAAAAACGGTTAAGTTTGACTACAAAGACAGATCTACTAAAGTATATCTGTCGGTTCCCTCGTTCAGACAAATCGAAACTATGTAAGAGCAGGTGTGCCTTGCCCCACACACGCGTATTATACGATACAATTAGCTCACAGGCCAGTAAATATGAGATATAGTGATTTCTACGTAGTAGTTATTATATATGAGCGATAAACAAACGGACACCTACTTATTAATTAAAAAAAAATGTTTAAAATCACCGCAGATTTGTGCTTTAGGAAGATTTGACGCCGGCTAATGAATACTCGCATTTACTATAACAGGGACAAAATTAGGAGATGTAAGTATATTACAACATAGATATCTTTTTATAGATAGTAACGATACAATTGTTACATAGAGAAACAACATAATAAAAATCTTTATAATAGAGGAAATACTGTAAGTGATTTGTCCCGGGTGTAATGTGCGCGGTGAGTGTGTAAATGTGGTGCGCGGGGGGTGTCACTCGGGCGCACTCGGGATGACACCGGGGTGCGCGCGGGGTGCAACTGGGGGTATTAGCCCTTGTTCTCGACGGGCGTTGTCGTCAGCCCGCCTCCTTTACCCACCACAGTCTTGAACTGTTCCGGCACAGGATACTCCACCTGAAATTTCATATGTTTGGTTTAAGTTTGAGGTTAGGGGCCATTAATTTATTACTTTTCGTTAATTTTTTTTTTTGGCATTTGTACCTAAAATTATAACATCGGTTTCTGCAATTCTAACTTTTAGATTTTCGGAAATGCTATGGGCCTATAATTTTTTATATCTCATATTATAATGTCATTTCTTGGGATTCGAACAATCTGATCATACAACATTTCATTAATAACGTGAAAATGTATGTCAGATCGACTGTTAGTTAACCTGCTCTCTTATTCTAACAATTAAATGATAATGACTCACAAAACACAAAACAGCCAGAGTATGAGTGTATAGTGTAGTGTTTGATACGTACGTAATCGCCGTTCGGCTTGGGCACGAGCACGTTCATCTCCGAGGACTTGGAGCTGACGATCTCGACGTCGAGCGAGTCCTTGGAGAGGTAGATCTGGCAGCCGTCCGTCTTGTCGATGGAGACGGTGGGCACTTTGCCGAGCACCTGCATCTGCACCGACTGGCAGTTGACGAACTCGACGCTGGAGACGAGGTGGTCGAACACGACGGCGCACTTGGTGCACGAGTCGAGCACCACGCCGTTGATCTTGCCGCGCACCGTCAGCGCCGAGTCGCGGCACCGGAACATGTACACCACGTTGTTCATCTCCGCATTCTCCACCACCAGACCGGAGTTGCCCTTCTGATACTCCTGTTACAACAACAGCAACGTCAATGAAGTAAACTTCTGTATTAGGACTAAATGTCAATGAGAACAATTAGTCCTAATGTTCTATATAGCATAACTCAAAATAAAAGAACGCATTATTGTGTATTTTGAACAACGCAGGCAAGTGCCATTGAAAGTTGCATTGCAGTTACTGGAGGGAATAGGGGAATGGGGTCTGGCATCTCTTAATCCTTTATCGCACCACAACAGCATACGTGCTTTTATTTAAACGGTTGGTCCATGTATGGTTTTATATAGTTTGGTTACTGCCACCAAACGGGCTACCAGTTTGTGATTGCAGGTTGCATATGTGACCTCTATTAATCAGTCAATGATGTTCTACAAAAAGAACATCGTATATATATTATTTAGAATATTGGAGGTATTGACTTTTTTGTTTCAACCCAAGTATTATATGACCTTTTACCAACACAAAGTTGAGTTTTTTAACACATTGTATAATATAGCCTATTTAATTTGGTTGCCGAGCACATTGTCAGCAATTAATTTAGCAAACTATGCGAACATGTCGCTCGGTTAATAGGTAATTTCACACGACTTTTAAAAGTTGTGAAGCTTTCTCTGAAACTCAGGTTTGCTGAGAGGTTTGAGATATTTTTGCTTAATTTATTTTTCCAGACTTAGTTGCGATTTTTTTTTTCTATTCACATACAAACTTAATTAAGTTTTATTATTCCATGAAAAATTATCAAACTGATGGTGAAATCTGAAAACCGTATAAAAATCCGTTGCGTGGTGTAGGAGTTAGCAGAAAATATTGTTAAGTAGGTATAATGTAATAGAGTTGGGTACAAACAATGAGCCACTTCTTGCCGTCGCGCGCGAAGACGGGCGGTTTGTCGACGACGCCGGCGCCGGGCTGCGGCAGCTGCTTGGAGGGCGTGTGCGACGCCGCCTTGAAGGGCGCCGGCCCTTGGCGCAGCGCCGGGTTCTTGTGCGTCTGCATTTCCGACGTCACCTTGCGCAGGTCTGTCGCAAAACATTGTTCAAGCAATATCTTTATTGGTGTTCAAGTGATGTCAATTCGAATCAGGGCCGAATAGTACGAAATTCCCGAATATTCAACAGAAATATCGGCCGATTGACGTGCCGTGCCGTAACGGTAGCTTAAAAGTTGTACGAATATAAATACTCATTTTTTTATTGATGGCAAGAGTCTCGTTCGAGTGGTTAAGGTTATAACGCTCAAAGCACTTTGCAAGTCGAAGTGGTTATTGATTAAGGTGCTATCTCGGAGATATTGGTCTGTCTGACAGTCCACAGTCCAAAAATAACAACAAATTAGATAATGTTTTTTGTACATTGTTATTTTGCATTATATTGGTTAGACCTATATCGAATAGGAATTCATTTAGTATTAGTCAAATTTATAAGCAAGATCTTGTTACGCTCACAAGGAAACAATGATTACTTTTAGTTGGTACGATCCTCCACTTCAGTTAAATTAACATTTAAATAAATTAAGGAGAATTCGGGATGTAAAATAAAAAAAAAAGCTTTTCTTACGTTCACTTAGATTTATTATTTAGCTTCTTGACCTTTTCAAAAATTTCAAGTAAAAATGGGGCCAGATGTAATAATTTAAGTAGTATGTGGGCGGTTGAAGCATTATAAGGAAAATAAGAGGGCTTTCGCTAAGAGTTGGATTATCGCGACTAACTTAATAAATAAATAAATACCACTAATAAAAATTAACCATGGCTTGTTCCTGCTATTTCATGAAAACTCATTTTCGCGAAAACAATAAATCAATGTAGATAGAATCTGATCCCGTAAAGCGATTTTTTACGAAACCCGTTATATTTTTATGAAAACATGATTTATGGATCTTGTATCGACATATATTATACAATATAGAAACCGTAAACATAAAAATTAAATTATCAATTATTGATTACGGCTCTATTCAGAATATATATTTTTCTAATCTTCGAAAATTCGGAATCTAAATATTCCATCGAGAACAAGGGCTAATATCTAATAAAAATCGGAATAATAAAAATGCGGAGGGCAAGGCAAATGATTTTTTTAAATTATTATTATTATTATTTAAGCTATTCATACTATTATTATAATACATGCGAAATGTTTCATACAGAAAATAAAGAGAAAAAAGTTTGAAATTCCGTGATTACTTTAGGATTTGATTAATTATATCCATTGAAATATTATAAATTGTGTATCGAAAGCTGTCTTATTATACAGATGAAAATAATAATTATGTGATTAATATTCACATAATTATTTTTCATATTTACAAGTATTAGCGTTTCTTAGAAAAACATGAGCTTGTATGACTAATTTTGGAGCGAGTCACTTTAATCTATGCACTGCCCGTTAAAAGTAAAGAAAAACATACTGCTGGTGATGCCCTCGCCCCTGTTGATCTCGGCGAAAAGCGCGCTGCGGTCGTCGATGGTCATGTTGGCAAAGTCCGCTTCGGGCAGAGGCGGGGGAGGGGGCAGGCCGCCGGGGGGCGGCGGCGGGGGGGCTCCAGCACCCGCACCCTTACCTGCAATCACACCATCAATACCTATACTAATAATTCAAATTCAAGTGCCTGTTTGTAATGTCAAAATAACTGCCATTTACTAAATGTATGTTAAATAAAAATATTATACGGTACTTGTAACAAAAATTTATTTTTTTAATTTTTGTCTGTTTGAACGACTGGAACTTCGAAACGACTGGACCGGTTATGACGAGACTTTCACTGGCAGAAAGCTGATGTTACAAGGAGTAACTTAGCAACTTTTATTTTAGAAATGTGACAAATATACAAATATACAACCAGTGTCCCCAAGCACACGCCGCAGCTTCGAAGCGTGGCCAGGTTGAGCTAGTATATAATAAAATCGTAAACGAGCCGTGCCTGCACGTTGAATATTTTTTTAAATATTCAAAGTTACCAACGTAGAATAGAAGAAATTTTTAAAATTTTTGTCTGTTTATACATGATCATCTCAGAAACGGCTTAAACGATTTGAATGTGATTTTCAATGATGTATTGTAGTAAGCTTCCTGTAACATTTAGTGTTTGTTGCATTTCAATCGGCTTGCAAACAAAAAATTCATGGGCACAGTTAGTACTCAATAAAATACTGTTCGGCAATGAACCACGAATCCATTAAAAACTTCCCTTGTTCAATTTCAACTATAAACTCTTATTCGAAATAAACTTTGGTGTATTGCAGAATGTAGGTCGAGTCCGTAACCTTTAAAACCGTAACGAGTCGAGGACGTTATACGAGTAAAAAGGGGTACTCGTAAACGCTCGCACCCTTTTTGTATAACATACTTTTTATAGTAAATCATTTGAATGTTCGCTAGCAAGGTTACGCCTACAACATACTCAATAATCATGGTGACTTGAATGTTAAAACGCCTAGTAAAGATAGGCGATACTTTCAAGGTGGTGGGCCTTTGCGTTTTGGAAGAGTCTTCCTTCATCAAAATAATATGGACCGCGAGCCAGCAACAGATTTTCATGACCAATCAGTTCTCGGTCGATAACTCGTCAGATGCTTGAGAGAGTTGTATCATAAAGCCCTGTGAACGTCAGCTGCCGCTCCGCTTTATAGTCAGCTGACTTTTTTTTTCTTCAAGATACTAGGTTCAAGATAACTACAATATGACAAATTTTCAATCGGGAGGATATGACCGAAAAAAAAATTTTTATACATGTTTACTGCTGCTGAACCCACTCGGCAGCTAATGTTCACAGGTCTTCATGATAAAACTTTATCAAGCATCTCACGAGTTATCGCTGGAGAGGAAATGACTGATGAAATTTGTGTCTGGCTCGTGGAATATAAGTACAATTTTTTTATCTTATTCCGAATTTTATCTGAAAACTCAAATGACATAATGTGTGCTGCTTTTTCAAGGGCGTTTTCACTTAATGATTGATAACTTCGGCATTTTTTTATCATGTTAAAGTCGACAGAGACAGGATGACGGTCCACTTGATGGTAGGTGGCAACCATTGCCTATAACACAAGCAATGCCACAGGTGCTGCAAGTACGCTGCCGACTAGTAGGATTAAGAATGAGGGATTGAGATGGAATAGGGGTTCGATCCCTTACTCACTCACCGAAACGCAACAGAACACTTGCTGCTATTCAACATTGAAAACTTTTCAGAGCCAACTTTGAAAAGTTCACAGCTCATCCACGTCAAATTCAATGTAAATTATAAAATGTCTTATGTAGGTACATATATGTTTAACT
Source organism: Synanthedon myopaeformis (assembly GCA_944738685.1). Taxonomy (NCBI): domain Eukaryota; kingdom Metazoa; phylum Arthropoda; class Insecta; order Lepidoptera; family Sesiidae; genus Synanthedon; species Synanthedon myopaeformis. The sequence goes on from OX122914.1 coordinate 4,690,812, forward strand.
ACTCTTTCAAAAGTAGTTAAGAAGTTCGTCTAAAGGAGTTTTCAGTGCATAAAAATAAAAACCACAACAAGAAGATTACTCTAACTAAGACAACAAGTGAACAGTTTGAGTTATCTTATCTAATCACTCTTTGTATAAATTTAGCCTTGACTCGGCGACGACGTAGCATTGATAATTGGAGGTTGCGAATGACGGGAGGGTTCAAACGCACCGCATACATAATGCAAGGGCTTGTTTACATAGTAAACTAAGTCCCTTTTGAATTACGCAGGTTATTTATTATGAAGGCGTGAGTCATTACAATTTCACTTTCATCTTATGAAATATTACCTACATATGAACAAAATTTAATATTACGGCCCAAGCTTTTTACTGCATTTCGCGCATAACCAACGACATATACCCTCCGGAGCATTCCGTCTATTTTCCTAATTGGTCAACTTGACCATTCGGTCTACTTTCCCAAACGGTAACTTCTTTTTCCATATGACAATCCTCTGTGTCATATATTTGTAGCAAGCTTACCCTGTATACCCTATATTTGTAGCAATACAACTCTGTAGTCGTATTGCTAATTAAACAGTACTTCGATGGAGTAAGCCGACAAGTCGAAATGTCACCCATATAATGTTGCCAAATTTCAAATAATAGTTTTGGATTCGATTTACTCAAAAACAGAACTAGGTATAATTTAAATGAAAATATTATGAAATAGTAAAATCATCCAAATAAATATGTAGTAATGAATTAATGAAATATTTTTGAACTAGGTGGTGCCCGTGACGTCCACATAGAGAAATAAAAAATATAACGCCTGACAAAATATATGGGCAATATAATGTATGACGTTTTTATTACAGTTATAATTTTTCCAGGCTTGAATTTTTATTTTTAAATGATCCCTCGGGAGAAGCCCCATGTAAACTATCAATGACAAGTACAATCCCATCTAGGTTGCCTTCTATTTAAATAAGAGAGGTAAAATTAATAGACCAAGAGAACAGAAGGTCAGCAAGCTGAGTGTAAACAGGAATGAAATTAGGCGAAACACCAGCACCGTTCCCACAGACAATTATTTCAACCGCAGCTCATTAACGATGCGTTGTTTTAGTTAGTTAGATCATTATTTAGGCATTTTTGATTCATTAAATATACAATAACAATAACAAATAATTTGTAAAGAATTTTAAAAATTGAATTAAAATCAATTCTTAGTACAAAGCTATTTTAGTTTTAAAAACAAAAAAAAATTAAAATTGTGGCAGCTTTTTAACTAATGTATTGTTAAAATAAAATAGTTATAAAACAGTCAAACACTAGATAGATGTTATGAATAACCAGTGCGAATAGATTTTTTAAGCGATTTTTAAGCAATTGAATAATGAAACATACATGCCTAAAAGCGTTAACAATTAAGAATTATAATATGTAATTAATATAGACAATAGAAAACATAGAAAATTCTTTCTAAATACAATTTGAAATTTTCCTAAACTTTTGCCAAGTCTTTGGCACGATCCGGAAATTCGTTGAGCGAGACTCGGTCAAGGACTTTCGGCGCCTCGAGTACTATTCAGTACAAAATCAATGTTCGTACAGTACAAGTGCATGCACCGCATAATACCTTACACTCGTATGTGTATACTGTCATATTCAGGCCACTAAATTATGTCAGAATTGAAATTCTTGGTCCTATGGATTGGCTGTCAAGGTCCTTTCTTCTAAAATAATGATTTTTTATGAGGTTTTCCTTTTGAGAATAACTTCCGGTAAGATTATATAAATAGTATATTCTAATAATATTCATAAAAAATTAAGAATTGTGTCTATGTTTTGCATCGAACAAGTCGGGCATTGACATGCACCCGTGTGAGGCTGGAGGAACGGGTTAGCTAGTACCCATTACATATAATATAAGAAGGTTATTTTAATACTAGCGACCCGACTAAGCCCGGGGCGCAATTTTTATATATAAAAAACTTCTCCGTTTATCTCTCTTTTCATGTGTTAAAACCACAAACCTTTTAAAAACGTTAATAATTTGATCTAAATAATTTCAGTTAGAAGCTCGAATATGCATAACGAATACGAGCTTTAGTAGCATGAAATTGCAATTGGGTCACAGAACGTTACATATAGGTATGGAATGGATATACAGAGTATATCCATTCAATAACAAGTACGAAAAGTTGTTACGTACCTACTTAACATATTAATGCCGTAAATACTGTCTGTCTGAGCGGATTCAGCACAGAGATGCAATAGAATTTTATGTTGCATATTAAGTGAATCATAAATGAGGCTGTATAATATTTATACGTGTTGAAGTTATAAAATTATTAGGCATATAATAAAATATACTTTTAAAGGTTCTAGAAAATCCATTATTAGCTTTTACAATCGGGCAATAAATATAAAATGATTGATTACTAAAAATTACGCAATTTGCGGAACACTTAAATTTCCATTTTCATTGAGAAAAGCAAACGTGGCTTTCAAACTGAATCTTTTACCCAAATCACTCAAGCAGCTAACCGCAAAAAAAGAAAATAGGAAACTTTTTAAATAAATTTATTTTGTTCACATCCCTGTGAATATTTCGTGTTGGAAAGAACCACTAATTTAAAGTAGCGGCTTTTCTCCTCTAATGAACCCGGCGGATAATGTCTCCGCGGAATATTTTTGCGAAAATTGCTCACTTTTTATTAAGCAACTGTTATAGCAATTCTAAATCTCTATATATATATCAAAATTTCGTGTCACATGTGTGTCGCCGATGAACTCCTAAACTATTGAACCGATTTTGATAAAACTTCGTAACTATGTGTAATTTGGTCCCGGGCGAAGCGAAGTATAATATATAAAAGGCAATCGTCGGCTCCAATCGAGACAATCGTCGTCGGCTTAAGCACTAATATATAGACTTAGGTTAGATAACGACACATTGACAAGGCGCTAAAATAAGTGCACACTCAGACCCAGACTTAATAGATCTAGAATCGAACTTAGGAGCCTTGAGTCAGAGAGCCAACTGTACATGAATCGACTAACACGCTCCTAAAAACTTATTTCCATAGAAAAGAAATTAACTTTTTTTTTCTATCGTATTAAATTTATGTTAATTTTATTACTAACGTAGCGACCAAAAAAATCTTAACATGTGTTCTAATTTAAATAGAACATCATTTTATTCTTAAGTAACTTTAAGACAAGAATATTGTGGTATGTTTTGTCTCTAGGTCGTCTCTGCTCTCTAATTATAAATGACGAGTGGAGTTTCAACTTCACACCAAAACCTTACTAGACACACTCATTATGCAAATGGCTGTTTATTTATTTATAGAGCAAACCATTCTCGCGGTTTCATTCGCGTTAAATTTTGAATTTAGCATAGTTTAGAACAATTTGGAAGACAGTTGGCGTTTATGGTAACTGAACTAAATATTAGTGATCGCTCGATGTTTTTCACCATAACCTTCACCAATAGCCAAAATGTTATTTTTTTAAAATAATTTCACCTATAGAAAGCTATATTATTAGCGAGTAACATAGGCTATATTTTATTAAGTTACGCGGACGAAACCGCGTGCAACAGCCAGTTTATAATAAAAATAATATAAAAGCTGACTTACCAGACCACACAAGTCCCGTAGTGTGGTATTGTTTCACAAACGCCTGAAGATCGGACAGCAACTGGCCCCAGGCGCGGCACCACTCCACGTGCCTTTTGTCCTTCTCCTTCCAATCCTTGAGCACGCGGTTCGTGTAGAACTGGCCGGCGTCGTTCATCTCCTTCACGTACGGAGCGGGAGCGGGGGAGATCGCCACCCAACCGAGAGCCGGGATGCTCTCCGATATGGCAGACAGGTGGTTGAAGAATGGCGACACCCGGTTCTTCTCGCGAAACTGTTGGATAGAGTTGATTTGTTCGCTGGTCGGCATCAGGAGCTGGGTCTCTTCAGCCTGCGACGGCTTGCTACGAGTCGTCGCCAGTTGTATGTAACGCAGCTGGGCTCTGGAGGAAATAAGAAGATACTTGATGATTTAATACCTACATTTATTCAGGCTCAATTCAGCTTTTGCCCATAAAATTAATAACTTACTGGAAAGCCGCGTTGACGAGATTGGCGTGCGTGGCGACATCTCCGCCGATCTGCTGAGACAAGTCAAGGTATGTGCGCAGTGGGCCCTATAACGAAGAGAAGGAATTCGTCAAGCCAACGAAACAAAGTAAATGTCACCAAATGCAGTTTCCCTTTTTGGAACCTTTGTTGGAACCGCTTAAATAGAACGCACTGAAACTACGCGTAGCAAAAAGACTGTGCCCGCGTTCCATTCATCACCGACATTTCAAACGTAGAGATAAAATATACGAATATTCTGTTACTTTTGCGTAAGGCCCGCCCACGTTATTTCGTCTGTTATTTCGTTTGTCCTGTTGCTTTGATAATTATGTGGGTACGTTAAATGTCCAATTAATAAGAAATTGTAGTTGCACAATATTATATGAAATGAATTATCGTAACACTGTTGCTTTCCTATAATTTAAATTCATTTAAGTTATGTCTTTAGTTGGTAAGGCTTTTCAAATAAATAAACACACTTCAAAAGTCTTAATTTTTTTTTCAATTTAGTCGCTCAAAAGGTGTCGCTTTCAAGGCTGTAAACATGGCAGGAAATTTTCATTTTGTACATTAGCGAAATAACAATTACTTTTTTACTTTAAGTGCGGAAATGTATACCTTTGCCATACTTGTGGCATGTTTCACATAGGTGACTTTATTCATAAAAAAAATTACTAAGGTTTTGTATTGCGTAGCCTGGCTGCCTACTTTTATAGCAGCCACTTTGCCTCTGAAATTGTAAATTAGGCTTTGTATGCGCATAAAACATACAAAGCCTAATTTAAAAGTTCGGAACTCGGTGTGACATAACAGTCCGTTACTTTTCAGTTGTTTTTTTGCAAACAATCGGTATTTTTTTATTATGTTTAGTTTGATTATGAAGCCATCTACGAGAATGTACAATAAAAATTAAAAGTTATTAATTTAGTAAAATTAATTGTGATACTTTTGTGGGAGACCTCTAGTTACTATAAATAGCTATCTTCATAATTAGTATTAAAAAATAATCTATTTTATTGTCGTCCAGTGTAAGGAAGAATACAATTCAAATGGAGGCAAAACTAGGCTTTTAGTGAAGAATCGTACAATAAAATTAAATGCTAATTAAAAAATTGCTTCTTAAGAAGAGCTTGTTCCTTTCATATTAACTCAATTTTGCTAAGTAGCTCAAGAGGAGATATGTAAATCTCTACTCGATTAATATTTCAAAAAGTTTTTTTAAGAGACTGTAAAATATTTTATCGGGTATCTATTTCTATACAAAGTTTTATACAAGCTGTGTAGAACTTTTAAACTTGTATCCATAAATATGGAAAATAAAATAAATTTAATATTTTTAGTGAAGCAAACCACTTAATCAAATAAAATTTTATATTCCTCTTGTTAAAGGAAAACGAATGAAAATTATATTGAATAATCTACCGAATAAAAGCGTAAACATGAACGATGAAAGGTACCCTATGTCCTTTCTGGTGTCCCAGACAACGTGTATGTAAAATTTCATGGTGATCGGTTTAGTAGTTTTTGCGTGAAAGAGTTACAAACATCCATACATCCATACATCCAAACATACTTTCGCATTTATAATATTAGTACGGAAGTACGGATTTTAAGCGTCAATAAACATTTATTGAAAGATAAAAACGTACCTATATAACTAGATTATTGAAGTGAAAACTTCTTAGGCGCGTTGGGCATTTTTGAGATGGGAAAAAACTATTGCACTCACGACCTGTTACCGTAATCGTGTAACCGATTAATTTAAAACAAGAACAATTTTTGAGATGGGAAAAAACCATTGAACTTTTGACTTGTTACCGTATAACCGTGTAATCGACAAATCTGTATATAAGTACTAAGCAGACAACTGCATATGAAAGTAAACTTACTAGATATGATAATAAGGACCAATATGGTATACACCTCTGACCAATAATCTAATTGTGTGTCAGTGTCATATATATTCTCTTGTATTTCTTGAGATCAATAATTGTAAATAAACACGTAATTGTTTAAGTTTTCACTTCTGTCGGCACTCCCGGAGTGTCACTGTTTTTTTTTTACGGGCCCTTTTAATACAGTTAAGTGCTCTATATGTATATAACGTACAAAAATTATTATAAGTTTTCAGATTTTGTTAAATATTACTTTTTGAATAATATAACAAAAAGGAGCGGCAATGATTGTGTTGTAACTAAGTGAAGTTTAAGCTATAAAAAAGTTATCCTGTGTTTGAGGTCTACTCTGTTTACTGCTTTGAGCTATAAATTAAACTTTCATAATACGAGTACTCTGATACTTTCATAAACTCTGACACAGCGATGGTAGATTTATGGAGAAATTATGGTAATCAGGTAGCTGATGCCAAACGATCAGATTTCAATTTAACTTCTTGGAAAGATAAGTCGGAGTATCAATCTGCGTTCAAAGCCAATTTCTGATATTTATACTAATATTATAAAGAGGTAAAGTTTGTTTGTTTGAATGTAGGAGGTAATCTTCGAAACTACTTATCCGATTTAAAAAAAACTGGGTTAGTTACAATGACTAGATCTGCAAAATGACCTAATCTCATCTGCTGCCTAATCAGCATAAATACTGAATCTCAATATGACCAGCTCTGCAGAAAGCCTATATAATGACGTAGTAGCAAAAGGAATAGTTATCAAACTTAATAGACTAGATTTTAAAACGACGGTAGCATAATGTCTTCATAGATGGAATAGAATTTCAGAATCGACATAGGCTAAAAATCGACATAGCTATCTAAAAGTAATGATAATGGAAAAAGTATAATTTCAGACAACAATGTATGTCAGGCGTTATTTATCTTTTATTTTTCAACGCGGACACCAGATAGTTAGCGCACCAGAAGCGATAAAGTCAATACGAATTTTAATCTATACTAATTAATATTATAAAGAGAAAAAATTAGATTTTTTGTATGTTGTAATGGATAAACTCAAAAACTACTTAACTGATTTTAAAAATTATTACACTCATGAAAGCTATATTATCATTGAACTTTCACCCTAAGATTAGACTATATAATCTTAGGGTAAAAGTTCATTTGGACTTTACCAAAACTCTACGTATATGTACGGGTTAATCTTCGAAACAGCTGAACCGTTTCTAACAGAGCTTTCGTTAGCGGGCAGAATAAATAATAAACCTTTCATCAAGTATTATTAATCAATTAGTTAAAGAAAATACCTTGGCCTTATATAAAGAGAAAAGATATATAATAATTTATAAATTGTAAAAAATACACTCCCAAACTACTTAACTGATTTTTAAAATTCTTTCACCTATAGAAAGCCACATTATAAGCAAGTAACACGGGCTGGCATGCGCTGCGAAAACTGTTGACGATACATAAAATAATGAACTAAATGTTTATAGTACTCATCATTACCCACAAAATGATATAACCCCATTTGGATTACGTATGCTACACCGCAGATGTAAAATTTGCAAGACTGTGCGGGTGAATAATTATTGGATAATTACCTGCAGGAGATCTTGGTATCCGTTGACACTCATATCGTCGTATTGTATAGTGTCCGGGGGCGGGGGTGTCGGTACAGAGGCGAGGGATGGTGCTGGAGAGCGGGGTGGGGTTGGGGTGCGGGCGCGGAGGACCGGCAGCCGCTCTAACCGCGAGGTGACCCGCTCCAAACGCTCGATCAACGCCTCGAGCTCCGCAGCCGGACTGTGTGATGCGGCAGTTGCTTCTGCTTCGCTACCTAATAAAAGAAAAACGTATAGTGAGTGAGTAAAGGGATGCCAGAGTCCATTTTCAATCCCTTATCCATAATCCCATTAGGGTCGGCATGGCACTTGTAGCACCTGTGGCGTTGCTCGTGTTATAGGCAACGGTAGCCACCTACCATCAAGTGGATGGTCAGCCTGTCTGTCGACCCATAACAAAAAGAAAAAAGGCTATCAATACAAAAAAAAAACAATTGCTGAAGCAACTATTTCAAAATTATTAACAAAATTGAGTCACATATAGTCACATAGGCGTTCAGAAGAAAACCCGAGTTCACATTCGAATGTGAAAAGATAATCTCTTTTTTAAAGCCGACGAAGCGCATTAATAATGAGCAGTCGCCAACGTCAATGCTCTTCATTATAAATGTTAATTTATATCCTTTGAGATGTTAGGAGCGTTTCGAGAGCGGATTATGAGATATAATATACCTACCGGAGGCGGAGAGTGTATTTACGACACTTCTTGTTAGGATATAGGAACCGGGCCTTTTAATCAAAACTGCTAACATCAAAAGGTTTCAGTTAAGTTTCGTTCCCATTTCTTTATATTACTACCGATCTCTAAATATCAAGTAACTAATTAGACGCATTTTGCGACTAATCACTCCGAAGCATGCAGAGTATTAAACGGATAGAAGGGCATGTCAGACAGGAAATTAAAACATAATTATGTATTTCGACGGTTTAGTAGAGGTTTCGCACAATTTTGTTTCGTACGAATTGTGCGAAGAAGTGACTTTAAAATTAAATATATTTTTAGTCGCTGTTTCGCATAAATATTATTTTCATAAAAAAACTTGAACCAAAAGTACAGTACCGTACAAAAGTGATATCTATGGGGGAATATTTTTAATGCAGTAAAGGCACACAAATCAATCAAAAATATATATTTTTATAAACTTTAATAAAAAAAAATATTGTTGATAATTTTATTGTTCTAAACATGATATTTATAACTTCACTTACAAAAATTTACATTTTATTTACACCTCCCTATTTATCCTTAAAAAGTTGTACCCGGATAAAATTCACTTGTAATTTTTTTCGTTAATTAACAAAGTTATTTGTTTGACAACCACAAATAATGTGTTTTAAAGAGGTTTTCCTGAAAGGGCGTAATTTTATACCTTTAACGGCGACTTTGAAGAAATATTAAAAAATTGATTTAAAGAATAAGCGACCGGGGTCATAAGATAGTCTTGACAAAAAAAACTTACTTTATTATCAATGAACAAAATGTCTTACATTATTATCAGGTAGGGATAAGATGTGTTTATTCCAAGTTGACTCATAAGTTTTTTGTTTAGATATATACACGCTTTTTGTAGATATACACTTTGATAAGATATATAGATATAGTGTGATCAGTTTTATATTATTATATAACAATCTAACTATACTACAGTTTATTAAAAAAACACACTTTTGATACCCCATTGCTAGCCTAGTTCCAATATTTGCCATTTTATAGAAACTAAGGTAATTCTGTAGTCGAAGCACGCAAACTATTGCAGATCATGAGAAACTATGCAAACGCTTCAATTATATTTCTATACCCATTCTATTTCAAATTCACAGAATTATTAATTATGTTTATACAATTACAGCTTTAAATTAGTTAAATGAATATAACTAATACAAGTACCCGAACTATAGCCGTAATATACAAGATAAATAAAGAGCACAACTTCATACCGGTTAGACTGTTAACCTCCTGATTTGTATCAACATCCGCATTTTCCTCTTCCTCTGCAAGATTAGCGACGCGCGCTTCAAACATTTCTATTAAATATCTCATATTTTTAGTTTCACTATTGTTCTCCATTTTTCAAACACATAGATTGTACATGAAATATAAAACGAAAAGTAATGGCCGATCGGAGAGCTACACCGTGTATCACGCCCGAACCGCATTCACTATCAACACAGTCACGAATGATACGAGGCGATAAAACACACCTTCAAGGAAAACTCACTAATCAGATTGTTTAAAGATAAATTACATTAAGTAACATTGACTGGGCACCAAATATGGTAAGTCTATGCAAGTGAAAGACTATATAACACTGCGTAGTCAGAACTATGGGAGTTAATAAAAATTAAATGCTTCTATAATGCTTAAATTAGCGGTAACTTTTCATCTAGTTTGTATTAAGATATGTGGTAGATAGTACCGCTAGAGTTCTGCTGGAGTTAACACGGCCGAGGCGAGACATTGCGTGATCAATCATAATAACAAATATTTTATAGCGCAAGCAAAATTTATGTAGGTATGCGATCATAAATTTTATTCGTTATTTTTTACATCCCTCGACATTAGCTACTGCTAACCAAACCAAATAATAATTTTATCGTGTAAACTGAATAGGTAAAGTGTTGGGTACAAAGTAATCATATTTTGTTTAAAATCTTCAACTAAATGTACTCAATGTATGGAGCACAAAATGAGTAGGTATATCGCATTGCTTTAGCCACACGAGTACTCGGAATGACCGACTTGGATATATATCAGATATCTCTCATAAAGAGCAGACAGTCCGTTACGAGTGGACTGCGGAAATTTAAGGATGTTATTGAGGTTGCAGTGTCCGAGTTCAAGCACCGTTAAAAGTTATCTACCGTAATATAAAACACCCGTTCTACTGGAATCGCAATACCACTAAGAGATACTAAGATATACCTAACAAGCATTTTGAATTAATGTATATGTTACCCGGCAATCTGTATAATTCATACATACCTATTCTGTACAATACCTAGGCAATGTATAGAATACCTGGGGCGTCCAGGCAATGTATGAAATATTATGAATATTATTGTCCATTACATACTTTACCTAGGTAATGAATACAATTCCTAGGGATTTTATAGAGTACCTGCTGTTCCACCGGCAATGTGAAAAATAAATAGATCTTGGTCTATATTTATCAATGTTAACCGGCCTACCTATAAAATGACGGGCAAATGAAATATGTTCTATTACTTAAAATCAACTTTATTAAAATTAACAATTAGGGTGCTCCTTAAAAATAATATTTATGAAAAGGGTACAAAAAAAGTACCTTTCTGTTACTACAGTAAAATCACAATAAAATTAACGTGAATAAATCGCAGACCATCACTCTAACGTTGGCTATCATTATCTTGCATCAAAGTTGTAAGCATGTTTTCGATGTCCTGGTTAGCTCGTTCAACACTCCCCTGACTTTGGGAATGTCTAGGCTTGCCATGCACAATTTTTAAGGTCGGCCAGTATATTTTAAGATTGCTTACAACTTGGTTTGAAAATTCTCTACCGTTGTCTGATTGTAGGATTGCTGGTGTACCAATCAGTGTAAAAATATCCAGTAAATTGTACGCTATTTCCTCCGCGCGTTTTGTTTTCAGGTCTCTTAATATGACAAACTTCGTGAGATGATCCTGATAGACCATTATAAATTTATATTCCCGGTCTGGATGAAATTGATAGTCAATCAAATCTACTTGACAGCTAGAATTCAATTCTGAATAATGTATGGGCTTGACAGCGATCCCTTTTTTATCCCTTTTTGTTTTTGCTGGCACGGTTCGCAAAGTTGCAGATATAGTTCAACATCGTGGCGAGTTATATTCTTGTATCGTGAAGAAAGCTCCTTCAGCATTCGGTCTCATCCGCCATGGCCTATACCCTGATGTGCATCGTGAAGTACATGGAATAATTCACTATCAGCGACGTAGTAGGTATATAATATTGTTATTGGGAGTATTCACAGGAAATATCAACTTATGTTTTTGACCAACAGTTATAAAATCATAATGCTTCACTGATCCCGGGGTGACTTTTTTCGGCTGTATTTGCATTTTTTATGTTCATACCGTTGATCGTCAATAAACGTGCGATTTTTAGTATTTGCTGTTTCTCTTTTAATTCGTAATTGTGAATAAAATCTTGCTCTCATCTCAGATATTCGTTGATCGGCCGCCATTTTCAATTAAATAAATTCACCAACGAAAATTAATAAAAATAACGATTATGTAATGAGCTCAATACACGGAATGAAATGCAAGCAAGTAAACAAATCGCAACACGTTTATTGCCTGCCTACCCGCACGTCCCTTCCTTGCTCTCGTCTTTTACATACATTACCGACTGCGCATTCGGTATTGTATAGAATACCTAGGCATAGTATAAAATAAATAATATTTCATACATTACCTACATGTTATAGGTATTCTATACATTACCTAGGTATTGTATAGAATACCGGATTATACAGATTGCCGGTAACATATAGGTACATATAAGAAAGTATTTATACATCCTTTCTATACTAATCTATACTAATACTTTTACTTTTACTAATATTATAAATGCGAAAGTATGTTTGGATGTATGGATGTTTGTAACTCTTTCACGTAAAAACTACTGAACAGATCACCATGAAATTTTGCATACACGTTGTCTGGGACACCAGAAAGGACATAGGGTACCTACCTTTCATCCAGAAAAAAATGACTATTCCCGAGGGATAAATAAAAACTAACGCCTGGCCAAAGTGTTATAGCAACACGAGGTCAAGCGTTATATTGCTTTTTTTTAAATTTTCAACGCGGACGAAGTCGCGAGCACCAGCTAATAAATAATAAAAACAAAGAAATGTGATCACTGAAATTTTATGTAACTTTTCCTTGAAACAAATAAGGTTGCCGGAACAAAAAGCAATAAATAAGGATAACTTAATAATCTTCATTGGATTTACTGTCAGGATTCTTTACGTATTTTACAATACATTAAAGAGGCTTGCAATGTACAGACTGCTGTCGACCTTTACACAATGTTCAATATTTTTCCAGTTTCTGACCAAATTTAGACGTCAAAAATATCTCCAATTCAATCACAGTTAATTTTATTTATGTTTTGATTCTTATTGTGGAATTTTAGGAATAGAACAGCTTGAAATTTCTAACTTACTTCCGTGATTTATTAAGATTTATCCGTGATTTCTTTCATTACTGTAGATACTGTAGTAGACTATGTAGTGTATATGTAGATAAAACAAATAGTAACAAAAACAAGATGGTTATATACTACGAGTTATTGCTTGATATAACATATGAGATTTTTTTACGAAACTGGTTAAACAGATTGCACGCCTAAAAAGGATTATACATTTAAACTTAAAATTGAAAGCGGTATTATAAGAAGGAAAATTCTAAAGCACATGCGGACAGCGCTCAAGACATAGTTTTCATCATATTCTAGGATAGAAATGCTAATTAATGACCTTAATTAAAAAATTGTGGCAATTAAGAGACTAGTGAGAAATAAAGTCGACGAAGTAGTTTCATGGAGTCATTTTTCTTAGAGAGACCCGGAAACTTTTTAACCTCCCTTCGCATTTAGTTATTTATTAATTAGTTAGTTCAATTTAGAAGTTTCTAATTATTTATTTATTTGTAACCGAACCTAATCGATTGACTAATATTACACATATTTCAATTCTGAAGCCGAAAACATACTTCCCATCAAAATAAACTTGAAAGAACTTTTTTAGGTATATTATCTAGTAGTTTAATAATAGATTAATTGCTTAATCATTATAAAATGAATCCATTACTTAGTTCATCAAAACATTAATCAGGTACAGACTATTAATCCGATAAGTAGATAGTACGGCGAAAATAATATTGTTGAAAATAAGCCCTTGATCTGAGATGATTAATAGATGACAGCTACAGCGGCGATAATGCACTTTCCTTATATAGATTGATTACCAGTTTTATCAAATTGATGCTGTATTATGTAATAAAATAATCATTGGGACGAGTTAGTATCGCTCACTGAATAGCAGTTCTGTGTCAAGTGTCAAGTAAACATAAAGTAAATTTCGTCTGCTATTTTAATTCATAATTTTATGTCAAAGCACATTTAAAAGAGTAAATGAACAATTAAAGTACAGATTAAGTGCAGTGCTATCGAAAACTGGATAATTCATAATAAATTCTCATTAATTAACAGTATAAAACGAGTGGAACGGTGACTGGCTGAATCTGTGGGTGGATTAAAAAAAAAAAAAAACAAAGGAAAAATTTATTGATATATCGTACAGAACCATCATAGACAAACGTTTCGGCTTTTGACAGTTGTGCTTCAGTGTTGCCATTTAAGAAAAACACTTCTAAGAATACCATTTAGAAAAAGGGGATACCACAAAAAAAAAAAAAAAAAATTACTAATTGGTACAAATTACATCTAAAAATGGACCAACAATTCAACATTTTACTTGAAAAAATGGCTGAAATGAAGCTAGAAATTAAAGAACAAAACGATAAACTCGCCGGAAAACTTCAGGAAAGCCTTTCTAACGCAATCGATGAAAAGCTGAAACCTCTGATTGACAACTATTCAAAACTTAAAGACGAAACAACTGCATTAAAGGAAAGAGTACAACATTTGGAAAGAGAAGCTAGAAGAAACAACATCATTCTACACGGCATTGAAGAAAAAGAAACTAATAGCACTGAGCTTCTAAAATTAACTTTGGACACACTTAACTTTGTATGTGAAGCATCCGGATTGGAAAACGTCGACAAATGGGAGATTAGTAGGACACAAAGACTGGGAAAGAAAGAGAACAACAAGCGAAGACCTATATTAATCTCGCTAACATTAACTTGGCGCAAAATAGAACTTCTAAAAAACAAAAAGAACTTCCCAGATAAAGTTTATGTGAGTGAAGACTACCCGAAATATGTACTTATGAAAAGAAAAGAATTGAAAATAATACAAGAAAAAGAGATAATGAATGGAAAGAATGCTTTCATTCGTTATGACAAATTAATAGTGGAAGAAAAAAGTACATCACATAAAGCAAGCGACAAGAGAAAACGGTCACCAACACCCAAAGAACCCAACCCAGAAGCAAGGCTAAGAAAGGACCTTATGACCCCTGCCAAAGTGACCAAGATAAACGCCTGGGAGTTACTTCAACGGAAAAGACATAACTCAAAAGGAGCAGTTCACAAAAAACAATAGCAGATGAGACACAGCAGAACTCTAAAGCACACAAACAATAATAAAACAATATTTAAACAAATACAAACATCACCTTCCCCAACCCGGACAGCGGTCACCGTGGGGAAGTCTGACCGCCACCCTCCAGCTACTAGACAAGCACAGCAAAGAAACTTCAAACTTGAATCAAAAAATATCTCTATTGCAACTTTGAATGTGTTAACACTGAGAACTAACGAAAGACTTTTAGAAATTGAAGAGGCATTACATAACATTAAGTGGGATATACTTGGCATAAGCGAGGTAAGAAGATTAGGCAGCGAAATTGTAGAGTCTGACGAAAATATCTTCTGCTTTATAGGTGAGACTAAAGGACAATATGGGGTTGGATTTATGATAAAAAAAGAACTGAAAACTAACATCGTGGAATTTATTGGAATTTCAGAGAGAGTCGCGGTACTAAGAATTAAATTTCCAGGTTATAAAGATGTCTGGACCATAATCCAGGTATATGCACCCACAGAGTTGGCAAGCGACACAACAAAGAACTCCTTTTACTTAGAACTATCACAGATTCTAGAGCGTACTGATAAAAATGTGATCGTGATGGGGGATTTTAACGGAAAAACTGGTAAACAAAGACAAGGAGAAGAAAACACTATTGGTAGCTACGGAGTAGGAACAAGAAGCAGAAACGGGGAAAGATTAATCAATATGAGTCAGGAAAATAATCTAGCTATCATGAACACCTTCTTCAAAAAGAAACCGTCACGAAAATGGACCTGGAGATCGCCCGATGGTACTTACAGAAACGAAATAGACTTCATAACAACCAATCGACCTAAAGCATTCAAGGATGTTACCGTTATCAACCAATTCAACTTCTATACTAACCACAGAATGGTCAGAGCGATTTTATACCCAAAGGAGCAAAAGTCAAGGAAGCATTTTCAATTCAATCATTTTAGAGAAAATATCAATAAAGATACACAAACAAATAAAAAGCAACTAATCGAAACAACAAATCAAATACAAAGACTATACGACAGTGAAATAAATAGAATGTACAGAAGCACTAAGCCAAAGTCAAGGAGTAAAAAAGAAATCTTCAGTTCAACAACTAAACAACTTATTAATACAAGGAAAGAATTATTCAAAAATAAAAAAGACAAAAATATTTTACTGGAAATAACTAAAATAAGTAAAGAGATCAATATTAGCATAAGAAAGGACAAGGCTAAACGGTCAATGGATTGCTTCATGTACCACATATCCAGAACAGGAGGAATAAAGAAGGCTTTAAAAGAACTGCAGGATTCCAAGATGTGGATACCAACTATTGGGGGAAAAGATAAAATCCAAGTATCGGAAAGAAAATCAATCTTGGAATCTGCAACTAACTTCTACAGAGATCTCTATTCGAGTAAGGTTACTAGTGAATCAAATAATAGTTCCTTCAAAGAAGACGACGAGGAGATCCCTCCTATTCTGATGAGTGAAGTTGAATACGCCATAAGAACACAGAAAAACGATAAAGCACCGGGACCTGATCACATTACCATCGAAATCATAAAAATAACGCTACCTGATAATTTGTCATTATTAACAAAGTTATTTAACATTATCTTAGATACAGAATACATCCCACTACAATGGACACGAAGCAACATAATCTTAATCTTCAAAAAAGGAGACAAGAACGTTATAAATAATTATCGCCCTATTAGCTTGATGTCTAACATATATAAGATCTTCGCAAAAGTCATCCTAAACCGCATAGCAAAAAAGTTGGACGAACAGCAACCAAAGGAACAGGCCGGTTTCAGACCAGGATTCTCCACAATAGATCATATGCACACCTTAAAACAAATCATTGAAAAGTGTCAGGAGTATGGGTACCCCTTATATTTAGCTTTTATTGACTTCAACAAAGCATTTGATTCTCTAGAGCACCATTACATTTGGCAATCCATGAAAAATCAAAGCATTGAATCAAAATACATTAGAGTCATCAAAAATGTGTACAGCAATAGCTCAGCTCAAGTTAAACTTGAAACACTAGGTGAAGTTTTTCAAGTAAATAGAGGTGTTAGACAGGGGGACCCACTGTCACCCAAAATCTTCACATCAGTTTTAGAAGAGATATTCAGAAAACTGGAATGGAACAACTTAGGCATAAACATAGATGGTAATCTAATAAATAACTTAAGATTTGCAGATGATATAGTTCTTATTTCTGACAACGCCATAATACTTCAAAAAATGATGCAGGAATTAGCCGACGCGAGCAGAGAGGTAGGCCTATGTATGAATAGATCAAAGACAAAATTAATGACAAATAGGTCAATTGTTCCTATTACTTTAGAAGGGGAAGAAGTAGAATATGTAACAACTTACATCTATCTAGGTCAACTCATCTCAATTAAGAAACAAATCCATCAAGAAATTGATAGAAGAATAACAAACGCCTGGAAAAGGTTCTGGTCATTAAAGAGTATTCTGAAAGGAAATCAATACCCCCTTATAATGAAAAGGAAACTATTCAATACCTGTATCATGCCAATATTAACTTATGGATGTGAAACTTGGGCAACCACACAAAGAGACAATCAAAAATTAGTAGCTTGTCAAAGAAGTATGGAGAGAAGTGTTTTAGGCCATACCAAAAGAGACAAGAAAAGAGCTGTAGATCTGAGGAAAATCACAAAATGGAACGATGTGGAAACTAGGATAAGGACAATGAAGTGGAGATGGACAGGACACACATTCAGAGACAAGAGAGTGAAGTGGGCTAGAACAGCAACAGAGTGGACACCCCGCTACAATACAAAAAGAAAGAAAGGACGACAATATAGGAGATGGTCAGATGACCTCATGAAAATAGCCGGCCCTCAGTGGCCCACAATCGCACGGGATAGACAGGCTTGGAAAAAACTGGAGGAGACCTTTGTGTCAAAAGGACAAGCTAAATAGAGGACTGCTGTGTACGAATTTAGTTTATAAGTTTTTATTTATATAATTGTACTCTTTTTAGTAAATAAAGGTTTTGAAATTGAAATTGAAATTGAACTGAATATTGAAATCACTAAGTATTAAAAAAATTTTTTGGGGTGGGCCACCCTTCACTTAGGGGTATAAAAAATAGTTTACGACCTATTCTCAGACCTACCAAATATACACAAAAAATTTCATAATAGTCGGTCAAGCCGTTTCGGAGGAGTTTGGTTACAAACACTGTGACACGAGAGTTTTTATATATATAGAATATAGGTACACTACAAAGATTGTACACTATTATGTAAAGAGTTGCATTGTGATAATGAATATGTACTGGCACCAGACAGGCTGCCAAAATAACTGCCACTACTAAATTAACTACTACTATATAATAATTGTACAGTGATTATTAAAAAACCAACAAACAACTAAAACAAAATAATACAATATTTATATTTGATTAGATATAAATCACAGACCTTATAAAAAGATAGTAAATATTAATTATTATTATGCACATCTGTTCGCTTAAATTAAATCATATGATTTAAAGCAAGAGTTCAAAGCCAAGGTTGTAGTGACTAATGTTGGATTATGAGTAATAGTCCATATATTTTGTTGTTTGTGACTTTGAAGGTATTGCAGATAGGCTCCCTTCACAATTTTTTATTTACTGAATTATGAAGATGAAATAATGAATATTATTCATGACAACACATTTTCTAGCCATGTTGATGGAGACATTACCACATTTAGCACCCAACTAAAAATTCAATTTATTTTTCTTTGCCCTATTCACGTAATATATTAATCGGATATACAAATTATACTATTTTCATTTTCTACTTGTGACACGCTCCCGGCTTCGCCCGCTCCCCCCTTCCCCGTTTATCTATCTTTCCATGAGTGAAAATAGAATTAAAATCGGTTGAGCAGTTTAGAAGTCCATAGAGGACATTGATTTTTAGATTACTTATATGGATTTCTAATATGCCTTTATAGTTAGAGATTTGCAAAAGAAAAACGTGTCGACGGAGACCTATATAATTTAAAGGATTTGTAACATTATAACATAAGACGATCCTTGCCGTTGTCGCTTTGATCAGTGAGACTGTTCAGACTCACTTCACCTGACCCGACTCAATACCGATACCTTCATCTCCTTCAGTAAAGCCAGTCAAGAAGTACACTCAGCGGTGACCTTTTCACGAGTAGGGTTACATTTTTAAGGATAAAGATGACGAGTGTTTTATACACAGGAAAGAATCCGTAGCTTAATAATCAACAAAAAGTCGTCCCACTTAAGGCTATAAATAATTCGATATTTACCTGTATTGTGTTGTAACGTCATAGTCTATGACATTAATATGTTGTATGTGGTCACAATTAATTTGAATAAGAATCAATGTTAATCTTATAACAATTACAATTTTTTTCAACAACAATTGAAGGTAATACGATTTGGTTGTAATAAACCAAGGCTGTACTTTAAGAACCTTAAGACACTGTACATACCTTAAGATGCGTCAGATAAAGCAGTGCATATAGGTATATGGATACATATCGACCACGGAAAAAATAATAGTCTAGTAGAATAAATGCAGGGCTGTCGAAAAGTTACACCCAGTTTCAAATCTGGTTTTGGCTCAATTTCAAATCAAAATGTTATACTTGTGTGTTAAATCGCTTGTTCGAACTTCGAATCACGCTCGCACCAACAGCACCGTTTTCGTGCTGGAGAGCTAAATAAAATTGTAGTTGTATAAAAAAAAATCATTACAACGTCTTGTGGATTTATTTGGCTCCGGCACTTCACATTTATTCATATTCAAGTAATTAAATATCAACTACCGACATGACTTAAAAAACAACATCACAAACAACATTTAATATCCCTAACCATGCCAAAGGTTGTGAATATCTATTTTCCGGCATATCAGCCAGTTTAATAATCCATATGACGACCCTTGTCGTTCCGCATATCAACCGTTTCAGCGGTTGAGCTGGAGGCTGGAGGATATAAGAAAATCTACGATAAGTAGCGATTGATTGGCAATGGATATATTATGTGTTTTATAGTTTTTCAAATAAATAACTTGATAAAACAACGCGTATTTATCTAGATTTAAACTAATTAAATTAGTATACATATGAACCTACAGAAACAAAATGTATCCCCCGATTTTGTTATCATCAGTTTTTTGAATTGTCTCTCACTATGGAATCAAATTTAAAGACGTGTTCATCAAAACCTGTCGACTGTGACCATCTGTTGCCTTTTTTATATAAAATGTACACGTTACTAAATATAGTCAGTGCGGACTTTTCAATGTGTGTGACCCGCTTATCCATTTTAGCTGCAAAGTTTTACGTATGTATAATAAAATAAAATTGTTGGTGCTATAATGCAAATAAAGCGTTCGCGACGAAAGCTCTTTTCACATGAGATGATACTTAATAATATAAAACGTATACAGACTCAACGGTATAAACAATTTACTTATATAGTTAGTTTAAAAGACACTTTAGTTTTAAGTATTGAAGACATCAACAAATAGAAAATTGTAGACTAAAGATAAAATTTGAATGTTTTACTTTATCTAAACTAGAATATAAATTTTCACTGAGCTTAAATTCACTGGCCCGTAAAGAGGAGTGGCTCTCAGTAGCATTGCAAGTTTCAGACTCCGCAATACAATGCTAATAGATATACAAGTATTATACTATTCGCAGTATTATTCGTACAAAACTGTTCAATTTTCACAGTAGTATCTCGGTACGTTGACGTCAGCTTTATACTAGCTGGTGCCCGCAACTTTGTCCGCGTTGAAAAATGAAAATATATGAGTAATATAAAGCCTTATATGTAAATGCTCATATATTATTTATAGCTGTGAAGATAGTGTTAATTGTTGACGATAGTGGCGCTGAATTTTTTTATATTTTTAGACAATTCCTCGAGAACCTAACAATTTTCCAGGATTAAAAATGATGCTATATGATAATTCAAGTAACAAGATTCACAAATTCTATGTTTTTTTTTTGTGATATCGCAATACTCATATTCTATCAAAGATTCTAACGAATCTAGTGTGCAGTGAACGAAGTTAAGTCAATTTCACTTGACAAATTACGCGACTATTATAAAATAATTGTTTCTGTTATCCATGAATATAAATAAATTCATTATACAATGGTTTATGAATTTAAAGAATGGCAGTGGAGAGTAAAAATATAATAGAAACATTTCGTGTCATATTGTTGTAGTTAGAAAGAGAAACTAGGTAACCCTAACCGAGATTACATCAATTAACAATTTTTTTTCAGTTGAGTTTTCAGCGCAGAAGTGTTGTTAGGTGGGTAAAAGATGTGTGGGCGAGATATTACGAGCAATGTTGTCAGAGAGTTGGCTTTTCTGTAATATTCTGTGTTCTATTTCCGCTCGGGAGGCGTGCCAGCGCGTTTCGGGTCAAAAACAAAATATCAAAATTGTGTGCGGTACACATATATATAATAAAGTGGAAAAGTTTCAGACTGTTTCTCTGTTTGCTTGTTAAATCGATATCATTGCTCCAAATATCGCGGCTTTAATAGGCTTTACGACAAGTAAAGTTTATACATTAGTTACCTTTTTGCTACCATAATGAAGAGTTGAAGTTTATCTTTAGATGATGTAATAATTCTTTGTTATTCAGTTATATAATTGACTAACTAGTGCCTGCGACTTCGTCCGCGTTGAAAAATAAAACATACCTTTAACGTGCCAGCAATATACGCCTATACTATATTGCTGACACTATTGCCACTTTTGCCATACTTTTGCCAAGCCTTGGATTTTTATTTTCTATGTCCATCCTGAAATTCTATTGTAATATTGGTGAAAGAAATTTTTAAATCGGATGAGTACTTTCGAAGATTACTTCCTACATACAAACAAACAAATATACAAACTCTTTATAATATTAGTGTGGACTAGTATAGATATAGTATACATTTAAAACACATTTTGTAAATGTTATGTTATATTCTACGCTTTGAGCGTAGAAACCCAGTTCTCTAAAAGTTGTATATTCATATTGCCAACATTAATCATATCTAAACGGAAAATTAAAAGAGAAAGTTCCATCGTAACATGCCTTTCACCCTGCGTTTTAATGAAATTAAAACATCATATTAAAACAATTATTTTATATAGATAAATACAAAGCATGTTTAATTACACTCTGCGAGCCCGTTGGCCTAGTAATAAAATTAATATGTCAACCATATGACTCAAGGGACCTGGAATTCGATATTTGGCTATGTCAACTATAGATAGGCAAATAAATATTCAAAGTTGGTCTCAGTCTGGGTGGTTTAGGTTTCGCCCCAATGGGATCTAGTGTGGTTCTTAAAGTCTTATAAATAAACCATAGTGTGTAAGTTTGGGTATTACCTACCTACATAAACATTCTAATCCTTTCTATTGTCTCGATCGCATTAAATATTTCATCAGAAAGAAAAGAATTCTCAAGAATCGATATTCGTTCTTCCAACGATATCATTAGTTCTTCGATATTTGAATAATCTATGCGAAAACTTGCTTTAGTTTTTGCTTTAAAGAAAACATCGCTAGGAAATTCGCCATCAAATTTGCGACCTAGTAGTACCGCTACCATGAGTTATAATAACCGCACTCGCTAGCGAGAGCGTAAAACATTTATATGAAAAACTGTCAACTGTCAATGTCAAATTGTCAATTTTCCATATAAATATTTTACGCTCTCGCTAGCGTAAAATACTCATAGTAAAGGTACAGGAGAAGCGTGTGCACAGAATTAGGTCGCAAAATATGTTTATTAATATAAGCTGATACAGAAGCGAACGAACACAGATTGTATATTATATAAGAACAATGTATTTTAATGTCAAAAGGAAACACCAAATTACATACAAACACACATACACGATACAGAATATAATCAGACCCATTTTTCTTTTTAGTTAAATTTTTGGCTCCTGCGATACAAGCAATGATTGGTGCAAAGCAATCATGTTAATTAATAATTTAATAAATAAGTTTACTTTAATTTTAATTTTTTTAATAATTAAGTAATAGTAAGTATACAAAATGTTCGTTGGTATAATATATAACCTTTTAAAAAAAGGACACAAAGCTAGTACGCTGTAGTACCTACTTTGATTTCCCTAACGAGGACAACGCTGATGCGTGTCATGGATTTGAAAAGCTTCCATTATTTTCCACATGATCAAACTTGATAACAATGGTTGCCGAATTTATTGCTCGAGCCACGGTCTGATATCGAATGACTACTAAAATTTAGTCACAACAAGCAGATAACATTATCTTGAATAGCTAGAAAGTAATATCCTTTTTATTAAATAACGCAAATGAATGATTCAAGGAACTTGGAAATGATAAAATTCATAATAAACTTTCTAACTTTATAAGTTTTGGTGTACAATTTTATGCTATGATATTTATTGTTAAAGCATAAAATTCTAGTAATTTACTATCTGTTCCGGCAGCAATCGTATGATCTTATAAAATATGCACACATGTCATAACCTTCATGAAATTTAAATGACTTTATTATTAATTATAGGTCAGAAAATAAACGCGATCGTAAACAATTCAATAAGAGTAGGATTAATTCTGTTAAACATTTAGTTTCTTTTAAAAAAAAGAAACATAAACCAAAGTTCCTCTTGATGAAAACAGAAATTTGTATTACCTAACATGCAAATGTATGGAGTGAAATGAAATGTAATATTTAATAACTTTGGTTCTAGTTGAAAAATGCCTGTACTTCAATAGAAGAGGCATATAATTTAAATCCACCCTAGAAGAGATCTTAATAAATAGAAGTCATTTTTTAAACCACGGTGAAAACCTTGGAAAAATATACTATAATAAGTAAGTAAAGAAGAAGATAAGACCATACCTCCAGGGGTTATTTTATCACTCCCACTCGTACTCTTATTCCACTACTAAGGGGTGTTGAAAAAAAGGTGCTTTGCATAATATAAACAAACATATTCTCATGGGATAATAAAACTACCTATTCTAAAAAAACAACAAAACTACAAAACGATTATATTATGGATCGTTTACTAGTTTAACGAACTATTTTTACATTAGTGTAATAATTTTTGATAAATGAATTAAAATATCAACTATTAAGATAAGTTATAAGATATCATTTTAGTTTTGTTGCACCTATATTGTTAGATTCCTAAAATTTAACTAATAACTTGGGAAACAAACACCAACAGCCCAACACTAAGTTTGTTTTATTATTAAATTATTCTTTTAATCCAAAAATTAATAGTTAAGAAACTATACAAACTTTGAAGAAATTAAATTGATTTATAGGTAAAAAGAAATGTTTATATGAAATGTTACATTGTTAAACCCGAGGTCCGATGGGAAATCTAGTGAAACAATTTTTTGGTGTCATAATTTTTTTATGAAATCCATATACGAGTAATTGAAAATTCATTTATCAATATATACTCATAATATATCGCAACAAAACAATGTTGTTTCCTCTGCTGGCATCGCTGCACTGGAATTATAAATAGGTTTAATGATAAAAGTCCAGCCACTACGTGTCACTCACTCATTCTCGAGGTAACAACGTTAAATTTTCGTGTAAAAATTATTTTTTAACAACTACTCTTTTTCAATGCGAAATTATAAAAAGAATTCGTATACGTTATAGTGATAAAAAATTAA
Source organism: Synanthedon myopaeformis (assembly GCA_944738685.1). Taxonomy (NCBI): domain Eukaryota; kingdom Metazoa; phylum Arthropoda; class Insecta; order Lepidoptera; family Sesiidae; genus Synanthedon; species Synanthedon myopaeformis. The sequence continues at coordinate 4,715,440 of OX122914.1, forward strand.
ACAAAAACATAAATGCAACTCACTCAAAGATAAAAAAATCCGTTTAGTCAACACAAAGTGCCCGCAGACACAAAACAAACACTAGTCACTAGGGATTAAGCTTAAAAACTTTATAAATAAGTCACTTTTTAAAATGAAGGTCATGTGTTAGATGCTGTACGTGCGCTCGCGCCGCCGAATAACGAACACTAGTCGATCGATGGTTGGGCGTAGACCTATCCCAGTTAGTGGACAGATGCTTGCCTATGATTCAGACCGAGTGGCTACCAGTCATCAAACAAACGTCACCTCCTATTATAAAGAGCCGAATTGCAAGCGAACTATACGCCGCCGGTACACACACTGCTAAACTGCCTCAAGCATCGCAAGCGTGACTCACAATGAGTCTCGATGACGTAGCTCACATTAATGATGTACAGGTCACCACGATAGCGATTAAGTAATCAATAAATTACAACGATAAACATTTATGTATATGCAAGCAAAATTGCCTTGCGGTATACAAATTCTATGTTAAAATCAACATAAAGTAAAATCGTTGAAATATTAAACGATTATTAATAGATTGTTACTTCACCTAGAAACCTTATTTTATCGTTAATAACCGAATCAATAATTTGCAATTTGTTCAATGCATTCGAAGCGAATGCGGCAGTACTCGGGTACCTACCCAATAAAAATGTTTATTTAGGTATTAATAGCGACCCGCTCCCGGATTCGCCAAGGAAAAAACTTAATTAAGTTTTATTCCTAATTCCTATTCGGATTTTCCTAATTCCACAGTCCAGTAACCACCCCCATACAGAAGACAGAAGGGATAACAGAGCCTTTATCCTTAATCCTATTATAATCTGCAGCACACTTGCAGCAACTGTGCTGTTGTTTGTTTAAGCCTGTAAGTTCTAAAACACAAAAAAAGAGAAGGTGTGCATGTTGTTTGGGAATTCATCCTCGTCGTTCTGCAATGAGAGTGTTATTCTATTACTGTGAAAGCTATTTTATGTGAACTTTACCCAGGGTTTAGTCCCTTGAGTATTGCGGGGTTGGTTGGTCAGCTATAGCCAAACGTGAAACTCGTTTTTACGGTAATAAAAAGGGCATATTGCGTTATGTACATTCTTTATTACAAAATCTGTATTTATATTTGAAACATTGTGAATAAAGACTATTTATTCTTAGAGTTGAAAGTTCATACAGACTTTACCAAAACTCTGTCACCAAAAATCTGTCCGGGTTAATCTACGAAACTATTGAACCGTATCTAATGGGGGCTTTCATTAGCGGACATAATAAGTAATAAACTCAACCTTTCGAAAAATAAATAACAAAATTATCAATGAAGTAGTAAAAGAAAAATACTCTCATTCTAGATAAATATGTTAGTTGGAAATTTTAGTATATAAAATAAAATAGGACAAAATTTTACTTCCAAATGGGAAGCTCTCCCATTTGAAAGAAGTCGCAGAATGTCTCGGTAACAATAGTGGTATATTATTCATAATAATCCATTAAGTCACATTTAGATTATCTGATCGAACTTGGATGAATTTAAATTAAGACAAATCTATAATTACTACTTCAAAGTTAATATCAACTAGCAAAGGAGATCAATCAGTTTTGTATGGAGATTAGACCATCAGTTTTTATTATTTTACCATTATTAAGTAAGAAGAAATTATAGATTTTACAGGGAAAATATCGTGTAATTTTAATTTGGTAATGGGGTTTCATAGATATTTAAATTTGAAAGTATTAAAAAAGTTTGAAAGTATAAAAAAATCTTAAATTTCTAATATTATCCCCATCTGAAATATTCACAGGAAATTACTGAAATTAAGAAATGAATTAGAAGGAAGTGATACAAATATTAAGTTCTTCCTGTGAATTAACCTTATAATTGTTTACAAAACACATCTACCAGACACACTTACTATTATGTATTTCGCAATTTAACGTAACTTGAACGCAACATTTAATGTCATTTTCAAACATTTATAATACCCGAAAATAAATACCGTAATTAACAAATCATGTATTTCTTGAAATTATAATTGAAAGTAGAAAGGGTGCGCCAACTTTTCTCTTCGACTACACTTGGGTCTTAGCCAATTATATTGATTTTTTAAGACGCTTTTTTTTATATACCTATTACGCAAAGGATTTATTTATTTTAGATTAGCTAGTTCCTACGACTTCGTCCACATCATAGATAGATTAGTCATAAACATTTATTCAAAATTCATTGCTCATTTACTTTTAGATTATCTTACCCCTAGGAGGTAAGATTCCTTAGGAATAGTATTTTTTTTGGATAAACGGTATCCTATATCTTTTCCTGTGCTCCTGACAACAAATATGCAAAATTTAATTATGATCAGATGATTAGTTAAAGCGTAAAAGCGGAATAAACAAACTCACTTTCACATTTATAATAATATCTAATATTAGTAGGGCAGTAAATTAGGAGTAAATTAAATGAGTTGTTGCTAAAGTTTTAGTTCTTGTAGCACAAATATTTTGATTTCATATTCAATTTTTTTTAGCTAATAAAATAAGAAAAACATTATTAAGCGTTGTTTTCGTTTATACACGTGGTATGAATTGCTTATTGTTATACCTGTATCTGCAACGACAGGGCCCAGTGGATCAAATCTAACACGATGCTCTACTGCTGCGCGTGCGGCGCACACAAGGTCTGAAAAAAATCTATGTCTGCGCAAAGCCAGTTCATCGCGTCCGATCGGCGTTGCTGGAGGGTCGGTCGGTAATTCTTTACCCTGATTAACAGTTTGCTTTTCGAAGACATCGTCATCGTCATCTGAACATATCTCCTGTTTGCTTGATGACTGATAGAAATCAGCACCATTACTGTTGCTTGTAGATGACTTTAAAATGCCCGACGATTTACGACGTACCCCAGGCCGCACGTCAACATTAGTTCTTGCTAATTCTTGTTCAAGTCGGGCAAGTTCATCTAGTGTAGCAGAATCTCGACGAATATCCATGGAATACCTTTTGAAATCCAATCGGCTTCTTTTATAATCCACCGAAAATCGTTTTTTAATGGGATTTATTTTAGCGTAGACTTTATTTAGAGATTCATCTCCATCATCATCATTATCAAATTCAACGGATTGTACGTCATCTTGTGATTTGTCTTCAGAAGATTTACCTTTCTCTAATTCTTTGGTTACTTCTTCCTTCGATTCCAATTCTGTGCATGATGCATTGTCGCTTTGTATTATGGCAACTTCAGGTTTCTTATTAACATTTAAGTTTTCTTCCAAATTCTCTTTTGGTTGAATATCGTTGACTTCACTTTGAGAATCCATTTTATCAGATTTATTTTTATTCTTGATAACTTTTTTATTGGGCCGCGCACAACAACTTTTAAACATAATTAATAACAATATATTAGGAAGTAACGGTAACCTGCTTAGCGGATATAGACTTTAACATAACGACAACAAATATTTTGAATTGTTAATAAAATTTCAAATTTCTATAGAATAAGGTACGAACTTTTAGTAATACGCGTATATTTTACGGTTTAACAGATCGCAAGATATAAAGGCTTATAAATGAGAATCGAGATGTGTAAGGGTAGCGGCCCGGCCGAACGCGCGGCGGCGGGCGACTGGCAGCAGTGACGCAGGGCGGATGCGCCACGGGCGGGCGGCGCATCCTGCTACCCTTACCCACCCTGCTTAAGCTCTCTGCTCTCAAGACTCATTGTAACGTAAAACTAAATACTAGCAAATAATTTATTAAAGAAATTAGTTACATACAGTATTATTATTTCGATTAGGTATCGAGTTTAAACTTTTATGATACTGCATAAATCCGTTTTATTTTTAAAATCATTACATTTATTGATCACTTTTTATTTTATGTCTCCTACATCAAATTTAGTCTGAATCCTACATAAATGTAGTTTATTTTATGCATTTTCAAACAAAAAGTAAAAGTAAACGATTCAACGAAAATATATCTTCTATAGATATAATTATATGAAATATGAAAGAAGTCATCGCCCTGAGAAGCGATCGGGTAATTACGAGGGCTGCACTAAAAGTGTCGGGATTGGAATATTTCCATTGTTCCTGGCATAATAAAGTCTTTATAATCGAAAACTCCTGGGTTTCATTAATCGAATACCCTTTATTTATTTTTTAAAAAGAACGCGGTCTTGTCACAAGGTCTCGTTGAACTTGTAAAGTCAGTGTGAAAATGGAATTGACTCGAGAAAATTCAAGAGCAATGATTTATTATGACTTTCGAAGTGGTTTAACACAAAAACAGTGTGTTGATCGGATGCTTTCTGCATTTGGTGATGAAGCCCTATCTAAAACCACAATTTATCGCTGGTTTGCGGAATTTCAACGTGGACGTGTTAAGCTCGTGACGATCCCCGCCAAGGTCGCCCAAAAACTGCAGTCACCCAAAATGACGTTGATGCCGTGCTTAAACTGATTGAGGAAGATCGACATGTGACATATCACGAAATTCAGGCAACTTTAGACACTGGCATGAGTCAAATACAAATAATCTTGCATAAACAATTAGAAAAAAAGTTGTTTTCCCGATGGATCCCGCATTCGCTCAGTAAGGAGCAAAAAGCGGCTCGCGTTACTTGGTGCGTCAGAACTCTCGAGAGATAACACGGAGGATCTTCAAATGTTGTATACAGCGTCGTATCAGGTGACGAATCCTGGATATACACATACGAACCCGAAACAAAAAACCAGTCACGAGTTTGGGTGTTCGAAAATGAGTTGAAGCCAACAAAAGTTGTTCGTTCACGGAGCGTTGCAAAAAAAAAATGGTGGCCATGTTTGTCTCTAAAACCGGCCACGTTGCGACTATTCCTTTTGAGGGACAAAGAACGGTCAATGCAGACTGGTATGCCAGCATTTGTTTGCCGCAGGTCGTCTCTGAACTCCGTAAAGAGAACTGCAACCGCCGCATCATCCTCCATCACGACAATGCGAGCTCTCATACCGCCCACAGAACAAAAGTGTTTTTGGAGTAAGAAAACATTGAATTATTAGACCATCTGCCCTGACCTAAGCCCGAATGATTTTTATACTTACCCAAAATTAAGAACAAATTGCGTGGTCAACGATTTTCGTCACCTGAAGAAGCTGTAGACGCCTACAAAACGGTCATTTTGAATACCCCAACTTCAGAATGGAATGAATGCTTTAATAATTGGTTCCATCGAATGGAAAAATGTGTCAAGTTTCAAGGAGAATACTTCGAAAAACAATAAATATCTTTTCCGCTAATAATGTTGTATCACTTCCTTGATTCCCGAAATTTTCAGTGCCACTCTCGTAGTAGTTGACACAAGTATAAATAAGCATATTAACAATTATTTATTGTTCTTGTATTTTGTTGACGTAGCTTCATTAAAAGAACATGTAACATTCATGTTAAAGATACCTACTCAATCTAAATTAGTAGTGAGGTTTATTCGGGTTTTAGTGCCGTCGTGGTCGTTCTCGCCGGGAATTATTGCATTAAGGCGTGGCAGTAATTGGACCCAACAATAAATTACAATGCCACACGTATCGGGTGATAATTTAATGTATAATATTAGTCATACTTTACTGATAACAATCATTTTAAATAATATATTCCACTGATTACTCTGACGACTTTGTATGCGATTTTTACGTAAACAAGATACAAAGAAGATTTTTACGTTTTTATGGGGGTTTGCTTATATTTTTTAATTTTAATTATATTTTGGATTAAAAATTATACTAAGCCCTGCACTCTATTTAGCCCTAATCTGATGTATCTGATGTCGATATCTTACCTTGGGCTAAAATTATACACAATAGCTACAACTTAACACTTTTGAATAGGTCGCCATATTGTTTTTTTAAGCATTTTTAAACACCCCACTGACTACCTACATTTTCCAGAAATTTTATTTATAAAAATTGGCTCATTTATCTAAGTTTGAATATTTTACTGTTTTCATTCAAGGCTAATTAAGCAATATAAAAAAACTATACTTGCGTTAAATTTTATAAGGAACAAATTCGATTGGTTACTTCATGTCGATTAGACACAAGATATTGTCAAAAACCTGGAAGTGAGCGATGTTTTTTATATTTGTTATTAAAAAGATGTTCCCGACATCCCACGAGGGCACAATTTTAGTGTTGTGTTATTCACATTCATAAATCAGCTTTCTAGACTTAGTTGTTTTGGCTGTGTGTGGATTGTCGGTCAGGACAAACAATTTTAAATGAAAATCTTTTTAAATGAAATTTAAATAAAATAATAAAGAACTTTTTTTTTCGTCTTATGAGGTTAATAAAAACAAGTACTTAAACTTGTGTTGCAATTAACTGGTGGAGGATAGTTACTCTATCCTCCAGTTATCAAATTTTAATGTAGAGTTTAGATAGCCACAACTTATTATACAAAGAGCTCCAGTATATTTTTATATGTGCAAGTAAAATCTCCCATATAACATTTGTGAAATATATATATATAAATTGTGAAAGTTCTTTTTAACTTAATCTTAATTTAATGTATCTCAACTGTAAAATTAACATAGATCTATTACAATTGGGGTCATCGTAATTTTGACTGTCAGGTAAGTATTAAAACAAAAACTATTACGAAAAGCCTGTAAATTTAATATGATTTTTTTGTTTTGAAATAAAGCCGAAAAGCTTTTAAATAACAGAGATGACTAGGTACACATTTGACCCAACATAATATCAAAATGGACAAGTAAATATATTTTTAATTACGATACCTACGTCCAACAAATAACATTACATTGACAAAACTCAGAATGGAAATTAAAATAAATCACTCACCGGCGATACTGGATCCGTCTTTTTTGCACTTTAGGTTTCTTACGTGAAATCACATAAAATTTACTAAAAAACATTAAAAAATATCAGTCTTTTAGGTTAGTATAGTTGTCTTGTCTGTTAGATCAGATAATACTGCTATGTTCACAGAATAATATAACAATCACAGCACAATACATGTACTTTTTAGTCTGTTCGTAGAACTCAGACGCTCTCACTGTTATTATACTGCGTTTTATAATTCGAAGGAGTAATTTGACAGGTCCTAATGTCAAATTTGAATATCGGTTTAATTATAGTTATATTTTAAGTTAAAAATATTTTTGATCTTGTTTTATTGATTTAACATTCGTATTATTGTTATTTTAAGGTTTGAATTTCATTTAAAGCAGGATTACTAATGACCAAGTCTATTTGGAATGAATATAAAAAACAATCCACAAAGTCAAATAAATAAAAAATAGTATAATTACATAGCTATTATTTTGTGATAATTTTATGTCACCTATGAAAATATTCTCATCATAAAAATTATTACAATGTACATTGTTTTAATCATTTTCTTTCCTAATGTTATTCATTTATATTTTTCATTTTATGATTATATCAGGAACCAAAATGTATATTATCTTAATTAATAAATAATTCACAACTTACTAGCTAGAATAGTTTATACAAAATAAAGAGTGTAGGGTTGTGGGTAGGTACGTAGGCACCTATAACTATAATATTTTATTATAGTTTACAAAGCTAAAAGCAGTGTAAAGTGAACGTTCATTTATTTATTGTAAACGCCCACTCAAGATTTGCTGTCCTTGTCTTTTGTATGGAATTGAATGAAAGAGAAAGCGCTCTATAAGCACGACTCCGTGAATAAGTATAGACTAGTACACAGACTATTTTGAAATAATGTAAGCCCCAAATCCCAAATAGTTTTTACTTTTACAAAGATCCAACTAAGTACTTGGAACTAATTTTGGATAAGTAATTGATTGGCTTTTAGGTCGCATATAGAATACATTCGCAATAAAATAATTCCTTTGACAAAGGCACTAATATCATTACAAAGAACATTGCAAAGCATTAGCGTACTCTAGTTAGTCTGTGGTCCCATAAATTACGATATTCTTAGACCTTGATTAAAGTGACTTCTCTTCTTGCTTGCTTCTCTTCATAATCAATTCAATCGCAAATTCAGAGAGTATATTATGTTCCTTGCGCAAATTGATTGCAAAATTTGCAAATGAAAGAATTGTATGTCTAAATTTTAGTCTAGGTGACTTGAAGCTGTAGTTAAATAATAAATTTAAAAAAATGCAATAAATAATAAATAACAAATATAATTTTGCTCAAATGGACATTGTAGCTAACTTATCCTTTTTTTAAAAGTTGACATTTAAGTACACATGACATAATACTGGTTATAACACCTACATTAAATTAAAGAAAGAAAAAATTTGTACGTCGTAATTACGACAGAGAGTGCATAGGACTGTATGTATATTTTATCTATCATTGTACTCGCATTCTTATACAAATAAAGTTTATTATTATTATTAATAATAATAAAAAAACAGTGGTACCTACTCTGGGAGTGCCCAACGCGCCTAAAGAAGTTTTCACTTCAACAGTGTTTTTTTTTTATTGTAATTATGTTCTCGATACACAATGTCGAGGGGTAATATTTCTACTATATTTATGTCTTGATCATTCTCAATTCTCATCACCACTGCTTTCTTCTCTATTAGAGCTTAAATGAATGATGAAAGGTTTCTAAATATCCATCTTTTTCTAATATTCGTGATTCAATTTCTTTACGTAAGCACAGTAATAGAGCCGTCGATTCCTAATCCCTTTATTTATCCTACTATGGCAGGGGTCAGCAACCTTTTCAGTCGGAAGAGTTAAAAATTACAATTTACAAAATATCATAGTTTTTAAAAAGCCACAAAAAATTTTCTTGCCAACAATATATAGTACTTTCATAAATAGTTTTTTGATAAAAATAACTAATATATTTATTCATAAGAAAAATATCTATTTATTCATATATAAGTAGTGTTTTTTCACATTAAATTGGATATTTATATGGTATTATTAGATAATCACTTATTATTTAAGTAAAAATTAAAACAAACATTTACTTACACTACCTTGTAGTTCAATAACAAACACTTGAGCAAACAAATTCAATGAGAGAGATGGCTTTGCATGGTTATTCAAGTAGAAAATTTAAACTTTACTAAAAAATGTAACTTGTACTTAAAAATAAAAAAAACAATAACATACATTTGAGCAAACAAATTCAATGGGAGCGTTGGCATTGCATGGTTTTAGAAAGTTTGGTCAAATGTGCGTTAGTACATATTATCTTAATGGGTCAAATTTGACTACATAGAAACATCCGACATATATAAAAAGTTACTCTATGCATCCGACGACGACGTCATTCGAGCTTCCGATGGACTGACGACAGTGACGACGCGTGTCACTGTCGTCAGTGAAAAGCGGTGCGGTGAAAAGCGAGTACAAGTGGCTGAGAGATAGAAATGGTGCCTAATCCTTGTTAATCGATTCAGAACGATTTTTAAATATTTTTTTTATAAAATAAATAATATTTGCGTATGGAACTAAAGAGCCGCAGCTTCACATCCAAAGAGCCGCAAGTTGGCGACCCTGCCCTATGGCCGACAGTACAATGAAATTGCAACTGTGGTGTTGCCTGTGTTATAGGCAACAGTAGCTACCCACCATCAAGTGGAGAGCCAGCATGTCTGACGACCTTAACATTATTTTATAAAAAACCAGTTTGGTACCTGTATTACATATACTACAATGATAAGTCGGATAGGTATTTTGATGTGCAATTTTTGGTAAAAAACTAGAATATTTTTTCCAAATTACTTCAACACTGTTATTGCAATTAAATAATAATAAATAATCAAGTTAGACAATACTTCCCCTTCTTGAGTATTTATTTACTTACTTTTTAGTTAAGTTTTATTTTATACTATCGCGCGTACGTACGAAGCGCTGTAGTTCGTTTTTTGAAAATCCCACTGGAAACCAACATGTTTTTAGGATAAAAAGTATCCTACAGTTTAATCCAGATAATCATCAATACATCAGTGAAAACTGCATTCAAATCGGTTAAGTCGTTTCTGAGATTAGCGTGCACGAACGCACAGGCAAAAATTCTAAAAACTATACTATTAACCTTGGTAAAGTTAGTTAGGATCAAATAAAAGGCGAATTATGAAAACTATACATATATTACTTTCACATAATTCCGACAAAACTTAAGTGTTTTTAAAAACTACCGAATAATTTGCAAAGCTTTGCCTTATTTTAATAATGTTGCCGTTTGCTTGTTATTAAATATGTAGTGACGATGTAAAGGCACTGGAATTAATTATTGCTATTACTGCTGCTTTAGGCCAGTGCACATATAAAATTTATTAATAAAACTCCATTGTTTTGTACTAAACTGTAAAAAAAATTCAAAATTTTTACAGCACTTCAAAATCTGTGTTTTTTAGTATATCGTCGTTGTCAAAATAAAATCTGCTATGTGCACTTTTGATATTCTATCCCATAAAAAAACTGCTAAGTGCTTATGAGCACAATTTGTCGAAATGCGACCTCTTAATGTGCAAAAAATTTACTCTATTATAAAAATAATAAATAAACTATTAAACTTTCATTTAAAAGACCCCAATAAGTTTACGTATAACAACCCTAAGTTTCAAATAAAATGGTTTTTTTTTTAAATAAACCTTCATGTACAATTTTTCAGGAATACTTTTTTGCCAATATCTCAAAAGTATATTTTTTGTATATAGCATATTTTGATTTCACAAAGACAATATTTAAGATATATAAGATATTTTTCTTCGACCAATGCAGTCACAATTCACATTAATAATACCGGTTTCTATCTGAAGGAATGTAAAAGCCTACTGGTTCCATACATTTGAGGTATAACATGAAACATTTCTATATTTTAAACTTTTATATTTTAAACTACGTACACTGAATAGATTTTTTTAAACTTTTTTAAAGTATTTTGAAGCCAGCAGCATTTTGTTTTTCCACACTACCGTGATATTTTATACCACGACCCATACACATTAATATATTACCTTATTATTAATACAAAAATACTCAATAATTATTTATATCTGCTATAAAGAAATAGAAAAACAACTAGACATTAAGCTATTTGTATAAATAAAAACTAAATTACATACAAGAAAGGAGAAGTCTTTCGTGTGTATAAAATAAAGGATATGTTTACTATTTTCCAACCAGTTTACATATATGCTACCCTTTTTAAAGTAAAAAAAAAAAACTAAATGCACTATAATATTCTAAAAATTCTTAGGAAAATACAAAATTTGTACAATTCTAAATTTGAACTTTCAAGTATAACATCAACTGGATTTTACCTGTTGCATGATTTTTTTAAATAACAAAATTAGTCCGTTTCTTTAGGCCGGTTACAGTGCTCAACCGACCGGCCTTACTTGTTATGTTGTAAACAAGGCTTTATACGGTTAGCTAATGAACCCGATTTCAGAGATTATGTATTTTTTTTTATTTTTTATCTGAATTATGTAATCTAACGACTAGAGTGAGTGGTTTGATCAATCGCAACTTCGAGCATAAAAAAGGGCAATTTAGTTATTAGTACTTCACCATACTCTAAAAATTATTAAGGAATGAATAATAGTCTAACTTTACTTGAATTAAGGCTACATACTATAAAGGGTATTCATTTGTGCTCTAACCTTGTAGTATAGAATGTATTATTTCTGCAAAAATATTAAACTATATTCAAGTAACTCTGAGCAAAAGGAAAAACTCAATTTTATAATATTTTACGAATCATAAACAAATCACATTGAATATTGGTCAATTCATATTTCAAAGATTTGTGTAAAATAATGTATGACAATTCACATTGTTGTTGTAACCTCTCATTTTTAATGTACTTTGATGATAAAAATAAATCAGTGATGTTAACAATTTACTTAACATAAAACATGTAAATAAACATTTATATTTATTATTAAAAGTAATTAAGGTTTGTTATCACTTAAACAAGCATAGGATGACCAAAAGTACCAGTGAATTTTTTAAGTGAGTCTTAATAAATTAAATATAATAATGATCAAATATAATCAAATTCTTGTGTATTATAATTTTTATGGCATCACTATTGTGAAAAAAAAAATTGATTTTGTGAAACAATGCGTTTCATATAGCAATGAATGAAAAACTGACTTTGAAAAATACTTTTAATGTAATCTACGTATGTCACAAGACAATGCCACTCGCGCTGTCCACCGCTCCTCAAATAAGTCAAATAAGTCAAATAAGCGGTTTTTTTGTGCGGAAGTAAAAAGACCGGCAGTGCGAGGGCGTCACTGACCTGTAATATATACCACTGGACAGGCTGCTGTCAAATTATTTTTATGCCTATTTGAAAAACGCCACTTTGGCGCTGTAGGCTATAGAACGTTTGTCCATGGCACTAAATTTAGTGATTATACATATTATCTATTACATATACATATCTATGGAATAAAAATATGCAAACGTCAAAATTAGTTCTCGGGACAATCGACGCGGCGTTTCAAAATGGCACAAAAAATTAGCTGTCATTTGTATGGTATTATTACCTGTCCAGTGGTATATATTACAGGTCAGTGGAGTATACTTGTTTACATTTTGCTCCATCGCTCAGTTCTCGCCGAGCGCCTAAAGGATTTTTAAGATCGACGACTATTTAAGAAATACCGTCCGAGTGGAGTAATGAAAATATGTACATTAAAATTCCTACAAGTACCTGGAAACGGAAAAAGTAATTTGAGATGTGGATGATAAAAATCATAAACAAAACATAAGGTTCACGACGCGTGGAAAAGAATCAGTGATGCTTTAGACATGCTTATTGTCTAAATAATTACGCTCTAATTATTTGGACGTCTGCCATTGGCGAAAGTCGAAAGCGAAGTGAGTGGTAGGGCAGTATCTAAACAAATACACACAGTATTAAGCGCCCATATACGGCCCTAAAATTGGTGGCAATATCGGGGCAGTGGTGGGGAGCCCCCTAGAGCGCTTCCTTGATCGTCTCGTGTAGGCAAATCGTAAACATAATTAGAGTGATCTAGGAAGCGATCTAGGGGGCTCCCCACCACTGCCCCGATATTGCCACCGATTTTAGGGCCGTGTGTAGGCGTTTTTAGTGAAATATTGCCAGTTGAATATAAATGTAGAGGAAGAATACAACTCGTTGATACATTCTTAATATAAACATTTTGACAGTTACCTATAGAGTTTTCTCTATGATATTTTGTTTTTTGGTTTATCAGTTACGTAAAAAACAAAAACTACCTACATAAAATTTACACATACAATAAAATGCCTTAAATAAATCTAATTCAATACCAATTTCGTAAAAAAAAATTTACTTATAAAATCATATTATGGAACAATCAAGGCGAGGTTTTAGTAGTTTTTAAGCGATTTTTTTTTAATCCAAAGATAAAAAAGACAATTTTTCCACATATTTTCTAAATTTACTCAGAAGCATATTTTATATTTTGTACTCTTACTTGATACATATTTATATATTTTAAAATATTTAAGTAATATATTATTATTATTTTACCTAAACATATTTTATTAAAGACTAGCTTGCTTACGGGTTTGAACAGATACAACTTACAAATTAACGATAATTTAATTAAACTTATTTAACTGTTCTCAGCTATATAGCATATTTAAGTAAGCGTTTTCTAAGCCGGACCAAGCTTTGTAAGTCTACAAGTGATTCAAATAATTAAGCTATGTGAAGAAAAATAATTCTTGAAAATATCAAAAATGAACTATGGCCTCGCCTATAAAAGTGCAAGATTTTTAGCATTTCAATATGCAACAGTTTTAATTAAATGGCTAGCAAAAGAGACCGAAAATCGGCGGCAGGCATAGAGTGGATGAAAATATTTATGAAAAAACATTTAAAAAATCTTTGCAGTGTTTTTAAGTGCCAGCGCCGGCTTTTAAAAAATTGGTTCAAAGGTGTGAGTATCGTTGCGTAAATAAAAAAAAATTGAGTTTAGCAGATACAAGAATTAATACTATAAATGAAAATGCTCAATAATTTGAATCAACCTGTAGATTTGTATTCGCAAAGGATAATTGCTTTGTGCTCACAAAGTAATGGTACAAAGCGGCTTCGACACTATTCGTTTATAAATTATTGTACTTGAAAAAATATGCTGATAAAGTAAATAATTTCAGATAAGGAATTATAACCTCAAAGAGTTTTCATGAAAGCTCTCCGATCGGTGCGTTTTGTAGCCAAAGGTCGTGAATGAAGCTGTAGAGGTCGTCGCTGACTGATACCTGTAATAATAATTGACAGAAATACAATTTTTAAGGTTTTTCAAATCAAACACTCTGTTTTTAATATTATTATTTTTCATGTTAAGAGCATTCGTCCATTACAATCACGCTGGAGTCAAAATTCAGATGTTTAGTTTGCAGATAATATGTTAACGTCATATTGTTTGTAGTTTTATAATCAGGTACATGGCTGAAAAATATTTTAAAATGAATTCTAATTAGAAAAGTTTTTTAAAACTAGCGGTCGACGGCCTACGCAGATAAATATACAAGTTATTAAAAAAATTATAAAACAATGTTTTCTCTTGAGAAGCTTATTTAATTGTTCTCAGCTATATAGCATATTTAAGTACTGTTTTACATACTAAGTCAAAGAAAAACTATCTTTGTAAGTGACTCTGTAATCTTACTTTGTAAGGGGTAGGATTCAAATTCCTCTTGATGTCTTGTCGAAGAGTTGTCAGTGAAGATTTCACTCTCTCGCGTACCTCAGACAACGGCTTCAATGGAGTGCAAATGCGTCCATCTTTCCAACATACCTGAAAATTTATATTAAAAATACATTAATAACACACAGTAAGGTACATTTTAAGACAACAGTGAATATAATATAAATTATATTTCATTAAAAAAAGCAATAAACACAACCGTCCAATCTTGCTGATCGGAAGTCAGATAGATTACTAATGGGTAGCCAACCCATTAGTAATATAGGTTTTTGTTATCTATGGTGGCTACCGCCGCCTATAACACAACCAAAGCCACAGGTTACTACAACTTTAGTAGGATTAAGGATACGGATATGGGTTCTGGCATCCCTTACTCACTCACCGAAACACAAAAGCACACCTGCTGTTAATTCACGGTGGTCTTCTGTAAGGTGGTAGTTACTGCCATACCAGAGCCAATTTTGAAAAGTCCATTTCCAAAGATGACCCTGTCGTGATTCAAACCCGGGACCCCTGGAGACAGAGTGTTAAGGCAATCACCCTAACCACATCCAAAGGGCCGTCAATGTAAGTACAGTTAGAGTACGAAAAACTTCGTCATTTTTCAAATTTATTTTTTTACCTTTTGAAATTAAAGCACTAAACGAGCATTTGCTAGACGTATGACTAATAACTGTCCAAGCAAATGTATACTTAAAGCTGACGAACTTTAGTTACCCCGATTGTACTTAGCGATGGTCATCCATAAATCTCAAGGAATAAATGAAGCAGAAAACGTATGTAAAATGAAAGTATGACCTTGTATAGATGTTCGACTTTGCTGGGTATGACGTAGGCCCTCTTAGATTCTTGGAAGGGATGTCGACAGAGAACTTTCTGCCCTACGCGCGGTGGCGCCTCTGAAGAGCGTTGCAGTAAGTCAATGAGCGCATGTCCGTCGCTGCTGAATAACCGGTAAGCCTGCAAATGCAAAACAATCCAATTTAAGGACATTCGAGGATATTTCGCGCTTCCTCGTCCCTTTTTTTCGTTATACAATTTCAATACGATCCGAAAAACGATCAAAATTTCTTTGTTTTCGGAATATTTTACTATAGGGTGAAGTTGTAAATACATATTGTATTTTGAACCTTAAAATCATCAAGAATATTTATTAAGATATAATATATATATATATATATATTATATTATATTATATATTTAAGCATAATCAAGAATTTTTAATTGTTTACGACCGAACCAAATATAAATTAACTTGGAATATTATTGTAGCCTTAACAATACGCAAAAATGTTGTCATCGGTTCTTTAGTACAAAGCCAGGTGCGAGTCGCTAGTTTAAAATAAATCCTGATAACCAATACCGACTTACCAATAATAACTAGTAAATACTGTCTGTAGTTTTAGACTTTGTACGGAAAACTTTTGCGTTTAGATTACTTTAGATGAGTGATCCTCGCTCTTTCTTATCTCTGATGTTGCTTTTGTTTATAGGCCTGTCAGACTAAAAAAAACTTTAATAACTAGGCGAGGTCTAATAAACGAAACAACGATGATCAATAATTGGAAGAAATCGCAATTTATTTACAAACAGTTGCTGATATTCTCACGTTAAATGTGTATTGTCGATACTATGTACATCAATACGTCACTACAGACCTTGACTTCTTTTTCGATGATATTTTATCATGCCAAGGATGGGCATTTACGTATAACATTATATTTGTTTATAAAACATTACATTGTTCTGTTCGGTACCACAAAAGAACCAAGTACTTACTGGTATTATGTAATTGTGATAAATCGACAATTTTATAAAAAGCTCTTGTTAAGAAACTATTGAATATCACAATTTCAATAGAAAAAAATCTGTTCATACGATAGTTGTATTTCATACTACTACTTAACAATAATTTGTACATACTAAACTGTTGAAATGTACAAACTTAAGTTAGCAAAGTTATTTGCTTAAATAAGTTAATTAATTACTTATTTCTTAGTAAGTATAGCAAGGCAGAAAAACACTTAAGAGAAAATGAGAATAGGTAGTAAAAAAAAATGTTTATAATAGGCAATATGAAAATTGCCTAAAATGATTAAAATTATATGATGTTCGTAGCTGATTATGAAAATTCAGTGACAAAAATGAACTAAAGAATGAATTACATACCTCTTTGTGACCAGGAATGGTGACTTTTCCAACATCTTGGCTGAGTTTGATCCGTGGCTGTCCATTTATTTCTACCAATTTGTATACACATCCCAAAGCCGGTTGTCGTTGACATGTCACTAAAAATGAATCACACACCTAGAAGTAAATCTGCACCTAGTTTTTGTTTTAATTATTAAAATTATTACCAAAATTGAAGGTTAAAAGTGGTAAATTATAATTGTATAATATGTAATCAATACTAATATTATAAAAAGGTAAAGTTTGAATATTTGTTTGTAGTAGGAGGTAATTTTCGAAACTATCAAATTGAAAAATTTCTTTCACCAATAGTTCGAATCGAATTTCAGGATGGACATAGGCTGAATTTGAGCCTTATGTAAACCACTTACTCTGGATTTCCACAGTGGTAGAAAGCCAACAGCAACGGTTCACATATAGGAATGCTGTTGGGGTTGACCTGCACCCGGCTTACCAGGGAAGCACATCTCATCCACACAATTCACATTGCATATGCACTACAAAAGCGGGGCAGCTAATACTTTACTAATATTATAAAGCTGAAGAGTTTGTTTGGTTGTACGCGTTAATCTCAGGAACTACTGGTTCTGTTTGTGTTGGATAGTCCATCCGTTTTCTGAGTGGACTGGATCCACAGAGAACATGTGTATAATGACGTACAATAAGCCCAGAGCGTCAGTTTTACTTTTTTAGTACAACAACGTGCAAACCCACGAGCTATCATGTTAGCTCTAACAGCAAACGCCCTTCGCTCCTTTTCTGTGGTCTCATTTCATATTTAAACCTGTAAACTCTTATAAAACATAGATTTACCCAAGTGAGTTCCGATGCCAAAGCAGTCGATCTTGTGGCCCTGTTCGTTGAGACTCAATATCGTTTCCTCGTTGATGTCGTTGGAGGCCACAATGGTGAGTTCAGTGAACCAGGGCAACTTGAAGCCTTCGGCCACCAGGCGGAAAGTGTCGCGAGCCAACACCGACAGGTAAGCGAGATCGCCACTGTCTATGCGAATGCCCACCGCGCGGTACCCGCACGAGTTGAGCGCTAGCGCCACGGCGCAAAAGTTCAGTAGACCACTCCTATAGGACAAACAATCTAACACTCATTTCAAAGTTATGGGAAATAAAGCTACTCAGACAGCGTTTACAACGGACGGGTTAGTCAGCCGCCGACAGAAGGTCAAGAATTTGTTCTAATTTTACTACATTTAACGTTATTTCAATGATTTTAGCACTCATGCAACAAGTGCTATTATCACTAAATCCCAATCAATCATTTCAACAAAATTATGTACACAACCGACTTCTGAGTAACGCAATGCTAACCTGAATAGTTTTAGAGTTTTAGGCACGACACGGCTGCGTACTGTGCAATACCACGACGTGTCGAAGCGTGCCTTGTGGCATACCGCCAGTTTACGCTGGTTAATAAGAACACTGTTCTTATTGAACGTGGATCAGTTTTTTAAATAAAACAGTCACCCCCGTAACAGACTACCCGCTATTACTACTCCTTGGAATTGAATGTACATACATCCAATATTCGACATTAGAAGTCAAGGCAGCGTTTGGTTTGATGTAAGGTGCAGATGTGGCCGAAGGTGGACCACGCTTACCTAGTAAGTGCCCATTTACCCTAGATTTGAAGGGAAAAGGCTGGCGTTAACCGATTTTTCACATGTATTTTATTAATGTTTACAATGAATAAATTATTAGGGTAGTCGTTGACAATCGGCGACTGACTATTGTACTGCGGTATTACTATAACGCTGATTAGCTGGCATATTCCACCATAACCTATTGGGAAATCGCTTTAATAGATTTACATAGCTATACGGAAAAGTGCATCTGAATTTAGTGACAGCTTATTCTTAAAATGAAAATTCTAATAATGCGACTAGTTGGCGGCTCAGCGAACGCGTGCGTAACACGTAATAAATAATCAAAATCAAAAATTTAAAAGTAAAAGGCTGTTTGATTACTGTGTGGACATGATATTAGTTCAATTATTAATTCATAATTATTATTTCTTCCTATTATAAAGTCATCTTTGCTATTAAAGAGAACGACAAGGCATTAAACTTCAATAAATTCTTTATTTGCTGGGTAATGGACATCACTTTACGTGTATCTATATTGCAAGCGCATGCAATATAGATAATAAAGTAATAAAACATTGAGTATGGATGTTTCTTCTTCAAATAATCAGCACTATAAACCGGTGATAATATTAATTAAGTATGACATTTATTGTCGAATAAATCTTTAAATCTTTAAAGTAAATAATAACAAGCTATAATAAAAATTATAACATCCGACTTTCTATTGAGCCCATACTACCCAAATCTGCTGTAAGTTGCTTGGGAGCTGGTTATTCCGCAGACTATTTGATGCTGCAGCATCAGGTCAAGGTTACCATGTCACGAAAATACCATCAAAGCAACAGTAGGTATACCAAATTTCACATTAATCGAACATGTGGAAGATAGTGAAATCCCTTCGTCAACTAGGAAATTAGCTGATGGTCTTCCAACGCCCGAACAGATTTCATAAATTATAACTAAGAACTATCCCGATCACGTCAGCTTCTAAACAAAAAAAAAACTTATCAAAATCGGTACATCCGTTTGGGAGCTACGATGCCACATACGTGCACACGTCAAACTTATAACACCCCGTTATTGCATCGTGCGTCAGAGGTTTAAAAATCAATTCTATAATTTAAATATTTGACTACCTTTAAAGTAGTCAAATAGTTAATTATTTTTTTGTCACATTAGATAAGAACTTTTACAAAGAAGCTTTGAGCTTGTCACAAATGAAATTTATTTGTACTTATGTACTTGAAAGGCTGGCAGCTATGTTCACAATCATGAATAAGTGCACCTCGAAACGAAAATTGTAATGAGATTAACCAATGAAAGTATCATAAAGCTACAAAGGTAATATTCCTCAAGTTATTTTTTATATATTTTTCTTTGAAATAGCCAGTGGCCCATATCTTTCGTCTGATATTTTATACCAGCATTAGTATTCAGTCACCATATTTTAAAGTCAGTAAAAATCAGTAGAAATATGATACCTAACTGAGAAACATTAATTACTTACTTCAAAATAAATTCAGTTTAAAACTACCTTTATTCAGGAAGTTCAAAATTATTCAATTATTCATTGATCTCACTCATTACGTTGTTACAAGTAATTTGGCATGAATAGTTAGAGGTACCATGAAAAAAGAACATTACATTTGTTTTAAACCCATGATTACTTATGATTATTTATGAAGTTACATATTAATATTGCAGTAACAATGTAATGACCATGTGATTAGTGCGCTTGTAAAAAATGACCATGGTGATTATTTTGTTTATCGTGTAAACATGAGTCATTTCAATGTTTGATCTTAATCATATAACTAACAATATCTAACTATGAAATTCTAAGCGAAATTATAAAATACACGAATCACTAAAAATAAAAATTAATGGGTTGTCGTGAAAATGCTATAAAAACATGCAAATTGTCATTGCCAAACCTGTTCTGCTATGTTCAAAAAGTATACTTTTGAGATATTGACAAAAAAGTTTTCCTGAAAAATTTTACATAAAAAAAGTATTTTATTTGAAACTTATGGTTGTTATACGTAAACTTATTTTTTCTTTTAAACATGAAAATTTAATAGTTTATTTGTTATTTTGATTAATAATAATAGTTTATTTATTATTTTGATAATAGTGAATTTTTTAGATAACTGATTCTAGCTATTTTACTAAGAGGTCGCAGTTCATCAAATAGCGCTCACAAGCACTTAGCAGTTTTTTTAGAGATATATAAGGACGTGAACTATTCACTAAGGTCAAAAATTGGATATCTCAAAAAAGCCCACATAGCAGATTTTGTTTTGACAATGATGAAATAAAAAATATTAAATTCTATTGTGCTTATATTCCTATTACAATGCAACTGTGCCCATTGACATAATATTAATACTATTGTTGTCCTATCCAAGGACAATACGACACACTGAAGCAAAATGTAGAGTTGTCAGAGGACTTTTCACTTATATACATTTTAAGCGCTGTCCATTGACGCCTTATTAAAAAGCGGATACACTATTACACAGGATATAAAAATAGGACATTCGATCCGGTGTACAGTCGTCCACAAATTTACACCCTTTATAAAATAAAGTTAAATGTTTGCCAATATATAATTATATTTTTGGCCAAAAATAATTAAATACAATTTACACACGGGTTGAAACCCGTGGATTGTACACTGATAATGTTGAATTTAGTATCAGTATGTTCAAAATGAAACAATTTGTTTTATTCGTGATCGCGGCTTTACGAAAAAAAAAAAGCAATTAAAAGGATTTCGAATATCAACACTTAAGTCAAAATTGTATTCATGAGTTATGATCGATCATTGCAATTTATTGCATTAACCAATTTTTCACTAAGGTACCCATGTAAATTAGTATTTGACTGTACATGCATAACTAGGGGGCTTTATTTTACCAGGCTGTGTAAGTTAATATGATTTTATTTTTTAAATAGTTAAAGGAGTATACATCTTGTATGGTCATTCGTTCTTGCGGAATAATATATTGTTCTCATCCGCAAGAGTTAGAGCCAAATGTGCTTGCAAACGAATTCATGGGCGTTTTTCAGTGCAAACAAAACCGGTCGAATAGACTTATTTGATGTGTAATAGTGTCGTAACTACAGGCCCTGGCGAGGGGCGCCAAGGGAGTGGAAGGGAAAGGGGACCCGACATGCCGAGCCTCACAATGAACTATGTAAAATGATAGGTGGCGATGGTTGAACATACGCCAGGCCATATGTAAATAAATTAATGAAAAAGAAAATCACATATCGCACCCCAAGATCAAAACTGTCTCAACTCGAAAATCTTAACTTTGGTTAGAGACAATCTGGTTTTCTTATCTCCACCATTATTTATGGGAATTACTGTAGATAGAACTGTGGTAACTCTTTCTTTTAAATGTTTTTCATTTTAAAGACTTTTTGTACCAACTCTATTTTCGATTGTATTTCCTAAATGCTATCGGCATTTGAATGGCGACAAATATAATAGCCAATTTAATTCCATTCAATTAAATTCATTGAATGGGTTGTGTGAATCTAAAATGATACTTTATTATGATTTGATGTTAAATTTTATTAGAGAAACCAACATTATTCAGACAGTTTTGCCGTCGAAGCTGATTTCAATAGTCAATATTTGTATAATATTTTACATGATTTTATTTTTAGATATTTCTAAAAGAAAAACGAATAATTACATATCTGAACATTTCCTGTAGATTAACAAAACAAAGTTCATTTCTGAAAATTAAAGTACTTTTTTGAGTTGAGACTGTTTTGAACTACGAGATGCGTTATATATAACTTAGACAAAAAAAAACGAACAAGGCAAAAACATTAAGATGTGAATATTGTCAATTTGCATGTTTACCTCAGTGTGCGTTCGACCGTACTACGTCCGTACGAGCAATCGAGTCGTGGGCCATTGGATCCACAGTTGCTATTGTAGCCGGAATGTCCATTGTGCTGCCAGTGTGGTAAGCGTTGAAAACTGTACCTCTTGACATCGTACGTATCCACTAGAGCCAAGAAGCCCGATGGGAAGGCCAGGGCATACGATATGAGAGCGGCGAGCTCACCCTCGCTCGCCTCCTCTGGTGAGATGTCTATGAGGGCCGATACGCGCGAGCGCCACTCGCTGGCCAACGCCACCAGGTCGCACGCGTCACCTGTCACCGCGTGACGTAACACCCCGCACACCTCCCTCAGCGAGCTGAATGACGTCACGAACGAATGCGCGTGCGTTCCCCGCACCGGGATCGAGAACATTTTACCAGCCAAGACGTTGCTGGTGCCGTCGAAACCTCCTGCAATTGCGATCACCCTACCTTAAACCTTGTTCGAACTACTTTAATAATCTCTTATATATAAAAGAAAGTCGTGTTAGTCACACTATTTATAACTCGAGAACGGCTGAACCGATTTTTATTATCTTTGTTTTAATGAATTTGTCTCCATACCAAATAGCAGAATAACTATTAAAACTTCGGAAAAATATTCACGAAAAAAAAATTTCTCATACATTTTGTATGAAACGGGTTTTTATTCTCCCTGAGGCGGTACGAAGTTCGCGGGTCAGCTCGTTTAGTATAGTGATGAGTACTTTAGTAGCTATTAACAACACGCTACTGCCCAGAAATTGTTCGCATTACGACCGAGTACAGTACACAAGTGAGTGCATTAATATTGATTAGTCAGGATAATGTATCAATTATTATTAACAGTTGGATGTAAGTTAATTGAGGCATATTCTTGTCTGTAGCTGTCATAAATCGCTTTAGAAACTATGTATAAGCTAAATTTCTGTGTACTTTGAAATTCTGCGCGAGATTAAAATAATTGTTTATTAAGATAAAGAACAGCATTGTAAGAAGATAAATGCGAATTTTGTAAAGACTTATTACTTCAACATTCGAGCTGATAGCTAAAAGTATATACATAGATACCGAAGTAAATAAAGCCATACGAGTATTCTTTGAGGATTAATTGCTACCTTCAACACTGCTTATAGAGCTTTTGTGTACATAAATGTCTGCAATTTAAAAGTTCGACAAGCATTGGAAACCGTTCAAGGGCAAGTTCGCGAAAGTTGCATGATTAAACAGATTAATGTTCAAAAAGTATATTGGACGCTTGGAGCTTCTCATGGGTGAATAGCGTCGTACTTTATGGCACAAGTTCGAATAAGTCGCGGCCGCGACAGCAGTGCCAGGCACAACTGATCGCGATTGTCTGCGGAAACACGCTATTATAATCAATAAAATAATAGACGACCACACGAAAAGATACTTCAATTACACTATTATATCTTTCACCTGAAGGTTAAACTGCCTTTGTATTTTCTATGAAGCAATTTCGAGTGCATTGTTCAATTATTAAGGTTAAATATTAAGTATATAAATAGCGTTAACATTATTATCCCTCTATCTATATCGACATATTTAAAAAATTCTTGTTCGTTGATAAGCACGACGCAGGGTTAACTGTAACGGAACTGAACTGAAATTTATCTATTTATTTTTAATTCCTAACAAAGGTTTGTAGACAGAAATTTTTTAAATTGCTTAGATAATTTAAAATTCAGTAAAAATTAATGGTTCTTTTTTTTGTAATAAACAGCGAACTTCTTGCAAAGATATATTATTTCGATGGTAATAAAAAATTAGCGTAATTATTTTTGTTTATTCGATATGGCAATGAAAAATAGAAAAAAAAACTGATAATAGACACAGGAAATTTGGACGAGCTTATTTCAGAGTTTTCAAAAATTCAACCATTAAAAAGAGGGTCGTTAATGAGTCGACCACGACCGCACAACGGGAAACTATATTTAAAGTAATGCGAATTTGTAGGCATTGCTAAGATTGTTTATAAGACGGAGTAAAGCTTACCAATATAGGCATATTTCGACGCTGACAACCCCCCATCAGGTCCTTGCGCTCTCCTTAAACCGAATTCCAATAGAGACACATTTTTGCCGGCAACCATTCTGTATCGAGCTGCATTTGTGGCCATTAAACTGAAACCAAACAATTTGTTTTACAATTATTATCTACTATGTATGTCCTTGTATATCCATAATTTGTACAGAAGAGGGTATTATGTCTGAGACCTTTATTCAAGTTATTGTATCTGCAATGGTGTTTACAAAGACGTTAGAATATGTTCTTTGTTAGCCATAAAATTCATTAAGAAATGAATACAACATAGACAATGTAAAAAGCAAACACACCTTGAAGACTATAACAGGACAGTCTCACGAGAGGCCAAGTTTTCTTTTTTTTAGGTTAGAACTAAAAAAAAAACGCGTAAACTCGAAAACATAATTAAATCTGTGAAACGGGGAAACTTGCGCCTTATTTTACGAAAGTGAAAACGAATTTGAGCATGCAAAATCGTAAGAGGCAAAATCGAAAGATACTCCGGAGAAGTAACATAACAAGGCAGATGATGTGAAGAGTTTTACAAATACACAACTTCTGCCGTTCATTAGGTTCTGCTACAAAATGCTAAACCTGGACAGTGTTGATGAGTTAATATTATAATATGCTGAAGAGCTACTTGTTAAGCTACGAACTTAAAATAATTTATAAAATAGTGAAAATTCTTCTTCAAGATTGCTTCAATGCAAGGTCCCTTCCCAGGTGGATATGGGTCCCAAGGTCCCATATGTGGATATTCTACCAGATATTACCATTCTATAGTACCTACAAGAATTTGAAAGATTTTTATTTTTTAGGTTCACACAATCGGTGTACTGACAGGCTAAATGAAACCGTTAACAACTTCATTTGAGAACGACGCTCGACGCTAATTGGATTTTAAATTGTAAATTCAGTTTAAAAGTAATTACACTGACAATTCTATAATAAATCTTTAAAAATTTCATTTCTATGTCATCATATTATGGATAAAAAATGGGATAGAGGCGTAAAGATAATTAAGTTTTATCGTATTCATTTGTGTATCGTACTTTTACCCAAATGTAGACATAAACATTTACTTCGTACCAAACATGATTCACCGTTGACCAATTTCATAGCGTGGCAGTTACATAGTGATACAATATGGTTTAATATATTAAATGTGAACACGTCATGTCCTAAAACCAGCTAGTCGAACAATAAATAACACGGCGCTTAGGAGTATCATTACCATAACACCGTTCTCATAAAATCTTTATAAATATACAAATATCACATATATGCATATGATTGGGTATGTATAATTTATACCAGAAATTTTTTATTTAAAAAGAGGTAGTTTTCCATTGTTTTTGATATCGCGGTTGTACGGTTAGTTAAAAACTTCGACATCATATTTTCATTATTTATACAGAGTAGGTAAACTATGTCGTGACCTTAAAGAAATTAAAGACGGCATTACTAAGGTAGAACTGGGACTTGTATGTTGATAAATTAATCGCGTTGCCAGTAACACATTACGGAGCTAACAAATAAGCTATTAAATGATTATCAGAGTGATGTTATTTATTATGATGATTCTATACAATATAAATAGGAAATAAATCCGAAGGTCGTTAAGGCGAGTAATACATACTAAAAACTTAGGAAATATTATGAACTTATGAATTAGAAACTTATGAAATAAAAAAACTTGTAAAAAAATAAAATATATCTTAGAGAGGAAAGTAAGCACTTCTGTCATTCTGTCAAATTTTGAAAAAAACTCCGGGATTAAAAAGTTTTAAAATTACAGAATCAAGCTTTTAAGAATTATTCTTACATTAAGGAAAATATATATTCTCAAAATAAAATTATTTATTTTGACAGGGAAGTACAAAGAGTCACGGTGGTCACGTGACTAGGGATGTATTAAAAATAAATTAATATATTTTTAATTGGAATTCGAAAATTTAAAAAGACAAATTTTATAAAAATAAACTACTTCATGATCAAGGGTAAAATTATCAAATTTTTTATATGTTTACCTTATATGTATTCAATAAAACAGACAGACAAATAAATTTTATTATTATTATTCTATAGGTAAGTTTCAGATAATACAAATCTGGCATGACCGAAGATTTCTTTTAATTCTCGTGTACATTTGAGTACTCTATTGAAATTTCGAAAACAAAATTAAGTTAGATTTCATTATGTAAATTAAGTTTTCGAATTAAGTATACGAGCATACTTATTATATATGATTTTTTACTATAATGTAAGTATACAACACTAATTAAATTGTATGTACTTAATTAATTTGTGTAGTCAGGCTTGACTCCTGATGATAAAAGCTGTGTAGCAAGATATCGAACACACAACCTTGTATGCAGATATCAGATATTGTATTATTTCCATTGTATATACAATAATATACATATATCAAGTTGTAAGAGTTAGTTTGTTATTGCTTCATATGATAAAGAAAACATTTTACGTTAATTTTAGGGTTCCACATATCAAGAAGGTATTTAGTTCAATTTAATCCTACTAATATTATAAAATTTGTTATGTTTGTTACTCTTTCATATAAAAACAGCTGAACGGATTTGGATTAAATTTGGCACATAGATAGTTTATAACCTGGTATAACATATAAGATACTTTATATCATGGAAAAAGGTTAGGTTCCCGAGGGATTGTCTAAAAATATAAAAAAGTGGGCGTCACAGCCATAAAGATGTGAAATATTTTCTCAGGTGTTATATTTTTCATTGTAGCTAGTAAAAAAATAGTATGAAAACATTTCATGTCATCATACTAATGGGGTAAGGTAAGTAGGTCCTGTTGAACTCGTAAAATTATATTCGTTAAGAAACAAGAACTCATTTTACTTGTACAAGTATGGAAGAAGTCGTAATTTTTTTAAATTTTATTATACTATATTTGCAATTAGTAGCATAGTGCAAGCTGTAGATCTATGTCACATAAAAATCTCTTTAAACCAATGCACAGTTAATGTTGTAGTTCAAACTATTGTAAACGATATAGAAAACTGAAGATCCACCTCCAGCTTCACACAGAGTTGAAATTCTAGGTGTAGAATTTTTGGCAGTGTCTCCATAGTCAGTCAGGACAAACAATTTTAAAAGTATGGATAAGTATTATTAAATGCATTTCAATTCAATTATTAACAAAGATTATCCTTAAGTGACCTCATAATTAATAACATATAAAAAAAATCAATAAACAACTTTTAAATTTTTGTTAGGATGACCTATTCTTCAGGTAGATTAAATTTATAATGTGTAATGTAGTGGGCCTACCTTGCAAAATTAACTAGGGTTAATAAGGTCGTCTCCAAGAGTTGAGCGATAATTAATGGGCCTTCAACTCTCAACAGGGGCACTCTGAAAGATTAGATACGGATTAGACTCAACAAATTCCAAGACGTTTACTTACATATTTCACTCATTACCCACTAGCACTACCAAATCACATTACTGGTAGTGTAGTGGGGTATAATTTTTCCATACACTACTGAACAGTAGTGTCGTGGGTAATTTAAAAAAGTTCTTACAATTGAAAGTGGCAGGACTTGCTGCATTTAGGTAGCCCGTTGATGGCAGTAACCACCCTTACAGAAGAATGTGTGCAGTTGTGTTACGGTAAGTGAGTCTTAATCGTAGTATGGTTGCGTACATTCAGCACTCGATGCGTTGCTTGTGTTAAGGCGATGGTAGCCACCTACCATCAAGTAGACCATCCAACTGTCTGTCAAGCTTAACAATAAAAAAAAACAAAAATTTGATGGTGCAGTGGGTAATGAATTACATATTTAAAAAAATTAAAAGTTTCACACCTGGGAAAAGCAACGGATCCCTCGTCAATGGCACTCAAGATAATATCTTTGCATGTTAAATCTTTTAGATAAGCAAAAAACTCTGGTTCAATATTATCTGGTAGAGTCTGCATCAAATATTCTATGTCTAAAACAAATTACATGGATTATATCAATAAAATTAAAAACTATAATTTAAAATAAAATCAATGTAGTGTTGGTAAAAAGAAGGGAAAAAAAATATCATGATGTGACTTTTTAAATTGCATTTGCAATGTTTTACAACTAAACCTCAATATAAATTATTTTATTACTACCTACCTGTTGTTTGTTTATTAATTAATAAATTAAAATAAATTAAAGTTAAAGTAAAAATGTATTTAATGTGTAAAAATATTTAGAAACAATACACTCTAAAATATTTTTTTAGATGTTGAATTGAAAATAAAATCTATATATGTTATAAATGAAACTAACTGATGGTATATTGTGAGAATACCCCCTCACATTTTAGATTATACATAGAATTAAAAATATACTTAATATTTTTACAATTTAAAATATATAATTCCAAATCAACTTACCACTGTCAGAGTAATGAAAATTTTCTAAGAATTTAAGACACTCTTCTAAGCCAGCAAATATTGTGAATTCACCCTGGAATGGATTGGTGCGAAAGAATAAATCGAAAACTGCTACATCATTAACTTTGCCTGATTTCCAATACGCGTAAGCCATAGTTATCTGATATAGATCTGAAAGAGGAAAACACTGTAAGAAAAAGTAAACTTCTCCAATAGGTATTTATCTAATCCAGTAGTATTTATAAGATTGTTTAAATAACTATTAACTTGTGTAATTTATCAGTAGATAAAAGTAACGCAGTCTCATCCGAGTTTATGTAATATTTTTTTTTTATTTGATAACACATTTTGCAAAACATTTTATACTTATATACAAGTTAACCTAAAAGAGATGCAATTAAAGCAAATAAATCAGGTACTTATTAAATTTTAAACCTTGGGGAATTTAACTACGTAGAAAAAAAAAATATTTGTACGTACGGTTAAAGTTTACCGATATTTTAAAATTCGCTCCAAATTAAAGATTTTCATTTACCTGTAAGTAATGGTTGCACAATGCCATTTTGTCGCGCCATTGTCCTCCTATTCACTAATTCTTCATTGCACATTTTCGTTGCAATTTATAACCTTTATATTTAAGTGATTAGAACGTGAATAATGTACGATAACCGACGCACGACTAAAAGAAAAAATTTCATTGTGGTGATCAACACTGTGCTTATCAGTGCGCGCCAAACCAAACTCCATTTGACGGATAGTTTATTAGCGCATGCGTATTTTATTTCCTATTGACTGTTTGCAGTTTAGAGGTCATTTTTGAAGGTCGAAATTTATTAAACATTTATTTTCTCTAGGTATGTACTACCACGTCTTGCACAAATTACATTAAGTACCTATAATTATTAAATATTAAAATTGTCCTTGAACATCGATGTCGTTAGCCATTTCCAAAACCTACCAAAAAATTATTACATATTTGAAATAAAATAAATGGGTAAAATATAATAACAGCAAAATAAAAATTGAGTCTTAGAATCAAGAATGATGAAAAAATTGAAGAACGGCTAATACTTTTAAAATTCAGTTTATTTATTAGGTACCTATGTAGGATAGCAGCGCCGCTGCTACATCAACAAACCCATTTAGCGCTATAGTCCAGGAACTTCAGCATTTCACTTCGGAAAAATTCCAACCAAGCTGAAAATTTGCGTGCAAATTTAGGAAACTAAAAGGTTAGCTAAACCTTTTAGCTTCCTAAATAAGTTCTGAAAAGTCCCGCGAGTCCAGGGGTGGGTATAACTTTTGACGGCTAAAAAACGATGAGAAAAATAATACTTTTTCGGTTTTTTGCCAATATCTTCGTTCTTGTTGATCTTACCGCTTATATAAAAGAATATAAGTAGCTTATATGAAAGAAGAAGAGAGAATGAAAAATTCTCTACAAAAAAGGTCGATAAAATCAGTCATTTCTACGAAAAAAGGTGCGAAACATCGGATTGAAACAAGTCAGTCCTGTTGAGTATGTTACCCCCCACCGTCGATGCGGCTAAAGAGCACCTATATCGTGTCTACTACCAAGTGCAGAAGTGGTTAGGAAACGAGCTGAACCCCCAAGATTGGGGATGGGTATTGAAAAATGGTATATTGGAGCCAATAAAAACTTCGCAACCTCCTGCCCCGGATTGTCTTCTGAACATGAATTTTTGAATTGTTCGAAAGGCTGTGGCGCTTTGTCCGTCTGTCGAAAGTTGGGACTGCTTTTCGCTAAAACAGTGGAACCACTCATATCGACTAATATGTAACATGTTATTTAATATCTACTAGGTACACTATGTCCTTCCTACAATTATGCTATTTCTGTTGTTTGTTGCAAGCAAGCACAACATAATTATTTTTCATGAAGGTACACACAGCTTGACAAAATAGTTAAGAAATTAAAAAGTGACAATTTAGTAGCGTCCCTTTCTTACCTCCCTCTACGTATGGTCATAGAGTAAATAGTACTTATACTGGTTAAGTACTATTTACTCTATGGTATGTTATACACAACCTACAGTATTGCTATTTTTTAATTTCTTTCTTATAACTCTTTTGCCAAGCTGTATATAATTGCAATATTTGATATTATAATAATAATAATAAACAAAAAAATTTGTATTTTACTGTAATAACAATGTATAAGTAGGTAATACACAATAAAATAAATGCACCATTTATAGTCATTTATTAACAGTGTCAATTATTGAATACAATGTTAGTTCCAGGGTAAGTGTTCTTTAAACTGGAATTTCGATAGTAATTTTAAAATAACCTACATAAGCAATACATTTTTAGATAAAAGTGAAAGTGGTCTGCTTTTGGTAGGATGTTCTTTTTCGTGGTGAATTAACAATCCTCTTCTTGTTACAAACTTTTCAGCGCAATATGTACATTGAAAGGGTTTTTCTCCAGTATGTTGGTACATATGATACTGAAAAAAAAAAAAGTTTTAAAGTTATTGAAACATGTCTAAGTAAGTAAGTCACCCATACTCAAATCAGTGTACACTACAAAATACAATAATTATATATAAAAAAAACAGTAGCACTCCAGGGGTTCCGACAGAAGTGAAAACTTGAACAATTACGTGTTTATTTTTTGAATCGTCAGGAAATATTTTATTGTGCAGGAAATATTTTTAAATGAAGTGTTTTTTTATTCATTATTATAAACTGCTACTACAAAAATTATATGTATACTATCCACTACTAGTAAAAAGAGTAAGCTCTCAGTAGCTCCTCTATACTGAAAATGTTGACGACCTTCTTGGAATATCACTGGCCGTTTTCTATTTTTATTTGAAATTACTGTTTTCTTTTATAATTGTCAACAGAGGTGTTGGTTACGGTAACAATGTCGCGAGTTCAATGGTTTTTTCCCATCTCAAAAATGCCCAATGCGCCTAAAGAAGTTTTCACTACAAAAAATCTCCTGCCTATATACCTACGAGTATATAATGAACAAGCTTGAATAATCATATTCATAATATAGGCATAAATCATATAACATATACGTATGGAATATTAAAAGAAAATTAGACAAAGCTATCAGTTAAAGGTATATTTGATAATATGGGTAAGATATTGATCAGTTAAAGAAATAAGTAGTGGCAGGGCACACAGCGTTTCGCAGTGACTTGAGTAGCACTTGAAAGCAGTAATTACCGCCTTACAGAAAACCACAGTGAAAAAACAGCATGAGTGCTGTCGTGTTTCCGTGTCTCTTCCTAATACCTTACCTTCGCAGGCACTGCACTTGCAGCACCTGTAGCATTGCTTTTGTTAATACCTTAAGTTAGCTTAAGCCTGTCTGTCGACCTTAAACATAAATAATAATCCTATTTTAACAATTTTCCCTGACATTGGTATATTAATTTAATGAATTAGACAAATTACTTGTAATGTTAAATATCAATCTCTTACAGTCAAGTTCAGCACAACTATGCAGTTTAATTTAAAGAACAAAACAAGTTAAATCACTTACTGTATAATTATCCCTCTTCAGGAAACTGTGTTTACATATTTGGCACTGGTACTTATAAATACCTTTCACAACCGTTAAACTACTTTTTGGTGGTTGTTGATTTTCACGTTCACGTGAGGCCACATTGATGACCTTGTTCTTCACATCAACTCTCCGACCAGGATGCATTCGACTCCTGTGAGAATAGCAGTTTCCTGAACTGGCAAAACACTTTTCGCAGAAAGGACATTTGTATGGCTTAGCGCCTGTGTGTTGATTTATATGAAACTGTAAATAAGACGTATATAATATATTTTTTAGCCATTATAAATGTACATTTATATTATTTGAAATTTAAACACTAATCCTTTGTGAGGATAGATGGATGTATGTTTGTTACTCTTTCATGTAAAAACTACTAAACGGATTCAGATGAAATTTGGCACACAAATAGTTTATTACCTGGATTAACAATTTAACATATAGAATACTATTTATCCTAGCATTCATTAAAAATTTTAGGTTCCCGAGCATTCATATAAAAATTTAAAAAATTGGGTGCCACAGGATGCCAGGCGTTACATTACTCATATATTTTATCAACGCGGACAAAGTCGCGGGTACCGGCTAGTGTTAAATAAACTGACCAAAATGTAGGGCTGTATTAATAAATAAAAAATTCTTTATCTGCGCAAACACATGTTTAACAGGATTTTAATTCACATACAGCAGTTACAGTACAAAGTATGTACTTTTGTTTTAATTTATTAACCTTTCCAATTTTTTTAATACCTAACTAATGTGTTTTAATGTAATAAATAAATGTTTTAACGTGTTTTATTAAAAAATTCTTTAAAATCGTAATACCAACAGTCAAATAACCATTCTGTCAAGAGTTCTTGTAAATTTAAGATTCAGCAATTTCTTTAAATTATTGGGAAGGTTGTTGTATGATTTACCTTATTGTCATAACATAAACATTTCTATTAAAGTTTTCATCTACACTGTCTTTGCAATAAACTAGTTTGCCGTTATTTTGGACCTTATTTTGCTATTTTTATGTTAGCATAAGCTAACACTTTCATGACAAAGAAAAATGTAATATTAAATTTTAACGCACCTTTAAATCTTGATTCCTTTTAAAGGACTTTTTACATAAATGACACTTGAAAGGTCGGTCACTACTGTGTGTGATGCTATGAGTTTTTAAATTACTTTTTGTATTATACGATCTTCCACATATTTTGCATGTGAATGACTTTTTCTGCAACATATGTGCTGCCAAATGTTGTTCCAAAGTCCTCTGAGTTCTGAAACTAAAAGTAACAAATATTAAAATAATTTTATATTATTATGTATTTATATACTTCGTTTCTTAATCTTTTTAGTGTCACAAACCAGTAAACAGGCACGAAGTAAAAAATGTTGGACACCCTCTCACTACAATATTTTAATAATTTGTGAAAAACAATATCATCAGTAACATTCATTATTATTTCAAACAAAACTTTAGCTGTATTTTATTTTAATATTATTGTTTGATTATATTTAATTTTCTAACACTTGTTTGTGATTTCAAAATATTTTAAAGAGAGAATCTACATATTAACAATTAAATTATATTAATAAAAATATATCAAATGTGATATAGACAAAATAATTATTGTGTAAACACTTACACTCTAGAACACAGCTGACACTGACTGGAGGTCTTGTGAGATTTTAAATGGTTGATAAAGTCATTTTTATAATCAAAAGAAACATTGCAAGTGTTACATTTAAATGTTTTGACAACTTCATCGACTTCATGATGAACCCAACTGTGGCTTTTCAGAGCTAGATCTGTGAAAAAACTCCTTTTGCATGTGGTGCAAGGGAACGGTTTGGTTTTTGAATCTTTATTGTTTTCGGTACCTTGAGCCACTACACAATCTTGCTCCCCCTTTCTTATCAGTTTAATTGTTACATTTTCACCATCAGCACTAGGTAAATATGTGATGTCCTCTGTTGCACATTGACTATCACAATTATCATTATGAATCTGTGAGAGATTATCGTCTTCGGAATTTTGTAGTACTACCATCGGATCGACACTAACTTCCATTTCTGTGACATTAGTGTCTTGTTCTGTATAAGATTCGGATTTTATGTGACATTTAACGAATGATGCATCGCCTATTTCTTGCTCCAGCAGTGCATTGCGGTTTACGAGTATTTTCTGTGCATTGTGAGCAGTGTCAATGAAATCACAAACTGTTTGTAGTTTTGTGCAACAATTAATGCATATGTTCTTTGGAAGTTTATCATCTTCATCCACCTGAAAATGGAAAAAAAAGTAGGTAAAACGTGAACAAATCTAAAACAATCACCTATTTCTAATTATTTTCTAATCTAATTATTTCGATTTCATGGAAAAGCAGTATGGGTAACAAAGAAAAAATATTATGCATCATGTGTCACAGCTGCTTTAACTGCATGTGTGGATTGTTTCATAATTTGGTTCCATTGAGTTTTGTTTGGACTGAGCAGCCGAGCACTTAATGTCAGATCTATAAGTTATTAAAATCTGAGCATATTAAAATATAGGTATACAACTCAACATATACAACTCTACATTTTAATGATTAAAAAAATAAAATTTCTATATTAAAATTTATTAATTTTTAAATATGTAATTATTTTACAAAGTTGCAACTAGTAAAGATATAAGGTTTTACCTCAATAAGTAAGTATTTGTTAAGCTTGTTTTGCAGGAGCATAGCTTCCGCTTCTAGACTGAAGATCATTATACTGACTTCCTGCTCTTCCGCACACAGGCGACAGCATCTTTCAAAACTTTCTTGCGGGCTGAGATCCATAACAGCCTTTTGCGTTTCTTTCGGAAAGTTTCAAAAAATTTTACCCCATTGTAACTCGTTGCGTTACTATAGTTTAACGATTTTTCTTTCTTCTTTCCAATGCGTAATAACGCATGCGCGATGGTGTGAGAGTTATGTTTTGTATACTTCATTGGTTAATAGTGAGCGTTCATTTCATAGTTCTTATGCGCAAACTCGCCGGTCTTCTTGTCCCTCGCCTCGCCAAATAGAGAATCCGAATAAAGAAAGCAACGACCAATAATAATTTAGCTCCAACTTGAGATTTTAATTTTCTTCGCACTTTCGCACTCTTCGCATGATGAATAAATTAAATGTTAGCAAATAAAATGTAAAAAAAAATTCATTGGTATTACATTAGTCTATGCTATGTGTATTAGTCACAGAGCACTTAGTGACGTCCATCGACGTGATCGATCATGTGAATAAAACAAATTTAAACTAATATAACATTTCCCTTATTTATTGTTTTGACAGTTTTAAGTCGTTGCTTGAACTGAAATAAAAATTTAAACCCGTTCTATATCAACTTACGATTATCAACTTTATTTGATCTGTAACTAAATGTATTCTTACGGACGCCATATAAGCGTCACGATTGGGGTTGCCAACTATACGTTGGAAAAATTAGTAACAAAAAACAGTACTTTACTTAGCTTTATGATACTATTTATTGTTCAAAATTCAAAAATTTAAGGAATGGTTTTCGAACCTTCTTAATAATTTAAATGAACCGCATGTCATCATCATGGATAACTCTCCATACCACTCAGTATAAAAGGATAAAGCGCCGACATCTAGTAACCGCAAAATTGAATTAATATCATGGCTGCAAAGCAAGGGTATAGAGGCGAAGGAAACGATGCTGAAAAACGAATTATTAAGATTGGTTCGCATCCACAAACATGTTGGATAAAATGACGAAATAAATGGGCTATACGGTCATTCGTTTACCACTATACCACTGCCAGTACTGTTAAAAATTTTCACTTGTGGAAGTTTCCATATTCTTTAATTACTTAATGTTTAAAATAATATATTTCTTGTTCGTACACCACATTTATTTTTTCCATTCAACTACAATTCGCTTCTCTTTTTACAATCAACAAAACCCGTTACAAGGTTACAAACCAACGACAATAAGTATAAACCTCATCAAGTATAACGCAATAGAACTCATTTGGACTCATGTCAAAGGTTGGTCTCTGTTTTTTTTTTAAGTTCGAAATGTTAATAGAAATCTATAAATATGTTTGTTATATTCTTGTCAATATTTCTTCTAGGTACGATGCCAAACACAACACAAAACCACCTTTTACAGCTCATAAAATGTTAACTATATTGCAAGTTGCATGCGAACATGTTACGGCAGAAGATTGAAAGAAAGTAATTAACAAGTCGAGAAAAATTATGGAAAACGATTGGGACCGCGATGTTCACTTTGATAACATTCATGACCAAGAATTAATTATCAATCTACTGGACTGTTCCAGCAACTCTGAATCTGATTATGGCGACGATGATGATTTCGGTTGTAAGCCATTATATTAATGGCACCTACGGGTAATGCAACATCTTAATCCTCCTGTTTTATTTTATTATAATTATGTACAGTTAATTTATATTAATTATGTACAGTTATTTAAAAATGCACTACTATTTATTATCAATGACAATATTGTACTAAAAATATCGATAATTATGAACAAATAAAAAAATGTTGCGCAGCACTAGGTATGTTACTCTGACATCTGTCACAGAGATCAAGCTATATTTTACAAACTATAAAATGAAAAATTTCACAGAATAAAAAAATTATCACAAAATGTCAGCTGTCATAATTTTATTTATTGGACTCTTCTAGTCCCGTCCAAGCCCTTCTATACAGGGAATATAGCAGAATCATCGGAGCATTTGGGAGAATCCTCAATCCGATGGGTCATAACATCAAAAATTCAAAATTGGAATTGGAATTGATATACAAGGAATAATAATTACAATTTACAAAGAAATAAGAAAACGGTCATCGAATAATCAAATAATGTTTCTAACCGAGAAATGAAACCTTATTAAAAAATTAGGAACGATTGCAATGCAAACGCAATAACAATCAACAACGAAGGAAAGTTGTTGAGTGATTCTGTTCTTGTTCTGTTCCTTTTTGATAAAGACATTCAGTTATTTCACTTTCAGTTATTTATGGTGGATCTAGTTAACACATTGAGAAATTATTATTAATGTCAAAATTTATGGATACCATATATTTTAAGTTTTATCAGCTATAAATATGTCTATTTACCTACACACAGTTAGGGCCATTATCTAAATACACAGTCTAAATAGGGTATTTGCCTATTTTCCAAAAAGTATTACTTAATTATTGATCAATTTTAAGCTATAAATTTTTTGTTTGCCGCCTAAACAAAATAAAGCATTTAGGTAGTTAATATTTTATATTTTAATATTAATATTCTTAATATAAAAAAATGGGAAAATAAACCTCGGAAATTTGAGTGAAATTGAGTGTTTTTTCCCAGACATCCCAAAAATATTTTGTCGTTTAAAATAAAAACTTCGTATATTTTATTAAAAATAGTAAGTGTTATAAAAAAAAATATAAATAATAAAAAAATGCTCCTTCGCTTAGTCGGAACTAAGATTATTTTTAAACCCAATACGATCAGCAAGGACATTTGACGACAAGCTCTAAGCTCTAATATGAGGCTCTAATAAAGGTTTTACTGTCTTACGTCAGTAGGTCCGCCATGTAAATTTTATCCCAAGTAAGTATGAGATGAGATATAAAGCTTCCATGGGGTTTGTTCGCATTATATGATTATTTCTTATTCTTCGAGCGTTCAAACGCAATGTACCTATAAAGTTAAAATTAAGAAAGTGATTTAACAAGAATTAAACTACTGCGATTCTCCTATGTGACTTTTGTTAGCAGTTAACTTATTTTATGATCAAAGTTGCACTATTTCAATAGTAATTTTAAAAAGTAGTAATAACGCACACTGCTTTTCGCAGTCATTTGGGCAGCCGTCTGGCGGTAGTAACCACAACCTTACAGAATACCACCGTGAAATAACAGCATATACGTGCTGTTGTGTTTCGGTGAGTGAGTAAGGGATGCCAGAGCCCATTTCTCCTATCCCTTATCCTTAATCCTTCTATGGTCGGCAGCGCACTTCTAGCACTTATGTGTGTTATAGGCGACGGTAGCTACCTACCATCAAGTGGACCGTCAGCCTTTCTGTCGACCTTAACATAAAAAAAATCTATTAATGCGAAAATTTATCTTTAAGCTCTTAATAAACATTGAGAATTTTTTGCTGTTTAGAATAAACCTTATGTAAGTAACTAAGTACTTATTGAATTAATATGAGTGTTCTCTTCATCATTCATCTTTGATTATCCGACTTACTTGGACTTACTACAAAAAATAGTTCAGTTAATCGAGTCTCCACTGTAGATAAATTTTAATGAGAACAAATAACTAGGTAAATAGGTAGTGTCTACTTTTCTTTTCTTACTGAATAATAGATACTAATAAGTAAGAAAGTTTCTGTTGCCTCATTTTTCGCGATTGCTTTTTCTAATTAGTTTTCTCATTTAAGTATTTAAAAAAATTAATAGATTATAATATCTAAGTAGGTAATTGAAACCTAAAATCATAAGACATGTGACAATGGCAATTAAACGAAAAAAGATGTTTTTCTTTCACTTATAATTTAAACTTAATTTAGAATGGTTTTAGGTAATTATAATTGCTGTTACCTATGTGGAGTCCGTTTTAACGCCCGACGCAAAAACGGGGTGTTATAAGTTTTATGTATGGGTGTATTTGTGTGTCTGTCTATGGAATCGTAGCTCGTAAACTGATGGACTTATTTTAATCCGTTTATTTTATTGAAAGCTGACGTGATCGCGAAGATTTCTTTAGGATTTTAGAAGATCTACAATAACTACAGTATCTCAGGTTTAGCCCACGTTAGCCATTTGAATTTATTTTTTTCGACTTGGTTGTAAAATATTTTTATTTTTTTTAACTTTATAATTAGGTACATAAAAACTTTATTAGTGTTTTTTTATAATTAGGCACATAAAAACTTTATTTTATTATATCTACACACCTTCCGTGAAAAATTATCAAACTGATCAACTTAGTTCAAAAGATCTGTGCGGATATGTTAAATAGACAACATATCACTGGTATGGAGGACATGCGGAGGGACAGATGGCGACAAAGCGACTTTGTTTTATACTATATGTAGGTACTAGCTGGTGCCCGCGACTTCGTCCGCGTTGAACGATGAAAGGTACCCTATGTCCTTTCTTCTGGTGTCCCAGACAACGTGTATGCAAAATTTCATGGTGATCGGTTCTGTAGTTTTTGCGTGAAAGAGTTACAAACATCCATACATCCAAACATACTTTCGCATTTATAATATTAGTACGGATGTAGTTACCTACTCAACATTTATTCAACATTTAAAAGAAAAAAGTACTCATCATTTATTCTAAAAGGGGTAATGTTACCTAAAACCATTAATGAATCGACTTGAAAATATAATATAGGAAACTACCTACTTATGATAGTACCTACCTAATTGTATGAAGTAAACTTATTACTTACTTACCAGTTTGGTACTTAGTTAAAGTAGGTAGGCATTTCAGACAGATGTAGGTACCTGGTTAAGAAAAGCCTTTCTTTGTCTGTACATATATTTACAGTACAAATGGCAAGGTAGGCAAGTAAATAGTGGAGTAGACATGAGAGGTGGGCAAAGGCAAGGCGGGGAGAGAGAGGGGCATCGTTCTCTATGAAGAGAGACCGGTCTGTTCGGTGCGGTGTGGGGCGAGCGGTGCGCGTGGGCAGGCAGCCATGTGAGGTGCGGGCGGGCGGGGGGCGTGCGTCAGTCACAGTCTTTCAGTCGCGCAGCGAGCGCTTTACTCCGAGGACGTAGGGAGGGTGGCGCCGCGCCAACCCGTCGCGAGCTAGTGTTGTGTCACAGCGGTGGGCCAGGTCGGTTTCGAAGTTTATCGTTCCGACATAAAACATGGCTCTCAACTCGGACAGTGAACAAAAATCGAACCTGGTTCTCCGTGTGGACCAGGATTCCGATTCGGTTTTACAGTCATTGTTTGACACAGTGCTCAAGCCGGACTCGAAGCGACCGCTACAGGTGCCTCTCCGTATGCGACAGCTTCCAAAGTCGTTCTTTAACCCGCCCTCGACCGGTTCCAAATCACCGTCTGTATGCCATTCGAGGGAAAACTCGGCCGATTCGGCCTTTGGATCGTCCTCCGCGACTGGATCGGCCCCTGTGTCTCACTCTCGAGCGCACTCGTCTCCTGCCAGTTTACAGCAAACATATGCGGCCGGTCAACAGAATCAACAACCCCCACTTCACCACCAACATTCGAAACAGAGATCCTACGATGTCG
Organism: Synanthedon myopaeformis; assembly: GCA_944738685.1. Lineage (NCBI taxonomy): Eukaryota > Metazoa > Arthropoda > Insecta > Lepidoptera > Sesiidae > Synanthedon > Synanthedon myopaeformis. The sequence continues at coordinate 4,756,105 of OX122914.1, forward strand.
GAACACATATTCCAGATGACTTAGGGCCTCTCCCCAATGGATGGGAGCAAGCCAGAACTCCTGAGGGACAGATTTACTATCTTAAGTAAGTTATTAATTTTTAATACTTTTTTAACTATTTAGTATAATAGATGTACCTGCCTACTCGGATACCTACGCTAATGTTTGGCGTATCTTATTATGCGGTACCCACATTGCCCACATAAAAGGGCATGGCGCCGTTATCTACTTCAATTTGAGATTGATTAGATAAGACAACTAACTGTTTGCTTTGTTCAGTTTACGAACAAACCCATTGCTCTTTCATGCTTTTAGTGGAAAAATAACAACAGGTGACAGGTGATAAGACTTTTTCTTGATTATAGGGTTCCTTAATACCTCGTATACCATAGATACTTAAAGTACCCACATTCCTAACAAACTTGTGACTAGATAAGATGCTTATTGTCTTTAATATTGATTTATCTTGTAGTCATCGTGAACCTGCTAATTATTTTTTACTAAAAATAATATAGGTAGGTCATCTTTTCTTTAGTTTCTATGAAATCTATTGTGGTGTAATGGTAAGTATGGCTTCAGCGAAACTGGAACTGAGAAAGTACAATGTACCTACTACAATATGCATTACAAATAATATGAACTACTGTTGTTGAATAAACTTTCTTGGTGTTTTGAATTTATACTCGTATAATATACCAAATAAATATCTAGGTATCTTCTTCTACCTAGGTACTTAGGTAGGGCTTTACAATTATCTACTCGGCATTTACAGGATCCACACTTGACATTACACCTTTTCATATTTATTAGGTATTTCTGATAATTAATTTAAATATTCCGAAATATTTTGTCTAAACTAAAACGGCCTAAAAGTCCGTTATGTAGGTAGTTTAAAAGAAGTTGACTGACGACTATCAGTTTTATCCACTCATCAGATTCGCATTTATTTCATCTAACTAAGGTTGGACCATGTCTATGATACAGGCGTGTTGATAGACACCACACTTACCTCTTCAATGTAGCTTTAAATCAAATGTACATCATTATTCTATACTGCAGGTAGTATGTGTTTTTTGACCGCATCCAATATATTCAGACCGTAAAAAGACGCTTCTGTTTGCCCCTTGGTTTTTTTTTCTTGTTTCAAGTTTCCATCCAACTAATATAAAATTATTTTCGTCAATTTCATCTTGTGTCTCCGCTGATGCCGAGACAAACGTCGACCATGACTATTTGACAGCCATTTCCAAAGATATAAAAAAATATATTTGTACCTACTATTATTAATTAATATCATCATAAAATTCTGCGAATAAAACCATGTCGTCACTTTATTATCTTATCGCTCGCTATATTTTGCGTAGGTACCTTTAATCAATTTACCACGATAAAGTTAATTTCAAGAAAATAATAATGTAGGCACCTGCAGACTTTTCTTTTCAGAACTTCACGTTTTAAAAGTACATATTTATTTTACTACTTGAGACCATATTGTAAATAGACACGATCAAGCATTGCTTTTCGGAAGTAAGTAATCACGCCTCCAAGCAACAAAAGAAAGAATACTCTCGTAAACACCTAGCACTAATATAAACTAGAACTAAAGACAAAGAAACCTTGCTTTTTACAGCTCATAGGTACCTATCTAGGCAAAAATTGTCGGTGTAATATTATACATATTATATATTCCCCCTTTTAACCAATCTAAAATGATATCGAGGTAGATAAGTACTTACTGAAATAATTTAATTATCTGCAATAGACTTCAGTTAGCTCAAAAAATATGCAATGTGTAATACTTTTGCATAAATGGAAAGCAAATCAAAAACGATGAGTTCTGTTCAATGAGTTGAGTATACAGATGTGTGTGGTCCGGTCCTATCACCTTCTTCGACGTATTGACTGCAAAATTATTACTACGTCCTTTTTGCTGATGAGCTTCTTGACTACACTGACTATTCTGCGATCTACTTATAGCTCATAATTTATATATTTTATTGTTTTATGTGATCGAATGTCACAATTATCATTTTGTATGCGATAGTGATTGCGGATGTTAAAGAATTAATTGAAGAATATCGATTGTTTGAAAAAGGTAGAATGCTACTAAATACCCTCTAAAAAGGTTAAATTTGAAAATATCAAAAATACGAAGTCACTAAAAGATTCACTACTAAGTTGGCAAAATATTGTGCCTGAAAAGACTGTGTTTAAACACATGACCGACATTACTATTAACTAAAGGTTTAGGAGAGATTGATTTGTTTGCTAGAACGCAATCTGAATCTGAATGAATTATCGCAGAAAATTAAATCGACTGTTAAGCGGTGTGTTAATAAGATGCGCAAATCTGATCAGATGAAATCAGATAACAGTCACAAAACTGGCAATGTAATCGTGTCATTCGTTAGACTCATCACTTCATAAATCAGTAATGAAACTGAAAGTCAACAATGATTTCATCTCAAAGGGAATTCTCGTCTAAGAAGAAATGAGAGGATTAGTTGGCTTTATATCACTACATTCTACAATCTCAGGGTTTTTAGGGGAATATTTACTCTAAATTTTTATTAGGTCGACAACATATTTTCTTCTTACTTGCTGTTGGTTTAGAAGAAGTTAGCTGAGATACAGAGAGAAGTGGACAGCAACTTTAGAAGGTAATTGTAGTAGTGTTATCAAAATATCAAAATACAATAAATGTGGTGTCGAAATGTACCTCCAAAATGACAAAAGTACCTTTACCAACTTAGTAAGGACCGTAATCTTACTAAATTAACTCTAAACTCTTGTCTCACAGTCCCACATCCAGTGTTACATAAGTTTCCCCTGTATTGCTCCTAAGATAGACAATAATTTCTAAGTATCATTGTCTATCTTTTTATTTCTAACTGGAGTGTTCTTAATTTCATCTTTAATTCTATGCCATTCAAATTTTCATTATCTATAAGTTTTAATACTGCCTTTTTAAAGCCAAATAAATCTAATATCTTTTATTTCTGAGCACTCTCCAAACTATAGAATTTTGTGCATTCATCATGAAAATCACAATGACACAATTTTTTTTACTAACTGTTATAATATAATACTTACTATATTGAAATAAAATTACTTGTAGCAGATAATACGATACTGCGCTAATATTTGCTGTAAGTCAAGCCGCGTTCATTGTAAATAATTATATTGATAAATATAATCATTAAATTTGGTTACGACTTCTAGTCTGGCGCCACTGCTATTATTGACTTCTCTAGCATTCGATGGGAATCCGAGTAGAGTGCATGCTGCGTAATTGATCGATTAATTTACGAGCAATTGAACCATCTTGATTCTAAAGACAGACAGAAATTTAAGCATAGAGAAATTTAAAAAAAAAAACTGCTAAAAGTATGTTGCTTTTTGCCTTTTACCTACTAATATTGATGCTGAGAAAGTTTGTGAGCATATAAGGATGTTTGATACTCTTTCACGCAAAAACTACTGATTGGATTTGAGAGTAAAACAGTTTATATATCAGATTAATACATGGGTTATTATAATTTATAAGGATACGCGGACGAAATAACGGACAAAAGCTAGTTATTTTCTGTATAATTAATTTATTGGTCCTATACTATAGATAACTTGCATGCGTTATATTATTTAGCACATGTATTGTCATCGATTTAAAACATCTGTGGTTGCCTCCTTTTTCTCTAATGTATTTATTAAATACAAATAAAATTCAATAATTTCGACTACCGTGTTTCATTAGTGGAAGTCTAGAGACTGCCAATGTGGAAGTTGTACATTTTATTAATTGAAGTGACAAGTACGTAATGAAGGCTTAGAAAATGGTCAATATTTTGTAATATTAAAGGTAAATTAAATAGAAGATCGATTAACGTGGATGCTAGTGCGTAGAAGTTCGTTCGTCGCCAACCGCGACGCACCAATTCAACCGGCGTTTCTTCCGTGTCAGCAAATAGACCTAGTCGTTTCTTAATTGCAGGCAGAGCCGATGCTTTATAAGCTTCATAACGCCCGTCGGCGTACGTCTCGACTGCAAAATGTTTGCTTTAATTATTATTGGAATGGAGTGGTAATTCTCTCTGGTTTTGTTCGTATAGACTTGGCGAAGTTCCGAAACTGGTAGCGATGTAAATTGCCTTGGCGGACGCCCAACGCGGCGCTAACGGACTCAAAGCCTATAAGTTTACCATCTTCCCTTCACCTGTATTTTCGAAACCTTTGTACCAAATTGACTAACATTGACATAAGAAATAGCAGAAAGATAAACTACATATCAAAAGATTGTATCGAGTTTAACCTCAAATTTGAAGTCGTGTCAACTCTAACTTAAATAACTTGTTTTACTTATGATGAACGTATTATTTCTACAGAATTAAATAAGGACAACTTTTTTGGATTTACTTATAGTAGAGTTCAATATAATTCTAAACGTCCCTAGATTATGCAGAATTTATTGGTCCAACCAATATTTCCTTTTAAAGTGTCACCCTTTGCATTCGTAATCGAAGAAACCTCTCGTACTGAATACAAAGGAACAACTATCGCTCGAAAAAAAAATAGCTGAAGTTCATTCAACTCCACTTTATTTAAACAGGTATTACGCACAAAGCGCCAGGACCTGTCTCCATGTTTATTAAAGACTTCTTTTATTACTCGTAGTAAACATGTTTACGTAGTAGCAAGAAGGAGATAAATAGTACAACTTAATGCGGCAATATTAAAGAACTAACCACTTTATCGGAACTATGCTGATTTGTAAAAAAAATGTTTTCTAACGTAACCTTTGAGGGGTGATGAGGGAAATCGGATGCCCAACATAACTACGTACGTCGTTCATAAGATACAGCTATATAAATTAGGATAGACCTAAAGAATGCAAAGTATCACTGCGACATATACTTTTAAAAGCTTGTTTTAATTCATCATAATAAAAGTCGATGCATGTTGTGTCAATACATGAATAAGTTTAGCTGGTACAGTGACAGAGTATGGCGAAAGGGACGTCTTTGACAAGGCCGTTTGAGGCACACAGTCGCTAGATCGAGCCGAGATGGCTTGTCTAGTAATACCACTCGTAATAATATCTGATACCTGTTTTTGCTTTTCAAAGAAAGCATGTTTCTTTTTAAAGCTAATGTTTATTAATTAAATGAACTACGCTTTCAGTATAATGATTTGTGTTCTACCCGATAGGCTAATTAGCTAAAACTTCACGATTGTTTCCGAGAAGAGTTAAGTTGAAGTTGTCACATGCACAACAAGTGGACCTTTATCAGAGTAGTGTGTTCAAGGCGATAACATTAAAATACAGCCCACAATCACTTTCCGAGAACCCGTCTGTCCGTTGAGCTGGCGATGGCGACAGGTAGTTCTAACGGCACTCCGTTGAGAATACCATTTTAGTTTTAGAACAAATAATGTGCCGTTAATATACTTACTTTCTCTTACTTACGCATTTAATAATACCTTAACTAATAAGTGAATTCTATTTTGAAACATGTGTTCCTAAATTTTACCCGACATATCCACCTTTTTAACCAAAATACTCTTGATCATAATTATTGTGATACTTCAAAGTTATTGCGAAAGGAATTTTTTTATGTGGACAAAGAAATTTTTGTACTCCCACTGAAATCTTTATGTGACATTTACATCCTTATTGTGTTACGATAGCGTTAAGTTCTATACTAAGAACAGTAACGATTCTTGTAAAATGAACTCTATTGTAAAGTCATAAAAACTAGAATTATTTATAGCTCGATAACAACAAGGTACCAACTCAGTTTCCACGCTCTGATTACTGGATGTTGGCTCCTAGACAGCGTCTTTATCGTAACAATCAGAAATTTAGCACAATGGGAATGGTTTGTAACATCCGTGTATGGTATCAATTCATTAAACAGGACCCTTTTACAATTTAACTTTACATTATCAAATCCAAATCTAAACCAAATTATAAAAATAATATAAATTAATGCAATGTCGACGTAATGTTTATAGTGCTCCGAAACCGCATACGTAAGACATTCTTGAAATGTTTTTAATTAATACTTAGTAAGGTACTCGTACGAGTATATTATACGTATTGTTCATATATGTTTCGGCTTACACTGCACACTGCGCATACATGTCCCGGCGTCTTCAAGGGCAGATCTTTGTTCGTGGTGTCTTGCATTAGGTATATGAACCATTGTGGACACAGATGGGTCTCATCGGCTTGTGTCATCGGTATTAATGTGCTCCAATAATACTGGTCGTGGTCAACAAAGCTATTACGAACGATAAAGAAAGAGACGAAGCATTGGACCACACTCGTTGTACCCACCGCATTCATCGAGTGATTTTTTGAAACAAGTATTTAATTTATTAAGTTAGAGAACGCACTTAAAGAGGGGTTGAAATAACTATTGTTAAATACCATTTACCATTCTTTTAAGTGATTGCCACATTAACTCTAGCAGAGCAGCTATAACGAGAGTGTTGTCATGCCCAATTGTAGGATCAAAAGGGGTCAAGTGTGTAAGCTGACTGCAGACTTTAGGGCCCGTTTGAGTTAGATATTCGAGTACTGTGTTGTATTCTAGTAGTAGAAATTTCACCATAAAATTTTGGAGGTAGAGAAAAATTTGTTTACTCTCACTATAAACAAAAAAAAAAGCAAAATCGTTACAAAAACAAATGAACTGTAACTATTTAATTTAATATACTTAGATACTTAGTGCTTTGATGATTTTGTAATATTTTTCATAGAATGTTGAAAAGGAATAATTCCCAATTTACTTATGATGAATATCGTTTATGATGAGGTTCAAATGTAGGGTCGTCATTGATCTGCCATTATGTGCACCTATGTTGTTTTTGTTTGACAAATTTATTACTCATGCCGTGGCACAAAACGTATGCACTAATGTTCGGCTGTCGCTTGTACAGTTTGCGTCTTTGTTGAATATTGATAAGTTTACTCATGCCTTTTATTGTTTCACTAATGTTCGTTTCTATCAACAAAGTGTTGCCGTACTTGAATATCGACTGTGATAACAGAACTGTGTTCAAGTATTCTGTTTATATTTCTTCGCTCAAATTTTTTTCCCATCGGTAGTTTGTTGTTTATTTCTCACTATAACTTATTTCACAGGACTTCAATCTGTAAAGTCGCTCTCCGCTAATTTATTCTAAACCAACGGATTTGGACTTGGATACGGTTTTAACCATTTTAGCTTATGGAAAGAGCGATAAATGAAACGTGACAATTACATTCTATGGTAAGCGTTTATTTAGCTTTACATACAGTATTCTTGTTTTTCATTTTAAATCTAATCAACTTTATCTAATTTATTTTTATTTTATTTACTTATTAACGAGATTGTATTAACGGATGCCCGCGACTTTTTCTCGTTGAAAAACGAAAGAAATAAGACCTGAGAAAATATCCGAGATCTTTACCGCTGTGATGACTGTTGCGCCGTTACGGCGACAGTGGCGCCCATTTTTATATTGTTAGAAATCTCTCGGCAATCTTAACATTTTTTCAGGATAAAAAGTATCCTACATGTTAATCCAGGTAATAAACAATATGTGTGTCAAATTTCATCCAAATCCGTTAAGCTGTTTTTGCGTGAAAGAGTAACAAACATCCATCCATTCTCACAAACTTTCGCATTTATAGTATTAGTCGAAAACGGAATAGCGGGATGACACTAAATTTAACTGGAAGCTTGCTAAAATATATCAGTTAAAACCGTGTTGAAATCGGTCATGCCGTTTCTGAGATTACCGTGCACAAACGCACAAACAACGATTTTTTAATTTTTTATTTATAATATGATTATTTAAATATAAAATGTCGAGTAATGCCTTACCCTTAATAGGCTTGTCTAGACTAGACTAGATTAAAATTATCGTGTTCAATGTCAGTTCTGATAAATGCTATTATATACCTACTTCAGTCCGTTTCCGGACTTGATTGAACGTCCAAGTACCTTGAGTGATGTCTCAGCAAGCCTGTCATTTGATTTGAACTCTGTTGCTGAAATGTATACAGGTGCCTATATGAGGCATGTAAACGTGGTATAAATAAGGTAATTGAGAGTATCGGCCAAAGACGGCGCCGTGTTTACGTCTAATTTTGGCGCGAGCGCCGCCGCCGCGTCGACGCTCGCCCCCGCGCCCCTCATTTCCCCTGCCCACCCATTGAACACGGCTCGCGTGCGCTTATTTCGGCATAGATAGGGCGAAGGCGACATCAACTACTATGTAACCTATACGTAATATTGTAGTTAGTATAAAACAAAGTCGCATCTCGCCGTCTCTCCCTTTGTATGTACGCTTAGATCATCGCTTTCCGCGTCTGTCTGTATGACCGCTAACTCCTCCTAAACCTCGCAACGGATTTTGATGCGGTTTTCACCATCAGTTAGATAATTTTGCACACAATTTGTATATTTTATATAATAAAATCTAATTAGGTAAGTTTTTTCCTGGGCAAAGCCGGGAGCGGGTCGAAAGTCGGTGAGGATGGATGAATTTTTGTTACTCTTTGTTACTCTGTTTTTGATACCGTTTTCATTAATGAAAAAAACAATCAACGAGGAAGGTTTGTATATATACTTTTATAATTAGCAGAGAAAAATTGCACCTATGAAAAGCTTTAATATATGTATTTAAAACTATAATAAACCTATATAAAACTATTTAAGGTTTAAAAACTTTAGTCCTAGTAATATAAAAAATAAAACTTTTGAAGTTTATGTTTAATTATTTTTATCTTTCATACTTTACGATCAATATTAATTATTATCCTCTCTATGTAGTATAAATGGTAGGTGCTTGTTGCATACATCCCATATTCTCGTTTACGAATCCATTAAAAAAAGCAGTAATCTTTTGTTTTAAATTTAATTGAGTCCGCTTAAAGTGAGTCCGACGTTCGTTTTTCACCTCCTGGCGGAGTTAACGAGCGAGCGTCCTGTGATGTAGCCGCGGTTAGCCTTGGAGGCTGTGCATCGCTCCAGCTTCTCAGAAATGAACGACCAAACACCCTGCTTCCCCGCACCCCACACCGATAATCGCCTCTCTAGCTACGCGTATGGTAAAACATTGCTGCACCACTATCGACATCATTCGCCTTGTCGACTTCTCACCACATTATTGTTCGATACCGAATACACCTTTTCACACGGCTACCAATTTATTCATGGAATAATGAATATATTCAGTTAACAGTATTCATTGCCTTCATTCAATTACACCTAAACGGTATAATAGCAAAGAGTTTGCCTTTTCAATACTCCTAAAAAAATACTCATCGGATTTGGATACAGTTTTCTATATAAATTAAAGGGTTTGTTCAGAATGTTTAATGTGTATTTTAAAATTAAATTTTCAAGATTTTTTTTAAAATTTTTCTTTTACCTAGATTAAAATTACCACTTTGTCAAATACAGACATGCTATTCAAAAGGAATCTGTTTAGCTTCTTTCCTTATCCTTCTTATGTATCATAAATTCTAATTAATATGAAATGAAATTTGTGATCCTTGTGTGTCAAAGGAAAAACGCCCCAACAAGGTCGTGTTGATGGAAGTACGTATGTTTCTGCGATCTGCTATTCAATTAAATATTAATTATTTTTTAAAATTAATGTAACTAAATAAATAGACAATAAAAATGCCTCCAATTTCTAAAATGGTATCGATAAATTGTCGATGCGTGGTCAGCGCCTCCTTGCGCACCGTCAGTTCGTGTTTAGCTCATTTTATTTTATTTCGGTACACCTGAGTTGTTAGTAACAAAGGGATTGATTTTTTCTTTGGACTCCGCCCCAGCCTTTGAGCAACTCGCCGCGTTTCTCGGAATCAGCGCCGATCATTCAATAATCTTCGATAGAGCTTCACGGGCCACGACGGGCAGGCCCTACCGAAGATATAACACACCATTACAAAAAACTTTCTCAATCAATGACGCTTACATTTTTCCACCACCTTTTTATAACCAACAGTAACTACCTTTCGTATTTACGGACAGGGGCATACCATCATAGATATTTTACAATTTTACCACAATGTAGGGAATGAATATTCGATCTTAAAATCTTTTAAAAACACTTTTATATGATAATGGACGGCAACCCACTTGATGGTGTAGATGATTTAGGAATACTAGTAACACCAGGGCGGATGTAGGTATGCTACTGACCTTAAAGACCTAACAAATAAATTTCAATATATAAAGTTACAATATAACTACAACTATTATGTAAGGTTATTTTTAAAATTTTAGGCCTACAAAAAAATTCCCAAATTATTAACAAACTGGCGACCCGAACCCGACTTCTCACGGATACAATTTTTTTCTACAAATTATATACACAAACCTTTCTCGTTTATCGCTCCTTCCTCTAGTGAAAATCTTATCAAAATCCGTTGGGTGGTATAGAAGACTAGTGGGGATACCTTAGTAAGGATAGGTGGAATGAATGGAAGTTATCGGAGAAATGGACAAAGGCGATAGCGACTACTTTAAATAATAATATGTGTAGATTTTGTCTAGTTGACAAAATATAGCACAACAGATTGCTTTTAGGTATAAATAGGAACAATGTATTGCTTTTAGGTATAAAGAGTCATCTTTATACGTAAAATCAATCGATTATCTTTTAAAATAAAATCGCTAAAACGTTTTAAAATCAAATTCTGTGATTTTCCTCAAATGACTGTGTTAATGGAACATAAATTAAGGGATCGTTAGTATTATACCTGCAATTTTTTAACATGTTTGTTAGATTAGTATTAATGAAGCCTTTCTTAGTCATAGCTGTTTATTTTAAATTGTGGGTGTCAAAGTTCATGACGGCATTAAGCATTATCGGCTGGTAAAAGTTTCGCGATATGACCATGAATTTGAGAACAATTGTATCTAGTGCGAATGTTATGTAAATGTTAGCAGACAATGCTGACATTTACCATTTCGAGGGCGGGGTGCAGTATTCCTTTCGAGACCAAATTACTCAATCCTTGCGCCTGAGTGTTGTCATTGAGATTGTTTATTCCGAATTATGAAATGTTGGTCTACTTTTTTATCGGGACAAGATTCTAATATTGTTCAGATCGATCCTTTTTTCTAAATCATGGATTTCTTTAATGCTTATGCTGTGCAGAAAAATGGAAGAAATTCATTCCAAAAATAACTTTAAACGTCTGTGAATTACGTAAAAACCAAAATATTTTATGATCTTTTTTTAAATAAAGGCACATTTACACAAACCTACGTAAAAACTTACTTAAATAATTCATCCCAATAATTCAAAAATCTGGACTCATCTGTTAATAAGATTTTTAATACAAAGCTCGGGAACGGATGCTTAATTTAATAGGGTAGTTTTCATTTAAAGACGATTAAGATTGTTATTAACTAAAATGTTGCGTGGGAAGCTGCCTTATCACTTTGTGACAGCCATACTTGTCATGCAAGATGACATCCATACACTTGGCTTGATCAAGCCAGTCGTATCGTGCCTATTGGATCATCTGACAATTAATTCACCTGGAGTCCTAAAAGATCACAAGAGTGAATACAGGACTAGTAAAATAAATATATAACTTCATTATACCCAACCTACAGGCTTCTATTAACATAATTCTTTTATTTCATCTTCCTCACAACTAATCCGTTTTCCTGCTAAACTTATTTCCAACACTTATTTACAAAATTATCGCTAATAGGCAATTTAAAACTGCCATGATTTGTGATATATGAAATGCCATGCCCTCACGCACAATCCAGCGGTCCTTGAACGAGAGGGTTCAAGCACCGCTAAATCATGTAGTAGCCAGGTAACTAAACTCAAATTTACCAAATCTGACCAATCAATGCACCCAATCTCTGTCCCTGTCTTGCGTGTAAGAAATAGACTATCATCCTTTTCCTTATAGAGTTGTTTTCTTGTTAGTTAAGTATAAATTATTTTTAAGGTGAATAAGCTTGAATAACCGTTTATAACCAGGTTTTCACGTTTTAAAATTGTCATATTTTCGTACTGCTTGCATTGTACTCTGATTCCTAATTTAGGTTGTTTTTAGATTCAAGGTTTTAAAAGTCGATTATCTTTGAAATAATTGAAGTCTATATATATCTATACACATTACAAAATAAAGTCGCTGTCCGCTTCTGTTTGTTTCTCCGCTAACTTCTTGTAATCCACCCAATACATTTTGACACGGTTTTTATAAACGTAAACGAGGAACGTTTATGTATTGTATTCATCGATAATTGTATTATAATAATTTGCAGAAAAAAATGCATACATGTGAAACCGGAAAATACATAATAAAATGAATTAAAAATAATGTAAAGCTACGCATAGGTTGAACTCTTTTTAACGCCCGACGCAAAACGGGGTGTTATAAGATTGACGTGTGTGGAGGAATCTTAGCTCCCAAATGGATGGACCGATTTTAATCCGTTTTTTAATGCTGACATGAACGGTATGGAATGGGATGGTTATAAATTATGAAGATCTGTTCAAGTGTTTGAAGACCATCTGCCCATTTCCTAGTTGTCGAAGGGATTTCACTAACTTCCACAGGTTCCATTGATGTGAAATTTGGTTTATTTACTGGTAAATCGGTGGTATTTCCATGACACGTTAACCTTGACCCGATGCTGCAGCATCAAGTAGTCTGCGGGACATCCAAACTCCTCAACAACTTACAGCAGATACTTTAGCGTATTTGAGCTCAATAGAAAGTTATAATTTTAATTACAGCTCGTTTGCTTTGATACTTATTATACATTTATTTAACAACATATTAAATATTTTTGCTTTGGTCGAAAATGTATGAACAAGTTTTCTTTCTGAACTCAGAAGTGATGTATGGTTTTTCATCGCCACTTCGACATATGACATTTAGATCGTATAATAATTAAATAAACGATTGCTGATGTGTTTGATATTCGTGCTAGATTGCCATAACATTATTTTAAAGTTCATCGGCCATGACGACAGGCTACCTACTTATTGCGCCGATTCATTCTTTTCATTATTATGCAGCTTAAAAAAATAATTATAATAAAAATTTATTACAAATATTTCTGTAGCTCTAATATGTAATATACATATTACCTTCTTGGTAAACTTATAAACTACAATTATTTCAGCGTCATCTATTGACGCGTATCAGCGAATCGGTAACTACTTCAATAAGTAAAAAGAGGCGATGGATACTGCAGCTGACGTATTTAAATACCAAAAGAGTATCAATTACATGTATTCATTGTTTGGCCTGCATATTGCTTTAATTCGTTTTATGGTGTTACGATTTTTCTATTTTTTAAGGTCAACAGACAGGCTGACAGACAGACTATATAAGGATTAAGAATAAGGGATAAGGAAAGGATGGGGTAATGGGCTCTAGCATCCCTTACTCACTGGTCGAAACACAACAGTACATTATGCTGTTATTTCACGGTGGTTTTCTGTAAGGGCGTGTCACTGCCTTGCCACTACTAAGTCCTAATATTCTAAGCCACACTTAGTAGATTATCCTTAAGATTGGTTGAATATAAATCCCATATCCTATTGCAAGGAATGCCATTAATATTACCGCCGATGTGTTTTTTCATACCCATTACGCAATGATTGAGGCCGAGGATTCCTGGTGGATCAGGTTGTGCTGTCAACTGCAAAAAGTGCACCGACACAAATCGGGTGGGCATCTAATGGTATTGGTAGCGCGGGCAGGAGAGGGAGTGAAAGAGATGCAGTATATGGGCAAGAAAGGGACGAACGTACACAAACATTTCAGTCCAAAGTTCGCGGCCACTGCGTTGCAGGCGAGCACTGGTTATATTACACTCACTCGAGCCTCTGTTTTCCTGTATAAGACTGGTCTCTCATAATAGTATGCTAATTAGTTATTACTGGCATCAAAATTCGAATTTTATTATGTTTTAATGATCTCTAATTGAATATTCGTATGTACTTTCAAGGACGCTGACACAACTTCGTCGAGTGTGTTATACCTACAGTACCTACACGCTAAATTATAATATTTATAATTATAAGTGTATATAATTATAAATTATAATTTCCAACTAGTTATACATATATATTTACATTTAGTCTATTAGCTTTAACATTTCTAGGAAATTTCATTTTTTTTTCTAAAATAGGTAACGCACCGTTTAATAACAATATACATTAGTCTGATTAGAAAGGAGTTGTCGAGTCGGTAACTGTTTAGTTCCGGACGACATCCGTTTCCGGCGCAGCAGCAAGTGCAATCGAGGCCTGGGACCATTAACCGTTTCCTGTGCGTTGGCTACGTTCGTAAATGCTCGGGTTGTGAATGACCGCGATGTCCGCGACCTGGCTACTCCACGCTAAATAAATGGATGAATGGGCATTACAATGAATAAGCCGTGCCAGAGTAGCTTCCGTTGGCGCCGGACACACGCGCCACGATCTGCCTTTTTCGCTGATTAATATCTAATTATAGGGCTCAGCTCCCAACCGCATGATTCCCGGTGACTCAGACAGACCAATATTCGAGACTTATGTGGTGGCGTAGTTTATGGTGCATTGTGAATTCAACATTGTGGGTGTTACTTTATTACTGTTCACTAATTTTGACAAGTGCGTACAATATATTATTACCCATAATATATTGCTTTAAAAATCGGAATTTATTCCGCTGCTAAAGTATGATTGAAAATTATATCCGAAATGGAAGAAAGAAAGAAAGACTAAAAGTCTTTCTTTCTTCACTTCACATGATATAGGTAAAATATTTTTTGTACTTTGGGGCTTTCACCTTAGAAAGGTATGTCAGCCCCATCATCCCCTAAACTAATTAACATAAACATAATTAACATAACATAACATAACCTATTAAAAGCTTCATTGATGCATAAACATATCACATAAGTCATTTGCCGCATCACTGTGCGGGCTCCGCTAGCACAGCACTGAGTGCGCCTATGTTTTGTCTACATATGTTATACTTATTCATTAATGAAGCTCTTTCCTTTTTGAATCTGGCGCACTCATGACTAAGTGATGGACATCTTCTGTGCTCCCGAAAACTTCGCAAGGTAAAAGATGTGTGTGTCCTCGCGGCAGTGAGTCTGATACTGGCTTAGCATTGCTAGATAGTAGTAATGATTCTATCATTATTGTCATTAACAGCCTATGTAATAAGCGTCCATGTTGGACATAAAATTTTTTAATTGAGCGCCTCCACACTTGATTATCTGTCTGTCTGTCACAATTTAACACAAAAAACATATAGCTATACAAGAATGCAAGCTTCTGGCTAGAAATCATCTTTATGTCAGTGGAAACTGCATCCAAATTTTACATTATTGTACAAATATACAGACAAGGATAGGGTGCTCGGACCTTTTGGACCCACAAGTTTCGACCCTACCTAAGTAAAAGTGCCCGTTTGACCCGTTAGTCTTATGTATGTCCCGTTTGATCCGAGTTTATAAAAGGAATACAGTCTAACTAGCATTTTTGTCGATAGCGACTTTGTTTTAAATAGTTATCTCTTATTTAGATATTTTCAAGCCAATTGGAAGAGCCACACGAGCATCATAATTCCATGAATGAATACTACAAGGTTCTTAAATAAATAGATGTTATTTATTTGGCAAGGAGGGTCAAGTGAATGAACAACGAACTATAGAGAGTATCTGTATAAGTAATGACTTTTCTGAGAATCGCTGGCAAGTTTTGAAGGAGTCAGCGATAAGACGTTGTGGCGTCGACCCGGATGCTGTGTGTGGCACTATACCGGCTTCTGATTCAACTTTGCATTGAAGTCAAAGCCAAATTATTTCATCTGCATTATACAATCAGAAAGGGTATACCTACATTTGACAGTTATTTTGTTCAGTGTACATTTAATATGACGTTAACGTACTTTATACCTATATAAAAATTTAGCTTCCGTATGTTTGTGTTAACATAACTCGAAATCTAACGGATGGATAGACATGAAATTTTTATACATCATTGCATTATAATAAAATTTATATATATTGCTTTTATTCCGAAGTTTCGACAGAAATTAAAAAAAAAAAATGAAGAAAGAAAGAAGCCACAGCGAAGCGTGGCCAGGTTCAGCTAGTAAATTATATAAGTAATTAAATTTTTAAATTATAAAATAAGTAAATCGTTTTTTATTAAATTAATTTTGATTTGAAATTCTGTTACAGTTAATACCCTAATTCTGCCTTTTCTTGGTATAATAAATATCCTTTCCCAGGTAAATTGATAGTCTCTATGAAAAATGATATCAATTTCACTTTTAATTGTCTGTCCAGTTAATTAATGTAATTATCTTAATTGGTATTCACTAATAAGTAATTATTATTATCAAATAATATTTATAACCGGAGTTCAATCTTAATACTTTTGAGATAACATGCTTAAGGCGTATAATGTTACTTTCTAAAGTTAGTTTAAAAAAACACGCTGTTTACCTCTGGTAAGGGGGAGGCAGACTAGTATCCGCAAGGCCGACTGGGTTGCAATGCCAGCCGTCTCGCTGTATACTCGTAGTAGCGCTTAGCGATCTCTTATGTCTCTTGACCTGCCATGCCAGACACAAAATGTCTGACCTAAGCTGGCTACTGTTAGAAAATTTACACTATCTTCTGTCTAGTCAAATATTTGTTGTAATGCAAAAAAATAAAGTATTTTTTGTTTAAAATCTAAATCTAATCGGGTTTCTAGCATTTCTAGCCACATTGTCTAAAAGAAAGAAAAAATTGTTGAAGTAAAATTTAAGCGAGTTCAAAATTCTTGAAATTCGACTGCCTTAACTGTCTGTTTAATTTAATTCTGATCAATGTCAATTATGATATGTATAAAACTTCCCAGCAATTTTAATAATAAAGAAAACTATACATCAAATTTCGTTATGTAACTTAAAGTTAAACATAAAAAAGTGTTTTTTTTAATTACACAAAAATTCGTAGAGAAATGTACAGATATACTTAGTTTCTGCAAATGTGTTTAACCGAATGAATATATATTATTGAAAATCCCTTTATGTGCACATAAAAACCTCTAACCCGATTTTTTCCAAGTTTTTTGATCAATTGTTTTACAAAATACACAGTATTACAATTAAATTATTAATATTCTTTATTACGAACTTTATTATTATTGAAATAATCTTCATTTCTGAAAAGATTATTTTTGCTGAATTTGTGGCGATAATCCGTTTGAGTGAGCATGCTACAACCGCTCTGTAAATCATTGCTGATGGCCAATACATACTTCTTAAGTCTTTAATAGTTCTATTTTATCTAAAACTCCGCATTATATTTAAACATTAAATGTAGAAGGAAACTAGAGGAAATTTAAATTTATATTTTAGCGTACAGTAGGCAGAGATCTCGTAATAAAATTAAAGACCGGAAGTCGATGCGTCATGTGAGTTTTCGTTCGCTCGTCTGTGTGGGTAAATGTTCTATTTATTGTGCTTACGGTAGCGTACGGGTGTTGTGTATATGTTACCGGCAATCTATATAATCCGGTATTCTATACAATACCTAGGTAATGTAAAGAATACCTAAAACGTGTACGTTATGTATGAAATATTATTTATTTTATACTTTGCCTAGGTATTCTATACAATACCGAAAGCGCAGGCGGTAAAGTATGTAAAAGACAAGGAAATTTTGATTCTAAAGTTGTTTGCCCTTTATGTGCAAAAAACGCCTTAGCTATAGAAAACCGCATCAGTTCTAAAGATATTTTGATAGAGCAATCTCAGAAAATGCTTTAATCTTCTGAAAAAAAAAAAATTCCCCCCGTAGCGTTGGGTACTACTGTAGGAATTCCTGTTACGGAAGTCGATAGAGGTCGCGGTGATGCTCGCAATATACTATCTGTTGTCTTACAAAAAACCGATGACGAACTTTATCAACTAGGCACAAAGCAAGGCGTTGTTAAGACAATGTATTCAAGACAGCAATTCACAGTTTGCTTAAAAAATTGCTTAAAAAAGAAGACGCCCCTAATCTAGAAACGACACTCCGTACAGTTGCACTGTATCTACGGGGACTGGTCAAGGATTTGTCAAATGTAGTTGCAAAAAATACTGCGATACTACAAAGTGTTCTTGTCTTAAAAGTAAAATTTTGTGCACTTCAAAATGTCATAATAGTTCCTCATGTAAGAATAAATTATTTTTTTACTTAATTAAAATTTTGATTAGGCAATAGACCTACTTAATATTTTTACAGAATTGTTTTGTTTCTTAAGTTCATGTAAGAATAAATATTTGTTTTACTTAATTAAAATTTCGATTAGGCAGTAGACCTACTTATTATTTTACAGAATTGTTTTGTTTCTTAAGTTTTTTATACTTATTATGTACGTGATTACTAGTAAGCAAATTACATTATGTTACTTATAGCCAGAATAATTTTTAGTTTCACGTTAATTTTATTGTGATTTTACTGTAGTAACAGAAAGGTACTTTTTTTGTACCCTTTTCATAAAGATTATTTTTAAGGAACACCCTAATTGTAAATTTTAATAAGTAATAGAACATGTTCCATTTGCCCGTCATTTTGTAGGTAGACCGGTTAACATTGATAAATATAGTCCAAGATCTATTTATTTTACACATTGCCGGTGGAACAGCAGGTACTCTATAAAATTCCTAGGAATTGTATTCATTACCTAAGTAAAGTATGTAATAATATTCATAATATTTCATACATTGCCTGGACGCCCCAGGTATTCTATACATTGCCTAGGTATTGTATAGAATACCTTAATTATACAGATTGCCGGTAACATATACATAAATACAATAACCATAGTTGAACTTTGTGATTGACGTTCATTATGAAAACTGTAACTGGATAGAAGAGGCGTTAGCGTGCCTACAAAATAAATTAATGAATTCAGTGACGTATTAATTCCGTTTATTTGCGTGATATAGTAGTTACACGTTTGCTCGAATACTTGTCTTGTTTGTTCGTGTGTGCGTTTATTTACGTACGCGAGCGCCGACTCGTCCGAGATTCAAATTTAGAACGCCGCCGTCTCCGCCATGTTGTTCTCGGCGAAAAACCGGCGAACCATCATGAAAGATGTGCGAAAGCCGCGGAAGTGTCACAAAGACAACGCTTGAATACTTTCATTATAGTGGTCCTCAAGACAGGATTGAAGGTTCTTTCTTAAGTTCATCACTTACGACTATGAGGCAGAGCCTTGTCCTCAAGTTTGTGAAGCCATAAAGCACCTTCATTCGCGTTGATATAGGCTTGAGACAAATACTTGTGTTTCTCTAAATGCTTAGGTGCTACCTAATAATGGATGCCGAAGTCCTTGCGGCGGTCTACCATCAGATAGCAAATGCAAGGGCCGGCGGCGCGAGTCCACCCCCAGAAGAGGTAGCACGATGGAGAAGAGAGGCTCAGGAGGAGGCACTCGAGAGATGGCGCGACGAGGCAATGCAGCCGGACCACGTCTGCGATCGCACCGGTTCTGAAGGAGTGGGCGTTCGCCGGCTCGCTCTCTTTCCGGCATGTGCAGGTGCTTACGGGGCATAGGTGCTTCGGAAAGTACCTGTGCGACATCGCTAGGAGAGAGCGAACCACCGCCTGCCATGAATGTGGGGCGCCGATTGATTATGGCTGACCACACGCTGGTGGGCGTGTGGTGGGTGTGTGGTCAGAGGGCGGCTCTGACGGCAGTCGTGGGACAGGACTTGTCCTTACGTCTTGACGGCTGGAGCCGTCAAGACGTTTTGTGAAGCGGCCCTGAGTGGAAAAGAGGCTAATTAGCGGGCCCGCAAGGCGGACCCCCATGCTGATCCACTCAGGCGTCGAAAAGTCGGCCGACATGCCCGGGCGTATGCCGCGGCGCACGTCGCATGACAACCTCAGAAGGGGACGTCTGACGCCCTGAAACACCCAACAAGGCCGCGTGGTGGCTCACGGCATTCCAGTGGGCCGCCACATTTAAAGTGAGGCGAAGCCATCGCCCTGAGCTGAGTTCGAAGAGAACGTAGCGGTGTGTGGGGTATCCGAGGATAAGGCCTCGCTGCTGATGGTGGAATCCGGGGGGGTTTTAGTGGGTATTCCCGGTGACTGTCCCCGTCGACGAGGGATAGTGCGTAAACGTCATTTCTCCTCCTTTAAAAAAAAAGTGCTAATTAACTTAAAAGTTATGGAAACCTCATAACTTTTTAACATTACTACGTTTCGTAGTTTCTCCATAGTTATTCTCCATAGACCACTATCCATAGTCACTCTCCATAGTCCACAGTCTCTTAGGGGTATTTTAAAAAGTAAGTACATATATATCTTTCCTCTGTGTATAGTGGTTAAGCGAACAGTGAGTCAGTGCAAACGTTAAATATTGAATTAGGTTACTTTCGCTTTCGCATTTAACAATACTATCTTTTTACTGCTGCTTCGCCCGCTATACAAATCCATCCTTAGACATTCGCTATATTGGTGGAAGTGTTTTGAAATCGAAAGAGTAATTCCTTAGTTATTTCCTCCATACAAACCAACAAACTTTACTAATTTGTAATATTATAGTGTGTACTTATATGTATTATTTTAATATTGTAATGTAAAAATTAATCTATTGCAAAAAGATTGCAATCTATTGAAAAAAGAATTAATTTTAAAAGTTTTCTATCGAATAATGCCAATAATAGGGTGGATAGAACAGTAGAACCTTGTAAAATCCACGTGAAAAGTAATCTATTAATAAAGCAGTTCATTATTCAGTAAAGGATTGTTTACATAACTGTTTTCGTTTGCTAGGGACGTCATAAGAGTTATACTTATTTGTGAATGAATGAGTCATTGAAAAGTACACTGCCTACTCATTCCTAATTGTTTATCTTTTGCCCACAACATTACACGATAGATATACTATCGTAATCCTCTCTAACAACAAAACGACCTGTCAATAATTTACTTATAGATAATGATATATATTTTTTGCTTTTTGCGGTTCTCGTAGCTTAAGTACTCGTTAAAATGTGCTCCCCTGGTCTGGTCTCAAACTGGTCGTAAAATTACCAACTACTCGTATCTTCTGAAAGTTTACAGTGATTACCAAGTCAAATTCTGTGTTTTCCATTTACCTAATCTTCAGTCTTTATCCTCTCTACCTTTACCTAATTTAATAAGAAGTAATTAAAATAATCCATACTTTTAATTTCTTTTAGTATTAATATTTCATTACGAGACATAATGATTAATCATCTGTCTGTAGTGCATAGTTGACAGTTCACGAGTTCACCTAAGCGACTTGGGTGGTCCTCTACTTAGAATAAATGACACGGTTTTATTTATTGCAAATGAGAGTACAGGTTTGAGGAATGTTCATTGCTAACCTATTATAATCTTTTTTCATTGAACTACCTGTCAGCAATGCAAATATTTTTATTGGTAACGATATTTAACTTATAATTAAAAATTATAAACTAACCCTCGACTTTCTATTGAACTCAAACACGTTATATCTGCTGTAAGTTGCTGTGGAGTAGGTTATCCTGTAAGACTACTTGATGCTGCAGCATCAGATCAATGTTACTATGTCATCGAAATACCACCTATGTAAACCAATATTTCCACATCAACCAACCAACACCAACGATTCCGATCACGTCAGCTTTCAAACAAAAAACCGTATTAAAATGGTCCATCCGTTTTTTAAACTTGTCAAACTTATAACATCCCTCTTTTGCGTCGGACGTCGAGGTATTAAAATTTTAAAATAAATAGGTTATTAATATTATTACATTTATAAGATCGAATCAGGAATATGGAGATCCGTAGACGAACGAAAGTTACCGACATAACCTAGAAGGTTAGTAAGTTGAATTGGCAGTGGGACACATAGTATGGAGAGCCGACGGGCGCTGGGACCGGAAGGTTCTCGAGTGGAGGCCACGCACTGACGAGTGCAGCGTAGGACGTCTACCGACAAGGTGCTAAGACGACCTGATAAGGGCCGCGGGTCGACAGTGGATCCAGGCTGCTTCTGACCGGTCCTATTGGAAAATTATGAGGAAATCATACGTCCAGCAGTGGCCGTCCTACAGTTGAGATAATTATGTTACGTCACTGTCATAAATACAGCTCTCACTTGTCCCGATTAGTTTGTTTTCCGGGACACATTATGAGTTGTCTTACGGTTGTCTTATAACTTTCTGTGCAATAAATAAGCAACCGCGCAATCAACTTTGTTACGTAATAGCCTCAAACAGTAAATGAGTTCTGTTTATTTCGAGGTTACCGAGCAGCTGTTCTCTGTATCTACGGCTTTAGTTACATGCGATGTGTAACGTCGGAGAAATTACACACTAGAGGATGTGCCCCCGACGAGACGTGCATCCGGTGGCCTGGCTACTACGAGTACACAGTCTTAGGAACGATAACCGATTCGCACAGGTTGAACTCAATTTGTCCAGTTTATTCTTGCAAGTTTGTCTAGAGAAAACTTGTCTTTGTAGTGTCGCGACCCAGTAAACCATCAAAAAGTCAAGTAAAAAAAAAAAATCGACACCCTCACTGCAATAATTTGATACTACATTAATTTGATGTTTATCAAAGTTTTACATCGGCTAATTAACATGGCGAAGACTCGAACTTTTTTTTTTTCAGTAACATGATTTAATATTTTTTTTTGTATTTTTAAAGTTTTACGAGTGTTCACAATTTCACATGCTTTAAAACATTTGATTATAATTTAAAAATATTTTGATAAAATATATTTCATGTAAGGGTCTTATTTATGGAACGCGACCCCCAGGTTGAGAAACTATGGTCTAGAACAAATTAGGTTGCGTTTGAGTCAGGCTGTTTTAACAACATATTTGATTAACAAAATATTGGCGATCTCTTAATATCTGAATATCTACAAGAGATGTTTGTCGTGTAGCACTGATTGTTCTCATTCTCACATCTGTGTAGTATTTGTGGCAACGTTAAACATCTATTTGAAATTCAAGTATAAACCGCGAGCAGTTATTGACAGATAGATCAGGGTCAGTCAGTCAGACACGTCGAGAATCACCTAAAATCGCGAATATATAAATTTAACGTGAGATTAAGTAATTTGTTTTGGAATAAGTTTTTTTTTTATAAATGTTTTAAGACTGGTGAGACGTTTTTAGAAAATTGTTGAACTCAACATGAGTACCTAGATATGTGCCCACCAGCGCGCCGGACCATAGTGAATCTGAATATGCAAGCGTAGAACTGATAAGCATTTGATTATGCCATATCTACATAGCTGTTAAGTCATTAAATTGTTCTACAAACTTTCATTAAATTAAGAGTTGAGTTGAGCTATTAGTTATCTACAATGAACTTTGTATTTATATAAATAATAATGTGAAGTCTGTTGTTTTTTAGAATTATCCTGTGTTTTTGAACATATACATCTTTGAATATAACCTTTAAAATTAAAGATTAAAATGAAAATCTGATTCTGTGGTTTCTTTTGTTTTACATTTAGGAATACGGTTTACTTAAAAAGAGCCTATTTATTATAAACTCTCCTCAAAGACACGACAGTATTGGCAGCTGAATGAGATCCGAGAGCCATGATGGTTATTTTAATGTTTACTGTACGTCGACGGACGCGGTGCCAACTTTATTTTCCGTTTAATCGAAACACGAGGCATTTCACTGAATTCATCATACACTCATGATCCTGTTTACGATGCACGCTTACTTTGTTGCGCTCGAACTTTATATCGTTCTGAGTGGCGTTTGAAAAAGATAAATGTTGTTGACCATACGACGAAATATTTTAAATTTAGATTGCTTTAGTTGTGTTTGTAGTATTTTACATCAAGACAAATTTTCAGTGCTTTTTTAACTTTCATTAACAAGGGTGAAGATTAACTAGGTAACTTATATTAATTTATATAGATTAACTCTTATTAAAATGTTTTTTTTTTAAGTTGATTAAAACTCAACAACGTTATGTTTATGAGAATCAGAATCATTAGCAGAGGTGACGTATGTTGTAGGTAATACCGAATCAATAAAATTCTATACTTTACTTAAAATATCTACCTATTGTACAATTTTGAATAAGATTAAAGAACATTTACCATTGTAATAAAATACAAATTTTATTAATACTTTAAATAAGAGTATAAATAAGACATATAAAACTACTATAATGTACCTATGTACAAATAAACTTCAAACCGCCAAGCCACGCACGCGTCTTCGCTTTGCTTTGAAACAATGAAATATCAACAATTAAATAATTCATAACACAGGTAGAAAGAATAATAAGGCGATATACGATAGTGCGTTGTCGACATTGAAACGAGTATAGGTGTTATCGGAGTACCTAGTGTGATTGTTGTGAAAGAGTGGAAGGCCTTCGCGAGAGAGAAATGGGTTGGCGTTTCTCAACACCGCTTGTCATCTAGCGAATAGTGATTGTTCATTGATATTCATTCTATTGTTGTTATAAGTTTTTATTTCGCGAGACACCCACCTAAGATAATGCTCGCCTTATTCAGTAATAAGTGTCAAGGGTTATTTAAATTAATACATAATAGGATATAACTAATGGAACTCTTTCACATAATTATTTATTTCATAGTCTTTTTTTTATGCGGCTTCATCCGAGTTTTTATTTAAACATTGGTCTTTTGTTATCTAAGTACTTTAGCAACATCTATCTAAAAAACGTCTCTTGGATGAGTGGCTAAGGTGCTTGCTTTAACGCTTTATCTCAATAGGGTTCGATTCCCGCTGGGCCAACTTTAGAAATGTTATGTAATATGAAATGTTGGCTTGTCAGTTATCTTCTATTTTTTAAACATTTAGAGCGCTGGTGCCTATGAGAATGCCATTACCCACATAACATAACATACATAAAATGATGTGAGATTCCTACTCGCTTAAACCTATCATGTTTTACAAACTGTACCTTATGTTTTACTAACTACCTATAATGTCTATCTAAACTAACCTAATGTCTTATGTTTTACTAACTGTGCCTGCGACTTCGCACGCACTATTGTTTGTTTTCTGAAAATCCTACAGGAACCTAACATTTTTCTAGGATAAAAAGTATCCTATATGTTAATCCAGGTAATATGTGTGCCAAATTTCATACAAATCCGTTCAGCCGTTTTTGCGTGATTGAGTAACAAACGCACTTACAATTTTATTATTAGGATGGTTGCTTTTGGTCAAAGGATTTTTGTAGCGCGCTTATAGTCCTTACAGACCTGATACTTCTAGTTCCTTATAGGTACCTTTAAATTTAATTAATACCTTTAATTTTCTCGGTTCACGTTCACGGTAGTCTCTGTAAGGGGATGGTCACTATTGCAATCGAGAGCTGCGCACAGTAATTCTGCTTTTAATTGCGATAAAAAGCATATTTCGCAATTGGCATATTGTTATTAATTCGTATAGTGAGCTGACTAATGCTAATGGCCAGGTGCGGTACGCCGTTGCCAATTTTGTCGTTGTATTTCTGAAAACGAGCGATTACGTGTTTTCGCCGGTAGTTTGAGTAAGTGTAACTGAAGTATAATGAGATTGTGTACAAACATGATGATGCGCAAGTCACCGGTTCGCTCGTTATAATGGTCGGTGTTATGCAAGTTGAGCCGTTTACGTCCCCCGCGCCCCTCGCGTCGTCTTCGCATGCGTAACATACACTTGCTGTCATTACAAACTCCCTCCACTCCCCGCCCCTCGTTTGCCCTTACCTGCATTCACCTTATATGACACTGTCACACGATACCTACCACAGGCGCACTCTATACCTTACATAGTATAATTTGAAGTCGCTTTCCGTGAATGTATAACCGCTGACTCCTGTAAACTATAAATTATACATTAAACTGTACTTAAAAACTGTAGATTGACTTTAAATCAATATCACAGTCAAGGACCGTCAGCCTGACTGCCAATTTTCAATTAAAAGAAAAGAACTAATGGCACATACAAAGTGACTAATCTGTATATACAACATACTATGAAATACAGTTACAGTTTTATAACTTCCGAAAACCATTTTTTTCTATCACAACGCAATTTTAGTAATTTTTAGTAGTATTTCGCAGTCATTTAGGCAGCCCTTCTGGCGGCAGTAACCACCCCCTTACAGAAGACCACCGTGAAATAACAGCAAGTGTGTGTGTGTTTGTGAAGGTTTTATCAAAATATATAAAAATTGCACCCCGGGCAAACCCTATAGCGGGTCACTAGTATTTTAAAATTATGAAAAGTTGTTGTTAATAACATTTCTGCGGTGTTACACTTCTCATGCACTTCGCTAAATCATAACATAACGTGCCTAGTTGTCATGTACCTATATACAATTATTGTGTGTTGCTTAAGTAAGAAGTTTGATAAACCAATAATTAATAATAGCTATTGATTCATGCAATCCTCTGTTTGGCAAACTATTACATTTTAGTTAAGGCTACATATGAATGAATGCATGAATTGGATACATTTACTTATTTATAAATAAATTATGGGGGAGGCCTATGTCCAGCAGTAGACGTCCTGCGGCTGAGATGATTACTCGTATGATGAACAAACCACCGCAAATTACTCCCACGTCTTCCTTCTACAGGACATACAGTATACTTGACGAATTCTCCACCTAGAAAATATAACCTTTTTTTGCTACTGTTCTTATAATTGAACCTTATTATAATATAAATATCTAAATGTTAGGGCGTGTTAAATAAAATAGGGGAAGTAAAAAATAGTAAGTTTTTGATATTAAATTTATGTGATGGCCAGATGCATTTTTCTGCAAATTGTATGTACACAAACCTTTGTCTTAGTCGTGGCTCTTTGTATTAGTGAAAACTAATTCAAAGTCAGCTGGGTGGTTTAGTGAGAGGCGCACAGCGACTTATTTATTTTATTTCTCTTCTTTTTCTCTTTAGGATCTCAATCGATGTGAGTCTTTTTCTAATCACTTCAGAAGCAGTTTATTTATGCCCCTTGTTTTCTACTATATAAATTTTATGTTTTCGGTAATGTAATAAAATGTAATAAAATCAAATAATATTAAAAAAAATCTTAATGTTTGTCAATTCTGCCATTCTGTCAATAGGCAAATTTTCTGGAAGCTTTGCAAAAATTATCATTTTGAAACTATTGGAAGTAGGAAACATTTGACACACAGCAGATGCTATTTGTATATTTAAATTAACAATTTTTCCACCGTTTACACAAAAAAAAAAGACATCAATGTGACCGTGTGACACGACCACTGTGTGTTCACCTGCGTTACCACAAAAGGTTAGTTACCCATTAGTTTAACAACAGAATAAATGAGAATGTCCGTGATAAGCTAAGCTGCAGGTGCCACAGTACAGGTGGTTGGCGTGACATCGACAACAGCTGATAGCGCGGCCAAGTTCATTACCGCTCTGTGCAAATCGATTGGATGCGCTTGCGCACCACGTGCTTTCTAAATCAGTTCTGTTTTCTTTGTTTCCACTGTTACCATAATTTTTTTGCTATGAAACTCACCCTTAGATAACATGGTAATGTCTAGAATCGGGATTTCCTCTGTGGTTCAAATGAGGGAATTGAACCAATACTTAACGTATTGTGCACTCCCCCAACACTACAACTGTCAACAACACTGCAACGCCATGTGATTGTTTACATATTTTTTAAATACTTTTGGGTCCTACTATAATAAATACATATCTAAAAGTAGTTCTTGAGTTTGTTTCGGAGTTCACGTGCCCATGGGATTAAGTTTCACTATTTAGTAATAATCATGTTTTTTTTTTTTTGAAAATAATTGCTTTCTTTTACTTCTATATAGGCTATATATAAGCGTCGATAGAAGCTGTAAGTCATAAAACTGGGCAGTACAAATAGCACATGTGTTGTTGGGTATAGGTGCTCACACCGTAAGGCTGTCATTGCCAATTCTCCATATCCATATCTCACACTGTTCTTTATGCTAAAATTCTCCGTATTGCATTTGTATCCCCCTGGTATAGCTTGTGTGTAAAGTTCATCCACAAAATCAAAGATTTTATAGCCACACCATAGGAAAAATCAGTGCTTATCATTTATTTCTTATTTAAATGAAATAATTCTTTATACCTATGTACCCTAAAATTTTCTAGCTCTGTTTCGGAAAATTTAAGTTTTAGACTATTAGTTTATAATATTATATAATATATTGAATTTTGTCTGCTCGTTTATTGGTTTATTCAAGGTTCAAGGGAAATGTTACTTGAGAGTGAACTTCGTACACCCAGACTTGATCATAAATTATATTTGGGAATTATTACTTTCCAACTAATTTTCAAGATATTCTTTGGCCATAACCACCAATTTTCAAGACTATTCTCCGTTTGCCTGCCGACATTATTAAATGAAAAAGTTACTTTTAATAAGCAGATAAAAATCTATTAAATGTTGAGTAAGACAAATGTTATACCCATTTGCAATTTGCGAATGTAATAAATGCTTTACTTTCCGTGCAAAGAAAGTAAAGTTTGGAGTGAATGATCAGCGCCGCAGCGGCCGCTCAGTAGGTCGCGGACACTGCGTCCGGTTCGCCAAATTGGCCACACCGACCGCTAACTGGGAAGATTCAACTCTTTCGCTTTCTATGATGTATCTAACTATTGAACAAAACGTATCTGCAATACACTAAACGCGTATTAATTCTTCGACATGAACATGGCACCATAGCATTATAGAAATATTGGATTATTGCGTAGATTAATTATCTAAATACACGATTTGCACGAAGATTCAAAAGTTTTTTAACACATAATGTTATGACAATGAGTCATAACAAAAAGGTCTTTTGCATAGTTGGTCCTTTACGACATTTGTACAAAAAAAAAAACACAAAAAAACATTTGCAATGTTTTAAAAACTGTTGGATATTTTTTGGTGTACATATTATATCATCGGATATTGTTTGAATAACTGAGGTTGTTCTCACCAGAAGATATATTATTTCGATAGTTCTTACTCCTATTGCAAACTACGGATTGTGAACAAAATTTTATTCTGTTTATGTTTTTCCAGAATCCAAAAATAGTCTACATTTTTTTAGAACTTGACTAGGACTAGGTCCTGAAAAAAATTAAAACGTAAATATTTAGGGCAAAATATCAATGAATACTTTTCATTTCCTGCAACGCTCCGTGCGAGGCAAGCAAACTAACCTCTCATCCAAAGGGCTTTTTTAACATAAAAACATATCTTCTTTTCAGTCACATAACAAAGACGACAACTTGGGAGGATCCACGCAAAACGCTCGCTGCACAGACGGTAGCAAGTGGCGTGCAGCATCAGAGTGCCGAAACGTTAATAACGCAAACTAGTCCGCCTCAAAACATCACTAATGCGCCTACGACTACAGGTAGATATTGCATATTATTTAATGCTATTTTTATAACTATGTCAATTACGTTTTAAATCAGCATAACACATACAGTTTTTTCTTTACAATCCATTCATCTCTTTATTGGCATGTCTCCAACATAACCCCAGTCTAATATCTAACTTTCTCTAGGTCTTAGACCTTTTCAGTTATGTAATGTGTTAATAAAGTAGCGGGTATCATTTTAATGTATCAAATCGTAGCTATTTGATATTTATTGATATCACGCTTTGTCGAGCTACTAGACCATACCTTATAGGCCCCAAGATACAATGTGTTTGCAGGATTAATGAACTATGTGTATATCAATAAAAGTGATCTTGGTTTTTCGAGAAGCACAGAACTCTCAGTTACTTTCAAGATTTTGAAAGTTGACGAGGAACACCAATTGGTCATTTATCGTCAATGAGGAACATTAGCTTTATTCGTAAGCGAGCATCAACATCGTCTACAAAAGCAGTTCCAAAACGGAATCTCAAAGATCTATCCATTTCTTCTACTTTGTTTCTTTTAGCTGTGTAGCTAAAAGCATATGCGACCATATGCTAAGCGAGGGTCACACAATTTCAAAATCACTAAGATTTTCCGCGTCAAGTTTATACATCACTTTTGAAATGAGTTCTCATTAAGCATGAACAGCAATGTAGAGCCAAACTCTAGGGTAATTTTAACTCATCAAATGGAACTGTTGAAGAAACATAGTCCCCCTATATCTACTTATTGTAAACTAAACTGTTTAGTTTTGTGCTTTAATATCTTCAGGCTTGATTTTGAGTCATTTTCGCCTGCAAATATGCGTATGTTAGGAGTTTTTTTAATAATATCTATTAGTTTAAATAAGTTTTCTATTGTAGTAAATGTCCTATGGGTATCATTCCCAGCATAACATGTGCCGGCTGCGTCTAGAGTGGCTTTTTTATCCAACGAATGATGTGACAATACTTATACCTAGTTTATATGTTGGGCTTAAAGGTTTCTTTCCCAACGCCTTTCAAAGCAGTTACTATTCAAGTATTAATTTAAGATGCTTGTTACATTATTGTGTAACCAGGTTTCTCGTCACCCCGGAAATGTACAAGGCAGAGCAATGTTTAATTATTAAATAATCTACTTGCCTCGAGCCCGGCTTCGTATAGTCCAAAATTTAGCCTAGTGCTGAGCTATTTATATTTAACTTATCTATATTTGTTTATATCTATACTAATAAATAAAATTCAAGTGTCTGTTTGCAATATCAAATAACTGCTTTTTACTAAATTTATAATAATAATAATAATGCATTTATTAGCTCCACACAATCACAAAACCACAGAATAGGTATTAAAAAATACCTGTGTTACAGGTCATCAGGTCCCACTCCGAGCACGAAAAATAAAATAAATAAACAAATACATTCAATTTTCAAGACTAAATACAAAAGATAAATATCAAATACTAAAAAACATTAAAGAATGAACAAATAATTTTTTCCGTTTCTTCATAATCCAAGCTCTTAAGCCATTTTGTGACTGCCGCCTTACATTTAGGAAGAGGAAGAGGATAACAAAGTATACTCATAACATTTTTAAAAGTTCTGTTTCGCCTAATCTCTGAAATAAGTAGACCGATTTTGACAAGACTCACTGGTGGATAGCTGATGATGACTAAAGAAACTTCCTTCGTCAATATTTTAAAGTTTGCAGCATTAACTTAGTGCATTTTTTGCTGTTTTGCTTGAGTTTTTTTAACAACCAATACACGCAACGTGACTTGTACCACGCTTTTAAACGGGATAATTAGACTAATATTTATCGGCAGTTGATTATTGTGTCATTTACCGGTTATAATTAAGGTCACTGTACATTTATGGTACATTTACCATTTCCAGTAGGCAATTCATTTTCCTTCGTTAGAAAAAAAATGTGTAACGGGTTTTTCCACATTATATTCCACAAACATTGACGCCAGCGTGACGATATTAATAACTATGTGTCTACGAATGACTCGAGCCATAACTTTTGTGAGAAATAATTTAAAAAACGCCTGCAAAACACAAAGAAATATTATGTACTGTATGTACTCTACTGTTTAAATTTTAATATAGGTACAAAAATTGCATTCATACAATTGCATTCATACAATTGCATTCAAAAAAATCTTTCGTCACATGTAAGTACCAGTTGAACTATATTACATTTTTTTAAATATTTCATTTGCAATGTTTAAATGCATAAAATACAATTTATTCTACAAAAAAAGAGATTTGTAATGGCTGCTTTCCGCAGCCCTTCTGTCGGGTCTGCAAGTATTATAATACGAGTAAAAGAAAATAGCAAAAATGAAATCGCAAATACCTATTCCTATAATTGACTAAAATCTTCCTGAAACAAAATATGATTCTCCCGAACTAATGCGTAACGTAGCGTTTCCATCGTATTTTTGGTGAAGCTATATTAAAATGGTTTTATATATAGTATGTTCCACTATTGGTAAGTTAAATATATTTGTGCCTTACACCTCTCAGTTTGTTTTCACGTGATCTAATTGGCCACAGAGCAAAGTTTAAAATTAACGTGGAACTAAAATAAAAACAAGTAAATAAGCCGAATTCTAAAAGTGATTTTATGACGGGAATTAACGCGTTGTTTCCGCCGGTCGATGCGAGACGAGCGTTGAAAGGTGTTCGGAAAACACATTTATGTCGCGGCGCCAAAGTCCCGGCAGCGAGGCGCTGGGATTCAGAGGCGCCTGCTTGCTTGCTTGCGACATACTCGTAACATAATAATATATCCGCGTTAATAAACCATGTTTTATTTTCGTGAAAAATATCGACGAACAAACTCACGGTCCGCTTGATGGTAGGTGGTTGTCGAACTTGCGTGTAAGGTGCAAGGTGAAACGTTTCTTTAGAGCCATTTTCAAATCCGACCCCTGTCGGATTTTGTTTAAGTTTTCGGGATGATAAAACTCGGAAAACTTCTAAATGTGAAACAATGTTCACTAAATAATTTTACAACTTTTCTACTTATTATTTTTCCGCTCTTCTAAAAATCTTCTTACACTAGTTTGAATACTACAATCCCTTTAAAAACCCTTTTGCGGGAAGTAACAAGAAGTACCTACTTGCCGTTGTAATAAGGAAACCAGGCCTCTGGTGAGACATTATTTTCAACAATAAACTGTGTAGCAAACGAGTCACGTGTCTGTACGTATGTACATATATATATACATATATATTTATTTACGCATTCTTGTGACAGTTTACTGTACGTGCCCTAGTCACGTTTGAGTAGTGACTGACTGCAGACGAACGGCGCCAACGGTAACCACCATACGACACTCTTAAGTCAACCTTATCTCATTTTTGATACTGATAATGATAAACAATGAACTGACATGTTTGCCTGCGAAATGCCTACACAAATAGATTTTTCAAAAATATTAATTACAGCACATTCCTCTTTAATCTAAGATCGCGATAAATAAATTGCTTTCTTGTGAACGCATCTTTTTATTTGGATGACATCATAATTTAATTAATTATGATGTCATTTTATTCTTATCAAAGAAAATGTGATATCTGTTTGTTCTAAATTTTTGAATTCTATAATATATTTTTACAGAATTCTGTGAATGCTTAGAAATAGAAATTCTATATTTTTTATAATATGTAACTAATTTGTTGTTAATAATATGTTGAACAAAAATACATACAATTACTTTCATTCTATTTTAAATGGAAATGCTTCATAACTGCAGTTATGTAACGAAGATCGGGTGCACCCCTTTAGTCCCAATTTCTGTACTCATAGTCCTCGTAGGACTAAGTAGGCTTCATATTAGTATTTTGTATCTTCTATTCTATTCTATTTCCATTAGTTCCATAGAACTGTTAGAACAACAATGTTAGAAAAATGTGTCATTGATAATGTTAATGAACCTCTTATTTATTAGGGCAATTTACACTTACACACTTCTGAGTAGATACAATTTTCACCACCTGTCATTATTTCTGAGGGCCGTAACAATAGGCATGAACTACATATCTTACTCATAACGGTACTCTATGGGTCTTTTGGGTCTGGTCAGACAAACAAAAACAAAAGTAATTTTCACGGTTCCTCTTTTTCAATGCCATTCATAAAAGATCTGTTGTTGGAAAATAAAACAGAAAAATTCACGAACTCTCTGGAAGCAGATGATGACTTTTTTTTTACAAGAGGAATCATCATAGATACCCACCGGCTGGGGACAGACCGGTGGGTTATGTCGGACTCCTGCCCCGAAATGGTAGTGGGGTAGACCTACCGACTAAACCTCTTGGCGTCCTCCACGTCTCCTATAGGCGAAGTTGCGAGGTCGGACGAACACTCTTCCGCGACTCCGCCGAGATGATGACCTGACTATAAAATAGTTAGGTATCAGCTAGTTAGTTAATGGAGACTTTTTAGAGCTAAATCGTGCTTTCACATTATGAAACAAGTTCTATGACATGATTGAAATCGAAAGACTAGGACCACAATGAATATGGTTTTGAATTGAAAACTATAACTTATATAAAGCATCAAAATCACGAATAAATTGTAGATTATAATACTTATAACGTAACACCACAGTCGCGTTGTTGAGTAATCAAGTTTGTAAATAATGTTTAATTACATGCGGCCTCTAACTCGTTGGCGAAACATTGTTTAACTGCTTTATAATATGCGTTAACTGTATTCGGAAATTTCTTTCGTTATCATCACGAGTCTTCGGTATATCAACCATCTTAATATTTATAATGTTATACCATTGTAATGTGTCATTGCGTGGATGAGGTTTTGCAAATTGTGTTTTATTAATTTAGATTATTTTTTTGTGTCCTCTAAAACAACTAGATCATGTGTGCTGAATTGCCGATGCTATTGATAGTGCAGGATTCGAAGAGACGTCGTCCTTCACCCATCTAAACAGATGAACCAGACGAAAAGTATATTATTTTATCAATTATTATCTATGAAAAAATAAATAAACGCGATTGCGTTGCATATTAAAATATGTTGTTAAATGCTTCTCGGTGTCGTACATCTTTGCTTCCTCTGATTTTTGTGGAACTTCGATACTATTGCAAGGCATTGAAATTTGGAGAAAGCAAAGATGTGTAACAGAGAAGTATAATTAAGGATATTCATGAGCCTATTATAATAGGCAACACTCAACAATCGCGATTTATTTTCTCATAGATAACAATTGATAAAATACATTTTTCATCTAGTAAACAGATGATTCAAGGACTATCTCTCTTCGGATCTTGTATTACAACTGCCAATTAGACATTGAATTTACAAATTTTCTTGTTGCCTGTATTTTCTTTATGAATGATTGCTTGTATACTATGGGTCGCCACCGAAGTGTGTCGAAATCGCACCGGACGGAGAAAATGACAAGAGCTCACGACGTGCGTCGCTGTGCGTATGATTCATTTTGGCCACAGCGCCAACACGGTAAGATGCGCGGGCGCACGTCTGGCGCCGTTGTTTTCTTGGAACGAGCTCTCGATGACCTTCCCGATGTCCACCTGATTACCAGTCACGCGTGTGTACGTCTTAGTTCATAGATACGGCTCTACTGTCTTGCAACTAATCGCTGTTGAGACGATCATGCATAACTTTGCCGCCTCTAGTCTAGGCATTGGTTTCATTCTTCTCATAATAGTATGTCTGATTGATTTCAGCAGCGAAGAGTACAAGTAGTAACGCGACGACAGATCCACTCGGGCCATTACCTGACGGCTGGGAGCAGGCTGCGACACCAGAAGGGGAGGTTTATTTTATCAATCATGCGGCTCGCACGACATCCTGGTTCGACCCTAGAATACGTAAGTTAAATTGTCATAAGGCCGACTTTAAGGTGCTCGCTCAATGCCGTCAAATGGGTACTTTAAAGTTAAGCGTACTACTCGTAAGCTAGACCACCTGAGTAAGCTAGACCACATACATATCCATAAGCTAGACCAAAAATCTTGGAAAAAAATATAAACAAAGTTTAGACAACATTTGGTACATACTTTTTTTCGTATCACCAAAATTTCTATATAAAAAAAAACCACTGTTTTTTTGGCTTGAATTCCCTACTGTCGCTAAAAGTGTGTGGCGATTGGAAATATTTACACGCTAAAAAATTAAGAATCTGTTGTGCTTTAGCAACCAGCATATGTAAATCAATCAATATTTTCATTCAAAACATCGAAATATACTATACGAGATATCGAGATAACTCGCATAGCATATCTTGATGATCATAGCGGCGCGGGTGTAGCGGGCTTACACTCCGCCCAGACGGCCAACGTTATGACCCCAAACACCTTAAATAGTTCCGTGAGTTAAGTTAAGTAGCTTTAAGTAGTTCCGTAAGTTAGTTAAGCGCCTTAAGTAGCCCTTAAGTTTCAAATGTGTTCTTTTTTGTTTTCAGCACAACACTTGCAACGCACGCCGGCCGCTGGTACCGCCGCTGCGGGCGGAGGCTGGGCTACAATACAAGCTTGCCAACAGAAACTGCGACTCCAGTCACTACAACTCGAGAGAGAGCGGCTTAAACATCGCCAACAAGAAATTCGACTTCAGGTGAGTAATTTTTTCTATATCGGTTTTCGCATCGGTGAGCAAAACTACTAGTCAAATCCACTCATTACGAACACGCTTGTTTATGCTCTGTTTTTAACTCTAATACGTAACAAGATTATTCTTTGATGATAAGGGATTATTCAGGAAAGTTAGACAATTTTACGTTTTGCTAAATATGCATTGCATTTTGAATCTAGGTTAACGATAAAAGTATGTCCACTTTATTCAATTCTTACGCGATAATAATTTAGTTTTTTTTTATCCTCATACGTACCTGTTTCTCCATTACTTACATAGAGGACTTGAGCCGTTCCATTTCTCAATTTTTTTTGCACCTTTAATTTAAGGAAAATAATTTTATTTATCATAATCCTCTATAGATTACTGTATATAATGGCTAACTACAAATGCTCTCATAGTTTTGTATAATTTTCTTAGATTTTTTTTGAAATAATTCCCCTATGAGTAGAATTTTAATAATCTTTAATGAATAAACGATGTATTATAACATAAACCATATTTAAAAAAAATATCTGGAAGGAAAATCATGAAGCACAATGTAACAATTTGAAATCTCATTTAAGAATTTATTTTCATAAAGATCTATTGTATTTAGAAATCCTTTTAAAACCTATCGTTGATTCGATTGTAACGCTGGGTAGAATTATACGCGATGGTTATTATAACATTAAAAATTGTTTAAATAGATGTTCAAAACAATCATGACATGTTCTCACAATGTCAATCTTAATATGTTCTCTGATAAATCCTGTTATGTTATCTGTGTCAGAGCACACTGCATATACCCCCAGGACATGTACCTATAATGTTTGGATGATTCTCTTGATCTGCCGGTGCTGACACTATTAGGATAAAGGTTTAATACACAGAGCTAGGATATGGAAAGAGCTCTGGCATCCTTTACTCACCCACACTAGGAGTTATTTGCTAGTAATTTTTTTGTGAGGCAACCCTATGGGGGTCTACCGCTTCTCATGTTCTTAATGAATTTTTTTTATAAATTTCAGCAAGAATTAATGGCTCGGCAAGCATCATCCATAGTGTCATCACTAGCGAATAGTACGGGAGCCGTAGCAAATACTCAACTACCCTTGGAGCCGTTTCTGTCAGGACTGAATGAGCATCAGCGGCAGGAGTCGGCCGACAGCGGGTTAGGCATGGCAGTCACACAGTCATACTCCATGCCGCACACTCCAGAAGACTTCTTAGTGGGCATGGACGACCGGATGGACTGCAGCAGTGAAGCTGGTGCCAGTTTGGATACCGCAGACATGGCACTGGCCGACAACCTCGACACTACAGATGATTTGGTACCATCTTTACAGGTTAATACTAATAATATCATAAGCTCCCCCTAACATTATGAAACGCCTAACGTTTTACCACAAAACGCTATTAAAACTTACTAAGACGTTTATTTCCGATTTTTGTAAAACAGCTGTAATGTTTACGTTGAAGGATAATCCTCGTTGTTACAATAGCCGGTGACTCATTTGTGTGGTTGATGTGGCGACAGTAGCAATTTCATTGTATTGATTATTTTTAATTTTATTGCAAGTAAATGGCGTTGCTATAAGCGACGTAAGTCACCTACAATAACCGCAGCCGTGTGTTTTACATAAAAAAAAGGATAATTTTAAGCTTCTAAAGATCAAAGCACAGCAAAACACGATGCGACGCGGCGGGCACTACAGTACAATATAGAACTTGATTAATACACTAAAAGGCACTCAGTTCAGTGAGTACGCGATAGTGGTTTTGGCGGCTTCACGCTGCGTTTCACGACGTCGCGATGCATCTCGCGTCGCATAGCGTTTCGGTGTGAACTGACCCTTATTAGAAATGGTCATTGTCAAGCCAAAATCTGCTACTATGTGCACAAAGTATATTTTTGAGATATCAACAAAAAAGTTTTCCTGAAAAATTTTACATGAGGGTTTATTAAAAAAAAGGTTTTAAAAAAAAGTTAGATAAGACAGTGAACTATTCACTAAGGTTAAAATCTTGGAGCTACAAAAAAGTTCACATAGCAGATTTTAATAAGAGGTCGTAGTTCGACAAATAGAGCTTATAAGCACTTAGCACTTTTTGGGAATCGATTTTCATATATTATTATAAGCCCGTGGTATGAAAATTTATGGGAGTAAAATCAAAATTGTCACACGGTATGCGTTACGTTCTATTTATGAATATAATCGTTCGTAATGAGTAAACTCTAGTCGTGCGTCGGAACTGACAGACACACATTTTTTATACGATAGATAAGGCAATGAACTATTCTCTAAGGTCGAAATGTTTGCAATTGGTTCGACAACGACAAAATGTAGTAACTATAAAACTAAAATATATTAACGTGTACTTTCTTAATCCACAGTTGAGCGAGTTCACCAACGACATTCTGTTGGACGACGTGCAATCCCTAATCAACTCCACGCCGAGCAAGCCCGACAACGTGCTTACGTGGCTGTAGGCGAACACGCGCCGATGCTCACTCAAACTAGACGTAAACCTTATTTAGAGTACTTATCGTTAAGTTTATGGTTATGCCGAATGGTGCCTTCGACCAAAACAATAACCTATGGTGTTAAATTCAACATAAAAACTTCAGTGTGTGCATGAAAGTACGTGACTCTTGTCACGTGTCTGTTATATCAAAACTGCGACCTTCGAGTGAATAGATATAAGTTTTTAATTGAAAATGTTCGATATATGCGATGATGTATTTTTCGAGATTATTATTAAGCCAAGAAACATCCTGTGACCTGTGGCGATTCCTCTAAATTGGCGACATTCGCGCCATTCAGAGCGCCAACTGGTTTAGTATGAGTTTATACTTCCTACTGCGCCATTACTGCTCTGGTATTAGTATACTAAGTAATGTATTAAAAATCTATACCAATATTATGTTCACCAAACATACGTCGCGACATACGTTTGGCGATTATTCAAGCTTTATAGGAATCGCCACTGCCTGAGACATAACACATAAATATGTAAACACTTATTATCGAAAATTGTATATTTACATTACGTCTCTGCATTTATTTAAATGAGATACAACTTATGAAATTCTATTTAATAAGTGTCTAATATATTAGTCTATGATATTTTTCTATGTAATTCTACTTGCACTCTAACTGTGCCAAATGAAAAAAAAAAATAAAAAAAAATTGTAACATCTACTGCCATGAAAACGAGTCATATTATATCGTTCGTTTCATATGTTGTCGCTCTAATTTATTTTAAAAGGAAAGAAGCAATAAAGTACATGCGTGTACAGGCCATGAGTAAAGCCCCCTTTACACTATGCTAATTTTAGCGCGCTACAATGTACAGTTTCTAAATGAAACTGGTTAAAACTCAATATTTCTTTATTATTTTTATATGTATTTTTTTGAATTTACTAAATGTTAAGTAAGTTATTAAGTCTAGGCATTGTTTTATACACTAGCGATACGTCCCGGTTTCGCACGCAATTTTGTCCATTAGTGACAGTATTAAAATCCGTTACGTGGTTTAGAAGACATACTTAAGCGGAGAAAAAAAAAGGCGGTTAACAACTTTGTTTTAACTATACTATGGATTGTTATCTCTTACTCTGACTAGGACCAAGCTAAGAATGCAGATGTACAATTACAATGTTTTAATTTCTAAAATATGATCTTAACTATACTGCAAAGGAATTTTCAATTTTAAAACTTGATTAGCAGGCTAAAATTGGCAGTGTATGAGAGGCTTTACATGAATGGCAATTTGTAAACTAGTTGACAGCCGCGTAGCGTTGCAATTCCTCCTTCTTCGTCGAAGGAAGAATGTTGCAATACGCCCTTATATACAAACCTTAGGTTTCCTATGCTCTTTACAATATAAGACTGTCGGACAACCTTTTTTAAATATGCTGGCTAAAACTGTTACCACAGGAACTGTGGTCGATAAATTGATTAAAAAAAACTAAAATTGTGATAACATCTTGACATAACAAGTGCCTTATTGTGCCTTTTATATACGGTTTTGTACATTAGATTATTTACGAATATTGTTGATCGTTTTACGAGTTAAAATTAATAATTGAATTCGATGAATTTTGATCGTTTTAACAATCGTTACTTCGTTTTGTCTGTTTACTTACACCGTCCTTGTGTATTTCGAGATTATAGATAGCATATTAATTAATGTAAGGTATATATTTACGTTAATTTAGTTAATTTACGATACGTGCCGGCAGCTATTACTATTACTATTACACTTCGTAAGGTGTTTAGTACCTATTGGTTACGAAGTACGTTTATAGATGTGTGATGTTGCAGCTAGATGACTGAATGTAGAACTGAGTGCACAAAATGGACGCGCGTGTGATGTGTCGTTTGTTTGAGGGCACAGAGGGACGCCTCTCGCTATGTGCAATACAACTGAGATACATTAGCCCAGATTGCCTTAACAAACTTAACAACTTACCGGTTTCTCGTAATTTATGCATTGTTGTAAGAGACACATATATTGACAGCGATTGCTACTTGTCGAAGGTAACATCTATACTATTCAGTTGAGCAAGAGATTTTATGTATACAAAAATATGTTAATGCACATTAAAGTTATTTCTTAATTGTTATACCTAAAAGTATGTTTTATAATTTGTAATGTAGTTGGGGTTATTTAAGTTAAAAATCTCATCTGCATTATAAATTATTAATTTGTTTACATAAAACGGGGTGTTACATAATACATCTATAGCTATCTTTTTTATATTTTTTTTACTAGTTTTCAACCATCATAATTGTGTTCAGTCCTGGGTCTGAAGTTTTTTAATAAACATAAAAATAACTTTACATGTGCAATAAAAATTATTGGTATGTAAATATAAATATCTTCGATGGATGGTTTCTATGGCTGACATGTTAAAATATAAAGAAATGTAAAGAAACTCGTTTTTCTTGAGATCTGGTCTAGAAAAGTTTGTTTGGGATCAGCGCTGATGTTGCCCTGAAAGTCCCACCCACGTTACATTAGCTATTACATAATTGTTATTTTAACTAATATTCTAATAATAACAATTCCAATTGCAAACAGTTGCAGCACAGTTTAGACACAAATTCATCAGGCAATAAGTGGAAATAATATTAAATCCTAGACATAATATCCTGTGTTAAAGTGGGAGGATGACTAAAGGGAGTTCAGTTCATGTCTGGATTCGACGTTTAATGGTGCCAATTAGAAATTATCTTTAAAAATGTATTGTATCTATTACATAAGTATTACTCTTTTTATTTTAAAGTGAAATTTCTATCCCATCTTTAAATTTTCAAATGAAATTTTCTTAAAATTGATTTTTAGCCCACCTAGTCTATAGTTTTTTTTTTTGACGAGTGTAACTGTGTTGGCTTGATAAAATGTTAAATGAATTTTTAGGCTTCTATTATAAATGCTACATTGAAAACTTTGCCATATTAGTACTATTATTCTTTTAAGACTAAATGTAATTAATGTTCGTTTACGCCTACGATTTAATGATAGCATCAACTGTGTAAGTATTGCAAGTAGTTTAACGGTGTTGGGTTTATGATACTTTGTATTTTTTACGCCTTAGGATTCATTTTTGTACTTTATTTTTTATTTTATTTTGTCACGTATTATTTTCTTATTGCGTAAGTTACGATGCTTTTTATATTGTTCTATTTATTGTTCATTGAATTTATTTCCCTTCCGTATGTCGGTTTGTGGTGCTACCATCATAATTATTGGTCTTAGACTGTGATTTAACATTATTCAAAAAATCTTTTATACATTTTTTTAAAATATGAAGAATTAAAACAGTCCGAGTAATAGATGCCTTGGTAATTTTTTGTAGAAAAAAATAGTGTTCATATATTATTTTGCAAGCACTGCAACACCTTCAGAACTCTGCCCCTTTCCTCAAATTCTGTACACTCGCTAAGAAACATTCCATGTTGCTAATACATCGGTCGCGAGACGCGCCTCGCGTCTCACTCACTCGCCTTGCTTCTATTCGAACAATAAAATGAACAATATTTCAAGTTTACGTTTATTCTTAGCGTAGTTTTTATTGATTACACACATATCTTTACAGGCTGATAGCGGATGCAAGTTTTCTATGTAGTGTATTTTTTAACAAACCTATACTACGGATTATGTCATATCGTTCATTGGCGAAGAGTTTAGAATACAATCTAGAAAGAGAAAACGGTGTCTAAAATGAATTTGTAATATAGAAAAAGAGACAAATATATTTTATAATGATGTCCTTATTCTCAAAAGACCTAATACTAAATTAGAAAGGTGCTTGCGCATTTACGTAAATTCGGTGCTATTTTTAATAACAATTTGGTGTATAACAAATTTTTTAATAGTTTTCGGTGGGTGCTACACAAATGAACGAAGGTCTAGCTAGAGTAAATTAATTCCAAACTCTTGGCTTAATTGCTACTAATGATGACGTCATTAAAGAATGAACTTTATCAGAGACTTCGAAAATAAGTTTTGCTTCTCTTTCTCTCTCGACTTTTTGAGTGTGAGTGAAATAGCTACATTTGTTTAATTTCGTCATATTTGTCGCACATGTACGATGTGAAATAAAGTATTTTATAATAAATTCATTCATTGTAAATAAATATGATATTACGTCGATAAATAAATATTTGTCTTAATTTTACTGCGTGTTCTAATTCTCCTTCAACATCCATGACAAGAATGTTTTTTACAACTCAGTTTTGAGGTAATTCTGTGGAAAATGTGCACAATTATATTTAACAATATAATCAATATAAGAAATTATTAAGTATGAACATGCACTTACATTGATTAAATATGCAAATAAATTCTTCACCATTATTGTTCAAAGAATCTTAAGGCTGGGTCTAATCTCGGTATTAACATAAAATGTGCGACATTTGCCTGCAATTTATACGTAGGCAAATGTCGCATTATAAGTCATTATTATTGAAAATGTAGTGCAAATCTGATTGGCTTAGATTTGCTCAAAGTTTACTCTTTAAATGTTATGTGCCAATATTCTCATCGAGCGGTAACTGTTTTTACCGAAAAAATTATGTAAATGCTAAATGACAAACAAAATGATGACTTTAATTATTAAGAAGTAAAGTAAAAAAATACAAGTACACAGACACAAAAATAAAATTCCTGCATTTTATATTGTTAATTCGGCTATTGTCTCAGATTAGATAATAGCATTCTATAAATCCTTTATAGAATATTTATAGACCTGGCTGCTTCTTAAAAATGTGATATTGAAATTGGATTTGAAATTAATAAATTTATAATTGTAATTGAGATGAGACTTCGCCTTAAATGTTAGTAGGTATACTATAATTAAAACGAAAGCTTGTTATTGTACCGACTGTATTGCTTATTTACAAATGCATTTAGCTCAACTAGCAATATTGAAATAAAATATTTTATGAGTATTCCCTTACAGCAGGATCCTTGAAAAGTTCTTCTTGTGGTAGCTCTCTGTTTTGTATGAGCTGGCGATAGTAATCTGCTGAGAGTTTAGGTGTTCGAGGCCGATCCGGATCAGTTATGTTTACATAATAGAAACCAAAACGTTCCCTGCCAATAAAACACAAAAACAATTGTAAAGTTATTAGTGACAGGACAACACTGTGTTTCGCAGTCATTTGGGCTGCCCGTCTGGTGGCATTAATCACCTTCTTACAGAAGACCAGAAATAACGCCAGAATCCATTTCCCTATCCCTTATCATTAATCTTACTATGGTTAGCAGCGCCTACCACTACCTACCATCAGGTGGACCGTCACTCTGGTCTGACGACCATAAAATAATAAAATGTACTTACATTTTTTCAAAGTTTCATATTCAG